>OV656812.1:13452500-16095305 GCA_927399485.1 Calamotropha paludella
TCATCCAGCGGGTTGTGACTGGTTAAACAAGCCTACACTAATTTTTATTTTTCACCCAGCGGGTTGTGACTGGTTAAATAAGCCTTCACTGATGTAGGGAGCCAGTTGAGTATTCAATAAATTTTGGATACTCTACCGCGTGGAGTCTGGTTGTCTTATTAAATCAACCATGACCGTTGACTGAAGTATGTTCTGGAAGTATGAAAGTGATGCATGTAAGGAAAGTGATGCATGTAAGGATGCTGGTCTCCTTATTTTCTCATTTCACAATTCTCATCTCATCCATTTTTATTAAAGATATGTTTTTTTTTATATAAAATGGTCACATTTTTACATAGTTTTATGAAAAAATCCTTTTTATACTCAGGATTTTTTCTTCCAGGGGGGAGCGGGTATTGTAACGAGGCGCCATAGCTATATTGGCGACTCGTTGCTTTCATTGCGCTCTTCTCTGGCCATTTTTCATATTTTCTTTTCTCTTCGTTTCCTATTTTAAATTTACTGTCTGTCTCTGTTTCCTATTTTAAAATTTACTGTCTGTCTCTGTTTATTTGTTTTGTTCGAAGTTTATTCTTACCAGAGTCAGCGCGTAGAGTGGTTGACTCACCGAAAATAAATTTAAATATATTTATAGTGCTGAGCAGTTATAACAAACTCACAAGTATAGTAAGCTCATAAGCATAATTCACAAGTTTTCCTGTATATATATTCTGTACCACCAGTTTCTGTTTACAAGTCTATAAGTTTCTTTAAGGCACTATTTTATGCCTTAATTCCTTAAATATAAAAACAAGTGACCTTTTTGTGTGAGCTTTTATTTCTCCGGCTGCACCCCGTCACAGAGTTATGATTGCTCCGGAAGATTTAACATCGACAGCAAAAAAAATTTTAATATTTACTTTCATTCTGTATTTTTTTACCGCTTTAGTGACCCTGTCTCTAAACCCTGTCATAACCCTACTTTTACCAAATTGAATAAATCAATGTATATTTAGTTAGGTTAATTACTACTTATGAAAAGCCAAAAGTTTTTCCCAAACTATTTATATATTAATTTATAATTCTCAATTTTAATTCAGGTAATTAGTCAACTGACTAATGAGTTTAAATGGGAAATAATGGTGCTCTGTCCACTATAGTCTGATTCGATGCAATTTATTATAAATTTATTTACTACACAATTTCTACGCCTGTAGCTGAGGTAGGGGTAACAAGTGGGTTTGCAAAAAATATTAGGCAGGTCATTTATTTTATGCATAAAACAACTTGTTGGAGACTTTTCTAAAATTTATTATCACCTCACACAACTACTTTTTATTCTTTCTATAGACAAATTTTAATACATCTTCCTAAGCGGATGCAAACTGTAAGTACTTTCTTTTAGAGTGTCTGTGCACACGCACACTATAACCATTTTATCATGTACCACATATGATTGAATCACCCATTCAATTGAAGGGGATACTATAACTTTACGCTCTCTACAATGTAAGGTAAAAATTAGAGATCCGCCTCTTTTAACCATCTTTTTACTATGCTAATTTCTATTGCGGTAACAAAGTTATAGTGTTATATATCAATAAGAAGTTTATGATTTTCATCGCGGTCAAACTCTGTGACAGGGAATTTTTATCTACTCGTATATAGATACTAGCGTGTTGCTATGGCTCACTAATTTTAATTTGGAATATTTTTTTATTATAAATTATAATAAAACCTATCCTTTGTCCTAAATCGGAACCAATCCAACAAAATGAAAGAAAAACACCAAAATCGGTTGAGTAGTTACGGAGTTCACCACGGTCACACACTGTGACAGGGAATTTATATATAGATATATCTTACTTTGATTTATAAGATAAAAATTCCAGGTTTGATTCCAACCTCAAATCTTTTATATATGAATAATATTAATATAGTGCACTGGATAAATATAAAATTACACGAAAATGGTTTTCTATCTTTATAATTTAAGTACCTAGTAAAGTTGTAAACAGATCGGCAGCAGATGGCACCCCTAGATATATAAACCCAGGGAGAATAGTTTTAGGAATCCTTCGCAATATTTTATGCGTCCAATAAAAAGTACTTTATTGGAATTGAACTTCTAAGAATAATCTATAGTTCTTTGTCCCATTGTATATGTAATGTTTCATTTAATTATTCTTTGAATGGATTATATTATTCAACAACAAAAAGTTTATTTCTCCACACTGCAAGGCCCCTGTTCTTTCTGTCCCCTTTTTTTCCTGATTCATTTAAAAACATGGTAGAAATAAAGAGACTCGTATTTTAGTAGGTACTAGTTTTTAAAATATTTAAGTAAAATAAAAAAGGTCGGTCAGGTTCAGGCAGAACAATACTTACCAGTAATAAATTTATAACCAGTAACAACAATTAAAACACGAGATAGCGATCTTAGACAAAAAACATATATTTGATTGAAAATAGTAACTTACAATAGCGTTACAAATAGTTGTAAAATAAAATTATATTCAAAAAAAGTTTATTTAACAATTTTGTAGCTTTACAACACTTTTAATATACATAACACAAACCTATTCAATAAGTATATTTTACAAAACATACCTTTTATTACGGACGGTGATTTGGAATTTCGTTGAGAAATTAGCCAACAAGAAAACAATCCAAGCCAATTACTTCGGCCTTCCACTCAACTAATCAAATATATAAATAATTTCAACTTATAAATTATAACTTATGAAATAATTTCAACTTATGCGGTCACTTATCACTTTTAATCGCTCAAAATATAAGAATGCTTCCTACGGAACCCAATAAATCCTCTCGCTTTGTAGTTAACTGGTTTTTTAGACAACGCGGGACCCATCCGGTGACATATGGCAATGCTTATCCCTCCAAACTACTGCAATTTCTGGACTTCCATTCAGAGATTGAAATAAAGCCGATAGGAATCTGACAGTATACGTCATTTGGGATATAATCATTTTCCCAAGATTCATGGCCCTAATATGACGACGCCAGGGATACATCTGAATCATTGGATTCTATTTTTGTTATTATTTACTATTCTACAAATACGATAGTTAAATTAAGAATACCTTGTAGTTTTCTATTTAGTAGGTAAAATCTGGTAACGTTTTTTTCTTAAAAAAGTGAATTTAAATTACTTTAAATAAAAAGTTTACTTTTAATATAACAAACTATAACAGCACATCAAGCAATACTCTTTAAAAAATAAATGGTCTCTATTACAATGGCATAATAATTCCACCTCATCTACTTTCTTAATACAAACACCACAATCGAAGCACCGTTAAATTATCCATTTTAGAAAACTTTAATATTATCTCCTCTCTTTGTCCAATACTTCACGCTTTCAATAAAGTCGTGTCACATAACAAATGTCACTCAATAGCATATTGAGTATGACAGTTTTATTGAAACTCCGTGAAGTGGAAAAAGGAAGTTAGGTAGCAATCTCACGTGTTGCTTGCTAAGATATACGCACAATTTCTCGGATCATTGATAGTGATAGCTATATCAGGATATTAACGTTGCAACAAGAATTGTATGATTAATAGTGTTACTGCTCGATAGTTCACTATTCCCCAGTATTATCAATAACCGTATTGGTTACAGATAATACTGGATCCTCTATAGATTGTATATATAGCATAGATAGCTATATCCAGTATAGATAGCTAGGTAATTTCAATACTATATATAGACGGGGTTTGGTATAGAGACGGCAATACCATAGTAAATATACATAGTAAAGATATAGATAGTAAAGAAGAGTATAATTCCTTATAATAGGTATCAGTGTAGCTACCTTTATACTTTCGATCATCAAAGACAGAGATTAAAGACAAACTATAATTTACATTGCAAATTAATTGCAGTTATAAATCTTCGCACAGCACTGTTTTGAATAGCAATAATTCGTTTTTCTTGTTCGACTTATATGGTGCTTAGTGATATGGTAAGGAAGGTATATCCAACTTTTGATATATCCAAGTTATAATACGTAAGCGACCATCAGCTTTAACCTAAGCGGACGGAGTTTTATCCTCGCCGATATACTCTGGACGCGAACCCACTCTTAACACAAGCTAAATGCTTACACCATGGACTTAACCGAAATTTTAATAATGTTTTCATCACATTGTTAATAACCAAATAATAACTGTCAATAATTATCAACAGTAGAATGTTACTTATTTAAATTTAAAGGCCGAGTAACAACAGAAAGGACACGAGCTGTTGCCATAAAAAAATTGCCTTTAGGACACAGATTTTAACAAAATTGAAACCGATCGCTATTCTATGTCAAAGGGTCACTAAAAAGAGAAGAGAACATTCTCTTGTGTGTTCCACTTAGCTCAGTGATTACAAACAGCGAAACATTAATTACGTTTTTGCTTCGGAAGATACCGACGTAATTTACGTGCCAGGGTTTTTCGAACAAACAAATGTTTGTTATAAGTTTGTGGTGAGTCTGTTCTCACTGCGTTGTGTTATGAAGGGGTAAGATTTATTTTATTTTTTCTGAAGCTGTTTTCGCAATTCTCTTTATTTCGTTCGCTTCAGTTTGCTGTTCTACAATTATAGTTATGCAACTACATGCATACTTAAAAATTCCACTTATTATAAAAATATTCACCACTTTTGGCATATTTTACAATCAACGTCACTGTTATTTGCCGATACCCATCGCTGTGTAGGAAAATATTGATGAGAAAATCAGCCCTAACAGATCAAACAGACCCAATATGAATAAGTGTTTGCGCTGGTTCTAATTATTTTACAAAAATATAAGGCACACAGTTCAAAATTGAAGGATAATAAATTGATGGGACTCACCTGGGGTTCCGCAGCTGATGTTTTCTTGTGGTCACTACACTGACTTCAATTTAATTATTATAAACATAAAAGATTAAGGAAAATATTAAAGAAAGCGGCGCATGCGACAGACCTTAGAATAACAATTAACTTGCAACTGACTGCGTTTTTGGCAATCTGTCCTTTAAAAACATTTAAATAGATCAACCAGGTGAGCGAGGAGGATAGTGGACTAGGTACTTAATAAGAATGAGAGAGATGGGCATATTTGTCACTGTGCGCCTTATAGTAACTAGCTGTTGCCCACGTCAATTTCTGTTATTATAATCGCGATTCACTGATGCTTCGCTCCTATTGATCGCAGCATGATGTTATATAGCCTAAAGCCTTCCTCGATAAATGGACTATCTATCACAAAAATAATTTTTCAATTCGAACTAATAATTTCTGAAATAAGCGAGTTCAAACAAACAAACTCTTCAGCTTTATAATATTAGTATAGATATAGCTTAAACAGTGAGTATTGATGCAAATGGCACCAGTTTACATTTTTCTTCCGAAGCATGGAGCACGATAAACTATCCGATGATTGGCTTTTCCAAAATTAGCTTTTCTCTGAAAACATAACCAGGGGCGGTAACCACATTGTTGGAAAGATCTAGTTTTGTAATAGTTTTCTTGCTGTTTATCACATATATTTTTTGTATATTGTAGTTCCATTATTTTATTTTCCTATATAAATACACAAAGACCATTACAAACGGCAAAGCCGTGTAAAATTTCTTTAATTATTTATGGGACAAAGAAAACTAGAACGAGAACTTTGACAACCTTAACTTGCAGTAAATTGGAGCACATTCCAAATTGAAGTTGAAAGGAAAAAACAAAGGTCGTTCTGTGGCTCCCCGATAAACGAGTGTTCATTCTCCTTCAGGGTCTAAATCGACGCATTCCCGTTTCCCGATATCGGTAACAGACAAAATTGAAATGCCAATCTTTGTCCCCAAAACAACACTATAAATACGGTACTTTAATACCTCTGGTTTGACTTTATTTCTGTAGAAGGTTAATTTAATTTCTCAATTAAAGCAACCATCTGCATAAATATTAATATTACTGTCACTATAAACATCGATTCAAATAATGTTACATTTAAAGTTATAGGTTTCATCTTTAGCAAGTACCAATCACCTAAATTTCGATCATCACCCATAAAAAGATGGGATCAAAATGAAGAAGCCAGGTTTTTAGTTTTATTGAAAATATTGGAGCCTCAAAAATAGAATACATGGAAATAATTGCGTTTTAAAAATACGAAGACTGAATATTAAATAAATATATTAGATAATATTAAAAAAATATATTATAAATATTAAAAATTGATCTCAGTAACAGGAGTTAAGTGGAACTTTTGTCCGTCTGTAGGAATACGCTTATCTCTGAAAATGATGCATGTTTTCACAGGCAGATTGGGCTTAACTTGGAATAATTGGTTTTGTTTCATTGAATTTCATTCGAAGAGTCAAATACCAAACTTACTAAATATATAACTGTGATGTAAGATTTATTTTTTACTTGGGTAAATAATTAATTTTATATAGTGTTATGTATATAACTGTACTCTCACAGTAAAGCTCACTACATGACGCTGGTCAAATGTAATCAATTACTAGAACGCGGTAAAAAGAACGTTTTGAGGGTATTGATCTTTAGGCTTTTGATCACACAGCTCGCAATTTATATACAAAATACGTTTTTTCTATCTGAGAATGCTATTTGGATATTGACTACTACGAATTCGGATAATTTTACTCAGACGTATTCATCACTACAGAAGCATTCCCTTTGTCCGCTTTCAACACAATTATTGGTTGCACTGGCGATTTGATATTAGTGGAATGTATTGCAGTATGAGAAAATTAATGTCGACAACAAATATGGAAGGAGGATGAAGGGGGCACAATACCTTGACCGCCACGTGGTGGGAGATGCTGGTGGCTGGCGGGGTCGTCCCTGAGTGTTGCTGTTCCTTATTATTACGCAAACGAACACACCATCACATAAACTCATAACGGTTTGCGGATAGGCCACTAATTCAATTTAATATTGCGGAGCTCGGTGAACGCGCGGCCATTAGTCGACATTGTTTCTTTTTTGTCCGCATGCACCGCTAGATGGTGCGATTGTCTCACTCTTTAATTAATATGCGAGAAAAGGTATGTGAGAAAGGGAAATTGAATAAATGGAGGCTAGGAGTGTCGACCAAACTTATAAAAATTACAAAATCATATAAATTAAATAACGCGACAAATTTGAACTTAAGCGACACTTTGGTCTCTTTGTCGCTCGTTAAGTGCAGCCTTTTCCGAAGTTCTAATGTTCGGCCTATGTCGCTTTGCATTACGGTCACGGCAATTTCTCGCCTCAAAATGTGATTTCCAAATGCTGAGGATATATTTACAAAATTGCGCTCAATGAAACTCGATGTTCAGATAATTTTCATTTAATAAAACCGCATTTAAAGCGGATAAAATCTCCGACATCAGCTAATTAAAAATATTGGAAGCGTAACCCATAGGGATATATGTACGCTATGAACTACCGGGTTCCAATTTAGATTATATACGAAATGAAATTAAAATAACTTTATTCAAATGCACTTAAAATAAGTTGTTTTATATCGTTCAATATTTTTACCTACCAGCCATTCAGGACGTCTTTTAACTGAAAAGAAAAATGGGCGCAAGAAGTAACGACATTTACAATATTTTACGTCGTCACCATACATAATCCACAAAAAGCAATATTATTTCGTTATTACCATATAGCATTGTTAAGGTTTCATTACATCGTTGATTACAACAAAGTCAACAAGTCTCGTAACCCAATAGTTTATCTAAGTACCACCAATACGTCAATGAATATTAACGCAATATGATTTTTTTTTGTAAAATATATTTGCTCACGCTAAACTAGCCATTTTTTATATTTTTTTTTTCATATCGTAAAATTCTTGATAAAAAGACTAACAAATATTCTTATCTTTTTTGATCCAATTTTGATCAAATGTTTATTATTGGAGTGTTGAATCAGCTTCAATGATGCAATGTCTGTTACGCCATAACTTCCCGAGTTCTCAACCAATTTTTTATAATTTTTGTGTGAAATCGAATCAACACATTTAGGACCAGATTGTGACGGAGCCCGAATTTTGGATGTCACAAAAATAATTCCCATTGAAAAAAGCGCTTTTTGAAAGTTTTCATTCTTATGGAATTTTAAAATTATTTACTCGATATTATTGAATTTTTTTTTTAGTTTTTCTCTCCGCTCCAATATATGGTGCTTGCAAAGCTTTATGCTTAGCGACTGCATCGCCTAGTATTTTTTATACTTTGTTGTAGGAAATTATCACTTAATATTTGTACTGAAAGTTTCTGTAATTAGGCTCTTAAAAGTCTAACACGTTATTTGTTCCAACCAAACAAACCATTGAAATGAAAAACAGTGAAGCGATTAACTGCAAGGCAGTTTTCAAAGTAAATGATCTCGTTTTAATACTTAATTAAACTTTCTAAGCTGGTAAATACTGTAGGCAAAACTAGTAAAGTTTCAACGGACCCATTTGTTATTACAAATAACTGAACTTTGAAACGATCTACACGAGAATTCATTTATAATAGATAGATGTCTACAACAAATTAAACAATGTGAAACAGTACTCAATTGATTTTGATGTTTCTTTTTTCATTTTGTTGAATTTGTTCCGACTTAGGACATAGAATAGGTTTTATTTATAACACAGTAACGTGTGGCCGGGTCAACTAGTATATACTAAATATGATATTTATAAGTTTAAAACTATGTAGGTATGTCTGGATTATTGACAAACAAGTTTCTTCAAACTATTCCTTAAACTGTATCATTAAGGACATCTACATACAATTTACACAAAACCTTATCGGATATCCCCAAACTTTCAGTGCACACTGAAAGATTTATTGTCCCAAATGTAAAAGTTCAATGCCAACACGATCCCTGTGAAAGAGATTAGAAGATAGAAACACGATATAGATCAAATGGCAGACATAATTTAAGGAGGTATAATAGAGACCAGTTTTAACTTTTAAGCATACCAAAGTTAAGTATGAACTTTCACAAATTTTGTATTAAGTCAGTAACCTCTCGAACGGAGATTAATCTACAACTTTAATTATTATTATAATACATATCTATTGAATACGATTTAAAGATAAACTTTTAGTAAACAATCAAATTTAAGCCATATTTATAAATTATTATATATCAAAAACAAATAACGTTGATGGAAATAGCTGTTTGGTGTCGAGAAAAGTAGAATAGCACGAACCTTTAACTCTCAATGGTTTCGCAAAAGGCGACTAATGATACTAGCCCGCCGTAATTAATACACCTCAAATAAATTCACCTCAGTTAATGAGGTAATAACCATACACTCCCGTGGACCACGAAAGGTCAGCAGTGTTTGCTGAATTATGATCTTTAAGTCTGATCACCAACCCGCCTCCCAACTGTGGAGTTTATGGCAAAACCTTCCTTTTGAAAAGCTTCCAAAGTAGGCATCTTTCGGCTGTGATGATAATGACAGTCATTTAGAATTGTTATTCTTCATAGAATACTTCGAGTGAGCATAAAAACGATTTCACAAATGTGATGTTACACGATAATAATAAAATGTATATATAAAAACAGACTGGCTGGTCAACAAACAATCTTAAATGATGAAATTCTACTCAAAGGGGGAAAATATTATTTGAAGTTAAAAGTCCCAGCATTGATTTGAAAATTCTTGTAGAAAAAAACTTTATTATAATACTTTTACAACGTGAACTATAAAACTTTCTTTACATATTTGAAACTTTTTAGAGTTATACATATGAAGGTACACGAGAGGTTTCCCAGAAACAACATTCTAATTTTTTTACCTTCAAAGTCGCGGGGAAAGCAGGTCGTGATATAAAATTCCAGCAACCAATTTATTTCCCAATGGAAATCCAAAACGAATTTCTGAGTCGTAAAAATTAAAGCTTGTCCCTAAGAGTTTTACTACCCTTTGTCAATTATCCAAATCGCTGATTTGCGCGGATTTCTTTGTGACTAAATCCATTCTTGTTCGGCACGAATCGAATGTTCAGTAAATTAAAACGGGAGATTTCATTTTGAGCTGCGCTTACTAAAATGGTGTATTATTTGTACAGTGTTCGCCTTTTGGGCAAAATTAGACCGTTAGTACTTTAATCTTTAAGAATGAACATAATTTAAGTACTTTTGTCTAAGAACTCACATCAATAATCAAAGCTAAGTTATGAATTAGTCTTTTTCAAGCAAATTATTAATAAATAAATTTAATAAGAAAATAACCAAAAAAATTAAGACTTATATCCCCCTAAATTTTAAATGAATGATTATATATACTATACCTAACTGTTTGTACCGTTAGTGGTCCATGAGGATGCAGTACTGACGTGTAATACAAGACAACAAAAATCGGCGAAAAATGAATCGAAAAACTAAACTACAAACTCCAAAAAATGTTATGTAAAAGGTCAAAAATTTGATGAGATGAGACGCTGAGAAGAAGATAATAAGTATTTAATAAAACTATTAAAATTTCCTATACTACATTATAGATATTTTTAAATATAATAATTATTTTTAGTCATACCTTGTCAATTTATTTATTAACCTGAACATAATCTATACATATAAATAATATTCGAGTGTCTGTTTGTAATATTGAAATAACCGTTTTTAACTACATGCATATGAATATTTATGCGGTACATACACCAAAATATTTTTTTTTTTAATTTTTGTCTGTCTGTCTGTTTGTTCCGGCTAATCTCTGTAATGGCTGGACCGATTTTGACGGCACTTGTATTGGCAGGTAGCTGATGTAATAAGGAGTAACTTAGGCTACTTTTATTCTAGAAAAAATCTTTAAAAAAAAAATACTGTACCACAGCAACGCGTGGCTGGGTCAGCTAGTTATTCATATAATTATGTCGTTGCGGAATTGTCATAGAAATTCTACAACTTCTCTGGAGATAGGTAACGCAGTGTTCATAAATCAGCTTAATAAATCATTTCAGAGCCGAATATAAGTGAGCATGAAACATATTCAGATGAAATCGATGTGACATATAGGTGTTTTAACATAAGGCGGCTACTAGAGCGAAGGCCAAATTGGAGGCACCCAGAATCTAGAAATAATGTAATGTATTTATTATACATTCATTTGTGGGTAGGGAAATTGCACTCTGTACATTGAATCCAGCTGTTGCACCTACTAATGACTACCAGCCTAGATTTTGGTCTGGATTTTACACGGAACAGCCGGATCCATCGATTTTACGTTAGGGGCGTTATTAAAAATAATATATATTTTTTGTTATTTAATAATTTAACGGCTAGATTTTTATATGTCAAGAATTTATTATATAACATGTGGTGAATAGGCACCTTCTGGGTTGGCTCGTTCCATCGTTGATTCTGTCTTGGCCCCCGGACTTGATTGGGATCGAGAGCTAACCCATCCTAAATTTAAAAAAAAATGTCATTTCAAAAACTTTACTTATTAATGAAAACGCCTAGAAATAAAACGAAACTAATTAGTTGAAACTCGTGCAATTTATAATCCCTTTGGGACACAGTCTCTTGCTATTTTTATATTTTCTCCTATTCAGGTAAGCTGTACTTCTATTTTATGGATAGCAATTTTCTATACTTAAACCATTTCCTTTTGACCGTGTGCATTATACTGATATCCACTGAAAAGCACTTTATGACTCCGCTTCAAGAACGCTTCGGAAACATATTTGGAAAGACGCTCTTAGCAAACAAAATAAACTTAAAATTAAAAATAAATTAATTTTTTAGTTTTTTATATAGAATGTTTTACTCATAAACGTTCACAATTTGTTATTTGTAAAGTCTCGTTGACAAAGGAAGCCATTAAGACTTACTGGATGGTGCTATTTAATCACATAACATTCCTACGACGCACTAATAAAACGTTTTGATAGTTCCACTGGCTTGATCATAGTGTTTGATCTTAATATGCATATATAAATAAAAAAGTATTTTTTCGAATGAGCATAGAATGCTGTTTAACTATTGATTTCTAGGCATACTGATTATATTTTTTATTTGTTTCTTGACTTTTGAAACTTGGCTTTGTAAATACAGATATATCTGATCCTGCTCTATAAATTAGTTAGGTAATTCGGATATAAAAAATATTTAGGATTCATTGAACATATTATGTATGTTTGCTCACCATCTTTTCGAACATAAAATAAAGCTGTAACTGTGATATAAAAAAAAAAAACAAAACTGTGACTTCGTATAAAATAAAACTATGACTTTGTAATAAGATATTATTTCAGTTGCATAGCATGTTTCAAATCTCTGCACAAGTCAAAATATTGACAAGTCTTTTAATGAGATTTTTCTTCTGTAATACAAGAAGGTTTAAGGAAACAGTATAATTACTTAAATACTGAAGTATTTTGGCGACCGCTCAATTTTCTAATTAAAACAATTATTTGAATTGAGGACTCAGCTAAGGGACTTCTACTTCCCTTATCGATTGTTAAGCGCAATTGTAACTTTAGCCGACCGGAACATAAAAGGACGCAATTTCACAGAATTTCTATTCATGATTTGATTTGATGATGATTACGATTTAATATCAATGTATTCAGAAAAGACAAATCAGAAAAGATAAAAGCTAAGGTACAAAACATATTTTTCTTAAAAAGTAGATTTCTTAAAAAAATAAATAAAAACGTGATGATACAAAACTAATAAGTAGGCGAAATTACCCTTCTTTGATTTTATTACATAGTTTTTCAGCTACAAGTCAACCTAATAGAATTTTTAATATTTTTTTTAAGGAAGCGTTTTAAATATATTCTGTTATTGTATCTTTTACATTTTGCCAAGACAATGTTAACAATATTTTTTTTTCGCTATCAATAAAATTAAAACCAAAATTATTTTTTATGGTTATAAAATCGAATTTGGTGTATAAATTTTTGACGTTTTGCAAAGTTATGAATTTATGTTACTAATTTAATCTTTTTTCATTTATCCACCGACTATTGTTATTTAAAATTCGAGTAGCCACTAAGAACGAACCAATTAACTACTTTCGTTGCTTTTAATGCAAACCGTTACATTGGGTACAGGGAAGTAGTTTAATATGTAAATGAATTTATTAAAACACACAACTGTACAAAACGCTAGCAACATATCAAAACAAGATGTAGGTACGATAGCCGCCTTCACAGCTAACATGAGAGCTATCCAATAACGAACATGTGGAACACATCACGAAGATTAAAGGGCTTATCTTTTTAGTATTCGTTGCGTTCCGTTCAAGGCGGTATCCCAGCTCTATGGATACCCTCAATGTGAAAATTTAATTAGAGTGAATACCTCGTAGACTTAATATTCTTGGAACGTCGAACCACCAGATTTACCTCCTGGAGCGCCAGGAGGAATGAAATATGTTCATTTGTTTTTAATTAATGTCGTAATTTTGTTGAAGTTTCTTGATATATTTGTTCACTTTCAGAGTGATTTTATAAAAACTGCCCCGACAAAGCGAGGTTCTTCCGAAAAAAGTTTTACAGAATGCGACAATCATCAGACGTAACAATTTATTTATTATTAAATCTACTATTGCGTCAAATAGTAAAAAAAAACAAAGCCTGGACCTCTTTTACTTCGATCATAGAAATATATGATCGAAGCTCTTTTATCTATCTTTTTCACGGTCTAACTTAAATTTTAAATCTAAGAGAGAAGTCAAGGGAGATGTGAATATTCGATAGATATCTAATTCATACACCTAAACTATGCTGGAAACAAACGTTATTTACAACAAAAAACAATGATAATTTTACCGAGCTAAAATTTTCAAATTTTTGTTCCTCCGGCTTTCTATTTCGTAAAAAAGTCCTGATTTTAAACAATGTTAAGGGTCTGGAAAGGTAATTACCTAATTAGTTAAGTAAAAAACAGTCTTCTTAGGCATTTTTACTATAGTACCGTCGAGAGCACACTTCAAGAATAAAATCACCATATTTTTACAACAAGTCTTAACAGTTTAAAAAAAAATAATTATATATTTAGATCTGTGCTTCATGTGGCAACGATCTGTGAGTCTGTGTTGCCAGAATGTTACTGTTATAAGATTTTATGTAACATTTGACCTTCTTATGTTACTTCTATGTTACACGACTCAAAATGTTACTTTTTCGTTACCTTAAAGACAATAAATTTCGTTAGGTACCTTAAAAACATTTTCCCGCAAATAAAAATAATCGTTAAACGAAACATCAAAGGAAGTTTCGTTCGTCGTATTGGCGCATTGAGCACTTGATTTTATCCATGGTCTATTTTATTTCTCACCTTCTTTGATGAAGAAATAACACACTGCACGAACTTACTTCGATTCGAAGAAAACAATAATAATATAACCTATGATTGAACTTTTCGTTTTATTTGACTTTGACATAATATGTTATGTCTAAAATGGCTGGTTTATTTGTCGACTTGTTACTAATCAATTGGTAAGAGAATGTTTTAGACATTTCGGGAATCAAGAATTCAATGACGAAGTCCTGTTTTACACTGAAATAAGTTTATTATTTTGTAGTCAATCAAATAATATGATATCTGAGTACGGTACAGATTAGCTTCAAATAGTAATGGTGGTATTTACAACTCATTGGCAGATAACTTTGGTTTTACAGTAACTTGAGTGTGCTAAATACCGGCCGACACATCCATAGAATTAGGTTTTGTTTTTCGCTTTCTTCGCAAATCGAACAAGGTAAGTAGGTACTATTTATACCTAGTTGTTTTTTGTTGTAATTTTAACAGAAGAAAAATTTAACAATACCGCTTGGCTTTACTTTACAGTTTGGCCAAAATAAGTAGAAATACATAATAGAAATATTTTTTTCAATACAAAATATTATTATGCGTAATAGAAGATAGCGCTCCCGATTCTATATCTAGATGATGATGCTATCTAATATCATACATAGCATCATGGTTATTTCTTTAGTCGTTTTAACCATTTTAACGCCTAGGATGCTTACGAGTGACAAGCATATCTGCTCCCAAACGCCATGACTAATTAAGACGACACATGTTTGTGTTACTCACTCTAATAAATAGAAAATTTGTTTAAAGATATATTTATGTTAATTTGTTACTGTTTCTACATGTAATGAAAGTGAGTGAAGTTGAAAGTTTATCGCAGTTGAAGCATTGTGAAATTTGTATTTGTAAGGTGATTTACCTTAATAATATAAATATGTTCATGAAATGCCATTGTCGCTTAGAAGCGACAGTTGTTTAGTTTTAATTTCTGTCTGATTATTTACTGTAATCATTACAATTATTGGGGCGGAGCGAGCGAAGCTCCCACGGACCAGCTTCAATGGCGCAATGTCTGTTACGCCATAACTTTCCGAGTCCTTAACCGATTTTAATATTTTTTCTGTGGAATCGAATCAACAATGAAATAATGGAATGGAATCGGTTTAGGACGAAATTTTGAAATTCGCAGAAATTCCCATCGAAACAAAAAAAAATATATTTCTTTTTTTAGGTATTACGCTCCGCTCCTATTTCAGTGCCAGCGAAGCTTTATGCTTAACTTTATGCTTAGCGACTGCATTGCCTAGTTTATTATTAAAACGAGTAATTAACACCGGATTAATACAATATATTATTTCAGCCACCAAAAGCAATTATGCACGCAAAAATAAAATATAAGAAGAGTGGTGAAGGTACTAATTGCACAATAAAACTCGATTCTAAATAATCACATTTTTTTTAACATACTTTTATGACTAGGATAATAATGTTATTGATTTTTTCAGATTCGATTTGAATTAGCTGCTTCTCTATAGGTAATGATGAAATTTTCAAAAATTGACCAACAACTTCAGCTTACTTTGAAAGATCTTTCTGAATAAGTATATTACTTTCACATTATTCATTATGTCTATCTTTTTCAGGATCATCAATTATATTCGATTAATAATTGTTACGATTCTTTCGAAGTCTAACAAATGGAAATAAAGAATTTTTTGTTTTTTGTGTAATAAAGTGCCGTATCAGAATCGATTTCTATATAAAACTAGATAATGTTCCTTTTTGTGAAAATGTTACTTTTTGAGTTGGATCGTATTACTTTTGATTATTGGGTACTGGCAACACAGCAACGATATTCACATTTAAAATTTATAAAAAGATATAAGCCAAAATATTTACAATGAAAACAAAAGGTTATAGTATTTTGTTGGATAAATGAAGAATGGGGTTACACAACATATAGAACAAAATCATAAAATACAATATTTTGCATGTAACCTTGTGCCATATGTGGCATAAATTAGATTAGTGGCGGTTATTCAATATTATAACCTAGTTCCAAAAGCCGGAAGAACGAATTTAATTAACCTTCTTATGAATTATTCGCGTCTGCAGCAGTGGTAGAGTTTGCTAATCCCCAGTTTTAATTATATAAAAGTTTGCTCCAACAGATTTTACTGAAAATAACTCCAGACTTTGTTGTTCGAGCGATTTAAATGGAGGAAAAGTATAATTTACTTCCCTGCTTATAATTTTTTCACTCGCCCCAAGAAAAATCCAGATAACTTCCTTGTACCTAAAGAGCATTCTGTAAGCAAGTCATAATGATTGTTAAGAATAAGTATTTTGGTAAAATAACGTAATCGTGTTATTATTTTATAAGAAATAATATTTTATTAACAAAATTTATGAATTATTCAAATGGAATATCATTATATTGAAGGATTAATTAACTTCAAAACTACGTACTAGTTATGTTCAATTAGTTTCTAAGATACTGGCAATCAATAATTTTAATAAATATTAGATATTTAGTCTTCTTGTAATAAAAAAGGTCGAGAACTTCAAGGAGTAACCTAATGTAACGGAGTAGCCAGCCACATTAAATAAGTCCCACGTTTAATTTTAGAATTGAAATATCATTTCAAATTTGCAAATTAAATCTCACTTGAGTTTTTTTTTAACATATCTTTTGTTATCAATCTTGATTTAAAACTTGTCGATTCGATAAATATATTAAACAAATTGAAGTGTTATTCGTTATACCGTTTTACAGGAAAGACCAGGAAATACATCATTTTAAATATTATCATTTATACATAAAACTTTTTTAGAGAAATAGATTTAATAGCCATCTGTTAGCATCTGGTACGAGTTATTAGAATATATAGGTTGAAATCCCGCCTAAGGAGATTTTTATTCAATACATATTTGCCATATTTAAAAATATGTCCATTTAAGGATTAGTGTGATTGAATATGCAATATGCAACTGACAATATTCAAAGTCAGGTTTAATAAAAAACATAAACAATACCAAGTTTTTTGTTAAAATTCTCTGTGGTTTCTGATAAACGTAGCACGAAAAGAGCAAAAGCATTAATGCAGTCACATTTTAGATAGAACCATCTGTCTCAAAGTTACAGAGTATGTGCACTGTTCCTGCAAACAATTTGCAATGCAGATTCACATGTCCAGAGCTGGGTTAAACTGCATTGAAAATCTGAGGATGGCCCAAAATTGTAACTTTGAAAAGTATAACCGACACGGAGATCATGAAAACTGAAGAAAAATATTTTATTCTTATATTTTGTTATATTTTTTCTATATTTTTCTCTTATTTTCGAACATTAGGTGATTACAACATTGGTCAATATTACATAAAATATCAACACATGCGCAACATTCTATATTTTTATTACTATCTATAACATATGTTTACTTTGAGTTAATTCGTGTGATGATTTTCTCAATTATAGTGATAGTGATAAAGTTGCTGATTAGTTGTATTAGTATTTCTTTTTATTACTTGGCGTACGTTGACAAAGAAACAGCCGTCAACTAATCAACGATTATTCATTAACGGTTAACAAAAAATTTATTTGATTTAAATTTTGTTTTATTTTAGGTAATTATTATAATTATAAACAAAACAATATCAAAAAATCAACACAATGAAAAAAAACAATATAGCTACAGAAAAGACATCAAAGAAGATAGACACATTTACAGTCTTTTAAGTCCTTCAAGCTGTTTAAGTAACTGCTGAGCGTTTTACGTCTTCGACTTCGACTAATAAGGCTCGTCTTATGACTAAAGGTTGGGGGCTAAAAGACTGAGTCAGTCGTGAGGCGGCAAAAATAAGGCGAGTCTTTATAAAAAGCCTTAAAACCGATTGATCATCATCACCTGATAGATGTAAACACTATATGGAGACTGGGCAATAAGCCACCTAGAAGCCTCAGCACAGATTGGTGAGTGAATATCAACCAGTAGAACTAGATCCTAGAGAAGCTTAGAGGGGTTTAAATCCTCAATTTTCGACTACCGAGCCTTTCTAGGACTGGCCTACAGAAAAGCCCTTCCAAGAGTTCGCAGCTACTTAAAAGCCTATACAGAGCTTTTAAAGAGTTGATAAAACTTAAATTTATTTTATTATGCTTGAGTCGTAATCCGTGTACTATAGACTAAGGAAGCCTTCAAAGGGTGAAGGTCCTTTACTAATGCAGTTTCAAATAACACAACTTATTAAAGCCATTAGGGAATGGAATAGTTATAGCACCAATCAGTATGGTAACGTCAATAAATTAAGCATAAATGTTATTTTTACTACATTACACTTCGATCGGATAATCGTTTACAATGAAAACACCTCATAATTAGAGGTGTTTAATCATTGGGAAGTTTTTATACAAGATTTTTTAAGACTAGCAAAGCAAAAATCTAATTAATAAATAATATCAAGTAGTATTTACTACTTAGATTTGTTGATCACTAGCCATGAGCGACACAATTTAGAGCGAAGTCTATAAACTGGCGTTTTTACACACTGTTTCACATAACCTCTAATTGATAAAAATCGCATTGAAAAATGTAAAAATTTAAGGTTATTCTAAGTTTATTTTTTTTTTTATTAAAACCAGCTGCTATGCTTATCCTTTAGATCCACACGAATCAAATACATATGTGTATGCGTTATACTACATATGTTAAATATACATATATCAACATCTTAGCGAAAAAAGTCCACTGGTGGACGGAAAACATCCCAAAATCTCTACGCTCGAAGATCACAGTAATAGCAATATATATTATACTCAAAAATGATAATTTATTTATTCTTTAATTAAACAATACTTCACTATCATCTTTAAGAATACATACACAAAGCCTAAGATTTTTCAATTACTAATTAGAAGCAAAGTTGTAAGCACTAATTACGAGTTCTAAAGTAAATAACTTTTCCGGAGTTTTCTATAATAATTTTAAGACAAAATAAGCATTAGTTCATGAGTTACTTCACTTAATGTTCATACCTCTCCTGTTACACTGTGTATTAGATAATTAAATCCCGCTTAATAAATTTAAAATGTACCTTGTTGCCTTTCTGAGAAATACGCTTGTTTCTACAGTAAGGTGACAAAAAGGATAAACTCCGTATGTTTAGAAGGAAATTCGCATGAACTTGTAAACTAATACCTACGGTACTCACCTTCTCACCACTAAGCTGATTATTTACTTTGAACAAAAGCCCCTGGCTCTTTCCTTCCTGTGTCTACCTCTTGTGGGTTTTAAGTATATACTCGAAAGGTTCTACTTACTTAAACCTTTTACTTGCAGCAATGTTGTTTGAGAATTATTTAACGTGTACATGAAAATTTTATTGAATAAAACATGAATTTCAATATTTAAAGTGAACGGGGGAAAACTTTTTAACAGTAATACTAACTTATAATCGTAATAAATAAAACTTTCCTTATTTTGTGCCCAGAAACTGCAGTCTGAAACTAAAATGATACAATGATCTTGTTACGTACTACAACAAGATAACAATAATGCGAGTACTATGTCTTGAGGTTGTATATTTCTGATTAATACTTACATATAAATAACAAGTCTATATACCTTAGCTGACAAAATAATATCACTGAGAGAAACGTACAGTATTTACTATTGCTATGAGCGCAGTTTTCAGAGTTCGTTGAAAGCCTTCTACCATTCCATTCGACTTAGTATTATGTGTATAGATTCTAATCTTATGTATGCCCAAATTATGGAAATACCTGCCAAGGATGACGATGATCGACCATTGTATTTCCTGGAAATACAACGGTCGATCATCGTTATAAGATATTTTGAGATGTGGGGCCACTCCCCAACGATGTCGATGAGAATATGAGTGAAAAGCTAAGCAGTGATCAAGTTTTCGTATGGGAAATTTGTGTGTCTAAGCACTTTTGAACATTGGCATTGAAAATATGAATCACCCCACTTGTTTATGTCCATGTTCATGTCAAATACAGTTTATTATCTAAATGTATTATTTTCCCTTTTGTATTTTTCCCTTTTGTGTTTTTTCCAGGATAGATTAAACTGTGCAATCTTTCGAAAAAATGTTTTGTGTCATTTGTTATATATATAGTCTGGGATTTCCAGTGGAGATTTCACAATAGACAGGCGCTCTGATATTACTGGATAAGAGTTTTAAAGAGTTTTAATAATAACTTTTCAATGCGGATTATTTAAAACTCGGATCTCTATTCCTATCAATGCTGGACGGTGTTTTTATTTCCTAGACCATATTTGAGAGTGCATCGGCTACTTTATTGTCATGGCCACTAATATAATGTAAATTGATACTGTAGGTTGATATAATCTGGATATTTGACTCTGCGGATTTTATCGTCTAGCCATTACTTCTTTGAAAAGTCATGAATCAATAGTTTGTAATCCGTGTAATTAACGAATTTCATGTTCTAAAAATCAGCTCCTAAGATTGACATATTGACATTTGCAATGAAAAAAGTCCCCGATAAAACACGACGCAAGAGACGACTTAACCCTATACTGAGTGATATTTTTTTTCACGGTACCTATTAAACGGGGTGCCGTATGCTGCAGTTAAAAAAAATCACTAGATTTCTCTTTAATATTGAGCGGTTTCTTGATAATCGATATATTAGTAAAATAAAGTAAAGTGCACTAAGTACTTAGTGCACGTTATTGCACGGTCTAACAGCTCCTGATGATGCTCCGTGTGGGGGCGAAGCGTGTAGAGTAGTTGGAGAAGGTGCCGGTGTCTGCGGTTTCTGCATATTTGCGGGCGGGCGGGCAGTGCACACTGCTTGAGTTTTGCGGAAGTAAGCTACATATATTTATTTTACTAATGGATATGGACATCCGCCAAGTAACGCCTGATTCTATCAAATAATAATAATCGATAAGTTTGCTCCTGTGTCCCTGATCCGTGCATTTTCTGAGTCCCTGGCTGGCGGCTATAAGAATTAACAGGTAATTAATAGGTGGCTATAAGAATTAACAGTAAAGAGTTCCACCAGGGTCCGTACTAAAGTTAGTTTTCCGAGGGCGTGTCAGCTTTCCGGGTTCCCGGTTATATGCACTTGTACACGCGATTTTTAAAACGTCGATGATAAATACATAATGTATCCAATGGGGGTCACTATATTGACTGCTCATGTGAAAATGAAAATGAAAATGAAAATGAAAATAACTTTATTCAAATGCACTTAAAAATAAGTAGTTTTGAATCGTCCAACATTTTTTCCTACCACCCATTCAGGACGTCTTTTAACTGACAAGAAGAATGGGCGCAAGAAACTCGTCAGCTTTAACAGAAGTAACGACATTTACAATATAATACGTCGTCACCATATACAATCCACAAAAAAAAAAAAAAAAACAAAATTATTTTGTTATGACAATACTAATAGTGTTATGATATCATTATTTCGTTGTTTCGTTGATTACAACAAAGTCAACAAGTATCTGTACTTACTTAAAGTAAGTATCCCAAAACATTGCAATAACATACAGGGAATAAACGACAAATTTAAGAAAACAACAAGATTTATGTTTAGTTTTAGCCAATACTGAATACTGAAGGTTAGAGCAGACCCATTTCCCAAGGCAGCACCCGTTCACGAGCATGACGCATGATACAGCCATCGCTTCGCTCAACCATATCTTAGGGAACGTAACGATCCGCACCACATGCCACCACCCAAGAAATGTATTAAGAGAGCATGTCATACTCTTATCTACCAGTAATAAATTAGTTTTAAAAATTTAAAAAATGCTAATGCTGTATGTTACAACCTGTAATAAAGAGTGTCATGTTGAAATGACACATATTACTTCCATGCATCGCGATCTATTAAATAGTCGTTGACCTTGTAATAACCTTTGGACATGAGCTTATTTTTAACATACATTTTAAACTTATGACAAGGCAAATCTACTATACTTTGTGGAACTTTATTAAACAGTGCTATACCTTTCCCCAAGAAAGAGCCTCCTGTCTTTTGAAGTCTAAATCTTGGAACGGCAAGTCTATTCTTATTTCTGGTGTTAAAGCAATGTACGTCGCTATTTTTGACAAAAGTATTGTAGTGTTTTCGTACATAAATTATATTCTCATAAATGTACTGTCCCGCCACAGTAAGAATATTAATTTCCTTAAAAAAATCTCTGAGAGAATACCGAGGCCGAAGGCTGTATATTGCACGGACAGCTCTTTTCTGTAATACAAAAATGCTTTCAATATTAGCAGCTGAGCCCCACAACAACAACCCATAAGACATTACACTATGAAAATAACTAAAATAAATTAACCTTGCCGTTTCAACATTAGTTAAAAGCCTTATTTTTTTTACAGCATATGCCGCAGAACTGAGTCTACTTGACAAGGCCTCAATGTGAGGGTCCCATTGTAGTCGTGAATCTAATGTTATACCCAGAAATTTTGTCTTTTCAACAAATTCGACTACTTCATCATTCAACTTTACATGTAGGTCTCTACATACATCAATCAATAGTACGTAAATAGATATCTTGAGATATAGATTTGTGCTATCTCTGTTCCGCTATACGATCGACACAGTCTATTAAGTACAAACCTCACTAAAATGAATACCATGACGATAAAAAGCTTACTTTAGGTGCATGCTTTTGACAATTTTCTGTCAAAAGAATAATTCCTCTATTTAGTCAGCTTTATGAGAAGATTCCTAATTTAATAAATGCTTTATTATTAAAAATACTTTTTCCAATTAAGTTATTTTAATATTTTCTTATTTAAAGACTGCTAATTGCTATTTTAATAATTTAGCGCCTTTTATTTTTCATTTTTCCATTTGTTGGAATCGGACATAAACTGCACTCAGTGCACGAGATGAGATTTTCTTAGTAGATCTAGCTTTTATACACTAAATGGATTCAAAACTATGTGTAAGCAAAGCTATTAACAGTCATTAATAATCAAGCATACTACCTCCTTAATAGTAAACCGGCAAAACACGAAAGTGCTTATAAATCCGCCGACATAGAAACTTTTTCTTATCTTTTTCGAAGAACGCCCTAAAGTTCCAGAAGGAAATTTCTTTAGACACAATATGGCCTCATATCGTATGAATGGTGTTATCGTTCAGTCATTGTTCCTGAATGCCATAAAGTTGTGTTATCACGTCTTAAGCTTTTAACTTGTGTGCAGATGTATGTGTAGTCTTAAAACTAAAACCAAAGTAAAACTTTTACGACCATTTTAAATAAACGATCTACAGTTAAAGATATAGGGCCTACTTTGGTCTAGTGACATGACAATTTTTGTAATTTTTCGTCATTTAATAGAAATATCGAATAGCTACACGGGATAGATTATTGAAATCAACAGTTACAAATAAACTACAATGAACGTATAATACATTCGTGAATCCGTGTTGAAGTTAATCGACATAAAGAATAAAACAGCACGCACCTATTTATAGATAATTCTTCGATCACTTCGATAGTCATAAAGTAATAAATAATATACACAATGACTTTGCAGGTTGTTCAGTTAGAAATAAAGGCGACAATAGCAATCTCGTATTTTCGAGCAAAATTCTTACTAAAGTTCCCATAACGACCCTTTCATTAATGACGAATTTCTAATTCTGCTTTCAATACGAATAAGTTTCAAACGACAAAAGATATATAACTATATTAAAAAGAACCCGTCTTAAAACCCTGACTATAAAGTCAGGACTCGGCACAGCCAGAATGGCAGAAGGTTTGCACAACTTGACCCATTTTTTATGTTACAAACAATTATACTTATAAACTAAGACACGAACACAGTAGAGCGAAACAGTAGACACAAATTACATATATTTCAGTAGGTTCTATAACACCAGTAAAGGTGTCCAAATCCGCTGGCATGACATGTTTTATTATTAGTAGGTATATAAGCTACTTTGAAGAAATAAAGAAAAAAATGACGAAATTCCCTAAGATGATGGTAACGAGATAGTCTGACCCGGTTAGCCAGAGACGGGTCGAATCCCACTTAACGTTTATTCTTTTAAGTACATTTTAAATGGCAAAAACAAAAATAGGATATATATCAATCTGTTGTTTGTCAGAATTTAACTTGGGTTTTTCACTTTTGCCTTCTAGTGCAATGTCATCAGCCATTTTATTATTACTTTTAAATAATTCCTCGACTAATTTGACAAAACAAATTTATATAGGTACATACTACATACAGAATTTTGCCAAAATTTTAATCTATTGAATTTTCTTTACGTTCTATAAAAACAGGCGCTAATTGAATACATGCTTTAACACGAAGTACCGTAAAAAATGCAAACTGTATTATGTGTGCATTAAAATTTAAACCTATTTTCTGATGTAAAAATTCATGATACCGACAAAAATGGAAGACATTTTATTTAAAAATCGTTTCCCAGTTCATCCCATGAATCACCGGATTAAAAAGCTGAAAATGGATGGGTCAGCGATATATTATCTTGCCGGGGTTGCCATTGAAAAGCCGAGATTGTGTTTTTATTAGCGCTGCCGTCTGGTATAACACCTTTCGTATTATCTCGAAATTTTATTAATGTAACTAAAGCCCGTTCGTGGTTCTTGGTGTATTTATTATTAGACAAAGAATCCATAAGCTTTGGATGAAAAGTACCTTATCAGTCGGTATTTCATGCTTCTTTTCATTTATAATGAAAATGAACAACATCCCAAACATGTCGATATTATTCAATTATTTTTAAAGTTCAATGGTTTTAAAGTCTTTTAAAGGTTTTGAAGTATCATTCAATAGGAAGTAAAACCTGCGTTGCCGAACTATTTGGATAATCTCAAACAAAATACTAGTTTAAATAAAACGACTTTTATCGGATAACCTGAGCATACTTCATATTTATACCTCCACAATATTTTAATCGG
Organism: Calamotropha paludella; assembly: GCA_927399485.1. NCBI lineage: Eukaryota > Metazoa > Arthropoda > Insecta > Lepidoptera > Crambidae > Calamotropha > Calamotropha paludella. The sequence goes on from OV656812.1 coordinate 13,477,724, forward strand.
GCACATTTCTAACTTTCAAATTTATATAAAGAAAATTTGTTTTTTATAAGTTTGAATATTTAATTCAATAATTCAAATTTACTAATGTCTCTTATCATGCGGATCTTTTCCGTACATTTTGGCAATTGCAAATTTGTATTCTTTTTAAATTATACGCTTATTAAACAGTCAGTTTTAACTGATTTAATTCTTTTAGTTCATTACGTTGCCTACCACGATAATTATGCTGCGACTTTAAGTTCTTAATGAATGCACCGATCGGGGGCATTCACTCAGATGCTTCTACACTAACAAAATTTATTCCTTAGGGAACAATAGAAACGTAACTAATTATTTTCAGAACAATAGGGTTCAGCGGATTTTGTCGCTTGTGAAGGAAACGAAAAGCGAATGAAAAAGTATACAGTCGATCGCAACCAAAACATATAATTTTGGAGGTGTACTGTTGTGATCTGTGCCAAAACAATAAAAGTACGGAAATGGAAATACTGACTAGACAAAAAAACGTCTTATAAGACAAGGCTTTTCTAAGCCTTCTAGGTGTCTTTGTATATCTTTAAAAAGCATTTGAATTTCTTACAAAAATATTAAGTAGTATATGAAGTTGATCTTATATTGCAATTTCCAGCAAATCACTAAAGTTGTTCAAATAAATTTATGTGCCGTATCTTTTTAGCAATATTATAGGACAAGCAAAGAAAGTAGTTTTTGTAGACAAACCTATTGTTCCAAAAAGTTATGGAAATAATTAACATTAGAAACATGAATATTAAAATCTTACATTTATGAGCAAACTACAATATATTTAATCTCCTCGTTCGATATTCTAATATGTGTGATATTTTATGTTGAAAATTAATTGTGCTAATTTGACAGTTTTGATAAGGTATTTAATTTTACCATTAAATATTTTAAGTAATTATTTATATGTTAATATTACACTTAACAACAATCAATATATTAAATGCTATTCTATAAAAAAAGCATTCCCAAGTTTTGGTACCCCTAAATGCCTATAGCAACTTCACGGTTGTGCCTTTACCGCTGTTAATTAACGAAAATGGCTTTTTCGACCCAAGCAATTTTCCTAACTACTCGAGTATAAAAAATATCCAAACATTGTCTTTTCCTCATATTGTTCCTGAAACGGGAGAGCAGGCAGTTCTCTTTGAAAGTATAACATACGCAACACTTCTAATCGTCGGAGCCCTATGCGAGCGTAATTCTGTCTTGTGTACGGCCAAAATTTGTAGATCTCAAGCTTCATATAACATGTGTAACAAACTTTCGTCACGTTTTCATTTAGCAAAGGCTAAAAGGGTTGGAAATACGCGGGTACGTCTAAAACAAAATGTATGAAACTGGTGTATTCGATATTCATGTTATAATTGAGGAGTTTAAGCAACATTCGCAGGGGGAAGGCCGATGAATGACCTTTACGATGTTTGCTTAGCCTTCGTTATTGTAGACTGATGGCGCTTTCCAACAGGGCCATTGAACTCCTTGTTTTTGTAACAATTTAAATAACATTGATAGTTAAATAACTGTTAGCGTTTGTCGAAGGAAAACTAGAATCTATGACCGTATAATCACCATGGCCCCAATCTACCTACGGTAATTCAATAATTGGAAAGGCCTGTGCCCTAACAATGGAATAATAATAAACTAATGATGATAACAATGGCTAACATCTAAGCCTAATTAACTTTCGAAAAGTTAGATAAAAAAAGCTCTTTCCGATTAGCAATTGTTATGGGTCTAACTACACTGGTTCTGTTACGCTTTTGTTTTGCGGACTATAAGTGTGTAACAGCCACTTTTTATTGCGGAGCCGTAAAGTAAAACAAACATCTGGCCCACAAATTACTAGCACTCGTAAATGGTAGTAAAAAGAAAATTTATTTTCACGTCATAATTATAATGGCGCAAACCAGGATTTGAGGTTATATTCAGTATCAGTAAAAGTTATCACTTATATATAGTAATAGCTTTTACTCGCGGCTTCGCCCGTATGTATATTTTTTTTAAATAAAAAGTATCCTATATTACTTCTGATTCCTCCAAAAATATATGTACGAAGTTTCATGATGATCGGTTTAGTAGTTTTTGCGTGAAAGCATAACAAACAAACCAACATTCACATTTATAATATTAGTAGGATTTATAGTACAGGTACTACTTATATGACTAAAAAGCGCTGTATATAGATACTGTTAATGTTTTGTTGTAGTTCGTTATCTAGAACAGGGATTATCTGACGCAAAAAATTAACCGGTTTGATGCTTTTAATATAATGAAAATATATTAAGTACAGGCTTTAAAAAATCATATTAAATTATATTGTTTCCAGTTAATGACCTAATTGTTATCAGGTTAATTTAGTTATGTATTTAATTGCGTTATGGAAAATTTCTCTGTTCTTTATAGAATATTGCAATTGAAGTTAATCTTATGATTAACTATTAAAAATGCATTTAGATTTTTGAAATAATAAAGCTAAAGCGGTACCAGCGTAATAAAAGCTTTTTTGATCCAATGTTTGTTGTTTTTAATAATTCTTCTTATACACAAGCGAAATATCTGTTAACTTGAATCATTCATTAACCATCCTCAAACTTTCACTGGAAATCCAAATAGAGGTCATTATTCTTTCATACAACAAACCGAGTTGGGCAGGTATTCGCAGAAACTTGAAACTTGGGAGAGCAATTTTGCAAATCGCTCGAACGAATACGCATGACTTGAAACTTGGTGAAAAGTTTATACGAATGGCGTTTTAATGCCCTCTTAGTGGGAAATTGATTGCAAACCTTCGTGTCGGAAACAACATTTGAATGGAAATTTGGGAAATTTGTATTACTCCATAGTTTTGAGTTAGGTTTGTTTTAAGCACTGAAGGTTTGATGTAGGAATGGTAGACAAAGTTTAAAATAATATCCAAGAAAGCAAGTAAAAATAGTAACTACATTATCTTCTATTCTTTTAAGTTCTTGATTAAATTTATCCAGCTGAACAAATAACATTATAGAAACTCTAAATTTATACTCTGTATCATACTTAATATGATGTGTGGTATGCGGAAGAAGTGCACTAACTAAAATGATGGCCTGTGTGGGCAGCAACTGATACTGGAGGTGACCATCATAGACTGCAAAAGGAGCAGCAGTTCTTTTCAAAATATTGCCTTTTCCTGCGGTTGCCAAATTATGGCGAATGGATTATTTGCCCCAAATCAAAAGATATCCAAGGTGTCGGTTCCTGTCTCCAACAGCCCTACTATTCCTAGCTTAGATATCATCTACGATAACCGTCGAGAAGAAGTTTGAAGAATCTCCGAACTAAATTCACCTACCATTAACAACGACTCGACCTAGCAACTTACAACATGCGCACACTTAGAACTGACACGTAGTTAACAGAGTAGAAAGAAGTTCTTAATAAGTTAGACTGAGATATAGACGAATTATTAGAAATCGCAAGAGAGTTCATGGTCTACAAGTCCCTTATTAAAAACATGATTACCATCGGGAGTGTATCGGTCAGAGAAGCATATCTACATAATACTTAAAATATTGAAACGATATTCATTGAATGTTATATAGTTCTACGCTTCTACATCTACACACGCAGAGGACGAAATGGGGGCTTGGTATGAGGAGGCTCCAAAGCCTTACATAGCTACAACTAGCTACCCACTACATAGTTGTAGTGAGAAATTTAACGCAACGTTGCTATCACTAAAGGCGCTACGGTGATCAGTTCAGAGTTGAGCAATTAGGAGTTGGTCAACAAAAATCAAATTCAAAAGGCTTCCATCAATTTTGGCTACAAAACTCAATTCCGCAGTTGTACACTGGATTGTAGTCGATCGTTCAACGATTTTTGATAGCATTCCCATCGTCATAATGTGTGAACGTGGATTTCGCGCTGTGACAACGCTGCTTACTAAAAAGAGTAATCGTTTGCAAGTTATCGAATGCGGCGACTTACGACTGTTTTTGAGTCGTAGTTCGTAGTTTTTGAAAAATATGTGGGGAAGTTCATTTGAGAGCAAAGTAGATAATGTTGGAATGTTATGTACAGACAGTGTGGCATGTACATGATATCAGCTGGTAGAATGTTAAAATCAACTATTCCAAAAATGTTGCATTTCATATGTTTAGCCCATGCTCTAAATCTTGTTGCGGGGAGATTAGAAAACCCTAATGTTGACAGTTTAATTTTAAATATGAATAAAGTTTTTTTAAGGCACCAAAAATGAATTAAAATCTTTAAAGAAATGTGTCCGGATTTACCTTTACCTCCTGCACCTGTAATTACTAGATGGGTACATGGCTTGATGCATCGTTTTATTTAGAGTAACAGAATGCTGTATAGATGAAATTAAGTCTATTTTCTGTGCTGAATAGTCAAGAGGCAAAATCAATAGAGAATGCTTTAGACATTTTTAATAATAATGACAACATAACGGATGATTTGCCTCGTATTAACGAAAATTTTGCAATTATACCAACAGCTTTGACAGCACTTCAGAAACTTGATCTTTCTATAATGGAATCATTTGAAATATTTGATGCAGCGAGAAAACCTTTCAGATGGGCAAATTGTAAGAGCTTAGAAGATAAAATTGAAAAAAACATGGATAGATATCCTGATATGGACACTATAAAAATTTATTCCTGCGTTAATGAGTAGGAGGAAGTGTATAAAAACTTCACCTCAGTTAACGTAGATATAAATATCTTTAAAAATTTATATAAATACCCATGACTCAGGTACAAAAGCTAGTATTCATCACGAAAAACATCTGGCAACCCCAGGCAGGGTCGCTTCTATTGTACCATACGGTCGTCATTTTAAAATATTGTTACAATGGGCGTCTTATCATTGAAAGCGATGCCCACCAGACAATTTTTGAATGGACAGGACCGGAAAGAAAGAAGAGTATGTTGTCTTTGGTCACCGATTATCATGAAAGTATACACGAAATATATACATACCTACATAAAAATCACACCTTTTTCCCACAGAGGTAGGCAGAGATCATAAATTTCCTCTTACTATAATCCCGACATACATCTCTAGCTTCTTGAACATGAAATCTAAACCATATTTTTGTCATTTTATCCTATAGAGGCGAGATTATGGACAAAAGTCATTTGCATTAAATTAAATACATGATAGTTTTTTTTTAAGAGGAGTACGTAATACTGTGAATACAAACTGTAAGAATTAAACAATGAACACACTTTGTAACTTCCATATTTTCATCTTCTCACGTAAAACGAATAAAACATCTACGAAGGATGGAAGAGTTTTCGAAATGAGATAATCAAACAAACTTACTTCGAGAAGCTTGAAATATGGAAACGAAACGGGAATCCAAATTGCTAAATTGAAGTACAAAAATTGTATTTACAATTCCATATTCACGGCAATAAATTTCAAAGTTCCTACAAATTGAAATTTGATTTTATAGGAAAAATAATTAAAGAAGTCACTTCCGCTTCTGTAGAATAGATACTGCCATTTGAACCAACGAATCGAGAATCAATTTTTGTTTTGTATTGATTGATTGATTGCGCTATTTTACAAATTTTAATACCTCAAATGTATTTTGATAAAAAATATATACATATTAACATAAGAATAACACATATCAATAAAATATGAATCATGTTTTTAATTTTTAATTCACAATGCGATATTTCCGCGTGTTTGTTTTTTGCATTCGTAATTAAATTATAATTTATTTTGGTATCTTATTAAAAATTAACCAACAAAAATTATAATTTAATTACCGATTTAGTAAAAAACAAATGACACGTCTCCAAAGCTTTGGACATGGTAGCAATACATATGACAGTCAAATTGTGTGGTAGTAACAAAGCTTTTTATTATTTGTTTCAAACCAACGCTTGTCCATTTACTACGGATAATTGCAAATAGTATAAAATTATAAAATTAAAATTATAATGCAGGACATTTGTTTGTCTATCTTGGGGCACATTTCGTGGATGTTCTTTAAGCATTTATAGTTACGTGTTTCTGTATCCCAGCTTCATATTAATGCGCTGCCAATGTATTGAGATACATGGTCACAGCTACTTTCAGTTCTAATTCTGTTTTAAAATTCTTTACTGCTGTCATCAGACTAATGATGACTAATGAAGTCAATTCTGGTCTATAGAGTGGATGGTTGAAAGTTTCCTAGTTCACAACTGGCTGCGTTTTCTATTTTCGTAAACATAATTAACACTGACAAAAAACACAATGCAGCCCATAACAGCGACACGAAACTTTGCATACCATTAGCTAATATACAACTTAACGTGTTACAACTTGTCCGATGGTTACCCTATTCGTTAAAGCTCCGCACAGCGGTTCCGGATGGGCCTAGTATATACCTAATTGTTGAACGTTGATAATCTTGTGCTGGGGGTGACATGTATGGGATATAATGTTTATTTTCAAATCCTCATTAAAGTCGTTATAAAATTTTTAGCAAAAAACTGAACTGATTGCACCTGATATAAATAGTTAAAGTTTCGGAAATGCATATTTATATACAATCATTGTGTGAATTAAAGACCTTACAGTAAATTACAGAAAACAATGGCTGCCTCCGCAGCTAGTAACTAAATAGAATAAAAAATACGTAACTGGAAAAATGTTTGTCTAAAACAAAGTAATACTTACTCAAAAGTGCAGTGTTATATTGTCTATTCTTGTCTAGCATAAACGACCCACTGGGAAATAGTCTCCGGGGTGCTGTTGGATCGCAGGTAGGTACCAATTTCTTCTACAATCACATGTGATTGACCCTCCCCTCCGCTAACTTAGACTAAAACGCAGTCAAAATGTTACGACAACTACATTTCGGTGCGATTCGGTTTAGCGTTGAATTTAGAATCGATGTCTGCTTGAACTGACAATCCAAGTTTTATTTGCAACCGTATGAGATCGCAAACTAATCAAACCGGACCGAGTTTGTTCTCTCAAGATGCCGTTTAGGTGCGATGCAATTCAGATTGGACGTGTTTTGGTTCTAGAATTAGACCCCAATAGTTACATGTGTACAAACAAGCGTAAAATAAAATAATATATTTTTATAGTAAATTGCGTTGTGCATGAGCTTTGCGAGCTAAACCTTTAATACAAGCCAAAGGATGGACAACAGATACTGGCCTACGACCAAGCCTTGCGCCTACTTCAGTATCAACCCGCACGTGTTTTCCTCAGGCCTCGTACACTTACCCCACCGCTACCCAACAGTTAGGATGGACAATAACCAGCATGATCGATGTATAATAATAATATAATTTATTTCGTTAAATTTTTTACAAATTTAATCAGTGATTGAAATCACCTAGTAAGCAAAAAATGCCTGTAGCAGGTGACTTCACTCTTTCATATAAGACCAGTTTTTGTATTTACACTTTTTTCACATAACCTCAAAATTTATGTGAAAAATTCAAATAACCAAGTTTTTAGTTTTTATTTTTATCTTTGCAAATTAAAATATTTTTTCACGGAATTTGGTGAAATCTTACCTTTTTATGTCCCAAACGCACAATTTTTTTTTTATTTAAAATATTTATTTTTTCACCTTATTTTGAGTTAATCTCAAAAAAGCACCCTAATTTTCAATCGAAAAAACTCGAATCCGAATTTTTTTGTACAGTTTTGAGTTATTCGAAACTTTTCGAATTTTATATGTGTTTTATAAGCAATGCTTCTTTTTATTTTAAACATTACAACATAAGACACAAAATTTCATGATAAAAAAATCTTTTGCAGGGCAGATTGAAGAGCTCGATAACGAAGTAGTTCATTGATTCACTGATAAATGTACTATTATTACATTTTACTACTGGAAGCTAGCATTTGCATGAGAAGTGCATGAGGATTAAAAAACATTTTTCCGGTAGGATTTATGAATAACGTTTTATATTCCGCTCGAAACGGACGCAGAAAATTTCCGACGTTTGAGCAATGCGATCTTAACGTATGCGCTATATGTCACCAATAATCACCCGAATCCAGGATTTCCTTTACACCCAATTACGTGCGTGCCCATTAAGTAATCGAGTTCCAAATAGTTCGTGAAGCCTCTCCTGAGTCCGAAAGCGCTTGAATGCATTGCAGCTTACAAAATTCCGAAATTGATAATAATATATTATGGAAGATAAACAAGACAGTCTTCGCTAGTGTCGCATTCAGTATAAAGATCCTTGCTACCCGATCCAACGACCTGTTCTGAAGACGAGCGCTGTAAATGAAGGCTTTAAACTCCATCCTCCTTGCCTCACCGAAATATTCTGCAAACATGACACTATTTTTTTTTAATAAATGTATCGCATTTTACGAGAGTTTACACACAAACATGCTTTTAAAGAAATTTATAATACGTTGTCAGACTAACCTGGATATCGAAAATTGAGTCGATTTGAGTCCTGAGATAAGTTTAGGCCTGCGTCCCTCGACCTTTTTGCAAAGTGATAAATACCAGGCTGAAACTTTGTAGATCGCTTCATTTCAGTGAGTCGGACAAACTTTTTATGAGACAAAAATCTCGGTTTTGGGGACTAACTTTGCTACAGGCCTTGAAACATGTCGATAATTACGGGTGCAAAATATTTACTAATACCAAGTCAATTTTTATCGCAATTTAAAGATTAATTTATGAGAAAGACAAAAAACAGATTGTCCGACAAAATTAATGGGGACTATGCGCCAGTCGGACATACTGAAAATGTTGGAAATCCCAACTCAAAAAAGTGATTACTACCAGTCTAATTTTTTGTTTATGGGTTAATTAAAATTAATAAAATACAAAAGTAACGTTGTCCGACAAAATTAATGGGGATATGCGCCAGTCCGACACTCTAAAAATGTTGAAAATACCAACTCAAAAAAGTGATTGATATCAAGCTAATTTTTATTTTTTTAATAATAAAATAATGTTCTAAACGTGATTCTACAATTGTCCGACATGAAATGTGGGGAATACTTATAAAAATCGATAAAATATCTATTAAAGTTATTCGTTCTGTATTAAGCATTTAAGTATACCTATATATATCTTCCCTCTCTCCCTGAACGCTCTCTGTGTGCAGTCAAAGCCACGTGACTCGGCTTTGACTGAACACAAATACTGGCTGGTGGCCTCGTGGTGTGGCGTTGCGTCCATAACTTACACGCCATCCTTTTCGTCAATCGACAATCGAAAATGTATTCGTGAACGACAATCGAAAATGTATTCATCGTGAATCTATAATTAAAATTAAAATTTTAAAAGGCCTGTTTAGCTACTATATTTTTAATTTTCTACGAATTCTCGTTATGAAAATGTGTAAGCTCGTATTATACACGACTAATGTATGATTTACAGGAAAACAACAAACATTTAATCGCTTTACTCCTTCAGATAATGTATTAGCAAAAATTTGTAGCCTTCTTTAACCATTTGTTACAAATATATTACTTTGATAAATAGTACTTTTCAAAATTATCAACTAAAATTTGTAAATTCGATAAGTAATTTTTTTTAAAGGTTTTTAAATAACCTTTTATGAGAAACTTCTAAATGTGTGACAATAAAACTAATATTTTATTCATAAAAGTAAGCAACATAAATTAATATTATTTTTCTGAGCTTATATAATTTAAAACAAAAAAGGTACCTTAAAAAAAAGTTAATACACTAAACTTGTGCCAAGTACATCTACATTTATTCAAAAACTTCTAATTGTGCTACAGAGGTAACATTTTCACGATATCTTTTTTTCATATTAAAACAAAATTTATTGTAATAAAATAATAATAAAGCTAAGACTCATCTTATATATATACACATATTATAAACTTGTACCGTACGCAACCACATGTTTACTATACAGTGCGATAGATACATTATTTTTGTCGGACTAGCGATACGACCCATTATTTTTGTCGGACATAAGTATATTTCAGTTATATATGATCTAATCTATTATAAGGTATGTTTGTCCGACGAGTATTAATCACTTTTTTGAGTTGGTATTATCAACATTTTTAGAGTGTCGGACTGGCGCATATCCCCATTAATTTTGTCGGACAACGTTACTTTTGTATTTTATTAATTTTAATTAACCCATAAACAAAAAATTAGACTGGTAGTAATCACTTTTTTGAGTTGGGATTTCCAACATTTTCAGTATGTCCGACTGGCGCATAGTCCCCATTAATTTTGTCGGACAATCTGTTTTTTGTCTTTCTCATAAATTAATCTTTAAATTGCGATAAAAATTGACTTGGTGTTAGTAAATATTTTGCACCCGTAATTATCGACATGTTTCAAGGCCTGTAGCAAAGTTAGTCCCCAAAACCGAGATTTTTGTCTCATAAAAAGTTTGTCCGACTCACTGAAATGAAGCGATTTACAAACTTTCAGCCTGGTATTTATCACTTTGCAAAAAGGTCGAGGGACGCAGGCCTAGTTAATAAGGTAAAATTTTCTGTTTAATGTTTAAGTGCCAAAAAGTAATTAAAAATGTTATTAAAAAAACTGTTATGAAGAGCAACGGTGATTACAAAACTGATGTGAACTATTAAAGAAAAATTGCACAGATGTAATGGATCTTAATTTAAGAACAATAGGTACCTACTGTTTATTTAAAAAATTGCATTAGTAATTTTCATGCATCTTTAATGTAATATATGTATAAAAAGTCCGGTAAATTAAGAAACTCTGTAAAGCATAATTAAAGGTAAAAATAGTATTTGCAAAGTTTCTTACGACCACTTTTAATCTCCCCGTGTAAGACTAACGAAGCATGATATTTATTAGTAATTTTCATGCATCTTTAATGTAATATTGTATAAAAAGTCCGCTAAATTAAGAAAGTCTGTAAAGCATAATTAAAGGTAAAAATAGTATTTGCAAAGTTTCTTACGACCACTTTTAATCTCTTCGTGTAAGACTAACGAAGCATAATATTTTTATTTTTGTTTTTTTATTTAGCCTATCATTCGACAATATTTTAGATTATGAGATGAGATATATGAGAATGAATTAGAAAGGCATCTCTTTATATTTTTAATAATTGGTCACTGGTCATTTTTGCTTCATAGAGATGATCGTAGTGGGAGAGAGAGAAGGATCTCACCAATTTTTATTTACAGTTTTTATTAACACGTTATACAGTGAATATCATTGTTCACTAGCTTTGATGTTTGGCTATCGCAAATAATTGGCTGAACGAGACGCTTTCTGTAGTCTAATATGAACGTCAATCTGAAATAAATTATATTATTATATTCCGTAAGGCGTATCACGGTTGTGGTTTAATTATGTTTGAAGGTTTCAGGTTCGACCTCTCGTCAGGTCAGTGTATAAAAATAAGTTAAAAGATGGAGGTAAATGTACGTGTTCTGTTATTATATGATTATAATAAAGTTATAATATGATTTTGGTTATCTCCTTAAAAAAGGTAATGAAATTGTTATTAAACTTATTATCTTGAATTTCGCCACAATATTTCTACAAAATCTTAAGATTTCATAATTTAATTACCGAACTCTTTTTTGCGCCGTGAGCAATAAAAACAAACTCGTATCGTAACTCAAACAGACCATCCCTTTTTTACGAATAACAATGCGATAGAATTTATTACTCAATATAGGCTGTGGATTTATTCCAAGCATGAAATGCTTCATAGAAAAAGAAGAAGACTATAGATGGATAAAACGGATTCCTTTATTAAATTAAATTTTATTTCATTTGTTACACCAACAACGTCATAAAACAATCCTTTGCACTTTTATCTCACCCGCACGAACATTAATATAATCAGCCTTTCATATAGAAACTAGTTAATTAATAATAATAATTACATTATAATAAGATTAATATAGTATATTCATTAATTTATGTTATGATATATTATTAACATTATATTATAATAATAGGCAAAAAAGAAATAAAACCAGGTCTTGTTTTGAACTGATTTTATTTCTTTTTATCTGTTCAACTTTTTGAAATATGCTATCTTAATACAAAAATCAATATCGTAAGACATCAATTTATCATAATTTATCAGAAGAAATGATAAATATTGTATATAATTGCACTTTAGCTATTTATAGTAATTATTATTTCAACTTATCACTTAAGTGTCCTTAATCTTTTACCAGCAAAATACTGAGGGACCCGTACGCTATATTGCTGTATTGCTTTAAATGTATTTATTTGATTTAAATATATAAACAGTGACGAACGTTTAGTGCAACGGTAGCGATCCTGCCTTTCGCACCGATAGTTCTGGGTTCTATTCCCGGAAGGAGCAGATGTTTTTGTGATAAATAGGAGCATTTGTACCTGAGTATTTATATATATTTCTATTAATATTACATATTTATATATCATAAAACTAACCGTTACCTTAGTATCAATCACCAATTAACCAAGCCCAAAGTAGCACTGGCATGTGTTATGGCTAACAAATACACATACCTTTATGATACATGAATTAGTAATATTGATAGAAATATAATACATAAATCACCATCAATCAGATACAAAAATTCTTCACACAAAAATCTGCCCTTTCCGGGTCTCGAATTCCCACGGCAGCTCGGCAAACCGGTTATCCTATTTTTTGTGAATAAATAATAATATATTCCAATATCATAAAACCAACTTCTTATAGGTTCTTTCTAAAGATATCATTGGATTAAAATTGTAACTTTCAGTATGTTTAAATTAAATCACCTTCAAATTATTTTTGTTTTCCTAGAATCTTTACTGAAATGTATTTTTAATGACAAAAAACGTATTTAGCATCAAATTACATTTGATTTAACATAATTTTACACACACATATACATGTTTAATAGTAATCAGTCATTGCATAATAGCTTTTTGTCCAAAAACAATTCTAAATCAAGCAAACTGTATGAATTCCTTTTTTCAATATTATAATTCAATGCTTCGCATAATCTGCAATAGTGATATGATTTTGATCCAAAATAACCATGTTCATTAACAACCTGGAAGTTATCTCTCCATTGATGATACGCCAATATAGAGTCATCAGATTTGCTTATTCTTTTTATTTCTATTGCCAGCGACTCGGGTGAATCGTAACTGATGATGTGTAAAAAAGAATTTGGAGGTAATAGCTTCTCACAATCTTCTAAAGAAGGCCCCATTATAATGGGAATTGCCCCTTTAGAGTATGCATGATGAAAACCTTTCTCGGTCAAATATTGTCGACACTGGGAATTTTCTAAAACTAAATAAAATAAATATTCCGACACAATCTTGCAGTCTTCTTTGAAGTGGCCAGGGCAACTGTAACAATAAAATTGTTCAAAATAAACTTATCTACAATGTATTCTTGTAGAACGTGCAAACGTACTCAACATTAAATTACATCTACTCTACTTCACACCAAAGCTATAATATCATATAAACAAATGGACTAAGAGCCAGTGCCTGCCAGACATACGTTAAAGCATAAAAGCTGAATTTTTTTTTGCGTGTTCTCACTGGTGTAGGGAACAATGTTTGAGGGTTACAAACCTTGAGTAATGTACCTTCGGTAGGTATCAGGTAATCTAGGGGCGCAGTACTACCTGAGCTCTCTCACGTTAAATTATAAAAACTGAAATTCACACAGAGTGTTCAAATAACCATTCTAAGTCATTATTTAAAAGGCCAGACCTATCCGAAGGGTCTAACACTGGGGAGTGTTAGACCCTTCGGACGGGTAAAAGGTCAAATGCACTGAGAGAGCGTTGCTCAGGTACATGAATGCATTTAAGAGAGTATTCGTGGATTTAAATTTTATAATTAATGAAAATTATATGTAAATATAACTTAAAAATTATCATACAATAATTTTTAAATAACCATGCATATTCGAAGGGTTAAACACCCCCTTAGACTGAATTAAGGCTAGCTAGAACTATACATGAGAGAGCATCAGAAAACTGTTAAGTGAATTTGATACGAAAAAAAGTATTTATTCAGTATATAGAAATTAAATTTAGATTATTTATTTATTAATATAAGTAAATAAATTAAATTTAGTTTAATATTAATTAGTGGTATAAAGTCGAATGCATCGATATACTTAGATATGTATATGAATAAATGGAAATAAATATTTATCAGTATTTTTGATTTTTTTTGTAGTTTTAAAATAATATAAAATATACATAAATAGATATGTATTATTCAATCATGACGTAACTAAAATAATTAGAATAATTTAATAATATTGAACGATAATTTCGTTAACTATAATATTTTAATATATTATTTTATATATTTTTCTTGAGAATTATTTTGTAAGAATATTCAAATGCTTAGATCTATTTGGAAGGTCTCATATATTCCTTGACACAGAAAAAGGTGGAATGCAAGCGAAAGAATGTCTTCGTGTACGTAAATGCGTTTAAAATAGTATTAGTGGGTTTTAGAGATGATGAAATATACAGGCATGGAGTAAATGCCTATTCCACAGTACACTCTGAACAGCTGGACAATTTCGAAGGGTCTTAAATCCCTCCAAACGTACGTACAAGGTCAAGATTCTAAATGTCTTTTTGGGGCACTGGGTTCAGCCTTACCAACGTAACGGAATTCCCGTCATATCTAGCGGATCAGGGCTAGGAAGATACGGAACAAATAGTATTTTGACGGCTAACGGATTGTTTAGCGGAATTTGAAAAAGATTATTATTCAAATAAAGGTAGATTTATTCTTATATTTCAAATTACAACAATTTTTGTTCAAAAATCAAAACGAATTTTTTGTTTCGATTATGTCAATTCTACTGCGTAAATACTACACATGTACCATAGATACTATCTACGACATACATGTACGAGAATTTCTCTTGTCTTAGACAAGGTAGCAGGAGGCAAAATAATGATGAGAACTCTGTCACACTTAAAACATATTTATATAGTTCTTTTTTTGTTTAATTTTATTGTTATTTTTTTTATTAGTGTTCTACCGCGTCTGGGGAAGTGTTAGAACATTCGGATAGGTCTGGCCTTTTAAACAATGACTTAGAATGGTCATTTGAACACTCTGTGTAAATTTCAGCTTTTATAATTTAACGTGAGAGAGCTCAGGTACTGCGCCCCTAGATTACCTGAAACCTACCGAAGGTACATTACTCAAGGTTTGTAACCCCCAAACATTGTCCTCTACACCAGTGAGAACACGCAAAAAAAAAATCAGCTTTTATACTTTAACGTATGTCTCGCAGGCACTGGCTCTCACTCTAAAAATTTTACAGGAAAAAATTACAATACGGTATATTGCCATCTCTTAAAAAATAATAGGGAAGTTAGTCGAAAATAATAAGGAGTAAATATTTCTTAAGATAGACAAACATCGACACAATCAAGCAAATAATATATATATATATATATATATATATATATAACTTTGATCTTTATAAATTTGGTTATTTTTATAAAATTGCATTTAACTGCTAGGTTTTTATATCTTAACATTTTTTACTACAAAAAATTCTTGTCTCGGAGGTCAGGCAAGACTGAATCCCACAGTCTATCCGGAAAAGTGCTCCTTCGATTGAGCTCTCGAGACGTTAACAGACCCGTTAAATTTTTCCAAGTGTTTCTTAAGCAGGTTGGACCGCTATCTCTTCATATTTTAGGTAACCACTACCAAAAACGTCGAATATAAAACTTTTACGAGTTTTAAACAATTGAGAAAGAAGAAACTGATACAATACAATCAGTTTCTTCTTTCTCTAATGTTGAGCAATGCGAATTCTTTAGCAAATAATATTAAATTGCGGGGTCATCAAGAATAGTAATTCAATAGGTGCAGGGAGCATTGCATAATTTGGATTTAGGACACAACATTCGTCCGCAGCAGCCAGAGGTCCTTCGTCATAATTCGGTAAGTCAATTGGTTTTTTTAAAGGATTTTTTTAAAAGGTAGGATTTTATTACATGTATGGTTTTTGCTGCTCTTGTTAGCAGAAGTTGTTAATGAAATTTGTAGTTTTTTTATTATTATCTTCAAATTAGTTTTATAAAAAAACTAGCTTTTACCCGCGGCTTCGCTCGCGTTAACGTAGACTACCGAATAAAATTTATATTTCTATTCCTAGGGAACAGTACTTTTCTTTGTGGATAAAAGGTACCCTATGTACTTTTCTGTACACCTAGCAAATTGTATGCAAAATTTCATGATGATCGATTGAGTAGCGAAGACGTGAAAGTGTAACAAACAGACTCACTTCGTATTTATAATATTAGAACTTCAAGGTTTTTATCGATTTAATATATGGCCTATCATTTGCACAATCACATTTTTTTACCATATACCAAATTTCATGGAAACCAGACAGACAAACAAAACTAAAATAAATTGTAGAATTGGTAGTCATAAAACGACTTTGCCCAAAAGCATAAGGGTGCAGACAGAACCTACAGATTTATATAGTGGTATAGTGGTTAGGAAATATAACGTTACCCTAAAAGGCTCTGTAAAAAGAGACGAAAAAGTATTCATCATGTAGAGCCATAGACAATACCCGAAGGTGACATTAACCGCCCAAACATCCGCAGCCCCGGTAGGATTGCTTTCTATGGCCCTCTGATTTTTCGTACATACATTAACTTAAATATAGAGCCGAGTCGATTTTTCTAGTATTTTTCTATTATAATAATTTATCTTATATATCTTATAAGCATTGAAAAAATACGAAATATTTATTAAAATTATAAAACCATTTAGTTTCATCCTCATCTTCATCTTAATCGATCGCCCAAACATTTGTAAAGATGTTTTTTTTTCAATACGAGTGGATGTTCCTTTCATTGACGAAACAACGCTGGCCTACAGCGTAAAATTAGAAAAGTACTAGAAAATTTCGACGAGTGTTCACAAGGCTCTATAGTTCAATTGGAAGAGCATTGGACCGGACTTCCAAAGGTTGTTCGATTCCGCCAGAGAATTCGCTTGTGAGCCGAATCGATGAAGTGAAGATAAGTTAACATTAAAAAAATATACAATATATTAAAAATATAAAAATATATCCAGTGTGTTTAACCATTTATTCCTAATTGAATACTGGAAACTTAACAACATATAAGAGTACTATAAATATATAGAAGAAAATATGATAACAACAACATGCAATGTTTTATTAAAAACAATGAATAATAGCAATTTCCTCTTTCCTTTTTCCTTTTGCATTGTTAAAAAGACTCCAATCTCTGCCTACCCCTCCTACAGTACGGGCGTGAGCTGTATGTATATGTATGCATGTAACAAGACTCAAGTATGTACCTACGGAATCCATTATATCGCACGATGAATAATAATTAGTTTTATAATGCATAAAAAAGTAGGATGGTATCTTCATTCATAAATATAAATCTCTACACCAGTCATGAGTTATGAAAAGAATACGTTGATAGTCAAAATATTGTTTTATTCGATTCTTTTACATGATTAGTATGAGAAAAGAGCAAAATACTAATTAAAATATTATAAATAGGTATTGAAATGTGAGGCTGTGTTTTCAGAAAAGTTCGTTTTTCTCCATTATAAATCCGAAAATTAAACTAAAACCTACGAATTCAGAATCTAGGAGGCTTTAGCTGCTTATATTTGTTTGTATCGTCTGTGTACATTTTTGGTCACAAGTCCATACAAAAATCGGCTTTGTTCTTTAACATTTGTGTATACTATTCATTAGTCATGGCCTTAATAAAGATCTATTTACATCTAACATGTTTAAATAAAAGAATCTTTATTAATATTATATAAAAAAGAATACGTGAGTATTAACCTCTACGTATGAACTTACAAGGAAAATAGATAATTGACCTCCAAAACTAATAATACTCGTACAATATGAATCTATATGAATACTCGTGGTTCCTACTACCTACCTGTCTGTCAAAATAGCTTATTATCTCTAATGCACGATGTTCACTGATGACTCAATAGTTTTAATGAGTAGCACTCGTACGTAAGTTGTTTTAATATAAAAACAATTCTCAATTATTGGCTCTTGCAAAGTTTAAACAAAAAACCTTGCTCGTAGAAGAAACAGAACAAGGAGATCGTGATAATCTGAATGTTATGCCGCAGAGCGATTAATAATACTACTTAAAATGTATCGTTTGAATTAAGATTCGCTTTTAAATATTTGTTGCTTTCCAAAACACAAGTACTTCATCTAACTCGGGTTTATATAGTTCGGCATGTAGGCTGATGTTTAATGTTTTAATTTTGGTTGAAATTCATTTGTGTAAAATGTTGTGAGTTTAAGTTAATCAAATATTTTCAATGAAGTTTGTATGAGATCAGTACAGTGTGTGTCGAGTAGTTGTTTGCTTCAGACGACGTCTTATTTATACGAATCTCTACAAATAGAAGCACAGTAAAAGCTTGTTCATCTCGATTTATGTTTAAAAAAAACCTTTCCTACCTTTGCTTATTATCCTCTGAGCACTCTCCGTATACAGCTACGTCGATATGCTTCCGCAGTTCTTTCAAATACTTCATTCGCGTAGATACGCCGCAATTAGACATCAGTACCGTGACCAAAACATCTCGCCGTTTATACTTCCAGTAAGGGACGTACTCAGCTATAGTTTCTGGCAATGTATTTTCCATTAATGGAGTTTCTAACGGCAAAGTACGTCCATAAGGTACCGGGACATCGGAGTCACTTCTGTAACGTTTTAAATAAACATTATATTAATAACTATAATTTGTATTTCTAATTTTTCTATAATAATCTAATTAATTAGGTTTATCTATGTATGAATGGTATTTGTACTGAATACCATTCATACATAGATCAACCAACATAAAAAACAAATACCTACGCAAGAAATCATATGTCTAAATAATATTCTAGACAGCTCATGAAAACTTACATAAAATATAATGGTGTAAAAAGTCGTGATAAGGTTTAAAGTAGTTATCACGACGTACATATATATGGAAATAAATATAATGTATGAAAACTACGATCAGTATTTTGAGTGCTACCGATGCAGTACCGTTTATCCGATTGCTTGCATTTGTGCGAAGGTTGTAGGCACAGTACAAGTATTAGGATTTATTTTGTATACCCTAAACCGGGAAATAATCAAATAACCATTTGTACACCAGCTCTGCAAACCTGCAAAAACTGTTTGAGACAAAGTTTCAAACATAAAAGCGATCGAATTACTTTAACAATTGATTCTGTTCCCGAGTCATCGAATTGTTTGCGACTCCGGTCACAATTACCGCTCGTGCATGCGCGTATCTCGTACGACAATTTTAAAGCCTCTGATTAACATCTCATTTCATCATCTTACATTTTTAAATCCTTTGGTATCAATATCAACACATGACGCAAAAATTTGTATTTTTTTTTAAATATGGCACCAGGGGAGCAATGTTAGATTTGGCAAAGTTAAAGTTCATTTAAAAAGAAGATTGACTTCACAACACTAAATTTATAAATTTAAATAAAATAATTTTTTTAACAACACTAATCAATTATTTGCAAATAGTATTATAATACTCTGTCAAACACAATATCAACCACAGCGGTTGGTCAAAGAGCGGTAAAGTAGAAATTGGCCAATTAATTTGAAAATGGACCAACGAATACTGACGGAGTGACTAAATATAATCGGAATTGTGATTATCATGGAGATAAAGGATTTTACGTCACCTCAATTTTTTTTGCATTAATAATCTTAATATATATAAATTACGTGTCACGTTGTTTGTCCGCGATGGACTCCTAAACTAGTTAACCAATTTTGATCAAACTTCGTGACTATCTGTTATTTGATCTAACTTAAAAGATAGGATAAATTTGATTTTAATTTATAACACAGCAACGCGTGGCCGGGGCAGCTAGTTGGTAGATATGTACGTCAGTAGTATTTATTTCTTACTATTTGCACTCTGCATGCTTTGCAATGGTCTTTTTTACTGATAAGGTATTTTTCCTGACTATAGATATAAACTTTCCCTGACATGCATACAATAAAAATTAAAAAAAAATGTACCAAAGTTTGATCATCTGATCAATGGTTTCGTAAAGCAAAGGCAACAAAAATTAATTTTTAATTATATAGAGAGATAGCAAAAAATAAATTATAGTTTTTTTACATAAACGTGTTTTACAAAGATGTTCTAAACTACAAAACTACAAAAGTTCAATTTCAATCAATCTTAAGTAACAAACAACTCCCTTTTTTTTAAATAAATATAATAATAATTCTTACATTCACACCAACCGTAATACGATAAACTTAAAAAAAAATCTTCTTTAAATTTTCTTAATACTATTTAACCAATGAGTAAATAAATTTATCAACTAACGCTAAACGTATTTAAAACATCATTATGTCCCTTTCAACTTCAAGTAATCGACACAAACAAATGTAATGACAATAAAAAAACACAATTAAAAAAAATTTTTGGTACGTTTTACTGGTGTTAGACTAAGATTTCATTTTCGAGACATGAAAAATATAAAAGCGACATATAGGCCACCAAACTGCATGATGTACCTACCTGTATAGACCTGTAAGATGCATAATAATTATATATTTCGGACTACAAAAATAGTCTTAAATGAAGTAGAGCTTGTACAATAGTACAAAAGAAATAAAATTTGATGTCTTATTACAAAAATCCTTAGTTTATTTACTTTGCTTATGCAGTTCAATGCATATATAAATGTATGTAGTAGATATATGTGTGGATGTATGTGTCATTCAATTATGTACTCTCAGCTCACCGGACAAATCTTAGCGATTTTTGGTGCGCTGATTAACAATGTAATAACTTTATTTTGTTAAATAAATTAAAAAAAAAAAAAACTAAATAACGTCAAGGATACAAATACACTCGAGAGCAATGAATCCGGGTCACTTAAAGAATGTTAAAAATCTCGGAAACTAAAAATGATAGGTTAATGCAATAAATTGTATTTAATAGACAATGTAATACTCCTTAAATGAAAGTAAAAAAAATATGAGTCACCATACATTTTATAAACACAAAATTACATAAAGAAAAAAACTGCTGATCTCTCCTTAAAACAAAAATAGGAAACATGAACTTTATTACGATTTTCTTGAATTTTAATACTTCGTATTGCCTCCTCGTGCTTCCATTACTGCGTTTACGCGGTTTGGCATGCTGTACACCAAGTTCCTTATACGATTTTGGGGAATATTCTCCCATTCCTCTGTGAGAGCAATTTTGAGCTCACGAAGCGTGATTGGGGGAGGGTTTCGTTGTTTTACGCATCTGCCTAGCTCGTCCCAAGCATGCTCGATCGGGTTGATATCCGGGCTGCGCGCTGGCCACTCCATACGAGTAATGTTCATCTCTTGAAGGTAGTCATTCACAATCCTACCTGTATGAGGTCGGGCATTGTCATGCATAAATATAGCATCCTCACCTAAATTGACCATAAATGGACCAACGCACTGTGGGACATCCATAGGTCATAAATCTTAAAAACCTGCTTTCTAGTTTTACATTTTATTCCTTGTCGTTACATTGGATAGTTGTGGTACCTTCTGAAACTATAAATAGGTCAGTAATTAGAGTGCGCCTTCATTATCTATTGTGCATTCAAAGAGAGCGCATCGCCAATCGTAAATACTGTTATCAGTGAGTCATTAAAAAGCGTGACGTCATTTGTTGTCATTGCGGGACCTGTGAGTGCTGTGTGTGTTTTTTCTGAAATGGATATCCAAGAACAGGGTATGTAATAATTAATATTTTTATTTTTATTGTATCTTAGTATATATTTTCTTTAGTATGTCATTGCTACGAGGCGACTTTTCTTGGAGTATTATATTTTAATATTCAGAGTTTGAATAAACTTTTAAATATGTTCCCACTCGCTCCGACTATGGAGGTATATTGCACCATAATCTTTAGACTTTCTTATCTTAGGAAAATTAAAACTTGGCTGCCCTTATCTGCCCTTTTGGCGATGACAAGGGTGCTACGGTTGCCAGATTATCTCGTAGCATTTGCTACGAAATTAGTTTATTTAGTCTTAGTGCTTTGTGTAGGTTTTGTGACTGAATTTTAACCGTTTTTTTTTTTTGTTTTAGGTAATTTATATATATGCTCGTTTTCAAGAGTGCATATTCTTGAAATATGGCTAACTGTCAATACCGATAATGACTCGGAAAAGTGTCGTCAAGTCCTACAAAGTTTGTTGACTACTCTGAACGATGCTGAGAACATTGATATTCATTATTTAGAGAAAATTGTTAATAATTTATGTAAAGCTATTGCTCGATTCTGGAAAAAATGTAATAGGGATAAAACCAAGCTTTTATATAAGAATTCCGATTGGTTTAATGTTATTGAAAAAATTCAACTTGTGAAAAACAATAAGCAATGTACTCCGTCTGAAACGTCGCCGTGTCATTCACGTGGTCGTCCTCGAAAACCTTTTACGCAATGTAGTAAAAGGACTAAACGTCGGAGAGTAGCTGATTTGTCAGTCTGATGATTCTACTGTGAGTGCATTGCTTGATGTTTCAGACTGTTCATTCGATTCGTGTATATCTAGAGTTAGCACTGATGATGTCTTGTCACTTGTGACTGATGCTCAGTTGACAAAACATCAGTATTTATTAATTAAAAACTTTGTTAATAGTAAGATTTCTCCTAATGTATTACCATGTTACCAACAAATTACTAAAGCGAAACAGAGATGTTACCCTTCTAATATAACTGTTTCCGAGTCTTCAGCTGAAGTTGAATTACAAAGTCTTTTTGATCACACAGCTTCTCGAATCCTTGAATCTCAAAAAGAGGTCTTAGATCAGATTCCTGATGATTGTTTGTCTAATATCTCTTTACTTGGGAAATGGGGATTCGATGGCAGCACTGGACATAGTGAATACAAACAATTTTTTTCAGATTCAACTTTAGAAGATAGTAGTTTGTTTGTAACATCTTATGTACCCCTTCAAATTATTGTAAAATTAGCTGAAGATAATTGTAAAATTTAATGGAAAAATCCTCGACCCTCTTCCACTAGGTACTGCCGTCCTATTCGATTTCAATTTTTGAAAGAAAGCACAGCAGTGTCTTTGCAAGAGGAAGCTTATTTTAAGGATAAAATTGAAAGTTTGCAACCTACTTTTATTCAGATCGACAATCGTGAATTGGTCGTTTCTCATAAGTTGCAGCTTTCAATGGTAGATGGTAAAATTTGTAGTGCTTTAAGTGAAACATCTACAAGTAGATGTTATATATGTAATGCTACCCCTAAAGAGATGAATAAATAGACGAATATTTACAAAAACCTGTAATAGAGAGTAGATACCAATTTGGATTATCACCACTACATTCTTGGATACGTTTCTTCGAATATTTTATTCATCTTTCATATAGATTAGACATAAAAAAATGGCAAGTTAGGCTAGATAGTGATAAACAATTGTTATCAAATAAAAAACAACATGTACAGTCCCAGTTTAAGGAACGATTAGGTTTAATAGTTGACAAGCCGCGTAGTGGTGGAAGCGGGACGTCTAACGACGGAAACACGGCCAGGAAGTTTTTTTTGGAATCAGCTGTATCTGCTGAAATTACAGGTTTGAATAAGGATCTCATAGATCGTTGTTGTGTAATATTACAAACGTTATCTTCTGGACATAAAATTAATGAATGCAAGTTTAAAGACTATGCATTACAAACAGCATACAGCCTGGTCGAGGAATATCCGTGGTGGTGGCATTGTTATCTATAGGAGAACTTTCCGAAGAAGCTGCTGAAGCGACAAATAAGTATATCAAAATTTATAGACGAAGTCACACTCGAAAAATGTCACGTTTAATACAACGACTATTATTACATTCAGATCCTTATATTACAAGTCTTCGGAAACTTCCCCCTAAAAAGAAAAATACTCTGTCACAAAGTGTAATAGAATTGTTACATGTTTAATATTGTTAGAATAAGAATAATTTATTTGTATTTTGTTAGTTGTTTTGGTTTTTTTGTATTTAATTAATTTTAATTTATTTATTTCTATTATTTTATTATAATTAAATAATGTTATCAATGTTTTGACTCTTATTTTATTTAAAATATATGTTTTACATTCCAATTTTTAAGTGTTTGTTCATGATAAATTTAGGTAAAAGTATGTTATTGTTTATATTTGTTTTTTACTGAAGTAAACGTTTTTTATTCTGTAAATACATGTACTTCTTTCATTTTAATGTTCCTAAAACACTTTTACAACTATAAGTCACTAAAATAATACAATGTATTGATAGTAACAGGACTTTAACTATTTATGACCGCCCTTGTATGGAGCTTGTCCCTCCGTGCAACGTGATCACTGAGGATTTCTTCCACATATCTTACGCTAGTTAAAGAGCCGTTTTCTATGATCACCAGCTCTGTGCGACTTTCAGAAGAAATTCCGGCCCACACAAGTACAGACCCACCACCGTAGGCTACTTTTTCTTCGATGCATGCTTGCTTGAATCTTTCCCCTGGTCTTCGATACACTCTGTGTCTTCCATCGTGCTTGTAGAGCATAAATTTTGATTCGTCGGAGAACATAACTTTTGACCAATCTTCAATACTCCAATTTACGTCGCTCTGGGCATATCTTAGTCTTGAAATACGATGCCCACGCTCCAGTTTAGGGCCGTTTGCAGGTCTAAGGGGTTTTAAGTTAGATTCAGCAAGCCGACGTCTTACTGTCCATGCACTTGGGTTACTTCCTCCGAGGCGTCGAAACTGATTGGTGAGTTCAGTTCCTGTGAGAAAGCGATTTCGAAGCATGGTGTTCACCAAGTATCGGTCTTCTCGTGCTGTGGTACACCTGGTTCTGCCCGTTCCTGGTCTGCGTAGGTTAGAACCAGTTTCTTCGTAACGTCGGAGAACTCTTTGTACTGTTGACAGCGACACACCGACAGTCCTGGCTGTATCGCGCTGACTCCGGCCGGTTTCCAGCATTGTAAGTATTCTGGTGCATTCTTCAGGCGTAAGCGACATAATTTCAGCTTGAATAATGAATATAGAGAACTATCAACATGGTTTATGTACCCACATAAATGACAGATTACAAACAAAAGCAAAACCAAATGCTGTAATTTCGAAAGCGGCCCTTTTTCAAATTTGATTTTTTTATGATATAACTTTACAATAACTAAGAAGTTTTAATACCTTCACTTAAGGAGTATTACATTGTCTATTAAATACAATTTATGCATTAACCTAGCATTTTTAGTTTCCGAGATTTTTAGGATTCTTTAAGTGACCCGGATTCATTGCTCTCGAGTGTAGTCATCCTTTTTGTTTATTCTATACGTTTCATTTCCCTACCACGATTAGAATCCGGATCCTTTGGCGCAGCAGTACGATCGTTACCGGTGCACCAAACGACCTTCACAAAACGTTATAAAGAAGCTTTAAGTAATTTCCTCAGTAAGTAACTAAAGGGGTTAAGTTACTTAATGAGAAAGTTACTGACTAAGATGTTACTAACCTGTATGTCATAGACCAATTGAATACGTGATCCCAATGAGGTAGTTTTGGTTGTACTTGGGCCATCGAAAATGCATTCATTGGCGACTCATCCGATAAAAAGACCCAATGCTGATTAAGGTTTCTACTTTCCGCAACGGGAATTTCCCCATGTTGAATATGAACCAACACAGCATCTGCTGCTCCCAGTTTGCCATTGTCTCCAGTAAATATGCAATTTGTCACACTGCATTCGTCAAGAGGATCAACACTGGAAAATCAAATAAAAGTAATGCTAATACTAGGTAAGATTTAAGAGCGTTAACTCTGCGTCGTGTTTCAAGTCCAAATCCATTAAAACTAAAATAAAAACTGACACTAATGAAGTTTTATACACTAAACACTTTGAATAAGATTACTATTATACTTTTAATTAAAGCTAATTTAGAGATAGGAAATTCTATTTATTCATCTTATCTTAATCTTAATATATATAAATTACGTGTCACGTTGTTTGTCCGCGATGGACTCCTAAACTACTTAACCGATTTTGATCAAACTTCGTAACTATTTGTTATTTGATCTAACTTAAAAGATAGGATAGCTTTTTATTTTAATTTTTAATCACAGCAACGCGCGGTTGGGTCAGCTAGTTTTTATATAAAACGTTTCGTAAAAACATACATAAAGTTTCATAAGCATCGGTTGCCTTATTTAAAGGTATTAGAAAAGTATATATGAAATATAGTGCGCGTTTACGCTCTTAACATCATCCTCATAGATATGCAGACAATCGCGATTGTTGGGACACAGAGCTAATATAAATAAACAAATAACATTGGAAAATAATTCCTGTTTTATATAGATGTATTGATATTTCCCAATTTAATGTTAACTAGCGACCCGCCCCGGCTTCGCACGGATGCAATGCTCTACTATATTATGCATGTATTATACATATAAACCTTCCTCTTGAATTACTCTATCTATTAAAAAAACCGCATCAAAGTCCGTTGCGTAGTTTTAAAGATTTAAGCATACATAGGGATATAGGGACAGAGAAAGCGACTTTGTTTTATATTATGTAGTGATACATGTTCTTATAATATCAGCACAATCTCGTACTACAAAAATCAATGTTTAAGAAAAAGGAGGATTGGTAATGTCTATTTTAAAAAACAATACAGCTAACGGGCCCCATTTAAATCAATTCTTCCCTTTTGAAACCCATGTAACTTAGTAAATCTTGTAACTAGCAATAGTTGTTACTGTGGCACCGTTGAATTAAACTTGTGAAAAAAATTATGGTTGATATAAAGATCGTAATAATTTTAATCCGGCAACGTTGTATGTTTTATTATTTAGGATCTGTATTATTGTTCAAGTGTAATTAGTGAGCTAATAAAATTAATAATGTACTCGCTTCAGCTATACAGTTTGTTACAAAGTGTAATAAAAACACGTTTAACTTCCCCGCTTCTATATAAAATTAAGCGAAGGAGATGTTAATGGTGGAGTGCGGCTCCGTTTCAATGACACGATCGCTCCTGACTGTCCAAAAAGCTCTCAGCGCCTTGTATAGCAATAACATAACAGTGCCTCACAGCTAATATATGTAGTTTGTAAAACTATAAATTATCTTGGTCCAACCGGTCCAGTAATTGGATGATGGAACACTGAGAAGTGATCCATCCACCGTCCTTTCTGACTTTTCTACGGTTATTCGTGAATTCCGAACTATAGGTCTATCTAGATCAAAATTTAGTAAAGTGTGAAAAATAGGTAATGTGAGAAAAATATCACTGTTATTTTTCGTAATTTACATGACTATAAATCATAAATATTCTAGCAGCATGCAGGTCACAAAGTATTTAATAAACACATTCTTTCTTGTCTTTTGTAGGCTAGTATTACTACTACTATCATAACTACTGGAACCGACGATGGCTTAAAGTGTCCTCCGAACAAGGGAAAATATATTAACAATATTATAGTTAGAAACAAATCTGAATTTCAATTAATGTATAGGGTACTATTACAAATCTGTAAAAGAGGCTTTGTTTGTACATTGGCGATGTTCCAAATAATAACCCACTTGCGTCTTACCGGTCTGGGACTTACCCGAAGCCAAAAAAATTTTTTTGTCTGTTTATCTGTTTGTTCTGACATCACCACTAATACCACTGGCCAATTTTTGATGCGCCTTCATTGCTCGGTAACGTATGGTCCAACCCAAAAACCAGAATGCTTATTATTCAAAAATTCTTTCGGAAATTAATCGAGAATCAGTGTCTATTCTACTATATCTATTCCACGTGGACGAATTCGCGGGCGAACGCTTATTAATATATATAATGAATTATAGTATAAATCCCTCAGGCGTTTTCTAAGTAAAAGCGAAAAATTGGTTATACTTGCTTGCCTATTTTTGCAGGTAAAGTGTAGGTAGTTAACGAGGAGTATATCTTTACAAATGGGAAAATATTTTTCATGTTATATTATCTTTTTTTATTTCAAAATTACTGGCTCATTAGCCATTGACGGGCACGACTCATTCTTTTGTTTAATTGTATTCCAAAGATAAGGCGATAAGACTAATTGATCCATTCTGGTTCTTACTTTTTAATTTGTTTTATTACTATAAAACTGATATATATTTTTCAGATCACATTTAACAATGAAGAACACGTATGTTTACATTTTTGGACGCAAATCAAGCGCGGAGTTTAAACAGAACTATTTTTTGTGAATCAACCAAAATTGAAATCAGATTTTAAGGTAATCGTATAAGACTAATCGGAGAAGCTGGAAGAAGAAGTTGTGGCGACTATCGTCAGGACCAATCAGAGAGTTAATGATCATGTAGGTTTAAATTTAACTAGTTATTCAAATCCAGCCAATTATTTCATATTTCATGGTTGCCAAAATGCAAGTCGGCATCGAATATGACTAAAGGGATATAGGCTGAAGCCAGATACACCATTTTGCAGTGAACATTTATAAAAAGACAGTTGGCAGATTTTGTTAAATGCTCCATTGACATTTTGAATTTCATCAACAACACATGCTTGATATAATTTACTTAATGAAATATTGCTATAACCGTTTGTTGGACTTCGAAAACATTGAGTAATTTGATGAACCAGATTTAGATTACTGGACAGATCTTGCGCAATATGTTCCTTAGCCTATAACTGCGCTAGATATTTAATTGTCTAAAATACATATTGGAGAAACGGATGTCAGCGTTAGTTTTTCGTATATCTCATCAAAACCTGCAAAAAACAACTGAAAATCTTCGTCAGTGTGTGATTGAAGACTTTGACTTTGATGATCTAATTTTAGATCGAAGATTTTCAGACGTGGTTTGCGAAATTGAAACTAATGGTGATGCCAATTTCAAATACTGGGGCCAGAACTCAATTAACAACTACCCAAGCAAACTTTTCAGACTTTGTACAATATGCCATTGGCCCGTTGAAGTACTTAAAGTATAATTCAAACAAGACTACAGAATATTCAGTAATTATATTAAGAGATCAAGGCTGCACACGTTAACATATTTTTGAAACACAGCGTCACTTATCAATGCATTTTATATCCCATTGGTGGACAATACACATCTGCAGGAGTTTTGAGAAACAATAAGAGACTGAAACGAGAGCATTAACATCCTCGTAAAATAATGCAGGTCTTATAATAAAAAGCATAAGTATTGTAGGATTGAAAAAAAAATCACAGTATTGACTTCTACCATAACTTTCTGTTACTGTGTTCATTTTTTTACGCTGCCATAGTAAAAGTTGGTTCTAATTATAAGATGTACCAAGTAATTTATTTGTTACACTTCCGCCTACATTACATAGGATCCTGTAATCAAGGTTTCTACAATAGAGTCTTCAATATTAAAGTATGCTCAAATAACCATATACTGCATGAAATGAGCATTCTTTTTTAGTATAAAATAATGTAACTTTTTTATAAATGTTTATTGAAAAAACAGGCAACACAATGGTGATGACCAAGGCTCTTAAACATCTTAAATGAATTTAATCAACACTATCTGCTCTCCATGCGTTATTAAAGTGCAACAGTAAATGAACTACACTATTTTCAGACAGCCGATTCCCTATTTAATATACATAATATGAATATTTATTAGTGAGTAATAAAAACAATAAAGATATTACCGTGCAATTAAATTAAAAAAAACGGACAAATTTTGGAACTGCATCCTATGGCATTTTTTCTTTACCTTCTCAAAATGAACCTTAGCCATAATTATACCATTAGTGAACATTAGTTATTCCCAAACCGATCAAACCATTCAACGTTTGGTACAACGGTAACGGTTGTGCCTTTCGCTCTGATAGTCCTGGGCTCCAGTCCCGGAAGGGACAAATGTTTGTGTGGTGAATACGAGCATTTGTACCTGGATCATGGGGTCATATACATTTCTATAAATATTGCATATCTATGTATCATATATGTATGTCCATCTGTTACCTTAGTATACATAACACAAGCCTTATAGTGCTTTCTTTGAGCTAGGCTAATTAGTGTAAGAAACAATACTATTATCATATACTATTCACATAACTAGTTACGCAAATACTTAAAAAAACGAAGATAACATTCACCAGGACAGAATTTGCATTCACATAAAAAATCTTTGTTTCTCTCGTGAAATCGACACGAAAGTTTGATCTCTTGTTTTAAAATAATTAAAGCGTGTCAGGCAAATGCAACCAGTCTTTGTTTTCCAAACATATGCCTGCAAGACGTCTTTATTTATAAGATTTATATAATGAAACACGGCACGTTTTAATTACAAACGATAACAAACTTTGACTTTCATTAGGTTTTTAGTTATTTATTTATTTTTATAGTAGTTTATATTTCAAAAAGTGTATTACATTTAAAGCGATGTGGCAAGTCATTTTTTTACTATTTTGTTAATTATTTATTAATAATAATAAAATATATGTCATATAAAGTTAATCGCACTTATATCAAACAAAATATATACACTTTATAACACTTGAATAAAAAAGTACAAAAGTAAATAAATATTATTTATATTTCTATTTTATATATAATTGAGTTTCAATCTCAGTTGCCGAGAAGAGGAATCTTGTTTTTTTTAATATTACTTAAGTTATGTTTTTAATAGTACTGTTATTTTCAAAAGTACAAGATATATAACGTAGCTTAGTAAAATTTGCATTTTCAACCATCTTTATTTAAAATCAAATAAAATGTACCTATATTATTTCAGCTAAACCTCTATGCTTTTATTCTATATTATAATAAGTATTTTAAAGGAAGCGATTTTTTTTAAATTAAGTAAAATGCAACAAGCTGCGCAGTTTATTAACTATTATACTCTATTAAGCTGTACTGATCAAGATGTTTATTTATTGTTAATAAATAGTTAGCAGCAGTCGCCTTAGAACTAATTATCACGTCCACGTGTTCTTCAATTCTCTTGCCCAGATTTTTTCAAGGTGGATGAACAATATCGAGCTACGACCATAAAAGAAATTAAGGGTTCCAACAGTCACCCAAATAAACCCTGTGAGGTTTTCGTGGTGCGGCTTTAAATTATTTACCTAAATGTCATGAAATATATAGTGAATAAATGAATAAAAAAAACTCTTTCTTCCATTACAATGATTATTCCCTATGAACCCATGCCAAACGCAGTTATCAATGATCAATTTGACCATTATTTACATACTTTTCATGAAATCATATACCTACAAGATAACATTATTGCACGCTCCGATAAAGACGCAGTGGGTTATTATTATTACGTATAATACATCGCGTATCGCTCTAGTACTGTATTTTTTAATTAATAAACTTTTAAAGTGATCTTCTATCAAATTTTTTTTGGTAATCCATAGTGTACACGAAACTTGGTTTCGTGTACACTATGGATACATTCGTGACTTATTTATGGGAGCGTTTCCACTAAGGCAGAGCTGGGCGAAGCGAATCTAAGGAACGCATGAAATGACCAATCACAATGCCTATAATGTTTCTATAAAAGTAATTATTACCGCCACAGTGGAAACGCAGCCTTACACCCAATATACAATAATGTCAATAAGTGGTGCTCGATAGCTAGCTCGGTTAGTTGGTGCGTTCGGTCTGAGTTAAGTTTCAAACTGGTCAAGTGTCAAGACTGGTCATCGCATTGCTAAAGCATAGCTTCTACTATGGAACCAAATAACCGATAGAATAACAAAAATAAGAATACAAAAAACACCACTAAACTGCTTTTCTACAAGGACTTGAACGATATCGCAATCATTGTAAGCTGTTTCTACAATTTTATTAAACGAAATTTATAACCAAATTGGCTACAAATATGCAATGCTCTTGGGAGATTTTTACTTCTTCTCCGAATTTTAATGACTTAAACAATTCCAATGTGTCTTATTTATTATCATTATTCCTCTTAGGTTTGCAAAGTGAATCACTTTGAAATTCTCCTTGAAGCAATCTCACGGAATGACCTCATTACTTTTTTACGAAGGTATATACAGTCTACTTCCTATACTTTAATAGATACATTGAATGAGTTATTATTAAAAACCGTGATGGCATACCTTGTCCAGGTACGTGTATCTTATGTTAGTAAAAATAAGAAGAACAGTCTAACTAAACCAATGCCTAATACAGAAACGTTAAAATGTTACGTAACGTACGTGTTAAGTATATATTATGTTACAAAGATAATTTATTCTTTGTAACATAATATATAAATACCATAACTCTTTCTAAAAAAAAGAGTTAAAAACTTTCACATAATGAATAGTACAAAATAAGTAGCATAATTAATTTTACAGAAATTTTCTCCCGAGTGTTAAATCTGTTATGCCAATGGGCTCGGCTATCACCATTTGTAAAATGGACAAACACAACAAATCTGTACACCGACCACTCGCAAGAAACTCCGGTCGACTACCGAGTTCCACAAGCTACATGTGCCAGGCATTGGTCGTAGCTTCCATGCTCTATAACAACATAATATTTAACAACAAAACTAAGTGACGCTGCATCATGCGTCATGCTCGTGAACGGGTGCTGCCTTGGGAGATGGGTCTGCTTTAACCTTCAGTATTATAGACTAATACTAAACATACATCTTGTTATTTTCTTAAATTTGTCGTTAATTCCCTGTATGTTATTGCAAAGTTTAGGGATACGTACTTTACGTAAGTACAGATACTTGTTGACTTTGTTGCAATCAACGAGATAATCATAACACTATTAGTATTGTAATTGCAAAATAATTTTGTTTTTTTTTTTGTGGATTATGTATGGTGACGATATACAATAAATCGGTAGTTATATGTATTGTAAATGTCGTTACTTCTGTTAAAGCTGACGAGTTTCTTGCGCCCATTCTTATTGTCAGTTAAAAGACGTCCTGAACGGGTGGTAGGTAAAAATGTTGGACGAATCAACACAACTTATTTAAAGTTTAAGTGCATTTGAATAAAGTTATTTTCATTTCATTTCATTTAAAAAAAAAACCTAGTGTGCGTGTACATGAGACCACGGCGTCTAAAGCGAGCTTGGACGTCAAAAAGTTCGCGGAATGGAGGATCCCCTTACCTACCCTCAGATTCATGTATCCAGATAGATACTAATTGAGCATCTCACCATTAGTATAAATTCCAAATTCGAACCTAATTGGGTCATTAACCTTTGTGTTATCAACGTGCAAACAACTTAATCGGGAAGAAATCAACAAGTATGGAGAAATTTGAATATCGTGCCGTTATTAAATTCCTCACCAAACAAGGAAAATCCGCTCAGACAATTTTTCAAGAGACGTTAGCAGTTTACGGGGTCTCTGCCCCTGGTAAAACCATGGTTTATAAGTGGCATGGCCTTTCAAGCAAGGAAGAGACTCAATTGAAGTCGACCCACGTTCTGGACGGCCAAATGAGGCCACCACACCCAAAATCATCGAGAAAGTAGAAAAAATTGTATTGTATCTCGTCTAAAGAAGAAGAAGCTAGCAGCAATGGTTGGAGTATCCGATACAACCATTTTGAACATCCTACATCATCATCTTGGGATGACAAAGGTCAGCGCACAGTGGGTTCCGGAAATGCTTTCTTCCCTTCAAAAACGACAGCGTGTCGAATGTTCTCGTCAGTTTTTGGAGCTCTGTGGCGATAACAGGGAAGAATTTATGGCCCGGATTGTTACTGGAGATGAAACCTGGGTTCACTACTATGAACCCAAGTCGATGCAGTGGCATAATAAAGGCACCCCGCCGCCCAAGAAGTACCGAGTCTCACAATCGGCCGGAAAGATCACGGCGAGTATATTTTCGGATACAGATGGTATTTTATTAATCGACTTTAAAGAACGCGGTGTTAATATAGCGGGACAATACTACGCTTCAATATTAGAACAGTTAAAGGAGGCCATTACAGAAAAAAGAAGATTAAAATTGACCAAAGGCGTGCTCCTTTTGCATGACAATGCACCTGTGCACACGAGTCAACGGTGTTGCAACGGGTGCTATTCACCGGTGCGGCTTCGAACAACTCCAACACCCTCCTTTTAGTCCAGACCTGGCCCACAGTGATTTTAATTTATTTACTAAAATGAAAAAAAAAAAAAGGTGCATGGTAAGAAATTTGACAACGATGAAGAGTTGAACTCGGCAATTTCGACCTTTTTTTAGGCTAAGGACGAATCATTTTTTTATGATTGTATTATCAAATTATTTGAACGATCTGAGAAATGTATTATGGTTAAGGAGGAAAACATGGAAAAAGAAAAATAATTTGGTGTTTAATTTCAACCTTCTTCCCACCCATTCCGCGAACTTTTCGACCTCCCCTTGGTTATAAAATAATAAATATATATTTAATTTCGTTATTTATATCCTGATAATAATGAGTACAATTCAATGTATGTTTGCAAAATGTTAAATATACTGTGGTCTCATTTTAATATAACCTTCATATAAACATGAGTATTAACAATGGTCTTACTCCGATGGCCGGATGGCCGTATGCTTGATTGCCTTAAAGTATATTTCATTTATATTCAATATTTTTATTTTTAAATAGGTAAATGTATTAATAAATTATTTCTAAATAAAGTTTGGTATTACTATGATGAAATAATGGTATCGAATGATTTCTGTTTCTGTTGCTTGTAATTTCCATTATTTCTGTCCAGTACTGATTAACATTAGTATAGTTAATAACATTTCTTTAATTCTTGTTTATTTTTTTTTCTTAAGACCCTTATCATAACCCTTAATGTCAACACAACAAAAGGGGAATCCTTTTTCGGTTTGCGAGTAACTTTAACAGATATCCTCTTACCATATTTTATACTTCTATATTTTTTTCTTAAATACATAATAACTTATAATTACACTAAATTTAGACTAAGATATTGTTGCATGTCTTTGACACATATTTTGATAAACACACTTATACCTGCACTTTTAAATATCAAAAATATGTAATATTGAAATGATGTGTTGAAAATATTCCGTTCAGGTGTGATGGTCATGGGACCCACGACTTTCTTACAAATTGAACCAGATAGGTACGATAAAGATATAATTACTAGAATTTCTATTGGCATTAACACCTATGTCTCTTAAATATCTGAAAAGACTTGAAAACTTAAATTTTTCAACGTGTTTTTCTCTATTAAAAGTTTTTGCTGGAAACAAGAATATTTAAAAAAACTAAAGTTTTGTTGCATTTATCTCGGTTTTCTGTAAATATATGAAAGAGGTTTATCTTATCATACATTTCCGTATAGCACCCATTGTTTGAAATCATCTTATGCTATTTTAATAGAGATAATTTAGTTTTTAGAGAATCTGTAAGTATATTTTGGATGTGCTGTTATAAGCCGTAACGTAGGCAATTAGGATCTAATATTATCCTTACCGTCCGTGCTCAAAGCTTTTAATATGTCTATTCTTCAACCAGTCAAAATATTTCCATATTAAAACAACAAAAGTCCTATTTCTAGGCGACGGAGGTGGCATATTCTTGAATAGTACTGTTCCTAATTTCGATGTTACCCAATCCTGAAATACAATAGGTGATAAATATTGTAACATATTCTATGGTTAGTCCAAATGCATTAATGCTTCTTTAAATTACTTTTGATATAAATTATACAAGGTGTATACAGACAAGATAACAATAACAGATAAACATATAAACGGATGCATTCTTAGATGTGTTCATAAATCCATTTAGGATAAGGTATATTTTCTAAATATATAAAATTCTAGCGGTGTCAAAGCAATAAATTTTACGAATCAATGAAATTTTGATATAAATCCATTTTTTTTGTTAAATATTTATAAAGCTGTATCATTTATGAATAATTTATTTTTTTATTGCTTTATGACAGTATTAATAAAAAAAGAAAGCATTATGGGGTCTGAAAACGACATTACTTCTTTGTACTGTAGTTTTCAGACCCCAAAGTTGAAGTTTGCAGTTATCGCATTCACTCACGTGTGTAGAATTGATCGAGGGATGTATTTATAGAATATGTTTATTTACTAAACTTAAGTAGTAGCTTGGTTTAATAAATTGTTTAATGAAGATTATTTAATGTCATGTTTACCATTATTTGTCAAGAATTGGATATCAACAATTACGCTTACAAAAAGTTTTACCGTGGTTTTTTAAGCGGAAAATATAAATTACAAATGTTGATAATACTTTGTTGAGTTCATAAAGAAGGCACATAATTTTCCTTACATTCGTAATGTACAATATAAATAAATAAATAATAATATATTAATAAGCCTAGCCCAATGTAAGCACTGTAAGGTTTGTGTTATGGATACTAGGGTAACGGATATAACGGATATATAGAAATAACCATGACTCAGATAACTCATACTCAGGTACAAATGCTCGAATTCATCGCACAAACATCTGCCCCTTCCGGGATTCGAACCCAGGACCGTCGGTACGTAAGGCAGCTTGGCACATTGCACCGAACCAAACAAATATCAAATTAATTTATCAAAATCATAAATTAATTTACTGTTTTAACTTAATTAATTATAGAAAATATGTAAAATGTTTCTTTCGAATGCGGAGATATTCCTCTCATTCATGAAACAACGCTAGCCTACAGCGTAAAATAAATAAAAGTATTAGAAAATTTTGCCAGTATTCACAAGCCGCTGAGGTAACTCAATTGAGAGAGCAGTAGACAGGACGTCCAAAGGTTACGGTTTTGAGTTCTACCTGAGAATAAATTTAGGGTCGAGTCATTTTTTCAGTATTTTCTATTAGAATTTATCATAGGTAGATATAAGAAGAATTTAAACAAAATATAAAAATCACAAATTACCTTGCGTTTCTCAAAATATCTTTGCACTGTTATATTATGTTTCATATTTCGTTGCATTACAAAAAACTCTTGCAGTTGATCATTACTCAAAGAGTCAAAATCATTTCTCCCTATCAAAGATTCCGACATTCTTCTATAAAACTTATTTTCATAAACCATAATCGCTACAAAAAAAATTAGGCCTATCGCAAGAATTTTCCGAACATATTTTCCACTGAACACAAAATACATGTTGAACAAACGCAGCGAGACTTAATACTGAGTTTAACAATCGATTATATCTGTTTAGTTACTCCAGTCCTATCGCGATCACTGATTAAATGGCATTGCTGCGAACCTTGGCGGTCGTGTATATTTAAGATAAGTATTTAAATCTATTCTGCTATATTTTCGTAGTCAAATAACAGAAACAATAATTTCTCACGTAGGCGGTTCACATCAAAATGCCATGTACATCTCTACGTGCTTTTTAGCTGAAGTTGAAAATCATAACTCAAGGAAATACAATATATTTTACACACACAGATCTCAAGCTAAATATCTAAAGTATAGAAATCAGGATAAGAATGAAAGTACCACAATAAAACACACCCTGAATATAATTCTGGACATTAAATTGGTCACCTTGAAACCCGGTCGGTGGTTTGATTTAACGGGTTCACCGGACATTTTAATTTCAAACATATTCGATTTACCTTGTGGTGTCCGGTACATCACATGGCATCACACTTTAGGCGACTAATGATACTGGGGGTTATCATTGTATCACCTGCTGTATACCACAAAATAAATATACAGCAGTGATTTCCAAATTATGATCACTTACGGCAATCCCGGCACTTAGCGTGGACATTATATCAAAACGTTCAATTCTCGACTTACTTAATTATCATCACCCATTGACTAATTATAATACTTGTAACTATGTGGCGAATGGTAAGCTTAAAAGAAAAAAAAACATAATTCGATAAAAACAAGTACCATGTAGCAAAAATGTTATTAAAATACAAATAAATGCTTTATTAATTGAAAAAATGGTTTATATGCTTTGGGTCCCACCAATGCATAACGATTTTGCCTATTCTATCGTAGCGTGTCGATAACAACAATGATTATGGCTAAGCGTGTATTTGTTTTTACATTTTAATATGTAGCATAAAATGATGATTATATCAAAAAAAATTGGTTTTTTTTTTTTTTTTTTTTTTTTGCCTGTAAAGTCGGTTTTACGGGCGAAGATTTTACGTGACAACGTCTTTTTCTCGGTAGAATATTTATTGATATGAATATAATTAAATTGCACAATGCGCGCGGCAGACCGATCATAGTTGAGTGGGAGAGAGACGCAAGGCATTCGGCGGGCCTCTCTCTCGTTCGGTGACTCATCGTAACGTTACCGAGCGTTACACTTTTTCATAAGTGACTCCCAGCCGCAACCTAATTTAAGACGTTGTCACGTCAATAAAAGACTGAAACAGGAAACGAGTATGTTAAGTACTCTTTAAAATAAGTTATGAAGTATTTTTCCTAATTTACATATAACTTACCAAACATCTCTACATAATAACCTTTTTGAAAGTAAATATTGAATCCGTATCTAAATATCGCTCGATAAACAAGGCGCTAGCGCGTTCGGTTTAAGGTTGCGGAGGTTAAGCAATGGGGACCAAAAATTATTATCTGGAGCTCTTCTGGAGCTTCTTCAGACAATTCGTTAAGCCGTTAAGTCCCATTTTCATCTGCATTCGTTGGCGCCCACCACAGAATGATTACTGTTTATCGGTATACATACGTGGGGATCAAATAGAAGTATTTCTTTACTGACATAGGCCTCTAGGTAAATAAATGATCTGTAGACCCGTTAATGGTTGGAATTTGAGCAAAAATAATCTTGAAAAATCAATAACATACTGATATAATTACCTAATGTAACATCAACAAAAGTCACCGACTTGTAAAAGAGATTAAATTTCCAAATTTTTCTTTCATTGTTTTACAAGGCGAAACCCGCGATTTCGCGTGAAATCCCTTTTTATTAAGCATCTGTTTGACAAATTATAAAATTCAGAAGGCTTAGCTTAGAATTGCATTAAAATTAATGCCACACAAAATAAAGAATATTTTTAAACACAAAACAGCAGGAGCAATTTGGGTTTACATCGGAGACTTTCCAGTTAGGGGTGGGTGATATACCTTTTCTAATGAATGAAATTGAAACTGTATATATATATATATATATATATATATATACAGGTTCAATATATATATATATATATATATATATATATATATATATATATATATATATATATATATACAGTTCAATACAGTTCAGTTCAATACAGGTTCAATATATATATATATATATATACAGGTTCAATATATATATATATATATATACAGTTTCAATTTCATTCATTAGAAAAGGTATATCACCCACCCCTAACTGGAAAGTCTCCGATGTAAACCCTAGTACCATGTAACATTTTTGCTACATGGTACTTGTTTTTATCGAATTATGTTTTTTTTTCTTTTAAGCTTACCATTCGCCACATAGTTACAAGTATTATAATTAGTCAATGGGTGATGATAATTAAGTAAGTCGAGAATTGAACGTTTTGATATAATGTCCACGCTAAGTGCCGGGATTGCCGTAAGTGATCATAATTTGGAAATCACTGCTGTATATTTATTTTGTGGTATACAGCAGGTGATACAATGATAACCCCCAGTATCAGTATATATATATATCAATATTCATTATCGTATTCTAAAACTATACCTATATTAATATAGACGATATCGTTTATATGAAATCAATTAGTCAATTAGTTAATATGCGCCAATATCAGATTAGTAAAACTATACTCCAAATCGTAAACCAATAAATAGCTTAGTGTTTTCATTACATGAGGTATTGAATGATTCAGTATGGATATTTTTTTTAACAAAAGCAAATATTTGTACAGTTGTTACTGAGAGATTTAGCTAAATTGAATTCTGCTGAAATAAATTTATGTTTTGTTTTGATCGAACTTCTACAGGCATATTTTTTGTTTTGATTGAGAACTATCTTTAATTTCCTTGGATTAGCAGTAATTTAATAAATCACATAATGACATCATTATTTTTTCACCAAATCTGTAAACAACTAAGCATATTTAAAAGTTATTTGATAATATGAACATATTAGATATATTAATGTTAATACATATAGTATTAACATTAATTACCATTTTTGGTTTTAAAATAATTTTTTGCGATTTAGATACGGTATAATGTCTTTGAATCGAATTCCGAACAATAGAGGTTTCTGAGGCGATATAGTGTTTTGCAAAACTGCCTATATAGTTTTTTAAAACACATCAATATCGAATTTTATGGTATCGATGCATTATGCGTTTCTATAACAATCGTTGTCGGTAGCGATCCTGCCTTTCGTGTCGACGGTTTTGGGTTCGAGTCCCGCATGTTTGAGATGAATGAGTCATGGCTATGTAGGTATACAGGGGTCGGCACTCGAAGTGGACCAACTTTTTGTTGCTATAGCAACCAAACTGTTTAAAATATGGCGCCCAATTTTTCACAGTCGTAAGTCCATTGTATTGTTTATAAACTTACATAAGCTTATTGTTTTTCGTCGTGTTAAAAAAGTTATCCAGATCAGATTCAAACGCAACTGTGTCATTGCTTTGTATTTGGCTGGAAAATCGCAATCAGCCATTGTCAATGAACTACAACATTTACATCTAAACAACATGTTTGTGTATCGGACCATCACTCGTTATTGTAATACGGGTAGCATCAAAAAACGCCATGGAGGTGGACATCCTACAACAGCTACATCATTAGAAATGGTTCGAAAGCCACGACAAAGCGCAGTTAAATTGGCGAATAGTCTTAATGTATCTGCCCAGAGCATATTAAAAAATAAACTACAACTGAAGCCCTACAAAATACAAAAAAAATGCAAGACTTGACACTTGCACAAAAGGCAGTTCACCTAGAAAGAGCTAAGGAGTTAAAGCACTTGCACGTTCTTAGCAAGCTTGAAAATTTGGTATTTTCCGATGAAAAAAATTTTACGGTTCAGCAATATGTGAACAAACAAAACGATCGCGTTTGGTTAAAGTGTAAATCAAACTACAATTTAGACCAACGAATTGCTCTGCGAATGCAAGCACCAGAATCAGTGATGGTTTGGGCCGCGGTAACTGCTACGGGACGTTCACCTCTCGTATTCATAGAACAGGGTGCAAAAATAAACCAGCAAATCTACCGTGAAAAGATTTTAAACAATGCTTTGTTACCTTGGGCACGTAGGGATTTCGGTAGAAACCATTGGACGTTTCAACAAGACTCGGCACCATCCCACAAAGCCCGTGATACCAAAATTTTTTTGCAAGAAAAAATTCCGAGCTTCATTTCTTCGCAACAATGGCCACCATATTCCCCGGACTTAAACCCAATGGATTTTTCCATATGGTCAATCCTGGAGGCCAAAATGTCAGTAAAAAAATATGAGAGAAACGACTCCTTAAAGATTGCTCTTAACCGAGAATGGAACAAAATACCAGCAGACCACATTCGGGCAGCGTGTGAAGCCTTCTCCGACAGACTCGATGCTGATATCCGCGCAAAAGATGGCCACATCGAGTAATAACGTTTTTTTTTAATGTTGAATGCTTTTTATATTCTTTTTTAAGTTTTTAAATAAAAAAAGCAAAATTTTCAAAATTACAGCATTTTTAATTGGTAACACTTCGAGTGCCGACCCCTGTATATATATATTTCTATCTTATATTACATATTGGATTGTTAGTATCCACCACACAAGCCTTACAGTGGTCACCTTAGGCTAATTGGTATTTTCTAAAGTCTAGAATTTAGTATATTTGTTTAGTATATTATTACAACAATAAAAAATATAAAAGTCAGTATATTGCTGTAACAGATGGTGTCAGTCACCGATAAAGGGTAACGGATAGATATACATAATCATATGTATTCATCACATAAAAATCTGTCCCTTCCAGGATTCGAACCCAGGACCGTCGTTGCGAAAGGAAGGATCGCTACTGTTGCACCAAACAGTCGTCGTTATCGTCAATAAATATTAAAACTTACAATATTAAAGTTAAATAATAACGGTAATGAATTCGTATATTGATATTAATAAATTATCTATATTAAAAAAAATCTTTTTAGTATTATACATTGAAAAAACATTTTAATTTAATTCATCTGTCGCTCATGTCACATTACTTCGTGGTACACGAGCCACGAAGTATTGAGACCTCCACAATGCTATTATTACAGCAATTAATGGTCGAGCAGGCTCGACTACGTCGAGAAAGGAAAACTCGTCCACGCCAGAAGAAGGAGGAAGAGGAAACTCGCTGACTCCAGGAGAAAGAGTAAGAGGAAGTTCGTCGACGCAAAAAGAAAGAAAAAGAGGAAGCCCGAGCGTCGACGACGACGCAAAGAGAAGGAACACGCGC
Organism: Calamotropha paludella; assembly: GCA_927399485.1. Taxonomy (NCBI): domain Eukaryota; kingdom Metazoa; phylum Arthropoda; class Insecta; order Lepidoptera; family Crambidae; genus Calamotropha; species Calamotropha paludella. The sequence goes on from OV656812.1 coordinate 13,520,135, forward strand.
GCACCTCCCTTTGATTGTCCTGAGAGACGACACCAAAATCATCATTGAAGCATAGGACGAGAATGCAACATATTAGCAGATAATGGAAGCCTTAGAGTCATGCTATGGGAACTCTTATTTAGAGCACGTGTACAGAACTCAACTCAAAAGAGCTGGCACAACGCACTAAATGAGAGCCTTCAACAGTGGAGCCTGGAAATCGAAAAGCTGATTCGCAAAGCATACACGTCTATACAGTCGATGATCGAGTCCATTCTTGTACAAGCGTTTGTTGACAGCATCAAAGATTTGGAGGTTAAGGCAGCTGTAAGCCTGGGACACCACAAGACCATCAAGGAAGCAATAGCACAAGCCGTGAAAGTAGAAGCACTTCGAAGAGATCCAAGGTCATACCGCGTTCGGGAAATAGTCAAGACAAACCTCGTCTTGGCTCTATGTGTTACGTCTGCGTTGAAAGGGGCCACGTAAGGTTTTCGTGTCCTAAGAGAGTGGTATGCAACACGAACACGACACGACGACGTGGTGAGCGTAGTGTATCTAAAGCAACAGCAGATGTTGTTGCCCGAAAACAGCAGCGAGACAAACGATTATAGAAGCACAATTTCAAAGCGGAGCATCGTAAAGGCAGTGGAAGTTCAGATGCGATGTCTAAGAGACAAAGCGAGAGTAACTGCACTAGTCAAGAGGATAAATAAGTAGTACATGTCGCTCATTTGGTGCAACACTGACGCAATTACACTTTTTGACAAAATAACATTTCTGAAAAACATCGACAGAAAAAAAAAGAAATATAATTCTTATAGTTTTCACTAGAAGCTATATGAACCTAAGAAAAGTATACGTTTGTAGTCATATTTTAACGTAATGCTAATTTCAAAAAGAAAATGTATTTAAAATTTGTTTCCCTCTTCTTCAAGAACACAAAATTTACAATAACGTCAGTGTCGCACCAAATGAGCGATGTCAGGATGCTGAGAATTAACGCAATCAGCCAGCGTGGTGAGAAGACACATCTGCAGTTAATTTTTACCAGATCGAAAGTCAAAGAAGTGCTGCAAATGTCGCATGTCGGTCCAGCAGGTGATCACTTAGACATGAAGAAGTATCTTCTAAAACTACGGGAAAGATTTTATTGGATACACTGCCGAGAGGATATTATGAAACTGTGTGGAGAATGTACGGTAGTAGTAGCTTTAGGTGTGCTGCTGTGAATGGACCCCATATACATAGGGAGAAGAGGAAGATTAAAATCTTATAACAGCGGTGCAACTTGGAAGTCGAGCACAGTAGATAGAGCAAGTCAAACTCGAACATCAGAAATAAAGAATGTTTAAGTATTTGAGGTATGGACACTGGTGTGGTTGCATAATCCTATGAGACTTAAAGGAAGTTACCCAAGCTTCAGGCAGATTAGGATGGGACCTACAAAGTGATCAAGAAAATCAAGACGTCACATATCGTATACAAAAAGGCTCAAGAAACAGTACTAAGGTCGTGCATGTAAATCGATCAACCTTATTTAATGGATTCATCAATGCTCGGAACGAGCAGGTCTAAGGAGAGGGTAGAGTTACGACAGCGGGCTGTCCCTGTCGTTTGTTAATAAAAACCTATGAAAATGGAGTCGCGATTATTGACCGGAGCGCTAGGTTATAAGTTGTAGGTGTAATAAAAGTAGTTATACCTACTAGACGATAGAGATAGCAAGCACGCGCGGTGTCGGGAGTGAGCGAGACTGTTCGCGAACATTGTTCTTGTTATGTCGACTCGACGCGATGATTTTAAAGCGTTCACGACCGCATCGTCGAATATTTAAAGTCGAGCGCGGCCGCGTAATAGTTAGTTCAGATTTTGGAAACGGTCGAAACTACTTGCGCTTTTTGGAACGAATTACTGGACTATTTTGAACGGAGTTTACGCACGCCACTGGGATATTTTGCGATGATATCGAAAAGATAATTTCTGATAACTTAGCATGTTATTTTGGAACTTTGTTTGAAAGGCTTTATGCTGTGTGCTTGTTATTTACGTAATTAAATCTCAGCATATTTTTTTTGGTTTAATTTGACTATCCAAAACCCGCAGCTTGTAACAGTATTGTCGCCTGGCTGTCCTTACCATTTGATTGCACCGGTTACTTGCGGTCCTATACTGAGCAAAACTCGCCTCCGACCTATCACGCTATTAGACACAAAACGCATCTTCTGCTCATGGCTATCCGTACACCTTTACTTTTAACTAAGGTGCAGGAGGTTACTTTACTCTTACAACTTTTAGCGGAAAATGAGCATCATACAGTTGCGGTAAACATAAATTGAATTTGGCATTGCCCTTAAATATACTTAAGTGTTTGTAAACATGCACGGGTGTTGGCAAGTAAAACAAAACAGCGGAAGTTGACTATTAACGCTCTATTAAGAAGCCACGGGGAGGTTTCTCTAAAATTTTATTATTTATTTTATTTATTTAGGTTCACCAGTGGTTGCTTACATTAACTTTACATTGAGAAAACTTATGAACTACTTACTTACATTACTATATGTAACTACCTTTTAGGGTGAACACCACATGCATGTTAAAAGTGAATTTAATTTAAAAAAATAAATCATAAAAGCTCCATGATTCATGATCCAGTAGTGCTACGCATCATGTGCCAAGCCAAGTTCGGCTTAGGGTTGACTTAAGTTTAGCGAACGAATCGGTATGGAAGTCAATTAAATCACTACAGCCATTGAGCAATTTACAAAGCCTTGGTATGGGAGAATTTGAACCTAAGACTGTCCTGCGACGGGGAGGGTAAAGTGGGGTAATGGGAGTTCGAGGAATTCTCAAAGGGGCACGAAGTTTAAACTTTTGCAATAATGAAGAGCATGAAAATTTATTTCTAAAAATTATAAATAAAAATGATAAATCTATCAAATCTCTCCGATTCTCTAAGGAAATCATTTTTAAAACCCGTAACCTCTTTTTATAGGACCGAATTTTTTTGTAGATGCCATTCCTATAGGTTAAATTTGACAGAAATCTTTTTGCAGCCGCTCCGATCTTAATGAGTGTGTCGCGTAGTGAGGTCTCCATACAGTGCTACAGTATTCTGTTTGGCTCCACACGAGACTGTTGTATAGTTGGATCTTAACTTCATTATTCTTAAAGACCTTCGTTGTTGCGCATGTTTCGCATAACGAAGCCTAACATCTTGTATGATCTTTTGACAATACTCTCGATATGCGGGACAAAGGTTAATTTTTTGTCAAATATCACCCCTAGATCTTTAATTTCCTCAGTTTTCTTCACTGGAACACCATTAATTTGATAACTACTAATCCGGGAGATAACTTTTCTACAAAATTTGATGTGGTAGCATTTTGCAATGTTCAATTCCACAAGGTTTTCATTACACCATTCCACCATACGATCAATATCCTCTTGAATTTTTTCTACATCTTCCGATGTTTCAATAATCCCCACCAATCTTAAATCATCAGCATACATAAATGGCATAGTATGTAAAAACAGTTAGGGATGTCATTAATGAAGGCGTTGAATAGGATTGGACCCAAATGTGCTCCCTGCGGTACGCCCGATATATTATATGGACATGGGGTACTATTAAACCCATTGACAACAACGTAAAAGCTACGGTTATGCAAATATGACTCCAGCCACGTCAACAAAGAACCACAAAAACCATATGCTTTCAACTTTGATATGAGTATATTGTGAGGCACTCTGTCAAACGCGTTACTGTAGTCAATATATACAACGTCAACCTCCTTACCTTCATCAAGAGCCTCCACTAAAGTTTCCATAAAAGAGTTAAATTAGTGCAGGTTGATTTAGCCTTAGCGAATCCATGCTGACAGTCGGTTATGTAGAGACTCAAATGGTTCTGTATAATCGGACGGAGAAGGGATTCAAAAAAGTAATTGAGATTGGTCTGTAATTTTTGAAAGTGTGGGGTTTTAGGGGAAAAAGTTTTATATCCCTAATCAATCATCTTTCGCTTATCTTTTATCATCTCAGTTTATCATTCATAAATCATCCGTTATCCTCAGTCATCATGATATAAGAAAAAAAAATTACTCAAGACTAGGCTGTATGGGCTTTTGACCCTTAACCTTGCCTTTAAAAAAAAACTTAGCAAATAAATAAACCGTCCGTCACACACATCGCAATCACAATCTATCTATTTTATTTTAATTAGATCGCAGACCAGTGCCTTTGTTTCATTAATACATTTGTAAATTTAAGTATTGAAGTGATATAAAGCAAAGCTATTTGTTTACTCTATTTAACGGTTGGTAAGCATAATACATTTATATGAAGTGAAGTAGTGCTTGCTTGCAAAACTTTCTTCGTTTCGAAATGACGTCTAATTCATGTTGACGTAATAATAAATTTTAACTCGGCGAACTTAATAACTCTTTCCAGTTTCCGAATAGAATTGTCTGCTTATTTTTTTTATAATGGATAAAAGTGTGATGATAATGAATGTAAGCCATACAACTGAAGAAGTATGGTTTTCACCGGAAGATGCTAATATTATTGTACCTAGTTCACCTGATACAGATATTCGTCTCTCTCCTGTGCAAATACAACAAGAATATTTTGAAAATTTATCAGATTGCGACTGGGTCAAGTAAGTACCTACCGTGAAAGAAGTTTTATAGCAGGTTTTATTGTAGTGAACAGGAAATTAATTAAAATCAATAATATCGTGATGTTTCCCTTTCAATTATTTAATCAAAAAAGGAGTCATGACTGCTTAATTTTTGTATTTGATTTTTTAGTTTACAAAGTGACTAGATTGTGAATTTTATACTTTGTTTCTGTAATACAGGTATGAAAAAAGTAACAGGAATTATTTACTACAGAATGTTGCATTTGCCTTATTCGGAGGCCCAAGTTATGAAGGAGAACTTACAAATCTCATTAGTTCTCAAAATGCTCATTTAGAAGGCTACACGCCCAGACAAAAAATACAAGTGATGAAAGTTTATGAGAAATTATGTGAACAGAGTGAGTAATATATCTTAAATAATTATTCCGACAGTTACAAGATTAAATATACACAATAAATAAGATTTTCTTTATTTTGCATAAAATTAAAATAAGAAAATTCTTGAAAGTAATGTGAATAACATTTAAAATGTTTAGCAAATATATAATAAAAGATGAAAGTCAAAAATATTTTCGTATTTATTTTTCTCATCAGTATGTATAATTTCTATTTTTCAAAAAAACTTGCATAAACATCTTAGATGATATTTATAAAATCTTATTCTAGATCTAAATAAACTCTACATCATAATTTAGCATTGATGAATTTGGCAAACACAACATCATTACCAATGAATGTATGATTTACAGGTAAATATTCACAAAATGATGAAGATATTGTTATGTCAGTACTTTTAGTTGTGTGTGCAAAACCAAAACCAGTAAAATTTTACCAGTTGGAACCATCTAACTACTGGATTGATCTACATCAAAGAACTGACATTGATATTTGGTGTACAGCTGTGTTTAGAGTTCGAAAATGTATACCAACAATAGAAGGATGTAAGTATAGGTGGACTTTGAACTTAAAATTATTATTATAACATTTCATTTCCATATTTATCTATCACATATCTAACCACTACAAATGATTTGGTTCCTAAGTTTTGAATATGTTTGAAAATAGTACTTATTTTATTAAAGTTTTAAGATACAGTTATTAAGAATTATTGTTTTAATGTATATTTATTAACTATGATCCGAACGGAAATTTTTGCCAGATGACACATTGTTTCATATCATAACCACAAGTAAGCAAAGTAAATGAGATTATTGTGTCTCCTGATAAGGGGTTAGGTTATTGAAATGTGTACTTCATAAACACTATCTTAATTGATTTTGTTTTATCTTATATGTGGTCATTGAAGTATAAATTACCTATTTTGCAATAAACTGCTGTTGTATATTTGATGAGCTCTGACACAAGTTTACACCTAGAATACAAAAAAGGCAGTACAACAAAAAGTTAAAAAAGCCAGGTACTAGGTATGATGGGCGGTCTTGTTGCTTGAAGCAATTTCTACAGAAAACCTTTGCATGAAGTTAGAAATTGTGTATGTAACAGGAGTATAATAAGTAAAATATGAAATTATATATACAGTATTAGTCAAATGTTAATTATATTTATCCATTTTCTAAATTTTGGCAAAGGTTTAGCTTATCAACTCTGGCAAATAGAAATTACACAATTAAATTTCAGTCAAATAATTTGGTTACCTTGAGATATTGTAGTATGAAGATGAAACAAAATATTATATAAATTCAAACAATAAGGTAACCATTAGAGTTTTTATGATATACAGAGATATGATCATTTTTACGAAAACCATGAACCAAATACAAAAGTTTTGCAATCTTACAAGTTCTAAATGTAATTATTAATGATTAAAATTATTTTATATAATAATCAATTCTGTAATAAACTTGATACCATAATACAAAAACTAAAAATAATGAACAATGTGAATGATAAAATAATAATTAGAGATACGATAATATAAAAAAATTCTATGATATATAAAATAGGCCTGTAAAAACAGCCTCACCTCTGAGCCTTCGGGTGGGAAACGAACCCATGACCTTTCGCTATCTGGGCGAGTTCTCTGACCATTGAGCTACCAAGATGCTAGAAGACACATCGAAATTTAGAAACATGTTTCAACTTCTTCTATGAGCTAGCATTGCTCCACCAATGTTAAAGGTTAAGTACCTTCAACATCGAAAGTAATTTTTTTACAAATATTAAACATTTGATTAAGATGGAACCAGATATAATAATTTTCTTAAATAATGAGTAATCATTTTTAAAGCCATATTTATATACGATATAAAATACACAATATCTAGTTACATTGATGTAATTTAAATTAAGCTGGATAACTTTTTGATGAATCTTTGAACACAAATAACTTTTATATGGAATGAAATCTTTTTTTTTAACATGTACAACATCTTCTCTTTTTGCCATTATATTAGCTATCTCATTCTTTTTTACACCCATATAGTATCCATAAAAAGTGTTTCATTAGATAGATAGGCAACCTAACTTTCTAATTATTATTATTATTATTTAATTTTTCTTATAGTAAATGGTTACAAACAAACTAGAGTAATCAGCAAAGCAGCCATTAATAATTGTTAAATAAAAGATGTTTATTGTTTATATTATTTACTTATAATTGTTTATTTTATTTACAGCAAAATCTTGTAAAGTTTACATAGATGAAAATGCAAGAGTATATCAGGACTGGGACTCATATCTGATCAATAATACATTGCCAAAGTGTGTTATTATAGTGCCTGAAAATGGAGAATATACAGGGACTATTATTGAGGTGATATATTTTTACTTACCCTTAATTAAAAAAAAATATTAAAGTAGATGTTAATTATTAACAATAGTTTGCTTATAGAAATATTGCACAATATAAAAAAATGCTGTCTTTTATTACTAAATTGCAATTAATTCAAACAACAACAATGGAAATGCATTGTAAGAAATAATTTCCTTATTTTAAATTACTTACAATTTGACATACCTATCACCAAATAAAAATCTAAAGAATACCTTTTATTGAATTCCTGATATTGTTTACATATGTTTATATTTACATATGTTTGACTGCGGAATTGAAGCATTGCTAAACTTATGAAAAAATTTGTCATTAAGTAATATTTGAAATGAAGGCGAATATAATACTTTTGACTTCACTGACATTTTCATGTGATATGATGATATACTAATAACTAATTTTATGCTATGCTATGCTTTTATGCTAATTTTATACTTCGTCTTTTAACACAGGGAGAGCAAGCCTTTGCGGTTAAATTAACAGTAGCACCTTCCCCAACACTGGGTTTAAAGGCGCGAGTATTAAGTTCCGTAGACACAGCGAGCACTGTGGCTTCAATAGGTGCTATAGGTGTCCTTGGTGTCGCTGCGTTCACTCCAGTAGGACCCGTGGTGTTGGCAGGAGCGGCGGTTGCCACAGTAGCTACGGGGTTCTATGGACTTGTACGATCTTCTCTACATCTGCGCGACAGAAGTGTACATGAACAAGTAAGTTCCATATAACTGCCTAATATACAAAACTCTTCTGCAATTCTTCCTCTGTCCGAAATTTACAGCTCTGAGCAGACTTCCTTCAGCCACTCAAAACTGTCCATCCTGCATTTCCTTCAAATTCAAACTTAAGCATTACTTTCTTGTAGAAATATCATAAACATAATTCACATATTTATATCTATAATAATAAAATTGTAGGTATGTATATTATTTTATATACTATATATATTTTATTTTATATATATGTAGTTTGTTATTTTATCTTTTTAGTGTACTATGCATTTGTTTGTGTTTTGTTAATTAAGATTATTTTCTTAGCACATCTCTGCACTCTGACACATGGTTACTTTAGTGAAGTCACCAATGTATTGTGTGTAGGTAGTACCTACACACAACTACTACTACTACCTACTACCTACTAGGTACACACAATACTTTGATAGGCTGGAAGAGATCTATTGGAAAGATAAGTACACCATTGCCTAGACATAAGGTTTTAATGTCACATTATAAAAAAAAAATTGGTGCAATAATGAGTATAATTTTTTTATAAAAATAGTGTATATATGATGTATCTGATGTCTATGATCATCAAACTTATATAACAGTGTGTTTAACATTGTTAACAAATAAATAAGTATTGCATTGAGCACTATAGAATTTAAGATCCTTATTAAGAATATTTAACTTAATTTACAAATTAACATTATTAAATATTTTATTTTCCTAAATATAAATAAGAGATTTTGAATCTGTGCATCATTTAAACGATAAGTCTCAGCGACCAATTACAGCAAGTGACACCACCAAATAAATAAAACGTCTTGTAATTGCGACAAAGATTTTGGCGCGTAGTTTTCACTCGTATTTTCGAGACAGAACCCATTATATTGTACTCCATGTCCTTGAGCTGCTGTAATAGAGATAAATCAGCGCTAAACAGAAAATGAGTGGTTTTAAACACAATATAAATAAACCTTTAAAGAAGCTACATTTTTACTTAACTGTCAATATGATTTGTCACGTAACTTAGCGTTTCAGAGGGAAATAAGAAACGTCTTTATTTAAACTGTCTTTTAGTTATTAAAATGGTTCTATATATAAGAAAATCTACTGTAAAGCGTATTTTCAGTGACTAGAACATTTTGAAGTACTTTACGAAAAATCTGTAAATACACCTTTGAGTACTTTTTCTTGTATTGGAATCGAAGTATTTAAGTATCTTTGCTGTGCTTTACCTGATCTTTTACCACCATTGTATTTCAAAGGCTGTGCCAGGCTAGGTATATTTATAACATGTCATACAATTCTAGTACGTTTCCTTCTCACTAAGTGATAATGCATACCTTTGAGTACTCTTTCTTGTATTGAAATCGATGTATGTATCTTTGCTGTGCTGGACTTGATCTATTACCACTATTGTATTTCAAAGGCTGTGCCAGGCTAGGTTTATTTATAACTAGCGGCCCGTCCCGGCTTCGCACGGGTGGACAAAATTCTTTAAATTTTTTCTATCATTCAATATAGCCTATGACAATCAGCAATAACTTGCCTTTCTAATGGTGAAAGAATTTTTAAAATCGGTTCAGTAGATCCCGAGATTACCCCTTACAATTTAACAAATATACAAACACACAAACTCTACTTCTTTATAATATTAGTATAGATATGTCATACAGTTTCGTTCTCACTAGGTGATAATGTATTTTGTTTCACTGCACAAAAATGGCGACCCAAGCTATGGTAACGATAGAGCGATTATAATAATACGAATTTAAGGTCCTTAAATCATTTGTGCAGACCTACATTCCGATTTCCATGGATTTCACTCTAGTAAACCTACCTTCAGTCTGCCACCAATTTAGATGTCCATGTCAAAAATATTTATGAGGTATTGAATAATTATCCTGTTTGTAAAGCAAACTTCCGAAAGGCTTTTAACCTTGTTGCAAAATCATCAACTATTGGGAAAGGTGGGAATGTGTTAGATGTGTTGCGAGTATATTTGCAAATCATCGTATTGATATGATAGCCTTTGGAAAAATAAAAGAAACTTCCGCGTTTCCATTAGCGTTCCCGCGCACCACCTATAATAGGAGATATTTTTACTCCGATTTTGTGACACACTTATGGGACATGATCGGATCTTAATCACCGGCAAGAAATCACTGGTAGCCCTCAAAGGAGTTGCACGTCATGAATTAACAGAGAATGATGGGCAGTTGGACCTGTGCGTTTGGTCACTAAATCGGTCATTAAATCTGCCATGTACAGAAACACTTATGTAGGAGCAGGACTTACCCCGTTCCTTATATTTTTTTATTAAGCCCATGTTCGACCATGCTATTACCAACCCAGTGACTGACCAGTGCAATCTATTTTCCCTGTAAAGTTATTTTTGTTGTTTCTTGTTGTATACATTGTTTCTTATGTTTAAATTACAGACTATAAGTCCAACAGATGCAGAAGCCCGAGGTAGTTGGCTCAATATAGCAGCATCAAGTGTGGGTCTTGCGGCGGGTGCTGCGAGCAATCTGCTATCTCGCTCTGCCGCTGCTGGCACAAATTTAACTAAGGTATTTGTCTAGTGGCGCAATTATCGTCGAAGCATTATAGGAGGAGCACTTTCCTTGCAGGACGATGTCGCAATGGTTAGCGCATTCAACCTGCTATAACAAAAGTTGAACAATTTTTGTTAGAGCGATGCGAAGACCCTTGCATGGGTGACAAAAATAAATTAGGTTCTTTGAACTCTCCTTTATGCGAAGGACAAGTTAAACCGTTGGTGCCAGTTTCAAATGTAGTCGTTAATATTCACCAATCCGCACTCGGCCCGCGTGGTGACTTGAACTAATCCTCCTTGTTTTGATTATAGTTGTACGTTTCTACCGCCATAGACATTTTAATTCATTTATTAAAAACTAACTACATTTATTAAAAAATATGATAAGAAAGTGAAAGAATAGTGTTCGGCTAATTTACTGAACACAGCAGTTTTAGTTTTACCTAATGTGGCGCGGCGACTGAATCGAGGTCACCGCATGTCATGTATTTAAGGCCCTTATTACTCTGTACAACATTTTATATAATATAGGTTTCATCTTATAATTTTTATATATTTTATGCATTTTCAATGCGATCTTATAAGATAAATTATTATAATAGAAAAATACTATAAAAAATCGTCTCGGGTCACAAGTGAATTTTAGGCGGGAAGCATTGGGAGAGGGAGAATTGGGAGAGCATTGGACCGGATTTCCAAAGGTTGCGGGTTCCCGCCTGAGATTCACTTGTGACCCGAGTCGATTTTTTCTAGTATTTTTCTATTATAATAATTTATCTTATAAGTTTCATCTGTCATAAAATATTTGAAGGATGATTCTTTTATAAAAAACGTATGACTTGAGTTTACACTACGTAAAATATTGTTGAGGGTGGACTGTATTGAAAGGCTTGATTTTTCTTCCTTATTTATTATTCTGCCGTAGTATTCGTAGATCACAAAATTCTGTACAATTATCCTTATATTTAACTTAAAACTACGTTCGCAACTAGCGGGTCTTTCCGTCAATGCATCGACCAATCACAGCGCGCCGTCGTCCGCTCCCCCTCGTTCGATGCCCCGCGTCCCTCGGACACCCGAAAATGTAGGCTCTGTGATTGGTCGATCATTACGCGGTCTGCACGGGTCCATTTCAGCACGGCGGCCGTCAACATCCTCCCCCCAGCGCAGAAGCCCCTTCGCAGCTTCTTCTGGTCGACGCCTCCGTGCTCGTGCAGCGCGTCCTCTCCCTCTGGTCCGGGGAGAGTGCGGGTGAAGTACTTTCCATGACGATGATTTTGGACGTCGGCCGGCGGAGCGTCCCATGCTTGGTCGTGACTTCCACGTTTCGTACCACTCCGTCAGGGCCCGGAAGGGTCTTCGCGATTATCCCCCTGGGCCATGTGTTGCGAGGTGACGTCGGGTCGGCGATGATTACCACGTCGCTTTTCTTCAAATCGGTGCGGCGGCCGTGGCGGTCGAGGCGAGGTACAAGAGTGGGAAGGTATTCCCTCAACCACTTTCTCCAGAAGTTGTCAGCTAGCGCTTGTGCTGCTTTCCAGGTCTTTCGATCCGTTTCCTCGCATGGCCCGGTGTAAGGCAGCCCCGTCGAGGATCCCAGCAAGAAGTGGTTGGGTGTTAGCGCCTCTGGATCGTCGGGGTTAACCGACACGTGTGTCAGCGGTCTTGAGTTGATGGCATGTTCCGCTTCGGCGAGTAGCGTTGCTAGCACCTCCTCTTTGGGTGCTCTCTCCCTTAGGGTTACGGAGAGTGCGGTCTTTACCGATCGTACCAGTCGTTCCCACGCTCCTCCTTGGTTAGGGGCGCCGGGTGCTATGTACTTCCATGATGTCCCGTACGGTAGCCCGGCCCGCGTGAGTTCGGGTAGCCATTCTGAATAGACTTTTCTTAATTCGATGTCGGCGCCTTTGAAGTTCGTCCCGTTGTCGGAGTAGATGACCGCTGGCCATCCGCGTCGAGCTGCCATCCTCCTTAGCGCCATTATTGCCGAATTGGTAGTCAGGGACGTCACTAATTCCAAATGCACGGCCCTGGTCGTTAGGGAGGTAAACAGTGCGCCCCACCGTTTCTCTTTCCTTCGTCCGATCGTAACGATCATGGGGCCGAAGTAGTCCAGGCCAGTGTAACTGAAGGGTTTGTGTGGTTGCAGGCGTTCTTCAGGCAGGTCTCCAATCGGCGGATCTTGAGTTTTCTTGCGTCGTAGACGGCACATAAGGCACTCCGCCGCGACGGCGCGTACTGTCGGTCTCAACCGCAACACCCAGTAGCGCTGTCGTACGTCGTTGACCACGCGCTCTGAATTCGCGTGACCGGCTCTTCTGTGTTCGCGAGCTATTAACAGTCTTGTCAGCCGGTGACGTCCGTCCAATAAGATGGGTCTTTTCTGTTCCATGGGCACATCTGCTTTGTTGACGCGCCCGTTAAGTTTCAGTAGCCCGTCCTCCCAGATAATGTCGAAACGATGAAGTGGGCTGGATTTGTGCACGACAATCCCTTTCTGCGCGCACTCGATCTCCCTCGGGAAGGAGTCTCTCTGGGCTTGTTGTAGCCATAGATCCGTGGCCTTCTTTACGTGTTCGTAACCGAGTTTTACTGTGCGGTCACGACACCGTTGCGCAAACAATATCACATTTGCGGTCGCGGCGATGAGACGGTCGAAGCTTGAGAAGTGTTCTATCTCGGGCAGGGCGGCGTCTCGTGACGAGATGGTGGTGTGTAACACTTCCGTCGGTTCCTCTTCCAGCTCTTCTTGATGCGGCCATTCGCTTCTAGGTAGCGACAGAAAGGCAGGCCCGATGAACCACTGGTCTTCCTCATGTCTTGGTATGTAGCCAGCTCGCGTCGCGACGTCGGCTATGTTCTGCTTTGTCGGCACCCATCGCCAGCTTAGCGCGTCTGTCGACTCGGTGATCTCGCCCAGGCGGTGTGCGACGAACGGCGAGTATTTGCGGCTTCCGTTCCTCAGCCAGTGAAGCACTGTCTGCGAGTCGCTCCAGAAACAGACGTCGTCTGTCCTTATGCGATGTCCTTCATTGATGGACTTTGCTAATCTTGCTCCAACGAGCGCCGCTTGAAGTTCCATTCGCGGCATCGTTTGTCCTTTCAACGGCGCTACTTTAGCTCGAGCTGCTACAAGCGCGGTTTTGATACTGCCGTCATTCAGACACAGTCTCCAGTACGCCGCTGCTGCGTATGCGTCCTCGCTCGCGTCGCAGAAGACATGTAATTCTCGACGGCGCACTTCGCTCCCCCCGTTATAGCTTCGCGGCACACGCAGTTGCTCTATTGATTGTAGGCCGACGAGCCATGTGTCGAAATCTGCGGCGATGTCGTCAGGTATTGTTTCGTCCCAGGCTGTCTTGAGGCGCCATAGCTTCTGTAGAGTCATCTTGGCTGCGATAGTATAGCAGCTGAGTAGTCCGAGCGGATCGTAGAGGCTCATTACCGCTGATAAGGCTTCTCTTTTCGTGGGAGGCCTCTCTCGAAGTCGAACCGCTTCCGGGACCTTGTTCAAGGCTGTGTTGAAGCTCAAACTGTTGCTCCTCGAGTCCCATAGTAGCCCCAGTGTCTTCTCGATCCCTCCTAACGGTGTTGTCCCGTTGCTGGTGCGACGATCCTCATTTATTGACGCAAGTAGCTCTGGATCGTTGCTGTTCCATCCACGTAGATGAAAATCCGCTTTATTATGGACTTCATCGACTTGATTAACGATATGCTTGCCCTCGTTTATGTCTTCGAAGCTTTCGACGAAGTCATCCATGTAATGCGATTCTGTTATAGGTCGTAGCGCGGCCGGGTGTGTGTTCTTGTGGTTGATTGCGTTTTGGTCCCGCACGCTGTGAGCTAAGAAAGGTGAACTATAAAAACATTTGTGCTGGTTGATCTTCTTTTCTTATCTTCACCTTCAAGAACATTTCTTCAATGTCGGCCGTTACTGCGTATGCGCCCTCTCGGAACCGAAGTAGGATGGTTATGAGCGACTTCAACATGTCCGGCCCTTCTAGCAGATGATCGTTGAGACACGTTCCATTCGTCTTCACTGCTGCGTCTAATACCAGTCTAATCTTCCCCGGTTTGTTGGCGTTGCGTACCGCGAAGTGGGGTAGGTACCACGCTATCGGGCTGGCGTCTTCTGACCCGTCGCATCGTTCCGCATATCCCTTGCGTATCATAGCGGTCATTTTCATATGATACTGTTCCTTTTCCGAGGGGTCCCTCGGACACCCGAAAATGTAGGCTCTGTGATTGGTCGATCATTACGCGGTCTGCACGGGTCCATTTCAGCACGGCGGCCGTCAACAAATATACATGTAAATTGTCATTGTTGATCAAATATTGGTTTAGTTTGTTTATATAATTATTAGAGTATTAGTTTATTAATAATTATTTTTAATAAGTTTTACCTTTGTTTAAGAGTATTAAAACGTCATTGACACTGTTAGTCTAGCACTTGTAATCAACATTATAATGGATGATGTAGCATTCTATGCAAGTACACCGAGTGCTATAATATTGACTGCTTTTTTATTGACAAGCGTGTTAAGGTTAAACCATGGATTGCAAGGCGTTACGTTAAAGGGATTCATCAAAACCTAATAAAAGAATTATTAAGTGAAGACAAGAAAAGCTATATTAACTATATGAGAATGGACAATAATACTTTTGCATACGTTTTATCAAAAGTGACACCCTTTATAAAAAGACAAGACACTCACTTAAGAAATTCAATTAGTGTCTAAGATCGTATATTCAGTACTTCTTCAAATTCTTTTATAAAATGTAATGCCAATCTATTAAATTTTATAAAAGAAATACTTTATAATCAGTGATCTTTTTCAAATAACTTTTATAAAATATGTTTACAGTATAATATGGGCCTTACACAATGTTCTGTCATAATAATCGTCACTAAAACTATTATATTGTTTAAAATGTAAGAAATGTTGTATTAAATGTTTATGGGTTAAATGTTAGGGAGTACAAAGCACTGAAAATTTAAAGTTTAATTCTAACTACATGACCTGTGGTGACCTCCAGTCGGTCGCCGCGCCACATTAGGTAAAACTAAAAGTGCTGTATTCGATACATGTGACGAACAAATAGTTTTCAAAATTATGTAATTAAATATGCTTTGGAAACGGTTCCAATATACGCGTACGGATCCAGCGGAACGGTTCCAGCATACGGATGCTAAGTCATTTCTAATTATGCTAAGTGATTATATGCTAAACGATGAGATATCAGGTCGAATTGCTACAGGATGGTTGCTAAATCATGGCGACAATGCCTCCTAACAATTTGCCTTTTTTACTATTTATTAATAAGCTATTTTTAAATATTGTAAAAAAAGAAACGATTTTACAAGTCAAAAGTTATAAAAATATACACTTTTATTAACATAAATATCTATACACTATGCTGAGGTATCAACTACATAATTAACTCAGATAGAGGAATAATAGCAATAATGTTTTCACAAAAATTGGTCTTACAGCCTTTTTTTCATGGTCAGATTTAATTTCTTGTAGCCAAACTATATCTTTGCTATATATATACAGAAACTTGAAGACGTGTCCATATTAACATGTATGTTTTATGTCATTGACCTGTGTCAATTAATTTCAGACTGGACAGGCCCTTGCTGTTTCCGTAGAAGTGCTTCGCCACGCCAACATCGTGACTGGTGGAGCTGGTGTTGTCAACAGCCTGCTTCATATTATTCTCAAGGTATTTTATCAGATTGCCAATGATATTGCTAAAACCTGATGATGAATTTAGATTTCTTATTTATTATAACAGAAAATAATTTTAGGCGTTGTTCTAAAACATACTGATTTCTAAAAAAATCTTAAACGTTTTCAATTTTAGAATAAGAGAATATACATTATCAAAGAGAGTAAATATGACGTTTTCTTATGATTGTACCGTTGTATCTATTGTTCCGGAATTTTATACCACCATTATATTCTATGAGGGGAGGTCAAAAAGTTCGCGAAATGGAGGGGATGTTGGGGGTAGTTTCATGTATCCAGATAGATACTAATTGAGCATCTCAGCATTAGTATATATTCCAAATTCGAACCTAATCGGGTTTAACTTTTGAGTTATCAACGTGTAAACAAGATAATAGTGAAGAAAACAAACAAGTATGAAAAAAAATGAATATTGCACTGTCAAATCTCTGCCTCTGCCCTGCTTCTGCCTTTATAAGCAGCATGGCTTTTTCAAGCTTGTCGGAGTATCCGATACAATCATCATCTTAGGATGGCAAAGTTTTTGGAGCTCTGTGGCGATAACAGGGAAAAAGTTATGGCCCGGATTGTAATTAGAGATGAAATCTGAGTTCACCACTATGAACCTGAGTCGAAGCAAGAGTCGACGCAGTGGCATAAAGAAGTACAGAGTCTCACAATCGGCCGGAAAGATCGTGGCGACTATATTTTGGGATACAGAAGGTATTTTACTGATCGACTATAAAGAACGCGGTGTTAATATAACGGGACAATACTACGCTTCAATATTGGAACAGTTAAAGGAGCCCATTAAAGAAAAAAGAAGAGGAAAATTGACCAAAGGCGTGCTCCTTTTGAATGACAATGCACCTGTTCACTTCTGCACAATGTGCGGCTTCAAACAACTCCACCACCCTCTTTATAGTCTGTATCTGGCCCCCAGTGATTATTATTTATTTCCATAAATGAAAAAAGAGGTGCTTGGTAAGAAATTTGATGACGATGAAGAGGTCAAGTCGGCAATTTCGGCCTTTTTTGACGCTAAAGACAAATCATTTTTTTATGATGGTATTAACAAATTATTTGAACGATCTGAGAAATGTATTAGGGTGAAGGGAGAATACATTGAAAAAGAAAAATAATTTGGTGTTTAATTTCAACTTTCTTCCGCAAACTTTTTGACCTCCCCCGTAACATTTCAATTTTTGTCCAAAGTATCGCACCCATGGTGAGAAGCCGACGAAGCTCGAGTTGTTCCAGTTTACAGCCGCTACGTTATTCTTCTGCCATGCGGTCATGTCTAATCGTACCGCGCAGTCCATCATCGAGGATGCTCAAGCGAAGACTATCAACGAGTATAGATCCACATTAAGAAGTAACAGGCATAGGTGAGAGAGAGCATACATCTTTTATTGATTTTTTTTCACCCTATTCTAAAATTTATAAGTCATTCTGTAATAAATTCGAGAGTAACACCCTGTTTTGCAATCGCTTGTGGAATTACATGTTTGTTAAACATTTTGTACAAGTTCATACGAAGACCGATACGTTGAGAGGAATCAGTAAGGCGGAAATGAATTAACGATTTAGGGGTTATCATATTGCTTTGTTTCTCACCGCGATTGCGAGGGGATACGTTTCATGTACCGGCTATAGTTAGACGGCCGTATTTGCGGCATAATAGAAACACCTCAACATTCAGGTATACCCCTGATCGACATGGCATCTTTACAGACATTCTAGAAGAGCCCAGGTTCCGATAAAATCAAAAACCTTATAGTCCACAAATGTTAAGCACAGGAGCCGATCATCATCACACACGATGTGTGTGCCTCATAAAAACGGCTTGTAAACATGACTGTTAAGCGCAATGGCTCAGTAGTTCTTCAGAAAGGTCTTCTTTAATAACATAACGATGACACTCCTACACCACGCCTTCAAAATTCTGCCATCGGAAATAATAAAAATGTGTTGGAGCTCCTTTCACCCAGGCTTCCTGACAGACTGAAAGGCTTACCTTCGATCCCCGATTTTGCTCAATTCTTCGTCCAATTGGAGCATCCGTGATAGTGCCACACTATTTTGTTGATCTTCTTGTTATGTGCCTGTTGTTTTGTCGGGGTGAATTGTGGGTCTTGACCTCGTTTTCCCGTGAGTCAAAGAGTTTCTTCCAAAATATTTCCCTGAGTATTTCGACGACATTTTCCAGGGCCTTATTGACTTAAGCAATATTTGTTGTATTAACGGGAAGGAATAGGATCTTTAAGGTTTTAATGAAATGTTTCAAATTCTATGATGGTTTGGAGCAAGTTAGGATGGAGCCTGGACTTCATCAAGTAGATGCGTTCAAGCTTATTTTTAATATTCAGTGAGCTGACAAGTTGATAAGTGCCATTATTCAACCTGTTGATTACTGAATCGACTAAAAAGTTGATCTCATTATCATACTATCTGGGCTTTACCATATCTACTTTATTTAGGCCTGTTTCTTTAATAAAGAATTCGTCACAAAAAGTTCCACTCACTCGCGAAAGTTGACATGCTTTTGCCATGTGGTTATATATAACTGGGGGATTTCAACGCTAAAATAGGAGTACTGAAACGAATCGGGCATATCTGCTATATAGATCCCGCTGCTATGACAGCAGTTAACACAAGGGTGTTTTCTGTACTACTATTTTAGCTTTGAAGTCCCCCAGATATACATAACCACCTAACCGTAATGTCTGTAACTACTAAAAACTAATTACCTAATATAAACCACTTCCTTTTCTTAACATTTCAAAGAATACTAAACTCACAAGTGAATTGTGTTCACAGAAAAATATTCGACAAACTCAGCGCCGAGTCGCGAAGAGTTCAGGGTGCCGTCCAAGGTAACACCGAAGTAATAAAAGGCATTAAAAACATTATCGACAAAGACCAATACTTCGCGGATGTGCTACGAATCAACAAAGACGTCAACCAACATAAGCTTAGAATATCGATGACTTCCGATGGCCATGTAAATTTGAATGCCATGCACAAGTACAACCCTTCGCTTCTATCGAGCATGGGGAAAGAAGGAAGAACAGAGTTGTTTAGTACAATAGGTCCAGCGTCAGTAGCTACCCAGAACGTTCCCACTCGAGTCACGCCTTCTACTACATCAGTTGGGAGTTACATCGACAAGGAAGAAGAAAGCGGCATTTTAGTGGGCATACATCCTGGGGAAATATTGCGTATAGGTTCGTTCCTCGTTCGGGTAAGTGCTTCGGGTGCAGAAAATGTCGCCTTATTGCTTCAGAATCTCAGTCAAGACGTGTACGCCAATCTTATGACGGTATCCTTCAATGTCCTGTCTAAACTCGTCCCGGAAGAAATAGGACGCCTGAGACTACTTAGTCCTGATGAAGACCTCATTGTTCAAATAGTCAAGTTCGTTTTCAATTACTTGAAACACCAAAGACCTCTAGGCGACCCTTCGAGGGAAAATGATAACGGAATCCTTATTGTACTAAAAGAATTCTTTCAAGATGGCGTCATTCGACAAGAAACAATACTCCACTTAAAAGACTGTCTTGTTGTTTGGATCAACGAAGAAATAGATATAAGAAGGCATCAGTATCCAAATAAAAAAATGGTCGTGTGTGAAAAATGCAATGGTGTAAGGTTTGCATGATTATCCATTTTCTAATATTATAATGATTAATCAAGGGATATGCCATGCTGACATACCAAGAATATTGGCGATATTAATTGTATTGAAATTAATGAAACGTACAAGTTATCAGAAAATTACATTTTATGTTATCAAAATAAGTAAATCTAAAGTATTTCGCACAAAACAAAATATTTCGCAATCAATTGTCAACCATTATTAAGGAGATTCAATTATCTTCATATACAGAATTTATATAGAATTAATATATTTATATAGCTGCATAGTATTTATACGTTCCATAATGATTTTATATAATTATAATTCAAGAAGAGCTTTTGGTTCGAACATGCGACTCAACTGTTTAATCTAATCGACTTAGTGTTGCACATCTAGCTAAAATCGACACCTTAAAATAATCATCATTATCAGCCCATTTATGGATTCCCCGCCGTGGGACCCCAGCAGGCATATTGAGCACCCCCTTAGACGTGTGAGACTGTGCAATGCCAAAAGACGATCGCTATCCTTAAGGCCAGGAGGTTACGCGTGTTTGTGCGTCGCCCCCTTCCGTCCGCACCAGGAGACCCCAAGGGCTTATTCAGGAATCTGCTTCATGCCAACCCAGCATGAAGCAGATTCCTGAAAAATTAACGTATAAATTAATTGATTTTTTTTACATTATTTATTATTTATTTCTATTTATTATGCCGCACGTATTTTTGTGCCTATTAGAATGACAAAATAAATCATATGAGTAGTTTGGCATATTATGTCCTACATCCAAACTTACAAACATTATCTCTTTAATAGTTTAGATATACATGTTTAGATGTTGAAACACTTACCAAATGTATCTTGATAATGATATTTTTATACATATTCAACATGATTTTTATGACGTATTTATATGCACGTATTCTATTGTAACGCTAAAATTATATAGCACCAACTAAACATATCAAAAGTGGCCAGTAGTATTATGAAATAGTAATATATGTATATCCAATACTTTTAGAATATTGTCCATATTGTATAGCAAGATCTACACTTGGGAGCAAATAAATATAGTATTTAATAAATTTAAAACAGTTTTCTATTGAAATATTATGGAACCAATTAATGAGGGTATCTGGTTCTCAATCTATGTCTATATCTACTTATTTTACAAAACACAAGTTTAAATCATTCCAAAAAATGCAAATATCTTCTAATATACTAAATAGAAATAATTCATTTTATGATTTTTCCTTAATAAACATTGGTTTAGGTTTTTGTTTTTAAACTTACCTGTTGTATGTTTTATTTACTTTGATGTCAACAAATCACACTTCAACATGTAACACTGTTACTCATTGGAATAAAACTCAAATATCATCGAGGAGTCAGATTGTTACACGTTGGGATATCTTTTTATACTTGTACTCAACGAGTTACACTCCAAAGGTAGTTAGGAAAAAATCATCCCAACCTCGAACACTTTGAATAATGACTTTTAATGCTCTGCAGTTTCTAAGTATTGTTTTTATAGTTTCATTATTAAACATGCAATAGATAAAATCAATACTTTGATTTCAATGAAGTCAGTATGAACATACGATGGCGAGCATTAAAAATCTTTATTCACATTTACACTTTGGAAAGTTTTTATCCTAACGCCTAACATCTACCTTCAAGGTGTGACTCGACAAGCAGTATAAGAAGTTATCACAACATGTAACACCGTGACAAGTTGAGAGCAAAGGTTTTATATATCTACTCTGTAGCAGTTATAATTACTGCCTTTGTTATTATGGTATAATATAAACGATATATTAAAAATATTTTTTCAATTTAATCTTCGAATCTGTATTTTTCATTAAATTATAGTATAGTCATGGCAGAGAACTGTATACACTGTATTCACTTAAATGACAAGAGTCAAGCATAAATATTTGTAAGAAGATACGAGATTCTATAGTATACTTTCATCTCATTGTTCACGATGACTATGTATGCAATATCTTTATGTTAATTACTGACCAAAATATGAGTTACTATGATATCAAATATTTAGGTTTTAAAGCTCTTAGAAAGAAAAAAAAAGCAAAAAAACTGTTATTAATTTATTTTTTAGTGTTTGTTTTAAAATAGATATATGTATCATAAGAGCACTGTGATAAGTTATAAAATTGCTCTTATCATTATTAAATGTATCCTGCATACTTTGTGTACCTAGCAATCTAGCTAACAAATATCGTGCCTTTGTATCTCATTCTCAAAACAGTTAATATAAATAAGCATAAAATTTAATTAAAAAATATGTGTAATTTATTTCCCAATTCATATGACTTCTTTATCTCTCATTCCCTTTCTCAGATTTTTTTTTTTTTACATTTGGTAAATGTTTGTCAATAGTTTTTATAAATTTTAATAAGCAATAAAAGATCCACATAATATTAATACCAAATTTGTGTGATTCGAGGGATAAAGATTATTTTATTGTCCTGCTTCTCATTACCGAAATATATCAATTAATCACTTCATAGCCCTTATAAATATACCTACAGGTTAGATAAACTGACCGAAGCAGTTTTCTTGGAGAAAGAGCTCATAGGCATCTTTAATAGTAATTATACAATACCAAAACTATAAAAAAGACAGTTGTTTTTTTATTATAATATTAACATTACCCAGTTGCTGTCACAATGTTTTTAATATCATTATGTTGTTTATTATATTATCAGCCCGTTATGGGAGCCGTTTAAAGATATGAAGGTTAGGGAAGACATTTCTACGGAGGTGCCGAAAACGTCGATTGGTGTATATCAGAGGCTTACATTTTGTTTCAAATTATAAAAACTTATTTTTACTTAAGTAGGTACATTATAATTTTATAGTAAAAAAATATATGTGTATATATATAT
Organism: Calamotropha paludella; assembly: GCA_927399485.1. Classification (NCBI taxonomy): domain Eukaryota; kingdom Metazoa; phylum Arthropoda; class Insecta; order Lepidoptera; family Crambidae; genus Calamotropha; species Calamotropha paludella. The sequence goes on from OV656812.1 coordinate 13,543,101, forward strand.
AATATATATTCTGTTGATTGATGTTACTTCGACTCCGTTTTATAACCAACCGCTTTATTAAACGTATAATAGCAGTAGCAAATTTTAATTGTCATATCAAATTCTTTACAAAAATATGAAAATTGGAACTGCTCCATTCTGCACACTAGCGCCACCCCTTTAAAAATCATATCTAGCGCTCAAATAAAAGCGAAATTGTAATTTATCTCTCTGTAGTGCACTCGAAATAACATTGAAATAGGTAGTTACACTACACAGCACAGTTCACCTACACAGTTTCATTTATTTTGACATACCTAAAGTACGATAAAGTTACCAGATTTGTTAAAAATATTCTTACTGAACATTTACAAAGTGTTTTACCCTAGATGTTTTTTTAAAGCTATCTCTGGACGTCTAAGTTCATATATATTATATCCATATTAAACCCTAACCAATGCAGATGTCATTAAATATAAATTTTATAATAGCAGCGGGTGGCGCAGTGAAGTTAAAGAAAAATAAAAAGGACTTTCATAGTATATAAGTTACTGGTCAAATTCCTTTTTATTCACGGTAATTAATCCACTAATGAGATCCTCCCATAACCTATTGTAACCGATGCTACAATAATTTTGAAAATTGTTCACAACCCGCGGTAACATTTCATTTGTTTTTTTTTTTGCAATTAGTGGGCTCTAATGTTTTCAAAGCGAGAAGAAAATACAAACAGGTACATTTATTTAATAATAAACGATCTGACATACCACTTTTAGCCATATTTTGCTCAAATATTTAAGCTATAACTGAATTACTTTTTGTTTGACCAAGATGTTCTTCAGCGCTTTAATGGTGTTTCATTCATTTCTCAGTGTGGAAAACGCCTATGGGCGTTTTATTTTTTTTCGTGCGGCTGTTTAAGTGCAGCTATCGACGATCGGCGTTTCGTGAATGGATTCAAAAGAATATCGTATTGGAGTAGTATGCAGCAATTAATTGATACTTAGGTATACAATCTACTTTTGTCGCCGCCATCTGATGACTGTCCGTCGTTTTCACCTCGTCTGTTCTCAGGGCTTCCTATTTTTTTTTCAAGATATTTTCACCGTATTATGAGAAATTAAATGTCCATACAGTCTTCTCATTCGAACGATGCCGAAAGATTACGATAAAAGGACATCCACCACGTATCATACATTTTTGGTCCAAAATCAAAAGTGCCGGCCAAAGAAAATAAATGCTATATTTTGTTAGAATATGTCCATCTGAATAATTGTTATTATGGTGCCAACAGTGTAGGATTAAAATCTTTGGTGTTATTAGAGGTTGAAAATATAACTTTTCATGCATTATCGTTGAAAAATATTTGTCAAAACAAACATTTTTATTAGTACCTACAATGTGGTCATTTAAAGTGCTATTATTATTATTCAAAGGTATTTAGCACGCTTTAAACAACACAGCAAGTGATGTAGGTATTTATAATACGCAAGTACAGTCGAACCTGGGTAAGCGAGAATCCAAGGGACCCGAATGTTATTCTCGCTAATAGAGGTTTCTCACTAAAGCAGTTTGTCACTTACGAAGGTTTGGGAGTAGTTACTCTCATTTATAGAGGTTAACAAAAGTCGAGAAACTTGGTGCTAGAACGTTAAGAAATACATAATAAGTACACATTTTGTTTTTAAATACATATAATATTTCAAAGAAATTAGTTATTTATTTCTGAGTGTCGTTCTTAAAATTATGAGTCTGTTTTTCAATTTAATAATTTTTTAATAAAAATTGAGGGATCAATTGCACAATACTCAAAAAAACTATATAGTGTTTCTGTTGCGCTTAAGGCGTCTTTTCTTGGAATAGGCTGTTTTTCTAAATCAATGTCCCCGTTTGTGTGATTATCTTCGTCATCACCTTCATTTTTATCCGTGAATGTGCTGGAATATTTTTATCTAGGGTTTGTTTAATCCATTCCACGAGACACTTCAACGTCGGGAAATTCAACAACATTGTTCCTCTTTATATTTCCATGTCCTTCTGCACATTTCAATTATATAAATTCTTTATTTTTTTATAATTTTATAAAAGGTAGATTCCGGCAAGTTAAAATCACTCATAATTGCGTTTCGCGACTGCCCACCCTCGAATTGGTTTATAACTTTAAGTTTATCACTCAACGAAATCACTTTAATGTTTCTTTTTAACATTTTGAGGGAACAACGTCAAACGTGTACTTTCTCTAATGATTGTTGTCAACTGGAACCAAATGTTGAAGATATCAGGTAGGGACAAGGGCACATGTGCGCTGCAGCCGTTTGTAATTCCATCGAAAACAATGACGTAAATAGAAAACAATGACGCTAATAATGACGTAAATAGAAAACAATGACAATAGTCTCACTTAAAGAGGTCTAAAGTAAAAAACTGTCACTTACAGAGGTCTATATGTGAAAAATTACTCTCTCTAAAAGAGGTTCCTACACTGTCACTCATAGAGGTATTTGGAATAAAAATTACTGTACCTGACCATATTTCTCGCCTATAGAGTTTTCTCACATACAAGTTTTCGCTTATTCAGGTTCGACTGTACTGTGTAATGACTCCCAGGTAGTGTTTTTTTTATCTTTAGTTGTTTGATAAAAAAGTGAACAGCCCTAAATACCTTTGTATAATAATAACAGCACTTTCAATGACCATATTGCACTAATAAACATGTTTGTTTTGACAAATATTTTTCAACAATATATGAAAAGATATATTTTCAACCTCTAATAACACTAAAGATTTTGAACCTACACTGTTGGCCCCATAATAACAATTGCTTAGATGGACACACTCTAGCAAAATATAACATTTATTTTCTTTGGCTGGCACTTTCAAAATTTGAGCTAAAATAGATGATGTCCTTTTCTGTCCTGTGCGTCCTTTTTTGCGAAGCGTGACGCACAAAATACCAGCAGTCATTTGTATCTTAGATGACACCGTATTTTAAAGTACTCTTATCTATGAATGACACACTTTATACGAGTAGGTATTGTCCCTGGCTGGTTTTAAAATCACGTAACATGCGCAGTAGCAAGTTTAGGTACATTATTCATTACTATATATCTATCTATGCGTACTTCGGTACCAGTGTTGCCAACTCGAATTTTTAAAGGGAGCTAGATCATATCCGAAAAAATAAAAAAAAGAGCTAGATTATTTTAGAAAAAGAGCTAAATTATTTAATGTGGTATAGTACAATAAAAATTACTATGATCAATATTCAGTTACTTAAAATATCAAGAAAGAAGTAATAATACGTAGATATGGTATTCTTCGTCAAAAACAATAGTTTCCGACTCCGGCTCTTGTAGGCCACTACTGGAACCAGCTCCATCGTCACTATTTTGTTTGTAAACGGTCCAAATTTTGATAAGAGTCCTTAAAAATAAATCTTTTGGAAGCTCGTATTCGTGGCAGCATTTTTTCATTCTTTTTAATCCCGACCATTGTCAAAATAGCATTAATCATTGCTACGCTTAATCTGTTTCTTGATTTATAGTATTTTTAACTTAATTTAACTAGCTGAAGACTCTTTCCACTTCACCGTTGGATCATAGCAATGAAATTATGGAGACGGCAAATAAACTAATTTCATGTAAGGCATTTTCGTCAGCAGCGTTTCTATATTTCAGTACCTCTGCCCAGAACATCAATGTGTTAGTTTTATTTTCCCAGGGTATTAATGTTATCTTTTGCCACTGGATTTCTACCTTAGCCGCAAATTCTGTTTAGTGTCCCATTCCAATAACTAGTGAAGTGATGTTATCTTCGGTTGGTTGAGGGTAGTTATCCGTATTATCCTATTATCCGATATTTCATAGCAATCTTTGCTTTAGCTGTTTAATAAGTCACACAACAAACCGTGAGCATTTATTTCTGAAAGCAATCTCATTTTCTTCTGAAAATCTGCCGATCTCTTTTATTTCTCTCAGCTTGTTCTCCACTAGATAACACAGATAGGGCCGAGGATCTATTCTTGCAGGTTATTTGTTTCCATAACATTTATGTTACGTGTGGGAATCAATACTCGTTTTGCCAGAGATTGTATACTTACATCCAGGTCATGTAATAATTTGCAAGGATCAATATTGTAAAATTGAAATATCTTTACAAGCGCTTGCAGTTCTTCTAATATCGAATGAAAGTAGGTACACTAAATAAGCTTCGTTGGTCGGATTCTGATAAAGACTGTATAGAGTCTCAGCCGCATAGCACTTTTCGCCATTTCTCACTAGGTTAAAATGCACTCTTAGTTCAATCCATTGTTCTAAAATCCTCTTCACAGCCCTTTCAACAGAAGCCTTGGAAGATGCTCGGCAGAAGCGTGAGAAATAGACAATTGAATGGAATTACATGTACATTTTACTATGATTAGATGAGGTACATCCATTTTTAACTTTTGATGTACACAACTGTGTATTCCAGCCATTACGTTAGCGCTATCCACACCAATACCTCGTAACTGGTTCGGTTACAAAATGCGGACTTAGTACATTCTTTATGATAGCACTACATTTTGTTCCGTTAAATTTTAATTTTTCCGCATCGATTGAATTGTTATTTACATAGTAAGTATACCAAGGTGATCGACAGGTAATATTTAAGTATGAGCGTTTATAAAAAGAGCCAATGATCCTTCAGCGGAATTTGTCCCAGAATCAATTTTCGGTTTTGGAGAAAAACTTATTTTTGATTGTCCCGCTGAAAATGGTTGCGCCGCTTTTAAGTGTTTTTTTTTTAATAAATCATTTGCAATAGGTTGCTCATGTTGTAATAGGTACAAAACGCTTTGGTGGGGTCTGTGTTTACTGCTTGAAGCCAACCTTAAAATTCTGGTTTAGACAGCCATTCTTATCTGAACTTTTGTGTACAGGGCTGCTTACTTTGCGCCATCTTATTATTATAAACAATTTTCGCGGGGACGAAAAAATAACAAATACTCCGAATTGGAGCGACCGTTTATACTGCAAACTTACCACGGACACTGAATGATACTCACTATTTAATACTACTTTCTCAGTAGGTAGCCGAAACGTTTAGAAATTATCGAGAAATACACAACCATAAACAACAGCGCCATCATAGAATAAGCATAGACCGGATATACCGACCATAGACAATGTAGGTACATTTTGGGTATAGAAACAAGTATTTTGTGCTAAATATAATACAAAAGAGTTTATTCATAGTATACATTAAAAAAAAAGCTAAAATTGTAGAGAAGTAGAGCTGAAGAACTAGACCCACGTTTTTAAAGCTTTATGTAATCTTGAGTGCGAAGTATGGATTGTTCGGTGGCCGATTTTTCTACGCTACTACTAAACACCGCAGTCAGTACGGGAACCTCGCCCGCCCATAGCTCGTGCCGAGTCCGCCGAGCGAATACGGCTGGTGTTACCGAACTATCGATTGAAGATCCTGCAAATCAGTTAAACGATAGATCTACACCACCCACCAATAGTGACCATAGCATCAATAAACCTATTTATTTTATACTATCGAAAATATTATCGAGCCTTTCGCACCGACGATGTGGAGATCGAGTCGGTTTCGGGTCATAAATCTATAACTTCCATGTTTTTATAGATATACAGCTGATTTTTTCTTTAGGTAATCTGAGATAAACGTACTTTAAAATAATATACAGTCTATGCATATAAAAATATATTTAATAATTGTAAAAAAATACAAAACATGAAATATTGAAAAATTATCATAAATTTACGACTAATTTTAAACAATGTGACCTAAATGTTATAATTAATACAAAATAAACACATAAAATTACTCTTATTAATTAAATATAATAAGAAAAAGAAAATAACATAGAATTATATTATTCTACTAGCTCTACAGCTTCATCTATAAGTTCCATAGACTTTTTATTGGAAGGTTTTCTTAAACTTGTTATGTAAGGGTCTGAAGTGTACAAAAGTGTATGTAAAACGTCTTCATTTGTAGCTACTCTAGAGCATTTTCTAGCATGATGAAGTCTGAATCGTTTATAGTCTTTGTTCCTTGATTCCTGGGCATCTTCGGAGAGCTGTCCAAGAGGTAACACTGAATAATGCCGAATTACACTTTCCCCATGAAATAGGACTTTATGGACAGATGATGGCATATAATAGATATATATTTACTAACATATCGTTGTGCTGTATCGAAAGCATACTGTCCAAATTTCGTAGCATTAATTACTTTTCCGCTAGACATAACTTGAAGTAAAACATAAAATCGTTTTATCAATTCCTCATCCACACCGGTAATTTCTGCAGTGCACTGATAATTTTGAAAAAATCGTCTAGCTGTATTACCGTCATTACTGTTACCAGAACCTTGCTTAGGTTTATCTATATTTAAACCAAGTTCTTCTCTGAACCTTCTTTGTACATATGTCTTCTTTTGTTTTTTCAAATCTTTATTTTCTGTCGTTGTAGCAGACCATTTTTCAAAGCCTACATTATAAGATATATGTAAAATTAGTGTCATAAATCTAATCCAGCAATGTAAAGTCGAAAGCCCATATTGATAAGAATTTTCGTCAACAGGTTTATTTTGTACTTTTTCTAAATTGTTCATCTCTGTAGGTCTTGCACCACAAATAGTACATACAGCACCTGATGAAGTTTCTGACAAAACTTGAGCCACTTTCCCGTCAACAATTGTCAAAAATAATGTGTGTTTGATTTCAATACTTTCACCATTTTTATTGATTAAGCTTGTTGTGAGAGCGTTTCTTTGAGCTATAATTTCATTAACTACACTTGTAGTTTTCTCTGGTGTCTCTTTTGAAAATTCTATTAAAATGGGCCTACAAAATCTGACTGATGATGGAACAGGGTTTTCCCACAAAGTTTCATTTGTATTAATATCAACAAGTTTCAGAGGTACTAATGAAGATATAAATAAATTTGTGTCAGAAATTAACTCATCCTCTTCAGTTAAGACTTGCTTGTATTCACTTTGTCCGCTTGAGCCATCACAGCCCCATTTCGAATACAGCATTAAATGTTTTTTGCCAGCTTTGTATACACCATTGATTTTCAAAATTCTTGCAATAGTGTGATCCAGCAGATCTTGCAGTTTTATTTTTGCTGTAATATTATTAATTTCTATGCTTGATCTTGGTGGGTAGCACATTCCTTTAGCTTCCTGAATTGATTTATATGACGGAAATAATACGCAGTTCTTCGCAATTAAGCAATTTCTCATGTTTTCATACTGTGCCATGTTAAGGTCCAACTCTATAAAAATACTGAGAGCTTCATCTTTAGAGTACGCTGTTAAATGTGCCGGTTCATTTAAAAGATTTTGACGTATTTCACTTTTTTTATCTATGGGTAATACTCGTAAAATTTCGACAATGAATGCTTCTTCCGTTTCCCCTTGAGATCTCAATCCTTGAAGATATGAATTCAGTATAAAATCAAGGCCACATGTTTCAAGCAACTCCTTGTTTTTTCGTCTTTGTGTTCTATCGGAACTGTCTTCGTAGGTTTTAGAAGGGCGTCCTCGCTTCCCCGTCGATGTCGAAGGTTCAGATTCACAAGTAGGATCTTCCAGATTTACTGTGAATGTGGCATTCAACCACATGCTATTCTGATTTAAAAAATTTTCTTTATTTCTGCCAGATTTAGTGTAGCGTTGACGAAAGTTTTTTTGTACACTCGCGACAATTTTAGCGATATTTGCCTCAGAAAAGTTGATAAAATTATTCCGTATATAACTTGTTAAAGCAACAACATAATTCCCGTCACTTTCAATCAAAACAAGACATAGGTCGCGTCTGGTACATTGGAATTCACTCATTGCGAGAGAGTAGGTGGTTAGATACACTTTTAATAACGACAATAACGAACGAAAAACAGTATGTAATTATTCAGTATGCAGATGCTCTATTTTATATTAAATAACTGATTTGAAACGTGTGCAAAGTATGGGAATAAAAACTATTTATCATTATGTGGTTACTCGGTTTCCTATGTGTTTTATTGATAATTTATTTTGTAGGCGAACTAAAAATGGTGAGAAATACTCGATACATTATCAAAACATAAACCGCAATTAATAATATATCACAAGTGTAACCTATATCAACTAATAAAACAAATAGATTCGCCCACGTATTTTTAAGAAATTATTACTATTTCATGTTATGATAGATAGCATTATGTTGTGCAATGAAGTTGCAACTTTTTTTTTCTTCCTGTATAAAAATATTAAATTTCCTATCAAATAACATCATTTACAGACCTTCGGCAAATTTCAGCAACTGTCAAAACTCTAATTGAAAGTTTCAGATACGCAAAAATGATATGTCATGAGATAAATATTTCTAGTAAATATATTTATAAATATATAGCATATTTGTGTATACCAAAAAAAAGTATATATTATAAGCTTTCTAAAATGGTATAATACTTGTATAATTTTCATTGCTAGCTTACTAGAAAATCATCCTGAAAAAAATACAAATTATGATGTTTTCGTGATAATTTTTCAATCATCGTATTTAGATGCTCTTTACTATAAAAAAGTACTAGTTACATACATAATTTATACATAATATAGTAGATCAACTTCTTAGCTATAGTTTGAGGTATAATACAAGTACCTGCGCCGATTTTTACAAAATGTATTTATGGCCAAGCTCTCTTAGGCACCTCCACATAGTGCGACGGTCCTGGATTTGAATCCCGGAAGGGGCAGTGTTTGTGTGATGAATACGAGCATTTGTACTTGAGTCATACATTTATATATGTTTCTATTAATGTAACATATATATGTATGTCTATTCGTTACCCTAGTATCCATCACACTAGCCTTATAGTGCTTAATTTGGACTTGGCTAATTGGTGTGAATGTAAGAAATATTATAATAAAAATAGGTTATGGGTAGCTTACCTACGTTCTGTCAAGTAAGTAAGTGGTCAAATACCAACATATTTTTAATAAAATCTTTTTTGCGCCCTTTATTTTTACAATATAGTATAATACCCTTATACCTAACAATTAAAATATAATTTCATATTTTAAGAAAAAACTATTTTTTTTATTAAGAGACTAGTCATAGTTTAGAATTTTCTAAACCCGTCCTCTCTTTATACCTGGCATACTATGGTATAAACATATTAGTGCTGAGAATTTTGTTAAATATTTAGTCGCTGTCAACAGCTAACTCGGAATAGATAATTAAATATATATTCGGAAAGATTTTGAGTCAATATACGGCTCAACTATTTTGTATTACAAAATGGATCATTTGAGTGTAAACCATAGATTTATTTCGAGTGTTTAGGTACTATATAGTTATCAGTTAATAAAAAAATAGTTATTTAAAAAAAATGTATATAGAAAAAATGTATCTTAATTTAAATTCGTTTGACGATGTGGTAGGGAAAATAAAAATCAGAGGGTGGCAACTTTGCTTGCTACTTGGTCGGGATTTATATTTATTTTGTATATTAATCTTTCTCTATGGTTTATATCTATGATCGGGGTATTTCCTACATTGTTGCATAAACCTCTATAAATATCCTGCGTCTTAATGAAGTTACATACACTATATGATTTGCTGCAGTTTCAGTTGGTAGCTATTGAGCAACTTACAATAAAAATAAATATAAATAAGTGTAACTAAATTGTAAATTAGTGATAAAGTGCTCCCTTAAGATTACTATAAGTAGTATAGATTAATACGGTAAGTTCAGCTGTATTGACTATTCTGCTTCTTAAGGTAGAGATTTGACTATATTTGCATATTGGCCTTCATAGTAATACTTTGGGACAAAATGCCTTGAGTTGTTATTGTGAATTGAGCACATGACTTTTTCAAAATACAGTTTTAAGTATATACTGTGGCTGGGCAAGCACCTACTATTAATTTTTTGGGCATTAAGTAAGCCATACCTGCCATATTGATTATAAAACTTGTCACGCTGTCTGTGCTAGTGTTAATAATAATTATTTACTTTATACTAGTAGTACGGAGAATAGCACGTCAACCTACCACATACTGTCTTTTATTGATATAAGACTCTATTTTTTTTAATTTAAGTTCGAAATCGAATGGAGAAAGTTGAGTTTTTTACAGGTTGAGGTCCTTTAGACTGTATTTACCCATTGACAACGAATATTTCCGTGCCTGGCGTGAGAAACTTGATAACTCGACTTACACGATGTTTTTTTATTGTCGCAATAGCTTCATACGGCATTGGTTTTGTAGGAAAAAAAAAGATTACTCAACATAAATCTACGTAACTTTAGAGATATTGCCTGTAACAGTAGGTATATGAATATAATCTACATTTTGCGTGTATTATTTAACAAAGCGAGATTATTGCGCGATGAGTCACAAAAGAAATATAATATCATAATTAATCCATACATTATCTTAATACTCAAAACCCTTATACACGTACGTAACTTGATATGTCAATTTGTATTACACTTATAACGTTAACAATGAATATATCGTTTCATCTACTTATACAACCCGGTTACAATATCTGTGGACCTGATGACGTCACGACAGCGCTTAGGAACGGTGCACAAAACAAGCATCATGGGGATAGTATTGTAAACAATAATAATTATGAACTATAAATAAAATATATTATACTTTTACTCTTTTATTCTTTTACTATTTTATTTTTTTATTCCTTTTTAAGGGAACGGGGAGGGGGCTTGACATTCCAGCGAGGTCCACAGATATTGTAACCGAGTTGTACATGCCTGAGTTAAAGGCATTATATCTATTGTTACTGAAGATCAGCCATTGATAGATGTCAATAGTTTCTTAAGTTTTTCTAAAATACAAAAAATCTGCGTATTACGCTATCTATACATAATCTAAATTATCCATTTTTCGATGAAAATCCAGGAAAAACGTAAAGGCGAATTCATTCATCAAACTTTCTTAACGATTATTTCTATTTAATCAAATGAAAATAAGTATTACTTTGTACGATGTAAATTTATTTTTTGCTTTTTAGTTTACTTTTGAGGTTTTTTTTTGTTAAAAATTATTTTATTTTTCGATTTTAAGTTTTAAATTGTAAAGATGTGTTGCAGTAGATTGATCTACTTAGAGGATAATGTAGTATAATGATGAATGTCTCACAGTGTACGGTAAAACCTGAACTGGTACTGAATAAGTTATGGGTAGACCGAGCAAGGATGCTTCTTGAATGAGGAGACGACGGTTACTTGAGACGGAAATATTAATCAAGCTCAAACATAAGGTAACTGCTGTGAATCAATAACAATATATTACAATGTAACACAACAATAAAACTTAACAAAAACGACAATTATAATTAATATTAACAAGAAACAATGAAATAATCTAGGAGAGAACGCACTCGCACCAATAGTTGATCGAGAATAAAAAATAGCGGATATAATCCGGCTAAACCACTTAGTTCTACGTTATAGTATGTGATGGTTGTTCATCTTCATTTGAAGTATTATAAACGTATTAAAGTTTTAGAACACAATTCATTTTAGGTCTTTTTAATAGCAAATATATAGTAATCTAAACTTACGTTAAAAAATATGCCTAACATCGATGTAAAAATACTGAAAATTATTAAAGGTGACAAGTAATTCTTAATTGTCTTGTTGAAAAAGGGTTTATTTGATAATAGCATTATTATAGATTAACGAATTCAACGTACCAACTTTGGGCAATTTTCATTTTTGGCGTAAAGAGATATTGATCAAAATAAATTAGTTTTTAGGTTTTAGTAAGCTCATAGTAATATGGAATTTATTTAGCCGTATTTTACAACGCAACATACGGCACATCTTCATGTTTTGTTTTTATAAAACGTTTTAGTACAAAGATTAAATTAACAGGCGTACTTGATCAATAGCGGATCGACATATTTAGAAGTAATTACTAGAGTCTCAATAACGATCTAAACATCCAAAAATTGGGTATATAGACTGCATCTAGGACGCAGCCGCAGTTAATACATTAAACCTCATTATTTTACTGTTGGTTAATCATTAAATTAATGATTAATGACACTTTAAAGTGCAATTATTTATTATATTCTATCTTAATGCTGACTGCATTATACTACTAAAACACACCAATTTTAAAATCAGTAACTTTTTAACGCTATAACTTGGAATCGATTAAATGCTTTTGTATCGAACCGATTCCGATTATGTATTAGTTTCAGATCAATAAAAATATTAATTATAAATCAATTTCAGGACCGTATGCCTAACTCTACCCTCACTTAAATGGCGGAATGTGTTTAAGTTATAATACGAAAGTACAGTTTCGTCTTAATTCAATCATAACACATCAAGAAGTACAAAAACCACAGAATACCGATGACAGTCGTGTGACAGCTACAATTGACTACAGGCCCGAGTCAAAAATTGATGGGTCATTTAAACCACCAGAAGACCTATTTAGAAAGATAGAAGGACATTAAATAATAAGATTCAGCACTATGCCGTCACTTGTAAGCTGTCCAACTGAGTGCAGGTGAGAATTCAAAAGTACAGATAGAGGGAGTACATGTTGGTCATATATTTTTGTACGAAATTCTTTCCATCGGTTCCGGAACCGATGCCGTACAGAATCAAATGACCAAATTTACCCTGAAAATCATCGGAAAATCAAAAATTTTCACGACTTTGTGTTGCATTATTTTTGTACGGCACTACGTGTTTTCTTATTATTTTTCAAGGATTTGTCGATGGTAAGAATGCTGTACAAAAATATATGACCAAAATGTACTCCCTCTATCTGTACTTTTGAATTATCACCTGCACTCAGTTGGACAGCATACAAGTGACGGCATAGTGCTGAATCTTATTATTTAATGTCCTTCAATCTTTTTAAATAGGTCTTCTAGTGGTACAAATGACCCATCAATTTTTGACACGGGCCTGTAGTCTACAACAATATTTGGTACATAATTAATTCTTTAATTATTATTTAAAAATGCGAATATGCTTTCTTTTTTTTATTATTGGTTAATAAAACAAGAATAAATATCAATTTTTTTACTAATATACGAGTCTGAGAGTACTGCAAAAAATAAATAATAAATGAACACAAATAATAATTAATCCTTAATCGATCGAATTGATTTACTTTTGCACTTCGGCCTAATCCTTACGTAAATGGCGAAATGTTTTGATTGGTAGAACTTAGGTAAAATGGATGTCCGGTTACCTACTTGTATAACTATTTATTTTGAGAATAATAAACTCAAAGGGAATAGTTTAAAATAAACTGAAGTGCTCATAATATTTTAGTCGATTTTAGCGTTTGAAAATCATTTTGACTCATATCATCATATAAAAGTACTGACCATGGACATTCTCCTTTTTTTTCCCTAATTTAATTCCATTCAAACAGTTGAACAGGAAACTGATCAACTGTTTTACTTCACAACAGCCTAACTGTTTGGTTATTTTTTTATATAATTTTAATATTTGTGTGTTGCAGTAGAGACCAATATGGATTCCAGTTCTTCCGCTGCAGTTGAAGAGCGTAAACTTTCGGCCATCGAAATTCAACAAGATTATTACGAAGCTGTCGGTGATGCGGATTGGGAACGGTAAGCATATAGATAAAGAAAAATAAATAAATGATAAATTAGTTTACAGTGTCAACAGTCTTTCTGCAAGTCGAATAACGCATAAACTAAACGTAAAGTCGGTAGGTACCTCCTAATTAGAAACGAATAATGCACCATATCTACCTACATTATATAAACCGTAGCTTAATTACAAGCTAGCAGAGTTTTAATTTTTCGCGAATCTATGAGAACATTAAATTTTAGTTTTTGGCACTAATTTAGCACAAAATAAGTACTTATTTTTGCACTTTCTTTTAAGCGATTCTACTCTCTTTGCCATGCTAGCTTTATTGACGTACTGCAATCCTATTTTCTGTAACACCCCATTCCATATTGTAATTTGATAATAAACACGACAAATCACAAATATGTGAAAAGGCGCGAAATCGGGAGGAGCTTTTAAAATAATAAACGCGTTCCAAATTAAAAATAATTAAAAGTTGAAAAAAAAGAAAAGGTTTTATGTAACAGTATTTATGACCAGACTAGTTAATATAATTGTTTACCCACAATTCAAGCAAAAGTGAGTGTAAGCAGAATTCAGTGTCCAAAGCCATGGTAAGTTAAAAAGAAAATCGACATCGGTATGAGATATGAAGGCCTGCCTTCTCGAGAAAACAGTGTCTAAACGAAAACATTACACTCACTGGGGCACGAGTTTACATGCATTCCATTCACTTACGAAACGGGAATGACAACAAATGCAGTTTCCTAAAGAACTCAAGTGTAGCAACCGTCTTAATATTTGACAATATTACATTGCAGCTTAAAATTAGTAGCTATTCTGCTATTCTGCATAATTAAAAACGCATGAATTAAATCAAAGAGATTAAACAACAACAATCGCATATAGAAAATGCATTGTTGATAATGCGCTATTAAATTGCAACATCAATTAAGTGCCACATTTTGGTAGTTTGGTAGAAAAGCGTCGCAGAGAGAACAGAGCCTTGAGGAACTCACCTGAGTTCAATAGCCACTGAGTCAGAGGAGCAGTCATCGATAACTACTCTGATGACCATTCAGTCAGGAAATCAGCTATCCAACTACAAAAGTTAGCCGGGATACCATACGTAGGAGGCTTGCGCAGCAGACTAGGTGGTATTTTCTAACGCTTGGCTGAGGATAATTTTTTGTTTCATTATATAACTCCTTTCGATCTGTGTATAAATTACGTTATGACTGGCTTGTTGTGGCAGTGGTTTCGAAATGGTATTTGTTTAGTACAAATACATTTATGGTCACTGGATCGCTGCACTCCTGTTACGGATGACAGCCGAACGGAATCTGGGCGCGCGGACTGAACGCGAACGCACTGGCAGGTATGCCATGGATGTTCGTAGCCGGAAGAGAAATAAAACGTTAAATTCACGCATTGTAAATGCTTTTATGGAATAAAAAAATATTTTATATTTACGAGTATCTTAATTAAGAGTAATCTTTATATTACTTTAGAGAAAATTAAATATAAATATGAAGGTTATTAAACACTTTCGAAAACACTCCCCGGTATACATCTATTTTTTATATTTAAGAGTCTTAGGTATTACAACTTAATATTAATAGTAATCTGAGCATTTTCTAGAGTGTATTACATGAAAACAGATAACATTTTTAAAATTATTTCATTATTTTTAATTAGTCATTATATGATTTAATATACCTACTATTGTCCGTTTAGTGTTGCCTTGCCATATCACAAGCAGTAAAAACTACCAATTTGTGTTAGAAACAATTTTTCGTGCGGCATATTATGATAAGTAAAATATATTTAATAATAGACCATAAAATAACTAGAAAAAATAATTATCTTAATTTTATTTGAATAATAACACCAATGATATCCGGATAGTTAATACAACGAATATCCGAATAATTGGGATATTAGGATATCCCGATAGCAAACCCTAGTCACCATGCAATGTGGGACCCTGGGAGACGTGAATAAAAGAAGTGATGCGTTATGATTGCCTTTAATTACAATGCTTTAGTATATACATGTACATATCAAATATAAGGTGAATGCATAATAGATGTACACACTACACGAAAATTAAACTAAATAATAATATTAACACAAACACCATAATTTCTGAGATTTATGTAATTATCTGGATGAAAGGCTCAAGTCATCATACGTTGCTTCAAGATTTAACCATATTTAACTAAAAAAATTAAAAGTTTTAATTTATTTCACAATTTGGGCTCACAGTCGGTCGGCCAGACGCACATCGTTATTGTTAGTAGCTAATATTTCCTAGCACTAGCCTTGGTCCACATCGCTGCGCCAAGCTGATTTCGATCTTCTTACTGCAGCATACCGCAGGCATTATATTTGTAGAAATCACGAAATAATATCATAATCAGGAGATCACATTTTACAGATTCGAGAAAAAGGACAGAAAATATTTGTTACAAAAAATAGCCATAGCTTTATGCGGGTCACCAACGAAAGAAGGCAACCTGATTGCGGGGGATGATTTAAAACTACAAGGTTACGAAAAAAAAGAAGAAGAAATTACGACTAAAGTTTTTGCCAAAATATGTGAACAAGGTAATTGTAATATAGAGACCGTATCCAGGTAAACTACTCGCATTGTAAATATCGTCCCTATGAACACGGCTCCCCTGAGTAAAAACGTTAGTATCTTAACTTTGATCATGAAACTTGAGGTAGGTATGCTTAATGTGACTCGCGGCGAAGATAATGGCCACTTTGAACTAAGGATGGCCACTTATCTAAAATAATAATAAGAGTAATGAATCGTAACTCCTCGAATGAGCGCTCTGAACCGTTAGGCACTGAATGGATCTCATTAGCCGGATCCA
Organism: Calamotropha paludella; assembly: GCA_927399485.1. Classification (NCBI taxonomy): domain Eukaryota; kingdom Metazoa; phylum Arthropoda; class Insecta; order Lepidoptera; family Crambidae; genus Calamotropha; species Calamotropha paludella. The sequence continues at coordinate 13,559,564 of OV656812.1, forward strand.
CACCGGACGATCCAAAATGGATCGGCGATCCCGCGATCTGCGATCCAAGATCGTGATGCGTGGAGCGTGGATCGTTCTAGGTTGATCCAACAGCAATCTTTTGCGATCCTGACTGGCTGCTCCAACGCGCTCCTGCTGATCCATACTGAATCAGTGAATTTTGTCTGGCTATGGACTATGCAACGACGGCGACGAATAGTCGTAGCAGCAGCAAGCTACATTTTACTTGTATATTTAAGTACGACAAAAATTACGAAAACGAAAAAGACAGTATTGGGTTAAAACAATTTTTAAAAACTGGTTGGAATATGGGACTCGACTTTACAAAGAGTTAATTGATGACTTTACAAAGACTAATTTTCAGCTAGGCATCTCTTACACCTCTATTTGTGTAATTGGTATCATTAGGATCCCATAAACATTTATTCTCTCTATATAGGGAAATTAAACAGATACATTGCGAATTATCCATAACGGCGGATCACGCGATTCAAAATCATAACCGTCCAGACCGCGCGCGCCAAACGACTGAGGCCCCTTTGTGCGTGATCAAAAAACCGACAACAAATGGATCGCACGCGGCGAGAAGCGCGCGCTCTCCGCCGCGCACATGGATCGCGCGTGGCACGTCTACACTTCACGCTCCGTGGAGCGCGCTCAATGCCGCGCGCGATCGGAGCGCTTTGGATCGTCCGGTGTGGATACGGCTATTCACTTGAAGATCGAGGAAGATCATACCAATCATATTTTGATAAAATTAATATTAGGGAACAGTATGCATATCAAATTATTTGTTTTAATGAAATGTAGGTTTAACTTGTGGTTTAACCAAGTTTTAGTATTGATGTATTAACACAAATTAAAGAAATACAAATTTATTATGTGACTGAAGTTAAGCAGCTAAGGCGCTTATGAAATTCAGAAACAACTACCTGAACTAATATACTCGTAGAAAAGTTAATTTTATATATTGACCAGGCTGGGGATCAGAACCAGAACCTCGTAGTGGCGATACCATGAAAACAGGCTGCAAGCCACTTGCTTGACCACGGAGTTCGTGAAACTGTTCCTTCGTTTTACTTATCTGTGCCCGCCAAAATGTAATGCTAATATCGTAATATCAGCATTTGTGTCATCGTGGCTCTTCAGCAGGACAAAACATTTGAATGACAATTTTTTACGCGATCTTCTAACCATACGAGTTGATCTGGGTGAGAAATCATGTTGACCATTTCGATAAAGAAACTGGAAGCTCGTATTGCCGTGAATTGAAAAATTCAAATCGGGCAATTCATAAGCACGAGTTTCATGTAGGTAAAAGATGTGTATCAGATGTCTCATTTATTCATTACAGACAATACAAAAAGTTTTACGCATATTAAGGCCTACTTGCTTACCCTCCTATAAATGATTAGTACTACGCACGTGTTAATAACAATATAACTACAAATAAATTGAACCGGACGATCAATTTATTTTCACACTATTACATTAAGTTTATGACTTTATGTTATAGTGATGCCACCGCTATATTCTTATAATTTAATTTTAAATATGTTATCGTATACATTTAAATGTACCTTTGTATATATATTATAATATAATTTATTTTCAGCCAAATATTCCCAAAATAGCGAAAATATATTCATCTCTATAATACGGGTAGTTTGTGTATCTCCAAAAGAATCGATTCCCGTTTACAAAATTACGCCACCTGATTATTGGATTGATTTGCACGTGAAGAATAGCGACGAGGTAAACATATGGATTTTTCATGTATTCTCCTTGAGAAAGTGCATACCCACGAAACTTGGAGGTAATCTATTTATTTTTAACTGTACTAATATTTACATTATTATAACTATTTGAGGTATTTATTCGATATTGTCAAAAGGTCTACGTCCTGTAAGGAAGAATCCTCTAAAAATGAGCGTTTTTGCCGTAATTGGAGATATAGGCGCCTGGTATAGGTGGGTTGGAGATCACGATCGTGTGGTGACTGGTCGAGTTGTGATGTTGGGGGCATTCACCTTCCTTATATCACCATATGAATAGCGCTTTTCGTTTATGATCTCCCACTGCAATCTCTTACCCGTTTATCAAGTGTAGATGGCAATACCCTCCCGTATTTTGGGAAGGCTTCCGTCTAACAGTGGCGTATTTCAGGCGAGATGATGACGATGCATTAATTTCTATACTTATTTGCTACCTTCCTAAGATAATCTTTTCAAAATGATAATAATGATTTTGTATTGATTGCTATTGACAGAATATTCTATCCATATGCTACTATAAAGCGGCAATACAATCCCTCTTAATATAGCGTGGACTAAAGTCCTGACCTGGCCTAAAACCTGGCTTGTAACTAATACTCTAATTTATATTAGCAAAAGAAAAAAAGGTGATATATCTTCAGTCCACGTTTTATAGGATTAATATTCCAAAAAACCACCAGAATAAAGAGTACTTATAAGTCTCAACTTCTTATTGACGTGTTTCTCTCACGACATTCTTACAAATCCTTTGGTCATTGAGTTGTTTACACTCATCCCACCTTCGAGTTGTGATGTAAGGCACTTGTCGCCGACGGGAAAGCGACTAACTATCGATTATTTTATCGCTCAAAAATTCTACATAGAATAGGTGTCGTCTCACTGAAAGAGAATACGGACATTATATTTTTTGTTATTTAAACATTTAACTGCTAGATTATATCTAAGAAAATTTATTAAAATTAAAATTAGTAATTAATCTGCCAACATGAAATGTGAATCGTTCGATAGAATTCTCTTTTAGTTATCGTAATGATAAGAGCTACAAAAATAATACTCAATGAGTGATACTCGTTTAGCGATCAACACTCGCCGTGACACCCAGCCGTCATTCTTTACTGCACTCGCACATTTTAGAAATCGGAGCTACTCGCTTCTCACTGCTTGCTAACTCGTTTTTTTCCAGTACCTTAGCCTAAGACCTTCATGATTTGGTAATTTTAAAACATTTTTCAGCACAAGGTTGCCGTGTATTAATAGATCATGATGGAAGAGTTTATCAGAACTGGGAATCATATCTGACTGAGAATAATTTGCCACAGTGTGTGATGGTTGTTCCCAAAAATGGATATTATAAAGGAAGCATTGAACCGGTATAAATAAATTATTTAATTTAAAAGTAAATTGAAATACAGGGTGCTTGGTTACACTTTTATAATGCCGAAACATGTTCATTTTAGCAAGAAAAAGTCCACCCTCATATTGTACAAACCGAGTCAACCGAGACTTATTTACTTTTCCATACATATACTTAATTTTATTTTATTCCATAACCCGTGTTACGTGGCGGCCGCACGTGTTTTTATGAAATGCCGTATATTACAGGCACACTCCGCCACATGCTCGCAGCATAGATTGTTTCAGTTGCCGTCATATAAACATACCGACCTACGTGTATATCGAGCTATCATAACGTAAAGTATGGTTGCCAAACTTAAATGGCAGTGGATAGGTCGTAGAACTGATGACAGTTGGGGCAGAAAAGTTCCCGAGTGGCGACCACGCATCGGATAACGCAGTGTAGGCAGGCCTCCCACTCGGTGGACCGACGATCTGGTGAAGGTCTAGAAAAGCACTTGAATGCAGGCAGCGCAGGACCGTTCGTTGTGGAAATCCTTGGGGGAGGCCTTTGTCCAACAGTGGACGTCATTTAGCTGAAACGAACCTGATAATTTTGGGAACTTATCCAATTCCCCTATATTTCTTTTATATATGTAGTTTTGATACGAGTGCTGCAATATTTTTTTGATCATGTTTTAGTTGTCTTAATGAAATTAACCTTGAAGTTGGAGATTGTTATCATTAACCAATTTATTCAGGTCTGTCAAGTAAGCAAAATCGCTCTTTGTAGAGATGAGGTTGTCGCGTAATTCTGAGTCTTTGTTTTCTAGGAACTCTATCGCAGATCCAAACAGATTGTAAAATCAAGTCAAACAAACACCTTTTGACAGCCAGCTATCGGATTTTCTTTTGATTTTATTAAATCTGTTGACATGTAGCAGTGATTTATGGAGGTTATCTCTCAGACTTCTTGCAACCAAATGCTGGTGAATAATTACGCAATGCACAGCAAGCCTTTAAAAACTTTATATTTAAAAAAGTTATGTAGTGCTGCGCTGTTATAATCGATGCGCCATCCGTAGCAAGTGACAAAATATTTTTTAAAGAAATTTTCGGTATTAAACTTTTTCAGAGTATACATAGCTTCTCAAATTATTAACAAGAGTTACATGTAAATTTCATATATACATAATAAACAGTATTGTTTATAATCTAATAAATGACAATATCTTGTTCAGTAAGTTTTGTTAGTATTTTGGTCATTATAGTTGAATTAAATTCTTGTCGGTTTTTTTTTTTTTTTATAGAAAATAGGCATGCGCTTGACCACCATCTCGCCTGATGGTAAGCGTCGATGTGATCTAGGATGTGACGCGCTTGCCTAGAAGGTACCTATTTACTCGTGACTTGAAGACCCCTAAATTGTATTTGTCTGGAAACACAGACTCAGGCAAAGAGTTCCACTCCTTAGCGGTACGTATCACAAAATTGGAACCAAAACGCTTAGTGCGACTCTTTGGTATATCCACCATATAACGGTGTCGCCAGTTTGTAAGTCTGGTTGTCCGATGATAAAATGGGGACGGCGGAAGAAGATTGTACAATTCAGCTGCACACTCTCCGAAATGTATCCTATAAAATACGGATAGGCTTGCTACCTTCCGTCTATGCTCAAGGCTTTTTAGCTTTTTATAGAAAAGATCTTCATTGCCGATGAGCCTCTTTGCCCTCCTCTCAATGGACTCAAGCGTCTGGAGCTGGTATCGGGCGGAACCGTCCCAAAGATGAGAACAATACTCCATACACGATCGAACTTGTGCTTGGTATAGGTTGAGCAACTGTTCCGGTGTGAAGTATTTTCTCACCTTCGCCAGAATGCCAAGTTTTTTTGAAGCCACTTGAGCCATGCTCTCAATGAAAGAGCCAAAATTGAGAGTTGGTGACAAAGACATACCTAAAAGCTCAAGATGGTCAGTGATCGGCACGGATACACCTCGGAAAGTAGGAGTCAAGTTGAAAGGACTCCTTTTAGCGGAGAAAAGACACGCCTGGGTCTTTGCCGGATTGAACCCTACTAGATTCGCATCGCCCCATTCGGAGACTGCCTGCAGAGATAGGTTCATGCGGCTAACCATCGCCTCTCTATGACGCTGGATCTGTTCAGCACTGGCTCGTGCATCAGACATATAGGTCTCTACAACAGTGCTGTCATCTGCGTACCCCAAAATACCGGGCAACAGCAGGTCATTTATATGCAGCAGAAAAAGTGTTGCAGAGAGAACGGAACCCTGAGGGACGCCGGCATTGATAGCCAAATGGTCAGACGAGCTGCCGTCAATGACAACTCGTATTGACCGATCTCTCAGGAAGTCCGATATCCAGACACACAAACCAGTGGGAAGACCATATGATGGAAGCTTGCCAATAAGGCCCTCATGCCACACCCTATCAAAAGCCTTCGAGATATCAAGAGAGACGGCAAGCGCCTCACCGTGCCTCTCGATGGCTTCGCTCCATATGTAAGTGGCGTATGCTAGAAGATCTCCAGTAGACCGGTTCCGGCGAAACCCATATTGCCGGTCACTAAGGAGGTCATTTTCTTCTAGATACGACAGGAGCCTGTGGTTCAGTACACGTTCCATTAAAATGAATGAATGGTTTAAATGAAGTCGAACTCAACTCTTATCGAGCTAAGAGCAGTCAAGATAATCTGTTATCTATGTGGTAGCTTTCGAACCTGTCTTATACTCATTTGTAAAAGATTGGTTAACAGGCAAACAACGACTTTTACAAAAAATAATTCGGAACTCAAAAAGTTAAGTGGACTTTACAAGCTAGTTACAACCCGGTTACAATATCTGTGGACCTGATGACGTCACGTCAGCGCTTAGGTACGGTGCACAAAACAAAAGCGCGGGGAGGTGACAAGAGAACGGGGAGGGGGCTTAACATTCCAGCGAGGTCCACAGATATTGTAACCGAGTTATAGTTAAAAAAATTCAGTAAATAAAATATAATCTTAGCTTCCTGGAAGATATGATAGGTCGATTATTCTAATCGCGCATATATATTTTTTCAGGGTATGGACAGTGAAGATATCATGGATATCACGCCCTTTGTAAAGTGCTCTGTTGTGCCTTCTCCAGCTTTAGGCATTGGAGCTAAAGTTCTTAGTGTGGCAGACACAGTAAGCACAGGTATCTAGACACATGACTGCTGTTGCCGTTTTACACAATTGCAACGCTTTACACGCTATACACTATATACAGGTGGTCATTTTATAAATAAAATCCAATATTTTTCTAGGCATTAGAAAACATTCAAACATTTCATTTATGAGAAAATAGGTAGGTAAAATTTCAGCAAAAAATATTTTATCCGAGCGAATTATGACAACAGCTAGGTGGGGTTCGAGGGGCGGTGTTGCCGACGGCTGTACGGCAACCGGATTTTTGTCGCTCCCGCAGACGTGCGGAACGTGTGCAAGAATGAGAAAAGTAAATTTACATTGTCAAAGTTATGCGCCGCACTCGCCGCAACCTGGGTTCGCAACGAAGTCAATCATCCTGGAACCTCCGGCGACGCTTGCGCTCCCGCGTTTACCTCGCATAAGTACCTATCAAACGAAATGTATTCTCACCGCGATTATTACGAGATAGTACGGTGCTACATTTTAAGTGGAGAAAGCTTAAATGGCGCCCAGGCACTGTACAAGCGGAAAGAATTCCTTGTTTTCGGAATGGTGGTTTTGTTAATGATAAAACATCGAATCGTCAAACGATTTTCGTATCGGATCAACGCTTTGACCACGGACAATTTACGACGCACCGTACGCTCGAGGATGTGGTAGAAGCTGGCTTGCAATTGAAATCAAAGACGAAATCTTTGATTTTTTTGATCGAAATCCAAGATCAAAAGTCAACCTCATCACCAGACGTCACGTTTTGTGACTTTTTTGGGGAAAAATTGAACGGCGGGTTTATGTGAAGGAGGCCCAAAGCCTCAAGAACTTAAAAATAATCCGTGCATTTGACGAACAGAAATAAAGAGTAATAAAATTAAAGACAATGTTAGTAAACATGCAAGACTGTTTAGAGAGAAATCGTCTAAACTTGTTTGTTTTCAAAGTTAATGTAAGTTTATTTTTGATTGAATTTTTAATTAATTATTGGGTTGAAGTATAGCAAAGGGTGTGCAGGGCCTTATAAACTTAAAAGGACTTAAAAAAAATCTACAAAAATAAAAAAAAACTAATGATTATACATTTTTATGCAATGGTTTAACATTGACAAAAATAACAATTTTTTACACTCGTATTTTAATATTTCTAGGAAAAATATTTAAATGTTGTATCGTTGAATTTATTCATTTTTTATACCGATTTTCGAATTGCGTATGCGATCCCTGTGTTTTTAGTCTCTGTGGTTAAAAACACCTTTGCTATACTCCAATCAATTATTATTGTAGGTACATTAATTGATTATTTTTTTAAATATGCCTTATTGCAAATGGTATGGTTGACTTTTACGTTCAATTTTTTTTTATCTGTTATTAAAAGCCTTATCAACAAATAACGTTCTAAGCAAAGAACAGGTCTTAAGGCCTTAAGCCTTAAAAGGAAAATTTGAAAATCATTGTTATGTATCAATGAAGAAAGGAAGGAAAAGCGGGCGTAGGTCGTGTAATTATCTGCTACAACACCGTGAGTAGCGTGATTGTGTCAACTAACGTAGTTATATTTTGTATAACTTTGTATAGCCTTTCATTAATATTTTAGTACTGGGTGATATTAAAAGAAAAAAATACTTGTTTCGTTATCTTATTCAAAGAATATAATATATAAATTTGGACGGTGTTTATAAAATGACGCGGTATGATTACCTACCTTGAATGTAGATATGATTAAATTATATTAGCTATAAGTCACTCTTCGCTTTTTCTAATAATATCTGAAAATGCCGTTTTCATTTGGGTTAGCTAGTTTGTAATAAAATACTTAACTATACTTTCAGTCGCCAACATTGGAGCCCTGTTAGGAATAGCTGGGGGTCTACTAGTGCCTGCTGTTGCTCCCGTGGCTATCGGCACTGCGGTAGGAATAGGCGCCGCTACTGGAGTCTATGGCATCGTAAGGTCCTCCATTCACTTAATTGATAGGAAGAAACATGAAGAGGTGAAACCAATAATTTTTATTTATTCCATCCATCATCATATTTAGCAGACCCTCAACAACAGTATGTTAACTGCTATTTCAGAGTATCGGCTTGGAAAGCGCTGAAGCCAGATCGAGCTGGATTAATATTATGGTGTCAACGGCTGGTATTTCCGTCAGTGGAGCTACTAAGCTCTTGTCTTTGGCAGCAGCATCAGGAACCAATGTTACGGTAGCTTACTGTGAACCAGTTAGACTATTTAAAATCTTAGCAAAGGAGAATGATAAAATATTTTCGAACACATAAATAGGAAGTTTATTTATACGAAATAATACTAATTAATAACTACAATAATAATAAAAATAGTTTTTTTTATTGCAGATTCTTATGAACGCTGTTCGTATTTTGCAATACACTAACTTAGGGACAGGTTTCTTAGGAATCGTCAATAGTTTGAGCGACATGATTATAAAGGTATATAAATTGTTATTTTATCCATTTCCTTTCGTGTTAAGTATATTAAGCTTCAAGTGTCATTAAAACAAGAATCATTTTCAGTATAAGAACTATAAAGAAACACCAACAAAGTTGGAAATCTTTCAATTTACTACGTCTGCACTATTTTTTGGTTTAGGTGCTATGTCGAACCAAACTGCACAAGAAATCGTGCAGGACGCTCAGGCAAAAACGATTAATGATATTAGAGATGCTCTACCAAGCAAAGCCAAGAGGTAAAACATTTTTTTTATCCATTGATGATTCTGGATCTCAGATGCTTATGGTCTATTTTATTAAAGTGAATTATTTTATCCAATCTATAAGTACGTGGTATGGTTAAAAACCTAATCATTACACAAATTGCAGGAAAATTTTTGACAAGGTAACCGCTGAGACACGTAGGGTTCAAGGAACAGTGAAAGGAAACGCCGATATAATAAGAGGTCTGCAAAAAATAGAGAACAAAAATGATTTTTTTGCTAAATTGACTAGAATGAACAAACAAATGAACAAAAACAAACTTCGTGTATCTCTTTCTCCTGACGGTAACCCAATTATAAATAATCAGCATAATATTGACGTAAATAAACTACATGGGCTTGGAAAAAGTGGTAGAGATCAATTATTTTCGGAATACGGCCCTTCAAAGCTGATTAAAAAGAATGCTCCAACAAGGATATATGAATCCAGCAGCTCAAACACTGGATCAACATTCATACCAGAAACTCAGTGTTTCATCAGACCAGAAGAAATCCTTAAGATAACCAACTTCTTACTAACATTAAGCAAGACTGATCAAGACTTCATTTTTGAAATTCTTGCCGAATTTTCCAGTGATATCCATGATGCATTTTTGCTCTTCTGTGTCAATTTAATCGATTCATTCCTTTCGTTTGAAATTGACATATTGCTTTCTTTGGACAGTGATTACAAAATACGGATAATATTATTTGTATTCAACTATATCAAATCAAAAATACATATAGACGACTCAGTCACTGATATTTCTTTCGCCAAAGTATTAAAAAAGTTTTTCAAAGATGGCAGAGTTGATTCAAGCACAATACATAAGATTAAAGAGAAAATAATGGAGAGAACCTATGAACGATTATCTACAAATGGCGATCCTCGCAAATATGACGATATGTATAATTTCCGAAAGTCTAGTAATATTGGTTTTATGACACTAGAAGCCGGCGAAGTTGTCGCTATAGGTTCACATAGTATTTTAGTGAAAGCAAGTACAATAGAAAATCTTGAGGAATGGTTTGAAATGTTTTCGCAAGAACAATGCGACGTGTTTCTGAATCTATGCTATAAAATTATAGCCTCCCTCAATAGTGCTGATATTAATAATTTAATTAAAATCAACTTTGATGAAGATATAATACTAAGAGTTTCACACTTCTTGCTTTTTCAAACTGACGGATTATTTGATATTTTGATAGCTAATTTGTTAACTACAGACCTATTTTTTGACGTTGCTTCAAATTATAAAGAGGAATTGTTGAAATGGCGTTCGTTGCAAATTATTAGAAGCCATAAAACATGTCAGAGTTGCTCGGGTATTCATTTCTTGGAAATCGAATAAGGCCTTCATATGAAAGAGAAGTTAAAATAATATTAAGCGTTTATATATAATAAGAATAAAAAAAATATAAATATGTATAAGTAGTATAAGTAGTATAAGTGGCATTTCATAATTTTAAAGTAAAATACGAGCATTCTTTAAAAATAATGCCTTGTAACACAAAATGCTACCTGCCGGCCTAGCATGCGCTACTTGAGATATCTCGCGCACGATTGGAGAAAAGTTTGTCGATCTTAAAATAACTCGTTTTCCCTAACATTTTAACAAACAGATGTTGCCCTTTGATATATGTCTATAAACTACTTTATTATCTAACATAGCCACACCCGGTATTGTTCATTTAATTAGTATTCCGTGTTTTACCCTTTATTTTCTTTTTGGAAATGTCGATTACATCAATTTTAACGCTGACTGACGACTTATATGATCTGTGATTTATTTGTGATAGTTTCTCCTAAATCTACGGTGTTTGTTTCTTTTGTTCATTTTGAAAGCGCTGATACTTCAAGCCGAATTAAGAGGTGATAAATAAATCACTTGAAAGTAATAATGGAAAACCAAATAAAAAAAGATTTATCGGAACGAATTAACGAATTTCTCAGTTTTAGGATTCGAAGTAATAAGCTACAAATTAACGATTTATGCCAATATATCATTAAAAACCCGGGATTTGCGGCAGGCGATTATCGTTCCCCCACGGGATTAGTAAACAAAACAACCGGAAATGGGAACGATTTTATAATTTATTTAAAATTTACGAAATAATAAACACGTACATTTAGTCAGCGCATTACGGCATTACTAAACCACTAAAATTTGTAAAAATTTGTAATTATTACAATATAGTTATATATTATAGATTAAACTATATAGATTATATAGATATATTTATTATGTAAACTATATAGATATATTTATATATTATAGAAATATCTTCACTGTGTCGATATTATAAGGTTTAATTTTAGCTATTAATTCAGCAGGTGGATCCTTAATAATTTGAGAAACTGGGTAGCCAGTGGTAAGCTCGCCTAACTGATTTCAATGATTATTTTTTTCGTTCTGCTGGATTCGTGACGAATTAGGACATAGGATAGGTTCCATATTAATTTAAAACACAGCAACGCGTGGCCGGGGCAAATAGTATAAGATCAGTAGTATAAGTATAAAAATACATTTACATATTTACGTGACGTGCGCCCTTAATATACTGTGATTACATAATAAGGCTTATAGGCCGCCATCGCTCCAATCGAAATAGCACAGAAACCACTTGTCGTTGCCTTCTCTACGTAGGTTTCTACGCATGGACGAGAAATATGTTGAATATATCAGTCAAAATATCGACATATTTCTGTTGCCATGTTAGACTTTGTAGACAAAAATACCTCGGCTGAGTAAAAGTACTCTTTTGACATACGAAGTCGACTTTTAAGCGCAACCATGTAAAAGATGATAGACGACAAATGATTAATTAATACACGAGAGAACGGGTCGAAATTTTGTCGTGTTGTGTATGCAGGGCTGGCTCGGCTGGTATCATAAATTGAGTAAGGTAAATTGGTTTTTTTTAATATTGAATTGAATCTGTTTGAATTTATACAGTTTTATCTAGATTTATCTGCTGTGTACTGTATATTATAAATTGGTGCTACCGTATACGGATATTAAATAACATAATGAATGTATATATGTCGTATATTTAATAAAAAAACCTTTAATTAGGTATCAATGATGCACAGTTTTCATTAGATTTTCTTTTCCTCTATCTTCTGGTGGCGTCTGAGGATTATACTCAAAAAATTTTGCGATGAAATACCTGTAATTGAGATAAACATGTTATTTATTAACAGTAATAGTTTTTAAGGGTGTCATCAATTATATTGAGGAAATCTGTTTTTGACAGTTTATTTTTCTGCAAATATTATTTTTCCATAATATTAACAATGAGATAAACTGTCACATTTCTTTATTCCGATATACATTTACTGTTCTATTTTGATAATAAGCGCAAACGCTTTTCTTACTAACTAAATCATTAAATAATTAAGTTGACTTGTATTTCATTATTGGGCAAGTAAGTAGTAGGTATATTACCTTGGCCAATATTTCAACTTAAATGTACAGTAGGTAAACGTTAACATCGTCGATAACAGATAGGTAGTTAATATATTTAATTAAATATTTTAATTATTTGACGCCTACATAAATAGAGTTAATGACATCCGTGATTAAAGAAAAATATTAACACGTTCAATGCCACCGACTGTTAACGCGTTCACTCTCTTCAATCAAGTTCTCGTCATTCGCTCTCGGCATTGCTTCATTCTGCCATTCACTTCAGTACACGCAACATCATTGTATTGCATTGTTCAAATTTTATAATAATCAAGTGCTAATAAATTGTTATATTCTTGTACACTGGAGTATACTTGCGAACCTGCGTCAACAATTTCGAGCCGGATCATACTTTGCAAGAACCATCTTCAGAGGATGATAGACGAGGTCAACGTCAGATGTGCAAGAATACCTAACTATCAAAATCAATCAAGCGTGTTGGCGTGAATAATTCAAATCCAGTATCAAAATCAAGAAGGAGGATCATCAGCAGTGCAGGAAACTATATTCACATCAAAAATATTTAATCGAGTGAGTCCGTTCCAATAACGATTCCCAAATTTTCCTATCACCTTTAATAATTTTTTTATAAGTTATCTCCAGAGCACTTAGGAGACTCCAAACAGCAGGCTCTCCTGAGATTGCAGGCATTAGAACGGAAGTTTAAGCGACAGCCAGATTTTAAACAAAAATACATTCAATTCATGGAAGAGTATATAGCATTAGGTCACATGTCTGAAAATATAAATCCACAATACGATTCATTTTCATACGTTTTGCCACATCATGGCATTCTACGTGAAGATAGTCTCACTACAAAGTTGAGAACAGTCTTCGACGGCTCAGCTGTCACAAGTTCGGGCTTATCATTCAATAATATTCAACATGCGGGTCCTACAATTCAAGACGATATTCTCAGCATACTTCTCCGGTTTCGACAGTATAAATTTGTTGTTACAGCAGACATTGAAAAAATGTACAGAAATATTTACATAACTGAAAATCAACGATGCTTACAACAAATTTTCTGGCGATCAGATACAACACAACCAATTAAACAATACAAATTAAACACTGTTACATACGGAACAGCATCAGCACCGTACTTGGCAACTCGATGCTTGATGCAATTAGGTCTCGAGAGCACAGATGTCAACGTACGTGAATCCATACTGCACGATATGTACGTAGATGACTTTATTCACGGAAATGATGATGAACAAACCTTGATTAACACATGTAAAGGCGTCATACACACATTAGAAGGCGCTCACTTTCATCTACGGAAGTGGAGGTCAAATACACCATCAATTCTACGCTCTATAATTAGGGAACCAAATAATGAAAACCCTTTAATACTAAACAAAGATGAGTATTCTAAAACATTTGGTCTACTTTGGGCATGTAAACAAGATTCACAATTTTTTGCATTCACAAACAAACATATAACTAAATTTAAACCCAATAAACGAATTGTTTTATCCACCATCGCACAAGTATTCGACCCATTAGGGCTCATAAATCCATGCATGTTACAAGCTAAGCTTATATTACAATCACTATGGGCAAAAAATATAACTTGGGACAGTCAATTACCGAGCGATATAGAGTCTCAATGGCACAATTTTATAAAAAACTTACTTGATTTAGCACAAATTCATATTCCACGACGAGTTCTGTGTGATAATTATATTACAGTTGAGCTGCATGCATTTAGTGATGCTTCCATAAAGGCATATTCAGCATGTGTATACATACGTTCGGTGTCCAGTACCAAAGTCGAAGTCCGTCTGCTTCTTGCCAAGAGTAAGGTGGCTCCACTAAAACACAAGTTAACAATGCCGAAACTCGAACTTTGTGGAGCTCTTTTAGCTACACAGCTCACCAAAAAGGTGACTAGTTCACTCCGACTACCAATAAAGTCTAGTCACTATTGGTGTGACTCGACAATTGTATTAGGCTGGATAAAAAGCTGTAAACAAAACTTAAAAGTATATGTTCAAAATCGAATAAATGAAATAAATAAATTAACTAGTCCAGATTCGTGGCATTATGTACCTACCAATATAAACCCAGCTGACATTGGTTCGCGTGGACTCAATGCTCCACAACTTAAGTTGTCATCGCTGTGGTGGGAAGGCCCACAGTTCCTTCATGATGCAAACATACAGTTACCTATACAACCACAAAATATCAATATAAAAAACTTACCTGAAATAAAACATCAATGTAATTTTACCACAGAAGACCTACACAAAAATAATTTTATATACACTTATTCTAATTTTATTAAATTACAGCGCATAACAGCAACAATAAAAAGATTTATTTACAACTGTAAAAATCCAAACAATAAAATTATAGGCCCATTAACAACTAACGAACTTAATAGTGCATTATATACTTTGTGTAAACAAGTTCAAATGGATATTTATAACAAACAATATTCTTATTTACAACAGAATCGTCCGCTGCCATCAAAGGATAAATTACTTCAGCTAAATCCATTCATAGATAGTGCAGGTGTAATGCGCGTTGGAGGCAGATTAGTTAATACACACTACCATTATAATACAAGGCATCCTATACTATTACATGCATCACACCATATCACACAAATATTAGTTGCATATTATCACAAAATGTTACTTCACGCAGGTCCTCAGCTGTTACTGTCTACTCTGCGTCACAAATTCTGGATTATAAACGGACGTAATCTTTGTAGAAAAACAACACGCAATTGCATAACGTGTCTCCGATTTTCTGGTAAAACCTATCAGCCTATCATGGGCAACCTTCCACTAGAAAGATTACATTCTGACTATCCATTCTCTAATACAGCTGTCGATTACGCGGGGCCAGTCATGATAGCAACTAGAAAGGGTCGTGGCTGTCAGCTACGTAAGTCATACATAGCTATATTTGTATGTTTGGCAGTGCGCGCGGTGCATATAGAACTTGTCACTGATTTAACATCACAAGGCTTTATCGCCGCTTTAAGTAGATTTATTGCCCGCAGAGGTAAGCCAATAACTATAATATCTGATAACGGTTCAAATTTTGTCGGAGCTTCTAATGAATTAAATATTTTTTTTAAACAAAGTGCTAACGATATCAATATGTACTCAGTAGAAAAGGAAATTAATTTTAAATTCTGTCCAGTATACAGTCCTCACTTCAACGGCTTAGCAGAGAGTTCAGTCAAGTCAGTAAAATATCATTTAAAACGCGTGTTAGGAATGGCTAATCTCGATTATGAGGAGATGAGTACTATGTTAATCGAAATTGAATCTATTCTGAATTCTAGACCGCTCACTCCACTCTCCTCTGATCCTTCCGATTTGTCTCCACTTACACCAGCCCATTTCCTAATCGGACGACCACTCACCATGCTGCCTGGACCACCAGTAGAAGATGTTCCTCTCAGTTCACTCTCAAGATATAAGAGAGTTGAAGCACTAAAATTGCACTTTTGGAAACGCTACTACAAAGAATACATATCTCAAATGCAAATACGCAGCAAGTGGCGCACAAACAAAGGGCAGCCTCAAATAGGAGAAATAGTTCTCATAAAGGATGACCGCCTTCCACCAAATCGATGGCTTCTTGGTCGCATCAAGCAGGTCTACCCGGGTCACGACGGTATCAGCCGAGTAGCAGACGTAATCACCACAACAGGAACCCTGAGGAGGGCCTACAACAGGCTTTGTCCTTTCCCATTGGACCAGGAGTCACCAGCTCCAAGGGGGGCAGCTTGTTAACGCGTTCACTCTCTTCAATCAAGTTCTCGTCATTCGCTCTCGTCATTGCTTCATTCTGCCATTCACTTCAGTACACGCAACATCATTGTATTGCATTGTTCAAATTTTATAATAATCAAGTGCTAATAAATTGTTATATTCTTGTACACTGGAGTATACTTGCGAACCTGCGTCAACACCGACTCACCCGGAGAGTTCACGTAAATCTTATTCTAGTGCCGACGACTCGCCTTGCGAGTTCAGTGTTTTTAGCTAATATTTCCAAAATAGATCCATATTTTTTGCTTAAAATAATAGAGTACACTAAATATACGCTAAACTAAAGATTCACGTGGTGGGCCAGGTGTGGAGACCCCGTTTATATTAGAAAGGAAAAAAACTATTCTGCAATGCCTTGAACTCGCTAGGCGAGTTCACTGACATAGATCCTCAACCTTAAAGTAAATATAATAATGAACATTTTAGACAACGACGTCAATAAATAGGTTTTAATAAATTTGTGTCAGTCATTTGTCGCTTTGACGGTCTCTCCTCCTCCATCTGAGTTAGATCGTCGTCGTAAGGCTCCGTTTCTAGCACAAACCGCACTCAAAATGTCAGACAATTCTTAACAAATTACGAACTCAATTAAAATGTGTATAAATATCAGACAACATCACAAAGATTGATCTGATTCCGAGATAATTCACTAAAGCACTTGAGTTACGGATATCAGAATCAACAGTGGTATTGCAAATATATACTCATATAAATATTAACAACCAGACACAGAACATACAAAATATAACTTTAACAATAACCACTATTTAAAAGTGACCCACTGCTTAAATTACGAAACAAACTTAGGGGAGAGTGGGTAACAGCGGATCACGGGTCACAGCTGATTATTCACTATAATTCTTACGTGTGATGCTTTACGCACACAAGCAAACGCGTAGCTGCTGCTCGTCGATACTCAAGCGCCAGTCGTCGCCGCGCTCGCCGAGCGGAATCACGTGCTGTCACACGCAGGCCAGTACTTAAGTACGAAAGTATTTTTTTAAGTAATTAAGAAATTTGTCGTCTTCCCAACCCTTTAATAAATATAAATGATAGTTGTATGTTTTGAACTTGTTATTTGTTAAATCCGTTGTGGGTAATGTAATTGTGGCTTGGGTATAAGTAGTTATTTTTTGAATATTTTTTGTCTGTCGTAACGGCCACAGTGAATAATTTTCATTTGGGTCACAGTGGACTGTTTAATAGTTGAGTTAGCATCAACAATGTTCTTATTAAAATGTTTGTTTTGTAAATGTTTGTACTGAAGAAGTAAATATTTTTATTTTATAATAGTTGAGGTATCAACAATGTTCCTATTAAAGTTTGTATTAATGATTACTCGAGGCATGGGGTACCATTTCATACAAGAGTTTTTTAATTCTAAAAAACCGCAATAGATGTCACTACCATTAACATTTGTAAATTATAACATTTCACATGTTTAGAAATAAGACGAATTAAGTAGAAATATTGAGATTAAAATAAAGACTAGCATATTTCACATCAACCTTAATTCGACTCCTAAATTTGAAGATAAGAAACACCATAAATAATCAATTGAGAATACGAAAGTATAGGCTACATGTGACTACTTTTCAGCTATGAGGCTTACGAAGTGTTTTGCAATTGTAACGCTAGATGGCGTGTTTTATGGAAACAAAATAATTTACACCTTAAGGTTTTTGCATAAATCGATTATTTATACCCTAATAAAGGCAAGAGTTCAATTTCCAAATCACTTTTTTCAGTAAAAAACTATATGAAGTAGTAAAGTTTTTAAAATTTGCTCATATAAAAAAATAACCATTTAATTTCTTCAAAAGACTTCCATCTCTCTTCTATCCAAAAAGGTTCCATATCTGTCCATGAGATATTTGCCACTTGATAATGAATTATTGAGGGAAAATGTCGCAATTTTATTTTATTCATAAGTGTCCTACTTACTGAGTAATACGTATTTTTTTAAATTTTGATTTTTTTTTTTCTCCAAAAATCGGCAAAAGTGGAACCTGGATTTAGTATAGAAAGGTTCTATAAACCAAATCCCACTTTTGCGGTTTTAAGAAGTTATGATAGAATTTACATAAAGGTCAACTTTCATGATCTGGGGTTGTCACAAAGATCAACTATGTGTTAAATGAAAATGTTTCATTTTTTGTTTGTTAATTGAACCGTCAATGAATTGAATAAATTAACAACACTTATAGACGAATACTATATACTTACATATACTACCTACCTAATGTAGATGTGATAGTGTAGGAATACTTTATGTATGTTCGACTACATCTTTAATTTTGTACCGTACACGCCAAATGGTCGAAAAAACAAACTGTGTTGATTGAAATAATTTAACACATATACACACATCCTATACTTTAAACGAGTACTTCTTGCATGTACCTAGTATATAAAAATGTTGGTATGTAATTGGTTTCTCGGAAACGGGTCTAACGATTGTGATGAAATTTTAGATTAAGAAATTCATTCACATTTAAAATCGATCTAGGTAAATGTCATCACCTGCCGGCACCTTTTTTGTGCACCACGTCTACTTTAACTTGACGCCAGAATTTATTTCAGGACTCAGACGCCTTGCAATGAGGTGGATAGGCTGGGTATCCTCTCCTATTAAGATCTGCCCTTATTTGTTTACATGTCACTTAACTGTCTATCTATTATCATATTAAGAGCTTCTTTAGGCGTATAAGGTTGTGGCTTTGCCGCTTTAGAAGTAGGCTTATTGTGCCTTTCTACATCGCTCGAAAAAATACTAGTGGCGAAGGCTTTAATAATTTTACCAGTGGCTGAGATGGGCCCGGTGAGGTATAGTCTTTGGCTATGGCTCTCAGTAGGTTGGGTTTGCCCCTGCTGAGGCAATACGGTGCCATGGGTCTGTGACCCCGCGAAAAAGTAACTTCTCATACAAATCAATCTAATCAGTTGATCGCATCTTTAAAAAAAATGCATTCGATCAGAAAATAAAAGCATAGTACAAAGTCGTGGGCATAAATCGGTTAACAGGTATGTACCTATTTTTGCAACAAAAAACTTAGAAGTAAGCAGGCATGAACTTGTGTCTAATTGGGTCTCCGTAACACACAAAACAAACAATTAACAGTTAACACCCAGACCCGAAAACGAAAATCGATGTTCTCGTTCAAAAATAATACACATATTAATATTTTAAAAATTTTCGTCGAGATCAAGTTCGGTGACAACCCTAGCATAAAAAATTAAAAATGAATATCTTCTAACCGCCGCAATAGTGGGACGTGGCTCATTTATGTATATTTCTATTTAAGTTGTAGGTTCCACTTTTTCGTTTTTAGGGAGAAAAAACAATAAATACGAAATAAAAAAAATGCTGCTCCCAAACCAATGGATTTATATGCGTTTATATGCGTGTGATTATGTCCGATTCACTCATATTTATTAAAATATATATTCTTTTATCTACTCTCACATCGTAAAATTCAAAATATTAAAGTCAAAACGAGTTTATATTGACGAACTTTACAAATAGTATATCGTAATAAAATTAAAAAAAATATTACAACACTATTTGTCTAACAAAATTATGTTATAATAATTTTTTTTTCATTACGTTTCAATTACAGACCATTGATATAATACTGCGCCAATTCGTATAGCACTATTTCATTTTTTTCATTTTTTATCTGTGGCTGAGCGCGCTTTGGCGCATGCGCGGTGATACCGGAAATTTTGGCGCCATAATACGTTTTCTTGCAATTCTTTGTTGTGTTTCGCTGGATAATTATTATTGTGTATTAAAATATCTGATACTGAAAGTGAAGAAAATTTAACGCCGCCCGACATTTTAGAGACTGCGGCAGCAGTCACTCTTAATCTACTACCAGTAAAGTCATTGTAATATACAAAATGTTAACACTTACAATAACCAATAAATAAACTGTATCAATCTCTATCTTTTATTTGATATATTCAATGTATGAGATTAGATAAAGTAGTGTATGAAACTGCACATAACTAGGTTTTACACCCCTCATTATGTACCAGTTTCATAAACTACTATTCAATTCACTTTCTATTCATTTTATAAAAAATATTTTAGATTACATAGGTCAAAGGTCACGATAAGTTCATAATTTTTTTTTTCTCAAAAAGTATTGGAGTTAGACTTTGGGAATTGAACTCATGCTTTTTTAGAATACAAATAATATATTTATGTAAAAACCTCAATTTGTATTGTGTAAATTTTTTTGGTTCCATAAAACACTGTGCTATGTTAGACCAATCGGAAGTAGGTACATTAGTAGGCCCAATCATTAAATCCTGAAAGCCTTTAAGATGGTCGACATGTTATCGACGAATAAAATAACTCTCAGTCACTGAAAAGTAGGTAACTACGTACATGTGATAGTGACAAATGTTTTGTCCATCAATAAAATGCAACCATACCTATTACGGCCACGGGAGTTTTCAGTAACAACTGCACCAGTTACTATTTAAAATACCTAAATCTCGATAGGTGTGCCTCTAATATTTTATTTTCCTCAATTTCTCCAGGATCACGTCACCTGGCCCTGACCTGATAACAAAGGAATAAACTAGAAAGTGTTTTTTTTCGTTTCATTTGAAACAAAAAAACAATTTTCCAAATAGGTATAATACGCGACACGTTCGTAAACCTGAGCCAAACATGAGTAAAAAATACATAGAATAGCTAAGAAAGTGGTTTCCAAAAATCGTTCGCAATGTTCCGTCAATACAGTAAAAGTTCCCCATTCACGGTTTCCTTATCCGAGGGAGAAAAAATTGCAACCCAGTTCCTGTATTCGCGGCTAAAAATTTCATTATTCGAGGATGAAAACAGTAAATAGAAAGAGATTCAGTCTTTTATTAAAGTAGCGGCATTATTTGAGTTCTGGTATATGCCCAGGCGGCTTTCATGAAAGATTTGACCAAGTGGACTAATGTCAATTATAACAAACCTTACCGACACAATACAAAAGCAAGTTAAAAAAAGAATATTACCCCTCGTGGTAATAGAGTAGTTCTACGTTCGTAGTACATCGACGAGGATCGAACTACTCATAGGTCCGCTTGGTAAGGAATACATTAACTTTAAAAAGTCTGAGTGAAGGTTTATACGCAAATTAACTTTGTGATCATGAAAGCTGATCGATCTATGGAAAGGAGCCTTACTCTTAAAAGGCAAATTTATAATGCTACAGCTCAAATTGATTTTATTTTTATAAATATTCGTTTTATTTTGTAACTTGTAACGCATCCCCTATGATTCCACTATTTACACTATATCCACTAATTACCATTCCATATTCACGGTTTCTATATTCGCGGCATATTTTTGGAACGTTAAACCCCGCGACCGTGAATAAAGAGATTTTTATGTACTGTTACTGACATACGAAACTTCGATTGATTACGCATCCACCAACGTCCGTGAGTAGGCTATAACGAAGCGCCATCTAACAACAACAAGCGATAACCGTATTCTTAGTGTCTCACTAGATGGCAATACTTATCGTGTTATTTGTGTTCTCACTAGTGTCATCTATCGTAAAATAGAAGGAAAGCAATATAGCCAGTTGAATAACCAGTTTTAGGGTGATACCATTTTCTTGTACTAAGTGGTGTCTCTGTATATTATCTACTTTGTGCTCGAGGAGTAAATATATTTATGTTTAATAGTTGAGTTAGCATCAACAATTTTCTTATTGTAAATGTTTGTAAATGATTACAGAAGAAGTAAATATGTTTATTTGAATAGAGAAAAGAGCTTTATGGAAATTAAACGAGAAAAACTGTTGATTATTTAAACAAAAATTTGATTAGTTTAGGTCTTTTTATAGCAGCATAATTTGTAAGACTTTTCTTAATTTTTCATAAGACTGTGATAGAAGGCCGTTTAAGATTATAAATAAATAAATAATTACGCAGAAAATTAGTATTTTATTGACCTTTTTTTAATAGATCCAGTGAACCCCATGAAAAGATCCGAAGTGACCCATCCACGGGTCACAGTGGATCATTTCCAATTTTATTAAAAACTAGTTATATCTTGTAAGTTTATGTCATTTTTGCCAATAATTGCACTTGTTTTTGTTGACTTTTGTAGATAAGGGACGTATCTTGTGGATAATTATAATAGATTAATTATTTAGGCATAAACTTGGGATTTGTGGAGCTTAAAAAAAGGTATCCACTGTTACCCACTCTCCCCTACTTTTTATTATATAAATTCAAAATAAAACCTTCACAATAACCTTGTATTTAAAAGATTGACAACCACTCCTTAAATTACGAAACAAAATTACATTTAATTTTATTTATAGAGTTTTTTGACATTTTTATAACTTAAAATACTCTCAATAGTCGTAAAACACTATTTAATTGCGTCAAACAGCTTACATACACGGTGACGGCCACAAAAATAACAAAACAAAGAATTTACCCTTACGTAGTGCTAGTGAACTCGTGTGGCGAGTCGGTACAATTTTTATTGCAGTGCCGGCGACTCACCCAGCGAGTCCGCCGTATAATGTAGGCGGCACCCGAGAAAAATCATGAAATTCATAGTGGTAATGCACGTGTTAAACAGTGAGATTGACTTTAATAAACATGTGACGGAAACCTGCAAGTAGGCAAATAAAATTTTAGGCTTTATTATACGAACAACATCATCTGCATATAATAACTCGATGGTGGCGAAAGTGTTGTACAACGCCTTCGTACGCAGCAAATTAGAATACGCATCTATAGTCTAGGATCCGTGAGCGTCAAGATGGCGGGATCAAGTCCCCAATTTGAAATGTATCACATTAAAATGTTTGTGCTACATATGTTCTATTTGTACCCCGAACCAGACATTTGTACCTCTAAAGGTAAATGAAGTATGTAAAGATCTCCCTGATCCCGCCACTTTGACGTCAAAGTGGCGGGACCTTCTGAAAGCTCTACTCAGAGGTAGGCAATTCACACCCGAAAACTTAGTACTACATATGTACTTGTATATACTCAGTATTCAACACAGTTGTAAGTGCCAAATTAAAGTAATGTGATTAAAACATTGGTCCCGCCAATTTGATGATTCATGTTATCGCTGAATTTATATGAACATTGTTACAACTCGCGCAAAATCAAATGTGGAAACTTAGTACGGCCTAAGTACATGAACTTGTGTAATTTTCATGTTCATAATTTAAGTACATCAAAAGTTATCTGTCATTCATCGTTATCTCTGAAATGGACACATTTATGCAGAAATGAAACAACAACACAAAATAATTATAAGTTTTGCCTTTAGTGTTCTAATGAGAAAAGTTACATAAAAAATAAAAATAAAGTTTATAACAACTTATTTTTGCCCATATATTTAACAATTAGGCACTATGTACGTTTGACTATTCGTAACTTTCGTCTTTAAGTCATCGTAGCACTCCCACTTACCAAATATTCGAGAAATGAGCTCGATAATGCCCGATACCGCTAGATGTAGGTGGAGCTATAAACTCTATAGCAGATAATAGCATTTCCCTTTAAAGACAATTTGTCTCGGAATTACATACTTTCGATAAGATGTAAGCGATACTGTAGTTTTATATATACCATACATTTTTAATGCTAGTATGCTGTAGAATTAATGTTAAAATACGTTTTTACATACTATAAACTTTTCCATATTATTTGAAGGTTTGTCTGTCCGTGTCATTGTTTTATATTCGATTTAGATGGATGAATCTGTGTCAAAGAAAAAGATGTAGTCATGGGGTTCAAGAAAATATAAAGGCTGCATTTGCTGCTATACGAAACGGAAGTAAAATAAAGACAGCTGCTAGAAACTTCAGTATCCCTGAATCAAAAATTAGAGATCGATTTAAATTGGGAAAAAATTATGACCCCCCATTACCCTGTGTGCAATTAATGTGGGCACGAGTTTATCAAACCTAGGCACGATATTATCAGACCGGTTTGACAATACCACGCTTTTAACGTGTTTTGAAATTTTAAAATAATTACTTCCCTTTTCAATTTTCGATTTTTTTGTTATACGGTATATGTACCTGAATAATTGTCCTACTAATTACTGCATTTTGTTTCTTTTAATATCAAACATTTTCCTAACTATGGACCCAAGTCCTTAGGGGCTCGGTATTATCCAACTCTCCCCTAACACTACTGAGCTGCTAGAACTTGACGAGCTAGAAGAAGTAGAAGAGCGAGATCTTTATCTCGTAATGCGAATCCTTATCAGAGTCATCAAAATCGCTACCCTCGCTGTTAACTGGTGAAATAAAATATGATGGTCTCACCTGAGATCTGGCTGACGTTGATTGTGGCGATTTTGAGTACTCTCCTAACCCCCATTGTAATTCGCTAAGATTTCATTAATTACTTTAGTGTTTGTTGAAAGTGTCGGTGTGTACTGTTGCAACTTCAGTTCCCTATCAGTGCCCCTTTGGTTCATGGGGCAAAATTGGGGCTCGTTGTAGGTGTCCTTCTACTCGGTATGTTCTAGTGAAGCTCCAGCTAGTTATCATTGCCCACTAGTTAATTTGCCATGCCTTTTTTATCATTGTGGTGCTCGTCGAAGGCGTGTGCACTCTTGAGGCTCCGATTTCAGATCATTGCACTCAGATTCTTTTGAACGAGCTGTCATAGCCTTTTTTAGCAAAAATAGATCACGACCCTTCATCTTCTGAAAAATAATTCATTAACTTGATTTAGTCACGAAAACTACACTAACTCAAAAAATACTCATAACTCAAAGTCGACACTTCTTAATAATATTTTTTTGAATCACTGTGACAAATACAACTACAATACAAAATATTCCTATATTCAAACAAACCGTAGCAGATATTGTTTCAATAATAAGAACTATTTTCATTTAACCAGCAATACTCGACTAACTCAAATATTATATAATAATTTCAACAATTAAAATAAACCATTTTCAGTTAGTCAAAAAAATACTTACAGTTGTAAACAAACACACCACTAAGTCAAAATAGTCAAAGAATCGGTCTTAGTTTCTCACAAGTTCGACCACAAAGACCACCCTAACTAAAAAAAATTTACGTGTTCAAAACGCGGTTAATCACGAATACACGCCGAACTCGTAATAATCCGGTATGTGCGTGTACTAACAGCACCTATGGCTTTGGCTAACAATCCTTGTGTTTGGCAGAAAAAATCGCTTATATGTGATTGTAAACAAAATGGCAATCGTAAGCGGTAAGCGCTGTCAAATGGTAAATCGCTATTTTCCTCAAGGACGCAAAGTTAGCGGTCACTGGGAAACATAACCTCAATTAAATATATTTTTATCAAATGTACTGAAAAGTTTTAAACTATGAATAATATATTGAATAATTTAGTGAATGACAATATTGAAGAAGACGAGTTTACTACTCTTATTTTAATGATTGCACAAAAACACCGGTTAACTTAAGTTTGTAAACAAACGTATCTAAGCAAAATGGCGGATTGCGTCACCGCTACTGAAGTTAGCAAACGTGTCCTTGCCGAAAACGAAAGTCTTTTACTTAGCGCTGGTAATCGCTCGCAAGCGATTTTTTCGGCCAAACACAAGGAATGCGTTAGTGTTGTTGGCGGGGGATGTGGATCAAGCTAGTCCGCAATACTAAATTATCTATTATATTTATTCTATAGGTGTCTGTGGTGATTATGTTGTTTTGAATTTAGATTTTATGTACGGGTCTATAACTAGGTGTGCGATATGTAGTAACACATAATTGATGATTAAACGAATTTTCCTATAAGTGAAGTTCTATCACAATTATACGAGTGATTCGTACGAAAAGATTAGTAACACCTGTGAAGAAAAAGAGAAAATACTTATATTGACTTATAAAGTTACTCTTACGTGACGTCACTCTCTACACTAAGTTGGGTAGGGTAGGTAGATAATACAAATAAAAATTGAAGGTAAATCGAAGTTGCGGAGCTGTTCACGTTCAAGGGTTCATTAGTTTAGAGTAAATCTGCTTAAGGCGGTTAACACACTGCACCGCGCCCCGTCGCGTAGCGCGTGGCCGCAGATTTTATTGTTGTATGCAAGTATCTCAATTAATATAGAAAACACGCCTATGACAACACACTGCCGACGCGGGAACGCGCTCCCGCGCAGATTCTGCGCGGGAGCGCGGGGCGTGAAGAAGTAGGGTCAACTTGTATTGAAAATCTGCGCGGGGAAGCAGATTAACCGCTAAGTTAGGCAGATCTGCGCCTCCGCGCGGGGGCGCGTTTTTCTGTCGCTACGCGCACCGCGGCGGGACGCATCTCTAGTGTGTGAACCGCCTTATGTATTTCCAAATCTTTAGGGTTCAGGGAGTGTGGAAGTTACTAATCTTTTCGTATAAATCACTCGTATAATTGTGATAGCACTTCACTTCAAGGAAAGTTCGTTTAATCATCAATTATATTTGTGATTCGTACTCAAGATTAGTAACACTTGTGATTGATGGTTAGTTTTGGGAATTATCAAGGAAATAACAGGACTTGTTATTCATACTTTCACAATCAGTTTGTTATATATCTTTATTGATTTTAATTGCAATAACTAGTTGTAATCATATAATATTTTTAGAGGAGTATTGATTTAGCTGACGTTGTTTCAACCAAAGTCAGTCTGTTATAAAATTTCGCGAAGGTGGTGGATGAGTTATTTTGGCCCGTAGATTTGCGGATTCGACGCTTTTTCTGTGAGCTACATCACGGTAGCAGGGTGGCGGATGCTGTGCGTGGAGAAAATTAACGTGTCTATGCGGCTAGTCTCCTTTATTTAACGATTTATTGTATAGGTGCTAACGGTCTTGAATGGTTTTTTTTACTTCATAAAAGGACATTTGCTTTCCCAAATGGTTTTTGTCGCTTTATGACGTTAGAGCAACGGTTAGACATATTTATGGTTTATCGATATAAAATGGTAAACATAATAAAGGTTGATTATTGGCCGACGTGGACGTTTCAATTAAGTCAGAGATTTTAATAAGAGCCTTTGTTGGGAGGATAGAAATATTTATTTTTATATTAATTTAAGAGAAAGTTTGTACTCTGTAACCAATGCTTGTAAGGTTGCACATTTTTAGTGATAAGTTCTAAAAATATTTCTTCCTTTGGTACCATGTCGAAATAATTCTTACACAGTAACTAAAGCGCGTCACACACGGCGAAGGTAATATAATATTTTATCTTAAGATGCCCTAATATAAAATATTATAGTATCTTAGGATATCACACACGACTAAGATACAATAATATTAAAAAACATGTTCATTTTCTTACGAGTCTGCGTCGGTGCGACACGTATTCCTTGTTAGAGTTATATACAGTGATGTATAAGATACCCTATACAAAGTATCTGAAATACTAGATGCAAGATACTTTAAAAAAAAGTATTTCAGATACCAGATACAAATACTTTTCTGAAAAGGTATCTGAAATACTAGATACAAAATACCTATCTTTTAACTACTTTTTATAGATAAAATAATTTGTAAGAAAACAACATTTAATTGAATTTAAGTTTATTTGTTCGAGAAAACAATTTTCGAATAGATCGCGTTAATAACAAAGATCAGGAAAATGTGACAAGACAAAATATGAAGGTATTAAAATTGAAACTTTATGTTTTAGTTGACATTTGAGTAAAACTAATTCCTCATACATATTGTCGCTCATCTTCCTTCGATGAGGCCTCATTACCATGCCCCCAAAGGAGAAGAGTCGCTCCACAGGGGCAGAGCTGGGCAAACAGGTGTTATACCTATTTTAGAAATATTTTTTTAATTGTAGGGTAAGCATATTTATTGTTGAGGTACTGGAGTGTCTCAAAATCACTGGTGCTACTTGTGTTTTCGCCACTAGCAATAGAGGAATCGGAGTCCTCTAGAAACATATAATAAGAGTCATCTTTTGTTTTTTTTTTATCACCTTCAATGTTGTTTAAAACCTCCGATTTTTGTTTTTCAGATCGATTGATCTTTCTTGTTTCAAACAGGACAAGTTCTTTTACATATTCCTTTCGCGCTTTTGGTATCCATTTCAGTTTAAACATGGGATGGGACACTGGGGCTACAGTCAGGTCACAGGTACAGATGTACCTCGGAAAGTAGGAGTTAGGTGGAAGGAATTACTTTTGTGCCGTGAAAAGACACGCTTGTGTTTTAGAGGCGTTGAAATTAACGAGGTTACTGTCACCCCACTGGGAAACGTAGTTTAGCCTCTGGTTTATTCGCTGAACCATGGCCTCTCTCATGAACATCACGTCGTCACCGCTGGCTTTTGCGTTAGACAGGTATCTCTCAACAACAGTACTATCGTCTGCATACCCAACAATTCCTGGCATTAACAGGTCATTGATGTGTAGCAGGAAAAGCGTCGCAGAAAGAACAGACTCCTGAGGAACTCCGGCATCAATAGCCACTGAGTCAGAGGAGCAGCCATCGACAACTACTCTGATCGATCGTTCAGCCATGAAATCGGCTATCCAACTACAAAAGTCAGCGGGAATAGCGTACCGAGAAAGCTTGCGCAACAGACTTGCGTGCCAGACCATGTCAAAAGCCTTTATGATGTCAAGTGACACGGCAAGTGCTTCGCCGTGCATCTCGAGGGCCTCGCCCCAGAAATGTGTCACATAAACTAGGAAATCCCCAGTTGAGCGTCCTCGGCGAAAACCATATTGTCACGGTCACTGAGGAGATCGTTGTCTTTTAGGTATGAGAGCAACTTGCTGTTGAGCACTTTTTCCATAACCTTACAGAGTATGGGAGTGATGGTGATCGGTCGGTTATTGCATGGGTCGGCACGACTACCCTTTTTGGGTACTGGTTGGACATTGGCAAGCTTCCAGAATTTTGGGACGTTCGTCAAGAAGAGTAGGTGCGGCTTCTCGGTCTCCAGATGGTGATGGACCGTATGGAGATTCGAGTACAGTCCTCTAATGTTCGCAAGGTGAACTTTAAATGGGAGGCCGTTGTTTAAAATTCTTCCTATTCCTTCTTTTCATGATGGCGAATGTTGGGGGGGTGGGGGGTTTTTATTCGAGACGCTACTTAGTCGACCATTGGAAGTTTCCTTGGGCTAAGCTGACCAAAAAAGGGAACTCACCTGGAGACTGCGGGGACGCCCCAACCCCCCCGAAATGGCCATCGGATCCTCCCGTCCAGTCGCCAAGTGGCACGATGGAGCATTTCGGGATTTGTCGCGAGTTGGCGGGGCAGCATTTCACGCGTGGCTAGCGCTCTAGTAGGGCCTCCTATTAACTGCGGTCGGCCAGCGGCTAAAACCGTGCTTCAGATCCCGCTACAGCATAGTCAAGATACCAAAACCGAGGTCACACAGGACCGACAGGAGAGACGGTGGGTGGGACATCTTAGCCGATGACATTTGTAGAAAGATAGTGTGACTTGCACAATTTGTGCATTTAGCCAGTGTCAAGTAAGTATAATCTTTCTTCTATGTTCTTGAGTAATTTCCGAGGTTTCAGTACAGAAGTGGGGTTTTACTGAAACCTCCTCGTGGCCTTCTTGGGAGAGCGCGAACCTTTCAACCTGTTTTGTTTCACTTGCCAACACTCATGCATATTCAGAAACGCTCAGTGATTAATAACACGCCATTATTACACGCTAATATCAACCTCAACACAAAATTTAACAAGAAAACCAAAACCATTAAAGTGACGCTTCGCGCTCCCGCCAAAAAGTCCAATGTCGACTAAAGAAACGACGCGTTGCGTTCAGTTGCGTTCGGAGAGAAAACCTGCGAAGTTAATTTTAGTAAAAGTATCTTAGGGAACAAAGTATCTTCAAAATACAAAGATACCAGGAAAATGTATCTAAATATAATATACAAAATAAAATATTTAGAAAGTATTTCAAATACAAGATGCAAATACGTATTTTGTATCTTGTATCTGTATTTCAGATACTTTTATCTAAGATAAGTCACATCACTGGTTATATATACAGGGTGATTGACTATGAGTGATACGGCCTTACTTCTTGATTTGTTAGACAGCTCCTCAAATGATGATTCTGATCTAGAATATGATGACTGTAAGAAAAAATGTTTAATAAAACATTTTTAGGAATAATTTAATTCTGGTATAGGCAGCAATAATAAGTTAAATAAACATATAATCGACAGCAAAATTATTGCCGAGTTGTTTATAAGTAAACAATTATGTAACTATTTGTCATTCATTGAAATGTAAGTATATATATTATGTATATATAGTATATATATAGTATATTGATATTTACTAAATGTCTTTAATACGTCTGATCTTGTGAAATTCGATTTATTTCATTTTATTTATTGGTATACACAACCGGTAACAACGAAATGAAAAATTGACTTAGTACATGGTCAAAGCTTAGATCTAGGTGAGGAGACCCCTAAGCCATACACAGCATGAATATAAAGAGAGGATTGATACTAACAATATTATTTACCTAAGTATCAGAAAATGCAACGATTTAAAAGTTGAACTAATTTATCCAGGGATCCTGATTTTATTTTAGCAAATTTTAAAAGTTGAACAAAATCCTCTGTAGTTTAGTTTAGTTAGATTGCTTGTCGTCCGCGCATAGCCCGACACAACACCATGTATTTTTATTAAGATGCGTATATTTCGTATCTTAAGATAACATATTATGATACGAAATATATATTTCCATATTTGCATATCGCTCGGTATCTTAAGATACAAAAGATAAAATATAAATTAAGTTCGTCGTGTGTAATGGTTCATAGGATTTATATGGTGAGCGATATTCTAAAGTATGCTCTAAGATAGGTAATATATATTTTATATTATCTTCGCCGTGTGTGACGCGCTTAAGTCCCAAACTAATTCATACTTGGGAACTTGTGGTCGTAATCTGAATATACCCTTAAGAAAATTCCGAAATATGTGGGCCAAGAATAAGGGCAGGAGCTGTTTTGAAGCTATTTAGAGAACTGTACCTGCTACCGCTTCCAAAAAGTTGTTAATAAATCAAAATCTGTCTGAGCAGAATATTTAAATACTTGTAAATTATTATAACTGCAGTATTCGCAGCATTTTTTGATATAAAGACCTTTGTTTCATAAACTTTTATAAACTATTGTTTCATAGGAATTTTGTGGTATAGATGCCAGCATAATATGTTTTTAAGATTCCGATACTTCTCGTAGCAGTAACGCCGGCCAGATAACGTCCCGACGATCTTTGCCAGGATGGCAATGATGATGACTGTCGATTTGGCTACTAGAATTACAGGTGCTTAGAGGGCAATTTCACGGTATGCGATATAACGGGTACAGGCACAGGTACAGAGGGGATACCGTGGTTAATGTAAAGAAATGTTAGCAAAGGTTCAACCATTATACCCATCATTAATTGTTATTATGCCAACAAAAAAAAACTTCTTTGGACATTTTTTGGTGAATACGTCAATAGTCTCCGCATCAGGATCTTTACACCATGATACTTTAAGCATTTACACCATGATACTTTTTATACTACTAGAAAAAAGGTCAATTTCAAGAATGCCTTAGTTAAACACCAGTTACTGAAAGTGGATTCAGATATTTTTCATTCAATGTCTGGATGAAATATATTTTCATTGATTATGCTATATTCCTTATACTTTGTTTATTTTACTCTGAGATTATCAATTAATTCACAACGTTCGAACACGGCAAGCTCGACAACTTCTATTGACAATAATATAACAAAACACTTTGTTCTGTCAAAATTTCATTATTCAAAAATCGCGTGATTCAAATAAGGCTTTCATCTATTTATTTAACGATTAGGGTTAGGCAGACGAGACAAGAAGGATGCTGTCGTCCCGTGGATTTTTTTCTCCTGTGTATTATTTATTTACTATTTTTACTATTTGCCCCTACCATGTGTCAAAAGCGACTTTTGTTTGGAAGTCCGGAAAAAATAGTATCCTTTGAGAATCTATTTTTGAAAAGGTTTTCGTGGTGATTCTTCATAAAAAAAATTACTGACCAGACTAAAATTTCTACGGTGATAAGTACGGCAGCCGCAGCAGTTTGAGCGACGACTTTAGCTGGTTCAGTAGTACCGCGAAGTGCGGCTGCTAGCATAGCATCTCCGACATCAGAAGCTGCTTCCAGCGCAGCAACTAGAAGCGCCGGTGCTGCTAACCAGCGGGCACCACGTCGCCACCAAGATTGCTAAACAATTTTTAAAAGAAACTGCTAATAAAAGAGATTTTAGTAATTTGGTTATTTTAATGAGATGTACAAGATATTTCTTATGTCAATTCAAAAAGATAATAAATCAATCTATAAAAAATCGAAGTCAAATTCTAGAACAAAATACCTACTTATCACAAGCTTGAGTTTTAAGAGTTTGTAGCCGGCTATTTTCTGCATTGCATACATAAACAGAAGTTAAATAGCCATATCACTTGTGATAGGGAATTAAGAAGAAACGATGGCACTACAATAACTTAGATCTCGAACCAATATAGAAAAGTTCATTTTCTACATTCACCCGGCCGGGGACCATACCCGGAACCTGAAAATGGCGTTACCGTGAAAAAATATAAAGTATATAAATATAAAAAAGTTTATATATGGTGGTTTAAAGTTTATGGAGTTGGTGTATCCTCATGGATACTTGGACCCGGTCCGAGAGTTACATCATACTCGTACTGATCAAACGCCACCTGGGAAGGGTTATATGCTTAATAGAAGCGATAGCCAGAGGACCAGGGCGACGTAGTATATAACGTACACTAGTTAAACTACATTATAGAAACGATATATATAAGTACCTTTGACATTACTGCAATAAGGAGCAGAAGCGAAGTTGCTGCTGTCACGAATGCACTTAGCTTTCCATAGCCCATCACCAGACGAATAGTTGGCTTAGTTATTCTGATAACCAAAGACAAGATTAATGCATTTCTTTATCAAGTAGGTAATTTAAAGCGAGCGATATTTTAAATCGTTCTTTCGGTTAGGTATTACACACACATTTTTTTGTTTTTTCTCATGGAATGTATTCAAAGAAAAATAAAGAATTACCTTCTCGCAAAGCTAACGTTGTTAAGTCTTTGAGCCACTTCTTCATCATCTAATTCCAATTCCACGGGTTGTGAGGCAAAAGCACATGCTGACATCGATACTCCCAGTAAAGCTACTAAAAGAGCTCGTAATTTCATCCGCACTCCTTCGGGGCTTTCGCCCCCTGGAACTATTAGCTGTAAAAACCAACTGTGATGATAATAGAACTCAATCACTGTCATGGCTTAAGCCTTCCTTAAATATAAAAAGGAGACCACAAGAAGCAAAATTAGGGCGACTGAATTCGAGATCGAGTTTATACCATAGGCATAATCCTCTTTCTTATATAAAATTTTCTCCATTGTTATACCCATTCCTTTGTTGTGGCCTAATACTAATAATTTAAACCTCACTTGAAGCCTTTTTAATTTGCAATTTCTAGATTTTAATAAAAGCATTGCATAGGTACGTTTACGTTTGGGAAATGAAGTTTCAAAAGATATGAATTTTATATAAAACTAGCGACCCGCCCCGGCTTCGCACGGATGCAATGCTCTGCTATATTATGCATGTATTATACATATAAACCTTACTCTTCAATTACTCTATCTATTAAAAAACCGCATCAAAATTCGTTGCGTAGTTTTAAAGATTTAAACATACATAGGGATATAGGGACAGAGAAAGCGACTTTGTTTTATACTACGTAGTGATGTAAACAAAGAAGTCTAATGAAGATTGACTATTTTAGTAATTAAATCGAATTAAAATTTTATTTTTATGCAAAGAATTTGGTTCAAATGAAAAGTAACTTACGAAGATTGGTTAAATTAGCCATTATTTGTCGTAAAAAGTAAATGACAAAAAAAAGTTATTGTGGGTTATCCATAAGAGATAGACATATACCATCACGGACTTTTCTGTAGACCTTTTCAATGTGTACAATACTCAGTACATTATTTTGATAAAACTCGTAGGGTTCAGCCTGCGTTTGCAATGTAAGCGGAAAAAATGTAATTATTTACGACATCACATTAGAAACCTCAAAAATAACAGTACTTCTCCACCATTTAATGGATGTTATTATACATATAAACCTTCCTCTTGAATCACTCTATCTATTAAAAAAACCGCATCAAAATCCGTTGTGTAGTTTCAAAGATTTAAGCATACAAAGGGACATAGGGACAGAGAAAGCGACTTTGTTTTATACTATGTAGTGATGTAAACAAAGAAGTCTAATGAAGATTGACTATTTTAGTAATTAAATCGAATTAAAATTTTATTTTTATGCAAAGACTTTGGTTCAAATGAAAAGTAACTAACGAAGACTGTAGAACTCCTATGCATTTTCAGATCTCTATTTAAATAGCACGTTCATGAAAGAAATCGAATGATACTTAAAGGACTCCATTAGACTAACAAAAAAATGACTTATTTTTCTTTTTTTTAAGTTGGAGTTACAGAGATATGTAATGAATAACCTCAAAATATTAAGGTTAGGATTTGAGTCGTTACTTTTTAGAACCTGCTATTTAAAAAATGTAACTAGGTACCTGCCAATTAAGAATGATCAGTTCAATGAATAGGTACATAATTCTGAACATTTTAAAGCGACGAGTGATAAACTGCTCATTATTAAAGACTGACTTTATATACTCAGAGGGTTACGGGAATTATTAACTATTCTAAGTCTAATTCGGTTGCATTTGTCAGTGTCGTACAAAAACCACTATAAATCGTCATTGTAGTGATAATTTTTATTGTATAGTCACTGACACCAACTGAGACCTTAAACTCATTTTATCCGATCTGAAATATGGAGTATGGTCAGTGATAATAAGTAATATAGTTTATTGAAACATATCCAATCTTGAGTTTCTAAGATGAACCACTTTAAAATAAAAAATAAATAAATCTTTCCTACATTCACACCAATTAACCTAGCACAAAGTAAGCACTGTAAGGCTTGTATTATGGATACTAGGGTAACGGATAGACATACATATATCATAAATAAATAAGTTAATATTTATAGAAATATATACAAACATCCATGACTCAGGTACAAATGCTGGTATTCATCATACAAAACATCTGCCCCTACCGGGATTTGAACCCAGGACTGTCGGTGCGAAAGGCAGGATCGCTACCGTTGCACCAAACGGTCGTCAGATATAAATAATAGGTTGGAGAAAAAGAAATCCATTATTTTTATATGAACTTCAGGACTTTATTTAACATGCTTCGGATTGTCCGATTTGGGTCAAATATGCACCGTTTTGTTGTATGATTTGTTGCCATTTTAAAGGTAACTTCTAATGCCTCTCTCATAGAAGTCCTGGTCTCTATTTGCAAAAAACTCTAGTAGTCGATATTCACAATCCTCCCTAGATGCCAATTTTTTATCATTAAAGAAATTTTGCAATGCAAGAAAAAGATGATAATCGCTTGGTGCCAAGTCCGGACTGTATGGCGGATGCATTAAAACTTCCCAACCAAACTCCCGAAGTTTCTGGCGAGTCACTGTAGATGTGTGTGGCCTAGCGTTGTCCTGGTGGAACACGACACCTCTCCTGTTGGCCAATTCTGGCCGTTTCTGGTCAATCGCTATCTTCAAACGGTCCAGTTGTTGACAGTAGAGATCAGAATTTAGCGTTTGGCCATATGGAAGCAACTCATAATAAATAATCCCCTTCCAATCCCACCAAATGCATAGCAGAACATACCTCGCCGTTAGTCCTGGTTTGGCCACCGTTTGAGGTGCTTCACCGCTCTTTGACCACGATCGTTTTCGCATAGGGTTATCGTATGTGATCCATTTCTCATCTCCAGTCACCATCCGTTTAAGAAATGGGTCTATCTCATTCCGTTTGGCCAAGGCTTCGCAGATGGAAATTCGATCCATCATGTTTTTTTCTGTTAATTGGTGTGGCACCCAAACATCGAGCTTCTTTTTGAATTCAGCTTTGTGTAAATGGTTTTAAACTGTTTTATGGTCGATTTTTAGCTCCTGGGCGATGTTACGACTGCTAACATGCCGGTCAACTTCGATCATTTCTCCGATTTTATCGACATTTTCGACGACCGGCCTAACTGTGCGAGGTGCATCTTTCACATCAAAAATTCCTGAACGGAATCTACGAAACCAAAATTGCACATAATTGGCTGTTACAGTATCGGAACCATAAACACCATTCACAATTTTAGCCGCCTGGCTTGCATTTTCGCCTTTGTCAAAGAAAAACTGTAAAATGTCCCGAATTTTCTCTTTGTTCACTTCCATTTTTAACACCCTGTAACTCACAACTGAATGCACCAAACAAAAAACAGCAAAATATTTTTTTTTACTGCGAAATGTCACCTTTCCAACGAGCATAAATCTGAAATTGTTTGATCGATACTTTACGAGAAATCTATCAGTACAGCCATCTACCGAAAAAATAATGGATTACTTTTTCCCCAACCTATTATAAATATATAAATAATATAAATAAATATTTTTTTAATTTATAAATATATCATAAAAATTATAAAGCTACGATGAATAATAAAAGTGCCAACCGATTTGTTTCTTTTTGTAAACGATTTTAACGATTACAAAGGTTTAAATGCGCCAATATGTATTACACAACTAATTTCACGCGCTACACGAAGTGATTATGGTATTAATAAAAGTCAATTATGATAAGAGGATAAAAATAAAATGATTTTGTTTAATATGAGCATTTACAATGCATGTATTGAACGTCGAAGCTATGCCATGGTCTCGTAAGTCCTACTTCGGAAGACCTTGTACCGGGAAGAAGCCGCAAGAAATTCGTCAAGAACTGTTTTTTCTGCCTTTTATTATGTGTTGAATTACATACCTAATTGTACAACATTTAAGAAAACTATTCTCGAACGACCAAGAAGTATAAGAAAAATTTACTATTACGATAAATGGATTTTTTGCAGTAAAATTAATTACAAGTAATTAATAGAAATGAAAAAAAAGTAATTACAAGAAATTAATAGAAATGAGGCTAAAATTAATAGAAATAATAGCTGCGGGCATTCTTTTCTTTTAAGCTATCACCGATATTATTGGAGCAGAGCGAGCGAAGCTCCCATGGATCAGCTTCAATGGCGCAATGTCTGTTAAGACATAACTTCCCGAGTTCTTAACCGATTTTAATATTTTTTGTGTGGAATCGAATCAATAGACTTAGGACCAGATTGTAACGGAGCCTGAATTTTGAAATTCGCAAAAATTTCCATCGAAACAATTTTTTTTTTCAGATATTGCGCTCTGCTCCAAAATATGGTGCTGGCGTGGCTTTGTGCTTAGCAACTGCATCGCCTAGTTATAATAGCCTTTGTTCATGAGTTTATTTTTAATAACCTATTTAAACTTCGTTATAAAGAGTTAAATTTGTACCCAAAAATGGGTCTCTTGCATTTTGATGGCTGAAACTTGTAACAGCAAGTTTAGTTTTGTT
Organism: Calamotropha paludella; assembly: GCA_927399485.1. Classification (NCBI taxonomy): domain Eukaryota; kingdom Metazoa; phylum Arthropoda; class Insecta; order Lepidoptera; family Crambidae; genus Calamotropha; species Calamotropha paludella. The sequence continues at coordinate 13,597,382 of OV656812.1, forward strand.
CCTAGTACCTATAAATTATAAGAACTTCCCTCTTTTTTGTAAAAGTGTCACAGTTTTTACGTACGTAAATGTTATAAATTCCTTAAAAAATTTTCAAAGAGAATCTTTGTTTTGCAGGTTGTTTGTGGCGCGCACCACCCTTTTTTTACGGATAAATATATCTTCAATATTGGAAGCTGAGCCCCACAACAATAGTCCATAAGTCATTATACTATGAAAATAACCAAATGAACAAATTTTGCCGTTTTAGTATCAGTGTAAAATGTTAAAAGAAATAAGACTAATTCTCATTTCTTTTAACATTTTACACTGCGGAACTAAGAAATTTTTATATTATAAAAAAATCTACATTATGCACTCTCTTTTTTTTCAATTGTTTTAACATATATTCGCTTAAAATGGATAACTATCAGTTACCGCACCCATGCTATGCAAAAAGGTCTCATATTATATTTTAGTTTAGAGGATGTGCAAATGAAGCATAAAAAACCAAGTTTAAATCAAATATTATTAAAATTTAAGGTCGCTAGAATAATATACCCTACCATTCAACACTTTTTTCAACTTTTTAAATTTATTTTATTATTATAGCAGTGTCATTGTGTAGTTGCCATTTCCTTACCTTATCAGGTGTGTTATTTGCGTGATTCTCATGTTTGATCCTTAATTGATCCAAAAAATTATTGCTTTCAGTTTCCATTCCGACTCTTGTTAACACCATTCGACATTATAACAAACACAAATATAAAACGATGTTACTTCATGAGTAATCACACGATTATTTCATGATTGATTTAAATTTATTGAATGTGATTAGAGTCATTGTAGCTGTAGGAAGAATAACAAAGAGTATGAACATCCAAAGAAAATATTAGAAAATGAAGAGAGCTTATTTATTTGCATTGTTGCGAACTCTTTGATGTTTTGACGTCATTTAAAAAGAAAACTATTTGTAGAGTAAAAATAGGTTTGTTATACTAATAGGTGTATACGACCTTCTTTCTTGAGGCATGTGGAAATTCATCAAAGTCACTGTGTTGTATAAAGGAGTAATCAAACTTATCCCCTTCTGGTTACGTGATTCGATCGCATATTTCGATCCATCGGACAAAAGAGGAAATGAATACACGCTATGGACGTCTATTATATTATAAAGATCCAGTCTGAAATTAACACTAACTCGATCAACAATAGCGACGTTGGTGATTATGGGGTACTACAATATCTTTACATTGTAGTACCCCATAATAACAACATTGTTGGTTTTTAATACTAAGAAGAATAGATAGCACTGTTTACTCTTAGTAGTAATAATATTGTATAAGATGTATACTTCAATATAGTATAGTTAAGTGTGTGGTTCCCGGCAGGGACGAATAGCACCAACCCTTTACTCTTAAGGTAGTCCTAAATGTTTAATAACGATACTGGAGGCATTAACTACACATGACAAAACGAGTAGCAGCGTTTTCCGAATTATGGTCGTTTACAGCGATTTACCTTCCAAAAATGGGGAAAAATACCTCTAACCTGAAAACTGGGCGACGCGAATTGCCCTGAATCGCATTGCTTCTTAAGAATGTACCTACATGCAATTGAAATCCAGTCGACTCTATGTCGGTCGAATTGCGTCGCACACATAGTGTGTAAAGACACACAACTTGTTGCCTACAAGATTTCTTTCAAATAGTTTTATTACTAAAAACGAGGACATATTTCATATGTAAAGATTTTTTACGCTATTAGTTAAAAAACCTTGTTCTTGACCTACAATGATTTATAGCGAATGATTTTTAATGTCTCCAAAAGGTAATTATACTTACGTTTCCGGACAAAACATAATGAATCATCCTGATAGTAATACTTACGTCAATAAATGAAACAAATATGTAGATATTATAATAAATATATTTTACTATAAATCACAGACACATAAAAATTGACGGAAAACGCAAAATTCCTGGCACCAATTGAAGGTCATCATTAAAATGGGTGGTACTTTTTGCTTCAATTTGCTGATTGATTTAAGGTTTAGGTGAGCTAACAGCAGTAACAAGTTCAATATTTTGATGAACACTATAATCAACTGACCGGTGAGATGGGGTAAGAAAAGTGCTGGGTTCTCCTGAAAATTAATGTTTTGATTAGTCCACCTAAAAGTGTAGTGAGATAGGCGGTAGAAATTTCATTTCTTAGCTGGTTTGAGGTTATGTGCTTAATTTTTCTGGCCGTTTTTTTATGTTGGTAGTATATAGAAGAGCTACTGGATTATAAAAATAGAAAAGAAGATGTTTCCTCTTGGGTCATCTCTATGTAAGCAATTGTAAAAAATTGCCAAAAACACAAGGATGTGTTTATTTTTATTTTTTTTAATTCACAATGCCATATTTTAATATGATTTACATATTTTAAATCTTAAAATCAAATACCAAAATTGATGTAGATTTGAAGTACAGATTGTTGAAATCTCGTTATATGCCAGAAAAGACTGCCAAGATTCTATAGTCCATTTTTTTTAGCATTAGAAATTATGTAAACAAAGAAGCAGTGGTGGCTAACCTTGTGCTGGAGTCCACTTTGGCCGGCTTCAGGCTAGTCCATTGTTGAACAGATTAAATAACAAATAACAACAAAAACTTTTATCAAAAAACTTCAACAAAAACAATAGAAACCTAACAATAAATCAAAGAAAATAGTCAAAACAGATAAATGCAGACGTTGACATTTGTCGCTATTGTTGCAAATGGCGGCCATGTTAAGCGACCATTTTATAAATCACCTAATACGTACCATACGTATTACAACATCGGCATGTACTTTTTATTTTGTCTGTTGTTCTGTTGGTCGTTCTGTTCATTTTGTTAATTTTTTTCTGTTGGTCGTGTCAAACTGACCAACGTTTCGTTCCACAATGCAAACTTGTGAATGCAGACTTCTGCTTCTTAACGTATTTTTAGTGTAAACTTTTCACGATGTTACGTTTTGCTTGTTACATTATATGTGTACAATAAAGTAGCCAAATTTTGTTCTTTCTAATGCTAAAAAAAACGGACTATAGTTTGTGACGATAAAAGAAAGCTAAAATTTCAAATGCCATGGTTCGGACGCTTGTTGTTGTCAGTTTATACTGAGTACAGCGCCAGAAATTGCGAGCCAGTAAAGGCCCTCATTAGTAGCTGAAATCCTTTGTTACTCAACAACTCACTAAATGGAAAGATGCTGTACATAATTTCAAACATCATGGCGAAAGCTAGTACCGCAGATCTGCTGTTTTATTGGCTGATAATTTTATGAAGGTGTATAATAAATCTCAACCAAATGTGAGTCAGATTGATAGCGGATACTTAGAGCAAATCCAAAAAACTCTTTAAATGACAGATAACTTAATAAGCTTTGTGTTGCTAATGATGAAGATTTCAACAGATTGATCTTTCACACAAAAGTGCGTTAGCTATCAAAAGGAAATTGTCTGACTCGATTTTACAATCTGTTTGACTCTGTCATAGAGTTTCTGGAAAACAAAGACACAGAATTGCGTGACAACGATCACATCAAAGAATGATATCGCATATCTGACAGAACTTTGTAAATTGCTTAATGATATGAATCTGCAACTTCAAGGGAATGACTTTAACTTAAAAAAAAAACAACAAATGTCGTCGCTGCTTTCGTAGCCAAGCTGCTCTTAAACAAGTAGAATATCGGCAGACGTGAGTTTCATAATTTTCCTTATTTATCAGTATCCTACAACAACGACGACTTGCTTGTCTACTGCCAACATTTGGAAAATCTTCAGTGATTTCATTGAAAGATTCGAGGACATTTTGGGATTGGAAATACCAGACTGGGTGATCCTTTTTCAAATGTCAACATAGTAATATCACCCAACTGGAAGAAGAATTTATTGAAACTGACAACGAACGAGGAAATAAAAATTAAATTAAAAAAAGGCTTCCAGCAATTTTGGCTACAGAGGTCGATCGTTCAACGATTTTTTGACAGCATTCCAATCGTCATATTTGTGTGAACGTGGATTTAACCCTTTGATAACGCTGCTTACTTAAAAGAGAAGAGAATCGTTTGCAAGTTAACGAACGCGGTGACATACGACTGTTTTTGAGTAAAATCGAACCTGATATCAATAAACTTGTTAAAAATCATCAAATTCATCCATCTTATTACATAAGTTTTAAAACTAAAATTGATTATCTATCTATATTGTTTATTTTAATTTGATTAAAATATATTCTTAATATTATATAGTTGCGGGTTAATTGCTCTCATTGGTAAAATGATCTAGTTTAGAATGTAAGTTTAAACACCAGAACCAACTAATATGTGCTATATTACTACTGTAACTAAATTAATTAGTCATTAAATTGTGGTTTTAAAATTTTAGGTGTATAAAAAATTGGGGGCGCTGAAAAATAATTGATTTTCAAATGGGGCATTTAAAGAAATAAGTTTGATAATCTCTGCTATACAGGAAAAAAGTTAGTAAAGATTATTATTATTATTACTTTTGCTAAAATAAAAAGGCTGTTGAATAACTGTTAACACATGGGAAACAGTTATTCCCTATGCTATGGAAGTAAACTTTGGAGAAAGAGTGGAGCATAACCCAACATGTGGGTTGTGCGGATTGGGACTACAGCAGAAAAAGATGAGACAAAGGGCTAAACGTGTTTTGCGAAGCCGAAGCGAAGATAGTAAATTACAGGTCACCTAGCTAATGACCGCCTGTAGCTCGTTGACTCTACCAATTGCATGTCAACCTGTCTAATGATTGTGCCATAAAGTACTTACTATATGTTCTTTTAATAGAAAATTATTTCAAATAGTTCTTAATATAACTCTTACGGTTAGACAGCCAACGACAAGACAAGCGTACTGAACCAGACCCATTGAAGTGCCTATGATTTTCAAATCATGTATTAACATATGGTTGCGATCTATTTCACTGACACCAGAAGAATTTTCAGCTGTCGGTATCTCTCCGAAATGTCTTCTCAAATGATTCGCGTTTATCAACTGTGGAATAAACATAATTATTGTGTGACTGAGTGCTCTTTGTTGATCACCTCTATGATTAATATTATTTAGCAGAGGCAAAAGCTACTGATGGCCTATATAACTGCTATTAACTATTAATTTAGAAAAATACTAATATTTACCAAAAGTTTTCGGTGTGTGTTAGAAGTTTAGCCACTTGTCAGTCCGCCATCGCGCGCCCTACCCCCCTCAATAGCTCGTTCGTTAGTAAAAAAAAATGTCTCGACATTTTTTTGATAAAAATGGTGACAGCTCTTAGATAAAAATGCCATTTTCTCGCTAAATAATGAAGCTAGGACCAAACAAAAAATACTAACGTAAATGTTTGGATATCTGTAACTCAAATATTAATTGTAATTTAAAAAAAAAAAGTGGGCCACGCGTAAATTTGAATATGGTAGTAATTGCTACCAGGGACTGACGAGGGGTGTTGGCTATCGGTAGCAGTTGCTACCGTGGACTGACAAATGGTTAAACAACAGTATATCAATAAAGTAAAATGTGAATATTTCACATTTGATGTACAACATACAAAACTTGAACTTCAAAATCGCTAGATAGTCTCCAAAGGTCACAAAACAGCCCGATCTACGAATACGAAGGTATCCTTGGAAGGTATCCTCGACGACCGTTTGGTGCAACGGTAGTGATCCTGCCTTTCGCACCGACGGTCCCGGGTTCAAATCCCGGAAGGGGCAAATGTTTGTATGATGAATACGAGCATTTGTACCTGAGTCATGGGTGTTTTTATATATTTCTATGAATATTACATGTCTATGTATTATATATGTGTGTCTATCCGTTAACCTCGTATCCATAACACAAGCCTTACAGTGCTTACTTTGAGCTAGGCTAATTGGTGTGAATGTAAGAAATATTTATTATTATTTATTTATTATTTATCCTTTTAAAATTCACTGCCTGGTTTTTATGTCTTGTATTACCCACCGGGTAATAATGATACGAGGACAATTGAACAACTGGTGAAACTTGATCAACGAATACAAACATATCTCCAGAACTCATTAACTGGTGAGGCTCACTAAAGTAGTTTTATATCTTTTGTAAGAAGGATCTATTAGTAGACCCTTGAGAGATTTTAATCTTTAGATTCTTAGTCTGCTGCTTGGTGAGGGCTTTGAGATGTTTTGAGGGTGGTTCGCTATTGACTATACTTAAATTTGGGCATTACTTTACATACATTCAGGGCTGAATTGTAACCCTAAAAATTGTAATTAATAGAGCTAAAAAATCAAACCAAATAGAGTGTTCATTTAGCAACAATTAAAAACTGACTTTTGTAAGGCAAAGGATTTAATTATTTTAATTATTTTTTCATTTTTGTTTGTTGGGCATATTATATAGCATCATCAACTTGTGATGTGAGTAGTACATCTGTATCACTTTTAATATCATGATAACACAAATCCCCAAAGCATGTAATTTTAATACTGAAAGCTTAATTACCAGTCCAATAGAAATACTTACGAATCCAAGACTTCCATAAAAGTAAATATATGGGATACTTATTCCAAAGGAAGGATGTTGACAGAAGACCCTTGTGTTACCTAAGTAAGGCTTTAGTAAAGGAGCCAGGACTTTGTTGAACGGCAATTTCATTGTAATGTTTTCTTGTATTGTTTTCTTGTGACAGCATTATGTTGTGATTACGGCATTGAAATAAAATACCATACTGATGGGCCAAGGTTGTAAATCAAATGTCGAAATGTGATTTGAGTTACGATTTTATCTGTGTGATTATTGAAGCGTTTAATCTATGGTATATTATTTTTACTCTCTTTATATTTATCAAAGAAACAATATTGGCCTCGGAGGTGGACCTCTCAGAACAATAACTAAAGCTATAAAATAAAAACTGTATAACAGCTCTCGTATTCACTTAAAGTAATCTAACATACATGGGTAAGAGCGAAATAGACAACAATTGTAAGGTTTTATTTTCACGTCATTGTCACAAACTCTCAAAGTACAAATGTCAAATGGTTGTAATTTGGTTGTATATTATACTACTAAATTAAAAGTACGTCTTTGATGAACGTGGTTTCTGAAGTAAGACCAAATTCAATGCGGTCGTATTACAGTGGCCGAACAGCTTTGTGAGCGGCTTGCGTGAAATTATATTATTTTACAAGGAAGTTCGTGATAAAATAACAGGAAAGTGTGCATATAGACGCTTCAGACATCTTAGAGTCTGCGTCCAGGATGGCTTGTGTTGTTCCAGACTGCAAGTCTCATATATCACGAAAAGAAAATACGGATGAGGTGTTATCATTTCATCGGTGAGATTGGTTTCTAAATTCTCATATTTTGACAATATAACAACGGTATATTCAGAAAATTGTAGTAAACTAATATTACAAATAGATGCTGAATGAATGCTCCATGAGTTTTGGTTTAAATTGTCTTATTTTCATGCCTTCTGTTTTGTATATGATAGTATGATAGTGATGTGTTCTTTGTTATCGATGTCAACATTTTTGGTTTTTACTTTTTGCTTTAGTTTTCCCAAAGATGAACCTATTAGAACTGAATGGATACGCCGTATATCAAGGATCAATTGGACACCGAAAGCGCACAGTCACATTTGTTCGAAATATTTTAGACTACATTCATTTGAGCCACATAAGAACATTTGATTTCGGCGGCTGAAAGCAAATGCTATACCCACATTACATTTACAGAACATGCAATTGCTCCTTTTTTATTCCAAACATTATCTTAGTCTTGCTTTGTCATATAATTATTTCGATCCTACCAATAAATATTCAGATTTTCAATTAACATTTTGGCAGCGTGTATCCCAAATAATAATGATAGCTTATTTACAATAATGTTTTTGTGTTTCAGAAACCACTATCGCATTAAGAAGGAATTATGAACCACCAAGTAAACGCCCCAAATCTATGACCACAGTTGAAACAAATACTGATTCCGATATCTCTGAACTGATATCTAATTTACAGAAAATTATAGCAGATAATAAAAAACCAAATTGGAATATTAAAAAAAGAGTTAGAAAGGATTAAAAAGACCAGCAAGTGACGTCTTCGCAAAATAAACACTAACAAAGAGAACATTAAGGAGCAACGCGAAGAAATCTCAACTCTATAACATATTGATAGAAAAATTGAAACAAGAATATGTTCAAGCCGAATACCTAGCACTTTTAGAGTGTGTAAACAAAAATGACAAAAATTCGCGGCGAGAACTGAACTCAATTCCGGAAATAGCGTTTAAAAAATGTTTTGATGATTGGATTAAGTTAGCGTAAGTGTATCGTTTCTGAAGGAGCATACTTTGAAGGTGATAAAATAAATTTGGATGAATAACAAACATTGTGTATATTATTGATCTTTTCCCGGTACTTTCTTGACAGAGTAGTATATAAAAATATAAAAATAATAAGTAAATATGTATAAAATAATAGTTGGTTAATTTAATTTAAATAGTCGATTAATTTTCCTTTAAAATTTTTCCTCTTTTTTAATCTTTACCTATTAAAAATTTAATGTTGAATGCAGTGTTCACTAATGTACTGCTAGAGGTCTAACTTAAAATAGAAACATGTAGCCTAATATGATAAACCTATACAAAGCGCAATTTTTTAACTGTACCTATCTGGTTTCTCTAGATACTGAAGACTGCAAATCTAATAAATAAATTGGTTCGGGTCCAAAATTCTACTCATCAATACTGCATTATAAAATGTTTATATTGCAGATTCTACACGTTTATTATGACACATTACCGTCCGTTCTAGTGTCATAGACATACCAACAGCATATTTTTTTTTACATGTTTTTAATTTTATTTTTATCGATAATAATATCGATGCCGTTACTTCATTGACGTAAGGGAAACTAGTGACTACCTTATAAATTACGAAACAAAATTTGTATACTTATTTCTTTCTTACACATTTACAACTGTATAAGTCAAAATAGTATGAACTAACGTATTGTGTTGTTATTTTAGCACTCCTTCTATAGCTTTAGTTATTGTTCTGAGGGTGGACCTACAAAGTTATGTTCAGCAAGATTAAGAAATCATAATAAGGATAACACCGATAAATGCTGTTCATAACAATATCCAGCTAAAGAGAAAAATGGTGCTCTAACGGTGTCAGAATGAGTTATAACATGTGAAATATCAGTTTGATAGAATGGGTAATAATAATCAAAATTATATGCAACGACAACTCGTTTATTTTTACCTATACCGCCAACATAAACAAAAAGTTATTCGCTGACCACTACAGCGTTGAAAAGATTTATCTCGTTAGTAAGTAGAGCCTTACCTAGCTAATAAAACCTAACTTATAAAAAAAAAAACACTATCTTCCGTTCTGTACATCCCATTTTTGCTCTGGGGCATTAGGGGCATTAGCACAGTGACTTCCTCTGCCACGCCTAAATTTGTTGCTAAGACTCCTAAAGCTCTATATTGAGCTTAGATGTGAATAGCATCGCAAACGTTAGTAAAGTCGATAATAGCGATGGCAACCCCGGAATTCTCTGTTGACATTTTGTTAAGGCAGTTAAAAAGTAGACCGCGGGGATTCGGTGAACGAATGTGGATTTGAATGTGCCTCGCGGTATTGAATTTGCCAGGTTCCGGAATAAAAAACCGATCTTTATCCATCTCTTTTATTCGATCATTAATTATTTTGTATAGAAGTGTTACTGATTGTAAAATTAGGCGCTTATGATTGCTAAAACGACTATCAGTTCAAGTTTCGACAAAGTTCGATATCAGAAGAGAGATGTACATACTACCTGCTCTATTTAGTTCGTTTCGCTATCCAGAAACCGTTTCATAATAGTGCAATACTCAGTCTTTTTCAGACATTCATCACCAATTATAAGCGTGATTTGATTTAACTACTCTAGCCGTTAACCACGAGTTAGTAATTCTTTAATCGCAATTTTCATGTTTTACAAATCCAGAGTTACTACCCGACAATTTGAGTTTTACATAGATTACTTAAGTTTATTAAAGAAAATTTAATAATAGTAGAGCATACGAGCCACGCCCTAATATGGCTATTCATTCCACAACTAAACTCCGATGTGTTAACGTGTATTACAAGAAGTGGTTCAAATGGCCCATTGTACTAGAAAGGACTGTACTAGATCTGTAGAAATAACGTCGACCTTACAAAAAGATAATGTTACGTTCCACTGTTAAGTTTAAGTTCATTAGATAAGTAAAATATATTTTTCTTTAAACAATCAAAAACCCCAATAATGTCATTATTTCTTTTGTCAATTTATAAAATAATAGCGAACCGCTCCGGGTTCGCACGGGTATTTAACAAAAAAAAAATCATGAATTATAAGTTTTAATCCACACGCACACGTACACCTTTCTTTTTGCTTCTGGGGTTAAAAGAGTGCATTAAGTATAAATAAAGTTTGGATGTTGTTATTTTAATGATTTTTTGTAATTTTTCAATACTTGATTAACATATTTTTATTTCTAAAGTTTCTACAAAACAGGCCATTTCATTTAATGGGTCTGAGGTTCCCTGTATACGATATTTGATATTGTTTTATTTTCTGGCAGCAGATAAATTGCAATTAAATTGTATTTCAGGAGCTCCGACCCGCGATAGGACAACGTACAGTTGGCCATGAGTAAAATATTATTTTCATGAGTCGCTCTCTACTAATTTGAAGGTTTGGCCCTAGGTGTTGTTAATAATTAAGGCAAATAGTGTTTTTACCGGAAATTGATACCGTTTAAATGATATTGTCAGATCAGTTGGGATCATAGGTATCCTCATTATATGAGCTTGTTGACCAGCTGCTGGGCCGGTGATTATGGTTGCTATAATTATTAAATTGTCATTCAATTCCTTAATAAGCAGCCTTGTCCCATTGCACATGCTCGGTGGGCTTAAATTTCTCAAAAGAATGACTGGGATTCCGATTTTTGACGTCAATTCGTGTGGTGGCAGTTCAGAAATGCTTAGTGAATTTAAAAATTTCCAGAGGATAATAGACTGCGCATTCGATATTAGTCACGGTGTTCTTCGATTAGTATTATTTTATTTGGCTGGGGACTTTTTGAATAATCAGATAGTTTATTTCATTGACAATATCATTCCTAGATGACACTATTGCCCTGGAACCCTACAAATCAAAATAAATGCTTCGCGGTCAATGCCGTTAAATTGCACAAGAGAATGATTTTCCGGTGGATAACCTTTCTAGAAAAATAGATGAGATCATGATAAGAAAAAGCATCGGCTGAGTATTGACCGTGCCTGACAATGTGCTGAGGCAATGATACTTGTAATAGGTATATCAAGAAGAGATGGAATAGAGTTCGGAAAGTGATGGGTGGAATTAAGCGGAAGGATGTGCATGTTGCTTGGGAGGTGGTTGAGTGTGATCACGAAGATAAATAGCAACTCCACCACCTCCAGAGCAAAATGGTTTTCCTTTCTTTGAATGCATATACACACTGAATTTTCCATAACTGAATATCCCGAGTACGATGTCACGGGCTTTTGCTTGCATAAAAATAATAAACAAAGTGATTAAAACAAAATTTAATATTAAACATGGAAATTTAAATAGTTTAATTCTAATAAAATTAAAGACAAAAACAAATTACACTACACAAAAAGTAGACTATTAAAGTAAATAGATATTATTACAGTAAAAATCATCTCTAAGCATGTTGGAACAATGTGAAATTAAAGCATCTTGTATAGCAAATTTTGGTGACATTCGCTGACAACCGGCAGATATAATGTGGGCTAATAATGGGTGTTCTTTCAAAGAAGCAGCAATGAAAGTACCCTCTAAGTTGACTGATAGAATATGAGATGACCCTTTAGAATGATTAACATAACCAGTCGCGTGTTCTACCATCGGGAGTTCCGGTAAATTAGATTGTATCAATGCTTCTGGTAAAAGGTACGAAGGACCTTTATTATTATCAGAAAATAATGAAAAATCATACAGCAGCAATATTTGAGGAGCTTCGGTCATATTTTTGTGTGAAAACTCTGATCTCGTTTTATTTTGCTTTATCTGACTCATGTTTTGATGTTTCAAAGTGTTTGAAATTGAAACAACAATCCTATTCAGTTCTTTGTCGATAGTTGCGTTAGAGTTTGTTTCGACAGTGTTTTTGTATACTTGAGCGACTACGGTTGCTTCTGTTGAATTTATTATTCTTATTTCTTCAGTTGTATTATTATTTTCACTATTCCTAGAATTATTAAGAGGAATATTTCGGATTAATTCACGTTTGTTTCTATGAGTACGAATTAATTGTTCTGATTCAGTAGTTTCTTTTTCCATGGAGTCTTGAGAAAAAAGTAAAGTACGGTTGAAAAAAGCTCGGGTTTCGTTTAGTATTTGGTGAAATATACCATAAAATAGAGAAATAAATTCGTGCTGTTCCTCTTGGTCAATGTTATTCAAAATATTTGTGTACTCTTCGGGCTTGATACCGTTGTTATGTTGTTTTAGAATCGCACTAATCCGTCTGTCTGGAAGTTGACGACGATTGTATTGGGTACTGAATAAATTTAAATCCATACCAATTCCTCCAGTTTGCCATACAGAGAAAACTCTTGCATAAAAAGTCAGATATGCTTTAGGTATGGTCCTCCATTTATACCTCAAAGGCGTCATCGCCATATATTTACTCAGCGGTATAACAGTAATGTTTACATTTTTATATTTTAATTGAAAATCTCGAAATTCTTGCTGATTATTCTCATCGAACTTATAGTCTCTAATGTTAGAGAAAAACTGTTTATTGAAGAATCTTGTATGCCTAGAGTTACGATAATTAGTTTGTAATGTATCATCCATCAGAAAAACTATATTTAGTTGTAAGGAGGAGTACAATGATGCGACCGTCGACAAGTATTCAGAAAATTCACTGAACGGGACAGCATTTCCACGTTGAACAATATGATGATAATATACTTCACTTCCAGGTCTAGATGAATTGCAGTGTAGCATAAGAATAGGCTGTCGTCTGACGACTCCCAATCCCAGTCCATATAATATTAGACAAAAAATCCCTAAAAGCATCCCTGACAGCCAAAATGTTGATACTAGTTCTGAAAACAGAAAGTTTATAATTTATAATGCTAAATTACATTCATTAATAAGTATATGGAATCGTTTGAATTAATGTTCCCTATTAAATCAATCGATTTGATGTCGATGCTGACGATGGAAATACTGAATTTATCAGCGTTTCACTGATTTTTATAGTTGGTGTAACATTTCTAAGATAGGACTTTGGATGATATAGTCAAAATCAAAATTTTATAGTCAAAATTTTATAGTCGTCACAATATAAATTAATCCCTTAAGTGTCGTTTGATTATTTATTAGCAAATAAACAATTATGGTATTACTATAACCATATAACAGTAAAAAAGAGTAGAAGTCTCAAGTGGGCGGTACCCGCGAAACCTCAAGTATGCGTAACTCCGCGTTAGACCTTCCGCTTATTCATTCGGGATCGCAATCTCTACGGTAAACAATATAGCAAAAAAAATGAAAATTGCCATATTGTGAGATTTAGAGATTAAAAATTATAGTCGAAGGACTAATTTATCCAAAGAAGGCATAACATACCATCGGTAATTCATATTTTCATATGAATTACCGATGGTATGTTATGCCTTAAAATATAAACTGGTTATATTGAATTCTTGAGTTAAAGATTTCAATGTGCAGTCCAGTTATTCTGGAAGTTTCTAACACACATACAAACTACTAATAGCATGCCTTCCGTCTTCATAACTTGCCCTATATTACATTAGTTATGCACCTGATTATCGTGTATACAATAGATATCGATTAGTAGTATATTGCAGAAATGCATATTGGTTGCAGCTTATTTCATATAATTGTCATATTAATTTAAATATTTTTCTTGCTCAGTTTGTAAAAGTTAACTTTAATAAGATTGTTAAATGGTGGTTTAATGGATATAATTTTGGAAAGCAAAACCATATTGACCGTAATAAAATTGTAACGAAAACGAAATAAAGTCTTAGGAGCGTTTTTTTTTTTCAATATAACATTAAAACCAGTCATACGAAGATAGATTTCGAAGCAAAATATTGTATTCATTACAACTTTCCTAAAGATCCATAGTTAAAAGAAAAATGAAAATGAATAAGGAAGTTTACCTGGCCATCGTTCCATCCATGATCTCTTCGGGGAGCAAGTGACGTTGCATCCCAAAGCCACCATGGACGGTGGGGTCCGTGCCTTATCACCGCCTCCGGTCTCCACTTTTAATAATGGGTGCTGCTCGTCGTTTTTTTGTGGCGGAGAATCATCCACCATTATACTTAGATCCTAGCAATAATAATTGTTCTTAATAATTAATGAAATATATTGTGCCGACATCAGCAAAGAGCTAAAATAATCAGATGAGGTTGTTTTTGAGTAGCTAGTATTTTGTTGTAGTTTTGTTGTCATGGATTTGAGAAATAATACTAGAAAATAGATAACTAAGAAAATTCCATACCTGTTTTAACTTTTTTCCATTTAAAAGTACATACAGCCACTTGAAAAATTACATTAAATCTGACAAAGAGACAAACAAAACGAAATTATGAAGTTTGTTTGCCTTAAAATTTTGATATTCCGATTTCAAACACTCACAGAATATATTTTTCCATATTTTTTTAATTTTTGTTTAGAGAAAAACCTTTATATAAATAATAGTATTTGCCAATAGCTACGAAAACTTTTTTATGAATATATACTTTAATAAAACTGTCAAACTCCCAACAAATATTAGCTTAAGGATCGATCGATTCAGCTCAACTTAAAAACGTGATAATTTGTGAAAGGAGACAACCTCTACAGTCTAGAGCATAGCAAGCTTATATACACTTTGATATTTGAACATTCCTTATGGCATTATAACAGAGACCATTTAATGTTTAGAACCCACAATCTAAAAACGTTTAGTTTTGCTTTGACCAATGGTAGAGTCAACACCTATTGTACTTTAACCTTCCATAAATTCCATTTACATGCTTTTAATAGAAAAATTCCAATAAAAGTATATCTATTGAATTTTTTCCTTAAATTATACTAAATATTATGTTGTTACTAAAAGTTGCTTTTTAATTTTATGTAAAGAGTCATCATTTTGTGTTAACGCTGCAATAAAATAAACTATTCAGTTTTTTGACCTACTATCCTACTCAAAACTGCTTATTATTGGATTCATCGTTCTAATAGATTAGTTCTTACACTTTCGCGTACATTACACATTTAAATAAAACAACTTATTTAAGGTTTTTTGCGTATAATTTATATTTAATCCTGACATTTCGACTCCTTTACAGGAGCCGTGATCACAGTTAAAGTTTTAGGATTTGTATTCTTTACCAATGAGTAAGTGCTTCTATCACACCTGCAGTTTACTTTAGTGCTTTACTATTACTAGTTAACGCATAATAAATGAAAACAAATATGTGAGAGGTACCTATTATCTTGTAAATTCTATTACCTATAACATTTACTTTCCGTTTTTTGAGATCCGGGCAAATATTAGTAGATTATATGTTACACCGAGACATGTTATATTTTTATTTAAGAAAGGCTATACAATAAGTCGTGAAAAATGTTTATTGTAAATTACGCATAAAAATAGGCACTTATTCGCCACAAGTAAATATAAATGAAAGTATAACCATTTCATAAAAAAACTATAATAACTGCTTTTTTCTGTGACAAAACAACTTTTTCAACGAATTTACAATAAGCCGTGAAAATATAACGTGCGTGTTCTTATGAACGCGCGGCAGAAGTTATACTTTTTTTTAAAATGAGATATCTGAAGTTAGCCTATTCACTTTAATAGCTAATTGAGTGTTATGTGCGCAACCTCCTTTACATGAAAAGTTTCACCCTCAATAAGAACTATAACTTCAAAAATGGTTCCTATAAGATAGCTGATCATAACGGGTTTAAATGTGACCTGCAAACCCAACTTGAAGACACGGTCGCAAGATCGCACAATGCAGCTGGCCTGGTGTATTACACATGTAGGAATAATAAGGTGGTTGTAGTCGTGTACTAGTCTGTGTATCTATATACTGATTTAAAATTTTGCAAGGCGTGAACATTAGTAACGTTTCCCGACATATAAGGCGTATAGTTGCTTACTATCTTAGTCATACAAAAAACCGAAAATAAGATTCTGCTATGAAAGAATGCTCTAAAAGGTGAAAAAAAATTGCAATTGCCATCGGCCTCACA
Source organism: Calamotropha paludella (assembly GCA_927399485.1). Classification (NCBI taxonomy): domain Eukaryota; kingdom Metazoa; phylum Arthropoda; class Insecta; order Lepidoptera; family Crambidae; genus Calamotropha; species Calamotropha paludella. Next base: position 13,613,722 of record OV656812.1, read on the forward strand.
TTGGTGTAGTTTACCTGCCGCCCGATAAAAAATTCTTTTTCGTATCGAATTGTTGCTGAATTTGCTCGCTAAAATTACAAAGGCGCATCCGATTAATATTCTTTTGGCGGCAGATTTTAATTTGCCTTGTTTTAACTGGACATCAGGTGATTCAATTGTATTAAAGTAAGGTTTAGGTGATATTCAAAATTGCGCATGCTTACTGTTAAATGAAACTTCTTATTCGGGCCTAACTCAATATGATTATTTGGTTAACGAACACCAAAATACTTTAGACTTAATTTTTGCAAACTTCTCCCTAGATTTACAAAGCGCAAAATTTCCTTTGGTTAAAGAGGAAAAGTACCATCCATCCTTGTGTATTGATGCCAAAGATTTACTAACACCACCTTTAAAATCGGCACCGCGTAAAGCATAGCTTTATTGAAAAGGGGACTCTACTCTACTCTATTATAAATATGTGCTTAGCGGATGTTGATTTGTCAATTTTGTTGTGTACCTAATATTGAAGATGCTATAAAGAACATTTATAAAAAGTTATTGAGGTTATTGAAGGTGACAGGTGACTATTTCGAACATCTATTCAGTTTGGTTTAGCAGAGAATAAATAAAATTAATGAAATAAAAATCTAGGGCTCATACCGACTGGAAGAGATAAGGAATTGAAATGGATTATAGACACTTTGCTAATCTTAGGGCGAGAGTTAAACGGTTGCAAGATAGTTGTTACAGATCATATATACAGTTTTCGGAGAATAAAATAAAGACGTGTCTAAAACTACTATGTCGTATGTAAAAACTAAAACAGAAAAACAAGTCTGGTTACCCAAAGCATATGGCATCTCTTATTATATATCTGTTCCAGTCGGTATGACCCCTAGATTTTTATTTCATTAATTTTATTAATTCTCTGCTAAGCCAAATACATATAATACATTACACTGCACATCATACAATACACACTACGCACAGACACTCGCAGGACACAGTACACTTGAATATTTCTTTTTAAATAAAGATAGCGGCCCGTCCCGGCTTTGCACGGGTGGACAAAATTCTTTAAATTTATTCTAGCATTAAATATAGCCTATGTTTCTCTGTGTGAATGTAGCTTTCCAATGGTAAAGAATTTTTGAAATCGGCTTAGTAGTTTTTGAGTTTATTCATTGCAAACATACAAAAATAGATCTTTATAATATTAGTGTAGATGACCTTAGCTGTTATTAATTAGCTGTTTGAACCAATAAATGTAATTTTGTAATAGTTTTAAGGGCTGTGGTCATTGTGAATAATAAATACCATAGCATTGATTTGTAATTAATAAAAAATTGAAATATACTTTTAACCTACTTAGAATAACATCAATTAATAAGAACAATAATATCAAATCTATTGCTACTTTATTGTGCCCTGAAATGTATACCAACAGGTACTTCGCTACTACGATAATACACGTTTATAAACTTTGGTTGGCAATGGCTCCAAAGATACAAAATTTTAGAAGTCTTGCTTATTCGTGAATTTTATGTTCTATAACTGATTCATATTCTGTTTATTGTAAGGAACATCAGAAGAAACTTTGGTAAATAATTACGGAATTCTTTTAAATATATGTAAAAAAAAATTGTTACGCAACCTTGTGGTACTGTACTGCTGTGGCTTACTACGGTGTAAAATATGAAAGTAAATGTGAACTGTGATAATAGAAAGGGCTATTTCGAAAGTTAAGAGATAAGGTGACGATGTATGGCAACAATCATGTGTGTGTAAGTGAATGGTTATATTAAATATCTATCTATATCTGTAACGGTACTTTTCTGGTGGTAAGATGTTAGGAGCTGTTATTGATCTTGTCAAAAATATGCAAAAGGGCTAATATATGTTGCTTTAAGCCATGTCAGCAGTTATCAATAGTGTTGTCACATTTGAATGTTAACAAATTATTAAATCGATTAAATCGGAACCACGGCGACTGATTCTTAACGGAAATAACGAGTATACAAAATCTGTCTTCTGAGAACAAAACCACACGTTATACAGGACTTACATGCATACATCCCAAAATGCATTTTATGACACTTCCATTAACCCCAAACTGGGCTTGACGTAACATTGTTTTATTACGGAATTCAGGCCTAACTTCCGGATTCACCATCATCTGATGATAAACACCACTAAAAAGTCACAAGACCACAAAATACCTAACCTACTTAGTTTCGCTTACGTAAATTACATATTTATTTCAGTTATTGTGATTTAATAACCAAACTAATAAATCGACAGAATTTCCATAGAAATTTCATCTAAATGATGAAATTTCTATGGAAATTCTGGAAAAAATATTGTCATTCAAACAAAAAAATAAACATATAAAGCACCGCTGTATTTATACTCGAACATCGATAAAAATTTATAAGCGAATTGAAAACCTTCTCCCTTTTTTGAAGTCGGTTAAAAAATAAACTTTGTCATCTCATTTTTACAATAATTCATATATTTTGTTTACATTTACCTCTTATGGTTACAGTTTATAGTGTAACACTTAAGCCTCGCTCGATTCACCTTGACATAATAAATCGTCTGCAAAATCAGCATTACTTGACAATAACTCAAAATAATCACGCCAGTACGTGAGACAAATCTCTTATTAACATAACAAAATTAATGCGTGAAACAAAAGCTATAAGTTTGAATCATTTCATATGTGATGTTTATGCAGTTTAATGCGTCAGACCACTTTTCTTAGTAATTTTTGCGATTAAAATTTAACACTTTTCTGCATTTGAAATTTTAATGTGAAAGAATTGAATGGTTGTTCAGTTGAATGGTGAAAATAGTTCGTAAATTTGCAAATGAAATGGCAGAGAAACACTGGTGAGTTTGAAATTATTTTAAATAGTATTAGAGTTCTGCTTACATTAGTGTTTGTAACTAATTTTATTTTTAGCATTAAAATTGAAAACAATTTATTTTTCTAACTACCTTTGTTTCATAAGTTAAATAAAAAACTTATTGATAAGGGAGCAGTTATTGTTTTTATTGAAATTAAATAAACACAAATTCTTTATTGTTACACACAGACTAAGCACAAAATGAATCAAAGAATAATATCAGGTGTTATAAGTACCTAATAGCAATCTCTACCAGGATAATGTTTCTTATTCTGTTAACAGATTGCATCAGTAATATTTTTTTTTATTAACTGACAATAGGTATGCTTATTAAAATACTTTACACTACTTTAATATACAATACTTGCACATTATACTTGCATATCTAGTCTCTAGTAACTATAAAAGTAAATAACCACGTTAAAACTAGCAATCAAATTTTTTACTTCTATTTTTTATCCAAGCTATTCCATAAATGCAAGGAATTTTCGAAATAGATTATTATATTTAAGAATCTAACTAGAAGTTTTATTATGGAAGAGCTAGGCCATGTGCTGTTTTTTATTTGCAAAAAGGAGGGTCGACGTTTGTCAAGGAGGTTATCCTTGACAAACGTCGATATTAAAAATTTACTGTCCACATTTGATGCATTTTCCATTTGCTTTTCAAAATAAAAATTAAGAAACACTATTTCACTTAAACAGAATCTTATCTTAGAATTAAATATTTAATAGACCATTTTAAATTGGCTTCACTTCAAACTGATCTGCTAATCCAGCTGTCTTTTGGCGTGGTATGTTGTTCATGATACCCGCTAGGTGGCAGTAGGAGGCTTCATTAATATTTCACAGGCTTTAGATTTGTCTGTACTATTTTGTTATATAAAATGCATTCGTTTTTTAAATACTTATATAACTTGAAAATTGCTGAGTAAGGTGTGTTGGGGTAAGAGCGGACGAAATTCGCAAAAAATTTACTAGTGCTCGAAAAAAATCAATTTTTCGACATTAGTTGTATATAAATCATTTAAATGTGGTGTAGGTGTTCATTTATTAAACGTTACTTAGCTTTACATATCACCTGTTCTTGTGAGTTCAACAGTTTCTGTGTTATATGCATGCAAAAATAAAACTACTTTTTAATGGCCATTGTAATTAAAAATCCTTGGGGGGGTAAGTTCGGACGCCCCTTGAAACCCATTCATATTCTTTTAAGAATAATGCGCATAAAAATATTGTAAACAATCTTTAACACTCTAAAATATATGAAAAAATTAGTTCATAATATCTTTTAATAATAGTGTTCTAACATTTATTTATTTTTTCACCTATTCGCATCCGATCTTACCCCATATTATATTTTTTTACATTTTGTGAATCATTCTGTGATTCTCAAACAATGTGTAATAAAAAAATATTTAGCATGATTAAAATTAAAAAAGTTGCTCAATAAATGGGTTTTTAAATAACTATTACAGATTTATTTTACTAATAGGATATCAATTGTTTTTACATATTATTTATATTATAAACTTGGTAAAGTTTCTGTCACAGAAGAGTTTTAAAACTAAAAATATAGATAACAGAAAACCATTAAATATGATGACTTTTGTTTAACGATAATAGTAATTTAATAATTACTGTACTCCTGTAACATACAAAAAGAAAAAAAACTGTTTCGACTAGGTTTCTTAAGACGGCAAAATAAAGCCAGTAATAAAAATCAATCTGGTTGAAAAAGTTGCTTATTATAAAAGGAATAAAAAAATCTTTACATTAAAGTTTGACAACCACTGCTTAGATTTATGCTGGGGAAGACCGGATGATTTTCGTTCGATCTTTCCCCGTGAGGGGTAACACCGGATATCAGCTAATAGACATCCTAAGATTATATCAATTAGATCAATATAATTATTGCTACTCAAAAACAAGTATTAAGACGAAATATCTGTAAAACTAGATATATTTACGAAACAATATTGAAATAAAAGTGCAAGGGAAAGATCGGATAAAAGAAAAAACTACGAAATTTACATTATTTTTTTATAACCGCCTTAACATATGTTCGGTTCGTCGGAGCGACAGACGAGAACTGATGGTCGGTCCAAAACAGAATGCCGTCGCCCACAATGTTGCCTACATTAAAAAATTCGATCGCATTTGGGAGTTATTTAATTCATACGGTCTTACCCCCTTTCCGGTCTTACCCCAACGCACCTTATCCGTTATAAAAACTAAAAAAAACAGTAACAGTGAAACAACTCTATGTAAACACTTTAATTCGTGCATGTGTCATTAAATGTTTATAAGTGGTGCCAATTTTATGAGTTTTACTATCACTCAAACTTGCCATAAGTACTTGTCAGTAGCTATTAGGGTTTTTTATTTATACGAATTATCTATTTCTATTTTCGTTGAACTAAAAAAATCTAGTCTCGTCATTTTATATTGTTGATAAATAACATTGATTATTCTTATGAGTTTAAATATTGTTATTTTTGATATGATATACAAACTTTTTCTTTATTAAAATTTGTGTGACATGAATCCGTGTAAGTTTTTAATCAAATGTCAAGTGACAATCCTGTGTAATTTTTTTTTTGGCAAAGTGAAGAAAAAGGTGTTGTAAAAGTGATAAATAGCGTATGTTATATCTTTTAAGGGAACCCATGGACAGGAATGAGTGATTCTCGTTGTGAGCAGCACCCACTTTTATACGAGGATTTGTCAGAAGAGGAACAGCTTAGTCCCTCTTTTCAGAGGGGGTTCAGGCCGATGGTGTTCCGTGGTCGTGCCAAGAATAAAGTCAAAGGTGCTGCTGCTGTCATTAAGCTTTGGCCAGGTATTGTTTTTTTATACTGAATATAAAAAAATATACTTAATAGCAATTAAATAATATGAAATGCATTGCTTGGATACCAAAATAAACTATGATTACGACTAACAAACTTGAAAAAATGCCTCATAAATTATACAATCATTATGTATTATAACATATCGGTTCCCGTCTTTTCCTTGCTTAAATATTTTTTCTATCTTGTTTTCATATTTATATATTCGATTTATCGATTGAAACTTATTTCAAAATTACATGATGTATTAACTCTTAGATAGTGATTAACAAGGTCATAATTTCACAAAAGTTCTACAACGTTGCCTTTTAGAATTCTTTTACACGTAATTGAATATTCCTTATGCATTGTTATATGTTTTCTCCTTTTCAGATCATTGGTCTTCTTCTGTTACATATTGGTGGATAGGACTAGGCATGATTGCTATTTTAACACTTATTATTTATAATAGCATACCGACACTAGCATTACTACCAAGAGAGCATTTCCGGGAAATATATACCCGTATAAGTAACAATGTGACAGACACTGTTCAGGAACAAAATCAACAATCACAAAATGTATTTATGCATTTATTTCTTGAAAATAATAAAGAAGTTGATTTAAATAGTTATATGCCTTACATTGAAATAATAGCTGATAAATATCCTGATTACAATTACAAATTAATAATTATTAGAAACGACACAAATGCTGACACGAATATTATAAGCGCTGAAGAAAATAACGAAATAGCTCTCAATTTATTATGGACTAAGAAAAAACTTAATCAAACTGCGAAAAACAATATTAATATTCAACACATAACATTGACTAAATACATGGAACACTCGCCGTTAGGAAGCTATTGGAGATCATTGCCAAATCAATTCATAGAATTTTTAGCAAGAGCCGTTTCTATTTGGGACAAAGGTGGTATAACTTTTAATCCTATTATTCTTACCCCACGTTCACCGCATTCTATTTATATCGAAAAGTTACAAGACATTCTTCGCAATTATCCCCATATTTCAAACAATGTTCCGAAGGAACGAAAGAAACATCATCATGGATTTAAGAAAAAAGTTAATAATATTCGCGATATAATAGATGCTTTGGAACATGAGAACGGGGAACTTTCTTCAACTGAACAAAATTTAGATGAAGCAGAAAATAAAAATAATATATTGGTTCTAGACAGTTACCAAAAGCCAGATTACTACACTGATAAAAACAAATTTAATAATAGCCTTGAACAAAATCATAGAAATGAAATACATAAAAACCCAAGTACTAGTATAAATAGAACAATGCATTACTCTTCAATTACTAAGACTCTCAATGAAAATAAAGAAAGCAACATAAACTTTAAACCAGAAATCAAAAGCCAAATTATTATTAACCCATCGAATGCTAATGACTCTAATAATTTTGCACTTTTACCCAAGTTTCTAGACTTTTTATTCAAAAATAAACCTTTAGAGGAGACAACAACACACTCTTTCGAAGAGAAACCAAAAATAGTAACAAGAAAACGAAAACATGTTTTATCATCGATGAGTAAGAGAAATAAAACTTCATCTACTGACAAAAACTTAAGTGAAAACTTAAGACCAGTAATAGTGTCAGCAAATAACACGACGAATCAAGATCAAATTTCTCTCAATGAAACTAAGAATTATAATCAACTTACGATCGATTTAAAAGGAAATATAATTGCATCTGTTATTCCGTGTCATGCCTTTTTAGGAACTATCTTTAGTAACTTAGTTCACCACAGTGAAGAAACAGTAACAGATTTTATTATAACTGAACTTTCAATATTTTGTAAGGGAGTATTGTCATCTTGTTACGGTATTGATGTTATTTTACTCTAGATTTAAATAAAATAAAAGTTGTTTCATTTTTATTTATAGACTTAATGTGATCTTTTTTAAATAAATTTTTGTTTATTATTTAATTTATTTTTATTACAGTACTAGCTGATGCCCAAACTGGTAGCTCATATAAAATTCCTTTAGAATAAAGCACTGTCAACTTTCCAAATATCTAACCCTCTTCAAGTGGTGCGTTATATAGTGCGCTAGTATATAAATATATATATATATATACTAGCTGACCCAGCCACGCGTTGCTGTGTTATAAATTAAAATAAAACCTATCCTATATTTTAAGTTAGATCAATAAATAAATATTTCTTACATTCATTCCAAGTAAGCACTGTAAGCCTTGTGTTATGGATACTAGGTTAACGGATAGACATACATATATGATACATAGATATCTAATATTCATACAAATATATAAAAACACCCATGACTCGGGTACAAATGCTCGTATTCATCATACAAACATTTGCCCGTTCCGGGATTTGAACCCGGGACCTTCAGTGCGAAAGGCAGGATCGCTACCGTTGCACCAAACGGTCGTCAAATAACAGATAGTTACGAAGTTTGATCAAAATCGGTTAAGTAGTTTAGGAGTCCATCGCGGACAAACAACGTGACACGTAATTTATATATATATTAAGATAATATATTTAATAAAATAAGCTCCCTATAAGCCGTAATGAGATTCAACCCAAAAGTGAAAGATGTTATTATCTAAAGATTTATTACTTCGTTGTCACATTTCTATAAATAATAAAAATATCCTTTTTAAAAGACTTGATCTTGTGGGAGGTATTTCAAGCAAGAATCAAATGTGAAATAGAATAGAATTTCAGTTGAAGTGTTTAAATTTTGACAAATATGTTTTGCTATTCGTTTCCATTATCTATTATTAAATATTTATTTTTGAAATACCTACATAAAAATCGTTGCAAATCTCACATGGCTTGATGTACACTATATACTCGTATATCACGGTACATATGTACTTAACACTTAGTAAATATTTACCACAAGGAAAACGAAATAAAAAAATATTATTTATTATAATTTATTACATTAACTAAAATAACTTAATTACTGTCGTGCTCAAAATATTGTTTCATGATTACAACATTTTGATCACAAGTAACAAAATTTTCATTTCTTTCTAATAAAAAGATCGATGGTCAAACACCTTAAAAATATGGCAGCATTATACTTAGTTCACAGTAAAAATATTTAGACTAGATGACAAGATATAAGTTGTATTTAAAGTTGGTGGTCAACTTTTGTCTAACCCTTTTCGCTTTTTTCTTCAGTTTGTATGACAGTGAATTTGGTACGTCAATAACTCGTACTTATAAGACGCGAGAAGGGTTAAATAACTAGAAAATAAGTCAGGGTTTAAGCTTAATTTTTTATATTTTCTATTAACAGCACAATGTTAAATTTTGTTTTAAATATATGTCGTGCAATTGTAAATAATTGCTACAAATCCGATATATTTAAAAGGGATTGGATTAATAATTGTAATTAACTGTTGGAAACTGATCAAAGATAATTTGCAATCCAACCAGCAACCATGGAATTTTCTAATAGCCATTTTCAATAACTAAGGATCTATCCTAACCCTGAAAACGGATAACTTTATTTTTGTATCTGAGATATTTCTGTTATATTACAAGAAATAACAAAGGTTGCATAGAAACTAGACCCAAGTAGGCGTATCTCTTACTGAGTATTGGTTATTGAGAATAGTAAGTAAATAAGTTGTTGCATTTTAAAACCTTTTTAAAGAAGATGTAACAGCTGTTAGAAAAGGATTAAAATGGGAAGCTGGGTCATCTTGCATTTTGAAAATGCTCAAACCCTTATAATGACTCAATTCCAAATAAAATCCTAACTTCTCCAGTGGGAAAAATCGTGGGACAGATACCATATAAATGACCCAAAGATTTTGAAGTACATTGCAATGATATACTCGTACATATAGTTCTAATGACATTTGACACCAACTTTTATAGCTAAGAAGCTTGTCATTACGAAAATATAATAATATTCTTAATATAATTAAGACTTACTTCAAACTATATTTAAGTTATAGTACTTAATTCCTTTTGAAGTTCCTATGTGTCTAGATCATCTTACACGGTCTCTCAAAGTAAATAGGTACAGCAAAATGTTTTATATTCGGAATTAAAAAAATATGCACTAACTAATATAGACTAACGGTAATAATTGTAATGGCAAAATGATATTTAAGAGATGAATATACTAACGGCCGAATTCTAACAACAACAAATATTATAAAATAAAATGTTAGCCGATCTTTTGTAGACCCATACATATGTATCTACGTTTTAACGAAATGCATCATTATGTGACATATTTCTATACTTATCTCATACAATTCGGTATCAAATATCTTACCCCACGATGACCTTGTCATTCCTTTTACCTTCATCTTAAATTGTAAACAACCGAACATGAGCGATAATCTGATATTTGATACCTTTGCTTTAATTGAATACCATCGTGTCCAACTATTTTAGTCGGAAGTTGAGTGGAACTTCCAATCACTTTGCTACATTTCTCCTCTCTACAGGTATCTCCCATCTGTTACTCCAGTTTTTGCTTGACGATTCTTGACAGTACTTCATGTATACTCTTTTCTCGCACTTTTTGCTTATTGACCAGTAAACATAACCTTTTGGACACTGGTATACATAACCTCGTAATTTTCCAGATTTTGTTTGTGAACATTTCAAAAAAACAGAAGAACACTCATTTTCTTTCTCGAATGGATGATACCCCGTAGTAGTACACGCGTGTTTATGCCGATCCACTTGAATCTGTAAAGAAATAAATATACTTATTAATTTCACATTGGTTTGTACATTATATATAACTTTATTTTAAGATAATAAATAAATTAAATAACATTCCCCGAGATAGATAAAAATTATTTTAAATGTAACTTTTATTCATATTTTATTAATTTCCGTATTAACCTTGACGTATAGATATACTCGTACATAAACACACACTGAAAGCATTTTAAAATCTCTTAACGCACTGATAAGACGCAGTGATAGGGCAGTGTTTTTAATCGACTTTGGTTGTAATATAAGTTACCACGAAAAACCCTTTCGTAGTGGTTCAGCTCGAAAACTCATGTACAAATTGTCATTTTAAGCCCCTGTTTTAACCCTTTCACGCAGATTTTAAAAATGTAACGTGTGTTTGTTTATTTGCAGATAAAAATGTAGTTTTATCCATATTTTCATGTCTGTAGTAGCTATTTCAATACAATTTTTTTGCTCTGTTTACTATCTTGTTTCCTGAAATTATTTCCGTAATACCTTGCTTATAAAAACCTCAGCATAATTACCGTTTTGCCTAAAATACAAAGTGATTCATTTGGATCAAAATAACATGGTCTAGTTACTACCGGCGTACTCATTCATTTTTAAAACATAAAAATAAGTTACAGCGGCATAAGTGTGATAGTTGGACATATGTATATGTATGTGTGCTCTGAAACAACACAACATTATTTTGTTCTTAAGTATTTTATAGGTTTTTTTACACCTTGGGCTGTATAAACAAAATAGGACACCCTACGAAAACACTTATTGGAGTTTTAGTAGGGTGACCTATTTTTTTTTTAATCGTCCTTGTCCACCCTAAATGTTCATACTAAATATTGGTGAAATAAATTATGTTATCGGATGACTTGTTTCGAAGTTTATCTGCTGCAAACAGACAAACATACATTTGTTCTTTATAATATTATTATAGATAAGTATTATAAAATTATACATGACTTACCGGATCTATTGAGTAGGGATTCAGTCGCTTAACTCTATGCTTTCGAGCTCTTTGCCCATCACACTTTTTGTCAGCTTTATCCTCATCAACGCATTGCGTCTTGCTTTCATCATAAATTGTATTGTTTGGGCAAGTAAATGTCGCTATTTTTACTTCATGACTATCATCATCTTCTGTGCACTGATAGAACATATTGCAGTATTTAGGATGCCTTCTAAATGACGTAGGACAAACATAAAGGTATTGGTCATCTTCAGTGTCAGGGCATTCCTTGTTTGAACTGTCCCCCGTTGTTGTTTCCTGATTATTTTCTGTTGTGGAAGTACTATCGCTCTCAGTTGTTGTAGTTTGAGTGGTAGTTTCAGTGGTAGTCATTTGATTTTCCGTTACTTGTTGTACTGTGGACGTTTGTTCTGTTGTGGAAGAAGTTTGTTCGGAAGTTGTGGATTGCTGTTCTGTAGTGGTTAGTTGAGTCGTTGTGATTTCGGAATCTATTGATTGTTCAGTAGTGGTTTGTTCGCTAATCGATTGTTGGGTGGTAGATTGTTCACTCGAAGTAGTATATTGTGTTGTAGTTTGTTCACTTGTTGTGGTTTGTTGACTTGTAGTTATATCACTTGTAGCTGATTGCTCAGTAGTAGAAACATCATTAGAATTAGATAGTTGAGTTGTCATATGTTCACTTGTTTCAGTAGTTTGACCACTAGTAGTAATTTCTTGTGTTGTTTGCTGTGTAGTTGTAATAATTTTTTCCGTAGTAATCTGCTCGGAATATGTCGTACTTTCACTAGTGGTTTGTTCACTTGTAATCGATTGAGTTGTGGATGTCTCTGCTAGTGTAGTTTCTTGTGTGGTCTGTTCACTAGAACTTGACTGTAAAGGTGTAGATTTCTCTGTTGCCACTTCTGTCGAAGATGGTGTACTTTCCTGAGTAGTAGTTTTATCAGTTGTTGTATTTTCCTGTGTAGTAATTTCACTCTGACTTTGAGAACCACTACAGTTACGCGGTGGATAAACAGAGTCTTCGTGGTTGCATGTATCAAGCTGAGGGTCCCAAATCGTACCTTCTCCACATTCAAAATGAAAGACTGAAAATTTCTCACCATTTCCATCCCAATCAACACATCTATAAAATTTTTTGCAATCATCTGGATTTGCATAATATCCTGCCTTTTCACATTTAATTTTTTGAGTTTCAGGTTTTTTGCTTGTACTTTCTTGAGTACAAGAACTATTTTCATTTCCATTATTATTAGTTGTTTGTGAGATTGAATTACTAACCGACGAGCTTTCTGTTGAAGACGGTACTCCTTCATTATTTTTACAAGACGGATTGGCAACGTCTTGAGGATGATTACAGGTTGTTAAATCTTGGTCCCAAATAGTACCTTCACCACAATCAAAATCATATTTAGTAAATGTACCGTCGCCACTATCTACGCATCTATAAAATTTAGTGCAGTCCTTAGTATTACCATAAAATCCCTCTTGCACACAAAAATCATCCTTTGAGTTTGAACTCTCATTCGAACTAATTTCCTTTGGAGTACTTGTAGATTCCGTCGTCTGCGATGCCTCATCGTCGTGCATGATCTGATTTTCATGTTGATTTGTATTATTGCAATTTTGGACTTCACTAATGTGATTGCAAGTTTGTAAATCAGAGTCCCATGCGGTTCCCTCTCCACATGCGAATTCATATTTTGTATAACCTCCTTGACCGTTATCAACACAGCGATGAAATTTTGTACAATCATGTTCATTGCCATAAAATCCTTCTGAAGTACACTGACTTGAAGTGGGCCTACTTGAACTTTCAGTTTTATTTCCGCTATTTTCCTTATCTGTAGTTTGCAACTGTGAAGTAGTTTCAGTAGTAAACTGAGATTGATCTACTGGTTGTTGTGTTGATGCAGAACTTTCACCAACGCAACTCATAACACCATTGTCATGATCACAAGCTTGTATTTCTTGCACCCACACGGTACCTTCACCACAAGTAAAGTCATATTTAATGAAATCACCTTTTCCGTTATCTACACAGCGATAAAACTTCTTACAATTCTTAGAATCTCCATAAAATCCCTCTTTTTTACATTTATCCACAGGCTGTGACTCGTCTGGTTTAGTAAGATACTCACTCGATGTTGTCAACATACTTTCTGAAACGCTTTCTGTATATTCATCATTTTGAATAGTCGGTTTCTTTGTTGAAGATGTAAAAGCTGGTTGCTTACATGAGTTATTATCAGATTCATGATCACACGCTTGCATTTCTTGATTCCAAATTGTTCCATCACTGCATGTGAAATCATATTTGTTATATCCACCTTGGCCATTATTAACACAACGATAGAAATTTTTACAGTTATGTTCATCTCCATAAAAGCCTTCCTGCCTACAGACACCACCCGATGGCTTACTAATAGAACTAGTAGAAGAAGGACTTTGTTCTGAAGTCTGTTGGTTATTGTTTCCTTGATTTTCAGAGTCATGCATGCCTTCTGTAGACAAAGACTCGACATAATTTGTGTTATTATTACTTTCTGATTTATTGCAAGAAATGACGGCCCATTCATGATTGCAAGATTGTATACTTTGATCCCAAACTGTACCCTCGCCGCAAGTAAATTCATACTGAATGTAACCTTTTTGACCATCTTCAACACATCGGTAAAACTTTTTGCAATTTTGAGTATCACCCATAAATCCACTTTGTTGACACTTTGTACTAGTATTGTCGATATTACCTGTGGATGAACTTGTTGAACTAGATTGCTCTGGTTTTTCTGGATATTCATTTTGTACAGGATATCCACTTTGATTTACTTGATCGTTTATTATAGGATATGCTTGAGAAGTAGTTTCTGGATGTACTTCGGAGCTACCGTTACCACATTTTGCCACTGCCCAAGCGTGATTACAAGAATCAATATTTGAATCCCATACAGTGCCTTCACCACAAGTAAATTCATATTTAGTAAAACCCTCATTACCATTATCCACGCACCTATAAAATCTTTTACAGTCATTACTGTCACCCATAAAACCGTTTGATGTGCATAAATTGCTATTTGTGATTTCAGGATAAGATTGAGCAGTAGTACTAGATAAAGGCGACACGTTACTTTGGTGACCATATTCCATGTCATCATCAGTTACTGAGTTTTGTACTGTTGGTGTTATCAATGGTATAGTGTTTTGCTTTTGAGACGTTGTTTCAATTTCATTTGTGGAACTATCACCACATTTTTCTACCGCCCAAGCATGATTACATACTTTATTAACAGGATCCCACACAGTACCTTCTCCACAGGAAAATTCATATCGTGTATATTCACCATTTCCATTGTCGACACATCTATAGAACTTCTTACAATCTTTAGTATCACCCATGAATCCACTAGCTTTACATAAATTTTCTGCACCACTTCCTTGACTATGATATACTTCAGTGGTTGTGGTGATTGTAGTAACTTCTGTTGTTGTTAAAGTCGTCAAAGTTGTAACTACTTCCGATGTAGATACATTTTGTTGTGAACCGTAACCCGTATCAAAGTCATCATTTTGATGTAACACTTGAGAAGTTGTTGATGAAGGTAAATAAGTTGATTGTGTAGTGTTGGGAGTCGAAGTTCCTTCCTTTTCTATATTATCATTCTGGTTGCCACCACACTTTTCAACAGCCCAAACATGATTACAGGCTTCTATTTTGGGATCCCACATAGTTCCTTCTCCACAACTAAATTCGTAACGAGTAAATTGTCCATTTCCGTTATCAACGCATCTATAAAATTTCTTGCAATCATTATTACTACCAATAAATCCACTTGATTTACACTGTTTGTCAGTAGTAGATTGTGTGGGGACTGTTGTTATTGGTGAAATTGGCTTACGAGTCGTAGAAAACGTCTCCTGATTTCCGTATGATATTTCGTTGTCGTCCTCCGTTTTTGCTTCCACTGTTGTATAATAATCTTGTGGTGATAAAGATGTTGACATCTTTGTTGTACTTGTACTAGGTATTTTTGAACTAAATGTTGCGTCGGTTGAACTTTTGGTGGTAGTGGTACTTCTACCACCACATTCTTTCACTGCCCAGGCATGGTTACACGATTCTAAATTACGGTCCCAAACTGTACCTTCACCACATGAAAATTCATACCGTGTATAGCTTCCCCTGCCGTTATCAACACAACGATAGAATTTTTTACAATTATTAGTGTCTCCGACAAAACCGCTCTCAGTGCATTCATTAGGTGGGTTTGGTTTCGTTTCGCTATAACTACCTTGATAATCATTACTATCAGATGCAGTTGTAGTAGTTGTTGAACTTGTTGACTCAGATACTTGACTTTGCATTTGATTAGAATGATTGAGATGATCGATTTGTAACTGTGTTTGGGTTTCTTTGTTACCATAATTAATTTGAGTTTGAGTTTGACTAACAGAAGTTCCGTAGCTTATCTGAGTTTGATTTTGTTTAACGTCCTGTCCAGCAGCATAATTTATTTGAGTTTGGTTTTGGTTTGTCATCCCATTACTTATTTGAGATTGTGTTTGAGTAACTTTTGTGCCGTAATTTATTTGTGTTTGAGTTTGTGTACTAGGCATTTTTAAAGCGCTTTCATATGTTTTACTTACACTTAATTTATAATCCTCATCTTTACTTTTGATATTATTTTCAAATACGTCAACACTACCGCATCGTCTTCGTTTTACGTTCCAGGCATGGTTGCAGGCTCTTTTATCTTCATCCCATATTGTAGGATCGCTACACAGAAACTCATACCTTATAAATCCACCACGTCTATTTCCAACACATCTATAAAACTTGCTACAGTTTTCACTGTCACCCATAAAACCATCTGAGATACAATTTTCACCAGATTGTTGAGTAGACTGATGGTTATTGAATGATACACTTCTCGGAGTAGTAGATCTCGTCTCCAAAGACAGTGTACTCTCTGATGTCGAAGTTGGTAAATTACTCCTTTTTAAACCTTGATTATTTTTGAATTGATCTTGATAACTAGTCAGTGGTTTCACTGTAGAAGTGATATTGCTCTGATTTCTTTCAATATAAATAGGTTCTTTAGTACTTATCGGGGTTGGTATTTCTTGGTCGATTTCATTTTCGTTAGTTTGTTTAGTAGATCTATTATTTCTGCCCCCACAAGCAATTCTTCTAGTTTTTTCTGGATGATTGCATATCTCAGTTTCTGCATCGTAAATTGTTCCAGGGCTGCACTGAAACTAAATCAATTGATCGTCATTAGTCAATAATATATTCTTATTTAGTAAAGGACTTTCCAACAAGAACTGATTTTTTTATTATATTAGAATGATTAAGGTTTTGCAAATATTAATGATAAATAATAACGAATAAATGTCCACCATGACCAAGGTTACAGACATCGATACTTTCATTAAAATGTTTAATCTCTTTTTGGCAAAATGGCGGGTCTATATCGTTAATCAGCTCGAGAATTTTGATTTTAAGGCTGCAATCAATTCTATTGGCTCCGTATAACTCTTCTGTATATACCTACCGTATAACTAATCTGTCTGTCTTTAACATAACCCCGTAAAAAATAATCGAGCGATATTAAATCACATGAGTGAGCCGGCCACCTAGCAGATGAATTTCATGAAATTTTTAGACCCAAATACGGCTATTTTGTTTATTGAGATAACCAGACAAATGCAAATGGGCTTCGTCTGAAAAAAAAGATTTTTCAACAAAATATCGACGGGCTGTTCTTAAAAGAATTGAGCAAATCTACAACGATGTGAATGGTCGGTCGACTTCAATTATTGCACCAGTCGCACCTTGTAAGATTTTAAAGCCGAATACTTACGCAGAATTCGCCATTCTTCAAGGCATTCCTTGATTGTCTTAAACAATGTGGCTCATGACTGCAATGTTTTCATTTGAACGACCCAGTCAAACACTCGTTGATATTTAGCATGTAATGTACCAAACCTATCAACTCTTTATTGACAGAATTCTTAATAGCGGTGTCAGAAAGACAAAATGTTGATCGAAAATATTCCGAATTGTACGAAATGTAACTTTTACAGAACCACCATATTCACAATATTTTTTTATTAAAATGCTTTTTCGAGCGAATACATCGTAACTATTGCTCAAGCTTCTACTATATGTTTTTACGGTGTGACCATATTGGAAAACAAAGTTCTTGTTGAAAAACTCTTTATAATAGTATTCTAATCTTTACCCGAAAAGAAACGAATTTTCCTTTTCCTGATTTCACACATCTGTGAAAAATACTACAATCTGTAGGATCTTCTTTAAATCCTTCCCCATTACAAATTATTGGAGTAGGTCGGCTGCCGGAGTATAACTTCACTTGACGTTTTATAGTTTTAGAGCCTTGATGTTCCCTCATCAATACTTCTGCAATATGAGTATAATATTAATAACATACTATAAATAGCACGAAAATCGAATGCATATCTAAACAAAATACCTACAAATATAGATATTAGTTTAAATATCTTTGAGTAATTTTTCAAGATTATGTTAAATGATCATTGACAAGGTAATGAGCCTTCTGGCTATTCGGTATTAAAAGACAAAAACTGTATACCTGCAACATTGCTGCTATCAGTCGCTATTTCTTTTGCTGACGTCGCAACTAAAAGCAATAATAGTATTTTTCCAGGCAATAACACCATTCTGATTAAAATGTGAAGCATTTATTATGAAGTCATTTTTTTCGAAACTCCAAAAATCTGCAAAAGACAAATAGATTTTAATTAATTTAAAAGTGTCAATGAAATTCACAGTGATATCATTAAACCAGTGTTAACTTTAATAATTGATCTTTATATTACACTAGCGGCCCGTCCCAGGTTCGCACGGTTGAACAAATTTCTTTAAATTTTTTCTAGTATTAAACATAGCCCATGTTACTCAGCGTGAATGTAGCTTTCCAATGATGAAAGAATTTTGAAATCGGCTTGGAAGTTTTTGAATTTATTTATTGCAAACATACCAAAATACAAATCTTTCCTCTTTATAATATTAGTGTAGATTTATGTAACGCAATTATACCAAATGTTTAAACTTAACCGTAACGCGTTTATAAGATATACTTTTATATTGTTGCTTACAGCTTTGCCAGCCTTTTTGGAATAGTTTTTTTTAAGACTCAAAACATCTTATTCAAAGTGCGTTTGAATAAGTTTACTTATTTCAGAGATCCCGGGATCTCAGAGGTCCAGCCATTGAAATCAGAAGTGACTAGCCACTCAAATACGAATTTAGTTATCCAGAGTAAATATTAACCTTAATCCTGACCTTTCGACTCCTTTTCAGGAACTTAAACTAAACTAAAGTGATAGTTATCTCTATTATTATTTCCGATTAAAAAAAATGGACGATGAGCTTAAATGGTGACTCTATTCCATATAAGCTGGATTCACTTATGTATTTTTTTTTCTGTTTTCTCTGCGAGCAATTTATTCTCTCGCCTTGATATTGGGCCTTTAACCCCTCAAGGACTTCGACTTTAATTTTATAGAATCACTCTACAAGATCGCGTTAACTAAACAGTGTTCAACATACGACGTATTTTAGTGAATCAGCACTAATGAAAGTTGTTTTGACGATAACAACGATTTTAACTGTAGATAGGGAACTTAATAACACGTACAACTTAAAATATTAACATAACTGCCATATTTTTTAGGTGAAAATATGTTAAGTTTCAGATTTACAAACGCGCTCAAATATAGCAGCTTCGACAATAGTGAAAACTCCGTTTTGCTTAAATTTTAGTAAGTATTTGATTGGATTAGGCGTTACTTAGCGGAAGTCCATATCCATTAGTAAAACAAAAATATGAAGATTACTTCCGCAATAAAATTACGGAAGTAAGCTTCATATTTTTTGTTTTACTAATAAATGTTCGTAAGCATAAAAGTTTAAAATAATATAAATTAAGTAATTAGAATTTTATTACTGTTGTAATAAATTAAACTATTAAATAATTGATCTACAAATCGATAGCGTCACAATATGCAATATTTAAATTAATAATTAATATAATCATAAAATGTTCTAATGTAGTAGTGAGATTAGTGCTTCTTTGTTATAGTAATCAAATAACATCATCAATCATGATTATCATAATAACAGCGTCATTGACGGAACTCATCTCCAGCCTTCTTTCAGATCTATTGTACTGTTAAATTGCACTAAGTTACAAACTTGTTGGCCCTTTATTCCTTGCGTGACAGCAATTTGAGTAATTGGATAATAAAAAAATACTGATCTTTGTTTGTTATCATTTATTTAAAATCTTTTATAAGGAAAATAAAAAAATAGGTAACTGCAACTTTAAAAATATATGTTTGAACGTAAATTGTTAATTAAGTTTTAAGTAGTTTTGTTGATTAAACCAAGTAAAGATATCAATACTATTAAATATATTTTGTAAAAATTGCAAACCCCTGCAAATGTAAGTATTCTGGAAGTAAAATTTATGCGCCGCTTATCTATTAGAACCATTTTCTTTTAGTTCCATAATAACATGATATGTATCTTGAAAAACTGATATTTGGTTTATAACATACTTATTGCAATCATACTCTCACTATTATGTTTTATAAAACCTACATATGTCGGTGGGCTGCCCATTACACGCAGTATCGTAATAAAACAAGTAGATGTATAATAAGTGTAGTTGTAAAAAACAGAGTTATGAGCTTAACAAATAGTTTAAAATTGCCATCGAGGATCCTGAGGCCATTCTCCATGGATTCCTGGCGTGCCCACGGGCAGTACGTTAAAGGTCATGAGTGAATAACCACGACAACTGTCGAAGAATGTATCGAGTTGCACTGAATAATCTTTTGTAATATACTTGATAGGTTGTGCTTAAAAAGGAATACGATTGCATAATTTTCTATACACCTTTTAATATAGACAGGTAATAATTGATTCGGTAATCAGGACGAGATAATTCCCGATGATGAAGCCAACTAATGAGGTTTATTTTTTATGAGATACTTGTCACTATCTGACAGGATCGTTACTGTTTGCACCAAAACTGTAGAAATAAAAAAACATAAATAGGTATTCGATAATTTCATAAATTGGAAATCATATTCAAAATACTTATTTCGCTGAATGGTTTATCATAAAAGAAGAGATTTTAATTAGGGCAAGTCTTTTCTCGCAGGTGCTTAAATTAAATACAAGAATCCTCAAAAAAAATTATAGTATTTTTTTGGTTCTTAAATGTTTTTGTATTGTTTTTGCACGTATTAGAACCATAATACGTTTAAACACATAAAAGATATTAAAAGAGTTCTTATATGTTTTTCAAAATCGCTCAATGACCAGCAGTATTTAATTAGTATTCAATTATTTCATATAACAATGTATGAAAAGAATTATAAAAAATTACACCACATCTAGCCTAAACATTAATGAATTTCTTAAATGACACTGTTTCAGACAGTAGTAATCTGTGGTGACTGTAACATTGACAATGGAATGAGGATATTAATCCGTGATTGGGCCGTTCGCAAAGATAATTGATTTTGAAAAGTTAAAAAACTTTATTTAATGTTTTGAACCATAAACCAATGCAAATTCTAGAATATATTATAAATTTCTTTGATATTATGAAACCGTACATAAACAGGGCCCAAACTCCATACAAACCTGAAAAATCTCTTTTCGGTTTCTTTATTTAATTAGTGTTACTGTTTTTCTAATAGAATAACCAAGTTACAAAGTATATTATTCTCAAAATATGTAATTACTTTTTTCTGCAAACTATTTCCTTAAATCATTTACGCGAATAAAATACTTTAACCAAACTGGGAGTCGTCATGGTTTCTTAATTTATCAAGTAATATGATTAAAAAACTCGTCCCTGGTAGACAGGCAATTTAACTTAAATGGATGACACACCGTGCAAAAGACCCGACTCAATTTAACAACAAAACCTTTTTACTACAACTTGCTTGCATGCTTAATAATATTTAAAGCGAAATATTGTATTACACAAAATATTTTTGTTTAAGATATGAATATCAATGCACCTTAAATACAACATTATCCGCTGATGCACTAACGCGGCGCAGATGCAAAAATTACATGCGTTAAGTTGGAATAATAAATGAAGAGTTGGTTTATTTTTATTTATGTTCACTCAGTGACTTGATCCTTGAACAGGATAAAATGTTATTAAATTGAAAAATGCTATAAAACTACAAAGGACGATAAATGGTTAATTGAAATAATTGTAAATATTTAAGAGTCACTGAAATTAGTGACTCTTAAAAATTTACAATTATTGAAATACAACATTTTATAAATACAGAAACATCAAATATTTAAAACTATTGTGTTAATCCTTACACCGTCACAATTAGCGGAACAAAACAAAACATTTTTATTCATAATATTTCATAAAAGACTAGCCAGTTATGTTACCTTTTTATCTAAAATTTAGTTTAAAAATGGGACATAAGGTGACAATTTTTTTTTATTGATATGCGTCTCTTTCCGACTAATACTAATTTGGTAGTGGTTCGCACTCAGTCGGAAGAGAAATATGACAGTTTTATAAATTCGATAAATTCTCAACTTTATTAGTAAACGTTATTTTTTTCAATGTAATATTAAGCAGTTAAGTTGAAATAAACTAAAATTGCTCGTTTAACACCACCAGAGATTATTATGGCCGATGAAATACGAAGAATTGGTCATCTACAAATCTATTGCGGCCAGATTGCAGCAATCAATTTCAACGATTTATCGCAGTGTTCGACGGTACCGATTGACTAATTTTCTTGTGAGGAGGAGGGGCCAAGGCAGAAAGAGGTGCACTTTGAGGAGGGATAACCGTTTTCTACAACTTGGAGCTCGCAGGAATACACGGCTAATGACTGTACAGGCTTGAAAAGACCTTGAAGTCGTGCTACGAGTACAAATGAATGAGCGTACAGTTCGCAGAAGATTTCAAAAATTGGGCATAGGTTCGTACATACGAACCTTTGCCCAATTTTTGAAATCTTACTAAGCCGGTACATACCGGCCAATAACCGCCGGGACATAAAAAAATGGGCGTGGGTACTTTTCACTGATGAGTGTAGAGTGCTTTGAAACAAGATCAGTGGACGGCAAAGAATGTGAAGACGCAAAGGAGAACGATACATTCAGAATTATTTTGAAAAAACTGTGGCATATAGAGGCGGCTCAATTTATTACTTTCGTAGCTCGTACGGAATTAGTGATGGTTGATGGAGGGAGTATGACTGCTGATGAATACATCAGGGATATTTTAGAAGAATACATTATGCCATTCGTCCCCTATAATTATAACGACTTTTTTATGATGCAGGACAATTCTCGGGCTCACAGTGCTCGCTTAGTCCAAGCATAGCTACACCATATAAAACAGTGATGCAATGGCCAGCAAGATCCCCAGATATGAATCCTATAGAGCATATTCGGAACTTGTTAAAAAGAGACGATAATTCCAGAATACCGCCATACCCAACTACCTGAGAGAACTGCAAAACGCATTACTTGAAGAATGGCATTTGCAGCATGCCCAGAAAGATGGAAATATGAGATTGAGCACAAGGGAGAAAAACACGTTGTTAATCTTTCATTTATTTGTTGAAATCTTAGTTATTTGTAATTGTGGGAAGTATTATTTTTTTGTTATTTTAATAAAATTTCATCAAAAACTTCTTTAAGTCAATGTTAAATGATGTTTTGTTACTCATTACAACAAAATCGTCAAAATCTAAAATTTTATATGTTAACATAGACAGACACTATTACAATATGTAAGTATTTAAAAACTCAAATAGAAGTTATTGAAAATTGAAACGACACCTTAATATTTAGTGAGGGATGGTTTAAATAGTTAAAAATCGTTTGGGATAATTTGACACTTTTATACAAGAGATGACACATTTAACTTTTCTCAAACATATCAGTGCTGAAAGCACAAGTTAATATCTACTTAAACTGAAGGTCTTTGTATACATAATTGCTACTATTTTTGAAGAGCTTTGAAGATAAAACAGGTTTGTGAAGATTCACTTTCCAGTAGATGTAGTGTGGACTGCATTCTTGCGCTACGAACTGATGTCTTTGATTATTCCTGGGAATAAATCGCGACTTCTGGTTGAACCCATGGACATAATTTTAAGTGGAACGTGTATATTAGGTTAAGGGTTACATGGCCGGTCTTAGCTTTTTACTCAGATTTTAAATAACAATTAAATTCTAAATTCGTTGTTTAGAAGATTATGTTAGTGTAAATAATACACTCAGGAGTCTGTGAAAATAGAGACAAAGCTTAGAGATGGGTATTAAAACTAATACTGTTGAAACACTCTAAACAACTTATACTGTTTTCGTTTATTTATATTTGAAAAAAAGGAAGCATGATAATATTATTTTTACAAGAGGTCTATGTTTATTTTACGACTTACAGTGAGCTTGTAAAATGAAAATTCTAAAAGAAATATTAAACAAAATTGTCTTCATGCTTTTTTTTTCATTAAATGCTCAGATTTGTATTGAAGAATACCAATGAAATATAATTTGTCGATACCCGATCATTTATAAAACTTATTAGTAGTATATTTATTACCTCAACATCAATTTTAAATGAAGCGTCAATCGAATCTGATTACGATAACAAAATGCAATATGCAACAACATTCCTTTTAAGTTTACATAATATCAGCTTCATGCGCTTGTTCTGTGAATATATTCGTTGCTGTTCTCGTCGCGACAGTCCTTATCACAAACGTATTCATTTATAGAATGCATACGATACCGTGGTACAGGTTAATTCACGGTGGGAATTGCAAAATAAAGCCAATGATAAGGTATTCCTAAATTTAGATTGTTGTGTGGTTAACTTGTATAAAAAGTCCTGCTACTTATGGTAAGTTCAGTTAAATACACACCAGTTCCACGAAGAGGTTTTACATGAGGAGCTTGATAGGACAATGATTAGGTTAGGCTATGACTGTGGAGGTGAAGCAACTTTTACATAGGCGGTCATCGAATAGGTGATAATTTGACAAAATATACTAACTCAAGCTCCTCCGTGCTTCAGGTGCTGGTACCAATGGCTTTCGGTTAAGCCGTTGGTTCGAGCTGTGTTCATAGTCGTTAGCACTCACCAATTCGAATTGAATCCATGCAGGTTATTGCTCATTCTTCTGTGTTGGATTCTCTGATAGATTCGGTGTTTTTATCCATAGGGAAGGCCTTTGATCCAGCAAGAATTAAAAGAAGGATAATAATAACAGAACAACCTTATAGGTCAAAATATTTTTTTGCAAGATTCTAATCACCAAACGTAGGATAGTTACCCGGTCTTTGATTTGTTTTGTAACTCATCTTAAAACCTTCTTTTTATTAAGGATTATAAGAACAGTAGTAAACGCATGTGAAGAACAGTCTTTATTTGCTTTGGATTGCTTTGCAGTTAACTCAGTTATCAGTAATAGATCACTATTACACATCCGAATAACAAGGCCGTAGCTAGGAGGGGGCATTGTGGGGCAATGCCCTACCTTGAAATCACAATGCCCTACCTTAAAAATACCAAAAACTAAGATAAATTAGTTTAATTAAATTGTTTTATAATTTTTATATATTTTATGCATTTTTCAATGCGATCTTATAAGATAAATTATCATAATAGAAAAATACTACACTACTGGAAAAAATTAAGGGATAAAAAAAAATCCAAATTTTTGGGCAATTTTCAACAGGCCGTAACTTCGAAAGAAATGGTCGTACAGGAAATAAAAAAAAAGTAAATTGTAGCTCCTAGTGTCTAGTTTTTGAACAAGAAAAAATGATTTATCCTCCGCGGTTTTTGAGAAATCTTAGAAAAACCAGCAACAAAAAAATTAAATTTTTTTTTTAGTTTTATTTTATTGTCTACGGGCGAGGAATTTCTTTTTTTGCGTAACCACTATAAGGATCGGATACTTTGTTCATTTAGCTTTTATTTATTTTTTATACACCATGATACGTCCAGTTCTCGCCGAGATATCGGTCTTCAAATGGAAAAGGATCCTTTTGTCTTTGATTTATCGATATCTCAGCAACCAATGATCGCACAGAAAGTTAAAGGTGGGTTTCAAGAACTTGAATGAATTCTCTTTAACGACTAGCCATTGCTTTTCCGAAAAAAAATGTTTTATTTTTGTCACATGTATTTGAAAATGCAACAAAATAAGGGCTGTTGCTGATTTTTTGGAAAATCAAGCACTGGATCGAAAATATTGAGGAAACCACTAATATTAAGTGTAACTTTTACAGTTCAATATGTCCACAGAAACCCTACATAGAACGAAATTAATCCAGCCAGCCGTTTTTTTGTTTCATTTGATCGAATTTATTAAAAAATTAAAGGATCGCGTTTTTTGCTCTGAAAAGGTCATAATTTTTTAAAATGAGAAAAGAAAATGTTTTTCCGAGCTTTTTCCAGATTTTTGTTCCAGAAAGTGCTTTAATTTTAGTGACGAAAGGTTGTCGTCGAACATCTCTAATAATGGCCCGATCATCGCGGGCTAAATAAACAAAGTGTCTGATCTTTATAGTGGGTAAGCAAAGCAATTTTTTTTACACCCGTAGATTAAAAATCAAAACAAAAAAAAATGTAAATTTTTTTGTTGCTGGTTTTTCTAAGATTACTCAAAAACCGCGGAGGATACAACATTTTAAAGTTCTAATCCAAAAACTAGACACTTGGAGCTACAATTTACTTTTTTGATTTCCTGTACGACCATTACTCTCGAAGTTACGGCCTGTTGAAAATTGCCCAAAAATATGGATTTTTTTTTATCCTTTAATCCTTTTTCCAGTAGTGTAAAAAAAATTGACTTGGGTCACAAGTGAATTCTCAGGTGGGAATCGAACCCGCAACCTTTGGAAATCCGCTCCAATGCTTGACCTAGAGGTCAGTGATATACATAGTGTTTGATTTAGGAGCCCGTGCTTCGAGGACAGATCAATTCTGATAAATTTACTACTTCCGCCCTACTTGTAACCAATGCTGCCCTACCTCAAATTAGACTCTAGCTACGGCCCTGCCGAATAATCACTTGGTGACACATGTCTTACTTAACTCTAAAACTACATTTTTGATGTGAAACATCTATAGCCGCGGGTAATCCGATTGTTGGCGAGGCGATGCGTCGCTATACGATGGTATATATATATATATATATATATATATATATACATTACCGTGAACAGGTAAGCATGCGCTTGGCCGATATCTCGCCTGATGGTAAGCGACAATGCGATCTATCAGTATTTATCAGGATATACAGACTCAGGCCTCAACTCAACTCAAGACTTCCACTCTTTAGCGGTACGGATCACAAAGTTGGAACCAAAACGCTTAGTAAGAATCTTTGGTATAATAATAATAAATAAATAAGCCTTTTATTTCTCGCTTTTACAAAGTTTTTAGTTTTAAGCTATGTAAATAATTAAGAAAACAAATAAAATATAAACGTAAGTATTATATCTAACATAGTTTTATATGTTTTAATTAAAAAAGTTATAGTAAGTGACTTTTGTCCGCAAGAACCCCTGATTGGGTATAGGCCTCCTCCAAAGATGCCCATGCATCTCTATCTTGGGCTAAGTCTCTCCAGTTTGGACCAGCTGTCCTTCTAAGGTCATCTTCCCATCTAGTTAGTGGTCTTCCTCGGCTTCTTTTCCCCGTTGGGCCGCTCCACGAGGTTACTTTCGCAGTCCATCTTTGATCTGTGCATCTTGCGACATGACCAGCCCAATTCCATTTTTGTTTTAATGCAAACGTTAGGGCGTCGATCGCTTTGGTGGCTTTTCTTATCTTTTTGTGTCTCACTTTATCTATCTTCCTTAAGTTAAGCATGCTCCTCTCTAGCCTCCTTTGACAGGTCCTAATTTTATTTGTGGCTTTAGAAGCAAACTTCCACGTCTGGCAACCGTACGTTAGGCATGGTAAGAGACTTGAGTTCATGACTTTTGTTTTGGTAAATTAACCATATAAGAGTGGCGCCTATTTGTATGTCTGGTTGTCCCTTGAAAAAATGGGAAAGGCGGAACAAGGTTGTGCAATTCTGCTGTGCACTCTCCGAAATGTATCCTACAAAAAACCCATAACCTAGCTACCTTGCGTCTAAGTTCAAGGCTTATTATTAAGATTATTGTAAAAAAGATCGTGATTGCCGATGAGCCTCTTGGCCCTTCTCTCAATGGACTCAAGTGTCAGGAACTGGTATTGGGCGGAACCACCCCAAAGATGAGAACAATACTCCATACACAATCGAACTTGCGCTTGGTAAAGATTGAGCAACTGTTTCGGCTTGAAGTACTTTCTCAACTTCGTCAGTATAGCTATTTTTTTT
The DNA here is from genome assembly GCA_927399485.1 of Calamotropha paludella. Classification (NCBI taxonomy): domain Eukaryota; kingdom Metazoa; phylum Arthropoda; class Insecta; order Lepidoptera; family Crambidae; genus Calamotropha; species Calamotropha paludella. The sequence goes on from OV656812.1 coordinate 13,641,579, forward strand.
TAAGTTAGTACTCTCAACATCTGGTCGCTTGGACAATTTGCCAGTTACCGACACAAGCGCGAACAGTGGCTGATGTTATAGATCTCTGTCGACGACAATGGGTGACGTCCATCGTCGATCAAGTGTCGTTCGTCTGTCCCCAGCTTTAAGCCAATACTAGTTTATGTAATTAAAGTTATTTTTGTGTATTTTTTTATTTTTACTTTGCCATAGGTAAGATACCAACGCCGACAACTTAACTTTTTTAAAACTTACTGAACTTATAGTAAAAATATTTTATGTCTGGATCGTAACTTATTACTTTAAATTATTCAGCGTAGAACACGTATCGTAAAAATTATATAGTATTATTTAATGTTACCACTATACATAATAGACATATTTTATTGTACACAAAATACTAATAACGACAGTACAACAAAAAATACGAAAACGCCTGGTATTACAATGTTTTATTTATTTATTTATTTAAAAATCTTTATTGACCATAAATATAAAATGGTACAAAAGGCGGACTTAATGCTAATTGCATTCAAATGTTCTTATAGCTTAAAGCGGTGTTAGTTCAACATGTTACATTACAAAATAAATGTGTGTGAACTACATCTAGTTCACAGAAAAGTAATAAGAATCAAACTTTATTTTGTTATGTTACATCTTGAACTCCCTCCAGTATTATATTGTAATCTTTGTTTAACCCTTTAATAACTCGACTCAGATCGAGGAATTCACTCTTCAAGTGAGGTTCACGGCATCTCACGGCCAAGGCTACTCGCTCCACACGCAAGCCTTGCATAAGCAATAAATAACTATTCGAACTTGAAATAATGTAATTGAGTTCTTTGCCAGTGCAGTAACATATCGTACTTTCCAACTAAGGAAAATTGGCAGCTAGTAAGGCTACTAGAAACATCAAACTATCACTTTATTTTTGATTAAAATGAGATGTAATGTCGATGTGTTATCAATGATTTATAATATATTAAAAAATTAGGATGTTGAATTCTAACTATACTCCATCTACAACTGCATCATAAAAAATGAGTAATTTTTTATACATTTCATAATAATAATTTTACATAATCACTCAAAAGCCAAATTATTCATTATAATCGTATGTTTCATTTTTAATCTGTGATAATGTGATTATTACGGAAAAAGGATGTACCTTGTCTGCAAGTGACATCATACCTGTGTAGGTATAAAAAATACATTGCAATATGAAGGAATCGCTGTAATTACAACGGATGCTGGTTATCTTCGGACTGTATTTTTATTGTATGTGGTTTTATTATGGATGAGAACACTATAAGATCATAAGATAAAAGCGAGGGGATGTGGTTTTGAGACCCGCCTGACATCTAAGACAAGTTGATTTTCTTTCTTGTAATAATTTCTTTAAATATAAACATCTAGCAGTTAAATGCTTGAATCTATAATCTAAGATCACAGTGGTTTGTGTATTTGTCTGTCCGCTCTTTATCCCGATCTTTTTCCATTGTATATACGTTACCATAGCAACGCTTTAACCGCAAGTAGTTCGTCTACCGGACGCTAGATGGCGCTAACGGAAAAATATTTAATAATAGAAAAAAATTAAAGAATTTTGTCCATCCGTGCGAAGCCGGGACGGGCCGCTATAACAACAAATATTATAACTACAAGATCATATTTAAAATTACTCTACCCATTGATGCTCAGCTGTTTCTGATAGTCTTTACATTATTATTAGGACATTATCTTTGATATGTTATCAAACATGGAGTGCAACAGTCAGCAGGAAACTGGTGAGCTTTAGAATTAGGAGTAGAGCAAAGTAGAGTTAAGAGATAAGGATGGCGTTAGGATGAGAATTTAAATATGAATAAGGGGGAGTGAAGGAATTACGGAGTTAGATTAATTCGTCGTAATTGGATTCACATATATGTAATTACCAAAAAAAATACCAAGCTTGACGAGCTTTTTCCGCCCATACATGTCAGTTAAAAGAGGTTCTAAATAAAAAAAGTGCATTTGAATAAAGTAAATTTTAATTAATTTTTATTTATACTCAGTAAGTACTTAAGTAGCGTCGCAAAGAATTGGTTAAATTCACACAGAAAATTAACAGATGTAAGATTAAAAAGAAGTATTCTGCCGATGTGACACACATGAAATCTTCATCATTTTAATCAATAATCTTGTAATGAAACTGAACTTTACATGATTAATCAATTATAACATTTATGAATAATCAACTCAAGATACTTATACGTGGAAATATATACGCAATATGTTGCTATCTTAAAACGACTAATTTAAATTTTAAATATTGATCGGTAAAAAATAGATCACCGCACAAAGATATACAGATATTTTTTTACCATCTAAAGTAATCCATATACCTACTAAAAAAAGACCTATTGTTTTTTTTATTAAGCACCACTTAATCTTGCTATGACTTAGGACAATTAAATTAACACTGAGGAAGCGTTAATTTATGACTAACGAGATTTTTATGCAGACTGTATTTCCTGTGAGGAGTGATCCGTTTCAGTAAACAATTCGTATTTTAATAATAATGTATATCTTTTAGATCTTTTCAGCCTTATTTAATAATTATTATAGATAATCCGGACAGTTAGCTTCGTACCTGAAGAGAAGGGAAAAATGTCTATTGGAATTAGTGTGTAATTTCTTATTTTCGGTGAATCTGTCTTGCCCCAATCTTCTGCGAAGAGGGTTGAATATCTAACCCACTACGCAGTACATAGCCTTTGCTATAACTGAATATTACTTAAATCTAATCTTGATTTATATTTAAAAAAACAATGTTTTGGTTCACAACAGTGGTTTCATTACCATTAAATGTGCGTTTCAGTTGTTAATTTATTGTTATTTTTTACATTGGTAACTGTCTGTTAATTAAAATGTGCTTTTCCAAAAATATCTTTGTTTATAACATGCGATTTCGATAATTATAATATCTGCTTCCTTATATCAGGAGGATGTAATGAGAAAGCGGGACGTCTGAAATAATATTTTTTATGATATACTTTTGTGTTTAGTTGAACATTAAAACAATGATTTTAATAATGAATTTTACGTATGCCAATATTTTATCATTATAAAATAGTCAAAACAATAGAAACTATAACCCAGTGACTATATCTTCACAGGAATACTGTCATGGTTAATTAGTTGATATTCATATATTTTATTTATAGAGGAGATTCGAATTTTTTTGTTTTTAATTTTTCGTATAACATATATGTATATAAAACTTCCCTGTCACAGTGTTTCACCACCATAAACTCCGAAACCACGCAATAGATTTTCATGTTATTTTTTTTATTTTGCTGGATTTGTTCCGACTTAGGACATAAGATAGGTTTCATTTTAATTTATAATAAAAAAATATTGCAAATAATAATAACTGAGGCACTGCAACGCGTGGCCAGGACAGCTAGTTAAAATACTTATTTGAAGTTACAAAGGGCTAAATGTTAATTTACGTTACGTCATCCAGAGAAACGATCATAATAATATGATCATAATTATAGTGTCAAATTTACATTTGAAGTAATTGAATCACCAGATAATCATGACTTTTAGTAAGGTATATCATTAGTCGGTGACCATGTATAGACTCGAAATTTCATTATTTCACATAGGATTACTATAGAATCTAAAGAAAGCTAACCTGATTTTAATTAATACCATACACACAGTTAACAAATGCAGGAAGAATTATAAAAAACATGGAGGCCAATGATGTTTAATTACCATTAGAATCCCAAAATATCCGCCAAACCTTGTCCCACAAATAAACTATGGTACAATTAATTAAGGCATCACTCATTTTCCCATAGCATCACGATTTTCATGCACACGTAGTACCATGCATCATTATCTGATGACTTCATGGAGGTTCGGTCGTTAAGGGAAAATTAGGCATGTAATTACATTACACACTTCTTACAATAATTCTTTAAAGGAACTGTTTTTAATTCATAAGTATGTATGTTGATTACAGTAAAAACTAAAATTAACAAAATATTTATATTTTTGATAATCAAGTTGTCGTGACTATAATAGTAACATTGTGATAAAAATACATACTTAAGAGCACGATATTCAGAGTTGGTTAGCAGTCCAAACTAAGACCAGGGATAGATTCGGAACTTTAGACACAATAAATTTCTTAATTTCGGGTGACACAATAAATTTCTTAATTTCTTGATATTGATCAAAAAGCACGTTTTTTGACCAAGTTAGCCTGTAAATATCAAGGTTTTACAAGCAAGTGTTTTTTCTTACTTCTTGTTTGGTTTACTCCATAGCAATAAAACCGTGGCCACACTGCCAATAAAATGGATATAATTATATCTGGTCATGCAGTCGAGCGGACAGCAGATGAGCCACTCTCCTTGAAGCTGTATATATTTTGACGTGATACGTTCCGATGAAGTAAGCCCAAAGATCACAGAATTCGCAACGTATAATAGTGTATTGTATATAACAATAATTTTCTCGCCGTGAGTAAGATTTCCTACATACTTGTTGCGGTAGCTAACCATGGGGTAATACTTTTCAATCGTCTTTTACCCATTTCTGATAGGCGCCTATCACATAAGTCGTACAAGTTTAACATTTATAGCCATATCATGCGTAACACATTACAGTTTTGTGTAATCAAACCTCTAAAATCAAATTTACCGTTAGACGATGATGAAAATATCAATTATTAGTTTGACACATCGTTAATATTCTATTATGATGTACTAATTACAAAACTCAGCCATGAAATATAGGCTGAAGTGTAAACAAGTAGGATCAACAACGTGTTTAGAAATTCTATTTTGGCATCCAGACTTAAGAGAGATATATTATTAATCCGTTTTTCATATCTTACATAAGTATTTTAATGGTATAGAATGATGCGAATGGTTAAACCAAAGTCGGACACCGATATCTCAAATCTAGGTTATGTAAGTACGACTTAGTGTTTAGCACATTCTTTGTGGAGTTATTGGTAATGTCAAACAGTGTGCCCCAACTTATATTATTTTAAGACTGTATTGTATATTCACTTGCCGAAAAGTAAAGTTTTATTCTTATACTGTATTTTATACATACGTGCTAGTGAAGCATGTAACATAAAACATGTTCTGATGTCCTTACTAAGCCAATAAATAAAGTGTGAAAGATATCTAATTCCTATTTCTATTTGTAACTTGTCCCGCAAAATTGATTTAATATACAGTGTTCTCGTATTCATCATTTTGTTAAGATGCGTTCATACATACATAAATTGTTTACATATTTTTATTTATTTTCCTTCCACAAAGTTTATTTACAAAAAGCACTAATCTATACTAATATTATAAAGAAGTAAAGTTAGTGTGTTTGAATATTTGTTAAATTGTAAGGGGTAATCTCGGGATCTACTGAGCCGATTTTAAAAATTCTTTCACCAATAGAAAGGCACATTATTGCTGAGTGTCATAGGCTATATTGAATGCTAGAAAAAATTTAAAGAATTTTGTCCACCCGTGCGAAGCCGGGACGGGCCGCTAGTATTACTATAAGTAGAGTATAAGACTTTGTGTCTGTCTGAATGTCTGAATGTCTAAACTAAACATAGAAGGGTCTGTATATCAGGCCATCAAGATTTCACCTCTCAGATAAGCCGAGTTAGTGAAAATATTCAGTATTTAAATTTAAAACCAACTAACATTATTAGTACTTAGTTATTACACTTCTACGCACTCACTTTGGACAGTCTAGTAATGCAGCGATAGGCCAAACCGTTTCGAACTCCGCTTAATATGGGTGCACTATAATGAAGCTGTTTGTTCCAGTCGGCGTAATGATTAAAGCCCAATAAATCAAGCCGACACAAATCTTTTAGTTTGGCAACACGTTACGGGCTGAGGATCAGAATCAGATGGTATCTGTACCATCCGGCGATTCTGAGCTATGGATTGCGCAACCGATATCTATGAGCGAACTTTCTTATTGTTTCGTTTAATTATATAGGATGGACCTCATTTAGATATCTGGTTCAATGACGCGAGTGGTTGATGCGAGGTCTCTGTACATGTAAAATATTTATAATTGCTTGAATACCAAATATAAATGCTACTAAATAATTATGTTTTACATTACAATATTTAATTACAACCTAGTCTCTAATCCTGTAGTACCTACAGATTTTTTTTAATGTTTAGGTACTATTACTGACAACAACTAAAAGCCATGACAAATGATGTAAGTATTTTGATGATTTGACGGAATAACTTGGTAGTTAATTAAACCAACGTATATTGATTGATGGATATAAAAATATCTTCGGTATAGCTAATTTATTTATTTATATTCTGTAATAATATATATATCTTTATTAAAGAGTAATTGATTTAAATTATACAAAAAGCTAGTCTAAACAGTTTTAATCAAAATGAGGTTTAAATTTATTTCATTTAACTTTACAAATTTCACCTAAAACTAGTTATAAAAGTACAGTTATCAAAATAAACGGTATTAAACTAACTTTTGATACACAAAAAAAAAGTTTATTATCATTTTAAAACAAAAAATACTTGATTAAAAACAATTATGTTAAGAAACATTGTTAGCCCATCATATGAAATAAACATCCTCATTTAGTCCGTAGCCCTGATATGATCTGAATGTAATTATATTTTTGGGATTACATGGGGTCAGTGACCGTGTCATGGCGCTGACAAAGACTATTATCTTATGTGATGATGCCTTCGTGTTAGGGCAATATAACCATACAGTTTGGAATGGTAGACAAAACAAAGAGCTTTTGGAATATAATTACTTTATTTAGAATGTACACATAATTGCTTAATTAACACACCGATTGTCTGGTAATTTGTGAATTATAATTATGCCAACGACAGTCCAGTGGAATGGAACTGCATTTACTTGTAATTGTAATTTAAACACTAAAAGATAATCTTTTCGAAGACTAAATTATATAAAGACGGTGTGAAGAATATATAAAAAATGCGTAAGAAAATATTTTACAGGCGTTTCAATATTAGGACCGTTGTTCCAAAAAAGATACATTTTATAATTAATAAACGTTGAAATGAAATTATTTCTGTAACTTTAGTTCTGTATTAACAATGCAGTTAAGAATTCTAAATCTGTAACACCGTATATTACAACTTTATTACTTATCTTTATAAATAAACACTAAATAAATGTTAATTTATACATCATTGCTATCGGAATATAATTGTTATATACAATAGTTGGTGATGTCAAGATGTTAGGATATTATACTACCCCAAAATTAACGATAATAATATACTTATTACTATCAATTTTAAGACATAGGCATTATGAATAGATAACTTGGAAAATGGAACATAAGCATCCGACCCGATTGGTAAGACGTGGCGATAGTTGCACAATGGACGAAGCACAAACGACGACAAGAAAGAAAAAAAATCTTTTGGTCACTCATCCAATGCCCAGCCGTTATAAACTGACTTAATTTGTACAATCGTTGACACGATAAGCTCCTGATAGCTTTCTATAACCAATGATGAGCTATTTGTTGCCAAAGATAACATTACAAAATTGCACGAGCATAAGGCATAGAGAAAAATACATCAAATCTGTTATCTACAATATGTACAAGAAATCTCGTTATTATATCTTTTGCTAATACTTTGCAGGGACTTGTCGTTATGCTTTGATGTCTTTTATTGAAATAAAGTAGGATAAAAAATCATTTTGCAACTCAACGATACAACACAATAAAGCATTAAAATTCTATTGAATCGTCCAATAAGCCGATAAAATCTAATATAACAATCATTTAAATTTATGATTACAAGCAGATTTTGATTAATGGCTCTGAAGGACCAAATCTGTATTGCATCTTTCGTTTGGGAACTGGTCTGCCATCGGAATAACGGCAATCGTGATAGCGAGAAAACAATGGTTTAGGCGTGGTATCTTGTGGTGTCATGTACAGCCATGCCTTCATCATGTGTCACCTTCTCAATATGTGGATGTAAATATTGAATAAAATCCCGTTTGAGATTTAAAAAAAAACTACTACGTTTTGTGACGACCGTTTGGTGGAATGGTAGCGATCCTGCCCTGACTGCACCGACAGTCCTAGGTTCGAATTCCGGAAGGGGCAGCATGAATTAGCTCGCCTTAGCATAATACGAGCATGTGTACTTATCTGTGTCATAGGTATTTATTTACATTACTAATAATATTACTTATCTATGTATGTGTTTCCGTTAACCTAGTATTCATAACATAAGCTTTATAGTGCTTACTTTGGGCTAGGCTAATTGGTGTGAATGTAAGAAATATTATTATTTTATTATTATATTTTTGATTAAGAAGAAAGCAAAGGGTACAAAGTTTATACAGCCCCGTCTTCTTAACTTGATGATGATTAATGATGAGCAGAGCTAATTTAATAATTATGTATGCTCAAAGGATATTGAAAAAAATTAAATACCTTCGTAGCCTAATGGAATCGGAAAGCTTTTTGAGACGAAATGAAAGGACAACTTTTGCTGCTTTGTTCCGCTTGCTTGTAAAATCCATAAAAAAATCAGCAAAAAAAAAAAAAGTGTTATACGAAACTTGAAATCACTGAAATGACGCTTTACGTTCCAGCTCAGACATTCTATTGTAGCTTTCTGGTTCATCATATAGAAAACAGATGGTTATAAAAAACTTTATGCTGTTTATAATCTTGTCAATAATATGCATTTCTATTAAAAGACATTCAGTTTTAAACTTAGTCACACATAAGTAACTAACTACTCGTAATATAGGGGACCTATTCACGTTTTCGTTATTCTCAAGTTTGTTTACATAATGAAACTGTTAAAACTATGTAATCCGCACTGAATTACAAAATGTGTCCGGAATTGTTTTATTATTCAAGAGTAACAGAGCATTGCATTCTTGGCAATGAACTTGAAATTAGGCCTACTTGGCCTTTAAGCCAAATGGATCGACTACTGTTATTTTATACTACTTTCCATTACACATATTGAATTCGTATCTGATTCTACTGTTAGATTGGTACTGCAAAAAAAATCGAATCGCACAACTAAGGCATATCACTTATTTGATATCCTATAAAACAATTCTAGATCTAGCTATATTATAAAGAACATCTTTTTTATAATTTTATATATTTTGTGCATTTTTCATCTTTTTTATAAGGGACCAGATTTTTTCGCTACTGCGACCGCATCAATTTCAGAATTTTGTCATTAGGAAACGTTCTTAAACCAAATTGAGAATATTTATTTCTAATCTTATAACGTAATATGAAAAGATTACTTTCATCCATTATGTAATGTGTATGGGAGAAAAAATTAAGTGTAAACAAACTGAGTCATACAAATGGAAACAATTAATAGAATATTGCTAAAAGGGCAATGACAAAATACGCTGTTTACAACCATCTACGCGGTATTTTTATACAAAACGTCAAGACAACTTATTTTCTAACAATTTGAGAAATATTGTATTTAAGATAGTTCACTTAGTTCAATAACGACCTCGACACGGCGGTTGCAATGGTGCATCACCGTTGCGGTCCTCTTTACTCATTATCCGCCGCGATTTCACCTTCTTCGCATGTATTAGTTCCTACACGTATGTGTTCTAAATCTATTATCATTTTTTTTATGATGTCAAGGTACAAAAATCCTAATAGTGATTCAATAGTTGCTCCCACAAATAAAGCAAAATTCTACAAAAGATTATAGACAACAGAAAACGCTAGCGTCAAGCACATTTATTAATTATTATAATAAATTTATTCAGCAAAAAAGCCAACAGCTATGACAATGAGTCATCATATTTTCGCTTACACAATAATACACTTATGATGACTGCAGATGTTTGATAAGAGGATAATAATTTAGACTGCCGCAGTTGAAGAATAGGTTTAATTTGCATACACTTGTATGTGTCTAAGCAAAAAACTTTTAAATCTTTACAATGTTCAATACCCATCGAAATTTTCAGCATTTAAAACCGCTACCATGGTATAAAAATTGTTTAAAATTTTTCTTTTTCTTATCCACACACACTTCTCAAAAAGAAAAGCTTTTAATAACTTTATAATAAAACAAATGCTAAAAAGTCGTTGAACTCTGTTAGTGTTGTAAATATAAAGTGTCAGTTATTAAACGATTTTATATCGATTAAAAATATAGGGTTTTTTCGATAGCATCATTTGTTTCATTAACACTGATTAATTACATTGCGAAGATAATAGTACGCATATAATAGCTTTATTTGCGATGAAAACAAAGTGACTAGTTTAAAATTACTGACTGACTGACTCAAAATTCATTCACATAAACCGTTAGCAAATAAATGTATGTATATTAGAGTATGCATCAAAATTAACGTGACATACGTTGGAGATTGTATTAGTATACTCGTAATAATGATGTGAAAACTCTGCCCTAATACAGTTTACTGACGATATTATTCTCAAACATTTCAATTTCAATTATATTTCTTCGCGTTCCGCCGATCTCTTTTTATTTACAGAAATTGTATAATGCAGACTACATAAGTTAAAATTCCATTACATATTTGCTATGCAATCATATTGAATGTCGAAGCAAACTCCTACGTTGCAAGTGATACGTAGTAAATTATTAAATCTACATCACCAACGACCGGTGCAGTTTTGCAACTGAATCGAACAGGTTTGTCTACAACCGATGATGATGCGCTGTAATTTTGGTTTTATTTCTTTTATTTCGAATACGAGAAAAACAAAAGTACGTTCAACCCTATTACTATTTTCTTCAGTATTTAAGTTTGCACTATATTACTGTACAGTAAGAGTCAGTATAGCTTATCATCATGTTTATACAAAGACTTGAAATAAAAAGGAGAGTAGTTAAAATATTCTGTTGAGAATATTTCTACTCAATACACCTGTCCTGCTGGTAAAAATAATTTTATACCTTTAAGTTATGCTAATAGAAATATTATGCATATGACAATTACTTGTCATATGCATCCCTTACGGGATGCATCGAACTTTAAACATGGTAGAAATTGTATGTATTACTGAAAGGAATAAGCCAATTCTTGTGCATTTCAAGATACTCAGGTAATCGTGATTCCCAACACATAATGCACTAGTAGGAAAGAGATAAATCGAAATGATAAACTCAGTGTGTGCAAATGACGTTCTATCGATTGAATTCTCAGCTAATCGATCTATGAGGTGGCAATAATAGTGCAATAAAAGAAATGCATGTACAGTAAGAATTGAAATAAAAAAAATATATCACGCCATACATCATCGGCGTATCAATGTCCCCACTATTGGGAAACGAGCCTTCCCTACGTATGAAGCAACAGGGAGAATAGGCCATAACTAACCTCCAATGCGGATATAGAATTAATCCTTATTGGTAGAGTATTTTAATTTATACCTTTACTTATTACTTCGACTTTTGAGTTCTAATTACTAGACTCAACAATACATTTTATCCTGAACTTACACATGACTTTAGTAAAAGAAATTAACAAACAAATTGAACTTCCTGTTTCTGGGCTCGTTTGATGATTTAACTATTAGAATGTTTTGCGATTGCTGCTTCTTATTGTAATAAGTTAATAACCCGTTATTTTATCGTAAAAGAATATAAAAATAGTAAAAGAAACGCATTACTCTAGGTAAAAACAATTAAGCTCGCTCGCGCATCCGTTAAACTTTAGTGGTTTCGATTTAAACTGTGCTTTACTTTTAAACTTTTGTTGTAAAACGTAAAAACGATAAATAATTTTAAAAAAGTATTGAGTACATTATTCTCAAAATTAAAATGTAACTAGAAAAATCTTTGCTTTGCCACAGGTTAACTTGGGAAATAAATTTACTTTTTCATGACTTAACGAATTTACCTTTTATTGCGCGGAACCTAAAACGAAACAACTTATAGATTTACCACGATAAACTTAAATGACACAATTTGTTGGTTAAATCTATTCAGCATAACGGGGCCTTAGCCATGAAAAAACTTTATAAGAACTTACATATACTTATTTTGATGCCTAATATCATGTTTTATGATCTATGTGATGAGTAATTTAGAAAATTTTTTATAAATAATAACACGTTAAATGATAGAGCGATGATCCATTCATCGTCCGAATGTGCTGACAAGTTGATATACAAAAACATGTTTCTTGATAAGCTAAATGTTGAAAAAATAATAAAACTAAAAAATTGCTTGGAACTTTAGAACAAATTCTTTGTAAGCAACCTTTTATGTTGCTTGCGATAAAATTTTAATAATATAATATGACACAGTAATGATTAATTTACATATATGATAATTTCAGCCCAACAAAAAGTTTATAACTAATAGGTTAATTGAAAATTATTTCCATAGCATTAATAATGTGTTCTTATTAATTTTTCCTACTTTTATAGTAACTCTGAAGTATATTCGACTTGGTGATGAAAAATTTATAAAATTTATCTAGCTTCCCTTAACTTTAGAACGCACGTTACTCCACCACCGTAACTAGCACCCACCAATTCACACGGTGTTAAGTTATGGACTTTTTTCTATTCCTTATTAAAAATCTGTGAAGATAATTTTTTAAAGAACATTTACAAAGAGTGAAACACATTATTAATATTTCCGTTAACCGCTCGTGGTAAGTCAAATGTTTAAGTTACAAGTGGGTCCAAGTCCATAGTACATCGGGGAGGTTCAAACTTGGTTCACTTAGATGAAAGCTGACATTTCAATCGATGGGCTACGGCCGGTTTAAGGTTTGAGACATAACAGGCTGAGGATGACAAATAACCTACTGTTAAAATGTGGTAAGTATGGATTAGAATGTTTATAGCCAACACATTTCACACGTAATATGGTCGTTACCTAGATTTATGAAAAACGAGATGTTCCCAATGATATCACAGGTAGTTGTTTATGTAACAGGGTACGGTTTACGGTCGATGGTGTATAAATATACTTCAAATAACCTTTATCATAAGATTTCTCTCTAAATTAATAGACATGTCACCGCAATCTTCAAACAATTTAATAATTCAATATTCAAGTAAAGTATATTAAGTCTAAAATAAAAGATGTATCGTCAAAATCGAATTACTTAAAATTTATTTAAAATCTCTGATCGGGTTCCTCTTCCCTCTGCTTTATGTCACATGCAAACAAACATGCTGCATGTTTTTTTTTACTACGTTAACAGTAATAATACCAAACGACAGAAAAACAAATGAGTTAGAAAACAAGATGGGTTAGGCGTCAGATCTGTTTATTTGTATGTAAACATATTACTAATGAATGAATCCGACAAATTTTATTGAAGACAGCAATACAGCTGCAATAAAATATAGTAAAAATTGAGATAGAAACTAGCGGCCCGTCCCGGCTTCGTACGGGTGGACAATTTTTTTCTATTATTAAATATTTTTCCGTTAGCGCCATCTAGCGTCCGGTAAACGAACTACTTGCTATGTTAACACGTTGCTATGGTAACGTTATTGATACAATGGAAAAAGTGCGGGGAATAGAGCGGACAGACAAACACACAAACCACTGTAATCTTAGATTATAGATTCACATTAATTTGATTGATTTAAACTTAAATTTGTTGGGAATAGCTATTATAGTTAAGGAATACATTTTGCGGACGAATAGATATACTTATATTAATCACATAAAATATTGATTGAGGACGTGAGTGACATTGTACCCTTAGTAAAATGTCACTTAATAAAATAGACTAGTGTTTGACAGTTATCACCGGATGGTAAGCGACGATACAAGTTCCAGTTCACTTGCAACTTTAAGGTTCCCAGATTGCACCTATCAGGAACCACACTCTTGGCCAAAGAGTTCCACTGCTTAGCAGTACATATAGTATAAGAAGTAAAGCGTTTAGTACGAGCCTTCGGAATATCCACAAAAATCTATGGTGCATAATCGTATAGCGGAATTTGGTTTTTCGGAACTCTCCAAAATGCAATTGCAACCTTGTTAGGGTTAGTGACTATTTTTATTAATATATAAATACTTTTTTGTTAGGTCTTCGACCATTGTGATTAATACTGTGTAATTTTATTTGTCTAACTTTTGATCACAATAACACAAGATACTAACACTGTTTTATTGTTCATACAGTATTGTTTTTCTTTTATGGTTAATTTGTCAAGATTGTCTACAATTTAATTGTATAGCATATTATGAGAACTTTTCGTTTTATTCATGAGAATCATGTTGTCTCTCCGAATTTTTAATTATTGTTCAGACTGGTTTCAGGGTTATGAGCGCGCATGCTTTTCATTCATAGCATCGTTTAATTTAATACATAACATATTTAACGCCAAATGTAACAATCGAAATTAATTCTTATTTACCATTTCCAGATATCGGAGTCGATATTTTTTTGTTATAAAAGAGAAAAGTTTGTTATTTGAGTATTCAGTACACGTTGAAATATTTAAGATAAACATTTTCGAACTCAAAAATTTTCACCTGTAAACTACTGGAACTTAACTATTGGAAAAAATACTATCATGGCGAGTTGTTCTCAAAATAGCAAAAACGTTGAGTTTACTTATTAAAAGCTAAAAATACCTGCGAGCACAAACAAAAACATAAATAACCTCATACTCAACGGCTATTATAGTAAAAAAGAAGTGTTCTCGTAAAGCTTAAAGCTCTCTCCGGCCAATACGAGTGCTATCGATCGAATTAACATGAACCGTGTGCCTGCGCAGCCTATCGCGCCATCTGGGAACAAAGCTTGTACAAGGCTCTACGTACAATTGGAAAGGTATTTCTTTTTAAATGCACTAATTGACAGTATTCATGCGACATTGCGAAGAATTCAGCAAGGCGTCAATTCTCATTTTTTATAAATGTAATCACTTCATTTTTACTATAATGTTAACCCTCACGCGCATTGTATTTCGAGGTTTATATATATTTACATGTATTATCAGAGTACTAAAGGAATTGGAGAATTATCCTAACCATTACAGATAATGAATCAATCACAAAGTATTATATTAAAATTATGAAATATAGTTTTATGGTTTTTATTTATTTTTTTTACATTTTCTATAATTAAATTTATTTTTATATTAAAATAATTTAACAGATTAATTAACAATATATAATTCCTTTTGATTTTTGTTACTTAATTCAGACAGATTTTTTTTTACTGTAATTTATAAAACGCTAATTTTACAATGGAACCAGGTCTTCATCGAAATTATTGCAAATATAGTTTGAATGAGGCGACTCATAAAATTTTCTCGGCATTTTTATTTTTTCATACTTTTCTAATCACATATATTAATTTAAACTTAATGAGTGTCATGATTAAATATAAAATGTTTGCTTTCCGGTTCGATATTGATTCTTTTGCATTAGGTACATTTTTCAATCTTAACAAGTAATTCCGTTTGGAAGTTAATTGTAACGAAGATAAATCGTACTTCACATATTTTTTACAATTTGTAATTCTAGGGGTAAATTGCTTCTAAAGTATCATTGAATCCTGGTCGCTTTCAGGTCATGGATATCATAATAGTACACCAGCGGTTCAATACAACGATTATTCAAATTCCTCGGTCACGATTTTGGTATTGCATCGTCAGTGAGGGCGTCGTATTGTAACTCATGTTAACGACGACTTAAAACCGTTGGCACTGATAATGCTTAATCAATTTCTATTAAAAATTTTCACTGTTAAAGTAAACTAATTTATTTGATTTTTAGACATATTAACACTTTTTTTAAACAAATGGACGAGGAATGCAACTGATATTGAATTCGAAAATACTAGCCGGCTTCATAATGTTCTAAATGAGTCAAATGCAATGATCATGTCCGTAATTATTAGATTAAAATTATTTTAAAGGCCCTTATCAAATACTTCAAATATTTATATACCATAACCACCATTACACTAACTACAAAAATATCTGACAGCTTGGTGTGCAATTGGAATTACCAATATGGAATTTAGCAACTTACAATACTCGCTTTATATTAATTAATGTTATTGTAAATTCTTTGGAGATTAAAAATAATTATTATATACGTGATATTGATAAATTTTATTTAAAATTCTCATAAGGTTATTTCGTTTTATATACTTTAGTATGTGATTTAACGTTATATTTATCAGCTGTATGTCTTCTATATGTTTCTCTTATATTTCAGTGACCAAACTCATCCATTTAATTCATAAACTTTGTGTTAGGTAGTTTCTTAATTAGTATTTATCATGATGACTAAATAGACAATCTTGAACTAAGAATAAACTTTATTCTTAAGTAAAAACAAAGCTGGAGCAAAACAAGTATGGATTTATAACATACATTTGAAAAAAAAATATATCTTGTGTAAAAAAAACTTGACTTAAATTAAGTATATAACTCACCTGTGTTTTAGAAGTGCTTAATTATTTTCGTACACATCCACTTAACAGTCTTCTTTTTATTTTTTTTAAACAAACGAAATAATAGAACACTTCTACTAGTTAAAAAAAAGTTTTTATTAAAAAAGGTTCGTATCTCGTAGAGAACTTCCAAGCGGTCGCGCTCGTTCGAAAATGGCGGGCAAATTTCGCAGGGGCTGCGATCTCTGCGTCCTTGCGTTGCGGGCAAGGTCTCGGCTAGGCTATGTGTGGACGCGCGTCGCGATTCCTTTGCCTCTTATACGATCATCGACGTCTATTTTAACAGATAATTCGTTGGCAATGACCTGTCGTCATTCGTATCCTGGGTAAGAATCCCACTCAAGACGGGGCCATTTTGTAGCATGTTACTTAAAAAAAGTTATGCTATTCAGTATGGATTGGAAGATATCACCATTTCTTATTAATTGTATGTTATTTAAAATGAGATCGTAGATTTCTACCGACCTAGTACGTGAACTAGACAAATCCGACAGATATAATTCAGAACCCAAATAATTTGGAGTATGTATTACTAGAAGAAAAACTATGACAGAAAAGAAAAATACAATACATAATTTTATGTGCGCGCAGAAATGTTGCAAAAGAATATCTTTGCTGGCTCCACAAATATATTTGGAGTACCTATCAAATGAGCATAGTATGAGGCAGAAACGGTAGTGTGTGGTGATGACCAGCTTGACTCAAAAATTATAAAAACATGAAATTTGCATGTCCGTTCAATTGAAGAGTGAGTAGTTGCTACCCCAATTTAGAAAGGAGTTCACGGGGCAGCACTAACCCGTGACACATAAAGGTGTCGTAAATACTGGAGGGATTCACCACCCACTTTCCGTAGACAACAAAAAGGGGAGCGTTTTCAGAATTATGATATTTTACTCCGATCTCCAACCCGCGAAGCGTGGACATTATGGCAAGGCGTCCAGCAGGAGAACGAGGATATATTTCAGTTGAAATGAGTACGTATTTCAGGTTAATCAATTATTATAATAAACCGTTAAATAAAAACTGCTACGGAAGTGTTTTTTCTTTACATTATTACCTACTTATAGTAAATGCGACAGACGTTATCCTGTACAATATTTTGACGTGACAACGTCTTATAAATTGGTTTGCCGGGTGACACTTCAAGAAACTGCGTTACGCTCCGCTCACGTTATACGCTTACAATGAGAGCGAGTGAGAGGCACGCGTCCCTTCCACTCGGGCATGGTTAGCCCGCCTAAGAGCGAGAGAGACAGACATAAAAAGTGGAAGGGACGCGTGCCTATAAATTAATGTTTTAAATATAATTCTTTGTATAAATAAATGTTTTAAATTGTTACTATTATTTCATCCTTCTTCCTACTATACGAATGAATATTCACATTAAAATTATTTTACCACTCAAAGTCGTTGTCACGTAAAACTTTCGCCCGTATACCGACTTTACAGGCAACCAACCAGTTTTTTAGTGATCGTTTTGTGAATTTCTGCAAAGGTTTTGGAAGATATAAAACGGAGCAAAACCTACAAATAAATCAATGTCGCAAACATAAGCCATGAACGACAGCTAAGGAAATTTTAATTTAAGTGTCAGTTAAACATAAAACTTATCGCGATTATTGTCTTTGTTTATGTAGAAGTGGGATGTAGAGCATATTTTAATTACTTGTGCGTAATCTTTTCTATTCTCTGTTTTTGTCTAGATTAGTTTTTGCCCATAATCAATAGAAAACAAATTACGCATATTCGTCCTTTGAATTATGACAGAAATGTCGATGGGTCCTTATTTGTTTCGATGCCACCAAAAGGGAAAACGTCTGGGGAAAATCACACTAAATGGATCACTTCATTTATCTATTTATATGATCTGTCTGGTCACCGGTGTCTGACCCCTTAAGGCAATGTGATCAATTTTATCAACAAATCTATAATAATGAGGCTCTTTGTAATAAAAAATCCATCAGCAAAATTTTGTGCGCTTGCTAATGAGTGTCCATAGTATCGGTGTAAATTCGCTTCTGAAATAGTCATAACTTATACGACTAATCTAGTTTCCACTACCTACAACTTCGAATGTTACACTTTTACATATACCGAACAAATGAAAGCGTACTCACCCGGATAGCGAGGGGATTTGGTTTCGACTCCCGCCCTACACGTAAGACATATTGAATTTTTTTCTTCTTATAATTTCTTTTGCATGAGAGATAGTTTATCTCGATAGCAAGCGTTTTATTATCATATTTTTTTTAGTGATTAATTAAGTCATTTAATTTATTTATTCGGTTTTTAATTACGTGTGAATATACTCGTATATGAATAGTTATAATTATAGGTATATATGAATAGTAATAAGGTATAAGCGTAGTGAAAGGATGCTAAGTTAAGGTTTCTGTAGAGACTGCAGATAAAATCTGGGACCAACCGTATTGATTTTGTTAGCACTATATTATCTTTTCCACCACAAAACTGAGTTTCGAGTTTAATATAGACTCTCAATTGAGGAAATCATTAATTAATGATTTCCTCATGAAACCACGTTAAGGTTTGTAGTCTGCTCAACCTCATGGCACATTAAGTCCTTTTTATTACCCACTCAAACATAATATTCCATTACTCTTGTCTCACTGTTCAGTTGAAATGCGTGTCCTTGTGTCTTATCTTATCATTGTTTTCTTTATGTCACCTTATATTTAAAAAAATACTTAAGAATTTTTACACCGTTTGGAATGAATAAATAAGGTAACACTTATTTATTTCTATATTCCAAGAAGTTACAAGAGTTTATAAACTAACTTCCGTGATTAACTTATTCTTTAGTTAAATGAAAACTTGAAGACAATAACTTAGGTATACTAAATACACTCTCAGCACGTAACCCGACTGTAAATTTATGACTACTATTTTTTTAAAATAAGTAGGTATCTACGTAACCGTTTACTTTTAAATTAAGAGGTAATTTAGTTTTGTTAGTCATTAATTAAAACAATAATTAAAGTACTTGACGTTGGTAATTAAGATTTATTTAAAACGAAATAATGTGTACCGCACTAATATCACACATAGCCGCAATGTACTGTATTTGCTTTGATGTGGTTCTAAGCAAACACGATATAAAGAAATATCACTAATAGAATTTTATGAAAATAACGTTCTTGTAATAAGTAACGTTATTATGTCATGATAACGTTACACTTTACTCTTGATCGATATGTCATATTATCGTTTACTATTAAAAAGTAAATCAAGTGATATTACCAAGCATAACGTTACCTTACCAATTTTCGTTACCCTCCTATGATTGAGATAACATTACATTACATTTAAACATTATTTAAAACCTTGCTATTATGTATTTTGTTAGTGATACTTTCAGTGGTGACTGTAAGTACACTAACAAGTATCAGTCACGACCCTGTGGTTCCATAAGATTAAGAATCTCATAAATCCCTTCAATACAAGAATATTCGATTATAGTGCAGTGAGATGTAGCAGAGAACGATGTCACACTCACATGACCTATATTTGTAAATAAAATACACCAGTTAAAAAGTTCTTTGTTAGTCTGCAAGGTATAGTGATTTTACTAATATGATATTTCAATAATTAATACTAATACATTGTACCTCTGTCTAAGAAAATTACACGGACTGAGGAATGTGATCGTTAAAGATTATATGGAATTGGAGGTATATTTTTTTCAGTCTTATTATTTTGAGATTTTTAAGTTTTATAATTAGTTTTAAAAGATAGACAAATTTACTGTCTTGATTATAAAGGTAGTCTTTGTCATAGAACGTTGACAACGTTCCAAAATTAAATATTACAATCGAATTTTGACCAGTAGGCGACCACTAGTGTAATTAAATAGTTAACAATTAGTAATTTAGAATCAAGCGTACTTATTATTATTATCTTTTATTAAAAATAGCACTAATTTAAATAAACATTGCCAGGCAAAGTCTAACAAAAAATTTAAAACGTAACAAAAATTTCGACTGAAGTTCACTATGCTGAGTAGTTTTTAACTGTGACCTTCCTTCCGCGTGACATGTTACCAAAAGATAAACGTTTATTGAAAAACAAACCGTTATATTTCGGTGTTTTGCGAGACATTATAATGCACCCATCCAACATGCCCATTTGCCAAATGCTATATTATATCGCAATAATTGGATGCAATTTTTCACATTCGTGTAATCTTACACACCATCTTTTATTGTGGTCTTAGAGCCAGTGATTATCAAACATTACCTACCATTTAACAAAAATGGTAAAGCAATAAAAATGGCACACTCTCAATATGAAATGGTTACTATGGCAATGAAATAAGGTAGGACGAAACCTCAAATTGTATAGCTATAATTGTATTACAACGCATTATCTGTTGACTATTCCAACACAAATGTTCGTGTTCCAACACACATTATCCAGTCGCATTTATTTGAATTACTACATAATCTCAAACTTAACAATACTACTACAGATGCTATGATGTATATAAAGCACGTTGATAGAAACAATAAAATGTATATAACGTTTAAAAAAATCCAGATGGGTCAAAGATTTAGCGAATCTCGGTCTGGATGACGTGGAAAGCGTGGGTTCGTATCCCATCTAAAGTGATTTTCTTTGATTGTAATGTTTTTCTGATCAAAGTTTTTGATCACATTATTTTTTTTACATGAAGCCAAAATACCCCCCCTGATGAAAAAAACAGTGTGCAAACTTCTACGGGATGTTAGCTCCGACAGAGTGGCTTTAAACAGTATGAAAAATGTGAGTCAGAAAAAATACAAATACAGTTTGAATTACCAGGAAAAACAAGTTTCTGTGAAGCACTACTATACCGAGTTCCTTGGTATGTATATATGTGTATATACAATGTGTCCCGTCACCAGTGTCGAAGCCTTTAATAGTGTGAAATATGGCATTTTTTTATCGACAAATTGCCCCTCAAATTTTGTTTTTCTCTTACGGCCGCCATATTTCACACCATTAAAGGCTACGACATATGTGTCGTATATAGTTATATGTTTTATTAGTGACTACTTTGTCAAATATTTTATTCATAATAAAGCAACTGGCATTGTCTATGGGAAATCTGTTTAATAAAAAAAATATGTACGTCAGCTCTTGGACTATATGGAGGGTTTTATATTGCAAGCCCTATCAAAGCACTTCCAATACATTTAAGTGATAAAAAATAATAAAATTTATAAACGGGTGTCTTATTTAACTCCACGTAAGTATGTCAGCGCATAAAAAGCACATACGTGCAAAAATGAATCTAACTACAATGTTTTAAAGTACACTATAAAGGATGTAACTACTTGTTATTCTTTGCTGAAATATAGAGTAGGTAAAAGGATCAGGACCCTACCGAAATTTTTAATTTGCACTTAAAGCATGGGTAACTTTTGAAGACCGTAATTCATCAAAACTCTTAAAATATAATGAAAAAATGATATGATTGCCAAAAGCAGTTCCTTGTTTAAAAACACTACAGTAAAATATAGCAAAATAATATGAAAATAACTTTATTGAAATGCTCCTAAAATAAGTAGTTTTATAATGTTCCAATATTTTTACCTACTACCCATTTAAGACGTCTTTAACTAACATGAAGAATGGGGGCAAGAAACCCGTCAGCTTTTACAGAAGTAGTCGCTACTTCTACATTTTACAATATTATACGTCGTCACCATACATAATGCAAAAAAAAACAATATTATTTTGTTATAACAATAATAGTAGTGTTATGGTTTCATTACATCTTTGACCACAACAAAGTCATCCTGTGATCACGACTCCTGTAAAGGAGTCGAAACGTCAGGATTAAATATAAAATAAAATAAAACATGCGCAAAAATCCGTAAAAAAGTGTTTTATTCTGATGTGTATTGTGCGCGGAAGTGTAAGAACTAAAAAAAAGTCAATCTGTTTTTAATAAGTATCCTTAAACATTGCAATAATATAAAGAGAATAAACGACACAGAGAAAGCAACATAAAGATGTATGGTAAGTTAAACCAATAATACTGGAGTTTAAAGTAGACCCATCTCCCAAGGCTGCACCCGTTCCTGAGCATGATACATTGATGATGATACATCTTGCTTGCCCTCCCAAGCATCAAGTGTATGTTTGATAAGTGCAACTCCAGCATCAGTAGTACTTTTACCTGTAGTAAAACAGAATTGATTATTATGAAAAATTTTAAAATTGGTGAAGTGAGTCATAAACAGCAATTAATATTTTTTTCAAAAATTTTATCTAGCACTGGTCGAAAGTTAACGAAATCATGTTTTTCTCCAGATTGGAAAAGTATTAAGTTAAATATGTTTGGGAAAACCCCTTCGTTAACACTATTATAAAAATAGAGGTTAAGTAATGCGTAATAATATCAATTATTGATTTCATAATATTTGTTGACACACTCCATATCTTTACAACTTATTAATCTACGGAAAATAAATTTTTGCATGGTACCTATCAATACTCGATTCTAGGAGGGCAGCAGCAAGATTAGGACACGAACAAAGGAAACTTCTAGTTTCTAGAGATAATCTAGAAAAAAAAAGCTCAAAAACATCATTTACTATTTTTTTGTTATTTTCCGATGAAAAAGATTGTATTTAGAGATTTATTTTTGCCCTTTTCTTTATTTATTATGTTCCATGTAGTCTGAATTTTGTTCTTTGATACTTTAATTTTATAAGCTACTAGTTGACCCGGCCACGCCTTGCTGTGCCGACTGCAGCGTCATCTGCCGAACTGATTTGTGAATCTAAACCATTCTCAGATCCCCTTGAACACAAACAAAAAAATTAATTCAGCTCGGTCCAGCCGTTTAGGAGGAGTTCAGTGACATACACACTCACAGAAGAATTATATATACACTCGAGAGCAATGAATCCGGGTCACTTCAAGAATCCTAAAAATCTCGGAAACTAAAAATGCTAGGTTAATGCAATAAATTGTATTTAATAGACAATGTAATACTCCTTAAATGAAGGTATTAAAACTTCTTAGTTTTTGTAAAGTTATATCATAAAAAAATCAAATTTGAAAAAGGGCCACTTTCGAAGATGGAACTACGAAATTACAGCATTTGGTTTTGCTTTTGTTTGTAATCTGTCATTTATGTGGGTACATAAACCATGTTGATAGCGCTCTATATTCATTATTCAAGCTGAAATTATGTCGCTTACGCCTGAAGAATGCACCAGAATACTTACAATGCTGGAAACCGGCCGGAGTCAGCGCGATACAGCCAGGACTGTCGGTGTGTCGCTGTCAACAGTACAAAGAGTTCTCCGACGTTACGAAGAAACTGGTTCTAACCTACGCAGACCAGGAACGGGCAGAACCAGGTGTACCACAGCACGAGAAGACCGATACTTGGTGAACACCATGCTTCTAAATCGCTTTCTCACAGGAACTGAACTCACCAATCAGTTTCGACGCCTCGGAGGAAGTAACCCAAGTGCATGGACAGTAAGACGTCGGCTTGCTGAAACTAACTTAAAACCCCTTAGACCTGCAAACGGCCCTAAACTGGAGCGTGGGCATCGTATTTCAAGACTAAGATATGCCCAGAGCCACGTAAATTGGAGTATTGAAGATTGGTCAAAAGTTATGTTCTCCGACGAATCAAAATTTATGCTCTACAAGCACGATGAAAGACACAGAGTGTATCGAAGACCAGGGGAAAGATTCAAGCAAGCATGCATCGAAGAAAAAGTAGCCTACGGTGGTGGGTCTGTACTTTTGTGGGCCGGAATTTCTTCTGAAAGTCGCACAGAGCTGGTGATCATAGAAAACGGCTCTTTAACTAGCGTAAGATATGTGGAAGAAATCCTCAATGATCACGTTGGTCCATTTATGGTCAATTTAGGTGAGGATGCTATATTTATGCATGACAATGCCCGACCTCATACAGGTAGGATTGTGAATGACTACCTTCAAGAGATGAACATTACTCGTATGGAGTGGCCAGCGCGCAGCCCGGATATCAACCCGATCGAGCATGCTTGGGACGAGCTAGGCAGATGCGTAAAACAACGAAACCCTCCCCCAATCACGCTTCGTGAGCTCAAAATTGCTCTCACAGAGGAATGGGAGAATATTCCCCAAAATCGTATAAGGAACTTGGTGTACAGCATGCCAAACCGCGTAAACGCAGTAATGGAAGCACGAGGAGGCAATACGAAGTATTAAAATTCAAGAAAATCGTAATAAAGTTCATGTTTCCTATTTTTGTTTTAAGGAGAGATCAGCAGTTTTTTTCTTTATGTAATTTTGTGTTTATAAAATGTATGGTGACTCATATTTTTTTTACTTTCATTTAAGGAGTATTACATTGTCTATTAAATACAATTTATTGCATTAACCTATCATTTTTAGTTTCCGAGATTTTTAACATTCTTTAAGTGACCCGGATTCATTGCTCTCGAGTGTATAAAGAAAGATGTACATAGATTAGGCACGAGAACTGTTTTAGAATACGTCCTAACATGTTCAATAAAGCTAATATCATTGGAGGTAGATTTTAAAGCATAAAGTTTATATAATTTCCTTTTATAAATTCTAGGTGTAGCACACCAATTGCTAAATTTCTTTTTTACTCTATATTTATTAACACCCTTTGTCTAAATGTATTACTAAATTCATTTCTAATTAAAATAAACAAATGATCATAAAGACTGTCAGTTTCAAAATTGGGAACCGGTAGAGTTGCAATTTTGTTATCAGCATTGTATCTGAATTTATCGATACTGTGTTTGGATAATGGTCTACAAGTTATTTCGTGTTTCGGAGGAACGTGATGTGATCTGTGATCTGATTTAATGCAGTTAATTATTGTTTTTTAAACTATTTTATTATTACAAAAGCCTAAGCAAGTAGCCGATGTGGGAGTAATTCGGGTTGGTTCGTTAAAAATATTTAATAAATTAACTGATTTAAATAAATTTAGGAACCCCCCTGGGTTAGCTCGTTCCATTGTGGATCCTGTCTTGGCCCCCGGGCTTGATTGGGATAAACCCATTCAAAATAAAAATAAAAAATCTCCACATACAATCACTTTTTAATTTTTGCTGCAAGTTAATCTTAGTACTTCCTTCAAAGCGGCTTTAAACTGTGGGTAAGAACTCTTGGGAGGTCTATAGACACATACAATTACTATTTTGCCTAGTTCCACACATGACAATTCAATAATATGTTCAATTAATTGGGATATTATATCTTTACGTTCTTTATATTGTATTGAATCATGCAAAATTATCATAGAGCCACCTCTTTCAGCCTTTTTTCTAACAAACGAGCTTATAATTTTATAATTATCAATGATAGTCATCAATTCGTGATTTCTTAGCCAATGCTATAATAAATATATAATAAATATAGACATACTTCTAAATCCTTGCAAATATTCAAATAGGTAGGTTTTCCTTCCTTCGCTACGGGGACAGAGGACTCCTCTATTGTCTCATGAATTATCTTAAACTATATACCTATATTAAAAATATTATCATGAGATTGAAATAAACAAATATTTGGAACTAACTACAAAGGCAACCGAAACAAAAAAAAACATTCGCATTTTTTTACTAAATACCTTCTTTGAAAAGTTTATTTATTATACTTACTTCATTTTATTTACAAATAATATTTTTCAATTTAACGCCTTTTCATTATTAAATGGTCCAATGAGGCATCTTTACCCTAATATTACCTAGCACTTGTGAATAAATATGAAGATTTGAAGACCTGTTATTTTTCGTTAAAATAGTTACTTACCCAAATCACACGCAGAAAATCACAGAACCGCCAATTGTAAACTCCAAGCAGACATGTTAGTCGTAAAATAACCAAAGAAAGGGCCAATTATACATCAAAAAGAATTACAGGTCATAAAATCTGATGGGGCTGCTCGACAGTTATAATGAGCGATCTGACGAAAATTTTATTACATAATTTTACCGGTTGTAAATTTTGGGTAATTATTGGTGGGAGCATTGACCCCGAGATCTATAGTAGGTACATTTACATCGATAATTTATAACACTGAACTTTTCATTGGCAAACATTGTTCAGAAAATAAATAGAAATTTTATTATTTAAGAGTAGATAGAGTTGCTGTTGTTTGTAATAACCCGATCTCAAAATTGGCGGTAAAAGTATATCATACATAACTAACTAACTAAGAGTTATATAATTATGAATAGGTATCTGATTTTTTATGGTTATAACTGATTTTAAAAATTACGAGCAAAATCAAAAAACTTCAATATGTTTTGTAAACACTTTATTTCTGCATATTTACGGGACCACATTATTTCAGTTAGTTTCTTTGTATTTTTTTTTTCACCCTGTGATCACGGCTCTTGTAAAGAAGTCGAACCGTCAGATTAAATATAGAAAACAAATGAATCCGGAGTGATGTGCGTGAAGTGTAAGAACTAAATAAGTTAACTAGTTAAAAATTAAATTCAGCTTGTAGAATTAGGGCGTGTAAAGTATACTCTACAAGAATTTGATAACTTTTTGACAGTGCGAGCCATAAATACGATCTCGTCTTGGCAACATTTTACATGAAAATATTTTTGGTCAGATTAAGTATATCACAGCTCTTACTTGCTGCCCTACAATCCACTTGTATAGGAACTATTGTTTCTTAACATTAGTGTCAGTAGATTTTGAACATTGCCACCAATGCCAATGACTTTATGACGCATTGAAGACTATTGAACACAATAACTCCGATTTCGATGCCGCGATGTGTGTGACATAAAATTAGACTTATTGACCTTGACCTTCCTATACTAAAGTGAAATTTGTTTACGTGGTATTGGCATTCGTTTTATAAGTAGGTAGATACTTAGAACCTAATAACCCCGATATTTTAATGGGGTTTCTTTACATCTATATCTCTCTATATATATATATATATATATATATATATATATATATATATATATATATAAATCCCCTGTCACAGTATTTCACCGCGATGAACTCCGAAACTACTCAACCGATGATATATATTTTTTTGATTTTGCTGGATTTGCTACGAATTAGGATATTGGATAGGTTTCATATTTATTTATAATAGAAAAATGCAAATTATCTACCTGAGCCACAACAACGCGTAGAGCGTGATACATGAGGAGATAATTTAAAATGAACGTCGTGAGCAAAGATTACCTTTATCCCGATTATACCCTTCTGCCTACTGCATATCAAGATCAAAAGCTGGCAGTACCTCCGAGTGGTGACTGTTAGCGCCTTACAATACGCCTTACACCTAATTATATTAATCTTCAGTATTCCCTGGGAAACGTGCGATAAAGTCTTTTTGGGACAACCGAACACCACGCGAGTGAAACGCGGGCGAAAGCTAGTAACTACATAAATGTGGGCCTTATTTACCAACCTAAGTTGGTAAGCCTCACGTCTTCGAGTCATTATAAGGTTAGTACGCACCTTTTTTATATAATAAATAGGTAAACGCTTGACCGCTATCTCGCAAGATGGTAAGCGATTATGCGATCTAGGATGTGACGCGCTTGCCTAGAAGATACCTGTGAATATGTGATCGTGATCTTCTAGCCTTATAAACCCCTAAATTATATGTGTCAGAAAACAGACTCAGATACTCAGTACTACGTACAGTAGTACTTATTACTTCCATGTGAACATGAGATTTGACTATGGAAGGACATAAAAAATTATACTAGTTAGCGATTCTTCGTTAAGGCTAAAAGAAAATAAGAAAAAATAAAGTACTTTGCATTAATATTCATAAAATTACAGTTGGTTGTAATTTTTAACTGACTCCAAAAAAGGAGGAGGTTCTCAATTCGGCTGTATTTTTTTGTAATGTTTGTTACTTCATTACTTTGTCAATTATAAACCGATATGGAAAATACTTTTTTTATTTGAATACCTTCAGATTGGTCCCATTTTATTTTTATATCATAAAATTTAGTTCTTATATTATAGGAAAAATAACGATTTCGATGTTTATAACAAACTAAATAATAAATAAAAATAAAAAATTCTTCAAAAAACTAGTTTCAAAATAACGCACTAAAAAGCAAGAAATAAAAAACATATTTAACAAAAAATAAAAACCGACTTCAAAAATTACTCTACAATTGCAAGCACCACTTAAAAGTTAAAAATAATATTTTTTTGGTTATTCTATGCTTTTATTACATTAATACTAATAGTTATATTTGGAGTCGGTGCCAGCAATAATTTACAAAAAAATATATATATTGTATTCTTCTCGAATATTTTGTTGTATTTGTTGATAGTTAATTAATACTTAAATTCTTTGAATACTGTAGGTTTATAATGATAATTTGCTGGCACCGACTCCAAAAATAACTACTCGTATTAATGTAGTAAAAGCATAGAATAGACAGAAAAAAATATTATTTTTAACTTTTTAGTGGTGCTTGCAATTGTAGAGTAATTTTTGG
This sequence comes from Calamotropha paludella, assembly GCA_927399485.1. Classification (NCBI taxonomy): domain Eukaryota; kingdom Metazoa; phylum Arthropoda; class Insecta; order Lepidoptera; family Crambidae; genus Calamotropha; species Calamotropha paludella. Next base: position 13,670,558 of record OV656812.1, read on the forward strand.
AGTCAGTTTTCTTTGTTTTAAAATTTTATATAATTGCAGTTTGATTATTTTTACTCGATTTGTATATTTGTGTGTATTACTAAATATATACAGGGTTTTAGGTACTACCTGCAAAATCTCGAATATAATAGATAGGGTAAATTACAAAAAAACCTCAGAAAGATATTATAAAGCACTAGCTAACCCGGCAAACGTTGTTTTGCCATGTATATTATTTCTAGAAAAAGTTTTTAATTAATTAATAAAAAAATAGGGGTTGATGGTAGAGGGGTGAAAATTTAGGGTTGTATGTATTTTTGTATGTTGTATCATAAAAAAATTGAATCTAAAAATTTTGTCTAAAAAATTAAAAAAAAAATTTTGTCTAAAAAATTTAAAAAAAAAATTAGGTGTGGACTACCCCTAACATTTAGGGGGATGAAAATAGATGTTGGCCGATTCTCAGACCTACTCAATACACTCACAAAATTTCATGAGAATCGGTCAAGCCGTTTCGGAGGAGTATGGGAACGAAAACTGTGACACGAGAATTTTATATATAAGATGTAAACTACAAAAGAAGACCGAAAATGTAATATTTTTATTTGTATGGAAAATTCGATGATCCATTCCTTCGATGCAATCATAAAACACCATTTTTTTATTTTTTTTATTTTTATTTATTAAAAGAAACAAACAGCATTTTATAACACAGTTGAAACCTTAGAACTAAAATAGTACATTAGCCTAATTAGTTTCCAAAGCTAGTTTTATAAACATAATTTAGTTGAACAAAAGTATGTGCGAAAAGAGATTTTTTTTTAATATAATAAAAAAGCAATTACAAGAATTAATCTAACGGCCCTACCGTTACTTAAAATTTACTAATACTTATTACTACTAATACTTAAAATTTAAATAAGTTAGATACTATTTAAAATAATAATAACACAAGTACCTTTTAGGATCCGGTACCGGATTCCCTTAAATACCTGCGGAATCGTAAAATTTTTTCGTGAAATATGTCGATGTCGCTGTAAGTACTATTATATTTTTTACACGCTCTAATAATATGAGTATTTGCTCTATACCTTGTTTTATAATTAGGAATAAAAAAAGTGTATTTATGTCGGGGGTTACCACTATGCAGTTTTTCTTAAAAAGGCAATTCTTTTTAATCTTTAGCAAGACATCCAGGGATATTTTAGTAAATACCTATACCCCTACTGATGCCTAGGAAAGGAGTAATTCATTTTTCATTCATCATTAATTGATCATCCATCATTTATAAATTAGCTCTTATCATAATTCATCAACATCTAAATCCGAAAAAAAAATATTGAAATTGAGACTGTATGAATTTTGTACTAGGTACTATTTTGTTGTAGGTAATGTCGCTAGGTACATGCTAGGCCTTCGCTTATGGAAAAAACCATAGATATAGGATGTACAAGATATATATAGGCGCCTTGGAGACATGACAAAAAAAATATGTACATGTGTTAGTGAATGTCTATGTGTGAGTTAAAAATAGTGTTGTCCACGACAAAATTTCACATTATCGATTCTTAATTCCAAATTTCACATTAACTTTTTAAGAATTGAAATTTTATTTTTAGGCTGATACATGAATACTGATAAAAAAAAATCTGTTGGATTTAATCCTTAAGGGAGGCCTCCCTTCCCGCCCCTTCCATCAGTGGACTTCTATAAGCTAAAACGACGACACGAATACTACTAAATAATAACACTTTACATACTTTTGAATTCTTTTATTTATTGAACAAAACTGAAATATACAGTTTTGTTCAAGTGTGTTCGTAATGTTTCCCTATCCAATTTTAACAATCATGCTTTAATCTGAGATCAAAATAAGTTTCAATTACAGTTTTCATAAGAAGATATCTATGACTGTCTAAGGGGTCTTGATCTAAAACATGATTTTTAAGTTATAAAACAGCGACTGCACGTTACGTAGAACCTTTAAGATACATTTAGCAAAAATGAGATGCGTTATTATTTTATTCTTCATATTTTCTCTAAAAAATCTCTCGGTTCAGCAAGCGGGGATGGAGTCACTACCTCTATGTCCCTGTTGACATACGAAGACACTGGTCTCCTTCGTGGCAGTTGAATCTATAGACAAATAGTGTAAATTGTATACCATATACTATAGTTACACGCTCTAATTTATTTAATGATTGAAAACTGATTCGTTTTTATCGATACTCGTGACTTCACCGCTTTGTCAAGCACTAGCGTAAGCAAACAAATTACTATTTTACACATTTTTTTCGCGAATTCTGTTTAAAATCACGAAATATACTTAAATATATAAATGAAAAACAAGACACTATTGAAAAAATCTCTTTCTGAGCCGATAACTAGCCGAAATTTCGCATAATATGGTTTGAAAAATTCTAACGACAAAATCGTATTTACCTGTGGAAAGTGTATTGATGCGGATTATTTCGTCTTGTGACATCACATCCAGGTACAGAACACGACACCATAATTGTAAAATGTAACAATCTCAATTATAATCGATGATTTAGTAGAAAAAAGCACAAATTTCACTGTCACGTAGAACACACTGGGACGCTATGGCCTCATACTCGCGAAAATAATGACATATCGGTACTTCATTCATTGTCACTTTTTCTCTCGGGCGGTTTAAACTTGATTAGGTTTTCTCGCTCCCACGCTTCATGTATCTTTTTGGCGCAGCGAAAAAAATCCTAAATCTATGGAAAAAACCTAACAATAATTTTAATGTCTGTGGTAAGGGAACTTTTTAGCGGAAGCGGGAAGCGTCTCTTTGGTGGTTTTGTTTTTCTTGTTAAATTTTGTTTTGTGATATATATTAGTGCGTAATAATGGTATATTATTAACCATTATGTGTTTGTGAAAACAGCGGAAGTTATCTTTTCCTACTCTCTCAAGAAGTCCACGGGAAGGGTTCAGTAAAACCCAACTGAAACCTAGGGAAAGGAATATTTCACTGTTTATTCATCATCTATTGATCATCTATCCATCCATCATCATTCATCATGATCAACTAAGAAAAGAAATAATTAAAGATTAGGCTGCATGGGTTTTATACCCTTTGCCTTCCCTTATGGGAACTTAACAAAAAAATGTGTGTCGTGAGTGATTTCCGGTGATAAGTCAAACATTACTAAAACGCCAAATTTGTCCGATTTTCTTAAAATTGTTGATTTAGAATCAAGATAGAAATTGTTTCCTTATTGGAGTTCCTACAATACCTCGTTTATATCATATTCCACCATGCCACGCGGTAAGAGTTTCAAAATGTCAGGAAAAAAATTTCAATGTCGTCCAATGTTAGATGAATGTGGTTCTAATTTTTATAGAAATGAAATTATTTTCACTGTCTAATTCATTGTAATAAACAGCGCAATGTGTATAGGAACAAACGAATCTTTATTGCGTATTTCTACATATTGTTTAGTATGGGTTGTTTTTTATAACCTATATGTTATAAGCAAATTGTGTTTCAGGTAAATATACTAACCACAAAGGCCGTAACCGTAAGTTTACCAGCCCCGAAGAATTAGAAGAACAGCGCAAACAGGAGGAACTAAAGCAAAAGTGAGTAAAGGAGTCAATGTATTTTAAATTGAGTAATGTCAGAATAATTGCAAGATGTCCAGTAATCCTTTACCCATATTTATGTTTTACATATAGACGGTTTAAAGGCAAAAGGCATTTAGCGTCTTTTTTGTGATTTTCATAATCACCTCACCTAAACAAAAGCCCTGTTTTCATCATCAAAAGAAACTAATCAAGGAAATGTTTAAGGATGTTTCTCTATTATTTTTGTCTAAAGCAAAAATATTTTTGGCAGATTTCTCATTGGTATAACTCTAACCATTAACTAATATATTAACAATTTAGTGACTTATATCCTATTTCTGTTTAAATGTGCAAAAAAAAATGCTGAATCTGACCCAGTTGGGTAAGTCCTGTTAACTGACATTCTTTTAAGTGTCCAAACTTTATTCATCAATTCAAAGACAAGCATTAATTATCGACAGTCATCATAATATTAAAAATTGTGTATTCAAGATATTTAAATGTTTGTTTTTTAGCATAATAATATTTTAACTTCCTAATTTCTACACTAATTTATTTCTTATGTTTAGTCTTTACACTTGCTTACACTTGACCAATGCAAATATTTCAAAAACATGTGCTACTATCTAATACTTTCGTAAGCAATAAGTATGGTTACTGAATATTTTCAGATGGAGGAAAGAACATGAAGATAGTTCAAGTGAAGAAGATTCTGGTGACAACAAATCAGGGTCCGGAAGTAGCGAAGATAGTTCTGATGAAGATGTAAATATTAAAATTAGAAATATTTTTTAATTATGAAATAGTAGATATTGAAGGCATAGTGGGAATCATGTTTGGCCTAAGACTGCATAAGTAAAGTCATTTTCGCAAATCCTTGTAGATGGATGAGTGACCAAGAACTTGTTAAAATTAAATACTCTTGTGCTTTGGAAAACATGTTTAACTGCTTTTCTAGGCTGCATTTGCCAACCAAGTTCACAAACCTTCACTAGGCTCATGAGTCTATTAAAGCATAGCGAAGGCTTGGACGGCAACACTGGAGACATTCATAAGTAGACTATGATGAAATAGTGTTTCAAATGAGTAACGGATTGATGGATCTAGATTCTTTTTAGTAAGAAGTATTGTCATTTGTCTTATTAGATAATAAAATCGATTACAATTTGGAAATATAAGGGAAAATCCCCTGAGATGCTTTATGAATGTGCTAAATTGGATCAAGGCTAAACAAAAATTTTAGCATCATAATCAGGTAGATGATTTTAATAATAAATACTTATTACTATTACCTAGTCCTTTAAAACTGTTTATCCTGCGAGTCTCAAAATCAGATACTTATATAGTGATTAAAAAATATTTAGCATTTTTTAAATTAATTTATGCTTGTCATGTCACTTCTATACATTTTAGATTCGGTACAGGTTTTACACAAACAGAAATTCTTTACAAGAGCTTTTACTTTTAAACAGAAATCCTTATTAAAAATATTGTTTTAGCACTTTTTAGTTATGTATATACAATGGTAATTATCGTATAAATCAATGAAACTTATCCTATGCCGTAAGTAGTAACAAATCCAGCAAAGTGAAATCAAATTTTATAAATTGGTTCAGTAATTTCAGAGTTCATCACAATCAGTTTTATATGAGATTTTTGGATTCTTAAGTAACAGAACTAGCATATATGTTGACTATATTAAATATTTTATTTTGTTCAGTATTTGAGATAAAAATCTATGAATTTAACTAGTGAATTTTTGATGACAATACTTACCTTAATTCTACTATACTACTTAATCTTTATCATTTCTGTTGATAGTAAACAGCGCCATCTATTTTTCTTGCTATTAAAAATCCAACATCATCACCGTCGCGCAAAACACGCCTCCGATCACCCACTACCTGATGAGTTTTACCAGAATATGGATAATAACGATATTTTCGTTGAAAAACATGCTAACATTCAAGTTTCCGATGCTTCCATAGACATGACAACATCAGAAAGTTCCCAACCAATTTATTATACACTAATGATGATGATTCAGTTTTTCCTATCACTTATAATGGAGCACTGACTGAAATGAAAGAAAGTTCCAACAAATTCTCCTTTATTTTAGAAACACATCCATCGTCATCAAATTAAAAAGCCATTCATATTTTCAATAATTCACTAAACCGTTACTACAGACCAACAGGCCCATAATTTTATTTTCAATAACTTTAAAAGAGGACTGTCCCGCAATACGTGTACAGCCGACATCTGTATCAAGACGAACCATGAAGAACAAGGGAACAAGAAATAAAATACAAGCAGGCTGACCTTCAGCTTCAACTACTACCGCAAAAAATAGAAAAAGGAAACACGTTAACGTCTCACACCCTACCTAATAAAGTTTGAATATAATTCCATATTGTACTAAATCAATATAAAACTAAATTTTTAACACTTGTCAAATGCAAGTATCGTAAGTGGTGTAGTATAGTCGGGATCGAAGACGCGAGCATCCACGATACAAACTATACACGATCAGTACGCAAAATTCGTGTATGCATTGTAATCAACATCACAGATTTAAAAACAGCTTTACAATATATACGAGAACAGTTTCCTGTGGCAGCGTTCTGGCCGTGTATAGAATGGAAAGGCGCCCCACCTCCGCTGTATTTGATGTCAATTTTCAAAAATGTATTATAATGTGAATTTATTTATTCTACGTCTTCATATATGCTCAGATATACTTATTATATTTTCCAAAACAAACCTTGTTGCAAACCAAATAAAGCATTAATATTTTATGAAAGGCTGGCAATAGTTTTTAAAGAAAACAATTTATTATGTTTCAGCATCCCACTAAGGCGAAGGGTGTTTCTGGTCTCATTGAAGTAGAAAACCCCAACAGAGTAGTGAAGAAAAACAAAAAATTATCTAATTTGGATAATTTAGGAGAAGGAGAAAAACCTCAACTATCTAGGTAAGTAACACATGTAAAATTCTTTGGAAGTATTTTCAATTATCTAGACATGCGGTAGCGTGTCAAGCGAAGTTCAAGAAACAGAACTGGCGAGCCGCACCGTGTGTAATATTACACGAACCATTTGGAGCCACTTTTGACCCCCTCATAAATCAAAAACTATTTCACATAAACTTATCAAATTTGTCTCATGTAACGAGACTTGCGAGATACATATGTGTTCTAAATTTCATAAGCTTATCTCAGACGGTTACTTTGATGTTAATGTCCAAAAATCCTCATTTTTATCATTGACTGACTGACTGACCTATAGATCAAAACTCTAACCCAGTTCCAGATGACCAAGAGAATTAAAATTTGGTATGCAGATAGGTGATTAGATGAATACAAAGGAATAAATAAAAAACTGGCAATTTTTAAATAATTAGATTCTATTATGAACGCTTTACATAAATACCTAATTAGTGCCTGTACCTAACTATAGACGTAAGAATCAGTAAGTAATCAAAACTCATGACAGCCGGTCTTTATGTGATAGGTACCTATATAATCACGTCTATATGCTCTATCGGGGTAGGCAGAGCACTAAGTGATCATAGAACCACTTGATGCCACATTCGACAAGTACTGTGAGGGTAGGTTAGCAAGTTGGAACATGTGTTTAGCGGTGATAGGTTTGCCAGCTTTTCGCCCACCATACAACACAACTCTCATCCATTTTACTGGCTTTTTTTTTAACTTAACGTGAATCTTAAACAAGTTTAATACTTACCTACCACCCAATTTTTTTTTCATTCATTTAGGTACCTACTTAGGTATTTCCGTTTTAGTAAGTAAGTATCTAGGTACTCGTACTTATTTACAATTAAAAGTAGGTGCTTATAGTCGGTTTTCATATTTATTACTTAGGGTACCTACGTTATTAACTGGGATTAATTATTATTTTTATATTTAGTGCACATCAATAGTGTAAAATCATTACCTACTTGTATTGTAGCCTAAGGTCTGTCTTGGCTAGTTTTTATAAACCTACCAACGAATTATGTTCGATCGCTAGTTTCTACCAACAATACAAATTTTCGGAATTATAAAATAAGAACCGACAAATACTTGTAGGTTTAGAACTTGCGAAGGCTATAATTCATATATGAAAACTAGCCAAGACAGACCTTAGGCTACAATACATCATCTTATGTTATAAGAAAATATGATATGTTAAACTGTTACTTATAAATACATTTCAGGACTGACCATTAACTTGGCACCCATTAAGATCTCACTTCTTTTGTCGTTGAAGTAAACAACCAAGGCATTTATCATAATATTGAACTTGGCTCTCATTTCACATTTATGTTTTTGATTGGAATAAACATATAATTTTAAAGTGGTATATTTTGGTTTTTGCAAATAACGTGTTTAATTTCATGCCAAGATCTTGTACATATTCTCAAAATGTATTGTAAATTAAAATATATTGTATTGTAAAGTAAATGAATTAAGTATTTCCTAACTATGAATTATATTTATGAGTTACACGCACTTCTTACAGTTACATGGTAACGTCATTGAGTAATTAGATGCTGTTTATAATTCGGTGGTATACTTTGACGTGAAATCACTTTTGTATAAATTTTAATGTGTATAAATCACTCTATCTAATTTTTTCTTTAGTAACAAACACGTCTTGAGGTTAAGCGGGTACTGCCCATTTGCGTTTTCTACTTTTTTTACTGTTCTGTGTATATGGGTCAAAATCAGGGAGGTGAGAATCACGCTTCTGACAAAGGTTTTCTTAATAAAATAACGTAATATTACTAAAATAGTTATCTCAAAGTGGAGATTATGTGCATAAATATAAGGTACTTAGCATATTTATTTTCCTAAAATATTTATTTACTTAATTAAAAACAAAAAAGAACTAAATTTTCATTCCGGGAACGCGTCCTTATACCATGTTTCATAGTTGAGACAAGTTAAAAATGTTCATAATAACGATTTGGAATTGTTATATTTTAATATTAGCTTTGAAAGTTATTAAATTATGAAGATGTGTACAAATTAAAATAATACCAGATTAGTTTCTTCATATTTTAGTTATTCTGATGCTGTCCGACGTTTATCAAATCATTCCGTGAACGCGGTGGATCTCGGTCGATGTAATTAAAACACAATACGCTAGGCGGCGCTGACAAACAGCAGTGTGAAGTTCACTAGTCAAAGAAAAAGGCGTGTGTCGTGTTTACGGAAGAAAATAATTGATTTTATTGGTAAGTACCTTTTAACTTGAAATATGGGATGCGTACTTTAATTCCCTGTCACTACGGGAACGCTGTTTCGTTATAAGTTTTTCGATAATCTATATGTTTTTCGCGATATTCTAATAAATATTACAGCTCGCTTATTCCTAACCTTCAAAACTAATATCTAACATGGCGGCCTTAAGCGTGACGTGGAAATATTTGTCAAATAATCATTTCGGGAATGGTCATTTAGGGAACGTTCTCGTATATGACGGGCATTCCCGAAATGATGCATGTGTTCCCGAAATGACGCAGGCGGTCCCGGAATGAATTTTTTTGGGGAAAAAATATGCCCTGTTGCTTTTAAAAGCATATATAACCAATAAAATTTTGGTTTTAGGTATCAATTGAGTAGGAGTAAAATGGAAAACGATAAAAATGAAGAGAAAAGGAAGTCGAAAAAGCGATTAAAACAGGACAGTATAGCTTATAAAAGACATCGTGAAATGGCTAATGTAAGGAAGCGCAAGTTTTTAGATAAAATGACACCGGAACAAAGAGAGATGAAGAGACTGAAAGATAGGGAATATTACCAAAGGAAGAAAGCTGAAAATAAAGTTAAGACTGTTAGTGATATGACTGAAAGACAAAAGAGGAAACAGAGAAAAATGTGGAGAATAATTTCGCAAAATTATAGACAGAAGAAAAAGATGATGGCAAATATTTTAGCTAACAGCCCCCCAGATTCTGAACATGAGATTGAAAACGATGATCGTGTGTCAAGGAGGAAGAAATCAGGAAGAAAACGGATTAAAAAAAATAAAGCACAGGCTTACAGAACTGTTAAAAAACAGAAGGATAAAATACAGAAAATGCAAAGAATTATAGATCAGTTGCGAAATAAAGTACAAAGAAGCAGAAGCCGCGAAGAAAGGGCATCGAAGAAGAGTGCTGATACGGCTACTCGCAAAGTAGATGAAATAACAAGAGAATGTTCTGTTACTCCGGAAATTCGTAAACGCCTACTATTTGGTGAAGTTTTGACTACCCAACTAAAAGACACCGTTGATAAATTACCTAAAAATTCTAAACAGCGAGAGGCTTTTCAAAAATGCGTCAGTGGCAACCGTATCAAAAGACATCGTTTAAGTAATATGACCAAACAATTTCTCCGCAAAAATAAAAATAATGACAACATTTTAATATCTAGTCGAAAGAATCCAACATGTCTAATAAATAACCAGATTCGTGCTGAAATTCATAAGTTTTTTGAGCGGGATGATATCAGCAGAATGTGCCCTGCAAAGAAAGATTGCCTTAAGGGGAACAAACAAAAGCGGTTGCTTCTAGAAACAGTAAAAAAACTGCATCCTCAATTTTGTGCTGAGACTAAAATTCGAGTATCTTATTCGACGCTTTTGAGAGAGAAGCCTTATTGGGTAGTACAGCCTACAAAATGGAATCGAGATACTTGTCTTTGTGTAAAGCATGAAAATTTTGAATGCAAGCTAAACAAATTGAACCGACTAGGAGAACTGTCATGCAAATCCATATCCGAATGTATAAAAAGGTACAGCTGTGACATTACATCTTATAATTGTATGCTTGGTTTGTGCGATGAGTGCAAGGAGATCAAATTGGAATCAGGAAGTAATGAAGATACTATTCAATACTTTCAGTGGCAAGTAATAAAAGAGGACCGGATCATAAAAGGAGAGAAAAAAATCACCAAACTTACTAAGAAAGTTACTGTTACAAGCACGGTCAAAGATTTGAAAATGTCTTTAGCTGCGGATATTACTCCAATGAAAAAACATGTTTATGGAATAACCGAAAACTTGAAGGCCAAAAGAGAACTGAAAGAGAATTTAAAAGAAACAGAGCTAATGATTCAAATTGATTTTGCTGAAAATTATATGACAAAATATGCGAAAGAGATTCAATCAATTAGATTCGGAGCTTCGAAAGGTCAGTTATCGATCCATACAGGAGTATATTATGCCAAAAATGATACCTCTCTAGATACTGTTTCATTTGCCACTGTGAGCGATAACTTGGATCACCAAGCTCATGCAGTATGGGGTCACCTGAAATCAGCGCTACAGAAAATATTGAGTGTCAAGCCTCTCGTAAGTACCCTTCACGTCTTTTCAGATGGACCCACATCGCAGTACCGTAACCGCACTAATATTTACTTATGGATTAAAACTCTAAGAGATCAATTTCCACAAATAACTGCTTCAACGTTGACATTCAGTTAACCAGGTCATGGTAAAGGTCCAATGGATGGTGTTGGAGGAGTGCTAAAAAAATCTGCTGATGATCAAGTATTACGAGGAAACGATGTAAACACAGCTGCAGATTTTGTCCGTTTACTAAACAGTTCATCTGTTTTACTCCATGAAGTCACCGACGATGAAATAGTGGCAATCAAAAACTTAATACCTGAAAAGATAGATGCGATCCCTGGAATCATGAATGTAACTAAGATTATCTGGCAGAACGCTCCTGATTTCTCCATACTACTATATCAATTTTCAAAATTGTTGCGAGAAATTAAATTGCAGGCATTTTCAGTTGAAGATAGAGATCATGAAAGTACAATACCATTAGAAATAATAGATTTAGACAAAGAAAATAATGATGAGTTTCTGAGTTGTCTTCACATCAGCAGAAAAAGTATTTACGAGGCTGTATACGGATCAGACAGTTCAGATGATGAGAATCTCCAACAGATTTCAGATCGACTTCATGGAAAGAATGAGGATATTTGTGCTGGAACTTCGTACGGAAATGATAAGGAGAACATCCACCCAAATATGATATGTCCAAAGACATTTTTGCTAGTAAAGGTACCGACTGAAAATAAAAAAATGATATATAGATACGTTGCAGTCGCTGACACCTCGGTTGATGAAGATGGTGAAATAAAGGTCACTTTTCTTCGTTGTCAGCGGAATTCACCAAAAATATTTAAAATTGTACAAAATGATATTGCATATGTCTCCTGTGAACAGGTTGTTCAAATTTTACCCACACCGAAATTGCAAAAAAACGGCTGTCGTACCTATTATTGTTTTGATGAAAATATGGACGTATTCGAAAAGTAATAAGTACCTAATTGTAAGACTTTAATACTCAAGTTGTTTTGTGATATTATGTGATTGTCCTTATTAATGTTTTTAATTCCTAATGTCTTGTTTTAAAAACTACAAAGTTTATATTTTGATATTAAGCATTGATGCAAGAAATTCTTATGATAGTGTGCAATTATTGTTAATTGCTAATATCCTATGTTTGTTGAAACTACAAGTTTATTATTAGATTATAAGTATACTTTGTGATATTCATGTTCCTCATTTCGTAACTAAGTGCAAATAAAGATATAATACTTTAAATTTATATTATTTTCGTACTTAAAATATAGGAAACCCAAGCGCTGCAGTCATTCAGTCGTCTACGTCATTTTGGGAACACTATCATCATTTTCGGGAACATCTCAAAATCTCCAAATTTGCCACTAATGAGTAATGCTATAGTGAAATCTTTCATACACAATATGAGATTACCTGTCAATGTTTTTATTTATTTCATCAATTAATAACGTAACCCACAAATGTATACAGTAAATAGAAATTATGAAACGAAATTTACACCAATTGAAATTTTATAGAGAGTAATTTGGAAAATAAGTGTTTTTATTATAAAGATATACAAAATGATAGCATTTTCCGATTTAGGGACAGGTAAATTATAATTTCTTGACAATGATTATTAAGTACATTGGTTATATAATTATTAAAAAAATATTTAAAAGTGTTCCCGAAATGACATTAGGCCTTGGCGTTATTCTTATTAACAGCTATAATTTCTAAACAATATATTTTTGTGCGTGCCTCTTCACAGGAAAGGTTTACGATGAATGACACAACAGACCCCACTTGTTAATTTTCTGTAAAAAAAAACTTAATTTCCCAGATATTTGAAAACCTAAAATGCTCACCTCTCTGATTTTGACCCATATAACAATAATATATATCAAGAGTATATATATTATGCATTCCTGTTTATATATGAGGCTATTTTAATCAATGAACTATTAATCCTTATCCGATTGGCGTGTAACATCTAACCAAAATCTGTTTGTGCTGTCTAATGAAAAATAGCAAAAATTTGTGTATAAAGGCATTCTATAGTTATATGACCTCTACATACATTTTAAACAAGGCGGGCCGCTAGTTTCTAAATTACGTAATTATCCCTAGACGCGAACGCGAAGAAATAGAAAGGCAGCGTGCGGCAGCCGCTTATCAAAAAGCACACGCGGAAGGCAAAACGGATCAGGCGCGTGCTGATTTGGCTCGGCTCGCCATCATCCGGCAACAGCGAGAGGAGGCTGCTAAACGACGAGAGGCCGAGAAGAAGGCCAAGGAAGAAACCACCAAGAAAAGGTATGTAAGAATAAAGTGTATTAGCTCGATGGCGCAGCGGTTAGCTCGTCCGACCTAAGATTGCGGACGGTGAACAAGATTCGCAAATGTTGGTCATCGGATGTATGACCACAATTTATTACCCGTTCAAATTTCTAGTTTTTTTTTACGCTGTAGGTCATTGCTTCATCAATGAGAGGAAATAGCTTTTTCATTGTTATATTTTTGCATTTTAATGCTAAAATAGTTAATTAAAAATAGTTAATTCATCATATAATATAGCATTGAAAATGCAAAAATATCAAAATTATAAACTTTGTAGAATAGTTCGAGATTTGTATTTAATTACTGAAGTAAGAATACTATTAATAACCAAAGAATCACTGAAAGTAGACTGTATAATAAATTTACAATTTCAAAATCCTATTATTCAATTCGATACTCCTTGTAAATCATTCTTCAAGGAAGTAGAATAAATCACCTCTTGTTCTTTTGACAACAGAGTTGTGTGTAGATATTCTTCAGCTCTTCCATCTCGGTGTGTTGCTGACTATACTGTAAAGATAAAATGCTTTTTAATCAATATCAGCATTTGCAATGCATTCATTGAAAGTCAGTACATGTTGCATGCAAAATATGAGTAGAGAAGTACATGACATGATTATATCAAAACATATCAGAACATGTCGAGATCATAACATGACCAAGGTTAGAACTAAAACCGAACACGATGCCTCCCGACAACCTGCAATATTTCGTTAAAATATAACGATCCTTGTTTATTATTGTATTGACAAATCACTTATCTGTGTTCATCATCATTATAACCCCACAGCTAAAGTCCAGACCTTTCTCATGGATAAAATCTTGGGTCGTCATCCATATTTAATGAAGTTCTTTTTACATTACAGGTAGACAATCATCTAAAAGCGCAAAGAGGGTGTCCCACAATTTGTCGTTTTCCAAACCCTCCTCTCAGCTAGGCTAGGCTTTCGAAATTCCGATTTATATATACATATGTTCTTCAATATATCAATACACAAGGAATTGTCTGTTATCTAATAAATACGCATAATATTATATGTATTTTTTTGTAATAAAATCTTCTATATATATTATGATTTCGAAGAGCTTTCCTAGCTTCAATATTCAGTTAAGATGTGAATAATTTTTTTTTATGTTTATTTCTAATAATGAAATATTTTGTATACCTATCACGCATGAAATTGTGAATCTAGAATTTTATTGTTATAGTTAAAGAAAACGAACGGAAAGTTAAATTATGCAAGTGGTAATTTTTGACATAATATATTGACCAACTTTGTCCCATAGATAAATTCGATTTTGCTATTTTTGTCTTTAAATGTCTACTACTTTTACACCAGGTTGACAATTTAGAGTTAGAAGTAAATTCAAATACCTTAACATACTCCTAAAATCAATTTTACAACATATTGTTATAATGTTTGCCGGTTAAGTGTAATGAAACCATATAGCGGATCTCTCATTTTTATTTCGTTATAAAACTTATATAAGAATTGGGAATTTATTTTAATTACATCATGAATACAAAACAAATATGTAACTAGAATTCTATCATATGAAAACTAACGTCTCTTCTACTAAGGCATGCAATAAACAATTTTCTTATTTAATAGATAATATATGTAAATTACGTATGTTTTAACCAATAAATTTTATTCTTGAATTGTTAATTTTATTATATACTGTATCACTGTCACAATAAAATTGCCTGTCAAAATATAATGCATGGGGAGGACAATTCCTATTTATCTTTTGTTGTTTGTCAGGAAATGATTCTACGATCCTATTGGAGTTGATTCTTGTTAATACTATTTAAGTATTATTTTCTATGTAAAACGCAAAGTCGACAGTTAAAGGCCATTAAATCTAAATTTATTGTAAATACAACTAAAGTCGTGTTTCCAGTTTTTAACTTGATTTGAGATATGAATATTATAAAAAAAAAATCTGACATAGTCTGGCTTCATAGTATAACTGTATATTTACACATTCGAAACTCATTAACACTTAAGTTTGCATAAACACAAATTGTTTATAATACTCAATGTTGTAATCATGTCAATCTCTAATTTCTATAACAATGTACCACGAATGGAATAAGTCTTGTTTTATTTTTATATTCTTAACTGAAAATAAACAAATTGAATAAGTTTCTCAAGTATTTATTATATCAATAATAAAAAGTATTTGACACCATGTGGTGAAGCTGGACAAAATTTAATGAAAAATAAGAGACTTTCAATTTCAAGTTGCGATCCGTTATCATAATTTCAATGGATATTGAAATGATATTTGAAATTTCATGTTGACTTAGCTCTTAATATTAGATAGACTCACTAGACAATTTTATATGCAAAATGTGTATTCTGTACAAATAAAAATAGAAAACTATCTTGTATTTGTTTCCTTGTTTTATGTAGATTTTTTGAGATCGTAAAAGAAATATAGCTCATAGTCAATGAGAGTAAAAGGGATGAAGCAATATAATTTTTGATCGGAAGAATAGTTTAACTAAACTCATATAAACCCCTTGTGCAGTTGAAGTATTTACGTAAACAAGCAAGACCAGACCGCGAGCGGGCGGTCGAGATTAGCTGGCTAGTGTACTTAGCTTGCGTAGTAGATGCGACGTCGCCGTATCATCAAAATAGCTTAGTCTCCTTGCCTGCCGTCACGCTATGTGGCCTGCGCATATGTTTATTATACAGCAACCTAAAAAGAACTGAATTTTAAGAATATAAGCTTTGAATAGTGGTCTTTGAGGTTCGGACCTTTTTCATTTTACCCTTGATATACTACGTACATACTACTACTATGCGTACATACTGTAAGATTTGTAAACAATAGTTATTGCAAATCCGGTTTTTTAACTGGTAACTAAAGACCCATTGTAATTGTTTTTTTCAAAATGTCTAACTTAATAAGTAGTAGAAAAGGTAATATATACTAATAGAAAATTTTGTTTTATATAGGCAGCATCTAGCATAGAGTAAATAAACACTACATAAAGAGTAATACTGTCGGCAGGTACAGGGTTGATTAATATTTAATATACCAACGACGCTATAATCCTATATTAGATACAAAAATTTCAAAATGATAACGATATAAATTTCGCAAATTACATGATTCGCAAGAAACATAAAAAACCGAAAAGACATGGAAATTGGATGAACTGAAGCTATAAAGCAATATTTTATGACATCACACTTCTAAACGAATGTCTGGATGGCGCAGTTCACTCATCGTTATCAATTCAGAGGTAATCTTCCATCATGAGACGTGCCAAATATGCGCATAATTACATGACATGCCCTATTAGGCGCGTTGGATCTCATCTTTTATGCTGTGATAAAATACTTAGTAGCTATGTCTAAAAGGCACTATGGCAAAATGTGTCAAAGATATTATCTTGCTTTTAAATCTGTGATCATACCTGTGTTAAAACTTTAAGATCTATGATCCTACCGAAGTTATTTAATTTCAGCGTACATTATTGGTAAAATTAATATTACTTGCGAATTCGTGGAATAAAATCGTGGTATATTGAATTCTCCGTTCCAAAATATAAGAGCTGCCAAACATGTCTACTGTAATTGTTTCCATAACACAAGTGCTTTAGCTTCTTTAATTGGGTTCAGAACAGTGTACCTATGTGATGGTATTTAATATTTATTAATTTATAAGACTATTCGAGTTTCAAAAATATCCAAATATCTGTTTACTGGACGGTCCAAATACCATCGTCAAAATGCCTTAAGCGCTTGCTATAACACCGGATTGACTTGGTACTAAAAGCCGGGTAGCACCAACAGCGCCATAATAGTTGCGCTAACATCCGTCGTGATACTTACTATGAGTGATGAATCTGTAAGAAAAGCATCCCACCATACATACTCACGCTCTTTCCGGCGACTTTTCTTATCTGACAACCTGACCAATAGTCAACCACACCACACCATTCATTATTATTATCTATCTATATGGTAGCAGTAGACCTGCAGGCTCGTGTCGAGAAACTGACATATCGCACTTAATATGAGAAATTAAATAAATGGTAAAGATATATTACAGTATATGTTTCTTTAATTATTATATCTTTTCCCTTCTCTATCCAATATTTTTAAAAACCTTCAGCCATTATTATACATTTTTTTATTTCATTTTGAATGGGTTCGCTCTTGATCCCTATCAAGCCCGGGGGCCAAGACCGTATCCACGATGGAACGAGCTAACCCAGAAGGTGCCTATTCACCCTGGCTTTGAAAATGGACGGGTTATAAATTCTCGAAAATACAGACGCAGGGAGGGGTTTCACTCCGGCAAAAAAAAAAGGAAAAAAGGAGATAGCGACATGAGCAATTGCAGCTCTTGAGCACACTCTCCAAAATACAGTCTGTAGAAGACCGACAGACAGGCAACTTAGATGAGCTAAGGTGAGAAGCTTGCTCTTCACCGGTTTGCTGTCACCAATGAGCCTCAGCCCTGCGCTGAATCGTGTCCAGTGCAGCAAGTTGGTATTTTGCTGAGCCGTCCCAGAGATGGCTGCAATATTCCAAGCAAGATCGCACTTGAGCTTTAAATAGAGTTAGTTTGTTAGTTTTAATAGAGAGTTAAAAGCTGTCCCGGCGTGAAATGTCGCTTGACCTTATTTAGGATGCCTAGCTTTTTAGCTGCAGTTTGAGCCTTGGACTCGATGTTGGCGCCGAAGTTGAGGTCTGAAAACAACATGCAAAGAAGCTGAGGCTGTCGGTCATAGGTACAGATGTACCTCGGAAAGTAGGAGTGATTTCCACCGCACTCCTTTTTGTCGTGAAAAGACTCGCTCGTGTTTTGGAGACCTTGAAATTAACGAGGTTACTGTCACCCCAATGGGAGGCGTAGCTTAACCTTTGGTTCGTTCGATCAACCATGGCCTCTCCCATCAACATCATGTCGTCACCGCTGGCTTTTGCGGTAGACAGGTATCTCTCTACGACAGTACTGTCGTCTGCATACCCAACAATTTCTGGTATTAACAGGTCATTGATGTGCGGCAGGAAAAGCGTCGCAGAAAGTACAGACCTCTGTGGAACTCCGGCATCAATAACCACTGAGTGAGAGTAGCAGCCATCGACAACTACTCTGATCGATCGTTCAGACAGGAAATCGACTATCCAACTACAAAGGTCAACGGGAATACCATACGCAGTAAGCTTGCGCAGCAGACTTGTGTGCAGACCCTGTCAAAAGCCTTCGAGATGTCAAGTGACATGGCAAGTGCTTCGCCGTGCATTTCGAGGGCCTCACCCCCAGCAATGCGTCACATAAACTAGTAAATCCCCAGTTGAGCTTCCTCGGCGAAAGCCGTATTGACGGTCACTGAGGAGATCATTGTCTTCTAGGTATGAGAGCAAATTGCTGTTCAGGACTCTTTCCATAACTTTACAGAGTATGAAAGTGATGGCGATCAGTCAGTAATCGCATGCTTTTTGTGTATTGGGTCCACATTGGCAATCTTCCAGGCTTTTGGTACGGTTTTTGTCTTTAGAGAGTGGCGATACAAGCGTGTGAGAACAGGAGACAACTCAGGCGCACAGTACCTCAGTACTCTTGCTGGTATGCGATCAGGACCCCTGGCCTTATTCACGTCCATACTAAGTAAGACTCTACGAACCTGTTTATTGTGAATTGTGATCTCCGACATCGAAGAACCACAGCGAGGTATGTTTGGTGGTTGTTGAGAGCCGAATCTCGCCTATAGTAAGACCCTTTCGCATGACTTTACGGCCGATTTATAGGCTCTCTTCTTTGCTCGGATTATCCGTGCACGGATCCTGCGATCGCGGATTTGCACCCAAGCTTTGTAAAGAGACTGTTTTCGGGCCTCAGCACGACCACAGGCCGCATTATACCAAGGTCGGGACTTGTAACCGAGCGAGATGTCGGAGAATGGAATAAAATACTAGATTCCCTGCCGAATTACATCTGCGATCGCATCATCGGTGCATGAAGGGTCGCTCGAAGAGAAGCAAGTTTGCCGCTAGGGATAAATGCAAAGAAAATACGCATCTCATCCCAATCTGCTGATTTGTAACGCTCCCGCTTCATACCCTATAATTCATAGGGCTATCATCCGGAGGAAAGCAGATAAATAAATATATCCTACATTCACACCAATTAGCCTAGCCCAAAGTAAGCACTATAAGGCTTGTGTTATGGATACTAGGGTAACGGATAGACATACATATATGATACATAGATATATAATATTCATAGAAATATATATAAACACCCATGACTCAGGTACAAATGCTCGTATTCATCATAAAAACATCTGCCCCTAACCGGGATTCGAACCCAGGACCGTCGGTGCGAAAGGCAGGATCGCTACCGTTGCACCAAACGGTCGTCAGATCGATATAGAATTTATCACACAATGGTCGGACGTTCCCAGTGGAGCTGAGACCGATACCGAATGTGTGGATCAGTTGTCAGCAGTAAGTCAAGTCAATTGGTTGTGTGGCCAGCAATATCTGGAACTCGCGTCGCTTGATCCACCAGTTGAGTAAGATTTAGCGTTAGGGCAAATCACCGCGCTCCTCTCCCAGCATGGTCAGTTAACTGGTATGGGAACAGCCACTCTTTGTGGTGAGCGTTGAAGTCCCCCAGAAAAACAAGCGCCGCCACTGGATATCGCTGAGTTGCCAAGTCTGCCGTCTCTATGAAGTAATTTATGAGCCGAGTCGTTTCCCGGTCACCGCTATGCGATCAGTAGACACAGACGTAGACCATCTTCTCTACCCCAGTGTCCACCAGAAGCTACATAACGGAAAACCCGAATTTTTTATAGCATCGGAGACCCCTATAGCATCTGTCATTGCGGACGAACACACATCTTAAATATATGCTCAAATGTGTAAGCAGGGTAGTTGAAATACGCCTCGTCCGATGGTGATGGCCCGGATTGAGATTTGAGTGCAGTTCTCTAATCTAATGTTTGCAAGGTGCATTTTAAATGGGATGAACTGCAGCCGTTGTTTTAAATTCTTCCGATTCTTTATCGTCATGATGGTGAATATTGGGGGTAGGATTTTTTAGTCGAGACGCTACTTAGACGACCATGAAAGTTTTTTTGGGCTAAGCCGACATAAAAGAGGAACTCACCTGGAGACTGCGGGGACGCCGAACCCTGCCGAAATGGCCACTGGGTCTTCCCGTCCAGTCTGAGTTCTTCCAGAATGAGTTACCTGGTACAGCATTGCCAAGATGCCAAGACCGGTCTGAACTGCGCATCTGACTTATTACCAACCCCCATTGGCACTGGTACTCCCGCCTCGGACGGAACGCAGCAAAGCTGCTTGGTGAAGGATTTCGGCAAAATGGTGGTCACGAGCCAGGCGGCCCCTTGCGGAGCCTACCACCGCCGCTGAGATCATCAGACGTCACCACGGGCCGAGTTGGTCCCTGATGCCGTTGCCTGGGGTAGACCGCTAGGATGTAGATCCCAACCGTACAATATACTTTGATATTTCTTAGAACTAATGGACAGACTGTCAAATCAGTGAGTTATAATCACACTTTCTACGCTTTAACCTTTTTGTGACTCTTTTTTTATAAATCACTGACGACTTGTATTATAAAGGTCAGTGCCATATGTGGATTTCATGGCAGTACATATAAAAATAACTTTGTCTACTCAAGGCAATTTGGCAATTATAAAAAAGTGAATGGAACATGTTAGGCGAGTATTATTTTAACAAATTAATTATTAGAATGCCTCAAATATCAAAGAAAGAAAAGAAAGAAATCATTAAAGCAAAAGGTGGAAACTTCAATGAAGCTAAAAGCGGTTTGAAGATTTTTGTATGGAGGGTGGCCCTAACGTCAGCCGCCATTTTGATTTTCTTCCAAAATAGCGATGCACAACGAAAGTTATATATTTAGATGGAGTACACTTATACCAACAAAAAATGTTACATAACAAAACTAAAGCGTCACGTTTCGGAGTAATTCACCAAAATAAAAGTATGGGTAATATAACAAATCATTATAATTAAACATGTTTATATCTGATTGCCATATTGAATTTTATTAAAAAGTTATAAATGAACAAAATCAATTATTAGTATTAAAATATTTGTTTTCTTTCTTTGTCTGATTCAGATTAAAAGTAAAAACTTAAACAACAAGAAGCAATTACGAGATAGACAGCACATTTCAGTGCTGCTAATAAAGTACACACCTATACCCACATACAACATTTTCTAAAGAGAAGTAAATAACCTAATTAAACAGGCAATAAGCTACCACCCAATGCAGTTTCCATCATACTTTACCGACTCTACGTGCCTGAATATCCAAATGTGGTTTGCAGAGGTTCTAAATTCTCATTACAGTCGCCCTCAGTGCTGCAACGTACCCAGATAGGTACGATACGTTCGTTACTTAGGAAACTTAAAACCAAGCAGTAAGTGTGTATAATTTACAACTATTCTCCTCCACCGCTACAATGCACTAACTTTAAAAAGCTAAGTTATTTTGCCAACACTACTATCCATTCAGACTAAAAATGGCAGCGGCCTAGAGAATTATCATTTGAATTCGATCTCATACCAACTTAGTGGAAAAAAAAATGTTTTGTTTAGGCGGTGCGCTACTCGATACACTTCTATAAACCAATTTAGACTGGGTAAGTTGGGACCAACTTGAAGGTCTAGATTGAAAAGCGTGCCAATCTATTAATAAACCTCATCAATAGACTGCGTCTTTATATTGAATTAATTTAATTGAAATAATATAAATTGATGGGTAGGAAAATAGGTAAGGGCTGGTCGGTCTTGTCGGGATGCTTTTTTTATGAAAGATTAGCTAATGCCCGAGACTTCGTCTGCGTAAAATTAGGTTTTATTACGCACCTCTGTATGACAAATGAAAATTTTTTGTCAGCATGGTGTGTATTTACAGTCAAAATTTCCTTATTAAGTAAACCATTTAATTTGAAGTTAAGTTCTAATGTGACAAATAAATTAAAGAAAATCTTTTTACACGACAATAATGGTTTTTACTCATGGGGCCAAAATAAATAGATTGTCAGCACTGTCCCGCGAGCAGTCTACATATAGTAAGCCATAGAGAACTCAGTATGACCGTAGGTCGACATCAGTAGCCTTTAAGGTCAGCCCCTGAGACCCATTTATGGTCATCACGGTGCAAATGGCTACAGGAAATTGTGTGTGCTTGAACTGAGATAGGATTTTATTTTGGGATCAAGGGTTTTTTTGCATACAGTATGTACACAGTTTCACTTGAACCACATCCAGTGATGATCTCATCTTATATCTTCGATGATATTTCTTTGCAATGCAGTTTAAGGCGAGTTCCTTTAGGTAAAGTAATATTACTAAAAAACATTATCGGTACGCAGAGTTTGAATGTGATTTTGTGTGCCAGAAGACAGCTTGCTTAGGTACTTATAAATACCTAGGTACTTATTATGTTCAATAAATTCTAAAAGAAACCATATACTAAGTATCCTGCCTACTTTCACGTCGGGAAGAAAAACTAACGCCCACTCATGGTCAGTTCTATTTGATAAAATAGCAAGAACGGTGTATGCAGTGAGAAAAATGAAATATCAAAAACGAAACTACCTAAATGTACATGTATTTGCCGTTTCTGGAAATATTGCTTGTATCCACCAGGTGATGTTGCAATCAAGTTTTTCTTTTTATTAACGAAAATATATAAGTTGTTTTTTGTTCGGGTAGACACCGTCTACCAGGTGCGCTAGTCTTATTGTTTCTTCTCATTAAATACATAAGAAAACTGAAGATGTCAATCCAACAGTTAAGTGTAGAAACTTTATGTTTATATGCTGACTAGCCGTCACCCGCCCGCTTCGCTGGACTAGGTAATAATTATTTCTTTTCGTTGGTAGGTATCTGTTTTATTGTATAATTAATTTGATTGTCATCAATCAACCCATTTTTTTTTAAATTAGTCAATACAAAAAGAAAACACGTAAAATAATTCCAAAAAAAACCGATGCCTTTTTTCACTGTAGTCCGATTTAAATGAACTTCAACGTTACTCAAAGTTGAGCCTAATTATCTCTCTCACCCCAAAAATCTATTTAGTAGTTTCGCAGATTAGATAAGTGTGTAGATATGGTAACTAAATACTTCAGATTTTTGTCGGTTAAAGTTTTCTTGCCACTTTAATACTAAGCATAAAACTTCGCTAGCGCCATATATTGGAGCGGAGCGTAATATTATAATCAATGATAATATATCAAAATAATTTAAAGTAAAAAGTAACTTGTTGGTTCGGACTGCATACGTCACCTTACAACTATTTTTTAAATCAGTTTAGCATAAAATAATGATTTTATCGATACTAATATTATAAAGCTGAAGGTTTGTTTTTTTGTTCGCTTGAACGCGCTAATCTCAGGAACTGGTACTGGTCCGAATCGGAAAAAAAGCAGTGTTAGGTAGCCCATTTATCGAGGAAGGCTATAGGCTATTTATCATCATCCCAAGAGCTCGGCGGAGCACCAATGAAGAATGTTTCACAATAGGGGTTTTTATTTCCTTTTGAGAGCTTCCGCTGCGTGCGCTGCGTAAACAGTTAGTTTCGCAAAAATCATGTACTATCGAGGTCTCTCGTGCCTTACCACTTTGTAGAAATATAGAAAGTTTGAACTGATCGCATCGGACACGCCCACACGACCCATACCTATCCCTAATTGGCTTCGTATTTTACTACGATTTATACTACGGCCAATCATAAACAACTAGTATTAAAATCGCCCTTGATGTCAGTACTGTCAACTGTCAATCTGCTTTACGCGTTCGTGAATTGCTTGTTTGCAGCACGCGCGCTGTGAATTGTTGAATGAATGGAACGGGGCGTGGCCTGAAGCGATAGGAATCGTGCACTGTGCAAGCGACTTTCGACTTAGGACTGATAAGGGGCCAGAGGCTTCGATAGTACCTATGCCAGAATTGTTCCCCTTTAAAAGTCCTAAAAAAAGTCCACGACAGCATATGTCTATCTTTTGAGGTTATATATAACTTTTTTTATGCAAACCAAATTTGTTCTAAAATAATGCATTATTTGCGAAGGCGTTTTTATAAACATGATATTTATCCTTATCCAAGTAAATACATTATTCATCACAAGTATTTAATTTCAAACAGTATTTCCCTTTACATCATTCGATTTCAATGAATATGTTAGGAGATATCGAAGTTTTAAAATAACATTGCAGCAAAGGAATAATCAAGTAGGTACTGTGCGGACATCAATAAAATAATACTGGGTAAACTTCTAGAAGATAGCGTAAACTACATGTCCATTGATAACGTAATGGATCAAGAACTTGCGGTACACTACCCGCAAGAATTTTTAAATTCTCTAAATCTCAGTGACCTTCACCCACATTCACTCAAATTAAAAACTGGCACTCCAATTGTGTTGCTAAGAAACCTTAAACCACCAAATTTCTGCAACATGACTAGACTGCAAGTAAAATTTATTCGCAATAACGTGATTGGTGCTACAGTTTTGACTGGTCCAGCAAATAGTGCTGATACCTCGCATCCCTATGATATGAACGGATTTGACTTTTAACTTTAAAATATTTCAATTTCCGGTGAAGGTATCGTTTGCGGTAACAACTAAGGCCCAGGAGCAAACATTTAAGCACGTAGGAATAGACGTACGTACAAGAGTGTTTTTCGCACGGGCAACTATATGTTCCCCTATCGAGATCTGGTTCTGTTGAAAATCAATATCTACTTCTGCCGGAAGAAAACGAAACTATCAATATAGTGTACGCAGAAGTACTTTTAGTTAATATTAGTTTTGAGTTTTTTGAGAATAACTTTAATCAACATGATATAAGATTATAAGACCCAGTCCTTTTACCTAACGTTTTAAAGTTCCTCTCTTACTAATAAAAGCGTGATGTAGGTAACTAAAATAGCTTCTTAAAATACGTATTATTTAAAAATATTTTCACCTTTTACGTGCACGAAGTCGTGGGTCGTTTAGCCCAAATAAACTATTCAAAGTCGCGGGCAGAAGCTAGTGATTAAATAAAAGCGAAATAAAATTCAGTAATGTTAAGTAGAATTTAAAATTCATGTTTAAAATAATTTTTAAGCGTCTTTTGGTCATAACTTTTTTATTTTTGCGCATTTAAAAATTTGATCAGCTCCTTCGTCCTAGTCCTTTACTTGTCCTTTAGTCCTCAAACTGTTGGTTCGATTCATCACGAAAAATAAGAGAATCAACTAAGATCTCATAGAGTTATGGCGTCTCATACATTTGGTCATTATTGCATCACATACTTACAGAACATAAAATTTGCCGTATTAAGCATATAGCATAAGCATAGCTTCTAGATATTGAAAAGCGGTATATCTGCATAATTAACTTCTTTTTTATAGTCACAGTTCTGTCTAATATTTTTTTATGTAGCATTACGAGTTTTGAATATTTATAGATGAATTTAGTGAATTTGTCTATTAAATTTCAGTTTACGTACCATCTCAGACGCTTCATAAATACACTTTAACTTGATAATTACATCACTTTAACAAATCGTCGACAAAATTCTGCCCCAAGAAAACTTACCACGGCTAAACCCATCTAATTGAATAGCTAATAAGCGAAAGTGTCTAAGTTCCTCGCCGTACAATAAATAATAGATAAATTAAATGGCCGAGAGTTCGAGCCAAACAAAATTAAAACTTTCCGGGAGGTTTCACGTAAATCAGAGTTACCTGATTTATATTTCACGCACCCTGTTGGTGGTGAGGGGAATTTCGCCTTTACTTCAGAGACGTATTTTTGTTATAGATACCTACTTGCAACCTCTTTTACACCATACCGTGACTTTTGAAAAATAGTTTGTGGTACATGCTTTTATATTACATTACTTGTTACCACTATTAGTGTATAGAGTGTATGGTGTATATTAGTGTATAGAGTGTAAAGTGTATATTAGTGTATATCTGCAAGATGAACATATACCTAGCTGGCGGCTGGAGTAATTATTTTCGTTTCGATGAGTTTTTTCATCGTTCGCTACATAATCACCTGCTAACAAAGTTAGCTCTTAAAATTAAACAATGTAATTTTTTTATGTATATTCATAATTTTTTCCATTTTTTTAAATTATTTATCTTCATATTAGAAAGAAATTTATTAACTTAAATCGAGGTAGGCGCTGTAATAATTTTAATCATGACCTGCAATTAGTATTTCCAGAGCCACACTATTTTGTAGTTGACTTATAAAGAAAACGTGTTTGTAACAGGAAATGCAGCTTAAAAAAATTTTTTGTTTGTACACCTCACACACTCTCTGATCAGAGAATTTCTTTAACCGTTGTATTCCATCGTTTGTTTCACTTTTTAGAATGTCAACAATCCTGCAAGTCGCATGGACGACAAAAAAAACGCCACACGAATATCATAAAATAAGCAATATCATAATAGCAATTACGCATCGTGTATTTCATTTTTGTTTTTTATTCGGTGATACGAAAATAAAGAATAATAATAAATATAACGTTTTTTCCGAAATTTAATTGAAATTTAATTTCATATACCTACTTTTGCATTTATGAGTTATTAAAACGATACAATCTTTTAATAATGCCTAAAACGCGGTTTATTTTTATGTCTTTATTTATTCCACCATTATTTTACTATTACCTTACAACCACATAACCTTAGGCCGCCTATTAACATAGCTTCTGAATAGGAGTCGAAAAGACAGGAATATTTGAAACGTTGTGTTTTTGGAACAGAACCTATTACGTTTAGATTGATAAACATATGTTTTCCGCAATACATCGGCAAAGTTTAAGCTCGATTTTTCTTTTCAAGAAATGGAAGCCGTCTTTATTTTTTCTTGCAATAAAAACGTAATATGCTTAAAAAGTCGTCGTTTCGTTAAAAGAGGGATACTTCAATTCATAGATGTCTCCTGTTGAAAATCACGGAAGCTTGACTCAAGCTCTTCATTCAAGATTTTAATCACTTGCCCTGATTATTATTGTTAAAATTATAGTGTCGCAAAATATTATTTATATTACTCTGTAGTTTTATTTTTGGTACCCCAACACTTGTTTGTAACTATGATCTAATGCCTCTATTTACATCTCTTAGTTAATGGATTTTCATTTGGATTTACTAAGTTTTTACTCTGAATCTGACTTGACCTTATTGTGAGTATAAAGAACTATATTAATACACACATAAATATTTTTAAACAACATCTAAACTGTGTAAAATAATGCCAATCCGCACATTAGTAACAAACAAAATTAAAGTCCAGGGATATGTGTTCGCGGAACAACTTACTAGCAGTTATGGCGGAACTCAAACTTAAGTCCAATTATGTAGTACTTACGTTCTCGTAGTTTGAGACAAACACCCTGTGTACTTAGGGGTGTTGACATATAAGCTAGTTACAGTGCTCGAGAATCAACAAAATTTCAGTTATAAGTGAGTATACACAATAATAAAGTAAGGAGAAGTCAAAACGAACTTGCGTGAGTATTCATTCAATACTATAATAATGTGAGTACCTAACTGAAGTAATGTTGGGCGTAATATATTTAAGTGGATGGAGCAATTCCAAGTAAATCTCAAAGGTTTGAATATAAAGTGAAGGTTAAGTCACTTATGGAAATGGGAAAAGTTGCACTGTGTTTGTGGGCCTGTGATATTTTTTTTCTTTGAGATGTGGATCCTTGCTTTCATAGAAACTTCAATGTCCCTTAGTAAGTAGGTATTATGTAAAAATAGACTCTGAGCAAAATACTTCCATTTCAGGGCCACGGACGCGTTTTTCGGTTAGTTCCAAAATTGCGGAAATCGTGTGACAAATTGGGTCTCAAACGTTATAACGAACAAGTCTAACATGATTTTTAGTTCGCTTTAGCGTTATATAGATTAGTTACTCATCCTTTGCTTAAAAATAATCTATCTGCATGTAAACAACACGAGATTTTCCCATTCTGATGTGGAATTTACCAGATTTTTTAAAAATCGAGTTCTTATAAATCTTTATATATAATATTTTCTTAAATAAATCATTAAAACTAGTTGTGACAGTGTAAATCGTTTGGCTCAAGAAAGTTAAAGGAAATTGAAAAAGGTTTTGTCTATCTTTCTCAGCTTTGGATTGCATAATTTCCTTTAATGCTAGCAGGATTAAAAATAACAAACAGGCTGCACTGTGCTTATTCAGGGGCCATTAGTGCTGTCGAGGCGCGTCGAGTCAATAAATCATTTCTCAGCATCTCTCCACCATTCAATAGGGATTCTTGTAGCTTTTACACCATACGACTGAATTGTAAGAATAAAAATCGGAATCAACTTTTGTTATTTTGAAGTGATTAGTTTGCAGTATTATATTTTACAGAAATTAATAAGGTTTTGATTCTGGAGATATTATAACATCAAGTGCTGACTGTCGTGTAACAATAAAGGAGTCTTGATATGTTTTAATATTGCTCTTTGTATTGAATAACATTCACATCAATATAGGGTGCATAGATGAATTATTGGTGTAACCCACTAGCAAGATGAAAATGTGGCCGTTGGCCTACTTGTTATCTATTGCAAAAAAGGATCTTCTTCGTCAAATAAGATGCCTGAAAGCATAACAGTTGCAGTACTATGAATCAGCTGGGCTTTATTGCGATATAAGAAATGAAGATAGTTAATATAAATCAAATATAATATAATAAAATAAACTATAAAAAACATTGACAAGTAGGTACTGTCTTAACCTTTAAAGAACTAATAAAATTAGATATAGGATACCTGTACTAAGAACTATCCGTAATTGATATTTTGTGTTGTATGCTTGTATGTACATCACAAAAATATTTTGATATAATAAGTCATATACTGCAACGCGTCACTGATAGATATTAAATAAGTTTTAATACCTCCTTGTTCACCTACAGTTTCTTATACATATATAGTGTTATTTTTGTTTATGCATATTGTTCTCTTCATAGGGGTACTTCTTCTTATTAAATAGGCAGAAATCCCATCTGGAAGCTTTATATAAAGCACTGTCTCCCGCTGTGCACGTTATATTTCTTGAAAACAATCCTTCAATTAAGGTACGTACTCAAAGAGTCGGTGTTCTATTGAGACAGAGGATTTGTTTTATTAGGATAGTCTTTGATATCAAAATTTGCCCATTATACCCACTATCTATCCATAACAAGGTAGGAATAAGTGACTATTAGTAGGGATAAGTGGAAAAAAACTACTAATATCTGGTGGTCATGGATGGAAACTTAGATCGCTTATCATTAATATAAAATTAAAATTAAATAAACGAATCCTGTAGTGTCGTTGTCGTATCCATTAAGTATACTTTCACCCTCAATCGCTCTTCAAATATGAGTCGGCAATAGATAGCTAATGCGCTCGAGAAAACTGCTCGTAACCGTGATTAAAGTGTTGCTTACCATTGTTAGTATGTAAGCATTATAGCCTTATATAATACGGTATAAAAGAAGAAAAATTCAATAAATAAATCTAAATACGTATGACTTAATAACCGATAACTCGGTAAAGCAATTCAAGTTAATATTTGTAGTTTCTTTAGTATAAGTTATGATAAAATTATTCTTTCGTTATATAACCATTGCTCGTCATAACGATTCTTAGTAGGACATCCACAACCATTCCCAATCTATTCTCAGTCAGAGATATGTCTACTTTGCTTCAGTTAAAAGACAATCGTTGTAATTTACATTCATTTTAAAAGATTTAAATAGGAAACAAAACTCTCCTGTAATGGTTTTCGTAAAACTTGGAAGGAAATCTAAGTTATATATATTTAGATCATTTATAGTTCAGTTTTAAGATTTATTTACTTTTGATAGCGTCCTAATTTATAATTGTGTTTCGTAGGAATGTAAAAGAATTACCTCTTCACTTTACCGAAGGAAGCGCCAACGTGGATAGATTAATAAAATTTCAAAAATGTGACCAAATATGTAGGCGACGTGATGGCGCTCCCAGAGAATTTATTAAAAGAATTTAATTCATTCATAATTTTTGCTTTATTACTGTCGCAGCGTCCCGCCGTTATGTCCGAGTCGTATTAATCCAGGACGATTTTCATTTTCCCCAGGCTTCGAGCGACAAAATTACTTTACAATATAATTACAGAGCGCCATTGTACCTACTGGTTTCAATACGCTTCGATTTACTTTTGGAATGGGTTTACACCAAAAACAGGCGTACGGTAGCAAAATTATCGAAGCGTTCATACAATTTCCATTTTAATACCTTTACTTATAGTTCATATTGGTGTATCTACCAAAATGGACAAAGGACCGGCATTGTTCAACTTCTGTTCGTCGCGAGCTTGTTTAAACTTGCTAAATAATATGTATAAATACGTTTTATAGTTAAGTGATTTGAATGTGACTGAAATGTGACTCAAAAGTTCGCAC
The DNA here is from genome assembly GCA_927399485.1 of Calamotropha paludella. Classification (NCBI taxonomy): domain Eukaryota; kingdom Metazoa; phylum Arthropoda; class Insecta; order Lepidoptera; family Crambidae; genus Calamotropha; species Calamotropha paludella. Next base: position 13,701,311 of record OV656812.1, read on the forward strand.
ATTTTAATAGAGCCACTTGTACCGAATTTACTGCTAATTTAATTCTGTTTTTTTATATTTTATCATGACGTTTTCATTCTATAATAGGAGCCACGCTGATTAGATCCAGCTTCTGTGAGTAACTACGGTTAACTATAAAGGAGTCGTAATGTCCCAGGACTCGAAACAGACGACAAGATTCTGTGAGCACACCTCCTTTAAAACGTCATGATATAGTCAGGATTATAATTAAAAAAATAAGACTAAACTTTTATTACATTCCGCTAGTGGTTTTATGTGCATTCAATGTATTTTATGTAGGTAATTCTACATTGGTATATGACTTTATATGAATACTAAATTTATTATCAGGATATGTTCACGTTGGAACCCACCAAATGACTCCAAAGACAAAACACCCGGTGTACTTTATGTTGTTAAGAAGCTGGGTCTACATAATGTAAGGTGACGTTATTATTGCAGTGCATATAACTTAGTGTCGCCTCTAGACGAAAATATTTGCAGTCAAGAGTTGTTTACTAAAAAGGAAAATTGTTGTTGACCTTATTGCATCGACTAATTTGATCTTCATTATATTAACTAAGAACCAGTCCGGATAACTCAACTTCCTAGTATAAAACAGAGGCGAAATTGGTCATTTCACTTCACTTCTTTGAATTATTCACAGACTAGATGAGGGGTCATACTTATTTCCCTTGATTTATAGGTGTCCGTTTTCAGAGTTATCAAAGATTTGTCCTATGTACCTACCTAATTTAAAATTAAATACTGCACTGGATTATTTCATTTTATAAGTATAGGGAAATACCCGAAACAAGCTTTATTTACAAAGCTGTGCTCAAAATAGCTAAGTGTGGTGCAAATCCCAACTATAACAATATGAGCTTATTCTTGGCCCAGTTTACGGTTTAATACTGTTCGAAAATGACAGAGGCATTACAGATCCCGCCTGAGAATACCTTATACCTTAGTTGATTTTTTTTAGTATTATAATAATATTTCTTATATTCACACCAATTAGCCCAAAGTAAGCACTCTAAGGCTTGTGTTATGTATACTAGGATAACAGACAGACATACCTAATAAAATATGATACTAAGATATAAATAGTTATAGAAATATATATAAATACTCATGACTAAGGCACAAATTCTCGTATTCATCACACAAACATCTGCCACTTTCGGGATACGAACCCAGAGTCGTTAGTGCGAAAGGCAAAATCGCTACCGTTGCACCAAACAGCCGGTTTTCTCTTAAAATTTATCATAACACAGATTTAAAAATTTTAAAAACATATATTAACTGCGATTAATCATTTCCGATAAATTAATCTTGTCAAAATATATAAAATGTTTAGCGTTTTTCAAATACTTAAGTTCTTGTTTTCTTCGAATTGATACCATTCATATTTTGGTATACATAATGTCACGAGATCAAGTCAGAGCTTGACTCTGATCATGTTAAGGTAGAAATCGTGCCTCGATGATGTTTCGTTACAATGTTATCGCTTTTTTGATACTGTTCTTGTGACTAAAACTAAAATTAATAAAGAAATTTTTGTTTATTCATTTGTTATTACTATGTAGGTACACGCATTAATTATTTTGTTAAAAAAAAAACATTGTGTTATAAAGCAATCGGGCCGTTTGGCTCCGAATGTAGAGTCACTCCGGTTCGGCCAAATCTATCGTCTAAGTAACCTAAAATTTCCTACCTTAAAACTGGGAGTTTTTAAATATCTGTAAAATGGCTGTAATAATTGAGATCGTTGCCTTGTTTATAAGATAAGTATGAATTTTTCATACAAGGAATAATAATCTTTAGCCTACCACGGTGGGCCTAGAGTGGATTCCCTAGAAGTACGACTTAATTACGTATTTAATGAATCGATCTATTTTATATAAATGGTAGGTCAAAATATCAAAGTGTATGCTTGATTTACTGCCGACCATACCTGCGCAACATATTTTACTGCTTGACTTCCGCAATTATACGCCAAACGCGTAAAAACTCGCATATCGAGCTGCCCATGACGATTATTCGAGAATATTTTATGGCATTATGGATCACTTCTGTATAAATAGGGGGTAGTTGACATTTTATCTTGCATAGATAACGTACTGATCGGAAATTCTAATAACAAACTATGTCCAATTGGGTTCGTAACACACCTAAAACGCGAGCGCTGCCGTAACGTTTTTCATTGATTCAGTTTATTTATTTATTAATATAAGGTAGGCTTACAGCTTATGTATACAAATTTCTTAAGATTTGTTTTTTGTTCACAGTTTCACCCTGGTTTGAGTTAACTTCTCGGATTATCAGTTGAAGATGGCATTTTTAACACAAAACGGAAGTGGTATTGTTTTTTAATCTCTTTGGTAGGGTTTCGAACCCAATTTTGTTTGATAGATTTATTGCCCCTAGATCGTTAATCAAATAAGAGTGTAGGTGTACTGTGTGTTTGTAAGAACAATTAAATTCGCATCTTCAAAGTGAGAAATGAATAGTGATTCGGAAATTTCTTTGCAAAACTCAATAAAATCACTTAAACTGTAACCACTCACTACTATAAAATAAATTAAGTCGAGTAATTTTCTTTAAACCAATTTAAAGTGAAAAAGGTGTACTTATCTTCTACAAAGCTTTTTTGACGTTACGATTTAATATTCATAATTACCGTTTCTATGTGTGTATGTGTAGACTTTTTTGGAAGAAAATACGCATATGGTTTCACTAAAGTTCTTTATTATCTTATAATACAAATAACGTTATGTACATCGTAATAATTACAATATTGTTTTTATATTTATTAACAGTAACAGCATTATGTTACAAAATACTGGGCAATACGAATAAACGCGGTTAACTGTGAATTTAGATATATTTCCTTATCGCATACTGTTTGCATGAAATCAAATAACTCTCATGATCATTTCATATTTTCTGGTAAAGTGTTACTATTTTAACTTTAAAAAAATACCGTAAATTTAAAACCTATTAAGAATCACATTCGACTAATATAATTCTCTTATTATTATAAGTTTAATTTCACTAATAGATACACACACAAAAAACATATGGGTATAGTTTAGTTATTGTTGCTATAGTTCATATTTTGTTTAATACTGTTGGATAAAGTTAATCTTTAAATGAGATATGTAATAGCGATGATATAACCCTTAACGTATCTTTATGTTTCTGAAAAGACTATTCTTGTATGCTAAGTTATTGAAAAAAATGAATGAAATGAGAAATATGAGAGTTATTTTATCCCAAGAACAGCGAAAGGTGTTATGTGCCCCATCAATATTTACAAAGGTTTCTTATAATAACTTAATTTCTTAGTGTTAACATTTCAGTGTGAACATGAAGAACAAGAAATACCTGTTTAACGTGTGAAGTTTAGTATAATTAGGTAATTATTAAACTGGGAAAGGAAACTGCAGATAATAAATTAGCGAAGCAAAACTAAGGAAATTAATTAAAACAAAACTAAAATAACGGCGAGGTTTTCTAATCAATCTGATAATATATTTGACTCATTTGGCTTTCATTGTTTCAAATATACAACCTGATAAGTATTATATACAGAAAATAATATTAAAACAACCATTGGCACTATTTGAAACAGAGCTCCCTCGTACTACATTGTACATTACGGTGAAAATTTGGCTTGAAAAAATTCATACACATGTATCTATTTATTGCTAATATTTTGTATAGTATTTGTATATACACGGCACATACTTTGTTACAATAATATCTAATCAAACAAAATACCTCAGTGCTTTAAAATATTTACATAACTTATAAACAATAAAATAAGGTACTTGAAACGATTACACTTTTGGATAAAGGGAATATTATTTCAAGCTTAATTTGAAACGTAAAATTGTTACCATAATGACTATAATTACTTTCTCATTATGCAAGATAATTTATTGTTACGTAAATTTCGTATCCAAGCATAATTATCTTTCGCAACACCAAACAACAATGAGATGATTTTCTTTCCGTATTGTATTTGACAAGCTTATTATGATATTCCCTTTCTTCAAATTCGAGATAATATTTTAGTACTAAAAATCACGTGAACAAACTGCACTCTTGTGTGCTAGCGTGTTACTGCTCACAAGCCTTCTTATTAAAACTAGAAGACTTAGTTCGTTATAAGTGCGCTAGTATATCGATTTCTGATGGCGGAGCGTGGGCCATGTGTGTTTCGTTGAGTGCAGTTGAGCCGGACACTGTGACGATAACGGGTTGCGCGTCAGTGTGGACGATTGTGACGAGATGTTCGTCGGGGTCCTTCTCCTGTTCCGTTGGTTTGGGGAGCGATTCGAGCGCGTCATCAGCGTATTTGAGGTCGAGCGGCGTAAGTGCTGGTAGGGAATCCGTGACCGTGACGGGGGGATCGCTTCGAGGTGCACGGTATGAGGGTGGACCGCTATATTCAGAACCGCACCATGCCGCGCCAGTAGAACCTCTGCGGAAAATGCGTTATTTTGTAATTTTATCGTATTATAAAGTTTAGGAGATGAGTGAAAGATGATTTGTTAGGGAAATTTAATGCAAGTCTTTATTACTTAGTAACTATAAAATTGATGTTTAAGCAGCCGGACGTATATTAGGTATAAATGTATCAATAAATTAAACAATATTTAAAGTGACCTAAATAGCATGTCATTGACATTACATGTGCAACATATTGTTGCTATTCGGTTGCCCATACATTTATTTTTATTGTATTTGAAAGAAAGTGAAGGTAGATATTTATAGTTTTCGGATTTTTTTAACAATTGAAATAGGACGTTCAATAAAATCGACTGCCTTAGAACAGTCCGGCATTAGACCAATGATTTTATTTCAGGTTTTATCCAGAAGTTATAAAGAAAATTTATAGAATTTATTCTACCTACAGTCCTACACGCATATTGATATTTCATTAAAATATAAAGTGAGAATTTTTTTTATTCATATATTATATGTCTGGTAGATGAATGAAACATAATGTGATCCCAAGAAAAATGTCTAATAAGGGCAATCTTATATTATTCTTAGATTTTATAAGTATGCTTTTCTATACAATGACCTAAATATTTGTTACCTGACTAGACTAGCTGAGTTTGACCTGTACGTAGGAGGCGGGGACACCGCGGGCGCACTTCTGTCGAGGAGAAGTAACCTGAAACAAAAACATTTGTTCAACAACCTTTCATCTCGCTAACCTGCAGGAAAGTTACGCTAAAATAAGTTAGAAGTTACGGCTTAATTTTTTACCGAAACCTACGCTTCAATATTATGTCGCTTTATATTTCAATTCTACTCACTTCAATAAAATTAAGTTTACTTTATTATTTTAATAAATAACATAAATTTGAATACTTATGCGTTAAATTTATAATTGAATATAAATTGAATTATTGAATTGTTATTAAAAAGTAGAAACTCGAGGGAAAGAAATAATAATAATGGAATGAGTTATATTTTATGTTTAATTTTATGTTGCATTTATGCATAACATTTGAATGGTGGGCTGGATTCGAAATAACACATACAACATATAAAATTATAAAGTGTGTGCTTAAAACCGCTGAGCATAACTGAAAACTTCATTTTCAATCGCAGTTAATTTTATGCATTATGTAGTAAGTATTATTATGGATCGCAATAGTAGAATAAATGAGAAACAAGTCAGAAATTTAAATTATAAATTATTATTTAGTATTGAATTATGCTATATAAAACAAATTATTTATTTTCGTTGTCGTATTTTACAAAGGCTACAATGGGTTTGTGATAACTAAAATAAGAAATTAATACTTTCGATTGAATTTTACTTATATATCTATAAATAATGAATTTCGATTGAATTTTACTTATATATCTATAAATTTAACTTATATATCTATAAAAAAGGTGAGGTTAATTCTTAATTATATTATTTATACATATATTTATATGTATGCATGTATGTATATATCTGTATATATAAACATGAAGTGACTTACGTATACGATCTAATCGCTATTTATAATAATAATAATTATGTTTTTTATAATGTTTAATGTTTATAATGTTTTTTCAATATATAATATTAGCACGATAAACCACTAACCTCACAATGTAAACCAAATAATTTTTAAAATTATTATTATTACGTATCAATAATAACTATTAAATAATTTTTAATCATTAATAATGACAATTATTACGTATTAATTGAATATACTAAACACAGCAACACAAAAGCGAAGAGCAGCTGTATGTATCTTTCTCGCTCAGGTACACTCGACAGACCCGAGTTCACCCGATCGAGCCTTTCACCGTTCCGCAGCGTAAAGCAGATGTCTGTATCTTTCTCGCTCGGGTACATTCGGCGGTCCCGAGTTCACTCGATCGAGCCTTTCACCTCAGAGCGTGACGAATCAGCCTAACTTACTACCTACGTTAAAATGTGTGTGCGATGCGCCAAAAGAAGTTTTCACTTAAAAAAGCAAATGGTAAGCATTTACTTAAATATACCCCTATTTTACACATTACGTAAAGGAGTCATCTCAACTGAAAGACTGAAGTCCTGGGGATTGCTACAGTTTCTCGCTTGGTAGGTGAGTTGAAGTTCGCAGTAAAAGACCAAAGTTCGGAACACGCTGCTACCCATTTTATAGTTGTTCCTTTGGTACAAGGTCGTCGTCGTCAGTAGTCTAATAGCCGTAAACAAGAGACATTAGAAAAGTGATGACAAGCAGAACATATATTTTCTTTCATGTGAGTAGATTACCTGAGTCTGTACTCTTGCATCGATGCTTGGTATGTTGGAGGCGGTGGTCTATAGTGGAACTCTGGGTATAACATTGCCGCATATGGGTGGTGAGGCCGCGCGTAGCTTGGCGGTAATCGCGGCACAAGACGGCGACATGAGGCTCTACGGAGCCCTAACAGCGCGCAGGGTGCGTCGCGAGCTCCTAGTCGCCACGCCACCACTGCAGCCGTCACTAGCACTACTCCTATACCTGGAATCAACATTCAAGCCAGGATTAGAAAATAATGCTGTCTAATTGAAAGATGATAAATTTTGGAATGCGTATATGTATTTCCATTATTTATATACATATATGGCGTTAAATTTTAAACTTAAAAATAAATGGTGCTCCTTTCTAAACTATACAATTCAATAGCCGAACAGGGCCTCTGTCGGGTTGGAAAGAAGAATACTTGTAATTTAATTACTTTGAAAGTAAAGAAACTCGTCTCGTCGGCGGTAAGAACATATATTACTACTTGTCTACTTCAATCTGAAATATTTTGCTTCGTTTCTAAAATGTATTTTTTTTATCGATTTGAATTATAACATACAAACTCCGTTTGGTTACTATTTCGTACAACGACCCCGTCTTTCACACCTTCGATTCTGGGTTCGAGTCCCGCAAGAGAACCATTAGGTTCATAAGGTTCTAATTCAGTCTACTATTTTTTACGGATTCTTTGAAAATATTGCAATATGCCAAAAATCATGCATGTTCACATACAACGGAACTTTACACATTATTACAGTATAAAAATATATTTTCCTAAATAAAATAAAACTACTAAAGTGTTCGGTTATGTTCCCGCCAAAACCAGAAGGAATTGCTTGTGAACTATGACAGTTATGAGAACGAAGGAATTATATTTGTTATTATATTTATTTCATTAAGACGAATCTTAACGCTACGTCACGGAATAATGCTAAATATCTTTTAAGGTAAAGTACCTCAATTCATAAAAAAAAGACAGTCGATTTCCATATGCGCCAATTTCAAGTGATACGATTAAGTTTTCTTATAAGGTATATGAATATGCATGCGTAGATTAAGGAATCATTATCAGGCGAATGGCGTCCACTGGTGTCCGTGGCTGGATGGAGATCTCCCACATATTGTGGGATTTTGCCATAATCTCCAAGCTTGTCAAGCGGGTTAGTTTGTCCACAGAAGGTGTATTGTATTTACCTCCAGTATCAGTAGTCACCTTTAACGACCCTTAAGTTTGTAAGGTTATTCTACTCTGCCGGACACCACACGACTACATGCAAACATATAGTTACACTTTTTGTGAAATTGTTTTATTTTGTAAAATTCTCATTCGCCCGGTGATCATGACCGAGGACAAGTGTATAAATAATAATATAAATAATTAAAAAATATAAATAACAATGAATGTTTTGTTACATTCTGTTTCTTTAAAAATGTTCACCAACATTGTCGTAGTAAAGTGCTTATTGGCCGTGGTGTATGAAGCAAAATTTCACAATAGTATTTTGTTTCTTATCATAAGCTCATCGACGAATATAAGTGTATAATTTTTGTTCAGTGTAAAAACATTATTTTTGCCTGTGAACGTTAGGTTTATAGTGTACAAATTTACTAGTACAAATTAAAGAGTTTATAGGTACTTGCATTTGGATTTTAAAAATAGATAATAGATTTAGGACACAATAAATAATAAATAAATATTTTTTTATTACATTCACACCAATTAACCTAGCCCTAAGTAAGCACTGTAAGGCTTGTGTTATGGATGCTAGGGTAACGGATAGACATAGGTAGGTACATATATGATACATAAATATGTAATATTCATAGAAATATATGTATATAAACACCCATGACTTAGGTCCAAATGCTCGTATTCATCATACAAACATCTGCCACTTCCAGGATTTGAACCCAGGACCGTCGGTGCGAAAGGCAGGATCGCTACCGTTGCACCAAACGGTCGTCAATAATTACATATTGTCGATAATCGACAATATTTCCGAACAACGTCTATTAACAAAGAAAACTGTGTTAATGAAAAGGAATTTACCAAAATACAAAAGGAACAACGAGAATTCCAGGGTGTCCAATTATTATTAGCAAATTTTATGAACTACAGAATATTAAACTGTTTTCCATATTTAATTAAATACTTTTTTCATTACTTTTGAATGCGAATGAAGAAAAGAGTGTTCGCCATAATTTCATCGTCATTGTTTCGATAGCATTGGCACAAAGGAACTCGATAATATAGAGTTAACCGATTCGTTATGGAGAGTATTACTGCATTCTACCATCTGTTGTAAATTATGTTCCTGTTAATGAACAATATGTCATAGGGGCTGTGCCCACATAAAAATGGTAACCTTTTTAAGGACAGTGACATCAAACATATAATATAATGCAAATTGAAATGATAACAGAAACCCATTATCCATTTAGTGTACTATCAGAAAATAAAACATTCAAAAACTATTTGTTATTCAAAAATTATTTTATCTCAAAAAGGCTTTTCTACAATAACGCCCGCGCTTCACTCAGGCTGCTATACATTTTCCGTAGGTTGATTGTGATATGGCTTTCAGCTCCAATGAAATTTCTTTGACGGCTATCGATTCCTAATGGCTTCTTCATTGTGGTTATTTTAGCTGAAGAAAAATAAAATTAGACCAGGCCAGAAATGGCGAAAACTGTGCGTGTTCAACGATATTTATGGAGCACTTATCTTGTTTTTAATTTGTTCTTCTTAATTAAAAAGGAATTTTAAATTAACCACAATATAGATAGTTCAAGAAGTGTTACCATTACCTACATTTTTGAACAAATATGTAGGAAGGCAGTATTTTAAGGCTCCTTTTCAAGGTGACATATGACAGGGTATTTGATTGTATTTTGTAAGCTATCTCCCTTTTATTACCTCCAGATTTCATCTGGTTCATGAAAGAGGATAGGAAACAGGAGAGAAAAGTGCTCAGTTGTTGGCATCGTGCTTTCGAAGTCTTTAGGAGAAAATTTAACTCGTGTGTCTACGTATTTTATTCCCATATTTTCAGACAAAATGAATATTTTTGTGTCAACCCTTCGACATCCAAATGATGATTATTCAGCAAGTTATGAAGGATGAAAATATAAAGAGGAAAACCAGTGATGTATTTTTCGTTCGTAGATGTCAAATGTTGACCAAAACGTGACAAATCTTTCAAATATCCATACTGTAAATGTGCTGTGTGTGATGAAATAAATAAATTATAAACTATGTTAAAATCACCAACTATATGTTTTCATCGATACCGTTCAACTGTTAACACAATTTACCATTGGTTGTTCGCAATGTTTGCAGCGTATGAAATTTATTTTGAAACGCAAATGGCAAACTGTTTGATAAAACAATCATTTCCATAGTAAAAAAATGTAGCCTCAGATTCTACACCAATCAATACAGTGCTACTAAATGCCGATAGCTCAATTAGAATAATATTTTGTATAGCGCAACTTGCTCTTGTCATTTACATAGGTACTTTTATGTCATTTTTAACACAGACTAGTATATTAATTAGATATTATACTTACCTTTGTAAATTAAAGGGCAAAAATAATACCTCTACAGTGGGTAGGTAAGTGCGTTATGATTATAATAATACAGATTGCTAATTACATTCAGGGCTACTAAAGCGGATTATTTGCTGATATGTTTAATATTTGTTGTAAACGTCGGTAAGAATAATTATGGATAATAGTATTATTTGTTAACATTTACGCTTTTCACAATGCCGCTTTTCAGCGATTGCAACACCATTAAATCGTAAAATATTTGACCAGGGACAACAGAAGTTGACGCCGGCGTGCGTGAAGTTTGCACAGAACAGATGAATGACGCGAACAAATTGCCCCCAACAATAGATCGCTTGTCTGTAACAACAACATCATTTGTCCCTAACGCTAATGAAAATCCAATTAATTCTGTTTCGAAACTCATTAGAAGTTTAATTGAAAACTTGGGGGCGGACACGACTTTGTGAATGATGTAATGAAATTTTGGACAGACTTGTTATTGTCATATGCATTGCGAATATCCAATGAGCTCCCAAGATTGCTACTCGGTTAATTACGGTGATCTATTACGTTCCCTGCACGCCGTTGAAACTCATTTATGAATATTAATACGCCCTTGTTATATTTACGAAAATTGATACTGCTAATTATTTATAGACACAACAAAATGTAATGGAATATACTTGATAAGATATATGCATAGTAACTTGCTATACTTTTCTAGGCATGACATAGCATGTCGAACGAGTAATTTTCGGCAAGAGCTATGAATATTCTTTCTTGGGCTGTGCGATGGGCATGTTATGTTAAAAATAAATAACTTGTATAATATCCAAATTAACAAATGATAGATGTCCACAATCCTGCCAAACATTCTCAATAAAATGTCAGTCTTTCATCTTTTCGAATTACTATACTTTTGATATACATATTTTACACAAAAGTATCCGTCGTGTATTTGAATTGTTCATCAGACCGAATAACTTTAATCAGCTATGAAATAAAAACACGGCTGAGCATGAAATGAGTAACAAACGGATACGATCAAAGACTTTGAGGAATTTTCATTCAAATGAACAGTTTTGCACCTCATCGACCCATTGTTTTATGTTTTGGCTTTATCTGATTTTTCCCGCCATTTGAGGGTGCTACTTCCGAAACTACACCATTATGATGTTCCTTTTCGATTTTCGGAGTTATATTCCGTCATGTTATGGTCCGGACTGGTCTGCCAGATGAAACAGGCTCGAACCCCGTCTGATTGTGATTTATTCAACTCAATGAGTATAAGATGTGTATTCTAAACAACTATTCGTGACTATCAAAGTTCACTCAGGTTTGTTTTGAAGCTAATACTTTTAAATTTTTACCATTTAAAAAAGGTTAATACTTTGGTGCATAAGTACAGTTTTAAAATCAAGTATACATATAATAATAAGTTGTTCTGAATTAATATGCTACTCTTTACATTGGAATAAAACATGGCAATAGGTCGAGAAGAAATTTTAAACTTGTATACAATAGTATTCTATACAAGGTGTTGCTAAAAACATAGTTACTAAATAATTGTTTTATAAACATTAAATTTTAAGTAAGACAACAATTGTAACAAGGCTGACTCCTGAACTTTAACTCTTCAATACGTGTGGTGTCAGGTAGAGTAGGACAGCATCATCTCTTCACTTATGTGTGTCTTATAACGATGCTGGATATAATGATCAAACATCTTCTTTAGATCACAAAATGTGCTGCAGAGTTTTAAGAATTATGGTCTTTTACTGTGATCTCCTTCCCTCCTGCCAAGCGTAGAGATTATGGCGAAATTCCCCCGTTTTAGGGGGATGCTTCCATCCTGCAGTCGAGTCTTAGGCCTTAGATAACGACACTTCACTGATTGAAATAAATTAAAATTAAAAATTAAAAATTTATTGAAATAATAAAATGCAACATAAGCGATGTTGCATTTTATTATTTCATGTACATATGTAATTTAAATGATTTGTCACAAAAAGTTTTTATCACACTTCTCCAGGAAGTTCAAGCCAGTTTACACTGTTACCTCCTCAATATTTACTACGGGGAAGTCAAGTTATCTCTGGTTCTACCCACCCGAATGCGATAAAACATAGCTTAGATTTTATAAGGGATTTCAAGCTACTAAGCTGCGAAAATCACGTCAAAATCTTAAAAAGCTTTTCGTTTGATGCACGCACGGACAGACTGCAGTTAAAAAATTAATAAGGCGTCCCTACGTCACAGATCGTCTCTTCAATGGGCAGACACGGCTCGTTACTGTTTTATTATATTAGGTCCTTACATTTGAAATTGGCTCTTTGGTCAAGAATACCATATTTAAATTTCTAAACCCATTTCGTAGGTACATAGAGTTTTATAAATAGTATTTTATTTGCTTTTTCTGTTTTTTTTTCATTGGTGTCGCTCATATCGCACAGTGAAAAACATGAAAATCGCTATCCTTACGAGTGCAAGTTCTACCGTGGCACCAGTGCTGCAGAAACAGCTCGAAGTATTAACGATGTGTCTGGCAATGGTATAGAAGATTTGAATACTCAAACTCACAAAATCTAAAACTAAATTTAACTGAATTTCCACATTAACAAAACTGTATTTTATTCATTCTTTTAGAATTCGTCAACAGAGTAAATAGTTTATTTTGGAATCTTATTGAGTAACAACTTTCAAGATGTCTAATGTTTTTGCCGGTAATGTTTTCAGCTTAAGGAAATAGGTGGTATTTTCGTCTTACAATTTTCCTCACTTTCAATACATAGAAGGTAAGAGCAAAATATTTAAATTATTGATTTGAGGGTGACATGATTTATTTCTGGCAAATACCGCGTATGCAAAAGCTTTCCACTACTTTGTTTCACTAGCTAAGTTCCTAACACTCTTGCACTTTGGCTTAACGTTTCTTCCGAAGCACGGAGGAGCTTAACGTTATAAATTTTAAGTCGCTCATCAAATGACCAGATTCTAAAGTTGCTTAATCTCCGTAATCTTAATCAAAAGCGCTAATAACTGCGCAATCGAGATATTATCATTTCCCAGCAGGGGCGTGCATTGGTTTTCCAGCGCGGTAGGCACTGTAGATCTAACTAGTCGTAGTTGTAATGTGGATATAAATTCACTTACCACTTTTTTTGCAGGTTTTTTCAGGCTGTAAGTTCCAATGTATCGATTAAACCATCCATTGGCGCCTGACGGCCGAGACGAGACTAAGCGGATTTTTCACCACCACAGATATCACAGAAATTCATGAATATTATACATAACATTTGAGCGATAGCCGTAGTGGCTTTTAGAAAAGCCGTTGTTGTTGTTGATATAAGTTTTTTGTCACTTCACATCATCACTCACGATTTATGAATACCGGATAAGTATAAATAATTATACGAGTAATAATACACTGACTGAGGTAAATTGAGTAAGAAAAAAAAAGATGTTGTTGCAGTTTGCTCCTGTTTTGCTAAAAAACAAGTAATATCAATTAAACGAAATACGCAGGGTGATTTAATATATTGTCTTTTACTAACCCTAGTAGTTAAGAATTGTGTAATACTAACCCAATATGAGCCTTTGTTGTTCGAAATAAAAAGTTTTTATTTATTTATTTTATTTTATATATTTATTTAAAATATTCCTATTGCGATCGACTTTTGCGTTATGACGCTCAACGTCGCCTTTTAATTGCACACTAATACCTAATTCAACGCGATTTTTTCCAAAATTAAACAGAGACACACACACGCTTGAATATGCTTGTCGGATTGATCATGTTTCTTAGCAAGGTTTCTTAAATTATTCAAATCACCGTAACGAGTGTCATTCCACACAGTCTTTGTTGTAGAAAACAAAAGACAGGGAAAGCAAAACAATAAATTCGAATGGCGGCAACCAGCTAGCCAAGTATAACTGTCGTAATATTTAGTATTGAAATGTCTGATAATTTTACCTTTCCGTTGAATAAGCTCGATATTTAGAGTTGGTCTAGTAAAAGAAACGATTTTTAAAACTGTCCGAAAGGATAGGGACGTAGTTTTTGTACACAAATCGAATCCTTACAATCGGCACACTGTAATTTCTCCATTATTAAATACCTAACTTCGATACTTATTTTTAACAAAAAACACTCATCAACATCGTTTTTCTTTACACACAGTACACTACAAACACACACGAAATTAACAAAAAACAACAAAAAATGCTATCTTAATAGATAATATTGTAATGATATTACTAATGTAATTAAATTATCGGTCGCGCGCACGTGATGAAGACAACAACATGTACTCTGTGACAACAACAATACAAAAACACGAACGAACGAGTCTCTTGTCGGCGGCATATACATCTCAACACTTATGACATCGCAATAAAGTCGAAACTTGTTCAACTCATCCGGTCTCGTGCGGTAGCGTATCCATCTCATCTATTGCGTATAGGACCAAGTGAGACAGATATAGGGTCGGGGGTCGTCGGTTTATCTCGCTGGGCAAGTAAGCTTGCTTACCTAGCGTCAACCTATATGACAATTTGCGAAAGGTCATGTTTTAGAACGATACACGGACAAAGAGCGCCCTTTATATTGCGGCCGTATAATATTGACCAATACTTTTATTAATTATGTTGTATGAAACGCTGCTCGCTTCGAATAGGCAATCTTTAGACTGCCTACCGTTACTGTACGTAGTAAGGAAAAAGTTACTGGGCGGGTACTCAATAGAAGTTTGGTTGAGTATAGAATTACGGAATCAATTAAACTAAATTAACTTTAATACTAGTAGTATATTATTTAGGTTCTTAATGAGGTAGGCACTGCCTAATTGCCTATATGGTATGCACGCCCCTGTTTCCCAGCAATTATAGAAGTATTTCACCGATTCTTTCGTAGACTTTTTGCCGACTTTTTTTTCGATTTTAAGGGGGCTCAACACAAACGCCTGAATTTTAATTGTTAGATCTCGAGGTAAGTGCACATTTCTGTGGAGGATGGACAATCGGACGTCTTGGTTGTGTCACTCAAAAAATTGGGGATATTTCGGCACAAGTTCATTAAAAAAATCTATCGCATGCAGGTTTGATAACGATAACATAAAACTTACCTATCATAAGTAGGAGCAAGGTGAGAGGGGCTCGTGGATGTGGCCGTAGCGCTCCAAGGACAGCCCCTGCGGCTACCAAGCACGCGCCTACTACGCCGAGGAAGAGCACGCATAACCTCAGAGGTGGGCGCCCACAACATGATTTGGGCGCGTTGCCTTCGCCCTCCGAACATGCATACGCCGCGCCTCTGCCCGATCTAAAAAGAAAATTATAGCTGAATTCGCAGACACAGAACATTATTTAAAAAAATATTAATAATACGTGAGACACATTATTATAATGTTCTCGCTAACCCCTTGTGGTAAATTAAATATGCTTGTGTTACAAGCGGGTCCCCGTCCGTAGATAGTACATCGGAGAGGATCGAACTCGGTTCGCTTGGGTAAAAGCTGACATATTCTCATGGTTGTTTTTATACAAACACAAAAAAAAACATGTAGTAGCAACATCAATCTTTAGTTTTTTTATGTCGTTAAAATCAGCATATGTCATATGCTCATTTTATTTTTTTTAAGCTCGTGAAAATACAAAAAAACATAGAAATCTCCTTTTGTAATTCAAATTAAGTATGCACCTTACATTACCTATGTAAGGTTACCTATACATTATTTCTTTAGTCAGCTCTCCTGTTGACTGGTAGAGAATGCCTAATGGCATTAATTCCGCCATTTATACGCAATATATAGGGTTTATGTGCAATGTAGTATAAATTAATATATATAGTATATGTAGTATGTTTACGTCATTTTGTATCAAGAAATGTTAATTCGATAAAACACAATATTCCTCCTAGATACAAAAACTTAATCTACATCCTACGTGGTATTGTTGAAGGAAGCTGTACACAGTATCAATTTTGAAATTATAATTGATTTTTTTATACTTTGAAGTGCTGTCGACCGCATTGATAGTCTGACCGTATGTATATATATTTTTTGTTATATATAATAAATGGGCTTGCTTCACACTATGCATCCTCGGATTAAAAGGAGGTCGACGATATAGCGAGAGCTTGTCCGAAAGCAATCTATAAAAGGTCTATGCTTTATATGTTATATGAATATAGACATGGCCATTCCTTGGCTGTGCGCTTTATAAATGATGATGAAAAAGTACGTCCATGTGGTAGGTATATCAACTAAGTAAGGATAAAAACCCGCAGTACGTCTGAGGAATGGGGTAAAATGGGGAATTTTGACATAGAGTGAATGCATTTTAATATTTCTTCCAGAACTATTAAATTTATCTGAAATTAACAATGTATAAGATTTTTGTTATAATTATCAGTAAGTTCGCTTCTAATTAGTGTTGCCCAAATGCAAGAACAAGACGAGACTTAGCCAGTCTTGGTCTTGGTCTTGCGCCAATACACCTGGTCTTGGTCTTGGTCTTGGTCTTGCGCTTGCAGTCTTGGTCTTGGTCTTGGTCTTGCAGCAAGAGTCTTGCAAGTCTTGCAATTACCTATTAGTCTATTGCTATTTATTAAAGTTTACTTTAAATCTTAGAAAAACGTATTAGAATTGGAACATTGTGAGCTTGAATTAACATAGCCATAGTAAAGATCAATCAGATTAATAAATAACTGAAGATTTGATAAGAAAGTCGAAAAATCAACTGACCTATATGTCGTTTTCCATGGAAGTAACTGTTTCTTAATAAACATTTATGATTTATAAGCTTACATTTGCTAAAACATGTAAAAAAACAAATTAATTACAATAACTTGACTGTATTTTAAATAACAATGTCTGTCTAGAAAGAGATTGAACCCTCAACTTGCATGAAATTTAATAAAAGAGTTTTATGATTTATCATTTATTTCAATCAAAAATAAAATACAACACAAATCAAACATAACAGTACACAACAGCTTTATCATTAGGTTATGTTACTTTATATCAATTCTTTTGACCAAGAATTAATACAAAGTAACCATCTGGCTGACTCATCACTTAACCTATTTCTATGTTTTCTAATTACTAATGATGCTTTAGAAAATAATCTCTCAGCAGGTACTGAAGTTGCAGGTATTGAGAGAAAATCACGGGCCATCTTCGATAAAGTCGGATACTCTGTCTCATGCGTCCTCCACCAATCTAAAATGTCTTCCGAGCTGGCAGTTCTTGGTTTTCTCAGGTACTCCTCCAACTCGTCTATCACTAAGCCTTGAAGACAAGATCCAGATGACGTCGAGGGACATTCATAGAGTTTATCAAAGTCTATAATGTCTTCATCTTCATCACATACTTTATTTTCTTTTCTTGGCAATTCCAGAGATTTGTTCAGTGAGTGTAGACTTTTATATTCTTCATAAAGTTCATTGAACTTGCGCAGACTTTCTGTTTTAAGTTGCTTCCCCCACATTGTCAGGTCAAAAGTCTGAGCCTTATGCCTTGGGTCTAAAATTAAAGAAGTACAATAAATCCAGTTGCTCTTCTTATAATGTTTAAGCATTTTGTCTCGAGCTGCTTGGAAAGCTAGAATGAGCCTTTCATCCACTTCAGATCGATTAGGTTTCTCATCTAACTGTTTTACCATGGATTCAATTTTATCTAGCAAGAGATTGAATGATACAATGACTAGCGGTAATGTAACATATTTGTCTCCACCAAGTTTTGTACTTAAAAGTTTAAAGTTTATTAGAAATTTATGTAATTTTTCGAGTACCTGCCATTCACTAGCTGTGATTTGAAAATCATTCAATTCGGTGACAGAACTGCACAATATGTTAATGCCCGCTCTCACTTTTAAACCAAATCCAATCATATCATGTGTGGAATTCCATCTTGTTGGACAGTCAAGAATGGCATTTAGATTTGATGGCACGCCAGCTGCTTCACAAGCAGACTGAAACTTCTTCTTCACTATCTCACTTCTTTTTATTTTACTGGAAATACTGCGTAACTTTGTTACAGATGTACGCGAGTCAGCAATATTTGGTGCATATTCTTCATCTTCCTCAGTTTCGTCTGCATAGTCTTCATACTGCTGATCTTGCGCGTTAGTGTCAGACTCACAGTGTAATGCTAAGGTCTCTAATAAATCTTGTACACCAAGGTTTAAAATGTGAGCAAAGCACCGGAAATGTTGATTGTCTGAATCAAAGTGTGGCAACTGTTTGCCCAGTTCATACATAAATTTGGTATTTGCAGTTGCGTTGTCGACCGTGATACCTTGTATTTTATCAATTATGCCATATTCCAATAAACATTCATGGAAAATCGTTGCAATATCTTCCCCAGTATGTCGACCGCGTGATGGTATAAAATCAAGAACTACAGATCGATACTTCCATTCGTTGTCTATATAATGCATAGTAACCCCGTAGTAACTCCTACCAGCAATTGACGTCCACCCATCAATGGTAAATGACATTTTAGATGATAATTGTTGAAGTCGTTCCTTGAGATTAAATTGGAGCTCTTCAAATCGCTCTTTGACTTTCCTTCTAAGTGTAGACCTTTTAGGAAACTCCATATTAGGGCAAATACGTCGAAAATATACTTGTGTAGCTTCGTCATCGAAAAATGAGAAGGGAAGATATTTTTTCACTACCCAATCAACTGTAGCTGTCGTGATGTTGTCACTGCTGTTTTCCGACTGAAATAAAACAATAAATCTTGTGTTATTATTTAAAACATACTAGGTTTGAGCGTTTAGGAGGAGGAGGTTTGTTGTTGTTAAATCGAGAAAATCGTTAAATTGACATTTGTTATATTAAGGTTGCACTGTACTGTAATTTACCAAAATAAAGTACTTAGTTGTTACTGGCCGATTATGAAAACAAATGAAAATATAGGTGTTTATAAAAATATTTAAGACGATAATTACATACTTAATATGTCGCACCCCTAGATGAAAACACCACTAACTCAAAAATACTTACGTAAGTTAATGGCGTTTTTGAAAGTATCGCATGAACAGCTACGCGGAGTTAAAATTCCCGTAGCGACAATTTCGACCATTGTTAAAAATGACGCGAAATATGTACCTATGTATTACTATTTTATCAATATCTATAAAATATTCCGAAGTCAGTTTAAAGTCATTTGTTCAAAAAAGACTTTTTTGAGTTCCTGGAGTTTTCATATAAAAAAAATATATTCTTACCTGTCCACTTCTTCCAGCGGTTACTAAAAAGCTTGTGATATCTCCACTTAATTTTGGTTTAACAGGAAGAAATATTTGTGATTCCTTTTTGTGGAAAGATATTAGATGTTTCCTTAAGCCTGAAGTGTTTCTGTTTTTCATTTTTATTTCAGTCTTTTTATGTTGGCACAATTTACACAAGGCAGTTTGGGATGCATGAATTATTTCGAAAAACTCCTCAAATTTGCTTTTGGGTCTTTTAGATCTGTGACTCAAACTCTCGTTACTCGGACTAGAATAATTTGAATCTTCGTCACTCATATTAAATTGTACACGTGATACGTTTTTAGAAAACAACAAGAATTAGTAAAAACAATTATTAAGTTAGACTCGAAGCACAGCTCAATTGGAAATGACTGGAATTAAAATAATTCCTTTGTTTATAGTACGTTTCCTTGCTTTCTACCGCGCCGCCTCGCCACGTGCCGGCTCTATTAAAAGGATGCCGCCGCAAATCAAACGATGCCGCGTGCGGCGTACAAACACAGATTATTACCTACTTGTACAGACGCGACGCGTGAATAAAATATATGTAAAGAATTAGTGCCAATCACTATTCTTTACATATAAGTGAATGTTTTGGCGTACATCTATACTAATCTATACTAATATTATAAAGCTGAAGAGTTTGTTTGTATGTTTGATGACAGAAGTTTTAAAATAAATAAATAAATCCTGAACGTCACTATACCTCCAAAGTTACTATTCTTCGTGGGCGAAGTCGCGGGCACTGCTTGTAAATACTTTTTTTTTTTTTTATTTATTTTTTTTTATTTATTTATTTCATATACAAGAAAAAAAAATACAAAGATACAATTTAGTCCCACAAAACCGACTTGTCGGTTTGACTGAGGGATCTTTAGTCTCTTAGCTTATAATTATAATTATGTAGGTATATAATACAACTATAACTGTATCAGGTAAAGTTAAGTGCACAATAATTGGATTTAGACTGAATTACAACAAACTGAAGGAAAATTTAGCGGTGATAATAATAAGATACAATTGTTGTAAGATATAAAATACGTGTGTAAAAAACAACCACGCCTCCGAGCCCTCAGATGGGCTCGGAGGCGTGGTTGTTTTTTACACACGTATTTTATATCTTATAGAAATATTGCATTGTGAATGCAAAAAAATAAATAAAAACATACAATTGTTGTGTTAAATAGTAGTCATCAGATAATCTTTTAATATTTTTTTAAATTTATTTTTATCCGTTTCACATCTAATAGTTTCGGGCAACGAATTAAGAAGATATGGTATACGCTTCTGTAAAGTTCTGTCACCAAAATAATTTTGAACCCTAGGAATTACAAATTTCTTTTTTGAAGTGGCTCTAGTGATCTGGTTATGATTTATGTATTCAAAAGTGGAGACACACTCTCGGCTGCCGTGATTATTTACTAATAATAAATCGCAGGCTTTTTATTTTATTAGTAGGTAAGTACCTACGCTTTTTATATTATTTTATTAATTATGTAGAATTTTTTTACACGTTTCAAGTATATTTAAAAGTGGCTACAATATTTATCAAACGGGTGATATTTGAACACTTTTTTGCTATTTTTTCTTGTAAAAACTTAAGAAATATAATGACTAAATGTACAATAATAGTACCTAAGTAATTAGTTTAAAACCATATAATCAATATTATAATATATACTTACTAGAATAAATTATTATGACATCTACTACCTATCCTTACCATTTTATTCTAATCATAATACTACTTGCGTGATCAGTATAATGTATTCATTTTCATTATAAGCACTCTGAAACTTATTTATTCTTTGGAACACCTGTAGGTACTCTTAAAATTCGAAATTATTTTGCATGAGTATACCTACGCCTACGCCCTGTGGCGGCAATCAAATAGTGTCAAATGTTGTGATTTCGGCGCGGCGGCAACGATTGTTGTATATGATTTCAAAAGAAGCCGCCGGCGCGTGTATTATAACCATGTGCTTCCGAAAAGCAGCAAATTTCTTTGAGAAGTAAGTACAAAACCTTTGATGCCGCATTATCAAAGTGCCGATGGTTAAAACATAACTATGCATGCACTCAGTTTGATTTTAATGGATATTTTTTTATTCGCTATGTAGGTATGTTTATGGTATTAGTCGTAATGCGCATAGATCCAGTTTTTCATATTCTTTGATACAGTTTTTTGCGTCTCATAGAATTCCTAAGCGTACCTATACACCGAACTGTTACACCTAACTACTCCGTGAAATAGCGCTAAGTCCTAGCTGCAAGACGCAAGAGTCTTGCAGGCTTAGTCTTGTTCTTGCTCAAGTCTTGCACGGTCAGTCTTGGTCTTGGTCTTGCTAAAAATACGCGGTCTTGTTCTTGGTCTTGGTCTTGCAAAAACGCAAGAACAAGACCAAGACTGCAAGACCAAGACTGAATTTGGGCAACACTACTTCTAATATAACTTTTATATTGTGACGTAGTCTTTAAAAACCCATTCAAAGAGAATAATGCACAATTTTAAATTCGAATAAGCGTCGGCTTTCTATTTAATGCATTGAGCTCTACCGCCTCTGAAAAATTTAATAGGCACATAAATTTTATTGTTATTACAGACGTAAAAAAGCGTGTAACTCCGATATAAAATGGACTGTTTCAAACGAGCATTTTATTCATGTTTATAGAGGTTTGATTTCTTTTTACTTAATTTTTTTTACATATATTTGGAAAGTTTGACCGCAGTTCATTATTTTTTGGATGCTATTCATTTAAGTATGATAGGGAAAATGTCAGAAAGAAAACTAATTTTAAATATAAATTAAAAAACTTGAAAAGCCGACGCAACTTAATTTCGTTTTCGTTTACATTATTAAAGAAGAAGTAATCAAATAAAGCGAATTAGTTTATTTTGGTCAGCGGAAGTATGTATTGTATAAGCTTTTAAATTGTCACTAAGGTATTATTAGTGTACTTATTAGAATCCTTAGTCCATAATGAAGATAATTTTATAGATCACAATATCATAACGATCTACAAAACACCATATTGCGCGTTTAAATTTTCCGATCTATCAAACAACTTTACGAGGTCACTTTCTTCAAAGAAGTTCGAAAATAAACCAGTCTTTGATAGCCAATAGTGCCCTACTTATGCAACGATGAAAGAGCAGCCAATCTATGGCGTCTAAACAAGCAGTTTGATGTTATAAAATCTTAATATTTATGAATAACATAAAGCGAAGAGTGTCATTCATTAATTACATTTGTTAAAATGTGAGTTACAGGTAGGTGTTTTTAATAAAATAAGGGACGAAGAAAAATTTATTCAAGGAAAGATTTATTCAAAGAAAGATATTCCTGACGAGTAAATTGATACATAAAGAAATAATGCTAAACGTATTTTTGTATTTTCTTTGTATTTTTTGGAAGTTTGCTAGGCATATGATACCAGTACTTAGGTCTCGTGTTTTTATATAATATCATCGAGTTTCAAAATCGTTCAAATAGTAAACTAGTTTAAAGTAATTTAGTACAGAGAATTTCCTGAAATAGATCATTAGAATAAACTGCAGCTTTACGTAACTGAAAGAAATGTTTGCAATTTTTAGAGATGAGAAAATTATCAGAATTTTACTCAAATAATACCAAAAGTAAAAGAATTGTGCCAGAATTTAAAGAGACTATAGTGAGCCTTTCTGCCGTCCGTTAGCTTACAGGTCACTAAACCTCATTCATTTTGAATTTTAAATACATGCATATGTATAAAAATATCTTTCGACAGAAATCATATTTCAATTACTTGTATTTTTTTCTAGCAAAAGTATCAATTTTAAATATTTTGCGTGCTTTAAGCTCATATCTCAAAATATTATTTTGTGACTTAGTGACGTTTTAGCTAAGGGACGGCAGTTTTAGTGTCCATTACAGTTCCAAACGGCTATTAAAATATTTATAACGACCGCTTACTATCTGGTAGGACGTCTAGAGTACCTATGCTATCCAATAGATATAAAACGAATAAAAAGCAAAGCTTTCGTAAATTAAACGAAGACACGAAGATCTTGATAATTCCAACAGGATTGATTTAATAAATGAGCGCAACAGTATGCGAATGTAAGTATCGTACACATAATTGCGCTTATTCTACTGTGGTTGTAAGCTATGCAAATCAAGATACACTTTTAAATGACGTTCTAGTTTACGCCGTCTCTGCATAAACGAATCCGAGGCCACAATGCATAATGCATGCAACTAACGGGCGCTCGTGAGCATGCGAGATATGAAGATTAAACCCCGAAATGGCGCTAAACGTGTAATGATTTTGTAGATGTTACTGGTTATAACTGTAAATCATTTGCAAATGGAGCTACTATTGTTGTTTTTATTATTTTAGGGGAGATCAGCTCGCTCTACTTTGATTTTAACAACTACAAATCACTTACTTTACAGGGAGCAATTAACATAAAAAAATTGACCTCATATTATCATTAAAGGCATGCCTGGAATACATGCTTCATTTTATAGCAGTTATTATTTAGGGACAACCTTTGCAGTGTTTTAGGTATTTTTGAATAAATATTGTATTTTGGACTTTGTTCTTCGTAATTGATGTAAGAATTATCGAATGTGGTAGTTTTAGACTATCGCATTTACGATACTACTCTACTACAGTTCATTCATTTAGGCGGCAGTAAATGTGTCACATTGGATAAATATTCTAAAGAAAAAGTAGGTTATAATAGGATAACAGTGATGCATTTACTTCTTCCCTTCGCATCATCATCGTGGCAAACACTTATGACACTGCCCGTTTCGGTTGAAATGTGCCCCTCGCTACGTAAGGGCACTATCAAATAGGACGCATTCCATATGGTGGTATTGACATTGTTCTTTTTGAAAACTTAAGCAAATATATGATTTTAATTTTTTTCTCATGCAAAGGAAGGAGTAGGCATCACATCATTTAGTGAAATTAAATTAAAAGTGCGTTTTTACAGATTCAATAGTGTAACTTATTCATCATAACCATTAGTATTATGTATTACCTATTAATATTTCGGATCCTGGTACACAGACCATCTCTATTATTATTAATAGGCCTTATGGCACAGTAGGGAAATCAGCCGCAATCTAGGGATGTAGCTAGACGTCTGTCGCTCTTTAAGGAACGAACGAAGGAAGATTCGGAACAGTTGGCCGGTATAGAATGATACATTACAGGAACAACGCGAGTGAATAAGAGAGAAGCGAAATGCGTGCACAACGCTCAGTTACTTTAAGGGACGTCACTATTTTTTTATTTGAGTGTGCATACTTACATAATAAGACGATCATTGTATATAAAATTTATTTTTCAATACGCCAGCTACATATTTTTTAATAAATAATACTAGCTGTCAGTCCTAAGCTAAATGAAAAGGATTTTACTTTTTTATATCTGTTTATTGTAAATTATAGTTTTGTAATAATACATATACAATATATAACCAAGTCTCAGACAATATCACGTTTATCTCAGACAGTATCTAGTAGTATAACTTCGGCATGAAACCATTATCATACTTTATTTTTGATGAAACGATGTTCCAAATGAAACATATCACAGCTCCGGAACTATGAACTGTTTCAGATGCAAATGTTCCAATCAGCTTATGGATACATTATTGCCACGAGTAGATGTAGCTGAGTCCAATGATAACCGTGCTTTTCGAGGCATGATGGAGCTGTAGATAATACGAATATGATGGTCAACTTTTAACGAAAGCTGCTGAACCTCGGCGATAGCAGGTTGAACGCGCAAACTATCGCACTATCGAATCATTTTCTAATTATAAGTTATATGAATATATGTTTACAAAACGGCTATTTTAGGTTGTATGCGATGCATGGGTAAGTAATATGTTTGGGGCGGACCAATAAATGAAAGAGAATTTATTATATTGGTCTAGCCAAAAATTCTATTTAACAATTTTGCTCATCATCATCATCATCTCAACCGTAAGGTGTCTACTGCTAGACAGAGGCCTACCCTAAACAGAGGGTCTAGCTTGGTAGACGGGTTCATCACAGTAAAATACTGCTGCTCATTTTGTTGTCTAAGTGGGATGTATGGTGATTACCTCGAATATCATATGTTGAATTTTATGACACCTTAAGGTGTTAAGGGTTTTTGCTATTCTAAATTGCCAGACACCACATGGCCCACTTGAACTCCTAACCTCTCGCTATACAGGCGATTCCTTATCCAATCGAAATGACGACTACTGAGAACTAACTCAACAGATCTGCTCAATATTTTTAAGTGTCTTTCGTAAGTTGAGTATTAGCGCCATATCTAGCGTGTCGCGGCATATAATGTAAGTCAAACTTTAAACCATAAACTTGTGCAGAAATAAGATAATGTTTAAACCTTAATTTGCTACTACGCGTCTCAAGAAGTGATTAAAAACCAGGTTCAACATATATGCCGGGGACTAAAATTTCCCTACTAGTAAGTATCAAGCAATCGATAAAATAGAAATTGCTTTGTAGTAATTTTATATTTTCACTATCTAAGCATTTATTTGGTAATTTTTATATCCATAGCCATTTTTACTGAAAAAACTTAAAATGTCTCAATACATCGAGCCCGCAACCGTAACAAAAAATATTACTTGAACAATATTTTTTGTTACCTAATCAGGATATATAATGTTCATATTATTTTAAGTGGATGTAAAATACTGAATGTAGATATGAAGTAGATACAGTGAATAACAATATTAACAATTCTAAGCCTCATCAATTCTATTGGATTATAATTTACTAACATTTGCAAAACATTATTCATTATCATCTTAATAACGGATTTCTAATGCATGTTAGATATATATAAACGATTGTATAAAAAGTAAATCAAGGACAAGTTATTTTATAATGTTTAAAAATTAACAAATATCGTTCAAATATTTAATTTACGTAATTATTTAAAATTACGACATAAATATTAACAACATTATTTCGAATGCAGTATTACTATAAAAAAATTTTTCAAGACTAAATTTGTGTTTTTGTGGTTTGTTTTCGATTCCTTTTATTCTCAAATGGGTTCACTATATCTCGTTTCTGATTTGATTTCCGTATAATACACGTTGCTATGCATACAATATTTATATCATAAGTTATCTTTATTGAACTTTCTGAGAAAAACTGAAATTGCTCTTCATGTTTTCTTTTATTTAGTTATATTGTTTCTTTTATTATCAGCTTTTACAACTGGTATATTTCTTCCTAGCATCCCTCGAGGCTTTCCTTTACAATAAGATTTTTTTTTAGTTCTACGCAAGGTGAATTTACGCTTTAACCCATATTTAATAGCATCTTATCTGTTCTTACTTTGCTTAGACTGGAGGCTTTTTTAAGCATTTTTTCAGTTGGTCAGATTTTCACAACGATAAACTTTCAAATGTTCGGATTTCATCGTCGGTCGTTGCGATTCTTCAGATTTGGTACTGTTATACACACACACACACGTGTCAATTATATATTGTTTTTTTTTAATTTTTAATATAAATATTATGACATTGATTTCTTTCAAAATTACATACAAAATGACGGCGTATTTTTATTTATCAAATTTATATTACACTTTTCAGGCAGTAAATTCTTAATTTCAGTTCTGGCAACGCTATTATAAAATACTTATTTAAGTGTGTTCTATAGACCGTTTTACGGTGCGAAATGAAAATTTCAACCAGTAAATTATTGAGCGATTCTTATTTTGGATAAGAACCATGCAGATAACCAAACCTGCCAATATCATTTCTTTAAATAACGAAATAAGATTTTTTTGTTTTTGGTATTTATTTGTTTTCAAAATAAAAAAAACAGCAGGCAGGCAGCGGAATTTTTATAAAACTTTACCGCGTTAGCAGGGCCTGTAATGGATTTTTATACAACTCAACGTCGCGCATATTTATAGGGTAATAAAGACAAACTTATTGAACCGTTCTTGCGTTTGTATTATCGTTATTGCTAAACGACATATAAAGATAATTTTTATTATTATCAAAATTATGCTGTTCGCCATTATAGGCAAATAATAATAATAATAATGTGTAAGTGTTACGTTTTCCTAGTTATTATAATCAATTAATTGTTAGAATTCCAACCTGAATGTATCTAAAAGATCCTAAGTATTGTTTGAAACATTGCAAAATATGCAGAGAGTTTATATCCTGGCAGTCATTTTGTATAGAATAGGCTTATAAGGAAATATATCTTATAAGGGAAAGTTATTTGTATGTAACACAACTTACATAAGATCAGAAAGCAACGCACATTAACAGAGGTTAAGTATTTAACCTGATATTTATATTCCATAGAGTAATCAATGTTCACCAACTAATTGCACTGAACTGCACGTAGTGGATTATGGTCCGCTTCTTGTCCTTAAGGTGTTTTTTCATTCACAGCTTTCCCTATCGAAGGTATCGAAGGAAGAATGATTCAAAATGTTCTCATAGATTCAAAGACGTCGTGTTCATTTTCCTACTGAGAGCATACTCAAGTTTGTAATTGCAAGAAGGCGATATAACTGATGCGTTTGTGATGTCAAAAATATATTTAAGTTGTGAAAGTTAAACGTTGAAGAAATCTCAGGTGAAAATCGAATCTGCCATTTTCGTTCTTTGTGCAGCTGCTACCATTATGACGAGAATTAATTATTATACTTGTTAAACTTATGTTTTTGTTTTGACTTTCTTTCTTTTTTTTTATTTTATTACTATACTGATAGTTTGTATGTTGTCTAACAACCTAAGTGTACGTAGAGTTTATATGCTTACTCTTTGGTTGCTGAGATAGATTAAAAACACTATGTCTAACTCAGACCAATGTCTCGTAATGTAGTGGACTCCACGGGGACATTGGTCTGATTTAAACCTACAAAGTTTGCAACGACTTAAATTTATGCTTTTATAGTAACATATTATGTACCCCAAAATGTCCTCAGACAACTTTAAACTTAAACTATTTAAAAGGTTCAATAAATATTTATTTTCTATCGCTATAAGTTGCTCAGTGGACTTTACTACTAATAATGGTTATTCGTAAAGGTATCAGCTTACCCGCCAATTTATTAGAGCTTATTACGAACATTACCTTACGGAGTTTAAAGGTTGGCATGGTGCATTATTATAAACGGGTCTCTCTGTCTTGTATGTCCTTTTTGTACTAATGGCCTTTCTGTGTTGTCCAGCATTTTTGTTCATTTCATGTTACGCTTTTTTACTTTTTCCTGGAATTCCCAACGCTATGAGTTTTAGCAAATGGCGAGTCTCCATTTGGAGTATGAATGTAGACCAAAATAATGTTTATAAAATGATGTGGAAAACCGTTTTCTGGTTACTATTTGGTAAAGTTTATAAATATCTTATGGATCTACAACAAAACGACAAACTTTCTTAATTGTAATTGCTTTTAAGCTTTAATTTTAGCTTTGAATAAATTGGGTTTAAAGTTAAATTTACATTACATAAATATGACGATATAGACAAAGTTTTAAATTAATTGGTAATGAAATTGGGTTCTATTATTGATTATTTGAACTATCGGCTGCTTGCTGAACTCAATTGTTATATGTATCAATCATTGAAAACTTGGTTTCATAGAGAAATTTGAGATTGTTTGGTTCAATTTTTATACGCTGTTCCTTTATACGCGCTAATTAGGCTGAACTTTGAATACAAAATACAATTTTAAAGAGTTTTTTCTGCCATCATGCATGTACAGAGAACAGCACATCAACTTCTAACTAAACATCAAATTTTACAATGGATATTGAATCCTATGATACTGTCCATTTTTTCACACTTTTATCATATTAATATTGCTTTCTTTATTTGCGGACTGCTGTGGCTCAATCAATTTTCATTGCGTCGGGACTACGGCTCAATGCACCAGAGGTTGTTGACCCGATCATCTAACCCTAAAGGAAGAGGGCTCTTATGATGTTAATGGCTAATGGTCTTTATCGGGACACACGAACAGACAAAACACACTCGCTTTTATCTGTGTCACGCTTCATGCTTGACGGTTTCAAACTCCATTGGACACATTGTGTTGCGATCCCTTTATCTGTCACCGTTGAATGCCTACATTTCTTGAAACCATTTCATATCCCATGTATGAAATTACTTCCATCCTTTATATTAAGCCGATTAGTATGCGTAGACGCTCTACGTTACCAATACAATTAATTCACTTATAGATCTCACCATTGAATGCTACTTACATCTTCAATGACAGCTGTTTCTGGAGTATTTAAGTCATAAAATAGTAGATACGTGAGTACTTATGGCAATACATTATTAATCTTGCTACTTTACTTATTTATTTAAAATATATCGCTGAGAAACGTGAAAACAATTATGTGTTTATTACAATGGTAAAGAAGTAATAGTTTTATGAAAAGATCTTCTTGTCTTCTAAAAACAGCTTAAAAGAGAATAGCTCCACTCACCAAAGCAAAACTTATATCATTTTATAATACCCTTAAGGTTAACTACACTTTTTTGTAATAATTAATGTTTTTTTCAAATTCTTTATTTTTCATTATAACTAGTTATAAAAAAATGTTTATACCTACTAAAAAAAAAAAAGATAACGTTTAATCAGTATTTATTTTAAAAATGATTAAATCCCTACTAATATTATAAATGTAAATGTAAGTTTTTGTTATGCTTTCACGCAAAACTACTAAACCGATCATCATGAAACTTCGTACATATATTCTTGGAGGTATTAGAAGTAACATAGGATAATTTTTATTGAAAAAAAAAAATACGGGCGATGCCGTGGGTAAAGGCTAGTATCAAATAAATGTTAATTTTTCGAGGTAATAAGAAGCAGAAGCAACCTTGTTGTTTAAATTAATTCAATTATTCAGTGCAATTTGAAGAGATACCTAAAATACATTTATATGAGTAATAAAATGAGTAGAAAACTCTAATGCGTTGAAATATGTTGACTTATATTCCGGCCCAAAGTCATTCATGTAAGTATTTCAAGTGTGTGAACAAACCTAATTCTTATATATCCGCTTACATAACATATTTTTCCGTGTTCAGCCATGTAGATCCGTCTTAAGAGATCCCTATCTCGCTTATAGTAGCAATAAGTCTAAAACTCTTTACGCAGGCTTCTTTGGGCGGGCGTTACCGTCTGTCTCTCGGACGTTTGATAAATTATAGTACCTATGTACCTACAATAACATTTCTTAAGCCGACTTCTCTTGTTTTTAATTTAACAAGTCATCTCTCCTTTCAAGTTTGAAGAAAAACACGTTTTTCGTTTCAAGTCCACCGAAAACCTTTCATAGAGTTTTGTGAAGCAGTTAAAAGGAATGATCTCTTAAGAAAAAATAAATGCGATAAAACTAGAGATTTCCGCGAAGTTTGCCAAAACAGACTTAGTAGATTCAATTCGCGTGAATTTATAAAAGAAAAACTCGGATTGGGTATTGGGATCATTCAATGGAACTTGAAATTTGATGAGATTTCGAATGAAAACAACACCTTTACTTGAATGTTTTACGTTCTTTTATAGTAATATTGATTAGTTTAATATTTTTTCGTCATCGATTTGAGTTAGATATGTCGCAGACATCTGATTGAATCTGCTATTTGATTGAATGACTAGCGCGTTCATTGAATGACGACATTTAATTGAATGTCTAAAGGACAACTCGTCATATTGTTTAATGTAACGTTCAACGTCTTGACTGAACGTCATTTAGCATAGTCGTTGAATGGGATGTCGACTTTGTAATGATTGGTTAGGCTAGGTTAAATTCATGCTGACACACTATTTTATTACGAGTAACGCACTTTAAAGAAATTTTTAACAAAAAAATATATCAACATCTGTGCGAACTGTTTGACGCCATATTTGTTTTGGTGACTACTGGCGCCACAGTGGGAAAAAAATGAACTAAATTTCAATCGCCTGACTGATTTTATGTCCGTTCTATTCAAAGGGCTATGTTATAATTAGGTAACTAGTTAGACGTTGAGTGACGCTTGTTCAATCAACGTTCGGCCTAGTCATTCAATTGAATGTTGTCATTCAATGAACGCGCTAGTCATTCAATCAAATAGCAGATTCAACCAGATGACGGCGACATATATATTATAGTCAAGGTTAATACACAAATTATTAAATTAGACTAAAAGTTATATTTAATATAGTTTTAATCTACCAGGGCGACTTTAAGTAGGCGATCTCAAATTGTTGTTTGGAAAAGTAGATAAGATTTTACGATGGGGTTTTGGTGGCAAGGCGAGGGGTAAGGCGCGTTCGTGTATAAGATATAAATTGAAAATATACGTATTGAAATTTTTTATTCACTATCTTACTATAATACAAAAACATAAAAAATGATTTAATGTAAATGAAAAATAACAAATTCATACATAGAGTGCGATAATTTTTTTTAATATTTTTTTTACACCTTGATATTGATACCAACTCATACTGCTAATCAAGAGGGAAGTTTGTTAGGAAGCGGGATGATCAAAAACAATGTACTAGCTATCATTAATATACAAACAGATAGCGTCATTACGTAAATACCTATTACTTCGTAACATACGTTTTCAAAATTTTTGAACTTTTTATGTAAGCTTTGTCAAGTTCGATCATATTGAGTCTTTAACGCAAGAGTTAGGAGAAAAAAGTTCGGATTTTTTTTGTCTGCAATCAAACACAGGATAAATGGAGAACGTATGAAAGAACAGAAATCCACCCGTGCGAAGCCACGTGGCTAGTAATTAATGTAAATAAAATTTAAATTAAATACATGAATTAATTGTAATATTATCATTGATAATTTGAAAACTTGTGGGACCAACAAAAGGTTTTATTCAAGAGACAATACGTTAGCCACATCTATTTTAATTCATCTCTAAAACGGAAACCAATGCTCTTCCATCTTTTAAAAGTGATCTTGCTAAAAGTTTCTTGATCCATTTCTGTTTTTCCAGTGCAGTGACTGTACAAAGGCGTGCCATAAACTGCACTGAACGCGTTAAAGTGCTATTGGCAATAACCCTTATCGCAATTACCGGCTGACTCATCTCATCCCTTATCGGGACAATCGCTCGCGCACATGACATCATACAATACTATGCACTGAGGGGAATGACACATTTAACCTCACATGCGGTTCATTTGTAAATGGAATGGATTTATAAATAATGTTGGAGGATCGTCTGATATTATTTTTTTTTTTTTGTTTTTCAAGTTGGTTTTTAGTTGAGTAACCGTGAAATATTAGAAACGACTTTAGTAATAATGGTACAAAAAATAATAATTACGAGAAAACAGTTATTTCTCTTTATAATGGGTACTACAAGTCTTTTGCAAATTGATTTTCATGTACTACTTTTTTATTTTCTATGATAAATAAGTAAGCATCTAAGCTTAGAAGAGATTAATGCATAACATCACTTTTAAGATAACATGCAAGTAACTAATTTAAACCGCATTGTTTTCTTTAGATTCAGTTTAGTTTTTTAGTATTATATAACTTTTTGTATAATACTAGGTTTCGCCAGAAGTTTCACCAGGTCGGCTACAGAAGTCTTTATCGCGCTACCCCAAGTAACACTTAAATTTTTCGGCAATAAAAGTAACCTGTATTTTAATCTAGATTAAAAATTTTGTGCAAAATTTATTCGAATGTATTCAACCACTTTTACGTGGTTAAGTTACAAACACCCAAACATAAAAAAGCACATTTATAATATTAGTAAAATTAGAGGCTAAAATTTTTCTCAAAATAAATGTACCACCTCTACGATACATCTACGATTCTACGATATATCACAAAGCAAATGTCGAATTTAAATCGTGCATTCAAGTTAAGAACTTATTGTATAAAACGTAATTTCCCTGGGGCTGATGTAAACACAAACGCTGGACGCTGTCGCATTTGTTGGAGCTCGGAGCACGGCTGACATTCATCGCGATAGGAAGCTTGAAACTATTACTTGATAACAATGGAATCTTTATTTGGCTTTCCTTGCCCTCACGTCCTGACACTGCGAAATAACACTTTTCGTTCATCATCTAGATAATTCCCATTTATGGGAATTAGCAGGTAGAAATAAACATAAGACATGAATGTAAAGAGACTAGAGACAATATGCAGAGAGGCAGTTCTTTCAAGTTAACTACATTTCTTCTTGATTTCAGTAACACCGAATAAAACTCAACATCAGTTACACGGGATCCTAAGTTAAGCTTGCTACCATGATCGTCTAGGCTCGAGAAACTATTGATCGGTTTTCACATTAACACGAATAACTACTATATAAGAGATGGCAATACCTTGAAATCAGTGAGCAAAATTTTTTACAAAACTCTTGAACATGAAAAGCTGTTGAAAAACGTTACATATTATTTACAAATAATATTTTAATCTCAAAAGTTATATCTCTATTTATTTTCGTTATAGGCTTAAAAATTACTGTTCTTTGTTTATAAATTTTAACCGAATGAGCAACGACATTCAATTGAAGAGGATGCTTGTTTGCAAAATTGGCACTTTTATGACACACTCTGCAATGATATGCGCTATTACTTGAGCAGAGTATGTCACTCATGCATGTTACACAGTCTTCATAGCCTAGTGACACTGTTCTATTTGAGTCAGAATTTGTTGTAGATTTAATTTTCAGATTTTATCACTGTAGGGCAAAAAGCGACTCGTCCACGTTAGGGCGTTCGAAGATTCATTTAATTAGGGTGTATTTATACCCTTAGTTAAATGAATCTATTATAGGATCTCCTAAATAGAAATTTTCTTTATTTTATAGACGGTAGTTATGATCTAATTAAACAATTATATTTACTGCTTTATTATGTCATGACGCGTTTGTTTTGTTCTATAGATTTAACGTTTTTACTGTAAAAATAGTTAATAATTTTAAATAATAATCCGCCTTTTCTACGAGACTTGCATTCTCGAATTTTCCTACGGTTGTGTTGGATCGGTTCTGCTTTAAAACTATTATTACCACGTATTATGGACGTAGGTTAAGGCTACCGCAAGAAATAATGTAAATATTAATAAAGGTTACAACACATATTTATATATTTATTTATTCTTTTAAAATATAATTGACTTATTTTTAGAAACTGTTTACTATTGGGAGTAAATTAATCGAGCCATATTATTGGCGTGATAACGACTTATAAATCTATGAACGCCGGCTACTGTTATCACGTTAAGTTATTGTCCGTAAACCGACTTTACAGACAACCGTTTTTTTTAATATTCAAAGTAACATTGCTTTGAAACGCTTGCCGACTGAAAAGGTATATAATATCCTTTAAAATAAAGTAATTTATTGAATCGAAATTCTTTTCATTAATCTGTTAATGCTCTACAAGGAAAAAAAAGAGGTTATTTGGTTAGAAATTGAAACAGTGGCAGCAATAAATCGGTTGGCATGTTCTGTTATTACTCGCGGTTTTAGATCACTGTACAAAAGTACCAGTCTCTAGGTACTTCCCATAAACCAGTTTTGATGCTGAACGGCTTAAATTTAGTCTGCAAGCAACTTTACGTTGCCAGTGTCCTGCATGCAGTAGATAATGACTTAGGCGTCTTTCGTCGGTGTGGCATCCTTTTAATCGCAATAATTCGATAACTTGATTACCGATGCCGGCAATAATCACATTAAACGAGGGTTAAACACCTCTTCAACTGCACAGTCTAATTAAATGTCATAATTTGACATAAAACTACCTATTTTTTCAAATAAATACAAATCATAATACCAAAATAATAACCCAAGTGTTATACTTCATCTGATATTGTTTAGTTAAATTTCCTATCGTTGATGAAAACCGTCACATATATTCCCAGTAAATATGTTAACATGGTTTTATATTTGCCAGAGACATAAAATGTTTAGCTGCTTTAAGCTTTAGTGGGCCATTAGACTGTCAATGGGGGATCATAACGCGTGCGCCGGAGTGCCGTAATATGGTCGACGTAAATTAACTAATTAACCCTCCTACCCCTTATTAATGACATAAATTTCACGCTTGGAGACACACCACTCCAGCATTATATGTGGGCTTAATATGTGCATAATATTCAGTCTAGTGAACGGCTAAAAGCATGCCGAGGTTTTTTAGTCTAAAGCGTGTTATAGTTGAGTAAGGCACTTAAATATTTTTTGATAAATAAAGCCTATTATACGTTGACCGAATATCTATGTGACCCTGACGTTTAAACTGATTATTATGTGACATTTATTTAATATTGATATTTCTAACGTGTGTTTATTTCTTTTGATTTTTTTGTGTATAAAACAAACTTTGCACACTTTTAGGTAAGAATACAGCGCTCAAATCTTGTGAATCGACACCAATTATTGTAAACCTATATTCTGCCAATAAATAATTTGAATTTGAATTGAAGTAATTGTTATTTATAAAGTATGTAGACTTCCTAAAGATAATTTAGAAACACGGTGTGAACATGTACCGATTCAGTAAATCCAACCTTTTGATTTTACCTAAAGATAATTACTTAGTTGACTTCTAAACTCTACCGACAAAAGATGCCGTAGCTTTTTGTTCTAACTCGGAAATCGAATACGATTCATCGCTCACAAAGCAAGCATCGAATCACTGATTTACGTGCCCCTATTCCGTCTGTGGTGTCGATTTTACAGAATAGGCCTTTTGTAAAGAGCTATGTTGTGACGTATTCTCTTTGATAATGAAATAGGCCTTTCAGGTCAGCCGAAGCGTATTAGTTCTATGTAAGCGGGTAAACAGACGCTGTGGCTATATAATTAAGGCTTTAAATTAATCAGTGCGATTAAAGCTCCATATTCTAGTATTTGATATTAGGGAAACATTTTATAAATAAAATAAAACAGAGAAATGGATTTTACAAGTACAGGAATACAATACAAATGTTAAGAAAAGAGCGACTATCAATTTTATTTATATTCATTCCTATAAGTAAATTATATGGATATTTTAAAAAAATATTTTGTTAAGGTTTCAATTTTTGTGCTTTTTATTGTTTGCTGTCTAGACACATCTAGCAAAACTTAAATTAAGAGTAAAACTGTATTTTAAAAGATAAAAATCATCAAATTTGAGAAACCATAAACAAGTTACTTAAATGCATTTTTCAATATCAATTTTTAATTACTGGATATTTTTGTACAAATATATTAAAAAGTTATTCTGGATTCCGAATAAATTTAACATAAGTATTGCCATTACAAGAGTTATGCGGCTATAAGAGAAAATTATGAGCAAATTCATAAAAAAATAAAGTAAAGGTGAAATATCACTTTTGTCTTATGTCGTTAATCGTAAAAGATAATAATTAAATGCTTGATAGGGCGGAGGTAATCTCGTTTGGATTGTGATATTTCTGTTATTGTTTTAAAATAAAATAGTTCACAAAAGTGACATTGCTTTCTAAAAGGATGTTACTAGAACTAACTCATCATTTCTCAATTTGGACAAGACAATGTCTTTCGAGTCCTGTAACACATATCCTTGGTGTTCGAGTTATCAAGCCGGTTTCAAGCATCATCATCTCCAAAGTCTTGGCACCGATTCCTGACCGAGTTAAATGTAGAAAACAAACTGCTATATTATATTTATTAAATGAAAGTATTTAATATAGAGTTGTTTAACATTTATTATTAAAAGTTATCATAAACTTGAGTTATTAAGAATACTACAATATATTACTTATAATTATAATTAATTTTCCTGTGTTAGATAATTTTGTTTACATTTATACTTTAGGTGTGACATTATTACTATCAGTAGTTAATTATAAGGAAAATATATAATATTTCCAGTGTTATTTTACATTGAAGTATACAAATATATTATTCTTATCACTCTATTGTTATTGTTCATAGATAGATTGAAAAAAATTACCAATTAAGTCTTATTGAAATATAATATATAAGTAAAATATTTAGCTAGAGTTAATATATCTCTTTCCTCCTTGCCAAGAGAGCCTTATAGATTTTGTCCTGCTCGAGCCTTGGAGACTAAATGAAAAAAAAAAAAAAAAAAAATCTTAACTTAATCTTTTAAAGCACTTGGTACAGTGTTTGAGTAAAGTTGTTTTCATTTATTTGGATTTGGATCATACATTTGACTTAAACAGATATTAATTGTATGTATTTCATTTATATTTTTTACATTCACAGCTACATATTTTTATTTTACTAATCTTATGTTTTATTTTTTCAACATTTTAATAATGTAAACAGAAGACATTCGTATCCGAAATGAACCAATAAAAATAAAACGAAATAAACAACGTAATGGTATATTAAACATACAGTAGTTAGATGAAATGAAGTTCTAATCACTGCCTTGCTATAAACGTATAGCTTTATTTGACCAATTATTACAAGTTATGCGTCAATAGCAGGGTAAAAACAGCGATTCGAATCTTAAACGTTCAATTAAGAAAGAGGAAGTCCTGTCAGATCACGACTTTCAGATCAACGCTCTCGATTCGCCGCGTGCTGCCATTAGTGACGAGTCATTGTATCATGTTCACTAAACTTGCTGTCGTCGAACTCGCTTCAGTAACCATAGATACGAGAGACTATACCAATTTATTTTTAT
Source organism: Calamotropha paludella (assembly GCA_927399485.1). Classification (NCBI taxonomy): domain Eukaryota; kingdom Metazoa; phylum Arthropoda; class Insecta; order Lepidoptera; family Crambidae; genus Calamotropha; species Calamotropha paludella. Next base: position 13,739,586 of record OV656812.1, read on the forward strand.
AAATTTTTATTTTATAAGATAGAAAATACATTGCTACACACAATGCATTCAATATACCACTAACGCATGCCTATTTAATGTTAACTTTGTTGAGTATGGGAAAATATGCTGCATGAAATCTTGACATCGTTTTCGATGTACTTAGACTATTATTTACATCGATACAGTTATTTTTACTCGATAAAGCACGAGTCCATCCTTGTATGGAATGATATTGCAATCGCCGAGATGGTTGTGTTAGTTGTCAGCTGGTTGCCTAGGATTTAATTATATAATTGAGCTCGTATTGTTATCCCTAACATATCCCATTGGCCGAAATCTTGGACCTTAGTCATCACCCTAAAGTTACTATTATTTGATATTTTACAGAATATACTCTAGGGAGTGTGTGACATGACTACATAACTTAATTTCACGAGCCCATTTCTTTTTTCAAAAAATGCTACGCCGGCTTGCCTATAACTTATACATGGTTGAAATTTCAGCCACCTTTCTGGCCTTATATCCTTTGCGGTGAGATTATGTTTGCCAAAGTACCAATATTTCCCAAACAATAGAAATTGAGCTTTATGTAGTTTCTAAGCAGTCCTCCTTCATCGAAAGCCACAGTTTACTTTCAATCGGGTAAGTGGCTAAAGTACGAAAAACACTCGGCAAAGAAGCGTGGTAGCGGGCATATCTAGTTAAAAACAAATCTTAGCCGTGAAGAAGCGCTATTAAGGTAAATGAACTTTAGTTCTGGTAAATGCTGTACACTACGGAATACTTTTAATTAAAAATGTTTGCTTTGAGAAAGCAATCTAAGATGTCATAAATGTAGTTGAATTGGTGGCTAGTCGAGAAATACTACTTATTTATTAGGTGGACTTCGAAGACTTAATAATGATGGTTTGAAAAAGATATTTTTTTCATTTCTGTGATCATAACATGTACTTTAAAATTTACTTTAAATACTGAATACTTTTTGAAAACTCGGAAATCTGATAACTAGGTACTTATATTTTCACGCTTTTTTAATGAAAAACAGCATAGTTTAGGTATGATTTGAAAGTATTCACTGGATGACTGGAAGAGTGCACTGTTTTTTGTGTTCATGATTTAAGTGTCTAGTACATTTTTAAATATAAGATGAACTGGAAAGAACTCAATCTTTCTGACTTATCAGGTCAAACGACTAACAGTTAGGCTACTAAGATTTTTACCCACCTTGGTGAATTTCTTCAAAACTTTTCTTCTTTATCTATCTGCCAGTTGGCTATGTTAGGTACCGTGGGGGGATGTGGTCGGAAGGGATTTGTTACACGCGCATGACTGGCAGGGGATAGCACAGAACACAGATGGAAGCTCTTATTATCGAAGATCAAGATTAACTACGAGTTACTACACCATTTTTGTTAGTTTTATTTATGTTCTATTTTTTTAAGTTTAGTCAAAATTAAATATCCTTAAATACGTCTAATGAAGCTAGTTGATATCGTCCAAATCGAACTTACAAAAATATTGATTAATTTTAGTAGATCACATTTGACCTAACCTCGCCAATAAAGTTTATTTTTTAGTTATTTATTATTCTTTTTATAATTAAAAATAACTTTATACAGTGGACCCCCGGTAATCCGACAAACGTTTTGCAGGGCAGTGTCGGACTATCGAATTTGTCCGATTATAGAGTACTGCCAAAGATCCCCTATAATATTGATTTTTTTGAAACAGAGTCCCTTGTAATCTGACAAATTACAGATCAAAATGATAAAATTCTCTCTGAACTAGTAAACTATGAACGCATGTTAGGCCGATCCGCTATCATATATTATATAGGTAGTCAAATTCAAACTGAGCTGAGCAATCAAAATTACAAGCGCGTACAAGTCGCAACCTATTCAATCATGCATTGCCTATATTCGTGAAGATTTGCCCAAAATAATGCTTGTGTACCTACCTACATTCAACAGTGATAGGCGTGTCGGATTACAGGGGGCGTCGGATTAGACAGGGGCCGGATTACCGGGGGTCCACTGTATTAGGTTAGAACTGCAAGTAGAAAGTGTGTCTAAATTTTTGGTATTAGACAAATAGATGCACGTACACACAAATAGTTGCCCCGATCGGGAATAGGACTTTGGTCATCAGTTATTATTATACCATGAAAAATCACACAATATCAAACTTATTAAACGTAATCGTTGAGTCAAGTATAGATTTTTTGATAGTAAGAATAATTGTAATATTCATACATATAAATGGGGTAAAACTGCTCTTTTACACCACATAAAAATCTGCCCCTTCCGTTTGACAGTGTAACTCTCGTTTTGCGAATCCTTTCGTCAGTATAACATAAATATATGATTAACATGCTATTTAGGTTCGTTTTCTTAATTTTAAATGCAGAAACAATTATACAAACAAAAACTACGCAAGTACCTACAAATAGAATCGATAGTGTAAAAGATGTCAGTTTATTTCCGGTATTGTTTATTATCTCTATTATCGTTTCTATACAGACTTTTAACCACTTGGTCTTGAAGACATCGTAGATTATATCTTATTAATTACTAGACACTGCCATATGCAGCCCGTCAGATCCATACCATGTTCAATGAAGACATAACGTTCTCCCCGCAATTTGCTCTTCTGATTAGAATACACACACGTCCCATTAGACGAGTAGATTTGATATTGCTGTGCTGTTGAGGTTATTGAAGTACAGACAGTTCATTTACCATAGGTATGATATAGATAGACTTGACATTATTGAAATTTGGGCCAAGTATTAAACACTTATTCAATATGAATAAGGGATTATGTTAGACGTTAACTATAATAACTAAGATATTATATTTGCTTTTTCCAGGTGCTCTAGCTTTATTTAATGTATATTGTTTTTTTATATATTCATATTTATAAGGTACATACCTTATAAATATGAATATCTATAATTCATTTACACAGTATTAAATGAACAAATAATGCGAATCTGACTAGCGCGCTTTACAAAAATTTAATACCTATAGGTAGATAGATAGATGATTAAAGGGATTTTAGCGGTATCCGAATAGGGTGTTCTGAACACTGTTTTTCATTTCTGTTTTAAAAGTTAAACAGAAAGAAACTGTAACACTTTGAATCTGTTTTAGAAAATACCGATTCATAAGTGTTAATATCTGTTACAGTTAATAAGGTTCACATTGGCATAACTATGCGACAGCTCACTAATGATTGGGGACTTTGAAATGCCTATGTTGGTGTACTGTGTATACACATAGATAGTTAAACGTAAAACAGTTTCTAACAGATAGGTAACAGAAAACATTATATATATCTGTTACACTTTTATAAGTGTTCGACGCAAAACCGGTTCAAAACACCCAAATAAGTGATACAGGAATAATTCTGTAACAGATTCAATGTGTAACCATTATGAAAGTGTATCCTTATAAAGGTGTTTTTGAATCCCTGGATGATTACATATAGAATAACTTGATACTTCTACGTAGTCCTAAGAAAAATAATTGTTGGTAGCCAAACGGAAAAATGGCCTTTTAAGGATACTTTTTGAGGTATGGAACTCTTAAATGGTCTAATGGTTGTAAATATTAGACGCATAAACTTAATTAAACTCCAACATTTTAATTAAAAAGGTATACTGTTTAGGTACATATAATTTTATATGTAATGTCGGTTCTAGCGTTGGACGTATGATCGTTCACAGTAAATCTTCAAATCGCGTGGATTTCAGCCACACGCTTTTAAATTCACGTTTCACTGTTTCATAGCTTGGTTTTCCTGCCTTTTCCTTTTATAATATAGTGCTTGGCTTGACGATAATGACTTTTCCTTAACACTTCGGGTATTCATCCCAGGGCTGGCTTGGGTAAACGATTGGTATCAATTTTAGATGAAGATGGAAATATTGGAACGTTTACCTGTGGACCTAATACGGTAATTTAAACAAACCGTACATAGAATCCACCGCATCCGAAATTGGGTTGGACAATAGGTTACAAAATAGTTTCTAGTTTTGTACGAGTACAGGGAGAACTATTCGATGTCATAAAATTTAAATTAAATTAGGAATAATTTTATGCAAACTGTCGCTCCCATTTGTTTCTTGACATGTCGCGACTAAAGCTAGAGGGGTTTGGATGCATTACAAGCACACATACAGAAAAATACTTGCTTTCAATTCTAGGGACAAGTAAAAGTAAGGAGTGTAGATTTATAGTCTTTGCTTTATAAACACTATTTAAATTAAGATATAACCTATAACGACAGATATCTCCGTATATCGAGATGTGCAGTACCCGCATCGACTTATGCATCTGCTTTGCGATTGAAGGATGTTAGGCCGGATAAGTTGGAATATCCAATTAACAAAATCCTATCCTAGTATATAGTAGGATATAAGTACAAATGGTTAAGGCACGATTTTAATGAATTATTCATTTAATAAATATGATCTGTTCATAATAAAAAAGCTCTATAGAATTACAGATTACTGGTATGTTATTGACGTACTTTGTTATTATTTGGTCTGACATGAAATTTAATAACCGTATTGATATTCCTCTCGTAGGAGGACCCAGTGGTGGTTTTGTAAATAAAATAAGAAACGGGATACTCCGATGTTATTGAAACGTGACAGGTCTCGGGAACACGGGATGAAAAACGTTATCTCTTGTTTATTACGCTTTACTGTTATAATTCTACACGAAAAATGGCTATTTCGATATTATTTTACTCGTAAGCTGGGTACTTTTGATGTAATGAGGTCTCTTTTCAGTCTACATATATCTTACAACCTATTTGCACAAGTGTGCACATGAGCAAAAGCACATGACGTGCTGTAAGTAAATGACGTAATTTTTTTATAATTTGATAAAATTTTTAGAATGTGTTTCTAGTATGTCAGTCAGAAATACAAAGCTTGTGAGCAATATCCCTAAAAGTACAATTCCTGTACTTTAGACTTGATTTTTGTTTATTGTTTAGACGATTATTTTATTAATTTATTGATTTCTTTAATTCACTTGACTTCAACAATGTATTTACTTGTAAAATCCCGTTGGGGCAAAATGGAGTACGGGTAGAACATCTTACCCCGTTATTCAGTGAGCTTTAATAACGGAGTATGTTAGTTAAGTGGGTATATTAATATTAGTTACAATTAATTTGTTTACAAAAAGTGGTTCATAACTAAAAGAAATAACTAGCAGAGGAGAAAGGACGAACTGATGGCTATGAGCAGCGTTATTAAAGATCAACAATAATCTTTTTGAATCCCTTTAACCACACTGGAACGTAGCCATATTAACAAGACAAAATGAGAATCGCATTTGTAATATCAAAGTATATTTGGTAGTAATAAAGCTGAATTAAGCTAAAATCATTAACAGCGAGACAACGGCTTTTAATTTAACTGCAAGTTGAGCCAATATTAATATTACTTCTGATTACTAAATTGATGTTATTTGAGCATTTAACTCTACTTCATTCCGTTAATCATAGACTTTTGGTGACGATCGATCAAATAAAGGGAAATGACAAAAGAAAATATATTCCCCTCCCCTATTTACCCCCCTAAATATCTTACACCAAGGGTGGAGAAAGATGAGGCTTCACAGTTTTGTTTTATTTAAACAGTGTTGCTGTGTTATAAATTAAAATGAAACTTATCCTATATCCTAAGTCGGAACAAATCCAGTAAAATGAAAAAAAAAATCATTATAATCGATTGAATAGTTGCGGAGTTCATCGCGGTGACCCGTCAACGAGTCGCTGTGGTTCAGTTATTATAAGTTGCATATTTTTTTGTTATGAATAAAATGAAACCTACCCTATGTACTAAGTTGGAACAAATCCAGCAAAATGAAAGAAATCTTCAAAATCGGTCGATTAGTTTTGGAGTTCATTGCGGTCAAACACTATGACACGTAATTTTTATATACAAAGACAAACTGACCCGATCACGCGATGCTGTGTTATAAATTAAAATGAAACATATCCTATGTCCTAAGTTATGTCCATATTTGCAGCAAAATGAAAAAAAAATACATTAAAATTGGTTGAGACATTTCGGATTTCATCGCGTTCAAACACTGTGACAGGGAATTTTTATATATAAAGACATGTTTCGTTTTGTTTTTAAAAAAGCCTAAAAGAGACAAGTTAAGTTCATAAATAAAGTGTCCAATTTCTGTGAAATGATAAATTTAGTTGTTTATATGACTTTAAACCTTAACGTCTCAATCATATCACCCCTACCCCCTTCCTCCACGTAGGTTTTGTCCATTATAAACTGTTATTAAACTAGCTAAGCCTGGTTTTCGTTTAATTTTATTTTAAAATTATAAGCTTTTTATGAAAACTTAAATAGCCGTCAGTAGTGTTATTTTGTTTAAAACCCTACTATACGTATTATAACATTCATAAAATCACCATACAGATGCTCGTAAGATAGAAAGCTGATGGATGACGGTGAAGGTTTTGATAAGCTTTTTAGGAAATACGCACGAATTTGCCCTTTGAGAGCGAACTTATTAGGAGATTGTCTGATGGATTCGGGGAGGCTGTTCCTGAGCCGAGGAGCATGAAGAGAAAAGGTATTAAACATTAAATCAGTATGAAATAAGAATGGAATGTGCTAACGATTTGATAAATTGCAGGGGACTGGAACATACAATTATACAGTTATAAAATCATGTAAATTAAAAATATAAAACGATAACTAAATAATAACTTAATATTACGACTGTAGTTTATCAGTTTACCCTGTTTCACATAACGTTAGCCGTGTTCTGACGTTCCACGTGAAAAATGTATTTACCTGTAACAAAAACAAAACTGGCGTTATTATAATAAACACTTGATATGTATTATTGCTGAATGAATGTAACATATAAGTTTAAATAAGTATTATTAAAACTTATATGTATAGTATATTAGAATTAATAATATATACCATATTAAATTTCAATCACCTCGGCTTTTTCGTATCAGTACTCACAATTACAATAAGTACTATATCATGTTCTTACACTTTTTGATCTACTTATTGGAAACTCTTTTCAAAGATTTCGATATTACTTTGCATGTTATAGTTAGTCCAGTAAAATATTAGATGGTAGTAGCATACTTATGAGAGCCATTACCATAGACAAACTGGAATAAGAAAAATTGTGAAAACGAACGCAGATTTTGGTGTCGGTAAAGATGTTTATTTCAATTCCAATGAGCTTTTATAATATGTACTCCTCGTAAAATAGTTATTGCACCATAAATCCCATGAGTAGCTTTCGTTGGCTGTTGTTATAGCAGAGCATATATGCATATCAACCAATGATGTTGTTATAAAAGATGCAATTAACTGCTGCAAAATGTCTAAGTATCAGAATAAGTTTGGAAGGATACCAAATCCTCAAATGCTCTTTGTTTATCGAAGCCTTGACTAAAAGCTTTCATACGTACATAACGTCACCTTAGTGACGTCACACGGGTATTCTCGGGATATAAATTGGATCCACGCGATAAGCGCCCCTTTGACGAGACCTGTCTTCGGATTAGACCGTGAAAAATGATAGCTCCCATTCTGTCCTGGGGGAAAAACGTTTTGTAATGCGGTAATACCAGCATAAGGCAACCTTTGAATTTTTACCCCGTGATATGTTTTACAAATAGGTAGATGTAATAATAAAATAAAAGGGTAAAATTTAAATACGGGCTCTGTACATTGTTTTTGTAAATTGCTTTAGGATCTTTAATTCTGTTCAAATCTCTCCTATCTTTGAGTTGAAACAGATTAAAAATGTCCAAGTGCGATTTCCACACTTTTTTAAATCTAGATGAGTACCAGTACTAATTAGCACTTAATATATTCAGGATAATAAAACTTAATATAAGATTTTTAAATAGTGCTGCAAGTTGACAGAAATGGTAAAGAAAAAAAATTGACAAGAAAATGTTCGCCTTAATTAAGGTTTCGTGTCGCTATTAATTGGATAAAACTTACAAACCTTAAAAAATCTTTTACAACAAGACTACATACAGGGCCGTCTTTAACGTATTGGAGGCCCTGGGCATATACGATTAATGGGGTCCCTATGACTTTGACAGAACACTTTTTTATTACTAGAATAGACAATGAAAGTAGATAGGTTTAAGACTTTTTAATTGACAGTCAATAGATAAATCTTTAATTTAAATGGGGCGATTCTCACATATTAAAAATTATTTGAGCATGCTATAATTCTATAGTCTTATTTTGGGCGAGAGTAAAGTAGCTTTGCACATGCAAAAGCTAATAAGGAAGTCGATAATATAGTCCCTAATTGGGGTTCGATTTACTTTAATTAAAAAAGTTTTTCAGTAATAAATGTCGATATTGGTTTAGTTATCTGGCATGAAGGGGGCCCTATCGATTGCGGGGCTCTGGGCATTTGCCCAGAGTGCCCAGGGGAAAAGAGGGGTCTGACTACATATATCAGTATATTATATTATGACAATACTGTGTGTGTGGTTTTGTTACCATCTATAGTTACCACAGTAACCTTATGCCTAAGAATAACAGTCTTTATAATCAATTAACGTTATCATAGCAACGCGTGGCCGGGACAGCTAGTTAAATAAAATTGTAATAAGTATAATAACTATACTTAATATAACTATTACAAAGTATCATTACTAAAATAAAATTCCGTAACAAACTGTTTCTATCTCAACACTGTATCTGTGACAGTGACCGATAGAACAACAATGAATGTTGGCCAATACACATGTGTCAGTTTTTTGCTTACGACCGGATTCTAAATAAAATACGAAGTAAAACCCAGGCAGAGTCCGTGATTCGGGTTTGACTACGCAAAACCTATACAGGGAGCCAAAAAGATAGGGGATTGTGGTGACATGTGTCATGAAACGTAAAATGTTGACTTAGTACTAATGTAAAACATTGTTTTTGCCAAATTATTATAATAGAAAAATACTAGAAAAAATCGACTCGGGTCACAAGTGAATCTCCCGACCCGAGTCGACCCGAGTGACCCGAGTCGATTTTTTCTAGTATTTTTCTATTATAATAATTTATCTTATAAGATCTCATTGAAAATGCATAAAATATATAAAAATTATAAATCTAACATGGCTGTTTCATCTTAATCGATTGACCAAACATTTGTAAAAATGTTTCTCTCGAATACGAGAGGATGTTCCTCTCATTGATGAAACAACGCTGGCCTACAGCGTAAAATCAGGAATGTACTAGAAAATTTCGACGAGTGTTCGCAAGGCTCGGTAGCTCAATTGGGAGAGCATTGGACCGGATTTCCAAAGGTTGCGGGTTCGATTCCCGCCTGAGATTCACTTGTGACCCGAGTCGATTTTTTCTAGTATTTTTCTATTATAATAATTTATCTTATAAGATCGCATTGAAAATGCATAAAATATATAAAAATTATAAATCTAACATGGCTGTTTCATCTTAATCGATTGACCAAACATTTGTAAAAAGTTTCTTTCGAATACGAGAGGATGTTCCTCTCATTGATGAAACAACGCTGGCCTACAACGTAAAATCAGGAATGTACTAGAAAATTTCGACGAGTGTTCGCAAGGCTCGGTAGCTCAATTGGGAGAGCATTGGACCGGATTTCCAAAGGTTGCGGGTTCGATTCCCGCCTGAGATTCACTTGTGACCCGAGTCGATTTTTTCTAGTATTTTTCTATTATAATAATTTATCTTATAAGATCGCATTGAAAATGCATAAAATATATAAAAATTATAAATCTAACATGGCTGTTTCATCTTAATCGATTGACCAAACATTTGTAAAAATGTTTCTTTCGAATACGAGAGGATGTTCCTCTCATTGATGAAACAACGCTGGCCTACAGCGTAAAATCAGGAATGTACTAGAAAATTTCGACGAGTGTTCGCAAGGCTCGGTAGCTCAATTGGGAGAGCATTGGACCGGATTTCCAAAGGTTGCGGGTTCGATTCCCGCCTGAGATTCACTTGTGACCCGAGTCGATTTTTTCTAGTATTTTTCTATTATAATAATTTATCTTATAGGATCGCATTGAAAATGCATAAAATATATAAAAATTATAAATTGTTTTTGCCAATTTGTTAGGTAGCTATTCTTGTTCTTGTCCTTTCAATTTCTTTTTATTCAAGACATTGATGTTTCTAAAGATATCAAATTTAAATAGGTCTGTCTCAAAAAAGATAATAATATGTTTTGCTCTTTAAACTGTACTTCATTGAGATTTCAAAGTTTTTTAATAAGTGAAATGGTAATGTTTATCCCTTTACACCCGAGACCATACGTTCGTGAGAGTATAACACTCACTATCGTGAGACTTGCAAAGTTATACCGAAGTCTCACTATCGTGAGGGCAACTTTTCAGGAAAACTGGAAATTAAAAAAAAGTTAAAGTATTTTTCTCATCTTATTTAAACTCCAAGATAACCCCTAAGTGAAGTTATTGAGGAATTTTCACCTTTTCTTTTTTGGGTGTAAAGGGTTATGTACTCGTTATTCAAGCAACTGAGTAAGAAGTTCAAAATCGAGGGATTGTCTCAACTATGTCAGATTATTTAAAAAATTGGTTAATTCTTACTTTTCAAATGACTATGGTATACATCTAAATTCGTTTTATCATCTTCGTTTAAAATGTGACAAGTTTTTGGGATTTTTTTGATATTCTCAAATACATAGTAATCTTATAAAAGTATATTTACTGTCTCGAGAATACCCATGACGAAAATAACATAAGATGAATGATGGTCAGACACTATGGTCGAAAGCTAACCGTATCCCAAAAACAATACAAAATTGGAATATCCAAAGGCAAAGAAAAGAAAGTTGTCTTCGATAAATATGAGGTTGAACGTGCGGGTAGAGGCAAAACCCTAGTGCAAGATAAAGAGCAAATCATTTGTCCAATCTAGAAGATGAAGGATTTCAGTTAAAAGCAACGTCCGTTTGGTAACTCAGTAAAAAATGTATATGTCAATTTAAGTAGATACAGATAAGTTGTGGTATATACGTGCACATAACAAATCGCTCTTATTTCTTGTGCAAATACTATAGTCATACTTTTGCATTTGCACATTAAAATAAAACTTTTCGTCCTGTGAAAACGGTTTGTAAAAGGAAGTCGAAACGTCAAAATAAAAAAGATAAGAACTTCGAGGAAAAGTGTTTAATTTTGTTTCGTTAAAATACAAAAGTTATCGAAGTCGTAAACTTATGCAAGATAAATTAAAACGATCGCAAAGTAATTGGTTAATGTGGTGACCCTCTCACATGTGTAAATGTACAATTATAAACAATAGATTAAGTGGCGCATCTGTTCCGTCTCACACATACGAGGGTTCGAGCACAATTAGTCGCAGGATGTTTATGTGCGATTATTTACGTTCCATCGGATGCCGACGCTGATTTACCAGGTATCGGTGTTTGCCCGACAGACTTTCAGACTACGGAAGGTTACTACCATTATTATAGATATTACAAGAGAAGAAAACGATAAATGATTATACCAATCGAGAGAACATCAATTCAGTATAAAAATGTATTCTGACTTAAAATAAAAAATGCTTAGTAAGGGTTTTTGTTCATAGGTGATTTTGATAACATTATTTGTATGGAAATGGATTTATATAATAAAAAAATATTCAGTTATTAGTATCTTGTTTTGCGACGTAGGTATCCGTTTACTTATCACTACATAGTATAAAACAAAGTCACTTTCTCAGTCCCTATATCCCTATGTATGCTCAAATCTTTAAAACTACGTAACGGATTTTGATGCGGTTTTTTTTAATAGATAGAGTAATTCAAGAGGAAGGTTTACATGTATAACACATGCATAATATAGTAGAGCATTGCATCCGTGCGAAGCCGGGGCGGGTCACTAGTAAAATTGATAAATACCTTAACTTGAAAATGGATGTATTTAAGACATACTCGTTCATGAAATCTTTCATAATCTCAACATAATACCTCAGTTAAATATAATTTTTAAATTTATTTTCAAGAGCACGAATTTTATAATTAAATCAAACATGAACAGTCAACATGTTCGAATTTTTAAAAACATCATGTTAATTACCACTCATGAGCAGATAAATTCATAAATTACTATATATAAATTACTAAATTATATATATAGGATTTCTGATAGATATAAGAATTTATATTAAATTCTTATATCTATCAGAAATCCTCTATCGCCAGTAGTATTCGGCCCCTCTCCTATAGGTTTTGAAGCCAGTCACTAACTGCCTACCAACAAGACATTTGAAAAATTCGCCAAATTTCGTTCAAACAATAGTCTATGAAATTGTTTTCAATATTTCGAAACAATGTATATGATCCCTTAAATGACTTGTAAACAAAGTTATGTCTGTTCGCGATCCCTCAACTCCAGAGTCTAATTTTTTATTCATTCATAACGATTTCCATAGGAAACAGGGTGAAACGCATTTGAATTTCTTGCTGGAAATATTCTCCAGTGATACGAATATTTGTTTTCTGCTCGATTCGATGCCCAAATCACAGGGGATACATTCACAAACTTGAGTTGCTGGATACTCCGAGACTTTTGTATGTTGTTCAGTAAGTACCGTATTTTTGTATCATCTTATATTTACGGCATTAAATTTGGCCTAAAAATCATATTGCATTAAATGCGTATTGTAGTAGGACTCAAAATGAATGTCTTACAAAGTGGGCTCCCCATTAGGTTTGTACGAGTGGCATATGAAGTTAATAACAATATCTACTTGAATAATAATTATTATGTAAAATAAGTACCTATTTAACATGAGTACAATAAATCTCTCATTAATTTAGATGATATTTACATACTTTATGACGTGTTGAGATGCAAAATTTTATAAATGTATAAAATATATACGAGAGTAAGCTGTAGTAAAAATATGGTATTCCAATCAAATGGACATACATACCTATTATTTAGTAAAAACCCAGCTGAAGTCAGGTGGATCACTAGTTCATTGTTTCACACGCTACCAGGGTCGTTGTAGGTGGGTTGTTTGATATCATTTAATATACTCATATTTTGTATTTACGAAAAATTATTTTTAAAAAACGTTTGGTTCTCAAAGTTTATCAAATTATACATTCATAACACTTTTTTTAAGTAAGTAGGATGGATAGTGGATTTTTACAAATCATTCATAACATAATATATTAGTAGTCTTTAAGAAGATAAATTACCTATATTTTGATATTGTTTTCATCTAATTCTAAAAAGGAAGAAGTTGTTGACAAATCGAAACAGACATTTGCATCAATTCAGGTAAAAACCTTCAGCTCGCCGTATTCTTTTTTTTTTGTCACTCAATAGAAACTTATACAATCTATACAATAAGCTAACGCATTCATTGCTAGGGACGAGTTTTTGTGATCCCTCACAGCTGTGGAATTAGAACCAGATGTTGCTGTAACTTAATAAATTATTGCTTATCTGTTTTCAATGGCTATTGCACTCATCTTCTGACTATGTAAGTCAGTTTGGACAAAAACACTCACGTAATTTGTGATAATAATAATATTTCATCTGATACTCTAAGAAGATGGGTTACTTATATATGATGTATTTAATTTAAGGCTTATTTTAAGCTTAACACTGTATATCTAAATGAGTAAGAAATAACCTTTTAAAATATTGTTTTCAAAGTTTTGATTCTTGTAACTAATTTTAACAACAGATGTACTATAATCTGTTATTCGACAGTTATGTATCCCATTTTCATCAAAATTTGAACAAAAAATAATTCATTTAACCAATATGCTAATGAAATCGGTTACCCCAACTCGAACGAAATAGCAGGCAAAAACTAAACCAATCCAATGTTATATAAGAAATGGGACAAAAAATAGCCACCCTTATCCCACGTAGTTTAATGTAAGAAAATTAGGTATCGGCAGAACCGCAGCCCGTATAAATGTCGGCAAATTGAGTAACCCTCGTCGGGCCTTAATGCTAGCCGAGTGGACGCATGAAAGAGATCACTTCGGAACCCTCAATTGAAGAACAGTTGTTTATTTACTGACAACTTTATTTCTCTTGCTTATCGTGTAGCTTCGTCATCCGCTGCGAGATTTATAGACCATTTATCAAAATATAAACAATTTATGGCAGACTTAAAACTACTTAGCAAATCCTATTTGTTTATATTCTTCGCTATCAAAATTCTTTGTATTTTGACGAATAAATTAATTTCGCTATATATGCTTATTAAGAGTGCATAAAGAATATTTTAATTTCGACTTAATATTAATTTAGTGTGTACATAATACAGAAATGTCAATAACAAAGACAAAGCTACTTTAGATTTTGTATTTAACACAACTTTCTATTATCCTAGAAGGAATAAAGTCGCGACCACAAATCAAAAAACACAATTTTATCTTTTATCACGATACTTAGTAGCTGACATACCTACGTCACGATGTATTCTTGCCTTTACTATAGCAGTATTTTATGCCATATAATCCGAGTTACGCAATGTTGCTACAGAGTAATTAAAAATAATGGTCTTGATTGTGTAACATAATAAACATAATTCCGGTAACAGATGTTTACTTTTATTCTTTTTATTATTAATATGTTATGAATGTAATAATTATAAAAAATAAATTAAATAGATTGAGCTAAATTGAAACATGCATTAATCCATACATATAAATAAAATTGAAGTGTCTGTTTGTCACATTGAAATAACCGTTTTTTACTACATGCATATGAATATATATACGGTACATACACTAAAATTACATTTTTTATATTTTTTGTCTGTCTGTCTGTCTGTTCCGGCTAATCTCTGAAATGGCTGGACCGATTTTGACGGGAATTTTATTGGCAGGTAGCTGATGTAATAAGGAGTAACTTAGGCTACTTTTATTTTAGAAAAAATATTTTATAATAACTGAGGCACGGCAACGTGTGGCCGGGTCAGCTAGTATATAATAAGACTCGAGATTTACCGGTATAGGATTTTTTGAACACATTTTATAACAAATATTTGACATAGTGGTTAAAAAATTAGGTATTACAATAACATAATAAAATAAAAACATATAGTTCTTAAATTGATGAAAGTTTCCAGTTTCAAACGTTTCAACTATGTATTTTGACAAACAATGTTATTAGAATTCTGTGAATTTGTTAGGTTGGCTATTTCAATATTCTTGATCGCTTTGTATATTTCTAACTTTATTAACATCTTGACTGTAACTTAGTATTTAACCTTGTATGTATATACAAATTACGCTTTACGCTTACGGCATAGGTGTTATTACTAACCTACATACATTTTCTAATATAAATTCACTCTTTCTAATACAACGGACGGAGTACAAGGGACCCATTTTTAAGCTTCATTCAAAATTATTATTTTTATTTGGAACATAATTCTCTGATCTAATACCTAAGTTAATAAACTGTGTACATCCAAGAAGCGTCTTTTCACGACGGGACTATGTGAAAAATAATGTAAGTGAGTATATGGAATACTTCGCCTTTAATTTGAAATAACAAAGCCGTGGATAGGAACTCGCTGCCTCCCGGACCGTGGCTTTCGATTCAATTTCCCGTAACGTTCCAGGGGCTTTGAAAAATTTCCCTTTCAAATTATGAATTTGATACCGTCGTCACGCGCTCTATCTATTTAATTAACAAAATTCCCCACTCCATTGAATTTTTCTAATTCGTACCTATATTTTGAAATGTATACTAATGCAAGCTAGACGAAGAATGAAATTGTATGCGATATAGGTATTGCTAGGGTTTAAGTAGAAAAATATTGAGATCAACGTGGCTGCTTTGGATACCGGCTATTTTACACAAGCGATATTATTTTCCATGCAGTAAGAAATAAGATGTGAAATCTTTGTTTAAGTGACACCTATCTCTAACAACTCTCTATAACTATCGATTGTGTACCACGTTTAAGCCTCTCGTTTTCCCAATGGTGGACTGGTGAACGCTACTAGCATTAAGTTCGCATGTTGTACCAATTTGTAATTTTGATCAAGACATCTTCTTAAAATAATGAATTAAATATTTCATCGATGACTTAGATAATAAATTGTATAGTTAAAACTAAATTCTATAACTTATAGGCAGTAAAGAAGGAAATGTTGAAAAACTTAAAAATAACGCTCTAGGTACTATAACTACACTAAATAAAAAATATCCCTTAAATAACTTAGTTATCTGGAATGTGCGATTTTAAGTACTGCACATTTTACTTTTTACTTGTATAGGTTTGTTGGTAGGTACTACACGGAATATACGGTTGGTACATATCCAGGGAAAAAGTTCTCATTAATTCATATTTAATTATCCACCGAAGCAATAAAAAAGTTAAAATGATAGAACATTTTTGCGTTTGGCAATAACTTTTTATATTAAAAAGTTTTAAATAACTCACCTTGCACGGAACAAATGACATAAATCTATAATCTAAGATCACAGTGGTTTGTGTGTTTGTCTGTCCGCTTTTTTTTCCCGCTCTTTGTCCATTGTATCAAATAACGTTACCATAGTAACGCGTTAACCGCAAGTAGTTCGTCTACCGGACGCTAGATAGCGCTAACGGAAAAATATTTAATAATAAAAAAAGTTTAAAGAATTTTGTCCACCCGTGCGAAGCCGGGTAGGGCCGCTAATCTATAATCTAAGAACACAAATTTGTTGTTTGTGTGTTTGTCTGTCCGCTCTTTTTCCATTGTATACGCGTTACCATAGCAACGCGTTACCGGGTCAGCTAGTTTAAAATATAAGAACATAAAATTGTTGTTTGTGTGTTTGTCTTTCCGCTCTTTTCCCCGCTCTTTTTCCATTGTTTCAATTAATGTTACCATAGCAACGCGTTACCTTAGCAACGCTTTACCGGGTCAGCTAGTAGTATATTAATAATGTATACATGCAAAATTATTTTTGCTGATTTGCTTATAAAACATAAGCAAATTGAACTCGTGATTTAATTTAGCGTAGACTTAATTCCTCTTTATAGGTACAAAAAAGTGATAAAAGATATCCCTTGTGTACTTACGTAATTGGAGCACTCGATAAAAGTAATTCCCTTTATTTAATACCAGACACGTTTCTGATGCTAACCACAGCATTCAGTCGCAGCAAATTAAACACACAATTTATGCCATTACAAATACTTTTAATGTTCAGAGATCATGAATAAATATATAAAACCTCCTAAAAGACAACTGGAGTGAGGCAATTTTTGAATATAATGTAAAGATCACGTTCTTTTCATTTTCATGTACTTTCCCTTTGCAAAGAGATTTACGTTCAACCGTGATATAGCACCTTTTATATTACATTCATAAATTTGATATTATTAATATTTGTAACGTGACTTACATGTAAGATGTAACAATTAATTTTATCAAAACGACGCGACGTGATATTAATCTGTATTGAAATAGGTATTTTAAATTTGAAATGTTTAATCTTTACTGAGATCTTTTCCTAGTTTTACAAAAGGTATATCAGTAATATTTACAGCGAACGTCAAGGGTTTAAAATGGACCCGATATCCCTTAAAATAGTGGGTGTATGATTTACAACAAGGTTACATAAAGTGAATGTTGCGTTGATGAACCTTGACGAATTGTTTTTGCGTAGATTACATTATATCTTACGAAATGTACAATTCGATCATGGAAACTTAAACTTACGCATGCAATTATATGAAGACACATTTAAAAATATTTCTGAATTTAAATTCGATTTTACAATACATATCCCCAAAGCTGTTTAAAGTAATTTTAAAATTGTGTTTTAATGTTTGGAATAACCTATTAGTTTAGTCTACAATTTTATTCGTGTGTAATACTCATCTTTTGAGAACAACAGCTACCTGATATTAAATAATATTACACACAAATGGAGTCCATTGAGACGTCAAGGAGTTACAGACATTTATAAAACTTAAGAAATTTAAGAAAATATTTATATAATTTCTTAAAAAGTTTTGTTTTTTCTTTGTCTTCATAACTTAGTCACTTAGTCGTTCGATTCTTTTGCCTTCTAATTTAAGAGATAAGATAAAACTGAATATATAGTAACAAAGTATCAAATTATAAAAAACACCAATCACAAAGCTCCACAATATTGGTTTGGATTCCAAAACAATTTAAACAAACTCAGTTACTATTGCCATATTATTGCATTATTTATTTGTAAAATTACGCGCGATAATGGTGTGTACCTAATATAAAAATAATCATAGACTTTACATAACAACATTGCAAAAATTAAAATAGTCAGGTATTATCATTTATACCCACGCCAGATATTTTGATAAATATTACAACTTTGTAGTTTACATTGACGGTAGGTTAATATTTATAGAGTTGTATTAACAACGCTATCATTTTCAAATTAAGATCGTATTTATCAATCATATTGACTGCAGCAAATAATTCATAAAGCTGCTAAGTAGACAAAACATTTCATATTCATTTCGATATTTATCATTTATCATGAAAATGATGCCGAACACCCATTAAAGTTTGCCGAAAGTTTGCCAACAGTTAATCAGATGAAATTTTCCGAATCAAAAAGTATTCGGGAATTTTCACTACAACGAAAGTTTGGTGGGCCTGTGAAATAATTAGGGAGGGAAAGTATCAACCGGGCTTTGGTACGGGCATAGTGGGATGTCGATACTGCGGCTATGATCAATAGCCCGGCGTAATCCCTCGGGTCACCGCTTTCGTTTTGTTTAGTACGAAAAGCTATCCGTGGGCGAAATAAAAAATAATTCAGCGAGGCTAAGCTTTCCGAAGGAAATGATTTGCTATCTGAAATAAAATGGAGTTTTCAAAATTTAATAGACTGAAGTCGCTAACATCTGATAGAAACAAGATTATAACTAATCATTAACATAATTCATTTTGCGTACATTTTTTAAACTTAAAACAATGTTTACCGTTAAGCAACCATCAAATCCATGCCTGATCAATAACATTATATGTATTTATTTTCTTTATACAGTTCAAACCATAATAATATTACTTTTGTTTTTGTGATATATAATTTTTTTTTTTAGATATTACAGTATAAATAATCTATAGCATTTATGATGAAAATTCATTTATAACCTATAAAATTATGAAAATACATTGTTTGTGTGCGTGTGTGTGTTTGTTACCATACCAGCAACGCGTGGCCGGGTTTTACCAGCAAAGCGTGGCTGGGTTAGCTATAATTTATAACATACAAAATTCATACATAGGAACGACTAAAATTTACGATACGAAATCGCTAGGTTGTGCTCTGTAAGCTTTTGTCAAATTGTGACATCATTTAAATGTTAATATGCAAGGCGGTCGTTGGTTTAAGTACTCTTGCGATATTCTTGACAAGTTCTCTTGTTGCTGCTCTATAAAACCGATATAAAGGTTATCTCTCAAATACAGTCATAATCTTATATAGTAGTTGTAATATTTTACTATAGTCATTATTACAGTAAAAAATCGACTTGACTCAGGAGACAGGAGTCCCGCCTAATTAGTACTTTAGTAATAATATCTTTAGATATTAAAATCTAGGAGTTAAATAGTATAACATATATTATGTACCTATCATATAATACCGATTTTTATTAATGAATTTGGTTTTTCCTAAAGGTTCATAATTATGATAATGATAATTCATTTATATGCAAAAAATATAGGTAAAAAAAAATCAAATATTTCGGTAAAAATAAATAATAACACATTTTAACCAATTTAATAATAAAAAAATATTAAATTTCAATTATAATGATACATTTCATTACTTTTAGTTTTAAACAGGGAACTATGATTTTTTTACAAAAAAAAAAAAAAACAAAATCATAAATATAAAGGCAAGGTAAGAGCATAATATTTAACGATGTAAATAGATATTTACCACTAGCCAAATAACCGGCACCAGAAATAGATGAAATTCATTTTTTCTGCAGTTTCAAAATCCAATGCATCTCCACTGAGTTGCCCACAACACGATACCATATAGTAAAACCGAAGAGACATAGCCATTGTAGGCCCATTGCAGGCTATGAGCGCCGATTCCTTTGGAGTAACACGTTTCACTCTATTTAGGACGTACACAAAACCATCTAGTTTATTTACTGTATAATTCATATGAGGTTTCCAATTCCAATTATTGTCAATATTAATACTTAAAAAATTATTTACTTCTGTCACTTTTTCGATTTTTTTTATTATAAACAATATCCAAATTCTTAGGTTTTGATATATTATTTGTTCTACCCATGTTATCACTTCTTTCAAGTATTAATTAGCAATATCTTGGATGTCATTTTTGTCATGTTATTATCATGTATTCATCTCTCACTATCCAGCGTAGTCAGAGCCATTTTGGCTGCTGAGGTATTTCGGTAAACAGTGGTATCTATCTTGCATAAAAGGCGTTCTACACTGTTAGTAAGAAAGTAGTTTAAACTTGCGAGAAGTATATATGAATATTTAATAATTTCGTTGCAGAGAAAAATGTGGGCAGCACCAAAAGTTTGCGAAGTTATTTACGAACAAGTTGGTACTACGTGTGTGAAAAAATAAGTCGATAAGAAACTTTTCGTCTCCAGCTGTATGATCAATAAATAAGGAGTTACTTATATAAATAACGATATTTTGTGTGGAAATAAAAGTAACTTAGTAATTCATTGGTCCTTACCTATAAACTAAGCTTTTCATATATATATAATATCAGGGAGAAAGTGGGTTATGTAATAAAGGAGATAAAGTTGTATAAAAATATTAACTGCCCTGCTACCACGGGCAGTGAAGTCACATGAAAATTATTTATTTGCTTGCTGCTTTTTGTAATATTTGACAGTTTGAATTAAAATTAAATACGACAATTCAAAAATTCCTTTATCTTTTATTTATTTTGCATAAATTCTATTCCTATTTTAATTTTAGAGTAGGTAAGAATTGCTCGATAATTTTTGATTTCTTTTTGATTTAAGTCCACTTCTTGATTTAATCTTTGTAACTGCAGTTAATTATATAGAAATGCATGATTAATATAGTTAATTAAATATCTAAGATGAAATCAACGATTTTGTAAGGAAGCCACCAGAACTAAGAAAAGAGGCCATCCAAGCTGTAATGGAGAATTTACTTCCCAAAGTCTAGAGGTAAATAAATACGAAAAACTACCTATATCATGACTTTAACTAAAGAAATTACGTCCAGTCAGTGTAATAAATAAGTGCGATTTCAGATCTCGGGTGCTTTTAAAGCCCGTCGGTCAGTCACAGTTAACAAGTACAATTTTATGTTGGCATTATTGATTCTTGTGCAGGTATATTGGTATAATAGCGTCTTCCACTTATGCAAGTAAAAACTTATTTTAACGTGACGAACCATTTCATTCAATGAGTGTATCTACCTAAGGCTTTTGTGTTATTGGATGGTGAAAAAAACGACAGCCAATGACTTTTTGTTTATTTATGTGTTCATGATTCCGCACTAATATCTATCAGGTAAAGTTGAACCAATATTTTATGTAATTAAGTAAATTAACAAATAAAAACACGTCAGATACGCTTTTTTAAAAAGTTTAGTAAAGAAATAGGTCTATAAGATATAAAATACGTATGTAAAAAACAACTACGCCTCCGAGCCCTCAGATGGGCTCGGAGGCGTAGTTGTTTTTTACATACGTATTTTATATCTTATAGAAATATTGCATTGTGAATGCAAAAAATTAAATTAAAAACATAAAGAAATAGGTACATATATTCTCGCAATAGTTTCAATTAATGCATGCAAATAGATTGACCTATTTGTTCCGTGACAATTAATTAAAAAGGAAGGTATTTAGATAAAATTCTTTTGAGCCGCAACACTTCGACTTTTGGCAATAATTTGAAAAAAATGTAACAACTAAAATGAGAGCTTCTTATTGTTGCTACTGTATGTGTTATTAATGGATTGCATTGCTTACTTATTAACCAAAACAATTTACTGGTATAAACGTAATTACCTACTTATATATATATATATATATGGGTAGACCACAAAAGACATTTTAAAATATCTACTTTAAAATGTCTTTTGTGATGAAATTATTACTAAAAATCATTTCTTGAGATATATAAAAACTATCAGTTAAATATTTACATAATAAAAAATTTAATAAGGTGAACCCTGAATTTCACCTAAGTACTTTATCGCGATACAATTTTGATAAAAAATATAAGCTCATGAAAATCAGTTAAAATTCATAGCGAATTCTTGTTTTTTTACTATGTAAATACTTCCAACATAACATAATGTTATCACGCTCGCTATAAAAAATACACACGCTACGCACTAATTACCTATGTACATAAACAGTTGGTCATTAAACAGAATTACGAGGTGTTACGTGTGCACAACAAAACATAACTCATAAAAAGTGAACGGCCAGTAGACATCTGTAGAGACAGTTCCATTAGATAGATGCAGCCTTGCAATTATTTTAATGTTATGAAATTGTAAATTAAATAAAAAAAAGAAATTAGCATTCAATATTTATTACAAAAGGTTTTCCCTTTGTAATAAATACAATAAACTATTCGTATTTTATAGCTAATTTTACACTTTTCTATAGATTGGTGTCGAAAGGAAGAATCACTAAATCGTGATCTGTGGTTGGTTATCCTTCATAATCTGGTAAAATTTACTGAGGTACTTAGATTGACCTTTACGTGGAGTTAACATGAAAACTAAGTTAGCACATCATCGTCATAATCTAACACCTACAAAACCTTGATTACAAACGTTTAAAGAAGAAACAAAGTCTAGTTTTGAAACGATTTATCACTTACTGTGGTTTCATTTAAGTGTACTAAGAGACAATGTTACGTTAATTGTTGCGTTTACGGGTTCGATATCCCTTCAGGAACAATTCATTAGGGGTTTTTGTTATTGCGACATAAGTTTTTTAGCTGAAGGTACAAATTTATTTACTAATAATCGGCAACCGAATGAGAAATGAAATATTTTTTACATTATAATTTTACTTCGCAAAAACAATCTAGTAATGTAATGAATTTTGTTAAAACAAATATAAGGATAGAAGACATAGTACATATTTCAATAATATCAAAATTGACCAGTATTTGCAGATGGAAATCGTCGACATCGGGAATAATTTGAGCTTTCCACTTCATTATGGAGTTTCGCTTAAGTGCCACTTAGCCAAATAGTACAAATCATCGTTCCATCTTACGGGAAGTATTTTAATATAATAATTTACGACAGTTTGGTGTGACAACATTAGCAATCCTGCTTTTCACACCGACCATCCTGGGTTCGAGTCCCCGGAAGGGGCAAATGTTTTTGTGTTGAACACGAGTATTTGTACCGGAGTCATGGGTATATACACTTCTTTGAATACTATGTATGATAAATGTATGTCTATCCGTTACCCTAGTATTCATAACACAAGCCTTATAATGCTTACTTTGGGCTTAGCTAACTGGTGTCAATGTATAAAATGTAATTAAATATTATCAAGTTTACCTTAAATAATTACGAAGGCAACAGATTTAATTAAAATTGACTATTCAAGGTGTTATAACTCTTGAATTAACGTAGACAAAATTCTAAGGGCCTTGTGGCCTGTGGGCTGAGCTGCGAACAAAAGTTTAATTTGCTTATGTATCTTTAAAGCTGATTGTACCATAATGATCAATAGCAATGTCAAACATTTCAAATAGTCTAATTAATACAACACAAAGGTAATTGGTATTCTGCCACACCTGTGTTTCGCCTATATGGTAACTGTTCAAATAGATTGCAAAGTTACAACACATATATTTTATTCATGTTGATTAGTATGTGAAACTTAGCTTTGTTTCGATGTTAATATTTGTGATGCTGTTTGTCTTTTGTTTGTAGCAGATTTGCTTTTCTGGAAAGAAATATAAAATAACTGATATATTTTCAAATAATGCTTAATAATTACGAAACAATCTGATCAAACAAATCACTATAAAAATTGTATCGTAAGAGGCAAACAAAAGAATTATTCGCAGTAATATACACATAGTTTAGAGATTTTTAAGTAACTAACGTTTTTAGCGATGTACTTGTCGCTGACAGTAAAACTAGTTGTGGCCGGTAATGTACGAAGGGCGTTTTTGCATATCGTTTGACATAAATACAGTACTCGTAAGTTTAATGAGCAAACAGCAATTGAGTATAACAAATAAAATGATAGCATTACTTGAAATACTATCTTATCAAACCGACACAAGGTTAAACTTTAAAGTTTCACAATGTTCTCTTTCGCTTCCTTTGGAAAAGATTGAGAGATAATACTTATTTTGATTTTTTTATAATAAAAAAAATCACAGGTTTTCTTGATTGTTTTCGTAATGTACGTAAAAAAGTGTAAGTTAACTAAAAGTTCTGCGAGAAAGATTTGTTTTGAGATAGTTAAGACATAAAAACAATATTGTAAAGCATCCATTACATTACCATTATTCCATTAAAGTACCTATTATTGATTTGTCATTATAAATTTCTCATATCCTACCGTCTTAACGTCGGAAATTTAAGCAGCAATTTTGTAGTTGTAAGTATAGATGACAGCGACCATTAGTTCGCTCTTCAAATGAACAAGTCTCGGATGTCGAGACATCCTACGCAGCCACAACGAGGGCGCTGTTTCCCGGCGACCACAGACGTCCACTCACCTTCACGTCAACCAGCAAATATTGTCCTACATAACGTAGAACAATGCAAGTATTATAACGTACAGTCCGTTTTAAAAACTAGTACACCTTTGGCACGCCCTGATA
The DNA here is from genome assembly GCA_927399485.1 of Calamotropha paludella. Classification (NCBI taxonomy): domain Eukaryota; kingdom Metazoa; phylum Arthropoda; class Insecta; order Lepidoptera; family Crambidae; genus Calamotropha; species Calamotropha paludella. The sequence goes on from OV656812.1 coordinate 13,764,445, forward strand.
ATTAATTGCAATCAAAAACGTATCAAGAATACCAGAATAGCTAACTTTTCACGCTGACTGTACCCTGAAAAACGCATAAGTGATAACAATGCATCTGTGGTATATAAATAAAACGATTTATCGTTCTTACCATGTATAAGACTCCAAAGGTCTTTCGAATCACTGATCTTTTGACTTTTCACCAGAAAAAATTCAACTCGCTTCACTATCCGGGCGAGCGGTCTCACAGGTGATCAATTTAGCAGAAAACTGCTCAATTAACTACATAACCTGATAATGTTTTGTCATTTAAGAATATACATTTCACTTCCATGGCGACAATTAACTTTCGATTTCTGGTGTCAATTTTTGTAAGCAATATATTAATAGTAGTTAATATTTGTGTAATATTTTGGACAAAGAAAAGGTAAGTGCGTTTATAGTTTAAACAGCTATTTCACAAAAACAAGTAGGTCACTAACAACTGAAACTGCATTCGTTAAGCCTGGATGGCCTTAAGCATCAGTTCCCAATTTAACGAGCGAAAAGTTTGGTGCATTTTTATGAAAACAAAATACACTTTTATATCGAATATTGATTCACTGTGTTTAATAAATATTGTATCAGAGCGGGGAGTGTTAAAATACTCTGTAAATGGACGTTTCACTGTATGTTAATATATGCAACGTTAAAACGTTTTTGTTTGGAAAAAATATACATATAATCTGAATTATATATTGTGATGCTCACTCACTTCCACTAAGATACATTTTGCCTTATAGTGACTTCATCGAATCTTAATTCAGTTGAATATAAATCGATTCGGATTGAAGTATATAAAAATTACAAGTACAGAAAATTTTGTTCATTATCCCTACATAATACCTAACTCAGGTATTCTTCGCAAGCTTTGATGTACTTATGTTTTAACAAAAACTACAGGTTAAACCCTGTATTATCCAAAATTTCTAATAATATTTCTTTTGAGATTGATACTATTTTCCAGGTCAATCTAATTATTAACAAATTCTAATTACCTATCTATTAAATTGAATTCTTACAATTCAACTTACAGTGTCGATCAAAACTTTATTCGCTCATTAAAGTAGATTAATTTTTAGTTACTTTACAGTAAGATTCAAGATCATTAAGTACTTAGGTATTCTTCAGACGACGCCCTTGCTTCTAAGACATGTTCTGATCTGAACGTAGCCCTCATTTAGACAAAGGCAGCCCAGCAAGGCGAATGATCTTGACATCGATACACTATTGTCCAGAGGGTGCTATTGTCTAGTACCAATTTATCAGTTACATTCAACCTTAGCTGTCTAAAAAAACAACAAAGACAGGTTCAGCATCAAAACAAAATTCCAGGTTACTGACAAATGAGCTATAATTTTCTTACGAGACTTTTGGGAAATTTCCCAGCATAATAAGTAAGTATAATTTCTTTTGTTATGTAAGTATAAGGTAAAAAAACGGGCGAATATAATGTTGGTGTAATAGGTTTTGGTTTGTATTGTATACATCTCGTTTAATTTATATGGTCATCGTATTATTATTGCAATATAAAGGAGGAGGGTAGCTAAGGCTGGTTTTTGGCCTATTTCATGTTCCGTTTATAGTCAAATCAACTGTTCATGATCTATAATTATTGGCAAAAAAAAAAATGAAAATAAAACAGCCCAAAAACCAGCCTTAGCTACCCACTTCCTTTATTTCTATTTTAAAAATTAACAATCATTTTCTAAGATACACAAAGAGATAAAAAAATGCCATAAGTCATTATAATAATTCCTCGGGAACATTGTTAAATATTTTAAAATTTGAACTTGATTGACTAAATATTATATAAATATTATAATCATTAATCATAATCACTTATTCTGTACTCAGGGACGTACAAATATACCTAGGTGGTTACAACGTATTAAATGTGTATATCGCACCGATAGACGTAATGAATCCAGTTTTTTAATTACTTTTTACAGGTTTTTTTTTGTATTACAATAATTACTGTAATTTTTGTAATAATATTGAAGATATAATACTAGCAGGAAAAATAAATGAAAAACAGAAAAAGCATGCAATTCAAATGCAAGGAAACAGAACTGAACAACAATCCATCTCCCATTGTTGGCGCGTTTTATTTGTCACGTACCAGTGGGCGTTGTTTCAATAAAAAATGTAACACGGACACTATCTGCCGACCTTTCGTGGCCACAGAATCCACGCTATTGGCACACGTAAGAGACCTACAGTAAACTGCCTTCAAATAATCAGACAGTTTGTTTAGGTAGGCTTTATCAATAAATATATCAAATCTGATAAAACTTATTGATGTAATGTACCCGTTGGTTAAAAAGGCTTATATTGACGCAAAATAATGATTTTTAATAAAAAAAAATATACGATTTACTAATGGAAAGAAAATATGATGGCACTGAGCGTTTTTATTAGAAAAAGATAAGATCTGCATGAATGCATTGCAAAAACACTTCAAGCATTTTTACTCTGTGTCAGAACCACTTACCAGTAATGCCACCTTTTTGGCTTATTTTTTGGGTCGCAATCTTGGCTTAGTAGTTATAATAATGGTAAGCCTGCAAGAGTCCACACTACATTGATAACACTTATTACAGCAATATAAACTATATTACTTGTATGCTTAAGAACTTCTAAAAAAGTCTGCAACATAGCATATTAAACACTATTGCATGGTCATAAGCGTTGCCTTCATGAAATATCCAACCTACACCTTACAACACGTATCTCTTACTGTTTATCTTTTCACTATTTCAATGGCAGTGATCTTGATATTTTTTCCGAACCTTTTTGCTCAGCGGTTTTGTCAAACCTTTGTTAGAGACATACCACCTCGCACTGTAATAATGATTCTCCAGCAAAAAACGTTACGAATGAAAACTCCAGGTCTATTTTTTTAGAAAAAAAATTGTTACGTCCAGCGCTAAGATCACGCTCCTACAATTTATCAATTATGAATATAACCTTGAATATTGGAAGAATCTGGAAATGCCAATTTTATTTGTTGGGTTTGCGGCTTATTCCGCATTTTCAGAGGAATTTAACCAACGTCGGGTAGTATTAAGGATGAATGGGAATTATTATTGAATGGATCGGCATTTCAGACAAGGGCGTTCGGTTAGCTTCTAATCCGTATTCACTCACAAAAAATGTTTGTGGTATTCATTATATACGATGTTAGTTTACTTTTATGTAGAAGCAAACTATTATTAAATGAAAGGATAACTGGTTTATGAACGGATTATTTACAATTACCACGCCAAGAACATTTATGTAACTGAATGTAAAATGGGAGTCAACTGAGTTACTTATTGGCAATAAAAATAACTTTATGTAAAAAGTACCTAGGTTAGAAGCTAAATAGCGCAGTGGTTACAGTGCTTAGCCTACATTTGTGAAGGTTAAGCATGTTCCACAAAGACCGGTCATAAGATCGGTGACCAAATATGTATTTTATCGAGCTCCACCATAATTTTTTTTTTTACCACGTTTTTAATTGTATTATTTTACAGTTAGTTTAAACTAAACATATTTACGGATCCACATAGCCTAGAGAAAAAAAACTTATTTTACCCTTTTTAGTGCATTTGTAACAAGAGAAAAACGTGTTTTTTTTAAATATTTTTACACGTAAAGCCATTGAATCTGCGGTCGTAAACAGCTGCCAATACCAGCGGTGGGGGCAATAATTGCCTGGCGACACGATGAAGTGCTTTTTGGTTACAGTTACTATATATTTTTTTACAATCAAAATCAAATAATCAAAACAATTAATAAAAGTTTAGGAAAAATTAGGAATGTTGCGCCAGTATTAAATTCAAATCTGCCGCGCTATTTATTTGAATGTTTGTTATTTTTATAAGTTTGGTCGACAAATCATACTGCAATGTGGCCAAGATGCGGGCAAAGGAAAAGTCGACTGATGGCCGCTCGTGCGCGTGGGTGTGCGCACGCGAGCGGAGTTCCGCAATATTATATTGAACTAGTGGCCTATCCACAAACCCCTACAACAAACTATTGTTATATGTGACGGTGATGGTTAGTATCGCCCGCAAACAAGGCATTAAGGTTTAGACTTAGGTATCCTACCACTTGAATAGGCACTAAGTAGGCATCTAACGCTTGGTTAGTCATTCGAATTATCGTGTTCGTTAATTAATATTTACATTGCATTTTGTCTTATTAGTTTTGCTCGAAATACTTGCTGTTGCAGTTTCTACAATTTTCGTTGATATTTATCGCATCTATCAGTACATTATATTATGATAATACTTTGTGTGTTTGTTACCATATATATATAGTTTCCATAGTTACCATAAGTCTAAGAATAACAGTTTTTATAATCAATTAACGTTACCATAGCAACGCGTGGCCGGGTCAGCTATTATGACAATACTTTGTGTGTTTGTTACCATACCAGCAACGCGTGGCCGGGTTAGCTAGTAACAATAATAAATCATTTTATATGTATAAGTACTCAATAATTCGTTCGTGATTAAACAAGGCAGAGATCTAACTTATAGATATTTAGTTATTTTTCGCATAATAATTTGTTGTTATTTGTATATGTCGCCGCGAACACACTTCGAGGCAATTATTTGATTGAATTAATGTGATAGTTTACGATTGTCTAAAGTAATTTAAAAATCCTGCTCATTCTTAAAAACAAAAAGAAATGATGCACATGCTTCTTCGAATAACTATTTAATAAAGATTAATCGTTTTGATTAAGTAAACATCATGGTGCTTCCATGATGTTTCAAAGTAAAACACTTATTTCTTAAGATTGTTTAGATTAATCTCTTAATAAAGAAATGTGCTTTGTTAAATAAGAAAATTAATTAAGAAATTGTTATCAAAAACTAAATTGTGACTTTACGGATAATTTTTATTAAGAGGATAGTTTTATCTAACAAAAACCACTATGGTGTTTTGACAAGTAAGTCACTTATTTCTATTTATTGCTTATTTGGCTTTTGTTTATTAGCAAACTAGCATTGTAAATCATGAAACGAATTAAGAAATTGCACGATAAAGATTAATACCGAGTTTTCTCAAAGTTGTTATTTTAAGAAAGTAAACTGGGGCATTTGCAGCGCCACCTTTGCTCGCTAATGTGTAAACTAAGGCGTTTGCAGCGCCACTTTTGCCCTCTAACCTGATAATTGTGTTGGCGGGAAAGATGGCGATGCATAATGCTAGATGTACGAATTTTCGAGTCATTCTTTTTGGGAATTTCGAGCGGTTAACACGTGTAAGTAAGACCTTTGCGATTTGAAATAAAATTAGTACAGTCTAGTCAGACTAGCTATTATTTCTCTCTGAAAATTTGTTTTACTGTGTTTCTTATAACTGAATATTATCAAATAAACAGTGCTTGGTACTTTTTAATAGTGTTTTGATATTCTATAGCTCCCTTGCTTATTATAACGATTTTACAACAACTTTGTGATGTTGGATAAACTTAGCTTAGGCTATTTAGACTGGCTTTTATTTCTATTTGAATTTTGTGATTCTTAAAACTCATCATTATGAAATAAATAGTGCTTGGACCTTTTAAATTGTGTTTTTGGTATTCGATAGATGCCCCTTACTTATTATCACTATTCTACCAATAGAATAAATAACTTTAGATCCATTTGGATGTACTTTTCGAACTGAATAGAATTAATGAATAATGCTGCATTAAGATAACGCTTAGTTTAGGCAGTTGCTAGGTTAGCTTTGTAACTGTATTGGTAGAACCGGTGGTATAGTGATATGCCAGCGGTTCTGCTTATTTTAAAAAGTGGGGTTCCCCCATTTATTCGACATCAGAAGTGGGATCGCTTCCGCGATCCCCCTGATTGCCCCGGCCTTTAATTATCATTTCAGACGTATCCCGACCTGAAACCTGATATGAGCGATCCACATCCTATTACACCCGCAGCGGCGAGCGATTTGACGCAACCTTCAAGCAAAGCAGTGACGGTGGAAACGCCTGCGGTTGCTTCGGTTACGATGAGCGCGCCCACACCAGCTATGTCACAGTCAAACCCAGCACCCGACGCGACTGCTCCACATCAAGGGGGTAATGTACCACCTGATTTTCTTATGCACATGGCAACTATGATGCAGTCCATGAGTGAGCGGCTCCTAGCTCAACAACATAGTGAGAAAATTAAGATAACTGACGTATTTTTGCCTTCGTATGACCCTGACGGTAACGTTGGAGTTCGCGAATGGTGTGATCATATCTCTGTTGCAAAGAATAACTACCAATTTAGTGATTATGATATCCGCATGAAGGTCACCAGCTTGCTCCGGGGTCGCGCCAAAATGTGGGCGGATAACTGGCTAGTAACGACCTCCACCTGGGAAGAGCTGCGCCAGAATATTGTTACCACATTTGAACCCGAAAGCCGTTACTCGCGAGATGTGCTTAGGTTTAGAGAACACTCTTATGACCCTTCTAAAGATATTGCAGAATTTCTAACGCAGTCATGGATTTTGTGGAGGCGCGTTACTAGAGATAAGCTTGATAATTGTTATGCTGTTGAGGCCGTCATTGGCACGATTGCTGATGAACGGCTTAGAATCGAGTTGATGAATGCCAGAGCCACCTCTGTACCCGAATTAATTTCCGTTGCCTCCTCTATTCGAATAAAACGCCCTAATCAACATAATTTTAATCAGCCCCAACAAAAGCGCGCAAGATTTTCCGTCGATAATCGAGCTCCCTCTTTGTATTGTAATCATTGCAAGAAAACTGGTCACTCTCTTAACAACTGTCGTTACAAGAATACTAATGATTTAAATGTTTTGTCAAACGAGAAAAATGCTGTTACACCGTCCGTTCCATCTAATTCTAAATCGACTAATAAGCATTGCTCGTTCTGTTCTAAGCCCGGTCACACGTATGAAACTTGTTACCGTCGCGATAAACAAATAGCATCCAATGTAAACACTATATCACATAGCAGCTCTAAATTAAATACCATGCATGTTCTCGTAGATAATATTGTTTTGAAAGCCGTGTTCGATAGTGGTGCCGAATGTTCAGTCATGCGGGAATCTATTGCCGATAGATTACCAGGTCGAAGGTCTCAAACAGTTAGTTATTTGCGCGGTATAGGCCCTTTCCCTGTCATTTCTATGTGTTCCCTTACGGCAATTTGTGTCATTAATGATATTAATGTCGAAATTAAATTTTATGTGTTGCCCGACTATGAAATGACCACTGATGTCTTAATAGGTTCAAATGTTCTTAATGAAACTGGATTAAGTGTTATAGTAACTCAAAGTAGCGCTGTGTTGTGTTCTCCTCCCCGTGTGATGCATATGCGGTCGAATGATTCATTATTTGATAATGTTAATCACGATTTAAGCGATGAGTCGCAGATTGAACAACTTCTTATTTTGCTTAATAAATATTTGGATATTTTTATTCGTGGCTTTGCGAAATCGCGTGTAAATACAGGCATGTTGGAGATTCGTTTAAAAAATAAAGACAAGTTTGTCGAACGAAGGCCTTATAGATTAAGCCCAATCGAACGCGAAAAAGTGAAAGATATCGTCAAAGAACTCATTGAAAATAATATTGTGCGTGAAAGCAAATCCCCGTTCTCGAGTCCGATTATACTAGTTAAAAAGAAAAACGGTGACGACCGCATGTGCGTCGATTATAGGGAATTGAACGCCAATACTATTCGTGACCATTACCCTTTGCCACTAATCGCAGATCAGATTGATCAATTAGTAGGCGGGCAGTACTATACCTCTCTTGACATGGCATCAGGTTTCCACCAGATCCTCGTATCCGAGGACTCCATCGAAAAAACCGCCTTTGTAACGCCGGACGGTCTTTACGAATATCTCACCATGCCTTTTGGTCTGAGTAATGCCCCAGCCGTGTACCAGAGATGCATAAATCGGGCTCTAGGGCCTCTTTTGAATCCCGGTAGCGCTAGCGATTCTGGTGATTCCCGTAACGATAGTGTAGCGCAAGTTTACATAGACGATGTCATCAGCAAATGTCGCGATTTTCAATCTGGACTTACGAACTTGGAACGGGTGTTAATTGCCTTACGCGAATCGGGATTTTCGATTTATATTGATAAATGCCTATTCTTTAAACGCTCGATCGAATACCTCGGTAATATTATTGAGAATGGTCAGGTGCGTCCTAGTCCTAAAAAGATAGAAGCCCTGCTGAAGGCTCCCGTTCCAAACACCGTTAAACAAATTCGCCAATTTAATGGCTTAGCAGGCTACTTTCGTCGCTTTATCCCCGACTTTGCTAGAACTATGGCACCTTTGTACGAATTAACAAAACAGGGTGCACGGTGGCAATGGACTCACGCTCGTGAGGAAGCTCGGCAGAAAATCATTCAGTATCTTACCTCCACACCTGTCCTTACCATATTCCAAGAAGGTCAACCCATAGAGTTGTTTACCGATGCCAGTAGCCTCGGTTTTGGAGCTGTTCTCGTTCAGATCATAAACGGCAGGCAGCACGTTGTGGCTTATTTCAGTATGAGAACGACAGATATAGAAAGTAGATACCATTCCTACGAGTTGGAAACTTTGGCCGTTGTAAGGGCTATTAAGCATTTCCGACACTTTTTGTACGGTCGTAAATTCAAAGTTATCACAGATTGTAACGCTCTTAAAGCCTCTAAACATAAGCAAGACTTGCTACCCCGTATACATAGATGGTGGGCGTACCTACAAAACTTTGAGTTTGACATAGAATATAGGAAGGGAGAGCGTATACAACATGCCGACTTTTTAAGTCGAAATCCGGATCCTCTGACCATCAATATTACAAGTAACAACTTGGAGTGGCTCAATATAGAACAACGACGCGATGCGCAATTGAGACCCATTATAGATAGTTTACATAACGGAGATCATGTGGCTGGTTACATACTTGAAGGCAATGTACTGAAAATCGTGAAGACTGATGAATTATCAGGCGAATTAAAATTGATTGTCGTGCCAAAAGCGTTCCAATGGAGTCTCATAAACACATTTCATTCCGCCCTTAAACACCCGGGCTGGGAAAAGACTCTCTACAAAATTAGAGAAACCTATCACTTCGATAAAATGAGCAGCGTTGTTCGAGATTTTGTTGACAACTGTATCATGTGTAGAACATCGAAACAAACTTCTGGAGCTACACAAGTACGTCTGCATCCCATTGACAAGCCGTCGGTGCCATTCGAGGTCATTCACATGGACATCACCGGTAAGCTGGGCACCCGCAATGAACAAGAATACGTCGTGGTTACTATTGATGCATTTACCAAGTACGTGTTACTCCGTCACACAAATAACAAAAGCCAGCACAGCACGCTTGCTGCTTTAAAACAGGCAATTCACCTATTCGGAGCCCCTCGACAAATTGTTGTAGACGGCGGGCGTGAGTTTCTGGGTGAATATAAAAACTACTGTGATAGTTTTGGCATAGTAATACATGTTATATCTCCAGGAGTAAGTAGAGCAAACGGCCAAGTAGAAAGAGTAATGGCAACTCTGAAGAACGGTCTTGTCATGATAAGGAATTATGAAACTCCTGATTGGCATACTGCATTAGACAGTCTCCAGCTTGCTTTAAACTGCACAGCACATCGCACAACCGGTACGACTCCGCTTACTCTCCTAACTCGAAGACCAAACTGCGTGCCACCAGAGCTGCTGAACCTGGTAAACTTCGACAACGCCTCAATCAATCCGGAGTTGCTACAACAACATGTACAACGAAGGATGACCGAACAGTCTACAAAAGATAAAAAAAGGTTTGATAGAGGTCGAGCGAGAATTCGTAATTTCCAACGTGGTGACTTCGTCTTGATAAAAAACAATCCTAGGAACCAGAATTCTCTCGATTTAAAATTCAGCGTGCCTTATGAAGTTCACAGGGTTCTCGAGAACGACCGCTACTTAGTAAAGAAGGTAGTGGGCCACGGGCGTCCACGCAAGGTGGCGCATGACCAACTTCGACGCGCTCCACAACCAACTGCTGGAGTCCAGGCTGCCGTGTCGCCGCCAGATGAATCCCAACCTGGACCATCCGGCCTGGCACCACCAACTCGCATGAATGTGGTGGCGGCGCCACACATCATAGAATACGACTCTTCAGACTAATTTAATCTGGTGAGCAACTTTCATTATACAAACCAAAAAAAAAAAAAAAAAAAAGAAAAAGAAAAACAAAAGCTATTGGCATGAGGGGCGCCTACATATAGCAAAAAAAAAAAAAAAAAAAAAAAAAAAAAAAAAAAAAAAAAAAAAAAAAAAAAAAAAAAAAAAAAATTACTGATAAGACGTGGAGTCTCAGTAAGATCCTATCCTGAAAGGAAAATGGTCCCCTGTGTACCACGGCGTTCAGGACCGCCCAGAGCACAGCATCGACCTAGCCCATGCATGATCCTTTAGAGCCCCTGTTCACACAGCATCGACCTCTCATTACCCTATCCTTCCTTTTACACTGCTACTCACTAATTTTGTGTGATTATGTGAGCACTTTTTTAATTTTTATGTTCTGTCGTCACGTGGAGTGAACAGACAAGTTACTATAAGTCTTTGATTCTGTTGTCACGTGGAGTGAACAGACAAGTTACTATAAAAGTCTTTGATTCTGTTGTCACGTGGAGTGAACAGATTAATATTGATCTAGATGCGAATTGCATATCGCTTTACTGTAAAGTAATTCCTTAGGCTTGGATGTACTGTGGAAGTGCCTAGCCTCAAAATATTTTATTTTGCATTCACAGAATACGATGCAGCTTCAAGGAGCAATGCAGAGCACGCATTGCACTTCAGAATGGCCGTGTCGCCGCGAACACACTTCGAGGCAATTATTTGATTGAATTAATGTGATAGTTTACGATTGTCTAAAGTAATTTAAAAATCCTGCTCATTCTTAAAAACAAAAAGAAATGATGCACATGCTTCTTCGAATAACTATTTAATAAAGATTAATCGTTTTGATTAAGTAAACATCATGGTGCTTCCATGATGTTTCAAAGTAAAACACTTATTTCTTAAGATTGTTTAGATTAATCTCTTAATAAAGAAATGTGCTTTGTTAAATAAGAAAATTAATTAAGAAATTGTTATCAAAAACTAAATTGTGACTTTACGGATAATTTTTATTAAGAGGATAGTTTTATCTAACAAAAACCACTATGGTGTTTTGACAAGTAAGTCACTTATTTCTATTTATTGCTTATTTGGCTTTTGTTTATTAGCAAACTAGCATTGTAAATCATGAAACGAATTAAGAAATTGCACGATAAAGATTAATACCGAGTTTTCTCAAAGTTGTTATTTTAAGAAAGTAAACTGGGGCATTTGCAGCGCCACCTTTGCTCGCTAATGTGTAAACTAAGGCGTTTGCAGCGCCACTTTTGCCCTCTAACCTGATAATTGTGTTGGCGGGAAAGATGGCGATGCATAATGCTAGATGTACGAATTTTTGAGTCATTCTTTTTGGGAATTTCGAGCGGTTAACACGTGTAAGTAAGACCTTTGTGATTTGAAATAAAATTAGTACAGTCTAGTCAGACTAGCTATTATTTCTCTCTGAAAATTTGTTTTACTGTGTTTCTTATAACTGAATATTATCAAATAAACAGTGCTTGGTACTTTTTAATAGTGTTTTGATATTCTATAGCTCCCTTGCTTATTATAACGATTTTACAACAACTTTGTGATGTTGGATAAACTTAGCTTAGGCTATTTAGACTGGCTTTTATTTCTATTTGAATTTTGTGATTCTTAAAACTCATCATTATGAAATAAATAGTGCTTGGACCTTTTAAATTGTGTTTTTGGTATTCGATAGATGCCCCTTACTTATTATCACTATTCTACCAATAGAATAAATAACTTTAGATCCATTTGGATGTACTTTTCGAACTGAATAGAATTAATGAATAATGCTGCATTAAGATAACGCTTAGTTTAGGCAGTTGCTAGGTTAGCTTTGTAACTGTATTGGTAGAACCGGTGGTATAGTGATATGCCAGCGGTTCTGCTTATTTTAAAAAGTGGGGTTCCCCCATTTATTCGACATATATTTTGTCCGCGGGTAGGTTAGAATAAGCTGAGAAAGTTAAGAATAAATATCAGTACACCCGCTCGCGTCTCTGTTCCTCACCGCTTTCAATCCGATCGTTCGTTAGTTTGCACGTTAGTTAGTTTGTTGTATTGCAGTGCCTCCGCAAATGAACCCGGAGACGCAGTTAAAATTATTACACGCTAAAAAGGATAGCCTTTTTAAGCGTATGCAATTAATTAGTGATTATTCATAGCAGGTCGCTGATGAATCAGTTAAATGTTTGTTTTTAACTATAATCGAAACAGTAGATACATGCATTTAGAATTCGAAAATATTCGCGATAAAATTAACTTGATTAAATTAGAAATTAATCCTGAGTTTTGAATCGCCCGCAAAACCAGGTGGTATATAAAATAATTTGTAATGTATGGCAAACGACAATAGGACTAGAAAATGGTCAGTAGAGCCTATTAAAATTTGCTTCACCAAATATATCATATATGTTATCTTCTCTTCATTCCGAAATCCCCTAGAATCTGGTAATGCACTATATAAACACTGCAGAATGCTTTGAATTAACATTACACCTCGAAATAAAACTATTAGGAGATTTATTTCGCACTGGGAACTTCAGTTAATCTGTTTTAATGTTAGACCAGTTCCATAGCTAAATGAGTCACCACACAAAGTTGTTTTCCCATGCAGTTCAGCTGCGTAAATGAATGTTGATACTCGGGTCATGAGAACGCTGCGACCTTGCTTTTATATTGAAGTCGACGATTTTTTTGTTAAGTTTTTTCCTGTAGCTAAGTTATAATTATCTACGATGACATTTAATATGCACGTCTTGTGTTATAGTAATAAGTGGGTATTCGTTTTTAAATATTATTTAGAACTATTTTATATTTAAAGTATTCTAGGTATATTGTCTTTGCTTGAATTTAAAGCATTTGAAGGAAAATAAATAAATTGTATTAAGTTTAAATCCAGTTTTATAATTGAAGCGGAGCGAGCGAAGGTCCCATGGATCAGCTTCAATGACGAAATTTATTTGACGCCATAACTCTATGAGTTCATAGTCGTTTTTCCTAATTTTTATAATGACTCAAACCAACAAGCTTAGGACTAGATCCTGACTAAGCCTGAATTTTGAAATTCCTTAAAAATAAAAAAAGTTATAGGATTCCTATAGTAGATAGTTAGGTATAGCTAAGGGATTTCCACTGAAAAAAAATACCGCGCTTTTTGAAAGTTTTCATCCTTATGGGATTTGAAAATTTACTAAACATTATTGAATTTTATGTTCCTTTTTTAGTATTACGCTCCGCTCCAATATATGGTGCCAGCGAAGCTATATGCTCTGCCTAGTAATTTGAATCATAGGAAGACCTTTAGCCTTTTTAGCCCCTTCATATTATATTATTTCATTATATAAGAAATTTAGTTTATACATACAAGTATATATATAACCTGTATTATAAAAACCATAATTCCGTTTTTAAAATCGGCTCATAATGGAGATATTCATAACAGCTATATCATTGTTTCAATGCCAAAGTAGCTTAACTTTATTTCGTATTGTTATTGTTAAAGAACCATTAAATTGCGCATCAATCATAATTGCTAAGTACAATAGGCGAACATACATAATATCAACTTGACCTAGACCCATTACCAAATTCACGCACGCAGTCTAATTAAACCTTGGAAGAGTTATTAGCACTACAAAAACATGCTGATAATTTGTTAACTTTAGTTAATAAATACCCTGAATCCTTGAACTGATGTATCGGCGATCAAATATCTTATCTTATATAATTAACATAATTGCTATGCTTCTTTTAGTACTGATGCCAACGTCCACATGCGTCTAAATATGCGCTTCTGGTGTTTAATGCGTATAGTTGTATGCGCTTGTGTGTGGTATTTTATCAGAGAACATGCGCAAAAAAAACTTTATTCATCATGAGAACACACAAAAACCGTAACAATTTAAAGTTTTACTGGAGGGAGACTCTGTACCAGGGTCGTCTGCTTAGGTACCTCCGTCTTTCCTATTTCTGCCGCAAAGCAGCAGTGCTTGCATTGCTGTGTTCCGGTTTGAAGGGTAAGATATGGCAGTGAAATTACTGGGTACAGTGACTTTACATCTTGTGTCACAAGTTGGCAACGTACACTGTGGTTCTTGTGGGGGTTGCAGTTTTGCTGCGAATCTCACAAGAGCCACATGTATTACATGTATAGGTCACTGTTACCACTTACCATCAGGTGGGCAGTTTGCATGTTTGCCAACTTTCAGCAATAAAAAAAAAAAAAAGATAAAATATCTGTGTTTACTTCAAAACATCTGTTTGTATTATATATTATTAGAAAAAGAAATTTCCGGAGAATGATATTAATTTCGAAAGTATTTATAACCGAAAATTCAATCCCTCTATTCAATCCAAATTTGCAAGCAGCAAAGACAATTATGCAAGTTGACCCAAAAACGTAGGTTTTATCAGTGCAAACTTATTTTCAATGACATTATTAACACAATAACATAAAAATATAAGGTAAGGTTATTAATAATAAGGTTATAAAATAATTATTCACCAAATCTTAAAAGGGATATTAATTTCAATTTAAGTTTAACATGGTAGTTTAACATTGCAAACGTACTACAAATGTGAAATAAATATTTTTAACAAACATCATTATCTAAATAAAAAGAGGTGTTTAACATCACATTTAATGGGATCCGAACCCATGTCTTTCTGTCGAATCATTAGCAAATGGTTTTAATTTTAATCTTTACAAATTTCCAATAATTACCAAAGACGATTATGACGTAATTAGTGTTACCCAAGAATTAATTATATGGGTAAACTATCGACAAATAATATGCTTTTTTATATCCAAGTAAAAGTTCAGTGACTAAAGTAAGTAATAACAAAATTATCTTACTGAAATTATTGAAATAAAAGAAAAAAAAATAACGTTTAGCTAAATAACTATTTGAGATTAAGTTTGATTGTTTTTGGTTGTAAAGTAGTATAAAACATGTTTTTACATCAAAATATATATCTAGTTTTTCATTTCTCCCTCTCCTTTGCTATGCCAAAATTATAATTATTAAGTATATGACAACTGCGAATACTCAATTATTTGTAGACAACTATTTGATTAAGAAACGTCGAATCCCGGTTTTCAAATCCATCAAAGGTCAGTCTAACACGTCATAAAACTTTTATGTTCGCACATAAACTCGTAAATGCACCCCATATGTCACAGAAATAAACCAAATCTATAAAATTCGCTTGTAAGAAAATTTCTTTTACACGGTATACGATCAAAGGAAATTCCTTTTACACGCTTGTTTGCAGTTTAACACTTATTAAAGCGATTTTTATCGAATACTAAGTTCGACATCACATATAGTGATGTACCACAGTGATATTTAGGTTAATGATAGATTTTATCCAAAAAATAATCGCATTTAAACGCAGCGGATAGAATTGCAAGTGCTTTTTTTACATTCGTTATTTCAAAGTCGAACAAAAGAGACAAAATGGATACTATTGTTTCGCAAGCAAGCGAAGCACGTATTTTCATTTCCGGAGCTGTGGTATGAACTATTAGATCAATCGACTATTACATAAACCAATCAAGATTCCAAGTCTCCATCACGGCCCTGGAAATTTCTCTAGTAACATAGCAGAGGTTATAATACAAAATGTTGTTAAACTATAACATCCTTGCAAGTTTTCTGTGTTTTCTATATAATATATCGCGATAATACAGGATAATAAATAAAGAAAAACTAAAACCTCTGACAATTAGGTTGAATTCAGAGCAATGCGTATCTGTACGGACAAAAGTCCGTGCAGGTCTCCGGACCAGGGATTCAAAAACACCTTTATAAGGATACACTTTCATAAGGGTTACACATTGAATCTGTTACAGAATTATTCCTGTTTCACTTATTTGGGTGTTTTGAAAACTTATAAAAATTTAACAGATGTAATGTTTTCTGTTACCAATATGTTAGAAACTGTTTTACGTTTAACTATCTATGTGTACATACACAGTACACTAACATAGGCATTTCAAAGTACCCAAATCATTAGTGAGCTGTCGCATAGTTATGCCAATGTGAACCTTATTGACTGTAACAGATATAAACACTTATGAACCGGTATTTTCTAAAACAGATTCAAAGTGTTATAGTTTCTTTCTGTTTAACTTTTAAAACAGAAATGAAAAACATTGTTCAGAACACTCTTTCGGATACCGCTAAAATCCCTGCTCCGGACAACTTTCCGTTTTTTCCGTTTTTCAACCAATTAACAGGCTGGTAAATTGACTTTGATAACTTATTTTAATAAAATAATTTGCTCCAGACGCACTGCGGGCTACCACCCTTTCTTGGTCGCTATTCCTACCTGTCGCACCAAGCGCTTCTCGAATTCTTTTATAATGCGCACAGCAAGGGAGTGGAACTCTCTCCCTGCGTCTGTATTTCCGAGTACATATAACCCGTCTGTTTTCAGGGGCCAGGGTGAATAGGCACCTTCTGGGTTAGCTCGTTCCATCGTGGATTCTGTCTTTGCCCCCGGGCTTGATTGGGATCAAAGGCGAACCCATTCTAAATAAAAAAAATAAAAAAATATATACTGCCGCTCATCTTTCTCCTCTGTGGTCTCATCATGCCACTATAAGAAAAAAAGCCTTTCTACCGGCGCAGAGCTAGGCAAGCAGGTATTATATTTCAAGAATAACATCTTTACTGTAGGGTATTTATTTAATGATTGCAGGCTGACATCATTATCCTTCAAATATTGCAATGAATTCAGGTTAATAGTGGTGTTTGCATTTGCACTATCACTAGCTAAAATCATCATAGAACATGTAGTAGGATTTTTTTTTTCTTTCTTGTATGATTATTGGGGTGTATTATTTTCTGCAAGGAACAATTCCTTTATATGTTCTCTATTTCATTTCATTTTATCATATTAATTAATAAATTTTTTGATGTTTACAAAACTTAACACAAAGTATTTTGCATTTTGCAAATACAAAATATGTTCTCAAAGGTATTTCAAATAAAATATAAAATGCTTTTCTAAAAAAAGTATTTACCTAAATACAAAATGGAAATAGGTATTTTGTATTTTGCATTTCAAATACTGTTATTTTTAAAATGTCACATCTCTGATAATATCTTTTTGATGAGGCGATCGCAAGTTTCAAGTTATATTAAAAATACACTGATAAAAAAATTGATTCGTTTTAACTCACGCTGCGATCACAGTATGTAACCGCTAGTGCAGTTTATTATACCTATTATTGTTTTTATGAACTGTAGCTGTGGATAAATTTGACGTGGTCGGTGTGGTTGAAATATATCAGAATAGCATGGCAGAACGTCAGCTGCCAGGACTTACTTTTGTTCTTAAACATGACAAGGAGTGGACCTATTTAGCTTAGAAATATTTATTTATAAAAGAAGGCAAACATTTAATATAATTCTTAAAAACCTAAGCAGATAAATTATTTTATTTCTTTTATTAAAAAGTTACCAAATCAACTGATTTCTTCAAACCTTCAACATTATTACATTCATCCTTAGAAAAATCTGTAAGAAATATTTGATACGAAGTATGTGTAACCAGAGGTTGTTGAAAATAGTACTCTTTCCCTGATGTATGACTCTAAAAGACACATAGATCTAAAGATGTACCATGACTTAAAAACTTTTAAACACGGCGGTGGATAAATCCACAGTTATAGAATCCGTCGCTAGGTTGTTCAGTAGATAGTACTACAAAGAGGTTCAAGACTCGATTGCAATACACTCTGTACTTGCCGCGATTGCGACACGATCGTGACCAGAGTGCGCGGTCGGCTTGCTACACCGAGACGGACCTAGGCTTTACCAGTATATAACTGACTCGGTTTCTTCATATGCTATTATCGCTTAAGGGTTTCGAGATAGACTATTGTTACTTCAGTATTTGTTAATTTAATTTTACTAAGGACGTCATTTAATATCAAAATAATAACATTTAAAACTTAAGACGCATTTGAAACTCTGTTACTGGAGTTCCAAACCACATTTGGCCTATTTATGCTACTTAGTAGGTACTTATATGAATATCAACTGTAAATAACATTATCTCTTTTGAAAGATATAATGACTACTACTCATAGTTTGTTTATTCAGGATTTGCATATTTCATACATGGAGACATATTACCTATCATAACAAAGTTAGCGGGATAGAATTGAGATTTCCCAAAATAACGAACAAAAAGAATCTTTCCTGTATATGCCTAGTATCCATATGCAAAAGGAATGAATTTTTAAGAGCTTCTTACATATATGTATCAGATAAATACTACACGAATGTTCATCTTTAACATGCAGGAAATTATGCACATCCGCGTTACATTCGTTAGAATTTGTTCCGGCTGTCTTGTGCAATAAAAGGCGGAGTTGTACTAGTAATATTTCGCTAATTCTGTTACGATATAATTTTATTAAACTTCTAGTAACCAATTAAGAAATACCATAGGTACTTACAAAAAAATTTACTTGCTCTAATACGACAATTGCATGTAAATATGTGTGGAATTCTAGCAACGATTGTATTTTTGCATTCAACATGTTTATTTACTTTATCAATTTGTTCTTTGTGTTAAAATTTAATTAGTCTATTAAAAAATAAATATTATTTGTATACAGTCCTGAAAGTGAGGTACGAGTATCAGATAATTAACAAAAGCATCTATTGTATCCTCAATTATTTATACAATGATGATGAGCAGGGATTCAAAAACACCTTTTTAAGGATACACTTTCATAGGGGTTACACATTGAATCTGTTACAGAATTATTCCTGTTTCACTTATTTGGTTTTTTTGAACATGTTTTGCGTCGAACACTTATAAAAGTGTAACAGATATAATGTTTTCTGTTACCAATATGTTAGAAACTGTTTTACGTTTAACTATATATGTGTATACACAGTACACCAACATAGACATTTCAAAGTACCCAAATCATTAGTGAGCTGTCTCATAGTTATGCCAATGTGAACCTTATTGACTGTAACTTATGAACCGGTATTTTCTAAAACAGATTCAAAGTGTTACAGTTTCTTTCTGTTTAACTTTTTAAACAGAAATGAAAAACAGTGTTCAGAACACAGCATGTGCATTAAATAACCCGTAATACTACTTAACGTTTACTTGAAAATTATAGCCGTCGAACAATTATATGTAGGCAGTTAAATTATAGTGGATCAGTGTAATAGCAGTTTCGATTTGACGCCAAGCCACAAATTCGGTCTGCGTCAGCTCACTAATTACTTGATTAGTCGAGTAATGGATCAGTGTTTTGCGTTCTGAGTGCTTTTAAATGTGGTACTACAGTAAATGTGTGGAACGGTATGCTGTTTTAAGTTGAAGTTTACGCTAAAGTGCCTTTACGACCATCAGAATAAAACACTTTTTTACGGATTTTTGCGCATGTTTTATTTTATTTTATATTTAATCCTGACGTTTCGACTCCTTTACAGGAGCCTTGATCACAGGATGACTAAAGTGCAAAAATCCGTAAAAAAAGTGTTTTATTCTGATGTGTAATGTGCGCGGAAGTGTAAGAACTAAATATGCCTTTACGACGTTTATACGATGACAATTTTGTGCGATGATTTCAATGGTTCGAAACTTTTTTCATGCTTTTACTGGTACAGGCGAGGATAATGCTTCATCAGTACTACATTATATAACAATAATACTTTGTGTGTTTGTTACCATAGTAATCATAAGCCTAAGAATAACAGTTCTTATATTCAATTAACGTTACCATAGCAACGCGTGGCCGGGTCATTAATTAACGTTACCATAGCAAATCGTGGCCGGGTCAGCTAGTTTTAGAATAAATACTAAATATGGTTTTTTTCTATTAATCTCTATAATATTCATCTCTTTTTGAAGCACAGCGAGAGATCATCAGAATAGCGAGACATCATCAGAGACCCTATTATTACTTTACCGATTATTAGCCCACATCACATTTTGGTCTATCACCCTAAATGTGCATGCGGATGCATAACAGGATATCCTATATAATGGTTTATGTTTATCGAGTCGAATTGAAGTTGTTCCAAATGTTAAGTAATGTGTTTTGTTTGGTAATTGCTTTTTATCTATAATCGTTATTTAATTACTGTAACCAGATGTTGTAATTAGAAGTAATAAATGCACTATATAACTATTGAAATGGTTCTTATTTATAAATATTTAAGTTACCTTTCTACTTGATATACCTACCTTCCTTTTATAAGAATAACCTCATATGAAATGAACGTACTGATTTTTCGTGTCAGTCGTATTACAGTCTAATCAATTTGATCGCGAACCGTAATTATCGGCTCTTAAGCAGAGTGTTGTCGAGAGCATGCAGAAATCACACGATTTATTAGGATATTATTGAATCGTGTGCAGCCAATCGATCTAGAATTGCGTTGTGGTTAGCAACTCGTTACGTTCGAAAAGTGTTTAAGTAAATCGACAACACTATAATATAACAGCTTCAAACTAAGTAGTATTATTTATTTTATTTAGAATGGCCCCACCCAAAGGAATAAATGATTTATAATATAAACATAATATTATGTTGTTATGCTTAGGGGCCGTCCATAAATTACGTCATCGATTTTTTCAGATTTTAGACCCCCCCTACAATCATCCTATCGTCATTTCTTAATGACCCCCCCCCCCCCCCTTCTCTCAAAATTGACGTCATTACCAGTTTGACAAAATTAAAACATTGCAGATTTGAGAAAAATAGGGTATTATACAGGGTGTCCCAAAAACGACACGTCACAGTGACACTGGAGTTAGGCCAGCACAAGAGGCATCGAACAAGCCTAACATGACCTCAGTAAAAGTTGCTCGGTTTTCAAGATATTTCCAATTTAAACTTTTTCTAAATTTTCAAGTTTCTTAACATGTTCAGTGCTAGCATTATGTTAGATAGCCCTCAGGTTTCCATTTTTCTTTTGCACTCTTGTTGCGAATAGTTGCTTAAGATGATAGAAGTGTTATTTCGTTGACAACTTATGTAAAATGTGGAAAAATACTGGATTGAACTTGAAAAAAATTGAACAACGAAAAATAACTTTCAACTTTGATCACTTGCCGTGAAAAAAATTTCAAAGAAACTAAATGAGCAAATAACTTTAAAAACTTGCATGTGTTATGCCAATTCCAAAATGGTATAACACATGTATCTTATTGGTTTAATAAGTTTACAGTAAATGCTCGAACTGTCTCCCTTGAACTCTAATACATAAGTGACATCGCCTAATAAAATTACGGCTCAATGTTCTTAAGCTGATTTCTGATATGGTGCGAGCTGCATCGAATACACGTCGCCGTAACTCTTCTTCGGATCTTATTGGTTTCGCATAAACTTTGTCTTTTAGACAACCCCAATAAAAGAAATCTAAGGGATTTAGATCCGGGGAACGCGGTGGCCATGAAATTGGCCCCTGTCGCCCAATCCATCTTTCGGGGAATGCGTTGCTTAGGTACTGACGTACTGGTAAGGCATAGTGTGCTGGGCAGCCATCTTGTTGGAACCACATCCTTCGTCTCAGCGCCAACGGAGTATCTTCCAATAATACAGGAAGGTTGTTTCGCAAATGTTCTAAATAATTTTGTCCATTCAGAACAGGCGGCAACTCGACCGGTCCCAATATTTGACCGTTGAAAATTCCCGTCCACAGATTAATTTTAAATTGGTACTGTGATCGGTCTTCTCTTTTTTCATGTGGGTTGTCTAATTGCCAGCTATGGATGTTGTGCAAATTGATATACCCATCCCTTTTGCAGGCTGATTCGTCGCTCCATAACACTTCATTGAAGAAATTTGGATTTTCTCTCCATTTCTGAATCATTGTCCGGCAAAACTGGACACGCGCAGCGTAGTCCGCCGGAAGCAGTGTTTGGACGCGTTGGATATGGTAGGGATGGTATTTGTGGCGTTTTAAAATTCGATGTGCCGAAGATTTGGGAACACCAGTGCGGCGTTCAATAATTCGCACTGAAGTTCCTGGCTCCTCTCGTACTTGCTCTAACACCACGTTGTCGTCAACAGTCCGAGGTCTTCCTTCTGAGTGACTCACTCCAGGTAATCTGCCATCACGATAAGCGTTCACAACTCTTAAGATCACTTCGTAAGTCGTCGGATTACGGATTGGATATCTTTCGGAGTATAATCTTGCAGCCAATCTTGCGTTGTACGAAACATTGCCTCGATTGGAAACCTGCCTGGTTTCGCCGTAAATCAAGTGCATGTCCGAGTAGTCACGGTGAGTGTATTGGGTACCACGATTTGCCATCGTTAATAAGACAGTTCCGTAAAGCAATATCAGTGTCCAACAGAGCGCCGAGTTGTCGTTCAAAACAGAAATCAGAGTCCAGAGAAAAGCCAAGTCGATTTAAATTAAGGAATACACGGAAACAAGGAACGCAGAGATTAACACGGTTGTCGTACGAAACGCAAGGTAACGAACTGTCGTAACAACTTGATTTGCAGTGCAGGGCCATAAGAATTAAAACTACAACCCCTCTTTCTTCTCCATTTCTTTGAAAAGATGATAACGACACGTACGTCAAAAACAAAGCTATTTGCTTACAATATCTAGCCGACAAAAGGGTAATAAACTATCCTTATCTTTCATTCTCATGCATTTGACAAACAAAAAAGCTAATAGATAACAATAACAATGCCTTATCGTTGCGCGTGACATTATTTTTTTACCTGCTAGCGGTAGCTTCCGGGGTTCCTAGTATTAGTGAAGCATTAAAAAATCGTATAATATTAAAATAAGACACATGTGTTATACCATTTTGGAATAAGCATAAGACATGCAAGTTTTTAACGTTATTTGCTCATTTAGTTTCTTTGATTTTTTTTTCACGGCAAGTGATCAAAGTTGAAAGTAATTTTTCGTTGTTCAATTTTTTCAAGTTCAATCCAGTATTTTTCCACATTTTACATTAGTTATCAACGAAATAACACTTCTATCATCTTAAGCAACTATTCGCAACAAGAGTACAAAAGAAAAATCGAAACCTGAGGGCTATCTAACGTAATGCTAGCACTGAACACGTTAAAAAACGTGAAAATTTTGAAAAAGTTTAAATTGACAATATCTTGAAAACCGAGCAACTTTTACTGAGGTCATGTTAGGCTTATTCGATGCCTCTTGTGCTGGCCTAACCCCAGTGTCACTGTGACGTGTCGTTTTTGGGACACCCTGTATGATTAAAACACACACTCTTTTATTCGCCGAGTCGCCGCCAATCTTCGTTTAATAAACACAGTGTCGCATACGAACTATTTTCATAGGTACGATGTTATTTATAGTTTTAAAAAATAATGTAGACATGCCTTGACTTTGTAATAAATAAATAATGAGTTCAATAATTAATACCATTAAATACTTGCAAAATATCACAAGAACACTATCTTTCCTTAGTATGAGACATGTATTTAAGTATAAGTATAGTATTTATGTACTTTTATTAATTATGTAATGTTGTAGTTATTTTTTAAGTATTGTGTTTATTATCAATACATAGTATAAAAAAAGTCGCTTTCGCTGTCTGTCCCTATGTATGCTTAGATCTTCAAAACTACGCAACGGATTTTGATGCGGTTTTTTTTAAAGGAAGGTTTATATGTATAATACATATAAGTACCACGGGCGAAGCCGGGGCGGGCAGCTAGTATTATATGTAATATTATTGTAAGAGTATTTTATCTGTAGTTATTACTGTATTTGTGTACATCTATGTTGCATTATGTATGTTTATTATGAGTTATTTTAGTATTGTACGCGCCTTAGCCGCCTCTCACATTTGCAGTCCCACTTACTAGGTGTGCTGGAAGAAATTTCTTTTAGAAATAAACTTTTTGTACGTGAACAATAAACTATAAATAAATAAATAAGAATGAAGTCAATTTCGAAACACCCCCCCCCCCCCATCTATCATTTACCGTCATCCGCAGCCCAACCCCCCCCCCCCTAATTTAGAATGACGTAATATATGGACGGCCCCTTATTACTCAATGCAAACGACAGCATTTTATACTAGTCGATGTAGATGTCCTTAACCGTGATAAAATTAACCGTAGCATAATTTGTGTGGATAATTTTGCTGTAAATACTTATTCACAATTTTATGATTATAAATCATATTGGAAGATTAATGACTGTAATTCATGATTAAAAAAAATCATTTATATAATAAAATGGCAGCGGGTTTACTTTAAGTCCTCTGATAGATTCTTACGCTAATTTTATACTAAACTGCGTCCAGTATCTTGTTATGTTAGAGAAATTGTTTCTATTTCAAAGGAAATGAAAAATGTAAAGACTTTGTTAATTTGTGTTGAAGAGAAACAGACTAATGAACATACAAATCGACTCATCTTAAAAACATTTTATGTAATAAAGTGAGCTTTATTTACACAACATATAGACACATAAAGTTGTGAAACAGTTTTATTGACGCGACATTTTCAGCGGATCTGTGCAACGAGCCTAAATAAATACGTTTTGACTTCGACTCTTCAGGGCGTTAACGAAAGGGACCTCATTTTACATTCGAATAATTTGGGTCACTAGATAGGAAATCTCATCTCTATGGATGTGTTCGGATGGTTAGATAATCTCCTTTATTACTGTGATTCTTGGTTATTGTAGACTCGACGAATTAGTTGAAAATGTGTTAAATTCAAATTAAGAATGACCTTCTAAAAAGTTTTGAATGGGTGCAAGTTCAGGCATCTCTGAAGTGTGCAATTGATTTTCTGAAGAACTTATTTGTAAATTAAAATACTAGGTCGTTGCAGTCGCTAAGCATAAAGCTTCCCTAGTATATTGGAGCGGAGCTAAATACTAAAAAAAATTCAATAATGTTTAGTAAATTTTAAAATTCCATAAGAATGAAAACATTCAAAAAGCGCGTGCTTTTTATTTCAATGGGAAATCCCATAGAGCCAATGTTTTCTGGTCATATTTTTTTTTATTTTTGCGGATTTCAAAATTCGGGTTACGCCACGTCATAATCTAGTAATGAACCTGTTGATTCGATTCCACACAAAAAATATTAAAATCGGTTAAGAACTCGAGAAGTTATGGCGTAACAAACATTGCGTCATTGAAGCTGATGCATGGGAGCTCCGCTCCAAATAAAGTATCTGGGCATTATGTGTCTTATTTATTCGACCGCAACTTATCGTGTGAATAAAATAAGTCAAACGCTTAATACTTCAATACAACATTAATATGACGAATATATAGTCATTATCTGTTAATACGTGTCTGGCCAATAAATTTACCTTACATTTAGCAAAGTTTGGTTAGAGCGTTGTTAACAATATAAACAGTTGCCTTGTGAAATTCTGGCATTTATTGTGGTTGTTGATTTGATTCGACAAGGCGTAATTATAATATTAATTCTCTTAATAATGTTGTAAAACACTTTGAGTCATTGAGTCCTGATTTTCAGACTTTTTTTGACTTCATTGGAATCTTTTGAGTCTTCTGACTACAGTTGAATCCCTAGTCTTCATTTTGAGACTCTGGCCGTTGCATCGAACAAGTAAGTGGACCAATTCTCTTAACATTTTGTCACTTTATTTAAATACAGTTCAAGCTAGTCTTGTGTTCTTTCTGGAAAAACTGATCCCTTTTAATACTCGTTTGAGTTCATAAGCAAGACTGGGGTCGTTTTAAAAACTCAGTTTAGAATTAATTTGACTAGACAGACCTTTGTTAAAAGTCTTAACCTTGACATGTGTTTGATAAGACTTCAGCTTTACTTTCAAACTTCAAAGAAATTATTTTACGTTTGAATCGTAAAAAAACTTCTAGTCTAATTTTTGGAGAACTTCAGTCTCAAATCATGCACAACACTACTTGTATACTAAATTGAACATTTTATAGTATCATACGTGATCGATTGCTTTTTTTTCTAAAAAACAATATTAGATATAAAATACGTGTGTAAAAAACAACTACGCCTCCGAGCCCTCAGATGGGATTCGAACCCACGACCTTTCGCTATCCGGGCGACTGCTCTGACCGCTGAGCTACCGAGACGCTGGCAAACGTGTCGAATTTTATAAACGTATTTCAACTTCTACTATGAGCTAGTATCGTTCCACCAATGTTGAACGCAAACTACCTTCAACATCGAAAGTAATATTTTTACAAATATTAAACAATCGATTAAGATGGAACCAGCTATAATTATGTTTTTAATTTAATTTTTTGCATTCACAATGCAATATTTCTATAAGATATAAAATACGTGTGTAAAAAACAACTACGCCTCCGAGCCCTCAGATGGGATTCGAACCCACGACCTTTCGCTATCCGGGCGACTGCTCTGACCGCTGAGCTACCGAGACGCTGGCAAACGTGTCGAATTTTACAAACGTATTTCAACTTCTACTATGAGCTAGTATCGTTCCACCAATGTTGAACGCAAACTACCTTCAACATCGAAAGTAATATTTTTACAAATATTAAACAATCGATTAAGATGGAACCAGCTATAATTATGTTTTTAATTTAGTTTTTTGCATTCACAATGCAATATTTCTATAAGATATAAAATACGTGTGTAAAAAACAACTACGCCTCCGAGCCCTCAGATGGGATTCGAACCCACGACCTTTCGCTATCCGGGCGACTGCTCTGACCGCTGAGCTACCGAGACGCTGGCAAACGTGTCGAATTTTACAAACGTATTTCAACTTCTACTATGAGCTGGTATCGTTCCACCAATGTTGAACGCAAACTACCTTCAACATCGAAAGTAATATTTTTACAAATATTAAACAATCGATTAAGATGGAACCAGCTATAATTATGTTTTTAATTTAATTTTTTGCATTCACAATGCAATATTTCTATAAGATATAAAATACGTTTGTAAAAAACAACTACGCCTCCGAGCCCTCAGATGGGATTCGAACCCACGACCTTTCGCTATCCGGGCGACTGCTCTGACCGCTGAGCTACCGAGACGCTGGCAAACGTGTCGAATTTTACAAACGTATTTCAACTTCTACTATGAGCTAGTATCGTTCTACCAATGTTGAACGCAAACTACCTTCAACTGGAAGGTAGTTTGCGTTCAACATTAGATTAGATAGCGAAAGGTCGTGGGTTCGAATCCCATCTGAGGGCTCGGAGGCGTAGTTGTTTTTTACACACGTATTTTATATCTTATAGAAATATTGCATTGTGAATGCAAAAAATTAAATTAAAAACAAAAACAATATTGTTTAAAACCAAACTCAGTTGAACGACATTCTTTTTAGGGGCAAAAAGGCCAATGAATAATGAATACTTATAATTTCGCCGCATTGTCCGTTCTAAGTTGTCAACTTTGTCAATGGCAACCTTCACCTATTAATGTGATATTGTTCAATCTCGGTTGGCGTCCTTATGTTTCCTTATTTGATAATGGAGACGGTATTGGAATTCAAATCACGAAATAACTGCAATCGATCAATACGGGGCAAGGTTTGTTGATTACATCTAATGAGGGCCTTATTACAATTAAAGTAATACTCGTCATTACGACGATGATGTAGTTTAAGTCCCTTGCTGGTATTATGTGAGACAAGCGTGAATAAAAACAAACTAAAATATCAAAAGAATAAATGACAAATCCAGTCTAAAGAATTTTTTAAAATGGATAATCACTACATAGTATAAAACAAAGTCGCTTTCTCCGTCCCTATATCCCTATGTATGCTTAAATCTTTAAAACTACGCAACGGATTTTGATGCGGTTTTTTTAATAGATAGAGTAATTCAAGAGGAAGGTTTATATGTATAATACATGCATAATATAGTGGAGCATTGGCTCCGTGCGAAGTCGGGGCGGGTCGCTAGTTACAATTAAAGTAATACTCGTCATTACGACGATGAGGTAGTTTAAGTCCCTTGCTGGTATTATGTGAGACAAGCGTGAATAAAAACAAACTAAAATATCAAAAGAATAAATGACAAATCCAGTCTAAAGATTTTTTTAAAATGGATAATAAATGTGGATATCCAGAATGAATTCACTACCACCAGAATTAGAAACCGTTTCTTTTGGCAAATGTGGTTTCCCACCTGATCTAATTTAATCGTCACTATCTATTTCAGGGACGCTTCAGTTCAGCAGTCTTTTGATTTAAAATGCTGATGAACTACATTACATATAACCACTTTGAACACTTTCTGTCTATTGAAAATAAGAATTGATAATTTACTTGAATGTGAGTAATACACATACATTTGCCCTTCACTGGATTCGAACCACTGACAATGAACTTAGTTGTTAAGAAGATATACTTACCACTAGATCAACAGTAAGTTTAGATGCAGCTAAAATAGTAACTTATCAAAATTACAACTAAGTATTTATGTAAGTTAAAGCAAATAATGCCACATTGTAACAGTTAACCCACGCATCTATGTATATTTACCAATTTTCAGTTATTAGCAATGGTATTTGTCGAAGAAGATGGTATAACTCGAATTACCTGAAACAAAAATAAGTCAATTTAACAACAACAGAATAAACAAATGTTAAAAGATTAAACTTATTTCTAGATAGTACTTATATAAGATTAACCAATCAGTTTTATTCTTATAGTACAGATTTAAAAGAAAATCCAATATTGTCGTTATGTCTGTTTGTATTTTTACACCCACTTATACTATCAACCAAACATACACACACACACAAAATCTGGTTTGACTGGAAGAGACCCTTATAGAGATAACTCCAAGCAAACAATGTAATAGTTTTTTGTTACACGTTGTAAATTTAAGTGCAATGAAGAATATTTATATTATTCAAAAATATTTTGTACAAAGTTAAATATGGCTTCACTAACATTATTTTTGCTTATTCTTAATCATTTTAATTTTATAATAATTAACTAAATAATTATTAGTTACTGTATCCATACTGTTAAGAAACATTAAGATAACAAGGTCTTTACATATCCATTGGCTCTAATAAAAGTCGATTAATGGTAGCGTGACTTCTTTACGTACAGGTGTAATAGTTCGTATCAGCGTTTATTACATGCAATGCACGTACAGTATACGCGTTGTGCTCAACAACGCAACGATTTGAATAATTGTTATGTTTAATTGATGCTAGCGAGGTTTATTGCCCGTTTTGTATATTTGTTCTGAATGAAGTGTAACACACATTTTAAACTCCATTTGAAGTCCAACATTTTTTTATGCACAGAGGGCTGAGTCTAACTTTTCAAATGTGAAAATGCTACTTCAGCGTTCGAGTTGAATTGAGATTTATTTTCATTATATTAAGGCGTATCATACAAATATTAATTCGAGCACAATAGGGACGTTTGCATATTTAAACACCTACTCTCGAGCTCCTCATGCCGTGTGACATTTCAACAGTTTTTAGTTCTATTTTGGAAATATGTAGAAATAAAAAAGGGATCGGCAAACCGAGCGCTTGCCCTTTTCATTTGAAGCATGAACCTCTCGCAAATAGATTTAAAGGTCAGCACAATATAAGAATAAAATGTTTATATATTACTCTAAAATAATCGATAATTTTATCGCCTTCGCCTTGAATATGTTCGAGTAATGTCCACGCTGAAAAAATTAAATTCATAAATGATTACACACATTAATTAATGACGTCCATCTTATATTGTTTAAAACTTTCATGGTCACTAAAATTATAGTAATATAAGTTATATACGAAATTGTTACCATGTACCTTGTTTTTATTGAGTTTCCTATATTTCGGCACTGTTGCAAGCGCGTTGCTCCGTGATCATGATGCTTGCAACAATGCCGAAATATCGGAAACTCAATAAAAACAAGGTACATGGTAACAATTTCGTATATAACTTATATTACTATGACGTTCATCTTCCTTAAAAAAGCAGAACTAGAGCACGCATTTCAGCTTTTTATATCCAACGCTTCGATCAACACGTGTAAAACTCTTACACAGCTCGTAAAACAAAACAACACTGTGTTTGATCCAAGCAACCAGGGCAAGTGTGGCCCTGGTCAACGGTACTTAGCAATTACGTAAACAAGTTTCAACCGCTAACCTTTCGAACTGAAACTTGGGAGTAATTTGACACCGTGACTGGTGCATTTTGGCGTGAGCCTTTTTTTAATTTGATCGCTCTCTCCATTGATCTATGACCGTGGAAAGTTCAGCTAAATACCCTGTTATTTAAAGAAAAATGTGATTCATTAATCATTTTAATTAAAATACCTTCATAGTTGGAAATAAGCATTATGCTTGTGTGTGAGAAATTTTATTATATAAACGGGCAATTTCAATAGGATAGTTAAATATACAGAATCGTATATTATTTGTAATAATATACAAAAAATAGACACTACAATTCAATGTATTTATAGATGAAAATAATTTGTTGCTAAACATTTCGCTAGGTAACATACCTACCATACCTACCTAAACACTCCAAGAAAAAACATAGTAGCAAAGATTTTTTTCATTCCATAATATTTCTTTTCACTGGTGCTACGGTTTTTAATGATAATGATTTGTTGAAGAAATCATTTAACTAAGTACGATGAGCAAAGCACATAAATACAGTAACAAGAATTTAATAATCAACAATAGGGAAAGGAGTAGGCCATTAGTGAATCCGTTTCGCGGAAAATGGAACACATTGTCTCTAAGAATCGTCACTAATTCCGTTATAAATTAGCCTGGCTTTATTCATTCTTAAGCGTAACTAAGAAGTAAATAGTATTTATCAATCTTGTTTGGTAGAATATTAGTTTTCCATAAAGATAAAGATTATGAGGTCTTTGAGACAAAGTGATATTCCTTATACGGCGGAACTCTCACGACGACTGTTAAAGTTTACAAAATCATTCTTTCAGAAATTATAACTGTTGATTAATTTATGAATGTGTCATAAATTCGTTTCTAATCTAAGAATATTTTAAGATTTTTAGGTATGTACTCGATACTATGTGGTTATGCTTCTTTGTATGATAGGTATTTAAAAAAATAAAAAGTTTCACCCAACTTTCTTTTAAGTGACCATTTTACAACTATGTGTAATTGTTTGAACTAATAAATAAATAAAGATAACTGTCACTTGAATAAACATTTGGCGAGACACCATTATCTATTTTAAACCACATTGTTCTACGTTTACTTAGGATTTTACAAACACGCCGTAGGTCAAGATGTGTAAAGCGGAGTAAAGGGTCCAGCATAAGTACTCTAGTATAAGTAATACCCCAACGGCGACCCAGCGAAATGTGTTAAAGTTCTGGCATAAACACAGTTTCTGCACGTAATCCCTTAATAAGAAACTATAACTTTACGTATGACTATATACATCACTGATATTGCCATTAGTTGGGGTTTCTCTGGTAGCTCTCAGCAGAAATACTGCTTGGCGAATAGTGAGGACGGACCTTTCCGAGAAATAATGTGTATTATGTTGATAGCTCGTGATTTAGGATGACATTGTCTTTAGAAGTATGTTCGTATTGCACGCATAATTTTATATTCTCAGTTAAATATTTCATTAAAAGAAAAATGCAAATGCTTTGGATTTTGCCCTTAACTATTCTTTATATTATGTATCATGTAAAGTGCACAGTAAAAATAAGTTGGGTCAATTTTTAGCACAGTTATTAAACATTCAACATTAAATTAGATAGCTTTTTTAAATATAGACAGCAAATGATTACGTTTGCTGTTGCATTGCGAAAATTTAGAAGATCTATGTAACAGTGTTCAAATCTGCAACTGATATAGGTACGTAGTTTAAAAGTAAGTAAATAATGTTAACAATTTCTTAAAGCTGGTAAGAGCATTATACTTCGCCAGAAAGAGCGGATTCAAGTTTAATCCGAAAAACATTCGCTGAAATAACTTTTATTATTCGTAATTTGCTATCTATAATTATCAAATTATAATTCTTTTGGTAACGGAATTTAAACTATGGACTTATTTGTTATCAACATTATTCTCCATCAGTGTATAGAACAATGAATTTAACGGACACGTAAGAAATGTTATATCGCCACATTTCAAGGTAAAAGGAAAACATCTAATAAATCGAGAACACACTTGTAACGTGTAATCTTATAGAAAAGAAAGCCTTCGTGGGAGCTCCGAATAGTAATTATTGGAAACAATTGTGTGCTATTGTATACCTTGCTAGACCGGTATGTGTGCTATTACTGATGGTCTTATACGAACGGAAATAAAGACTAGATTGTCGCGACAAACTTTAAGCGATCAGAAAACCTGTATAAGGAAGGGAAGATAAACGATACGATACAATATCCTGAGCATGAACTTCGTACCATTTAATTAGCTTGTTGCTTGTATTCTATTGAAGGTTTCGTTGAATATCGAAGCACTCGTGTGCATGTTGTTAAACAACTGAGTTGTTGCCCAACCAAGAGAACAATGGGATGGTGTATCTTAGAATTTATGCTTATTTTCATGTTAAATTTTGCTTTCGGCTTGACTTGAGCCGCTTCACAAAGATAAAATAAATAAATAAATATTTCTTACATTCACACCAATTAGCCTAGCCCAAAGTAAGCACTGTAAGGCTTGTGTTATGGATACTAGGGTAACGGATAGATATACATATATGATACATAAATATGTAATATTCATAGAAATATATAAAAACACCCATGACTCAGGAACAAATGCTAGTATTCATCATACAAACATCTGCCCCTTCCGGGATTTGAACCCAGGACCGTCGGTGCGAAAGGCAGGATCGCTACCGTTGCACCAAAAGATATTTATAATCTATATGAACCTTTTTAATAATTAGGATGTAACCTTGTGTTATTTATTAAGTTATTTGTCTCTATTGGATACATTTTTAATGGATCACGTAAACTAATTCATCTTATTTGAACTCTAATATTATCAAAGTCCAGCAGTGGGCGTCGTACGGCTGATATGATGATGATGATGATGATTATCAAAGTTGCAAAGAATACCTTAATACTTTTTGGTTAAAATAATACTTGTATATAAAAGAATATATTTTATTCCATTCAATTTAATTTTTGCCTTATCGCCTAATTGTAAACTAGGAGAGAATGAATCATAGATATAGTGTATAAAGCTGGCACCTAGTACATAGGCTTAGGAGAAAATAGAAAGAAACTGGTTCCGTATTTATTCTGAACAAAATCAAAACTTAACTCAAGGAATGCTGAAGAAACAAGAAAGTGCATCGATCCACTGCAGGTGCATAGCAAATTGGCCTGAATTTACCTGTCCCGTTTTATTCTGCTTTATTGACGCAGAAAGCTGTCTGTGTTTACTACTCATTGTCTTATTGGCTTAGCTAACTCGACTTTCAGTCTGGAGTTAATACTTGTTTTAATAAACTTAACTTAATATAGGCTTTCAATCTGTTTAGATAAATAAAGGCTTTTTGTTTTTGTGTTCGAGATATCTTTATCTATATCAAGACTGTGGTTCTGACTTGATGCAGAAATTAAAAAGTCATCGAATGTTGTTAATAAACATAAGAAACCGTAAAAATGACACACAACAATCTGCAGAATTGTTATTAAAAAAATTCTTTAAGCCAACCGTTGTTGTATGAAAAGCTACTCTGACAACATTGTCGAATAAGTATGCACAAAATACGCACTTTCTTATTTTTTTTTTATTTTTACCAGGTAGCTTTAACGAAAGCAGTAAGAGTCACGATTCACTTTGATGCAGTTTTGTATTTGGAGAATTGATGAATATTTTTAAGCCCTTTTTAAATAACTCTTTAAAAACAATTGTTTTTGTTTTAACATCTGTTAATCTAAATGTCCAATAATAACTTTTCTAAATGCCCCAAAAACAAAGCACATTATAAACAAAGTTAATAATGTAATCAAATACTTTAAATACAAACCCAAGAAAACTAACAAGTTTGTATTGTATCCGAAGTTTACTTAATGTAAGTATTCGTTTACATTCTGTATTAACTTAAATAGTTTCGTAATAGGTAAGTTTATGGATTTGGAAACTTTGCTTCAAGAGCCCAGAGCAAGTCAGAAACTTAATCAATCCCAAGTACAGTCAACAGCTCCCGTATCTGTCTCATTTTATTAGTTTTATTGAACCGTTTGGGAAGATTTTTCATTTCTTAGTTCTCCTTCTATTGACATACAAGTATGAGCATTAATATATACATATAAACATTGTATACATATATAGGCAAGAAAATAGAAATCTAACTTATAATAACTTTAAGTGTGGCCGTGCTGGACATGCTCCAATTTTACGTCATGTGATCTATAAGCGATAATTTTTCAATGGATTGTTTGCTTACTGAATTTGCACAAGTGGTTATTATAAAAAATTGGTTGTCTGTAAAGTCGATTTACAGATGATAATTTTACGTGATAACGTCATAAGAAAACATTGATGACAAAAAGCATACTTTTATAGTCTTTTATAGTAGAATCCAGTGAAGGGCAAATGTATGTGTATTACTCACATTCAAGTAAATTATCAATTCTTATTTTCAATAGACAGAAAGTGTTCAAAGTGGTTATATGTAATGTAGTTCATCAGCATTTTAAATCAAAAGACTGCTGCTAAAAATTAAATTCATAAATGATTACACACATTAATTAATGACGTCCATCTTATATTGTTTAAAACTTTCATGGTCACTAAAATTATAGTAATATAAGTTATATACGAAATTGTTACCATGTACCTTGTTTTTATTGAGTTTCCTATATTTCGGCACTGTTGCAAGCGCGTTGCTCCGTGATCATGATGCTTGCAACAATGCCGAAATATCGGAAACTCAATAAAAACAAGGTACATGGTAACAATTTCGTATATAACTTATATTACTATGACGTTCATCTTCCTTAAAAAAGCAGAACTAGAGCACGCATTTCAGCTTTTTATATCCAACGCTTCGATCAACACGTGTAAAACTCTTACACAGCTCGTAAAACAAAACAACACTGTGTTTGATCCAAGCAACCAGGGCAAGTGTGGCCCTGGTCAACGGTACTTAGCAATTACGTAAACAAGTTTCAACCGCTAACCTTTCGAACTGAAACTTGGGAGT
This sequence comes from Calamotropha paludella, assembly GCA_927399485.1. Taxonomy (NCBI): domain Eukaryota; kingdom Metazoa; phylum Arthropoda; class Insecta; order Lepidoptera; family Crambidae; genus Calamotropha; species Calamotropha paludella. Next base: position 13,799,714 of record OV656812.1, read on the forward strand.
AATTTGACACCGTGACTGGTGCATTTTGGCGTGAGCCTTTTTTTAATTTGATCGCTCTCTCCATTGATCTATGACCGTGGAAAGTTCAGCTAAATACCCTGTTATTTAAAGAAAAATGTGATTCATTAATCATTTTAATTAAAATACCTTCATAGTTGGAAATAAGCATTATGCTTGTGTGTGAGAAATTTTATTATATAAACGGGCAATTTCAATAGGATAGTTAAATATACAGAATCGTATATTATTTGTAATAATATACAAAAAATAGACACTACAATTCAATGTATTTATAGATGAAAATAATTTGTTGCTAAACATTTCGCTAGGTAACATACCTACCATACCTACCTAAACACTCCAAGAAAAAACATAGTAGCAAAGATTTTTTTCATTCCATAATATTTCTTTTCACTGGTGCTACGGTTTTTAATGATAATGATTTGTTGAAGAAATCATTTAACTAAGTACGATGAGCAAAGCACATAAATACAGTAACAAGAATTTAATAATCAACAATAGGGAAAGGAGTAGGCCATTAGTGAATCCGTTTCGCGGAAAATGGAACACATTGTCTCTAAGAATCGTCACTAATTCCGTTATAAATTAGCCTGGCTTTATTCATTCTTAAGCGTAACTAAGAAGTAAATAGTATTTATCAATCTTGTTTGGTAGAATATTAGTTTTCCATAAAGATAAAGATTATGAGGTCTTTGAGACAAAGTGATATTCCTTATACGGCGGAACTCTCACGACGACTGTTAAAGTTTACAAAATCATTCTTTCAGAAATTATAACTGTTGATTAATTTATGAATGTGTCATAAATTCGTTTCTAATCTAAGAATATTTTAAGATTTTTAGGTATGTACTCGATACTATGTGGTTATGCTTCTTTGTATGATAGGTATTTAAAAAAATAAAAAGTTTCACCCAACTTTCTTTTAAGTGACCATTTTACAACTATGTGTAATTGTTTGAACTAATAAATAAATAAAGATAACTGTCACTTGAATAAACATTTGGCGAGACACCATTATCTATTTTAAACCACATTGTTCTACGTTTACTTAGGATTTTACAAACACGCCGTAGGTCAAGATGTGTAAAGCGGAGTAAAGGGTCCAGCATAAGTACTCTAGTATAAGTAATACCCCAACGGCGACCCAGCGAAATGTGTTAAAGTTCTGGCATAAACACAGTTTCTGCACGTAATCCCTTAATAAGAAACTATAACTTTACGTATGACTATATACATCACTGATATTGCCATTAGTTGGGGTTTCTCTGGTAGCTCTCAGCAGAAATACTGCTTGGCGAATAGTGAGGACGGACCTTTCCGAGAAATAATGTGTATTATGTTGATAGCTCGTGATTTAGGATGACATTGTCTTTAGAAGTATGTTCGTATTGCACGCATAATTTTATATTCTCAGTTAAATATTTCATTAAAAGAAAAATGCAAATGCTTTGGATTTTGCCCTTAACTATTCTTTATATTATGTATCATGTAAAGTGCACAGTAAAAATAAGTTGGGTCAATTTTTAGCACAGTTATTAAACATTCAACATTAAATTAGATAGCTTTTTTAAATATAGACAGCAAATGATTACGTTTGCTGTTGCATTGCGAAAATTTAGAAGATCTATGTAACAGTGTTCAAATCTGCAACTGATATAGGTACGTAGTTTAAAAGTAAGTAAATAATGTTAACAATTTCTTAAAGCTGGTAAGAGCATTATACTTCGCCAGAAAGAGCGGATTCAAGTTTAATCCGAAAAACATTCGCTGAAATAACTTTTATTATTCGTAATTTGCTATCTATAATTATCAAATTATAATTCTTTTGGTAACGGAATTTAAACTATGGACTTATTTGTTATCAACATTATTCTCCATCAGTGTATAGAACAATGAATTTAACGGACACGTAAGAAATGTTATATCGCCACATTTCAAGGTAAAAGGAAAACATCTAATAAATCGAGAACACACTTGTAACGTGTAATCTTATAGAAAAGAAAGCCTTCGTGGGAGCTCCGAATAGTAATTATTGGAAACAATTGTGTGCTATTGTATACCTTGCTAGACCGGTATGTGTGCTATTACTGATGGTCTTATACGAACGGAAATAAAGACTAGATTGTCGCGACAAACTTTAAGCGATCAGAAAACCTGTATAAGGAAGGGAAGATAAACGATACGATACAATATCCTGAGCATGAACTTCGTACCATTTAATTAGCTTGTTGCTTGTATTCTATTGAAGGTTTCGTTGAATATCGAAGCACTCGTGTGCATGTTGTTAAACAACTGAGTTGTTGCCCAACCAAGAGAACAATGGGATGGTGTATCTTAGAATTTATGCTTATTTTCATGTTAAATTTTGCTTTCGGCTTGACTTGAGCCGCTTCACAAAGATAAAATAAATAAATAAATATTTCTTACATTCACACCAATTAGCCTAGCCCAAAGTAAGCACTGTAAGGCTTGTGTTATGGATACTAGGGTAACGGATAGATATACATATATGATACATAAATATGTAATATTCATAGAAATATATAAAAACACCCATGACTCAGGAACAAATGCTAGTATTCATCATACAAACATCTGCCCCTTCCGGGATTTGAACCCAGGACCGTCGGTGCGAAAGGCAGGATCGCTACCGTTGCACCAAAAGATATTTATAATCTATATGAACCTTTTTAATAATTAGGATGTAACCTTGTGTTATTTATTAAGTTATTTGTCTCTATTGGATACATTTTTAATGGATCACGTAAACTAATTCATCTTATTTGAACTCTAATATTATCAAAGTCCAGCAGTGGGCGTCGTACGGCTGATATGATGATGATGATGATGATTATCAAAGTTGCAAAGAATACCTTAATACTTTTTGGTTAAAATAATACTTGTATATAAAAGAATATATTTTATTCCATTCAATTTAATTTTTGCCTTATCGCCTAATTGTAAACTAGGAGAGAATGAATCATAGATATAGTGTATAAAGCTGGCACCTAGTACATAGGCTTAGGAGAAAATAGAAAGAAACTGGTTCCGTATTTATTCTGAACAAAATCAAAACTTAACTCAAGGAATGCTGAAGAAACAAGAAAGTGCATCGATCCACTGCAGGTGCATAGCAAATTGGCCTGAATTTACCTGTCCCGTTTTATTCTGCTTTATTGACGCAGAAAGCTGTCTGTGTTTACTACTCATTGTCTTATTGGCTTAGCTAACTCGACTTTCAGTCTGGAGTTAATACTTGTTTTAATAAACTTAACTTAATATAGGCTTTCAATCTGTTTAGATAAATAAAGGCTTTTTGTTTTTGTGTTCGAGATATCTTTATCTATATCAAGACTGTGGTTCTGACTTGATGCAGAAATTAAAAAGTCATCGAATGTTGTTAATAAACATAAGAAACCGTAAAAATGACACACAACAATCTGCAGAATTGTTATTAAAAAAATTCTTTAAGCCAACCGTTGTTGTATGAAAAGCTACTCTGACAACATTGTCGAATAAGTATGCACAAAATACGCACTTTCTTATTTTTTTTTTATTTTTACCAGGTAGCTTTAACGAAAGCAGTAAGAGTCACGATTCACTTTGATGCAGTTTTGTATTTGGAGAATTGATGAATATTTTTAAGCCCTTTTTAAATAACTCTTTAAAAACAATTGTTTTTGTTTTAACATCTGTTAATCTAAATGTCCAATAATAACTTTTCTAAATGCCCCAAAAACAAAGCACATTATAAACAAAGTTAATAATGTAATCAAATACTTTAAATACAAACCCAAGAAAACTAACAAGTTTGTATTGTATCCGAAGTTTACTTAATGTAAGTATTCGTTTACATTCTGTATTAACTTAAATAGTTTCGTAATAGGTAAGTTTATGGATTTGGAAACTTTGCTTCAAGAGCCCAGAGCAAGTCAGAAACTTAATCAATCCCAAGTACAGTCAACAGCTCCCGTATCTGTCTCATTTTATTAGTTTTATTGAACCGTTTGGGAAGATTTTTCATTTCTTAGTTCTCCTTCTATTGACATACAAGTATGAGCATTAATATATACATATAAACATTGTATACATATATAGGCAAGAAAATAGAAATCTAACTTATAATAACTTTAAGTGTGGCCGTGCTGGACATGCTCCAATTTTACGTCATGTGATCTATAAGCGATAATTTTTCAATGGATTGTTTGCTTACTGAATTTGCACAAGTGGTTATTATAAAAAATTGGTTGTCTGTAAAGTCGATTTACAGATGATAATTTTACGTGATAACGTCATAAGAAAACATTGATGACAAAAAGCATACTTTTATGAATTGGATTGAATTACTATCACTGAATTATCATCATTTTTTATAATACAAAGAAGGAGTCAATTGAATTTCTTTCAATAAATCAATTATTTTGTAACTGAAAGTTTACAGATAACTTACAAGTAAGAATGTGCTATTAACAATTTATTTACGACTGATATACATCTGTGATATTTAAGATCCTCCACAGTTGACTTTTATACGATCGCTTATATGAGTCATAATATTGTTTTAGTCAAAATTGTTACATAACCTATTTATTTATCTTTATAATTTCTATATAATATAATCTTTATAATCTTTGATTATATTATTTTTATTAATAATCAAAGAATAAATATATGAGATTATATCGCTTATCAAATTATTAAAATACAAGAATTAATTACCTTTTTTGCCACAATTATTATTGTAATAAGCAATGGAAACCACATTAACTTTTCGTTTCACTTTATAAAAGTTGACAAAACAGTTCACGTGTAGATTGTGTGCTGCCGCTCTCTTCTACTCGGATACATCGGCCGTGGAGTGGAAGAGAGATACATGCGTCACAAGCCGAACGCTTAGGCCGATCGTGCCTCTCTATCGCTTGTTCCGCTTGCACGTTCGGCTCAGGCGTCACGTGACAAGAGTCATGCTTTTTCATGCGTGCAGCCGGCGTTGATTGATTTATAAGACGTTATCACGACATATATATATATATATATATATAATGTCTTTATTATATGAAATATTATTTTGTCCACAGAGTTATAAGTTCCAGTATCCACATTAGTTATTTAGTGTTAGAATTGATTGTACACATGCAGCCTTGCTTCATTGCCGTGACACATATTCCAAGTACAGACAAACCAGTAGCGAATCACGATTGCTTCACCATTTACAGAAGCTATTTCTGGGTTAGATCAATCCAGACACATGTGGCTGACGACAATTTCTCCGGTGGTGTTAGTTAATTGTAATTCCATTCGGTGACAATTACTATTTTAATGTTAAATGAATTATCTTACAAGATTGCTCCTAAAACGAACGTTATGAAAAGCCAGTAAAGGTCATAAATATCATTAACTCAGTTAAAAACCAGGTTTGTGACCAAATTCAAATTCTAACATTTACGTTTTTAATTCCGAGCCCTCAGATGGGATTCGAACCCACGACCTTTCGCTATCCGGGCGACTGCTCTGACCTGTTTTTTTTTTTACACACGTATTTTATATCTTATACAAATATTGCATTGTGAATGCAAAAAAAATAAATTAAAAACATAATTATAGCTGGTTCCATCTTAATCGATTGTTTAATATTTGTAAAAATATTACTTTCGATGTTGAAGGTAGCTAGCATTCAACATTGGTGGAACGATACTAGCTCATAGTAGAAATTGAAATACGTTTGTAAAATTCGACACGTTTGCCAGCGTCTCCGGCATTCGTCACGTTTGCCAGCACTGTAAAATTAAGTACCTTAAATTCATTAAACAATTTTATATAAAAGACGTTTAAGAATAATTACAAAATTTTAATTTGGTGGTGAGAATGAGATACACGATACTTAGGTTACTCAACGTTTCATTAAGAGAAGTATTCAAGTTCTTCTTTAAGTTGATTGTAAAAGGGTGGGAATGCTCTCGACGTTGTCGTAATATTGCTGTATTGCTGTAATACATGTACTTATTAATATTTTTGTGCCGGTAATATTAAATATTGCCGTTTATAATTGCTTTTAATAATAACAATATTTCTTACATTCACATCAATTAGCCTAGTTAAAAGTAAAAACTGTAAGGTTTGTGTTATGCGTGCTAGTGTATATATGATACATAGATATTTCATATTTATAAAAATATATATTATATAAATACAAACAAATGTTCTTTTTCATCATACAAACATCTGCCCCTTCTAGGACTTAAATCCAGGATGGTGAGTGCAAAAGGCGCTAACGTTGCACCAAACGGTCGTCATAATATGACATACAAAGTGATATACTGTAAGTTTTTATTTCGTGTCTTTTGTGACTAAATTCATAATTATTTATCCATTGTTAAGGCTAATAGGTTTTTCTTGACTATACGTTATGAGAATACCATACAGAGGATACACCATAATCCATCACGTAGATGCAATAAAGATTGCGGAATATGCAAAGACTTCAAATGTGGAGTAATTCAATTTTCCTTACGTTTAAGTCATGGAGAATATAATACAAAATAACAGTCCTTTATGGTGAGCCTACTTACGATACAATTGCTCATCTTTAAAGCATAACACAGTAACTATTACTTCAGCGTGTGCTAACAAAACCTTTAACTTCCTTGATTATCCAAAACTGCGGCCTGGGAGAGCGGAAATAAATTAGCTTTAGTACTCACTCCTTAATACCGTATAGGTACCTACTGTGAATTTGGACCAAAAAGCTGCAAGGGCTGTCGCTCCCGTGTTCAATTAGGAGTTCAAGAGTTGGAAATTTGCAGCTCAAAACTTATAATTTATCATCCACATAATTTAGCTACAGGATAACGTATAAGCTGGAAGTGGTTGTATGAGAATTATATTATACAACAATGTAAAATCTGTTCGTTGACTGAAGGTATACTTGTGTTATAAATTAAGATATATACCGATACACGATAAAGTGACAATATTGCATAACTACTTTGACTGAGGCTGAAACTGGCAGCAGAAAAACAGCAGCATTTTGCAACGACCAAATTTTCTAGAACTTTTTGGAGACATTTCAACATGTATAATTTAACATTCTAGTAGCTATTCAAGCGCTCTTTAATACCTACTAGAATGTGAAATTATACATGTTGAAATGTCTCCAAAAATTTCTACTAAATTTGGTCGAAGCAAAAAGCTGCTGTTTTACTGCTGCCAGTTTCAGCCTCATCTACTTTGGCTGTGACTTTGACTTGTTATATTATCAACATACTACAAATTCGCTTTACTCATTCAAGCTTGTAAATGTTTAAACTATTCTTTCTTTTAATAGTTATTTTTATAATTTCGTGCATGGCTAGTAAATACACAAATAAGTTTCTCACATGATTACATTTCTAGTTCAAAACAGTAAGGATATTATTGTCATTTCATCGTCACTTATTTAATTTGTAATGGTAAATACAGAAACGCAAAAAGGTCACTATTGCTGTATAATTATACTTAACGGTGAATCAATCGTACTAGATAGTTAATAGCTTGATTCTATACTTATATCTTTTGAAACTGTTTTATAAGACAGGACTATATTATTAATTTAAATTAACAATAACAATTAATAAAAAAACTAAATCGAAAACATTTAAATGACTCCGTGGTATGTGAAAAGTTTTTTTTTTTAAGTGCGTCACAAAAACAATGCCATTGTTACCTACTTTAACAACTAATTTTGTTATCTTTAACAAAACAAACGAATGATATTGTATTTATTCATTTGTATGAGGAAATATAATAAACTTGGAGAAAAAACAAACTTGGCTGATAAATAAAAACTAATTAACAGCCGTTGGTTGAAATAGTTTTATTACAATGTAAAGTTAATAAAAAAACTTTAGTATTTTTAGATACTTCATCCGTACAAATTAAAAGACTTATCTTTACGAGAATAGAGCGAAGGAACAACATAATTTGTGCGTCGATAAAGTGGGGCTCTAATAAATCAGAACGGAGAATTCTGTTACAGGGTTGCCACTATTCAGAAACGGGTGAAACTTTAACTCTTTGACTGAACGACTATTTGGAAATATTCGATGGCAACGTATAAATTATTACAATCCTGGTCACAGCGTCCACCCGCATGATTTTCTTTCCGAGTTGATTTTCCTTCCAGTGTTTTCATCTATAGATAGGCATGTAAAATCATTAATAGGAAAGGCCTCTATTTAGTTTGGAACTAAATAACCGGCGGTACTGTCCAAAAGTGCTTCACAAGCCTTTAGGCTCATATTTTGAGCAAAATATTGTTTTGTTAAATTTGCTTCGTCAGTCATTCGCTATCGACTAGTGAGAAAAGTGGGAACAACAAAAATTCTGTAATACATTCAGACGGTCTGTAACAATGCCATAAAAGATTTATTGTACCTACCAAAAACCTTATGTGATGACCTTATTTCCTTTAAGTGAAGAAAGCAAACCATTGTGTGACGATCGCAATTGTAAAATAGTTTTAACTAAATCATGCTCATCTGCTCAATTACTTTAAATTACTCCATACATCTAAACTATAATTCCATTTAAAAGTTGAGATGCTGGGTGGTGGGTGTTTTACTTCTCAATTTTGAAAGTGAATCAGACAGACATCCGATAGGTATCTAGTTCCTTTAAATACATTTTTACTTTCTCATAACTCTTTATGTTTTTAAAGAGGATAGCCCTGTCAAAAGTCCGAATTATTTTAAACAGTATATATTACGCTTACATAAGAAATTACCAGTATACAATAATATTACTATTTACTGGTAATTTCTTCTTTAGTAATGTGTATACAATATAGTTTCAATTTAAGTTCTTAAACGAAAATCTTTTGATCATCGAAGATATATCTATCTTCTCTATTTTTATTATATTCCATTTCTGTTTTAAAGTAATAAAAACATGCAGCCCTAGTCGCTCGTCTGTAGTGGCGCCCTCTAATGGCGTCAACTAAAAATATCCAATCGTTAGCCGTCCGTTTCTAAATTAAAATTAGTTAACAGTTAAACCGTGAAGTAACCGGGAGATCAACAGTAACCACTTCTTTCAAACACTTTTACATAGCCTAGGATATTTTTATTTATTTTTTATTTATCAATTCTTTGATAAGATTATTGTCTAAAGCAATTTTAACACGAAAGACATCAACAACATTAAGTGTAAAATGCAACTTGAACTCGCAACCTTTTGCTATTCGACGAACTGCTTTTTTACTTTTTATAGTTAAAATTTCTAAATATAAATATAAAATTCATCAGTAAAATGCTTAAATATTGAAAAATAAAATAAGGAATACAGTATTTATTGCCGCCCCTTGTAAATGCTGTTCGGTAGAGAGTAATTATACCCGGTTGAAATCGATTCAGTTTGCAGGTTTTTAAGTTTATTCCCGCTAACAGATTAAGGAAAAAGACTAATATTTCTGTTGTTGTCTAGCAACTAAACCAAAATAGGGCTTTAGCTATAACTGAGGGTAGGTTATTGGGGATGGTCGTTCGACTGCTTAGTGGGTTAGCTACGTTCTTGGCTATTAGAGTAAGACCACGTGATATTCCCTGCTCAAAAAAGCTATGGTACCTGCTATGTTTAATATACGTAACGCTGGTATCACTTACTTATTGAAAATCTATTTCAGTCTTTTTTAATGACTTTTGTGAATTCAAAGCACTTAAAGCTAGTGTTGCCCAAATTCAGTCTTGGTCTTGCAGTCTTGGTCTTGTTCTTGCGTTTTTGCAAGACCAAGACCAAGAACAAGACCGCGTATTTTTAGCAAGACCAAGACCAAGACTGACCGTGCAAGACTTGAGCAAGAACAAGACTAAGCCTGCAAGACTCTTGCGTCTTGCAGCTAGGACTTAGCGCTATTTCACGGAGTAGTTAGGTGTAACAGTTCGGTGTATAGGTACGCTTAGGAATTCTATGAGACGCAAAAAACTGTATCAAAGAATATGAAAAACTGGATCTATGCGCATTACGACTAATACCATAAACATACCTACATAGCGAATAAAAAAATATCCATTAAAATCAAACTGAGTGCATGCATAGTTATGTTTTAACCATCGGCACTTTGATAATGCGGCATCAAAGGTTTTGTACTTACTTCTCAAAGAAATTTGCTGCTTTTCGGAAGCACATGGTTATAATACACGCGCCGGCGGCTTCTTTTGAAATCATATACAACAATCGTTGCCGCCGCGCCGAAATCACAACATTTGACACTATTTGATTGCCGCCACAGGGCGTAGGCGTAGGTATACTCATGCAAAATAATTTCGAATTTTAAGAGTACCTACAGGTGTTCCAAAGAATAAATAAGTTTCAGAGTGCTTATAATGAAAATGAATACATTATACTGATCACGCAAGTAGTATTATGATTAGAATAAAATGGTAAGGATAGGTAGTAGATGTCATAATAATTTATTCTAGTAAGTATATATTATAATATTGATTATATGGTTTTAAACTAATTACTTAGGTACTATTATTGTACATTTAGTCATTATATTTCTTAAGTTTTTACAAGAAAAAATAGCAAAAAAGTGTTCAAATATCACCCGTTTGATAAATATTGTAGCCACTTTTAAATATACTTGAAACGTGTAAAAAAATTCTACATAATTAATAAAATAATATAAAAAGCGTAGGTACTTACCTACTAATAAAATAAAAAGCCTGCGATTTATTATTAGTAAATAATCACGGCAGCCGAGAGTGTGTCTCCACTTTTGAATACATAAATCATAACCAGATCACTAGAGCCACTTCAAAAAAGAAATTTGTAATTCCTAGGGTTCAAAATTATTTTGGTGACAGAACTTTACAGAAGCGTATACCATATCTTCTTAATTCGTTGCCCGAAACTATTAGATGTGAAACGGATAAAAATAAATTTAAAAAAATATTAAAAGATTATCTGATGACTACTATTTAACACAACAATTGTATGTTTTTATTTATTTTTTTGCATTCACAATGCAATATTTCTATAAGATATAAAATACGTGTGTAAAAAACAACCACGCCTCCGAGCCCATCTGAGGGCTCGGAGGCGTGGTTGTTTTTTACACACGTATTTTATATCTTACAACAATTGTATCTTATTATTATCACCGCTAAATTTTCCTTCAGTTTGTTGTAATTCAGTCTAAATCCAATTATTGTGCACTTAACTTTACCTGATACAGTTATAGTTGTATTATATACCTACATAATTATAATTATAAGCTAAGAGACTAAAGATCCCTCAGTCAAACCGACAAGTCGGTTTTGTGGGACTAAATTGTATCTTTGTATTTTTTTTTCTTGTATATGAAATAAATAAATAAAAAAAAAAAAATAAAAAAAAAAAAAAAGTATTTACAAGCAGTGCCCGCGACTTCGCCCACGAAGAATAGTAACTTTGGAGGTATAGTGACGTTCAGGATTTATTTATTTATTTTAAAACTTCTGTCATCAAACATACAAACAAACTCTTCAGCTTTATAATATTAGTATAGATTAGTATAGATGTACGCCAAAACATTCACTTATATGTAAAGAATAGTGATTGGCACTAATTCTTTACATATATTTTATTCACGCGTCGCGTCTGTACAAGTAGGTAATAATCTGTGTTTGTACGCCGCACGCGGCATCGTTTGATTTGCGGCGGCATCCTTTTAATAGAGCCGGCACGTGGCGAGGCGGCGCGGTAGAAAGCAAGGAAACGTACTATAAACAAAGGAATTATTTTAATTCCAGTCATTTCCAATTGAGCTGTGCTTCGAGTCTAACTTAATAATTGTTTTTACTAATTCTTGTTGTTTTCTAAAAACGTATCACGTGTACAATTTAATATGAGTGACGAAGATTCAAATTATTCTAGTCCGAGTAACGAGAGTTTGAGTCACAGATCTAAAAGACCCAAAAGCAAATTTGAGGAGTTTTTCGAAATAATTCATGCATCCCAAACTGCCTTGTGTAAATTGTGCCAACATAAAAAGACTGAAATAAAAATGAAAAACAGAAACACTTCAGGCTTAAGGAAACATCTAATATCTTTCCACAAAAAGGAATCACAAATATTTCTTCCTGTTAAACCAAAATTAAGTGGAGATATCACAAGCTTTTTAGTAACCGCTGGAAGAAGTGGACAGGTAAGAATATATTTTTTTTATATGAAAACTCCAGGAACTCAAAAAAGTCTTTTTTGAACAAATGACTTTAAACTGACTTCGGAATATTTTATAGATATTGATAAAATAGTAATACATAGGTACATATTTCGCGTCATTTTTAACAATGGTCGAAATTGTCGCTACGGGAATTTTAACTCCGCGTAGCTGTTCATGCGATACTTTCAAAAACGCCATTAACTTACGTAAGTATTTTTGAGTTAGTGGTGTTTTCATCTAGGGGTGCGACATATTAAGTATGTAATTATCGTCTTAAATATTTTTATAAACACCTATATTTTCATTTGTTTTCATAATCGGCCAGTAACAACTAAGTACTTTATTTTGGTAAATTACAGTACAGTGCAACCTTAATATAACAAATGTCAATTTAACGATTTTCTCGATTTAACAACAACAAACCTCCTCCTCCTAAACGCTCAAACCTAGTATGTTTTAAATAATAACACAAGATTTATTGTTTTATTTCAGTCGGAAAACAGCAGTGACAACATCACGACAGCTACAGTTGATTGGGTAGTGAAAAAATATCTTCCCTTCTCATTTTTCGATGACGAAGCTACACAAGTATATTTTCGACGTATTTGCCCTAATATGGAGTTTCCTAAAAGGTCTACACTTAGAAGGAAAGTCAAAGAGCGATTTGAAGAGCTCCAATTTAATCTCAAGGAACGACTTCAACAATTATCATCTAAAATGTCATTTACCATTGATGGGTGGACGTCAATTGCTGGTAGGAGTTACTACGGGGTTACTATGCATTATATAGACAACGAATGGAAGTATCGATCTGTAGTTCTTGATTTTATACCATCACGCGGTCGACATACTGGGGAAGATATTGCAACGATTTTCCATGAATGTTTATTGGAATATGGCATAATTGATAAAATACAAGGTATCACGGTCGACAACGCAACTGCAAATACCAAATTTATGTATGAACTGGGCAAACAGTTGCCACACTTTGATTCAGACAATCAACATTTCCGGTGCTTTGCTCACATTTTAAACCTTGGTGTACAAGATTTATTAGAGACCTTAGCATTACACTGTGAGTCTGACACTAACGCGCAAGATCAGCAGTATGAAGACTATGCAGACGAAACTGAGGAAGATGAAGAATATGCACCAAATATTGCTGACTCGCGTACATCTGTAACAAAGTTACGCAGTATTTCCAGTAAAATAAAAAGAAGTGAGATAGTGAAGAAGAAGTTTCAGTCTGCTTGTGAAGCAGCTGGCGTGCCATCAAATCTAAATGCCATTCTTGACTGTCCAACAAGATGGAATTCCACACATGATATGATTGGATTTGGTTTAAAAGTGAGAGCGGGCATTAACATATTGTGCAGTTCTGTCACCGAATTGAATGATTTTCAAATCACAGCTAGTGAATGGCAGGTACTCGAAAAATTACATAAATTTCTAATAAACTTTAAACTTTTAAGTACAAAACTTGGTGGAGACAAATATGTTACATTACCGCTAGTCATTGTATCATTCAATCTCTTGCTAGATAAAATTGAATCCATGGTAAAACAGTTAGATGAGAAACCTAATCGATCTGAAGTGGATGAAAGGCTCATTCTAGCTTTCCAAGCAGCTCGAGACAAAATGCTTAAACATTATAAGAAGAGCAACTGGATTTATTGTACTTCTTTAATTTTAGACCCAAGGCATAAAGCTCAGACTTTTGACCTGACAATGTGGGGGAAGCAACTTAAAACAGAAAGTCTGCGCAAGTTCAATGAACTTTATGAAGAATATAAAAGTCTACACTCACTGAACAAATCTCTGGAATTGCCAAGAAAAGAAAATAAAGTATGTGATGAAGATGAAGACATTATAGACTTTGATAAACTCTATGAATGTCCCTCGACGTCATCTGGATCTTGTCTTCAAGGCTTAGTGATAGACGAGTTGGAGGAGTACCTGAGAAAACCAAGAACTGCCAGCTCGGAAGACATTTTAGATTGGTGGAGGACGCATGAGACAGAGTATCCGACTTTATCGAAGATGGCCCGTGATTTTCTCTCAATACCTGCAACTTCAGTACCTGCTGAGAGATTATTTTCTAAAGCATCATTAGTAATTAGAAAACATAGAAATAGGTTAAGTGATGAGTCAGCCAGATGGTTACTTTGTATTAATTCTTGGTCAAAAGAATTGATATAAAGTAACATAACCTAATGATAAAGCTGTTGTGTACTGTTATGTTTGATTTGTGTTGTATTTTATTTTTGATTGAAATAAATGATAAATCATAAAACTCTTTTATTAAATTTCATGCAAGTTGAGGGTTCAATCTCTTTCTAGACAGACATTGTTATTTAAAATACAGTCAAGTTATTGTAATTAATTTGTTTTTTTACATGTTTTAGCAAATGTAAGCTTATAAATCATAAATGTTTATTAAGAAACAGTTACTTCCATGGAAAACGACATATAGGTCAGTTGATTTTTCGACTTTCTTATCAAATCTTCAGTTATTTATTAATCTGATTGATCTTTACTATGGCTATGTTAATTCAAGCTCACAATGTTCCAATTCTAATACGTTTTTCTAAGATTTAAAGTAAACTTTAATAAATAGCAATAGACTAATAGGTAATTGCAAGACTTGCAAGACTCTTGCTGCAAGACCAAGACCAAGACCAAGACTGCAAGCGCAAGACCAAGACCAAGACCAAGACCAGGTGTATTGGCGCAAGACCAAGACCAAGACTGGCTAAGTCTCGTCTTGTTCTTGCATTTGGGCAACACTACTTAAAGCAATTGAGAATTATCTAATCCACCATAACCGTAGACAATGGGCCACGTTAGAATGGCAAAGTCAGTCATTACCTACCTATTATAAACGTTTGACGCTGCAATGGAAGCAATGAAGCGTTGACCAAGATAAGAGTCACGGCGATGACTTCAGAAATGGTTGCCACCTAAATTGAAGCATTAAATTTACGTGCGTATAAAAACTCCGTTATAAAAAGGAAATATTATGCAAACAGAAAATGAATAATATAAAGTTATACGAGTTCCTAGTCTAATAACTTAAGTTTGTTCGTGTATTATCGATATCAATGGGACTTATAGCTAGCAAATCGATTTAAACATCGCCTTCTTTAACGCATCTGGTTCCATTCCTAGTCGACAACAAATCTTCATATTTTAAGTCGTTTTGAATGATTGGAGTACCGTAGTTATAACTTAATTTTGTGTGTTGTTCATACTTCAAATTGTATTTATTATTTTAACCGTTTTCTAAAGTCGCGTCATAATTTTAAATATAAACTTATTCCGGCTTTAGAAATCGATGTTACAAAAACCGGTGGCGCCACTGTCAACAAATGTGATAGTTGAATATACTAAGTTAGAAGAGTTTTAGGTATTAGATTAAGTAGAGAAAGCCTTTGTTACATAACAGTCAACTTAGACAAGCATATACAATGCATTTAAACACGCAGTTTAGATTTTACACGAAAATCCTGCAAAGTTAAAAGATTGAGCGCAAACAAGAACAATATAAATTTGTTTTTTTTAAGGGATCCAAAAGCGAGATAACTATTTTGATGTAAGTAGTCACATACCAAAAAAGTATATAGGAATGTCCGATTAAAATACGTTGGAGGTACGAGGAGCACGAAGCGAGGTCGTGAGACCGGATTAGTTTCGGGTACTCTTTATTTTTCCGCTCTTTATTTTCGGCTACTGATCGAATTTGACGTCAATTTTCGAGTCAAGTGAAGCTGTATGGTGTAATATAATCTTTCTTTCAATCAAAGTACGCACCTTACAATATTCTAAGTTTTCATTATCAGGTCGTTCGAGACCATACTGTAAATACTTATTTTTGAGAATAATAAAAAGTTATAAAATAGTAGTCATTCAACAATTATATCAAAGTACGTATTGGAATTAAAAAAGTCTTAAATTTCGATTTCACAATGTTAACTGGGACATTAAATATTTATATAACTAATATTATAAGATTGTTCAGATGTTTTTGTATATAACTAAAACATCTGAACACTCTTTTATTCGCATTTGATAAATATGAATCCGCTTTATAATATATGAATAACTTAATATAGCTTACAATAAAAACTCATTAATCATGTATTTATTTTACTACTATGCCATTCTACCCGCAGGCTCGGAGTCGTGGTTGGTTTTTTACTGGCGTATTTTCATAACATCTTCATTCTAGTTCTTCATGTTAGTTTTGTTGTAGTAAGAAGTGTCCTAATTAACATTATGTAAACAAAACCAGATATAGCAATGATTAAAAGATTTAATAATAATGAAGTGGTTCATTTCAGTAGATCTTTTAATGATCTGGGAAAAAAAAAATTTTTACTTCAAATATACTCAAAATTAACTAGTATTTAAAATAAATTATTGTTAATGTAACGCAATAAAAAATGTTAGTTAGTTTTCATTTCCAAGAAAAAAACTTTGGATTTCGATGGCTCAAACGTCCTTTCCATAATCAAATCAGCTTAGTTGTCTTTTTGAATTCCAATTATTATTATTTTTAACATATAATTTTGATTTTAATACACCCGCAAGGATAATGACAAAATCCTATGCGGGAGGCATGAAAACAAAAAGCCGGGCCCTAGCAGTTTCCCAGGATGCTTTACCCAATGTAGAAGCAAGGAACATCGGTGCATTTGAGTGCAAGCTATTAAAACCACATGCGCCAGACGTCATATCACGTAACAACGACAGTGGCTCCCAATATTTAATTCAACCTGACTGATTATGTAACCCAAGGCATACATTTACATACATTTTAATTTATTTATGCATAAAATACATAGTACCTAAATCCTTATTGCTTATAATAAATATTTTAACATATAAAAACTCACAATCTCTAAATCAAAGAAAAATATTTATTTTGTGTTCTTGCATTTAGAATACAATAAAAAAATTGTAAGTAAGCACTAAAAAGTTTGTTACAATCGAAGATGGTTTGTTTTCAATGTCAATAACAATTAAAAAGCAAATAAAAACTCTTCAATAAAATACTGTTGTTTAATTAAACAGAGATTTTAAAAAACTCTAGTCACTTTGATTAAAAATCTTGTCGGCCGTCCAGTTATTTCGTTAGACGGGAAGGGATACAATATTTCACTCTTTGTTAATGAATTCCGCTTGCGACCCAATTATGTCACAATAAAGAATTTAACAACATTTATTGTTGGTTAAAGAAAGTTTTTAGCTTATTTATTTTTAAAGCCTAAACTTATGTAAGTTACGTAACAAAATTTAAGCAACGTATTCATCAATGCTTAATAAATTAAAAAGAAATATAGGTTACGATGCATGATCTTCTAATCAAATTAAATAATTTAATGATTACCTCAACATACGTGAGCCTCAAAACGATTAGTAAAGATCTTTAAAAGAACGTCACCAATAATAAATAAGCTTAAACTAAAGATAAAATAGGGAATTAATTCAGAAATAAGTTTTTCAAATCTATAAAACATACAAATACTGGATTTCGTCACTATATGCTTATTGCATTTAAAATAAAACCCAAATCATGTATTTTGTATACAGATTCCACCTTGAAAAATTTAAATATATATAATAATAATATATATAAGTATAGATAATTGCCTTAGTCATCCTGTGACCACGGCACCTGTAATGGAGTCGAAACGTCAGGATTAAATGGAAAATAAATTATGCCCAAAATCCGTAAGAAAAGTAGTTTTATTAAAACATATATTTAAAAAAATGGTACAACAACAACAACAGATTTAGTAAAAGGGAAAGAGCTTATTGCAGCTTGGGAAACGGCGGTAAAGGTAATTTGTTAGCTCTACGTTCCCTGTTTATATGATGTTTCATAATATTTACAGTGCCGGATCAACCCGTTGATTTACAAGGCAGCTATGCGGTTCATGATGTCATTAGAATAAATCTTCCATTTGGATTCAGTAAAGATATGACTGAAATGACTGAGGATCTATATTTTGGTATCGATGTTGTGATATGCCTGCCAAATATTATGTAATTAAACACAAAATTATGTTACTCATTATAATTTACTCGTTTGTTTTTGACGAGTAATTTGAAACATATTTTCTATTAACTGACACGGCCACACGTTGCCGTGGCTCAGTTATTATAAAACAACTTTTCTAAAATAAAAGTAGCCTAAGTTACTCCTTATTACATCAGCTACCTGGCAATAAAAGCCCCGTCAAAATCGGTCCAGCCATTTCAGAGATTATCCGGAACAAACAGACAGACAAAAATTGTAATAAATGGTAATTTGGTGTATGTATATTCATATGCATGTAGTAAAAAACGGTTATTTCAATATTACAAACAGACACTCCAATTTTATTTATATGTATAGATATATTAACGGAATTTTGAGACTGGTTCTGTATTCTACAGGAGCTATGAATATAAATTATCTCAGGCCTATTAACTCTATTTTGTTTTTATTTTTAATCAATCATTTCATCAAAATAAACTGTTCAATTTTATTTTTATGAAAATGATGGCACATAAACTTTTCGTAATATACAATGTAACGTTTTTAATTTAAAAAAATAACATGAAAATTCCATACGAGCTTATTCCATTTATTTAAATTGTTAGAATTCTATATACGCTTTGTGAGGTAATAAATATAATAGACAACATCACATACATTGTTATAAATTCAAATTAAGTAACTAGAGGACTTCTGTTATGGAAATCAGGGACAATGACGTAACCGCAACACCCAGACTCTAGTCAATATAGAAAAAAAAATCTTCTTTGACACGGCCGAAGATCGAACCCGGGACCTCGGAGTGGCGTTTCCATAAAAACTGGTATGCAGACTACTCCACCATGGAGGTCGAGTCAATTTTTAATTCGTAGGATCGTTTAAAAATTGTGTTATAAGCAAATTCTAACTACCGTTACTTTTTTCCTAGAGCTATAGAAAATAAGAAAAATAGCGATACATATTAAAATACAAAATAAATTCTATTTAGCGTTATCAAAAATTGAGAAAAATATTTTTTATAACAAATTATTAAGTTAACAAACAATGGAATTATTGATAATTATTTTTTGTTATCCTGTGGAGAAATGCCAATTAATATTTAATTTAAAAAGAATATCATTCATTAACTAATTATTGAAACAATCTAAATTAAAATAATTGTTATAAACAATAATAAAATATTTCAGATTTTTTTTTAATTATTATATTGCCAAGACAACAAAATGGTAAAAAAAATAATTCATATAATAAACTTGTCTATTTGTTCATAAACAATTTCTTAACAAATGATGAAAAAATTAGTTTTTGAATTATTAACAAAAAAACAAAGTACCTTTTTTTCATATTTTGTTAATAACAATTGCAATTTTTACGTGCAGTTTTTTAGAGGTCATTTTTTTAGATATCAATCCGAATTTTATGAGCTATTGCTCATATTTTTAGGAGCTTTATCGCTATTTTTAACGTTTTCCAACTTGTTAACCGGACTATAAGATAAAGCAAAAAATCCAAGTGCATTATTTTGTCTTTACCAAATTAAAATGTGGTTTTGTCAAAGACTGGGAAAGTACACACTTAATGCTTATAAAGTCCTATATATGGAACATAAACACAGGAAAATTGCTTTTAGAAGACATCAAAGGGACCCAATAAAACTCACTTATTTGAACAGTTGCTAAGGCGAGACACATCTGCTCGTCATAAAATGGACTGAAATAAATTTGATTTGTCGTCACCTATCACTACATGCTTAACCGTTTTCTCGTCGCTATTTATTGGCATTAGCAAAATGGTGGAAAGGAAAATATTTATTTCTATTATATTTTGTCTATTTATCATGAAATAATATTTTAAATAGGGATCAAAAAAGGCTTCTAGAATGCGTTAGGTAAGAGTAAATTTTTTAATTCACATAATTGCGTGATTTCGGAGCTAGCCAATAGCACCTGTCCATCCTGTCCTACTCCGAAAAGACTGTATCGTGTTTTAGTGAACCTAAATAAATACCGATCAAACTTATATCCTCCCTCTTTTGTTCTTCGCATTATTCGAGATTTTTCTTAAACGAAAACGAAAATGGCCGCCTGTTATTCAAACAAATGAAAAATAATTTGAACTCTATTACTTATGTTAAAATGTTTAGTTTAAGAGTTGGTTATATTTTTCCGTAATAAATTTAACAGTATTCATTAAAATTATTATAATAAAATGTTATGTTATAGTGACATGAAACTAATCTATCTACAACATACAATCCATACGCAAGTTTTTATGACTAATAAAAGGACCTACATTTTACAGATAAAATTTACATTTAAGATAAACTAAAGCAGAATATTTTGAATTAAATGCTCAAACTAATAAATAAGTTCCCCAAATATCTCGAAGAAAACGGCTTCGCTTGGTTTGATTTATTACATACTAACTTTACACACTTCGCCTATTCACGTTATTATATTACAGTCACGGGTACTCTGGTACTGCTAATGTATACTATAGTGTTATAGTTTTAGAATAATCACTTAAAGAGTGAAAACAACAACTTGTAGACATTTTATTTGTGACCCACAAATTGATATTGGCGTATAAAATATTTATTTAGTAGGAATCGATAAAAACTAAAACTGTACCGTAAACTTTTTATTACAATATTACACATGTCATGTAGGTATCCGTAAGATCCCTCTATTCTGGTGTAGTCAGTGCTATCAAATGTTAGGTTGAAAATTAGGTATCATTAATTTCAACATTGAACAGAATAGAAACAGAATTCGGAAAAGGTAATTTCTAGGTTTTTTAGCGGTTAAGTAAATATCTATACCTTAGTGATTAAAGCTATAGTTTTGTAGGCAAATGTAAGATTCGTAATGCGATGAAAGTTCTTAAGGATTAACTATTCGATGGATATGCGAATTATCGCTGGCAAATTAGGTATATGCATCTGCGGTCAACGTCCACCTCGCTTTTGGTGAGAGGCTAGGAGTTGGTTACTAATGTATGTTACAAGGTTTCATTGCTTTTACTATGTATTTAGTTTGAATGTTTTTTAACTTTATATTTTATATCCAGAGGACACTAATGGTTTATAAATAGAAATAACTAAAATAATTATTTAGTACATTAGTCATGTAATGTAAATAGATGTTTGACTCTCAATAAATACCAAAGAAGTCGTGTCTAAGAAAATGTATGTAGATTGCTAAATGGATCATGATAGGATTGAATGACTAAAACAAAACAGATGTTGTATCGTAAGTAATAATATTTTGGATTTAAAAACTGACTTCTCTCTATAGCAATGAATGAATAATGCATAATTTAAACTGTAGCTTAACACAAAAAGATTTAACGTTAATTTGAAATGCTTAGTGTGCATGAAAATTCAATATATTTAATATATTCTGGCCACAGGTTTCAAAAGTCGTCGAAAGCAGATAAAATATTTTACCGAATACGATGCCAACCGAATCTTATTCGTCATTCTTATCTTATTTATAGCGATTTCAACATTTATAAGTTTAAGGTAAATATTTACTTTTCACTATGCCTATTGACCGATCAAAGACCGAGTAGAAGCAATTGATTCTCACTGGATTAAATTGAGATTTTTTGGCTGCTATTCTGTATTTAGAATGTCATTTTGCAGTTTTACATACGAATCGATGTCAGCGATAAAAAGTAAGACAAATTTATTAAGTTTGTTTCGACTTAAAATTTCAATCTTTATTTTTGTTACACTTCATGCGTGAATTTATAAAATTGGAAACTTTTCTAATAAATGCTCGCGCTTGATTGAGTTTCACTGTTTACTTCGAAACTTTGTTGTTACGAAAATTGGCTCCTCTTGTGATTCTTATGAGTTTTCCTATACATGTATGATCATCATATTGAGTATCTATGTATTTTGGTAGACAAATACTAATACAAATATAAGATATATATTAAAGATTCTATAAATTCCATTCAAGTTCACTTTGTATAAGTGTTGAAGATCTCTTCATTGATAAATTTGCATTATCAATCAATCAAATTGTTTATTTGCTAATATAATGATCATTGTTTTAAATTGATGATTGAGATTATGAAAAATGCCTTAAAAATATCGCCCATTTTATTAAGATTCAGTTCATATTATACTTAAACAGTATCTTGTTTGTGTTTTGTTTTAAATTGATTTTGGCATATGCGTACGCTTTAAGGTATATAAATATATAAACTATTAATTGGTAATTAGTAATTTAAATTGGTTTTATCTACAATTTTTTATATGTATATACATAACAGAACTAATTATATATAATTTATGTAATAGGTAAACATAAAGTTCAATTCATATACATAATATGCAAGTATTACGAACGTTACTTCAAAAAAAACAAACTGCCTTGAAGACTAGCGCATAAAAAAGCTGAGAATATAAATTAAATAAATTTTTCTATTCAATAATATTTCTTCACGTCTGTGACTAAATGAGATAGGTGTTTCAGTTTTTAATAAGCTTCGAAGTTAAGCTTTTTAATACTTGGCAATGTTAACTATGCAGATATTAAGTTTGCAGCGCTAAGTTACACTTAATTGAATGAAAAACTAACTATAACTCTGCAGTAGTAAATAAAACTCATCGGCTACCTCTATTTGTACATAGTAGCAAACCTTACTTTACTATTTTAGTTCTTAGAAGTTTTCTGGCAGTAGAAAGTATTTCAGTCATGCTATCGGTAAGTAAAACCCTTTGGCTCAAAGGCTTCGAAAACTAAAAGCTATTGGAAAGGTATAAGTCTGAACTATTCAACACAATTTATAGAGTCGGTCGACGTGATGAGAAGCCGAATTTGCACGATTGTAGGTGGTTTAATATTAACGAGCCACTCGAATATCTCCTGCTCTAACTGTCCGTAAAAGATTTAACAGCGTCCCGGTAAAGACGTTAAACGAACCCTGCTTACATCCGCAGTCCCTTCGTCACGTTTAGGCATCATGCCAATTTGGATCTGTTGATAATATTTTATGTTGTATTTCAAGGTTACTCGACTACGTGGGTTATGTAATAAATTTATTTGACATAATCGCTTTACAAATGATACTGAACTGAACTTTTAAGTATTTTACTTAAACTTGAAAAACTTGCTGACATTGAATGTATTTATCAAATATTTTTTTTGTTTAATAAAACTATGAAAAGACTTTTTTCGGCCAATGAATCATAGTTAACTATGCAGGAATGAAAAATAGTTTCCTACATCGGCGCGTTTTAATGTAACATATGTGTTTGCTACTATTGGTTTATTATTCATTATCAGTATTAGCTTGTTTCTCCAGAAACTGACTTGAAGAAAATTTTAGTGATTTGGTTACTTATGAAGAAAACTTGCAATACAAACTATGTTTAATCCAAGCTAAACTACGAAGAAAAATTAACTTCTCCTTGCCTTTCCTCGAATAGTTAGGAAGTAATAAAATCGAAACCAATTTGTCTAGCATATTTTCTTGCGTAACTACTGCCGCTAAGGCAATTTATTTGGAAAACACGACTCGCGACCCGCATAAATTGTCTAATAAACAAACAGAATCGACTTATAAAGTGTGAAACTTCAAAAAGCGACCCGATAAAAACAAGGTCTTTCTGCTCCTGTTGCATTAATCTTAAAGCTGTATCTAATTGAATATTCTCTTTGCGTAAGGCCATCTTTTTCACCCTTTAAAATAAAATAAAGCCTAAAAGCGAAACATGTAAATTTTATCGTGTCTGGGCGTAAGGCCGCCCGCCGGGATTCTGATTTTTTTGCTAGTCAAGTTAAAGGAAAGTTGGCTCGTATTTCCCGCTAAAAGTTCCTCTATTGCAATACTCGTCGAGAAATACTTTTGAGAGTTACGAGGCCGGTCACAAAAGAACGGTGTAGTGTGGACCGGGCGCTCACCAACAAATCATTACAGGCCCGCGAAGAATTGGAGCGTCCACCTTCATACGGGTTAGCGAACCGTATTGAACTTTAATCATTATAATAATATATGTTCAAAGATTAGGAATGGCAGACCGTTCCCTCTTTTATTGAATTTAGTTGACATATTTACTAAGAAATTAAAGCAAGCAAGAAAGAAAACCATGAAGTTAAGTCAACGTCCCTTGAACATTTTGAGTAACCTTTCTGCGATCTTCGTGAACACCAATGCAATTTCGATTTAGATTATTCCATTCATTTTCAATGCCAACAATTTTCTTAAGCTATAGGTAATTCTTCCTGCGAGTACCGCTATACATTTTGTCCCGACCAGTAATTCCAAAAGGTCGGTGATTTTTTTCTTTTCATTGGTTCGAAAATTCAAAAAATTACGATTTCACGGTTTTTGCTTACAAATTGTTTCGCGTGATTGCTCTACAACTGTTACCATCCGTTCCGAGTACAGTTCAAAGCTTTTATGGTTTTAGTACCGTAAGCTAAAAATATTATTTTGTAAGTGATTTAAGTTTTTTTTTTGTATTTTGCTTACAAATTTGTTTCTTAAGGTAGTCTGGAGTATGCGAATAAAGAATTAAACGCGTTGATAAAGATAAAGATCCGATACTAACTCGTATCACTACTTGTATACTCGATACTAGTATTCAAACTATCGATACTTTAATTCGATACTCAGTACTAATTTGAGTACTTTGAATCAAGTATCGAATCGCGACTATATTCTATAAATGAACTCAGCGCAGCCACAGGGTTTATGAGCGCGTCTTAACTTATATCAGCAATAGCCATTTTGTGTGTTTTATAATTAATTCTTCCCGCTGTTAGTGTATCGTCAATGATTTATTCATTTGTTCGATCGTCGAGCAAAGCAACAGTACTTATGAAGAGTGAATTTTTTAAGTGTCACCATAGGTTCTACTTTGTCATTGATTTTTTTAATGAAAGCTTTTTTCTTTAACTTTATTGATGTATTCATTTGAGTTTATTATATTCAAAGAGAGAGAGACAAATGCTTGTGGCCCTCATTAATAGATCAACCGATACTTTAGTTTCGACACTTTTACTCTTTAGAAGAGGGTATCGATACTTTTTTTTCGATATCGTGTCTATGCGTACAAAACTTTAACAGAATTTAGTAAAGAGCATTAGAAAACCATTATTTCTTATATCATCATTATACATAACTACTCTTCATTAAGTAATAACTTAATTAATATATTCTACTTTTACCTTACTTGCAAGGAATATTGTAAAGTTGATGATTATTGTTACATTATACATTATATTAGCTTTTTATCGGCAGTAAGTGAACGCACTGACCAGAGACCAACCGGATAAAGTAAAACAGTATAGCATCCGCAATTACACCACAAAGATTTTCAAACACTTTTGAATTCTATCTGTTAGCAAATAGAGTTTAAATCACAAACGACGCAGATAAGGTTAACTCAAGTCACCGCGGGTTGCAGTGCCTTTCACTCGCCGGTTTACATAAACTATAGATCGGTTTTATTTAAGAACCATCACGTTGCTAAGTTTAAATTTAGAAAATAAAATATAGCTCACGAATGATACATATTTACCTTGTTCATTTAATTTTTGTACTAAATACGTAATAATAATTTCATAAGGTGTAAAAAAGCACTGACCGTGGCAGCTGGTAATAGAAACAGAGGTTTCGTATACCTAATTAATTTTCCTTTCTTGTTTCACGTTTATTTTTTGTAAGTGATCGTAAACAATGTCCTACAAAGTAAAGTTTGTAATAACATTAATAACAAATAAATATTTACACAAAATATTTAATGTAAAAGGAAATAAATATCAGAAATAATATAAAACATGCTGCTTTATTGCGTAGCAGTTATACTTTGCCACAAAACATGGCTTTTTGGGTGGAAAGTAAATAAATAGAAAATATATTTGGGAGTTTGCTACAATACAAGAAATGCAATAAAGGATACATTAACACATTTCAAATAATAAAAAAGAAATGAAAATATATGTGTCAATATGAAATATTAATATTAAGAAAACAATTTATTTCTAAGACAAGTGAGTTTCATTACATCACAAAAATAAAAAGAACATTTCAAGAGAAACGTAACAGAAGAGCGCACAGTACCTATATTTCTAAAGTCGAGTAAAAAAGTTTTGTCCAATAATAAATTATCATTGTTGTTAAATAATTGCCTTTACAATTAATAGTTATTTTACGTCTGTTAACACTATTTAAGCAAAATAACAATTTACACGAGATTAGTTTTAATTTACAAGTTATAAATGATTTTCCACTAAAAGATCAAAGATTTTAATTTAAATGCATCGGGATGGATAGCAAACAACCCAACATTTCACTCTCATAATGGAGCTTTGCATTAAAATCCAACTATTAATTAAAGCTGTGCACAACGTTATTGAATATGACCTAGTACCGGCTGCCAACAATGAACGCATGGCTTCCGCCGATAAAGCAGCTGCCCGAAACATTATACAAAACACACGCCATAAAATCTACTGTAAATGAATCTGATAGCTCAATAATAGCTATAATAACGCTATTAATGTTTACTCATGTAATGGAATCAGCCAGGAAACGACACGGCAGATGATTGGGCGGAATCTCTTGTCAATATTGTATCAGGCTACCACTGGAAACAAAGAGCAAGTACAAGTAGAACCATAAAGGGTTACGCAGCAAGATTGCTTTTAGATCAAGGGTACTGATAAGTATTCGCTAGAGGCACCAAAAAACTTCATCTTAACTGCCGATCTCGTAGTTAAAACTAAAGTACGGTTGAATATGATAGTTACTTTGTAATATCACAAGCCTAATCGCAAAAAAACAGATGTTTGCATTCATATGCCGTGCATATTAATAATTTTATTTTCGGCTGATCTAAACTGCCAATTTTCTAAATCTATAATCTAAGAACACAAATTTGCTGTTTGTGTGTTTGTCTGTCCGCTCTTTTTCCATTGTATACGCGTTACCATAGCAACGCGTTACCGGGTCAGCTAGTTTAATTCTAATTGTTTTGCAAAAATATAGCAAATAACAATTATGTAAAACATTTTAGATATTTGATGCTTTTTGTGATGTGTAATATAGCTCGCTCAATAGAGCGAAGATTTTTATTTTCATGTTATACATATTGTAGGTATGCTATCTACAATACAGCATTGTATGTATACTAGCTGATCCGGTAACGCGTTGCTATGGTAACTTTATTGAAACAATGGAAAAAGAGCGGGGAAAAAAGAGCGGACAGACAAACACACAAACAACAAATATGTGTTCTTAGATTACAGATTTATTGTTTATACGGATTTAGTAGACTGGATTGTAGAAGATGAATTGCTTCCAAAATTTATCATTTATTCCACGTAGAATAGACTCGTTTCTTTTAGAATAATGAAAAAAGGTATGAAATGTGATTTGGACCATAAAAAACATCACATTGTTAATACAATATTTACTAATAGAGAACAAGCGTTATATGAGTTAGTAGCGATTTTGTGACGATAAAACTTTTGCAGTTGTAGTCAATAATTATCTAAGTTCACAAAGAAATCCATAGTAACAAATAAATCTAGTGATTTGAACATAGGAGAAACGTTCGCAAAGATTGTGCAACGCAATTTATCGGACTTTCCAACATCAATTCCAAGTCGTATGTAACTTCAGTATTTTGACGAATAGCGAGCGGTTCCTTATCGCTCTTTTGGCAGTACCGTTTATAGGTTTTGAAGAATTTTTAAAAATTTTCGGTTAAACATTTATAAGCCGGTAGGATAAATTGGATCCAGAGGGATTCGCTTTGCCTCCGCTCATGATGGCGATGGCTCAGGATGATTCAGCCCTCGGCAAATGTTATAAGGCGCTTGGATACATATATGTCGGTCATGTTGTCTTTCTAAGACAAGAGGTTAAATATCAGATGAAGCCGGTCTTAACACTTAAGATAGATCTCTGCATGCATCGAAAGTTATAAAGAAGTTATAATTAGTAACTTAATTGCTTAAATGCAAAGATATAAAACAAAAAAAATTGTTTCAATTTTGTAAAATGTATTTTTTTGAAACTTGTAGTGCCAAAAATAAATAAAAGAACTTAAAAGTGTCGACTCAAGAGAAAATTCTTGACTTTTACGTCTTCAACGATACAAAGGATGTCTAGTCGTTACTTAGAGTTAAATTGCCAAGGGAATGCTTCAAATAAAGTAATCCCGAAGGTATTCCAGCTTTTCCCGTAATGAATTGTAATTCACACTTAAAAATAGAAGTTTCTTACTCTTAAGTTGTCGGTTATAATATGTTTATTATTCATTGTTATCAGAAAATAATAAATCTTTTATAAAAATTGTGTATCGTAATAAAACCTCATATATGTATTTTACACGTGTACGTAGCATTAATTTTATTTGTTATTAAGGCTTATTTAAATTGTAATGAAATTTTTCTTTAATATTTTTATAAATACATTTTGCAGAGAACATCACTTAAGTAGATATTAATTTATGCATATTAAACAAAATATTTTAATAAAGTAAAGAAAAAGTTAAATAAATTTGAAGAATTAAATAAAAAATCGGAATTAGTTATACTTTATCGTACAGTCAACCGCACTCCAACCTCCCTAAAATATAGAACTACATAGTTATAATCTATAATTTAGGATCACAGTGGTTTGTGTGTTTGTCGGTCCGCTCTTTTTCCATTGTATCAATAACGTTACCATAGTAACGCGTTAACCGGAAGTAGTTCGTCTACCAGACGCTAGATGGCGCTAACGGAAAAATATTTAATAATAGAAAAAATAAAGAATTTTGTCCACCCATGCGAAGCCGGGACGGGCCGCTAGTTATTTCTTAAGTAATTCTACCGTTTAAATACAATATAAATACTATGACGACCTCCGTGATCAAGTGCCTCGAATACCGGCGACAATTGACAATCACCATACATCTCCCGAAGATGCAGCAGTGGTTTCCTAATTGTAGTAATATACCGCGATCACTTACCAATCGTAAACGCCTTGTCTGAGAATGTCATAGTATGCATTGGCATTTACAGAAGCAAGTTTTCCAAGAGAGACGGAAATGGGAGTCTTGTAAGTTTGAAACTATTTAAGGTAGAAAGGGACAGTGAGATAAAACTTAATATTATAAACGAGGGACCAAACATGCGATGGCAAATAGTTAACTGATACGTAAATCAGAGACTCGATCATTTATTTATTTACGTACAGCAAATATAGTTCTACAAAGAAGTTTTGAAGTCGCTCAAGATTATTGAGTTGCTCTTCTGTCAGATCAAGATTTGTGTGTCGATTCTTAGAGCGAATATTTAACATTTATTATCTATTGCGTCGTTACAGGGCAACAAGACGGGCACGTGGGGATTGTGGGTGAGTGTGGTTCGATGCAAAACAAACACAAATGAAATCATATTTATTTTATTTCGTACCACATAATAGCGTGTGCGTCATTGCAAATAAAAGGGCACGTATTAATATTTCTTATACTCTTACATATCTTTCCTAGCCCAAGTAAGCGCTGTAAGGCTTTTATTTTATGTTTAAAGTAACGGATAGACTACTTAAGTGATTCATAGATAAGTGACAGTTATAGAAATATAAACGGGTACAAATGCTTGTATTCTATACTCAAATATTTACCCCTACAATTACCTGAACCTGGCACCGTTTCGCTTTGCAGGTAGAGTCGATAGACAGTCGTCAAACAATAGAGTGATAATATTTTTAAAATAAAGCTGAATGTACCACTGTTCCTCTATCAAAAATTTTAATGACTAAAGGACAAATTTACCTTTGTAGTATAATTCGCTTTATATATAACACTATTAAAAAAACTTTAGTATTTTGTATCAAAACTATAAATAAATCCTTTTAGACAAAAACTTTTACTTGCTTGACTATTTGGGTTCGAGATGAGATCGTTTAAGCTTACATGTTTTAAATCGCTAAAAGGAAAGGTTTACTTAGTGAATACTTATGTAAGTATCTAGATTTTAAGGATATGTATCTTAGTCTTACTTTTTTACTTAAATACTGCTGCTGTTGTAATAAATGTTTTTATGACATGTAAATAAGTTATTTTTTTTTCATCATTTTATATAAATCATTCAATGAATAAATAGCTTGACATCTGTAAAAAATAGGTACCTTTTTGAGTTTTTATTTAAATATATTTTTATCATATCAATGGGACAATTATATGAATAGTTCTATTCACTTTCTTAAAACAAAAGAATTACACGAGGGCAAAACATATTAAATATTTATTAATTTCCTTATAGCGAGAATTATTCCTTACAGAACCAATGACTGTCTACCGTCTACCTAACCGTTTACAGAGGTAAACGAGTTCTTCAGAGAAGATCACGTTTCGGCAAACCTAGTGTAGCCACAGTGGATCAACGATCTTCGCAAGGGGCTGACAAAAGCTGGATAAGAGTAACTGCGGATCGTGTTCGGTGGTGTGCACTTGGAGAGACCTATATCTAGCAGTGGGCAAATGATAGGTTGATAATGACGAGCACTTTAATGCCAAGTTCGAAATAATAAGATAAAACCCTTGTTACATTTATTGTGTGATCGGATACGTGGCAGGTATACTGACGAGTAATTGGGAGGCCACCCGCAGGGTACGCTTTACGAATTCCTCACAGTCTGCATAAATGCTACGTATGAAAGTCCCTTTATATCATCCTTAGCTTTAGATAGACCACACGATGCACACTTTCAATGCAATTAAATTATTTTCTTAAAAAATGCTACTCGAATAAATTATTTTACTTTACCTATTTGCGATTCCATTGGGCACTTGCTTTCTATCATACAGGAATCTAAATTTTCGTGGAAAATGTTCTTTCCAAGTTAATTGAAGTTTAAAAAGAAATCTATACGGTTTCAAAAGGGTTCCTTTGAAAAGCGGGCGCATTTCCGAACGAACGATTGCCCGCCGCCAACGAACCAAGGAGCGTCAGCAAAACGGAACGCATTCAGACAAAACGCAAAAGCAAAATATTATATTTATTATTCACTCGATGAAAACTGGAAAGCGGAATAAACCGTCACCCCTTACGTGACTCCGCGGCCTACCCATCTCAGAAATGGCTATGCTTTCTTCTTATTGTTATGATTGCTATGGCATGCGCGTTCCGATTTACGTAACTCACTTCAATACGTGAATCATGTTTTGTTTATGACTGATACAACAAAGATTACATTTGTAATTTTATATCTTGCTTCGCGTTTGACAAAGGCATATATTAACTCAAATAATATACAAACGTCAGACTGACTGAACGATAGTGTTGATATGTTTAACTATTTATGTTTTTTGTTGCAGTAACAACTGATATTTAAGTCAGACACCATATATAAGACACTTAATGCAAAATATTTAAACATCAAGTTCTTTTATAATGTCGATATAAGACAGTACTCAATCACTAAAACGTTCATAAACGCAACCATTAAAGTTACATACAAAAGACACAAAGATCCACGGTATAAAACATTCATTATTTTAAGCAATGTTTATAACTAAGCAGCATCATATGACACTTCTGCGTTAAAAGGCTGTGTCGTATTTTATCTCCGCATCTTTGTATTCAACGACAGATCAACAAAAACTTGGCTCAGGTCGATGTTTTCACTTATTTAAATTAATGTTGTGCTCTAACTTAAGATAGCAACTGCTGAATATGTTAGCAGATTTCTTCAAACACATATGGAGGGATAACAATGTAGGACTTTATGAAAACATCCGCTTCCTTGAACATTGTTACACATTCGGTATTTCACATTACATTAAAATTACATTTCTGTTATATAAGCAGAGCATTCTGCATGACTAATTGAAGGGTAACGCCACTTATTACCGCGTAACGTACGTTGGTTTTAATTTAAAAAAAATGGTTAAAATAAAAATCGACTGTATTAAGATCAATTTTGAATTTATTAAACACATAGGTTTTTTTTTTCTATATATAATATATATATAGAAATATATATATAAACCTTGGTCTTATAAACACAAACATATTTCAATATAGACATGAAACCATTTTCAATAATACAAGCTTTTAGCTCTTCTGTGTGGTCTGTGCCAAAATCTACGAGTATCTGCAGTTCGTAAATTGCGTGAAATACAACATGCATTATTAAGAGATATATATTTTTTAAATCAAAAAATTAAATCAAATTGATTGAAGACTTTTTCTAGCAATAAGCCACATTTTCATACGTAACCGATTTGTTGCTATATACAATTACAGAAACGAAGGCTACGAGCTTGATTTACGTGAGAAATGAAGATAAGTTTTATTCTGGGTTTATTTCCCTAAAACTTAATTTGATGGAGTTATCATCGATTTAAAAATGACACGGTTTCAGTGGCTAACGCCACACGCAAAAAAAAGTGATGACACGACAGGCGTGCCATCAGCAACGAATCGGTTAAGTTTGGGTATCTCACGTTGCGCATATTTTAACCGACGAAAAAACGAAGGAAGTTCTCAAGTCGAAGCGGATATTTTTTTGTTACGTATGGCCACGCATAACTTTTTCCTCAAAGAAGTCCGATTTTGATAATGCTCTAGTTGTTCCCATATAAATTTGAAAAAAATGTCCTTGGGATCGGAAAATAGGGGATGTTTGATTGTTCACTCACTGATAGTAATGTGTGACCACGAATAGCTTTTTACTAAGTAGTCCGATTTTGATAATTCTTCTTTGCTGGTCCAATTTTTTTGTTAAAAAGTTTTATTCAATACATTTGCAAATAACAACACATTTTAAGTTTGTCTCTATATTCACCTAAATAATTTTATCTGGCTTACAAAAGGATTATCATTGTTGGTCAATCATGACCACTATGTAATTTAAGTCCAGTCAAGTCCAAAAGATATTCAACCGATATGGCCCACAAATCTTAAAGAAGTTTCTTAAAAGTGAAGCACTGATATCTTTTGTGTGCGAAAGTAGGTCCGAGCCTCACAAAACGACCTTACTTACCGGCCTTTAAATAAGAAGTAGTGAAAATCTAATTTGACGTCAGCAATAAAAAATATATGACACAGATAAAAAAGTTAAAAATATAGATACAAAGTAACATCACTTATGTTAGAATAAAACACTTTTTTACGGATTTTTGCGCATGTTTTATTATATGTATATTTAATCCTGACGTTTCGACTCCTTTACAAAAAAAGTGTTTTATTCTAATGTGTAATGTGCGCGGAAGTGTAAGAACTAAATATATCACTTATGTTGTCATTTAATCTTATCTAATAATTACCGTTCAGTTCTAAATAATTTCAGATCGGATAACGATTTTTTTTTCCAAAAATAGTCAAAATAAAACACTACATTCTATTGCTGACTAAACAACTAAAATATACTGAACAACAACAAGAATTTATAACTTAATCAAACACAAAAAAAAGTCTTTTACATGTACATTATTAGTTATTATTAATAGTTATGATCTTTTATCTAAATAAATGTAACTTACATAATCAATAGCCAAGCTGCAATAGAACTCTCATGTACAAACCTGAAACAAAACAAAACAGATAAAACAACATGCGTTAATAAATACATTTGCATGTTCACATATGTCGTGATTGTTTTATTACTTTGTTTGCGCGTATATAAATTCTTTGCGAATATTGTTATAACCCAGTTGAGGACAATGTGTTGGAATATTTATTACGGTATTCGAATAGCCAAAAGCTACCCTTATCGTGTACAATAGACGATACAGTCCCCTTTTAAAACAAAGCAAGGAAAAATTTTGTTATAAACAATTATTTATAATAAATATATATAATTTTCATAACACTTACTCAATTTATAAAAGGAGCTATTGTTGTATCTTAATTTGGCAACACAAATTACTTGCTTTTCCGAAACAACCCAGACTAGCCAGGTATTATAGCCCGAAGAAATCCTGTTCTAACTTACTTTTTGATGGTTGTTTAGGAAAAAGAGAAATGCTTTTTATAATATTTATTGTGAGCCCGAAATCAAGTCACGAACTTGATCAGATGCTCTCACTTTTTGACTACTGTTTATGTCACTGCGGCGCTTTCTCACGCTACACCACCAAATAATTTGTTTGTGGTCGCACGGTAGAAGTATGAGTATCTTCTATTTGCCACCATTTCCAACAGTGTTATATTAAAAAAGTATTAGCAGTAGTTTCACGATAAAGGTAAACACATTTAAAATCCTTAGAGTCCAAAAAAATTACTGACGTTAGAACTCACAGTACAAGCTTAAACAACCTTTGATTATGAGATTGACATTAGCTTATCGGTTTTAGAATTCTATAGCTAACAAAGTGTTAACGAGGATTATAGAATTTGCTTATTAGTTGAGATTTTTGTACGACATCACTAAATTAAATAATATGATTAAAGACTTAGCTACTGATTTCTGAAACCTTAAACATACTGATCAGACAATTATGTCACTCGTCTACGTAAGCGATGAAGACTTTCGACTACAAATCTAATTTACATAATGAAGTTAAGGTTTTTTTTGCTATAATTACCGTGCTCTTGCGGAAAATGCAGAAAACCAAGATTATTGGTTGTCATGTTCTCTGACATTAGCCCTTATTAATTTATTTAGGTACTTAGTAAAAGTAACAAAATCGTGAAAACATAACCGGCTAAATTTTAGTTTCAGTAGTAGTTAAACAAGGTGCTAAGGTTACTGGACCGGATTGCCTGTAGACGAGGGAATTAAATCACAACTAGTGACTATTATTTTATATCAAGTTATCTCGTTCTATATTAATATCTTATTTTAATAGCATATTTAAGATTCCGAAAATTCCATTGTTTAAAAAAAACAGTTCCATAATTATCCAACTATCTGTTCTAAAGAGAAGAACTCAACTACATTTAAGTTTTTGGCAAAGAAAGACAATTTTAAATAATATCCTTTTCATAGTCGATAAGCCGTTTGTATACGGTGTCCCAATTCCCAGTTGCAGCTGAGGTCCGTACGAGCAAGTGCGACATCTGGCGGGCGAACATCGACCTCAGTACCGGTTTACCTGACTCAGTGCAGTCTGCGCAAGCGCAGCTCTCATCTAACGCTTAGTAAACGGTATAACAGTAACACTTTGGAAAGAACAGTTTGGTGGTAAAATTTTTCGCACCACGGGTAATCAAGGTCTCATCAAAATTTAACTTAAATATAAAATAGTTCGTAAAAGACTGTAGTAAATATACGGCAGTCTTTTTGATTCAAAAGTGCTTTAAGATTCAAAATGCTGTAAAAGATAACTAGGTAAATGCTTCATGAATGAAATAAACATTGTTATAATATTTGGTCATATTTCAAGTATTGCTTTTTTGCTTATACTTTACTGAGTCTTCACTGTACTCATTATCTAACTATGCTCTGATTATATTGTTTACATGAGTTGAATTGAACCAGCGTTTATTATAGCGGTAAATTAAAAATAATACATAAATCCTGTTGTTTTTAGTAACAGTATTTATTTCAAGTATATAAATAAATATAAGTAGTAGCTATAACTGTTACAAGTGACAGACTTACAATTACAGAAGATGTATCTACTATTGCCTTATGAAATTTATGTAATATAATTTGATTGCTTACGTCAAATACTTCATCGATTAGTCCATGGATGTTAATTATAATGTACCGTAATGTTAGCTCAGATTTATTTACGAAATTGTGTCTACTTTGAGTAGACACAATTTCGTAAATAACAGTATCCAATTTGAGTATATAGAAGTTCGACATGACGTTATGACGTCACCTCCTTGCAATCAAACTTGCATTTTCAATCATGTAATCGAACAAGAAATTTCAATTATTTTATAAATTACTAGCGGCCCGTCCCTGCTTCGCACGGGTGGACAAAATTCTTTAAAATTTTTTAGCATTAAATATAGCCTTTGTTATTCAGCGTAAATGTAGCTTTCCAATGGTTAAAAAATTTTGAAATCGGCTTAGGTTTTTTGAGTTTATTCATTGCAAACATACAAAAATACAAATCATTCCTCTTTATAATATTAGTGTAGATTTCTTATAAAAATCATATATATTTTAAAATAATGTGTGGGCTAAATTGTTTACTGTTAAGCTAACAACAGTTTCATCTATATTTTCATTGTAGTCAAATACCCTATTAGTACTGTTTTATACTATTTATACCTTTTCCTATGATTATTTGTAACTATTGTTAATATAGTTGTCATGAACCTACTTCTTCGTCTCTTTTTTTCCTATAGTTCTTTTGCCATTTTCACTACTGAGCTATCGACAACATATTACCTAATGGACCTCGGTTGGCTAGTAAGTTACTAAGTAGGCTTCATATTCTTTTTATAAATAGCTATTTATTCTATATTAACAAAAAAAACATGAACTATTACAATTACCTGGTGCTATACTCAAAATTTAATATAGATTTTGAGCTTATTTTTTAATTTTTTTTTGTTAAGAAATATAGATCGTTATGGTTGCTTTAATGTTTTATAAATCTAGGAAAATCATTCAAATAATGTCGCTAAATGATAAAGTCGCCTAATATTTAATATAATTATACTTTCCAGAGATGTTAATAGACCTAATAGGGCTTGACAGAACGGGGATATCAAATTTAAAAAAAACTACTAAGTTTCTTACTATACTAATGCAAATAATGTTTAATTCTTGTATTCAAGGTACAAATATCGTATGGATCAAAAGTAGAAATATGATAACTAACTATATAATAACGACACATTATCACGCGCGAAATGGGATAAAACTAGCCACGCGTGTTCGTTCCGTTGCTTGCTTCCAGCCTTTCGCAGTTACGAAATCACCTAAGAAAGAGCTATATACATAATGTTACAGATACATTTCTCGTTATATCATAGCATTCATGTTAATATTGAGCCATTGAGGTATATTAAAAAGTCATCATGAATCGATTATAGGACGCCGGCTCGCATTTATTTATTCTTGATAGAATGGTTAGCGAATTCTCGAAGTTCCGCCAAGTTCTGAGGTCCTTTTGTTAGTTTAAATAGAATTCATTATAGCGAATCTATCAATCACTTTTTTAATATACGTATATGTATATCAAATGGACGGCCTGCTTATTTGTAAATAATTTCTGTGAATTATTTGACTGTCTGGACTAACGGAGCAGCAAACAAAAACTTGTCCAAACTAAAAACAGCTTCATCGAAATAACAAAAGCAAAAACGTAAGCGTCGCTTAAGAACAATCACCAATCATAAGCGAAAGGTAGGAGGTAGGTATGCCTTGTTTCAACTGATTCCCACGACTCATGTAGCGTGCGTGGGCCATGTGTGTATCCTCTCTTTTCTTTTTACAGGTTGGCATTTATTCCCAAAAACTTGTTTTTGAAATTGTTTCTGTAATCGGTAATAGTTCGTCAGTATCTTAAAATAGTTTTATTTTAAGATAAAATGTGATATGAGTAATACTCAAAATGTAAATAATTATGGACCTGAATCAAGGATTTTACTTATGAAAAACTAATAATTTAATTTGCTTTTATTACCTCATGTGATAATATTTATTCCTTTGTTATGAAAAAAATAAAAGTGGATTGTATGTCCGTTGACACTAGAAAAAACAATGCCATTGAGGTAATACACTCTTAAAAGTGAAATATTGCCTCGTCCTCAAATGCAAGTCAACCTTGAGCAAGCTATAAAAGCAAGCGACGCCGATAACTGAGAATGCTGGCGTCTATAAGACGTTATTATATTACGGCAGTGTAAATCCAGTCGAATATTATTTATGGTGAAATGACCGAAGCAGGTAAAAGGCTATTGTGTCGAACTGTTAACAGTTTTGAGCACTTGTACACAGTAATCTTAGCAAGGAAACTATGTTACTTCTGTAACCTAAGTAAGTCTGTAAGTCAGTTTATTTTACTTTATTATATAGAGACTCAAACTAATCTAGCATTTTAAATGTGAAAGAATATTATTCAAAAGATTTCTTAAATAAACATGAATAAAGTTTTAGTTTAAGTAAAACTAACCGAGCGTGTAGCATTAAATCTTAAATGAACATCAGTACAAAATTCCCTATTGGACAACCTTATTGTCATCTTTCCATTGCCTTACTAAGGGGCACATTTCAAAAGCAGGTAAGTATACGTCCCTCGTCAAGCGATGAACATTCTAGAACCACACATGTGTTCGCAAGCTATAAATCAAAGCACAGACACACAATGTCACAGGCTATCTTAAAGAGCATTATGAAGCGTATATAGCGAACTACAATAGTTTAGAAAGTTCAATATACAAAAGAGAATCACGTCATATGCGTAGGAACAAAATATCAAACTGAGCGTATGAATTAGAGATCTAAATAACTTAACTTTATTTAATAATATATGTGTAGGTTTAAATAGGCAAAAATATTATCGAACACTCCGTCTGAGTCATTGGTATCCCTTTGTTATAGTGACGAAAAACCAGTTCCAACTTCCAACACGAAAAAATGATGCGCCGAGTTGACCTGCACCGGAGCGTAAGTCCACCTTTTTTGTTTGTGTGGGTATCCACTATTGTATATACACTGGCTCTGGGTCTGGGCCACTTGTTAGTGTATGTATAACGAGTCACAACCTGTTCAATGTGGTTGAATGAAGAGAATGGTTCAAGGAGGTTAGCTACTTTCTACCGGTCGATACGCTCACCACGTGAT
The DNA here is from genome assembly GCA_927399485.1 of Calamotropha paludella. Taxonomy (NCBI): domain Eukaryota; kingdom Metazoa; phylum Arthropoda; class Insecta; order Lepidoptera; family Crambidae; genus Calamotropha; species Calamotropha paludella. The sequence continues at coordinate 13,838,671 of OV656812.1, forward strand.
TTTACTATGTTTACGGAACACAATGATGTGCAAAGAAATATAACAACATCCAAAATAATCTAGTTTCTTTTTTAATATCAATTATATTAAATTTAGCTAAGCATTAAGTTTATTCTTTAAATGGAGCCTCCATTTAAAGAATAAAGAAAATGCATTAAAACAGGAACTTCTGGCGGGAATCGAACAGGTGCTGGCATCTCCTTACAAACGATACCATAAAACAAGATGTTTATTATTGATCTGGAAAATAAACTCTCCTTCGTTTAATTTAATCTTACCGTTACTGAACTGTAACTTGCAAATCAATGAGAAAACTAATTAGCCACAGTTTGAAATCCTCTTAAACATTATTGCACTTTTACTTACACAGTCATCATCAGAATTAGATTAATACTTTGAAACATGAATATTGCGGAGGAACATTATTATGGCTGCAACACAATCGTTGGTGTGACATTGTATATTAAAATGTTTGTTAAGTACTAGTGTTAAAAGAAAAAAGTTGAATAAAGTGGTAAAAATGGTTACATTAATTAAATATTTTTACTTTTGTATGTACTAATAAATTCGGGTTTGTAAGCCAATTAATTAATCAACCTCAACAGTATTATAGTTAATTTTTTGTTCAGTTTGAAAGGTACAAGTAAACAAATCAAATTCGATGCGAGATTGGAGACTTCAATGAGTGGGTAAATTAAATATACGAATTTCCTGTACCGGAAATTTGTATTCTTGGCTTATAACAAGATAAGATTAACTTTCGAGAACCAACTTCGAAAAACGTATGAATCTCATTAGACAAAAGATAAATTTCATTAACTTGATCTTTGTCCTAAAACATGAATATTTTCACCACAAATGTCACTAAGTATTTCGGTAAATTGTAATTATTATGTCACTTTCGAACTTATGATCTCTTATAATACATATGTAGGATGGACGGTGATATTACGTATAGGTGACGGTTATATTGGATAAAAGAAAAACAATAATGTCACAACATGTTAATTTTAATTATCCTTTAAGCAAGCCCTTAACAATTTTGGGAATTATCGACTTTTCCATGCACAGTTGAACATTTGCCTCATATACTTGTCTTGTCCATCCTCTCTAAGTGTCCAATTCATCAAAGCATCCCTTTTTCTATCTTTGTCACTATATTTTCTTTCACACACTCCACTCTCTTATCACAACATTCCTTATAATAATATATAGGTGATAAAAATTTTACACCGATTGTTCTATATAATGTTTCTTGAAAATGAGTAACATATACCAGCACCGTGAATAGAAATAGTTCAGATGCTATTGAAACTGCATCAACGGCGTCATTTATGGGTTATAATTTACTGAACGTAATATAGGCATTTTTGTCTTTATAACGAAAATTTTAGTATTGGTAAGCAAATTGGAAAACCCTGGTAATTTCTACTCAGAAATAAACAATTTCTAATACATATAATATCAAATGTCTCATGCTTATTAGTGTCTATTGATCATATAGATGGTAGTTCTACTACCTTATAAAATTTCTACTAAAATAATGGTCGGGAAAAATACAGAAAAATATTAAATATAGTACATAGTACCAATGCTACAATGGTCAAAACCAAAGGGAGAGACAACGGGATTTTGAACCAATATTTTTGTTACGCTGTAACTATTATCGTTTAATAATAAGTATATATATATAAACTTGAGAAATAAATATATTACTATTGTGTCTCAGTGTCTATGTCTACATCTATCTATACTGAGACATAGCTAAATTCACTACTCACAACTTTTTCATCTATAAACTAGTCTCCGCGTTATAACAACTTTCGAATGTTTACCTTGATATTTGCCCGTGCTTCGCGAAAAGATATACTAGCAGTTCAAATTAAATTTTGTTTATAAATTAATCATTAACACCGAATGAAGTCGTGCACCTTTTTAACTCAAAAAACAGGTTAGGAACTAGGTAAACTATTTTAATGGATTTTAACAATTACATGGAGGAAGCAAATACTATTTTTTTGCGGAGGTGTTATCTTCAATATGCGTTAGTTAATTCGGACATTGACTCGGTCAAATTGGATAAGGGTGAAGACGCACAAAGGATCCTGTCCACGCCATTAGGACCCACTGATACAAAATCCCAGGAGATAAAATATATCAGGGGCTACTCGAACCCTGCTGTATTCGATTATTTGACGAAGCCAATGTTTCGCTGATGTGTTTGTAAATACAGATATTATTTGTAAATAACAAGTACATATCTTAAATACAATGTAAATCTATACAATACCAGTAGTGAATTATATAAGTTCTCATTGTACTGGTTTGGCTTTAACTCTCGGTATGTGTGTTCGAATTGGTGCCTATATAAACACTTTCGACTGGTTCTGAAGTTTGAAATGTAACTTTATTATTTAAGCAATGATCATATGTGAGGCGGCGTAAACTTGTAACCGAAAGTTTTGTAATTATGTATGTTCAGAAATGTTTCGTATTATTATAGCTTTTACTATGTGTAACCAGAAATATATTAAACTGAAATATTAAACGCATTGATTTCTATACTTTACAAAGAAATTTTATAACTATGAGGGCAGACTTCATTAATGATCTTGTCCACTATACATAAAGAAATCCCATAAATATTAGTTCAGTCTCTAGTACGAGTATTGCAATTCTATCTAAAGAATCACCAGGCAACTCTAAATTCAAATTGATTCATTTAATTTCCTACAAACTTCATATCCATTCAACTACCAGAATAAGAAAGTTCTGATGATTGCCGGATCTAGGTAGTGCTTTTTTTTCAGCGTCGGCGTCGTCGACGAAAATATGTTAAAAGAACGGACTGCAGTCCAAATAGTGAGCGAAGGGCTATAAGTGCATAAACTTTAATCTATTCTTTCTCCCTTTTCACAATATATTATTTTCTAGAATATTATCTGTTTGGTATTATTATTATGTCATAAGTCTTTCTCTCTTTAAATTCTTATCAAACATAATAGAGTATTTACATTATTATAGGTATAAATTAGTTATTACCTATCTTCTAACATTCTTTCTATAATTGACAAACTCTAGACTTTAAGTTTGTGCAGTAAGTTATGTGTGTATGAATATGCACAAACGTAATGTACGTGTTAAAGTAGGTATATCATATATGTTTCACTCCGTACTTATTTTTGAACGAAACTGGCAACGCTTAAAATTTGCAATTAGCCAATTGTTTAATGAGTATAAAAGTGATAGTTACATTTTTTTCCAACTTTTCCAACAACACAGATTATTAATTATGTTTATGCATTTTCAAGTTTTCTTAAGTAATAAAGAAGAGTATGATAAAACAGTCTGCATAATGAATTAATAAAACAACAAAGGTATTTTTGTGCGCACGAGGAAATGAAACTTTGATCCTGCTAATAAGTTTTGGTAACGCTAACGATAGCCAACAATGCAGCCAAAAATAATACTGTTTGCTCAGTTTCCCATTACCAATGCGTGCTCCATTTACGTCTCATATAAATTACGAAGAACATTCTAATCATTAAATTAACCAAAAGTTTAGATGATTGTAATTGAAGCCAACATACCGCGTGATTTAAAGTGTATGTCATTGTCTTATAAGTTTTTAAAGTCTTCAGTCTTAGATAATGTTAGAAAATATTAAATTTTAATAACATTATTTACATTCACTCTAATCAGTCCAGCCCAAAGTAAAAATCTGTGGACACATAAATAAATAAACCACTAGCAAAGCATACATAGCATGTATACAGGGTTACAGGAAACGTCGATGAAGATCCGTTAAGGGCGTGTAGTTTGCATCGTTTCTAACTGATTCTCTAACTGATTCTCGAAAATGGTTAGGTCTGCTATGAAACACAAGGGTGTTACTAAGTTTAACACGTATGAAACACTAGGGTGTTACTAGGGTACTAAGTTTTTCTTCTACGAATTTTAATAAAACCCTTGATTGTGATACCTTGTTGGATAGCTGATGAAAAGTGGATATTTCAAAGCACATCTGCAGAACATCTGCCATATATTTTTTTTATATCCTTTAAAGAAATATAAACTTTCTAAATATTTGTTATTTTTTTAACATTCAATGGCCTAGTACGACCTATTTAGTTAATTTACTTACAATTAAAAAATAAAAGTCGAATTTCTCGAAAATGGGTAGGTTTAGGGTAGGGTGTTTCATAGCAGAATCAGTTTTAAACGATGCAAACTACACGCCCTTAACGGAGCTACATCGACTTTTCCTATAACCCTGTATACCCAAGACTCAAGTACACACATGTGCCCCTACCGGGACAAGCACCCGTGGCCGTTAAGCTTCGAAATTAGGGCCACTCCCATACTTGTAATTTGACTAAGGCAATTACCATCAACTCATTTCCAAAATCAATGTTATTGCATGCTGCCTGAGCTTCGCATTTCGGTACATACATTATTTAAGAAGCTTTACCAGAGAAAGCGTATTTTAACATACGATATTTAATAGATATAAATTACTAACACTGAGAATCATTGTTTTGTCAAATGCACAGTGTACTTATCATTGTATTTTATATTAGCTGATCCGGCCACGCGTTTCTGTGGCTCAGTTATTATAATTTGCAATATTTTTTATGCGCCTGCTTTTTAAATCTGTAACATCTTCGAAAATATAATTTCAATTACATAAAGGCTATATTGATCTATATTGAATGCGCAATGTATTAAAGGTGCTTAATTGGATTTATGCTGTATTGCTTAAAATCGCTTCGTAAATAAAGTAAAAAGTAAAGGATAAAAAATTCTCATTTTAGATTATCCGTAAGAGATAGACATATACCATCGCGGACTCTTTTGTAGACCTTTTTAGGTATATAGTAGTACATAATTTTAATCTATCTCTTAGGGTTCAGCCAGCATTTGAAATGTAAGCGCCCAAAAAATACTATACATGTATTATACATATAAACCTTTGTCTTGAATCACCCTCTCTATTAAAAAAACCGCCTCAAAATGCGTTGCGTAGTTTTAAAGATCTACTTACATAGGGACAGACAGCAGGAAGCGACTGTTTTATATTATGTAGTGATTTTTAAATGAATTTGAAGTCGAAAAATTCCCTTTAAAACCTAGTCATATACATTTACGGATGTGGGTCGTTACTTTATAAATACAGTTGAGCAAAGTAATGTCTGGCTCATTCGTCATGCTCGTGAACGGGTACTATCTGGCTCTAAAGCAGAGCCAGATAGCACCCGTTTAATCAAAAAGTCAATTTACGACAACTAGTGTTATCGTAAATTGACTTTTACTTAAGGTATGTGTATGTGGGTTATTTTGAGACTTACTTTTTATCCACATGTCATTGGAATTGAGTATACTTGTTTATAAATAACAGACACTTGTTGACTTTGTTTTAATCAACGATACAATGGCAGCATAACACAGATACTATTGTTATAATAGCCTTATATTGTTTTGTATTGATTACGTATGGTAACAGCCATGTTACGGCCGTGTGGTTTCCAGTTGAATAGAATAACACTAAGCCTTCACACTTAAGGCTGTCGTAAATGATACTGAAGTTAGTCATAATACACAAAATGAGCATCACTGCTCGTTTTCCGAATTATGGTCTACCACTGCGATCGACAACACGCCTGAACAGCGCTAAGATTATGGAAAAATCCCCCCTTTTTTGAGGGAGGTTTCTTTCAGTGTTTGACATCTCTCGGTTGAGATTGATTATGAGACGATTTATGGTAACGACAAATACATATTGTGTAAATATCGTTACTTAAAGCTGAAGTGTTCCTTGCGCCCATACTTATCAGGTAAAAGGCGCTCTAAATACCCTCTCAAATCATGTTGAAAAGAAATTATATGTGCATTGGAATAAAGTTTATTCATTTATTATATGCATACATTTGGTGTTACTAAACATTATGAATTATAATTACAGCTTTTGATACTCTTAATCCAGAATATTCATGGAAACTAATAGATCAGAAGCTATTAATGAATGCACTAACAATACCGTATGTTAATTGAATTCTAAATTCAAATACAGTGAGTATTTGAATTTAGGAGTCACAAAAGTTATGTTCAAACTCGATGGACGATTTAGTGTGCAGTTACAACTACCTAGATACAAACTACATTTTGGCAGTATTAGTCCATAGTTCACCATAGTCAAGTAGTTTACATATGGTACTATTTTTTACATACAATAAGTGTAGCTATGGTATTTGCAGCTTGGATTATCCTAACCTTATTTACTTACACCTTGGAGCCTCGTACCGAAACTGTGCTAATTACAAAGCAAGTCTTTTTCTACATTAAATAATAATTTGTTCATTAATTGTCATTTTAAAAAGTAACTCAATAACTTTAGATTATTATTACCATATAAATAAATCCAAACAATAAAGCAATAACTTCCTTTTGATACCTATAAGACAAAAGCGCTTGGGGTTTTAGGTAGAGTGTCGGTAGATTATATTTCATAAAAAATATAATAATCGAAGGATGCTTATAACAAAAAACTATAATAAACGAAAATGATATTTTGACATACATTTTTAAATTTTGAATTGTATTTAATGAATTGTATTTGACGCGTTTTAAAAACAGGGAATGTAGAGTTTTTACTTATTTTATTTCTACTTATTTTCGAGTTTGAATAAAAGTGTATAGTTGTCAATCAATCATTTAAAATTCGTTTATTTTTTATTTTAGCTTCCATTGGAACTATTTTTTTTTAAAATGTACATACTAATAATTCGCTCATTTAAAGAGAGAACGCGATATCTCGATATTCTTCAATTTAGAGAAATCGACTTTTAATGTTTGTAAATACGATAACTTTGTCTCTTTTTCGCACAGAGCCTTCATTTATAACTATGTAAATACAAACATGTTTTTGTAGTATAAAGAAGGCGTTGCGGTGAATAATTTGTGATACTATTTCCAAAATCCCTGTCTGTCAAGATGTCACGTTGTTATTTTAAATGAGCGATATGTAAGTAATGCTGTTTAGCTAATATCAATATTTTATATGAAAAGTTTAAAGATGCGAAAGATTTCTACAGCTGGCACAAATAACTTTTTTGCTACGAAAATTGCCCCTAAGCTGAAAAATGTCTACTGCCGGACGGTAGCCTCCTCTAACAATGGAAAGTTTTATTATAAATTCCACTCTTTGGTCGGGCGAATTGGAGATTGGCATAAACGACAATAATTAAAAAAACGGTGATAACTATCATGTAGTCTACGGGAGGTGTATTGTGATTGCATTCGGTATCCGTAGTCGCCATTTACGGCACGTTTAAGTGTGATGGGTTGGTGCCATTTTACTCTGCCGGACATTATAAGGTAATTATACCACAAAATCACATCTAGATACAATCAATCACAACTTAATAAATTTTATAATTTTTATATATTTTATGCATTTTCAATGTCATCTTATAAGATAAATTATTATAATAGAAAAATACTAGAAAAAAGTCGACTCGGGTCACAAGTGAATTCTCAGGCGGGAATCGAACCCGCAACCTTTGGAAATCCGGTCCAATGCTCTCCCAATTAAGGTTGTTTCGATTGTTGTTTGATTTGTTGAGTCGATTTTTTCTAGTATTTTTCTATTAGGGTAAGTCCGGGGGAGATGGCCGCAAGTGAGAGATGGCCAGTTCAATTATTTTCGGAACTTAGACCTAGATGACGCTAGTTTACACTTAGTTTGCTTCTGGCAGCAGAGGCAACTAGCAGCACGTGCAAAGTTAAAGTGAAATTAAATCAAAAAGTAAGTAAAAAAAGGTTTATTTGTTTTTAATAGTAGTAAAACTTTTTACTGGGTTTATACCTTACCTCGTGGTAAAAATTTTTTAATTGATACTTGTACATATTATGTTTTATCATGTTTGGTATGATCGGTGTACTGTGTTCTAACCTCAAAACTTTACTCTATGGCTAGTCGTTTATTTTTATATTGATATGGCCATCTCTCCCGGTCAATTGAGGAGAGATGGCCACGTAAGGTCCGGTGAAGATGGCCTCTTTATTAATTTTATTTAGTATGCTTCATTTAAATTTTTACTATTTTATTGCAGATGCCAAATGTTTACAAGCGAAAAGCATTTTCAACGCGTGGCAATTGGACGGAAGAATCACTCAAGGCGGCCATACAATCTGTTAAAAATGGAGAAATGACTATCTACTCTGCATCAAAAACTTATGACATCCCACGAAAAACATTAGAACGAAGATACAAAAATAACAATGATAAAAAGGGACCTATGGGGCCATCTTCTATGCTGGGGGTAGAAAATGAACAAAAACTTGTTGCTCATATAAAAACCATGCAAAGTAAAGGATTCCCGTTGACTATTGATGATGTCAGAACAATTGCATTTCATTTTGTAGAACGACTGAACATATCACATAGATTTAACAAAAAATTTGAAAAAGCTGGCTACGATTGGATGCAAATGTTTTTGAAAAGAAATTCTGATATTACACTACGAAAGTCTGAAGGAGTTTCATTGGCTAGATCTCAAGCTTTGAACAGAGTAGAAGTTGATGCTTATTTCAAGTTATTGGAACAGGTTTTGACTGATAATGATCTTATAGGTAAACCGAACTGTATTTTTAATATGGATGAATCGGGTTTGCAATTAAATAATCGTCCTGGACATGTATTAGCTAAAAAGGGATCTAAAGCTGTATCTACGATAACTTCCACTGAGAAAGGAGAAACTATTACTGTGATTGGATGTTGCAATGCCGAAGGCACTTTTTTGCCACCTGCATGCATTTTTAAAGGTAAAAATAAAAAAGCTGAATTCTCAGACGGCATGCCTCCAGGTTCCCAAGTTTTTATGTCAGAAAAGTCGGCTTACATAACATCTTTACTGTTTTTAGAGTGGCTTAAAACCCACTTCGTGCCAAGGAAACCATCGGGCAGAGTCTTGCTGCTATTAGATGGTCATTCTACCCATTGTAATTCAGTTGAAATGTTAGAATATGCAGTCGCTAATGATGTTATATTGTTATCCATCCCAAGTCACACGTCACATTATTTGCAACCTTTAGATAGATCCGTATTTAAATCTCTGAAAAGTCATTTTTACGAACAATGCAGACTTTGGATGAAACAAAATCCCAATCGGCGAATCTCAAGACTATCTTTCGGCACATTACTGAAAAACGCTTGGGTAAAAGTTGCCTCTGCTGAGAATGCTATAGCAGGCTTTAAAGCAACGGGAGTATTCCCTTTTAACCCAACTGCAATACCAGAATATGCATTTCTTACCAGCTCGGTAGACATAACATCTAATCTAACCGTATGTCAAAACTCAGAAGTAATACCAAGTTTATCTAAAATATCGCCTTTTATTGATCCAGTACAGGAGTACTGGATCAATAAAGAAGATAGGAATCTTCTGACAAAAATACGTCTACGAATGAACCAAGTACTTCTAAAACGTCATCCATTTTACAAACAATAACCCGCAGTAATCAATCGATTGAATCTGAGCATGACCTAATATTAACTAATTCTTTTAAAGAAAATACTCAAGTTTGTCAAGAACTAACGAAACCCTGCAAAACAAAAAGAACAACAACTGTTTCTAACCAAGATGACATGAAGAAACCTGATACAGAATTGACACCATCTCAAATCCTGAAAGAAATTTCTCCAATACCACATAAATTTTTTGAAGCAAGAAAAAGGTCGAAGCAGTTGGGTACTCTTTTAACTTCCAAATCTCACATAGAGATAAGAAAATCCAAAGATCAGCAAAAATATGCCAAAGAAGAGAAGTCAAAAATTAAAAAAGAAAAAATAGTGAGAAAAAGTGAAAATAAGACTGATAAAACTATGATAGCTATAAAGCGAAAGGCAGTTCGTAAGATCTCAGAAAGTAGTGAAGATGGAGAAGAGCCCATATACTGCGACTCAGATGACGATACTGAAAATGAACAAGACAACTGTGCTGGATGTGGGGAGAATTATTACACTACCCAACTTATTGAAGATTGGTTGCAATGTGTAATTTGTTCATTTTGGGTTCACGAAAACTGTACTGAGTTTAACCATATGTGCTCAAAGTGTGGCCATAAGAAGAACAGAGAAGAGAAGCAGAAAAATACAAAAAAAATAAAGTAAAGTACTGGCCATCTTCCCCCTACTACCATGGCCATCTCTCCCGGATAACTCGGGAGAGATGGCCAATCGAGACTTCTAGTTGTGATTTTTTTATAAATTTATTTGATTAGAATTTGTTGATTACGTTGTGTTTTTTTATGGTTAAATGATTAAAGACTGATTTAAAATAAAGATTTAAGAAGAAATATCACTAGTTTGATTTTTATAGCGTCTCATAAAAACTATGGCCATCTCCCCCGGACTTACCCTATAATAATTTATGTTATAACTTAATAAAGTTTCATCACAATCTGATCACTGGTTTCGGAACATGTCACAAAAGGTCATGGGTTCGAGTCCTGGGAGAAGCTGATGTTTGTGTGATGAATACGAGTATTTGTACCCGAGTCATGAGTTGGGTATTTATATATATTTCTATAAATATTAAATGTCTATGTATCATCAGTATATATGTACCTATGTCTATACGTTACTTCGGTATCCATAAAACAAGCCTTACAGTGCTTACTTCAGGCTAGGCTAATTAGTGTGAATGTATAAAATATTATTATTATTACAAATATACAAACATTGAGATTTATTTGAATAGATAGATAAGATAGTTATCGTTTGGTTGGTTTATTATAATTTCAAACCGAGCGGTCAAATGACGTCTAAATTATGTTTTTCTTTCATAGAGACGCTTGGGATTGAACTTGTATTATAGTAGAATCGATTAAATAAATCGGTTATGTCGGAAGAAAGAATCATAATTATTATATTCCATCATTATTTTGACAAGACACTTTGAAATAAAAAGAGATACTTATATCGAGATAATTAAAACTAAGGGTTTAACACGTTCCGAAGCTTTCACCTGTTTTTTTTTATCTAACCGAATCAAGTGAAATCGAAACGAATCGATTGTCACTTTTCAATGCCCACACTATTTAACTGCTGTTCCTTGAGTGATTTTCTTGCTAATTATATCTGTTACTACTGTTTATTTAGTTTTTACACAAATATCTTTTGATGTAGTTTCATTGTCCACATTTTTCGTTAACGTAATGTTTTACGTTTGTCAAACCAAACATGAAATACGAGGAAAAACTTTTTAATTAATTGATTAGTTAGCAAAAGTTCTAGAAGCATTATAAACACGTAATAATTAATAAAAAAACATTAGAATTCTATGAGCCAGTAACAAAATTATATTCATATTAAAAGCAGTATTTCAGCCATGTCATTAAGATGGCTAGTTTTGAAATCAATTAATTGGAGCACTTGCCTAGTTTTTAAAGTTAATTGTGAGTTTACAATCTATACAAGTCAAAAGAAGAAAAGAGATTTTATTGACTAAAAGTGACAACATATCAACTAACTTAGGACTAAATAATTATTAATATTTATAAGACTCTGCTGCTAAACTAGACAAAAGCCTGTATTTTAGCATTCAGGTCCATAATCCTCCCCAGACTCCATTTCAATTAGTCTAAGGAAGTCACTATAATTAAAATAGATAAATAAGAGTTTATGTACGTTAATCTTACTAAGAATGATTATTATTATTCACGTGTTTCCCTAGAAGTAATATTTACAATTGAAATTGCTTCTATTCTATACTAATCTTTTTTCGTTATAATTAAAACAAAGAACGTCTTCCTTGTCATAGTTAAAACATAAACAATAGTTTGTGTTTTTTCCTCATTAATTAAACTCAGGGTAAGGCTAGGAAAATATTAGAGGTAATGCTACATTACTGGAATAATGCACGACTTTGGATTGAATTCATGTCAATATGATCAATGATAGACATGGATACAGGTACATACAGGTTGGAATATATTTTTAATGATAATTCGAATAAGCAGCAAAACAAAAAGTAATAGAAAAAAAATTAACAGCTTCAAAACCAGCCTCAATATTTGGAATAAACGTAGCTTATTTCGACTACCAAGTAAGACGCCTCCTTTTTACGAAGTCGTTTAAACAAGAGTGTACGCACGCGGAAATTTAATAATTGCATATTTTGAAGGAATGTCAGATAATTAATATGTTTTTAATAATATTGCTAACAAGATTATCACTTGAATACTAAAAAACATAAGTTAAATAATATTTAAGTACTAATAAAACCACTTTAACTGGATTTACGACGCGTTTATTCTTGTTTGCTACGGCCGCTTCTCTGAGAAGATTCCGTAACTTTCTTCCGATAGCTACTAAAATTGCGCTTGCACAATCTCTTCTTCTGCCTATCCTTGACTATGGCACTGATTTAAAGACGCAGTTGTAAATAGCAGTTTTGGTAAGTTAAAAATTATAAATGGCATGTTTAAAAACTACTCTAGCAGTTAAAACTAAGCAGTAAAGTAAACAAAAATGAGAAATAAAAAATAATGAAATGGATCAGTGAATATATAATTGAGCAGGAAAATAATTAAATGGGCGGTAAAAAATATTGAACGTTACTTTACGTGTGGAATTTGTCGGTAAGAAATCTCATTCTAAGCAATTCTATAACCTAACCTAACCTAACCAACCCTATGATTGGTCGCTTCCGCCACCCGCGCTAATAAGCTCCGCCCAACTAACGAACATTTACCTCTCTTTTCAATGAATTTGAGTTCGGGTGTTTATCGAACCGCTCATTCGATAATTTTTACAGCTCATCAGTTATTGGACTGCTCAAATTCACATGTCTTTATTTATAGTATATTATATATAGACCGCCATTTGTACTTTGTCTGTGTTATGTTATACCCCTATTGTTATGTTATACCCCTATTATCTTTTGTATTCCAAACTTATTTGTTCCTATGTTATTCTTTTGTTTATCAAACTCAATTATCTTAAAACCATGTTATCTATCGTTCTCATGTCCTTAAGTTAAGTTATCTATTATTTACTCACTAATTACTTCATTTGCATTGTATCGAGTCATCTAAACTTTCCAGAGTCCTTTGAACGTTTGTATAGTAATTAAGTAATAGTTTTGTTTAGCTTTCTCAGGACTCAAACATTATATAGATTGAATTATTTTAGTATTAGTTAGTTATAATCTGAACCACATCGATGTAAGACATATTTCTTGTAGTTTTTAATAAATATTTTATTTTTATATTAAGTAAGTTACTTGCCATATAACAAATTTGGCGCAGTCGGTAGGATCGCGACGCGAGTGCCGTAAGACAAAGTCACAACGCGTAAATTCGAACGGAAGACAAAAATCGCCGAAGTTTGAAAACGTGGTAGCTGAAGGCTTTTAAAAAGACTTTGCCGAACCTACGAAGTGTAGTAATGAAGCTCAGTGCGATCTACATATACTTATTGTGGTAAGTGGCTCTACTTATTGCTCTGTTTCCAAAATTTCCAAATCATATCCTTTCTATCTCCCATATTCAATCATTTTATTTACATAAAAAATATCTATAATTTATCATTCTAAATCTCCAAAATTCGATTTAAAATGGCTTCTCCCAGCGTAGATACCAAAATAATTATCAGCCAGGAAGTTCAAATACCAACCCTCTTGCAATTAATCCCTGATTTCAACACAAACGATGCGTCTCAGGTATATAGATACATTCGTTCATGTGAATCGGCTTTTGGTCTTGCAAATATTGCCCAACAGGAAATATTATTAGTCTATGCCCTAAACAAAATAACAGGTCCCTCGTCGTCAGACGTGCATAGTAAGCAATATAAGAATTGGACAGAATTGAAAAATTATCTTATACAAAAGTTTTCACAAACAAAAACACTCACACATTTAAATCTAGAACTCCAAGCAATGTTCCAAAAACCCAACGAGTCAGTAACTGAATATTTTCATAGGGTAGACCTTTGTCGAAATAAAATCGTAGAGAAATTATCAAACGAGATTAAAGATAACTCATTGCCTGGTCGTAGAATCACAGCGGAAGAGACCGCCTTAAACATTTTTATTAATGGTTTGAATTCAGATATAGGCACTATGTTAAGAACTAAAGAGTTCAGTAATCTCTCTGACGCTGGAAATTTCGCGATGCAGGAAGATAAGATCCGGAAAATGAATAGTGCTAGGCAATCCCTATACGCCCATGACATTACAAGGCGCGCACAAAAACCAGCTATTAGGCCATCATTCGTCTCAAGATCAAACCATGTTCCATCTATACAACAGCAAAAAATATGTAATTATTGTAAAAACATTGGTCATATAATAACAGAATGTCGGAAAAGGATTTATAATAATAATTTACGGAATAATCAATTCGCTCAACCAAATCAACACACATCGCAAACTCCTTCAACACAAGCACGTCCGCCAATACAACGCGCTTTGCTTCCTCCTCCAGCACGTGTGAATAATTTAAACTCCTACGCGACCGAAGAAATGAGCAACCCTTCGGAAATCGCTACAGCCTCTTGCTCAATGACACAGACTCCTACGTCAGCTCCGAACCTAGAATACGAATGTTAGAAAGCACTACCATACCAATTCAGAAACCTAGACGTAGTTTACCAAATCCAGTCCATCGGGGACAAAACACTGATTCTTACAATATCGAAGATGTATCACCAGTCTATCGGCGACAATACAAAGATGCATCAACACAAACTTCTGTATCTCTAATTCAGTCGAAATCGCTTACTCACGAACAGGGTAACCAGTCCCAAAATCTCAGTAACGGTGTAATTACAGTATCGAACCCTTCAAATATTACTAATTCTTCTATTTCTAGCCAAATTACAAATTCCACCACCCCTACTAATTCCTCCAAATATACCAAATCAAACGCTGTTTCAAAAACCGATTTTTTACCAAATCCAATTACTAAATCTTCTAAATCAAATGTTACTCGACCCACTACATCTGAAAATCAAAATCCAATATCAAAAAAATCAAGCTCCAAATCTAAGTCCAAACGCAATAAGCGATCTAAACAAAACTCTAAATTCGAACAACATATTTCCAAATCATACAAAATCAAATCTCTCAGTATACCTACTGAAAACTTATTGCACTGTAAATTTCATGTCGATGGCCAACCTCTCGTCCTGCTGATCGACACAGGCGCTGCTATATCCGTTATACGTAAAGATAAAATAGGTAACAATCCTATCAACAACAACGACGTCGTATCCATTATAGGTATCTCAAACACAGACTCTACTATTTCAACTTTTGGCACCTCTAACATATCACTCGACCAATATCCCAAGCATAAATTCCACGTAGCTGATCTGAAAATAGCATCAGACGGTATCCTCGGAAACGATTTCATGACCAAATTCAACGTCAATCTTTACATTCAGTCAAAAACAATGCGTATCCGTGACCGATCATACAAACTCTTTTTCTTCAACGAAAAACAGGAAAATACCACTGGAAAACAATTCTTATCAAAACGTTCAGAAACCGTTATCAACTGCTATTGTAATGAGATATCTAATGGTATAGCCATTATTGATAAACAACTAATTAGTGACCATCTTACTATCCCTAATGCCTTAGTAAACATTAAAGATAACAACTTCTTAATTACTTGTGTAAACTCTAGCGATGAAGATAAATATATTTCAATTCCTTCTATTTCTAATGCCAAACCATACGTCGAAGTATCCGATAGTTATCAAATAAACTCAATAAATGAGGACAAAACACCAAATCGAAATCAAAATTCTTTTGATAAACTAAACAAATTAATCAGACGCGATCACTTAAACCTAGAAGAATACGAATCTCTGGAAAAAATCGTATCAAATTACTCGGACATATTTTACACAGAAGGCGACCAACTTACATTCACAAATCACACAAAACATTCTATCCCTACTACATCTGAAAAACCCATCAACACTAAAACATACAGATTTCCTTACGTACACCAACAAGAGGTGAAAAATCAGGTAGATAAAATGTTAAACGAAAATATCATTCGCCCAAGCACATCACCATGGAGCAGCCCCATCTGGGTAGTTCCCAAAAAGAAAGATGCTTCCGGTAAACAAAAATGGAGAGTCGTAATAGATTATCGGAAATTGAATGACATAACAGTAGGTGACAGTTATCCCTTACCTAATATTACAGACATACTCGACAAACTAGGACATTCAGTCTATTTTACTACTCTCGATCTTGCATCCGGTTTTCATCAGATAGAACTAGACTCCAAAGACATACCCAAAACTGCATTTAACACGCCTTATGGGCATTACGAATTTTTACGTATGCCATTCGGCTTAAAAAACGCACCCGCTACCTTCCAACGTGCAATGGATAGTGTACTGTACGGTCTACAAGGAGAACGATGCTTTGTGTACTTGGATGACATCGTAGTATTTGCCTCTAGCCTTCAAGAACATGAACAAAAACTGACTGAGGTCTTCGATCGACTTAGACAGCACGGACTGAAAGTTCAACCTGACAAATGTGAGTTTCTCAGGAAAGAAGTAGCCTACTTAGGTCACATTATATCAAGCGATGGAGTGAAGCCTAACCCTGATAAAGTTCAAGCCGTAAAAGATTTTCCAGTTCCCAAGTCATGTAAAGATATTAAATCGTTTCTAGGCCTCGCTGGCTACTATCGACGTTTCATAGCAAATTTCAGCCAAATCACGAAACCTCTAACAAGCCTTCTGAAAAAAGACGTCCCTTTCATCTGGGGCGAATCCCAACAACATGCCTTTGATACCTGTAAGAATATTTTAACCACAACTCCTATTTTACAATATCCCGATTTCAGCAAAGAATTCATCCTAACTACCGACGCCTCTATTCATGCCATTGGTGCTATTCTCTCCCAAGGTGAAGTCGGTAAAGACTTACCTATTGCATATGCCTCGCGGACTCTTAACAAAGCTGAATCCAACTACTCAACGATAGAACGAGAACTTTTAGCTATTGTATGGGCTGTAAAACATTTCCGTCCCTATCTCTTCGGTAGAAAGTTCAAAATCGTAACCGACCATAAGCCGTTAACTTGGTTGGTAACGACTACCTGGATCTTTATTGGAGAAATAAAGATCCAGGTAGTCGTCTTGTTCGATGGCGATTAAAACTAGAAGAATTCGATTACGAGATAATTTACAAAGCCGGTAAAATGAACACAAATGCTGACGCTTTGTCACGTCCTCCAATCATGAATTCTAACATTATTGATTTAACATCAGATAACCAAAGTCCATCTAATTTCTCTGATTGTTTGCAAATCAATTATGAACATTTCTCTTCTCAAGATAGACCCATCGATTCTCCCAGATTAAAAACGTCACCTGATAACCTCTTGGATTCAAGACATAAAAGTATATTTATCCCTGTATCTTGCCAACTCGTAGAACAAAATAAAATTTTCAATGAGGCTATGGAGTCATGTTCCCAAATAGGTCCCTACTTAGAAAAGACAAAATCCCTCTACGATATTGATATTATAGTATCAGATAGAAATCAAAAACTTTTCCTCAGCCCTACGAGGCCATCTCACTTTGATCCATGGGATTCTGAAAGTTATTTCAAGTCCCTATTTTCTTGCCTTCAACAAAACGACATTGATACTCTATACGTCCCTGATTTAAAAAATGATCCCACTTGTAAATTAAACGGCAACGAACAATTACGTATCACTGCATACCTGGCCGAAATATATAATTGTGATTTAATAATTTGTCAGAATAATATCAAATACCCTCAGCCTCAGGAAATCCCTCTAATATTAAAAACTTTCCATGACGAACCTCTTTCAGGACACCGCGGCATTATAGAAACCACCAGAAAAATTCATGACGAATATTACTGGAAAGGTATGACAAATGATATTAAAAACTATATTGAATCTTGTATCATATGTCAAAGAAATAAGATTCAAAGAAAAAACTTCCAAGCACCTATGGTGATCACCTCGCAGTCCACTGAACCTTTCGAACGAGTATCAATGGACCTCGTCTCTTATTCCGAAATTAGCGACAGTAATAACAGATATGTATTAACCCTTCAAGACGATCTCACTCGATTTGTCCAAGCCTACCCTATTCCCGATAAAGAAGCCGTGACAGTAGCAAAATATTTACTACATTTCTGCCAACACTATGGCGTTCCGAAGAGATTTCATTCAGACCAAGGAACCGAATTTACCAATAGTATTCTGAAACAATTAACTTAATTTTTAGGATCCAGTCATACTCTTAATACTGCATATCACCCACAAACGAAGGGTGCTCTCGAAAGATTTCATGCCACTCTAAGAGATCATATCCGAATGTACCATAGCCGTCGTCTCAAAAACTGGGATAAAATCATTCCTTTTGCCGTCATGTGTCATAATACTTCAGTTAATAAATCCACCAATTATACTCCCCATGAATTACTTTTCGGTTATAAACCACGTCCATTTTATTCAATAAAACCTATTCCCGACTATTCCGCATCTGACTATCTAAAGGACTTAAACGAACGTTTAAGAGTAGCTAGAGATACTGCCTTAGAAAACCTCGAGACAATGAAGGAAAAGGCTAAAGACCGATACGATAGTCAAATTAAAAACACAGCCCACTATCAAGTAGGTATCAAAGTGATGCTACGAGTCCCTAACCCTAATAATTTAGATCCCAAATGGGAAGGACCTTTCGAAATTATCCGTGTAGGTTTTAACAATAATTACACTATTCGAAAACATAATAGACATCAACTCGTGCACGCTAATCGACTCCGACCTTACAATGCCAACGATATAATGTAGGATAATTAAACTACGCTGTGTAGTGTCGGCTTTAGAATAGCACTAACGCTGTATCCAAGCGTGTCGTAGAAGGCGACTAAGGATTTGTAGGTTAATCTTAAATATTAAGGTTTAGATACATAAGAATTACAAATATCACATATAATAGGGGTTAAAGTATGAAATTGCCGTTTTATTGCAATAGGTTCTTTGAATTGACATAGAATCTTCATGGTTTGAGGTTTTCGAATGAAACTTTTTTTAAATGGTTTCTATGATGTTCTTTTTTTAAAAAATGTAAAACATTTGAATATCGACTTTCAATTGTTTTTGTTATTCAATTTAGACAAGAAAGATGGATACTGCGAAAATTCGAGTTATTTTTGAATACGAGTTCCGACGCGGAACTAACGCGGCAGAAACAGCCCGCAATATCAATGCTGCGTTTGGAGAGGGGTCTACTAATGAACGCACCGTGCGATTTTGGTTTAAACGCTTTCGTGATGGAAATTTCGACTTAAAGAACGAGCCACGAGGAAGACCGCCCACACAGGTAAATAACGATGAATTAAGAGAGATAGTGGAAGCCGATCCTAGTCAAAGTACCCAGGAATTAGCGGCATGGTTTAACGTTACCTTACCCACAATATTGACTCACTTGCGTCAAATCAATAAAATAAAAAAATACGAAAAATGGGTGCCTCATGATTTGACTGATCTGCAGAAAGAAACGCGTGTTGAAACTTGTGTTGCCTTGTTGAACCGGTACAGAAATGAAGGAATATTGGATCGAATTGTAACATGTGATGAAAAGTGGATTCTTTATGATAACCGGAAAAGAAAAATGCAATGGCTGACCCCAGGTCAAATGCCACAACAGTGTCCTAAAGCAAAACTTACCAATAAAAAGGTAATGGTAACTGTTTGGTGGTCTCAGCATGGTGTTATTCACTATAGTTTTCTCCGATCTGGTCAAGCAATAACGGCAGATGTCTATTGTGCCGAACTCCGAACCATGTTGACAAAACTAGCAGTAAAACAGCCCCGACTCATGAATCGATCTTCACCATTATTGCTCCACGACAACGCGAGACCTCACACAGCACGAGAAACCATTTTGACCCTTCAGGAACTGCAGTTAGAAACCATTCGTCATCCTCCGTATTCACCAGACCTTGCTCCAACGGACTACCATTTTTTTCGTGATTTGGACAATTATCTACGTGACAAGAAGTTTTCTTCCCAGGAGGCAGTACAAAATGCTTTCACACAGTTTGTGCAGTCTAGATCGTCGGAATTCTATCGCAAAGGCATTAATGACCTTCCCATTAGATGGCAGCAATGTATAGATAATAATGGCAACTATTTTGATTAAATAAATTTGTTAAAAATTTAAAAAATAAACAATATAGATTTTCAGTACAAATCGGCAATTTCATACTTTAACCCCTAATACCTTTAGCACATAATCCAAAATTCTTTTATATTTTAAGTCAATTTATTATATTTTAACTTCCTACATTTTACAGGGTCAGCTCTACAGCGGCTCAATCTCCTAATCCTAATATTTTTTACAATTTTTTACAAAATCCTTATATAAGTTTTATTATTTGTTCAATTCTAAAATTAATACTTTACATAATAATATACAAACTCTATATCTATATGAGAGACTATGTTAAGACAAAATATACATCCAATCGTAACGTAACTCAAACTTTATCACTTTCAGGGCAACCTCGGGAAATATTGCCGATTTAATAGAATCGCTACCCTCTCATGCCGGACTATTCTATAAAGAAGAAGGCTCTATTTCTATTTCCGATGAATCATGGAAAATTATAATTTACCGCGACCTTAAACCACTATTTATCGCTCATGAATCCCTATTACGTTTATCAAATAGATTTGATATATTTTATACAAAATATCCCACATTTCCTAATGTTCTTTCTACTAAATCCTATTTAAAAGTTAATCTTGATAAAATCGATAACAGACTCTCTGAATTAAATATATATCTTGGTAAAAACTCTAGACAGAAAAGGGAACTGTTAGACGGACTAAGTTCTTTACTAAAATATCTCATTGGTACTCCTGATGCCAAAGACGCACAACATTACAATGAATGTATCGATATGCTCGAGAAGCGCGAACTCGATTTAACTTCTTTAATGCAAAATCAAATTCAAATAACTTCCAGTACATTAAAAAATTTCAATTAAACAATTTTTAAAATCTCCTACGATGAACAAATCATTAATGATAATATTGAAAAATTGAACGCATATCTTAATAATAGTTCCAACGCTATTTTCGATATTAAAGTAACAGAAGATGTGTCTACTATTTCAATTCAAATTCTAGAATTAGTCACTAACCTTGAAAACGATATAAATGACTGCTTAGCAAGCATTCTTTTCGCTAAATCTAATATTGTTCACCCTTCCATAATATCATTAAGTATATTACATGATAATCTTCTTTTTTCTAATCATGCTAGGTCTAACAAACAATTAGTGTGTCCCGTAAGTATAGAAAATATTAATAAGATTTTAGATTCATCCCAATTATCTGCATATGTTTATTCTAATAGGCTAGTATATATATTAGATTTTCCTTTGGTCAAACCCGAATCCTTTAAACTTTACCATATATATTCCATTCCTATCCAACATCCCAACTCTATATTCTATACAACCATCCTACCAGAGCATAAGTACCTAGCCACGAACCCAAGCGGCGAGCGCTACGTATCTACAAGCACACTGAGTAACTGCAAGCCATACGCTGAAAGAAGAAGCGTCTGTCGTAACACTGTCATCTACAACGCTGACACACGACCAATCTGCGAGCTGCAAATCCTGTTCAGTGTCTCCAATAAAATTCCAAAAACTTGTACTACAAAAACTCTCATTTTCCAGTCTGGTTTAGCCAATCTTTATAAAAAAATGCTGCCCATTATCACGAATGAAAAACTCTCATTTTCCAGTCTGGTTTAGCCAATCTTTATAAAAAAAATGCTGCCCATTATCACGAATGAAAAACTTTGTTGTACGATTGTTGTACGATTGTTGATAATTTATATTTTGATAAAGCCAATATTCTCCGAGTTTTAAAAGGGCTAGACACAACTAAAGGTCCAGGTCCTGATGGTTTGCCAGATATTTTTCTTAAAAGCATTGCTGAAGTATTAGTTGAACCGTTGCACATTATTTTTAATAGATGTATTCGAGACGGTACCTTTCCCAAAATATGGAAAAATGCTAATATTGTTCCCGTTCACAAGGGCGGTGCAAAGGATGACGTTCAGAATTATAGGCCAATATCCATGTTGTGCGCCCTGTCCAAGATTTTCGAGAAACTTTTGCACAATGAGCTGTATTCAACACTGCACAACTTAATACTTCCCCAACAACATGGTTTTGTCAAAAAAAGGTCAACCGTGACGAATTTGACGGTTTTCGTTGGAGAAGTATTTGAGCACATGGACAGACGGATACAAATAGATGCCATTTATACGGATTTTCGGAAAGCTTTTGACAGGGTGGACCATAAACTTCTTCTTGAAAAGTTGGCATATAATGGTATTAGAGGGAATCTGCTTCGATGGTTCGCATCCTATATAACACACAGAACTCAAAAAGTAGTAGTTAATGGTTACGTATCTGACGTAGTATTGGTGACTTCTGGGGTCCCGCAAGGGTCAATCTTGGGCCCATTACTTTTTATTGTTTTTATAAATGATATTCAAAATTGTTTTCAGCATAGTAAATTTCTAATGTATGCTGATGACCTCAAGATTTACAAGGCTATTACTGGGCCTTCGCACTGTAGAGAACTTCAGCAAGATCTCAATAGATTTTCTGCATACTGCGAAGCAAATAAACTAAATTTAAACGTTTCGAAATGCAACATTATTAATTTCACAAAAAACAAAAATCTTATAAAATTTAACTATTTTCTTTGTAATCAATCCTTACAAAATGTGAAAGCATTGCGGGACCTCGGGGTCACTCTAGACAGCAAACTCACTCTTGACTAACATATTACTAATATAATCAACAAAGCACTAAAAATGTATGGTTTTGTGCTTAGATCCTCGACTGAGTTCTCAAACCCCACTACCCTTCTCCATTTGTATAAATCTTTAATACGTCCTCAACTAGAATACGCATGTGTTATTTGGGACCCACACTATAAAATATACGACGAGGCGATAGAAAAAGTACAGCGTAAATTTCTTCGCACCTTACAGTTCCGATGTTGCAGGGGTATCAAGAAATCATATGATCAACTCTTAAGCGGATACCAGCTTTTATCATTGAAATCAAGACGTATCTTGCTTCAAGTAATGATGCTGTACGGACTGTGTCACAATAGGTTTGACAGCGTCGAGTTATGTGACAAATTGTACTATACTGTACCAAGGGCAGCATATCGGCGAGAGGTTCGCGCTCGTCGGCCTTTTTTCGCCACCAAGTCGTGTCGAACAAACGCTGGTTTGCGCGAGCCCCTGCGTCGGATGGTTCAAAGACATAATGAAATTTGTGAGCACATAGATCTTTATGCATTATCAGCTACAAAATTTAAAAAGAATCTTATAGAAACTTTACTAAACAACCATCCTTGAACTGGCATATGTTATTGTCTGTGTTAGATCTAAGTTTTATATTTGTAATAATAATTTAACAACATCGCTGAATTAATCCGTGGATGATGTAGTTGGTTACACATTTATTATTGGACTTGTAATAATAACTATATGTTTCTTTAAGTACATAATGTATAACTGTTTTTCGTCCCAAATAAA
This sequence comes from Calamotropha paludella, assembly GCA_927399485.1. NCBI lineage: Eukaryota > Metazoa > Arthropoda > Insecta > Lepidoptera > Crambidae > Calamotropha > Calamotropha paludella. The sequence continues at coordinate 13,862,333 of OV656812.1, forward strand.
ATAAAATAAAATAAAAATAAAATAAAACTTCAACATTTAATGCCCAGATAAATACTTTCCAACCTCTAGAAGATAACAGATGGCTGTATATTCTTAGCAACGCAACGCAATGCATACTCCAATGCAACAATCAAGTTACTCATCACAACATCCAAGGGTCAGGAATCATCACCCTTAAGGAAAACTGCAAACTCTACACTGGTTACAGTACTCTCTCTGCATATAAAGAAAAAGTAGAAAATGTAACCTTCCCAATTATAATTCCTGACATCAGAACTGACGATTGCTTCGAAGAAAACAAGAATCTCCATGTTCCAGATTTACTACCTATCACCATTAACGAAACTCCTTTGGACTCGCTTCACAACCTGAAACATCAACTGGACAAACATAATGAAGAAATCCAGAAAATCAAGAATAAACCATTTATTCATCGACACCAGACTACATTTTCATGGTTCTATTTCATAACCGGAACCTTGATGTTAACGTTTATAATGTACAAACTCTTCCGGAAATGTCACCGAGTCACAGATCGTTTTGACAATCATCGACGCGACAACGAAAGAAGTTCATGTATTCAAATCTTCAACAACTGCTTCAGCCCATCTTCACGAAGACAACAACAGAACACTCAGGTCTCCAACGCAATCCCGATGTCAACATTAAACCATACTACAACATCATGCATTTCTGATGACGAGAGCGATGAACGTCCAACCACACCACAAAGATCAGGCGCTAACGCCCAATCTTTATTCTAAGGGGGGAGGTGTTATGTTATACCCCTATTGTTATGTTATACCCCTATTATCTTTTGTATTCCAAACTTATTTGTTCCTATGTTATTCTTTTGTTTATCAAACTCAATTATCTTAAAACCATGTTATCTATCGTTCTCATGTCCTTAAGTTAAGTTATAATCTGAACCACATCGATGTAAGACATATTTCTTGTAGTTTTTAATAAATATTTTATTTTTATATTAAGTAAGTTACTTGCCATATAACATCTGTATGTTTGTCTCTCCTTGTCTTTTTGTTTGTCGTATGTGATGTACAATAGAGAGTATTCTATTCTATATTTAAGCCTGATGTTTCGACTCTTTTACAGAAACCGTGTTCGCAGAATAATGGTCGTCAAATGTGGGTTAAAGTGGTTCTATTAAAATGTGTAAAAAGTGTAAGAATCAAATATAATAAGAGTTTGGGCTTATAAACAATATTTAGTCGTGGTAACATAAAGTGTATGTATATAAAACATTGTCACTTAAGGTTGGAACTTAGTAACTTATACACTAGTGCTATACTAAAAACTCAATTGATATTGCGATCATCTTAAATTACTTACTTTTATGATTACTCAACCATAAAACCGAATTAATACTTAAAACCTATACAAATAATGCAAACAAATATCAGTATGTGAAACACATTTTTCTTATTTTATTATCTGAAGGAAAAATCAGTGTGGTATTTTGTTGACAGAAAATTACAATAAATATTTTAACCCATGTAAAATATATATAATTTAAAATACGTCTGAGAATCAACGTGGGAAAAAACTATAAAATCTTAAAAAATGTTAGTGTAAAAACATATTTTATAATTAAAAACTGCAATAAAGGCGCCACGTGTCGAGTGCAAGCTCGCACAGACAATGAACAGAACTCCCGCTCCCCTGTTTCGTTTAAATAATAATGGGAATTTATTCTAGATTAGATAGCAAACATCCCTTACATATAAATGTTCAAATTGTAATAAATTTTGTATTGTTCTTTAATGACTTAAGCTATTTTTTATGAGATGATATTTTTATTAAACTTCACTCGATTTAAAAGGATTTTTAAGACATTAGTTTCTTTCTTGCATCCTGTTTTATTTGATTATATTAACTCATTAATCTTGTATAAGATTTGTACGCTTGGTTTAAATTTGTAACAATTATGAAATAGTCTAGATAGAAATCCTATTGATAAACACAATAGAAATTTAATCAGAACGGTGATAGATAACTGTCAACCGACATTCCCTTCTTATATTTCCGGAGGGTTGAAAGTCTAAACAACTTTTCTATGGCACGATTCACGAACAAAGTTTTATTGAGTTTGAACTCTATATTTGGAGGAACAAAAACTATTATTCGCTGTCAATGAAATCATAGAATATATTATATATAACTGTCGCAACCCAAGGGACGGACGGGAATAGTTTCATGCTATATGATTATAATCGTCCATTCCCACCTTTTTGGCCGCGATAAAAGATTTTTTGGGTAGCATCCATTTACACAGTTACCAGCTAACTGGACTGAAAATTATGCGTCAAACTGATCCTTTTGTTTATTGCTCTTATGGTCTTGACCGAATTGTCTTCTACTTATACTCTTTTTTACTAATATTATAGGGACGAAAATTTGTAAGGACTCTCAAGCAAAACTACAGAACGGATTTGGATGGAACTTTACAGTTATATTAATTTATCTATTTATTTACGTGGAAGACCAAAAGTTATAAGTTAACAGATTAACAAAAAAAGGACGGACAGCCATGTTTAGGTCCTCGCAGGTAGACCTCTGAATAACACTAAGGCTACATAGGGCAAGAGGGATGATTAAAAACTATGTACTATCGTAAACATGTCATCAAATGGCACTTTTAGGTTATTATTGGTTTCAAGCGCAGACTAACGAGTTTTTTTTTACATACTATATAAGCTTTATCAATACAAGAGTAAAGTAACATGAGTTTAATTGCTTCTGCGAATAAACACAAATAAATAGGGAGTGTCAGAAACTAAACATCTATGCGTTCAATGCCGCGTGAGTAAGCCAATAAAGTATTTAATTGATTTTTTTATTTGTGTCAAGCTATTTTAATTGCAAAAATGTTTGATGGTGTACGTTAAATAATTTATTAACTATTTAACATTGCTTATTGTAGAACTGTGTATTAAAAATAAAAATTAATTAATGAATTCGGTTGTGATCTTATGACAATAATTTTACTGAGAAAATAAAACGAAACATTATTAAATGTCAAAATATAGATACAATATATCGAGGAAAGTCTTATAAAAGTCTTATCGTAAGTACTTGTGTACTACTAAAAAACTTATTTATAGCAATAATAACTGATAGGTAATGCTGTGTTTGATCAGAGAATTGAAATAAGGTTGAGCAAAGGAAACTAAACTTTATAGATATACAGATAGATAACTATATAATTTAACGGTAATATAAATGTAAATGCACACAGGTCAGGCGTTCCGAGGCCACCGACCAAAATGTCAGCAAACCGGATTAAACTATTGTTACAATTTTCTAAATCGTCAAGGTTGTTATCATGAATATACAAGGTTATTATATAAACACCATCCAAATTTTTTCTAGGCATAAGATATCATTCAAACACTTCATTTATGAAAAAAAATTGGGAGGTAAAATTTCCGCAAAAAAAAATTTTGTCCGAGCGAATTATTACAACAGCTGGTTACTGGCAAAATAGGTACTTACAGTTGAACGACCGACCGCCCGAAGCGCCCCACCGAGCTGCGCGCGCAAGTTGTAACGACATCGGCGCAATGAAATCAGTCAGCCGCGGACTTTCCGCGATGTACAATGTTGCGTTCACGCATTTACGTCGCATAATTATCTACCTAACGAAATGTGTTCACACTTGCAATTGAAATCGAGGGCGAAATTGAACGACGGGTTTATGTGAAGAAGGCCCAAAGCCTCGAGAACTTAAATATAAATATAATCCGTGCATTTAACGAAGTGACAAAGTGAAAAAACAAGTAATACAATAAAAGACAATGTTCATAAACGTGCAAGACTGTTTAGAGAGAAATTACCTACACTTTAAGGTAGTGATTGTTTTCAAACTTCGTGTAAGTGTATTTTGTTTGGATTTTTAATTAATTATTTTGTTGGAGTAAAGCAAAATGTGTGCAGGGCGGCTAAGACTTGTGAAATTTTTCACAAAAATATAGAACTATTAATTATACATTTCTTTATCCTATCGTGTAAAATAGACAAAAATAACTTAGGTAGGTAGGTACTAAGGTTTTGGCACTGCATTTGTTTTTGCGATTTTCGAATTGCCTTTGCGATCCCTGTGTTTTTTTAGATTCTGTGGTTAATAAACACCCTTTGCTTTACTCCAACCAATTACTCTACACAAGTTGATTAAATTTTAAAAAATGCGACGTAAGTGCCTAAGGTGTGGTTTACTTTTATGTTCATTTTTTATTTATTAAAAGTGATATCGATTAATATTGTTATAATCAAAGAACAAATCAACTTATCTCTTCTTCAATTTGACGTTCCTATTTTTTTTCGTTTAAATTTGCAACTTATGAAAATCATTGTAATGTATCAATGAAATACGGGAGGGCGGGGCGGGGGTCGTGTAATCATCTGCTACAACACCGTGCGTAGCGTGACTGTGACAGCAATCGGTAGTTTTCCTCGGATAACTTTGTGTAGGCTTAACTTAATATTTTAGTACTGAGTGATATTAAAAAAAAAATCTTGTTTCGTTATTTTCTTCAAAGAATATAATATATAAATTTGGATGGTGTTTATAAAATAACTTTGTATATAACATACCTACTGTTAGCTTTTACTTATGTCATATTCTTCTTCTTTTTTCGAGATCAAACACCTTTTCCTATATAAAAATAGAAAAACTCCCAAAACCCGATGTGAAAAAATAAATAGAAACATTCGACTCTCAACCAATACCTAACCTTTTAATTAACTAATGGTTGCAGGTGATTCTATCCGGAATAACTCCCACATATTCATCCGGAACTACAGTACTATTTCCTTAGTGTTTCTTCACACCGAATCGGTTTGATTGAACCGACTTGTTATTTATGTAAAATATAAATAGCCCACTCGCGACTGCTTAACTATTTCGTATTGTAACAAGTACCAGGCATAATGTAATGACATACTACTGCCAAAATTAAACTGTTTTTTCAGGAGCTTCAAACAGCAAACCTAAAACGCCCATCACGGTGATTGAATTTTTCAGATAATCAACACTTCTGACTCCTAAGTTGATCTTTTTCTTATAAATAATTTTCAGATTGAAAAATCTAACAGTTAAATGTTTATTTGACTAAAAATATATAAAAGCTATAAATAAAGGTTTTTTCTAACATCTCTATTGCCGCTGAATACCGAATTTTTAATACTGTTTTCGTAAATAGAGAGTTTTCAAAACGCAATACAACATCGATTCAGTCGCAAAATGATCAATACTGAAATAGCACTTATCCGCCCCAAGACGATTATGTAAATGAATAACGCTGTAGTAGCCTACAGTATTATTCATTTACATTTACAATCGTAACACTAATTCTCTTTTAGCAAGGGAGCAGACCATATAGTCTTAACAACTGCTTAGCAAGTTAGTCTTTGAGTTAAAAGTACAAAATCGTGCTATATGCGTGTGCGTGTATGCGTATGTGTATAATGTGCGTGTGTTTATGTGCTAGTTTGTATGAGTGTGTGTGCGTGTGTTTCTGTGTTTGCACGTGAATGTGTGTGTGTGTGGGTGTGTGAAAGAGAAAAATGAAAAAAAAATAAAAATCTGTTGACAAGTTCCGGAGCTCATTGCGGTGAAACTCGTAATATTAACATTTACAGATAGATATGAAGCATTTCATCACAAAATCACTGCTTCCAGCGAGCTGTACGCTCTCTAATCACCACCACCCCGGCTTTCGCTCCTCCTGCACTCAGTTTCACCATTATCGGCTATAAATGCGTTATCGTAAACTAGTAAGGAAATATATGCATGCAAACGATCTAATGCTGACAGCTGAACCATCTTTTGTTTTAAAGGATTATACCAGTCAACAAACTTTTTAATTATATTAATTTAGAGAAACTGATACCAATAAACAAAAGAAACAACAGAAGTAAAACATATATTCTTGTTTTTTCTACCACGCTTATGAAATTTTAACGATTTTAATCATGTTGCACTTCTTGCGTATTTGATCCAATCTTTACATTTTTTTTTCTGTGTCCACGTTTTATCTGTCGCGTTCGTCTAAATTCATGAGATAGTAATCATTATACATGTAAAGGTAATCATACCTAAGTGTGTCACAAATCATTGAATATTTTCAATGGATAGTAATCAAATACCTAGTTCAAAGTACAGCAACATTAAGCTGGCAATTTGGGATGCTTGATTCTATAGCTGCCCCGTAATTACGAACAATGGCGGTATTTCCATAATGACCTTAGCGAATGGCAGTGAAAGATATCACTTTATAAATTTCAGACGTTTTGACATTAAAAGGAAAAGCAAAGGTACTATAATTCCAAAGTTTTGATGACAATTTGGGCATTGTATCAAATTTTGTTGTGTAATATTCTTTACAGCCGGATTTATCTATTACACTTTCCAATCGTTAGCACATCGTTAATAGAGTTTTTTATATATGTACCAACTTTCAAGCTTTAAAGGTATGCACCTTTATTTTAATAACAACATTAAGGAAGGAATCATGAAGTCAACAAAGAGGCCTCCGTTTCGTAATTTGGGACCGTTCAGTAGCGCGTTAGTCACAATATAATTTGTGTCACTGTTAATGCGTTGTTAACGAAGAACTTAGATAACTGAACGAGTGTTCGTTTTCATTGTGTAATAGTGAGATGCATTGGGTAAGGCTAAATAGCTAAATGCCTACCGTTACGTGGCACATATGGTAACATTTGTTACCTATCTCTGGGATCTACTCAGGCTACCAGGTAATTGCGCAACCGATTGCTTTGTTCGTTATGTTGCTGCGTTAAAGTAAACCAAAACTTACAAAAATTTTAAAGTTTTTTCTCATTCAAACCACTTTCAAACAAGTCGAAGCAATTGAACCAAAAATAAATAGAGTTAGATATTTAAATAAGAAATCGCTTTGGCCATGTAATTATATAAAATTGTATCTTATTTTAAACGTTTTGTTTTTAATAAGGAAATCCTGAAACAATAACCATGATAATGAATAGAGGAAAAGGACGTTCTAACCAATGAGCAGGCAATGTTTGTCGTCTTTGACATAATCATGCAAAAACAAGCTGGAATTAGCCTTGTTACTTATCTCTATTACTTCATTATTAAGTCACCGACAATGTCGTCGAAGTGAATTAACCAATTTGACAATTTGTTACTAGTGTTCCATGTCATTTATAGTTCTCATGCAAATGATCGCATTGCGTGAGGTCCACACAAAGAACGTACATATTATGCTAAGACTTTATGAAAATATAGCATTTATTTTGTAGAGAAACTTATTTGAAATTTAATTCGTTTATATTTAGGATATCATTCTGCCTAGAATCTATTCATATAATTAATAAATTTAAGAAATTTCAATAAGTTCATAAGAATAAATGCAGACGACTGAAAAAATAAGATCTTGGCATTCGTTTCCGTTATAAATAGTGTTTACTAATTTAATCTGCCAATGAAAATCATTATGAGTAGTTGTGAATATACCTAATTTCACGTCTAATTTATATAGGTAAAACAATTAAGATTCTGTGTTAATTGAAACGAACTGAAATCAAAAAGGCTGTTAAAATTCTATCAATAATTTGAAGTACATTTGACAAAACGCTCACCAAGCTCACTCACCTTGAGCCCGGAGGTGTGCCTGTGTCGACACCTGACTTTCACCGCCCGCCGCCGTGCCGGTCACGACCGCTCATCGCGGTTTCTTAGATCTTAACCAATTTTCTTCACAAATCATTGTGAATCGAGAGCGATCTGTAATCCTTTGTCATTTAAATATAGTATTTTGATAGCTTTCAAATTTAATAATAGCTTCTAATATTCCTAGGATGATAATTTTCTTCGCTATTTGGAAAGCAGTTTTGCTAATTTATTAATAAATCTGTAGGACTACCAATTTTTGCATATTAAAATGCGTTTAATTCAAAATATTTTATTCAGTGATCTAAAGTCTACAAGTTGGTTATAACTTATATAACATACGACCACACTGACTAGTTATTGACAAACGAAACATTAATGGTTTCAAAATTCATTCGAAGAGAAAATATATTAAAACTTGTTTTATTTTTCTGAATGAATGTGTTCTATTCCATTTTTCTTTCTTCACTAAAAATGCTTAGAATAAATCTTAATAAGTATACGTAAAGGTGAATAATGAATTGATGTGAAGGTTTTTTTCTAAAACTGTGAAGATCCTGGCAAAACAAATAACCACAGAACTTTTTAAACAATTCATTCAAAAGCTGTTTTTATTTTTATGTAGATATTTTTTATAATGACATGAAATAATAATGTTAAACTAAATACTTGGTGTTGCAGCAAAATTTATAGTTAAAAGATGAGAAAAAGAATAATTTGAATTTTTTCTAAACATTATCTTTGTAATTATATTTATATCATAGCACTCTAAATTGGCCCCGCAAGGTGGGTTATGGCATTTTATGTGAGCTGGCTGGCTAAACAGACTGGTAAACATAATGACTATCACAAATATATATTGTTCATTTTCAATCCTTAATTTCTTAATTGAATGTAACATACGAAACGTGTTGCGCCATTATATAGTTAGTGATATCATTCACGGTCAACAACTTATACCTACATAAATCAGTAGTAGGTATAAAATGTAAAAGTCGAATTGTCTAACAACAATACGAAATGTGTGTCAGTATTTTGCAAGAGACCGCAACCACAAACAGTACTAACTATTAAGTTTGAAACACCAGAACCAAGTCTAATATTTTATTTTCTACTTTATGAAATTGAATTATGAACAGAATAGGTATGTATATAATAAAAATATGTTTCGAGCGGAGCGATTTTAAAATAGCGTTTTGGGAGCCGTGCCAATAATGATGATATTGTATAATTTACAACCGGAACGAAAACATTAATTAAATGTTGTTAAATATATTTCCAAATTTCAGTGTTGAATTTCTCAAATAATTACGTAAAAGAACATTTTATATTTTATTTGTAGCAAATTTTAATATAAACAACATAATTGTTAAATATGTAAAGAAATATGAGAACTTTGATCAAATTCGTTATTTTGAAATCAAAGAAAAATGTAGAAAAGGTATTTCGTTAAAATTTCCCGGGTTTTTGCAACACCGCAGACCGTTCTCTGGACTGTAGTACTTTGACTAGGGCTGTGTAAAGACTTGAAGTTGTGTCCGACAGTCGGACAATGCTCCCGCAAATTGGATTGCGAGTGGTGCAGGCAAGGCGGCCATAATTGGCTACTAGACGACTCAGAAATCAAGGTATAATACAGTGCTTTGAATATTTGTTAAGGCAAGCAATGTAACAAAATAAATGGATAGGCTTATAATTTTATACTTTCTAACATACTTGTTAACATGTTTGCATGAGTATAATTCTGAGCTTAATCTCTGTTTGACAAGATCGACTTTCGGTAAATAATTAGTAAATGAATGTATCAATTGTTTCAATAACAGCTCCCGATAATTTTCCTCAGTGAGTTCTACTGTCAGAGCACTCTAACAAAGATCAAACGGAACATCGAACTTATTGTTGAAGCCATTTAAAGTGAAGACTAAGTCAATCCACTTTCAGTTACAAGTTTGGTTTCCAATATAGAAGATTTTCTGGCGGCTTTGGCGCTAGTCCCGAGCCATTAGGATGTTGGCACGCGGCCAAAACTCGAGGTGGCAGTATATTTGTAAGCAACATTCAAGGAAGTGAGGAATCTTGGAATAGAACATCCATAAGGAACGGACGCATTCTAGGTGATTAATAACGATGATATTTTTTGTCGAGAATCTCAATATTTACGAGTGTATTCACTGCTAACAATGGAGAGGCATGACTTAAATTTATTGAGCATCAATTTCCCTATGAAAATTATTTTAAAACAATATAAACATTGTAGGACTGATTTATCCCAATTTCCATATTTATTATTATCATCAAGTCGTTAATAATTATTAGAAGATGTCAATAGTATAAGTACTTAACGATTGTCAACTGTTTTCATAACAGAAATAGGTGTTTAAGATCTCGTGTGAAATCAAAAACACAATCCGATAAACTATTCGTCGCATAATGCACACGCAAGTTGTTTCGTAAACTCGAACGATATTGACCGACAAACTAAGTTTAGAGGACAACAATGTTTACAAGCCGACGCGAAATTCGTTTGCACAATGCGCTACCTCATGTGAAATTTGCGTTTCATAGTTTCTTAGCTCTACTTTAACTGGTATTGGACACCATATTTAGGTCTTCTCTATTGTGTGCATCTAGTTCGCAATAAACTGTTAAATTGTTTAAAAGACATTCAATAATTGTGTTCAAAATGGTCGTACAGGGTAACTTTAGTTTTACAGTATCTGTATCACACAAAACTTGAAAGTCACGTATGAGAGAGAGAGCAGAGATTAAAAAATAACAAATATCACAAATACGTATTTATTCGAGATATTTGATTTTATATTGAAAACTAACAAGTATATGTATATTCACGATATTATAGTAGTCCGTTTTACACGGCCATAAGTGTTGCCTTGAGCAAGATGTGTGCAGTAGAGACGCGACGGCCCACATCGCATCGAGTGTGCGCGCCGACTACACGGATCTCGTTTAATATGTGGGACGCGGCGAAACATAATGCGACTATCGCTTGAAATATTTGATTCTGGCGTTGATTCTCGATTTAAAGCCGTTTGGTCGTTTATTCTGAAGCTATACTTTCGATTGATATTATACAATACTTCTGTGTTTTCCACTTTAGTGACGGCAAGAACTTTGTGATGAATACAAAAAAAATAACAACTGTGTTTTATTATGTTAAATTAAACAAAACTTTTAAACATTATTAGAATTGGGTACAAAATATTATCAAAAGTAATAAATGTTCCTAAAACTGAATATTAAAAATGAATTACTCAGTGTAATGAGTTGAGATATTTAGTGAGTTTAAAAAAACCGGCCAAGTGCAAGTCGGACTCGCGCACGAATGGTTCCGTACAAACTTTTAGTTAAGTAGGAAAATAATGGTTCACAGTTTATGCATAAGGTTTATGTTTATGAAATTAAATGTTTTTTTTTATATATATTTGAGTTCATTGAACGAAACGTAAATTGCGGTTTACGATGTACATTTAATTTATGACGAAAGACTACTTACATGGTAATGTACATCATATAATTTTTTTTAGCTGTATCATTTATTTTTGTTTCTTATTTTAGAAGTTACGGGGGGGGGGGGGGGGGGGCACACATTTAACCGCTTTGGAAGTGTCTCTCGCGCAAACTATTCAGTTTAGTTTACATACTCCACACGTATAGGTTTGATGAAAAAAAATATAGTTTCAGTTCTAAGTATGAGGAACCCCCAAAATTTATTGTTATTTTTCTATTTTTGTGTAAAAATCTTAATGCGGTTCAAAGAATACATCTACTTACCAAGTTTAAATAATATAGTTCTTATAGTTTCGAAAAAAAGTGGCTGTGATATACGGACGGACAGACAGACTTTTTGCCATTTGGCTATGGATCACTAAATACTGTTTTTTTTTTATAAAGTAATAAAAATATTGTGATTAATAATAGATATTTTCACATTTGATATCAAACTTGAGGCTGAAACTGGCAGCAGAAAAACAGCAGCTTTTTGCAAAAACCAAATTTCAAGCCCTCTTGAATACATACTAGAATGTTAAATTATACATGTTGAAATGTCTACAAAAAGTTATAGAAAATTTGGCCGTTGCAAATAGCTGCTGTTTTTCTGCAGCCAGTTTCAGCCTCATTATCAAACATATTTTTGCATCTATAAGCTCCATCTATAACCCAATATTGAATTTAAAATGAAGTTACAGAGTATATAAAATAAATTACAAATAGTTTCCTTCATAATTCTGAGGATATTTTGAGTTGGTGATGGGGCTAAGCGCAAACGTGTGAGTCCAACGGAACCCTACGGGGCGGCCGCCAGCGTGAGGTTGCACTGTTGCCAGCATTGCACTCTCTGCAATAGTCCAATGGATGTCCGTAGCATACACGGTATCCACCAAAGGGAAGGGACCGATAGGGGCGACCTGGAAAGGGGCCGAATGGCCAACCATCCGTCAGGGTCAAAGGTGGTGCGTGATAGATAACATGATCCCACCAGACTCTGATGGAAATGGTGGTGGAGCGTCCCATGTGTTTTAGTGGGGTATAACTTTTTAAACATATCACAAATGTTTTTATATCATTGCACTAGAATACGAAATAAAAGTTGCCACAACCACGACTGATTAAGATTACAATCTTTGTTGTAATTCACCTACTTAGTTGAGATATACCTTTGACACACTGACGTTTATACGAAAGAAGGAATACGTGGACACTCAGTACGTACTCAGTAAGTACCAGTTGGTTTTTGCTCTACGGTATCTAAGCCGAGTCGTCTGCGATACCACTTTCCACCATATGCCCGACAGAGTAACCAGTTTTACTCCATTAGTCCACCGGCGTGAGACCTGTTTATTTATGTGTGTAGATGTAGAAGTCTCAAGAAATTACACGTAATTAATTAATAAATAATTTGACAAACTTGTAACGATAATTGAAAACTTATGGCCCTTGTTTGTTCTGAGTAGGTAGGAACTATATTTTTATGCATACTATAGTATTCAATACTATATGGTGTTTCAGTTTACGAGCAATACGGTAATACGCGAGCAATATGACTTATAAAGTAAATATTTTAATAATATGCAGTAAAAAATTTCGAAAAAATTAGAGTCAGTTGAAAGACCTTGTCATGTAAGTTAAATTAAGCCAATCTCTTTACATAACGAGGCCGTCTACTATAGCCATTAGAGGTAGCGTGATGGAAACAATATCACAATTCATCGCATTTTGCGTTATATTTATTGCAATACATTAATATTGCAAAAACCTTTCAATATTTTCATTGATACGGAATGAAACGTAATGATTCTGTCAGGCGCTCAAGCGGGATTCGAAACCTAAACCTCTCGCCATCTATTAATAAAAATGTGCTACATGTAATAATTCAGAAGCTTAATAGGTACTTAAAATAGTTCTGGATTTTTCTTTTCACAATGGTTTTCATACAATCAATCATAAAACTATTATTTATAAATTGCTTTAAATTCAATCTAAAGGCCAGAAAAAAGTCAGAATTATTAAACGTTTATGAGTCGAGGCCATGTTTATTATCACTAGCAAAGATTCAACAGATGGAGAAACGAAAATATAATATTTCTGTGTTATACACAAAGTAATTTCAACCGCTTTCGTCCAAGGTCGCGACTAATATGTTCCACTTTTCACGAGATTTGTTTTACATTTGACGCCTACTATCTTGTTACCACGAACATTGTAAAGTGACTTTGTCTTAATGAGAATAATCTTCTATTCGTGCATCAGGCGGGCTGTCTTATCCACTAATGCATGAGGTGGAAGTGGTTACGCAACGGCTATTCATTACTTCCGACAATAAACACGGTAGACTATGTAATATTAACTAAAATAATGAGATACAAGAATAATGTTACCTCACACACGTCATTTTAATTGTATACGTTTAATAATTGCAAATGAGCGCACAAAAGACTTCAACGACCGTTCGTCTTCACAATAACATGTGAGAACGAACGATGTGCTTTTATGTATGGGTTTAGTATTAAGAAAAACTTTTGTCAAGCTTTTACATAGTTGTTTCATTAGCTTTATGTGTACGAACTTGATGACAGCAATAAACTTCTCACAATAGCAATAGTGCGCTACGCCTTTCTCCAAATCTACGGCATGACCGACTAACAGAACGAAACAGCCGTTTCTACTTTGTGTCAACCGGTGCATAAACTCGTAATTTAGACTGATGTTTTTATTGCTTGGGAGATAAATCGTATCGAACCTGAGTGGGATCGGCTGAAAGGGGTACCGCGGCGCAGGTGGATGTGGTGCTATGATGGGCGCTGGAGGAGGATGCACTGGCACCGGTAACGCAGGGTGGACTGGGTGACCGGGATGTGCCGGGTGACCCGGGAGTGCTGCATGAGTCGGAGGGCCCGATAGCGCCGGGTGAGGCAGCGTGCTGTACGGCGGCGGCGGCACGCTTTCCAGCAGCTCGGGCACTCGCGGAGCCCGCGCACGCCTAGTGCGCCGCCGCCGCGCTGGCTCCTCAGTCTGACACTCAGCACTCGCTACACTCCTTTCCCTGTCGGTCTGCACGGCACTGTTCACATTACAACTTTGAGGTGCATCTTGCACCTGCACTATGTTCACACTGGACACGTTTTGTCGGCTCGGCTCGCCCGGAACGCGCACCGAGACCGAGTCCGACTTGCGCAGCGGGGCGGGCGCCGGTACAGGCAGCCGCATCTCGTGGCGGGGAATAATCGCGCGAAACGACGCGCGCGCATGACGACCGCCGTTCGGCGACTGGAGAGCGCACGAGGTCGCGGCAAAGACCCCCCCGCCGGTGGCGGCCGCCGCCAGGGCGCCATCGGTGCGGGAGCGTGCGAGGGGAGGTGAGCGGCACTCGTATGGCTGCCACAACAACGAAGAAAGCGCCTCGGCGGCGGATAGCGGTGGCGGCGGCGCATGCGATGCTACGCTCATCTCGCCACCGCGCTCCGCTGCCGTGCCAGCGCTGTCACCCGCCACCCGCCACAGCTAGTACCTGAAACAATTACAAAAAAAAAATCAAATTAACTTATCGCCGACAATTTTGAGTCCTATTGATTGCCTACATTATAGTCAAAATTTAAAAAAAAACACAATATGTGACGTTACGACTTTAATTAAAAAAACGTGTTAAGTGTATCACACATACAGTAAGAAAGTATTCATACATTAATGCAGCATTGCCTCAAAGCAATAAATAGTTTCATAAACCTTGTTTTGTTGAAATCATATTTTAATTAGAAGCCAAGTTACATAAATAGGTCTTAGAAGGCCAATTAATAATTTATACGGATTATATTGTTTTAAAAAATGTGTGCATTACATTGATAATAATAATAATAACTAAACATGCTGCCAGCTGAAAACATCGAAATTTGCAGAAATTATAAGTTGACCTATAAAGCGAAATAATCAAATACCCCGAAATTCATTCGCCAAACATAAATAAATATAAACATTAATTTAAATGACGGTATTTTTTATGTAGAATCCGGAACCAAACTCTACAGAACCAGTTTTGGAATCGAGACGACCGCTAACAACGATATATCTTAGTGACACAATAAGCTGCCCAAAATACCTGTGGAAAGTGAAAACGCTAACTTATTAGGTTTGCGTTTATACAATGAAGTAAATTGACAAAAATAATAACGAATGGCAGTCACATCGCAAAAGTGCAAACGCACACAGAAAAATAAAGAGAAGCTTGTAAAAAAGGTTTTTTTGCTGCTAGTATATCCCATTTTATAATTTTAAGTTTAATTTGATACTTTCGTTTAAGAACGTAATATTTGAAAAATAATAACGCGGTCATTTGTTATTATTAATAGACTTTAGATAGTAATAATATAACATACATATTTCTTAACATTTTTGATACACTTATTAAAGTATTTGGTTCACTCTTTATCCTTAAAAACCTAGCAGTATACTGGTTTTACTTATCTTAATAAATGAACACCTTTACCTGCAGGAATGTTTTAATTTAGCAGCAAGATTTATTTTTCACTGCGAAACTTCCCTTTCTTATCCTGAGATTGAACATTTGCATAAATACCTTTGCTACATTTTTTTAATCCTTTCTATTGATCGCGCTTCTAAGAGAGGACCAGATTTGCTCGGACCAAACTTAATATTATGTAGGAAAGCTTGATGCAAGTATAAACCTTATACAGCGAGGTAACTTTCTGAAATTTAAATATCGATGCAGCCGAAGCTGGGATTTATCTCATGGATTTAAAAATTTTGTTTTGGGTTGGTTTTTATGCAGCATTTTTTATATCGTGTGAAGTTACCGGACTTTTAAATTTGACTTTTCAGATAGTTTTTGTAGAAATGTTATATTTTCATGTTCTCGTAGTGCAGTCACTTTATGATGAAAACATGTGGTTATAAATTTCCATAACGCTTTACGATATCTCTCGATTGCCTTATGGAATCGGTGTTGTTTTGTGTAGTTTGTTTTTATTAGAGTTTAAAGTTAAGCTTTCAGATTTGTAGAGTAAGGTTTTAGAATAATGATTGCGTTGTTTCAAATGAAAATCCAAGTCAGTTAGTTTTTTTTATTATTTTGTTAGTATAATGGATAGTTTCATTGCAGAGTAATGGAAATTAAAACCATTTCCATTAATTTTGTCTCTGTTTTAGGAATATATCATTAGCATCACAATTATTACCTACCTTTGCATAAACGCTTTAGGACCAGATACCCTCATGTCATATCAGTTGACTGAACACCATGTAGAAGGTCATTAAAGGAGATATCGCGGTTACGTCAGTATAGGTGGGAGATCAGCTACGCAAATCTGCGGTGAAACGCAACGATACTTTCTCCAAGGCCGCGCTGGCGCCGACCCTGCCTGCTTCACGATATTATAAGCATACATAAACAAACACAGATACTGTTATATCATGTATGATGGGGCCAAAAAGCCGCCGAATCAGAATAGATTGCGCTTCTTAGGACGACAATCAACAATAATGACCTTATTTTCACTGTATTTTATTATTTCTGTATTTTCGAAGTAATCTTTAAATACTGTTTGCAAACTGTGATAAGCAGCTCAATTAAAATTTATTAACAATTATTAGGAAAACAAAAATTTGATATCAATTTGATGAGTTAACATCTTAATAATAATGTTATTCCAACCATCATTTACTTTAACAAGGCACAAAAATAGTTAATGAAATTCACTAAGAAAAGCCTTGGTGTAAGTTTTAGTTAGAGAATATCACCCGGATGATTGCCAGATAATAGGAATTCTAGTCCAACCCAAGATAATAAAGAAAATAGTATGTTTACATTTTTACAAAGATGGTACCTAGTTACTTTTATTGTACGTGTGACACCCTGGGTGTTTGCAATTTTCAGACCTTAATACGATAACAAATATAAAATAAATTTACAATTACATTGAATTTAACTTATAAATTAAGTGTAGCTACTTTTTTAGATTACTATTACCTAGTATTATAATAATATTATAATATATTATTGACACCTAGTATTATAAAAATAATAGTATAATAATAATAATAATTGCGCATCATAAACTATATGTTAAATTATAAAAGCAAGGGCGTATCCAGGGGGCAAGAGAGGGCAGCTGAAATATATATTTTATAATTATTTTAAATTTTAAATATCAAATTAATTAGGTAAATGTCAATATAATAAATATCTATTATTAGCAGATAATGTCAAGCCCTACCTTATATTCTATCTATTTTATCATTTAAAAATGTTTTAATATCATAACATTTCAGCAAGGAAGTCATTGAGTGCTGTTTTAAATCTTTTATTGTTATTGATCGCTCTTATAGCTAATGGGATTTTATTATAGATAATAGGTGCCAGGCAATTTAAACTCACTCTTCTGAGAAGAGTTTTGTACCTTTGAGCTACTTTCAGTGAGTCTTCACGACGACTACCAATAGGATTCATTGCAAAATTGTTTGGGTTTTTACGAACAAAGTTTGCTATCTCAGGTATATACATAGAAGGCAGTGTAAGAATTTTATGTTAACGAAAGTAGGGTTTCTTGCTTTAGACCAAACAAATCTGACAAATTTCTTTTGATCTTCAAAGTCACTTGGCTTATCAGTAGTATTGGCCCGGAACATTATCCCATATCTCAAGGCTGATGCGATATATCCATGATAGGCTATCAAGAGCGTCTTAACACTGGCAACTTTCCTCAATTTGTGGAGAGCATAGGAGAATTGGTTTAATTTCTTTATTAATTTGCCAATGTGAGGTTTCCCTGTAAGCTTGTTTTCTATAGTCAGCCTACTTCCTTCACCAAGTTATCAGAATATTTGATGTCGAAATTTAATGGATATTTATTTCTTACTTTAAAGTTAATAAATGTGTTTTCTTCAAATCAATTATCAAATTATTTAGTGTCAGCCAATTAATTAAAGATATCAATGTATTAGTTATGTCAAATTGAATATTCTTAAAGTGGTCATAGGTAAATAAAACAGTACTGTCGTCAGCAAAAACATCCATGTGGTGATTGGTGACATTGGGAAAGTCATTTATATAAATAATAAAAAGGAGAGGACTTAATACACTTCCTTGTGGTACACCATAGCATACCGGCCTCTCTTTCGACATATAAGTAGTATTGACACTAATTTTGGTGCTAATGAATTTAAGGACATTGCTTTTCACATCATATTTTTCTAGTTTGGCGAGTAATGTTCTATGCTTTAGTCATGTCTGTAAATAAAGCCAGTGTGGGGTTTCAGTTGTCTAAGTTATTCACAATTTCTCACAATCTTTGAAAAAATCATATAATGCCATGTTTATTGATTTATCTTCCCGAAAGCCATATTGATACTTTGTAAATAAATTATTAGTTTCAAAGTAATTGTAATTTTTTTTATATATAATGTTCTCAATGTTAGATAGGGGAGAAAGTTTTTAAAAAGTTTTTATCATCTTTTAAAATATTGGAATCGTAATTGTCCATTTTAAAATATCTAGAAATGTTTCTTGCTCTAAACAAATTTATAAAATAACATAAGATAGGAGCTATTACATTTCCTACTGCTTTCATAATCCTAGTAGAAACACAGTCAAAACCCACACTATCGGTATTTCTAAGTGAATGTATAGATTTGAGAATATCAAAGGAAACAATCGAATCGAATCGTGCAAGAAATATAGAATTTGGTTGACAATGCAAAACAGAATTTAGTTTTTGTATTTCATCATCAACTAACTGCCTTTAATGTATTTGCAATTTTTGTCAATTCAGTTATCTCTCTATTATAGTTACTTATCACACTAGTGTTGAGCTCCCTTGGTAAACTATTGTTATATTAAAAAAAATGCAATAAGAACAATGTTGCGCATTGGTCAAAGATAGTCATGTAGAAGAGCACTTTCAGAATCTGAAAATTCTGACGGCACCATGCCTTTATTTATTTAACTTCCTACACAAGTTCAGTTATTTAATGGAATAAATAACTGAACTGAATTTATAAATTATTTTCCATATTGCTTTTGATTTATTTTTGATTATTATACTGAGTTATAAAATAGACGTTTTGTGCCTTTTGCGTGAGATTTATTATTTTCTTGTTAGTTTTTCCATAAGAGATAACGACGTATTTTACTGCATGACTAAACATCTTTTGAAATTCATTTAGGTTTTTTCAAAACATAAACAACAAACATAACTTATAAAAAGTGTAAAAAGGTCGTGAAACAAGTTAAATGCAATATTTGGATAGTTTGTTTGTTAAAATTAATTAAAACTAAGGCTTTTTATACAGTTAGTAAATTTTCTTATATTATCTTGAGATAAATCTCGCCGGTAAGTAAACCAGTATTTTAGTCGACATGCTTTGGGTACCTTACGCATTTGAGCAGAGTGATCGGAAAATGCTAATTCTACAACCTCCCCCTTTGTACCGCGTATGTTATGTATAATATGTTTTATTTTTGGGTCTGGTGGGTTCGTTAAACTGGTATTTTATATTATATTGAGATAGTAGCTGTTTAAAGTCTCTGGATGTTTTTTTTACTTGCTATATTTATTTAGGAGCTCTTGTCTTCTGACATGCCAGCTCCATCGAACTATAATTAAATTATTGCATATCTTATAAATCTACCAATAAATTACATAAACCTCGTGCTGCCGCAGATTGGGGGTTACTCAGAATACTCTTTCTCTAGATGTTTTATTATATGATAACACGACAATATTAAAGTCGCCGCATAAAATTAAGTCATAATTGTTCTTGTCACTTAGGGATTTTAATATTAATTTAAGTCTGCTATAAATATATAATAAGATTTAAACATAACTTAACATAGCACAGCCTATCGTTATTGGTCGAGTGTTCCGGGCACATGAGCTACTGAGGCCTGGACAAAACCTTTTTTGTCAATTATGTCCTAGACTTTGACAGCTCCTTTAAATTTTGTCAAATTTTCTTATTTTCATGTTATTTTACAGATAAAAATATAGCAAATAATGCTTAAATTACTAAAAATATATTATTATTATGACGCAAATTGTTAGTTTAACGTTTGTCTCATACTTGTAAAATTATATACCTATAACATGTAATGCAACATATTCCTTGTTATAGGTATATAATTGCATAGAACACGAAAAGTTGGCGCATAAGAAACACTTTCTTTCTTGCATTCAAGAGTCTCCGAGCTTGAGTTGCCAGAGTAAGAAGCTATTATTTGTGGGATACCTCTCGCGTTAGCAGCAGCTTTTCATATTCCTTACACTGCTGGATCTGCTGCTGAGGCGATGCACTTGAAATCAAGGCATATCAGATCAAAATTATATTTTTATACCTTTTGCAATCGAGAGTTCGGCTCGGAGGCCAGGGTATTTGTGAAAAAATTATGACAAATTTTAATGGATTCACTCTTTGATCAACACTACGGGTCATACTTTGTTTAAATGCCAGATAGATCTGGCGACACAGTTTTGTAACGCCGCCGCTATTATGAGTCCTATCTTTAAGCCGGATATGACGCGTTTTGGTTTATTCAATACAATACACAAAATAAATAAAAAATCATTGTAACAGTTTTTCTTAGTTACGGTTTATTTTTTTAATATTTGATTGAACTGACTTTTAACCCTAAACGATATAATTTTACTTATTTCGCAACTTTTTGTCGATCGCAGTATAGTCAACGCTACATAAGTAAAGATTTTGATAAAATTTCTAAAATAAGTATATAATATGTAAGTATATAGTAACCACTTAAGTGATATCTGAACGTTAACAACATTAAGTGAACGAGCAGTTTGCCAAATGAATCTCATTATAATCCTCTATAAGAGAACCTGCCGCTAGTTTCACTCCCAAGATAGCCCGTGCTTTTTGTGGTGATTTGCTCTTACATATATAACTTTTAAGGCTTAAAGTACAAACAGAGATTGCAACCAAATTTTCGATACTAAAATCGCTTTAATCAAAAATCAAAAATTAATATGTACAACAATTTTTTCAGTAGGAAAATGGCTGAACTTTCTATCTTATTTAATACATAATCTCTAATGCTTAATTAATTTATTTATTAGTTTTAGTCTTCAGATACATATATAAGTGAAAAAAGCCGAAAAATAACTTCAAGATCGGTATCTGCACCTTACCGCAGCTGCACATATCATTACACCGTAGAAACCTACGAAATTGGTCAACGCTTAGTACTAATGTAATAGGGGTTAAAGTATGAAATTGCCGTTTTATTGCAATAGGTTCTTTGAATTGACATAGAATCTTCATGGTTTGAGGTTTTCGAATGAAACTTTTTTTAAATGGTTTCTATGATGTTCTTTTTTTAAAAAATGTAAAACATTTGAATATCGACTTTCAATTGTTTTTGTTATTCAATTTAGACAAGAAAGATGGATACTGCGAAAATTCGAGTTATTTTTGAATACGAGTTCCGACGCGGAACTAACGCGGCAGAAACAGCCCGCAATATCAATGCTGCGTTTGGAGAGGGGTCTACTAATGAACGCACCGTGCGATTTTGGTTTAAACGCTTTCGTGATGGAAATTTCGACTTAAAGAACGAGCCACGAGGAAGACCGCCCACACAGGTAAATAACGATGAATTAAGAGAGATAGTGGAAGCCGATCCTAGTCAAAGTACCCAGGAATTAGCGGCATGGTTTAACGTTACCTTACCCACAATATTGACTCACTTGCGTCAAATCAATAAAATAAAAAAATACGAAAAATGGGTGCCTCATGATTTGACTGATCTGCAGAAAGAAACGCGTGTTGAAACTTGTGTTGCCTTGTTGAACCGGTACAGAAATGAAGGAATATTGGATCGAATTGTAACATGTGATGAAAAGTGGATTCTTTATGATAACCGGAAAAGAAAAATGCAATGGCTGACCCCAGGTCAAATGCCACAACAGTGTCCTAAAGCAAAACTTACCAATAAAAAGGTAATGGTAACTGTTTGGTGGTCTCAGCATGGTGTTATTCACTATAGTTTTCTCCGATCTGGTCAAGCAATAACGGCAGATGTCTATTGTGCCGAACTCCGAACCATGTTGACAAAACTAGCAGTAAAACAGCCCCGACTCATGAATCGATCTTCACCATTATTGCTCCACGACAACGCGAGACCTCACACAGCACGAGAAACCATTTTGACCCTTCAGGAACTGCAGTTAGAAACCATTCGTCATCCTCCGTATTCACCAGACCTTGCTCCAACGGACTACCATTTTTTTCGTGATTTGGACAATTATCTACGTGACAAGAAGTTTTCTTCCCAGGAGGCAGTACAAAATGCTTTCACACAGTTTGTGCAGTCTAGATCGTCGGAATTCTATCGCAAAGGCATTAATGACCTTCCCATTAGATGGCAGCAATGTATAGATAATAATGGCAACTATTTTGATTAAATAAATTTGTTAAAAATTTAAAAAATAAACAATATAGATTTTCAGTACAAATCGGCAATTTCATACTTTAACCCCTAATATTTATAGCAACATCGTATCATAAAATCGTTAGAATTTTGCACTCCTAAAGATCTTATGAAGGTTCGCTTAGTTTCCGACTAAATTATTTTGTATACTGATAATTAATTTATAAAGTACGAAAGAGGTTTCTTATAAAGATTTATTTGAAAAGAGAAATTGCGGAAGGTTCCTTAAATAAATCTGGTTATAGATACGTTCTGATACAGTCTTCCTTACCAGATTTCAATCCAAATTGACGCAAAATGTCCCCGCTTTTCATGACAGACAAGAATTGGGAAATTTAAATAGGAATTTAAAAATGACTTGTAGCATCAAAATTTTATTCACAAGGACACACGTTTCAAATGAAGTAAAAATGGGAACCTACTATTTGGTATGGTTTCAAAAATAATTCCGGTGCTGGGTATAATTTATGTCGAATTTTTCTACCTATAGAAGCGCGGCCTATACTAATAATACAACACTGTTTTCACATTCAATAACTTAACTTTGAATATTTTTACCATTTGAAATAGATAAAAAGCCTAAAGATTTTAAATGCTGAAATTATATACATCATTATTATGATTCGTGATGAGCTCTATAATCAATCCTGCGTGGGTGGAATGCGACGTCACATTGACGCATTATCACGTCATTTATCAGAAGCTTCAACGCGGATGCTGTAATCCATCCTCATAAATGGAGCGGGCCGCACTTCGACAACCTAATCCTTGCCAATTTTTCTTTTTGAACCGTTCCCAATGAAGGATTCTGTGGTACGAAATTATCTTTTTTGCCGTCACTCATATTATTAAGAGCGTTATTATTCACCAATTTTTAGATTACTGAGCATCGTGTCTATTTTGTAAATTTGTTCTACAGTACGTACCTATGTAAGTATGATTATAATACAGTTTCCCAAATACGTTTATTGAAAAATTCCAGATAGCGCCTAAATAATCCAGAAAAAACATATCTCATGTATAGTGTAAGAATGTATAGTGTATTTTTTGTATTATTATCACTCGGCTCTATTCCTTGAGTGTACGCTCAGCACACGTTAAAGAGGAATAAATTTAGTGGTATTGAAAAGCCCAAAAAAACATGTTCAAACAATTTGTGTGTGGAGAACAGTACATCAGCCTACCACAAACTGTCAATTCCTCCTAATTAATTATGACTTCCATGCGTCTTATTTGAAGTTGAAAATATATTGAGACTATACTAATCTTAGAATTTTGCTTGTTTTCAATTACGCTTTGTATATTTAGAAAATTAAAAAGTAACAAAATAAGAATATTATTATTTTTTCCTTTTCCGGCAAATAAACAAACAAAGAAAGTCAATAAGGTACGTAAGATGCCCTAAAGCCTATGTTTAACTATTTAGATCATTAGAAAAAACAAAGGCGATTTATAAGTTGGATGAAACGTGTTTTTGTAGTAGTAATTTAAGAGCAATTTACATTCATAAACTTGACAGAAGTAAATAGTTACGGGGTCCTTTGTATAAATTTTCCGCTCCTACTGTTATTAATTTATGTTACTTTTCGACCGTTTGGTGCAACGGTAGCGATCCTGCCTTTTGCACCGACGGTCCTGTATTCGAACCCATTTTTACCTGAGTCATGGGTATTTTATATATATTTCTATCTCCTACCCTAATATCCATATCACAAGATTAATGGGGCTTACTTTGGGCTAGGCTAATTGGTGTACATTTAAGAAATATTATTATTTCTGGTGAGCATTTAAATATAAAACAGTGCTAAGCATATAACAATTACCCACTCTAAGTGCACAGCATGCACCAGAAACATTACCACAAGCACGTTTTATAAAAATAATTAATGGCTACTTACAAATTTTATAGTATAAATAACCAACTACATTTTTTTCATTATATGAACTTTTCCTTTCTTCTCAAGTAGTTTATCAAAATTGGAGAAATAGAACCATCCTAGTATGACTTTGGAAAAAAGCTTTAAATTGAAATTAATATCTTACACAATTGCATACTTTAAAAATATGTTAGCTACGTTTTAAAACGAAAGCAAACAAAACGTTAAATATCAACGCATGTACATTCGATACATTTATTGCATTCTGAAAGGTTCAATTCTTTAAATGTAAATGTTGCTTTGTTTAACCTGTGTATTTACATATTAAAGCACAAAAATGTATTTAGAATTGGTATTGTAAGTTTCAATATATGTATCTAATTGTTCAAAACTGTATTTAAGAAAATAGGAAAAATCATTCTGTCATTAATAATTTAAGTATAAAAGTCATTGTGTTTAATTTAATTTATAGTGATGTTATTAAGTTTTTTTTAATATGATTCAATTTTTAATGAACTAACGCTATACTCGAGAAGAGTAATTAAGTTGTAAGTACCGTTGTAGCATTAAGATCTATTATGTAAACTTAATTTGCAAATAAATAAAAATATCATTTTTGTTATTTAAAGATCTAACTGCTACATTTTTATATCTGAAGAAATGAATACTAGAAAATTGAATCATAAAAATACTCACCCAGATAGCGAGGAGAGTTTAATTTTTTCTAGTAATCATTTCTTCAGATATGATTCTGACAGCTTTGCGAGCCTTTCGGAATAGTTAATTATTTATAATTAACAAAAACATGGTAACAAACAATAATCATTAAATGGCACATTATATTGTCACAAACTTTAATTTGGGAGCTATTTTTTGCAATATTATTAGAAAAATTTGAATGCAATAAGGTGCAAATTAATAAAACTGTTTTAAAGTCAAGTGAAGACATTAATGTGTCTTATCTAATTTATAATAATAATACTTATGTCTTAAATTCACACCAATTACCTTAGCTCAAAGTAAGCACTGTAAGGCCTGTGTTATAGATACTTGAGTAACGGATAGACATTATGAGATACATAGATATGTTATATTTATCGAATATATATATATATACATATATTTATCACACATACAATGCCACTGCCGGGACTCGTACCCAGGACCACCGGTGCCAAAGGCAAGATCGCTAACGTTGCACCAAACGATGGCCGTCATTTAGGTTATTTTACCTAAAAAAAAATCTTATTAGAAACATGTGTCAGACAAGAAAATCGTAGTGACAAAATGATATTAAATTTCTTCAATATTATTTTATTAATTAATAACTAATATATTAAAAAAATATGTGTGTAGGAACAGCAAGTGATAATTGGTTGATAATGATTGTTCCAACCTTATTATCGCCTTAACTTACGTAAAAACAGTGCCTAAGATGTTGTCGATAGTAATATTATACTACTCTCTTAAATTAGTAGTTTAACTTTGCTCTTCGATATTTCACCTCATGTAGTTCCCAAATGAAAGTTCGTGATCGTACATATCGTATTTCAGTTCAGAACAAAATAATATACAATAGGATTTTGCAAGTTTTAACAGTCTGCGCATTATGTATATCTACCACTAATCAAGATCTCTATCGTGACGCTTTCCGAATCACATGGCAAAGTAGTGCACTCCCTTTGTCGTCACAAATAACAATGGCCACCGGAACTCGAAATGAAAATGAAAGTGGATTCGCCTGTTATTTTTATAAACCCGACAATCTCGTTTCTGTTCCGCGCTCATTAGCATACGAACGCTCGCTTCTGCTAACTGTAACTGTGTTTAAAGGATTTTTTTATTGAGATATTCTAATCTATTGATTCAGTAATGTTTTGAATCCGCCTCCCTCATCAAAAGACTTTCGGTCTTTAAGGAGGGAAGTCGCTATAAATCAATCCTTACACTGAAGGAAGGTAGAATGGTTGCGGCGCACAATTATATGCGGGTATCTACCTACCTACGGCAAGCCTAGCCAGCGGTGACTGGGTGGATTCGACCGGTTGTGTACCACAATGGAAGCTTCGTTTCGAGTGCGGGGGGCACTCGAAACGAAGCTTCCGGGCTGATCTGTCGTTGTCCAAGATGGTAACTGCTACCCCACCTTCACCGGATTTTGAAAGGA
Source organism: Calamotropha paludella (assembly GCA_927399485.1). NCBI lineage: Eukaryota > Metazoa > Arthropoda > Insecta > Lepidoptera > Crambidae > Calamotropha > Calamotropha paludella. The sequence continues at coordinate 13,889,023 of OV656812.1, forward strand.
TTGAGAATATATCGAGGAATTTTTTGAAGGTAGTCCTTCCAGCAAGCGCTGAGTCCTGAACTCATGTCGCTTTCACCCGCTGACTGGGCTGATAAATCAGGTTTCCCCTCGTCAAAAAAGTACCGATTATGTGCCCCTAAAATAAATAAAATAAAAACCTCCTAAGGAGAAACTCGATGGCCCAATAGTTAGCAAGTATGACCTATAATTGTGGAAGATATGCCGGCCGGTCATCACATGGGTGACCAAACTCCTCCGTGCTTCTTTAGCACCAACCAATCCGTATTATTCGCTTACGTTGCGTTTTCCCTACGGTGATTTTATCCGTAGAATAAATAAGACCTGTGACCCAGCACTGGGTACTTTCATAGGCTACTGGTGATAATGCCATTGAAATAACTGATATCTGCTTTGCATACAATTATATAAACTTTCTCTAATATATTCAAAGACAAGCAATAAAAAAACGACTTTAATACTTTTACAAGTATCAAATAATCGATAATGAAGTAATTGCTGTCTTTTTGTACTCTCAGGAGTCGTTGCACTCGAATCCATGATGTAAGTTCGAGACCTTGATAGACCCGTTGAGATATTAGAATTGAAAGAGTACTCGCCCGGATTTTGAGACAAGTTGAATTTTTAATTAAATAAACAAACACGCAATAAAATTTAAAAATGTAGTAATTTAAAATGTATTGATAATTAATTTTAAAATTGTGCAAGATTAAAAATTTACTAGAGAAATATAGAAAAAGCAAAACGTAATTTTAATATTGGTTTATCTTCGGAATCTTTTCGTTTTCGGGCTAGTCAAAATCCGCTCTATTTTTATTTTGTATTGTGGTTATTGTTATAGCACTATCGTCGGATTTTTTAGTATTATAAAATTGAACATCAACGTAATCGGTTTTTTAACAAAGCTCAATTCATCAGTACAGATATGATCACTGAAATGACCGTTAGTGAAATTTACTACGATAAGTTAGTGAACTCATAATAACTGACTTAAAATGATGATGAATAAAAACGTCAGAAAATGTATTCTCATAATTCTGAGAATGAATTTTCTGACATTTATATTTATTTATTGATTTTATAAATAAGCTTGATATATATTGTTACATACTGCCATAGTGATTATCGAACATTACAAGTGTTCGTGCTGGAAGACGTGGATCCATCGTATTTTATTACAGAAAAATTGATAACGACATCTATAAGAACTTTAAATACATTATGAGGTCAAAACCATACATATTTTATTTACATTTTGCATGATGCTTCACAAATATCGACCTCTTCCAGAGCTCGAACCCGGGACCGTTTGACTTTCAAAGAAGGGTGACTTCCGCTCGGCTAAACCGGTTGTTAAATTGAACATTTCTCTTTCAGACCTGTTAACTGTACGTAAATTATTTATTTTACATGCTGTCATAAAGAAACATACATCACTGTCATACAATCCTAGCATTATAAATCGGAGAAGAAAAGACACTGTGGCTTTGGTCCAGCGTATTAACACAAGTTTTGCTAGAAACCAATATCTGCACCTTGCGTCTATCATCTACAACCGCATCAACAAAATTTTAAATATTTATCCATTGACTACCAGTGAATGCAAGCTCAAGCTAACGGTATGGCTTAAGACTCTGGGATATATCGAAACTGAGAGCCTATTAATAATTTAGTAAATACTTACCTTATTTGGAACCAAACCATTTTGCACAACACTCTTATCCACGATAGACAGATACACACTCACACTCTCTCTCTCCAACACACACACACACACACACGCACACACGCACACACACACACACATCACATATGTGTGTTTACATACATACACATCAACACACACACCGCTTATCTTTATCTTTATTTATAGTAAGAATATTAGAACCATGTATAAGTATAACTTAGTTATTTAGTAATATAATGACCTTACCATAAGAAACAATATGTTATGGAAGAGTGGTTCCTTCTGGTACAGGTGTTAAACACTTAATAGAGGGAACCCACCCCGGTTAATAATTGTAATACTTGTTAGCGAAATAAACATTTTTATTTTTATTTTTTTACATTTAATAATAAGTAAGTTATAAGACTATATTCAAAGCGTTCATAATTTTTTGATGTAGTTAAAAAAATCAGATAAAAATAGGCATACTATCTGTGAAGCCTTGATCATTAAGATAAAATATGACAAAAGAACCTTTATAATGCTCAAATTGGATAGTTCGAAATAAAATGGGGATGGATTTTGGACAAATCCAACCGTACTCCTCGTCACTCCTCCGTTCCTTGCACTTCCGTATCAGCATTTCCGAACGCTACTCTTAAAGGGTTGAAATGGGGTTGAAACTATAAATGAAACTCTATTGTTTTAAAGTTAGAAGCGTAAAACTAAGTTAGGCAATACTTTCCCTAAGTAGGTGAAGCAGTATTAATTGTTTTTTAGTAAAAAGCTTGCACAACACACAGGGTTCTGGTAAAAAGCAAGTGGATAACATTTCTGAGAATCGTACCTTAAAAGAGGGAAAAGAAGTGGTTGTCATATAGTATGAATAGTTTACCAGTTTCGTCGCGAGAAATGGGAAATTAAGTAATAAACTATTAAAAATGAATATAAGTAATGATTACATCGTTTCTGAAAACACTAGGGATAGTGTTATGATTAGAAATAATGGATAAATAGAGGATGACATAATTTTAGTAAGTTAAGTTTTATAAAGTTCGCAGCATGGCGTTCAATACATAGGCACCTAAATAGAAATAAGTGGGCACGTGTTACACCGTTTTAAAAAGTTCTTAACCTAAGGGGGTAAAAAGGGATTGAAAAATTGTATCAAAAAATCAAAGCTGATAAAGTGAGATGCATGACATCCGATACGTATTAAGATGGGGAAAAAACCCGTGGGTGGCCCTGTACTCTTAGTATGCGATTGCTGATCCTAATTTCAGATTTAATTCCCATGTCAAGCATTGACTTTGGGTATTTGTGTCAGGAAATTTCCAGTAGCAGTACCAAATCTGGTATTATAGGTATAATCTGGTATTGCCCCTTACTATGTGAGACTCAGTAATAAGATGGTGAAATGAATGGAGTCTTGGTATATCTAAGACTAAATACTTAGACCGATCACTGTTAAAGTTTCCACAATATTTAATTTTCATGCAGAAGGTTTTTGTGATATTCACTTTGTAATTCGCCACTAGCTGATGGAGCAGTAAAATAAACACGCTTAACAGGTGGCGGATACAAGCTTACAAATGAAAGTATGAGCTCGGAGGGTTCGCGTGAAGTATAAATACTTTAATTCCACCGTCAAGCAAACAAGTGATGTGTAAGGCGCAATTCGACCACGTAAACCACATAGGGACCTTACTATCGTCACACTAAGCTATGCATATAACGGTACTTTGGCTTACACCGCGACGGAGAAAATATATTTATTTATTTTCTGTTTATGAGCAACTCTTGCTATCTAGGCTCTCTAAATTCACTTAATATACCACGCTGAGTTGCCTTCATGCAGACGATTACTATATTCTCTAAAGGGGTTAGGAAAATATTGCAAAACCTAGACGTGAACAAGGCCAGACGTTTTGCGCCTGTTTTGTCGCCTGTTTTAACTCGTCTGTACCTTCTCTCTTCTGAACTTAGGGCTATTGGTGCCGGAGTTCATTAGGGATCCGTTCTCTCTGCGAGACTTTTTTTTACTCTACATAAATTCTGTCTGAAATTATTGGACGTGTAAAAGTCAGCATAGCGGAAGATTTAACTTTAAAACCACCAAAACGATAGCGTATCTGTTCATCACAAAAATAAGTCTCTTTATATTGACTCCTACTTTTCAAATTTCAGCTGTATCGATCACCGCCAAATTAAATCTTCTTGAGATAAAGTTTACTTCCGACCTCAACCTATTGCTAAGACTATTGAGTGTAAAGCTCAAACTGCTGCCAAAAAGCTATATAAGATTAAACGATATTTCACGCCGGGTCAGCTTTTAACTCTATATATTTCTACCACCTAAAATCTAGGCGCACTGCGGGTTATCTTTACATCATAATTGCTATTCCACGATTGCGTACAAAGTATTTTATTTTTCATATTGTGTACAGCCTAGCAGTGACCTTGGAGTGGAAAACCCTGGCTGCGTCTGTTTTCCCGAGCGCTTATAACCCCAAGACGTTTAAATGTGAATATGCTGCTAGTGTGAAGTGGAGCCAAGAGCCATTTTGTATAAAAAATATAAACTACTGTATCGATCAACTGTAAACGCATGAAAAGTATTACAGAATAAAGTTTTTTAAACAATCAAATTTGTTCCATCTCGCCACATATCAAGTTATACAATTCTCAGAATTTTATTAAGTTATAAGTTTCACTGTTACTCGTTACTCACAAACATAGGCAGGACAACATCTGCCGGGCTTCGCTAATAAAATATATTGCATAAGATCATATATGTAGAGATATCTCAAAATTAACACTCATGATTTCTAGAACTATTTTGGTCATCTAGAATATCTTTATTGTTTTTTTCCTTTTATTGCCATACGCCACGGTTATTTCCTGCAATCGACTTTTAACACGATTTACAAAAGTAAGCGTCTGCGAGATGCGACATCTTTTGGAACTTATGAAAGGCAAATTAAGTTTCCTCTTTAACACATTTGCGAGTTTTCAAATCTCATCAAAACTTTGAAAATGTTCTGACAAAATTGTTGTCAGGTGATATTTGCGCAGTGCGTTCGTGTGATATTAATATTATGGAAGCGATAAGTTTGTTTGCTTCATTGTTACATAATTTGTAGATATTGAGAACATCGTAAGTTAGAAATCAAAACCTTCAAGTAAATAAATATTTGTACGGCGGGTATTAGGAGTTCATGTAAAACAACGACATCAGAATTAAAACTGCTCGTTAATTGATATAATATTCGATTAAATATCTTCTTAATTAGGTTACACGTGTCATCACATATTATTCTAGAAAGTACTTAACTATTACACTACTTATTAGAGAAAATTGAAGTTGCTATAACACTTGTGGAATTCAGTAACAACAACGGTACCACAACACCCAGATCCAAGCCAATATAGAAAAGTTCATTTTCAGTGACGTTACCATGGAAACCGGCATCCGAGCCATTCTAGCACTGAGGTCATCCTTGGGTTCTTAAAGTGATTTTAGTTCACAAAACTTTGACATTCGTAAATGATCTGTATCTACTAACGTTTCATTTTGACTTTTACCAATTCAATCAGTGATAGAATCTCATAAAGTTTTACAAAGTTATTTCAACTTACTTATAGCAACGAAATTTATAGACAGTTTATTACATTCATCTGTCTATTTTAGTTATGGGACAATGTTAGATCGTAATTAATGTTGGCCTATGAGTATCTATCCTGAGTTTACCAAATATTTTATATGATAAATATCGTCAGTTTCTTATTAACCTTTTTTCGAGACAACTCCTAGAATGAATCTTTTCCCAAATATACCGAAAATGCTTATTTACTTAACAAATTTACCTAAGTCACCCTGTGAACAAAGCTCTTGAAACGAAGTGGAACTATCGAAGTTAAATAAACAAAAATGACATAAACGACAATTCCCTGTATTCGTAAAAAAACTAATGTCAAAAATGTTTATCTTTCTCAGAACCAAAAACATATAATTCAATCAAAAGAAAATAGGCAAGAAATCATTAACAGCTTATTTAAAGTTTTATAAGACAGCTTGTGCTAAAATAGGTAAAAAAAATTCATTGTTGAGCTGTGTTGATTACAAAGTCGGTGATAAAAGTCGATAAAAAATCTGTCTGAGTATCGTTCTATATGGAAATGTTTGCCGTTAGAAAAAAAAGAAATTTATTCGTTGTTTTATTTGAAATTGCGTGCAAGCGTAACTATCAATACTTGCATTTCAAGCCCCTACACTTTCTATTCGGGTTGCAATCCCATTGAGTGCGATGCCTAATATGTGACTTATATTATAACAATGTTGCTTCGAATGTGGAATGATTTAAACCCTACTACACGAGCACTTAAGAATCTAAGCTACGTGAGCACCTCTTACGCTTACCGAAATAAATCAGGGTTACTTTATAGCCGAACATTTAAAGATCCTGTTTATATTTATAAAATATGTTACGGAAAACAATATATAAACGGCGCAGCCAAAGTTGCCTTCATATTTTATTAACAAAGCTCTCTCACTGAAAAACTTCATGATTTCAATGGAATATTCGTGATGAATACCTCTGATATTGATATTAATGTAATAACATTAGGAACTTTAGCATGAGTCTAATCAAAATAAAGGAACAATGTTAGAACACAAAAATATTTATTTATAACATTAAACACGCCAATAGTATAAACTCAAAAACATATATGACTCAACTTGAATACATTGGTCAGCACAACTATGAAAGACGTGTGCAGCATTGACAATTCATATCATTATGGTAAACGAGTCAACAATTTCCACACTCATAATCGATGGGTTACAAAAACTAAAAACATTGCACATTAAACACCCAAATATCGAAATAAATTACAAAATTCTTAGCTTCAAAATCATGATTAAGATCAAAATGTAATTAAAAGTAAAAGATTCAAAATAAATTATTTAAAATTAAAGTCAAAGCCAAAGTCGAAGTCGAAATCAAGTCAAGTCACCACAGTCAAAGTCAAAATCAGTCTCGAGTCTTGGGTCCTAAATCTTAATCTAAAATCAAAATAAATTCTGATTGATTGATTGACTAATGAAGTGCCTATTTTTAATTGTTTAATTGTCAACTGATAAAGCGCTGATAATAATAGTTATTGATTTAGATAGATCAATCAGAGATTTGTAAATAAGAGAGATGTTTTCTTATTTCTAAAAATAAGAAAACTTCTCTCTTATTTTTAAATATATAAAAGATGTATATGATTATTTTAATTCCACTATGATCACCTGGTCGATATATCCCGAAACAGAATACGATAAACTTTTATACACCAGGGTTTTAATTAAAACTGTAGATTTTCATTATATTTTTGTTAGTCTGTATATTTATCATATTTTGTTATTCGATTCTTAATATTCTGTTTGAGGAGGAAATTAATATGTAAATATCCTGCGAGACACCGAAAAAGAACGAAATCATCATATGTGAAAATAACTTAAAAACAATTGCTTCATTTTTATTCTGCCTATTTAATAGAATAAACACTTATATAAAGGTATGTTATACATAAGAACCAACTTATGTAGTTCGTAAAAATAATTCAGTAATTGTGACTTTTAGATATAGTTTCTTTATCGCATATATACAGACTTTTATTTCTATGACAGAGCCATTATAGAAGACTAAAATTTAAATAACGTGTATAAATAAGTTAGAATGCCCATGTTATAATATAAGTAACTAGCGACCCGCCCCGGCTTCGCACGGATGCAATGCTCTTCTATATTATACATGTATTATACATATAAACCTTCCTCTTGAATTACTCTATCTATTAAAAAAAACCGTATCAAAATCCGTTGCGCAGTTTTAAAGATTTAAGCGTACATAGGGATATAGGGACAGAGAAAGCGACTTTGTTTTATACTATGTAGTGATAATAATAATTTCAAACATCGATTAGTCTAGTTCAAAGTAAATATCATTATAAGTTTTGGTTTATGGATTCTAAGGATACGACTAGACATACATAGGGTTATGATACATAAATTAATAATTATTAATAAAAACATATATAAATACGTATGATACAGATGCAAATGCTTGTGATTATGACACAAACATCTGCTGTTTATGGGATTCGAACCCGTCTCGAGTTTGCCATCGAAGGGTAAGATCACAGCCACTCGGCTAAACCAGTCGTATGTTACACTCAATACAGAATAAGCCTTGTGAGAAAAATGCTTGCTATTACGAAATCACGTCTAGCGAAGCGTCGCTTCGCCCGCCGTTAAAAACAAATGACCTCAGAGTATCATGACAAAAATTGCCCATGAAGCTTCAGATAATAGGGTTAACGCAAGAGTAACCACGACGTGGGCTTCTAAAGCAATTACCTAAAATCATCTGACAAGTTGACATTACCAAATTCACTAGAGCGAAATAACACTAAAGCCCTTTGCGCATGATTAAATAAAATAATAATATCGAATTTACCTATAAAAACTACGTATTATACCTGTTTTTGTCTTTCTGTCGTGTGTAATTTTTTTTCAAGTATCCATATCGTCGTGTTAAACGCATTGAGAAAGGATTTTCTGACATTTCAGTGATAAATCATTCCTGTATTATATATAAAAACTTCCGCATTAATTATTTATGCAAGTTTAGAAAGTTAACCTCATTTTATGAATTAAAACTTTAGTTATAATTTAATGAATTAATTTACATATTCTGGCTTAGTAATAATAGAATATTCAAAATCTGTCTTTTTTTTATTTCCCAACATTGTATTACCATTATTTTGTCTCCGTTTTAAACGGTCTTTGATGGTAGATAATAAATTGAACACCTCAAGCGAATTATTGCTGCTAAGATCAGTACAATAAAACATTATAAATCCTGTAAACGGTACTTATATAAAAAAAACTGTAAATCTTTATAAATAGTAAAATTTATAAAATAATAATTAGTAAGATCTTTTAAAGTGACTATTTCCTCATTGATGTACCTTCATTACTCTAACATTCGTAATAGAAGTTTCATAATAAAATAAAAGGACTTAAATTAAACGTCTCATTATTTTTGTGGTTGAGAGTTATTTTATGAAAGCTGATATTAAAAAAAATATTTTAACCATACTTTGTAGTCTTTCATTAAATATAAGAATTGTGATAGCAAAAAAACTTACAACGCCTAAAAATTTATTTTTTTACGAACGACAAAACTATTTTAAACTAACAAAGAATTAAATTTCCTTCCTGGTTACGCGGTAGATGTTATAAAATACTGCCAATTAACCACAAACACGGTTTCTCTATCTTGCGGTTTTGTTTTGATGTTAATTAAATTTGAACCTAAAAAGAGGTCCCCGTGATTGCCCCGACCTGGTCATTGACTTATTTAGCGACATTTCAGTCACTCGATTCACTTCGATCGGCCTAAGGTTGCGGAAGTTAAGCAACGTTCGCAAGGGCTGGTCATAGGATGGGTGCTCAAAAAATTGTCTTCTCGATCTCCTCCGCGCCTTGGAAAGTACGTTAAAGCGTTGGTGCCTACTGCATCAGTTAACACCTATTACTCCATTCCCGCATTGTGGGCTATAAAAAGATCGTACAATACAATGCGCTTATAGTTCAGAACAATAACATCCTTAGGGCGCTGGTGGGGCTGCTGCACTGCACAAAAACACCGCTTCGGTGATGCTGAGCTTGAGCGGCAGCATCTAGTGTCCCAAGGATGAAAGCAGAGAGGATGGACTCACTCTGCGATTCTCGGTAGGTTTACTGAACTGCACGTAATTAAACGTAATCATCAGAATCTATATAAATATTTTTAATAAATAAATAAATATAAATAAATATTTCTTACATACACACCAATTAGCCTAGCCCAAATTAAGCACTGTAAGGCTTGTGTTATAGATACTAGGGTAACGGATAGACATACATATATGATACTGATGATGTAATATTCATAGAAATATATAAATAAACACCCATGACTCAGGTATGGTATGATGAATACGAGCATTTGGCTCGTATTCATCATACAAACATCTACCCTTACCGGGATTCGAACCCACGACCGTCGGTGCGAAAGGCAGGATCGCTACCGTTGCACCAAACGGTCGTCTATATATGTAAAATGTTTGATTTTATTTATAGGGATAAGAAAATATTACTCACAAAAATGGACTCTGTTTTGTTTAAAATAAAAGATTTCTTTATTTACTTATTTATGGCCCATTTTATTTTAGTTTGTATGTTTGTTTATTTCTAATTTTAGATAGACAGCTCCAAAGACCACATCCAAAGGGTGGTTGAGATAGTTCTTAGCGATAAGACCGTCCTCTAACAGACGTTAGTTTTTTAAGCAATTATCTGTAGTTTTGTGGTGTAGTGTTAAGTAGTAATAGTGTTTAGTACTGTCTTGCATCAAATACGGCTTTTGAGAAGTAATCACGTATTTACTAATATTTTTTTATAAATTCAAATTAAAAAAAAATTATGTACTATTATAAAAATCACGATTCGGTCATTAGTTCAACAAAATTAAAAATTATAAAATTTAAATATCGTAGTTCAATCCTTAGAAATAAATCTAAGCAAAGTTGCGTCTCGAAGAAATTGCTTTCGTATTGGTTACAAACACAACAGTGAATTTTGACTTTCTATGTGGTCGAGTAAGCAACCCAGTTATGATGTCATCCCATGTCACGAGACTTTTTATTTGATTCCCACTTCCCACAAAAAATAAAACTATTAGGTTTGACTTGTGGTACGAACAAGACCATATCAGCCTACCACCAATTGCCAATTTTTATCAATTAATATTAAACTTTATATATTGGAATTAAAGCTGTTTACAGTTTTGTATAGCTTGAAGTGTTGTTCTGTAAGTTTTTCTCCTAGTCTATGGTAAGAGCAAAGTATGTAATTATACATAACATTTCTTTATGAGTTTTATAGTATGAATGTATTTTAGTAATTGTATAATCATAAAGCAATGGTATTAAAACTATCGTTTTAAGTTGCATACATACCATACGTTTAACTCACGATTGATCAATCAAATAAGTTTTCCTATAAGTAGGTATATGAGAGTGAACATACTCATACTCACAACTTTTTGTCACAATGGGATGTGCTTAGCCTTCATTTCGTCTAATTTTAAGTGATGACAATGCCCACAGAAGGCAGTGCATTCACCCGGAATCCTCATCTATGAAGGTACTGGTACACATAAAACTGCCGAAACAAAATAATAATTATTATAGGTCCAGACTTCAGCTACCCAGGCGGTCTAACAAGCTATACCACCAACACAAAGCACAAAATAGGCAAGCCACTATACTACAAAGACGGTTGAGGAACATTATATTTTTACACTTTGCTTGAAACACTCGGGATGTTATGGAGTTTTTAATCCCAATTTAACTTCTAGAAATGCACAGTCGTTGTAGAAAGCTTAGAAACTTTATCAGCGCGCCTGCATACTGGCCTCATTACGTTTATTGTTATTATTTGTTTCTCTCTTGGCTATTCAGTCCCAGACGGAAATATGATCATATATCCTGGAAAATCTATTACGATTTGCCTCTATCTCTATAAACTATTTTTTAATCTTTCTATTAACTATTATCTGCTCGAAAATTGCATTGTTATTTTTTAATAAAGGGTCAGAATGTAATGCGATCGAAATGTGCTTGAGGTGAAAGTTGTATGAAATCCATTATTATTTCGCTGGCACTGGCAGTAATTGATTAACTTGATAGTTCTTTACTTGCCTTCCAGGTTTTTTTATACAGTATAAAAAGAAAACTTTCATACTTATAATTTAAATATTCTTAATTATTTTTTTTCTGTATAAGTTATATTATTAATTTGAAAAAAGGGAATTGCTTGTTAAAAAGCACAACACACTTAAACAAATATCCACGATGTAATCTAGTAGTATGGTGATGATATCATAATGACGCTAGAACTAAACCAATATCGAACCAGCTAGAACTCAACCAATATTGAGAACCTACTGTTAGTATAATTTCACGCAATGATAAAGTGAGAAAAATACGCCTTCATTTTCATATAAACCTATTTTCCTCGTAGTATTTTTAGTATGTCTCACTCGAGAGTAAGTGCTATTTCCGATGTCGATTGCTTTTAAAGCATTTTATACATCGGCCTCGCTGCAATCGGTAACTTTCTTCCCTTCTTAACTATCTTCTTCTTAACTATTGATATCATGTGATGATACCTACGAATGCGAGTCTTTCTTCATACAGTGATGTTTTTTGCGGCTTAAAAATCACGCTGAAAAAACCGTTTTCATATCAACATCACCTTATTAACGATCCCACTGCTGGGATATAGAATTACCTTTGGATGAAAACGTTACAAATACAATAGGACAAATAAGCCATAATCCAACACGGGGCTCCAGTGTGGATTGGTAGATATAAGACCGCAAATGCAACCAGGAACAACGGGTTAACAAAGAGTACCTCTAGTTTACATGAAGCAGCTTTAGGTAACTTTATGGTCATCTTTTTGATGATTACGACTCTTACGTAATTTAACGTCCGTAACCCTGCGGTCACCATTGCACTGCAAAATATGCAAATAGAAAATATATAGCTAGTACCAAATTTGCAAAACTTACAAGTTTGTCAAGAAAATTGACTTAAAACTTTGAACAAAGAAATACTCGCTTCAGATCTAAAGTCGCTACCATATTATTCTACGGACGACATTATTATCTTAGTCTTTTGTTAATTTCTACGGACTGTTTTAGTTAGAACTTATTTCATGAAAATACTTCAATTGCAATTATGCCAAGAGTTCCCACTGATTATCCGCTCCAAGGAGAAGTAGTGTTTTTCCAAAAAAAATTTTACAACGATTTCACAACCGTTTATTATTTAACCCGTGGGGACTACTGAAAAAAATCTTATAACACCATATGGATAGGGATGGGGATATATTAGTAAAGTCATAGATAATAATTCGTAAGTTGAACTCTATGCTGAAAAACTGTTAAGGGAGTTTAACATTCGCTTGATACCTGGGACAAGTGAAATTTCTTTTTTAAATGCAAAATGTACCTTTCATAAGACAAATTGAATTTAGTCCATTACTGATTTCTTTAGATACTTCTAGGTCGTTTGACAATTAGTAAAGTTTCCCATAACTGGGATGAGTGGGCCACCGGCCAACTAACACAACTATTACACAATTAACTACCTATTACACAATATATTATTATTAAGTATATAATACTATTACACAATTAATTAACTACCACAATTAACATTAATGCTTGACAAATTAAAAATTGAGCTCACCATTGGTACATAAACTGTTTCACTTAAAATATGTCGAAACACAAAACTTTTTTTTAACCCGATGACCTTCTCAATAAATCGATAGCTTGTTCAGATTTCCGCAGCATACATATCATATTTGCGAAGCATTTGCTTCATACGTTTTATTAAAAACGTCTGCCATATGCCATTGGTGTGCAAATACAGGTATCCGTATCTGATATGATTTACGCCAGCTACAGTTTTCTGATACAGGTATAATATTGTAAATTATAGCAGTTTTCCTAAATTTAAAAGACATACAATTAGACACATAACCACTTGAATGACCATCAAGTAATTGCTTAAATATTTGGGCAAAAGTATAAGCTATCTCTAAAGCCACAACAGTATTTCATCAATATTTTATGTAACGAAGTAATTGGATTTCTAAAAGAATATAAAGGGATTCCGAGAGTTCGAAGGCTTGTCCCCGCCAAATGATATTAGGCTCAGAATTTTCTCCATGGCGACTCACACTCGACTCGAATGAAACGTACCACGACGTGCTACAATCAAGTTACAACGAGCATTATTTCATTAGCAGACGGCCACGGTTTGTCGATGCCCTGAATGTTATATGATTCCCTCAGATGAGGATTTAGTAATTCGCAATATTTATTAAAAATGGTTAAGACGGTTAAGACGGATTTCTACTTTGTACGTTACAATTGCAATATTTAAATTACTGTTCAAAAGTATCGATTATTAGATTATACAGCGGTCGCACCACAAATACTTTTACAACCTGCCTTTTAAATATTCGTTTATAAATAAAAACTATGAAGTGAGAAGAAATTTCTGCAAGTTTTTTAAAAATTATACATGTACGGTTTACGAAACGGTACGGTCTACTACAATTATTCACGTACTACAATGTAAAAGATAGATTGAAAAGTTCGCACCTTCATCTAAAACTAGCTGATTTTGATTAATATATCCGCTCTCAATTTATACGCATTCTCTTTGGTTGTCTCATTTTGTTCATGTGTGATCACGTGGTGGTCGCCTATTCTCAATACAGTCATCCTAAGGGAAACCCCATGCGCTGACAGTGAGAATGAAAATGAGCTGATGATAGTCAACATCAGTTATTGTGTAAAACACAAAATGTTTTATACTAACCTTTCATACTTACTTTTTAAAATAAGGAAACCAATTCTTATGAAATTTGGTACACCTACAAATACAAGACATGGGTCTAAAACTTAAGTAGAAAACATTTGGGATAACATCAAATACCTACTTGAAATTGTCGCCTTGCCGTTTTAAGATTTCCATATTAACACAAAAGTAATGTATTTTAATATTAAAAAATGAAATTAAAAATCTGTATGAACTTTTGTGCACTTGAATGTTCTTACATTGTTTGTCATGACAAATTTGTAAGTTAAGATTAGCGATCACCGCCGTTAGACACTCTTTCTACTTAATGTAAGGCGTTAAAACAATGTTCCTTAAAAATACGCTCCAATTTTATCTGTTAACCGCAATAGACTGAAAGCCTACCAATAGATAAAACAGGCTGAAGTGAACAGATAATTCATTTGTAACTTGGTTGATCACTTAAGTGGCGCTTTGAATCCACTCATTTAGAAACACTGATATAATGGATTTTGTAAGTAGCCATCTCTCCTAAAACTTTGTATCTTTATGTATGCTGAGCTGATATGTATGTGGATTAAGGATCAACAACCGAATTCCAATCCAATAACACACTTCACACTGTGGCAAATTAAATATTGATCATCAAAATCTTTGTATCAAATCAAATATATAACCATAGAGTAAATAAATACTACGTAAAAGTACTTATAATCTAAGTAGGCATTAGCTTGCATTTTTAATAATCGTTGTTTACATTTTCCCCAAAAGAAACATTACACCTTGAATCCTTTTAAATTGGAAGATAACGCCAGCACTTATTTAATAAAATATCAAATAAACGTTTTATTGGATTTTTAATAAGTCCTTTCGCGAATATCATCTTGATTTTACTGGAAATTCTACGAAGAACTACCAAGCACTAATAATAATATGTTTTGTTAAGTATTGCTCATCTTGTCTTTGTTTCATTTTGTTTCTATTGATATTTATACCAAATAGTTGTCACTCAATGTTATAACCTGTGATTTTTATAAGTAATATAAATTAATAACTTGGAAAATGTTGCTATTCATGTAAAAATTGATGCTTGTTTTATAGTAATTGTAATAGTTTACTATCTTAGTAAAACGAAACGTTCTTAGTAGATAAGTAATCTAGTTAATCTGTGAATAAAACTCGTCACTGACTAATCTGCAGAGACAAAAAGTGAGGGTGATCGTCTTGGATTGATTTTGGCAACGGTTGTTTGCTAGAGAGAGAAAACTAAAACTCCAACGAATGTATATTAATACTTCCTAGTCAATGTACGTAAATACTTCTTACAAGAACTTTGTGAAGTGTAGTATTTGGTTATACTTCAAATGTTGTACTTGACAAACACATTTTATTCCGTTAAGTATCTTTTACGGCATTTCAAAAGATCGCGTTGTGGATCAAACACTACTAAAGTAATATCCTTATGGGTTTTAAATCATTTTTAATCTCCGACGCAAAAACGAGAAGTTTGACGTGTGTCTGTATGTCTGTCTAGGTGCGCTTGTAGCTCTTTAACGGTTGAACCGATTTTCATTTAGCTGCTTTTGTTTGAAATATATATTAGTTGAGAGAGTATTTAACTATGTTTAAGGAAAATTGATTCTGGCGTTTAATAGTAATGGGGGTGGAAGAGGGGATGAATAAATAAAAGTAAGCAAATAAATCCACGTGAGGAATCAAATGAAAGGATTTGATTTACGTATTACAAAATTGACTGTTTTAAGGAGGGAGCAGGGGAGTTATGGAAAAGAGTGTGAAATTACTGATTTCAGCGAATACACCTGAGTGGGGTATTAAATGAAAGGGTTTGATTTGTGTATTACAAAATTGGCTGTTTGAAGGTGAGGAGGTAGTTATGGGGATGGGAATGAATTTGCTGAATTCAGCGAATAAACTCGAGTGGAGTATCATTGGCCGCGCGAGTCCGACTCGCACATATCCTGAATTTTACTAACGTTTCGCATATGTGCAAAGTACCTAATGTACCTACTGCTTTTGTAGCGCGACCTTGTTTTATAACATACAAAGTTCCGTCCTTGCGCCAGTAGTAAAATATTAGCACTACTTATTTTTATTGCATAACTGTTAAAAAAAAATACAATCGCAACAAAGAAATAAACATGCATTGTTATAAATAACATTAAAATTAAAAGTATTTTTCGATATCTAATTAACGTAAAATAAGTGTTGGTCTTTACTTATGAAATTGGTGTTTTGTTGTTCTGGCCACTTTGATCTGAAATATCTCGTCTTTAGTTTTTTCCAAATTCATTACAAATCTATTTAGCTACCAGCTAATAGATTTGTAATGAAGCAGTATTTGAGTTTCGAAAACAGTTATTGATTTGTTTTTTCCTGATTAGTTTTTTCACAATGGAAAACATGATATATCGCTATATTAACGAGTACGAGTTCTACCGTGACACCAGTGCTGCAGAAACAATTCGAAGGATTAACGATGTGTATGGCAGTGATGTCGTAAAAGAAAACACGGTACATTCTTTGTTCCAACGTTTTCGTTCTGGAAATTTCGAGCTTCAGAACAAGCCCCATGGACAGCCGGAGATCAAAGTGGATAATGAAGAATTAAACGCTATTGTGGAAGTGGATCCATCGCAAACCTCTTAAGATTTAGCTGCAGGCTTCGGTGTGAGTAATAAAACTGTTTTAATCCACTTGAAGCAAATCACGAAAGAAAATAAGCTTAAAAGGTGGATACCTCATGAATAAGCTATTTGACAACATTGAAAATATACTACAAATTGTGGTTATCCCATCAGCTAATTACCTAAAAAACTTATTTCACTTCAACGGACAGCTACTAAACTAGAGGAGCTGCAATTGGAATGTCTGCGACACCCACAGTGCTCCCTGAACCTTGCTCTAACAGATTACCATTCTTTCCGGAATTTTGATAAGTTCTTAAAAGGAAAAATTAGTACTAACCGCCTTCAGAGTTAATTGATTCTCGCCATTATAGTTTGTTTTAGCAAAGGGATCAATGAACTACCTATGAGATGGCAAAAATCCTTAGATAACAATGGTACATACTTTGATTTATGAAATATATTTTACCAAAAAAATCGCCTTTATATTTCTCCCATACAAAACGTCAATTTCATGTGTAAGGACCTAATAATATTAACATTGTATTCTTTACATTACTAACTAACAATTAAGGAAAATAAGCACCTACAGACTGACTGTAACAAATACTTAACAATATTATGGTAAAACACGATTTTCTTAATAATTTAAATATAATTGTTTAATCAAAAAATAAATTTTAATCAATAAAATGAAAGTTGGACCTAACCACCTACCAAAAATTCAAATTACTTAAAGATAAATTTTTATTTTCAATAATTATATTATGTTGTATTATAACCGTACATGACGTGAAGAACTTGATAAGTCCAAAATGACAATTATAGAGGCCAGCGATTTTAAAGTTTGAAATTTTTTCCAAAATCCGTTTTCATCTCGAACTCATCTATATAGCTTGATTTATGAATAATTTTATGTGATCTTTCAACTTATTCCCCATACATTGGTGCTCAAACCAGTAAAAACACTGTTTAATTTAATTCCTAAAAATTTCAGTTTTTCAGTGTAATTGAAGAGTAATCTTATTATTTATAATAATGAACTTATAAACATGTTCACCGATGAATTATCAACTTTTTCACCATAGAATTGTGTATCAATAATACACATTTATCATTTGTAATAAGAAAAATAAAAAAGTTCGTAATAAAATTTTAGTCAGTCGGCGATGCAAGCGCACTTTTTGTACTACCTAATTAGAAAAAATATATAAAAATAAGAACGAATTTTTTAAACTCTTACAGAAATACCACAAACAAGGTGCAATTTGATTAGCTGAACATATAACATGTAGCTTCGTCGTTTGATAAGTCATCTATAGTTAAATTAAAACTCCAAAGTTGCCGTTTGTAAAACGATACAGAAGTTTTTAAATAAGGTGTTGGCAACCACTGTTGAAGGTCGAATGCAAAAACTCTAACAGAAGATTCTCTCTTTACTGTATCATTGTGAACACACTTTCCGAAATAAGCTTTTTCTGTCTGAGCATGGTGTTCAGCTAGCTCTGCAATTAATTGTACCTTATTATTCTCATCTTCAACCTTAATTTTAGCTTGGAAGACATCACAAGTATTACACGTGTCTTTAGAGGGTTGCTTAAACGATAGTTTTAATTCATGAAAGCATTGTGAATACAGTTTAAACGAAACTGGAGTTAATGTTGACAGTTTATACTCTCGGTATATCTTGACGATGGAGAGATCAGGAGATAGATATTTCTTACCAGTTCTTTTCCTACAATAGTGACCTTAATTACTTGGAAAACTAAGAATATGATCTTATACAAACGTCAAGTCTTCAATGCTCTTTTTATTGATACAAGGATTCCCACCTCTCGGATCAGTGTCTATAATTCCAGTTGTATAACCACATTAACAAAACTTACGGTTTCATCCAGTATTTACATGATAAGTAGTATTTACTGTGTTCACCAACTGAAAAAGTAAAAATTGACATATCAAGTTACGTTCATTTTACCAGTAGTTGATATAAATAGATAAAACGATATATTCATTTGTTAACGTAGTAGTGTGTTAGTCTTCGCTTTGATATCTTTTTTGTCAATTCACGTACTCTAGGACGGTTTTTAAATATAAGTTGATATAAGGATATATTACGATATTATATATTTTTATTTATATTATCTCGTTTCGTTAAATGAAATACGCAAAATATGGATAGATATTTATATACTGTCACAGACAATATCTTTAAAAGTAACGTACATATCAAATTGTCATTTTTTTCTCTACAAAACCAATGCAATAGAAAGCCATTGCGACAATAAAAATAATCGTGTAAGTCGAGTTATCAAGTTCACTTATCTTCACGCCAGATACGGTAAATTCTGTATACCCTGTGCATAGTGCAGCAATATTTAGGTGTACATTTATGAAACGGAAATTTCTTAACATCGTTTTAGAAAATGATGTAATAAAAGCATATCACCGTAACTTGTCTGGTTATATTATTTGTATTAATTAAGTGTAATAACGACATATAATTTTAAATAAAATGTCGTAAATTATGTTTCTTTTCCTGCTAGTCAAAAGAAGTATTACTATTATATTAAATAGTGAACGCATCTCCTGGCTTAGTACAATTCCGGATAATTGAGTGCGTTTCATCTCTCTATTACAATAAAAACAATTGCACACTTTGGCACGTTAGTCGTGTGATTGACCAAGTTTCTGCCCCAAAGACCATGACCGCTTAAACAACTTGCTCGTACGTCCTGCTCTTCAGATTAAGAGACACCTGCTTACACTTAAAATTTCTAGCAGGTTACAGAACAGCCCCAATTAATCCAAAGCAGCGTTTTACTTCTTTTATCTTTAAACTTTCTTGGTCACTAATATTTGTTTTGTGTTAAAACGGGGTAAAGGGAGACAAGAAAAATCAAAATATTTGCCATATTTTTTATTATTATTGAGACTCGGAGCCTCAGTACTGCTTAGTTTCTTCGCAGTTGCGTGCGCCAGATTCACAGAAAAATTATCTTATATCATACTGTTTTTTTGTTCATATGAGGCTCGGTTAATATTAAGCCATCTCTGTGTGTATAGAGTCTGAATTACCAAACGCCAATAATTAGGGATGCAGATCCACCCGCATTATACGTGGAACTGGATTCAATTATCAATCAATTAATTACTTCCTGACTTAGGTTGTTTCCTATACTATCACTTATGCAGTGCTAATTAATGATTGATAAATACTAGTTATAAAATAGAACAGCTAAGTTGTCAAAGTCTACATGTCAAATGCACCTTTAATGTCATTTTAATTCCGACAACGCGATTAAGAGTCCTTTAGGATTCTTAATCACCTGATCATTGCGCTGAGAAAGTTTACGTCTAAACTCAAAAATTGAATCACTCAAACTAACAAAGTTAATACAGCATGTTATGTGCTCTCCGAAAAACAATGTATTGTAATGGATACTACATGCAGTCCAAATTAAAAAAATGATGTAAGAATTTGCTAATAGCAAAATTTTCAAATTACGAAAAACGTTTGTTTGAATATTAAAGGTGAACAAACTCCATAGCTACAAAGCATTATATCGTTTATTACAGAAATACCCTCAATTCTTTGAACACGTGGGAAAAAATCTCTACAAAGGCATTTGCCAATGGCAATAAAGAGATAAAAGAACCCTTAAAAAGCTTTGTCGGCAATTTTCGTTAAAATATTTTAAGTCGGTGACATACCTACAAGAGCCTTAGCTAAGAGCCTAAAGCAAGAAGTCTTTGCTCTATAATAGATAGAAGACAAAGAATCATTAATAAAGACTTGTATCTAAAAAGATTTTCTACTTTTTGTAGTCATTGATTCCACACCTATGTACCTACACGCATTTACTAATCAAATTCAATTACGTAGCAATGATTATAGGTCTGTCGGTTTCCATTAATATTGATTACAAACAATAATAATAATAACACAATCATGAATAGATCAAAACGAGAAACTAGTAATTGATTGTTTTGGCATAGTGTGAAGTTGCCATAGACTAAATCCATACATATATTAAAGCAATAGAACTATGTCTGTACAATGAATAAGTTTATTAAAAAAATGTGAGTTCGTTAAAAACAATATCAGAACTCGAGAAAGTTTACTTTTTTATTTTTGTCTGTCTTTGTGTACACGTTTATCTCGAAAACAACTAAACTGATTTTTTGATGATTTTGCTGAATTGCTCATGCCGACATCTCCTTTTTTCCATCAGACATCCAGACGCACTACGAGTTACCACCCTTTTTTGGTTGCCATGTCTACCTGTCGCACCAAGCGCTTCGCATCATCCTTCATAATGCGCACAGCAAAGGAGTGGAAAGTCCCTCCCTGCGTCTGTATTTCAGAGAACTTATAACACGTCCATTTTCAAAGCCAGGATGAATAGGAACCTCCTGGATCGTTCCATCGTGGATCCTGTCTTGGCCCCCGGGCTTGATTGGGATCAAGAGCGAATCTATTCCAAATTAAAAAAAATAATTGAACTTGGCGTACCATTTAGATTTTATTTCATTAAAATCGGATAACCAGTAGAAAAGTTATAGCCATTTAAAAATAATTGTACACGCTTATCTTGAAACTACTAAATGAATTTAAGATAATACAGCATGTTATGTGCTATATGTGAGATAACTTAAAATTGCCACCTATCTGTTAAAAGTAGTGTTAAGAGTTTAATTCGTAGTAAAATGTCTTCATAGGTCAAATTGATAGCTTACCCGCAGTATAAAATTTATGCTATCGTATCTACTTGTAATTTAAGATTTATTTTAAGTTCAGTCGCAAGACCCACATCTTTCGCTTTCCGGGCGCGTAGCCCTGCTGAAGCTGGCAGTTAAATGTTTAAATAACAATAAAATATTATAAATATTTATGTAAATAAAATAGTTTAAGTACCAAGTAATAAAGTCCATTATTTAGGTAGATCAATAAAAAACTGTAATTGTTTTTGCATTGTTTAATTCTGTATATTGTATACATTCTCCATCCCGAACGTTAACATGTCTGCTATTATATTTTCGCCAAAAAAAAGGAAAAAACTTGATTTCAGCATCACCTACCGGGTCCAAGCAGCATTTGCAGAAACGACGAAATACACGGATGTTTATTTTTTGTTAAAAGCCTTAATACTTAATTTAATGCCTCTCATTTTATAACCGCTGGTCTTCTCATAAAATATTTCAAAACCCTTTTTTACCCCTTAAAGGGTATTTTTTTTAAAACGCTGAAGCACATATTCATTCATATACTTAACACTTTTTACTTCAAAAATTGTGTTTTTCATACAAAGTTTAAAATCCTAATGGGTAGAATTTTGTACCACCCTTTATTACATTTCACTTTGAAAATAAGAGATTTCCATACGGTAATTTTAGGCTGTGAGATATCTGTCAGTCAGCACTCACTCAGGAAATGTTATAGAACCTCCTAAACGTAGCTCTGATTCCTCCGATATGTTAGAATAATTGTGACGTGGTCAAGGAATTGAATATGCTAACATGAAAGTTTTTAAAGTTCTGCCGCTTGATAATACGGCGCGAAACCTATATATAATAATAATAATGAACTAGCGGCCCGTCCCGGCTTCGCACGGGTGGACGAAATTCTTTAAATTTTTTCTATTATTAAATATTATTCCGTTAGCGCCACCTAGCGTCCGATAGACGAACTACTTGCGGTTAACGCGTAACTATGGCTATGATAACGTTATTGATACAATGGAATAAGGGCAGGAAAAAGAGAGGACAGACAAACACACAAACAACTGTGATCTTAGGTTATAGATTTCTGACAAATTTACGACACTTATTTGGTCCCAAACTATGCAAAGCTTGTACTATGGATACGAAATGACGTATAGAATACATAAATAAGTATATAAGCGATAATAATTGTGCTCATCTCACAAATATTTGACCCTACCAAGATTCCAACCCAGGACCGTTAGCGCAGAAAGAAGGATCAAATGGCTGTCAGATACGTCTTTACTGACTAAGAATGCTATTTAACTATTGTCTACTAGGCATACAGTTAAATTTAAATGCTTTGTTAATCGGTAAATTATTATTTTAAGGTAAAATAATTAATATTCGAATTTTGAGACTTGGCTACGAAAATGGATTTGTACATTGGTCAGGTTTTTCAGGATTTTCGAAATATCAACAATTTTCAACTACTGCCACTGTGCACGTGCACACAATTTCCTGTAGCCGTTTGTGACGACCATTAATAGGTCTCAGAGGCAAACCGTAAAAGCTGCTGGTATCAACCTAACGTTTCACTGTTTTTCCACGGTCAACTGCACGTGGCCTGTTAGCAGGTAAGCAATACTGACAATCTATTTATATTAACTTATAAAAAAATAAATTTATCGCATCAGTTTGTACTAAAGTGTAATGAAACAAATAAAGGTTATATTAGGAAAAAGTAATAATTCTGAAAATTTTTAAACCGACTTTATCTGAATTGAACTCTTATTACGTGGTAGTTATTTATGTGCACATATTGATAATAAAATCATAAATCCATATTACAAATTCTGAGAAATACTGGGAAAATTATGTTTTCCGTACTCTCATCATGAGATAACGAAAACATTATATTCTCAGTATGTCTGCTTTTAAGACAAAAACCCATCCCTATCTACTTACTATTTACTTAAAATATGTACATGAAATCATAATTGTGTTTTAGCCTTTTTTTAAGGAAATTGGTCTATATGAACTTTGAAGTCTTTTAGTAATCGTAGCTAAAATCGTAGGTATCTAATAGTTATAGTGGTTATGTGGGCGATTCAAGGGAAATGGAGTAAACGGAGGTGAGGCTAGTAGTGTCGACCAAACTAATCAAAATTACAAAAACATAGAAATAAATAACGCGGCACATTTGAATTTAATTCTGGCGCAACCATATAGGATTAGGTAATTACATGTTGGTTCAACGATTAAAAAATTTAACGGAACTCGAACAGTTTGTATAATATTTAAATTATACTAATTAAATCAAATTTAAACAATGTCAAAATATAAATACCTGAGGTGTATTCGACATAATATTTTCACATGAACTTCAAAAGACTTTTGTGCAGTCACGGATTTAGTTGCTATACCACTTCGTAGCGGCAATGCTGGGCTTATGTCGTTCCTACAGGTGTATGTGCCAATCATAGGTGCGGTCGAATCAAATTTTTCCATCTTTTACATTAGTTACGATTGAAAAACTACTCAAACCTTCGTCCTTCCATATGACTAAAAAGACCTAATTATATAGATCTTATGACCGGTAGTCCATTTGTTTCTGCAATCTCACATTTTGATAAATAGAGCTTTTTACAAACTTTTGATAAACAATCTCACCTGTCTACCCAAATCTCTAGAGTTCAATAAAAGCGGCCGCGTCAAGTGAAGCCATCGGGCGCAGGTCGGGGTGCATAAATAATTTAGCCGGGCAATCCGACGCTTGTTTGCATGCGGATTATCATATTAAAAGGATATCAGGGTCGGCGAACGGCAGCCCGATACAAATGCAAACAATATCATGCAACATTTATAAAGACAAACAGTGCCCTCTGAGGCTAAATCACCCGAGAGCTCGTTGAATTGGGTGCTTTCGGTATATAAATATTAACAGATTGCGGTCTGCCGACTTCAAATTTTACATGTTCAAAATTTCGGGTGTTCTATTTTCTTCATTTTATTGGAGCGGAGCGAAGCGAAGCTCCCATGGATCAGCTTTAATGGCGCAATGTCTGTTACGCCATAACTTCCCGAGTTCTTAACCGATTTTAATATTTTTTGTGTGGAATCGAATCAACAAGTTTAGGACGAGATTGTGACAGAGTTGAATCTGAATTTTGAAATTCGCAAAAATTCCCATCTAAAAATTTTTTTTTTCTTTTTTTAGGTATTACGCTCCGCTCCAATATATGGTGCTAGCGTAGCTTTATGCTTAGCGACTGGATCGCCTAGTATTTATAATCCTTACTTGAGTTTTTCGGATATTAAAAGAGGCTTAAATAATCTGAAATCTTTACGGACGCTAAGGTTGGTCCTGTTCGAATGTAACCGACCCTCCAGTTCTCTTATTAAAAATAATATGGTATTGTTTCGGGGTAGTCTTATTCCCTAGAGACCGCAAGAATAAACATTCCCATGTAAATACCCTGAAAAGGAGAAACATTAATATATGCTACATACAAGAGACGAGATAACAGGGATCCAAATCTAGAGACCTAGGCCTAGGATATCAACTAGTCTTTTTTAGTCTAGTCAACAATACAATAAACAAAATGGTGACGGTATAGTGTTGGACGCCCGCTTCAAAAACAGGGTTGTGAGCTTAGAACGTAAATCTGATGGAATTATTGCAGTTAAATTAGCTATGGACAGCCAAGAACTATTAAACATTGTAAGCGCTTACGCGCCACAACTAGACTGCAAAGATAATGAAAAGCAGTCTTTTTTGGGAGGACTTAGATGAGTTGATTGTAAGCATACCTGATAAAGAAAGCAAGTTTTTTCTGGGCGACCTGAACGGTAAAATCCTCCTGAGTAAAATGCATGAATACCTGGCAAAGGATATGGAAGTGTCATACCAAAGTGCTGACTTGATGTGGTCTAAATTAGAAGCACGCTGTAAAACTGAGGCGAGTACCACACTGGGCATATCATAAGGTAATCTCAGTACTGAAAAAGATCCGACTTGGTAGAATGAAACTATGAAAAATACTCTGAAAAATAAGAAGAAATAAATGCCTTTGGGACACTTGTACAATTACTCCGAATCAGTTTGGCTTCAGACTCTCAAATTCGACCACAGATGCAATACAAACAGTAAGGCTGCTTATGGAAAAGCACCGTGTGAATACAGAGAACCTCCACAACATATTTATAGATTGGGAAAAAGCGTTTGACCGTGTACCTAGAAGGCTTGTATAGCAAGCATTGAGAGAACTGGAAATACCTGAATATTGCATTCGTCCGATCCAAGATATGAACTATAATATCCGTACAAAAGACAGAAGCCCGGCGGGCTTAAGCCACGAGTTTGCGGTCGAGGTGGGGTCAATCAGGGTTCGGCACTCAGTCTGCTGTTATTTAATGTAGTAATGGACTACATCATAAAGAATATTCAGAAGGAACTACCGTGGAATCTGTTGTATGCCGACGATATTGCACTAATTGCCAGGTGTGCTAATGAATTGCAAGATTCTCTGACCAAGTGGGTCACTGGTTTGGAAAACTCAGGGCTCGGTATTAGCAGATCTAAAACTGAGAATCTGGAGTGCAACCTTAATAACACATCAAACATATGTGGTCTTTATTACCCAGATAGAGTACAAGTAACTAAGGTGAACCAATTTGAATATCTAGGATCAGTATTGATGAACGACGCTAATATCGAGGCAGATGTCTCTCAACGAGTTGGCATCGCATGGCAATAGTGGCGAATACTCACTGGAGTTCTTTGGGATGAGCATATGCCCCTAAGGGCAAAGTATACAAAACAGCAGCAAGACCAGGGATGCTGCCTGGCGCGGAATGTTGGACTGTAAAAGAGATGCACTTTCATAAGTTACACGTGACCGAGATGAAGATACTCAGGTGTCTGGCAGTTACAAGGCTAGACAAACGAACACGTCCGAAGTAGCTTTAAAGTAGCTCCGATCCCAGAAAAAATAAAAGTAACTCGTCTTCAATGGTATGGCCATGTTATGCGGAGGAGCAAAAAGTACCTAAATACAATTCTGATCGGGTTAAAACCCTATTCCGTATAATTTTGTTTAAATACACAAAATAATATATAATATATATAGCGCCTCACAGTGCGTATAGTCATCGTATAATATTCTTCATATATGCAAGTGTTTCTGCTGGGACCCAAACTCGGGATCATTGTCGCTCGGCCAAACCGATCGTCGAATATCAAAGTGCTTTAACTTGCTTTTCAACGCTGTATTAGTTTATATATGATTCGTAATCCCGGATACTAGTTACACAGTGACATGGTGAGCTGTTACGAACTGGTGCGTTACCAATATATATAAATAAATATTTCCTCGATTATACGATTCGCAAAATAGACCCCCAACTAAGAGGTCAGTATTTTTCACCCTTCGCCTACTTCTACGGGGCACACTAGACGCTACTTGTCACTAAGCTAAAAATGGAACAGCAGATTTAAGGTGCTTCGAGACAACCTTATCACCGGCAATTTGCCTTGACAGCGAAACATAATAATAACAATACTGTTTGGCGAAATATCTAGACTTCAACGAATACGTTACAGCCACTCGTTTCATAGCACTTAACAACTTCTTCTTTTGTTCAAAACATGCCAAATATGGCGACGTCTCGAACTGTAAAGGCAATATCAGAACAATTTCTTGTGTAAGTTGTTTTCGTGTACTTAACAAGTTCATGACAATTATTCGTGTTAAATATATATGCACTCATATGTTAAGTTTTAAAATATATATATAGATATCAAACTTTTTGTTTAAAAGGTCCTGACGAACTTCTTGATACGAACTTATGTCTGACTAGCTGTCTTTGGTAAGCATTTATTTATGAGAATAGAATAGAATAGCGTACTGGACTTTCCATATTAAATTCTTTTTCAAAAACTAAATTTCACTGATTATATATTTCTTGTGTTATTTAGCCAATTACCTGCAAATTTTTATATCTAAAAATATTACTAGAAACATGCAAATTCTAAGATAGAAGCGGATCTTCTCGGCTGAAGGCGGGACGTCCGCTTGACATCTGAGAGAAGTAAAATTTTTCGTAGTAATAATTTCTTTAATCTTTACTTTTCAGAAGCTTGTTATAGTCTATACAAATACTACTCCTCAAAAACGGTTGGACTGATTTTCATGTAATATTTTGTGTGTGTTAATGTGTAGTTTGGGTCCCTTGGGTCGCTACTTATATATAATTCTGATAAAACATACTCCTTCAAACTGTAATAAGAAAATCCTCGTCTTTTCTTACAATGAACTACGTACGAAACCACTAAAATTAAATTGGTGAGTAATATTATTCAAGTATCAAATTATTTTCTGAATCTTTTATCTTAATTTCCTGTTATACCCGTTGAATTTAAATTGTATAGTACACTTATAATGTAGTCTTCTGGAATATTCATAATTCTTATTATTCTATTAATACAAACATTTTACTTACTATTTTTAAGTAAGTATCTGCTCATTCCAAAAGATACTTGGTTAAAAATGTCTGTGATTATGGTATTCGTTAAACTGTTAAAGAATGGGCTAAGACAAGCGTTGAAAATGATTAGAGAAATGGCGTCATAAATTGGAACGACGCTGACGATGCGGTTCGGTGGCTCAACAATCCCTTTTGAGGGATACGAGATCTCGAGTCGACCCGATAACCGACTTCTGATTTTTATCTTTTTCTTTGCGGTATATGATGCATCATTTTCTGACTCAATTTTATGTCCAATCGTCTACAAACATCGGTAATTCTTTGACAGTTATCAAAGCATTACAAATGTCTCTCTTAAATAAAAAAAAACTAAAGATGACTAACCTCTTTTCCTTAAAGCTTTTTTTTGTATTAAAATGTTTGTATTAAAATGTTGCCATAAATCCAAAGTTACTAGTCACTCAAACATCTGGGGGCGGAGACCATTTCTAGTTTTTCCAAACGAGAACGCGCTGGTAAGCAGCAAGGCTTCCGCGACAAAGGTCTAAACGACTGTCAGCATTACTCATGCCTCGCATGTCCATTTCTAGTATTGCTTCCTAATACGAGACGCGCCAAGCTAACCAGGGTCGTGAGGGTAGAGCGGAGGGCTTTTAGCGTGAAGTCCTGCATGCAAACATAAACAAGGAGTTATAAACTGAGTTTGGCTCACCTCCGCGGCATCGAATGATAAACAGGGTTGCTCTCATCAAAAATATAAAGGGATGTAACAACGTTGTGTTTCTTTAAAAAATAGCAGACGTGATTTAAGGAAATATAATGAATGGGCTTGATCACTTTATTCTAGGAAAATATTAAATTCGCTTTAGATTATACCAAAACAATTGATTACAATATTAATGGATAATTAATAGAAATTAGAGCTTTAAACAGGGATTTTAAGGTTATCTCATCTTCGGATAAGATTGAAATTTTATATATACGTCTAGAACTACTACAAGGTTTATCTGTTTATGAGCTTTATATATGTTTCATGGCAACTAAAACGTGTTTTATTTACATTATCAACTTAGTATCTTTAATTACTACTTAATTTTAATAAAGGCAAACACATCACAAAACTGAAACGTATACCTATGAAATTCATGGTTACACAGAAAATTAATATAGATTTAATATTGAAAAGAACTTAGCATTACTTTCTTATTTCTGAAAAAGACAAAAAGTGTTACAGTAAATAACCATTAGATTATATTTAGTTCTTACACTTCCGCGCACATTACACATCAGAATAAAACACTTTTTTACGGATTTTTGCGCATGTTTTATTTTATTTTATATTTAATCCTGACGTTTCGACTCCTTTACAGGAGCCGTGATCACAGGATGATCCTCCTCCTCAGGATGAGCCTCCTGTGATCACGGCTCCTGTAAAGGAGTCGAAACGTCAGGATTAAATATAAAATAAAATATAACATGCGCAAAATCCGTAAAAAAGTGTTTTATACCATTAGATTATATTTAAAAAGTATCTTGTTCATTTCGGCTTGAATTTTAAGTAAACAGTGTTCGTCAAACTCTTTTCGTTTCGTTCGTAATATAGAATTAAGTTTGTTTAAATAGTTTCCTGGGGTTTAATCACATTTTAGCTATATCGAGAATGAGGGAGTTACTCATTTTTGAATCCGATTTAGCAGTAAATCAGAAAGATCAACCACTGAAAAGGCTAATTAGTCAATACTGACATATGTTTTTCTTTTACCCGACTACGAGGAAGTTAAAAAGAAAGGTTTTGATTTTAGCAGTCTATACCATATGTATGTTTGTAGTTACGTATGTTCCTCCGTAGCATAACACACGACTATGGCGTTTGAATTGAATTATAATGTTAATAATGTGGAAGTGACAGAGGATTGCAATAGAACTAAATAAATAGTAATCATCATTTGATCTTTAAATTGATTCTTCAATCATTTTACTTTGAATGACATTAAGAGGCCAACAGTTACGGACCACGTTACTGTTGCCTTAGTCGGCGATAACGCCTTGACCTTTATAAGAAACAATTAGTTCGCTCCGACTTTGGCTGGATTAAAGATAATACGTCATACTAATTATAAGGAATTTTTATTACCTACTTATCACGCAAAAACGACTGATTGGATGAAATTTGGCACATATATAGTTTGTTTTGTGTTCCGAAAACTTGTAGTGCCCTAGAGAGTCGTGATAAAAACTGTGACAAGCCGAAAACTGACAACCGAGACTATGCAATGCGAGTACAAAATATACCTACTTATGGAATTTCGGAATAATGGAAGATTTTTTTTAATAATTTCAGTGTTAGGTACTGTGAAGATTACATATCAACAAATTTAAAAAATACGTTCTCTTTATTTGTGTGAGATTTTTCAGATCAATTCACCAAATTAAGGTTATTTTCTTATAGAATGCACGTGCTGTTTTGTGTGCACTAACAAAATGTGTCCGTGATTTTTTCACCCTAGACTTGTCTAAAAATAAAAGAAATGTTATTTTAAATTAAATAGTAACCTAGTAGCTGAAGAATGTTTGTACTTATGAGCCAGAATGGATTAATATTAATGTTGTAGGTTCCGAATGAAGTTAATATATGAAATATATTTTACTGAACTTCCAAAATTCATTTCTTAATTAAATATAAAAAAACTCCAGATTAAAAACCTCAATGCTATCATTTTATATTTATTCATATCATATTAAATTTACTCTTGCAATTTAACAAATCAATAAAAAAATTAAAGGATGGTATATAAACATTATATACAATCTATAGCAACCTATATCATCCTAGCTGCTGCTGAGGTTCAAAACTAAAACTAGTTAAATTTGTGCTTCACAACCACCAGCACTTTTTAGCATATAGCTCGTATAAGTTAGCCGTTTTAGTCACCTCTAAACTGCAGTACTGCGATACTTGTTACTACATTGTAATTAAGTTGAGTGTAAATCCGACTAAGGCACGGAGTTGCTTTGCGAAAGTCAGAAAAGTTGTGCAGATTGAATTTAGTTAGATTTACGGTCTTGTAATATTCGAAACGAAACAAAGTATACTTTGCTGCAATGGAATAGGGACTGTTTCGCGATGAATCTTTTAAACTAGGTACTGCAGTCGGTCGATGTCCGTCTCTCGTATTTTTTAGCACCTGACAAGACTTACAAATTGTTTTGGCATGCGAGACTGTAGAGTTGAAACAAAATCTAGTTAAAGTAAGGTTTAGTTTTAAATTTACCCCAATTCAAACGACCCCAAAGTAAAAGAAGATTACCTGGAAAAATTTTAACCGTCACTAAAACAGAAAATTATAGTAATCTATTTTTTGTTTTGGTATCACTACTATTACAGAAAAAATTGTATAGCAGCTAACGCAAACCAGACTTCATATGAAAACATTCAACTACCTGTGTTATGACTGGAAATCAAATAGGAACTTAGGCATTTAATAATAAATTCGTATTAAAAA
Source organism: Calamotropha paludella (assembly GCA_927399485.1). NCBI lineage: Eukaryota > Metazoa > Arthropoda > Insecta > Lepidoptera > Crambidae > Calamotropha > Calamotropha paludella. Next base: position 13,920,528 of record OV656812.1, read on the forward strand.
TCCTTTATAAATTCATAAAAAGACAGTACAGCTATTTTAATCAAACTAAATGAGCGTTTCTAAGAAATCACAATCATCTGATCTTATATTTATCTGAATAGGTATATATATTTGATATTACCTTTATAGGTATACAGGTAATATCCAAGATAAACAATTTTGTATACAAATACATTCAGGCAAAGATACACAATTATAAATATATACTGTATTTATGTTAACAGGCATTTTTGTAACTTAAATAACGATTTCTAGATTGCTAGTTTGTACTTTGTGATATACCACTGTATAGAATGACTGGAAGCGATTTTTATTAAAATACAATTTAGTTTTAAAAAATAAGTAATGTGTATTTAGAATAAAAAAAATATAAAGAAAACAAAAATATTTTAGCTTCATTAAACCATTACAAATTAAATTTAAAGTTAGAAATTTAGGATATGATTTTCTTTTATGTTCACTTATATAGTATTATTTTGTGGCAGCTAAACACAACGCATGCACTAACGCCGAAATATCGGAGCCTCAAAATATTAACAAACATGGTGGAAATCCCGTTTCCAATAATTCTCATAAATATATTACAGTTAACCATTTTACTCAAAATCAGCATTTTCCTGAATCAAGTACAACAATCATAAGTTCATTTCGTAAGAGGCGAAGAAATGCCTCATATAGGTTTAGTGCGGTCAGAGGAAAAATATGAGGCTGATGTGCATAACTAAAACAGCAGTGGGTGGTGATGCTGAAGAAAACTTTATAAAGCAAAACTTTTACATAAGCCAACGAACTCAATAAACAATAACTTGACATAGAGTATATTATATGAGAAAGCCAAGGTAGGGGTAAAAATACATTTTTGTATAGTACGTATATATCAAAAATACTTTAGGTTTTATGAATCTTCCTTGGACAAATAAATATAATTAAAAAATTATACTTCATACATTGTACGATTCCGAACTAAGTATTCAAAGTATTTGAATACTTAGTTTGAATGATAATCGAAAACATCGACTATACTACAAGGACAATGGAAAATAAAATAGAAAAAATCTTTTGTGTAATAATTACACAGGCAATATAAGCCGAGACCTTTTTGATTACGAAGACAGTTAAATATGGTTGTCTTTCTAAATGAAACTTATATATAAATTCTTAATCGACTGAATTTACCTTAGGCTAATTCATTATATAGGCTGAGTTCAATTGAGTTCAAAGCTCGATGCAGTCGAGCGGACCCACTTCGTAACTACCACCAATCGTCTTCCACCCTGAAGTGCATTTTCGCTCCGTTTATGCAAACGGAATGTTCCCAGTCTCGACTTTAAACGAGTTAGTGACCTGAACTGAACACGCTTCGATGAAACTATTTAAACACGTCGCCAATTACAGATTGAAAAGCTTACACACTTACATACCTATCGATTGTATAATTTTAATGACCTTAACATAACATCATGAAATGTGTATTTGAAACAAAAAAAATAAACATTCCAAAACTCGTCTTTTCCTGAATTTCGTATTAAATCATGGCGTTTCGAAGCCTTTTCAAAAACTGTGTTTTCCGTAAAAGCGTAGTTTCAGAGGTATAAAAAGTGTAGTAAAATTAAAGTACGAGAAAACGTTTATTACAGCAAATACTTGTCTACAAAAAGGTCCAAAAAGTATTTAAAAAAGCAAATTTTTATTGGTAAATTATAAGATATATGAATCATAATATAGTAATATTGATCTTGCTTTTATAATCTTCTCCAGCGGCGGCAAATGAATAGATTTATAATTAATGTAGAATTGACCATATTAGATAGATAAAGAGCAAGAGACCTATGTTAAGATTTAACGTTGTCAACGTTAGAGTAATTGACAGACCTATTAGCTAACTTGCAACCGGCGATTATTTCGAAGTCGTCGCTGATAAACATGAATTCGTCTTAGCTAGTGACCGACGGGTGCTACCATTAGCAAGTGAGTTAAGACGCAAAGCGGTCGCTAATTTTTAATATAACCTAGTGAAGGCGACGCGGCTATGACTATTCAAAACTAACAACCACCAAAAGTGTGATCACAAAGCAGTCGCTTGAATTATGTTTTATTAAATATGTTTCATTTTAGGACTACACTTATGGTAGTTTAAAAAAAGGGAAAATTAATATCATGTCAGAAACTAAAATAATTATTTATTAATTTATTTACTATCATAATATACAGTAGGTCACATTTGTGATCTAATACTTAATCTGTGATCGTCATCACTCTGTCGTATTGTACTCGTAAAATTAGTGTTATGGTCGATATATTAGACGACTGTTTGGTGCAACGGTAGCGATATACATATATAGTATTTGTGAAAATGCATGAGTGTTGGTAAGTGAGATGAAACAGTAAAAGGAGTATTTCCACGTTTTCCCAAAACCAAGGGAAAGCATTCATTCATTTATTAATCATTCATCATTCATAAACCAGCGTTCATCTTCTAAAGTAGAAAAGATATTACTGAAGACGTGACTTTGCCTTGTGGTAAAATCGAACAAAAAAAATCTCGTCGTTTTTCTACCACGGCAAACTATTTGCATTTTCAGTTTGTACTAAAATTATATAATTCAGGATTGAAAACTGCTGATATTAATCGTCTTGTTTTTTATTTTAGGTCTCATATCATCTCCTTTCAAGAGAAAGCTCAGGGGTAAAGTGAAATTTTCGTTTTTTTATTAGTAATGCTTATTTAAAATATTTTTTCTAGTATTTTTCTGTTATAATAATTTATCTTATAAGATCGAACTGAAAATGCAAAAAAATATGTAAAAAATTATAAAACTAGATGGCTGTTTCATCTTAATCGATTGCTCAAACATTTGTAAAAATGTTTCGTTCGAATACGAGAGGATGTTCCTCTTATTGACGAAACAACGCTGGCCTACAGCGTAAAATAAGAAAGGTACTAGAAGATTTCGATGAATGTTCACAAGGCTCTGTAGCTCAATTGGGAGAGCATTGGACCGGATTTCCAAAGGTTGTGGGTTCGATTCCCGTCTGAGAATTCACTTGAGACCCGAGTCGATTTCTTCTAGTATTTTTCTGTTATAATATTTTTTCTTATAAGATCGCATTGAAAATGCAAAAATATAAAAAAATATAAAACTATTTAAAATATTTCAATTATAATTTTTTGTTTAAATGATAAAATATATGGTTTATTTTTTATCATTTTTATTAAAAAGACAACAGCGGAAGAGAAGTATAAAACTAAAACTTATCTTACAATTTCCTCTAAGATATTCCGTTGATATCCTTCTTTTCTAAGTTTTAAGACAGTTATATTTTTAACAGGTATGCGCGTGTAGGGGGTGTATATAAAATCCTAATCTATATATATACAGCTTTATATCTTCTAAATAAATTCAGTGAATATAAGGTGTATTTTAAACTAAGCAGTATTAAGTATCTATTTTAAGTAATGATTGATTTTTCCAACTGTGTTTGACAAAACAATGTTTAATTATATTTTACTTAACTACAAGTTACATTTAAACCCCCAAGTAAAATAATTAAAAGTTTTTAATGAGAAACACACCAGCACTGAATTAATTATTAAAATGCTACAGCAAACGAATATTCACTTAATATAACTCACCGGCTTAGCGCATTCGTTTATTCTTAAGCTCTTAGCTAATTCAGATTCTTATAAAAGAGTATAAGAACACTCTCGAAAGCACGCAACAAACAGACACACGCACGCGCACAAGTACACAACACACAACATACACAATTATGTGCATGATATTCTCTCAATTACTTATTTATCTTCGATTACAAATGTAAATGTTAAGTATATAGGTTAATTGATTAATCATCATAGTCCACAATCTTTAATCCCATAAGAGAAATCCGTAGATGACATTCGAAAACATCTGTAGGAACTAATCACCACAACCACACAGTTCGGATCACTTGCAAGAATCTGCTGGCACTAAAGCTAATTTATACGCGTACTTGGAGACGCAAAAAGTTCCCCTCGTTAAGCTGAGAAGACTATACTAAATCACTAGGACCGCCCGCCTATCTGCAGTACGATTACTATCTTCAAAATTACTGAGAGGGTTATTCCGGCAATCAAATTGTACTACTAAATCATCGATTAATTGTAATTACCTGGAGAACATCCTACAGTTAGTGTTCGTGAATTATAGATACACCTCAACACATTTGTGTTATATTTATAACACTTCAAATGAAATAATGAAATGAAATGGAATACACTTTATTCACAAACTGCACACATAACATACATATACAAAAATTAAGAAAGAAAAAAAAATCAGCAGGAAATGGTCACGGCTCAGTATATATGTCGAACCAGGTAACTCGCTGATTTTCTGTCGTCGTGATTTATAGGTAAACCTAACCTGATTTTAACATTAGTTTACATAATTCCACATGCAAAATTATTGATAATAATTTTACTGTCATTGTAAACCAAAATATAACTGTAATCTTCTATAATATGCAAGTGTTTCGTTGGCATTAGGCGAACGTCTCGTGTTGAATTCTAATAAAATAATAAAACACTAAATAACTATGAATTATTTAGTAAATATATAGTAACCATGTTGTTTAGTAGTAAATATATATTATAGTTTGATGTAAATATTAATAAGGCGACCTTAGCCAATCGGTTAAGATGACAGATTTAATCCAGGCGGACTGAGTATGATCCTCGCCGACATACTACGGACATGGACCCACTCGTTACAAAAGATGTAAACAGAATATTAGAAACATATTTCACTCATTGTTAATATTCCTATAAAAACAACGAAAACTGGAGGAGGGATGCTGTGTGCATTATTTTAAAAATGACCGGTAAATATAGCATATTTAAACTTGTAACAAAATGTTGAATATTTTCAGTGTTACATGAAACGTTTTAATTAAAATTCTTAGGTGTAACACTGCAATTTTAATCTTAGCATAGGGAAAGGTTCAATTCAATTTTTATTCTTATTTCATCACAAATAAAATAGTTAAATATTACCTCAAATTAATGCTCTGATACATCTGTGATTTGATATTTGTGAATCTTTCACAAATGTTCTTACATTCTTGTTTTTAACATTGAACTTATGATTAACTTTTATATAGTTTAACTAAATTCATGGTATGATATTCGATAAATTGTTAATATGACATATTGATTTTAATAACTTTTCTAGCATTGTATGTGTTTTCCTTTTATTTATTTATCGTATTTGTATGCTTTGGTTTACAATAGCAAATTTTTTTCATTCATCTCCACTAACCATCCATCATTTTTAATTCAGATTTTGTCATGATTCTTATCATCAAGTTTTTTTATCAATAACCAAACTGGCACATGAGATATGGACATTTGAAATATGAACATCGTCATAATGACCGCTACTAAAACCATATTGAAAAAGATAACTAACACGACGAACTTGATGCATCAAAATACTTGAGATGAAAAAAGGTTGCCTCCTTTAAATACTCTGCCCTTAGTCAGACGTTTAACATCTCTGGTAATTCATTTTAGAGCAAGGCAAAAAGTAGTATATACTCGAATACTAAAACACCAGAAGTTCTTTTAGTGATTTATTTTTAACAATTGTTTTACATGGATACCCCATTTACTCACTGTCACATATAAAAGAACTATATACAAATCTGATGTTTAGTGGCCAGCTATCAGTTAATGTGGATTATACCACGATCCTCAACACGCCCCTCATAATCTGCATTAACTAACAATCCACTAAACCTAAACCCTTAACACATGTCAAATGCTTTGCAGGAGATAAAGACTTGGTAAGAATATCGGCTACCATAAAATCTGTCGACAAGTGTCTCAAGGTAATCTCCCTATCCTTCAAAACGTTACGCACAAAATGATATTTTATATCAATATGCTTACTCCTGCTATGAAAAACGGGATCTTCAGCTAGACAAATCGCACCTCTATTATCGACAAACATTTCTACTTTGGACATCCCTATCATACCTATCTCATTCATTAAACTATTCAAGTACACAGCTTCTTTTATTGCTTCCGCCAAACTTACATATTCAGCCTCCGTTGTAGATGTCGCAACAGTTCTCTGCTTCTGTGACTACCACGATAAAGCTGCACCTCCAAGTATAAATGCATATCCGGAATAAGATCGTCTGTCCATAATACAGTTACCCCAATCAGCATCACAGTAGCCTTGTACTGATTGCCCTGTTTTTCTGTAATATAAACAATAATCAATAGTCTCCTTTAAATATCGAAGAACTCTTTTAGCACATAACCAATGTTCGCTCGAGGGATTTTCAGTAAATTGTGCAAGCTTAGAAACAGTATTGGAAATATCGGGTCTTGTCCCAACACTTAAATACATAAGAGCTCCAACCAACTCACGATATGGCCATTTTTCATTTCCATTTGCTTTCATACAGAGATCGAACTTTGTTCCACCATCCATCGGAGTGGAAACGGGATTACAATCTTCCATGCCGAATAGCTTTAAAATATTACTAACATATTTCTTTTGCGATAGTTTTACACCTCTAGTATCTTTATCAATTTCAATACCAAGACAACATTTTGAATTCCGAAATCCTTAAGTTCAAATTCTGTAGATATTTTTTTCTTAAAATCAACAATAACATTTTCATCTTGACACGCAATCAAAATGTCATCAACATAAACTGTCACTGAAAGTATTATGTCATCTGCATTTTTCTTAAAATATAGACAAGGTTCATTCGTCGTAGGTTGCATACCCATCTCTTTTAATTTTTTATGTAATCGTATATACCATTGACGACCTGCCTGTTTTAGTCCGTACAATGATTTCTTCAAAATACACACGTTTCCTCCTGCATGAATGTCCTGCAACATATCCCTGGCACGCTTTCCCACTACTGAATTTTCACCTTCTTGATCAATAAGTTTGCAGAGTGTTTCTTTCAATAAGTCAGGAATTTTCATATAAACTTCTACATCAAGGAAACCGTTTAAATATGCTGTGTTCACGTCCATTTGGTGAATTTCCATATTCTTCTCAGCAGCGATTGCGCTCAACAATCTTATTGTTTGAAGTCTGGCTACAGGTGCAAATGTCTTGCAGTAGTCCACACCATATCTTTGACTGTAGTCTTTTGCTACAAGTCGAGCCTTCTTCTTCACAGATCCATCAACATTGTATTTGTTCACTCAAACATAACGACATCCAACAATTTTACGATCAACTGGTTTCTTCACAATTTGAAAAGTTTCATTTTTCACAAGACTTTTCACTTCGGATAAAATAGCTTCCATCCAGCCCTGACGTTCATCACTAGATAACGCATCATCTAATGAAATTTCTGTTGCAGCAGCCAAGTGTTCAATTTCATCTTGCGTTTCTTCAATCGGTTGATCAATTGTACTATCGGCAGTTGATGTATGTGGTTTCTCGATCATATTGAAGATCCTTTTCGGCTTTCCTCGTTGACCCTTTTGTAATTTCGATCTACCTGGACCTCGCTTCAGTATGGTGATAGGTTCGCTAACCTCTTCATTATTGACAATACGATTATTATCATCGTTTTCTGTTGGTAATAGGCCTTCATCCTCCTCTCTATTTCTATTCGTTAAAACATTATCTAAGAAAGTTTCATTATCTCTAGAAATATTCTTAAAATTAATATCTATATCTACAAACTTTTTCTGAATTTCAGGCTTCTCATCGGAATTCGGACATTCAAAAAAAATTTTAGCAGAGGTATTTTCTTGAAATTTGACATCTCTTGCAATGACAACCTTATGCTCTTGTGGTATCCATACACGATATCCCTTCGACATTCTAGGATATCCAACCATGATGCCCTCTCGTGCTCTTGCCATAAATTTACTTTTATTGGGTGTTTTGTCCAAAACGAAAACTTTTGAACCAAAACTTCGAACGTAGTCCAGTTTCGCTTGTTCTCCGTGCCATGTTTCATAAGGAGTATCACCATTTAAGCTACTTGTTGGACAACGATTCCTGATATGACAAGCAGTCACAACCGCATCAGCCCAAAAACCTGTACTCAAACCTGAAGATAACAACATGCATCGAGCCATCTCAGTAAGTGTACGGTTCATGCGTTCGCTGACAGCATTCATTTGAGGCGCTACCGTTAATCGACGTTGTATACCTGTACTTCGCATGAATTCGTCGAATTCCTTGCTGCAATATTCACCACCGTTGTCTGATTGAAGAGATTTTATTTTCATGCCTGTTTGGTTTTCAACATAAGCTTTATATGTTTTGAAGGCATTCAATACTTCACTCTTCTTACTTAATAGATAGACTTCGCACCAACGAGTAGAGTCATCTATAAAAGTAACAAAAAACTTAGCTCCACCGAGTGACTGAGTTCTCATCGGTCCCACTACATCCGAATGTACAATTAAGAGTTTTGTATCACATGGACCATTCGTCTTTGAAAAAGGTAACGTAGTCATTTTCCCTTTCGCACAAATGTCACAATCACACAACTTATTCATCTCATCTGTCTTCACATCAATTCCACGAGTATTCAGTAATTTCCTAAGATCTCTTGCATTCAAATGCCCCATTCGCTCATGCCACAAACGTACATCTACATTTTCAGCACTCAAAGCTTCATTCGTCGGATCTTTCATTTCTCTCACATGATATAAATTCCCCATACGATTAGCAGTCATTTTAACTGTCCCCTGTTTGTCGATAATATAGGCATTATCCCTTCTAAAGATGACATCATGACCGCTATCAGTAATTTTGGCAATAGAAATTAAATTACTTCGTAAGTCAGGAACAAATAAAGTGTTTTGAAAATTGATATGACCTTTAGTTGAATCATTTGAAGCACAAAGACTTATATTACCCTTACCTTGGATACTTGTCGACAAATTATTCGCTAGATTTAATTTTCCCTCAAAGTGTATAAAATCTTTACCAAATCTATCCCTGTTGTTACAAAGATGTGATGTACAACCGCTGTCTAAAATAAAGTTATTCTGAAAATTATTAAAATTTGGATTACAATTAAAAACTTCAAAAATATCTTCATCTATTTCTACAGTTGCACACCTAGAATCTTGGTTATTTTTCTTTACACGACATTCACTAGCTTTATGACCTAATTTGTGACATTTAAAGCACTTGTAACGAAATCCTTCATTGGTATTCGAAGTACTACTCTCATTTTTTATTTTCTTAGACTTGGATTTCCTTCCATTTGGTATATTTTTCTTAACAAACATGGCCCCTTGAACCTCCAAACTATTGGATTGACGTCGCGAGCTATCCTCCTCTAAAATTTTTATCTTTAGGAAATCAACCTTAGGTAACTCATCGCGTGATTCCATTGCACATCTAAAATTTTCATAGCTCGCAGGTAGACTGTACAATATCAAAATTGATAGCAAATCATCATGAATTTCTTTACCGATATCGTTCAGCTTATCCACTGCTTCTATAAATTTAGATAAATGCTCTCGAACATCCTCGCCCTCTTGCATACGGCATAGAGTTAATTGTTTCAACAAGATTGCCTTACGTGCAGGACCTTTCGATGCATAAACGGATTCTAGTTTCAACCATATGTCACGTGAAGTTACGCATCCTCTAATATGCCTCAATTCACTTGGACTGATTGCTAACACTAAATCTGCTTTTGCCTTTTCGTCTGCCGCAATCCATTTTTCGATCAATTGTTCATCACTACTACTCACTTCTGGCCTCGCAATCCTCCCCATTACATAACTCCACGTATCCGCTTTGACAAGTAAAGCTTGTACCTGAATTTTCCAAGTTTCATAATTGTCTTTATTCAACAATTCCAACCTCGAAGATTGCGCCATGATACTTGAAAAAATAAGAAGAAGTTATTTAAAAATAAATTGGGCAAGAACTGGGCCCATAACCTAAAACACCAGAAGTTCTTTTAGTGATTTATTTTTAACAATTGTTTTACATGGATACCCCATTTACTCACTGTCACATATAAAAGAACTATATACAAATCTGATGTTTAGTGGCCAGCTATCAGTTAATGTGGATTATACCACGATCCTCAACAAATACAATAAAAGAACCGTGGAAATAAAACAAATCATTACAAAAACGAATTTAAAAAATGTTTCTTCCGTATTTAATCTTAACTCTTATAGTCACGTAGTGGGTAATAATCAGAGAAGCTCAATTGATGTTAAAAGATGATTACATGTGGGGGCACGGTCAAGCATTAATTCTGTAAGTACCATACAAATAATCGAAACAGAAAAATCCTGACCGACGTCCGAAAGGGAGGATAAAGGAATGAGAGAAAAGGACGTCAACCGTCTATGATTAATTCCACAACACGAACGGACGGCGCTACTCACTTTTGTTTGTGTTGTCGTATTTTCTAATGAACTGACAGTGGCAGTTGTAAATTAAGTAGAGAGTTTTAGGGAGGAACTATATTATTTTTGTATTAAAAAAAAAGTGCTACCTTAACAGAATAATGTTTTCTTTATTGTTTCCTCCTAGTTAATTGATGTGCAACTATTTATTTTGGGGTAGAAGCAATGTCTCTTATATAACTTACTATTTTTATCTTATAGTGACGACAAGCTACTTAAACACAAGTAAATTAAAGAAATGCAGTAAGAACAATATAATTTAAATTAATTTCTCTAGTAAAATACGTTTGGCTTTTAATAACTTGAACGCTTATATTAGTTTTGTATTCATAAGATAAAATCACATACTTATCTAAATCGACCAACTACTCGAATTTCAATAACTATCTACTTTCCATTCAATATAAACGTATAAAGAAACCAAACCCCAACTATGGACTGAAGATATTACTTTTTATCGACATCAAATGAACACGAAAGAAGCTGAAAGAATTTTTTTATGAAAATGTCTATTACGAGTGAGGTCTTCGTTTCCATGATAATTTCACTGAAGTTCTGCTTTAAATCAACTTATTATTTTTTCCACTTTTAATACCGGTCTTTCAATGAGGAAGCGTTTTCGACTGAATGCTTCGTAGGCTGTTGCAATGAGCCATAAATCTAAAGTCCTTTACCATGTTATACCTTTCGGTTGCAGTTTTATATTTTTCTGTTTTAGTAATCAGTAAAAAATTTTCGAGCTGGATACCATTGTTTTCATTAATGACACCGCTAACTCGGTTTACACGTGTTATCGTATCTAGCTTGAGGTGAGTTTTTTTTTTTATTATTTATAAAAATAGTTTAATATTTTAATGAATTGGTAAAATTAAGTTATTCTTTTAAAATAATATTTGAATCTTTGGTACGTGTATTCCTTTGCAATTTAATTGGAATTTAAAAACCTTTGCAATTTACAATTTTTTTTAACTTTTTTTTACTACAAAAAGCAATCAATTCCGCAAGATCTGGATAGCCAGAGATTGTGAGTTCGAGTCCCGCCTGACTCCCGCGATCAGTTGATTTTTTTCTTGTAAAAATTCATTCGCTAACAAAAGTTAGTACTAAAAGTGTAAACGTGAATTTCTGAAATAAAGAAAAAAAGTCGGTTTTTCAGACTAAACAAAATCATTCAGGAAAGGAAATTTAATCAGTCAGTAAGGACACTTAATACATTAACTGTAATCAGTCAGTAAGGACGTCCCAAAATTGCAAATCAGCAGTCGGTTTATATACAGCTGATATCTAATAGCATCAAAAGAATTACAATATTTTGACTTGCTGTTTTTTCCAACCAAAATAATAAGAAGTTAATCGAGAATTTGCTTGGAATAAGAAAACAAAACTAAATAAGTGTTAAAAAGTGGTTTTACTGCAAAACCCGTGAAACATTTGTAAGAGCTAACTTGTTTATTTCTGTTCTACTTGGAAATTGAAACAAAGCTATCTCCTATCATTCAACATTTAATTTTGCCACAACCTGTATATCAAAAACTAAACGCGGTAGGTATAGCAACCCGTCCGTCACTCAGAAACTAAGAAAAGAATGTGACTTTCATTCATATCACACAACACTGCTTTATATGTTATAAATTATTCTCGATAATTCAACTCACTCATTTTGATCTGTATAAAAATAAATGTAAGGTTTTGTCGTAAAACCACAAAAGAACATTTTATCAAAACAACGTATATACGATGTTTCTATCCTCCGTTATGACTGTCGTTCGGAGAGAGGTCGGTGTGAGCCAGTGGTTTTATTGCTCGCACTGAAAGCGAGACACGTTTCAGTGGTTCGGGCAGGAGGCGAAAAGTCACATATTTTATTCTGCTCGATAGCGGTGCATTGTTGAAGAGTGCCGCTAGTGTTTTTCTATGGAAATCTTCACTACAATTGAGTGAAACGAAACAGGGTACTACTTTGGGTATATGCAAAGGCATTGCATCAAAATCTGAATAGCATACAACAGTATAAATAATTGGGAATTCAATACAATGTAGTTTAGGTACAAGAAAGTATACCGATGCAGTATCAAAATGCATTGTTCATAAATTTTGAAAACTTCTTTCAAGCGTTTCTTTGAGAGCTAATCACATTCTGTGGTCCTAAAAGTTTCTCAATATTCAGTACATTATGATATCGGCGTAATTCCTTAATCTATTAAGTAAATAAAAATATAAAATGCTTGGCTATATTAATTATTACTTTTGCGTTATTGAAACATATATAATCCTGAGTTCGAACGTATATTTTTTACACTAGAGAAAACGCCTCGTTCACCCAATTATTTGAGTAAAAGTAAATTATATTTCAATTCCGGTCTTTTAAAAAAACCAAGCGTTTGCTAAAGTAAAAAGTAGGAGTTAAACTAAATTTATTTTTCATATCTTCGATAGTGAACGACTTTGTAAAATATGAGGTTCTTACATATGAAATTGGCTTTTTGTAGTACTGGCCACTTTGATCTGAAATATCTCCTCTTTGGTTAATAATTCCAAATTCATTATTAATCCAATTCGAGTTTTGAAACAGTCATTGCTTTGTTTTCTCCTGATTAGTTTTTTCTTTGGCGTCGCTCAAATCGCGCAATGGAAAACATGAAATATCGCTATTATTATGAGTACGAGTTCTACCGTGACACCAGTGCTGCAGAAACAAAAGGATTAACAATATGTATGGCAGTGATGTCGCAAAAGAAAACACGCCACATTTTCGTTTTCGTTCTGGAAATTTTGACCTTCTGAACAAGCCCCGTGGACGGCCGGAGACCAAAGTGGATATGAAGAATTTAAGGCTATTATGGAAACGGATCCGTTGCAAATCACTTCAGAGTTAGCTGCAGACTTCGGTGTGAGTGATAAAACTGTTTTAATCCACTTGAAGCAAATCGGAAAAATAAAAAACGTTTGAAACGCCATCTGCTGCGTTACATTGCTTAACCGTCATAATAATGAAGGGATTTTAAATCGAATCATTACATGTGACGAAAAGTGGATCCCGTACGTCAATCGGAATCGGAATCGGAACCCAAATCCTGCCCCAAGGGAAAATTGACTCAGTAAAAGTAACTTATTAGTGTTTGGTGGACTAGTGCCGGTGCCGTTCACTACAGTTTTCTAAAATCTGGTCAAACGATTACGGCAGATATCTTTTGTCAGCAACTGCAAACCATGATGCAAGAACCAGCTGCTTGACAACAGATGCTGGACAACGCTAGCCCACACACTGCACAACGGACGGCTGCTAAAGTAGAGGAGCTTTAATTGGAATGTCCGCAACATCCACTGTGCTATATATTGTTTTAAACTTTCATGGTCACTAACATTATAGTAATATAAGTTATTTACGGGACCATGTACCTTGTTTTTGAGTTTCCGATATTTCGGCACTGTTGCAAGTGCCATGATCACGGAGCGACTGAAGTAATTGCGGGTAGGCTGTTATTGGCAGAAATATCGGTCTACCCTCCGACGAAGTCTCTTATTGCGTTCGTTACCCGTTCCACTGTTCACATTCTCACTATTCACTTGGAATTGTTCTCGATATCGGAAACTCAAAAACAAGGTACATGGTAGCAATCCCGTAAATAACTTATATAACTATAATCCACTGTGCTCCCCGGATCGCTACAACAGATTACCATTCTTTCCGGAATTTGGATAACTTCTAACAAGGAAAAAAAATGAACTCCGATGTGGCAGTGCAAACCGCCAGAGATAGTAAAAGTGCATAGATAACAATGGTGCATACTTTGATTTATGAAATGTATTTCACAAAAAAATCGACTTTATATTTCTCCCATACAAAACGCCAATTTCAAATGTAAGGAACGGTGGGAGATTTTCGCCGGTCCTCTTTGTAATAAAACTAAAGAGCGACTCGATATGCATAAAGTGTTTCATAAAAATGAGGAGACGCAAAAGTACGGAGTTAAACGGCATTACGAACCAAAATATAAGAAGCTGTAATTTTTTTAATCGATAATATAAGATTACAGTGGTTTGTGTATTTGTCTGTCCGCTCTTTTTTCCATTGTATCAATAACGTTACCATAGCAACGCGTTAACTGCAAGTAGTTCGTCTACCGGACGCTAGATGGCGCTAACGGGAAAATATTTAATAATAGAAAAAAATTGAAGAATTTTGTCCACCCTTGCGAAGCCGGGACGGGCCGCTTGGTAAAAATTTTATAGTATTATAGAAAAATCAATATATCTAGAGTAAAAAGAATTAGCATTTGAAGTTTATAACCGATACAATCGATCGATACTATCATATAATACAATTCAATCCAACATATTACTTAATATAATAATTGGTATTTTAGAAGTCACGGAACACGTATTTTAATATAGATGAAATACTGAAAGATATAACTAACTACTATAACTTAACCATGTTAAATCTTAAGAAAATCGATTATGTCATAATCATATTTAGAAACAAGAGACATGAGGAGAAAAATCATATTTTGACAGCTTGAAGTAAACTTTTACTTGCTTCGTTTTCCTGCGAATTTGCGTGTTGAGAGTTGTAATACGAACTCCTTCAAAAACTGATTAAACGTAAGTTCTTCATGACCTCACTTTTCTATAATCATTTATTTCTCACTTCTAAAAATGCCAAAATTAGTCCAATTTTTAGGATTCATTTATTATCGCACTACCTTTAAACTTTTATTTTGTAACATCCTCGGTCCAGATTTTCTGGAATCCGGCCTGTCTTCTTTATAGATTAGCTGTCTAGATAATCTATTTAGATTACACATATATCATAAGCACTAGCTATTAATTATACACTATACAATTATAACACTTATACAATATCATTGTTATACAAGGGTTAAAAAAACATAAAATACATGTTACTGTTCAAGTCCTCTCTACAAATGACTTTCAAAAATATTTGGCAACAAATTGAAATCTTACCTAACGCTATACTCATATCTAAAGAGGAAGGCCTTCATATTGTAACAGGAAATGAAATTAGGTATGGCCGGGTAGCACTTACCTGAACTATTAGTCTCCTTCGAGCGCCTAACAGCTTTAAATATGGAATCCGTAGGAATATCGGCAGGTAGTTTGTTCTGCTTATCTGATCGGATTTAGTTAATGATATTCAACATGATTCACTTGAGCTCTTTATAGTCATAGGTGTAATTTTGAGAATTGAAACAATAAGGGATTACTTGTCTAATGCCCATCAAGACGATTGAATAAATTAATGAGCTAGTACATAGTGCATAGTACATATAGGGCGCTTCACCGACATTACGTTAATCAAACAGTATATATAGTATTGCGCCTAATTTTACTGATATTCATCATTTTGATTCCAATTTCCACAGCTATAAATGATTGTCGTTTGTTGTTTACGTTATGCTAAAATATTAAACCGATTTAGGTTTTGTTATGTTCCCGAAGTTTTCATTATAGCTGTTTAACACTTTTGATTATGATTTATTTTCTCATTTAATCGTGACATTCTGATGAAAATAATTTATCGTTAATTTACACAATGAAGAGTTTTACGGCGCAGTTGATTGCGCATACAACCTATGATAGCGGAGATTAAACAAAATTTGGTCATCGGATGAAATATAAAAAAAAAAAAATTATATCAATTCGTCGAATCTGCCCGTGCGGTGCGTGTGTTTGGCCTATTCGCCCTTTTTATTCATAGGAAAGTCTTATACTTCCAGCGGATCATTAGCAGGGCTGATGATGATGATCAATAATAAAAAAATATATACAGTAAACGTCCAATTTTCATGTAAAAAGCTGGACTTATTTACAAGTTTTACAGACAAGCGTGGCTACAATAACTTCTTATAACAATAGGTTGGTTTTTAACCTGTTATAACAAAACATTTGTCGCCACAAACAGTGGCATGTATTCCCTCATTTTAATGTTTCTTATGTTCATGAAGGTTTTCTTGATTGGCTGATAATTAAATAAACTATATACGAGTAGGTAGGTAATAAATTTTGCGCAAACGACATTCGCCTTTCGCAACGTTGATTGTTTTGCTCCGCATATCATTAGTATTACAGAATCAGGCTGCACAAGATTAATTGGTACTGCGATCGAGGAGCAGACTGACAGTCGGAAATTTCTGTGTCTATACATTAAGCTAGAGAAAATAGATCCGTTGAAAGATTAATTGAGGGTTCAGACGTCCACATAGTCATTGATGAATTGTAGTAGAATAAAGTGCACTTATAACCAATGCCACTGTTGTTTAATGAACCCGTGCTATTTATTCTAGAACATTTGAAATAACGTGAACTTTATATAATTAAAACAATATTTCCAAAAACACAAAAGTAGGAAGGTAAAAAATTATATATTCTTTAATTTTCGCCGATATATATGAAGAACATGAATTTTAAATTACAAAGTCATCATCATACATGATTAACTGAAATCAAAAGCATAATTAATAATAGTTCCAACTTTATTTTAATTGGCATTCCTTAATTGACAATACCAAATGCAATAGCATTTGAATTAATAAGAACCATAAAATTCAAGTATAATATTAATAAATTATATTTAACTGACAACAGCGAAAGCACTTCAGTTTCTAACTTTGTTTCATTTCAAAGTCTTTTCAATCGAAAAGAAACAGATTAAAGAGGAAAAAAGTAGGCGGTCGCTTACAATCAGACTAAATTAGAGACTGCTAACGTTTGAACACGAGAGGCCTACAAATCCCCGAACCCGGACTTTATTCCGTCCCGTCGCACCAATCAGAGCAATTAAAGAACAATAAAAAAGAAAAAATCGTGTACCACCCTAACCCTCCCCTTGGTACCCCACGCGTGGAGATTGAGAGGGGATTCAAATTGCTTCCCTATAGACAATGCGTTCAATATGGAACACTATTGTTCCTTTGAAGATTTCTCTTTTAATTGTTACCAATAAACAGGATGTATTCAGCAACATAAAATAAAATTATTTGAGCTTGTCTTATTTTAGGAAGCGAATAAAAACATGAAAGGAACTCATGTTTTCTTGATTTTTCATGATATACGGTTTCCTTTTTGTTAAACTTACATGGTTTGTTTTTATCATATAATAAAAACACCAACACACACAACATATAATTTGTGTGAAACTGAAAACAGTTACCCTAAAAAATTAGTATAATAATATACTATGAAAGTCCTTTTTATTATTCTTTAACTTCCACTGCGCTACCCGCTGCTACAATAAGTTATGGGCGTATGTCAATAGTGGATTAATAACCGTGAATAAAAAGGAATTTCACTAGTAACTTATGTGCTATGGATAAACAATCGGGAACCCCGGCACCAACTTCAAGCCAGCTTCATCAAAATGACGCATCAGCTTCAGGTTCAGTAAACTTTACAAAGTTGTAAGGCAACAATTTTAATACGTATGCGTTTAGTGTTCAGTGTCTACTAACTGACTATAATCTATGGGACGTCGTCTCTTCACCTGCCAACCTAAGCGATACCATCGCCAAGCGCAAAGACGAAAAGGCGCGTCCTAAAATCTGCCTCTTTTGCGGTGAGCCAATATATCCCATAAAAAGGTCAGCACAATCGGCATTTGAAACCGTTAACGCATTGAAGAAGGCATACGCTGACGGTGGATTAGTTAGAAGACTTGGCCTAAGGAAACAGCTTCTTTCTTACAAGTACAACAACATACAACGGTAACATTTAAAATTACGTCAATTTCATACTAGCTTTACAAAAAGAGCTACAAGGAATAGGAGCTGGAGTGGATGATGAGTTCCTGGGAATTATCATACTGACAGGACTTCCTGAAAGATACCATCCACTTGTTATGGCCCTCGAATATTCGAACATAAAAAATAACGTAGAAAACTGTGGTTGCAGCGCTTTTGAAGGAAGATGTTCGATCCAGATCAACTGCAACAACAGCCATTACCAGAGACTCTGCTCTCTTATTTACGAAACGAAGAGAAGATTCTGTACATATTGTAAAAAAACAAGATCACATTATTTCCGAATGTAGGACATTTAAAAATAAGAAAATCAAGAATGCTTCGGCAACCATTTCCAATTAGATTCAACACACTCTTTTAACTTGTTTTGATAACATTCCTCCCGCAAATTCCTATTGGTTCATAGATTCAGGTGCAACGTCACATTTGAGTAACAGGAAAGACTGGTTCGAATCGCTGTCAACTCACGTTATACCTGTTACAGTTGCTAATAAGGCTAGAGTGCTAAGCCAAGGAAAAGTTACTGTCAATCTACATATTTCCGATACTGTAAATAAAATAAGTGATGTTTTGTATATTGCTAGTCTTGCAACAAATCTAATTTAATCTCTCCTGCACTACCTGTGTCACCAAGCGCTTCTTAACATCTTTCATAATGCGTACAGCAAAGGAGTGGAACTCCCTCCCTGCGTCTGTATTTCCAAGTACTTATAACCTGTCCGTTTTCAAGGCCAGGGTGAATAGGCACCCTTTGGGTTATCTCGTTCCATCGTGGATTCTGTCTTGGCCCCCGGGCTTGATTGGGATCAAGAGCGAACCCATTCTAAATAAAATAAAAAGAACTTGATACTCAATATAAGATGAATGCTATGTATGGTGAATTATAAGACGTTATTACAGCAATGAGTAAATAAATACTCCGCAAAAGTAATGGTAACATCAGGGAATAAAATATGAAATAAAATATAACCTATTACATTAATTATCTTAATAGAAAAATACAGGAAAAAGTCGACTCGGCTCACAAGTGAATTCCTGCCTGAGAATTCATTTTTCCTGTATTTTTCTATTAAAATAATTTATCTTATAAGATAGCATTGAAAAAATGCACAAAATATATACAATAATAACCTCTTTTTATTCCTTGTAATATTTTTCTTAATATGACAAAAAGCTTTCAGGTCATAAACTTAATATTTTTAAACACGACTGAACGAAACAGTGTACTTCTGCAAGACGTTTTCTTACTGTCTACTCGGTGAACTCTTCGGGTCTGCAAAAGTTTCTGTTAGATCGCTATAGCCATCAGAAATCGGTTTCGTAGCGTTCTTGAAACAGTCAGTCGAATTCTCTGAATGTTCAACATCTTGGCCTTCCATTTCAAGGTTTTCTCAAATTTCTCCTCGTTTCTCGGAATTTCCTCAGCACACTTTACTAAGGGTCGCACATACTTTCCAAGTCATTCCTTTGCCCCTAGTCCACAATGGAACTTATCCTGGTGCAGGCATGGTAAATCACGTTATTAAATAAAAAGCTATTTTTATTGAAACTTAGTTTGGTCAAAGAAATAAACAAAAGATTCAAGTGCCAAAAAATTTTTTGTACCCAAAAATTCAAACAGGCCATAACGTAACATGTAAAAGGGTTTTAAGGTGTAACTCTTTTTAATATATTTTTGTTCCATGAAGGATCTTTAATAGTTTATGAAATATCGTATTTCAATTTGGTGGAGTAGCTTACATTGCAGCAATTTACATAGACACCCTTTCAAAAGCATGCCGCATGACCCAGACTTGGGAATACTACTGAAGAGATGCTTCAAGAAAGACATAAAAAATCAGTTAAATATACAGCGTCGCTACAGTCACTGTTCCTTTTAAACCATGATATACAGAATCGGCCATTCTGTAGACTGTAGTACTCCAACGGAATTTTGATTTTGTACTTCAGTATAATTTGACGTTGTTGATTAAGCAAAGCTTGTCATTATCAATAAAATATTGTTTAATTTGGCAATTATAACTTTACAAAATTATATAATTTATCTATTATTTATCTATCTATTATAACTTTACAAAAATAAATAATAAAAAATAAAAAAAAACAGAACACGAAACTCATTAAGTGAGAATCTTTAAATCCATATATTGGGTATTCATTCAGTGTTGCTGGCAACAAAATGTGGTGTACCAGCAATTTTCTTGCTATCTAATCCGCGCGGGAGCGTTCCCAAAGTAATTCGTGGGCCCACTTCATTTGTAAGGAAGATAAGTCAACGCAAAGTGTCTTGGGGTGAGTTTATTTTCTTTTCGGCCAAATAGCAAGGCCTTGTTTTTTCAGTACACCATTCCACGCTCGATTAGGCCTTTTCTCTTTATTCTAGCGTACACTGAAAACCAGATGTTAGATATATGTCTTAAGCAAACATATTAAATGTAACCAGTTTTAGCTTTTCTATACAATAGATTATAAATAGATTTATGATCATAAAAAAATAATACTCATGTTATCGGGCAAAGTATTTTTCAGTGGTATCATTATTTTCTAACAATGATACTATATTTATGTAACTAGATATTTATCTATTTTACACTGTCCTTATGCAATGGTTATAAATAGTGATAGTTATATGAATAAGTTACGTATTCATAACCTGTTATGAACTTCTGTAATGAATATAGAAAATAACGTTAAAACTACTATGTCTAAACTTAAAAACTAAAAACCTTAAAAAATATAATATATTATCTAAAATATATTACTAAAAGGAGTCCCTTCAGGCAAGGTTCCAAAGATACTGGCAGCATTCCCCCTTTGAATAGCTAAACTAATTCTTTGTCCGAGGTAGCTGCCAGCTCTTCGGTCTCCTGTGATGTCGACTAACCTTTTTGATATTTCTTTATAAAGCCTTATTGCGCTAGGACCCCACGGACCAAGGGTCTCGACACCAAATGGGACAAAATCATATTCGGAGCCTAGACCCTTGTATTTGCATGCTTTAGCTTTTTCAGCCGCTTCACATGCCGCACCAGCTCTGTTGTTGGTTCCATGTAGATGGGAAGGGGCCTGTTATTATATATACTTATTACATGTTACTTATTATATTTTACGAATTGATATATCCAGGAAAAGTCATTACAAATAGACTATTCATCTTTAATAATAAGTTGCCTTTCTAAGTTTTATTGTTAGTCAAGATATATTTTTCTCACATAGATGTTTTATAAACAGATATAACTGTTACTAAAACGATAAAGTTTCAGAGCTCGTGTAAATTTGTAAGTATGGAAGAGTTGTCTTTACGCTTTGTTCCAAAGTTTCTTGAATATGATATAAACTTTTTAGTTCCGTTGAAGTTAAGAATTAGTTTTGTGTTCTCAATTCAAAATATTTTGTTTATTATTAAGTTCTCCTCTCTTTGAAGCCACGTTCTCTGTTTGAAATATAACACTTTTTACCAGATAACCTCATTAATACAAACGTGTTTCGTGATGCAGTCAAAAGAGTTTCCTTATGAGACAATTTTGTATAACTGATGCAATCAAAAAAGGGAATGTAAAATCGATACTTGCTCTACGATAAGTGCTCTCCTTTCACTACTATTTATATCATGACACTCTTCCTTACCATATGTAAAGTAAACAGCAAAGAGTACAACATAATCGTAAGAGGGTGAATTTCGCTGTCGTCTTTTCTCTCATTCTGGTGCATTTCTCAATATTACGATTTTTCTATATTAAACTGTGGTTCTTAGTATTAGTTGATATTGTTTACATTCATATTTAAAGCCATCAAAATATATAAAATATAAATTTCATTAAATTTAATAATTCTTCATCGAAATGAAATAACTAGCCACCGATATGAAAGAACCACCTATCCTAAATTCTCTGAACACGTATACAGACAGGCTTATTTATTCATTTTTGAAGTGAATACTACTTTAGCATAATTATGATTTGAAAGTCGGTGAAACGAAAAAGAGACAGTAAAAAGAGACAGACACATAAATTCATAAGATTTAACGTAGGAAAAAATGAGATGGGAAGCATTATGTACGTGTGTTAATACGTGTTTGTGTGCGCATGCGTAGAACAAAGCTTGAGAGAAAGCATCAAAACAACCGTGGTATTTTGTATACGTGTACGTATTATTTTGAAGGTTTCACTTCTACCACGTGTGAATTGCACACATGCTTTTTTTCTATCAAGTAAAAGCTCCCCCAACCGTTGATATTTTAGCAAGTATAACAGGTTCATCGGCTAACAAGTCTAAATGACTATGCTATACTAACCTATGTTATTTTCTTTCTTATGTGGCTCACACATCAATGTAAAACAACTTTAACCAGAAAAAATAGTGCGTTCATTTTTTACTTATAATTCTGAAGTTTTACAGGATGACTAAAGTAATGATCGTCATAAGTGTCCCTTCTATTCCAACATTTTAATCGAACACGTTCTCTAAAACAAAAACGTAACCGTACATTTATAGTATTATTAGTTACAATTTTGTTTTATTTTGTTATTTTTTTTCTTCTATGTTACTGAAAACTAGAGAGTCTGCCATTAGGAAATAAAAATGCTTTTCCAAAAAGAATTGATGAAATAAACTCGGAAAGGGGGACCAACATCCAGCTTACTTTTATTAATTTCAAATTATTTGCTACATCACTAGGTGTCGCATTGTATGTTTTGAAATATCATTTTATTAATTAACGTTTCAACCTTCATTTCTATCTACAAAACTTTGTTCTCCAGTAAGAATTTGCGATTTATTAAAGCTTATGTAGTGGTTGGGCCCTTTAAAAGTATGTTCACACTAAAACCTTAAACCCGCTTATGTTTTAGATGATCTTTCACACACGTCCCTATACTTCTTTTTGTATGGCTGACGTAGGATAGCCCACAGTCACCATAAATTTTGTAGCCAATTATTACCCAAAGGGATATATGATATTGTAAAAACTGATTAATCTTTCTGACTGGTTAAAACTATTGATCCGCTCCAGAAGTTTCCTATTGTTTTCAGTGAGAGCCCTCATTTAAAGAAGCGCGGTAGGTTGAAGTTACACTGTGGAATGTTCTGATTTGGTTTTAAAAAAGAAATAGTGTTAACGTGATTTCTATTCTGCAAAGTTTTAGGTATTCCTGTTCAAAAATCTACGTACCCTTGCTCCAACCTCGCTACAACTTGTACAACTAAAGAAACATAGGTAAAGTGTGTGATCTCATAATCCGATGGCCGAGTCAGACCTTAAGATTGAAGGAGATTCAAGGAGATCGCAGATATTACAGGGCATCTCCTATCTCCTAAACTTAATGTTTGTAAGGTTTCCGCACGATCGGCGTAAGATTGCTTTCAGTTGACCAATAACAAATATTTCTTGCGGCTCTTAGGATATATTTGAGGCTAACTTACAGGAGTTTTTTACAGGTTTGTGACAATGGATAAATACTCCAGAATAAAAACAATGACAGTAAATAGTGAATCAACAGCATAGAAAGCGAAGACAATTTGATGATGACGTGAGTATTTTATGCTAATGGTGGACTACCTTGCAAAAGGCAAAACAATAAAATCGTATATATATTACGTAATTTATGTTAAGAAATCAAATAGTAACGCCTTAAGATCACTAAAAAAGAAAATATGATTTCATC
The DNA here is from genome assembly GCA_927399485.1 of Calamotropha paludella. NCBI lineage: Eukaryota > Metazoa > Arthropoda > Insecta > Lepidoptera > Crambidae > Calamotropha > Calamotropha paludella. Next base: position 13,944,368 of record OV656812.1, read on the forward strand.
ATGATAATGCTCGTATTCACACGTTTGTTGGGTCTGTTTTTGAATTACTGCCCCATTTAGCTTATTCTCCTGTTTTGGCACTTTCGAATTTTCACCTTTTTCCAAACTTAAAAAAAAAACGCCTTGAAGGTCGAAATTTAAATCAAACAAAGAGATCGAATCTGTCGATTCGAGTCGTCGAATTCGAATCACAAAATGCAGATGGAAGAAATGGACGAAGATCAAGTTAAATTATACATATTTTTGTTCGCATTTTATTTTGTTTTCTTAACTAGGCTACGAACTTTTTAATCCACCCTCACCTACACGGTATATCATGTAAAAAAAATTGTCCCAAGCGGTGAATGTCCTCCTATGAAAAAACTTAAACTGTACTTGTTTGTAGGTTCTAAGCGGATAAAGAGGGAACTAAAGTTATTCTATCGAAAGATATTCTAGAAAAACTTTTAAGTCGCTGAATTTGAAATATTCTCTTGGACACATGCCTCTTATTTAGAAGATATTATCAAAATCTTACATGTAAAATATGACTTTAACCTGCAAAGAGGCTTTTGCATCAACACCTTAATATAATGCTGCATTACAGCGCAGGCTATCCTGAGACCAAGGACCATTTATTATTTCCTAATATCACACGAATAGCTCGATGGCATTGTGACTAGCCTATGATATTTGATACTTTCTTGATGTGGCTAAACTTTCGCAACCAGGAGCAATACTAAAAAATAAAAATAACAATGCTACTTTATAATAGAACATAAACAGATGGAAACTAATATTTGTAAGACATGCAATCGTTCGTAAATCCAAATAACTATGATATATGGAATTGTCAAGACTCCGTAACGGATTGTCCCGATAGTATCATTCGGAAAGATTTCTCCTTGACTGATGTAAATAGGAAGACCAAATATTTTGTTTTATTTCGGAATAGACTTTTTAATAGTATAATAATTATTTCTATCCACATCCAACCTTGTGACCTCCCGGAGAAAATGTGCTAGTGGTAAAAAATTTAATTCAAGAAATAAAAGAATTGTGTACGTAGAGATTTAGCATATAATGCAGATTGAATCTAGAAGCGTGAAGACTCTTGTCAAGATTCTTCACGAGTACCTTCTCGTGAGATGAATAGTTTTACGCTGAGTATCGCACAATCTCATCAAACCTCAGAAGTAGGCCTGTGTGGTATCGTGCCGTCTCGTGCCGGTGCATTTACTACATTGTGACAGTATGAATCCTGGATTTATAAATACGAACCAGAAACAAAGCGTTAATCGATAGTTTGACTGTTTCAAGCCAACGCTTACCAAAATGAAGCCCCTTTGACGGGGTGTCTGACGTGTGTGTGAACTTAGCAGATCATTGTCTAGCAGATCAAAATTAAATGAGAGTTCTTTTCGCATGCAGCTAAGTTCTATAGTTCCTGATACTTTTTAGAAATAGTTCTGGCGTTTTAACCTCGAAAAATGCCAATTAAAAAAATGATCTGCTAACTTCCCGTAGCAGATCATTTTGCAGCAAATCGAAAACAAATGCGATTTATTTACGCATGCAGCTGAGTTCTATAGTTCCTGATACTTTTTAGAAATAGTTCTGGCGTTTTTACCGAGAAAAATGACAATTTACGAAATGATCTGCTAACTTCCCATTTCTCGTAGCAGATCAATTTGCAGTAGATCAAAAAACAAATGTGAGTTCTTTTCGAATGCAGCTGAGTTCTATAGTTCCTGATACTTTTTAGAAATAGTTCTGGCGTTTTTACCTCGAAAAATGTCAATTAAAAAAATGATCTGCTAACTTCCCGTAGCAGATCATTTTGCAGCAAATCGAAAACAAATGCGATTTATTTACGCATGCAGCTGAGTTCTATAGTTCCTGATACTTTTTAGAAATAGTTCTGGCGTTTTTACCGAGAAAAATGACAATTTACGAAATGATCTGCTAACTTCCCATTTCTCGTAGCAGATCAATTTGCAGTAGATCAAAAAACAAATGTGAGTTCTTTTCGAATGCAGCTGAGTTCTATAGTTCCTGATACTTTTTAGAAATAGTTCTGGCGTTTTTACCTCGAAAAATGTCAATTAAAAAAATGATCTGCTAACTTCCCGTAGCAGATCATTTTGCAGCAAATCGAAAACAAATGCGATTTATTTACGCATGCAGCTGAGTTCTATAGTTCCTGATACTTTATATCGGTAAAAACGCCAGAACTATTTCTAAAAAGTATCAGGATCCATAGAACTCAGCTGCATGCGAAAAGAACTCACATTTGTTTTTTGATCTACTGCAAATTGATCTGCTACGAGAAATGGGAAGTTAGCAGATCACTTCGTATATTGTCATTTTTCTTGGTAAAAACGCCAGAACTATTTCTAAAAAGTATCAGGAACTATAGAACTCAGCTGCATGCGTAAATAAATCGCATTTGTTTTCGATTTGCTGCAAAATGATCTGCTACGGGAAGTTAGCAGATCATTTTGTTAATTGACATTTTTCGAAGTCAAAACGCCAGAACTATTTCTAAAAAGTATCAGGATCCATAGAACTCAGCTGCATGCGAAAAGAACTCACATTTGTTTTTTGATCTACTGCAAATTGATCTGCTACGAGAAATGGGAAGTTAGCAGATCACTTCGTATATTGTCATTTTTCTCGGTAAAAACGCCAGAACTATTTCTAAAAAGTATCAGGAACTATAGAACTCAGCTGCATGCGTAAATAAATCGCATTTGTTTTCGATTTGCTGCAAAATGATCTGCTACGGGAAGTTAGCAGATCATTTTGTTAATTGACATTTTTCGAAGTCAAAACGCCAGAACTATTTCTAAAAAGTATCAGGATCTATAGAACTCAGCTGCATGCGAAAAGAACTTACATTTGTTTTTTGATCTACTGCAAATTGATCTGCTACGAGAAATGGGAAGTTAGCAGATCACTTCGTATATTGTCATTTTTATCGGTAAAAACGCCAGAACTATTTCTTAAAAGTATCAGGAACTATAGAACTCAGCTGCATGCGTAAATAAATCGCATTTGTTTGACATTTTTCTCGGTAAAAACGCCAGAAATATTTCTAAAAAGTATCAGGAACTATAGAACTCAGCTGCATGCGAAAAGAACTCACATTTGTTTTTTGATCTAATGCAAATTGATCTGCTACGAGAAATGGGAAGTTAGCAGATCACTTCGTATATTGTCATTTTTATCGGTAAAAACGCCAGAACTATTTCTTAAAAGTATCAGGAACTATAGAACTCAGCTGCATGCGTAAATAAATCGCATTTGTTTGACATTTTTCTCGGTAAAAACGCCAGAAATATTTCTAAAAAGTATCAGGAACTATAGAACTCAGCTGCATGCGAAAAGAACTCACATTTGTTTTTTGATCTAATGCAAATTGATCTGCTACGAGAAATGGGAAGTTAGCAGATCACTTCGTATATTGTCATTTTTCTCGGTAAAAACGCCAGAACTATTTTTAAAAAGTATCAGGAACTATAGAACTCAGCTGCATGCGTAAATAAATCGCATTTGTTTGACATTTTTCTCGGTAAAAACGCCAGAACTATTTCTAAAAAGTATCAGGAACTATAGAACTCAGCTGCATGCGAAAAGAACTCACATTTGTTTTTTGATCTACTGCAAATTGATCTGCTACGAGAAATGGGAAGTTAGCAGATCATTTCGTAAATTGTCATTTTTCTCGGTAAAAACGCCAGAACTATTTCTAAAAAGTATCAGGAACTATAGAACTCAGCTGCATGCGTAAATAAATCGCATTTGTTTTCGATTTGCTGCAAAATGATCTGCTACGGGAAGTTAGCAGATCATTTTGTTAATTGACATTTTTCGAAGTCAAAACGCCAGAACTATTTCTAAAAAGTATCAGGATCTATAGAACTCAGCTGCATGCGAAAAGAACTTACATTTGTTTTTTGATCTACTGCAAATTGATCTGCTACGAGAAATGGGAAGTTAGCAGATCACTTCGTTTATTGTCATTTTTATCGGTAAAAACGCCAGAACTATTTCTTAAAAGTATCAGGAACTATAGAACTCAGCTGCATGCGTAAATAAATCGCATTTGTTTGACATTTTTCTCGGTAAAAACGCCAGAAATATTTCTAAAAAGTATCAGGAACTATAGAACTCAGCTGCATGCGAAAAGAACTCACATTTGTTTTTTGATCTAATGCAAATTGATCTGCTACGAGAAATGGGAAGTTAGCAGATCACTTCGTATATTGTCATTTTTCTCGGTAAAAACGCCAGAACTATTTTTAAAAAGTATCAGGAACTATAGAACTCAGCTGCATGCGTAAATAAATCGCATTTGTTCTCGATTTGCTGCAAAATGATCTGCTACGGGAAGGTAGCAGATCATTTTGTTAATTGACATTTTTCGAGGTTAAAACGCCAGAACTATTTCTAAAAAGTATCAGGAACTATAGAACTCAGCTGCATTCGAAAAGAACTCACATTTGTTTTTTGATCTACTGCAAATTGATCTGCTACGAGAAATGGGAAGTTAGCAGATCATTTCGTAAATTGTCATTTTTCTCGGTAAAAACGCCAGAACTATTTCTAAAAAGTATCAGGAACTATAGAACTCAGCTGCATGCGTTAATAAATCGCATTTGTTTTTGATTTGCTGCAAAATGATCTGCTACGGGAAGTTAGCAGATCATTTTTTTAATTGACATTTTTCGAGGTAAAAGCGCCAGAACTATTTCTAAAAAGTATCAGGAACTATAGAACTCAGGTGCATGCGAAAAGAACTCTCATTTAATTTTGATCTGCTGGACAATGATCTGCTAAGTTCACACACACGTGTCTGACGTAGTCGATTCCGTTACAAAATCGAAGCAGCATCAGCGCCGGATGGAATACTGCAAAATGTCTGCATGTTCGTTGGAAAAAAGGGTAGTGGCGGTATGAGCTCATGCAGCTCCCGAGCACATACTCCGAAAGTATAGTCTGTAAAAGACCTAGTTAAATGTAAAAAATGTTTTGAGTTTTCCGTTTCTTTTATAAATACTTATTTTTTTTTCATTATCCGCTTTGAGTCCAATGACCATGTTTATTTCTTTTTTTATTTCATAGGACCAATAAATTCATTAGCAATAGTTTGTAAAAAGGAGATTGCAAAATACCAGTTGCAAATTAGGCTATGAAATCAGCTTATAAACGTCTGACAATATAATAATTGCTTTCCAAATGCGTTGAAATCAAAATATATGCCTTGTCAGCTAATTCTTGACCACATAGCCAAAACAAAAATAGAATTAACATACAATTTGAGAGTATTGTATTAAAGCGCTTCTTTCTTATAATATACTAGCGACGCGCCCCGGCCTAGCGCGGGTAGTAGAGCTGTAGAGCATAATTATGTCTACATGTTTTATTTGTCGAAGGATCGCATCAGCTTGCTGCGAGAAATATGTGGATAAGAAGTGTAATACAATATCTATACTACTTGAAGTATTTAATTGTTATTATGGATTGTGTTTTTATTATGTAGTTATTATAAACTTGAAAAACTGAAATAAGTAATTATATACAAAGTTGATAAGTTGTGCCTGATTTTGTGTAAAAACGAACATATTCTGTTTAGTTTAACATGTGACATGTTAAACTAAAAAAGACAATTCAGAGGGTATTATAGGAATTCTTGGTAAAAAAAACAGTTTCACCATTATATTTAATCCTAACATTTCGACTCTTTTACAGGAGCCGTGAATTTTGAATCTTGTACCTTTCCATAGTTTTATAAGTGATCAAAAATACGATATTTTGAGCGATGTATTGACTTCATCTGCTGTTATCCCCCAAGTTTAACAGACAAAATTTGATAGCAATCTCCCGAAAACAAAACAGTTTTAATCTCGCAATTGTTTAATGCCTCAACTGAGGTTTTATGAGACAGAAGCCTCTTCCCAAATTAATCAAGCAATCTTTCACTAATTTCAAGGTGTTACTTTATTTTAAGATATTACAAATACTCGAGACGTTATCGGTACATTTTTCCTGTAGAAGTTTGATCGTCAACTGTGAGGTTCGTGCACCTTCCAAAACTGTAACTGCTGTGGCACATCAAGCATCAGGCTAATTTCGTCTTCGATAAAAAACGACTTAAACGATTCGCGCTTGGATTTATTTTTGCACGCGTTAAATTTTGCCATATCTCCTAATATATTTATTTACATTATCTCGTGTAAAATATCAAATTATTGTTTATGAAACGCTTAAGGTAACTAACGTGTTTAAAATGATAAGGATAAATACTGTATCCGTCTTAATAGCTTTCCAATTACCGCATTGTACGTGGCCATTTTTTTTAGAAAACAGAATGGGGTATAGTTCGCTATCCTTAAAAGTTAGTTTGTAGATCTATAAAAGAGGAATATCATACCATTAATTGTTTGTCATATAACAAAGACTTTTTATTCGACTCTTTAAACAATTATGAAAAATATGAAATTAGATACGCATGTAAAAGAGATTGCTACATGTATGCTGCCTGATTTTTACGGGCGTATTTTAAAGGCCATATGGCATTGTGAATGAAAAAAAGTACAAACATTATAGTAGTTTATGATACTGTTGCATAATAAGGGTTCTTATAACATGAGTGTGTTTTAAAAAAACGAGCCGTAGGCGAGTTTTTTTATAGTATCACACGAGTGTTATAAGACCAAGTTATGTACAGTGTCATACACTACTTTATCTACTCTCATACTATATTACGTAAAACAATGTTGCAAACAAAACCAAACTTTGTTTAAATATTGAAAAGATTTTTTAAATGTCAAATGTTGGCGCCAAGGTGCAAACATCGATTGTGAATGCGTGTTGCGTCGTCGCGGACTCGTTCATTGAAACCTTTTTAAAGTAGAGGTTCAACCTCCTTGGTCCAGCTGGAGGTTGTATAGGTGTATCGTTATGATTAAAAAGTTATATTATGATACAGGTGTCCATACAAGACCTGTATCGTAATTAAACTTTTTTTTTTATTATTTTTGGCCTGTACGTAATGTTTGTCATAAGCATTTTGTTTTCAGTTTTAGAATCTTTGTATTATAGTATCAGAGTCGATAAAATCTCTTAAAATAAACATTACTACTGTGTGTGTGTGACACACACACAAATATCTATGTAATATTTGTTTATGATTAAACTCTGTAAAGTCTGTGTTCAAACTGAGAAATGCCAAATATAATCATGTGTTGACGTAATAATTATAGTTTATTAACTTTATTTGTTCTATGGCAAGACTGCATTCAGTTCATGTTGTCTTATGGGTAAAGTAATGTTACCGGCCTTGATCCAAAATATTTTTTTTAATCATTGATAATGAATTTTTTTCCAATATTTTGAAAAGAATAAAAATTCTTATAAAAAGTTATTTTATAAATAAGTTTTTTTTTTTAATATTTACATTATATTTGTTAAAAAAGGAGTATATACGAGGCGTGTTTTTTAAGTAAGTACCGTTTTGAAATTAAAAAAATATGTGCTAAGATATCTCAATATTTTTATTTTTACATGGAAGCCTGTACCTTTATCTACTTTACTACATAATTTTCGGCAATATTGTGGCACTTTTCATAACGTTGTACCAGTTTTTGAATGCCCTCATCATAGAAGTCTGCCGCCGAAGGAGTATTGCTTGTGGAATTTCTGTCTCGTAATGAGACAAACAATGCAGCAGCTTATTGTAAGACATTGCACAATCTGCGTCGTTCAATCGAGAACAAAAGACGTGGCAAGTTGAGCAAGGTCATCGTTTTGCTGCATGATAATGCCCGTCCGCATGTGGCTAATCAGACCAAAGATCTCATCACATCTTTTCGATGGGAAACTCTAGATCATCCTCCGTACAGCCCTGATCTGGCGCCCAGTGACTACCATCTGTTCCTGCACTTTAAGAAACACCTTGGCGGTCAGCGTCTTCAAGACGATGACGAAGTCAAAACATTTGTGATGTAGTTTTTAAAAAGTCAGGCGGCAAACTTCTATGAGGAGGGCATTCAAAAACCTGTACAACATTATGATAAGTGCCTCAATATTAACGGAAATTATGTAGTAAAGTAGATTAAGGTACAGGCTTTCATGTAAAAATAAAAATATTGAGATATCTTAGCACGTATTTTGTTAATGTCAAAACGGTACTTACTTAAAAAACACGCCTCGTAAAACGTTTTCTTCTATAATTACAATTTATCATAATTTGTTTAAAAAAGATTATTAACTTATGATAATCCCAGCGATAATCCATGTGTATCCCAGCTATTTTATTTATAGAAATATCATTTTTGATAAAAACACCTTAATAAATATGGTTGAATCTGTTATTACAGTCGAATTTCAAATACTGGGCGACCACTAGTATACACTTAAAAAAGCTCCAAAATTCCTTTTTAGGGAATATCCAAAATAGAAATCAATGTCACCCTTAACATAAGCCAAACATAATTAAATTAGGCTAACAGAAAGTAGGTAGCACACGCTTTCATTATGATAATCGACTTCTTTTAAAAAAAGCGTCGTAGACAAATTTTATTAATCATCATCAGTTTTATTAAAAGACCAGCTGCAAATTAAATCACTCGATTTTTAGACAAGTTAACCATCTGATACTCACTCAACAAGCTTTTACATTATATGAGGCCTGATTATTAATTAGACCCACAGGGAATAAGCACAATGAACGTTTACGTAATAATTTAGATGACTTAACGTTGATCGACGTTTGTAGGCGTTTACTTTGTCATGAATAAAATAATAACGCGTTTATAAGCGTAAAATATTGAAGATACCCGAGTATATCTATATTGTTAATAGCTAATGACTGTTTTTGAAGTTATATTAACGAGGGAATTAAATATTATTAATCAATTTTAAGTTGAAAGGTTTTTAAAAAAAATCATGTTATTAGGAAAAGTGCACAACTTATATATGCGAATCCCAAACTCATACAGTCTATTTTTTATATAAGTGTTTAGTATTTATCTTTGGCTGTTCCGTATTTTTGTATGACTAGTCGATAGTGTTAGTCGCACTGGATGTTCTTTAATCTTAACTTAAATCGTGTCTTAAATAAAACACAAGATCTTTCGTTGCCGAATTCTCAAAAAGATTAAAAATGCCAAGTCAAGCGAATGCTTCATGCAAACTTTTAAAATGGCTGACAACTTACATGGATCCTTACCAAGGTAAATAATAAAAGTGCTTTGAGATAGATACACCTAATGCATAGAAGGACTATGTCGCGGTATAACCAGATTAGTTTCATATCTAGGACGGTGTGAGTCAGTTTTTTGGCAGATTGCTTACTTCGTATAGAAGCTATACCATTCTTTATTTTCATCAAATCAACCAAGTTTTGCCTAAATGGCATAAGTAGGAAACTTAGTTTTATCTTGTATGTGGACTTCATGTCATCCATCATAGTATTGTTATCATAGATTTAATTTGTAGTTTCAAGTTCGAGTATAATTTATACGTGAAACGCTCAGAATATTTCGAGAAACCGAAAATATAACTTCTAAAATATTTTATCAAGTCTTTGCAAAGAACTGTGTTCTATACAAAGTTTTATGCGTCTTAAAATAAATGAAAAATTGATTTTGCTATTTAATTAGGTTAGAATAAAGATTATATACAGTACGAATTCTATATTCTAGTTTCCCTCCTCAGCTATGGGCAATAGCATGCAAATAGTATTTTAGTAGTTAATGTTATAGTTAAATTATTTATCGATAATAAATGAAAATTATAATGACATGGTAATAATTAAAAAAATAGAATAACAACATGTTGAAGCAGTAAATCGCGGAGACCGGCTTTTGGACGTTTGTTGTTCATTGCATTGATAACTTCTGGCAGGCGTTTTGTAGTACACTAATCCTTGGTAATGATGTTTTGATTTTGAAATGGAACAAATGCACTAGATACCCCTACAAAGTGACGGGGTATCACGCAATCAATAAAATTTTTCTCTGCGCTTCTCAGTTGTTTTATTTTGGTTGGCATTATACTGTTTTGAAACAGCCAAACTGTGGACCGAGGCTAAGTTTTCAAATCGAATAGATAAATCCAGGATTCGCCAATCACCACAATGTCGTGAACGCGCCGAGGCGAAGTTAGTAATGCTTCAAAGTTAGTAACAATAATGTCACGGCATCATTCCATATGGGCCCGCTTTGGAGCTTCGATGAGGTTGGGCTGCACCCAGCGCGAAACTATGTAGGATCTAGTGATTCTTTCCGATTTAATCTGCAATAGGTATATGCTGAATCTCTGAGTATATATTTCGCCTTGTTTTCTTAAAGTTTTCACCACTAACACTTTTCTTCAGTAACAGCTGTCAAAGAACAATCGCTTCTTTTCTTCATCACCCAAAGTTAGACAACCGCGCTTGAATTCGTTATGCCAACGGTAGATATTAGTTTTAGAATGGCCTTCATTCGAAACTAAACGATTCGTCCGGTTACAGGCGACATTTGAAATCATAAAAAATCATCGCACGAAAATATTCCCGACGCACATCCATTTTTGAGTGAGACATTCAAATTCATTTTTTTCCTTAAAATATGAGGGGAAACCATAAATACGAACGATCGTACTTTTATTGTTTTTTTTTGCCTAATTAAATCGGCTAGGGTGTCATACATAAAAACTTTTATTTGCTAAATATTCCAAATAGCTCTGTACCTAAACAAGAAACAACATAATTGGATTCATTAATTAGATACCTAGAATCTCATTTAATTAGAGGTTTTATGGTCAAAAATAAGGGGATATTGATATATCTCACTGGGCTTATATGGGTGGATATTGCATAAATCAAAATCACCCAAAATTTTGTTTAATTTTGCAGATTACTATTTTTACTATCTCCACTTATTTCAAATATTTCTATAGTATTTTATAACTATATTAACTAAAACTTACTTAGGTTACTAAAGGTTGGTAAATTGTGTTTCTATTTCAATCACCGTGCCATAGTTGACGACACCTCGTGAGATTCATTAGTCCTGGTGATCTTGGATCTAATAGCTAATATTGACGTAACTTTGAGGTTTGACCTCCAGCTTCTGCCTGACGGTAAGCTGCTTAATAGCTGCTAAATTTATGGCTACGATTAGGAGACATTTATTTTATCATTTAACTCCCACTCCCACTTGATTCAATCTGAATCCAGATCAATAAAAGTAACTAGACTGCCTTCGAAATAACTGAATCTGATCTCGTCTCATCAAATATACGCAGATAAAATGCTTGCCCTTGGCAGTTAAGTAACTTAGAAGCATATGGACTACCTATTAAGTTCTACTTTTACATGTGTCCATGAAGTGTAATTTATTTCACCCATAATGAATATTCATTCAAATATATTTTTTTTATAATAATCGATGGCGTAAAAAGGTGTTTATAATTATGTAAGTCTCCTGCACGTAAAGTGTAAATAAATATTGATCATGATATTTCATCTACGTTTTGACGTTTTCATTGAACAAAGATATTTAGAGTGTGAATTCATTTTACCTTGCGGTAATCGAAAACGTCAACGATTGGCACCGCAATCGGTACAGCCACACCCAACCGTCAACGTCATAACGCCGGAAACGTTGTTTTGACAAGTGTCAACTAAGCTCTTTGTCAACAACTAGCACGCAAAACAAGTCTGTATTTCGTTATTTTCAAGTTTTCTAACATTATTCAATTTTTAATAATACAACAATTGCACTTTTACAGATTTGCTAGATTTTTCATTATTACTTTGGAATATAGTAAAAATTAGTTAGGACACAAAGCACAGATATAAAATACAGTTACCAGTGTTTTTAAAGTAACACTGCTTAGCAATGAACGACGTTCAAATCGCCAGATAATTTCCTCGACAGCTATAAAAATCATTTTTTCACCGCTATAGACATCGACGAAAAAACGGTAAGCTGCAAATTTCAAGGATCATTTACCAAATCCGTGTTTCGGACAGAGATTGACGTACTCTGTGTTACATTAATAAACCTCCACTTTGTCAAATGTGTAACGAGCATTTTCCGATTAGGTTCATGATTAAAAGAGCATATACTATTACAATATTAACGTGAAATATTTGAAACATTTGCCCCGTAAGAGGTGGAGTGGCTATTTGATGGAACGTAAAACGTTATATTTTTTAATAGTTTATTGTCAAATGTTAATGTGTAAAATTATGGTTATTAATGAATAAATGCTTGAGTTCCATTCTTCTCAATGTCTCATAAGTTGATGTTCTGGATGGTTCTCTCCATACGCGCCGCTTTATTTTATATAATTTATTTATTACAATTAAGATACATGATTCATAAATCTGTCAAATGTCAACATTATTTTGGTAAACATTAGAATAGTAGCTTTTTTGAAGTAATATAAAAATGACTTATAATTTCAGGTCTTATGCTGATGGGTCTGTGCACCAAGTAAATGCGCCAAAAAGGCTTTGTTCGTTGTTCGTTGTAAGGTACTCCACCTTACCCAAACGAATAAAATCTTTTTTGTTGTGTCTTTTTAAAAGTGAATTTTCGTCGGTCCTGCATTTTTAAGTGTAGCAAGGAGTGCAACACTTTAAAAATATATATATAATAATTTATTAAAGTCCCTTGATACCATAAAACCAAATATTTCAAATTGTGATTATATAGTTACTTCCGTTGTTATATCTAAATTCCGTCGAGCAATGATTAATTAAAATCGTTAACCGAACGAAGCAATTTATCTTTATTTTGTTTAACACTAAGTTGTCCGTACAACTTTGGTAACTTTTATCTCAAATCTCGAAGACATGACTCTCAAATACACTTTGATCGCTCAGCATTTCTTGTATGTAATTCGTATCAATTTTATATTTATTCGGAGTTTTACATAGATTCCTTCTCAAGTTTTCAAACTTGATTTTGTAAAATATTAATAGATTAATATATTTTTAATATAAAATTCCGGCCTCCATAACTTGCATGTTTAGCCATTGGTTTCGACTATATATATTTTTTATATGTTACTTATCTATTTAGAAATAATCTGCAGTGTGGTGATCATGATGTGATAGAAGATACAGCGAATTATAAAATAACCTTATAATTTCTGACTTTTCAATATTTAACCGCGTTTGAAAATTGTAATTTAATTGGAAATCATCCAAAACATCTTAAAATGTAATTTTAAAATAAAAATATTGATAAATATACATTTTTGTAATTAATAACATAACATGTTAATAATTTAGTATCTGCCCGCAGTTATTATCTAATTTGAAATTTAATACCCATTTTAAACATCCACGCAAAAGCAGGTATTCTCTTTCCTCCTTATAATTTTCGCGAAGTAATTAAGGCGGCTTTTGAATTTGGATTTATTCCAATATAACCTTAAAAATCATTCTGTGTCAGGAAAAGCATTTTTTATTAAGCTCATTAAGATCCATCGGAAAAATTTAAAAGTTTTTGTTAGTCTACACTAATATTATAAAGAGGAAAGATTTGTATTTTTGTATGTTTGCAATGAATAAAGTCAAAAACTGCAAAGCCGATATCAAAAATTCTTTCACCATTGGAAAGCTACATTCACGCTGAGTAACATAGGCTATATTTAATGCTAGAAAAATATTTTAAGGATTTTGTCCACCCGTGCGAAGCCGGGGCGAGCCGCTAGAGTTATAATAAATAATTCTTTTCAGTCATATTTAAATAAGCATAATGCAGTTACAATTTTTAGTGACGTAAAAAAATATCAACATCTCCACAACTTGTTAGAAAAGTATTTAAATCACCAAATGATAACACTCACCAATACCACTTGAAATTCATTTCCAATAAAACAAAGAGACGCAAAGAAATATTCGTACTACAGTACTCATTTGATAAGTGCGAGTGCTAACAAAGTAATCTTGGAAAAAACTTTGCTTTATTGTAACAGAAACTTGTTAAAAGTTTCGAAAAGAGACAGACCTTGTAAAGAGAATATATTTTTGGAGCAATAATACTTCTATTTCTACTTTAGTCGTCTTTACGGTCAGTGAATACAGCAATTATGTGGTTCTGAATCAAGGATACCTAATTGAGTTTGGACATCGGTAATTCTGTAAGCTTTGATAAAAGCCCTCGGCTTTCATATTTGAGCCAATTTTCGGTAACTGTTTGCTGTCGGTGAGGTGTTTTTTTTTGGTGATTGCACGTATTACTCGAATTAGATTTGGTCCGATGAACTTGTGAAATACGCCTTCATGTGCTTTGAAAACAGATTGACGCTAGCTTTCGTAGACTTGCGAAAAGGCTTTACAAATTCTAATTTATTTTTACACAACGACGCGTAGCCAAGGAGGGGTGATTAAATTACCAGTTTATGAAAGTATGTATGTTTTTATGAATGTTTGATGACAAATGAGGTATCGCTAGAAGTGTCTTGATAGTTCGATGGTAATAGACTATGTCACATACTTATAAAGTAAATTTATTGATATACAATAGATTCTATAATTCAAATATTTGCTACTGAAATGTGCTGTGTTAGGTTTAATAGGTCTTAATTAGCACATTTTACATGAAACTTCCTGACTAATGTAAAAATAAACCAAAAAATATTCCCTAAGTCGGACTTTAGTTTTATTTCATACTTTTCCTTTTTCCCAGATGTTTTCCTTTTGAAAGTAAGTGACTTATAAATAATTATATGAAAACTGGGTTGAATTAAGAAATAGCAGTATTTACGAACAATTATTAGTCTAAAGTAGAAATGAGTTTCTCTTCATCATCATCGTACCATCAGCCGATTACTGCGGGGGGCAGTAATCGGCTGATGGCATGCCGAGCCGATGCCGTATGATATGCTGAGCATAGAAATTCCTAATGGAACCACTGTAAAAAATATTGTACTCTCATTATGTGGGCTCTTGACTACGTTAGCATAGGCTAACGACTGTAGATGCAGCTGGTACCATTGGCTAATGTGCCTACTGAAGTACGAAGAAGACATTTTTGGTTACCTGCACTGACTGACTTTAGGTTGAACGCGCTTTATTTCTTTTCAGTAAACGTTTCTTAATAAAAAACAGTTAAGAAAACTCATTATATATTAAAAAAAGATATTTAAATTAAAATAACTAAAATTCAAAACTAATATTTATGAAATTATTTTCATTTACGAATATAGTCAAATACACCAATTTTCTTTTCTTAACACATTCTAATTATTTTTCCTTTACGAACATATAAGGAAATATAATAATAGGTCCACTTCTCGCAACATTAAAGGAAAAAGACGAAAGCGATTTCTTTGTTCGGCTGATTCGCTTGTCTTTTGAATCCCCGCCGGCTACGGTATCCCTTGATCATTAAGTGCGCCTGTTAGCCGAAATTTTCCGTCTTGTAAGCGTTTGTACCACTTACTATGTCAATTTGTTTAACTGGACTGAATAATATTGCAATTCACAAAATTCAAAAATATTTTAATATCTTAATGTAGGTAGTCTATCCATCACTTTTATATAGATACTGGGGTAATGGATAGACCACTATTATGGAAAACTCAAGCCTTACAGTGCTTACTTCCGCCAAAGCCAATTATTATTAATCTAAAAAATATTATTTTTAAAAGAAAAATTTTAGAAAAATCGAGCCTGATATTTAACTTGTGAGCCGAGTCGATTTTTCCTAAATTTTTTCTTTTAAAAATAATATTTTTTAGATTATTTTTTTCTTTTAAAAATAATTTATTCTTAAAAATAGTATTGAAAACATGCAAAATATATATAAAAGTTATAAACTAAAAAATATTATTATAATTTAATTTTTTCCAAAATTTTTCACTATTTTTGGGGCACTGATATTTTGACGTACATAGTTATAAGCGATATAAACATAGTTTTTTTTCTAAAACGGGATAGACATCCTAGTGGTTACTTTTTTCTGGATAAAAGTTACCCTATGTACTTTTCTGCATCCCTGGCTAATTGTATGACCGGTCTATGGAGTAGCTAAGGCGTGAAAGTGTAACAAACAAGCTCACTTACGTATTTATAATATTAGTTAGGATTATAAGAGTATTAACCGATATGATATATAGCCTTTCATTTGTGAAATCACGTGTTCTTACTATATACCAAATTTCATCGAAATCGATCAATCCTTTCTTGACTTATATACATATAGACAGACAAAAATAATTAAAAATAGTAGGATTGTTATCAGTGAGTCATAAAACAAATATTGCTCATAAAATTGACAAATAAAATGTAAAGACGGAACCTACAGCTTTATATAGTAGTATAGAATAAATATATATAATTTGTGAAAACTATATAATTATTCAGTATATAATAGTAGTAAGAGTATGTTTCTTATTAAATAAATAAATATTTCCTACATTCACACCAATTAGCCTAGGCCAAAATAAGCACTGTAAGGCTTGTGTTATGGATACTAGGGTAACGGATAGACATACATATATGATACATAGATATGTAATATTCATAGAAATATATATAAACACCCATGACTCAGGTACAAATGCTCGTATTCATCATACAAACATCTGCCCCTACCGGGATTCGAACCCAGGACCGTCGGTGCGAAAGGCAGGATTGCTACCGTTGCACCAAACGGTCGTCTTATTAGTATAAAACTAAATGTTTTGTCCATCTTTATTATAACAAGAGTCTTTTGTCTAAGTGAATATAACAAATAAAAAACAAGTCTTAGTAAGCAATCCCTCATCTAGACGTGGAAACTTACCCTAAAAGCACTTCTGTACTACTCTTACAATAATGAACCCCAGGCTACTCTGAAAGCTCCGACAACGTGAACCCTTATTTTCCAATACTCCATTCTAAAGAAGTTGTAGCAGACAGCAAATACGTTAAGTGAATCGGCTTTCTAAATAATCAATCTTGGGCTTAGTTCTAAAATAACGAAGTAAAACCCAATTGGTTTGTTAACGTAGAGATAGACTAGTCAAGTTGCACTGTCACAAATAAGGACAGATTGTTTTGTTTTTATGAAAATAAAACAAACTAGCGGCCCATCCCTTTAATTTAAAAATTCTTTAAATTTTTCTTAATTAAATATTTTTCCGTTAGCGCCATCTAGTGTCCGGTAGACGAACTACTTGCGGTTAACGCGTTGCTATGGTAACACATAGCCCAAGAGCCCACGACGGCCAGACCTTCGTTATTTTATAAAAGCTGAAAGTTTCTCTGTACATGTCCCTTATACAGGTAAGAACGACCAGCGACTGTGGAGTTTGGGTAGTGGTTACCTTGGCAGATAGCAGGTAGTAAAGGTGTACAAAATAGTACCCAAAATTTGTTAGCGTATAAAGCTCAATTTTTTTATATTTTTATCGGGAAAACTTTAGAAATCTCGTCCTCCATTGCCGGACACTTATGACAGTTGCTACCCCCTCTCAGATACCCCTAAATTTTAATTAAGTATAATTATACTTTCGGTATAGCATTAAAGCTAAATTTTATATATGCTACTTGGGGACCTATAAAAAGATGTTACCTGAATAGATGGATAGTTTTCATGGTTTTACATCTTGAAAGTCCACTGTAGGTGCGCGAATGCTTAGTCGATTACGATTTTTTAAGATATCTAATAAAAAAAATATTACGTTCATGGCCATGTTGCATAAAGTAATAAATGTTAGTTTAATATCATAAAAAAAGTATGATTACAGGCATTGTCGAATGAAATAATTGATAAAAAAATAATGTCTCTTTTTTTCATAGATTCTATTATTTTTCTATAAAATATATATAAAGTAATAAGTGAACGCTATTTTTCATCTGTGTAACTGCAGTAAATAAAATAGAAGTAACGATTTTATTACTACTAGATAGAAAAACTGCCGCCCAAACAGTAATTGAGAACTAACCCCCAAAAGTAAAGGGTTTTTTAAGTATAAACATAAATACAATAAAAGTGCCCATAACGAAATTTCATGTCTTCAACTTTAATCAAAACAATTATAAATTACTATGTACCTACTTATCTCTCGAGAAAAAGTTTTATATACACAATTTGGTTATGAGAGAAAATTGGGCACGCAACTTCATGACAAGTCTCTTAGTCACTTTTTTTGCCACCGACACTGATTATACTCACAAGTTTTATCGTGATATGCAATTATAGTTTCACCGACAATTAAGCTATCAGATTACAAAAATATCTTTTAGTCATTGAGACATAGATTACAGTCCAATTCTAGCAACATTACCCACTGTCTCATAAAACGAACAAACACGAGGAAAATGCAAGAAATTGGGCTGTCCATCGAAACTGCGGAATTACGACAATTTGTCGGAGATTGTCTGCTCTTAGATAAAATATCTCAAAATGATAACGCCACATCTGTTCGCTCCGAATATAGGGAAGTTTTTTTGGTATAAAAACTAGTCTCATTCCATTTTCAATGTTTCTCCATTAAATGGGGTAAATTTTAGCGAAAAATAACCGACTCATTTTTGGAGAATAGCGTTCTCGCAGATATGTGTGATGTAGATTGTAATTGGTTCAACCCTTTTTTTATTTAAAAGAAATATTGTAGGTAAAAAAATATAAAAAATCATAAAAAATCTGTGGATAATAATAATTATCCATGTTCTAGCGATCAAGTCAAATATATATAGCGTATATATGTATTAGGTTTTAAGCAGAAGTAGAGACTACAGCAATTTGGATAAATACAATTTGCTGAGTGACACACGATGTCTCCATGGTATCTATCGCTGCTATGGTCTCTCAAGCCAGACTGACAGACCAGTATGCTCAAAACCAGGCGCAGATCTCGTATGAAAATGTGAAAACGATGGACTGGTACGCTTACCAAAGCATCGACACAAACTATCTAAAAGAACGTCCAGTTTTCTGTAGGGTGATGTGGTATTAGCTGTACCGCTTCGAAACATGCGGTACCAGTGGCGCCACGTATGAGTGCATACTTACATATGTTTTTATTAGGTACTCTGTTCGTCAACCTGACGAGATTTTATTGTTATTTTCACAGTTAATGTTATATTTCATCGTTTGTCTGGCTCCAGAATACCACCATAATCATCAGTCTATTACTGTCAGACTTATGTGGCCAAAGGACTTATATATGGGTGAAAACACCGAATTGGCCGTTACCCATATTTGTTTGTTGTTTTTGTTACTACTAAATTATATAATGCTTTTATGCGTATGCTGCTGGAAAGTTTCTTGTCATATTTTACTCGATTAAAAAATTACAGATGCCCTCTATTGAGGTCAATACAGGCATCTTTTATATGGATAATTGTATCCCAATTATAGGTTTAGGTAATTGCATTATATAGATTACAATTAATTATACAACTATAGGAAACATAAAAAGATAGAGCTGGTATTTAGCTTAAGACACAATTGGAAAATTTCTACCGGTTTAAATCTCGATAGACCAATTAGTAAAGCACCGCCCGAATAGCTAAAGTATGCAGGTTTGAGTACCACTCCTATTTAGAGTAGTAGATTTTTTCTAGTCTTTAGATAAAAAAATCAGAGGTATGAATATAAAATAATATTGCTACTGTATATTCCAAAAAACAAATCTACTTTAAATTCTATAAAAGTATAACTTGAATTTCAGACGACATTCGAAAAAACAATTAATATTTCATACTCGGGCTCTACCCGCGACCGCTAAATTATAAATTCCAAATGGAATACGTGTACCAACCACTTTGGGGCTGATATATCAGCAAATGCTGAAAATAAACCACTGTATTTTGTAACCACGATATTTATACAAATTTAAACAAGAGAACTCAATCTACTGAAGTACGTATACAACACACGAGTATGATATAATTAATAAATAAGCGGTAGTCCCTTTTTTGGCCACTATTGAGATTTTCCATTAAAAAAAATTTAATGAAACGTGTAACAAAAACAAATGTAAACATGTGTGTTCGATAATAACAACGCTAATGATTATTTTTAAACAAAATTCATTTACAATAAATAAATAACACAAGAACACCGATCCACTAAAACACGTTTCACGAGTAATCCACGTATTCACTTAATGGTCTATCGGTTAATGGTACCATCGGCTGTTAGATTGGGTCATCGATGTTTTTATTTATAACTAGCTGATCCAGCTACGCGTTGCTGTGGCACAGTAATTTTAAAGATTTTTCTAAAATAAAAGTAGCCTAAGTTACTCCTTATTACATCTGCTACCTGCCAATAAAAGTCCTGTCAAAATCGGTCCAGCCATTTCAGAGATTAGCTGGAACAAACAGACAGAAAGACAGACAGACAAAAATTGTAAAAAATGTTATTTTGGTATATGTTCCGTATATATATTCATATGCATGTAGTAAAAAACGGTTATTAGAATATTACAAACAGACACTCCATTTTTATTTATATGTATAGATACATATTCGACATTAAAGTAAAGGCTCAAGCAACCCAAAACAAATAATTTTTGATATGCACATTATATTCACGAAATAATCCTCGTTTTACGTTTAAAAAATGCAAATGCTTTTTGCAAAATTTAAGTTTTTCCTGGTCTATTATTAAAATATATAATTGTGCATATGTTGTATATATACAAAATATATTATATTAATATATATTACAATAATATTTATCTTTTTACAACCAATGGCAAGCTAAAGCTATATTAAGTTATAAATTCGACGCGACCCATTCTAAACGCTTTTGAATTACCGAGCCGTAATGGCCAAACTTAATATTCACGAAGGGATCGCGACCCGGCGACCATCCGGCCTCTGTTTTATCCAAATGCAAATTGTTCCTCTTTTAAATCACTTAAACCTTGCAACATATTCGACTGGGCATACATAACAGTTATGTGTTGCGTTAACGCTGCCCTTATTTTGCTGGCACACATACATAACTTTAAAATGAAACATTTACATTAAAAAAAAGCACATCCACTACCTTGTTTCTGAGATAAGTAACTAAGTTGTAAAAAACAGAAAAAAGGAGAAGATTCAGATATATACAATATAATCGTTTTTCTAGGATACCGACAATAGATTCGGTCTTCTTGCCACTCGATAATAAATTTGATAGTATTCTCGAGGACATTTTTTCTATACATCACCACTAATAAGTTCGAAGAAATTTTTGTTAATAATATGATAAGTAAATTATTATAAGAAATGTCTTCGACCTTGCCAGTGGTGATGTAAGACACTAGCAGTATATAAGACAAACTTTTGACAAGGTAAAAATGGGTTTATTCAATTTACTACAGCTAGTAACAACTCTGTTTTCGGGACTTTTGCCGGGTTGAATACCGCTGGATAATAAAACTGTTTCAAAAGCCTTTATATAATCATTACTTTAGCTAAAATTATAACAATCAATACACCACAGGTCTTTTGTTTTATGGTCTTTTAAGCATTTCAGCTTATTTACCCGTACGAGCGAGCGTTAATACGATAACAGTTTTCATCAATAACATTATTCGTTGGTTAAAATTAAACATTTAAACGACAATGCTTTTATTCATTTCAATGAAAACAAAGAGTTTATGTCAATCTTTTTAAATTAATCAAACCAAAACCGCACTTGTTGTTTCAAGTCATTAGAGGCCCCATTTCTAAAACAAACATATAAATAATAAAACAAATTAAAAAGTCATTAGAAAGCTTTTATCGTGGCGTTGAGCATCATTAAGAACATTGTAAACAAATTCCCTCACAAAGTTTGGATAAGAGAGATGAAAGGATACTCCGCAATTAACATTTAAATTTCAAATATTAGTCAAGAGGTTAACTGCTGAAAATGAATTAATAAATTTAAAGTAATTTGATAGTATTTAAAGTGGATTTATGTATCGTTACCTGTTTTTTACTACAAGGAGGCTAGAGTTGCAACAATAATATAACTTGTATATGTAAAAAAAATCTCTCATATTCTATATGAAAAATAGCTGTCAAAGTTTTTATGTATTACAGTGAATGGCTCCTACCAATAGGAGAGGATCTAATAATAACTTGGGTTATTATGAGTACGAGATGAGACGTCAGCTTTAACCCAAGCGGACGAAGTTCGATCCTTGCTGATTTACTACGGACTTGGGCCCACTCATAACACAAGCATTTAGCTTACCATTAGGGGTCAACAGGAATATCAATAATGTGTTCCACATTAAAAAAGTACTTTACTACGTTATTAATGGTCTGTCGAGGTCTCGGTAGCTCAATTTAAAGAGTACTTACCCCAATAGCGAGATGCTGTGAGTTAATTTATTTATTATTATAACAAAGCTGATTCTTCTTTGAACACTTAGGAAAATTCAACAGGTCTGTCAGGTGTGGGTAGCTCAAATGTAAGAGTCCGCCTGAGAGATAAGTTAAATTTATCAAAATTTCATAATTTCAAGAGAAATTTAAAAATTTTCGAACAGGTCATATAATTGTGACTGATATGATGAGGTGGTTTTGAGATGGCTGATGTTATATCAAAATAATTGGATACAAACAAGATTTTTTTAAAAATTAAACAAATATCGAGTATTATTATTAACAGTTAAACCACCAGTGGGTATCTAGAGCGCATCTGTTAGTTTACCTGGTCACGTCGGGTCACCCACCACATTACCTGGTTATTTGGGTACTTAGATTAAAGATATTTAAAGTTCGTTAGTGAATCATTGACTCTTGACTCTTTGTTATTAACATGGAATATTCAGAATATAACTAATACTACACTACAGTAGTAACTAACAAGAAGGAAAACATGAGATTCAATATCTCATAATCTTTTCTTAGTATTGGCTAAGGTATACCTACTAATTAACAAGATAAAATTTAAAATGAAATTTCTCTTATCCGATAACTAACACATTTATTATATTTATTTCGTGAACACGGATAAAAATGAAGAAGACTCATTTTACTTTTAAAATATTATAGTACGGAAATATAGTACAGAAATAAAGTACATTTTTACAACAATCGTTTTAACCATGTTTATGTTTCGTTACATTCCGCGCTAAACAGAAATATTTATAGTATCTCACGTAACAAATTGTGGAAATGTTACCTATCAGTGAAACTTCTATGTGACATCGATTTATCGAAGAATTACAATAGTCGAAATTTTAATAACTAATTTTATCGGAATCACTATACTGTCGCTGGTGAAAGTAGGGTTAAATAATAATGGAATGGCCATTCTTAATTCGTAATAAGTTTTAAAGAAAGTACAAGAAATATCTATTAATCGCTTATTTACTGATAAATAGCCGCATTGGTATAAGAGTAATTAGTATACTAGTTAACGTCTAAAGAGTACGTTAAATACAGT
Organism: Calamotropha paludella; assembly: GCA_927399485.1. Taxonomy (NCBI): domain Eukaryota; kingdom Metazoa; phylum Arthropoda; class Insecta; order Lepidoptera; family Crambidae; genus Calamotropha; species Calamotropha paludella. Next base: position 13,967,728 of record OV656812.1, read on the forward strand.
TGAATATACTAGTTAATAATAATATAATTCCAAAAAACTTTACTTAGGTGTTTTATACTATTTTTAATTTATATTTTGTTAACCGCAACACAATGAACGATTTCAAGTTCATGTCCAAAAAATAGTATCTATCTAACTACCTCCGCATGAAAACTGTTACCGCCCAATGGTCTAAAAGAAAAAATATATTGAATAAACATTTGAAAGCTATTAACAAAGTACAATGACCTAATCAATAAAATGCCGGGCGGCAGCAATCAAAACATAATAGTGTAGCTTGATCCGGGCGATGCTACGGCCGCTACGATTGCTGTAGAGCGCTACGATCGTCAAACGATTTTCCATCGTGATTCTTTTGTTGTTCGTTTATGAGAACCATTCTCTTTCCAATCCTCCGTATTTTGCATTATTTTCTTTTTTCTGACTAACGAATCGATGTTTCATCTGCATTTCTGATGATATCGATTTGAAATTGCAAGAGCTTTGTGCATCGATCAAAACACAATCTGTACTATTTGACTTCAATAGATTACTTTATCTTTCCTTATTCAATGATTGCTATTTGACGAGCTAAGGACTGTAATGGCTTTCACCGTAATAACTTTATGACGATTCTTATTATATAAGATTAAATATCTTCTTATATCGGAACTGGTTACCTGATGATCCTGCCTTTCGCACGGGCGGTCCTGGGTTCGAATCCCGGAAGTGGCAGATGTTTATATATATATATATATATATGTATGATAAATATATGTCTATCCGTTACCCTAGTATTCATAACAAAAGCCTTACAGTGCTTACTTTAGGCTAGACTAATCGGTGTGATTAAAGTTCATTTCATAATGTTATTATTATTTTACTATTATACAATGTCAGTATTGAAAAATAATGATTAAGATAAATTATTTTTGCTAAAGTTTCCACCTTTCTAACATTAATATTTTTAACATAAGGAAAAAGTCAATGTCGTTAAAGAGTAATTTTAATCAAACATTGATGCACTTTACTTGCAAAATTAATGACTCCTCTAAGTACAACCAAGAAAAATAATCCTCATTTACCAGCCAAGAACCTAGAGATTTCGCATTTCGTATCGAATCATAAATCAAGTTCAGAGCCAAATTGAGTTGGTTACGTAAATAGAACAGATCTAGGCACACATTTTCGGGGAAAATTGTATTGCGGAGACTTTAAAAATGTTGCCAATCAGATGGGACGCGAGCGAAGTTGATTTACTACGTTTGAAAATCGATCGCTCTTCACTCCAAAATGGAATACATAAGTAAACATTTTAGCTTTTGTTTCTTTTTGCAATGGATTTCTTTTTATTAATGAATAAATAAATGGTTTTTTTATAGTCACGTTAAGAATAACTAGGCGACGCAGTCGCTAAGCATAAAGCTACGCTGGCACCATATATTGGAGCGGAGCGTAATATCTAAAAAAAGAATTTTTTTTTTTTGTTTCGATGGGAATTTTTGCGAAATTAAAAATTCGGGCTCCGCCACAATCTGGTCTTAAACCTGTTGATTTCACATATAAAATATTAAAATCGGTTAATAACTCAGGAAGTTATGGCGTAACAGACATTGCGCCATTGAAGCTGATCCATGGGAGCTCCAATAATTGAATTCTATCATGACAGACAACCATTGTTTCGTCTAGCGAGGGACAAGAAGAGATATGCGGAGCTGACGGCCAACCTTTTTTTTTTGTTTTCGCAGTAAATGCGTACGTATTCGCTCGTGCCGGGAGAGCACGAGACGATATGTGGGACTCTCCTCCATGCCCCTACCTGGCCTAGTGCCCGGTAAAGGCTTGGAGGCCTACCCACTAAAACAGTGGTGGGGTCGCGTGGCCCCTTACGGCTTCTTCCCGCGACCCGTGTGGGTCCGCGGTCGTGGGCGGACCTCGCCTATACTCCGTGAGGGACGGAGCAACGGGGTGAGCCGTGACGACCTGCACACCCCACACGCCTGAGGACCAAGTGCAATGCAGCTGCCGGTATCCCGCTTCGACAACCGGTGGTTCTCTTTTGGTGGGGAAAAGAACTGCCGCACCAATCGACCGACCCTAGTGGCGGCCGAGGTGTGCAGGAGCTGACGTCCAACCTCCAGTAGTGGAGAGGCACCGCAAGAAGAAGATGACAACCATTCAATAATAAATAAAAAATCTGATATTTAACAATAGGTCCTGAATTTAATGTGAAAATAATGACAAATGGGCAACTTTTACTATCTTGAGCTTCATCGTGCTTCGGAAGTTAATTTAACGTTATGTGTTATAGACTCTTCTTTCTACCTAGTTGTGAAGCACAGGGAAGTGGGGACATAATTAGGCTGAAAAGAATATAAAAAAATATACTAAGACTACACACTATCCTTTTCAAACATATTTATATATAAGAGCGTTGATAAACAATATACACCTCTATTATACGATCGATTTTGAATTTAGAGAAAGGGAGGACAAAAGAAACACGAGGACTAAGATAAATAAGATCTATAATTCAGCAATAAGTTCGATATATAAACGCCCATCATTTTGATTAAGTAGCTACCTAACGGTACTAGTGTTTGCATTAGTGATGAGGATAAGCTTATTGTAATAACTGATTTCTGATAGACATTGATTCTGCCCGCTAAATTCAACATGCCCTCCATTTTCCTTTTACATACATGTGGGTTTACTCTAAAACTTGTATGAGTCTAAAAACACTACGTGTTGGAGTAGTTTCTAATATTCGAACGAATTTATAATACATCAAAAGGAAATGAAAAAAAACATTTACAAGATTACTAAACTCATAAATGGTAGTATTTGATTTCAATATTTCAGTAATGCAGTTTTATTTTTGATAAACAACGTCAAATCGTCAATGCTATATCGAGCACACATATTCCTTTCATGCCAATTAAAATCCACTGAGAACGCACAATATTAATGTTGATTATTAATTACAACGTAAACAATTATCTCACCCCTTAATTTGGAGACCACGAGGCGGCAGTCGCGAATTATTGCGCTAAATACGGGCTCCAATTTATCTTGAATCTCGTCAGGATCGGCGAAATTTAAATTAAAATGTAAATGTTGTCGGGTGGGACGCCCTCTCTAATTGCAATCCGAGTCCGCACTTGTCAAACTTGTCCGCTCGTGGCCGACGTAGGTTCGCACGCCGGTATATACCCCTTTTTAATAATACACGTCTTTCCTGCATTTTATTGTTTAAATTTTTAAAATTATTTAATAAAAAGCCAATAGAGGAAAGATTCGTTAAATGTTGCTTGACATCCCTTAAATGGTAACGTTAAATAATTGTAAACTATTTATTTGATATACTATACGCTAACACTTACGGTTCTTTTATCCGTTTCATCATTATCATCAGCCTATTAATGTCTCAACTACTGGGGCATAAGCCTTCCCTACGGATACCGAAAGCGCAGACAATCAAATGATCCATAAACCACCAGGCGAGCCCAATGAGCCCGGGTGGTTATCAGATGGGATCATGACCTAATGTGCTTGCCAAAGCACGGGTATATTTTATTGAATAGAATAAAATATTTCGCAAGAAAACGGTATAAAATAAAGATCTTATTTCACGACAAGTGCAGGACACATTCACAAAATATGGAATAAATTAGACATTAAAAATTACTTGATAATAAGGTAATAAACCAAAACTTACTAGATTTAAATACAGTAATTCAGTAAATAAATCACACAAAAATATATTAAATTAAATATCGAAAATCAATAATGTATTATTTTTAACTAAACCAATGGCAATGATGATGATTTGATCACCCATCTGATGCTTAAGGGCTGTAAGGGCTTACCTTACGGAAGTTGTTTGGCTCCTGAATTCATTTACCAGTTCCCATTTCCTTAAATATGTAGTTCAAATAAGTGAATCTAAAAATATTTTGACCTGGCATAATATTTAAATTACTTGTCTCTCATAAAGCGATTTTATTTTCACAGAAAAACACTCGCGATGTTTTGCTACTTTTATATTTACGTAAAATATTTGTCAAGATATAGTTCATACGACTAACAAGTGACAATAAATACATCTCTTTATAACTACTCTTTCATTACTGTACAAATACTTATGTATCCTTGATGTAATTTAAATTACTTGAGAGTTTAATAACACTTGTCTTTGAGGAGAATATAATCACTAAAGCATTACCCAAAGGCGAAGGTTTACCACAGCTATCAATTACCACCCGACTACAGTACTACGCACAACTAGATAATACATGCCTTAATCTAAGCCTTTCATTTTAATGAGAATCCGTTAATTTAAAGTCAAAGGTAGTTGTGTCAATTAGACTGCTTGACTCGCAAATTTATCTGAACAGATAAGATCAAAGGAAGTTTCACACTTGCTCTGTAAATAGATAACATTAACGATTTTTAAAAAGCTTACGTTTTTAGACCTCATATGCAAATCAGATGTATTGAATTTTACAATTGGACGTTGTTTGCAAACTGAATCTAAACTACAAAGATATGCTATTTAATATTCAACAGCATTTAAAAGTTTTAATAAATGTTAATTTCTCATTTTTGTTTGCCGGCCTCGAATTCGGATATAGGTACTGATCGATGTTTTAGTAATGAATACTAGCATTATAACCTGATAAATGGGTATATATGTATATATACATAGACATATATATTTATAGACATATATATATATATATATTTATATGTCTATTAATATGACTTATTAATGTATATATTTATTCGCTAAACTAATATTCATAACACAAGCATTATAGTGCTTACTTTGAACTAGACTAATTAAATAAATATTTCTTACACTCACACCAATTAGCCTAGCCCAAAGTAAGCACTAGAAGGCTTGTGTTATGAATACTAGGGTAACGGATAGTCATACATATATGATACATAGATATGTAATATTGATAGAAATATATATATAAATACCCATGATGCAGGTACAAATGCCCGTATTCATCATACAAACATCTGTCCCTTTACGGGAATCGAACCCAGGACCGTCGGTGCGAAAGGCAGGATCTCTACCTTTGTACTAAGCGATCAGCAACCGTTCGTCAAACATTAATTGAACCTATATTAATGATTTATCGAGTCTTATTTCATTTTTAATCGAATTAGACCCATAAATCAGTAACACAGGTTCAATTAGTCTAGTCCAATGTAATCTTTCCTAAATATAAAACCTCTTAATCAATACAAATATTATTAAAAGAAAATCTTTCTCCAAAATTTGAAATGAATTTACGGGATGGATATAAGCTATTGTTAAAATAAAAAGGCTTTGCGAAAGTCGGCGAAAAATCGAGTTTTAATTACTAACGCTGCAAAATATATTTAAATATTTTCTATAGAAAAGTCGTAGAACTCAAAAAATCTTTAATAAAGTGCGCAACGGCTTATATCTCTATGTTAAGATTATTACACAAAGTGAATAATGTGACCAAAAGTCATGTTTCAAATTATTTCTAATCTAGGTATCACGGGTAATATAAGTACACCATATGTATAATGATAACAATTGAAAATTGATTATCGCCAAGGAAGTATTGTGCAAATAGTGCAAATAAAAAAAAGTCGGTTTTTTTTTTTTTTTTTTTTTTTTTTTTTTTTTTTTTTTTTTTTTTTTTTTTGCCTGTAAAGTCGGTTTTACGGGCGAAGATTTTACGTGACAACGTCTTTTTCTCGGTAGAATATTTATTGATATGAATATAATTAAATTGCACAATGCGCGCGGCAGACCGATCATAGTTGAGTGGGAGAGAGACGCAAGGCATTCGGCGGGCCTCTCTCTCGTTCGGTGACTCATCGTAACGTTACCGAGCGTTACACTTTTTCATAAGTGACTCCCAGCCGCAACCAATTTATAAGACGTTATCACGTCAAAAGTAGTTAATATGCTACAGTTATTCTTTTCAAAAATAAATTAAGATCTAGAGTAAGGCCGCACGGCACTTTTGCGTGATCGACTTGATTTAAAAATGATGTGATTTTAATAAAAATACCTAGTGATATTTTGGAATTATTATTAACATTCATACACTCAATAATACACAAAAAACATAAAATCTATGAATGAAGAGTGTGATATAATTTTTTATATTGTTTTTTTACTAATAGGTACCATTACTATTAATATTATAAATTCGAAAGTTTGCTTGGATGTTTTGATGGTTGGACCTTTGTAACGTTTTCACGCAAAAATACAAAACCGATTTTGATGAACATTAAAAAAAATATTTAGTTGCATGAAAGACCAACAATGGGAAAATAATAGGAAAGACATCGAAGACCAACCATTTATAGGTCAGTTCTCGCAGAAAGAACACATATTTACACATACGCTTTATGGGGAAAACGGGGTCTTTAAAAACTATATTTTATCGTAGATATGTCAACGTAACCGAAGTCATTTTATTATTACGGCTAGCATTGTAATGTTTTGTGGTTTCTCTTTAACTGTCTTTTAAGTATGACTAAGTATTGAGTATGCAAAAAGAGTTTTTAAATTAATAAAGATAAATTATTTGAAAAAAAACCCACAGATGGAACTTCAAATTGGTCTCTTATGGCACACGAAACGAAAGATCGCGAAATCGTGTAGCAGCGCTTACTGTGATTTGATGAGGCAAGGAAGTAGGTAATGTATATATTAACTAAATTAAACCGGTCATCTTGTTCACTAAGGCCCGCTAAAGACGATTGAGATTTTTCAAAATTTTTAATTTTTTACAAGGCGTTTAACGTACTTAAAAGTAATACTCAAACTTTAAACCCATTTGTATTTCTGGTGGCCAAAAAACTGCTTTACAAAGTGAAGTGAGTAGTTTGATTATTCGATATTCGATAGATACAAAGGAATTTAAGCTTTCCGGTTTCGCAGTTCACTAAAATCTGAAATCCACTGTCAACTTCCAGGCCGACTGAGCGGTAAATCTGCTTAATTGCTGTCGGCACTCGACGGCCCTTTGTAACTGAAACTGCCAGATAAGTAATTGCTTTTATATATTAACCACTACCGAATCAAAAGTTAGTAATCTTATTTAATGGTTATCTATTCATGATGGATAAACTTATTTTTAGAAGAACAGAACACATGCATAAACTTCACCCTATATAGAAGATAGATCAAATCACAACCACATCAATCACACTGCCTTTAGGTGGTATTGTACTTGTCAGAGAAGGGTTCCCATTACCGAAGCTTTAAGCTGGAGAGGACAGGAGAAAGGGTTAACAAACTAGTACTAGCTATCAATATCCCACCTAGTACTTTGCAAATGCTCATAGGCTACAGTGACCGAAAGTCGATAGCAACGATGAATGGAGCGTAGTGTAGAATTGAGTGTTTAGTGTTACCAGTGTCAAAAATATATAACGCAAGCCTTTAAAAGTTTGTACTGTTTGTTTATTCTCATGTAATCTATTTATTTCCAATATGCAGCAACTGATTTGTTTTATATTTAACTGTTGACAACACAATCGAAATTATTGTAATCCTTACCTTACAAAAATACAATTTTATTGTGGTCGATGCGGTTACTAATGTTTACAAAATATTTTTGGTGCATAGGAAAACTTTTTAAAGCATAATATTTTACATGGATTCCATTATCATGAAAGTTCCGAGCTTACATCATGTAATTTATCATCTCTTCATGGACGATAGTACTTTATGTATAATTCCGTTAATAAGCAAGTAAATATTTAAACTTTCAATAATATGTTATCAAATAACTACCGGCCTGCTTTTCACGCGAGCTATATTTTATATAATATAGCGTGTATGTTTAACTAAGCAAGATACATTGAACCTTATTGATTTGTAATAACGGTAATTGATTGCTGTGGCTTCATCAAATTAGATTTCCTGTAAGAATGAAAAGAAATAAGGAAGGAAATAAAGCAAAAGTCATCATAAGTTCAGCTTATATTTGAACTTTATGGAATATTGGCGATTTAGATACTCTCTTATAACCACTTACTACCATGACTCTTCAAATAATAAGTTTATCTATTCTGTCATAAGGAAAATCGTAAACTTTTTGGTCATTTCATCGCCATTATAAAGTCAACCTTGATAGTTATTTTAGTAGAAATCAATACAGTAATACAATAGAGTAAACAAATACTTCTTACGTAAGTATTACTTTTACGTAGTTTCAAGAGATATATTGATCTTCTAAAATTCTTCCAATAACTGTCCCAGTTATGTTATAAGTGTAAAAATGCTATAAATATTGCTAAAACTATAAACTTGCTAACGAAATTATTACTATTAGTTAAAACTAAACGGATTATAGAAATGATAAACCAATTATTATTGGCAATTCATTATTAGTGGCAACAACAATAAGTTAAGAAACTTATCATCCAAAAAGATCTATAATTCTTGAACAGCAAATTCAGTTCGTAGAGCACCGAGTTTGTTAATAAAAAGATAACTTTCGTTGCATTTCCATAATTTTTGTGCATATTTAAGTTTACCTTAATATGATCTGCCTATTCAATTCACTGTAAAAAAGTAATACAAATAAGTTATGTGAAATATTGTTCAAGTCTAGGCTATAAATTGGGTTTCTATTTATTGGCAGGAAGCCGTGGCATTGCTTCTTACAATACAGCTATAATATCAAAAACTAGAGCCACTGATCAGTCCTAGAAATAGCACAGTCACATTCGTAAAAGAAGTTAGTAATTAGTAACCACTCACATAAATAAAACATGTTGACTAAACGTGCTTCCCTAGGAAATGATCACAGAACATGGCGATTTCTATGAATATATATTTTATTGTCTTAACAACTTCATGATCTTGTGTTTTAATAGTCGTTAGATATCACGTATAGCTAAAGGAAAGAAAGAGGAAAATCGTGCATTTAAAATGTACAAAAAATATCAAAATATCAGTGAGATTCTAAAGAAGCTAAAGTAAATGAAATTCTCAACAATAATTAAATTTAAATCACTAGATTTGTTTTGTAGAAATACTTTAGGAGTATAATCTGAATTCTAAATTTATTACATCAACTGAATCGACTCTTTACAGAAGTTATACGCATAATATTAAAGATTGTTATGAAAAGATTATTCACCGTTACGTAATTCAAATTAGTATTTAATTATTATATTTGTGTGAATAATGCTGACTCCCTGGTATGGGTTATTAGCTTTCAATTGTATTATTTCTTAAACATTTAATGAGAATTAATAATTTAACCATTTACCTTGAAGTACATTAATTTATAAAAGTTTAAAAAGGAGCAATCAGACTTAAAAAATAATAGATAAGTTCGTCGTCCCAAAATGTATTATATGCTTTTATAACATGCTAAAAATAATGTTACGATCGCCAGTCTAAATTTCAAGTTTGATACATAAATACTTACTTTTTTCAGTCATTCCAAATATCAAAAAGACATCATCCATTCAACTTCAGTACCTGTTTGTCAACTTTACCACAACACAAGTAAATCAGTGATCGTAATTGAAGTCACGTTTCATCCGCTTTTTCATAAACACATCGGCGTCACTGCTCAATGAACTAAATAAGCGGCTTTGACAGTTCGCGCGTTCGTCGATGGCGAAGACCGAGCCGAGCGTCCACCGTCCCCGCCGTCGAAATATTCACTGGCAGACTTTCCCAGTTTCCCTGTTTCCCAAGCTACACACGAAACAACCCTCGGGATAACTCGGTCAAGTGAAGAACCTTCACACAGTAACACGGCGTAACATAATAGTACTTCGTTAGCATAACCCCCGCCGGATTTAGCTTATGTAAATAAGTACCATACAATTTTTACTGTTTCCGCTCGATCTAAGTTGCTGCCACGCCACTTACCGACAAATCACAGGAAAAACAAATAATATTTTGCTGACTGTCAGCTAATGGAACGGGAGGAATTACTTCGGAAAATTACTTATCAATTGATCAAGCGCAGCTGTTATTTTCTATCGTTTTCTTGCGGGAAGGTTAAGTTGCACTTCAGTACCTATCTTAAAGTCTTTTAGTGTTTATGTTATAGACGGCCCACGGTTAATGCGATTGTATTCGTTTCAATATTATTATCATTATTTATATGATCAATGATATAACAATTATAAACCTATGAGGAAATGTATCTATGTTTATACCTATAATTATAATAAAATGAAAGGTTGGCGTGATGGTACATTGCATAATTTTGCAAAAAAAATGTTCATGGGACAAAATAAATAACAAATGAAGCTTCCATCATTTTTTGAACTTTATTTCTCTCGATTGTTCTGTCTGTTTTAAATCTCAGCAATACAAAATTACTGAATTGAATTATAAGGATTGAAAATATGTTTATAATCCGTATCTTGAGTTAATATTTTATTGCTGAAATACGATCTACTCTTTGGACATTAATTATATTTTAACGCTATTCTAAATTTCCCTTATCGGCAAAAATATTATTTCGTCGCTTATCTGATTGATTGATTGCAATTGATTTTAAACCTTAAAGACAAAGAAACGATTCGTTTTTTTATTCAATAATACAGCAATATATGTTTGTTAAGCGACCAATGGAGGAGTTGACTCTATTTAAGACGTTAAATCGTAATTATAATGAAATTTGTAAATTTTTAGCAATATAAGTTTGTCGAATCTATAACAGTAAAAACGATTTCTTTTCGTATTTTAAAAGTTTTCTTTGAAAAAATAATAATTTTCCCAATTTAGTTAAGAAAAAATAATTATTAAATTATATCACAAAATATTTGTGATTAGTTTATTGGTATGACATTTTTAATAATTTCTTTATATATAAAATTCTAGCAGGTGTCTGCTTAGATAATAAAAATATTATAAAAGTTTTTTGAAGGCTAAGTCTTTCTGGTTTTTTTAGAGAAAATAATTGGTTGTCTGTAAAGTCGGTTTACGGACGATAATTTTACGTGATAACGTCATGAAAAAACAGTGATGAAAAATTGCATACTTTTATGAATTCAATTAATTATTATCACTAAATTATCAATAGTTTGTATAATACAAAGTAGGAGTTAATTGAAAATTACATATGCAAATAAATGTTAATTTTTTTCGATAAATTAACATTTATTTGCACTCGTTAATTCAAATTATTTAATTTTTAATCTTACATTAATAGCTACTACGTACGATAATTTTTTTCATAAAAAGCAGTTGACTTTTTATACGCTCGTTTATTAGGTCATAATAATTTTTTGTCAAAATTGTAATATTACCTATTGTCACTGCACTTGCCGACCGATGCTACTTTTTTTAATAATCAAAAAACAAATATATGCCGATGGAGTGCAAGAGAGGTAGATGCGTCACAAACCGAACGCTTAGGCCAATCGTGCCTCTGTATCGCTTGTTCCGAACCGTCGCTTGCACGCTCGGCTCAGGCGGCACGTGACAATGAAGATAGATGCATCACAAGCCGAACGTTTAAGCCGATCGTGCCTCTCTATCGCTTATTCTGCCCTCTCGCTTGCACGTTCGGCTCAGGCGGAACGTGACAATGAGGTACGAGACAATGAGTCATGCTTTTTCGAGCGTGCAGCAGGCGTTTATCGAGACGTTATAACATGAAAAATATCAATCGGTCTCAGTAAGTTTATAGTTTAATTTAATCTAAGTTTAACTTTTTATTGCAAGTAAGGGTTATCTTAATTGTTATTACGAATAATCTGTTACGAGTGGTATAGTTTAGGTTGCTTTTTCCATGGCCTACTCTATGTCCTTCTGGCCACGAGATTCGATCGCAAAGTCTGATGTATTTTCTTCGCGTGTAAACAACCTCAGCAATCTTTTTTGTACTCATACCCATATGGTTTCACAACTTATATCGTTAACAAAGAAGCACTTTCGAAAGAATAGCAAGAAATTTGACAATATCCTCAAGCATCGGTTCTGACTAGGACAATAAGGCCTATGCGATATGTTGTTATTTCGCCACATCTACGCGAACAAAGTCACGGGAGCGTAGTGTTCTTATAAATTCGACGATTACGTCGACAATCTCCCAACAAAAACAGACGCTCTAACATTTAGTTATTTATTCTCTTTATGGAGTTTGCTACACATCGATCGGCTTTATATTGAAATTTAATTCATTTCACCGCTCCGTATGCTGCTTTCGGAGTCCCAACCACATACCAAAAGACCCAATTCAAAACCTCCAGAGCATGTCACCGACGTGGCCAGTCACCAACTTAGTTACGTAGACATATTTAAGGCGCTCAGCAGGGTTCGCACTCACTATAGAAAGGAAAATATTTTGGTTTTTATATATTTTACATTTTGGTCGCTTGATCAAACGTTGATAAATGTTGATATTAAAGAGCAACTACACGAACAATCCCTAACTAATAAATAATAAATAAATAAATATTGGACAACATTACATGCATTGTTCTGAACCCAAGTAGTTAAAGCACTTGTGTTGTGGGATTCAGAAAACCACGGTATCACAACACTCAGACCCGTACTAATATATTTTACTAGTTTTCTTTTTTGACCTAGCCTTACCTTACCGTGAAAATCAGTATGCGCGCCACTCGACCACGGAGGTCGGTAAATAAGACATGCTTAATGAAATCGCGGAATATGCGATCTTATAATCTTAAGAGTTTACCCAACAACTTTTAATACTCAGCTGGCATATATACCTACTGTTGTAATAGAGCCGTCTTTCCTTCAACATATTTACGACCAGCATATATTTTTATTTGACATAAATAATTTAATTACAACTGTCATTAACCTCAAATCTTATGGTACCATAAATGTAATGTTAATTCACTTGACACTCCCAGTGGTTTATTTTAATTAAATAATTTATTTCTTTAATTAAAACCAAATCTAAACGACACGCTTTGCATAAAAAGAAAGCCCTAATCCATTATGTAGGTAGTTGATGTTCACAGTACCCCTTAAATATTTGAAGAAAAACACTCCGACTCGTTTAGAAGGTCACCTCGGACATGAGTGAAGCAGCCCTGCTGCGTGGAGAATATTCAAATCACGGTATAGCTCGAACCGCGGCTAAGTAAATTGCGTACGTGGCTGGAACAATGCCGAATGGGCCATCGCCCTTCTCCTACAATATGTGTGCCTGCTACTAATACATACGCGTTATTTTATTACGTCTATACAAACAGTGCCCACAAATGCATTTATTTCGATAAATAATAATAATTTATTGAAACACAGGAAGCTGAAGTTAACTGCCAATTATTTAACAACAGCAGGGCAGTGCCGGATTTACCATAGAAGCTGAAAATACTAATCAGTAAGTAAGTTTATAGTTTAATTTAATCTAAGTTTAACTTTTTATTGCAAGTAAGGGTTATCTTAATTGTTATTACGAATAATCTGTTACGAGTGGTATAGTTTAGGTTGCTTTTTCCATGGCCTACTCTATGTCCTTCTGGCCACGAGATTCGATCGCAAAGTCTGATGTATTTTCTTCGCGTGTAAACAACCTCAGCAATCTTTTTTGTACTCATACCCATATGGTTTCACAACTTATATCGTTAACAAAGAAGCACTTTCGAAAGAATAGCAAGAAATTTGACAATATCCTCAAGCATCGGTTCTGACTAGGACAATAAGGCCTATGCGATATGTTGTTATTTCGCCACATCTACGCGAACAAAGTCACGGGAGCGTAGTGTTCTTATAAATTCGACGATTACGTCGACAATCTCCCAACAAAAACAGACGCTCTAACATTTAGTTATTTATTCTCTTTATGGAGTTTGCTACACATCGATCGGCTTTATATTGAAATTTAATTCATTTCACCGCTCCGTATGCTGCTTTCGGAGTCCCAACCACATACCAAAAGACCCAATTCAAAACCTCCAGAGCATGTCACCGACGTGGCCAGTCACCAACTTAGTTACGTAGACATATTTAAGGCGCTCAGCAGGGTTCGCACTCACTATAGAAAGGAAAATATTTTGGTTTTTATATATTTTACATTTTGGTCGCTTGATCAAACGTTGATAAATGTTGATATTAAAGAGCAACTACACGAACAATCCCTAACTAATAAATAATAAATAAATAAATATTGGACAACATTACATGCATTGTTCTGAACCCAAGTAGTTAAAGCACTTGTGTTGTGGGATTCAGAAAACCACGGTATCACAACACTCAGACCCGTACTAATATATTTTACTAGTTTTCTTTTTTGACCTAGCCTTACCTTACCGTGAAAATCAGTATGCGCGCCACTCGACCACGGAGGTCGGTAAATAAGACATGCTTAATGAAATCGCGGAATATGCGATCTTATAATCTTAAGAGTTTACCCAACAACTTTTAATACTCAGCTGGCATATATACCTACTGTTGTAATAGAGCCGTCTTTCCTTCAACATATTTACGACCAGCATATATTTTTATTTGACATAAATAATTTAATTACAACTGTCATTAACCTCAAATCTTATGGTACCATAAATGTAATGTTAATTCACTTGACACTCCCAGTGGTTTATTTTAATTAAATAATTTATTTCTTTAATTAAAACCAAATCTAAACGACACGCTTTGCATAAAAAGAAAGCCCTAATCCATTATGTAGGTAGTTGATGTTCACAGTACCCCTTAAATATTTGAAGAAAAACACTCCGACTCGTTTAGAAGGTCACCTCGGACATGAGTGAAGCAGCCCTGCTGCGTGGAGAATATTCAAATCACGGTATAGCTCGAACCGCGGCTAAGTAAATTGCGTACGTGGCTGGAACAATGCCGAATGGGCCATCGCCCTTCTCCTACAATATGTGTGCCTGCTACTAATACATACGCGTTATTTTATTACGTCTATACAAACAGTGCCCACAAATGCATTTATTTCGATAAATAATAATAATTTATTGAAACACAGGAAGCTGAAGTTAACTGCCAATTATTTAACAACAGCAGGGCAGTGCCGGATTTACCATAGAAGCTGAAAATACTAGATTTAAAAATCTAAAAATCCCACGTTTTTCAGTGACCAAAAAAGAATAAAATAACCCGGCGGGGGGGGGGGGGGGGGGGGGGCAAGGGGCCACTCAAAACGTGGGGGCGCATGTTACTTATGGAGATGTAATGAGATGTATGATATGCATAGATGTTGAGAGTATTTGTAAAGATGCGCCGGGTTATTTTATTCTTTTTGGTCACTGAAAAACGTGGGATTTTTAGATTTTTAAATCTAGTATTATTATTTTATTCTTTTTAATTATTAACTCAACGAAGTAACCATGTGTTACGCAACAATCGGATAAGCCTCATACAAAAGTGAAAGTTGCCGAAAGTTGACCTGAAAGTGCACCTAGAAAGTTGGCCTGAAAGTGCACCTAGAAAGTTGAAAGTTGTTTAAGCGTTCATTGTCATCGGGTTCTGAGCTACCCTGAAAGTTTCAACTCGCTAGGTAGTCGGGAAGTGCCTCAAAATTGAGATACAAGATTCCAACCGGACAGACAAGACGACAGACAAGAAAGTGACCTAAGAAAAACGTGGGAAAAGCTGAAGCTTAGGGCGGCAAAATTTGCCCAGAAAATTGGTACAGAAAAAATATAAGTAATAATGCAGTAAAAACAAGCTTTGCTTTTCTTAGCTCAAAAATATACCCAAAAAGTAGTAAAAAAATCTTGAAACTAGATTATTCCCTAAAAAAGGAATTAACGTTATTGTGAACAGTGAATCTAATTATAGAGGTCGGTAGGGGCGGCAAAAATTTTATAGCTTTGGGGCGGCAAATGTGTAAAGTCAGCACTGCAGCAGGGTGACCTCCTATTGAATTTAAAAACAAAGTTGGTTCGTCAAATATTTGTTTTCTGTAAATGTATGTGCAAGACAGAATATAATGAACATTGATTTAAATTGTAGTAATATAGAAGTTAATGATTATGAAACATAAAATATTATTTCTTATCTGTAAACAATCTGTAATACCGACGTCCGTCCTAATGTAAGCAACAATTGACAACTTAATCATTTATTGTCAAAATATGGTACAACAAGATGTTAAACAATATGAAATTATCCACATATTTTTTTAATAAAAAAATATGTGGATAATAATAATAAATGATTTGTTTTGTATTTTTAATAAAAAATACAAAACAAATCATTTAATTATAAAAATTATATATAATTAAATTTATTATATTACTTAAACTATTTCAAAAATATATCACGAATTTCGATATTTTTTTTTCTAATTTATTAGGTGGAATAATAATTATTTTTAACTCGCGCATATTATATAACAGAACATAAAATATTTTATTGTCGAGTACGATTTAGTATCCAGTGCCTCAATTGCGTACGCGTCATTTACTTCATAATTCAAGTATTAAAACTTTTTTATACAGTTATAATTCACATTCAATTTAACTAAGTATGAAATAAATTCAAAGAACCTATTATTTAACCCGCTGCATGTTATCTATTGAAAAATAATAAAATTACAAATTATTAAGTACCGTTGTCACATGTGGAGAGGCGACGGACCACAACTATAGTTTGAGTTTTTAGATACGAATGTGATATGTACGCTGACATCTTTCCGGTTGATGCGATGATTTGAATTCACAATTGACGAAATACCATCCCTCCATTTCAATATCCGGTTGTGTTGTAACGGTTATCAGCGACAGAGAGCAAAGATGCATGGTTAAAAAAGGAAAGCCATCGTCAAATAAAACTTCTCTTTGTAGTATTTCTACAGGAAAGTATGGTTAGTGTATACTTAGGGTAGGGGAACGGAGTGAAAGTTGCCAATACGTTAAAAAAGTGCCACACTCGTATCAAAGAGTAAATAAATACTACGTACTATTATGTGAACGACCAATCGGAAACCATTTGGGCCGGTTTTACGCTTGAACATTTTAATTAAGCAATCGAAATAATTTACCATGCAATAGATCATTGCTCTCTAACAAACAACTAAAAAGATGAACTACCAACTTCCAACTACCTACATAATGAATAGAATGTCCCGGGCAAACTTGAATCGTCCCAAAAGTTGCTAGATGAATATCACAAAACTTGTAGAACTTCATCGCTCTTGCTGTGCTAACGAGCTCTCGGACGCACTCTGACAGGAGACATATTACGCTATAACAAGTGTGTATTAAGAAGGAATGCTCCCTTAGCTTATTCTTCATGATTTTGCAAAAAAAATCTCTATTTAAATAATACAAATAAACTACATTGTTTAAACGTAATGCTAAAGAGATGCCGTCGATCTTTGAAGATCAAACTATATCTTAAAACTATCGGATTTTAACGCTGTCTAAGCAAACGTTCGACAATATTTTGTAGCAGACCTATTATATTTAGTTCAGTAATATGCTAACCATGCCTTTACAGTTTGTTCACACGGTGTGTTCTCTTCTTGTGTTTTTGACGTCATCAAAATCGTTAGCATAAAAGTACCTGTGGGAGTGATTTTAATTTGTGCTATATATTGTATACGATACAAATCAAGATTGTTTTATTTAGTTATTTAATTGTCACTACGATTACTGTAAACTACTGAGTCTACTACCAGTTTGAAAATTAGCAGGCCCTTCCGATAAGATCTGGCGAAAGAAACTCAGACGGTGACCGACCTCCATCTAACTTTTGTTATTTTCAAAAAGAGCTAACTACATCACTAGGCCTTACAAATGTCAGGATTAAATATAAAATATGCGCAAATATCCGTAAAAAGTTCATTATTAGAATATTCTAAGTAAGTTACAAAGATGAGAAATCAAAATTAATGAGTCCAGCCACAATTCACAAGTTTTACATATGAACGTAATTCGTCGCCCAATTATTACATTAGCTAAATAAAATAACTAACAAGATAATTCAGTATGAAATTAAATTTAAAGAAATGGAATCAACATGAAATAGTATGTAATTTTATAATATTAATAATGAAAATCACAAGTTTATGTTACATTGCATATCAAAGAACATTTATAATATAATGACGTGCATAAATAACTAGACACTTGTATTTGTACATCTGCTTCTATTTGTAGTCATTAATGTATTTATGTGTGAACAATAAAGTATATTCCTTTATAAACGATAAAATCATTCGCAAATTTCATTAAAATCAGTTTTATTTTATACATGATAACTTTATATGCATGATTAAATAAACGTTCCTTTGATTTTATGAATTTCATCATTAGTCGACAAATGATATGAAATGTTTAGGAAGTTATGTCGTCTATGTAAGTGGCTAGTTATGTCGCCTTGTCAGTTTATAATATTCAATTAATCAAGCAATCGATGATATTGATATTATAATTATATTTCTTTGCACTGTCACGTTCAGTTTTTATTTAAAAAATAACGAACTAATTCTTCATGTACATTTGAGCTGTATAGAGAAACGACGGTTTCAGAGTGTCCTGGTTTGTTTATTACCTTTATTATTATTAAACATTTTAATAGAATAACTTTGTAGTTATTATATTAAAATACTTTAATGACCGATCAAGTGAAATTGATACACGCAATATAAACAAATTCATAAATTGAATGTTATATGAAACTTCGAACGCGTAAAGTTAGTATCAAACCTGAGAGACGGAAATCGCAAAACTTCTGGAGACTTTATCTCTTTAGGTATGTGCTAACGAGCACAGTTTAGCTCCTTCGTCTCAGCCACAGTCTGACTTATATCCAATACATTTCGACCTGCCCTTAATTCTGTACTATTACTATTCCATATTATATTACGGTTATACGAGTAGTAGTAGCATACAAGCTGATTTAATCCTAAAAATCTTGCTCGCTTGATCAAGCTTGCTTCGTCGAAGTGATGAATTTAAAAAATGATTCTTTTTTTATTTATTCAGTTGCTTTTAAATAGTATCAAGAAGCGGTATCATACTTAAAGCTAAAATGTATGTACGTATGTAGATAAAAAAAAAATATAGTTATTATCAGTCATCTAATTTCCCTACAGACTCAATAAAAACGCTGCCACCATTGCTGTAAGAAACTGCACTGAAAATTAATGTAGTTGGATCGGAATGGCCTCCCAATTTCCGAACTGATAGTAGAATCTGTAGTATACAATGTAATCGTAGTGAGAATTTATTAAGTAAATAAAATGAAAAATTAAATAATTTGATTTATATAAAATTTTCACAATTAGGAATAGTGCAGTCATTGAAGCATTATTGCTCCGAATTTTTTTACTGTGAACCGAATTGTATACAATTTTGGAATTAGATTCATCTTACCCTTAACTTCAAAAGTGAAAATGATTTGAACTCCGCAACCACCCTGGGGGTGGTTGCCACCCCTTCTCGGAGGTGAATTTTATTTTTTGCAAAATAACGTCGGATATCGATAGAAGGCCTAATTTTAAGCAAAAAATCGTCTATAAAGTTTTTCAAAAATCCCAATAGTAATCGAGTTATTGGCAATTGAAAATTCGCAATTTTTTCACGTTTTTCATCGGTTTTTTGCAAATATCTCCAAAAATATACGTTTTATCGCAAATTTTATACATAACAAAATTGTAGCAGGTAAAACAATGAACAATTTGGCTTTTTATAAAGTATTGTAAGTGCAATATTAAGCTAGATATTAAAGCCGTTTTTTATTTTGTCTGAAATTTAATCGATGTGGTCACTGCCATCTAGCGGCGAGCAGATGCATTTTATGCATTCTAATATAAAAGGGTTTTGTAGTGCTTGAAATAAGCTTTAAAATGAGCACTATTAAAAGTCTTTTGCACGTAAAATAAGTGAGTGCCATTTCCACTAAAATTAAAATAAATCGTATTCCGCCTAGAATTAACTTTATTATGAAGAGTTTGATGGATAGTATCAGTTTGGCTGCTTCAGGACACATATTTTTCAAAAAAGTCACGATTAAAGAAAAAAACAAAATTTCAAATTTTAAAAAAACCCACTTTTTTTTTCATAATATCTCAAAAATGACGACAGATACGTATAAAAGAGTACGAATTAAAAATTTAGGTATTTTTCTGACAAACAATTTGGTTTTTTTGTTTTTTCTGTTAAACAAAAATTGACGGAGATATGATTGTTTAAAGAGCGCGTGGCAGCGCAATCACAGCCTCTCTTAAGCCCTTTAACCCTTCACCGTTTTAGAAAAAGGTTTTTTACTATATATTGCAATGAAGGATGTTGTAGCTCTCTTAATTACCTTTACAATGGTTTTTTATAAATTGTGAAAGCATGAAAATTGAAGGAGTTATGGTCCAAAAACTTATCATATTTTTTTCTACTTAGTAACTGAAAATTTCGGAGTGTGAATATTTGGAGCAATGTGAAAGTACGCAGTATAATAGAGACCCACAACTATTGTAATGTGTATATATATACATAATATGGCTCATATATTTTGGAAACGTAGGCATGAATACATACCAACGTTCTTATATGTATATATAACACATTTGAGTGACGGGGCCAACGAAAAAGCCATGTGATCAGCTGTGCGAGCACTGTTTATTCTTTATAATGTGACCAGTATATTTCCGTCTGCAACTGCTGAAAATGATTTTTTGCAACTGCAAAAAAGGATGTGGAGCGTCTTGCGGAACCTGTGGAACGTGCAGTGGAGATAACTGCCAAAATAGCCCTCCAATTCAGCCAGGAGATGTTGAATGTGACAGCGACTCCGACATTGAGTCATGATTAATAATATTATATTTTAATAATAATAGTACAATTTTATATAATTTATAAATATTTTATTCAATAAATGGCAAGTTTTTACTCTAAATTAAATTATTTTTAAATATGTAATCATTATATATTTACTGTTTTAATTTAAGGGTACTTTTAAGGGTAGAAAAGCTTAAGAATGTGATAATCATTTTCGAGAGTGTGAAATAATATTTAAATCCTTATCATTTTATCAAAAAAAAAAATTTTTTTACAATTTTTTATCAAGGGGTAGTTTTCAAGGGTTGAAAGGGGGTTAAAATTTGATAATTATTATAGAGAATATAAGATATTACTTACTCTATACTTACATCTTTTTATGTCATACCAAAGTATTTTTTTGTGATTTTTTCAATTTAGGGGTTGTTTGCAAGGGTTGTAAGATTTTCAAGGGGTTGAAAATGATTTTAATATGAGGTAATTATGTTAGAAAATACTTTACAATTTCACCACTTACTATTAGACATGTTTTCTAGCGATAAAATGGATCAATGTCAATTTTTCCATTAAGGGGTTGTTTAGACCCCTTAAAAGTAATAGGCGGAGCTCAGATCATTTTCACTTTTGAAGTTAAGGGTAAGACGAGCATAATTCCAAAATTCGATGCAAATCGGTTCACAGTAAAAAAATTCAGAGGTAAGACCCTATTTTTCGCTTCAATGACTGCACTAGAACGATTGGTGCGATATTGTAAAGGTAGTAGAAAATATATGACAACCATTCCCTTAGTCATCCTGTAATCACGACTCCTGTAGAGACGAAACGTCTACTACTACGGATTAAATATAAAATAAATTATGTGCAAAATCCGTAAAAAAATGTTTTATTCTAATCACTGAAAAGTATTTAAAAAAATAAAGTCATTAAATGGTTAATTAGGTCACCAATACATAACAAGCGTAAAATTTTAAATAATATACAATATAATCTTGATTGATTAGAGAAGATAAAGTCCAAATACTGAACAAAAAGGAATGTCCATAAAAAAGCGCCGCACGCTATAAAATCATAAACCATAACTTCGTCGTAGAAAGTAACAAAATTGAGTTTTTCATTGTTTTAAGTAAGTTTGCATTACGATGTGCTTGATGATATTTTTACGATGTCGCCGTAAATTGCCTTAGTACATGCATACAATGTGACACTTCATTATTTTATAAGATAATTCAATATGTGAGTTGATTATATTTGAATCAAGACGATAAAATGCCCACAACATCTATGCATTTGCAAGACAAATGACTGCTGCCTACATCATGAGACGTAAAAAGTTGTTTTCTGCAAAGTTGTTGAATGAAATTCGTTAAAAGAATTGCTGGCACAGTAGGATAGATTAAAATAATATGTAACGAAGAGAGTGATATAATTTTGTATATCTTGTTTTATATATTTGACTATAACACACACACACACACACACACATTATTCTGCAGATTAAGCACTTGTGTTATGAAAACACCTAGACCCCAGTCAGTGAAAATTTTGCCAGTAGACCATTGACCCGTCCGTGTATCCGGAGATTGAAACCGGGACCATGGTGTGGCGTCACCATAAAAACTTATTGCAAACCACTACTTCACCAAGATCGTTTGTAATTTATTTTTTTCTAAATAAACGCATACAAACTACTACAGGCTTTGTAGATAGTCAACTTAGTGGATATGGCTTATTCCCCTTGACTGTATTTTCATCAAAAGGGAAAGCCTGTACTTCTGCTGTGGGGACACTATAGGCAAATGATAAAATAGTCAGCTTATTAACTTATAAGCTATTTCATGATTAACGATGATTTCCCAAGGAAGCAAATACGATGTGGCGACTGGCGATGTGGCGACTACCTACTACTTGGCATCATAAACAAGTGACGACGTTTTGTTGTGGCGACTTGGTGACGTTTCGACGTGGAAACCTTGAGACGGAGTAGCTAAATTGCGACAAACATTATTGGGAGACGGGATATAAAAGATAATACCTTGGCCTTAAGCCTGTGTCCTATCAAGTTGTAAATTGGTAGCAAAGTCAGATTCAGGAAATAGATACGCAAGATTTATTTCTGGGCTAAATTAGGTGTGTGTATTATATATTCAATTTTAATTATCTATAAGTACAGAAACTCGTTTATGAGTACAAAACTAATAAAGAAAGTCCTGATTTAATAATTAAAATAGAAAATATACAAATAAAAAAAAGAAACGCATAAAAAAAGAAAAAATCAACATTCACAAACATGCATTGCATTCTAATCAAACCTTGTCCAAGCAAGAGGTTGACTCGATATTACCTGAGGGAAATTAGCAAGCACTCTCGGGCACAACACAACACGTCGTCGCCATCGGTGATATAAATTTAGTAGTTTTTCAAAAACAACAATGAACAGCAAATCACTTTGACAAAATTAAAGAACCAATTGTATTTAGTTTTTACACTTAAGAGCACATTACACGTTTAAATAAAACAACTTTTTAACGGATATTTGCGCATACTTTATATTTAATCCTGACGTTCCAACTCTTGGTGGTGGTCATACATTACCTTAGTCATCCTGTGACGGCTCCTGTAAAGGGACTAAACGTCAGGATTAAATTAAAATTATGTGCAAATATCTGTTAAAAAGTTGTTATTTGAACTTGATCGATGTATAATGTGAATTCAAGTTTCTATCCATATCAATGATACAAACACTAAAGAAAATCAAAACTTCGTTGGAACCTGGGCACTGTTGTGGAAAATTCGAAAAAGTTTAATAACAGCGTTTTACACAATTGTATGATATTTGTATATAGTCTGAGGATAATGATATTTAATAAAATAACTTATAATATTTCTAAAACTTAAAAAGCACATTTACGCCCTTGTTTCATCGGAGGTGCGGAATATTAACAACCACTGTGACAGAGAGCTTAAGAAAACTCATTAGTAAGAATGTCCCAGCAGGTTGTGGGTGACTTTATTAAGATGGCGACAACATTTCTGTTGTTCAATATTAAATCCTTATAGCAAATATTAACCACAGAATGTTTGTTCTGAGTGATTTTAGCCTAGTTTTTGTATAAAATATAAAATATATTTTACGGATATCGAAAACACATTTATTTTCAAAGACTTTCATGTTAGAAATCATTCTTTATTTTCGTATTTTTATTTAATTTCGATGTTTTGAATAGCAAGAATCATGTTCACATGGTAATACCTTTTTAGCTATAGTTATTAGCCAATATTCCTTCCAAAACTATACTTATACATATACTTCTGAAATATTCTCCAATGTAAGTTGAATCGGTTAATTTCTAGACTATTCTTTAGTTTTTGATATGACTAAATTTTAATATTTAATATATATAGAGCCAGGAATTGTAACTTGTAAGAAAATTTTCAACCGCTGTTGTTATGACCCTGTTTGTTTTTATGGGTGCCAGCTGTAGGACAGCCGTCCCCGGTTTATTGGCAGCCGTTTTATCAAGATTGTACTTCGAAGGAAGGTATCAGATGAGACGTAAGCGCGAACTCCGTAATAGCGAAAAAGCATTTGTGCCCGAGCAGTAAACCCTTTGTCAATTATATTTCTTTGCCGAATTCTGGTGTAAGGTCAAACGATTCATTTGTTGAACACCCAAAATTATAGCAAAGCTACCGAGGTATATACGAGTGCCATACGTAAATTTAAACACACATTACTATTAGAACTGAACTTATTAACTGTCACAAAATAATACAATGTAATGGAATGCAACACAAAAAAATATACTTTAAGTACACTAAAAGTAAGAATAAACACTGTACAAAAAATAAAAATAAAACAGGCAGGTTTTAAGCGGTCTCGTCGTTGAAACGGTTCATTTTCGTCTGCATCCGCTTTATTTGCGTCGACATTTTCTAGATATGTCTTACCTATACAAACTTATGCACAACCACGTTGACAGTCCTATGTTGATTAATAAGTTCGCGTCTAAAATTCCCTCAGGAATACCGAGAAATCCTTGCAGACTATTTAAAAATAATTGGTGCAGAACAAGATTGGTTCGCAGTTGTTCGCTTGGCTCGTCTGTACAAGGATTAAAGTAAGAAATACCTTGACATTCATTTTCAAAGCCTTTCCAAGTGTATAAAGTTAGTTCAAAGTCACGTACCCTAAACTTTTCATGTATACATGTATGTACATATGTGTATGTATGCGTGTGTATATGTGTATGTACGTATATAAATATGTATACATTTATTATTATTCATTTTATTTTATGTCACGACTTTCACGTTTTTTATACTATAAAATTTACATAGTACCTTAGGTTTGTAAATTGTTTTTTTTTTTAATTTGAATGATGACCTTTCTAGTTATTTTCCTCAATATTGTTCTTTATTTTTTTTTACAAGTTTAGAGAAATATGTTCATTTTAATGTTCTTAAATTTTAATTGTTACAGTGCATGCATGTTACAATTGTTACAACCTACAATTGTTAGTGCAATTAGCCCTAAGTAATTTATTGTTAATTTTTTTTTATATGAATAGTAATACTGTAACTTATGTTAGTGACCTTTATAATAAATAAATAAAATATATATCAAGGGAGGGGCGTAATTATTTCAATAACTAGCTTTCCGCCCGCGGCTTCGCTCGCGTGGAATTCGGTTATATTGCGGTATAAAGCACAGCTATAAGAAAACTTCTCATTCCCATGGAAAAATCTATGAAGCGCGATGTAACGCTGGATACAATTAGTTGTTAAACCAAAACTGATAGGTTAGGTTAGGTTAGGTTAGGTTAGGTTAGGTTAGGTTAGGTTAGGTTAGGTTGGGGTAGGGGTGCAAGGTCGGATATAACCTCCTCGCGTGCCCAGTCCATTGTAGGTCCCACTTCACACGTGCGGTGGGAACGACAATGGGTCTTGGACCGGTGCATCCTGGGCGCCTTCGTATATAATCTTTTGGGGATTGCATACGAAGGTGGCTAATAATCCGACAACTGGGGGGGCTCGGTTGGCTGACCCGGGTAGCCTGGGTAACGGCAGCCGAGGAGGGGCAAACCGTAACCCCGTACATGGTGCGGGGCCGGGGGCTGTCATCCTTCGGGATGGGTGCCGTGAGGAAGAAAACCTCTGTAAAAAATCACTCCTCTCGGGCGGTGTCTGGTCCTAGGATCAGCTCCGGCCAACCCGCAACCCTGTACGTGGTGCAGGGAGTGGGGGCCGCCTCTTCGGTGGGGGCCGCGTGGAGATAACCACTCTAAAAAATCCTCAAAGGCCCGGCGCTGGAGTAACGTGGCGTCGGGCGCCCGTGCGCGGGTGGTTGGCGGAGAGCGTCAGCCCGCGAGCGACACCCTCGGGTACCTCCCGCCCCCCGAGGTGTAAGTAGGGTTACCCGGGTACAGGGGTCTCTGCCCGGGTGGACCGTCTTTTCCCCCACACTCGTGGGACTAGTATGGAGTTCTATATTAAAACAAATAAAAAACCTGTTGTCGTGGTGGAGCGACTTCAATCGCCAGCTTCTGGCGATGCTGTTGCAGAGGACATAGCTCTGAGTCCGGAGAAAAACGGAGCCGAAAATCTAAGTAGCATAGAAGAAGCAAGCTCTTGCATTTCTCGATGCCTTGAAAATGAAAAGCAGCATAACGAAGAGGCAGCAAGTGTAGTGTCAGCAACGGGTAGTAGCAGCACCATTACAACCCGCAGCAAATCGAGACTGGAGCGTGAGTGCACGCTCAATACACAAGGTGAGGCAGCCTTATCCAAGAATAAAACACCCTTTTTATTACCGGAGGTGGAAATGTCTTCAGACGAAGATTTTATGGACTGCGGGGCGGAAGCTGATATTACCAATAGCCGCCAGAAAAGGCTTGACGGACGCCCCAATACTGATGAAATGAATTCTGACTTTGAGGTCGATGTACCAGCGACGACAAAAACGCCTGCAAGTCGCAAAACAAATGAGGAATTTCGGCGGCAGCGGCCAACCGCTGGAGTTGTTGAAAGTATAAACTCGACGAGCATAAGTAACGATGACCGGCTGCCTAGGAGATCCGAAGCGGCTACTGCATCCTTCGATGACTTCGTCCAGACGATGACATCGGATGGACTCAAGGAAAAGGGTATGCACGATATCGAAGTACTGCTCGGTAACATCAAGAAGTCGAAAAACATCAAAGGATCTTGCCACAGGGCAATGGTCGATGCTGCAACTTCGCTCCGGGATATTATTGAGACATTCGCCACCCGTTTCCTGACTGAAGAAACGCGTCGCTTACAAGCAGACAACGCTCGGCTTCGCCAAGAGATGGACAATATGAGGGCTGAAATGAAGGCACTACGAACCGCTTTCTCAGAAAGAAATCGATCACCCCAGTCCCATGGTCTTAGAGAAGAGGCAGGCTTCAGCGAGGAACTTAAAAGATCGCTAATGGTATCGATAGGGGAAATGATAAATTCGCGATTAGCGAACATAGAGGAGCGATTGCCACCATCTAGGACGTCGCGTCCCCCTTTGGCAGCAAACCGGAAACAAGTCACAGCCGTGACAGCCTCGACTACGTCGCAAAAGAAGATTTCTTCGCAGTCTAAAGCGCAAACCGCTGGCCCATCCACGGATGTCACAGCAGTTCAACCGGTCAACAGATTGGAGACGACTTCTACTCCTTCAGAAGATTGGACTGAGGCGGTTAGCAGAAAGAAAAAGAACAAAAAGAAAAAACAGAAAGCAGCCGAAGCTACTACTAACACGCCGTCGCTAGCGTCAAAACCGCAGGCAACACCTAAGCCTGCCAGTAAGCAGCCTAAGGAAGTTAAGTCGAAAAACCCAAGAAAGCCTAAGAAAACCAAACTTAGGCCCCCGAACTCTTCAGCGGTTATTATCACTATACAGCCAGAGGCGGAGGAAAAGGGCGCTTCGTACGCTTCCGTTCTCACCAAGGCAAGGGAGGCACTTGCGCTAAGCGATCTTGGTATTGATGGTGTACGAGTTAGGCAGTCTGCAACCGGGGCAAGAATGCTACTTCTACCTGGCGCCTCTAGCGGTCCGCAAGCAGATGCTCTTGCCGGCAAACTGAAAGAAGTACTCGGAGACGTTGCGCATGTAATCAGGCCTACCAAATGTACAAGCGTACGTATATCAGGCCTCGATGACTCCATCACTAATGAAGACGTCCTGGCTGCAGTTGCTAGTAAAGGCGGCTGCCAGCCAGATCAAGTAAAGCTTGGGAACATCAGATATGGGCCGGGAGGAATGGGTTCTATTGTTGTACAATGTCCTATAGTTGCGGCAAAAGCAATAATCGATGCTGGTAGACTACTCGTAGGCTGGAGCTCAGCTCAGGTCCGTGCCATGGACCCTCTGCCCATGAGATGTTTTCGATGTATGGGGCTAGCCCACACTCGCCAGAGGTGTCCGGCAAAGACAGATAGAGGAGAGTTGTGTTACCGATGCAGTAAACAAGGCCACAAAGCTGCCGATTGCTCTGCCGAATTACACTGCGCCGTATGCGCCGAGGCACACCTACCAGCGGGGCACATCATGGGAGGCAGAAACTGCAGGCCCCCAGTCACAAAAGCTAAAGACTCGTCTCGGAAAGAGGCGTCGAAATCGCAGACGAAACGCAATACAGCGTTGCCGGAGGAAGTAGATTTGGATAAACAATGACCCAGCACAACCATACTAACTTCCTACAAGGGAACCTAAATCACTGCATTCGAGCCCAAGACTTATTTATGCAGGCGATGCTGCAGTGGTCCATAGACGTAGCTGTCATAGCGGAGCCATACTTCATACCTCCGCAACCGAACTGGGCTGGAGACCTCGAAGGCTTAGTTGCAATTGTGAATTCTTCTTCCGCTAGCGCTCCCCCTATGTCTATTTACGAAAGGGGACCAGGATATGTAGCGGCCATTCGAAGAAATGTAGCAATTGTAGGGGTCTACTTCTCTCCAACTAGAAGATTCTCGGAATTCGAAACGTATATGGAAGAACTTGGTGGTTTAGTACGTCGATTAGCTCCTAGACAAGTCATGCTGATGGGGGACTTAAACGCCAAATCGACGACCTGGGGCTCTCCGGAAAATAATGTCAGGGGTGATCTAGTAGAAAGATGGGCGGCAATCACTGGACTAGTCGTATTAAATCGAGGCACCGCCTACACATGTATCCGACGGAATGGGGGGTCCAGAGTTGACGTCACATTTGCCACACCTGCCACTGCAGAATACATCCAGGATTGGCGGGTAGTAAGCGACGAGAGTTTATCTGATCATGCCTATATTAGATTTAAATTCTCAGTCCCACAGCTTACAACGGAATCTTCAGACCCAGCGGCTAGATATCGAAAATTCCCACGATGGGCTTTGTCACGTCTTAGCAAGGACCTGGCGGAAGAAGCAGCAATTGTGCAGAGCTGGAATTCTGCTCCCACAACTGCAGGGATCGATGTACGGGCTGAGCACTTTCAAGCTTCCCTCACAGAAATCTGTGATACCGCTATGCCACGAGTTTCGCAGAAACCTCCGAAAAAAGCCGTATATTGGTGGTCTCCCGAAGTCGCTAGCCTTCATGCTGCCTGCACGCGAGCACGCCGTGCCCATGCGAGATGCCGCCGTAGACGACACTCGACCACGGAGGAAGCCCATCTATGGGAAGACTATCGTCGAGCAAAAAAGGCTTTACAGATTGGAATCAGCGATGCAAAATCTGAGGCGAGAGAAGAGTTTTTAGCGGAACTCAATAATGACCCATGGGGGCGTCCTTATCGATTAGTACGAAACAAATTAGCCCGCGCACCCCCCACTGAATCATTTGACAGAGAACTCCTTTCTGAAATAGTGACCGCACTGTTCCCTGGGAGGGATGAACACACTGCTCCCGCAATGACAGAGCTGGAATTGGAGGTGGAAGAGGATCAGGAAGTGGTTCCGCTAATCAGTGAGAACGAGCTAAAGGATGCTGTTGATCGAGCTTGTGCTAAAAATAAGGCTCCAGGACCTGATGGCGTACCTAGCCGTATTCTACCGGTGGCCCTTAAACACCTGGGAGATCGTCTGCGGGACATCTTCGACTCATGCTTTACGAGTGGCCATTTCCCTAAAGCATGGAAGAAAGGGAGACTAGTGCTACTGCAGAAGGAGGGGCGCCCACCTAACTCCCCTTCTGCATTCAGACCGGTCGTTCTACTGGACGAGGTTGGGAAGCTGTTGGAGCGAATTATAGCGGATCGTATAAACGAACACCTTAAGACGACTGGCCCGGATCTCTCAGACTCGCAATATGGATTTAGAACTGGAAGATCCACAATAGACGCCATATTAGAATTGCGACGAATCTCAGAAGAGGCAACATCCAAAGGTGAGAGGGTTTTGGCAGTATCTTTAGATATAGCCAACGCCTTCAACACTCTTCCTTTCTCGTGCATCGAAGAGGCCCTCAAATACCATGGTGTACCACAATATCTCAGACGCGTCGTCGCGAACTACTTGCGAGAGAGAGAGGTACTCTTTCTAGGTCACCGTGGAGAAATGTGCACCCGACGAATGTCCTGTGGGGTTCCTCAGGGCTCGGTGTTGGGCCCACTGTTATGGAATATCGGCTTCGATTGGATCCTACGTGGGTCCCAGCCATCTCATACAAAGGTCATTTGTTATGCCGATGACACTTTAGTTGTTTCACAGGGCAGCACCTACGAGGAAGCAGCTCACCGGGCGTCTACGGCAGTAACTCACGTTTGCGAGCGTATTGAACTCCTTGGTCTACAAGTTGCCTTGGAGAAATCCGAGGCTATTTTATTCTATGGTCCTCGTGGGAAACCACCACCTGGAGCCCACATTATGGTCAACGGACAAAGAATAATGCTGAAGGGCAATATCAAATATCTAGGCCTGACTTTGGACGCCAAGTGGAAGTTCGAAGAACATTTTCGCCGGCTGTCTCCAAAACTGATCGGGGCCGCTGCGGCACTGGGTCGACTGCTGCCGAACGTGGGAGGACCTAGTTCTAGCTGCCGTGAGCTCTACAGTGGGGTAGTCAGGAGTATGGCTCTATATGGAGCTCCTGTCTGGGCAGATATCCTGAACACGGAAAGTCGGAAACATCTTCGGAAAGCCCAGAGAGCTGTTGCACTCAGGGCTATTAGGGGGTACAAAACCATATCTTGGGGAGCGGCCTGCGCACTTGCCGGAACTCCCCCTTGGGAGCTAGAAGCCTCCGTATTAGCAGAGGCCTACAAATACAGATCTGATGCAAAGGCCAGGGGAGAGCGCCCGGCAATAGAGGAAATTCAGAGAATTCGGGAGCTGGCAACACAAAACATTGTGGAACGGTGGGCTGGAAGCATGGAAACGGCTGCATATGGTCGTAATACATTGGATGCTCTGCGACCCGTCCTCAAACGCTGGAGGGAACGCAATCACGGTAGCCTAACATATAGACTAGTACAGGTCCTATCAGGACACGGCTGCTTCGGGCGGTACCTGCACAAAGTAGCGAGAAGAGAAACTACGCCCCGCTGTCATGAGTGCGGGACTCAAGAAGACACGGCTCAGCACACTCTTGAGGTGTGCCCCGCCTTCGAGAGTCAACGTCAGACTTTGCAGTACGTAATTGGCTCAGACCTATCTCTGCCTAGCGTGATCGACAAAATGCTTAGCAGTGAGGATATGTGGCGTGCAATGGTTACCTTCTGCGAGGAAGTCATCTCGCAGAAGGAAACCGCGGAGCGGGTTCGTGAGGCAGACGCCCAGGCGGACCTTATTCGACGCAGACGCCAAGGGAGGCGGCGGAGGCAATACGCCAACTTCCTACTCCCACGACGTGGACAGCAGGCAGCAAGCCGGGTAGCTCGCCGCCAGCATAGCACGCCCACGTCTGACAGAGGAGATGCTCACGTGCGCTCGAGCATCTCCCATAACGCCAGGGGCCCCATAAGCAGGGCACACAGGAGGAGCCTGGTCAGCCGGGCCAGCCGCCGGGGTGGATTGTGGTAGTATGCGCAAGCGAATCCCACACCGCCCTGCAATGGCGGCGTTGAGTGCACCGTAGGGTTTTAGTGGGTAGGCCTCTGAGCACCCACTGGGCTTTCTCGTCGGGTGGGTGCTCAAAGGAGAGCCCCACATAACCCTGCCGCATACCCAGTGGCAGGGTATGCGTAAAGCATTTCCCTACGTAAAAAAAAAAAAAAAAAAAAAAAAGGTTAGGTTGGGGTGCAAGGTCGGATAGAACCTCCACGTGTGCCCGGCCCATTGTAGGTCCCACTTCATACGTGCGGTGGGAACGACAATGGGTTCGGGCCGGTGCATCCTGGGCGCCGTCGTATATAATTCCTTTGGGGATTGCATACGACGGCGGCTAATAATCCGACAACAGGGGGGGAGCTCGGCTGGCTGACCCGGGTAGCCTGGGTAACGGCAGCCGAGCAGGGGTATACCGTAACCCCGTACATGGTGCGGGGCCGGGGGCTGTCATCTTTCGAGATGGGGGCCGCGAGGAAGAAAACCTCTTTAAAAATCACTGAGGGGGGCTGCAAAGCCCATTCCGCTTTCGCGGTTGGCGAGGGCTCCGGGTCGGCGTCCCAGACTTATTCTGGATAGCGGCGACGCGGTTCGGGCTCGACCGGCGTCCCGGATAGTCCGGATAGCGGCGGTGCGAGCGTGGGCGACGGGTCCGTTTGCTCATGGTGGTCATGAGCAGCGGACAGGTGAAAATCTCACTAACCGTCGGCCAACCCGTTACCCCTCGTTGAGAGGGGCCGGGGGGGGTATGCCCTTAATTGGGTGACCCTGCGAGGAGAAAACCTCAATAAAAAACCCTAACCCCAAGTTTGCTGTCGCGAATTGGCGAGGGGGTGAGTGGCTGGTGGGGGACCAGTCTCTACACGGCAGCGGAGCAGGGAACCGGCGGCCCCCCTGCTTCGAGAACCATACGCTTGCCCAGGCATGGGGCCTCTACCTGGGTGGACCTACGTTGTCACCATACTCGTGGGATCAAATATGGATTCACTTAACTTAAAAACTAAAAAACCCTTATTGGATGATGGGGGGCCTATCTCGGCCGGAAGAGAGAGGGAGGAGCCGAGCTCGGGCGGGGAAAACGAGCAGACGCCTCTGGCGTCCGAATCCGCTGCACAAGCGAGAGGAGGCAGCATTTGCCAAGAAGAAAATGCACAAAATCCAGAGAGAAGTTGTGCAAAGGAATCTAAACCTAAGAAAGTGATTCGTTTGGTATTCGACTCTGAAAATGTCCGGTCTACTGCTTCAAGCAGCTGTGCGGATTATGAAACTGGCGGCGCAATGTCAGCAGATGAAGGAGGAAGGAGTTTGTCTGCTGCGCACTCACTTACTAGTGTCAACCTAATAGGAGACCTCAACAAACGGGTCACTCGCTCGGCCCGAAAGAGAATGCTGGATGGAACCCCATTGGTGAATCCAGACTCGGATGAAGAACCGGTAACTGCCGCTACGCCTAAGATACCAACCGCCCGGCGAGGTGGCTTCTCTGGAGCTCACTGCGGTGCTCCTAGAGCCAACAGTAGGACTGAGATCCAGGACTTCGACTACTTCCAGGGTGCCCCATTGGATGATTATTTAGATGATGCAGAAAACTGGGCCGGAGAACTCATGAATCCGGACCCGGAACCGGATGAACGCATGTCTTCGCCACCTAGGGCGGAGATATTAAACGCTGACGAGATGCGGACAGATGCAATGGCCAAACTATATGCCATTAGGGAGGTTTCGCATAAGTCCAAAAACTTGAAGGGTGGCTGCCAAAAAGTCTTTAAGGAGTCACTTAACACGTTAGAAGGCATTGTAGACCAATTGGCCAACAGAACAGTGACAGATGTCACTAAGAAGTTAATGGCGGACAATACACGCCTCAGCAGACAGCTGGAAAATATGGAGAGGGAACTGAAGGCTGTCAAAGCGGCATTGGAGGAGCAAAGACGCACTGGAAGACAAGAACATGTCTCTCGTAAAGCCTCTCCACCTAGGACCCTGCCATCCAGGCATGCTCCCAATGCAACACCAGACTCTGACTGGTTGGAGGAGCTAAAACGCTCATTGTTCGTCTCAATTGGGGAGATGGTCAATGTTCGATTAGCCAGCCTTAGTGAAAGGCTCCCGCCGGCTCCAGTTCTGAGACCGCCTCTCGCGGTAGACCAGAAAAAGAGTAAGGCCCCGGCTAAAACTCCTACGGTGACACCCAAAACGGCTAAGACCCGGTCTAAGAAGGCTTCTGGCACTATGCCACCGCCACCTCCACCCGCGGAACCTCGACTGAGTGATCGGCAGACTACGCCGGCTTCAACCTCGGCGGAGAAGTGGACCGAGGTGACTTACAAGAATGGCAAGATGGGTAAGGCGCAACGTAGAAAAGGAACCAGTGGTACTGGCCCCAATAAATCTGCTAGTGGACCGTCCTCTAAGGCTACGACAACTTCCCAGTCTGCACCAAAGAAAAAGAAGGCTAAAAACAAGAGGCTGACCCCTCCGCGATCTGCTGCTGTGGTTGTAACCTTAGTTCCTGAGGCGGCAGAGAAAGGAGTCACTTATGCCGAGATTTTGGAAAAGGCGAAGAAAGAGGTCCAGCTGCATTCGATCGGCATCGAGGGGGTCAGATGTAAGCAAGCGGCCACTGGTGCCAGGATTTTCTCGATTCCTGGTTCCGAAAGCGGGGAAAAGGCAGACGCTCTTGCCGAAAAATTAAAAGCTGCGCTGACTGGTATCGCTAAGATCGACAGGCCGGTTAAATGTGCAGATCTGCGAATAACCGGTCTGGACGACTCTGTTCGTCAAGAGGACATAGCGAATTCTATCGCCACCATAGGAGGCTGTCCTGTCGAACATGTCAAGGCTGGCAAAATAAATGTTGGGCCCGGGGGCATGGGATCGGCTCTAGCCAAGTGCCCCGTGGTGGCAGCTAAGAAAGTGGTGGCCGTAGGGAGACTCCTAGTAGGATGGAGCTCTGCGCAAGTCCGGATACTGGATCCTCGGCCCATGCGTTGTTACAGATGCATGGGCATAGGACATACCCGCCAACGATGCCCCTCAAAAACTGACCGCAGTGGATTTTGCTACCGCTGCGGAAAATCCGGGCACAAGGCACAGGGATGCAAGACAGAACCGCATTGCTCTATATGTGCGGAAGCCCGACTACCAACTGGCCACATAATGGGGGGAAAGAACTGCAACCCCCCTCATACCAAGCCTAAAAGGGCAACTAGGACCCAAGCCCAGGCCAATGAAGAGGAGCATGATCAGCCCATAGAGGAAATTGAAATGTCGCCGATTAATGTCTAACTCCCGACAAATCAACTTACTTCAGAGTAACCTGAACCATTGTGCTGGGGCTCAGGATTTGATGCTTCAATCCATGGCTGAGCGGAACATTGATATTGCAGTTGCTTCGGAGCCATACTGCGTACCGTCGCAACCGCACTGGGTAGCAGATCTCATAAACTCCGTTGCTATCACTGTTCCGGTTGCATCGCCCATTCCTCTGGTAGTTCTAGAGAAAGGGCTGGGATATGTCGCGGTCAAATGGTGTGGGATGGCTATTATTGGCGTTTATTTCTCGCCCAACGCCAGCGTTCCTGAGCTCGAAGCTTATGTTGGCTTGCTTGGATTGGTGGTTAGGCGATTCTCTTCTATGCCGGTGCTAGTAATGGGTGACCTTAACGCCAAATCTGCTGCGTGGGGCTCCTCAGTTAACGATAACAAGGGCACCATAGTCTTGGATTGGTCAGTCATAGCGGGCCTGACAGTGCTCAATCGGGGCAACACCCACACATGTGTGAGAAGGCGGGGGGGGTCCATTGTGGATGTTACATTCGCAACTCCTGCTTTAGCCTCACGTGTTCACGGCTGGCACGTTATAACAGGGGAGGAAGCCTTATCCGACCACCGTTATATCACCTTCAAGATGTCCCCCTCGCCGGGTGTAAACTACGCTTCACAACCGCAGCGCGAGGCACAGTTCCCGAGGTGGGGCTTGACACAACTTGATGTCGGGATGGCTATAGAAGCAGCAATCGTCCAAAGTTGGACCACACCACCAACGATCAACGAAAGAGGCGTAGACGAGCAGGCTGCACACTTCAATTCGTCTCTAGCTGCTGTATGTGATGCAGCCATGCCTCGTGTCAGCAATCTCCGGCTAAACCGGAAACAAGTTTATTGGTGGTCAACAGAGCTCGCCACCCTACGTGAAGCTTGTAACCGTGCCCGTCGCGCCCATAAGCGCTGCCGCCGACGGAGACACACGGACGAAGAGGAAGAACTTCTATACAGGAGTTATAAAGAGGCAAAAAAGAAGCTTCAGGTGGAAATCTCTCGGGCAAAATCTAGGGCCAGAGAAGAGTTCCTACAGGAACTGGACAGGAATCCCTGGGGTCGCCCCTATCAAATGGTCCGCGGCAAGATGCGGCACAGAGCACCTCCGACTGAGACTTTCGATCGCCAATTATTGGAAGATGTTGTGTCCGGCCTGTTCCCAAGCAGAGCGGAGTTCGTTCCTCCGGTGATGTGTCCGCCAACGATGGATCAAGAAACCGCAGAAGAAGTCCCCCCAATAACGGAGGACGAGTTTAAGTCAGCGTTGGATCGACTAGGGTCGCGAAACAAGGCTCCCGGCCCAGACGGCGTGCCAGGGCGCGTATTATTAGTGGCCCTCAAACACCTTGGAACCCGCCTGCAGGAGCTATTCGATAACTGTCTCCGATCCGGGAACTTCCCAAGGCAATGGAAGACCGGACGCCTATGCCTACTACATAAAGAGGGACGGCCTCAAGACTCTCCTTCAGCCTACAGGCCCATAGTGTTGCTGGATGAGGCGGGAAAGCTTCTCGAGCGCTTGCTCGCAGCTCGCATCATCCAGCATCTAACGGAAACTGGCCCAGACATATCGGACCGCCAGTATGGCTTCCGGACGGGTCGGTCAACTATAGACGCCATATCCGAGTTGGGAAACTTAGTCAAGGGAGCAACGGAGCGGGGGCAAAAGGTGTTGGCAGTGTCATTAGACATTGCTAATGCCTTTAACACCTTACCCTTCGCAACCATTCGAGAGGCCCTCAGATTCCACGGCGTGCCGATCTACCTGCGCCGAATCATCGACAGTTACTTACAAGACCGGTATATCCAATTTATAGGACCTGATGGTAGGCGACACACACGCCAAATGACTTGTGGAGTTCCACAAGGGTCGGTCTTAGGGCCGCTCCTGTGGAACATTGGCTTTGATTACGTCTTGAGAGGCGCGCTACTACCCCAGATGCATATTATTTGTTATGCTGACGACACGTTAGTTGCAGTTCAAGGGGACAATTTTGAAGATTGCGCGCGGCTAGCAAGAATTGGAGCAGGACTGGTTGTCGACAGGATCCGTATGCTGGGACTGGAGGTAGCCCTGAATAAAACGGAGGCCATTCTTTTTCATGGCCACCGTGGCAAGCCACCACCTGGCTCCACTATCCAGGTAGACGGGGTAGGAATACCGGTCAAGGGGACAATTAAGTACTTGGGCCTCACACTAGATAGCCGCTGGACGTTTTGCGAACACTTTCGTCAGCTGAGCCCGCGACTTATCAACGCTGCTGGAGCCCTTAGTCGTCTGTTGCCAAATATAGGAGGCCCAGATGTGACATGCCGCAGGCTTTACGTAGGAATCCTACGAAGTATGGCCTTATACGGGGCACCCGTGTGGGCGGAGACACTCAATTTGAGCAACTGCAAACTCCTTCGAAAGCCGCAGCGAGTAATTGCACTTAGAGCCATACGCGGTTACCGCACGATCTCATGGGCTGCGGCTTGCGTTCTTGCTGGAACCCCACCATGGGAGCTCGATGCTGAGGTGCTCGCAGATACATACAGATGCAGAGCTGACGCAAGAAGTCGCGGGGTGCGTCCCGCCATAGAGGACATTGTGAACGCGAGGCGTGCAGCTGAAGACACCTTAATGGTGCGGTGGACAGAAGACCTGGAACTATCCAGGTATGGAGCCCGCACAATCGAGGCGATCCGACCACTGCTTACCGAATGGGTGAAAAGAAGGCACGGCTCCCTTACTTTCCGGCTGGTGCAGGTGTTGACCGGACACGGATGCTTCGGCGACTACCTGCACCGTATCCAAAGGGAGGCGACCCAAATATGTCACGAGTGCGGCGCGGCAGAAGATTCGGCTCAGCATACCCTTGAGGTGTGCCCAACATGGAATCGGCAGCGCCGCGCTCTCGTCGCTAAAGTAGGTGGAAACCTCTCCCTGCCCAGCGTAGTCAAGGCTATGCTGGACAGCGATAGGTGTTGGGAGGCAGCGGTCTCCTTCTGCGAAGAGGTGATGGGGCAGAAGGAGGCCACGGAGCGGATCCGCGAGGATGATGCGAACGCGGACCAGCTCCGACGAAGACGGCGAGGAGGGCGACGACGACGCTACGTCCATCTTCTCCCTCCATAACAGGGCTCGCAAGCGGGTGCAGGGCAGCTCCCGCTTGCTTTGCACATCCCTGTTTGTCTGGGAGGATGCCCAAGTGTGCTCGGGCATCCCCCAAAGCCGTGAGGAGGCTCGGTAAAGGCTGAGCCAACCGGTACGACGCGGTCGCCTTCTTATAAGGATCCCGAGTCGTTACTCACCGGAAGAGAGGGCACACCGAGGGAGTTTTAGTGGGTATGCCTCCGGGCACCCACCGGGCCTGACTGGGTGGATGCACGGAGGTGAGCCCCACATAACTCCGTAGCCGCCCAGCTACGGAGTATGCATAAGGCCGCATTTCTCCCTCGACAAAAAAAAAAAAAAAAAAAAAAAAAAAAAAAAAGGTTCCCGTGTGCAGTTGCTGGAACTGCCATCGGGCGCGTCCCCCGGGTGGCGGATTGGGGAATGGCCTCCAGATATGGGGGCCACCGGCTTGACCGGCGCGGACCAAAACCAGCAGAGGGGGGCTCGGCTGGCTGACCCGGGTAGCCTGGGTAACGGTAGCCGAGCAGGGGTATACCGTAACCCCGTACATGGTGCGGGGCCGGGGGCTGTCATCCTTAGGGATGGGGGCCGCGAGGAAGAAAACCTCTATAAAAAATTACAAGAGGGGGGCCTTCGGGCCCAGCTCGCTAACCGAGCAAGTTGGGGGCGTGTTCCGGTCCGAGGACTGGTTCCGGCCCACCCGTAAACTCGTACGTGGTGCGGGAGCGGGGGCCGCCACTTTGGTGGGGGCCGCGGGGAGAAAACCCCTATAAAAATCCTCAAAGTCCTGGCACTGGGATGCGTGGTGTCGGGGCGCCTCGTCGAGGTGGCTGGCGGAGGACGGTCAGCCCATTAGCGGTCTCCCTGGGGTACCTCCCGACCCCCCAGGTGTAAGTAGGGTAGCCAGGGTATCGGGATCTCTGCCCTGGTGGTCCACTGTTCTCCCATACTCGTGGGCTTAATTATGATGAAGCTTAAAAATACTAAAATGACGAACAAAAAAAGTGGGCGAAAGGCTGTTCGCAGAGTGCCGGTTACCGGGACTAAACAGCCAATGGACAGAGCACAGGGTCCGTTATTAAACAGTGCCGAAGAATGGGAGAGATATGGGTCGCAGGACTCACTGTCCGAGTACCTGTCAGAGTCCGACATGGAGATCGAGGCGATAGAGGTTGGAACAGGCGGGCGGAAGCGCTCGAATCAGGCGTCGGAGGTATCCGACTCGGATGATGTGAGCACCAACAGCGCACTGCCGTTACGCAAGATCACAACGGCACAGAGAGGGCGGGCGATTAGCACGGGCGCGTATATTGGCATCTCTCATGCAAGAGAAGCCATGCGCCGACATAAGGAGTTGGAGGACGCGGGGCTGTTCGAGGAAGCAGAGGCCCTAATGATAGCGGAAACTAGGGCACTTGCTAGACCGCCAAACTATGAAGAGCCGACGGCCAGCGTATCGGGCCAAACGACAGTGGAGGGTCGGAATGTAGTCTCCCACACCCGGAAAGACAGGAATCCTGAGGACCTGACTATGCAGCTACCAACGGTGACAGAGAGGCCGAACCCTCAGAAAAAGACGGGTGGTAAAGCCGAGACAGGCAAGGGCAAAAAGAAGAAGTTGCCTGGCGCAAACAGCTTGCCACCGCCCTCGACGAGTGGCCTGTCATCGCAGGCACTAAGTTACTGGGCGTTGGAACAGGCGGCGGCTATTGCGGTGGTCGCCGAATCGTCCAAAAACCTCAAGGGTGTTTATAAGAGGACGTTGCTCGCAGCCGTGACCGGAATCAGACAGATGGCAGATGAGGTCACCGCTCTAAACACAAGCGAGGAAGTGAAGCGCTTAAGAGCGGAAAATCAAAAAATGAGAGACGAGCTGGACAGCCTGAGGAGCCAAATAAAGGCGATACAGGAGGCCCAGACAAGGATTAGTACGGCGGCAACGCCGCTGCAGCAGTCAAGCTCGCTACATCGGCCAGCTGACCCCTCCGCGACGAAAGAGGCGTCGCAAATTGACTGGACGGAGCTCGTAGAGCTTCTCAAACGAGAAGTGATGTCATCGGTGGGGGTCATGCTCAATGCACGGATTGAGGGGATTCGGGCGGATCTCCCACCGATTCCTACACGGAGACCGCCGTTGGCGGCGGATAATAGAAGGGCTGGAGAGAGTGTTTCTACAACGGCGATAGACAACCAAGTGAGGGCGCAGACCGGCCCAACAGCCAGGCAGGTGGCTCCATCTGCCCCTGCCACGAGGACCCCAGTTAGTGAAGCTCTAACAAACGGAGGTACAGGCGAGCTACCCTGGAACACGGTGGCCAAACGTGGAAGGAGGAAGACTGCTGCGCCGCCCCACACACACACAGCAAAGGTGGGACGGCCCCAGAAGAAGAAGGGGATCAAGTTGACCCCTCCAAAAACCGCAGTAGTGGTATTGGCCATACCGGAAGAGTCGGCCAATCAGGGTATGACTTATGTCAAGGCGATTACCACGGCGAGGAGGGCTGTGAGTCTTGGAGCCCTAGGGATTGACGGACTCCGGATGAAGCAGGCTCAATCAGGAGCCAGGCTAATGGAGATCCCCGGCCCTGCTTGCGCGGAAAAGGCGGACAAGTTGGCGGAACTGATGAGGAGTGCCCTTGGGGGACAGGTAAAAATCACGAGACCTGTGAAATGCGCTGGACTACGCATCTCCGGGCTCGATGAGTCAGTTGAGGTGGAGGAATTAACAGCCCTGCTGGCGGAGAAGGGGGAATGCCCCCTTGATCAAATAACGGTGGGCCAGATCCGTATAGGACCTGGCGGCATGGGGAGTGCCACAGTGAGGTGCCCGGTTGCGGCAGCGAAAACCCTTGCCGACGCGGGGCGATTGCTGGTGGGTTGGAGCGCGGCGAGTGTCCGTGCACTTGAACCACTTCCGCTGAGGTGCTTCAAGTGCATGGGCATAGGACATACGCGGTTCCAGTGTCCGTGCACGGAGGACCGCTCCAACGCCTGTTTCAGGTGTGGCGAAGAGGGGCACAAAGCTGCTGGATGTAAGGCCCATCCCAAGTGCGCGGTATGCCTAGCGGCAAAATTGCCAGCAGGGCACATCATGGGAGGGAAAAGCTGCCGGCCACCTAAAATAAGGGGGAAACCCGCAGCTGAGAGTGCCCAGGATGCGCAGAGGGCCACCGATAGCACTCAAGATGGGCGGATGTCACCCTAACCGACAACGCACAACTACCCCTGTATCGGCCGTTGCTCCCCTCTTCTCTCAATAGAGAGCGGAACGGGTAGTGGCGGCCTATCCAGGGCCAAGGGAAGAGGATGCGTTTGGGTCCCCGGGCCTAAAGACGTGGTTGCAGTGGGGATGGGGGTGGCGCCGCGCCAGCGTAGCCCCCTGCCCCGGCGAGGCTAGCCGACGGAGGATTGGGAGTTCGACCGTCGGCATTGTACAGCCTTGCCCGCCTAGGGGATCCCGTAATGTACCACGGGATCCCCCATCAGAGACGAGGCCATTGGGCCGCTCTGTCGTTCTCTTAAGGTGGTGAGTACCAAACTGGCCCCACCGGATTGCAACAGAAATGGGTACATCGTGTGGTTTTTAGTGGGTAGGCCTCCAAGCCCCCATCGGGCACTAAGCCGGGTGGGGGAATGGAGGAGAGTCCCACATAACGCCCGCCGTCCTCCCAGCGGCGGCGTATGCGCAACGCATTTTCCACACGTTAAAAAAAAAAAAAAAAAAAAAAAAGGTTAGGTTAGGTTGGGGTGCAAGGTCGGATAGAACCTCCACGTGAGCCCGGCCCATTGTAGGTCCCACTTCACACGTGCGGTGGGAACGACAATGGGTTCGGGTCGGTGCACTCTGGGCGTCTTCGTATGTAATCCCTTCGGTTTTGCATACGAAGGTGGCTAATAATTCGACAAAGAGGGGAGCTCGGCTGGCTGACCCGGGTAGCCTGGGTAACGGCAGCCGAGCAGGGGTATACCGTAACCCCGTACATGGTGCGGGGCCGGGGGCTGTCATCCTTCGGGATGGGGGCCGCGAGGAAGAAAACCTCTATAAAAAATAACGAGAGGGGGGGCTTACGAGCCCAGCTCGCCATGCGAGCATGTTGGGGGCGTGTTCCGGTCCGAGGACTGGTTCCGGCCCACCCGCAACCCTGTACGTGGTGCAGGGAGTGGGGGCCGCCACTTCGGTGGGGGCCACGTGGAGAAAACCACTCTAAAAAACGTCAAAGTCCTGGCACTGGGACTCATGGTGCCGGGGCGCCTGTGAAGGTGGCTGGGGATCACATCAGCCCACTAGTGGTCG
Source organism: Calamotropha paludella (assembly GCA_927399485.1). Classification (NCBI taxonomy): domain Eukaryota; kingdom Metazoa; phylum Arthropoda; class Insecta; order Lepidoptera; family Crambidae; genus Calamotropha; species Calamotropha paludella. The sequence goes on from OV656812.1 coordinate 14,010,186, forward strand.
CCCTGGGGTACCTCCCGACCCCCCAGGTGTAAGTAGGGTAGCCAGGGTACCGGGATCTCTGCCCTGGCGGTCCAGTTGTTCTCCCATGCTCGTGGGTTTAAGATGGAAGTTTCTAATAATCAAAACAAAAAAGAAGTTGAACAGAGTGGGAGGTGTTTGAGGTCAGCCTCTGGCCTTAAACGTGTAACGGACAGCGCACAGGGTCCATCCAAAAACAGTGCCAAAAAGACGAAGGACTTCGAACAGTCCTCTGACAAAGACGGCGAAGGAAGTGCTCATGTCAGGTGTAGATCCGTCGGCGATGACGACTTGACTAAATGGCACAGCTTTAGGGAGAGGGCAGCAAAGTGTGTGAAGGAAATTAGTGGTCACGTCCACAAAACTTGCGGGTCGCCAGCGCGGGATAATATCATTGAACCCCTCAGAAATCTCGCGAGTACATTTCAAGAACTGACTGAGTGGACGAGGGATATCCTCGTGCTCGACGATGATTTCTTTAAATTACAAGATGAAAACGCCCAACTTCGGAAAGACGTGGAGAAACTCCAAAAAGAGGTGGCGGAGTTGCAGAAAAAGGATTGCCCGAAAAATCCACCCAGTGGGCCCAGTCAAGAACAACCTAGGCTGACGGACGAGCAGCTGCTGCAAGCGATGCAGCGGATGCTGGATGAGCGTCTGGAAGGTCTAGAACGACGTCTTATTCAGCCACAACTGCCGAGTAGGGAATCACACACCCCAGGAACGAAGAATGCTGCCAAAGCGTCCCCTGCCGCATATCCTAGAGGGAATCAAACTGGAGTCGACATACCTCGCACTGCTCCCCAGCCTAACGCTTGGGTCGAAGCAGTAGGGAGGAAAAAGAAGCGAAAGCAAGAAAGACGACCTACAGAAGAGGTGGCCACCGCCCAGGCCCCAAATATAATAAACCTCGCGGAAAAAACCAAGAAAGCGCCGACGCGAAGAAGAAGAACAAATCTCACCCCACCCGAGACCGCAGCCGTTACCATCTCCCTACGGCCAGAGGCTGTGCAACGCGGAGTGACGTACGCCCAGATCATGGCAAGGGCCAAAGTAGAAATTTCCCTCCCTGACGTAGGACTAGAGGGCGGCTTCAAGATAAGAGAAAGCCAGACGGGAGCCCGCGTACTTCAAGTACCGGCCACAAGCGGGGCCAAGGCCGATTTATTAGCTGAAATGCTCCGCGGCGTTATTGGCGAAGACGCATCCATCGGGAGACCCGAAAAAACGGCGGACCTGCAGATTTCAGGCTTAGACGACTCCGTCCTAGAGGAGGACGTTATTGAGGCAGTAGCAACAAAGGCTAACTGCGAACGTGCGGTTATTAAGTCGCAAAAGATCAGGGTCGGCCCGGACGGAATTGGCCGGGTAAATATTAGATGTCCGGTAGCCGCTGCAAAGGCGGCTTGCAATGACGGCAAGATCAAGGTTGGCTGGAGCATCGCAGAGGTGAGGGTCCTAGCGCCTCCTGCTCTGCGATGCTACAAGTGTATGGGGGTGGGGCACACCAAGCCCAAATGCCCCTCCAACGTCAGCAGGGAGAGCCTGTGTTTCCGATGCGGAGTCCCGGGACACAAGGCTACAAACTGTAGTGCAGAGCCGAGATGCTCGGTCTGTTCCGCTAGTGGGCGGCCGGCTGGGCACATTATGGGAAGCCGCAAGTGCGAGCCCCCTGCAACAAAGGGCAAGCCGCCTGAGGGTCAGGCTGCCACCAGGGGTGCACTCCAGGAGGCGCCAACGGAGGAGGGAATGTCAGATTAGCTGGCATCCCCCAAATTCGCTCCCCATCCCCCTCCACTGGAAGGGCAATCGGGACGCGAATCCGCTTATGCGGTTTATGGCAGGGGGTTGTGCAAGTGCACCTCCCTCTCCCTCCCAGCATCGCCAGCGGGCGCTGGACTGGCAAGCCTACGCCCGCCTTGCACGGCCTTGCTTGACTTGGGGGACGCCCAAGTGTGCCGGGCATCCCCCAAATAAGAGGTGGCCTGAGAAATCGGGCCCGCCGGGGTAGCGCGGTTGACCTCCAACAGGGACCCCGTGCCGCCACACACCGGCTTCGAGGCATGCCGCAATGTTTTAGTGGGTAGGCCTCCGGGCACCCACTGGGCGTACCTCGTCGTCGTCAAGTGGGTGCACGGAGAAGAGCCCCACATAACCCTGCCGCCAGCCAAGCAGCAGGGTATGCGTAACGCATTTCATTGCGAAAAAAAAAAAAAAAAAAAAAAAAAAAAAAAAAAAAAGGTTAGGTTAGGTTAGGTTAGGTTAGGTTAGGTTAGGTTGGGGTGCAAGGTCGGATAGAACCTCCACGAGTGCCCGGCCCATTGTAGGTCCCACTTCATACGTGCGGTGGGAACGACAATGGGTTCGGGCCGGTGCATCCTGGGCGCCGTCGTATATAATTTCTTCGGGGATTGCATACGACGGCGGCTAATAATCCGACAACAGGGGGGGAGCTCGGCTGGCTGACCCGGGTAGCCTGGGTAACGGCAGCCGAGCAGGGTTATACCGTAACCCCGTACATGGTGCGGGGCCGGGGGCTGTCATCCTTCGGGATGGGGGCTGCGAGGAAGAAAACCTCTATAAAAAATTACGAGAGGGGGGGCCTACGAGCCCAGCTCGCTACGCGAGCATGTTGGGGGCGTGTTCCGGTCCGAGGACTGGTTCCGGCCCACCCGCAACCCTGTACGTGGTGCAGGGAGTGGGGGCCGCCACATCGGTGGGGGCCGCGGGGAGAGAACCCCTATAAAAAATCGTCAAAGTCCTGGCGCTGGGATTCATGGCGTCGGGGCGCCTGCGAAGGTGGCTGGGGATCGCATCAGCCCACTAGTGGTCACCCTGGGGTACCTCCCGACCCCCCAGGTGTATGTAGGGTAGCCAGGGTACCGGGATCTCTGCCCTGGCGGTCCAGTTTGTTCTCCCATACTCGTGGGTCTAAGATGGAAGTGTTTAAAAATAAAAATCAAAAAGCCGTAGAAGAAAGTGGAAGGCGTCTGAGGTCAGCTTCTGGCTTCAAACGCGTAGCGGACAGCGCACAGAGTCCATCCAAAAACAGTGCCAAAAAGACGAAAGACATCGAAATGTCCGGTGACAAGGACGATGAAGAAGGTGCTGCTGCCAGGCTCAGATTCGTCAGCCAGGAGAATCTAGACACATGGCACAACTACAGAGAGACGGGAGTAAAGTGGCTGAAGGAGATTACTGCGTACGTCGCCAGAACGTATGGGCCAGCAGAACGGGATAATATCCTTAATCCCCTTAAGAGTTTCTCGACGACTTTCCTCGAACTAGCCGAGTGGACGAAGGAGATTTTATATCACGACGATGACTTCCTGGACCTGCAGGAGGAAAACACCCGACTCCGCAGAGACGTGGAGAAACTCCAGAGGGCTGTGGCGAAGCTTCAGGAAAATGACCGCAACAAAAACCCACCTAGTGGGCCCAGCACGGAAAAACCTAGACTGACGGATGAGCAGCTGCTGCAGGCCATGCAGCGTATGCTGGACGAGCGACTGGAAGGGCTCGAACGACGTCTTGTCCAGCCGCAACAGCTGACAAACACATCACGCACCCCAGGACATATAGATGTTACCAGAACACTGCCTGCATTATGTCCGAGAGAAAATTTGACAGGTTTGAATGTTCCCCCCACTGCTCCCAAGCCTAACGCTTGGGTTGAAGCAGTAGGGAGGAAAAAGAAGAGAAAAATAGAAAGGCGGGCTGCAGAAGAAATGGCTAAGGGTATCGCCACAGACGTAACCACAGCGGAGAAGACAAAAAAGGCGCCGACGCGAAGGAGGACCAAACTTGTTCCTCCCGAGACCGCAGCCGTAACCATCACTCTGCGGCCAGAGGCCGTACAACGTGGGGTGACGTACGCCCAAATTATGATTAAGGCCAAAGCCGAAATATCTCTCCCTGACGTGGGACTTGAAGGTGGTGTAAAGGTGAGGGAAAGCCAGACGGGAGCCCGTGTACTCGAAGTGCCGGAAACAAGCCGAGGCAAGGCCGATACACTAGCCGAAATGCTCCGCGGCGTAATTGGCGATGACGCACTGGTCGCAAGACCCGAGAGAACTGCGGATTTGCAGATTTCGGGTCTCGACGACTCAATTTTGGAAGACGACGTTGTAGAGGCGGTGGCCAAGAAGGCTAACTGTGAAGCCGCGGCCATCAAGTCTCAAAAGATAAGAGTCGGCCCGGATGGTACCGGGCGGATTAATATCAGGTGTCCGGTGGCTGCTGCAAAAGCGGCCTGCATCGACGGCAAGATACGGGTTGGATGGAGTGTCGCAGACGTGAGGGTTCTGACCCCTTGCGCTCTGCGATGCTACAAATGTATGGGGTTAGGGCACACCAAGCCCAGATGCCCCTCTGACGTGAACAGGGAAAGCCTGTGTTTCCGATGTGGAGAGCCGGGACACAAGGCTACCAACTGCAGTGCTGAGCCTAAGTGTTCGGTCTGCGCCGCCAGCGGGCGGCCGGCCGGTCACATAATGGGAAGCCGGAGGTGTGAACCGCCGTCGACTAAGGGGAAGCCCCCTGAGCCGGCAGCGCGTGAGGCGCCAATTCAGGGGATGTCTGACTAAAGCATCCCATAACGAGGTCAGCGGGTGAAGATAGGGTAGTCTCTCGCTCGCATTGCACGACTTCGTTACGCTGGAGGAGATGCCCACGTGTGCTCGGGCATCTCCCGCACAACCAGAAAGGGGTCCAGGTAGCTGGACTGGCCGGGGCGGTGTGATGTTGAATCCCAACAAGGAGCCCACGCCGCCACAACCGGTAGGAGAGGGCACACAGACAGGTTTTAGTGGGTATGCCTTCGAGCACCCACTGGACTACCCTGTCGTCGTCGAGTGGGTGCACGAAGGCGAGCCCCACATAACTCCGTCGCCTGCCCAGCGGCGGAGTATGCATAAGGCGCATTTCCTGTCTATAAAAAAAAAAAAAAAAAAAAAAAAAAAAAAAAAAAAAAAAAAAAAAAAAAAAAAAAAAAAAAAAAAAAAAAAAAAAAAAAAAAAAAAAAAAGGTTAGGTTAGGTTAGGTTAGGTTGGGGTGCAAGGTCGGATAGAACCTCCACGTGTGCCCGGCCCATTGTAGGTCCCACTTCACACGTGCGGTGGGAACGACAATGGGTTCGGGCCGGTGCATCCTGGGCGCCGTCGTATATAATTCCTTCGGGGATTGCATACGACGGCGGCTAATAATCCGACAACAGGGGGGGAGCTCGGCTGGCTGACCTGGGTAGCCTGGGTAACGGCAGCCAAGCAGGGGTAAACCGTAAACCCGTACGTGGTGCGGGGCCGGGGGCTGTCATCCTTCTGTATGGGGGCCGCGAGGAAGAAAACCTCTCTAAAAAATCACTTCTCGTGGGCGGTGTCTGGTCCAAGGACCAGCTCCGGCCAACCCGCAGCCCTGTACGTGGTGCAGGGAGTGGGGGCCGCCACTTCGGTGGGGGCCGCGTGGAGAAAACCACTCTAAAAAACCTCAAAGTCCTGGCACTGGGATACATGGTGTCGGGGCGCCTGAACAGGTGGCTGGGGAGTGCATCAGCCAACTAGTGGTCGCCCTGGGGTACCTCCCGACCCCCCAGGTGTAAGTAGGGTTACCCGGGTACAGGGGTCTCTGCCCGGGTGGACCACCCTTTCCCCCATACTCGTGGGACTAGCTATGGAGATGATAAATGAAAAAAACAAAAACCCTGTAGTTGTTGTGGAGCGATTGGAGTCGCCGAATCTCGGTGATTCTGTCGTGGTGGACAAAGCTCAGTGTCCAAAGATAAACAGAGCCGAAGATCAAAGCAGCAAGCCGGATAAATCGAGCTCTAACTTACCTAAATGCTCGGAAAAGGAATTGCAGCTAGGTGATGACGCAGCGAGTGTGCTATCTGTAGCAAGCAGCAGCAGCACAATAACAACTCGCAGCAAATCAAGACGTGAGCGTGATCGATTACCGGTAAGGAGCGCTCAAATATTGGACAGTGAAACACAAAAAGTGGAAACTTCTTCAGATGAGGAAGGATTTCTCTCAGCTGCTGACAGTAGACAAAAGCATTCTCGCGAAGCCCTCAGCGGCGAAGAGTCTTGCTCAGACCCGGACAGCGTTACACCTATGACGCCGAAGGCGCTTACTCCAAGCAAAGGTCGCGTTAGACCTGCCGCTGACTTCAGGCGGCAGCAGCACACCATCATAGAGACTGGAATTGAGTGCGAGACTACAACGAGTACTTCTGGACACGAGGGTAATAGGTGTTCATCCAGGAATACTGAAGCTCCTGCGTCTTTCGATGATTTCGTACAAACAATGACATCGGACGGCCTTAAAGACAAAGGGATGGAGCAAATAGAGGTCCTTCTGACAAACATAAAGAAGTCCAAAAACCTCAAGGGATCATGTCAGAGAGCAATGGTCGATGCAGCTGTGTCTCTCCGTGATATCGTAGAGACTTTCGCTACGCGTTTTATGACCGAGGAAACACGCCGCTTACAGGCTGATAATGCAAGGCTTCGTCAAGAGATGGAGAATATGAAAACGGAAATTAAAGCGCTGCGCACCGCCTTCTCAGAGAGAAATCGGTCGCCTACTGCGCGATACCAGACCTTCTCTGGACCGACTACGTCTACCACTCCGGAGCCAAACTGGATCGAAGATCTGAAACGATCTCTGATGGTGTCACTCGGCGAGATGATTAACGCGCGTTTGACGAGTATAGAGGAGCGTTTGCCATCATCCCAGACCTTGCGCCCACAACCAAGCATGGACCGCAAGCGAACCATGGTAGCTTCTTCTTCCATAACGACCCAAAAGAAGACTCCCACGCCACCTCAAGCAGCGAACACGCAACCAACAGAGGCTGTCGCTACTGATCAGCCTGCTGGTATTTCAACTTTGGCACCTGCTTCATCGGAGCAGTGGACTGAGGCACTCGGCAGGAAGAAGAAAAATAGATTGAGAAAGAAGCAAGAAGAAACTGCGGCCACTACGACCGCTGCAGATACTCCTGCACCTAAGACGACACCAAAACAGCGGGCAGCAACCGCGCCCGCCACTACAAAGGCGAATAAAGGAAAATCCAAAAAGGACAAAAAGAAGAAGAAGACTAAACTTACCCCTCCAAAGTCCTCGGCGGTAATCATCACCATTCAGCCAGAGGCAGAGGAGAAAGGCGCTTCCTATGCTTCCGTTCTAACCAAGGCTAGGGAAGCACTCGCACTAAGCGACCTCGGGATTGATGGGGTGCGAGTCAGACAATCTGCTACAGGAGCACGAATGCTTCTGCTTCCTGGAGCCTCTAGCGCCCCACAAGCGGATGTCCTCGCCAATAAGTTAAAGGAGGTACTCAAGGATGTGGCACACGTAGTAAGGCCCACCAAGTGTGTAGGTCTGCGCGTATCTGGCCTCGATGACTCTGTCACCAAAGAGGATGTTGTGGCAGCTGTAGCTAATAAAGGCGGCTGCACGCCGGATCAGATTAAATCTGGCAATGTCAGGTCAGGACCGGGTGGTACTGGTTTCGTCGTAGTACAGTGCCCCGTAGCGGCTGCTAAGGCAATAGTCGACGCCGGAAGGCTACTTGTAGGGTGGAGTTCTGCCCAAGTCCGAGCTATGGATCCGCTTCCATTACGGTGTTTCCGCTGTATGGGGCTAGCTCACACTCGGCAAAGGTGCCCTGCAGCCACTGATAGAGGTGAGCTATGTTACCGTTGTGGCAAACCAGGGCACCGGGTAGCAGATTGCTCTTCCGAGCTGCATTGCGCTGTTTGTGCTGACGCGCAGTTGCCTGCGGGACATATCATGGGGGGTAAAAGCTGTAGACCCCCAGCCACGCAGGCCAAGGCTGTTTCAAGATCTAAAGCACCTAATAGACAGGCGGATGGCGTCACAACGTCGAAAGAAGCTGATACAGAACTGTAATGGATCAATACAACCATACTAGCTTTTTACAAGGGAATCTGAACCACTGCGCCAGAGCCCAAGATCTGTTCATGCAAGCGATGCTGCAATGGTCCATTGATGTAGCCGTTATAGCCGAGCCCTACTATGTCCCGCCTCATCCCAACTGGGCTGGTGACCTTGAGGGCTTGGTTGCAATTGTTAACTCTTCCTCCACTCGCTCTCTCCCTCTCTCGGTACATGAAAGGGGTCCGGGATATGTGGTGGCTGTCCGGGGGAGAACTACAATAATCGGGGTATATTTTTCTCCCACTAAACGCTTCTCTGATTTCGAGATTTATATGGAGGAACTTGGTCGGGTAGTGGGTCGCTTAGCTCCTAGGCAAATATTATTGATGGGGGATCTTAACGCCAAATCGACAACTTGGGGTGCTCCGACCCCGAGATGACTTGTCGCCATGGGGTTGGTCGTTTTAAATCGTGGTACCGCTAATACATGTGTTCGACGGAACGGGGGGTCTAGAGTCGATGTGACATTTGGTACCCCAACGTTTGCACAGCGTACTCAAGATTGGCGCGTGGTAGATGATGAAAGTCTGTCTGACCACGTTTACATCAGATTCGGGATCTCACCTATACAACGAGAAAGGGAATCACCAAACACAGCTCCCAGGCGTCACCAATTTCCGCGATGGGCCGTGTCGAAATTCGACGGAGGTATGGCGGAAGAGGCGTCCATAGTCCAGAGTTGGAATCCCGCATGTACGACCGCTGATATTAATGTACGAGCCGAACATCTTCGTGCCTCCCTTACAGAGATCTGTGACACAGCCATGCCAAGAACGTCGTCAAAGCCCACGAAAAATGCAGTTTACTGGTGGTCAGCAGAAATCGCCAGCCTCCGTGCAGCCTGCATGCGAACTCGACGTGCTCATACAAGGTGTCGTCGGAGACGTCACACTGACACCGAGGAAAGGATTCTCTGGGAAGCCTACCGCAGTGCAAAAAAGGCCTTGCAGATCGGCATAAGCGACGCCAAAGCAGCGGCAAGAGAAGAGTTCCTAGCAGACCTAGATAGAGACCCATGGGGACGACCATACCGCTTAGTTAGGAATAAAATGGCCCACGCTCCCCGGACAGATACGTTCGAACCAGAACTTCTCTCTGGAGTAGTGTCTGGTCTCTTTCCTGAGAGAGGAGAACACATTCCTCCATCGATGACTCCATCTTCAATTGAGTTCGAAGTAGAGCAAGTAATCCCTCGGATTAGTGAGGATGAAATGAAAGGCGCTCTGGATCGAGCCCGGGTCAAAAACAAGGCTCCTGGTCCCGACGGGATACCAAGTCGCATTCTTCCAGTCGCTCTTAAACATCTTGGAGATCGCATACGCAGCTTGTTTGACGATTGTCTGACGGATGGCCAATTCCCCAAGATCTGGAAGCAGGGAAGGCTTGTTTTATTGCAGAAAGAGGGCCGCCCACCTAATTCACCCTCTGCATTCAGACCTGTCGTCCTATTAGATGAAGCGGGAAAACTGCTAGAGCGAATAATTGCCGGCCGAATAAACGAGCATCTCAAGACTACTGGCCCCGACGTATCCAACTCGCAGTACGGGTTCCGAACAGGTAGGTCCACAATAGACGCCATATCAGAACTGCGGCGGATCTCAGAAGAGGCTACGTCTATTAAAACACCGCTGAAATCTGGTGAAACTGTATAAATTGACGAATAAAGAAGAAGGGGAAATAAAATCACGTACTACACGATCGCCATATATTATTGCAATACCATTTTTAAATTACATGACAATTCTTGTCAATCAAAATTATGAAAAATAATAAAAAGGCGTTCGCCAACATCTTCCCGAGCAAAATAAACAAACATTAAAATTCAATTATTTACATAACGGGTCTTCTGACGCCACCTCTAAGGGGTATAGCCTTTGAACTGGACGTGCCTTTGTACCAGTAGCAGTTTGTAATATTACTGTCCTTGGGGCACCGTCTCTACCAGGTCGTATCTCTATTACCCTACCCAAAGGCCATTTAACTCGTTTTTCTGTAGTTTCAATTAACACTACGTCACCTAATTTAAGTGAACAGGGTTTATCTTTACCTCTCTGAATTAAATTTGACAGGTACTCCGTCACAAATCGTTTCCGAAAATCTGATCTCAATTTCTGTAAATAACGTGACCGTGCGTTCAATAACTTGTTATCTATAGCATCGAGATCTGGTGTCACGTGAGATTGTGACAGGGGATTCAAAAAATTATCGGGTGTCAGGGGAGACAGCTCCTTACCACTGTCATCTCCTACATACGTTAGTGGACGCGCATTAATTGTCGCTTCGCAGTCACACACAATAGTCGAAAGTTCATCATAATTAACACACGACTTACCTAACACCTTACGTAAAAGATCTTTTATGGAACGTACCAAACGCTCCCAAAAACCACCCCACCATGGGGCCGTAGGGACATTTAAAATCCATTTTATACGACCAATTGACGAATCCTGCATAATGCTATCCCAATCTAGGCTTGCGAGTAGATTTTTAGTGCCAACAAAATTAGTGCCGTTATCGGAGTAAACTACCTGTACGCGTCCGCGGCGTGCTATAAATCTGCGAAAGCACATGAGAAAAGCTTCAGTGGATAAGGATTTCGTCAATTCCAGGTGGACAGCCCTATAAACGGCGCACGTAAATAGAACCATCCAGCATCTTATCTTATCTTTAGCCGACGCGTCAAAAACCGGGCGGACTCTAGTAGTTGTACTTGAATTTTTGACAACAGCGTGGTGGCTCAGATAATGACCACTTTTATCATCAGCATGTAGCTCTTCAATGATCCCAAGCTTAAGCCAGTTTTGAAAGACCTTTTCATACTCATCATATATATCTAATCGATATAGTCTTTTAGAATTTGATAATAAACGCTTATATGCTAAATCAAAATTGGTACCTAGAGAATCCTCGTATAAAACAATATCCTTCCAGGGCAAGTTCACTTCGTACCTGCCATCCTGATTAATAGCTATAGTACTTTCAAACTTACGTAGCGTTTCGTCCTCTATTTCTTTTAAACTTTTTGTTTCAGCAGGATCTTTAATGCCTAAAAGCTCTAAGCTCCATAGATCATTGACATCGTTCACTAAAAGGTTTGTTAACGGAGAACTAGTCTCTGAAATATTTTTAACACCCTGTAAAGTCCAACCTAGTTTGGTGTGAACGGCTGTAAGTTTGTCATTTAATTGCACTAATTTACTCGTTAATAACAAACCGCTATAATCAGCGCCAATCAATAGACTTATTTCAGGAACATTATGACCGACATCTGTTAAAGAAATATTAAGAGACAGAAGTTGGTTCAATATATTACGCTCGTGTACCCTAGGCAGAAAGCCACAGATTCGCTCTTCATCTAAAACCTCCATAGCAAACTTGAAAGTATTATTTAAATCAGAGACAGTTATACTAAATATATTATGAAGTTTTCTTTTTGTTTCTAGACCTCCAAAAACTATATGCGCTAATTCCTCCTCGCTAATAGAAGATAAATTCAAACTGTGAACTAAACTACGCGTGATGTATGATCTCTGTGCGCCGCTGTCGATTAGTGCTCGAACTATTACCTCTTTGTTATTGAAAATAACTTTGACAAGTAACGTCTGTAAAAGAGTAACATGTTTCGGATGACAAACTGACAGCTGACTGTCACTTTTAGGTTTTGATTCTAACTGATTTTTTCCTGTTATATTTTTATCAATTTCTGTGCAGAATAAAACATTATGGCGCTTATGACATGCTACACATTTGATAAATGCTTTACACTTGAATGAATTGTGACCTAGCCTAAGACAATTTGAACAGCCTCCAACTTTTTTAATAAGTTTTTTCCGTTCATCGAGACTAAGATTGACTGCCTTAACACAATTCGCGCTCGAATGAGAATCCTTATCACACCAAACGCAATTCTCTTTTGATTTCGCATTCTTTTGATCATTTGCAACGAAACACGAAGTAGTAGGTATAACGTCTTCCTTTTCAAGAGACTTTGAATAATTACTATTAGTAGAAAACGCGTTTCGTTTTGTCCTGTCACGGTCGCCAGATATTAAAACACCGCTGAAATCTGGTGAAACTGTATAAATTGACGAATAAAGAAGAAGGGGAAATAAAATCACGTACTACACGATCGCCATATATTATTGCAATACCATTTTTAAATTACATGACAATTCTTGTCAATCAAAATTATGAAAAATAATAAAAAGGCGTTCGCCAACATCGTCTAAGGGGGACAGGGTATTGGCAGTATCATTAGATATAGCCAATGCCTTCAACACACTCCCCTTCTCGTGCATTGAAGAAGCTCTACGGTTTCATGGCGTGCCACGGTATCTCCAGCGCATCGTGGCAAATTACTTAAGAGAAAGAGACGTGCTTTTCCTAAATCACCGGGGCGAAATTTGCACTCGACGAATGTCTTGCGGGGTTCCGCAAGGGTCGGTTCTAGGCCCTCTTCTCTGGAACCTCGGCTTTGACTGGATCCTGCGCGGGTCTCTGCCACCACAAAGTAAGGTAGTCTGCTACGCCGATGACACCCTTGTCACTGCACAGGGCGCCACATACGAAGAAGCAGCTAGAAAGGCTACTGCCGCAGTCACTCATGTTGTTGAGCGCATTAGACTCCTTGGCCTGCAGGTCGCGCTTGAGAAGTCGGAGGCCATCCTATTTTATGGTCCCCGCGGGAAACCTCCGCCTGGGGCACACATATTGGTGGAGGGTCAGAGGATTGAGGTAAAAGGCCATTTAAAATATCTTGGCCTGACGTTAGACGCCAAGTGGAAATTCGAGGAGCATTTCCGCCGACTCTCCCCGAAACTAATAGGAGCCGCAGCAGCGCTTGGCCGATTGCTACCAAACGTAGGTGGTCCAAATACTAGCTGTCGCCGCCTCTACCACGGGGTGGTCCGAAGCATGGCTCTATATGGAGCCCCTATCTGGGCCAATTCTCTCACCAGGGAAAGCAGGAGGATACTTCGGAGCGTCCAGAGAACGGTCGCGCTTAGGGCTATAAGAGGCTATCGAACGATATCTTGTAGTGTGGCCTGTGCCCTTGCTGGGGCACCACCTTGGGAGCTAGAGGCTTCTGCACTAGCGGAAGCCTATAAGTACAAAAAGGAGGAGAGAGCCAACGGCGAGTATCCTGCCGTTGAAGAAATAAATAGAGTTCGTCAACTGGCACTGGAAAAGGCTATTGAACAATGGGCTCAAAATCTGGAGACGGAAACATATGGTCGCCGAACATTGGATGCGTTGGGTCCTCTTCTTGACCGATGGATGAAGCGGAGCCACGGAAGTCTGACATACCGATTGGTACAAGTCTTGTCAGGTCACGGTTGTTTTGGGCGATACTTGCACAGAGTGGCCAGAAGAGAACCAACACCCCGCTGTCATGAATGCGGGGCGCAAGAAGATACGGCACAGCATACCCTGCAGGAATGCCATGCCTTTGAGACTCAACGCCGAACACTAATGGCAGAAGTTGGCACGGATCTGTCGCTGCCTATCGTGGCAAATGCCATGATCAACAGCCGAAGTTCTTGGCAGGCAATGGTAACCTTCTGCGAGGAAGTAATCACGCAGAAGGAAACCGCGGAGCGGGTCCGCGAGACAGATGCCCAAGCGGACCTGATTCGACGCAGACGCCTAGGAAGGCGGCAAAGGCAATTCGCCGCTAGCTACCTTCTCCCACGACGTGGCCAGAGGGCGGCGGGCAGGGTAGCCCGCCGTCAACCTAGCACGGCCACGTCCGATAGAGGAGATGTGCAAGCGTGCATCTCCCGCCAGGTAAGGGGCCCGGTAAACCAGGCACAAAGGAGGGGCCCGGATAGCCGGGCCACACGCCGGGGCGGTTTGTGGTAGTGTGCGAAAGCGAATCCCACACCGTCCCATTACGGCGGAGAAGGTTGCACCGGGGGGTTTTAGTGGGTATGCCCGTCATTACCATCTTGCTGACGGGTGAGTCCCACATAACCCCGCCGTCTGCCCAACGGTGGGGTATGCCTAATGCATTTCCCCTCGATAAAAAAAAAAAAAAAAAAAAAAAAAAAAAAGGTTAGGTTAGGTTAGGTTAGGTTCCCGTGTGCAGTTGCTGGAACTGCCATCGGGCGCGTCCCCCGGGTGGTGGATTGGGGAATGGCCCCCAGATATGGGGGCTACCGGATCCGGATCCGGATCCGGCGCGAACCAAAACCAGCAAAAGACGGACCCATCTGGCGTCCCGGACGTTTTCCGGGTAGCGGCAGTTTGGGTCACAAGAGGGACGAGGATCTTTCCTCGTATTTGGTCTTGGACCTACTGGTCCGATTCGCTTTGCGAATATCGAAGGCTCCGGGTCGGCGTCCCAGACGTACTCTGGGTAGCGGCGGCGCGGTTCGGGCTCGACCGGCGTCCCGGATAGTCCGGGTAGCGGCGGTGCGAGCGGGGGCGATGGGTCTGTTTGCTCGTGGTGGTCATGAGCAGCGGACAGGTGAAATCTCACCAACCATCGGCCAACCCGTTACCCCTCGTTGAGAGGGGCCGGGGGGGGGTATGCCCTTAACTGGGTGACCCTGCGAGGAGAAAACCTCAATAAAAAACCCCAACCCTAAGTCTGTTGTCGCGGATGGCGAGGGGGTGAATGGCTGGAGGGGGTCCAGTCGTTACACGACAACGGAACAGAGGACCGGCAGCCCCTCTGTTTCGAGAACCCTATGCTTGCCCGGGTATGGTGCCTCTGCCCGGGTGGACCTTATTTTGCAGCCTTACTCGTGGGAACAAATATGAAATCCTTAAAAACACAATTAAAAACCCTTAAAGATGATAAAGATGGGCCCAGCTCAGGCGGAAGTGAGTGTGCCCTCACGGGCGGAGAGCCTAGCTCAGGCGGGAATGAGCAGTCGGACGTTACTAACGTCAATTTGATGGATAAGGGAACGGGAACGCCTATTTCCAAGACTCCAGGGGGCTCTAAACAAAAGAGCAAGACTGGATTACGTCTTACATTTGGAGACAAATATACACGCTCCACTGCAGCAAGTGCCTCGGAGGAGGATGAAATGATGTCAGCCGAAGAAGAAGGAAGAGGTTATTCACCAGTCCCTTCAACTCAAGGCAGCATCACAGCGGAAGAAACTAGGAAGAGACCTATTCAAGAAGTTGAAACTTCCACCGAACTGTCAACAGGTTCTGAGACGGATACTGCGGTCCCTGCTAATAAACCAAAAGTAGCAAAGACTCGTACAGGACGTGGTGGACGCACAATCACCACCGGTCAACACGTCGGCTTGGCTAAGGCCAAAGAGAAACTTAAGGAAATGGAGAGATGCGCGTATGAGGCGGAAGCGGACCGAATGCTTGCCGAATCGCAATTCTGGTCTGCTGATGGGGACCCTCTGCGTAGGTCTGCTCGGCTTTCGCAACGGGCTACACCGTCGCAGAAAGGCAAACAGAAGGAAGATCCGGCTGACATCGAAGACCTATCGGCGGATCCCACGTGCACTAAGGCATATGAGACCATTGACGCTATCCTGAAGGTTGCGCGTACTAGCAAAAACCTTAAAGGCACGTACCAACGGACTCTGATCGACGCTTCCGACAACCTGCGGAAAACGGTTGAAACGCTTGCAGCTCGAACTACGTCGGAGCAGATCCGACAGCTGCAAGCAAATAACGAGCGCCTCAGCCACCAGGTGGAACTGATGCGCAAAGAAATGGCGGCCCTCCGCAAAGCAAACTCTGAGAGGTGCTCATGCGCACGGGCAAACCTGGATGGCCCTCATCACGAGCGCTCCGCGCTAAAAAGCGACGGAGTCGAAGAACTCAAGCGTTCTATCATGATGTCGGTGGGGACAATGATAAACGCAAGGATAGAAGGGCTTCAACCCAGGCTCCTGCCGGATAAGCCGATCCGACCACCACTGGCATCTGATAAAAGAAAGGAAGTGCAGACGTTTGCGAGCATAGCGGCCTCCGCACCGACGGCTCAGAAACAACCAAAGAAGGGAAAGGGCAATGTCGCTCCCACAACATCTAGAGCACAGTCCAACCCTGACCCAATTCCCGTTAGGAACGAGGAAGAATGGACGGAGCACACTGGCAGGAAAAAGAAAAACCGCGCTAGAAAACTCGCTGCCAAGGCGACAACGCCAAAAGCAACGCCACCAGCTAAGACCGCGCCGACAAAGCCGGCGTCAAGACCTGCGAAAACGGGACCCGCCGATAGTCCAAGAACGGCCCCCACAAAGAAGACGGCCAAGAAAAAACTCGTCGCCCCGCGAACGTCGGTAGTGGTAGTGACCCTACTGCCGGATGCTGCGGACAAGGGCGCTACTTACGCCCAAGCCATGACGAGGGCCAGACAGGAGCTCAATCTACAAAGCCTAGGCATCGATGGCCTTAAAATTAAGCAGGCCGCAACTGGGGCAAGGCTCATGGAAATCTCCGGGCCAGAAAACAATCCCAAAGCTGATCTGCTGGCGGATAAGCTTAAGGACATACTGGCAGACGTAGCAACGGTATCCCGGCCAACCAAACGTGCGGACTTGCGTATAACAGGTTTGGATGACTCGATCGGAAGCGAAGATGTGGTGGCAGCGATTGTCGCCAAAGGGAATTGTTCTGCGGATCAAGTGAAGGTAGGCGCTATCCACACAGGACCCGGAGGAATAGGGTCCGTGCTAGTGCGGTGCCCGGTGTCTGCAGCTAAAATATTAGCATCAGCTGGCCGAATACTTGTCGGGTGGAGCTCGGCCCAAATAAAAGCGCTGGAACCTATGCCAATGAGATGTTTCCGTTGCATGGGAACGGGACACACTCGTCCCAGGTGTCCAGCGCAAAAGGACCGAAGCCTAATGTGCTTCCGATGTGGAGGCGAAGACCACAAAGCTGCAGACTGTCCGGCCAAAAACCCGAAATGTGCAGTATGCGCAGACGCCGGGCGCCCAGCTGGACATATGATGTGCGGTAGAAAGTGTTCGCCACCTGTGACTAAGGGGAAAGGAGCTCCATTGACCCGAGCTCCACCCGCTCCAGCCAATAATGCGGCAATGGAGGAGGTAGAAATGAACGATGAACAAGCGTCGCCTTAAATTTCTACAGTGCAACGTGAACCACTGCATTGCTGCACAAGATCTTTTCATGCAGCACATGACAGAATGGTCTGTGGACATTGGCATTATATCTGAGCCATACAGGGTGCCAAATAGTTCTGCATGGGTCGGGGATATAACAGGGACTGTCGCCATTATGGTTTCAGCGAACAACAGCGCCACACCTCTACTTGTTAAGGAAAGAGGCCGCGGTTACGTTGCGGCTACTTATGGGGGAATAGGCATCGTTGGTGTCTATTTCTCTCCCAATGAAAGTGTGGCACTTATGGAGGATCTGCTGGATGCCATAAGCAGGGTTGTGGGGAGACTATCGCCGACACAGGTCTTGGTGGGGGGAGATTTCAATGCGAAACACTCCGCATGGGAATCCCCCGTCACCGACGCCAAGGGTTTGATAGTGGCCGACTGGTACGTGGCGTCTGGCCTCTGCGTCCTTAATCATGGTGGAGTCTTCACCTGCGTGAGGCGGCAGGGGGGGTCAATAGTGGACTTAACGTTTACTACCCCTGCCCTTGCCTCGCGCATCCATGATTGGGAAGTACTTGTGGAGTCCGAGTCTCTCTCTGATCACAGAAATATCTTATATAGCATTTCTGGAAGCAGCGCCTCTTCTAACACGGATAACATAACACCGCGTCGAGGTACGAACAGCTTTCCAAGGTGGGCCGTCAGGAAACTCAATATCGACCTGGCGGAGGAGGCTGCCATTGTGGCCGATTGGAGCTACTCCGCGGAGGTAGAAAGACAAGATGTTGATGCGCAAGCAGAGTACCTCCGCCTGTCGCTAACTGCCATCTGCGACTCGGCAATGCCGAGAGCGAGACCATGCAAAAGGAACAAGAATGTCTACTGGTGGTCCCAAGACATAGCGGATCTCCGTGCCGCCAGTGTCAGAGCACGTCGCGAGTACACGCGCTGTCGCCGCCGCCGTAGACACAACCAAGTTGAGGAGGAGCTCCTGCACAGGGCTTATCGCGAAGCCGCAACTGCCCTCCAAACGGCCATCCATAAGGCGAAGAGTACAGCATGGGATGAGTTCGTTGGTCAGCTCGACAACGACCCTTGGGGACGTCCATATCTCATGGTGCGAAATAAAATGCGCCAGCAGGCACCAACCACGGAGGCATTCGAGCCTGACCTCTTGGAGGCAGTTATTACTGGACTTTTTCCAGATCAAACCGAGGAGGATCCTCCCATCATGGCCCCTCGTCCCGAAGTAACATCGACAACTCTTGCGTTTCCCAGAATAACAGAAGAGGAGCTTAAAAATGCACTGGACCATCTGCACACATGGCGGAAGGCTCCTGGGCCAGACGGCGTCCCGGGAAAAATCCTCCCCATAGCTTTAAAACAACTGGGAAATCGACTACAAGAGCTACTTAATCGATGCCTGGACTGTGGAAAATATCCCAAGGTATGGAAAAGCGGTAGACTTTGCCTACTGCGCAAAGAGGGTCGACCACCAGACTCTCCCTCAGCATTCCGTCCGATAATACTATTAGACGAGGTAGGCAAACTGTTTGAGCGCATATTGGCTTCCAGGCTCACAGAACATCTAGAGACGGAAGGGCCGAACTTATCTGGCAACCAATACGGTTTTCGGCGAGGCCGCTCTACTATTGATGCGGTTCTTGAGCTCAAGAATTGGTCTGAAGACGCAGTCCAGAAAGGGGAGGAAGTCATAGCAGTGTCATTGGACATTGCTAATGCTTTTAACTCCCTCCCCTTTAGTCGTATCATGGAAGCGCTGATTTACCACCGCATACCTGAATATCTAAGACGGCTAATACAGCAATACCTGGAAGATCGATGTATTGTCTATATTAACAGCGAAGGCTCAATGATCTCCAAAAACATGCAACGCGGGGTTCCACAGGGGTCGGTTCTAGGCCCTCTTCTGTGGAACCTCGGGTATGATTGGATCCTTCGTGGCACCTTATTGCCACGAATGAAAATAATTTGCTACGCAGATGACACCTTGGTGGTAGCTAGAGGGGATGACTTCGAAGAAGCAAAACGCCGTGCAACGGTAGGCACTGCACTGGTTGCAGACAGAATAAGGCTGCTGGGACTCAAAGTAGCTCTGTCTAAAACAGAAGCGATTTGTTTCTCCGGTCCCAGAAGCAGGCCGCCGGCAGACGCTCACTTAGTAGTGAATGGACAAAGGGTTTCAATTGATAAACACCTGAAATATCTAGGTTTAGTCTTAGATAGCCGTTGGAAATTCAATGAACACTTCCAACGGCTGTCGCCCAAACTGGTCAAGACAGCGACGGCGCTGAGTAAACTCCTCCCTAACCTCGGGGGACCAAATGCTAGCTCCCGAAAACTGTACGCGGGTGTAGTAAAGAGTATGGCGGTATACGGTGCTCCAGTCTGGGCGGGATCGCTTAACGCGGAAGCAAAAGCCCTGCTCCGTAGGCCCCAGCGAATTATAACTACTCGTGCCATTCGGGCATACCGAACGACATCGAGTGCGGTGGCCTGTGCACTAGCGGGTATGCCTCCGTGGGAACTGGAAGCTTCGGTTCTTGCGGAGGTCTACCATAGCAGAGCAGAGGCGAGAAGGAACGGGGAACGCCCCAGTGTTGAAGAACTGGTCGATGTAAGACGCCTGGCCGAAGAGGTGCTTATGGAGTGCTGGACAAGCCAGCTTGAAGCCTCCACCGCTGGTCGACGGACGTTGGACGCCCTGATTCCAGTATTGGACGACTGGAGGCAACGCAAGAGTGGAACCCTCAGCTTCCATTTGGTGCAGGTGCTTACCGGGCATGGATGTTTTGGCAAGTACCTGCACCAAATCGCGAGACGGGAATCAACACCGATGTGTCTAGACTGTGGCGTGGCAGAGGACACAGCACAGCACACACTTGAGCTGTGTCCTGCGTGGTCAAGACAACGTTACAACCTGAGAAGAGTCGTGGGCCAGGACCTCTCCCTCCCGAGCATACTACGCGCTATGTTGGGAAGTGAGAGAGCCTGGGAGGCAGTCCAGGAGTATTGCGAAGACGTAATGTCCCAGAAAGAAGCGGCCGAGAGAATGAGGGAGAACGACCCTCTTGCTGATCCGTGCCGCCGACGACGTACGGGTAGGAGGCGACTTCTCCAACCAGACAGCACGAGAAGGGGTGGGGCAGGTCAGAATGATCGGCATTACCCCTCTTCTTCCCGCGGGGGCCTGCAGGGGCCGGGCTTGGGAGGCCCGCCCCCTGCACTGCACAGGCCCTCGCTGACGTCGAGCGTCCCACACGTCCCGGGACGCTCCGTTATTCTCAGATTCCCGGTCACAGGGGCATATAGACGGGTCCGCCTAGGGCGGACAACCACCGGCGGGGCCGCGGTAGTGTCCGCAAGGGTTCCCGTGACCCCGCCCGGTGTCATTGCAAAAAAAAAAAAAAAAAAAGGTTAGGTTAGGTTAGGTTAGGTTAGGTTAGGTTGGGGTGCAAGGTGGGGTGCAAGGTCGGATAGAACCTCCACGTGTGCCCGGCCCATTGTAGGTCCCACTTCACACGTGCGGTGGGAACGACAATGGGTTCGGGCCGGTGCATCCTGGGCGCCGTCGTATATAATTCCTTCGGGGATTGCATACGACGGCGGCTAATAATCCGACAACAGGGGGGGAGCTCGGCTGGCTGACCTGGGTAGCCTGGGTAACGGCAGCCAAGCAGGGGTAAACCGTAACCCCGTACGTGGTGCGGGGCCGGGGGCTGTCATCCTTCTGTATGGGGGCCGCGAGGAAGAAAACCTCTCTAAAAAATCACTTCTCGTGGGCGGTGTCTGGTCCAAGGACCAGCTCCGGCCAACCCGCAGCCCTGTACGTGGTGCAGGGAGTGGGGGCCGCCACTTCGGTGGGGGCCGCGTGGAGAAAACCACTCTAAAAAACCTCAAAGTCCTGGCACTGGGATACATGGTGTCGGGGCGCCTGAACAGGTGGCTGGGGAGTGCATCAGCCAACTAGTGGTCGCCCTGGGGTACCTCCCGACCCCCCAGGTGTAAGTAGGGTTACCCGGGTACAGGGGTCTCTGCCCGGGTGGACCACCCTTTCCCCCATACTCGTGGGACTAGCTATGGAGATGATAAATGAAAAAAACAAAAACCCTGTAGTTGTTGTGGAGCGATTGGAGTCGCCGAATCTCGGTGATTCTGTCGTGGTGGACAAAGCTCAGTGTCCAAAGATAAACAGAGCCGAAGATCAAAGCAGCAAGCCGGATAAATCGAGCTCTAACTTACCTAAATGCTCGGAAAAGGAATTGCAGCTAGGTGATGACGCAGCGAGTGTGCTATCTGTAGCAAGCAGCAGCAGCACAATAACAACTCGCAGCAAATCAAGACGTGAGCGTGATCGATTACCGGTAAGGAGCGCTCAAATATTGGACAGTGAAACACAAAAAGTGGAAACTTCTTCAGATGAGGAAGGATTTCTCTCAGCTGCTGACAGTAGACAAAAGCATTCTCGCGAAGCCCTCAGCGGCGAAGAGTCTTGCTCAGACCCGGACAGCGTTACACCTATGACGCCGAAGGCGCTTACTCCAAGCAAAGGTCGCGTTAGACCTGCCGCTGACTTCAGGCGGCAGCAGCACACCATCATAGAGACTGGAATTGAGTGCGAGACTACAACGAGTACTTCTGGACACGAGGGTAATAGGTGTTCATCCAGGAATACTGAAGCTCCTGCGTCTTTCGATGATTTCGTACAAACAATGACATCGGACGGCCTTAAAGACAAAGGGATGGAGCAAATAGAGGTCCTTCTGACAAACATAAAGAAGTCCAAAAACCTCAAGGGATCATGTCAGAGAGCAATGGTCGATGCAGCTGTGTCTCTCCGTGATATCGTAGAGACTTTCGCTACGCGTTTTATGACCGAGGAAACACGCCGCTTACAGGCTGATAATGCAAGGCTTCGTCAAGAGATGGAGAATATGAAAACGGAAATTAAAGCGCTGCGCACCGCCTTCTCAGAGAGAAATCGGTCGCCTACTGCGCGATACCAGACCTTCTCTGGACCGACTACGTCTACCACTCCGGAGCCAAACTGGATCGAAGATCTGAAACGATCTCTGATGGTGTCACTCGGCGTGATGATTAACGCGCGTTTGACGAGTATAGAGGAGCGTTTGCCATCATCCCAGACCTTGCGCCCACAACCAAGCATGGACCGCAAGCGAACCATGGTAGCTTCTTCTTCCATAACGACCCAAAAGAAGACTCCCACGCCACCTCAAGCAGCGAACACGCAACCAACAGAGGCTGTCGCTACTGATCAGCCTGCTGGTATTTCAACTTTGGCACCTGCTTCATCGGAGCAGTGGACTGAGGCACTCGGCAGGAAGAAGAAAAATAGATTGAGAAAGAAGCAAGAAGAAACTGCGGCCACTACGACCGCTGCAGATACTCCTGCACCTAAGACGACACCAAAACAGCGGGCCGCAACCGCGCCCGCCACTACAAAGGCGAATAAAGGAAAATCCAAAAAGGACAAAAAGAAGAAGAAGACTAAACTTACCCCTCCAAAGTCCTCGGCGGTAATCATCACCATTCAGCCAGAGGCAGAGGAGAAAGGCGCTTCCTATGCTTCCGTTCTAACCAAGGCTAGGGAAGCACTCGCACTAAGCGACCTCGGGATTGATGGGGTGCGAGTCAGACAATCTGCTACAGGAGCACGAATGCTTCTGCTTCCTGGAGCCTCTAGCGCCCCACAAGCGGATGTCCTCGCCAATAAGTTAAAGGAGGTACTCAAGGATGTGGCACACGTAGTAAGGCCCACCAAGTGTGTAGGTCTGCGCGTATCTGGCCTCGATGACTCTGTCACCAAAGAGGATGTTGTGGCAGCTGTAGCTAATAAAGGCGGCTGCACGCCGGATCAGATTAAATCTGGCAATGTCAGGTCAGGACCGGGTGGTACTGGTTTCGTCGTAGTACAGTGCCCCGTAGCGGCTGCTAAGGCAATAGTCGACGCCGGAAGGCTACTTGTAGGGTGGAGTTCTGCCCAAGTCCGAGCTATGGATCCGCTTCCATTACGGTGTTTCCGCTGTATGGGGCTAGCTCACACTCGGCAAAGGTGCCCTGCAGCCACTGATAGAGGTGAGCTATGTTACCGTTGTGGCAAACCAGGGCACCGGGTAGCAGATTGCTCTTCCGAGCTGCATTGCGCTGTTTGTGCTGACGCGCAGTTGCCTGCGGGACATATCATGGGGGGTAAAAGCTGTAGACCCCCAGCCACGCAGGCCAAGGCTGTTTCAAGATCTAAAGCACCTAATAGACAGGCGGATGGCGTCACAACGTCGAAAGAAGCTGATACAGAACTGTAATGGATCAATACAACCATACTAGCTTTTTACAAGGGAATCTGAACCACTGCGCCAGAGCCCAAGATCTGTTCATGCAAGCGATGCTGCAATGGTCCATTGATGTAGCCTTTATAGCCGAGCCCTACTATGTCCCGCCTCATCCCAACTGGGCTGGTGACCTTGAGGGCTTGGTTGCAATTGTTAACTCTTCCTCCACTCGCTCTCTCCCTCTCTCGGTACATGAAAGGGGTCCGGGATATGTGGTGGCTGTCCGGGGGAGAACTACAATAATCGGGGTATATTTTTCTCCCACTAAACGCTTCTCTGATTTCGAGATTTATATGGAGGAACTTGGTCGGGTAGTGGGTCGCTTAGCTCCTAGGCAAATATTATTGATGGGGGATCTTAACGCCAAATCGACAACTTGGGGTGCTCCGACCACTTGTGTAAGAGGCGAGCTGCTTGAGAGATGGCTTGTCGCCATGGGGTTGGTCGTTTTAAATCGTGGTACCGCTAATACATGTGTTCGACGGAACGGGGGGTCTAGAGTCGATGTGACATTTGGTACCCCAACGTTTGCACAGCGTACTCAAGATTGGCGCGTGGTAGATGATGAAAGTCTGTCTGACCACGTTTACATCAGATTCGGGATCTCACCTATACAACGAGAAAGGGAATCACCAAACACAGCTCCCAGGCGTCACCAATTTCCGCGATGGGCCGTGTCGAAATTCGACGGAGGTATGGCGGAAGAGGCGTCCATAGTCCAGAGTTGGAATCCCGCATGTACGACCGCTGATATTAATGTACGAGCCGAACATCTTCGTGCCTCCCTTACAGAGATCTGTGACACAGCCATGCCAAGAACGTCGTCAAAGCCCACGAAAAATGCAGTTTACTGGTGGTCAGCAGAAATCGCCAGCCTCCGTGCAGCCTGCATGCGAACTCGACGTGCTCATACAAGGTGTCGTCGGAGACGTCACACTGACACCGAGGAAAGGATTCTCTGGGAAGCCTACCGCAGTGCAAAAAAGGCCTTGCAGATCGGCATAAGCGACGCCAAAGCAGCGGCAAGAGAAGAGTTCCTAGCAGACCTAGATAGAGACCCATGGGGACGACCATACCGCTTAGTTAGGAATAAAATGGCCCACGCTCCCCGGACAGATACGTTCGAACCAGAACTTCTCTCTGGAGTAGTGTCTGGTCTCTTTCCTGAGAGAGGAGAACACATTCCTCCATCGATGACTCCATCTTCAATTGAGTTCGAAGTAGAGCAAGTGATCCCTCGGATTAGTGAGGATGAAATGAAAGGCGCTCTGGATCGAGCCCGGGTCAAAAACAAGGCTCCTGGTCCCGACGGGATACCAAGTCGCATTCTTCCAGTCGCTCTTAAACATCTTGGAGATCGCATACGCAGCTTGTTTGACGATTGTCTGACGGATGGCCAATTCCCCAAGATCTGGAAGCAGGGAAGGCTTGTTTTATTGCAGAAAGAGGGCCGCCCACCTAATTCACCCTCTGCATTCAGACCTGTCGTCCTATTAGATGAAGCGGGAAAACTGCTAGAGCGAATAATTGCCGGCCGAATAAACGAGCATCTCAAGACTACTGGCCCCGACGTATCCAACTCGCAGTACGGGTTCCGAACAGGTAGGTCCACAATAGACGCCATATCAGAACTGCGGCGGATCTCAGAAGAGGCTACGTCTAAGGGGGACAGGGTATTGGCAGTATCATTAGATATAGCCAATGCCTTCAACACACTCCCCTTCTCGTGCATTGAAGAAGCTCTACGGTTTCATGGCGTGCCACGGTATCTCCAGCGCATCGTGGCAAATTACTTAAGAGAAAGAGACGTGCTTTTCCTAAATCACCGGGGCGAAATTTGCACTCGACGAATGTCTTGCGGGGTTCCGCAAGGGTCGGTTCTAGGCCCTCTTCTCTGGAACCTCGGCTTTGACTGGATCCTGCGCGGGTCTCTGCCACCACAAAGTAAGGTAGTCTGCTACGCCGATGACACCCTTGTCACTGCACAGGGCGCCACATACGAAGAAGCAGCTAGAAAGGCTACTGCCGCAGTCACTCATGTTGTTGAGCGCATTAGACTCCTTGGCCTGCAGGTCGCGCTTGAGAAGTCGGAGGCCATCCTATTTTATGGTCCCCGCGGGAAACCTCCGCCTGGGGCACACATATTGGTGGAGGGTCAGAGGATTGAGGTAAAAGGCCATTTAAAATATCTTGGCCTGACGTTAGACGCCAAGTGGAAATTCGAGGAGCATTTCCGCCGACTCTCCCCGAAACTAATAGGAGCCGCAGCAGCGCTTGGCCGATTGCTACCAAACGTAGGTGGTCCAAATACTAGCTGTCGCCGCCTCTACCACGGGGTGGTCCGAAGCATGGCTCTATATGGAGCCCCTATCTGGGCCAATTCTCTCACCAGGGAAAGCAGGAGGATACTTCGGAGCGTCCAGAGAACGGTCGCGCTTAGGGCTATAAGAGGCTATCGAACGATATCTTGTAGTGTGGCCTGTGCCCTTGCTGGGGCACCACCTTGGGAGCTAGAGGCTTCTGCACTAGCGGAAGCCTATAAGTACAAAAAGGAGGAGAGAGCCAACGGCGAGTATCCTGCCGTTGAAGAAATAAATAGAGTTCGTCAACTGGCACTGGAAAAGGCTATTGAACAATGGGCTCAAAATCTGGAGACGGAAACATATGGTCGCCGAACATTGGATGCGTTGGGTCCTCTTCTTGACCGATGGATGAAGCGGAGCCACGGAAGTCTGACATACCGATTGGTACAAGTCTTGTCAGGTCACGGTTGTTTTGGGCGATACTTGCACAGAGTGGCCAGAAGAGAACCAACACCCCGCTGTCATGAATGCGGGGCGCAAGAAGATACGGCACAGCATACCCTGCAGGAATGCCATGCCTTTGAGACTCAACGCCGAACACTAATGGCAGAAGTTGGCACGGATCTGTCGCTGCCTATCGTGGCAAATGCCATGATCAACAGCCGAAGTTCTTGGCAGGCAATGGTAACCTTCTGCGAGGAAGTAATCACGCAGAAGGAAACCGCGGAGCGGGTCCGCGAGACAGATGCCCAAGCGGACCTGATTCGACGCAGACGCCTAGGAAGGCGGCAAAGGCAATTCGCCGCTAGCTACCTTCTCCCACGACGTGGCCAGAGGGCGGCGGGCAGGGTAGCCCGCCGTCAACCTAGCACGGCCACGTCCGATAGAGGAGATGTGCAAGCGTGCATCTCCCGCCAGGTAAGGGGCCCGGTAAACCAGGCACAAAGGAGGGGCCCGGATAGCCGGGCCACACGCCGGGGCGGTTTGTGGTAGTGTGCGAAAGCGAATCCCACACCGTCCCATTACGGCGGAGAAGGTTGCACCGGGGGGTTTTAGTGGGTATGCCCGTCATTACCATCTTGCTGACGGGTGAGTCCCACATAACCCCGCCGTCTGCCCAACGGTGGGGTATGCCTAATGCATTTCCCCTCGATAAAAAAAAAAAAAAAAAAAAAAAAAAAAGGTTGGGGTGCAAGGTCGGATAGAACCTCCTCGTGTGTCCGGCGCATTGTAGGTCCCACTTCATACGTGCGGTGGGAACGACAATGGGTTCGGGCCGGTGCATCCTGGGCGTCGTCGTATATAATTCCTTCGGGGATTGCATACGACGGCGGCTAATAATCCGACAACAGGGGGGGAGCTCGGCTGGCTGACCCGGGTAGCCTGGGTAACGGCAGCCGAGCAAGGGTATACCGTAACCCCGTACATGGTGCGGGGCCGGGGGCTGTCATCTTTCGAGATGGGGGCCGCGAGGAAGAAAACCTCTTTAAAAAATCACTGAGGGGGGCTGCAAAGTCCATTCCGCTTTCGCGGTTGGCGAGGGCTCCGGGTCGGCGTCCCAGACTTATTCTGGATAGCGGCGACGCGGTTCGGGCTCGACCGGCGTCCCGGATAGTCCGGGTAGCGGCGGTGCGAGCGTGGGCGACGGGTCCGTTTGCTCATGGTGGTCATGAGCAGCGGACAGGTGAAAATCTCACTAACCGTCGGCCAACCCGTTACCCCTCGTTGAGAGGGGCCGGGGGGGGGTATGCCCTTAATTGGGTGACCCTGCGAGGAGAAAACCTCAATAAAAAACCCTAACCCCAAGTTTGCTGTCGCGAATTGGCGAGGGGGTGAGTGGCTGGTGGGAGACCAGTTTTTACACGGCAGCGGAGCAGGGGACCGGCGGCCCCCCCTGCTTCGAGAACCCTACGCTTACCCAGGCATGGGGCCTCTACCTGGGTGGACCTACGTTGTCACCATACTCGTGGGATCAGCTATGGATTCAATTACTTTAAAAACTATAAACCCTTTGTTGGACGATGGTGGGCCTATCTCGGGCGGAAGAGAGAGTGGAGAGCCGAGCTCGGGCGAGAAAAACGAGCTGACGCCAGTGGCGTCCGATGTCGCTACAAAAGCTAAAAAGGGCAATTCTTGCCAAAAGGATGAGGTACAGAGTTTGGACACTAATTGTGCCGGTAACTCCAAAACTAAAAAAGGAATTAGTCTGGTGTATTACACTGACCAAATGAAACCTTCTGCTATTAACAGCTGTGCAGAAGAAGAGGCTAGCGCGGCAACTTCTGCAGACGAAGGAGAGAGAGGCATCTCTTCAGCACGTTCGCTGCCAAGCGTGAACATGATCGGAGACATCGACAAGCGGGTGCTGCGCTCCTGTCGAAAGAGAACTAAGAGGAATATCGCTGCGAAGGATTATAATTCGGAAGAAGAGTCGGCAATAGCTGCCAAGGTATCGACTGGCAAGAGAGGCGGCCGGTCCTCTACCAGCTCTAACATCTGCGCTACAGCAAGAACCCATTTCGTCAGGGTACATGACAACTATCAAGGTGCCCCTCTGGACGACTACATTTGCGATGCTTATAATTGGTCGGCAGAACTAATGGAATCGGAACCAGAGCAAGAACCAGAACTGAATACGGCCATAACGTCGCCTCCTATGGCGGATATACTTGAGGCGGATGAGCTGCGAACACAGGCTATGGCTCACTTACACGCCATCAGAGAAGTATCGCACAAGTCGAACAACCTTAAAGGCACTTGTCAAAAGATCCTGAAGAACTCTGTAAATGGCCTAGGAGATGTGGTAGAGAAGTTTGCCTCTAGGACCCTGACAGACGTCACGAAGAAAATAATGGCTGATAATAGACGTCTAACCAGACAGCTGGAGAAAGTTCAGAGGGAGCTGAAGGCTTTCAAAGCTACGTTCTCAGAACAGAGGAGGCGCTCAGTTCAAGAGGATAATGAACCGGCCAGGGCCCCCACTCCTATGGTCTCTCCACCAAGGACTGCCCCGAAACCGGCATTGGATCATGACGCACTAGAGGAGCTCAAAAGGTCTTTGTTCGTCTCAATTGGAGAGATGGTAAACGTCCGCTTAGCCAGCATAAGCGAGAGACTTCCTCCGGCTCCAATTATAAGACCGCCGCTTGCGGCAGACAAAGGAAAAGTCGGTGCTACGTCAACTCCGGCTCCTGTGAGCACTAAGGAGAAGAAAAAGACTAGACGTAAACAGGCAACAGCAGCGGACTCCTTGCCAGCTGCTGAACGACAGCCTGATGTCTTGCAACCCGCAACAAACCTCGCTCCAGAGGAGCCATGGTCGCAGGTAGGCTACAAGAATGGCAAAATGACCAAGTCTCAACCCAAAACAAGGGCTGCTAAAAAAGGTGCTACCCAGCCTTCTAAAATAGCAGTGGTTCCCTCGACCGCAGCCAATAAAAAGAAGGAGAAGAAAAAGAAGCTTATAGCGCCACGGTCATCTGCCGTGGTTGTGACACTGGAACCGGAAGCAGCAGATAGAGGAATCACCTATGCCGAAGTGCTGGAAAAGGCAAAGAAAGAGGTGCAGCTACACTCGATTGGCATTGAGGGTGTGAGATGCAAACAGGCAGCTACTGGAGCCAGGATCTTCTCCATTCCAGGCTCTGGAAGCGGAGAACAGGCTGATGCTCTCGCTGAAAAGCTGAAAGCTGTTTTAACTGGTGTTGCAAAGGTTGTCAGGCCCATTAAATGTGCAGATATAAGGGTATCTGGGCTTGACGACACTGTTCGGCAGGAAGAAATCGCGACTGCAATCGCGACCATAGGAGGTTGCCCTGTCGATCAAATAAAGACAGGCAAAATAAATATTGGACCTGGTGGTATGGGATCTGCCCTTGTGAAATGCCCCGTGGCAGCAGCTAAGAAGGTAGTTGAGGTGGGTAGGCTCTTGGTAGGTTGGAGCTCTGCTCGGGTGCGACCCCTCGAGCCCCGGCCCATGCGCTGTTTTAGGTGTATGGGTATCGGCCATACTCGACAACTCTGCCCTTCAAAATCCGACCGTAGCGGCATTTGCTATCGATGCGGCAAATCGGGACATATAGCGGCTGGGTGCAAAGCGGAACCTCACTGTTCTGTCTGTGAGGAAGCTAAACTATCGGCTGGGCATATCATGGGAGGGCGGAACTGCAACCCTCCTAAAACCAAACCGAAAAGGGCTCCTAGGAGTCAAACTTTGGCATGCGATGAGGAGCGCAATGTGCCAGTGGAAGAGATCGAAATGTCAGAAACCAATGTCTAGTTCTCGACAACTCAATCTCCTACAGAGCAACCTGAACCACTGCGCTGGGGCTCAGGATCTGATGTTGCAAGCCATGGCGGAACGAAACATAGACTTAGCAGTTGCTTCGGAGCCGTACTGCGTGCCTTCGCAGTCACATTGGGCATCTGATCTTGTCAATACTGTTGCCGTCACTGTACCAACTGCGTCTTCCATGCCTTTTGTAGTGAAGGAGAAGGGATTGGGCTATGTTGTTGTTGTGTGGAATGGGATAGCCGTCATCGGTGTGTACTTTTCACCCAATGCAGGAGTACCTGAACTCGAAGCGTACGTTGGTCTCCTCGGATTGGTGGTTAGGCGGCTTGCACCCATGCCAGTCCTAGTTATGGGCGATCTTAATGCCAAGTCAGCTGCATGGGGCTCCAGAGTCACAGACGATAAAGGCATTATTGTGTTGGACTGGGCAACTACGGCAGGCTTGACGGTCCTAAATCGTGGCAACACTTTAACATGCGTGAGAAGGCGGGGGGGATCCATCGTGGACGTAACGTTTGCAACCCCTGCTCTGGCCTCTCGTATCCACGGATGGCACGTCATTACAGGCGAAGAGGCACTGTCCGATCACCGCTATATAACCTTTAAGGTACTCCCTTCCCCGGGAGCAATCAACATACAGCGGTTGCAAACCAGAGCACAGTTCCCACGATGGGGTCTGACACAACTTGACGCGGGCATGGCAGAAGAAGCAGCAATCGTTCAAAGCTGGGGCACCCCTCCTTCGATTCGGAATAGGGACGTAGATGACCAAGCTGCGCAATTCAGCTCATCCCTCACGGCTGTGTGTGATGCGGCTATGCCCCGCGTCCGAAACCACCGGTCGAACAAAAAGGCAGTCTACTGGTGGTCGGCGGATCTGTCCGCTCTTCGCGAATCCTGCAACCGAGCTCGCCGAGCCCATAAGCGCTGTCGCCGGCGCAGACATACGGACGATGAGGAGGAGCTCTTGTATAGAGCCTATAAAGAGGCAAAAAAGGAACTCCAAATTGCCATCTCCCGTGCAAAAGCCAGAGCAAGAGAAGAATTTCTACGAGAATTGAACAACGATCCCTGGGGGCGGCCATATCACATGGTGCGTGGTAAGATGCGTAACCGGGCACCTCCTACGGAGACGTTCAACCAGCAGTTGCTCGAAAATGTTGTTTCCGGCTTATTCCCGAATAGAGGCGAGTTTGCTCCACCAGTTATGTCTCCACCAACGACCGAGTCACTTGACGAAGAGGAAATCCCACCTATATCGGAGGAAGAACTCAAGGCTGCAGTTGACCGTTTAAGATCTCGGAACAAAGCTCCTGGCCCAGACGGAGTACCGGGCCGTGTGCTACTGATCGCCCTTAAATATCTTGGCACCCGACTCTGCGAACTCTTCGAGGAATGTCTTCATACAGGGACTTTCCCCAGACTTTGGAAGACAGGCCGTCTCTGCCTCCTGCAGAAGGAAGGGCGGCCCCAAGACTCACCATCGGCATACCGACCCATCGTTCTGCTGGATGAGGCGGGGAAGTTGTTCGAGCGGCTGCTCGCGGCTCGCATCATCCAACATCTGACGGGAATAGGACCAGACTTATCTGAACGACAGTATGGATTTAGAGCGGAACGGTCAACGATCGACGCTATCAATGAGTTGGGCAGTATAGTTAATGAGGCTATGGAGCGAGGACAAAAGGTATTGGCCGTATCGTTAGATATTGCCAATGCCTTTAATACGCTGCCCTTTGCAACTATTCAAGAAGCTCTGCGATATCATGGGGTGCCACTATATTTACGCAGGATCCTTGACAGCTACCTCCAAGACCGACGTATACAGTATATAGGGCCAGATGGGACGCGACATACACGGTTGATGAGCTGTGGAGTTCCGCAGGGGTCGGTCCTGGGGCCGCTCCTGTGGAACATTGGATTTGACTGGGTCCTGAGAGGTATGTTGCTGCCACGAATGCGCGTAATCTGTTATGCCGACGATACACTCGTTGTGGTCAGTGGCGATGACTATCAGGAATGCGCACGGCTGGCAAGAGTGGGAGCAGGGCTGGTGGTGGATAGAATTCGTATGCTAGGATTGGAAGTAGCTCTCAGTAAAACTGAGGCCATATTATTCCACGGCCCACGAGGGAAACTGCCAGCCAACGCCAACATACAAGTGGACGGAGTTAGCATACCAGTGAAGTCAACATTAAAATATTTGGGCCTCATTTTAGACAGCCGATGGACGTTTCGTGAACATTTTCGGCAGTTGAGTCCACGGCTGATCAATGCTGCAGGAGCATTAAGTCGCCTTCTTCCTAATGTTGGCGGCCCAGATACGACATGCAGACGATTATACATGGGCATCCTAAGAAGCATGGCTTTATACGGGGCATCAGTTTGGGCGGAGTGTCTCAATCGAGAAATCTGCAAACTTCTTCTGAGACCGCAGCGAGTGATCGCATTGAGAGCCATACGCGGGTACAGCACGGTATCTTGGGCAGCAGCTTGCGTTCTTGCCGGAACCCCTCCGTGGGATTATGACGCACAGGTACTTGCAGCAACATACCACTGCAGAACCAATGCAAGGAGTCGCGGGGAGCGCCCCGCCATAGAAGAGGTCGTGAACGCGCGGCGTGCAGCAGAGGATGCCTTGATGGTGCGGTGGACGGAAGACCTGGAGTCAACCAGGTATGGAGCCCGCACAATCGAGGCTGTCCGGCCAGTGCTCGCCGAATGGGTTAAGAGAGAACATGGCTCGCTTACCTTCCGGCTTGTCCAAGTATTGACTGGACACGGGTGTTTCGGGGACTACCTACACCGTATCCGAAGAGAGGTGACCAAAGGATGCCACGAGTGCGGTGCAGCTGTGGACTCGGCGCAGCACACCTTAGAGGTGTGCGCAGCCTGGAGTGACCAGCGCTGCGCCCTTGTGGCTGTGATAGGAGGAAACCTTTCACTGCCCAGCGTGATCAGCAGCATGCTGGACAGCGAAAGGTGCTGGGAGGCAATGGTTTCCTTCTGTGAAGAGGTTGTAGGGCAGAAGGAGGCCAAGGAGCGGATCCGCGAGGACGACGCCAACGCGGATCAGCTCCGTCGAAGGCGACGGGGAGGGCGACGACGGCGCTACGCCCATCTTCTCCCCCCCTAACAGGGCTCGCTGGCGGGGGCAGGGCAGACCCCGCTTGCATTGCACAACCCTGTCTGTGTAGGAGAATGCCCAAGTGTGCTCGGGCATTCTCCGAATCGTGAGGAGGCTCGGTATTGACTGAGCCGGCCGGTGCGACGCGGTCGCCTTCTTACAAGGATCCCGGGTCGCTACTAACCGGAAGAGCGGGCACACCGAGGGAGTTTTAGTGGGTATGCCTCCGGGCACCCACCGGGCCTGACTGGGTGGATGCACGGAGGTGAGCCCCACATAACTCCGTAGCCGCCCAGCTACGGAGTATGCATAAGGCCGCATTTCTCCCTCGACAAAAAAAAAAAAAAAAAAAAAAAAAAAAAAAAAAAAAAAAAAAGGTTAGGTTAGGTTCACGGCTGTTTTGGTAAGTATCTGCACAAGATTGCAAGGAAAGAGCCGGCCCCAACATGTTTGGACTGCGGCGCCGCCGAGGACACTGCACAACATTCTCTGGAGTTGTGCCCTGCGTGGACTCGGCAGCGCAATATCCTGAAAACAATAGTAGGACGGGACCTTTCGCTCCCGAGCGTAGTGAGGGCTATGCTTGAGAGCGACAGGAAATGGGAGGCTGTCGGCGAATTTTGCGACCAAGTCATGGCGCTTAAGGAAGCTGCAGAACGGGTGAGGGAAAACGACCCTTCAGCAGATCCGAATAGGCGCAGAAGGACTGGGCGAAGACAACGGCTATTCGACCGACACCTTCTATTGAACAACATGGGAAGTGGTAGGGTAGGTTCGTATCACCCCCCCTCTTCCCGCGGGGGCCTGCAGGGGTCGGGCTTGGGAGGCCCGTCCCCTGCACTGCACAGGCCTTCGCTGACGTCGAGCGTTCCACACGTCCCGGGACGCTCCTCTGTTCTCCCATTCCCTGTTTCAGGGGAATTTAGACGGGTCCGCCTAGAACGGACATCCACCGGCGGGGCCGCGGTAGTGTCCGCAAGAGTTCCCGTGACCCCGCCCAGTGTCATTGTTTCGTCGAACGACCTATCGTCTGATAATGATGAGTGGTTCGACGAACCAATGGCACTAAGGTGATTGAGGGGACGTCGTGGAGTTTTTAGTGGGTAGGCCCCTGCACACCAATCTGACGAGCTTTTACCGTCGGATAGGTTTGCAGGGGAGAGTCCCACATAACTCCCGTCCCACTCCCAGCGGCGGGAGTATGCGAAAAGCATTTTCTCCACGTAAACAAAAAAAAAAAAAAAAAAAAAAAGGTTAGGTTAGGTTAGGTTAGGTTTGGGGTGCAAGGTCGGATAGAACCTCCACGTGAGCCCGGCCCATTGTAGGTCCCACTTCACACGTGCGGTGGGAACGACAATGGGTTCGGGTCGGTGCACTCTGGGCGCCTTCGTATGTAATCCCTTAGGGTTTGCATACGAAGGTGGCTAATAATCCGACAAAGGGGGGGAGCTCGGCTGGCTGACCCGGGTAGCCTGGGTAACGGCAGCCGAGCAGGGGTATACCGTAACCCCGTACATGGTGCGGGGCCGGGGGCTGTCATCCTTCGGGATGGGGGCCGCGAGGAAGAAAACCTCTATAAAAAATAACGAGAGGGAGGCTTACGAGCCCAGCTCGCCACGCGAGCATGTTGGGGGCGTGTTCCGGTCCGAGGACTGGTTCCGGCCCACCCGCAACCCCGTACGTGGTGCAGGGAGTGGGGGCCGCCACTTCGGTGGGGGCCGCGTGGAGAAAACCACTCTAAAAAACGTCAAAGTCCTGGCACTGGGACTCATGGTGCCGGGGCGCCTGTGAAGGTGGCTGGGGATCACATCAGCCCACTAGTGGTCGCCCTGGGGTACCTCCCGACCCCCCAGGTGTAAGTAGGGTAGCCAGGGTACCGGGATCTCTGCCCTGGCGGTCCAGTTGTTCTCCCATGCTCGTGGGTCTAAGATGGAAGTTTCTAATAATAAAAACAAAAAAGAAGTTGAACAGAGTGGGAGGTGTTTGAGGTCAGCTTCTGGCCTTAAACGTGTAACGGACAGCGCACAGGGTCCATCCAAAAACAGTGCCAAAAAGACGAAGGACTTCGAACAGTCTTCTGACAAAGACGGCGAAGGAAGTGCTCATGTCAGGTGTAGATCCGTCAGCGATGACGACTTAACTAAATGGCACAACTTTAGGGAGACGGCAGCAAAGTGGGTGAAGGAAATTAGTGGACAAGTTCACAAAACTTGCGGGTCGCCAGCGCGGGATAATATCATTGAACCCCTCAGAAATCTCGCGAATACATTTCAGGAACTGACTGAGTGGACGAGGGATATCCTCGTGCTCGACGATGAATTCTTCAAGCTACAAGACGAAAACGCCCAACTCCGGAAAGACGTGGATAAACTCCAAAAAGAGGTGGCGGAGTTGCAGCAAAAAGATTGCCCGAAAAATCAACCCAGTAGGCCCAGCCAAGAACAACCTAGGCTGACGGACGAGCAGCTGCTGCAAGCGATGCAGCGGATGCTGGATGAGCGTCTGGAAGGTCTAGAACGACGTCTTATTCAGCCACAACAGCCGACTAGGGAATCACACATCCCAGGAACAAATAATGCTGCCAAAGCGTCCCCTGCCGCATGTCCTAGAGGGAATCAAACCGGACTCGACATGCCTCCCACTGCTTCCCAGCCTAACGCTTGGGTCGAAGCAGTAGGGAGGAAAAAGAAGCGAAGGCAAGAAAGACGACTTACAGAAGAGGTGGCCACCGCCCAGGCCCCAAATAAGATAAACCTCGCAGAAAAGACCAGGAAAGCGCCGACGCGAAGAAGAAGAACAAGTCTCACTCCTCCCGAGACCGCAGCCGTTGCCATCTCCCTGCGGCCAGAGGCTGTGCAACGCGGAGTGACGTACGCCCAGATCATGGCAAGGGCCAAAGCTGAAATTTCCCTCGATGACATAGGACTAGAGGGCGGCTTCAAGGTAAGAGAAAGCCAGACGGGAGCCCGCGTACTTCAAGTACCGGCCTCAAGTGGGGGCAAGGCCGACATATTAGCTGAAATGCTCCGCGGCGTTATTGGCGAAGACGCATCCATCGGGAGACCCGAAAAAACGGCGGACCTGCAGATTTCAGGTTTAGACGACTCCGTCCTAGAGGAGGACGTTGTTGAGGCAGTAGCAACAAAGGCTAACTGCGAACGTGCGGTTATTAAGACGCAAAAGATCAGGGTCGGCCCGGACGGTATCGGCCGGGTAAATATTAGATGTCCGGTAGCCGCTGCAAAGGCGGCTTGCAATGACGGCAAGATCAAGGTTGGCTGGAGCATCGCAGAGGTGAGGGTCCTAGCGCCTCCTGCTCTGCGATGCTACAAGTGTATGGGGGTGGGGCACACCAAGCCCAAATGCCCTTCCAACGTCAGCAGGGAGAGCCTGTGTTTCCGATGCGGAGTCCCGGGACACAAGGCTACAAACTGTAGTGCAGAGCCGAGATGCTCGGTCTGTTCCGCTAGTGGGCGGCCGGCTGGGCATATTATGGGAAGCCGCAAGTGCGAGCCCCCTGCAACAAAGGGCAAGCCGCCTGAGGGTCAGGCTGCCACCAGGGGTGCACTCCAGGAGGCGCCAACGGAGGAGGGAATGTCAGATTAGCTGGCATCCCCCAATTTCGCTCCCCATCCCCCTCCACTGGAAGGGCAATCGGGACGCGAATCCGCTTATGCGGTTTATGGCAGGGGGTTGTGCAAGTGCACCTCCCTCTCCCTCCCAGCATCGCCAGCGGGCGCTGGACTGGCAAGCCTACGCCCGCCTTGCACGGCCTTGCTTGACTTGGGGGACGCCCAAGTGTGCCGGGCATCCCCCAAATAAGAGGTGGCCTGAGAAATCGGGCCCGCCGGGGTAGCGCGGTTGACCTCCAACAGGGACCCCGTGCCACCACACACCGGCTTCGAGGCATGCCGCAATGTTTTAGTGGGTAGGCCTCCGGGCACCCACTGGGCGTACCTCGTCGTCGTCAAGTGGGTGCACGGAGAAGAGCCCCACATAACCCTGCCGCCAGCCAAGCAGCAGGGTATGCGTAACGCATTTCATTGCGAAAAAAAAAAAAAAAAAAAAAAAAAGGTTAGGTTAGGTTAGGTGGTACACTATATTATATGTTTTCCCTTGTGGAGCAAAAACATGCAGATTTTGGGCACTGGAAACCCGGGAACACGCTACATAGAGCTGACCATGCGAAAAACAATGTTTTTCCAAGCTATCATTCCACATCTTATGTATTTTAAAAAACACATCGTTACCATGTTTTAAAAAACACCCAGCGCCATCTATCGCATACCTCAAGAACTAAATAACGTAACTAATACTTATACCATTTAGTAATTCGTTGACTTTAGTGATTTCGGGATAAGTAGATGTAAAAAAAACAATTTAGACGATAAAACAAATTGTACGTCATCCCTCGGGAATTCCTCATTTTTGGGGATTCATTATCGTATCATTTAGCTTCAAAATTTACATGTTCATATTCGTTTGCAACATATAAGTAGATGTAAAAAAAACAGTTTAGACGATAAAACAAATTGTACGTCATCCGTCGGGAATTCCTCATTTTCGGGGATTCATTATCGTATCATTTAGCTTCTAAATTTACATGTTTATATTCGTTTGCAATATTTTACCTTGTTTTAAACGACACACAGCGCCATCTACAATCCATCCATCAAGCAAACAATAGTTTTGTTTTTCCTCGGGAATATCAATTTTTCCAGGATAAAAAGTACTCTATTATTTAATCCGGACTTTTATCTTTACGTCTCCAAAATTTCAAAGTAATCGGTTCAGTAGTTACGGCGTGAAAGCGGAACAAACAAACAAACAAACAAACTCACTTTCCGATTTATAATATTAGTAAGGATTATTGTGACCGTAATACTGCAAAGTATGTGAGGGTGTCTTAAGGTGGGGAGTATATCTATAGCACAGCATACACACGATATAACTGTAAACCTAAATCAAAAACTTAAATTAACAGAAAAATATATTCCTGATATGTCTCATTTTTAATGATGATAAACGAAAAAAGAAATATTTTTTCATAAATACAAATCAATGGTTTTATTGAAAAGTATGCCTTTAATAATAATTAACCATTATAAAAACTGCAAACTTCTATAGATTAAATTCCATATGAAAGAATCAGCACATCATACATCATAATCCATCAACCGGCCTACATTATCCGAGGGTAGAGAAATCACGACCACTTATTGATCTTTGTATCTACCAAATTCCATATTTATGTAAAGGCTCCGTTGTGCAAAATATTCATGATTTATGTTTGTTTTACGAAACTTATAGAAAACAGTTTATAAGTGTTCCTTCTATTTCTAGTAGGTACTAATATTTTCTTTAAGAAATAAATTATAGAAAGACAATAGTTATTAGATATAAAATACGTGTGTAAAAAACAACTACGTCTCCGAGCCCTCAGATGGGATCCCATCTGAGGGCTCGGAGACTTAGTTGTTTTTTACACACGTATTTTATATCTTATAGAAATATTGCATTGTGAATGCAAAAATTAAATTAAAAACATGACAATAGTTATTGTTATGCAAGGCTGGAAAGTTGAGATTTGGCCGCATGTTACCACTATTGAAACCTGAGCAAGCTAAGCGTAGCGAGGGTTTCATATATAGGTTACGCTAAAAACTGCTCCCGAGCGAAGCACGCAATTTTTCACCTCACTACTGCGAGGAAATTTTTTAGGTGCAAGAAAAACATAATAAAATGGTAAATTGGTATGTCGCTGCTGGACATTTTTGATATTTATTCTTTCTGATTAAATAAATTTCAGAATGCATCTGGAAAAACTTTTAACTTGGTTTCTATTCAATGTGAATTTACTAAGAATACCAGAGATCACTTTGACAGTTCCTTTTGGGATGTGGTCCGAACTCTAATCATATGTTATGAAATCTCACCCACCATGCAATTAATATTATTATGCTTAACAAATAGTATATTCTAAATATTTTTTTTATTAAAGCAACTATAATAATTTATTAAAAACAAAACGAAATATTATTGTATAAATTAAAATGAGTATAAAATGTGACTTTTAAAGACTATAATGACGAATCAGAACGTACCCTGTGTAATTTTCTTTGAATAGAAAGGTTCTTATTTTAAAACAGTTTTCCACGCTAGCAGATAAAATGCAATTTTCCACGCAGCAATTGAATGACAAACCAAACTTTTCCGAACGTGTGATTTGAAAAATTATTTTCGATTCTTTAAAAAAAATCTAGCATATAAGTTATATTTATGGTAAATAGACAAGCGCTTGACCGCTATCTCTCCTGATAGTAAGCGACGATACGATCTAGATTACCTAGAAGGTACCTATTCACTCGTGACTTGAAAACCCCTCATTTGAAATTGTTAGGAAACACAGACTTAGACAAAGAGTTCCACTCCTTAGCGATACGGTTCACAAAATTGGAACCAAAACGCTTAGTGCGATTCTTTGTTATATCAACAATATAATGGTGGAGCCTATTAGTGAGTCTGGTTGTCCGATGAAAAAACGTATACTATAAAAAACAGATAGGCTAGCCACTTTCATCTATGCACAGGCTTCTTGGCAATCTTCTTGGCCTTGGCTAATGAGCTTCTTGGCCTTCTTCTCAATGGACTCAAGTGTCTGGAGCTGGTATTGGACAAAACTGTCCCACAAATGAGAACAGTATTTTATACACGATCGAACTTACGCTTGGGAAATATTGAGCACGTATGCCGGCGTGAAATACTTTCACATCTTCGCCAGAATGCCAAGTTTTATAAAACTAATTTTACCTTACTCTCAATGAAAGAGCCAACATTGAGATTTGGTAATAATGACATGCTGAGAAGCTCAAGAAGGTCAGTGAGCGGCACGGATAAACCTCGAAAAGTAGAAGTCAACTCGAAAGGACTCCTTTTAGCGGAGAAAAGACACGCCTGAGTCTTCGACGGATTGAACCTTACCGGATTGGCATCGATGCATTCGGAGCCTGCCTGCAGAGATAGGTTCACGACGCTATGATCTATGACGCTGGATCATCACTGGCTTATGCTTCAGACAGAGAGCTATATGCTCTCTACAACCATGATGTCATCTACGTACCCTAAAATACCGGGCATAATCAGGTC
Organism: Calamotropha paludella; assembly: GCA_927399485.1. NCBI lineage: Eukaryota > Metazoa > Arthropoda > Insecta > Lepidoptera > Crambidae > Calamotropha > Calamotropha paludella. The sequence continues at coordinate 14,050,460 of OV656812.1, forward strand.
ATTAATATGAAAAACAAAAAAGTTTTGCAGAAAGTACGGAACCCAAAGGGACGCCGGCATTGATAGCCAAATGGTCCGACGAGACATCAATGACAACTCGTATCGACCGGTCTCTTAGGAAGTCCGATATCCAGACACACAAACCAGTGGGAAGACCATATGACGAAAGCTTGCTTATAAGACTTTCATGCCATACCCTGTCAAAAGCCACCTAGGTATCAAGAGAGACGGTAAGCGCTTTACTTTGCCTCTCGATGGTTTCGCTCCATATGTAAATGGCTTATTCTAGAAGATCTCCAATAGACCGGTTTCAGCAAACCCATATTGTCGGTTGCTAAGGAAGTAATTTTCTTCTAGATACGACATAAGCCTATGGTGCAGTACAAAACTTACAAAGAAAGAACGTGACCGAGGTGGGCCTGTAATTGGCAGGGTCAGAACGACTGCTATTTTTCGGGCACAGGTAGCACGTTGGCCAGCTTGCAGCACTTTGGTACTTGTGGCTACGATCTAGGCGTGGCAATACCGGAGCTAAGTCCTAAGTACCATGGCTGGTATACCATCCGGACCACTGGCTTTATTCACATCCCGTTCACGCAATGGTTTTTCAACTTCGGTTTGTCTAATACGGACTTCAGACATAAAATTCCCACAACTTGATAAACTAAACTCGGCGTCAAAAAAATCGCACCTTATAAAAATCTTATTCAAAAATTCCTAAACCTTATATAGAGGATAGTGTTAGGTATCATTAGAAAGGTAACAAAAAGGAGCATCAAACAACAATTAAGTGCAATCTTTTTTTTAATTAAAATTATACAAAAAGCATAAAAATTTGAAAAATAATAAAAAATCTTAATTAAGTCCTAATTAATAATCGATAATTTACAAAAAAAATGTACAAAAAGTGTCTTAAAATTAACTCAAAATCTAGTGTTACCCCCCCTTGCCCTGATGACGGCTTCCATACGGTCCCTCATAGACCTCACCAACTTCAGGAGCTCTTCTTGAGGGATAAGACCCCATTCTTCAATCACCGCGGTTTGGAGTTCCTCTAGAGTCGAAGGAGCCGGATCCCGAGATCGAACCTTACGTTTAAGATGGTCCCAGAGGTGCTCTATCGGATTCAGATCAGGACTTCTCGCTGGCCACTGCATCACAGGAATTTGGGACCTCCGCAGGAAGTCGTTCACGATGGCTGCAGTGTGTGCGCGAGCGTTGTCGTGCATTAATGTGAACCCCTCGCCAAAAGATTCGGCAAAAGGGACCACATGCACATCCAGGATCTCTGTGATATAGCGGCGCGCAGTCAGCGACCCTTGTCCGCGAGCACCTCCGGTCCGGGAGACGCAGACCAGGTCGGTTTTGCCGGCAGCCGACATACCGCCCCAGAACATGCAGGATCCGCCTCCATATTCCACCGTCTCCTGGATGCAGGCTTGAGCGAAACGTTCACCCTGCCTCCGGTATACTCTTCTTCGTCGGTCGTTGCAGAAAAGACACACTCGTGTCTCGTCTGAGAAGAGAACAGCTCCCCACTGCTCAATGGTCCAATCGACGTGGTCGCGAGCAAACTGCAAGCGGGCTCGTCGGTGCGCTGCAGTCAATTTTGGACCTGTAGCAGCTCTGCGGGCTGCTATGTTCTTCTCCTTCAGTCTTCTTCTAACCGTGGATACACTCACGGTGCGTCTGCGAACTGCCTGGAGCTCCTGTTGCAGCTGAACAGCGTTTGAGAAGCGATTTCTCAAAGAGTACGACACAACGAACCGGTCGTCTCTTTCCGAAGTGCAGCGACGTCTACCGGACCCATGTCGCCGGATATAGCCACCGGTCTCTAAAAAGCGCTGGTAGACTCTACGAACCGAAAAACGGCTCAGATTCAGTTGCCGGGCGACATCACACTGCCGCACCCCTGCTTGCAGTAGTGCAACCACTTGAGCGGCCTCATCAGCTGTAGTGTCCATTTTCCAGATGTTCTTTCTTCAGTAAAATCAGTGCGTGTGTCCCCTTCAACGGTTTAATAGCGAATGACCCACATTGAACCCGTGTTGACCTCTTTATACCCACAAAGTTAGCGCAACTCGCGACTCTCCCGAGCAGCAAAATTTCCTTAGAATTTTTGTGACCCTTTATTTGTTGCTTTAGGTTTTATTTGATAATGAAAAATAATGTTTTTTTATTAAGTTAATTAAGTAACCTTTTAAATAAAATTATAATTAATACGACTGCATGTGCATATCCAGAGTTAATGCCATTTGAACGTGATTTTCTTAGAGGTGCGATTTTTTTGACGCCGAGTGTAGAAGGTACAGCGTTAGCAGGAACCAATAACGAATATTTGACAAAAAATTTGGTAAATAAATCAGACTTTTCATTGGCGGTGTGTGCCAACTATCCGTCAGGTTTATGCAAAGGAGGCACTGAGATACGGCAGAAGTTATCCTCGATCTACTTAGCCAGTGACCAAAGCGCTTTACTTCCAGACGAATATGAAGCAAGCTTTTTCCCTATTCACCTTGTGTGGTCGAAGCAAACACTTTTGACAAACTTTGTAGGACTTGGCAACTTTGTTAAAGGCTTTCTTCTTTTCGCTCATATTACAGACTTTGTGGGATCGAGCTATAACCCAGTCTAAATATGCCTCATGTTTTGACGCAACCGCATCACGGCATTTGGCATTACAACACTGGCAAACTTTGCCGGCAAGTGATACGTCAGAGAAAGAGATATAGTACTCCATACCATGACGAAGCACATTGGTCACAGCATCCGCGCAAGCTGAGGGGACCCTAGAAGAAAAGGAGACCTGTCGCCAAGATGCAAAAAATCAACACATCTCATCCCAATCTGATGATTTGTAACGCCAAATCCGCCGGGACCCTTTTGGGCTTGTGTAGGGCGGAGAATACACCGACACCGATTCCATTACACAATGGTCAAAACTGCCAACGGGTGGTACAACCGACACCAAATAACTGTCGGGATTTGTCGTCAGCAGAAGGTCCAAACAATTGACTGCGTGCCCGTCAGTCTCCGGCACTCAAATGGCTTCCCGGACCAGCTGGGTGAAGTGCAGAGTAAAGGCTAGCTTTCGTGTTTCTCGATCAGCGTGGTTTTTAGTGTCCGATAGAGATATTATATTAACAATAAGCAGATCAACCTTAGTTAAATTTCTGCAATAGATTTTAATGTTAAAATTCGACACTTATATTATTAATTTCAATGTTTTTGTTTGTCGAGTATTATAATTTCGACATCAAAATATAAATAGCTTAAATATTTATACTTAATGACTTATTTGATTTATGTACCTAATATTAACAATTTTATAAATCTAGAGTAATTTATAAAATGCTACAACATTATTTTAAGTGTTTACCACATCAAGAGCAAACATTTTACGCAATCAAACGCGAGTTAAATAGCAAGTTTATAATGTCAACGCCTAAAATGCCACTTCGAACTGTGTGAGACCTGTCGAAGACCCACAAACTCAAGTAAATGGCTAGAAGGTATTAGATTGTTTGACTACATTTAAATTATGATACAAGTTGTTATAACTACGAGAAGGATCAGGGTAACTTTCTCAAACGTAAATTTTACGCAGCATTAATGAAAATCAAGGTGAAAAATAAAGTTACATATAATGCTTAATTTTTCCTTCAAACTAGATGTGATTAGCTAGACATCGATTAGTAACGCCAAATCCACCGGGAGACTTTTGGACTTGGGTCGGGAGGAGAATATACCGACACCGATTCCACCACACAATGGTCAGAACTGACAAGGGGTGGTTTTTTTTATTTGATGTGTGATCGTTGTTAGTCGCAGATGACCGGCACGACGATACCGGGTTTTGGACGACGAGATCCTTAAATGAAACTCAAGCCGAGAGTAACGAGCCACCATAGTGGTTTTCTAGATGGATGTATCTCCAAACTAGCATAGGTTCACTACGGCGCTCTAGCCAGAAAGAGAGCACGGGGTACCATAGGGCGCCTCTCAGGACTCGGACCTCGGCTATAGTATGCCGTGTTGTGGGGAAGAAAAGCGCCCAGATAGGTGGCTGGACCTAGTGAAGCGCGAATTGAATAGACCGGGTCTTCGCACTCTGGACCTACGGGTCCGGTGTAGAGACGCTACATGAATGTGTGTGTGGTAGGTAACTGCACTGTGTCTGTTCTGTGTGGGAAGAATTAAAGGGACATTGACCCGAGTGATCGGATCATCGGGGGCGTCAAGGACATACCGTGGACGTCGAAAGCGAAGCCGTTAAGGGGCTGTAAAGATCTGAGATAGAAGTTGATAGGTGCAGGTCTTGTAAACAAGGGGGTTCGGGTGGTGGGGGGCTTTTTCGAAGAATCGCATGGACGCATCTTTCATAAGCTTGACTAATGGAGATCTACATTGCGAATGTACCAGAGGCAACCCGTGGTACCGCGAAGAAATCGGTATTGGAAGTTCTGTAAGCGATAGACATAAGAGTCGGGTGCTTGTGCAAAGCACACGCTGGCATAATTCATGATAGAGCGGGTACACGCTTTTCAAATGCTCAACTTATGTCTAATTGACGTTTTACTACGTTTCCCTATGAGATGATAAAGCCTACCGAGTACAAATGCGGCACCATTTCGAACGGCTTTGAGATGAGGTACAAAAAATAACTTGTTGTCCAGGGAGTGGGGCAACCGACCCTGAGTAACTGTCGGGATTTAGCGTCAGTAGAACATCCAAACAATTCACTATGTGCCCGTCAGTATCCGCAACTCTAGTGGCTTCCTGGAACAGTTGGGTGCGGTTCCTAAAAAATTTTTTTCAGTACTCCAATATTGTATTAACAAAACATTGGTTACGTACTTAAATCCCAAATAATATATATAAATTCAAGTATAATAATTATACTAGCGACTGATTATACTCGATTTTAAAACCTAGAGTCACGACCATTAGCCTAACTGCTGCCTAATTGAATTAAAAGGGTACGCATAAAGCGCCACTTTACAACTTTCGGAGATCCCATAAACAATGCAACTTGTCCAAAAGTTTGAATGTATTGTGGCCGCGATTTTGTCAACAGGAAAATGGCGGACCCCGAATGTCGCTCCCGTATATTTATTACTTCGACTCGACAAATTTTTGCATCCTTTTATCGCCAATGCCGTATTCAACGTTAAGGTGAACAGAACAAAATAAACGACTTGACTATCAAATGAATGGGCTTCCCTGTAATCCAACCAAGCGTAGTTTTAACGGAATGGATTCTGAATTGGCGATATCTTTCAGTATATATTGCGACTATTATGTCTCTCTCTACTGTACCTAATACCGTTATGGAAAAGGCATTTATAGAATGAATGTTGCTTGAAATTGTTTTAAAGTTTTTATACTATTGCATGGTAGCTGAGTTAAATAAATACATTTCCCCATACATGACGATGGAAGTACTCGTTTTCGTCACACAAATATTTACCTCTTCCGGGATTCGAAACCAGGACCGTCAGTGCGAAAGGCAGGATTATTTTTATATTTGGAATGGGTTCGCTTTTGATCCCGATCAAGCCCGGGGGCTAAGACAGAATCTACGATAGAACGAGCTAACTATTATCTGCCTATTCACCCTGGCTTTGAAAACAGACGGGTTAAAAGTACTCGGAAATACAGACTCAGGGAGGGAGTTCCACTCATTTGCTGTGCGCATTATGAAAGCTGATCAAAAGCGCTTGGAACCAACCAAAAACCAAGGAATAGCAACCAAGAAAAGGTAGCCCGCAGTGCGCCTATCGGCGATTGATCGGCGGAGATGGCGGTATGAGCACATGCAGCTCCTGAGCACACTGTCCAAAGTACATTCTGTAGAAGACCGACAGAAAGGCAACTTTGCGGCGGTGAGCTAAAGTGTGAGACTTGCACTTCATCAATTTGTTGTCATCAATGAGCCTCTCAACTCTGTGCTGAATCGTGTCCAGTGCAGCAAGTTGGTATGTTGCTAAGCCGTCCCAAAGGTGGCTACAATATTCCATTTGTTTTTTTCGAGGGGAAATGCATTACGCATACCCCACCGTTGGGCGGGCGGTGAGGTTATGTGGGACTCACACGTCACGAAGGCTGACGGGCATACCCACTTAAACCCCCCGCTGTTTGAACTTGTGGGTCCCTTTGGCTACAATATTCCATGTAACACCAAGAACATATGCATAACCAATAGTTATTTTAACTACCTATCTATAAGCGTCCCGGCGCGAAGTATAGCTTGACCTTATTTAGAACGCTCAGCTTTTTAGCTGCAATTTGAGCCTTGAACTCAATGGTGGTGCCGAAGTTGAGGTCTAAAGACAACTCCATGCCAAGAAGGAGGTACAAATGTACCCCGGAAAGTACGAGTCAGGTTGAAGGAACTCCTTTTTACCATAAAAAGACATGCTTGTATTTGGAAGGTGTTGAAATTAACGAAGTTACTGTCACCCCAGTGGGAAACATAGCTTGACCTCTGGTTCGTTCACACAACCATGGCCTCTCTCATCAACACCACGACGTTACCGCTGGCTTTTGCGTTAGACAGGTATCTCTCTACGACAGAACTGTGGTATCAACAGGTCATTGATATGCAGTAGAAAAAGGGTCGCAGAGAGAACATGCCCCCGAGGAATTCCGGCATCAATAGCCACTGAGTCAGAGGAGCAGCAATTGATAACTAGTCTGATCGAACGTTCAGGCAAGAAATCAGCTATCAAACTATAAAAGTCAGGGAGGATACCATACGCAGGAAGCTTGCGCAGCAGACTTGCGTTCCAAACATTGTCAAAAGCCTTCTAGATATCAAGTGACACGGCAAGTACTTCGCCGTGCACCTCGAGGGCCTCGCCCCAGCAGTGCGTCACATAAACTAAAAGATCCCCAGTTGAACGTCTTCGGCGAAAGCCATATTGACGGTCACTGAGGAGATCATTGTCTTCTAGGTCTGAGAGCAACTTGCTCTTCAACACTCTTTTCATAACCTTACAGAGTATGAAAGTGATTGCGATCTGTCGGTAATTGCATGGATCGGCACGACGAAAAATTTATTTTCGTTTTTTTATATTTAATGCTGACTTTTCGACCCCTTTACGTTGTGGTAAAAATGATTCTATGTAAATGAATGGACATAAACTATCACGCAGTGCCAGTGCTAAATTTAATCAGAACCAACGTGCTTCCCAAAGCACGGAAGAACTCAACATAAAAAAAATGTCACCCATCTTGTGCCAGGCCCTCCTGAAAGTTGTTCAATCCGCAATCATAAGCTGTACGCGCTAGCAACTGCGCCTTTCAGCTCGAGATTTTTATAGACGTAAATGTAACATAATGCGAAAGCATAAATTTTGTTACTTGGCTGTAAGCGTGTTTGAAGGAGCACGGAGTTGAATTAAAGGATTCTTTTCTTCTCGGAAATGGGAATAATGACACCCACTAAAGGCAACACCTGTACTACCTGTTAGGTATAAAAATATAGTATAACGTAGATGAAAAATAAAATTTACCTTAAATTTGTAGGCTATGTATAAGCATGTTTTTTTCAATGTTCTACAATTCTATCCAGATATCTGCAGCGTCTATCAATTTTTTTACCGTAGGAATTTAGGAATATACAACTGAAACCGTGGATTTTCCGAAAAATAACCATAACAGCACGCTTTGGAAAATATTATGACTGACTATGAATGCTACTCGTGACCGGATCCTCTAAATTATCTTGGTCTTAAACACAAATGTCTTAATATAATCGAGAATGTCTAATAATTATTCTATTTTCCTACGTCTGAACAATGTGTTGACTTAGTGGATTATTAAAAATGATCAGAAAGGTATCGGAGTTTTTAGTTGTTGGTTTTTACTTTAAGGCATCTTTAGTCGATTTATTCTTATGCGCCATTTGGTGCCCGACAGTGTAGATAGCACCAACACTTCACATGGAAGGGTGTCGTAAAAGGGACTTAACATATTAGAGATAACCAATATACACCTAACGTAGGCCACCAGAGCGTTTTCCAAATTATGGTCTCTTACTGTGTTCACCAAAATTATGGCAAAATCCTCTATTTTGGAGGAAGGCTTCAGCCCAGTAACGGACATCTTCCGGCTGAGATCGTGATTATTTAATATGTACGGATAACCCTTATATGTAAAATTAAACTGAGGCGGCTGTAAACTACTATATATAAAGTGTAATAATACTAAAGGAACATTTTATATATTACTAAATTACAATTTACTCACAATCAACCAAAAGAGGTCGTACAGCAAAAGAATATTTATTAGATTATGAAAAATGAAATGGACGAATTAAGGTCGCAGTAATAATTTAGCATTATTTTAGAGAGAAAAATTGCATGCCTGCAACAATAAGGCGAATAATGATTCACAAAATCGATGTATCACCCCGTCATTGTAAGAAACGGTATTAACAAATAAATACTCTTATTCTTATTCTCTTATTAAAATTTAAAAGTACTTCTAATTTTTTTTTGTATTTATCAACGTTTCCTTTTGAAATAAATAATTTTAATAGAAAAATACTAGAAAAAATCGACTCGGCTCACAAGTGAATTTTCAGGCGGGAATACTGGATTTTATTTTAATTCAAGTGATTAATTCAATCTATAATTTATTTTATTTTTTTGGTACCATCAAGCACTGCTTACGTCGGTGGCTTATAAATTGGTAACAGATAATTATTTTGTCCTCTGTGTTGGGTTACGAAATAAATGTTAACTCTTACTGAAATCCGTATCTGCGCTAAGTTCACACCGATACTGTAGGTAAAGTTCGCGATTCGAGCCGAACCATTAAGCAGGCATTTCCCAAGAATAGCCCCTCCATTTTATAATGCAACGAGTTAATATATCTTGTATACTTTTAGGTTTAGAGAAAATTCCGTTACAGTATTATAATAAAACAATAATTCATTTATCTTAAAGCTCAACTTAAAATTTAAGAAGGTCTTAACATAAAACAAAAACGCGATTAAGGAACAAGAGAGTTTTTTTAACTTGCCCTTTAACCATTAAAATACCAAGTCATGCTAAAGCCAAAGGAATAAACAGTATGTCACGGTTGATAAATACGCTACAGTTTACATTTCAAGTTTTCTTTTGAAACAGAATTAAGATAACAAAATAAAACTTAACTTAAACCATATTTTTAGTAATAACAAAACTGCACCAATTCAAAATCAAAGTATTTGTTCAATATACTATGGAAAACGAGATAGGTCAAAAACGTGACAGTGATAAGATTTGTGACAAGACTTACAGCTTAGAAATCATAAAAGAGGTTGAAGGATTTTAAGGGTTTTAAAACTCTAGAATTTTAAGGACAAACGAACGTAACTGCGATTGGTATTGTCACTTTTCAAGCATAATACCTAAATGAAGCCTTTTCTTTCAAACAAATAACCTTTAAAGTAACCTTAAACAGAGACAAATTCCTTGACATATTACAACCGCAAGTCTGCATTTCTGTAGCGGTGCTATTTCTTGGCAACCATGTGCTCCGCTCTCTTTATATGGAAAATTACATACGCCTGACTTGACTGCACTTGTCCTTGTAACATAGAAGATGTCATTCTTGTCTTATTTGATTTTGTTAAAGCTAGTCTCAGTACGATATCTATAGTAGTTAATCTATAAGTTGGCAGTCAAAGAGAAGCAAATATACACATTTTATATACTACAAAATTAAATTAACACCCTTTTTTAATTTCTTTGCATACGAACTTACGTTTTAACACCCAAAAGATATTTGATTCTTTTTAAAACTCTTTTTCCTCTGATTAACATTAATTCTAGAATTGTTAAGTTTAGCGATAATCTTTTAAAGTAGTCACTAAATACCAGTAACAGATACATTCATGTTTGAATTTTCAAGTAATATCTTCTCAACTAAAAATGTGATTTATTTAATTTGAAATTGACAATGGCAGGTGTACACTAGGAACAACCATATTTGAGAATTGGACCGTGGAGGGAGCAAAGTTATCAATGTGTATTCGACCGTGGGATTGTTTTCGAACGGTGCCTCTTCCGTTCGATGGGATGCAAACTTGTGCTCCTTTTGATGCCCGATGACCCTTATGCTTCACGCTTAATTTAACTTGCTTGAGTGAACAAACAATCATTACTTTACATTATTGTTATAAATATTTTAACAGTGTTAGTAAGTAATGAAAAAAATATTCAATTTGCAACATTATTTGAATTCTCCTTAAACGTGCGTTCTCGTGTTTTCAATAACAAAACATCTCATTTTATTTTAAATAAGTGTTTGGTATTAATAATATTTTTATTGATATTCAAAGTTTTATGGATACGGAAATTGCATCTCCGTTTTTACATTATAAAAAGAATACAATTATAAAACAAGAAATGCAATAAAAACCCAGAAAAAAAGCCTATACCCATTTTATCAGACAACTCGTTACCAACGAAACACAAATTTCTAGTAAAATACGACTAAAACGAATGTAAAAGTTCAAACATAATCGCATTTCAAAATAATTGCAGCGTTTTGTACAAAGGCCAATTACAGGCAAAATTTAGGACTCGGCTTGGTACACTAGATTTACACCACAGGCGATAGGGAAACTAATGGTCTTTGGCCGCACGTGCCTGCGCTCTACCTATTTATTACATCGTCCAAGTGTTCTATTTCTTAATCTGTCGACTATGTCTAGTGCTTGATTACTACAACTATCAATTTAACTCCGCTAAAAATCGTTAACTGCAATTTGACTAATTTCACATAAATCGCATTTGAAGTTTTTATAATATTGATGATTTGTCAATTGTTATTTTATTAGTAACACTACAATACCCACTTCAATAAGTACAATAACTCCATGAAGTGTTTAACCATTGTTTATTGATGTTGAAGTATTGCACTCCTACAATTGACTCAGCCGATACAATCTGACTCCTTCATTTTTACACCATCTCAAATTTTTCATATTTATATCCTGCGAGATAATGTATGAATTTTTTTTACTATATATTTCATTAGCTCGTTGTCACCATTACATATAAATTACTGTAAAATGATACTAATGAATAAAAAATAGAACTCCAGATATTTTCTAAGCACTTAGAGCTTGTCCCGTATTACTTGTGTCAATTTAATTTTTAAGCTTTTTTCGCAAAGGTATTTTTAGGGTATTGTTTACTTTTTAATTATCAAAGCATAAAAATCAAAATACTCAAGTCTTTTTTCTAAGCCTCATAGTAGTTTCTATTATGAAATACCTCTGAGTGAAATACTCATATTTTGTACTTTAAAAAGTAAAGTAAAAGTTTAATAATTATAAATTGTGTAATTTTTATATAATAACACAATATAAAATAATAAAAAAGTGAAACTTATTTCCAGTGACAGTTCCTTGGAAGTACATACGCTAATGACAGATACATTCAGGTCGCATAGAATGTATTATTCATAAGGCTGTGCTATAAATCAAATTTGTACGCCGCGCCCCTTAGGTCTGCGATTATCCCCTTCTCAAAATCCAAAGTCCATTAACCAAATTTCACGAGAAGTAGTGACAAACTTGAGCCACCTGAGGATTGGAGTATGTTGTTCGCAATTGAACTTATTAGTGTTCATGGACCAATACCTTAAAAACGGGAAGGACCTAATAGGTCCATTCTCTGTTTCTCTGCACGCCTTAACCCATATTTCAGGATCGCTTAGAAATGTCCTATTTTGATTGACATCAAATAAGACAAAGCTTTAAAAAGCTTCTATGTCAACGCAATGAAAGAACTTAATTAAAATGAGATTAGTTTACTAGAAGACAGGAATCAAAAAAAGTCGGTTTTTTTTTTTTTTTTTTTTTTTTTTTTTTTTTTTTTTTTTTTTTTGCCTGTAAAGTCGGTTTTACGGGCGAAGATTTTACGTGACAACGTCTTTTTCTCGGTAGAATATTTATTGATATGAATATAATTAAATTGCACAATGCGCGCGGCAGACCGATCATAGTTGAGTGGGAGAGAGACGCAAGGCATTCGGCGGGCCTCTCTCTCGTTCGGTGACTCATCGTAACGTTACCGAGCGTTACACTTTTTCATAAGTGACTCCCAGCCGCAACCAATTTATAAGACGTTATCACGTCAATAAAAGGAAAGATCTAAAAAGTTGTAGTTATATCATTGAAACAAATGTTTTTGCAATTACGTTTTTAAATAAGGTATTGATTTGTATTTTTTTAATGTTATGATCTTTCATATTTTGTGTACATAAATAAGTACACTTACTTATTTTGATAGTATTTATTACAAATGTACAAATATCAAGTCCCAATTAGGCTAAAATATCAATGGTGACTCATTTTAGTAAGAAACAGAACAAACTTGTTAAAAACGTAAGTGGTGAAAAAATGGAGACTCGTTATCCACAAACTACCTACAAACAGTTTCACACGGAACCCTCAGTGCGCGAATAAAACTCAGCGTTCTTCTTTTTCCATTGTAAAATATATATATATAAAATCCCACACATCCTTATATATATATATATCAAAAATATTATATATTATTTACTTCCTATAGGACAAACGAAAAGAAGATCCTAAGATTATTCAGTGTATGTACATACTTCTTGTATCTCCTTGTTTTTTGTCTTATAAAATTACATGACTTTTTTACAACGTAGTTGTTTCTAGAATTTCCATAAGCAATGTTTTTAGCCGCTATGAAATATAGGTGTGAACCTTATTTTCTTAAATTAACGTAGTCATATCCAAGGTTCCAAATTTTCTGTCGAGTCAATGAAGAAAACCAATTTTGTCTCTATTTCGTTTTGTGTCTCGTTAGCTATAGCACCGTCGCATCGTTGTCGCACCTATCTATCTATCTCAAAATCTGTGCCTAGTTTAGTGGCACAGTGACGAGTAGAAATTACTAATACCGTCAGTTATTAACATAAATTGTGTTTTATGGAGATATATTTAATCATTAAGTATGTTAATCATTTCGAAGATTAAATGCTGTCAATTATCTATCTCCAACTAATCCAAGCGAAGTCACTAATGGCGTAAGTCTGTTAGTGCGCTTAGTTCATTTAAACTATACATAATAGATGTGTACCAATCCAAAGCTATTTATTTTAATAATAATAATCAGTTCCTTTGCCTACACCTCAAACAACGTATACTAGATAAATAAGGATTTATTAAAAATTATATCTTTCACAGCGCTATTAATTGCCGAGAAATTACACGTAGCACTTAACACATATAATACTGTTAACCTACGTTTAGCACGGATCGTGGTGTAACTTTCAGCTACAAGATTAATATCGGCTACGAACTTCGCCCCTCTCTCGTACGTGTGAACACAAAACTTCGTGCGAAATCTTGTGGGAAACAATAAAATTCACGGTCGGAAGGAGAGCTCAGTTGCCAATAAATTTACAGAGGAACAGATAGCTCCTCCTGGTTTCGATCCGATCTTATAATCTGTGTCCTTGTCTAGAGAATTATTTTAAATTAGCTTTAATTTTCATTATACGTTTGTATAAAAAATTCTAACACGAAAACAAATAATTTCCACATTATCGATGACAGTCATATTTACTTTTACGTCGTAAAAATATTTTATTTTTAAATATAACTCTTGAAAATCTAGTTATTTTGAAAGGTCTATTCTTGTATATAATTTCGAGGCAGTACTGGGGATAGATAGCGTTTAGTTGTATAAGTTTAGTTGTCCCTACCTAGTTATAATTTATTTTGGCCAAAAAAAATTGATGTATTTCTTGAAAAACACAATCTTACACAAAAATACTTTTTTTAATACAGTAAAAAAAAGATATATTGTTAAGCATATATGCTTGCTTAGATTCTTTTACGGGGGAACCTTTGCTATTTCTGGTCATTTAAGAGATCTTAGCAACAAGCAAACAGTTTTCGGTTTCTCAGTTACTTAGAATTAAATAACCAAAAATCCACTTATCGTCATAGAAGAAAAAAAGGTTATTTGTTTTTGCAATGGGATACAAAAAATAAATATGATATAGATATTCAATATTTATATAAAATATTTATAGAAATACCCATGGCTCAAGTACACAAAGATTCAAGTGTACAAGGATGTTTATCATTCAGATCCTCGTACCCTCGATCGTCGGTGCGAAAGGTGAAATACAATACAAAAATACAATTCCTCCAATACTGTAACTGCATACTTGATCGTTAAGGATCTGGTATATTGTTTTTATTTGACATGAGAATACACTGAACATGCCCCATTTTAAAATGTATGTTACTAAAAAGTGTAACCGATAAAACAACTTTCTGCTAACTAATACAAATTAACAAATAAAAATAATGCTATTTGGCACAATTCAGTTAAAATAAATTAAAGCAGTTAAATACCAACAGAAAATACTCCGATGGGTTTGTAATTAATTAGTTCTCTATAGTCTCTTTTGCTTCACTTAGGCATTGAATGGTGTCACATTTTTTTTTATAAATGTCCAGTTAATGCTCTCGGGGTGTTTATACTATTGAATTCTTTCAGTTCAGCCGTTCGTTTTTGCGATAATTTTTCAAAATCTTAAGCACTTTCTATGTTTTGTTGTAGTTGGCAGTATCTTTTAGATTCGCTTTGAAGGTTTATCTTTAGAAGTAGCAGAGACATTCTTAATGATACTACAGAAAGATTCTCATAAATCTAATGCTCTTTTTTACATATTACGTCCATTTACGTTTTTTTATGAAATTACTTTAGAAGATTGGCTTAATACACTGGCAGAATGTCGTATAATGAGTATCTGTGGTAAGGAATAATGATAAGGTAACTCTTCTGATTTCTATTCTATAATCAATAGATTGCAAACTAACTAACAACATAATACTGATTATAAGCAATATACGGCAAACCCAATAACTATATTACTACTACCTATTCGCCCAATCACCACTGATTTCGATTTGCCTAATAATGAAAAATGGTGCGAAAAAAACTGTACAATGACTGTACTGTATACTGTGAGAAGAAAACAAACAATTGACGCGAAAATGGGTCGCTTTCCAATTGACAACGCATGATTAACGACTTCCTAACTTCGCATAAATCACTGGCGGTATCATATCTGAAGATACCGCAGACTGCGTAATGGAAATTGGAAATTGATAGGTAAATATCGGAAAAATTATTTGAGCTGACTGTTTCGTAAACATAGCGTAGCCTTGCGTATTACTTAACGTCGTAAAGCCATGAACCGAATAATATACAACAATCGGCAAATCGATTGATTCTGATCCTTAAAAGAAATTAATTTGCTTGTTTGTGTTTATCAATTATTAAATATTCATAGAAACTACTCTTTTGATACCCAAAAACTATTCTTACTTAATAGTAAAGCGTACACAGTAGTTAGCCATAAAATTACCAAATCAGCATTTTCTTGTAAACAATTTTCGGCCCAATCGGTGTCAATATACAATAAAATAAATAGGATATTAAACATTTTTTCACTTAATTACTATACATGCAAACAGAAAGAAACATCATGGTTAAAATCACAAAGTTATGAAAGTATAGAAGGACTCCTATCGAACCAGTAATACTAAAAACAAACACACTCTATTTAATGTTTTGAATCAGTAGTTTTGCATTGAAACGTAAAAAAAGTAGACCACTCCCTTTTCTACATTCCACTCAACATTACACCCTTAATAACCCTTACATATGAAAATGTATATATTTAACTAATAAGTTTATTATAAGTATGCATGCATTTCTGTACTTGGTGTCAAATAGATACTAGGATATTTCATAGCACAGTAAGAGAGGGGTCTCGTCTAATACAGGTTTTTTTAAACTTAAAAGAAGAGACCCACACATGACAAAAAGAACTTAAGAAAAATAATAAAGATATTTTGATTTTTGATTTGATTTTGATTATTTAATTATTCCAATAATAATGCAATAATCTTGAAATTATAGTATCTTATTAATTATTTCTTATTAATTTATTCATACATGTGCAGTGAATTCGCTTCGGTATATGTTGTACATATACAATAAAGGTACATTTGATATCTTTTTAGAAGTAGGATGTAGTGATCGAAAGCATCACATTGCACACATACTACCGTTAGCGGATACAACTCAAATTCAGAGGTTTGTTCGAACGCTATCCTCAAATCAATGTCGCGTACTAGTCACTAACTTCTGCGATTTTACACGAAATGCAGAAGATTACCAAAACGCGATGCAATTTCGTCTATAATCGATCTCTCAAATATTTTGCATACAACATGGAATAACAAACCCATTATGACAATATTGTATAGATCAATACAATACGTAGAGGTCTATAAATATGTAAAGGTGACCCAAATAAAAATATTCTTTAAAAATGACACACTTAGTTATAAGTTAGTTTAATTGAAAAATTCTCTATTTAGATATTGTTTTTTACTTGCATTTACCAGCAAAGTAGCGTCTGTTGATTTATCAACAAGCACATAAAACGGTTAGTCTGTTTTGTTATCGGATTGATCCACAAAGGGTCAATTACTGGGATGGCGTGAGCTACAAGGTCAATTTACTATACAATCCGAGATGGGAGATCCGTATTATGGGACGTATTTTAAAACTGTCTGTTAACCCCTGAATTGAATAAAAAAGTAGAATAGTGTTTTATTTGTAATATACAGAATGAAAATCTATTTTATTTACTGAAAGCATATTTATATATCTTGTAACCTTTAGTCTTTTTTTAATAAAATCAAAATACTCTGAACGGTTATAACTATTTAATATCAGAAAGATGTAACTTTCTCTATATTTTATTATTATTAATATATTACTAGTATATATGATTAATTGTTGGAGTAATTCAAATTAAAGAAAATATCATAAATATGCATTCTTTACGTTTAATACAAACGTTTATGCGGATTTGAATTTACCAGTGTCCTTAATGGAAAGCTTTGTAAAATTTTGCTTTACCATCTGAAGGTTTTTCTCACAATAACGACCCCCATCCTTACATTTAATTTTAATCGATCGACGAACAGGTTGGGCAGTAAAAATTGTGACGGTAACGTTTAGGTTTAAATGTCTAGTGTCGGGTCCAAAGCTCTAACTGCACCTATAAAGCTCAAGCGATAATTCACGCCGGGACAGCTTTTAACTCTCTATAAAGCACAATTCCGATCTTGCATGGAATATTGCAGCCACCTCTGGGACGGCTCAGCGAAATGCCAACGTGCTGCACTGGACACGTTTTAACGCAGAGGTGAGATGCTCATTAGTGATAGCAAATTGTTGAAGAACAAGCTTCACACCTTAGGTCATCGCAGCAAAGTTGCCTGTTTGTACAGAATTTGTCAACCTGTCTTTTACAGAATGTACTTTGGTCACACCGCCTTCTCCTTTTTTCGATCGGACATCCAGACGATGGCAGGTGTTGCACCAAGGGCTTATCAACATCCTTTATAATACGCACAGCATAGGAGTGGAACTCCCTCCCTGCTCTGTATTTCCGAGTTCTTTAAACCCGTCCATTTTCAAGACCAGGGTGAATAGGTAAATTCTAGCTTAGCTCGTTCCATCGCGGTTCCTGTCTTGGCCCTCGGGCTTGATTGGGATCAAGAGCGAACTTATACAAAAAAAAAAGTACAAAATCGTTTGAGGAAATTTGAAATTTCGTGGTAAGCAGAGCCCTCCTATTGCTAACTTAAACTATCACATATTAAAAAAACATTGATGTAAAGAAACGCTTCGTTTTTCTATCTCGTAAGGTAATGTATGTTTATGTAGCGAATACGTGAACAGAATTGACTGTATTTAAGACGTATAAACAAATGGGTGAAATTGTATTTTTACTGAAGCATTGATTTAATTAAAATATTGTGGTTGGACCAAAGTGGGTACCTATAATTTACATTTCCTAGTGATTGATTCAGTTACATACATAAGGTTAGTATTAATGATAAGAAAGTTTTTTTTTTTTTATATTCTGGTTCGAATAAAACGAAACAGTAAGTAAATCGATCGTAAATTCATTTTAGTATGTCTGAGATCGATTCACTGCATCGAGTCATTGCTCATGTTGAATTAAAATATAATTTTAAAAATGATTTTTTTTCTGTTAATCAATCTCAAATCGCTTTAAATTTATATAAAAAAAAACAATTTTGATTTATATAAATTTTAACAGTTTGGAACATGCCCGGTTAAGATATTTTGAAGGTGTGATCACGGCTCCTATAAAGGAGTCGAAACGTCAGGATTAAATATAAACTTTGCGTAAAATCGCGCTAAAAAGTTTTTTTATTTAAAAGTGGGTTTTATTTAAGGTTTAAATATACTTATATATTGCGCAAAGCGTATCTAATAGTTGAAATCAATCTTATTATCTCTTGCACGACAAATAAACAGCCTCCATACTTGTTGTGAGAGCACAATCGTTTTCTCTGTGGCACGCTCCATTGTTCATTGTGATTGGAACTCTCATTCTTTTACGCAAAATGACGGCCGTGCAACGAGTCGATATATCACAACAATTGTCTGTTTGTCTCTGAAAAGTAAGGGTAATATATTTTTAAAGTTACACCGGATTGATCATCATCATCAACCTATCATGTTTCACCTGCTGAGGCAAAGACCTTATCCAAATGCGGATTGGTGGAGGCTAACGATTACATATGCAGACGGAACCATCGACTGAATGGGATTTATTAAATAATTTAATCTTAATATATAAAGAAAAAAAATAGATAAAAAAAATAATAAAAAATCTAAATATTAAATTAAATTGGATAATTTGGTCCCCAAATGCCATTGCAAAAGATGCTTAACTTCCATAATCTAAGGTTTGGCCTCAGTAGGTACCTGACTATAATATAGTTTAACTATATTATATATATATATATATATATATATATATAAATATATATATATGTACAATTAAATACTTTATCGTAAATTCGCCCCGAAACAGCACCCACTCAAACAAAGGTTGTGTGTGATCTTCAATTCTACATACGGTAATGATTACCTAACAAACAACACAACACTGCTGCAGAGTACGCTGTGCGAAATCAAGCTCATACAAAGTGATCGGTTAATTTTCTTCGAATTGCTTGACAATTTTACTGTACATATTTAAGGGCTGTATATAATTGCTATTGTTATTCATAGGAGTAAATCTCGGATATAACACCAGAGATTTTACTATTAGGTAAGAAAATACCCCGCGTTTTCGACAACTTTCATATGACTAAAACCTTGGATTGTAAATAACCGATGCCATACAAAGATATATAGTAAGGCCAACAGTTAACCAATTTTTAACACAACACAATTATAACAATTTACTGAAGTGAGACTAATATGCAGACCAATTATAAGCATACATAACACTTACAGTGAAAAGGTAACAAACGAATTAGCTACTTGGGAATCATTGCAACAGGTAAAAAATACAAAAGTAACATATAGCAGAAATAAGTAACCGGTTTTAAAAAAAATATCAGAAACTTTTACGCGTTTAAAGAATAATTATTAAATATCGTACTAATTCTAATATTGAAACATGGGAAAATATGCTAAGAACGAATACACACCAACTCGGCCACTGGTTACTTCAGGCGAGCGAAACCGCGATTATTGGCTATTACAGCCATAAAGATGAAATATGAAGCAATAATCAAAGGGATAATAACTCACAGGGGAGCTTTCATCTGAATTATTTCAAATAAATTATTTTAAGGGTACGGAGCTGAGTTGCACAGTGTTTCAGAAAGAGTTAGTGATAAATTAGTCAAAGAAAAATTGAGCGAGTAGAATGTATTAGTAAAAAGAGTACGTTTTGACTTAAATAATTATTATTCCTGGCGTTGTAGCTAAAAACTAACAGTTTCGCAGATATTAAAAAAATAACGATTTTCTTCTAACTTTAATTACTTGATCGTTCTTAACTAATTCGCCACATAATATAAATAATACTTTATATTAGGATATGCATAAATATTTTTATTAAAAAACAAGATATGTTGTCGATTTCATTATAATCTAGCTTCATTCCAACGCTAGGTATTTTTCTAATTATCAGAAAAATACCTAGCGTTGGAATGAAGCTACCGCTACATATTAAGTAATAGTTCCACAACTACAGGGCTAACAAATTTGAAAGATTGATTTACGTTTTTTTATATTTTGATTCTGTCATGACTCAACGCGACCTAAAGCAAAAATTTTGCATTTAACCGACAAACTTGCATCTTGTTCTCGTTTTGTTTCATCCTTAATCCGTCTTTAGAATTAGGATTATTTCAACTTATAGCTTTATTAAGCTAACGTTTTAATTATTGGTTAGTACTTATAAGAGGTAACCAAGACTCACTGCAGTTTATTTAGTTTTTAGTAATAAGGAAAACAAAACATAAGTCTGTGATTTGTAGTAAAAAAAACTGGAAATAGGTATTTATTTTAATTAAAATCAATATTTATCATGCAATTTTAGATACTCACAATTTTTGAAATGTTTGGTAATGCCTATGAATAAAATTCATCAACAATATAAAAAAAATCAATCATTAACCAATACTATTAGAATAATCGATGTAATTTTCTAAAGCAGATCTTGAAATGGTATTTTTATTGGTATTAGTATGAATATTATTCTTTCTTAAAATTGTGTATGTGAAATAGCAAAAATAAAAAATCCGGACAGTTAACTACGGGTGCAGTAGTCCCGAACTGTAAATCATCGGTTGAGAAGTCCATACCAAACTGAATGTAAACGTCTACCTACCTACTTTCTCATACTCGTAAAAATAGCTGGGTGGCAAATTTACTCGTTCTGACTATAATTGCGGAGCTCGACATACTTTCGCTATTACCGATTATTTAATTGGTATTTGACAGGATTGTTGGAATCAAAATTTACTGACGCGGGCACTACCGTGTTTGGAAGGCACGTTTGTCCGTTGGTCCTGGCTTCATCTGTAGTCGTTATGAGTGACCCTACAATCAACAATACGCATTGGGCCCTCGTGGTAGATTATATTCTATCTACCATTCCATACGGAATGCCAGCAATAACATTAATATGCTGATGATATTGTATGTGAGTCAACACAAAACAAATAACAACTCCAAATACTTTAATACAACAGGCACCGCTTGGCAGTCCGCAAGATCACAAAGTCTAATTATCTAGCTATCGATAAAATATCGATATTCTGATGATAAAAACACTAAAACTGTGTTGTAATTGAACATACGATGCACTCTATTAAGTCACATCCCTAACATTATATAGACTGCACTCCTCCCTCACTAGTATCTGTCACTTTGTTCTTTTACAGTTCATGACTCGTGAGCGTTACTTTGCCCCTGTGATTGTATCGATATATTTGACTTCAGTGTTTTCCGAGTTATGGTCTTCTACTGCGATTTCTAGCACGCCTGCCAAGCGTGAAAATCATGACAAAAAATGGAGGGCATTTTTTGGGAAGGATTCCGTCCAGCAGTGACAGTCTTTAGGCTGAGTTGATGATTCTGATCGTAACAATTCCTGATGATGCTCCTTACCGGAGCGAAACGCGTGCACATAGAGTAGTTGGTGATTATACAAGATGTGCTGCTGTCTTAGTTTCTGTGGGCATTTATTTCCGAACAGGCATATTGTATGTTTTTGCAGAATTAGGCTGGATAATTTTGTTTTTAAAAATGAATACGAAATGCATAAATAAGTGTTTAAACAAACATTATCAGATTACGAATACTTATGCTCATCATGTTAATATTAACCCTATTAGATTCAAAGCCACTGCCATAGCGGTCACTGTTAAGACCACTGTGTATTCGTATCTTTATTTTTTTACTTCAAGTCTCATATTCACAATTATTGTTAAAATGAAAAATTATATCCACTTTTTCACCGCATTATGACAACAAATTATGATATTTAAACCGATCGTACGTGACCAATCGTGACCACGACCTCTTTCAATTATGCAACAGACAACGTGATTAATCCTTTAATTAAGCCTGCTGCGCCACCCGCCATCACTAAATTGACAAATATTCCAGGAACATTGTAGCTGCGGTTTATTACGTTTGCATTATGTTTTACTGAGTAAAATCTATTTAGAGTTGCAGCTAAATAATAACAAATTCAATAACAATTTAGAAACTTGTACCAGTTTGTAGTTTAATGCAGTTATCAGTAGGTATACGATTTGAAAAGAGTAAGTAAGGTTCTGGAGCTTCATAGGATATCAGAATGGGATCACGAATATTATGATATCATCAAGTAGTATCACTGTCTATAAAATATTGTATAACGTGAAAAAATATTAATTATAAAAAAACTGGTTGGTTGCCTGTGAAGTCGGTATACGGGCGAAAGTTTTACGTGACAACGACTTTGAGTGGTAAAATAATTTTAATGTGAATATTCATTCGTATAGTAGGAAGAAGGATGAAATAATAGTAACAATTTAAAACATTTATTTATACAAAGAATTATATTTAAAACATTAATTTATAGGCACGCGTCCCTTCCACTTTTTATGTCTGTCTCTCTCGCTCTTAGGCGGGCTAACCATGCCCGAGTGGAAGGGACGCGTGCCTCTCACTCGCTCTCATTGTAAGCGCATAACGTGAGCGGAGCGTAACGCAGTTTCTTGAAGTGTCACCCGGCAAACCAATTTATAAGACGTTGTCACGTCAAAAATATTGTTATTTTTATGGTAAAGTCAAGAAAAAAGAAGGATATATTGCACTTCAACCCATAATGCGGCTTAATTCGGAAGTTTAATTATACGTAGCGTAGTTTTAAATCGAAATAGAGTTTTCGAATCGATACTTTGAAGTTTGCTGGTGACCGTTTGGTGTAATGTGTGTGTGTATAATAAGTATATTTGTCTTTCCGTTACCCTAGTGTCCATAACACAAGCCTTATAGTGCAAATAAACTTTATTTAACACCAGGACATTTTCTAATCGGAGATACTCTTATATCAAGACCGCAAACGGATCCCGATATAGGCAACTTATCAACACGATGGCAAATGGTACAAGGAATAAACAAACAATTTTGGAAAAAATGGTCAAATGAATATTTACAGCAATTTTAGACAGAGTACACCATTGTGCACTGTCTCACTTAGAATATGCCACGACAGTCAGCGCTCTGTCATCCAGCTGAATCCACGCGTAAAGAGTAAGTGTAAATTTAAGTTCTTCTGCCAGAAAACGTAAAGTGGTACGCAAAGTTTCTACGTCCCACTGATTGATTGAAATAATTATATCTCGTGTATTTAAATAAGTATTTGCAACATGTATTTGATAAATGTACTTATTTATGCAAATGCAAATGATTTGATGCAAATAATGTGCGAATACAGGAAAATATCACAAAATCTAATTACCATTATTGATTGATTACCGTTCTACTTTATTCGAATGGTAATTAGAAAAATCAAATAGTAATTAGTTTTATCACTAACAAATATGATATATTAAAAGAATTTTACAATAAAATGGGTAAAGTCTACACATTATTGTTTTATCAACATAATAACCACCTTCCCTACAGGCCTGTAATGATCATAATAAACTTTATTTACTTACTGCTTTATCCTACAACACAAATCTGCCAAACTCCTTTTTTAAGCTAAATAGCCTTTGCCTGTATTGTTTGTGGTGAGGCCCGAGAACAGCACCACCCCCATCTCTTCCCGAACGTGTCGTAAGAAGCGACTAAGGAATCTAGACTCCAGAGGATGAGCAGCGTATCATGGCATCGCACTGCTATCGCCAACCCGTCTGCCAAGCGTGGCGATTTTGGCAGAAAACCCCCATGATAAATTATTTTCTTATTTTAGGAGTACTCGAAAAAACGAAAATGAGCTAATATTTATTTTAGGAATTTTAGAAAATGAAAATTGTTATGGAGGTTTCTTAGTACGTTAATTATGAAAATAACAAACTTTAATATTGGAAACCAAGGAAGGGACATGGCATAGCAAAAATCTCTATTTGGGTGAATCAGAGGTTAAAAACTTTAATGTAATAAGAAAATTAAAACCTTTTTCCGTGTATTTTGATTTTTTTTTGCATTCGCAATGCTATATAGCAATAAGATTTCAAATAAAATAAATGCATTATTATAGTTTATTCCATCTTAATCGGATTTTAAATATGTAAATACCGTTAGATTAATCTATCTCGCGAGATTGTAAACTATCGAAAAATTGTGAACCGTAACATACTGCTTACAGTTTAACGCTTATATTACACTAGCTTTTACGCGCGGCTTCGCCCGCATATTTTTTATTATTTTTATCAATTAAAAGTAGGTTATGTAACTTCTAATACCTTTCGGTTTAGTAGTTCTTGCGAAAGCATAACAAACAAACTTACATTCACATTTATAATATTAGTAGGGATTATACTAGCTAACCCGGCCACGCGTTGTTCGGCCACGGTATGGTCATAAACACATAAAGTATTGTCATAATATAATGTATGATATGATTATAAAACATCTAACCTAACCTCACCTTATGGTTAGGTTAGGTTTATCATATATCGCATATTTTATCTACCGAAAAATTTGCGTTAAACTGTAAGCAGTATGTTACGGTTAACAATCTTTCGATTGTTTACAATCTCGCGAGATGGATTACAATGTAACGGTGTGTACAATTTTACGGTGACATTGATAACATTTAAATTCAATTCGATTTCATAAAGAAAAATTAAGAGGGGCAATAAAGATTCAAAATTATAATCTTACATTGAAATATTTACCTGAATAGGTTTCCAGTGTTATCTAAACAGGAAAATAGATCTGAAAATGTAATGTATGAATATTGTTATCCCGTTTTTATTGCTCGGTACTCCATGATTCAATACATTTTCCAATAAACACACATACTGTGTAGTGTATTGCTATGTTATTACCTCAATTAAGAAAACCGATGACATCATTATAACTTCATCTGCTGATCTAATTTTATTTACATTAAATGCAAGCGTTTAATGCGATACTGCGAATCACATTTTGCGATGTAAGTATATGTTATTATATTATGATTATTATTTGTAAGATGTATGATTTATGTATTAGATTTGATTTATGTTATATAAAATGAAAAGTGTAGGATTTTACTACAGATCGCGTAGCGACGTTAAAAAAAGTAATATCATCACTTTCATAACTTCTCCCTCACTTACTAGTGTAAGAACAACCATTAAGTTAATGAACGTATTATATTTGTTTTTATATATAACTAGCTTAGCTTGGCAATTTTGCTAACTATATAATATTCTTTGTCAGGCGTACAACAAATTACCTAAGTTTTGTCGCAATCTAACGATTACTTTTCGAGTCTTAGCGCGACTCGTGAACGTCAATTGATTTTTATATAAGCTTTTACCTATGGGTTTCCTAACAAAGGAAATCCTTATAAGCTTTGGAATATGCCTGTAAAAAAAAACCACATCCGAGTCCTTAAGTAGAATACGAACCTACAACCTTTCGCTATTCGGGCAAAAGACCGCTGAGCTATCGAGACGTTAGCAAATGCGTCGTTTAAAACCATATTTCAACTTCTATACTAAGAGCTAGTATAGTTCCATCAATTTTAAACGTTAAATACTTTTAATATCGATAGTAATATTTTTACAAATACGTAAAATCCGATTAAGATGGAATAAACTATAATAATGCATTTATTTTATTTGAAATCTTATTGCTATATAGCAAAATTGCCAAGCTAAGCTAGTTATATATAAAAACAAATATAATACGTTCATTAACTTAATGGTTGTTCTTACACTAGTAAGTGAGGGAGAAGTTATGAAAGTGATGATATTACTTTTTTTAACGTCGCTACGCGATCTGTAGTAAAATCCTACACTTTTCATTTTATATAACATAAATCAAATCTAATACATAAATCATACATCTTACAAATAATAATCATAATATAATAACATATACTTACATCGCAAAATGTGATTCGCAGTATCGCATTAAACGCTTGCATTTAATGTAAATAAAATTAGATCAGCAGATGAAGTTATAATGATGTCATCGGTTTTCTTAATTGAGGTAATAACATAGCAATACACTACACAGTATGTGTGTTTATTGGAAAATGTATTGAATCATGGAGTACCGAGCAATAAAAACGGGATAACAATATTCATACATTACATTTTCAGATCTATTTTCCTGTTTAGATAACACTGGAAACCTATTCAGGTAAATATTTCAATGTAAGATTATAATTTTGAATCTTTATTGCCCCTCTTAATTTTTCTTTATGAAATCGAATTGAATTTAAATGTTATCAATGTCACCGTAAAATTGTACACACCGTTACATTGTAATCCATCTCGCGAGATTGTAAACAATCGAAAGATTGTTAACCGTAACATACTGCTTACAGTTTAACGCAAATTTTTCGGTAGATAAAATATGCGATATATGATAAACCTAACCTAACCATAAGGTGAGGTTAGGTTAGATGTTTTATAATCATATCATACATTATATTATGACAATACTTTATGTGTTTATGACCATACCGTGGCCGAACAACGCGTGGCCGGGTTAGCTAGTATAATCCCTACTAATATTATAAATGTGAATGTAAGTTTGTTTGTTATGCTTTCGCAAGAACTACTTAACCGAAAGGTATTAGAAGTTACATAACCTACTTTTAATTGATAAAAATAATAAAAAATATGCGGGCGAAGCCGCGCGTAAAAGCTAGTGTAATATAAGCGTTAAACTGTAAGCAGTATGTTACGGTTCACAATTTTTCGATAGTTTACAATCTCGCGAGATAGATTAATCTAACGGTATTTACATATTTACGGTGACATTAATATTTCATAAATTATATCCCCCCGTTATATGTTTTAATTAGAAATGAAACTTTAACGTAATATTAAAATCCCTGTTTATCTTAAGGCTGATTAATGATCTCTATTTGCCTTCCTGAGAATAGATCATGACAAACTTATGAAAGCAACCTTTGATATTCTATATGCTAATACACTCGGCGTCAAAAAAATCGCACCTCTAAGAAAATCACGTTCAAATGGCATTAACTCTGGATATGCACATGCAGTCGTATTAATTATAATTTTATTTAAAAGGTTACTTAATTAACTTAATAAAAAAACATTATTTTTCATTATCAAATAAAACCTAAAGCAACAAATAAAGGGTCACAAAAATTCTAAGGAAATTTTGCTGCTCGGGAGAGTCGCGAGTTGCGCTAACTTTGTGGGTATAAAGAGGTCAACACGGGTTCAATGTGGGTCATTCGCTATTAAACCGTTGAAGGGGACACACGCACTGATTTTACTGAAGAAAGAACATCTGGAAAATGGACACTACAGCTGATGAGGCCGCTCAAGTGGTTGCACTACTGCAAGCAGGGGTGCGGCAGTGTGATGTCGCCCGGCAACTGAATCTGAGCCGTTTTTCGGTTCGTAGAGTCTACCAGCGCTTTTTAGAGACCGGTGGCTATATCCGGCGACATGGGTCCGGTAGACGTCGCTGCACTTCGGAAAGAGACGACCGGTTCGTTGTGTCGTACTCTTTGAGAAATCGCTTCTCAAACGCTGTTCAGCTGCAACAGGAGCTCCAGGCAGTTCGCAGACGCACCGTGAGTGTATCCACGGTTAGAAGAAGACTGAAGGAGAAGAACATAGCAGCCCGCAGAGCTGCTACAGGTCCAAAATTGACTGCAGCGCACCGACGAGCCCGCTTGCAGTTTGCTCGCGACCACGTCGATTGGACCATTGAGCAGTGGGGAGCTGTTCTCTTCTCAGACGAGACACGAGTGTGTCTTTTCTGCAACGACCGACGAAGAAGAGTATACCGGAGGCAGGGTGAACGTTTCGCTCAAGCCTGCATCCAGGAGACGGTGGAATATGGAGGCGGATCCTGCATGTTCTGGGGCGGTATGTCGGCTGCCGGCAAAACCGACCTGGTCTGCGTCTCCCGGACCGGAGGTGCTCGCGGACAAGGGTCGCTGACTGCGCGCCGCTATATCACAGAGATCCTGGATGTGCATGTGGTCCCTTTTGCCGAATCTTTTGGCGAGGGGTTCACATTAATGCACGACAACGCTCGCGCACACACTGCAGCCATCGTGAACGACTTCCTGCGGAGGTCCCAAATTCCTGTGATGCAGTGGCCAGCGAGAAGTCCTGATCTGAATCCGATAGAGCACCTCTGGGACCATCTTAAACGTAAGGTTCGATCTCGGGATCCGGCTCCTTCGACTCTAGAGGAACTCCAAACCGCGGTGATTGAAGAATGGGGTCTTATCCCTCAAGAAGAGCTCCTGAAGTTGGTGAGGTCTATGAGGGACCGTATGGAAGCCGTCATCAGGGCAAGGGGGGGTAACACTAGATTTTGAGTTAATTTTAAGACACTTTTTGTACATTTTTTTTGTAAATTATCGATTATTAATTAGGACTTAATTAAGATTTTTTATTATTTTTCAAATTTTTATGCTTTTTGTATAATTTTAATTAAAAAAAAGATTGCACTTAATTGTTGTTTGATGCTCCTTTTTGTTACCTTTCTAATGATACCTAACACTATCCTCTATATAAGGTTTAGGAATTTTTGAATAAGATTTTTATAAGGTGCGATTTTTTTGACGCCGAGTTTATATAGTTCAACTTCAAATTTCTCAAAATCACTTTATTTCTACATCCGCAAAATAGAAGACATAATTTTTTTATTGAGGCAGCTGTATAGATTTACGTTCCGAGGTATGAGTATAAGTTTTCAAATGTGCACATTACCACCGTAATTTAGTTAATATTTGTATAGATATACGATAGATATGTGAGTAATACAAAAACTTATTCGGAATCCAAAGTATTAACTCAAATGCGATAGTATCGCTTGCAATATTTGAAAACATACACTCGGCTCTGTAAACAAAGTGGACAGAAATTAGATCTACCTGATGAATGGTGAACTTCAGACGCAAACTGTTACGTTTTCCACGATACTCAACGTTATTAAGCAATACTTCATGTGACATTTATTTATTACAGAATCAAAACTAGTAAAAAACTCTCTACTTTTGTTTCTTTGTTCTTTTTGACGTGATGACGTCTTATAACATACGAAAGAGCATGACTCATTGTCACGTTCCGCGAACGCCGGCTGCACGCACGAATAAGCATGACTCACTGTCAAGTTCCACCTGAGCCTGGCGTGCAAGCGAGAGCGCGGAACAAGCAATAGAGAGGCACGATCGGCCTAAGCTTTCGGCTTGTGACGCTTCCAAGTAGAAGAGAGACAGCGGCAGCAAACAACCTACACGTGAACTGTTTGTAAAGTGAAGTGAAAAGGTAATGTGGTTTCCATTGTTTATTACAACAAAAATTGCGACAAAAAGGTAATAATTCTTGCATTTTAAGAATTTTATTAATATTAAAATAAAGTAGCATCGGTCGGCGAGTGCAATAATAATAGGCTATGGTACAATTTTGAATAAAAATATATGATGGCTCATATAAACGATCGTGTAAAAAGCAACTGTTTTTTTTTTAGTACCTATTTCAACTTCTTTGTATTATATAAAATAATGATAATTCAGTGATAAATAATTCAATTCAATTCATAAAAGTATGCAATATTTCATCAATGTTTTCTTACGACGTTATCACGTAAAATTATCGTCCGTAAACCGACTTTACAGACAACCAGTTTTTTTAAAGATTTTTCAATAAAAATCAGCATCAGCATTGACTATAAGGCTAACTAACCCTAATATTACTTCATATTTATTAAAAACCCTCATTATTGAAAGTAGGTTTTGCGAATGAAAAATTACTCGAAATTTAATTAAACTAACCGAAGTGTTTAAAAATTTTAGCATTTTCATAAATTAGGTCAAAAGGTAGCGGCGAGCTGACCCGAATATCATACTGGCGGGGAAATCATACATAAATCATTGGTACCTTTATATTATTACAATATTAAATGAAGACTGACTTAGTATGGCGTAAATAAGCCGGACACAAGGTCACTCAGGTCAATTACTAATCAAGCCAAGGAACGCTGTTTTGATGCGACTAATTACCAATTACACCGTTTAACTCTTGACCAAGAAACTACAAACCCTTTACGCTATTATTAAGTGACCGTTATAAGACAGTAGTGTGCTTAATAGTTTGCGACTTACCTGTTCCTTCGTGCTATGTTTGCTTAGTAGGACGAATGCGACAGTGTTCTTAGTCACATCTCAGCTATAATTATAAGTAGGTACCTTCCGTACCTACTGTACCAGAACTTCTTTTTATAAGTATGGCAACATTCTTAAGCACTTACCCACATACCGTCACTAGCTTATCAACCTTATGTACAATTCCAAATCAAAATTTTGTAAATTGCAATGTTACCGATATCACCTTAAGTATACTCAAGATGTTTTTTATTGAAAATTACGTCATAATAAACTACATAAATATCTATAAATCGAAATAATGCGAGACGAATCTACGCATCTAAGCTGTAAATTTCACATCCAAAGGAATTTTTGCCAATCTCTTGTACCAGTTTTTGTTGTCTGAACATGTAAACAAAAGATATTATGCTTTAAGTACTTACACTTTTTGTTACATATTTAAATCATAAAGATGGTATTGTCAAAGTAGGCTTGAAATTTTGCTAGCTGTGATTTTTGCGTTTAAAAAGAACGATGCATATAACGTGATAATGTTATTCAAATAAAACAAAACTCTTAACTTGTTTTGGCATGATAATGTCAAACTATAAGATAATTATTACTATTTTAAAGGACTTTAGAAGCTTATATTTATACTTACTGAGACTAACTTTTATTTAGTTATTATTCTTGTCGATCCTTTATTTTATGTTTAAATAGCTCTGCGTATTCTTAAAACGTTAATGTGCATATAAATGAAGAGTCCGTCAACAATGAGCTATAAATAAAAGAAAGAATTAAATAACGGGCTATATTTTATAATCACAGCTCTTACAATTAGTTACTTTTATATAGTTAATTTAGTTATACTTTATATATTTACGGCTTTTTCATTTATGTAGTCTTTTAATTAATGTGCAAAATATTTCTTTGCTAAAACAGTACTATGTAATCTTTTTTATTTTGTTACCGCCACGTGATGTGAGATGCTGGAGGCTGCCAGAGACGTCCCTGGGCGTTGCTGTTCCTTATAGTTACGCACACGAAGACACCGTCACATAAAATAATAGTTTGTTTTAAGTGTTTGCGGATAGGCGAATAGTTTAATTTAAAATTGCGAAACTCGGTACGCGCGCAAGCGGCCAATCATCTCTTTTTTTTGTCCGCATGTTGGTTACATTGCGGTAGGATTTGCCACCAATAGATGGCGTGGTCGTCTCGCTCTTTAATCTACGAGACAAGGTATGTGCGAAAGGGAAATGGAATAAATGGAGGTAAGGCTAGGAGTGTCGACCAAACTAAAAAAAATACAAAAACATACTAATAAATAACGCGGCAGATTTGAATTAAATAATGGCGCAACCGCTTACTAAAAATATTTAATGCCTCTATTTCACCCAATTGGAATCGACGTCGAGGATACTACTAACTTTGAAGCTGGTGGGATTTTCATAAAAAATTTTAAATCCTTTTTCACTTGCTTAATGCCAGAAGTAAAATAAACGCTGATGCTCATGTATATTTTTTTTTTTACGTATATTGAATTTCATGCCGCTTATTTTGAAAATAAAAGATTTCCCTACTTCCGTTTATCCCCTATATTAGGAATTACCCCTTATTATTATTACCACTTATGAAAAAATTTTTCCAAAATCGTTTCTTAGTGAGCGTTTTCAGCCTTTTATTGCTTCCGAAGGCCATCGTTCATTTTACCATGGAACCTCGACCCGGTTGTATGTGTTTTAGCAATGTATTTTTCAATAGACAAATATTTTTGAAGATAATTTTAAAACTTAACTATGATATACTTTACTGAAATTTCCGTTTAAAAAGAAAATTAAAGGAACTTGATGACAATAGCTTAAAATAGGGTTAGAGCACAGATTTTTCAGCAAAGGTATTAAAATTTTTACAGTGTATAAGTATTTTAAAAAACTTTATCAATTACAGTTGTTAACATGGCAGCTGTCATTCTATCTTTACTAACAGATTAGGCTTGTCAACACCAATAGGGTATTTGACTGAAATTTAAATATATATCAAACTGTAGTTAGCTTAACAGCAAACATTTGGTATGTCATCATCTGCTTGTTTACAGTTAATGTGAGAACTTTTTGTACGCTGACAGCTAAATGATTAGTCTTTAGCTTTTGGCGGTTATTTAATAATTTAAACTTTGAAGGTTATTTTTATAGAGAACTAGCCAACCGGCCACGCACTGTTCTGTGTATAAACTAAAATGAAAGTATACTATGTACTAAGTCGGAAAAAATCCATAAAATGAAAAAAACCGTTCTGTGTACTTATGTTCGCACGTAAGAAGTTATACTTCTTTAGCTTAACTTAACAAAAATAACTAAAAATTTCCTCCCCTGTGCCAGTACTATTTGTTTGTTAAAAGAAAGATAAATTTATAAATTATACAGTGATCAGTGATTCTAAACTTCCTCAATAACTTCAAAGGGACCGTTATAAATATTTTGGAGTTTATCACCTTTTTGATTTTTAACTAAAACAAGATCCCCTTTTTATTTGTTATGGGATAAGTATTTCTACCAGAGAATATTTTTCTTTTCAACTTACTAGAAAGTAAATCATTTTTTACATCACACTGAGCTCTTTGTAATCGATATTTCATCTCTTTAGGATAGTCATTACAATTATACAATGGTTCAACAGAAGTTCCAAAATCTGATGGCAAATAACATTTTCCAAAAACTAATTCAAATGGGGTATTTTGTTTCCGTATGCACTGTAGTATAGGAAAAGGACCAAAAAGGCAACCGATCACTCCAATCAGTGGTATTATTGTCACATCGAATTTGAAGATGCTCCTAATGACCTATGACTATTTTCTAACGACCCTAATGTTTCATGGTGGTAGGCCGAATTTAATTATTTTTTTCTATTTTGAATATTATACAAACATCTGTGATAATATTAGACAATAATTCAGTGATTTTATCGTAATAATTTTCTTGGGACACCATATCTTACAATAAAATTTGAAACAAAAATTTTCGCTACAGATTCCGAATCAAATTAGTTGACAAAGGATGCGCCGCTACAAATTTAGATGAGTCACATTGCAACGTAAAATGTATTTATAACTACCTTATTACATTAACTAACACGAGGCAATGGACCTATAATATCCAAAGCTGTCCGTTCAAATGCAGAACTAGCAGTATTTGTAGCTACCATTGGTTGTCTTTGACAATATGATTAGAAAACTTATTATATTGACACTGTTTACATTTCTTAGCATAATCTTTGACGTCATTTGTCATTCCTGGCCAATTATAATATTGTTTTAAATTTATTTAACATTCTGTTAACACCTGCATGTCTGCAAGTGGGTAACAAATCAAAATTGTTTAAGATTATTTTCTTTTCGTCATGACCACTATTTCTTATTACATCTTTATAATGTTACCAAAAAAATTAATAACAAAAGCTTTTTCATATGTCTTGCAAGTTTTTTTGCATTTTCTCTATCTTTAATAATTAATATAATCTAAAGTCGGGCTGTAAGGCGAATGATCTAAAATTGTCATTGTGCAGTATTATACGACGTCTCGAATTGTTTTTCGAAATTCGGTGATGACTTGTGGCAAGTTGTAAAAAATTATCGCACGCAAATTTTCCTTAGATATTCCATTTTTACACCCGACTTGTCACCTTTGAATAGACAATACAATAAAACTATTCGACCAATCTGAAAACATTCTTTTGTTTTCGAATTCTAAATTCAAAAACATGAAAATGCCATATGCTTTTTTTTAATAATCGCGGGAGGCAAACGACTCAACTTAAAAGGCAGCCCTCGTATTACATATTAATTTGACTTTATTACTATCCCTATAGACAAGTAACTTAAATGATTACTTATAATGATGAAAGTTAAATTGTTTATTACTAATCTTTACAGCAATTAGCGTGGCAAATGCATATGGCATCGGATCGGACGAGAACAAACTAATATTTCTGTGGAAGGCATTGTCTGTAAGTCGGTCATAACAATACTTTTTAAATATAAAGATTTACATAAAAAAAAACATTTAACAAACCTAGGTTTAGTTGCTTATTTGAAAGAGATATTACCTAACGGTAGCGAAGCATTCTGGGCAAAGTATTAAAAAATATATGTATATGTATATGAAAAGTCTTTAACATGATTTATAATGCGCACAGCAAAGGAGTGGAAGTTCCTCCCTGCGTCTGTATTTCCGAGTACTGATAACCCGTCCGCTTTTAAAGCCAGGGTGAATAGGCACCTTCCGGGTTAGCTCGTTCCATCGTGAATCCTGTCTTACCGCCCAGGCTTGATTGGAATAAAGAGCCAACCCATTCAAAAAAAATATACATTTTTATTATACCTTTGAAACATAAGAGAACTATATTTTCTTTAACCTTTTATTATAATAGGGGTTAAAGTATGAAATTGCCGTTTTATTGCAATAGGTTCTTTGAATTGACATAGAATCTTCATGGTTTGAGGTTTTCGAATGAAACTTTTTTTAAATGGTTTCTATGATGTTCTTTTTTTAAAAAATGTAAAACATTTGAATATCGACTTTCAATTGTTTTTGTTATTCAATTTAGACAAGAAAGATGGATACTGCGAAAATTCGAGTTATTTTTGAATACGAGTTCCGACGCGGAACTAACGCGGCAGAAACAGCCCGCAATATCAATGCTGCGTTTGGAGAGGGGTCTACTAATGAACGCACCGTGCGATTTTGGTTTAAACGCTTTCGTGATGGAAATTTCGACTTAAAGAACGAGCCACGAGGAAGACCGCCCACACAGGTAAATAACGATGAATTAAGAGAGATAGTGGAAGCCGATCCTAGTCAAAGTACCCAGGAATTAGCGGCATGGTTTAACGTTACCTTACCCACAATATTGACTCACTTGCGTCAAATCAATAAAATAAAAAAATACGAAAAATGGGTGCCTCATGATTTGACTGATCTGCAGAAAGAAACGCGTGTTGAAACTTGTGTTGCCTTGTTGAACCGGTACAGAAATGAAGGAATATTGGATCGAATTGTAACATGTGATGAAAAGTGGATTCTTTATGATAACCGGAAAAGAAAAATGCAATGGCTGACCCCAGGTCAAATGCCACAACAGTGTCCTAAAGCAAAACTTACCAATAAAAAGGTAATGGTAACTGTTTGGTGGTCTCAGCATGGTGTTATTCACTATAGTTTTCTCCGATCTGGTCAAGCAATAACGGCAGATGTCTATTGTGCCGAACTCCGAACCATGTTGACAAAACTAGCAGTAAAACAGCCCCGACTCATGAATCGATCTTCACCATTATTGCTCCACGACAACGCGAGACCTCACACAGCACGAGAAACCATTTTGACCCTTCAGGAACTGCAGTTAGAAACCATTCGTCATCCTCCGTATTCACCAGACCTTGCTCCAACGGACTACCATTTTTTTCGTGATTTGGACAATTATCTACGTGACAAGAAGTTTTCTTCCCAGGAGGCAGTACAAAATGCTTTCACACAGTTTGTGCAGTCTAGATCGTCGGAATTCTATCGCAAAGGCATTAATGACCTTCCCATTAGATGGCAGCAATGTATAGATAATAATGGCAACTATTTTGATTAAATAAATTTGTTAAAAATTTAAAAAATAAACAATATAGATTTTCAGTACAAATCGGCAATTTCATACTTTAACCCCTAATATATTCACTACATTACCCAGACATACATTCTTTCCACACGTTCCATATACAACTTAAGTCTGATGTTACTCGTGACTAAGCCGTGAGTTGGCGGCCCAAATAGCAACTACACTTTTAGCTTAACCCGACTATTGTGGATTGTACATTTTGTAGTATGTAAATATGAACGGATTTTATAACTTACCTTGGAAAGCTTTGAAGAAGTATTGTTATAAACATAACAATAAAACTCTGTTCGTGTTCTCATTTGTTTAATTTATATTTAAAACTTACGACTTAATGCATAAATATATTAACTTAAAAAAGTGCAACTTCAACAATTAACAATCCAAAAAACTTTGTATTGTAACAAAGTTATGCTAAAGTAAACAGTAAAACAATTGTAAGCATCTCAATAATACATAAAGTAGTATTAAACAGCTTTCACCAATAAAGTCACTGCACCACCCATGGCGTACGACTTTGTGTGCAATTTTGATATAAGATTGACAATTGTAACCTCTATAATCATCACTCAACACAACGTGTTGGAACCCGGGACCAAACCAGTCGCGAGTATTAGCTAGAGCCAGTCACGCGCCATTCACCGAGGAGGTTGCGCGCACGTCGCGCCGCTTTCGTATTCGAAAATTTCTAGTGACCAAGTGTTGTGTGTGATAGAGTTGTGAAGTATCGATATCACTTGTTATGAATCGGTGCGTATTAGTGGAATGATGTGAGGTGACATGTGAAACTGTGCAATACTGCTGAACAGTGTTTACATTTTTATGGTGAGGAAATTGTTTTGAGTTTGTTGGCGTAAAATGAGATATACTCAAACTTCCATGAAAGTATACACATAGTTTACCATTTGTAACAAATATTGAATCTTACAATATTAACTCAATATTTTTAGGTCACATATATGTAAAATTATAAATTCTATCGATGGAACACAATAGTTTAACTTTAAATGAAATTTTAAAATTCTATCACGGTATTATTTTATAACATATTCGAGATATGTTTACGTTTTGAAATTCATTCCTCGTGCAAATAACTAAACTAAGTTTAATATCAGCTTTTGTCTCGCCTAACTGTATAAGTGTATCTGCTACCTACAAATAAAATATATAAAGTATATCTGTGTCTTGTTCTGTAATCGTTTATTGCGCATTTTCTAGTTCTAACAGACTTTCTATTTAAATAATTTCACTGATTAATTAAACTTAGATTTCGTATGCTCAGTGACCAAACGAGAGTTTCGACTGCTACTAAAGTAGAGCCGTTTCACCTCAAACATATCGCCGTTCTCAATGCATATTAATGCAAACCGCATAACAGCTCCTTACGGAGCATGGAATGTAACAATGTGGTTGCAACACTTCCTGGTAAAAGAAACAACATCACCCAGCGCTGTACTATACTGAAACTAAAACAATTGCGAAATGTCGCGCGGATATAACCTTAACTAACCGATTGAATATGGAAATGAAGATAATTAATTTAACCGATTTCTAATTTTGCTTATGCAATCCTATTATTTCAAAATTCTTTTATTAATCGGTTCTTTTGACGACCGTTCAGACAGATGAAAATTTAAAATTTAATTTGCGATACTAAAGATACTGAATACAGCGTTTGTTAGGCTAGCAACCTGTAAACTAAACAAGGGCACAGATGTTTCCGGGCAGACATCACGTTGGCTTCGTTATAGGCGACCATTGACATTACTTCAGAATCTACAAACGAATTTCGTCAGCACGACCTTGCTAATTTAATATATTCTTTTGATACAATTGTCATTAATTGAAAGCAAAGTAATTAAAATAATGCGATGCTATCATGTCTAAATATATAAAATCGACTTATGAATACACTAAAGTGCGGAAAAACTTCGGCAGACAAATACTGTTTCAAGATGTCCCTGCACACATGTTAGATTCAATAAACCCTGATAAAAACGAACAACAACTGTACGGTTTGCGGAATCCAGTACATCGAATTGTCCAAGCAACCATGCCACAGTCAGAAAACGAATTGAATACGAAACAATTAGTGACTCACGAGCAAGGTATAAACCATGAAGAAGGTGGTTGGCCACGAGAAGTCCATGCCTTTAACGAAGAACATGTAGCTCGACATCGTCGTCGAGTAATGCACGAAGACAACTATGTGCACGCAGTACTTAATTTGGCACCAGTTATGACTCACTATGTCGATCAAAATAATGCGATTAATATGTATCAAACATATTTTGCTGGGATGAGTGCTCAAGAGCCCGTTGAAACATATAACGTTCGTATTGCTAATGTGTTCAGAGATCCTTCTGCTCGTCCTGTCTCTTGCATTGCCTGGACTGAAGAGAAAAAATCTATGTTGGCCGTAGCTTATTGTGATCGAAACTACGATAATGGCGCTGGAGGGTCTATTTTACTGGAAAATAATACATGCTATTTATGGGATGTTAACGTACATAATGCACCCGCAAATGAAATTTGTGCCAAAAGTGCTTGTTGGCAATTAGCTTGCTCTCCTAAAGATCCTGATATAATTGTAGGTGGGCTCCAAAATGGAACAGTATGCATTTTCGATGTTCGCGCAAGTAAAATAGCTGTTGAATATAGTTCCGTCTACAACTCTCATCGCGAACCTGTTACTGCACTATTATATATTCAGTCTCGAACTCAGACAGAATTTTTTACTGGATCACCAGATGGTCAATGCCTCTGGTGGGATCTACGAAATCTTACTGAGCCGACTTGTCAGTTACCAATGTCTGTTAAGATACCAACCGGAGCACAGCCAAATTTAAGTAATGCTGAAGGAGTCAGTTCTCTGGAATTTGATTATGCTTTACCAACTAAGTTTCTTTGCGGTACTGATTCAGGCTTAGTTATTAACGTCAATCGTATGGGTAGAGAGCATTCTGAAATGTTGACTTCATATTGGAACGCCCACTTAGGTCCAGTAAGAGCTGTACAACGCAGTCCGTGTACAACAAGGATGTTTCTGACTTGCGGAGATTATTCCTTGCGCATATGGAGTGAAGAAGTGCGCACAGAACCCATTATAGTAACCAAACCATTTAACTTCCAAGTTACTGACGCAGCTTGGGCTCCTGTCAGGTATTCATGTTACATGTCAGTATGTGCTGGAGGATACTTTTACTACTGGGATTTATTACGTAAATCGCAAGAGCCAGTCGCGACGCTTCATGTGTCTAAAAATGAAATTACAAAGGTAACTCCTGATACTAAAGGCCAATCTGTGGCTATAGGAGATGTTAGTGGTTCTGTTTATTTAGTTAGCCTCTCCGAAAACATGGTCTTTCCTGGTAGTCGTGATAAGCAACTTATGAACCAGTTGTATGGGCGGGAAACCAGACGTGAACACCTTGTAGATGCACGCCTTAGAGAGATTGCCTTAAAACAAAAAGTAGAAGAAGAAGCGATGGCTCAAGAAATCTTTGAAGAAATTCCTAATGAAGAAGATATGCT
This sequence comes from Calamotropha paludella, assembly GCA_927399485.1. Taxonomy (NCBI): domain Eukaryota; kingdom Metazoa; phylum Arthropoda; class Insecta; order Lepidoptera; family Crambidae; genus Calamotropha; species Calamotropha paludella. The sequence goes on from OV656812.1 coordinate 14,089,865, forward strand.
ACAACAAACCGAAGATGAATATTTTCAAATAGTCACAAAAGAATTGCAGAAAATAGAAGTGATGCCATCAGACAGCTAAACTTCATTTAATATTTCAGAACATGGTTAAATTCTAACTTTGTTTGATCTACTATCATAAGACCATGATATTTCCATCAACGCTGTGGCCTAGGTTAAAGTGAAAGGCAAAATATTATGACGCACTTAGATAATTCCTTATAAAGGCGACTACATGCTCAACATTCATCTGGGATTAGCTTTACTTATCATTTGTCATACTTTTTATTGCACCAATTTTTTACATACATATTTTGTTAGTTACCAAACATTAAGTATTTGGTTACTTAAGGATTCAGAGTTCAGATACCTGGATATGTAACAATATATATTTGTGATTGTGAGACAAACAAAAAAAAAAACAAAATCCTTCTATTTTCATTGCATTTAAATTATAGTGGACGTTGTACAAAAGGGCTGTCGAAACCACAACAATTATACATATCTTCTGTACGTACATCCACCTAAGTAATATCACTATGAATAAATAATTTAAAACGATATTTACTTTTATGTTTTAAAACAGTAGTATGACAGCAATATAAGGTACATAACTCACTTATAAAGGAGTTAGTAGTAGGTAGTTAGCGCGTTCACAGTAACAGTTCACGTAAACAGATTACCTCTATTTCCACCTTTCCACCGAAGGTATCTAAGTCTTAGTGCCCACCAATCTGCTAGGAATCCGCGTGGTGGGTCAAAGTTCATTTTCCCCACGGTGTTTTCACCCAAAGGGAAGGCTGGTGGAAACATTAAAAGATTGATAAAAAGATTATAACAATTTAACTCATTTGGTGCAACAATGACGCAATTACACTTTTCGTCAAAATTACATTTCTGAAAAACATCGACAGAAAAAAAAAGAAATACAATTCTTATAGTTTGCTTTTCGCTAGAAGCTATATAGCTTCGTTTTTTTTTATATGAACCTAAGAAAAATATACGTTTGTATGAACCTAAGGTTCATATGTACCTAAGGTTCATATGTACCTAAGAAAAATATACGTTTGTAGTCATATTTTAAGGTAACGCTTATTTAAAAGAGAAAATGTATTTAAAATTTGTTTCCCTCTCTTTCAAAAACACAAAATTTACAATTACGGCAATGTTGCACCAAATGAACGATATATTCAGCTCAAAGTTCACCATTTAAAGTTCAATATCGTTTGAGATAATATGACGATTTGATTTTGATTTGATTTGGTTGACTTGCTGTAGTCCATACATAATAATCAGGTATGCATTAAACTTATCCAATTTATGATATTTTAATTCTTAAGATATTAAAACTAAATTCCATAACCTATACGTAATAAAAAAGGAAATGTTAATAAAAATAAAAACTACTACACTAAACTAAATAAAAAATATCCCCTTAATCTTTGCTCGTAGGTAATGTGCCCAGAAGACTGATAGCGTTACCTTGTTGTATCACCAAACTTATGTTCTGGGCAAGGTACAAACCAGCCTTTCGATCACTTGACTTAGCGATAAGTTTTTTTTTAGATCTTTGTAAGTTCGGTGGGCCTCAGGACCCCACGGGCCCATTTTTTTAACTCCAAACCGTTAAAATATGTAGTTGGTACTAATATATATTTAATTACGCATAAGAAAAATAGCATTAGGGGTTTTTCTTATGCGTGACTAAATATACTTCAATATTTCTTTGACTTCATATAGCTATCATGAATTGTATAGAAAATATCATCACTTATATAGGTAAGTGACTAACATAAGAAAAGTACAAAGTTGATACCACCTAACCAATTGATTATTGATACTTTTCTACTTCATTGCATTTATACTTTTCATGTCATGCGGATCTGTCCATGATTAGTTAGTAATTTTCTAGCTTATTTGTGTACTTAATTATTGTAGTACTTAATTTGTGTTCTGATTGTAATATAGGTACTATCTTGTTCTCAATGTATCAAATAGAAAATAAATAAATATTTTTATAATAGTCTCTCACAAAGATAAACATACTCATCCCGGATGTTTCATACGATGAAGAGCCCGCATGTTTTCACGGGCAGATCCGGCTAAGGGCCACGACCGACGATTTATCCAACAAAACACCAACGCAATGTGGCCTCCCATTTTTTATTACCATTCCCCCTCTACGCTGTAAATTGTAAAAGAATAAGAGGTACGTAAGAGGTCTCATTAGAATGGCTACGTAAATTACTCGCACCCGTGAGTTGCGTGAATACAAAAGTGCGTCACCGGCAACTTTCACCGCAACTTGATCCACAACAGTCGCACGCGCATTCACTGTGTACACGATAGATTCCTATTGGAAGTACAACCACAACGTGGAGTTCATTAACCTCCATTTGAAAAAATTAAAAATAAAATAATTTGCATTTTTATAAGTTTACTAGCTGACCCGGCCAGGCTTTGCTGTAGCTCAGTTGCTTTATTTTTTTTTTAAATAAAACCTACCGTATGTTCTTAGTTAAAACAAATCCAGCAAAATAAAAAAATCATTAAAATCGGGTCAGTTGTTTCGAAGTTCATTGCGGTCAAACACTGTGACAGGGAATTTTTATATATAATTTTTTTTAGCAAAAGTTAAATAAAATAGAGTGAGATTAGAAAAATACCAATTTCATTCTGTTTCGTACCATCCTTATAATTATATAAACTATAAGGATTAAACTGATTTTGATTTTATTTCAAGTTTTAATTTGATAGTTTTTTGTAAGTGTGATTAACAAATTGAAAAAAAACATCATATATTTTTTATCCTTCTAATAGAAAAATGTATTATAATATTTACCTTAATATCATAATATAATTAAGTAATAAGTTTTACAAGAATAAAGGTCTTCCTGTAACCTGGAACATAAATTGCCAGAAAACCGAGAACTCTCATACAAAACTGCAGTACCGCTCCCGTAATATATAGGTAATTGACACCAAGCAAAAGTGGCACCTACTAACACTGCTAGTCGGTGTTGATGTTTCTATCAAAAAAGCGTTCCTATTTAAATCTGCTTAATTTTACCCGGACTATAAAATAAATAGTTATAATTTATAACAACAATTTAAGAAAACCAGCATATTTAATTTTGCATTGTGATAGCTTAAACACGGACCTTACCTTAAATCATATTATTATGTTCCTTACGTAAAGAAACATTGACGAGAAATACAATAACTTTTATGGTCTATCAACTGCCATTCTGCAGTTGACAAAATATTAGACAGATTTCTTTAGTTTTGATTTGTAATTCCAGTCCAGATAACCTACATATTAATTAAACTAAAGTATTACTTAATGCTATATGTCGTTTCTTGTTTCCACATTACATAATACTAATTTAAATAAATAAATGAGGATTTCTCTTAATGTAACTTTATAAATAATTATGATAAAATTACATGATACTTATTTGATATTTATAGTCAAATCTATAGTGGCTGTAAAAAAACCTTGTTAATAAATTTATTTTTAAACAATTACAATTATCATTTGTCGAGTAAATGTTTACCATAAGAGATATATGAAAAATGCAAGTGCTGGCATACGAGATACGTTTTATAAATTTTGGTATTTTGCTACAATCTCCTTCACAATAGCTGTGGACAGCGCATGACAGACAAGTGACGTGTTGAACTACCAAAGAGGAAATAAATGGACGAAATATTTTAGTAAACACTCAACACAATGATGATAATGTGGAGTCAACAGCACCGTATTCAAATATGTGGTAAATCGAAACGTTTTTTTTTTTCCAATAAGTATATAATTATAAGGATAATGGACCGAAACAAATCTCTCGACAACCGTGCATAACGTACTTTACATTTGCAACAATTATTAACGAAACACGAACGATATGAAACCGAAGTAAATACCCATGGAACGTCTTCAAGGTCATAACAAAACAAAAAGCGCAAGCTTGCGATAGAATGCCATTTGAGATACGACCAGTCTTAGTAATATAAATTTATTACATTACAAATCTTCTAAATTATGTAGAATGTATTAACTAAAAAAAAATTGAGGTCGGCTCAGTGAACAGATTACTGTGTACAGTACTGTGTGAAGTGTTATTATTAATCTAAAGTTATAATTTGAAGATACGATTTTACGAGCATTAAGGCGGAAAATATTATCAATTACTTACAACAAAATATTTTGGTAATAAAAAAGGGCAAAGTTTATATCAAATTAATTCATATTTTTTACCTAGTTTTTTAATTAACTTACTGCCTAAAGAAAATGTCTCCACTCAGCACGTGTTACATTACAGCTTTTTGCAACGCTGTTCTTCCATGGAGACAAGACATAAATATAGTACGAGGCGATGCAGTCGCTAAGCATAAAGCTACGCTAGCACCATATATTGGAGCGGAGCGTAATACCTAAGAAAAAATTTCTTTTTCAATGGGAATTTTTTGCAAATTTCAAAATTCGGGCTCCGTCACAATCTGGTCCTAAACCTATTGATTCGATTCCACACTAAAAATATTAAAATCGGTTAAGAACTCTGGAAGTTATAGCGTAACAGACATTGCGCCATTGAAGCTTATCCATGGGAGCTTCGCTTCGCTCCGCTCCAATAAGAATAAAATTTACCTATATATGTATAAATGTAAAGTATAGTAGAGTACAAAGTATGGTTAATAAATAAGATAAATAAATACATATTTAAATTATATGAGAGTATTCTGTTATTTCGTGAACATCAGTTTATAGGTATGTATTTAATATTTGTTATGATAACTGATGTTATAAACGTGAACTGTCTGCTCAATAAACATTGAGTTGTCTTGATATTCAAGTAAACAATCAATACTTTCAGCTGTTACTGGAATAATATTAGCGACTGTATAAGATACATAATCTTGACAACAACGTTCTTGCAGTAAAAAATAACGATTAGCTAGTCGTAATTAATTCGAAGTTACGTTGAAGCATTGCATGAGAGGCGTACGTGCGTGTGGGTGCGATGCGTCAATATGGTAGCTCCTTATCGAATGCCAATGTCGACTAATTTGCAAACCCGTCGCGGCCGTACTGTTATGTCGTCTCGTTCTACCGACCTACTTTGAGAGTTGATAATTATGCCGCGAAAACTTTAGTGGGTTGTTTAGGTCAATCACTCGGTCATACGATAACGGGTGTCCTACGCGGTCAACAGTGACAAGGTATCGAACGACGACTACCCGAACAATACAACTCGGCAATCGTATGCGCGCATGATATTCTATGAGAAGATATAGAATGACTATCAAGAAATGAATAGTCATTTCTCTGTTCATTTAAATGTAAAATTTTTGTTTATTGAAAATATGAAAAAAATCACCGTTATAACAATTAACCATTCGAATTTCACAACAAAAGTTATTAATCCAATTTCTGTAACAAAATTGTAATACTATTTTAACGTGGCTTTTGACATTACGCAATACAGAACACACTTCTTCGTAAACTGGTTCGGTTAATGTGAAAGAAAACTTCTCTTGTATCTACAAATGGGAACAAGATTTTGTGAACACATCTAATGATCTTAAAGAAACCGCATTTTAACAATGATGCATTACTCGTAAACTGAAAGAGTATTTCATTTTGACATTGTCATAGGCGAACCACTGAATAGAATTCGATGTGGTTTTAACAGTTTAGTAGCTGGGGTACAATCTTAAAATATAAGTTGTTGTTTGTGTCATGTTTCATCTTATTCAATTAAGAGATATAGCTTAACGTAGTTGTAGTACTAACCATTATACAATGAGGAGGTAATTTAAAATGGTAGACATGGTCAAAGGTTACCCTTATTTATTTTATTTATTAATTAATAACATACACAATAAATTATATAATAGAAAAATACTAGAAAAATCAACTTGTCTTACAAGTGAGTTTTTGGAAGTCCGGTCCAATGCTCTCCTAATTGAGGAACACAAAAAAATGCATAAAATATATAAAAATTATAAAACTAAATGGCCGTTTCATCTTAATCGATTGCCCAAACATCTGTAAAAATGTTTCTTTCGAATACGAGAGGATGTTCCTCTCATTGATAAAACAACGCTGGCCTACAGCGTAAAATTAGAAAGGTACTAGAAATTTTTGACAAGTGTTTACAAGGCTCGGTAGCTCAATTGGGAGAGCATTGGATCGGACTTCCACAGATTGCGGGTTCGATTCCCGCCTGAGAATCTACTGTGAGCCGAGTTGATTTTTTCTAGTATTTTTCTATAATATAATTATCTTATAAGATAGCATTGAAAAAATGCATAAATTTATAAAAAATATAATATTTTATTAATAATTAGGATTTTTATATAGTGTGTGTATACATTAAAATCCTAAATGTAAGGTTACAGTGAAGCCCACACCATTACCCACAAGTTAAAACTTCGTGTGAAAGCTAGTAACAAATTAGCGTTATTTTACAGAAATAATGTAATTTCTTTATATAAACTGAACCAAAGTGGACGCATCTCTTGCTAAATATAGGTTATAGTACTCACAAGTTATTTTTTTAATACGACAATAGTACAGTAGAGTGAGTTAATGACTAGTTGTTAATTCCGATTATTGAATTAAAACACTTTGCGGCTACTAAAACAGTTTTCTTTGCTTGAAATAAACGCATCTTTTTAATATATTTTCTTTCTTCTTTATGATAAAAGAGAGAGAGAAACCTAACTTAAAAAAAGGGTGTAAAAACAATCCATTTCTTTGTACACAGTAATGTCGAGATGGGCAGCGCGGTGCGATGACAAGCGCGGCGCTGGTGGCATTCATCCTACTTGTGTCAGCGTACACTGCGCGCGCACAACTCCAACCGGCGGATGCGCCACCCGCTGTTAATGACACAAGTAAGCGAGTCCTGAATTATGTACAGGGGCTTCATTCTAAACCTACCAATGACTTATGGATACTATAATTTTCACACTTCAAATCCATTTTAATATTGTAAAGGGAGAAAGAGTCAATTGCGAGTCAGTGTTAGCATGGTAAGATATAAAACTTTTCAGTTTAAGGACCATATTTTATATGTCTCAGTCTCAGGTCTCAAACAATACTGGAAACCCTCTTGTTATTCTGGCGGGTGCTCTTCCAATTAAACTACCAAGTCACTAAGAAACCTGTTGAATTTTTTAAAGTGCTTTTTATGCCGAGTATCAGAGTCATCTATAAACCTAGATTAAACTTGATGATTTATATCTTAAATACATGGAGTATCAAAAGTAATTTTGTTTTCAAGTTTATAAAATTGAAATAGATCATTCCCATTTCCGTCATAAATGTGTCATACATAAATAATTAACACCTGATTAAACATCATGACGCACGTCATACGATTAAGTTTGCTAGTATCTTCCACCCTTGCAGGAAATTTAACAAATTTCAAATAACCATTAATTTTATATGAAGAAAAAGGACTAAGATGTTAAGAGCGTAAATATTCGGACTTTCTACAACAACAGTGATTTGAATTATTACTCCTTTATATATTTACTAGCTGACCCGGCCACGGTTGCTGTGTTATAAATTAAAATAAAACCTACCCTATCTTTTAAGTTAGATCAAATAACAGATAGTTACGAAGTTTGATCAAAATCGGTTAAGTAGTTTAGGAGTCCATTGCGGACAAACAACGTGACACGTAATTTATATATATTAAGATATTTATTGTTTACCATGCTAGCGATTACGCTGTATGGCCCATTGTGGAAGAAGACATTGGGTTCTCATCCCACTCAAGGTGATTTTTTATTGATTTGAACGGTGCTGATGTCAAGGGCTTGGTTTTCAGTCGGGTAAGTACAGAGAATGAGTTATGTTTTCTGTATTATTTGGGTCTAAATGGTTGACTTAGGAACATAAACGATAATACATTGTTTTACATCATTATGATTATTTAAATTTGTATTATTAATTACGGAATAAACACCAGAGAATAACTGATGTTTATAAAAATGGTTAACATTCCGTAACGAAACGATAGTTATAAAATGTTATATAGGCGCCTTTGCATATTTATATTAATGCACTCGCGTTATAAGCATCGAAAACAACGATGGCGGTATTAATTGACAACAGGAAATGAATCAGTAATTAAGTCTTAGTGTTAAGATTCAAAATCGAATATTTTGACTAAAATCATATTAAGTCAAAACATTCGAGATATTAATCTGCTTCCATAAAATTAAGAAACCATCACAATCAATGTTATCTATTCTAACGTATATTGTGACTCAAACTGCAAACTGAGAACCGTATCCCATATATTTACAAAATGAGAAACCTCATGTAGCTTCTAATAAGTACAGTCGATCGCTCACTAAGCTATACAAAATGTTTGATAATTTTACCTGCTTTATTCCTTTGCAAAAAAGATGACTTATTTCTAGAGTATAATGCAGTGTTGTGTAGTGATATAACATTATATCTAAATGTGTTGTCGACCTCACAGTCGGTACTCCTCAGATTTGCCCCTGTCGCTTTGGCGATGACGTCACTCGAGCAACGATACCATCAATAATAAACAGTAGTAAAAAGAACAATGGATTTCTCAATTGAAATTTGTTATTGTATGTTGGTATTGTTTTATAGTTTGCATTTCTACATTCCACAAACCGGCAACCTTAAATAATACTGGTTGTAATTAGTAACCGTCATATCTCAGATATTTCAATAAATAATGCACAAATATTGATAGCCGGGAATTAAAACCAATTATGTTTTTACAATCATATAGCGGTTAAAAATAGTATTTTAGTGCATTTTTAAATAATTACATGTTTAGCGAACTTCGAAAATACTTGTTGTTTGATATGACATAACCAAATCAATGTCATAGAATATATAATAGTAGAGAATTTTACCAAAACTGCTCACTTACGTCAATATTTCACATAGGTCGTAGCTATCCTTTTTTTTTGCCCCAAGGGAAAGCTTTGTGACTTCGACCCGCCGCGAGTGGGCGACGAGGATATGTGCGGACTCCTCCATACTGCACTAAATCGCCTGAGATGTACCTCTCCGGTCCGTCTAAGTCCGGTGGGGTCTTGAATAGCACTCACCACCCACGACGGCTTGGCACTACGGGGGATGCCCGGGTACATAACGAGCATCCCGCCCAGACGTACAAGGCATGTGCAATGTGGGCAGTAGGACTACCCATCCGTCGTTATCCTCGTCGGGAACAGGAGGCTACTTGCATTACTGCAAAATGCCCTCTCCCTTTCGGACAGCTCATAGTCAATTTAGGACTGACCCTATCTCTATCTTGTCCTGGAAGAGGGGCAAGAAAAGCCCACCCCCCCACTGAGGTCATAGCTATCCTACGAAAACTACCTGAGAGATATATTTCCGTCATCGCTACATTTCTACTACATTTCTACATTGCACCTAAGCAAGGAGCACAATTGGCCTATAACTGCGGACGTTAAGCAACTTTCAGATGGGCTGATCATCGGATGGGTGGAAAAAGAAATATTAACTAGGTCTCCTTAGTATTTCGGAAAAAACTTTAAGCCATGAGTCTTGACAGCATATGCAGTTGTTAGCATCCGCCAATCGGCACAGGGATCGCGTTATGAATTATTCTTCCTTATTCTTCTAAACTTATTCTTCCTAAAGTATTACAGCCATAGAGACATTAATAGGGTAATGATGATAACTTCACCTTAGAAGGTTTTATACTAATCTAATTTATAATAGAGAAATCTCGCAACGATATCTCTTGCTTGTAGCTAATATTACATTTCACATAAGTTAGAGATTGGAATTTGTGTCGTATGGAAAAGTTTCCATACGACACAAAATCCAATCTCGAGAACTTCTTTACAAACGTTAGTCACGAATCCTCTCTTTCAACTAACGGCCTAATGGCTCTTTATAAAAGACGCATAAAAGGTACGGTGCGTGGAAAACTCTCAAAGAATATAAACTGACCACTTACGTATCTGAAAGAAAGAAATTACTAGGGCTGCCGCTGACACTAGTTTTACTAATGTTTATACCCTCTTAGACAAAATTAGACGAAAACAAAACATCGTAATATCTTTAAACTTTTAAGGCTGGCTACAACACACACCAAAAAAGTCTTAGCAAGTTTATTTCCATAGCATATGGTACCTTATCGGGCGTCGTGTTCGTAGACCATAAATAATGCAGCCCCTTTAGTAGTTTGAAAGCTAATAACCAAGCTAGTCGAGTTTTAGAATCTTAACCCTAGCTCCCGGGCAGTTATCTTCGGTTCACGTCTTGCCGTAAGTTGCATAAAACTGTCTTGTCGAGCAGTGGTACTCATCCCTCGACCGAGATGCTGTACTGTAGAGTCCTCCGTATTGGTAAAACGGTGCCAAAGACCATTAATTACACTTCAGTATACACCAAAAGCTTGGGTCACTTCTAACTGCGTAATTATACAACATTTGCTACCGTTATTTGCGTTGCTGCATAACTTAATCGATATTTTTTAATATTTCAATGGAATAATGTTCTTAGAAAAATTAAACAGCAATTATTTCAATTTAGTTAACCGATAATTCGTATAATGTGCTGAAAAAAGTGAAGCTGTTATACTGACTGCATACAAATTCGGTGCATTTGGATGCAGTCAGTTTAACAGCTTCACACAAAGCCAGTGGTGTGAGATACACTATAAACACAAAACAACAAGAAAAATAAACAACCAATTAAAAATCAACCTTTAATACAAAGCAAAGGTTTTACTAGATAGAAGACCTTACTGGAAGACCGCGCTATATTATTACATGCAACCTTGCAAGCGTACGTAACTTAATGGGTTTTATATGTATAATTTCCTTGTTGCCGTCTGAATCGTTTAACCGGATAAAACCGGATCTTTTAAAGCTATGGGAAAAATCAGACATCCCTAAAAATAATAGTCTACAAAACGAATGATCCCGTTAATTGAGCATTAGTTATAATCGTATATTCCACGCGCTTTCCATTTGTAAAGTATCAAATCGCTATAAGTCAACATTGACTTGCTTCAACTCCAATTTCAAAGTCATCGCCGTAATGGCCACTCAATATTATTGAGATTATTGGAGCCACACCTACTTTCTTAACTTCAACTGGTAAGAGTTGTTTGTGAATTTGAATCTACATTCCAGAATGTGTACATAGGTAATTAATTTATTTTAATCTAAAATAAATTGGAAAACTAATATTAAATCGGGTTATTTTTATCGACACCATTTTCATTAAAAGCTAGGATTGTGCTATGTTTATGGGACAATGGTTATCGCGTACTGCAATAATGGAAGTTTCCGGTCGGTCTTAGGATAGGTGACCAAAAGTCGTGCTTTGGAAAGCTCATCAAGTTGTTAGTCCGGCGCACATCTCCAACCCTTAGCTCCCGCTAATTTCCTTGCCGCTGAGCCGTATTGTGTCCGACAGAATAGAATAATTGAAAGGCGACTAATGATTCTAGGGGCAATCACCATAAAACTCCTGCAGAACACATGTAATGTATACTAATATGTACCTTTATAGTCTCCGATTTTCATTCATAACATTCGTTAAATTGTATATTTTATCATTCCATTTTGCATCGTCATTTGTAAACGTATTAATCTCTGTAAATATGTATATATATACAATAATATTTTACTCAATTGCTGAAAAGAAACACTGGATTTTCATATAGAGCTTCCCAACCACTCAAAACTTCTATTCAGAATGCTACACACTTACCGGCATTGCTCGTTATTTTAACCTGTCTATTTGTTTAATCTATTTCGTTATTATTTCTTCATTTTATTACTAAAAATGTATTTATTTAATTTATTGACATATAAGTTTTTCTCCGTTGCCATGGCTACCCATGACACGATCTTTCATTTATGGTATTCAACCTCCAAAGAAAACCAGATTTTATTCTTTTTATGTCTTTTCGAAGACAATCTTAATTTAAATGGCTCTGGGCCTATAAAAGACCGAGCTGACCTGCCAAGTGATTCAGTTCTTCGGCAAAAGTTGCCACGTTAACATCTATAGCTCGCTACCGAGCTCTCCAAAATTCTTAAAGGCCTTATCCCGGGGCCGGCTGCCCCGGGACTCAAGAAAAGTCCTCAACGCCGTAAGGCAAACTTTTGGCTCAAGAACCTACACTAAACTTAGCCACACCCTACCTGCTACGCCGCCCGACCTACCAGCAGCGCCGCACCCCTACCAGCAGCGCCGGCAGTAAATCGGTGCGGGCCGTCCACCAGCAGCGCCGCCCTATCTACCTGTCACGCAGCACGTCTACCAGCAGCGCCGGCAGTAAATCGGTGCAGGCCGTCCACCAGCAGCGCCGCCCTACCTACCTGTCACGCCTCCCGACCTACCAGCAGCGCTGCCCGTCTACCAGCAGCTCCGGCCGACGTCTGCCCCGCCTCCTGTCTACCGGCAGCGCCACCCTTCATCCGACGGTGTCACCGCATCTGGGCCCTAAAGCCCCGGGCCTCTAGCCACCGATATAGAAGATCGCCGACGACCCACAACCACCTACTCACATTTTCACTGAACTCTACACATACTCGCCCTCACTCTTCTTACCTCCAATCTTTTTGTTCTTTAAATTGCTTTTGTAAATATATATACTGTAACTTTACCGTGATCTTCCGTCTTTATATTTTGTCCCTTCACGACACACAAAACAACATCTTTATCTTGTAGACTTTTTTGTACTTTTTTTTGTACTGATTTGTCCTGTCCCTCTTTATTAATATTGCCGTCTATAAGTTATTTTTGAAATTGAAATAAAAAAGTGGATTAAATCTTTCTGTTTAGTTAGTGCATACTTACAACACATAATATTTGGGGTGCGATGACCTTGTAACATCAGTCAATAAAGCTTTACACAAAGAACCCGCATGCCGTTATTAGTTAAATCCCTTTCGGCTCAGTGGGGAGCAGATTTTCCGGGAACGCTATACATCTCTTCTTAATACTTTGCTGAACTACCAGTAAAGATTAAAAGAATATTACTAGTAGAGTATATTAGGTAATACTGCGATCAATGCATTTGCGCATGCTGTCCAAAAGAACTAACACAATTGAACTAAATAAAAGTTTTATCAATGTTATGATAGCCTTGTAGTGCAATAATAATAATAAAAATATAAGAGAAGCTTAACAGCATTACTTAAATTTTTATTTATTTTTATCATTAAAATTTTTAAAACTCGATATCGCAAAAAGACATTGAAAAATTGTGCAAAATAGACGAAGGTTCGATGTTAACCTGATTTTCAGAATGTTCACAAGCCTAAAATATTTGTTGTCTTCCCTTTCTTTCATTAATTTAAAACAAAAAAAATCCTCATATTAACATTGAGGTTTTATTCCAAATCATAGTCCTAATACTTATACCTAATAATATGACCATCGATATATTCACCCCAAAACAAAATATTGTAAAGTAGCTTCACACCCGCGCGGCTTCGCAAGTGTAAAGTTTTGTTTTTAACATTTTTTCTAGTGTCTACTTGCAAAAGAAAGTAAACGCCTCTTACTAACTCTTGTGTTAAAAGCGATATAGAAGTAAAGTCGACAAAGCTTATTAAGTCCAAAATTTTGTAAACGCATGTTGGAAATCACTATTTACCTCACAGTGCCAGCTATCGACATGTCAACCATAGTATTGTTATTATTTTTAAAATCCCGTTTTCCCCTTATAGCCTACGTTACATTTTTGGTAATCTGTTAAGTTTTAGCCTTTAGCCTTCCATATTAAGGGCGCTAACAAACAAACGACACTCGATCGACGACACAGTCGACGGCGTCGTTGACTGGTAAAATTACATTACAGGCACCGCGCATGCTCTTTTGATTCGACTGTTTAAAATAATATATCTATAATTAAGGGTACACAGAAAGATCTAAAAGCTATAGCTAAATATATGTTAATATATTCGCAACAACAACCTAATATTGAGAGGAAAATAGATTTAACATCACAAAATGTGCACTGTCTGCCAGATTAATAGTTACTTTCTATAACAAAAACACAAATAAGTTAGTTTTTACATAATAGAACAAATGTTTTTGACAAAAATATGAAAAATAAATCTTAAAGATTGTTTATATTTTAATGGAACTATGTTGTGTATTATGGAATTTCTTCTGTAGTGTGACCAATGTACACTTATATCTTTTTTACTGGTCTGGAGACAACAAATTGATAAAAATGTATTCCAAATTTGCTGCCATTGGAAAATATCATAATCTTTATGCAGATTTTGAAATACAATTATAGTGATAATAATTTTTATTAAGAAAATTTGTCAACGTATAAATTTCATTGCACATGACTATGCTATTACCTAAGGTTGTCGTGGAGGTATTTTAGGAGATAATGTTGTTGATTTACTTTATAGTCATTGCAATTAATAACTAATGGCCGATACTAATGTATTTTTATTTCCCCTATTGTTATCCAACAGTGCAATTGTTATTTTTTGGTCAGCCTGGTACCACGGGGTCCTTTTCTTAAATATTTGTTCAACTGTGGCACTGTTTACACCAACTTAATACACTCGTCAATGCAGTGTAGGCGTGGTGAAATTCGACATACTAACTTGCCACATCTGGGCCTAATCGAATGAGTTCGCGACCGCCGAATACATTGCGCCTAAACAGTGCATTAGTATGGAAATTCCAACGGGGATATTAAATTACCACGTAAGTAATAGGTACTTAATTGAAGTTGCGTTACCAGAATATTAAAAACGTTTCATTTACGTTCATTAAGTTCTGATTTAAATTGAAGTAATATATTATTATACTGTATTACCTAAAAAGTCATAGGCACTAGCCCATAAGATGGTTTGAAATTTCGGATGACTTCCATTCATAGGTGCATTTAGTCAACTTAATATTATATTTATCTAATAATGTATTCTTTGACATTAACTTACTCCTTATGAAGTACAATTTATTTTATACAAAACTATTGGTGAAAATTATTTTTGATAATTATAGTATACGGTCCTATTAAAGAATGTTTACTTTTAAAACCTAAATTGATACTCTTTCTTCTAAATATTTATCTTTAATGTGCTCAAACAATATTTATTAATATTTTTATTAACAGCTAATGATAAGCTAAATGCCTGTGTTTATGCCTAGAAAGCATCGTCGAGGTTTGAACCTTATCCGCTTGGTACTGTTTGTCTCCATATCTATCTGGCTGTGCGGGAATCGCACAAAAACCGCTGAATAGATTTTCATACGATCTTCACAGATTAGTAGCTTGGGCCAACTTAAAATCAAAACCATATTTTTATTTCATTCGGGTGGGTAGTACCAGAGATACAGCTTGACCTCTCTCTAGTACTTACCTTTATACAATGAGAAGGTCATTTAAATGGTCTATTCGGGCAAAGGTTACCTTTATCCCGATTATTCCCTCCTGCATATCAATACGGAAGCTGGCAGTACAGTGACAGTGTAAAGTGGTTTAAACTCCAGTGTTTCCTGGATAAGCGTGATAGAGACTTTATGTGACAAACCCAACACCACACGAGCGTAAGCGCGGAATATTTTGTTAGTGTTTATGTGTAGGTATTTGAGATCGCAATTTACTTATTTTATATAATTGCTCATGTCGTCCGCAAATGGTTAAGAGTTAAATGTATTTATGTCTTTCTACAATTGTGCTGCTAGTGATATTCTGTGGCAAATAAATCGATAAATGAATAAGTGCCTCAGCAGTGGGGACATTAATCAAATAGGCTGATGATTAGCTAATATTTATTTATTAAAGAAATATACAATATAAAAATAGCAGGTTTTTATGTCTACTGATTTAACGTTATACTAATTATATTGTGACAATACTTTGCGTGTGTGTTTGTCTGTTATCATATTGTCTCGCTATCTAAACATTGCAAAACTAAACTTAACCCTTACGTACTCCCGCAAAAACAATACGATGTTTCTACGCGCTACAGCGCCATCTAGTTTAATAATAAAATATATTGTACAGTAAGACCTGTTGAAATGTAGGTATATAAGCATATTGCCAACAGTAAACTGACTAACACAATCCGTGTTAATTTTTGAGTAAGAAAGGAAGTTCCAAAGTCGAACCTAATTTCTAAGGATCACTTGATCATCTTTTACTTAAAGGTCGTAGGCACCCTGTAGATACTGGCAGCACAGGGCTAATCGTTAGTTACGTGTTTTATATTTTTATATACAACATCGTACACGAAGATGTTATAATACGCATCTATAAAGATGCGCTTAAGATTTAGACATTATCTGTACTTATACTTCAAAAAGGTCATCATACTCTCCAAACTTTTTTATTATAATTTTTTTTGCTTTCACAGGATGCGGTACAGAATGTGTGCGGTGCGCGGCAGACGGCTGCATAAAGTGCACAAGACTGTTGGTGTGGCCTGAAGGGTCGTGCGCGCGGGCTTGCCCGACAGGCACGCGCGAATCATGGGCACACGATGACCGACTCATGGGCCGCGTCTGCTACCCGGCCCATACATACAACGAGGTATGTCTGTACTGAAAAATACAATATATTGTTGCGTGCTAGGGTTCGTATGATTTGGAGAGAAAGACCTGCTGACTCTTTTGAAGACTTTATTCTCGAAGCACTAGGTCCAACACAAAGCACTAGGTCCAAACACTAAGCACTAACAATGTCCTAGGTCGTAGCCAAGTCGTAGGTTTCACTAGTATCACTCTTGATCACTGGTTTTCACTTCGAAGTCGCCTCGAAGGTAGCTCAAACTGAACTGACTGGCTCGCCTCTCTGCGGTTATTTATATGGGCCGAGACGAGCCCCAGACCATTCCAGTAAGTTCTTTTCTGGAACGTACCCGACTCGCGCGAACGTGATCGGCCGTGTCTGGAAAGTTCGCGCATGTACCCGGTTTTCGAGACTATACTTCTATGTAGTTCCGCGCTCGTTTGTTTGCGCTTTGTGTGTTCGTAACACTACTCCCCTCTTAGAGATGCTCGTCCCGAGCATCGTTGTTACTGCCATGATAGCGCGCCAGACGGTCTATGTGTACCACTTTGAATGTCCATCTTGGTTGTTTTTTAATCCTATAAGTCACATCATTCAGTCGGGTAACCACTTTGTATGGACCGTCCCACTTGGTCTGCAACTTTGGAGATTTCCCTTTCCGGCGAGTTGGGTTATGTAGCCACACCAGTGACCCTTCCTCGAAGCCGCTCGTGTTCGATTTCCGGTCGTATCTGGTTTTAATTTTCTCACTTGACTGTAACCCATTTTCCCGGACCAAGGCGTGTATATAACGCATTTTTTCCCTTAAACCGCAGACACAATCTTGTACGGTGTTTGGTTCCTCTGGTGACCCTCCTGTCAATAGATCGACTGGTATTCGTAGTTCTCTACCGTAATTGACATACGCCGGGGTAGCTTTTATGCTCTCATGCTCGGCGGTGCGGTACGACAGAAGGAAGAGTAAGAGTATATACTTGTCCCAATCCTTTTGTTTGTCGTCTACCAATTTCGCCAAATGCCTCTCAAGGGTCTGGTTAAATCTCTCAACCATTCCATCAGACTGTGGGTGGTACGCGGTGGTCCTCGTCTTATGCATGCCCAAAATTCTGCACACTTCCTGGAATACTTGCGATTCGAAGTTCCTGCCCTGATCCGAATGGATTTCCAGAGGCACACCAAAGCGACATATCACTTCTTCGACTAACTTAGAAGCGACTGTTGTAGCTTCTTGGTTTGGTATGGCGAACACTTCGGGCCATTTGGTGAAGTAGTCAATGACGACCATAAAATACTTGTTTCCTGATTCCGTTGCAGGAAATGGCCCAGCTACGTCAACTGCAATTCGTTCCCACGGTGCTCCGACGTTATACAATCGCAGGTTCCCACGGCTCCTGGTCTGTGGTCCTTTTACAGCAGCGCAAGTAGTACATTTGCGGCACCAATCTTGTACATCATCTCGACAATGCAACCAGTAGAATCGTTCTCGTACTTTTGTTAACGTCCTCTTGACACCTAGATGACCTCCTGAAACTCCATCATGTATTTCACGGAGAACATCTGGTACTCTCGTTCTTGGGACAATTATCTGAAGATGGAACTCTTTGCCGTTAGTCTTCTCCCATTTCCGGTAGAGTATTCCGTTTTGAAGTATCAAACTGTCCCATTGCGCCCAGTACGCCTTAGTGACAGCGCCAGTGGGTGCAACCTCACTCCAGATTGGTTTTACGTCACCCCGTTTCTTCCATGTGATGATGTGCCGAAGGTCGTCATCTCTCTCTTGAGCCTCCCTCATAGCATCATTCTCCATGAGACCCAAAGGACTTGTTCTCATTAGCTTTAATGTCGCTTCATTAGATTCCTGCTTAACACAATGTTTACAGTCTTCCGAACACGGCCTTCGTGAGAGTGCGTCGGCATTCCCATGCGTCTTTCCGCTGCGGTGTTCCGTCTTGAAGTCATACTCCTGGAGCTGTTCAATCCATCGAGCTACTTGACCTTCTGGGTTCTTGAATTGCAGTAGCCACTTCAAGGCTGCGTGATCAGTTCGCAGTAAAAACTGTCTGCCGATGAGATATTTGTTAAAATGTTGTAGCGTCTTTACAACAGCCAAGAGTTCTCCTCTTGTCACACAGTAGTTTCTTTCTGGCTTGGATAAAGATTTGCTGAAATATGCAATAACAACTTCTCTTTCACCCTGTTTTTGAGATAACACCCCTCCAATGGCCGTGTTGCTTGCATCCGTGTCGACTATAAACAGACCTTCAGTTTGCGGATACCCCAAGATTGGTGTTTCACACAGATGTTTCTTCAGTTTCTGAAAAGATTCTTCGCAAGTCCCATCCCAACTAAATTGTCGTTTATCTTCTGTCAGCCGATGTAATGGCTTGGCTATCTCTGAGAAGCCCTTAACAAAACGCCGGTAGTATGAGCATAGGCCGAGGAATGCCCGCACTTCGGTTTTGTTCTTTGGGGTAGGCCATTTTTGAACTGCTTCCAGTTTCTCCGGGTCTGTCTGGATGCCATCACTGGAGATAACATGGCCAAGATAATTGGCCTTATTCCTGAATAAACGACACTTTTTCGGGTTCAACTTTAAATTGGCTCCCTCTATTTTGGTGAAAACTCGCTCCAGGTTCCGCAAATGGTCCTCGAAGTCACGGCCGACAATGATGACGTCATCTAAGTAGACTAAGCAAGCCTCTCCAACTAAGCCTGCCAGTACACACTCCATGAGTCGCTCAAATGTGGCAGGTGCGTTGCACAATCCGAAGGGCATGACGTTAAATTGCCATAAACCTTTACCGGTTGAGAAAGCTGTCTTCTCCTTGTCTTTCGGATGAATTTCCACCTGCCAGTATCCAGATTTCAGGTCGAGGGTCGAGAA
This sequence comes from Calamotropha paludella, assembly GCA_927399485.1. NCBI lineage: Eukaryota > Metazoa > Arthropoda > Insecta > Lepidoptera > Crambidae > Calamotropha > Calamotropha paludella. Next base: position 14,109,287 of record OV656812.1, read on the forward strand.
CCATTTCATACCACTCAAGGTATCCAAGGTGTCGTTGATTCGAGGTAACGGGTAACTGTCCTTCTTAGTGACATCATTGAGACGCCTATAGTCCACACAAAATCTCGTGCTACTATCTTTCTTCTTTACCAATACAACAGGTGAGCACCACGGACTTGCAGACGGTTCAATAATCTTATTCCTTCTCATGTCCTCCAAAAGGCCTTCAACTTCTTTTTCCTTTGCAATTGGTATCCGTCTTGCTCGTTGACGAATTGGTCTCTCGCTTCCGGTATCTATCCTGTGCTGAACCATCGATGTTCTTCCAAGGTCCCCTTCTTGACTGGAGAAGATATTCGCGTAGCGCTGTAAAAACTTCTTAGCTTTCATGCACTGCGAATAAGTCAGATTACTTTTGCAGTCATCGAGTAGCTCAGTCACTAATCCGTAGTTGTTGCTGTTGGCTGAGTTTACGCCGGTCGTCGAACTACACTTTTTCATCCAGACAACTTCTTCGCACTTTCCAATGACTTCACCTTTGTTCAAGCAGATCTCGCGATCACCAAGATTCAAAACCTTGACCACAGCGTTACTGCTTCCACTAACAAGAGTTCTAGCCATCATCAGTTTTTGCGCCGATGTCTTGGTAGGTGCGTCTTCGCTCAATACGCATCTGTTTGACTTTTTCTTTTCAGCTGGCGGCAGTTTCACCAGCACCCGAGCTTCCGCTCGTCCAGGTATAATCACCTTCTTTGCACATGCCACTTTCCCGCAGGCGCCTCCAAGAATGAAGATTTCTTCTTCACCACACTTGAAAACTCCCTCAGCGACATTAATTCTGCAGTTGTGTTTTTTCATGAAATCCAAACCCAAGATGCAATCATCCATAATCTCAGCCACGATAACGTTATGAGAGTATGAGGACCCCCCTACATACATCGTAACTGACATTTCTCCCAGGACGGGTATTGGCTGACCGGAGGCAGTAAGAAGCCGACAGTTAATTCTCCTCTTGTGTCCCCTTGCGGCTTTTACCAGATTTGGGTTCACTATTGTTCTAGAGTCCCGTTAATAGTCCCCTGAATAGCAAGACTATTCCCGCTGCATGCCTGGGAGATAACAGTTATCGGGGCTTCCTCTGCGTCAGCCAGTAGTCGCCCCTTAGTCCTGTTTCCCTGATCCCGGGCAGGGGACTAAGCCCCTTGCTTCTTCAGTGCCTCTATTTGTTCCTCGATCCTTTTCATCCTTACCATCTGGGTCTCCTTCTGCGGGCAGTTGAGCTGAAGATGGCCCCTCTCGCCGTACTTGTAGCACATGGGTCCAAAACTTTTCCTCGCAGGAGCCTTAACCTCCTTGACTTCCTCAGAGACCTCGCGGATCTTATGGGTCTGCCGTATGTCATGGCGAACAACCTCGACCTCCAAAGCATGCACCAATGCTTCCCTTAGCGAGGTATGGTGACGAAGCCTCACTGCAGCTCTGACCTCTGGATCTTTGATTCCGTCGACAAATGCTTGAACAATATTCGTGTCTACCATCTTGGTGTCGGCTCCTGGGTGTTCCTGACGAGTTTTTCAATTTCCAGCGCCCATTGTTGTAGTCCTTCTCCTGAGCGTTGGACTCTGTCACGCAGTTGGGCGCGGAACACGTGTTCCAGATGTCGCTCCCCGTATCTGGATTCAAGTGCCTCCATTAGGTCTTGGAACCCTTTTCCTGTATGTGGCAGTGCTTCCAGGACCGACAAAGCTTGCCCTCTGAGCGCAACAGTGAGAGCGGTCAGGCATTGTTCTTCCGTCCATCCGTTGGCAGTAGCAACAGTCTGGAATTGCTGACGATAAGCGTTCCAAGAAGTAGTACCGTCGTATGGCGGCACTTTCACTCTTGGTCCTTGCGCCACTCCAGTAGTTCCACTAGACATTGCAACTCCCGTGGTTTCAAGGCGCACTACTTTCTTTTGTAGTTCAGTGAGGCCGGTTTTCACATTTTCAACATCCAAACCTAACCCGGTTACTCGTCCTTCCACTACGTCGACATCTCTTCGAAGCTTAATCACCGTGTCACTAACATCATTTATAGCCCGAAGCACATTTTCTTGGAGGTCTTTTTGTTGCTCTTGAATCGTAGTCAGCTTGAGTTCTTGTGACTCTTGCAAAGCGCCGAGTTTGCGTTCATGTGATTCCTTCATTACCCGAATTACAGCCCTTTGCAGTTCCAATAATTCAATTAAACTTTCTAATTGAAGAGCCATTTTAGGGGCTGTAGAAGCTGCGGTGCCGCTGGTAGGCGTGGCTTGTCTGGTGGGCGTGGCCTGTCTGGTAGGCGTGGCAAGGTGGGTGGAGCCAGTGGGCGGGGGCCTGAGCCAAAGTGGGCGGAGCTTGGTCCTCAGTGGGTGTGGCCTCCGCAGCTCGTTGTGCCCTTGTCCTGACGCCCTCCTTGCAGTCCTCCTTGAAGTCCTCTCTCGGAGTCAATGGCATCTCCAAATCTCACTTCTGACACCAATTGTTGCGTGCTAGGGTTCGTATGATTTGGAGAGAAAGACCTGCTGACTCTTTTGAAGACTGTATTCTCGCAGCACTAGGTCCAACACAAAGCACTAGGTCCAAACACTAAGCACTAACAATGTCCTAGGTCGTAGCCAAGTCGTAGGTTTCACTAGTATCTCTCTTGATCACTGGTTTTCACTTCGAAGTCGCTTCGAAGGTAGCTCAAACTGAACTGACTGGCTTGCCTCTCTGCAGTTATTTATATGGGCCGAGACGAGCCCCAGACCATTCCAGTAAGTTCTTTTCTGGAACGTACCCGACTCGCGCGAACGTGATCGGCCGTGTCTGGAAAGTTCGCGCATGTACCCGGTTTTCGAGACTATACTTCTATGTAGTTCCGCGCTCGTTTGTTTGCGCTTTGTGTGTTCGTAACAATATATTTTATTACTTTAATCTATAAGGTACTTGTGTTGGTTAAGACTCCTCTTAGCACTGCTATAAAATTTACAGTAGATATGCAACTGGAGTCTGAAAGAAATTTTCAAAAGTAATATGCCAATAAAACTGAAAACTAGGACCATGAACTCTAGCCTCTTACCATGCTTGACATATGGATGTCAAACATGGAAATTTACGTCAAAAGTTAAGCAAAAAATAACAGTCTTTCAGCGCGGAATGGAGAGAAGCATGCTTAAAATAAAAAAAACTAGATAAGATTAGACACGTAAAGATGAGAGAAATAACAAAAGTCACTAATGCCTTAAACTACGCACAAAAGTTAAAGTGGAAATGGGCCGGTCACATAGCGAGGCTTAGAGACAAAAGATGGACCTACAGCACCACCATATGGAGAGGACCTCAAGGAAAAAGAAAGAGAGGAAGGCCCTCAACACGCTGGGAGGACGAAATAAAAAAAGTCGCTGGCCCAAAGTGGTGGCAAATAGCACAGGATAGAGAGAAGTGGACATCCTTGGAGGAGGCCTTTACCCAACCTGGGGACCTATCTTATAACTTAACATAGTGTTATAGTTATATAAATAGTAAATTAAGAAGCAATGTAGCAGGATCAAATAAAGGCTTTTTTATTTTATTTTTTTATTTATTTATGCAACGTTTTACTTAAAAGAACTCATAAAATAATTATCCGTTATGCATTGTATTTATTCAGAAAAAAATGTCATAAAATACATTTTAGTGCTTCTTTTTAAATTTAATTGATTGTGGTATTGTAAAATATAAATTAAAATCTGATAAATACAGACGAAACCGAATATTACGACATTGAAAGGACCCTCTAACCTCAGTCGCTATATCCGGTAGTTGTTATAAGCAATTTAGGTATATATATCTTATATGAATTTTTAATATGTATTTATTATATTTTTTTGTCACCTAAGCAAAAATTATTACCAGAAAAAATCTTCTAGTCTCAGATGTCACGTGAGACTCGTCATCCCGTCGCTTTCCGGGCGAATATTCTTCGAATTGAGCCACCGAGACCTTAACAAACCGAGAGACTAGAAGTCTAGTCACCATACCTACTACCTGCCTACTACAAGTCAAAATAATTCTGTTTATTAGAATAAATTTTAAATAAATATTTTGTTTTGTTGAAACAATTGCGCTGGACGGTCGTTATAGCCAATAAATTTCGAGAAAGTTCGTCGTTTTAAGCGATAGGTCGCTTTATCCGATGTCATTATAGGCGAAATGTTTATTCCGGGTCATTTTATAAACACCATCCCAATTTATATATTATATTCTTTGAAGAAAGTAACGAAACAATATTTTTTTCGTTACTTTCTTCAAAGAAACACGACATTTCAATATATGAAAAATATTCAAAATTGAAGCTGAAGAAAAAATAATACCAGTAAAAAGCATTTACTTTAACCACTTTATCCAACAGCATCAATAAATTCAAGGTTTACACATTTCATATTTTTCAGCAAAATTATTCTTAGTTTTAAACACTATTACCGCTTATTAACTGCTAAACCCAAACTTTGAGGAAAAAAGTTATTATTATTTACTATTTTTCATTAAAATTATTCAAGTGCCAAAACCTATTACCACTCATTTGCCGCTAAATCCGAAACCGGAGGAAATAATAACAAGAGTAAAAAGCTATTATTTTGTCCACTTTACACGATAGTATAAAGCAATGTATAATTAATAGAGTTTTATATTTTTGTGAAAAATTTCACAAGTGCTAACCGCCCTGCACACACTTTGCTTTACTCCAACCCAATCATTTTTTAATTAAATCACTTTACTTTAAAGTGTAGCCGATTTCTCTCTAAACAGTCTTGCACGTTTATGAACATTGTCTTTAATTTTATTACTTTTTTTCACTTCGTCACTTTGTCAAATGCAAAAAATATTTTTATTTTTAAGTTCTCGAGGTTTGGGTCTCCTTCACATAAACCCGCCGCTTAATTTCGCCCTCGATTACAATTGCAAATGAACACATTTCGTTAGATACATAATTATGCGACGTAAATGCGTGAACTCAAGGTTATGCGTTGCGGGAGGATCCCGGGTAACTGATTTCATTGCGCAACTCCGCGCGCACCATGCCCGTGCAATTTAGAAAAAAATACTACAATATCTACTATATAATAATTCATTTTTGTTTTAGGACTAACTAGTAAGGTCCCTACTTTAGAATCGTACTTACGACAAGTATTACTTGTTTTACTTGTGAAGTAAGTTGTGAAGTTTTTTGCGCGTTTAAATGATATCTTTCATTTCAGAACCGTAATGGACTGTGCGAAAACAAATTCGATGACATTATAAGAGGCCTGAAAGGTCGCATGACAGTAATTGCAACTGCCAACCTTTATACCATAATGTCATTCTTACTGAGTTGCTATAGAGTCACATTAACAATCTTTATGCATAAAATATATTAATATACATAATGTATTAATATTTTTTATAATGTGATCGAAATTGTTTTCGCACAGGTCATTACGGTTCTGTAATTTATAGGAGGAATATAGTCCTCCTGAGAATAATATAAAATATAATGTTGATGTAAAATGAGACATTTGAAGATTTCAAAGATATTATTATTAACTATTTCCGCTTAGAGTTATGTTTATGTTATGGTTATAACTAGTAAACATGTCCCAAAAATGCTACCTGAAATATCTCATAGATAAAAAAACAGTTCAGTGTATCACACCAGCAGCAAAGTGTAAACAAACAAACGGTTTTTAAACACATGTAGTAACTCTATGCATCACTGTTGTTATGATGCAACTGGTATCATTAAAAAATGATAATCTAAGGAATGTAAGTAGATATTACACAAGCGTTAGTAATAAAACATAGATAAAAGTCACTTTGTAATGTTATTCTGATTTTATCTGTTTAAGTTACGTAAATAGTTTATCAATACATCGTTATTGCAGTAATCAAAATCTTTGAATCATGATGCGTAGTCAGTGGTTAAGTAAAGCTTTTGTTGCAATGCTTACCTACCAAACTGAGAAGCGTCATATAGAGCGCCCGCCTGCAATGGCTATTTTAAATTGTGTAATTATGCAAAACCTCAGACACCCCGACTAGTTTTATTAGAATATATTGTACTCTTTTATGTGTATTTATTCTCAGCTAATATTTTGGAATCATGTGACATTATTATGACGATAGCACCCAAATTGTCAAAAGATATGCGCGCATACCGAGTTTTAGGTATATAAAGTAGACAAAAATATTCAAAAAGTTGAATACTTGCAATGAGCTAAAATCATTCTATTAAATATTTCGGTTAACACCTATTAAAACACCTTTAAATTATTACAAGAACACTTAAACTTTTCTTAGGTAAAAGGCGTACGGGGCGATCCGACGTCCCTTTGCTATCCGTACAAATATAGTTCCCAGCATATAAATTGAACCTAGTTTTGAAATCAGGTGACATGTGCAGTAGTGAATAATGTACCTAAACTTGCTACTGCGCATGTCACGTGCTTTCAAAACCAGGTTCAACTTATATGCCGGGGACTATGCCCTTCTAATTAAGCTACCGAGGCCTTGACAGAACCGTCAAATTTTTCCAAGTTCTTAAGCTGACGCCATGCGCCCCATCCCTCCATTTTATAGGGACTGCTATTAAATATAACAGTTGATAGTTGAGACAAGTTATTTTCTTTTAATGCTTAAATAACAAAAAATATACCTAATATATTAACCTCGTGGTAAGCTAAACGTTTGTGTTGCGAGTGGACCCACGTCCGTAGTGGAGGTTAGAACTCGATCCGTTTGATTGAAAGCGTGACATTTCAACCTGTCAGAGAGATATGGGAAATATATAAGAGATTGGCTATCTCTGTTATATATAACTCATATCTTGCCTTAGATTGAAACTATATAATGTGGTGTGAACAGTTTGAAAATTTATTAATATAGGTAACTCACGAAAAGAAAAGGAAATTTCCGTTTTCCACGGAAAATTTATTTATTAAAGTTTTATATGATATATTATAGATATATAGAAGAAGAGTGTAATATGTATAGCAATATATATCAAGAAACAACCTCATTTATTTAAAAATGTATAAAAACTGAAAATTAAAGCCAATGAATTCATGTTTTCATTATTTTTTAAATTCAACATACTGCGAATTTCTATTTCAATTTATATTTATAAAACATAGGTCTTAACACCAACCCAGTTGGAAATTTAATTTAAAGGAGAATGTAGAATTTATGTAAACCTTTTTTTGTAACTTACAGTATAATTATAATAAAAGCTTATTCATCAGGTGTTTGTTGGAGGTGCATGCGGTGCAGTAGCCTGCATAGCGCTGATAGCAGCTGCGGCCGCATACGCACGGTGCCGCTCGAGTGCACGCGCGCAGGCGCAGCCGCTGCCTCAACGACCACGTCACGACGAAGACACGCACCTAAGGGAGTTCCACAAACAACTCGATTGTTTGAGAGTAAGTCGTCCTCAGTATAATATGACCCACCAGTATAAACAGCACGAATACTATGTTAGGGAGCTTATGGTCCAGAAACGGTTTCTAAGCACCGCTTGCGACAATGTTAGGCGACTCTCGCTGGCCCACAGGTATTTTGTGCTTGCGACCGACGGTCGCCGACACTCGTATGTTAATGTATTCTCGCACTTGCAAAGTTAAGGGGTGTATTTCATCATCATCAATTGACTGAAGAAGTCCATAAAATTGTACAGACAACAACAGTCTGTTAAGAGTAAAACCAGTAGCGTAGCGATCCTACCGAAGACCGTTCCTCAGTTCGTAGGTAGAGGCATATGTATGTGTGATGAACATAAAGTATTTGTTCCCAAATGATGACTGTACATATAAAAAATTAAATAATAATATTTCCCACAATCAGACCAATTAGCCTAGCCCAAAGGTAACACTTAAGGCATGTGTCATAGATTCTAGGGTAACGGAAACACATATGGTACCTTATATGTAATATTCAAAGAAATATATATACTCATAACCTAAGTAAAATACTCGTATTCATCACACACAAACAACTGCCTCTTCTGTGACTCGAACTCGGGACCGTCGGTGTGACGGTCATAGTGATCCTGACCGTTGCGCAAAGGGTCGTCAATAATACTTATTATATGACATATTTATTAATAAAATTAATGTGACATTTTAATCCAGTATATTTGCATGCTTAGTTATAAGTAGACTTCCATTTGCATTATAAAATAATCAAAACCTCTGTAAATCAAAATGAACTCTTACTTTTTACAATGAAATTTCAAAAATCTCAATCAATTAAAAAAAAAAATGAAACTTATCCAATAAATTTCACGTAAACTCCTACGACTTAAAATCAGCCACTATTCAAATAAGCAGCACTTTCGCCAAAACGGGGACAACTAAAAATGTTGGATTAGTGTTCGCACCTTATGGAATAAGGTCATTTAAGTAAAGCAACCTTGTAGCGACATCTTTCAACAGTGGTTGAAGGTACAGCTACGTGAGTTATATCTGTGTAGGTATTCGAGTCAGGAATTCGAAAACCTTACTAACTCGAAACGCATATTCTTTGAAATAGTGGAGTTTTCATCTGGGATTGCGATATGTGTGCGATCTGTGATATGTGTTCATAAACGTCAAAGAAGTGTTAAGCTGGGCATTGACGATCAGTTTTTCGCGTCAGTCTAGATGTAAAACTGTGGCGCCACTCCAAATGGTTTAGGCCAACTAGATTTCCCCACTCACTGGCGTCCGGTGGCGTGACTCACTCCAGTTCATCAATTTTCGATCGGCCGGGCTGTTGGGAGGAGTACTGCTTGTTTGTGTCGAAAAAAATGAATTCTGATTCCGAAGAAGAAACATTAATTCTTACTGTGACCTTATACTCACCCAAAAACAAGAAAGAAAGCAATGGATGAAAGAAGGGCTAAAAAAATGGAATTTATTCACTCATGTCAAACTAAGGTTGCGAGTTCGATTCCCGCCTGAGAATTCACTTGTGAGCCGAGTTGATTTTTTCTAGTATTTTTATATTAAAATAATTTTTCTTATAAGATAGCATTGAAAAAATGAAAAAAATATATAAAAGTGAAAAATTAAATGTTTGTTTGTTTATATTTCCTACATTCACACCAATTAACCTAGCCCAAAGTAAGCACTTAATAGCTTGTGTTATGGATACTAGGGTACATACAGGGTGTAAATGAAAATAGAACACCTGCTTTAATGGGTTATCATGTATCGCAAATGTAACAGATTTGTTGTATCAGTTTTTCAATTAACTAATAAATAACAGAGTTTTGAAAATAAGAAATAAAAAAGAACGGAGTGCATCGCCTTAAATTTAAGCGCGTGGGTCAACGCTGATTGACCGCGTTCATTAGTTTCCGTCAGTGTTACCAACTCTTAAAAAAAAATATTTAGCCTAAATTAAATTCAAATAACCCCTAAATTTGCCCTAATTACTTGGAAATCCCCCTAAAAATAAATTGTATGACATTTATTACGTCAAATATTATTTCATTTTCTTCTGGCGAATCAGATTTTATAAAGTCATACATGTTGACTTTGAATAAGCCTAATATTTTAGGAGATGGGTTGAATATTGTACAAGATCATTCATCCACCATTTCGATTGAAAATTCCAAGTACTGTACTTGGATTTTAAGTACACTAGATTTCACTAAGTCCGAGGTCGCTAGGTAAAAAATTAATTTGATTAGCTAGTTAAGGCTGTCCCAGGGCCTATACTTTAAATCTTTAATTTTCTCGATAAATTAAATATTAAAAAATATGAAGGTTCACAAAAACCATAAAAATAACCCTAAACATATAACACCCCCAAAAATCCCATCTCACTTATTTACACCCTAAATTTAGGGGGAAAACTTCTAAGTTGGGAACCCTGGTTTCTGTACACACACTAGCGTGAAATTTTAAACAAAGGTAGGGACTTTACCTACCTAAAGGTGTGCACACATTGGAAAAATATTTAATAAAAGAAAATTAATAACGTTTACACAAACATTAACAATAAATTACTTGTTCCATCAATGTTATAATAATGCAATATTGTTATTTGTAGAATGTAATAAATGTTTTTATATTATTATCTGAGAAAATAAATTTCAAAACAAAAATTAAAAGTATGACCCTTAGGTACCATCAACTTACATCTGTTCTGCTATACTCTCGTATAGCAGAACATATTTTAGTAGTGGTTAATTTTAACAAAAAATTCAGATATTTTCAGAAAAAGGATCTTGTTATCATAAGGGTCCGTTTGTTTTTACTTTTGATGTACGGAATTCTAATAAAAAGTAAAAACTCTTTAATTTCAGGCTCACTTCAACGCGAACTAATACCAGAAACGTTAAATAAATTGATTGAGTCGATTTATTCATAATAAGGACATACCTAGGCACCCAAGTAGCAAAATCAAAACTATGAATAGTAGTTACAAACAACGTCAAATGATATTATTTCTAATATCCGAATCCAAAAAAACACAAAATTACGTTAAAAACGCGCCTAGGTTAGGTACCTATCTACTATCAACAAAATATTTTTCTGATAAAAAAATAATGTATCCACGGCCTAATTTTAACGACCACTGCAAGCTCGCCTTTCGGCAAGATAAAAGGTACCTACGACAGCCTTACACGTGCCACTCATTTCGCGGGCTGAACTTAGGAATTAATTTCAAAAGTATGATGTTTTAATTGGGGTAGATTGTTTAAATGTTTTTGTTTATTGCGTTGCTACTGTTTTTGAATTTATCATGTTACGTTTAATGTATTGTAAAGATTTGTGATTTAGAGTATTTTCTGTTGTTATTAGAAACTTATCTCGGAAATCTACTTTTTAAAAACGATAAAGATGAAGATGTGTACATGCTGGTCGTTATGGTAAATTGAATACCATCACGTGTATGAACAAAACAGTCAATAAAATGGTCATAAGGATTTTAATGACATTTCAAAAGTTGGTATTTAATAATATTCCAGTTAAGTTCGGCCCTGGATGGAGCTCGGCCCCGTGTAGAGTTGGGAAAAATTACTCGTAAAATGTGAATCAAATCACTAATTCAGACATTGGTATCAGAATCGACTTTTTGATTCGTATGAATATTAAAGCTGTTGCAAATCGTATCGTATTCGGTACTGAGTAACGGGTGGGCCATTTAGTACCGAGTAACGAAACGTTACACACAAATGCATTTCGTTACTCGCATTTTTCGTAGTATGGGTACCTACACTATTTCAGTTTACGCAAGTACCGTTGATGCGTGTATTTGTACGTTTGATGATCGTATATTTTACGCATGCGCGCGCTTATTCAGTGAATTTATAAACGTATGTTACAAATAACGATAATTGTTTATTAAGTAAAGTATAATTTGGAAATTCGTCGTCCAAGTTTTTTACTGTTTATAAAATTGTATTGCGTATGTAGACAAAGTTTGAGATTGTAACGGAAACAAGGTAAGGAAGTATTTTTTACAAATAAGAAATATGTATGTTTTTGTTTTTTATTATCGCGTATTTTCACGGTTTTTTGTTGTTATCTTAAAAGAGATGTGTCTAAATGAGTCTAATGATATTAAATTGTTTCTTCGATAACAAAAGCTGTTAATTATCAAAATTCTGGTTTAAAATACAGAAAAGTGAAAAAAAATTACCTGACTCAGCTTGGTATGTAACGTATAAGTATGTTTTCTATAAATCACGAATGTTGCGACGCCGCGACGTCATACTGCACTCGTACGCAATACGATTCGATTCGTTGCTCTAACTTACACATAACATAGCATGTTATAAGGTAACTGAAGTAACGATACGATAGTAACGAGTACTAATTGTTATAGTAACGAATACATACGGGTACACTTTTTTTCGTTACTTTTACAGCTCTAATAAATATCATTGTTGTCAGATCGATTTCGATTTAAGATCAAAATGTGATTCTGACCTAAGTATCTTTCGGCCTGACTAAAATTATTAATTCTGCGGACTTGATAAAATTTGAAGGAGTCGATTAGAGTCAAGAAATCGAAACATTTCAATTGTTCAATATGCATTTACCCGTCACTAGTTCTTTTAGGTCAGCGATTGTGTGAGTGACACACACACACTGAACATCTTGAGGTAGGTAAGTATAGGGTCAAGCTGAGGGGTCAAGCACCAGCTGATTTAAGGCGCAGTTTAATTCGATTTGTCAATAACAAGGAATCGTTTTGGACGTTTATTTTCATAATTATACGAGCAATTAAAAAAATACCAATTACTGATTGTTAAATATCATTGATACTATAGGATTTTAATAATTTTATTTTAATTACTGCAACTTAATTATGAAACTTTGAACTGCAATAACTCCGAAACGGAGAGTGATATCGCGAAAATTCTTTTTGTGTTTGAACACTGGAAGCCCATGGTTTTCACCATTTTAACAGGTGTTCTATTTTCATTGACTGGCGGTATATCATACATAAATAAGTAATATTCATATGTCTGTTTCATCTTAATCGATTGTCCAAACATTTGTAAAAATGTTTCTTTCGAATACGAGGTAATGTTCCTCTTATTGATGAGACAACGCTGGCGTAAAACCGGAAAGGTACTAGAAAATTTCGACGGGTGTTCACAAGGCTTGATAGTTGCGGGTTCGATTCTCGCCTGAGAATTCACTTGTGACCTGAGTCGATTTTCTAGCATTTTATAATAATAATTTGACATACATGATAGCTTTTAGAACAGGTAACTCCATAATTTCTAAACAGGACACTAATATGAGACAACCTATTAACCCTGGACATCCTGAATTTCTATAGTTTACAATAAATTCTGTCGTTACGGCACGTTCAGAGGATACCAGAGAATACTATATACAACAACAGGCTTAATCACCGCGGGCGCTGCGAGCGAACTGACGCCATTGGATTGACGATCACACACTCACGATCAGTTTGGCACATCGCGCCTAGTTGGATTTATGGTATTCACATAATATTTCGTGGCGCGTCGTCAGTTAAAACTCTGCAGTGATGATTCGATATTCACGATCAAATATTGGATGGACGTCAGTTCAACTGATGCGAAAAACTGATCGTCAATGCCCAGCTTTACTTTAATCGCGCGTAGTTTACACGAACACACCTCCTTTTAAGAGCGCCACAGGGAGAGACTGTTAGCTATTTGGAGCCATCTGCTTCCCGAGACACAGCAGATTTTAGGTCCATCTAGAAGGAGGCCTCTCCAGGCTGCGTCAGTCTTCCAGTTCGTGGTCGCCACTCGAAAACCTTTCTTCCCCAACTCTTCATCACTTCTGCGAGCAATTTAACCCATTTTTCTTACTTTTCCATGACACGAAATCATGATCGTAGGTATACTACTACTTCTACAAAATACAAAAATAAAAAAGAGAAGTTCCTATCTACACTCGCGAGCAAAAGTATGGAATCACTTACTTTGAATTGATTCCGCGCGAACTTGAGTACTTAATAACTAGTTAAGAATAAAAAAAATGGTACCATTTTAAAGGTTAAACTGTTAACAAATTCATTTAAATCATACCAGTATTTAAGGAGCTATCCCGGTTTGAGTGAAGGAGTTAGGTAAACATAAGGAAATAATAAATGAAGAAAACAACAAAAAATAATTAATAAAAAAATTATTTGGCCTTAAAATTAAGTTTCAATATTTTGTGTTCCCTCCCCTCGCCCTAATAACTGCTCGAAGATGGTTCTTCATTGACCTAATCAGCTTCTGAATCGATTCTGGCGGGATACCTTCCCACCCCTCTATCAAAGCCTATTTCAGCTATTCACACTTGAAGGAGCAGGATTTCTGGAACGAACCCTTCTCGTCGGTTCATCCCACACGTGCTCAATGGGATTCAAGTCCGGGCTGAGCGCTGGCCAGTTCAATGTGGCGATACCGACTTCTTCGAGGTATTCATTTGTGGCACGGGAAGTGTGACAACGAGCGTTATCATGCATAAGGAAAAGTCATCAACGATATATCCCGCATAAGGAACGACATGTTCCAGCAGAATATTGGAAATGTAGCGGTCTGAAGTTAGACCGCCTCCTCGTCCCCCGCCAGGCACGAAAACAAGCTCCGTTTTACCCTCGAAGGAAATGCCGACCCACATCATACAAGAACCTCCCCCATAAGCCACTGTCTCAGCGAAACAGCACTGCGCAAACCGCTCCCCAGGCCGCCTGTAGACCCGACCCCTTCCGTCGCTGCCATACAAACACATTCTGCACTCGTCGGAGAACAGTACTCGCCTCCATTGCTCAAGATGGGAGCGAGCAAATTGAAGGCGTGCTTGTCGGTGACCTGCCGTAAGTTTCGGGCCTGTGGCAGGCCTTTTTGGAGTCAAATTAGCTTGCTTAAGTCTTCGACGAACTGTCAGCTGGCAGCTACCCCACGAACATTTCGGAGCTCCTGTTGGACGTCGACACCAGTCAAATGTCGATTTCGGAGAGAGGTTGACACGATAAAACGGTCATCCCTCTTCGATGTGCACCGGCGCCGTCCAGATCTTGGTCTCGGGATGAAGCCACCAGTCTCCCGAAAGCGTTTATAAACTTTCGAAACACAGGACTGGCTTATGTGGAGCTGGCGTGCGACAGCCCGCTGGCTGAGCCCTTCTTGCAATAGGGCGACGATTTGTGCTGCTTCTGTAGGTGTAGTATCCATTGTCGTCCAAGTTCAAAGGTCCAAAGTAGCGGAAATGTGTACCGGTCAACGTGCGAAAGCCGACTGATAATTAATAGGGGGTCAATAGGGCGCAACTCGCGACGTATCAAACCATTGAAACTTATCTTTTTCCTTACTTCTTCACGTAATCCGGGATAACTTCTTAAATAATGGCGTGATTTGAATGAATTTGGTATTAATTTAAAGTTAACAGTTTAACCATTAAAATTGTATCATTTTTATTATTCGTAACTAGTTATTAAGTACTCAAAATCGCGCGGAATCAATTCCAAGTAAGTGATTCCATACTTTTGCTCGCGAGTGTAGTTGTGACGGAATGAAATAAAAAAATATAAAATGTATGTGTTGAACGAGTCACCACTGATGAGATTAGCAAAATAATATGTCAAGTTGGTTAGAAATAAATGTAAAATAACCCAATGTAAAAGAAATAATAATAGAATACAGACTAGAAAGTAGAGTTCCTTAATTTGCACAGACTGCTACCGGCATAATCTAGGGCACTAACTTAAAAATTAAGGACTAACTTAACCGACGTGCTCGTATAAAACAGCCTTCAACGAGAGTTGAAGAAGCGAGCGAAATGTCTGTCAGGATCATCGTAAATGGAAGTCTGTGATCTCTGTACTAAGACCTCACAATCTACATAAAATAAATACATATTCGAATAGATATTATTCAATGAAATCGGTAAACTTGTTATTTTTACAAATTATTATTTTATAACAAGAGTCTTGATGCATTTTGTAAAGAGAAATGGTTTTACAGAACATTAGAACGTCTGTATTTAAATTATGTATGACTGTATATATGACCAAATAATCGTATCAATTGTATCTCATGTAAATAGACCACATGAGTGGCCACAATTTCAAAAACAAAGCGAAAGATTATAACATGACAGTTATTTATCAATACTAAATAACAAATATATACCTACATTAAAACTTGCCAATATAAAATATTAAGAAAAAAAGCTTTATCTACTAACACACTTTGAAATACAATGTTAGATATTTCGATATCGTACATAATATTTTAGGTATCTTTTTGATTCACTTAAGGTTTTTATTTCTAAAGTACGGACAACAGCTCGTCAATCTACCGCAAATTGTAAAATATTCTCGATTGTTAATGAACCGGGCATAAAACTGAAAATCTGAATACCGAGACTAATAGGGAATCGTAATTTGAAGCATGCATCGAGCTAACGCAATTGCATTCTTTACGTACTGTTGTTCCATTTTTTATTTCGCTGCCCACCAAATCAGACGAATTTTAAGTCTTATTACGGAAAGTACAAACTAAGATTTTTTCACGTTTATGTTAAGTAACGGCCTCATATAAATATTACCGTAGGATTAAAAAATCTACTATTTGCGTAGAATTTGTGGTTTTGTATATATTTATCGGACTTTAAAAAAGGATCAATCCATCAGTATTTAGTTTTGTAATTGTTACCCTATACCAGATTTTAAACAAGGTTGTCAAGTATCATAAGTCTTTGTATGTATGTTTGTCTCCATACATCTCAAAAACTATAAGTCTTTTTTAATTAATTAAAAAAATCTTTTTAATCGGACATTTTTCAGTCCAAGTGTGTGCAAGTTTCATGAGAATCGGTTCAGTAGTTTTTGAGATTAAGAGCTAAGCGTGTATCAGTCACTTAAAAAACGTGTCATTGACATACCAACGTAATTCTAAAACATGCATTATACATGTTGTATCAATAATTGCATGCAGTTAGACTCTAGCTAAACAATCTCAATAAAATTTCAATAAGTTATTTTAACAGATTGATGAAGTGTAACTTATTAATTTAACAACCAAAAAAGTGAAAATAAAAGTTTTATGTCTTAAATAATCTAATTTTTTCGGTCGGCGGTCCCATAATATTTGAAATAAACGTTGTCGCAAGGTAGGTATTTGGTAGGCTGGCCAATATTGGCTGGTACCAGCTTTACTGGCTGGTACCAATTATGATTTTTATATTTATGCATTTGCAATGCTTTCTTATAAGATAAATTTAACTAGAAAATATCGACTCTGCTTACAAGTTATTCTCGGGCAGGAATTATTTTTTCTGTCAAAATTTACCGTAGGTACTCAGATGCACTATATATTAGGTACTTGCAAAAAACAAAGATATATATGTCGCGTTGTTTATTTATTAATGGTGCTATTATAAGTCCTTATGAAACAAAACCGCTCTACTTTAAAAGCATTTCATAAGTGTTTCGAATTTTTGTGAAATGCTTTCCAGGAAAGTGTCCTACAAATGGTGCATTCAAACAGCTACGAAAACAGACATTCGACATAGATAATGTTAATAATGCGTTACACCACACTTAAGGATTGTAGTTTTACTTTTCATATTATCCACAAATCCTACATAAATTATCTTCTTATATTTATTTTAATTTTATTTCGAGACACGCATGGTTTAATGATTTTAAGCCACTGTTTAACGTTGTGTAAATTTTATAGCTACTTATTCATAAATTTCGTCGACTTTTTATTACGGAATGGCTTTTAGCACAAAAATAAATTATCTCATAGTATAATATTCATAGCTTTTTTAAAAATTAGTAAAGGTTGAGTCAGTGAGGCTCCATTTAACGCAAAGTATCTAACATACTGTGTAACTCTTAGAAAATAAGTATTCCATTTTAATTAACATTATATACATTACGAATGCTAAGATAATATCAAGAAATAATTGCCCAGGGGCACGGCGGCAAAAGACTTACACTTTTGTCTACTACTGTTATGCGTATAGTACGTGTATTCTGACGATTGGGACCGCTTCAGAAATGCGTTTCGCTGGATTTCATTTTACTTACTTACTCCTGCCTGGCAACCAGGACCACCCAAAATATTCATAAAAAATCTAGTGTTCCGTCAGAATTGTAGTACAGTGTAAAGAATTTATTTAAAATAAAATCACTTTAAATTAAAAAAAAAGCGGACAAATGTTATAGATCTGCCATGCTCTTGATTCTAACCCATTATCTTTGAAGTTGAAATATATGAACTCTCATATATTTGTAAATGTAAGTTTGCATTCACAATAAAATATTTTTATGTGATATTATGACAAATTAGTTTTCGGATTTTTTTCATTTACTTGTGCTATAAGTTCTTCACGCCGAATTTCATGATTCTTGGTCAACGGGAAGTAACCTATACCTAGGTTTTGATTCCCGTGCGAGTGTCAAAACTTGCGGCATAAATGGTAATATCTTTTGATTGCGTTGACTTAGAAGCTTGGTTTTTTACACCATCAAGGGACCGTAGATTTAAGTATTCGATATAAATTTCAACTTCATCTTCACAAATTTCATCTTCACGCGTTCCTGAGCCTACCCTAAAGTGACACTGAAGGGCGCGTATAGATAGACATATATGATACATAAATAAGTAACATTCACGGTAATACATATATATAAATACCCATGGCTTAGGTACAAATATTCGTATACATCACACAAACTACCAGGGCTCGAACTCGAAACCCGTAGCTTAAGATGCCTTCTGATTCAAAGAAACACTCGAGATAGTAAATATTTAGTCACCCATCCAATGGCCGGTCCTAGCGAATGTTTCTTAAGAATTTTAGGCCGAACGCGCTTACCACTGTGCCAATAAGCTCCTTAACTAAATAAAAGTATATATTATAATAAGAGCTATACAATGAAATTTTCACATTTTAATGACATTATTTATTTGTTCTTCAGCCACATGCATACACATTGCTGGCAATACTGAACCACACACGGACCCAAGTGAGGGAGCTCTACCAACTCGGTAACAGCGATGCTGCAATGGCTTACAGGTAACTTTAAATGAGTATATAACAAAAGTAATGCAATACTTATCTACTACCTACTCGGTAAAGATATTTTTTATGAAAATGTAGATGTAACAGCACGTCCACTACCGCAAATTGTAAAATTTTCTCAATTGGAATTTAACTCTATACTTTAAGACTAGAGAGACTAAGCTGAAACTGGAATGGAGAAAAATTGACAGTTAGGTATAGGTTGATGTGCTGTTGACTACACAAAGCGTTTATTGAAAGTCAACGACTATGCTATGGCGTCAGAATTCTTAAGTAATTTTAAGGCAGATAATTCTTAAGGCAGACGTTGTGCCGAGCAGAAGCTGTAACTTTATATTTAAATAATCAAAGTTAACAAGAGAAAATTGAATGCTGTTTTCATTTAAGGCATTTATTTTAAAATCACTGCTAATCACTTCTTTTTTATCTATTGTTCTTTCATATAAGTATGTCAACAATACAAATCGAGTAAAACACACTTGGCATACCATATGAAGTTGTTTTAGGCGACTAGGAGTTGTTAAACACATTAATGTTTGATCATCATGCGAGTGCATAACAAAGAACGTAGTCAGAATCTCAGTGTTTTTTGTCTGTGTGTGTTCTAATAATGGATGTTTCTTCTGTTCGCAATGCAGCTTGGTTAGTGTAAGTTAAGCTTTCTAGTATATTTGTTATTTTTTCATTAGTTTAATGCCTACAGTAGGACCACGCGAATTTAATCTAGCATATTTTTCTCTTAATCCATCTACTTACTCTCTACTCTACTTTTACCAATAGTAATGATATCTTCAAAGTTGATACCAATCATTGAACCACAATTCATTTAATTTAAATATGCTAGTCAATATCTCCAAAAAAATTTAGGGGAGACAAAAAGAGGAGCAAAAATATTGATCTGATTGATCTAAACTAATTTATATATACTTAGGTAAATAACCGCGTGGTGTTCGACAAAATAGAATAGCACCAACCCTTAAGAGTTTTGTAAAAGCCCACTAATATAATAGTGGAGGTAATCACCTACAAAACGGGCAGCAACGTTTACCGAATTATGTATGGTCTTTAACTACGACTTATTTCTTTTAAATATGGCCTTAATAAAAATATAAAATAAATATTTAGTACTCTAACCACGAGATCTGTAGAACTAAAAGCTTTTTATTTGGTCTATTAAGAGAACTAGGAGAACAAATCAATCTTCTTTTTTAGCAGAATTCGCACACCTTTATGGTTTTTAGCGATCGAAAAACCTAATTCCATTTTTAGTAATGAGCTTACTCAAGATATTTTTATACCAATAATAAAACTTCTTTTCATTCAACTCGTAACTCAGTAATGAGAGAATTTCCGTTTTAATCGTATTTGAAGAGCGACAGTCCAATACGGAATGAACAAAAAGATATTATTCAGATAGATATATTATATTTAAAATGAACTATTGTTTATGTCTCTTTGCAGTTGTGTGCTCAGTGATCTGGCTAAGTTGCTTATCTTACTCAACAAACAACACGTACCAGTAGTGCCAGAAGAATGGCCGCGGCTAGCAAGTTGGGCTGAAAGGTAAAAGATCTTTTTATATAATAAATAAATGATATATAAAATATATAACTGTACATATATGTCCGGCCATGAGTTCTGTTACAAATGAAAATGCATTTTATATGAAGTAATCTAATATTACTACATATTTATTAGTCTCACCAAATAAAATATTCAATAGAAATGGCCGCCTTTGGCTTTTATACAGGCCTTTAATCCGTCTGACCACGAATCTATGGATTTACGCACTGTTTCCATGAGAAATTTCGTTACTGCTTGCTCCAGAGATTTTTTAAGAGACTTGATGTCGCCGTGTCGTTAAGAGCAGGCCATGTCCTCTAAAACTGACCATAATTTGTAGTCTAAAGGGTTGAGGTGTGGGCTAGATGAGGGCCACTCTTCATCTCTTATAAAGTCCGGAACGTTGGTTTCGAGCCAGGTACATTTACGATAAAAAAATGTATGAGAATTTTTTTTCATCGGCAAAGAGGATATTTCTGAGCCTTTCACCTGCGTATCGAGACAGAAGGCATTTTGATCGATCCACTCTCTAATTGTAAAGATTGATTTAGGACATGTCCTGCATAACGACGATAAGTACCGAGCTTCAGGTCTTGTTTTATAATACGCGACAGAGTGCTAGCGGAAATCTTAATTTCTCACGATAAGATTTTTTGCTTGCATTTGTAGTTTTAACAGCATACGGCCGCCCCGATCTTTTATGGTAATCGACAGAGGAAGTGTTGTAGTATCTGTTGATAGTACGATACCAAGCTTTTGAAGTGTCTGGCATATGACCGACTCCATATCCACTTTGTGCAAGGCGATCACTGCAATCCTATTTTCTTTAACACCCCATTCCATGTAATTTGATAATGAACACGAAAAAATATGTGAAATGTTGCGAAATCGAAAAAAGTTTTTAAAATATTAAACGCGTTATTAATTCAAAATAATTAAAAGGTTGAAAAAAAAGAAAACGTTTTATGTAACAGTATTTATGGCCAAACTAGTTATTTTCATATAATCTTTTTACAGAGTACCAATAATTTATTTCGTTCCGAAATAGGAAGTTATTCTTAACACTGTTTGTTGTTCCTGAGAACTTTTTTTTTCTCTTTAATAGCCTTGAAAAATCAGATTCGGGTTTAGTATGGCTCTTACGAAACGTTTAATAAGTAGGTGGGCCTAGGACTCTTGAATATACAAAAAAAACTGATTTACAAAAAAAATGACAACTAACTTTGTTATTTATGATAAGTACATCTATCATTCCAATCGCAAATAGATTAGGATATTCAACATTTTATTTTCTACGGTATGGTGTGGGATTTTCCTGTTAAGTAGTGTGTATTTAGAAATTAAGGATCTGCCACACTTAAACTAAAACGTAGTCAATACTACATACTAAGGCAAATAAGTCAAGCAGTGCTATTTTTAAATGTAATATGTATTACAAGGCTCATTGTAAGTAAATGCAGGCTAAGTGCAAATCATAGGTATCTCTGCCACCTCGTGGACATTCTCTATAATACACAATTATGTATAGCTATGCGTCCAAACATATTGTTTTGGAAAGTGTTGTCTTACTCCATTCAAACATTTTTTTTATTATTTTTTTTTATAATAAATATATCGCTAGAAAAAATTTAACTGCGGCAAGTTGATTTTTTTCTAGTATAAGATCCCATGGTTATATAACATTATTATTTGATAATTATAAAAATGTTTCATTCGATGCAGTGTATGTATATTAAGAATTGGCGCCGGTCCCGATAGATCAATTGGAAAAGCCCTTCCCGAATAGCGAGAGACCGCCTGGCTCTTGAGACAAGTTTGTTTATTCTAGTAAATAAAATTTTAGTCATTCTATTAAAGAAAAATCATTATTTATAAACTTTTATTATTGGGTACAACAAAAAAACACCTACCAATCTACATTAAGACAATAATATACCTATTGACCTTAATTTATTTGAAAAGAGCAAAATTGTTAGAATATTATTAAGTAGTTATGGAGTCATTGGTAAATCCTTTCATGTTAAATAGCCCTGTGGTTTGCATAGACCATTTTCAAGGACTTTATGAAAATTAATTTATAAACTTTCAGAATCTTGAAGCGCTTTAGCCGCACAGGGGTCGGCCGACTGCAGCAAGAAGGTCAGCTTGTGAATTTTGTTGAGGGTCCTGCGAGTCAAGGATCTGACTCGGAAGCCACCCAGCAATCCTTTTCGACGTTTAAACCTCCATCATATTCTCCAACTTCTTACGATAGTAACATAGACAAGGAGCTAGAAAGTCAGTGTGAGTGGAGCGATGTTGGAAGACCACCCAGTTACACCCAAATAGAGAGGGAGAAAGATAGAGAAACAATCGTACTCTCAGATCCTTGGGAGAGAAGGCCAATTGTTAGACGAGAGAGTGTGTGGCTTGAAGATGAACTTTTCGAGATGACCAGGCGACCTCAAGACGAACTTACTACCGAACTTTAGTTGTATATAATTTAAATATTTTCTATCCTAAAACATTTATGAAAAGTCCACTTCCATGGTGTTTTATAAAATAGTACTTTAAGGGTAATGTCCATCACACAAAATAAGTAAGTATCTTCACACATGATTAGAGTTCCATGTGTGGTAAAAGAACTGTTGATGATATTATAGATTTAATTTACAAAAGACTTTTTGGAAGAGAACATTTTGTTTTACCTATTTATATTGCCTTAATAAATATTGAAATTGTAAATACGTGACATGACGGTCACTTGGTGCAACGGTACGAATCCTACATTCTGCACCAAAAGCCCCAGTTTCAATCCTGGTACATATAGGAACATATGTTTATTTGATGACTAAATAATTGTTGTGAGTGTACCGAAATCATTATCAACATACAGCTACATTTTTCTTAGATTTCTTCGAATTTATAAAAGTACAAGGAATGTCTTAATATGAGTTTTGTATTTGACATGCCTAATGGTGCTTACTGCTTTTGAATGAGAGTGGATTGTAAATGTTTATGAGGAAAGTAGTTTTACAAAATAGTAGATTTATTTACATTAAAATACTATTCCGTACCTGTAATATCATGATAATATCATGAAATGATAATTATAAAAAGTTAATTATGAAATATAAAGTATTTATGTTGTTAAGCATACCTGAGCATTCTGCATTATATTTCCGCTAGTAGTACTTGGTTTTTTGGATGGACCTAACACTCATTAGCGGTACTGACAACGAACAATGGAGGAGAACGAAAAAAAATATTTGCTTGGCTTAATTAAGACTGATCGGGACCAAGAAGTGCTGTTGTTGCCTACACCGATTTACTCAAGATATTCTAATTAAACCATAAGTCAGAATCATTTTCACTTAGAGAACCTTCTTCAATAAATAATGACTTATCAATTATTTATTCACTAATAACAGATAGTAAACTACAGTTTACTTCTGTTACAGTTAATTAGACTTGCACTATATTTGTGGTAAAAGTTATCATGATTCTTAAGTTTGAAGGTATCATCAAGACTTATTTGCCTCAAGAGATCAATTTGCTACATTTTTGTGTACTCGATGATAATCCAACAGCTTCATAATTAGGTAGTGGATTTAGTTTATGAAAAGTATCTAGCGTACAATATCGAGATATATAGTACAGTTGTACGTTTTATAAACAAATTATTTGACGTTTTAAAAACGAATATATTTATTTATTGTAAGAAACTGTAGTTCATGCAACAGGTACCTATTGTAGTAGATAATAGTGCTTGGTATTTATGTAATTAGAAACCAAAGTAGGTAGTTAATAACTTAGTATCTAGTCTTCTTGATTAAGATGATTTAATAGTTTGTCTTAATTAACCTATTGAATTATATTGGAGATTTTCTTTAACTTAAAAATTTGAGAGAACTTTTTAACCTTTAATATGCAACGAATTAGATAGACATGTTTTTCATCACCTTGACAAAAGACGTAATTATATTCCTATAGGTATTACTGGTGAAATATGTCACAGCAACCGATCTGGATACATTCACAGGTATTTTATACAGGCGCGGATCCAGGATTTTATACAGGGGGGTGGGCAATATTGTGTGATTTTTTTCTATCTTCCTAAAAATGGTTTCAAACAAAAGAAACAGTTATTTTTATATAATATTTACATGCTAGACAAAGAGAACAAAATACAATTACATTTGACGACCTCCGTGGTCAAGTGACTCTTGTACCGGTTTTCACGGGAAAGCCACTCTGAGGTCCCGGGTTTGATCCCCATTCGGGCCAATGTAGAAAAAGAACTTTTTTATATTGGCTCGGGTCTGGATGTTGTGGTACCATCATTATGTTAATATTGTGAAAAAAAATTATATTCAATTAAGTTTATAGCGTGAACATCAATAATGTAAAGTTTATATAATTAAATGTGATCTTTTTCATTCAAAGTTCAACTATTAAAAAATATATATTAAGTATAACTAACAGAAAACGTTTGTATCGTTATCAAATTTTTCCTACAAATTTTAAATTATATATTTTTTTATATTTTAATTTTCTAAAGATTTATATACGTAAAAAACTAAAGTTCTCAAAAATGAACAGTATATTAAGTTATTTTAACACTTATTATGTTTTTTGTTACTTAACAAATGTAAAAATTCAAGTGTTAAGCATTTTCGAATGATGAGAAAACTTTACTTTTACGTCAATTATAAATATATTTGCTTTTAAATTTTTACATAAATGGATAAAAAATACAAAGCAGTTTGTAAAAAATAAATGTTACGGAACAATTGTTATTGAACATTTCGCATGTTCATTATAGGTTTTTCCTCTACTAATATGTAAATAATTGTCCACTCTAAGCATATCTCTTTGAAGTGGGTGCCACCATGTGCGCCGAATAGAATTAAATAAGGAAAGTACCAATCTTTTGCTTTTATTTTTAAACACTTGCAGTAGTGAAATTGCTAAGCTGGGGGAGTAAACTTTTTTTTTAAATGGTGATTAACAATGTTAAAATATACTTGATACTTAATTACGTAATATGTTGTCGTCTCAACCAAATCTCGTCTGCTGGACAAATGCTGCCAAGGATCTCCACAATGACCGGTCGAGACCGAAAGTATGAGAATACAATTTAATTTCAATATGGTCTTGTAATTGGCACTGGCTTCGGGTAATTAAAAGGACTTCTTCAGAACTAAAATAAAGAGATGAGGTGATTAAATTAAGAGAGTTATCATCCCGTAGGATGATATCATACACTCCATAAAACTATGATGTTGAACTACTTATTTTAGAAGCTTATCCATCTACAAAATGGCCTCTGACAAAAATTTATCCAGTTATATAAAATATTATATTTTCACACAACAATGTATTTTTAAGACCAAGGATCACAATTTCTGTTGAAGCACACGGTAAGTAGCTATATCGTAGGTGCATCTTTAAAATTCATAAACAAATTCAATAATGTAATCCTTGATACGGATAAAATAATATAGGTATTATAATTTAACAGTTATCGGCATAGGTAGGTATAGTTGGTACATACTAGCAACATACTGATATTGTTTATTTGACACCCTTGTCACACTTTAAGATTTTAATCGTAAGGGGGCCACCTTTATTCTATCTTTGTACCACCTCACATATTTAATATGGGTCGAGCAGTCGACAGATTACAAAATTGATTGCATCTCATAGAAAGCAGTACGCGCTAATTTTTTTTTTATATTGGAAAAAAGCTACACATGTATCTACTTTTGAAATATATCAAGGATTCTCAAATATTATTTTCACATTTTTATAGAAGAAATATGAGGCCATTATAACATCAGATGCCTATTCCGATGTCTGGTTATTAACTTTTTGATAATATTTACATTGATTTCATTGTTAATAAAGAAATTTAATATTGTTATTTATTTATTTTTCATTACCCTTTTATAGACTGCGCTATCATCATCATAGGTATTTTTAGAAATTCTTTAGGTACCTAAGGATTTTGATCAAATATACTTTCTCATGATTCCTAAGCATGTAGTACTTAGAGACTATTTATTTATTTGTAACAGGGCAGGTGTACTAGTTTATAATAGCGATCTTATATTGAAATTGTGAGGTCTTGATTGTCACGCACATTAAAAATGATTTTTACAGTATTTAAGACTTGCAGCAAATGTAGACTCTACATAACATTTTATATATATATTCTCATGAAATTCACATGATCACCGTAAAAATGTCACCGGAATAATAGAAAAAACTGGTATCTCGAGTTTCTTACCACAAACTTTATTATATAAATGAAAAATTAAGTAAGAACTAGGACGAAACCCTGGAGTTCCCGTAAGGTCATCTCAGCGTGTTCAGTTACTAACTGTCTATCATAAGATTTACCACCTTAGCTCGGCAGCGAGCATATCTATCTGTTCACGACGAAACGATTCGTTTATCTGTATAATAGCACCTATAACGTAAATTAAGTAATTCATAAATGATTAATGTGAAGTTCTGAAAATGGTGTAGTTCAAAACGCATGTTCGCAGATAGCAGGACTTGCTCCTTATAGGTGCGCCAATAGGACGATCGCATTTCTTCCTTTTGTCAAGTGTGTTTTACGAGATTAAGAATAGTTTATTTTAGTTACGTAATAATGTTTAGATTGTAGTATATTTCTCTAGTTAACCTTTATTAATAAAAATATGATGAATGGCCTATTTATTAACCTGAAATACATAGAAACATCCCGCTCGCCTTCCGCTATGCGACTGCAGACGACAGAGGCGAGCGGGGCAGTTTATATATGACCGAGGCGGGAGGCGAGGTAGAATAAAAGAGCGCCCGCGCCGAGAGCGGCGCCACTCGCTTCCCGCTCTCCCTATGATGAATATTGTATGTTATTTTAGTAAGTATAAATAATATTAACTAGAAAATAAGTCGTAGTCATAAGAAAATGTGTAAATAATGACAAAAATAAAGGCGAAAGCACTTGCGGGGGTGAGGTTCGGAGGCCCAAAATGGGTTGCCCCACCTTGGATGGGTCACCCAAAAATATCGAATAAAAGACGGGCTCAAATCAATGCAAAATCACTTCCGACCAAGCTTCCGATCCAGCCTAGAAAACAAGCAACGAAGAAGAAACCTGAAGCCTCCGAACCTTACTGCAAGCTTAAGAAAATCAGCGACTTTTCCTTGCCGAAGCTACCCTGCTGACGTCACCATCCCTACGGCGCCATCCGACATTACCATCGTCCATCACCACCCAAGTTATACAGTCCACCCTAGTGGGGTCTATGCCCCACATTTTGGTCCTCGTCGAAACCGGATCACTGAAACAGCAAGATGGTAGTCACCAGAAGTAACCTCGGGAAAGAAGAGTCCACCTCGGAAGAATCTGGCAACACAACAACGACCGGAAGCGGCGAAACCGGCACCACACACGGAAGCGAAGAAACCGGCACTACGTCCGGGAGCGGCGAAACGGGAACCACGTCCGGCACGGGAGCGACCACAACCGCCACGCCCAGCGTGGGGGGCCCGGCCGACACATCGGGGCTTCAAGCCACGCCCGCCGCCAGTACAGCCACCGTCGTGGAACGACATTCCACAGAATTGATGCCGCCGCCGACCGCCCGAGCCGCCAAACCCGCTCGGTCACGCCGATCAGGAGCCCCCAGCAAGAAACTCCTCGCGGAGCTGGGGGCCAGAGAGAGGCTAGCCGAGTTGGAACTGAAGCGGATCCAGGCGGAAACAGAATTGGAGAGAATAAGACAACAAAGAAGAGAAGCAGAAACATCGTCCGAAGAATCGGGAGAAGAAGACGATCTGGCACCACAACGAGTCTCAGATTGGTTCGACAGACAGCCGACGCAAGAGGATCGACTGTCCCCTATGGAGGAGACTGCAAACGCAACGACGGCCCCTCGGAGTACTGCGAGAGAAGTCAACGGAGTCAAGCAAGGACTGGTTGTCTGCGCCCGGGAAAAACGCAGACAACGGGAAAATGATGAAGAAATTCAGTCCAGCAAGAACCCCACGATCGACGTCACTACGCTGTCCACCGCGTTAGCAGAAGCAATCTACACCAACAAGTCGAAGAGAACGTACGTTACGGAACTGCCATCGTTCAGCGGTCAACCACAAGAATGGCTGCACTTCAGAGCAGCATTCAACGAGTCGGCGGAGAGCTTCTCAGCAAGTGAGAACGTCGCCAGATTAAGAAGAAGTCTACGGGGAGCTGCCTTGGAAGCCGTCAGCGCCCTCCTGATCAGTCAGCCACCCCCCGAAGATATAATGAACTCGTTGGAAAGAAGATTTGGTCGACCCGATGCCCTGCTCCTCGGCGAAATGGAGAAGATGAAGACTCTCCCCCGGCTGACCGACAACCCACGCGACCTGTGCGTGTTCGCCAGCCGTGTAGCTAACACCATAGCTACCGTAGAAATACTCAAGCGACCGCAATACCTACACAACCCGGAGATATTGCGACTCATCATAGAAAAAATGACGCCGATCCTACGCAACAAGTGGTACGATCACGCGGCACAAGAGGAAGACACGCCCGAACTTAAGAAGATGGCAATGTTCCTGAACAATGAAGCGGACAAGTGCGCCCCCTACGCTCCTCCCGAAGTAAACAATGAAGTCAGAGAGAAAATTATGAAGAGGAAGATCGAGCGCACATACGCCGCGGCACCCGAAGCCACACCGTTCAAGCCTAGCGAGAAGTCACCGTGCCCGTGCTGCAACGAGAAGCATCAGCTGACGACATGTCCAAGATTCATCAAGGCAGACACGAACGAGCGATGGGAGATAGCGAAGAAGAATCGCATCTGTTTTCGATGCTTATCAAGCAAACACCGCCGCATCGTGTGCAGAGCGAAGCCCTGCGGTCTCAACGGATGCGTCATGCGACACCACCGGCTGCTTCATCATGAGAGAGCGACACCGACCGCGGCGACAACGCCGCCCGCATCACCGTCGCCGATCAAGCCCGAACAAGTGATCGCCTCAGCGATCGATCAAGTTGCATCGAACACAACCAACACGAGCCGCGCGTACTTGAAGATAGCTCCGGTCACCCTACAGGGCCCAGAAGCCACCGTGAATACCTACGCACTGCTCGACGAGGGAAGCACCGTGACCATCATCGACTCAACGCTCGCAGACACGCTCAGCCTTCAAGGACCCAACGAGCCACTATGGGTACAAGGAGTGAGCGGGACAGAGATAGCGCACAATAGAAGCAAGAAAGTAAACGTCAGCATCGCGGGGAGGCACAACCGAGGCAAACCGCACATCTGCAGCGCGCACACCGTCACCAGTCTGGACTTCGCCACTCAAACGATAAGCGAGCGGGAGGTGCAGAACTGCGCGCATCTAGAGGACATCAAGCACGAGCTCCTATACACTAACGCCGTCATCAAGATACTCATCGGTCAAGACAATTGGGAGCTGATCGTATCACGTGACATACGGGAGGGACGGCGCGACCAACTCGTGGCTTCGAAGACTCAGCTGGGTTGGGTGCTACACGGCTGCCGCTCCTCACACGCGGCCCCCGTAGCCTACTGTTGCACGCATCTAACTCAAACCCGCGAAGCAGATAACATGGAGGAAATGATGAAGAAATACTTCGCGCTTGAATCACTATCGATCGAACCGAGAAAACAGAAAAGCGATCCCGAGCTGCAAGCCCTCAAGATATTAGAAGATAAAAGCCGACGTCTCCCTAACGGACGGTTCGAAACGGGTCTACTGTGGCGAGAAGAGGGCACCGACATACCGAACAATCGATCGGACGCGCTCAAGCGTCTACACACACTCGAACGAAAACTCGATCGCGACGCCGATCTCAAGAATAAGTATGAAGAACGAATCGGCAACCTACTAGCGTCGGGCTACGCCGAACGAGCAGGGACGCCCCCTAGCGACAGAACGTGGTACTTACCTCACTTCGCGGTCTGCAATCCAGAAAAGAAGAAAATAAGAGTCGTACACGACGCCGCCGCTAGATCACACGGACGCAGCCTCAACGACATGCTACTCCCCGGGCCCGACCTATTACAATCTCTACCCGGCGTAATCATGCGGTTTCGGCAGCGAGGCGTCGCCGTGTCGGCGGACATAAAAGAAATGTTTATGCAGATCAAGATCCGTGAAGAAGACAGGGACGCACTCCGTTTCCTGTGGAGGGACAACCGGCGGGAGGGACCCCCGGAGGAGTACCGCATGACCTCCGTCATCTTCGGCGCGTCGTCATCACCATGCACGGCGCTCTACATAAAAAACAGAAACGCAAAGGAACACGCCGCCGAGTATCCACGAGCCGCGCGCGCGATCGAAGCAAACCACTACATGGACGACTACTTGCACAGCTTCGACAACGTAGAAGAGGCAAAACGGATCACCAAAGAAGTCGACTACGTGCACAGGCGAGCCGGCTTCGAGCTACGCGGATGGGCCACCAACGAAAAGGACGCAATCAGCGCCGTCGTCGCACTAACAGAGCGAGAGGGAAACACAGTCGCTATCGGCGGGAGCGAGACGGAAAAAACACTCGGCCTACTATGGGATACAAAAGAAGATTGCATACGATTTCGCCTCAACACCGCTAAGGCGCCGCCCGAAGTACTCGACGACCTGCGACCACCGACGAAGAGAGAAGCGCTCAGCATCATCATGTCCATCTTCGACCCGCTAGGCCTCATCTCACCCGTGACTACGCCGGCGAAACGAATAATGCAAGACACGTGGCGCTACAAGACGGACTGGGACGAAGCCATACCGGAGGAGCTACACGACAGGTGGAGCGAGTGGCTACGACGGCTACACGACTTAAGCTACTTTCGCATACCGAGGTGCTACGACGCCGAGCCTGCCGCTTAGTACGAGCTGCACACATTCGTAGACG
This sequence comes from Calamotropha paludella, assembly GCA_927399485.1. Taxonomy (NCBI): domain Eukaryota; kingdom Metazoa; phylum Arthropoda; class Insecta; order Lepidoptera; family Crambidae; genus Calamotropha; species Calamotropha paludella. The sequence continues at coordinate 14,140,264 of OV656812.1, forward strand.
CCAGCGAAGAAGCTTACGCCGCCGCAACCTACTGGCGGATAACGCGGAGCGACGGCAGCATCAAGGTCACCCTAGCAGCAGCGAAGAGCCGCGTCACGCCCACGAAACCCATCTCCATACCCAGGTTGGAGCTCCAAGCAGCCGTCCTAGGAGTTCGATTAGCAAGATCGACCGCAGAAGAGCACGAGTATGAAATAACTCGCAAGACATACTGGAGCGACTCACGCACCGCGCTAGCATGGATACGCGCCGAACCACGCACATTCAAAACATTCGTCGCTCACCGAATCGCCGAAATAGAAGATTTAAGTAAGAAAAACGAGTGGCGGTGGCTGCCGTCAATCGACAACGTAGCCGACGACGCAACCAGAGCGACACCTACCGACTTCGACCCGCACCACCGATGGTACCACGGCCCCCGGTTCCTGTATCAACCCGAAACAACCTGGCCCGTGGAGAGTAAAATAGCGAGCGAAGCGACCGGTGAAGAAAAAGAGAAGTGCAACACACTACAACCGCGCTCCGAACACAGTCATCTACCGAAAATAGAACGATTCTCTAAGTGGACACGTCTCTTGCGAGCGACCGCGCGAGTGCTACAGTTCATTGACCTCTGTCGTCCAAAGAAGCAAACAGTGGCAGCAACACGCAGAAAACGAACAAGAGCCGCAGAAACACAAGACGCAGTTTGGAAAAAATCGAACCCGAGACCCCGCAAGCCCGACGATTTAACCACTCCACCTGCGCGTCACAACGATTTCATATTGTTAGAAGCGCGATATTTACTCGCAGCGGAGAAATCGTGGATACGCGCCGTTCAAGAAGACAGCTATAGTAAAGAGATAGAACGCCTACGACGCAAGCAAGAACCCGACAGGAGCGACCGACTCGCCGCGCTAAGTGTATATATCGACGAAGACGATATAATACGACTTCGCAGCAGAATAGCAGAGGCCAGCGACGTCGAGGAAGAAACCGTCCGCCCGGCGGTACTGCACGGAAAACATAGCTACACGAAGTTATATATAGCCCATATACACGAGAAGCTACACCACGGCGGCACGGAAATAGTAGTAAATGAGTTACGTCAACGCTTATACATAATGAAGATAAGACCTACGGTTAAAGGAGTCATCGTTCGCTGCGCCACCTGCCGACTGAAAAAGGCGAAGCCCGCCGCGCCCTCTACCGGAGATCTGCCTGCGGCGCGCCTCGCTCACCACGCACGCCCGTTCACCTACACAGGAGTGGACTATTTCGGCCCACTAGAAGTCACGGTGGGACGACATAGAGAAAAAAGGTACGTCGCGCTCTTCACGTGTATGACGTCACGCGCGGTACATCTCGAGGTAGCCGCATCGCTCAGCACCGACTCTGCAATCGCCGCCCTTCGCCGTTTCATAGCGAGGCGAGGCTGTCCGACGGAGCTGTGGAGTGACAACGGCACCGCATTCAGAGGCGCCGACCGGGAGCTCTCCGCGGCGATCAAGGAGGCCGCCGCTGCACGACACATCAACTGGCGTTTCCTGCCCCCGGCCGCTCCTTTCATGGCCGGGGCATGGGAGCGTATGGTGCGCACCGTCAAGGAAGCCCTGCGCGCCACTCTGCACGAACAGCGCCCCAGCGACGAGACCCTGCAGACACTGCTCGCCGAAGCCGAAGCGACCGTGAACTCCCGTCCACTCACCCACGTGGCGGTGGGCCCGGACGACCCACCTGCGCTCACACCCAACATGATCCTGATTGGGCCCGACTGTCATACTCCGGCCCCCGGCGCCTTCAACGAGTCCGACCTAACTGCGCGTCATCAGTGGAGACGCGCCCAACAGCTCGCCGACACCTTCTGGCGCCGCTGGGTGCGAGAGTACCTACCGCTACTGCAAAACCGGCGGGAGCCCTCCAACGTCGGCACCCCTCCTGTCATCGGCGACGTGGTCATCATATGCGACTCGAACCTACCTCGCAACACCTGGCCGCGCGGACGAGTTACGAAGACCTACCCCGGCAAGGACGGAGTTGTTCGAGTTGTGGACGTCACCACCAGCAAGGGACACGTTCTGCGAAGGCCCACCAAGAAGATCGTCGTTCTACCAGTAAGATCGCAAGGCGACGGCGGGAGAAATGTTCACGACGAAACGATTCGTTTATCTGTATAATAGCACCTATAACGTAAATTAAGTAATTCATAAATGATTAATGTGAAGTTCTGAAAATGGTGTAGTTCAAAACGCATGTTCGCAGATAGCAGGACTTGCTCCTTATAGGTGCGCCAATAGGACGATCGCATTTCTTCCTTTTGTCAAGTGTGTTTTACGAGATTAAGAATAGTTTATTTTAGTTACGTAATAATGTTTAGATTGTAGTATATTTCTCTAGTTAACCTTTATTAATAAAAATATGATGAATGGCCTATTTATTAACCTGAAATACATAGAAACATCCCGCTCGCCTTCCGCTATGCGACTGCAGACGACAGAGGCGAGCGGGGCAGTTTATATATGACCGAGGCGGGAGGCGAGGTAGAATAAAAGAGCGCCCGCGCCGAGAGCGGCGCCACTCGCTTCCCGCTCTCCCTATGATGAATATTGTATGTTATTTTAGTAAGTATAAATAATATTAACTAGAAAATAAGTCGTAGTCATAAGAAAATGTGTAAATAATGACAAAAATAAAGGCGAAAGCACTTGCGGGGGTGAGGTTCGGAGGCCCAAAATGGGTTGCCCCACCTTGGATGGGTCACCCAAAAATATCGAATAAAAGACGGGCTCAAATCAATGCAAAATCACTTCCGACCAAGCTTCCGATCCAGCCTAGAAAACAAGCAACGAAGAAGAAACCTGAAGCCTCCGAACCTTACTGCAAGCTTAAGAAAATCAGCGACTTTTCCTTGCCGAAGCTACCCTGCTGACGTCACCATCCCTACGGCGCCATCCGACATTACCATCGTCCATCACCACCCAAGTTATACAGTCCACCCTAGTGGGGTCTATGCCCCACACTATCCATGGCCCTTATGAATATGCAACACCTGGGCATCTATGTACATTCTTACCCTACCGTGAACCGAAACCTTCATCGGTTACCAATCTCTACTCAAATTACATCACTTTCTTTTTCTTCTACCTCCAGAAGCATCATTACCTATGGTGCAGGGTGTGCGTTGCATAGGGGCACCGCGATCCTAGTGGACGCCAAGCTCTTTCATCCACTTCAATGTCAATAAATGGAAATGACTCATCAGCTGATCGAGTGAGAATAGAAAGTAGTTTTGTTTACAATTTCAATTTATGACATACGTTTTTGCTTGTTGGAGTCAGCACATCATGGCATCCAAAACTGGCAAATTTGTTTAATAGATTTTCAATTTAATCTTCAAACGATAGGGCTTATTATCCACTGGGGAATTTTGTGACAGTTTGTGGTAATGTGCTGTTATTCATAGCCATTCCAATTTGACTACCAGACTTATTAGAGGCAGGTAGGGTAATGATTACACATGGACGCAACATGGGCTAGAGACGCCTCTGTCTACCTCCCATCCAGGAGATCTTTTAAATAGGAGGAAATATGAACGCAATGAACTCATCAGATGGCTTAGTCACTATCGTGTTTTTGAGTTAATATTTTAAATAGTATTAGAGTGTATCACACGCATATTGACTCAAACAAAAATAGTAACATTTGTACATTTGAAAACTTACACTAAAAATACATAATCGATACCATATAAGAAATAATATAATAATAAAAATAAATACTTCAATATTGCCATGTATAAGATGAAGAGCTTATGAAAAAAGACAATTTAGTCATATTGTACAAAAAAGGACGGCTTACAAGACAAGAAGTGAAAACAATATTCCGGCCACCATATTCTCGCACGATTCTTTTACCTATTATCATTATAATAGATAAAATGAAGACAAACTCGACATGAGTTTAACTCAAAATTAAGAAAGAAATTAATAATTCGAATACAATTAATTGAACCAGTAATATCCATTAAAATATAATACTTAAATCAGTTGTACACCCCCAGTCAGACCCCAAAATAGTATTTTATTGAAACAATCCTTCGGGCAATGATTTTATTAACACATTTTGTCATAAAATACAAACCCATTTTAACATAATAAAGAAAAAAGAACTTACTCAATTATAAATGCTAACTAAAATTCCACTAATTACTTACGACAAATGTGACGAAATATTGTTTGAACTAGTTTTTATAACACCATGATTTTATGGTAGAAATCATATATCTGAATTAATGTCATCGCGTTGCTTAAAAATTAAAGTTATGAAAATTAAAAGACACTTTATTTTACTTTTTTGATCATTGGTCAACATCACTATCCCTTTTGTGATTTTTTTAAAGATCTTTAAACGTAAGAAAGAAATTATACTTAAAATAGGACAAAATAGAAAATTTATCATGCAATCAATAAGTTAACTACAACTTTTATTGAAGCGGAGCGAACGAAGTGAGCGAAGCTCCCATGGACCAGCTTCAATGGCGCAATGTCTGTTACGCCATAACTTCCTGAGTTCTTAACCGATTTTAATATTTTTTGTGTGGAATCGAATCAACAGGTTTAGGAGCATATGGTGACGGAGCCCGAATTTTGAAATTCGCAAAAATTCACATCGAAACAAAAATTTTTTTTTTTCTTATTTTAGGTATTACGCTCCGCTCCAATATATGGTGCGACTTTATGCTTTATGCTTAGCGACTGCATCGCCTAGTTATTAAGGTAATTATTAGGCTACACACAGTAAAGCAAAGAGTACAAAGCTCATACATTTCTTTTTTATTTTCATGATAATGAGCGTTTTCCATTTAGAAAACATTTTTTTATAAATGGAACACTTATATTAGGTTTTTCTATAGTATGGTCGACACAATGCAACACAGTGTCGATTCTCTCTTCTAAATGGAAAACGCTCATTATCATGAAAATAAAAAAGAAATGTATGAGCTTTGTACTCTTTGCTTTCTATTAAAGGAACACTTAACAATAACAAAAAGGGGACGTTACTATGGTGGTTTTGAATTCTTTTTGTCACAATTTTTGGTGTGGTACATATTAGTAAGTAATTATGGTGGATTACTAAGCACTAGTGTTTGTGATTATTCAAGAGTGTTGGCAAGTGAAGCAAAGCAGCGGAATTTGTCTTTTCCTGCTCTCTTAAGAAGTTCACGGGGAGGTTTCGGTAAAGCTGTGGGATCGGGCTAGGGAATATGGACGTTAATTATCATCTTTCATTCATAAATCGGTTCTCATCATCATCTAATGAAGAAAAGATATAACTGAAGAGTAGGCTGTATGGGCTTTGTACCATTTGCTTTCCTCTATGGGAAAACTTAACAAACAACAATAACTAAAACAAAAAAATACTTTTTGATGGGAACAGAACTGCGTTTCTTTGGTGGTTTAGTTTTTCTTGTTAAAATTTATGTAGTAGTTAATAATGGTGCGTTATTAACCACTAAGTGTTTATGAACATGCAAGAGAGTTCGTAAGTGAAGCAAAGCAGCGGAAGTTGTCTTTTCCTGCTCTTTAAAGAAGTCCACGGGGAGGTTCCAGTTACACCCCACACCTTTATGAAACCTGGGGAAAGGGAAATTTCATTGTTCATTAATTATTCATTGATTATTTGTCATTCATAGATGGGCTCTCATAATCATTCATCATCATCTAATGATATGAAGAAAATAAATAACTGAAGATTAGGCTGTGTAGGCTTTGTAACCTTTGCCGCCCTTATAAGAAACAATAAAGAAGAAAATATGACAGATTGAATGACTGACTGTCACTGTCAAAAATAAAATTTGCATTGAAGAAATGTTTCTGCACTTTTCAAACACATAATTTATCTATAAATAAATGCAGTGCGGAATAAGTCTTTCAAAGTAATATTTTGACATACTTATTTTATAACAAGGTGTGAAATATAATACTACAATAGTATTTTTACGCTGTCATTTCTAGGTGAAATACATCGATACATAATGCTGAAAATGTTATCGTCCTGCACGTAACGGTAAATTCGTAAATATTATATTAAAATTTGTGGTAACAAGTAATAATTATGTCGGTTGTTGTTTACATTTTCTTGAATTGTAGTCATACACTACAGTAAATTTTAAAATAGAGTTTTATTGAACTGTTACATTGTTTATTAAACTTTTGTCATTAAAGCTTTGTTCTGTGCGTATAATCAGTTTTAATCTTCCTTTTTCAGTTCTCACATTGAACGACAGATAGTTAGAATTTTGACGAAATTTATCAATACCAGTATTTGATATTTGATCAAATGGTAAGCTTTTGAATTTTAAGTAAAGCATATTTGATTTCACAACCTTTTTTCTTTTCATTTAAAACTGGTAGTGCAGAATTTGTTATTCCTTTTTAATCTGTAAAAAATTAGGTCAACATCATTTTAATGGAAAAGATTATTTATACTGCCCACATTCATAATATGTGCATAATTTCAGCGTTCAAGCACGATATACCTTAAAATATTGACTACAAATTTCACACTCTTTGTACAACATGAAGCAACTGGCTGCTTGGTGAGTTCCTCTAATTACCATAAACCTTACAGTTATTACTATGTATAAGTACTACTTACATAATAAGCTATGTATAAACAACAATAACTCAACCCACCCAGCTTTATCTAACTTTTACAAACTAACTCTGAAACAGAGTTTAATAACAAAAACATTTTGTTAAAGGTGACATCTACATATTATTTGTAATTAGGATATAATTAAAATGGAGAAGTTTCATGATGTTGTTAATCTAATGTAATAAAATCAAATATAGATTAAAACTAATAAATAATTGAAATATTTTTTGGAAAACCATCAATAAATTACTGATAAATAGGTTTTCAAATTTACATACTTAAGTAAGAACATATATGTTCTCTGACTGGCTGTGACATCATTTCATTTATCATAAATTGTCACATCACAAAATGTAATATTTAATTTCCTATGACTCTCACCCTGTTTTAATTATCAGCATACAGTTCCTTGTTTTTTTTTTTACTTCACTCTAATGGAATAAAACTTTGTAAAATCAAAATGTGATGATTAACCTATTCACTGCAGTGTCACAAAATTGTTGTTAAAAGCCAGGTGTGGGGATGTTTCTAGACGAAATGCTGATTGGTGTTAGCTGCACTTAGCATGAAAAAAAGGAATACCCGTAGACCTTTTTACACTGAGCAATGAATTTTCTGTGTTAATAGAAAATTAACAATGAAACACCAGCAACAAGTTCACTTTGTAATAATAAAGAAAATCTTTGGCAAACAAAAATTAATTAAGCTCATTTTACAATTGTTGTCTTAACTTTTAGTCACTAATCATAGAACATAGTTATTACTTAAGTATTTGATCAAAGATATGCTTAAAAGTGGTAAATTAGTTGGTTTATTCTAAAATAAATATATATGTACTCTCTCCTAAAAAACATTATTAGAGCCCACAAGTTGCAAAAAACAAAATAATGAAATATTATCTGGGGTATTGAACAATATTAAAATTTATATTAAATGAAATATTCTCATAAAAATTTGAGTTGGTTAGGGTTTCATTTGGATACAATATTACAGAAGATCCAAAGATAATTAATTTAATTAATAATTTCTTTATTTCTTCTCACACACAGCAATTTGTCAAAGATTCTTAAATATAAAGATCAGTGTCGCGAGAAGGTTTATAGGGTGGTTAAAACTTAGGGTATTGTCAATTACTGTACCAAGGTATTTGATGTTGTCGGTGAGAGTGATTTTACCACAGTGGCAAAGTTGCTCAGACATGCAAGAATGTGCCACAAGGAAAAATTTATTGTGAATAGAAGTTTATGAGTTTCTTATGGAAAATGGTATAAATTTTGTTTTATCGACATTTAGTGTCAGTGCATTATTTCTAAGCCAGTCATTTACTGAGTCAAATCCTAGCTGTGCAAAGGTATAAGTTTTTTCCCAACTGTCACCATGGAAGGTTAGCACTGTGTCATCCACAAATGTCACAATTTTACCGTTTTGTAACTGGAGATTACAGAGTTCATTGATGAACGTCAGAAATAGTGTAGGACCTAATGCACTACCCTGCGGCATGCCATAGTTTATCGGTAAGTCGTCACTTATCACTTCACCCACTCGAGCCCTGTGAAGTCTATTGCTCAAATTATTTTCAAACAGTGTGAGCTGGACGCCGCGAATTTCCATCCTCTCCAGCTTATTAAGTAATAATGGGACAAAGACTGTGTCAAAAGCTTTTGCTATATCCAAAAATATCACTATTACCTTCTTCTTTTTGTCCAAATTTTTACTATATGGTCAGTCAATTCGTGTGCTGCATCATATGTCGAGGTACCTCGTCTAAAGCCAAATTGGGAAATTCAAAGAATTTTGTTTGTTTCAAGATAGTTCACGAGACGTTTGTTTATAAGCTTTTAAACGGATACCTTGCCAATGGGTCTGTAGTTGTTAACACTGCCCCTTTCACCATTTTTATGCACTGATATTATTTCAAACTTTAATACCTGTTGAAAAGATTAAATTGATTATGTAAGATAAATTATTATAATAGAAAATGCATAAAATATAAATATATATATAAAGTGCCATCTTTTCTAAGAGATAGAATACTGGCCAGGACTTCGGCTTCGTCAGTAGGCAATAAGACAAGTGAGTGAGGAGCGCAGTTCGATGACACCACACGACAAGAGCCAGTGACGTATGCTTTCTCAGCAAGATCTCTCCCAATAGAAACAAAAAACTTATTTATTTCGTTAGCTGAGTCCAAAGGGCACATCGAAGGAACTAGGTCATAAGCATGGCTATCAGTTTTATTAGTATAAGTCCCAGCACGGCCGGATCTACCATATGGCTTTTTGGGCTTGAGCCCATTGCCCCGTGGATTCAAGGGGCCCCCAGCTAAGTCAAGTCAAAGTCAAAAATAGACGATAATGCGAAAGAATCCATAATTTTATTAAATTAAACAGATCGTATGGTTTGCAGTCCGCGAATTATGCGATTAATCAAACCCATTCAATTCATTTACTTCAAGACTACGTTCAGATATTGGTACTTCGAACTGATGTGGATGAATATTTAGTCAATGTATGCATCCAATTTAAAACTTATTTGCTTTAGTCGACAGAGTCCTACTCGTCTTGCGTGGACATTTTTACGATTATTTATGAAAGGAAGCTTGTTGACGTATTCCCGAACTGCTATACAATGTTAAAAATATATTTAACCTTACCAATCACAAGCTGTGAAGCCGAGCGCTCCTTTTCCTTTTCCTTATGGCTTAAATAGAGAATAAATACAGAACGACGATGTCAAATTCACGACACTTAACCATTTATCTGTTTTGTCCATAAATGTTGATTTTACTAAGAACCTAGAATGTGTGGAGCACATTAAAAAAATTGCCAAAGGAAAGTGCAGAAAGGTTGCTTTATAATTTGTCAATTTATTTACGGTTGTATAGCACTAAGGCATAATATATTATAATATAAATCAAATATTTACTGCCTCATTTTTTTCTATACTTTGAGTAATTAGGTGGGCTCCTAAGTGTATTAGCCCAGGGCGCCCTAAACTCACGGTCCGGCACTGAGTTCCAAAGCGCTTTATTATAGGTTTCTTATGTAATCTATTTTCAGTTTTTTAAGAGTCTATTTCAGATGTTTTTTTTGTACTATACAAGCATTATTTCATTGTTGGGATCTTTTTTAAGTTTCTGGTGAAGCCTGTCTCGATTTTTAACACATCTCACGACACCAGTAGTCATCCACGGTTTCCTTACCCTCTTACTATTTGAAATAGTATTAGTGTGAGTGGCTTCTTTTGTCTTCTCTAAAGATAATGCCGACACAGAGAATCTTATTACACTTTCGTTATCCATAATATCATGTCAACTTGCGCACTTAATTGTATCGACTAATGTGATGGCCATTATTGTACGATGACCACTCGCAATGCGTGCGCGCACGAGATTTATCCATTAAAAGTTTTTTTTATGGGGGAAATTGAATTTTAAGGAGGTATTCTAGTGTAGAGGAGTGAACTTTAGGAGATTTTAGCAGTGCTGTAGAAAAAAGACAATCAATATTTTTAGTCTCCATTTTTAATGGCTTATTTATTTACATTAAAAAATACCGAAAAAAAATTAAAAAAGTTAAAACTTTTAAAAATGAGCAGCTGATGTAGTGGGGGGGGGGGGTCTCAAAAATTGGCACGTGATCATACCCACGATTCCAACCCTCCTAGCTATCTGAACAAAAAAAAACAAGTTTATTAATCTAAAGTAATGTCGCAATATCTGGACCTACGGAAAAAATTTAAATTTTTTTTTTACAAAATGGCGGCTGCCTGAAAAAAAAACAATTTTTATACGACTTTTTTTACTTTTACGAATTTTTTAATAATAGTAAAAATTGAAATTTGAGGGTGACGGCTGTAGCTAGAGTCGAATTTGAGGTAGGGCAGCATTGGTTACAGGCAGGGCGGAAGTAAAAAAAATATCATTATTGATCTGCCCTCGAAACACGGGCTCCTAAATCAATCACTATGCATATCACTGATCTCTGGGCAGTGATACATATTCAATAGCTACTCGTCAAATAGTCATCCATCCGATTTGGTTTTTTTACTGGCCTCTTCGAGATCTGTGTCCTATATTCAGATTCACCGCAGTCGTCGCTTGATAAAGACTTAGCTTCTTCCAGAATTTGATTATACATTTGATTTGATATTAATTTTATAATTTCATCTTCGACACACTTTATGTTTGTTACGGCGTCTTTAAATCTTGCGCTTCGGGCTGCGCTGTAAAACTGCGTCTGCAGGTTGTAGCGTGGATAAGATTTTTTTGGCCACAACCATGGCCATTCGGAATTCCAGTCAAGCATGACTTTTTTTAATACCGATACTCTTGGCGACGTCATCACCGTTGAATATGCCATTTTTAATTTCTTTCAATGTGTCAAAATCGTTGAATAATTATCACATACAACTTTTGTAACTGCCAAATGTCCAGACTAGCGTTGTCCGAAGAGTCGGCCAATCTTTTTTCCACCATATAAGGCAGCTATTTTGCTATGATGAAAAAATTCATGCATTGGTCAAAAAATAAACGAATGAAAGTCATTTCTGAGATAGTCCTGATGACTATTAAGCGCAAGCAATGGTTATACCAGTGAACGTAAGAAATTTTTCAGGCCAATTTATTTTCTATTTTAGTCGCAACTCCTAAAACTTTCCCACTCATTACACTTACGCCATCGGGTTTGGCCACCATTCTTGCCAATCCAATTTACGTATCTTTTGCTAATGCAATATTATCGCGGTTATTTTTTTCTATCGTCCCATCTTCCAGTAGAGTAAACCATTTCAAGTCAGATTTATTAATATCTTTGACAATGGAACTTCGTACTGCTTGAATTATATGATTTTGAATTTAAGGTGATCGATTGTTGCTTTTTGTGGTATATGAGTGAGAAAAATGCAAATTTGGATCTTTCATACATGTGTATTCAGATAAATTCTAATAATAATCCTTGTTCTTTTTCTTCTTCCAAAATATAATTTCCACGCAAAGCTAATTTTGGCTAACGTTGGCAATTAGAAATTGTATTACTTCAATGATAGACTTCACGTTATATCTATATTTTTCTAATATTTTTAGATATATTAACGTTTCAACACTACTAGATGTGGATATTCTTTATAGTTTATCCTGCCACATCGACATAGCTTGAATATAAGAAATTGATTTTTCATGTTTTGGAAAAAATAGTGGCATTTTTCCAGTTTCTAAATCCTGTGGAACTGCACGAAGTCTATTTGCTTCCATGTGGTAAAAATTATTAGTATAGATAGCAATCGTTCTCGATAGAATACTCCAACCATTTATAATGCTTGAACCAATCGAAAACAAAGGTCCTGTTATGTTCTTTTGGATATGTGTCTAAAGCAACTTGTTTTATTGGTTCTCCGATTTGTGCAATATCAGAAGGAATACCATGCCATGGAATAAGGAGGAGCTATTGTATTTTGTGCTTCCACCTGTTTTGTGCAGTGAGGTTCTTCGTGGTCAATTTGCTCTTCAACTCTTCGTTTTTCCCAAAGAAAGCCCGTATAACCATGAATGTTCAATTTATAGCAATAAAAATAACTAGGCGATGCAGTCGCTAAGCATAAAGCTACGCTAGCACCATATATTAGAACGGAGCGTAATACCTAAAAAAAAGAAAAAAAATCTATGGAGATTTTTGCAAATTTTAAAATTTGGGCTCCGTCACAATCTGGTCCTAAACCTGTTGATTTGATTCCACACAAAAAATATTAAAATCGGTAAAGAACTCTGGAAGTTATGGCGTAACAGACATTTCGCCATTGAAGCTGTTCCATGGGAGCTTCGATCACTTCGTTCGCTCCGCTCCAACAATTGTATCTATTATTGTCTAAATCACTTTACCGTTCACTTTACTTAGTCAAACTACAAACAATCATAATCAGTATGTTTATGTTTAAAAGGGGCTTTCCCGTACCTATGATACGGGGTATCCCCTCTGCATCACAGATATATTAATTAAATAGACCCATTGCTTCATGTGATGGCGCTTCAAAAGCCATCTATATATAGAACAAAGAATTATTATAATATGAAATGAATGTCACAAGTTGTCGTATGTTCGGAAAAGTTTAGATACCTATCGCTACTTTTTTTTTCTCAAACTATGAACAAACAATTTAATTACAATAATTTATCTTACTTTTTAAGGTAGGGCATTGTTATTTCAAGGTAGGGCATTGCCCTACAATGCCCCCCCCCTAGCTACGGCCTTGGAGGGTGAGCATAGTCCCGGACGAAGACAAGTGTATAAAGAAGACTCAAAAAATTTCAAGTAAATCGGTCCAGCCAGAAAAACTTGAGAAATCATGGGTATCAGACATTACAGTCTAATGTCTTTTGTTCAATTAGTTCCGGCCGAGCCAGTTTGGATGCCGCGTCAACAAAATACCTATGTCTCTAAAAATAATTTGAATTTGGGAAAATCCTTTTACAAGCATATTCTTAAATAGTTAAACTTTGAAAATATGGAAAAGAAAAATATAGTTTTTTTTTATTTCTACACTACACTAGCCTACATTAAATGAAAACCTAACTTTGCCCTGTCTTATCGAGCGATTAGTCATAATAAACGGATTTCACTTTATCTTTTAGGATCCAAAATTATATGACTAACATCAATAATAACCTATAAAAAAATACCACAAATAGGCTTCTTTCTATCAAATTATGATTAAATAAATAAGTTTCTATGATGAAAACAAAAAGGTTGTTAGGCTCTGGAATACTGATAAAACCCATTATCATATTAAAAACATTTTTGTTAATATTTTATTTGTCTGAGTTATGGGCAATTTACTTGTAACGACGATCAGGGTAGTTCGCACCTGGAAATCCCGAAAAATACGCTGATAGGTGCAGCGAGTGGGTTAAAATTTATAAAAAGTTCCAAGATAATAATGTCAAAGGAGTTGTTAATTATCTTTATTAATTTTACTTTATCAACCACATATAACATACATATAACAGTGATATATAAAAGTATATTTTCTAAGCAGTTCTTACAATTAGTTAAATACTGATTGTTTTATATTATTCTTACAATACATCAACAATACATTTGTCAATCGCCCGCCGTTGTTTTGTGGCAAAACAGTCTACTGTTAATAGAGTATTTAAAATGACTTTAATAAACAAAATTTCGTAAGAACATTTTTTAAGGAATCAAGAATCGGCCACTGCATTAGTAAGTGGCACTAGACAAACCCGGCACTCTCTAAAGATTATGTTACGCCTCATAAAACACTTCTTTTTTTTTCTTGGTAAACAAAAAAAAATGGATATTTTTTGTCGTGCTTTGACACGTAGGAAACTACAATATTTTTTGATGTATTTTTAATATTATTGTGTAACAAATAAACATACACACAAATTTGTAAGTTCCGCGCAATCACGAGCCGCGTGGTCTAGGAAAAGTGCCGTGACACGCTGGATCGTCGCGTATAGGAAAATGATTCCTGTAAGCGCAACTATAAAGTCTCATAACCTTTTTATTTCCAGAGATATTTTAATGATACTTTCACAATTTTTAATTTATGTTACTTATTTTTTTATGATCAAACAATAATAAAATAATGGAAACTTCTGCATTGTATGTATCTGTAAAGCCCTCATACATCAATATATAAAGTAACTGTACTTTATTCATCGTTTCTATTACTAATAGCACAGTTTTATAATCCATACAGCTGGGAAATGAATACTTTTTATTTATTTGTGTGAAATTTGGTGCGTACCATGCCTCCGGAAAAAAAGTGTGTCTTCGTGGATAATTGACTTTCCTGGAACATTTACATACGACGGAAATGTTTTATACTGTCGTGTTTGCGAGAAAAATATTTCATGCATACCTGAAAGTATTAAAAAGCTTGAAACTGGCGGTTTGGCATTGATTATTATAAACTTAAAGAAAAGTTTAAAAACATACTGTACAATAACCCAGGTTTTCAAAGTTTGTTTCAAATTGATAATTCCATTAATGGGACGGCAGAACTTTTGCTAGAAACTATAAGTGCTAACATAGCACTCAAGTTTAAAATCTGCCCAGTTACCTCAGTGGATGTGGAGCGAACCTTTTTCACTTACAAAAATATTCTAAATGATCGTAGGCACGATCTTACCACTAAAAATTTAGAAAAATTGAAAGATAGCTTACGTTTACAAAAATTTTAAATAATTTTAATGTCATATAATGTTACTGTACCTATTATCGCCTATCAAAAATAATTTACTAATTGTATGCTGATTTTGAAATAGAATGGATACTTACTTTTCTCTTTTCCTAAAATTTATCATTATAAATTCGTGATTCGTGATTTGATTGCGCATATTCTGCCAATTTTCGTGCATATTTCAAGCATTTTCCATGCATATTTGCATGCATATAACAAGCTTTTTATGTTGCATATAATCCGGTCTCTAGTAATGTATAAGTACGTTTTCTACAAATCTCGAATGTTGTGACGCCGCGACGTCATACTGTACGCGTACGCACTACGTTGTTCTAATATACATAACATAGCATGTTATAAGGTAACGGAAGTAACGATACGATAGTAAGGAGTTCTAATTGTTATAGTAACGAATACATACGGGTACGCTTTTTTTCGTTACTTTTACAGCTCTAATCGCAACCGCCGATCGCATTTAATTTGCGTCCTCGAACGCTGACGGCAAATGCGAGGGTTTAAATCGTAAACAAATCAGAATGCCCATGGACAGTATTTTTGTAAGATGATTTGTGTCACAACGATTTTTAAAACAAAAAATCCACTAAAAAGTTTTATCCGTGTTTAAATCGATGCGCCACTTCCGGAACCAGTCGCCTAGGTTATTGATTAAAGTCTGGGGGCCTCAGGAGAATAGCATGAAGGGACGGACCCTTGACATACAGAGCGATATCGTCGGCAAATAGGGACAGTTGTACCCTATTTGCTGTGACGGGAATACCATTGGTGTAGACTATATACAACAGGGGAGCCAGGACAGAGCCCTGAGGCACACTCGCTGTTGTAGTCCGAGAGGTTAAGAGAGTACCTTCGTATCTGAAACAGAAGATACGGCTATGAAGATTTGATCACCGGATCAGACCGAGCCGGACCGGTCTCGCTGACAGATTAACTCTGTTCAGCCTGACAATTAGTCCGGCGTGCCAGACCTTGTCAAAGGCCTTGGCTACATCAAAGAAGACCGCCACAGTCTTGTATTTTCTGGGAAAGAAACCGCTCGAGATATACTCGACTATGCGGTGGATCTGTTGGGGGCAGATTCAAGCGCGACTGACTTTATGCACGTATTCAAAGGTAGAACTTACACTTGCACAAATTCGCTGCGTTTGACGCGCGTGAGTATCGCTTTGGTATCGATACAAGCGCGCGTCGATAGCACGTTTAAAAACCGTGGTTTGCAAAGGCTCTAATTACCAACTCAGGCGACAGCGGTGTCGTCCGACATCAGAAACGTTTCTCAACTGTATGGATTATAAAACTGTGCCAATAGCAATAGTTAAATTGCCAAATAAGTTAACTCGAGTGGTTTAAAAGGAATTTTGAAAATAAAATTCTATATTTTAAAACCTGCTGATTTCATACAGGCAATCTTATATTCTTAATAAGATTACGACGTTAAAATAACTTTCCAAGATGATCTGACATGTACCTTTGTGTTGATTTTTCTTGATGTATGAGGTAGCCTCTGACTATTTTCTGCCTCCTTAGCAACGGTAACTACCTTGAAACCTTATACTTTCTTAATAATAATTTAGGTATCAAAAGAAGATCAGCTCATACGACAAAGAAGAATGGGAGACGATGGTGGAACAGCTATTGATGCGCGGCACTTATCGTAGGCGCATTGTAGATTTTTCTTCACACGCGCGATCGTACCTCATAGATGTTGATTTAGTCAGAGGTAAGACATTGAGAAGTTTTTATAGTTTCACAACGAGTCGCGTTATTTATATTAACGAGTCGAGTTGTTTGTTTGATAAGATTTTAGTACCTGGGCGACCTAGCTTCGCTCATTAATAACAACGGTTGCCTAATAAGTAAACCATGATAGACCTTATATTTAAAAAACCTTTTTTGCGTAAAATTCCCTGTTTACAAAAGAACCAACTATATACAACATCCAAATTGTTAAAGCTGTTTCCGAAATATGATATCCGAAATATATAAAATAAATTTAATACATGAGAAGTCTTTTTTAGTGCCAAATTTCATGCACAGATCATCATTTTTATGCCTTCATCCAGCATTAGTAGCAGAGTAATTGAGAAACAAATAAACATCCATTCTTTCTTCTTCATATTATTAACAAGATTGTACCTACTCTAGCCGATATTATTAACAGGATTGTACTCTAGCCGTCATAATATTTTAATTATCAATTCCATAACGGACATATTAATGTTTTTATGGCATGGTTTACCCAACTCCACTTAGACTGTTTTTCACATGTAATATTTTGCTAGAAGTTCAACAATAACAAAGATTATTGCAAACACAGAAACTTTTAATCATTTAAATAAAACCACATTTAGCTGATAAATTGTGCATTACTTTTTTATATTTAATCATGACGTTTTGACTCCTTTATAGGAGCCCTGATCACATGATGAGTGGTTTTATTTAAATGTGTGATATGCGCGGAAGTGTAAGAGAGAATTACATAACTTACATGCAATCAATTTACCCTTCCTTGACATTTCTGACTTTCAAGTTAAGATATATTGCCGAATACAACTTTTTTGTATGCGATTAATTAGTAATAAGCTACTGCTAACATGCTAATAAGTACCTACCTATATGTTTTATATTAAATTATCAGAAAAACATTACTTTTTATATGAACATTTAAAATAATATATTTATCTGTATTTTTTCAGGTTCATCGTTCCCTAAAGCAAAACCAACGCTTGGCATGCGTAGAGTTGTATGGTTCGCCCTGGTGCGTCTCGTGTTTCTCCCTGGTCTACACCAGTGGTGGGCGCAACAGACTTCTCCAGCATGCGCTAAATTTTTACTGGCATTATGGCTGATGCAGGTTCTCAATATCACCCTGTACTGTACTGCCCCAGCTGATTTGGTTGTGGATGTAAGTTAATAATGCTTTTTACTGCGATGACTTCAAATTAATTTATGATTATATAAGCAGATCCTTATTCTGGGATCTGACACAACTAAGTACTTCTTTTAAATTAAAAAAAACCGGCTACAATTATTTGTTATAATGAAATTATAATGAAAAAATTAATAACTTTTTTACTATTTTTATTATAAGTGTTGATTTTTTAAATTGGTTTTCTGTTAAAGAATTTGACTCAATACATTTACTATACCTTACTACTGGGGTAAATTTAAAAAAGATAACAACATTTACCATTGTTTTGGCTTCTATAATATTTTTCCCTTAAAATACTAGATAACAATTTTAAAATTTTTCGTCATTGTGATAGAAGAGGTATTCAAATGTGATTTTCATAAAGAGATACTGTATTGACCCTTGTAATGTAATCAGTTGATCATAGATTACATTATTGACTTTTTTGCTACTGTTTACTGGATATGACGTTCTTTTAACAATGTATTTTGTTAGTTTGCAAGCATAAAACTAAGTGTAGCATTTAAAACAATACTATATTGACAATATTTTCTTAGATATAAGGTTTGTCTCAAAATCATTGAAATTAAAGCCGTATATTATACAATTTTGAAAAATTGTGTTGATAATACACCATTGCATAGGAAATGACGTTAATTCTTCTTTTTACTTTTATTTTAACCCCCCTTGATAGCAGGGATTTGATTATATCTTTGAAAGTGATAATTTTAATGTAAATTTGTTCTAAAAATATAGTCAAGTCTCTTTGTATTTTTCACCGTATATTTTTTTACGTTTTGGTATTTTCAATGTTAAATGGGCCTCTAATGGTAATGTTTACCATTTTTTATTCCATAGGCGAACTGTTGGCTGGTCCCCTTAGGTCTAATGTTGGTGCTAAGTATCGTCCACTCGCAGATCGTAAGCACGACAGAGATGGAGTTAGCGAGAGTGCGCCCACGATCCACTTACCGGAGGAAACTACCCAGATACTTTAGGTATAATTACTTTTGGTTTTTTTCCCAATGACAATGCCAAATATATGGGACACATGTCATTACGTTCCCTAAGATATAGTTGAGCGACGCGATGGCTGCTCCATGCGCCATGTTTTCATTTTCTACGACTGTAAAATTTTAAAGAATATTTTTGTATTGTGTAAGTAGGTTCATAGATACTTTTTTATGGCTTTACGGCTTCGACCCGCCGCGAGTAGTCGGCAGGGTTCTGTGAGGACTATTCCACTAAAATCCCTGGGGTGCAATACCACTATCTCCATCGAGATCCGGCGGAACCATACCACCTTTGACCCTGCCCGACGTTTGGCTGTTCGGTCCCTTCCCAGGTCGGCCCTATCAGCCCAATTTGGAGGTACATAGGTACCTACTTCTGACACATTTTATTTTCAAAAATTTCATGCAGGCACTCCTTCTAATCTCACGTCCTAGGTACGTGCCAAGTTTGCATTAGGGATAATCCGCCTCTGCCTCCACCTGAGAGAAATTGGATTTTTCTTATAGTAATTTATTTGGATGTAAAAATCTAGCAATTAAAAATATATATAAAAATAATTACAATTTCTTTATTAATTATGATTATATGGTTTAAGGAGAAGCCGTTCTGAATGCGATGGCGGTAGTGGGGGTGGTTCCGCGGAAAGTGGGGCGACGTCAAGTCAAAGCAAAGCCGCTTTTAGCAAGCCGCCTAAATTCCGACGCCGGCAGTCTCGTACCGATATAACTGAAAATAGTTTGAGGTAACAGTACAGATTAAACTACAAGTTGAAATTATAATTAAAGCTATATAGGTTATTTAAGATATATAGAAAAAAACCATATGAATTTGGATAATGATACATATATATGAAATATTTTTAGAAATATATATATATATACAAGGTTATTTTATAAACACCATCCAAATTTTTTCTAGGCATTAGATATCATTTAAACACTTCATTTATGAAAAAAAATTGGTAGGTAAAATTTCCGCAAAAATATTATTTTGTCCGAGCGAATTATTACAACAGCTGGTTACTGGCAAAATAGGCACTTACAGTTGAACGACCGACCGCCCGAAGCGCCTCACCGAGCTGCGCGCGCAAGTTGTAACTACATCGGCGCAATGAAATCAGTCAGCCGCGGGCTTTCCGCGATGTACAATGTTGCGTTCACGCATTTACGTCGCATAATTATCTACCTAACGAAATGTGTTCACACTTGCAATTGAAATCGAGGGCGAAATTGAACGACGGGTTTATGTGAAGAAGGCCCAAAGCCTCGAGAACTAATTATAAATATAATCCGTGCATTTAACGAAGTGACAAAGTGAAAAAACAAGTAATACAATAAAAGACAATGTTCATAAACGTGCAAGACTGTTTAGAGAGAAATTACCTACACTTTAAGGTAAAGTGATTGTTTTCAAACTTCATGTAAGTGTATTTTTTTTGGATTTTTAATTAATTATTTTGTTGGAGTAAAGCAAAATGTGTGCAGGGCGGCTAAGACTTGTGAAATTTTTCACAAAAATATAGAACTATTAATTATACATTTCTTTATCCTATCGTGTAAAATAGACAAAAATAACTTAGGTAGGTAGGTACTAAGGTTTTGGCACTGCATTTGTTTTTGCGATTTTCGAATTGCCTTTGCGATCCCTGTGTTTTTTTAGATTCTGTGGTTAATAAACACCCTTTGCTTTACTCCAACCAATTATTCTACATAAGTTGATTAAATTTAAAAAAATGCGACGTAAGTGCCTAAGGTGTGGTTTACTTTTATGTTCATTTTTTATTTATTAAAAGTGTTATCGATTAATATTGTTATAATCAAAGAACAAATCAACTTATCTCTTCTTCAATTTGACGTTCCTATTTTTTTTCGTTTAAATTTGCAACTTATGAAAATCATTGTAATGTATCAATGAAATACGGGAGGGCGGGGCGGGGGTCGTGTAATCATCTGCTACAACACCGTGCGTAGCGTGACTGTGACAGCAATCGGTAGTTTTCCTCGGATAACTTTGTGTAGGCTTAACTTAATATTTTAGTACTGAGTGATATTAAAAGAAAAAAATCTTGTTTCGTTATTTTCTTCAAAGAATATAATATATAAATTTGGATGGTGTTTATAAAATGACCTTGTATATATATATATATATATATATATATATATATAAATACCCATGACTCGCGTACAAATGTCCTATTCATCAC
This sequence comes from Calamotropha paludella, assembly GCA_927399485.1. Classification (NCBI taxonomy): domain Eukaryota; kingdom Metazoa; phylum Arthropoda; class Insecta; order Lepidoptera; family Crambidae; genus Calamotropha; species Calamotropha paludella. The sequence goes on from OV656812.1 coordinate 14,161,248, forward strand.
ACAAACACCTACCCCTCCGGGATTGGATTCCAGTACCGTCGTTGCAAAAGGCAGGATTGCTATCGTTGCACCAAACGGTCGTTATATTTACTTAAACTTGTAAATAAAAATTCCTAGAGTAACAAGATTTTAAACTTCTCAGTCACAACGACATTGTGCTGGTAATAAAATACAATTAATTATTAATTACTTTCTTAATTTTATTCAAAAATGTAACCCAAACTTCAACGTGATTAGTCATAGAAGTAAAAGGCAACATTTCATCGATTTACGCCAAGCTTTATTACTTTCTTACAAAAAAATATATAAACATATTTGGGTATTACATATACTATTATCAAAATAATAAATATAATTATTTTAATATATTTATCCCAGGAAACGTAAGAAAGAACTGATTAAAGAAACCTTAATGAAGAATCTTGACACACCAATTAAGAATAAGTCCTTAATTAAATTAAAAGCCAAAGATTCTGATGACGAAGACTACATGCCATGGAAGAAACCTGATCTCACTGCACCTATTGTAACTTTTACACCACCGCCCGATGATGCTACCCCTGGTACATCGTATGGCTACAAAGCTAACTTAACTAAGAAACATCTAGAAACATTTAATATTAGACAAAGTCAACAAATCAATGTCGCGAGAGCAATATTCGCTGATGGCGACGACGGGTTCGAAAGCCTTAACGGGTACAACTCTAATGGAAGCGATGGAGAGAATAGAACGAAAGAAATTGATATTGAAGTTACAACCAAAGAATGCGAGGCTGTTACTAGTAGCGGAAAAGAAGAAACGGTAAATATTAGAGATACTCCAAATGTTCCTAAAGAAGAGAATAGTTGTTCGAATGCAGAAATCGATCTGAAGTGTTCAAAACAAGAAGATGATGAGAAATCAGTTGAGCCTGAATCTGATGGCGGTGCTCCGACTATCAGTCCAGGTGCCACTAAACGAGTGGGTGTAAGATTTAGAAGTTCATGGATACAAGATTCCATACGTAAAGAATCTAGTGACGACGAATTTACTACCAACAAAAAGAAACATAAGGTAAAAGACAATTTGTTTTTTAGTAAATCTTATTTATTACTTGTTTTTCATGCGTACATGTGTATCATTTAAAACACTTATTAACTAATTAATTTTTATAACATTAGGTGATAGATGAAACGGATAAGCACTACAAAAAAGGTATTGGTGTTTGGATTCTGTCACACAAGTATTGCCAGTACATAACAACCATTGCTTTATACCATAAATAATCGTTACATTGTCTGTTGAATTTGTTGGTAAACACTATTTGCGATCAATCTGGATACTAAGATAAAAAAAAATCTTAAGTTATTTCAGAAATCGTTACATGACATTTATTACAAAATCCACAACGATAACTATAAAAACAAATTTTAAGCCGGTAATAATGTATAATAATTACAACGTAATCCGACATTCTGTTTGAAAAATCATATTTATCCGATATATTTTTGTAGCTATATTTGTAACTGTAACATGAAGGTCTAAAACGTGATTCAATTCATTGTAGAAACAGTCATAATGGTGTGTCTGATCAACTGTAATATAAATATATTAATTCCAAACAATACTGTGCTGTAGGAGTCTTCTGTAACGCAATACTTTCACAAAATATATTTTTTAATTATGATGATAAGGGTGATACTTCCGATATAAAATGATTTGCCATAGGGAAATTAAAAGATAACACTATACCTAAGTAAAGTGCGTGTGCATTTGGTAATAAATTAGCTTGAAGAACAATTTATAGAGTAGATATGTTATTTATAAAAAGGCGGCGGTTATATTTACAACAAATTCTTCATATACTTTAGTTTTACATCATATATTCATATAATATCATTAATAAATGTATCGACCGAGTATGCTTTATAAATTCCCTTATATTAAATAAAAATAGATTAAAACCAAACAGACATCCTATAAAGTGTATGTGTACATTTATAACCTGAAAATCAGATAAATATTTTTTTATCTTAAAAAGAACGATGAAATCCAATCTTCCATTGCCATAGTCATATGCAGTCCATAATAATGTGTTGTGTTTCTGTAGAAATTAGACAATTACCAGTCGTCGTCGTCCGACGGCGAATGCTCGGCTTCGGCGCCATCAATCGCGCTCCCATCGCACCATACCATGTCAGACTGGGTTGGCCAAACCACTAACAGTAAGCACATCTGTTGTTATATTAACATACATTTATACATCATTATCGATTGCATTGTGAATTACTATTAAGTAAAATCAAATCATAAAGAATAAGTCCTGATGATTAAATAAATTAAAATATTTGCTTAGAACCAAAATGTGCTACAGTTTGTAGCGCAGCATATAGCGTTTATGTTAATTTAACACATTGACCGCCTTGTCAGTCAGTGGAGTATTCCAGTGTCAGTCACCCTTGACTGACAAGGCGATCAATGTGTTAAGATTGTATCATTAGTAAATGTCGTCAGTAAATGTTAAAATTGATAGAAAAAAATAGTTTTTACATTTCTCTTTTTATGTAAACTCATACAGGTAAATGAGCTTATCTTAGATGAATTAATGCGCCCCGATACTTTATTAGTTTGTTTAGATGTGTAAGTGCTAATATTAATATAACAAAACAAATTGTGTGGGAAAGTCGGCCATTCTGCGTACAATCATCTGTAGACAAACATCGCCGGCGATTAGTTGTGTGAAAAATCCGGAGCCCCCTCTATGTATGGAGTAGCGGTGACTCGTTGAATGGAATAAGATGAAAGCTCTTTCGCGCGTTCAGACAATTTATGATAATTTACACAACAAATCCGAGTAAAAACTGAAACCAACAGAATGACCAATAAGAGTTGTTTTTTTTATATGTATCGCGTCCATATTTTAAATTTTCTCGTATAAGAAAACGCGGCAGAAGTGTCATTCCAACTTAGGCAAGCTCTACTGAGTTAAGAGATCCCAGGATTCAAAAATTATTTTAACAGTTAACTTATTGAATTATATTTGTGGAATTTGATCTTAAAATATGAAAATAAAATATTAACTACGTTCTTGATTCAGCAGTAGTGGTCTGACCAGTTATCTACAAACCAGTAGGTAGTGGTAGTAGAGTAGTAACTCTAAAAGGCTACGGTTATCAAATAGGGTCATGTAAAAGTAGACACACAGCAATCACCAGAAGATTTTAACTATCAAGAATAGCTCTTATTATTCATACTATTTAATATCAAATTAAAGCTATATAATAACACAAGAAAACATCTTATTTTAACCAAATTTTGTGATAGGTTGTGAGAGGTGTTCCCATTCAAAATGGAAAAACAGTTAGAATAAAAACGCATTGTTTATATATTGCGATATGTATTGTTACATATCTTAATCAGCATTGAGCTTTAGTAGTGCTACAGTGTGTCTCGTTCGTTCTATGTCATCTACAAAGTAGAGCTGTATCTTAGTAGTGAAGCAATTGGCTGCCGTTACGCCAATGATGATAAAATCTCCATCATAATGAAATTGGTAGTCTATTAAAGTAATATAGTATACTAGTGGTTGCCCACGACTATCTTCTTTCTGTTAATATTGTAAAAAGTAGGAATTTGGCATGTTTTTACAATAATTAATAGCATTATTTCATAATCTGATGATTGTTTGATATTTAACCTTAATGAATAATTATATTATAGATTATTGTTTTGTATAAAAATTGAGTTATTCTAAGGACATAATATCATACTTATCATATATTTATCAGGTGAGGAGAGCAGCTACGGGTCACAGTCTGAAGGGCATTCGGATGTAGAATTCCATTATGCAGCTGACAGTTCATGGGATCCTTTTGCTCTACTAGATCCTACAAGCGATACAGGTAGTATATGTCTATATCACATATAATAAACATATATTATGTTGTACCCGCTGCACTTAACAAAGCTTACTTAAAGTTTCGCACTTTTTACGACAATCAAATGTTAATCTACTTTTAACATTCAGACTTCCATATACTTAATCCTAGGGCAAGTTACTGTTCTACATGAATGTGCTATAAATGATTTGATTTTAACAATTTTATTTTACTTCTTGGTTTATTTAGTTAAATGCACGATGTGGGAGCGTGGTTCGACGCTGCGAGCCGAACTGTCAGCGGTAGATATAAGTTGGTACGTGGTAGCGCGAGCCGAGCGCGCTATGGCAGCTGATGGTTGTTTATGGGCATGCATTGCTATGGCCGCCGCCATCGCACTTTTTGCGCCCATCTCTAGACTTGTTCAGGTAGTATAATACTCCAGCCATCACATCTAGTTTTATAAGAGTATTGTTTATGACGCTTTGTGTAACATGATGACACGTCATTTTTATAGAAAAATACTAGAAAAAATCGTCTCGGCTCGCAAGTAAATGCATAAGTGCATTGGATGTTCGGTCCAATGCTCTCCCAATTGAGATACCGAGCCAGGTGAACACGTGTCGAATGTTTCTTGTACTTTTCTACATTTTACGCTGTAGGCCAGCGTTGTGTCATCAATGAGAGACACATCAAAATATATTTATAAATTAAATTGTACATAATTATAATAATAATTGGGCCTGTGCACACTGCATTTTTTAAAACGCGTTGTCAGACGCGTCGGCGGCGTCGTTTTTATTCCACGGAGCAATTCCATTTCTAATGTGACTAAATTTATGCAGGTATTCAAAGGTAGAACTTTGCACACTTATCAACACTTACTTAAATTGTAAGTCAAGCTGCATTTCACTTGCGTGAGTATCGCATTTGCGCATTTGCATACAAGCACGCGTCGATGGCGCGTTTGGAAAGTTTAATAAGAGCATGCACATTGAGTCTATGTTCGAAATGTTTCTAATTATATGAGTTGATAAAAAAAAACTTTGCGCTGCTCTCTGCAGCTGATGCTACGACATTCGCGTAAGAAAAGTGACTTTTGAAAGAGTTATCGAGCTGTAATGCTTTGAATATTTCATAAAAGTTTATATTTTATAATATAGACCATCATTTTAATCTTTCCTTTTTAGGTGGCAGTAGACCAAGAAACCAGAACGGAAGAAGAACTCCAGGCAATGTCACCGATTACTTACATCCCTTCCTTAGTAATCAGCTATAGCCAAGGGTCAATATATTGTTTATTTAATGGTGCACTTGGTGATAATTTCTGGTAAGTTTTCTGTTGCAAGCGAGTTTATCGAATAATCAAAGTTCAATTTAACTAAATATGTATTAAAAAGATGCACACAGTACGAATATAACGCTGGTTCAAATTTAGTAGTAACTGCTTTCCCGTACTATAATTCACATAAGGGTGGTCACCTTCGATATAATTGTGTGCGACAGATAGAAATACATACGTATCACTCGATGTCATAACGTACTACTGATCACTTGTTAGCGTCATTAATTTCGCTCGCCTTACTGTATTTATTTAAACTTTATTACACACATAAACAATGATTTTAATTTTTTTATTTGCATTCGCAATGCCACATTTCTATAAGATATAAAATGACGCGTCTGCCAACGTCTCGGTAGCTCAGCGGTCAGAGCACTCACCCTGATAGCGAAAGGTCGTGGGTTCGAATCCTACCTGAGGTCTCGGAGGCGTAGTCGGTTTTTACATGCATATTTTATATCTTATACACATAAACAATATATAAATGGCGGACTCAATACCAATAAGTATTCTATATACTGATAGAGAATATAACAATAATATTGGTATTGAGTCCGCCTGAAGAGTATTTACACTAGATTAAACGAGTTTCGAATGACCGAAGTATAGTTTCATTAAAGTAATTACATCACGAAAGCCTTAAAATGTAGTGTTATGGTATTTTTTGTTACAGGGAGATATCAACAAATATACTATCTTGCGGGCTACGCTTCGCACTGAGTGGTCTTGTGTTTTTCCTTCTGGCAGTGGCAGAACGCGCGTTCAAACAGCGATTTTTATACGCCAAGCTATTCTCACACCTCACATCAGCTCGTCGTGCTAGGAAATCCGAACTGCCACACTTTAGGCTGAATACCGTCAGAAATATAAAGACTTGGCTGTCTACGCGATCTTATTTACGGGTATGTAAGATTATCGTCTTTTTCTCGGATAAGTCACTGATTTTAACTTTATCCGTTTACTAAATTGGGCTAAGTGTTAAATACACTCGATAAATCGATAAAAGCTTTAGATTCAATATTTTAACGTAGTTGATAAATGTATGTAATTTTATTTTTTTGCATTCGCAATGCCATATTTTATATAAAATATAAAATACTTTCCTATAAAATATAATCTTAAAATTTTAATTGGCAATCCCTTATAGATTTTTTTATAATAATTTGGAAAGAGGTCTGGAGGGTTATGTCAGATTTGATTCCTTTCTTGTAGATTGATGTCACAAAATCTGATTTCCATGCTAATAGAACACAACATTATAATATAAACTTGATAACCAAATCATAATCAAATGAACTCGTAAACCGCCATTTTAAAATAAACTCAAACATTCGTATTCGTTATTTGACTGTTATTTAAATACTTTATTTCTCAATCCCTACAGCGTCGCGGTCCGCAGCGCTCCGTAGATGTGATAGTGTCTGCAGCGTTCATGCTGACGCTTACATTGCTTGCGTGTGTAAGCGCACAGTTGCTTAGGGTGAGTAAAGTTGTAATGGCAAATTCAATGACGATCTTTTGGGGGAACAGCAGCGATCCTGCCTTTCACACCGAAGCTCCTGAGTTCGAGTCCCGAAAGGGGCAAATCGTCCCTTAGCTAACAACAACGCGTAAGTCATATTACCGACTCCATCTAAAAGCATTGAAATGTGTAATGGACTAAGGGTCTCCCCACATTTATCGACGCGGAATCGGCTTAAGCCGAGGTGTTACAAATACCATTCGCAGCCGAGCCGATGCGAATGGTATTTGTAACACCCTTACTTCGAAGACATAAAGGCTTTTTTGACCGGTGTTAGTCGATTCCGCGTCGATAAATGTGGGAAAACCCTTAAGTGGTGTTGTAAGCTAAGGGACGAAATGTTTGTGTGATGAATATAAGCATTTATACTTGAGCCATGAGTGTTTATTTTCTATTCCTACCGCTAAGAGGCATAGAAGACCTGAACACAATATTTGCAGTGCTTCTTAAAGATTGATATTCTAAAGATGAATATAGAGATCCTTGGAACAGGCCTGTACCCAGTAATGGGCGTCGTAAAACCGATGTGGATGGGAAATATTACAACGACGTAAACCTGTACATTAATCAATTAATGCAAATCTATTTATAATAACTTGTATTATCCATAAACATTAATGTAAGTGTGAAAAAGTATGAAATAAAAGATGAATACATTATAGATGCTATTATAATGAGGAAAAATCAAGTCGCCTAAACAAGACCATACCAAATCTGCAACAGAGTCAATCATTTACTGTTATTAAAACCTTTTCCTAAGCAAATTAATAATTCAACGTTAAAATAGTGTTTGCATTATTTTAACAACACAATTGTTATGCACACTAATATACCATTATTCGACACGTCTATTAGATAGATGCACAGATTAAACAAATCACTATGTTAACAGCATGAAGACTTTGAACACTGTTTCGGACTCTTAGGATTTGTGTTTTCACCATGTGAAACGGCTTCTGAAAACGAATCAATACGTTAGGAAATCTTCTTGCAGGTTTTAAATCAATTTACCTTAGCCACTGCGGCAGATTTTTTCGGTGCCTTTCTGCCAAACACTTACGCGCGATGTGATAGAAATGAAGTACCATTAACCTTATCTGTTACTTAGGACTCAATAACACTCGAACGGGGTTGGCTGATCGAAGCGATGCTCTGGAGTATATGTCTTGGCATTTATCTCCTCCGACTGCTCACTTTGGGTAGCAACGTCAATCGGAAGTACCGAGGTTGCCTTTCCGCCATATTAACGGAACAAATTAACCTCCACCTCGCAATAGAGCAGCGTCCAGAAAGCAAAGAACAACTAACTGTAGCCAACAACGTGCTCAAACTGGCGGCTGATCTCCTCAAGGTCAGTGTAACTTTTAATATTATGAATATCGATACCCAGACCACATTATTATACAGTTATATAAGGTTTACTTTTTTTTTTATTTTATAACAAAGTAGCGCAGAAGTGTGAGAAATGGATAGGTTATTAATGAATTGCCAATATTTTCTCTAGATGCTATTATTTGAAAAGATAAATTAGTCCTTTAAACTAGTAATTTGTTAAATATGTTTATATACAGACAATATCACACCCTTCTGCAATAAATGTTATCGTTCTCAATTGATGTTAATCCCCAAATCTCGGTATCGGCAATCGGGTCCGCGGCATCCAGAATCTAGGAATAAAATTGTCTAATTAATATGAAAAGTCACAGAGTTATATATATAAACTCATTTGCAAAAAAAACGGGCACCTAGGCAATGAACCATTTTAAATGTTAATATTGCTTTGTTTGATAATTATAAGTAGTTTTATCCTCACAATTTGGTAAATTAATAAGAAAATAATCGTTTTCATCAGCATTTCATAAAATTTTGATACAATTTATGGGAAATAATGCTAAACCTCACTAGTAGTGTATGTTCGCTAGTAGTGCATATGCTCATGAAGTAAAAATAAAAAAGTTTTTTTTGTTTGTTTTTCTTTAATAAAGTAAAAGCAGATAAATGTTTAGTATAGAGTGTGACCCCCTCTAGCTAAAATCACAACTTGAATTCGTCTGGGAATGCTAGCGAGTATATCCCGGATACTTGCTTGCGGAATACGTTCCCACTCCGCAGTAATCACTTTCTTCAGCTCTCTGATGGTCTGCGGAGCCGGTTGTACTGATCTCACACGCCGTTTCAGAACGTCCCAGACATGCTCTATGGGATTCAGGTCAGGACTTCGAGCTGACCAATCCAAACGACGAATGCCGACCTCTTGCACATACGCTTTAACATCGCGAGATCGGTGGGCGCGAGCATTGTTGTCCATAAAAATCGAGTCTTCACCTAGAGCGGATAATGCGGGTTGTGCATGAGGAATTAGAACTTCCGTTATGTATCGATGCCCAGTCAGTGAGCCGTTTTCAATGAAGACTAACTCTGTACGATCCATTGAATTTATTCCTGCCCAAAACATAACAGAGCCCCCACCATAAGGTGTGATTTCTTCGAAACATGCCTCTGCAAAGCATTCTCCTTGTCTTCTTAGCACTCGCCGACGTCGATCTTCACCGAACAGAGATATCCTGGCTTCATCAGAGAACAAAACCCTATTCCAATCTTCTTGAGTCCATGATTCACATTTTCTAGCGAACCTAAGCCTGCGAACTCGGTGCTCACGGAGTAATTTTGGGCCGTGGGCCGGGCGGTGACTGCGTATATTGGCAGCGAGAAGCCTCTTCCTGACCGTCCATAGACTAATATGCACATTTCTTACTTCTTGGAGGTTGTTCTTAAGATCCACATTCGAAGATTTGCGATTTCTCAATGCGCGACTCACAAGAAAACGATCATCCTGTGGTTGGGTACATGGTTTTCTTCCATAACCAGGCCTTCTCTCGACGGAACCAGTCTCCTGTTATCGCTGCCAGGTCCTTTGGACCGTCGAGCGACTAACATTTAGCCTCCTAGCCACGAAGCATTGGCTGAAACCCTCTTCAAGAGCGCGATAATTTTGGTAGCTTTTACCACTTTATCTACCATTTTTCATACAGCCAAAAAGCAATAAATAAAGCTTTGACAGTCAAGGATATGAAATTAATCGATGAAAATTGAATAAAAGATATAAAAGTCGATGTTAACTTCTGGAACTTCGCGCCAAAAATGTAGGATAAAAAGGGGTTTTCTGTAAAAATGAGCACCAAATGAAAATTTGAATTTAGAACGTACTTTTTTAAATACCACGGCATTTTTAAAACCGGCCAGTAACGTGTACAAACGGTTGAAACCCTTTTTGTATTGTATCTTTTTAAAGATGAATGAAAACCAAAACCGCCCGTTTTTTTTGCAAATGAGTGTATATACTAGATGACTCTGTCAGTCGAGGCAAATCCAGCTAAATGCAAAAAATCGGTTGAGTAGTTTTGGAGTTCACCGCGGTCAAACACTGTGACAGAGAATTCAAACATATATGTATGTGTATATGTATATATATATATATATATATATATATATATAAACAGATGTATAATTTAATAGTTTCTTATTTATAAAAACGTATCTGTTTTTTGTATTTGCATTCGGTCACTCAACATGCTTTAAATTAAAATTAGTGCATATTTATTTAAATAATCTATCACACTATTAACATTGAATAGTAAGTATAATAAATTTAAAGGGTATGTTGTAGTCTAATATGCATTGGTTTAAATTCTCAAGTGACGCCTGATTCTATCAAATATTATGATTACAGATGTATGTAAGGCAGTTATGTAGGAGAAGAAATAAACTTCTAAGTATATTTAGATACAAACAAGTGGTAATAGCTACTGTGACATACTATGGATCAGGGATGTTGCGAATATTCGCATCCGCATCCGCATATGCGAAACTTCCGCATCGATTTAGACATCCGCATCTGCATCCGCATCCGCATAAATCGATGCGGAGCTGATGCGGATGCGGATGCGACAAGAAAGAAAGAGGAGGGGCCGGCGAGTGGCACTTGTCGACCGAGTAAAAGATTGAAATGATGCGTGGGTACCACTGAAAATGTTTAGAACTGACCTTGACTTGAGTTAGAAACATTGCTAATGAAAACTTTTTCGAATTTCAATTTAAAAACTCTTTGGTAATCTAATGTAGTGTATTGCATTCATTTGTCATTTGTTTTTGTGAATTGGCGGCAAATCTAACACTCTTGTTACAAGTGAAAATTAACCTAACGCGAGAAAACTTTCGTTCAATAATTTATTATGACTTTCGTTATGGGCTAACTCAATAACAAAGCTATGATAGGCTGCGAATAGCATTTTTTAATGAAGCCCCATCTCGTGCCACTATTTACAATTGGTTTAACGAGTTTAAGCGTGGACGTATCAATCTCAATGATGATCCGCGTGAAGGACGTCCTTTAACAGCGACTACTGAAGATAACATCAGTACTGTGCGACGCATGATAGAGGATGATAAGAGAGTGACCTATCAGCAGATACGGGCAAGCCTAGGCATTGGTATGAGTCAAGTTCAAAAAATATTACACGAACATTTAGGCGTCAAGAAGCTTTGTACCATATGGATTCCCCATACTTTAACCGACGGCCAGAAACACCTTCGCTTGGTTCATAAGTTCAACGGCGGTGACTCAATTGCTGTATTTGACATCGTAACCAAAAGACAATCAGCTCAGTGGGTGTTTCCTTTCGAGGATCGGCCAACTAAGGTAAAGAAAGGTAGAAGTCAAGGAAAAAAGATGATTGCCTCATTCTTTCGTCGGAAGGGTCATTTCGCGACAGTTGTGTTAGAAGATGGAAGGACAGTTACTGCAGACTGGTATGTCAATCGCTGTTTGCCAGTTGTTTTAGAAAAAAATCGACAGCAGCCAGCGCCCTCGAAGCAGGATCCTCCTTCACCACGACAATGCTTTAGCGCACTCCGCAGAACGGACTGTTGAATATTTGACTATGGCAGGTGTCGAGATAATGAGTCATCCACCATACAGTCCTGACCTGGCGCCCTGCGAATTTTATTTATTCCCAAGAACTAAACATAAAATTCGAGTTATTCGCTTTACGAGCCCTGAAGATGCGGTGAAAGCGTACGTAAATGCTAAAGAAAAGACCCCTATGGACGAATGGGCCCACTGCTTTTCTCAGTGGTTCCCTCGAATGCGACGATGTGTAGAGAGGAACGGAGATTACTTCGAAAAACAATAAAAGTATTGGCAACTTCCTTCATTAAGCCGTTTTTATTTTTCTAAACATTTTCCGTGTTACCTAAATATATTGAAGATTAACAGAAACACGAAAGACATCGTGGCTTCTCGAACAATATCTCTAAGTACCGGAAGAGCGAAGAAAATGAGAATGACAGATTTCATGGAAACAGAACGGAACGACTAGAGACCTCAGGTTACAGGTTACACTGTTTAATAAGTGATCTTACCATGATGCTCGATTCATAAAGTGATGTTGAGGAGAGTCAGGAAACACCAGAAATTGTAAGCCCTGACACAATTCACAAGAAGGAGTTACTTACTTTTCTTAATAAAAAAAATAAAATTAAAAAGAGTCCGCTTAAATGTTGGAGTGTTAATTAAAGTGAAACAGACTGGAGTCCGAAAAGGCGGCCATTCTACTTTTCATGAAATATAATGCTCCAATATTTTAAATTCATTACTAAAACAATTAATCAATAATAGTAATTCACTCATTACTTTATTATTAAACTAGCTGACCCGGTCACACGTTGCCGTGGCTCAGTTATTATAATTTGTTTTTATTAAAAATCAGCAATAGCCCGCTCGCGCGTTCTGAACCCGCGCAATAGGCAGCCTTTGTGATATTGTTTCATTGGTGGGAGAAGTGGTGGGAGGCGCCCGACGTGACGGCACAGTGTTGGCATGTGCGTGAGTTGCGGGCGGTACTGGACCGTACTTGGACATGGCAATATTACTTTATTTTTCTATTTTTTTTTTTTTAATAAAAGTAGCCTAACTTACTTCCTTATTACATCAGCTACCTGCCAATAAAAGTCCCGTCAAAACCAGCTATTTTAGAGTTTAGCCCGAACAAACAGACAGACAAAAATTGTAAAACATGTTATTTTGGTGTATGTACCGTATATATATCCATATGCATGTAGTAAAAAACGGTTATTTCAATATTAAAAATCGACACTCCAATTTTATTTATATGTATAGATAAAGAAAGGATAAATATTACTGCTTTTTACCCATCGAGCACATACCCCAATAGAGTGGTAATATTGGGCTGCCGCCTCCGCAACTGATTAGTGATTTGTCACTTATAAATATTAACGCTCGCTCCCACTCAAACAGTACAAAACCAGTATTGGATCTGTGCGGACGTGTCTGCTTATTCCGAAATTAATTTCAATTAAATAGTTTCATAATGGCGTGTCGTTCTATTCGGTGGTGTGGAAAAAAGAGCAGAACTTCAAATTATAAAACTGACGGAATAACCTTTCATCGGAAAGTTATAGTTAAAAATTTCTTTTTATAAAAAATTGTCAGGGCTCAAGTTAAACTGGACAATCAAAGTGAAATGGTTGACGCACGTGTTCAGGTGTCTATGCGTCCTGCTTCCACATAACGTAATTTCTCATTACGCCATCTCTTTCTAGTCTACGCTCTCAACACTAGTGTTGCATTCAAAGGATCAAGGGGTGTATCGATAAATAACATTATTGTAGTTTATTACATATTTTTTTCAAACATAAAAGTAATTTTGAAATTATAATATTTGCATTAATGATCTAATTGATAGTGTTGTGCATTATTGATTATGTAAGTCTTAATAGTCCAGGAGCCGGTAACACTGAAAGTCCCGTCATAGCGGAATCAAAAAAATTTTATTTAAATAAATAGTACTTAAGTATAGGAATAAATTAAGCTTGGTATGCGTGGATTCCTATTGCCGAAACAATGTTAAAAAAAATATTGAAAAAAAAAATGAAAAAATGTTTTACCGTCATCACGGATATATTTTTTTTAATGTATTCGATAGTAAATTTTATTGGCTATTAGACAAAATCACGCAAACCACTTTTTTTCTGCTGGAATGGTCTGGCCTATTTGAAGTGTGTGATGAGGGCTAAAATTTCTCCATCATGCCGGAAACATTTATTTATTTATTTTTAAGTAATTTTTAAATATATCTCGGTATGCGCGCTCAAAAACTGCCGGAAAAATCCCGCATACAATTTTGAAGTGCATAAACTATATTAGCATCTACTCCAAAATGTACGATGTTCAATAAATTTATTTTGGAGTAAATGCTTTTTGTGGAATAAGATGTCTTTTTCTCTGCATAGATTTAAAAGAATATGAGGATTAATATGATTCAAGGAATTGTAGGGGAATCTTTATTTTACATAATGAAAACAATAAAATAACATTGAAATAATTGACAGGAGTTTATTCTCAAAATTAGTATATTTATTGATAATCATCGAAATCAATTTCTTCTATATCACAACGGTTTTCATTTTCTGATTCTTCACTTTCTTCCTTATTTAATTGGCCACTAAGAATTTCTTCAACTTTTGAAGGTGCTGTTGGGCCTTTATACCACAATGGTCCCAACTTATTTTCTTGATTCAGTTGCAATCCACATTTAGTTGGTTCAAATAAAATACAAATTGGCTCAGTGGCCAACCAATTTTAGCCCTCATCACACACTTCAAATAGGTATGCCAGACCCTTCCGGCAGAAAAAAGTGGTATTCGTGATTTTTTTCTAAAAGCCAATAAAATTTGCTATCAAATACATTAAAAAAAATTAATATCCGCGATGACGGTAAAACATATTTTCATTTTTTATAAATATTTTTTTAACATTGTTTCGGCAATAGGAATCCACGCATACCGTCCTTAATTTATTCCTATACTTATGTACTATTTATTTAATTTTTTTTTTTGATTCCGCTATGACGGGAGTTTCAGTGGAACCGGCTCCCCGCCTATGATCGATTATACCGATATATTAGGTATATAGCGTATTTGAAATAAACGGTTGAACGGTTTTTATACTTTTTTGAATAAATGGTTTTTAACAAAGATTTTTTTTTTGAAATTGCTTTTTTTAGCAATAAAAAGACATGATGAAAAACAATCAGTCAGAAGAATTTATACGAAGCTAATTCATTTTAAAAATCAGTAAACCAATAAATGGTTAATTGATCATTTAATTTTTACTTTTAATACAACTAATTAAATGTAATTTGGTAATTGGTTTGGTTCTTGTTGAGGTGCAATTCAGCGGTTAATATCTTCTTATTTGATCACTAGCAGCATTTATAGGCATTTATTTTCATAAGAGAACACGTATGTATTATTCACTATTGCTATAATTACTGATGTATTGGCTATCGATATCGATGAACCTTAGATACTTGGACACTACCACATCTCTAGAGTAATAGTTGACCTTAGGATAGCCAATCGGAGCGCAGTTAGAGCAGTGTGAATAGCGGCGAATTAGCGGAATTGTTTTCAAACAAAATGATTGACATTTCTACTCTATTGGGGTATGTGCTCGATGTTTTTACCCTACCAAACCAACACTTAAGTTTTTTGTACAGTTCCGCATCCGCATCCGCTTCCGCGGATGTGAGCCTCCTAAAATCCGCATCCGCATCCGCGGATGTGAAAAAAATTACATCCGCAACATCCCTACTATGGATTTAAATTAATTACATGTAGATTATTTGATTATTAAAATATACGTTATTTCACATTGATACCTGTAAGTTAAAACCGTTATAAAAGTCTTCAAAACTACACTGAAAAGTATCGCTATTAATAAATAGCTGACTCGGCCACGCATTGCTATGGTAATGTTAATTGCTGGTATAACCCGGCCACGCGTTGCTGGTATGGCAACAAACCCACAAAGTTCTTCTTTTATATAGTAGAGACTAGTCTGGCCATAAAAACTGTCACAAAAAAAGTTTTTTGCTAAGATATTTCTATTAAATGACGGAAAATAAGAAAAAATTGCCTAGCAACTGAACAAAAGTAAAAAAGTACCTAAGTAAAGTAAACCTTTAAAAACCTTTTTTTTGTAAAATTGCAGATTTACAAGAATCTTAAAAGCAAAACCTTATCTAAATATAGAATTTCATCCAAAACATTAGAGTCGACTATGAGTTACGCAAAAAAATATATTAACGAGAAAAAAAGATTCATCTGTTTCCATTCGTTTTCCGTCTCCTGTAAATTCGAAATAGTAGGCACCTTTCTATTGGCTATTAAAATAATGTCAAAGCAGTTTAATACTTACTTCTAAATTGCAATAATGATGTTAATAAAATGTATTTTTTTGTTTCAGGAACTAGATTCGCCGTTTAAAATATCAGGAATATGTGCCAATCATTATTTATATACAATAACTAAGGTAGTCATTCTTTCTGCCCTCTCAGGGGTCCTCTCGGAGATGTTAGGCTTTAAATTAAAACTTCACAAGATTAAAATCAAATAGAGGTTTCGTTCCTTGAAATAAGATTACTCTAGGCCAGATTTTTTTCGTAGGAATTATAATAGCTAATTTCTGATTAGATGCACGTTACTTGACAATATATTGTTACAAATCAGTCACAAACAAATATTATTATTAATATGTATAATACTTTAGGACTATCACTTTAAATGTAATAATAGGGGTTAAAGTATGAAATTGCCGTTTTATTGCAATAGGTTCTTTGAATTGACATAGAATCTTCATGGTTTGAGGTTTTCGAATGAAACTTTTTTTAAATGGTTTCTATGATGTTCTTTTTTTAAAAAATGTAAAACATTTGAATATCGACTTTCAATTGTTTTTGTTATTCAATTTAGACAAGAAAGATGGATACTGCGAAAATTCGAGTTATTTTTGAATACGAGTTCCGACGCGGAACTAACGCGGCAGAAACAGCCCGCAATATCAATGCTGCGTTTGGAGAGGGGTCTACTAATGAACGCACCGTGCGATTTTGGTTTAAACGCTTTCGTGATGGAAATTTCGACTTAAAGAACGAGCCACGAGGAAGACCGCCCACACAGGTAAATAACGATGAATTAAGAGAGATAGTGGAAGCCGATCCTAGTCAAAGTACCCAGGAATTAGCGGCATGGTTTAACGTTACCTTACCCACAATATTGACTCACTTGCGTCAAATCAATAAAATAAAAAAATACGAAAAATGGGTGCCTCATGATTTGACTGATCTGCAGAAAGAAACGCGTGTTGAAACTTGTGTTGCCTTGTTGAACCGGTACAGAAATGAAGGAATATTGGATCGAATTGTAACATGTGATGAAAAGTGGATTCTTTATGATAACCGGAAAAGAAAAATGCAATGGCTGACCCCAGGTCAAATGCCACAACAGTGTCCTAAAGCAAAACTTACCAATAAAAAGGTAATGGTAACTGTTTGGTGGTCTCAGCATGGTGTTATTCACTATAGTTTTCTCCGATCTGGTCAAGCAATAACGGCAGATGTCTATTGTGCCGAACTCCGAACCATGTTGACAAAACTAGCAGTAAAACAGCCCCGACTCATGAATCGATCTTCACCATTATTGCTCCACGACAACGCGAGACCTCACACAGCACGAGAAACCATTTTGACCCTTCAGGAACTGCAGTTAGAAACCATTCGTCATCCTCCGTATTCACCAGACCTTGCTCCAACGGACTACCATTTTTTTCGTGATTTGGACAATTATCTACGTGACAAGAAGTTTTCTTCCCAGGAGGCAGTACAAAATGCTTTCACACAGTTTGTGCAGTCTAGATCGTCGGAATTCTATCGCAAAGGCATTAATGACCTTCCCATTAGATGGCAGCAATGTATAGATAATAATGGCAACTATTTTGATTAAATAAATTTGTTAAAAATTTAAAAAATAAACAATATAGATTTTCAGTACAAATCGGCAATTTCATACTTTAACCCCTAATATTAACGATTAGGAATGAATGGTGCAAAAAGTGTTGCTTAAATTTAAATTAACGGTTTATAGTAAAAGACTCGTAATAAAATTAACGTAGTCTTGCAAAATCATAATGATGATATTATATATTGTTTCTTATTATTATGGTCTCAAAACAATAATTTAGAACTTATTTCCGATATATCCTCAGACAGACTTGTTTCTGATGGCTTCTTCATATTTCTTTATCTAATCTCTCACTGTTTTTTAACACCTTATCTTCATAATTGAAACTATATGTATCGATACAGTAAGCTTTATTAATCTGTGGACAATGAAGAATTGGAGACTAGTGAATAAAAACAAAAATGACTAAGAACCATTTAAATATATTACAATGAAACTGTTTGATGTTATAATTGCACTTTCTGAAATAATATTGTATTATGCGACGGTGCAGACTTCATTTGAACTATACAACGCGGCTCGTACGATTTTCCACGGTGGTGTAATTTAACGAATACACGCAAGCTACAAAATGCGGCGAGTGTTCACGTCTCGTCACACAATCGAAATTCGAGTTATAAATCCATTTCAATTTTTATGCAATAAGCATAGCGATAACAGAGAAAACGACGAACCAGACGTAGATTGCATTGGCTTCATCATTACATCGAGAAAATATATATTGTACATTATTTGTTACTGCCCGAGTTATGAGAAAATAATTCTGCATTTTACCGAATGACTAAGTTTTTGAACCATTTATACAAATATAAAAGAGTGTAATAGTAAGTAGTACTTAATTCTGTCGCGCGAGCTTCTTTACGAACGCATAACAATAGATAACGCGACGCCGCTCCTTGGCAGTTTAGTTGTTTCTACAGAGGGCCTACCATCATCTTTTAGCGCGATTCAAGTTCGATTGTCAAAGTGAGACACCGCTATACGCGGTCTATAGTGGCATCACTTTTTAACAGCTAAGACGTGATGGTAGGGCCTCAGGAGGCAAGCAAAATTCAAATGACAGTAGCGTGCGTATGACGTACGTATTATACTTACGTAAGCATTTTTCATGTAAAAAGCTCATCAGTTTTAAGTCCAGTGGACTTTAATATCAATTAAGAAAAAATACATACTGCGGTAGGTAGATGTGCTATTGTACGTACTAAGGAACTTTACTGAAGCACAAAATACAACTACACCTCTATATAAGAAACAAACAAATGTACATATAACTAGGAGCCAGGAAACTATTCTGCGATTACGCGGTTTGTACTGGGACTATAAAACTGTATAATTTAGTTCAAAACTAATAAGCTGGTGAATCTATTGATCCCCGTGTGATTATTTAACCTTGTCGAGATAGTCCCAATACTATTAAATTAATGAGTAAGCATTATAATCCTGATTCTAAGATTATTTTAAACTCGGACTATAGAATTAATCAAGTCTTATAAAATAAAATTGGAGTACATGATTTCTGCACTGTGCCAGTTTTTTTTTAATCGACATACTCTATTTTATCTGATACAAATCACTAATTTATAAAAACGTAAGGATTTAGAGAAATTGTGGAAGTTGTTTATTTTAAATTGATATTTTTAGGGTAATAGTTCTGATCTCATTTTCATTTTAATTCAAAGTACTGAACTATCTACTTAGCTATCCGTTATTTTTAAAATAAATTATACTTCTGATACCAATGTTGTTTTATTTCCAAGCGTATTTGGTTTTATTTTAGTAAATAATACATGCATGCATTAACGAAAGGAATATATGTACATATATCACTCGATACTCGATAGTCTAAGCCTCGATCTCTGCTGCGTGCAAAACAAGTCGCATCGTGCGATTTGCTCGGCGCACGCAGCGCCTTCGTTTCTTTTTTGATTGATATGTTGTCCCAAATTAGTTCTATATAGCATCAGATTATATATCATAGTATTGATAATTTAACATGGTAATTATTAAATAAAACTGTCACAGAATGTACTAGTGCATTATAATTGCATGAACTTTGTCGGATATTACGGGACAAGTATACGTTGCGTTTTATTCGTTTTATTATGCGTCACTCGACCCCCTTTATTGCCGTACCCCTGCGCCCCTGTACCACGCGGGCGAAGACTAATTTTTTTATAATCAAGGAGTGTAATTTCAACTTCGTGTAATTTCAACTTCGTGTAATTTTGTGTTGATATGAGATATACATGTGTAACAATATTTCAAATAGAATTGAATTAAACTACATATATTCTAACATTATGGTTTATTAAAATAACAAAAATAGCACTATTTCCTCTATATAATTCATATACATGCATTTTACGATAATATTATGTTGTCTTCTAACCATTTATACATCTCGTGTCGTGATACATACATAGAATTAAAAAGCTTAAGTGTCACTAACATGCTATAATTATTATATCATACCAATTGTAAAGGAGATACATCTCTTTACTGCTTAAATTAGCACTAATTTAAGTAGTGAGTCGCTATTCACTACTCATCAAAAATTTGTATATCTACACGTACAGACAAAGGAAACGTTTTTAATTTCAACGTCTTTTTATTATCTTAAATTTTAAACCCCTTAAATTAACTAAAAATACCTTATTTACAATAATTTGTGGCAGCAATATTCTCAAATATTGTAGATCGAGCGAATAAACCACAGAGCAAATTATGAATTTCAGCTTTTTAAATGTCATAACATTTTTGGTTACATATCCTCGAAACTCAAATATCATAATTTCGTTTATGATATTACTACAAAATGTGAAAATTTCAAATCATTTTTATTAATCAGTCATTGCGTTAGACCTTTAATTAGTAATAAATAATTAAGACATTTTCTTGCACTTTTTTGAAATGACATTAGTTACTAGTGGAGTAACATATTAAATAAACGCATAAAAGTAAAAAGATTCGCATCTCGAAATCGGACATTTTGTCTCAGTTGACCAGCCATTGACTTTAAATTGGTTTTAGCTTCATTAAAAAGTGGTTTTAGCTTCAATCATCATTCGCTATCTATAATATCCAATATCACATAATATCAAAATGACACACCAAACAATTAATATCACACCAACTTTAATAAAACTTCAGTTTCTAAAACAAATATTATATTTCTAGCAGAATTAAAAAAGTGAATTTTCACTTAAGAAGCAGTTCAGAGAAAGGGAAGGGTAAATTAAATTTTATTGATATCTAAAATGAGATAAAGATTATACGACGAGTTTACCTAGGATTATCATTAATTTAAGAGTTAGGTAAATGGTGTCTCATTCTCGGCGGCGCTCCCGGGAACCTGAGCGATGCGAACGGCTGCGGCGAGCATCGCGATCTCGATCACGATCGCGACCGCGAGACCGCTCGCGAGAACCGTCGCGTCTGCTGCGGCTACGCGACCGGCTGCGCCTGAGTAAGAAACACCGCGCCGTGTTATATATTTAAAAAAAAAACTATTAGTCATATAAGACAGCTATAATCCTTAAGCGAAACAACCGTTTATTAAAATTCGGCTCGGACGATACGGTCCCTCAGTCGTTACAATTGCTTATATGTTACGGAGATTAGCCGAAACCAACGGACATGATTTTCTTCAATTTTGAAGTATAACTTCTTTACGCATGCTTGACTTGGGGATTAAGCTGGTGAATGGCTCTCGTCACCCACGAAAAGTGTAATCGGCTGAGGCGAACGGAAGTTGAGAGAGAGATATGTTAGTTAACCGATTCGTTGCTGATGGCACATGCGTGCCATCACTTTCTTTTGCGTGTGGCGCTAGCCACTGGAGCCGTGTCATTTTTAAATCGATCATAACTCCTTCTAATAAAATTTTAGGGAAATCTGCCCAGAATAAAACTATCTTCATTTATTACATAGATCAAGCTAGTAGCCTTCGTTTCTGGTAATTGTATGTAGCAACGAATCGGTTAAGATAGAAAGAGAGAGAGTTGCCTTTCGTATATTACTGTAGGGCAAGAGTTGCGAGCACACATTTTCTTTTTCTCATATATATATACAGATGGAGCTAAAGAAGTTTTACTTCAGTCGTGTGGCCTAAAACACACTCGTTTTTTTTTGTTATCAGTACTAAATGCATATTGATTACATATTTTCATATGCATTCGGTAAGAGAAGCTGTTATTTTGACTTTACAAAAAAGACAGTTTAATTTTGTTTATTTGTATAGCTAAATGTATGTAACTTTACCTCCTTTCGCGTTCTCGCTCGCGATCACGCTCCCTGTCCTTGCCGCGGTCGCGGTCCGATTCTTTAGCGCGATCGCGGTCTCTAGCGGATTCGCGGTGGCGACGTGCACGCCTGTCCAATTCTCGCCCGCCAACATAATGCCGTCGACCGCCCCCGCGTTCGCGTTCTGAGGCACCCCGCTCTTCGCGACGCTTATCTACAGTTTTCTATAAAACGCAGGTATGGTTAATCCTATAGTGTAAAATTTATAATAAAAATCTACTAGAAAATATTCAACTTGTCTCGGGAGCCAGGTACGACTTGAACCTAAAGCTTATCTGGCCTATGTGCGGGCTAATAGACGCATTGAATTTTTCCAAGTGTTTCTTAAATTGAATTCCAGCACCATCTTTTCATGTTCTAGGTAACTATAACGTCGAATGTAACACTAGTAAGTACACTACAACAGTACTTGAAGAATATAGAAAAGTAATTTACTTCTCTTTTACATAAAGTTATAAATTACAATTCTTATCTCTCTTGTTTATGTGGGACTGTGGAAGTGTAACCAGAGAAAATTTTGATACTAAAAGTCACTATTAAATATGCTCTAAGACAATTGGAGGTATACAATTTTCATTTGTTATAGCTTTGATTACAGAAGATTGACCAAAAATCAATCTTTTGTTAGTATGATCTATGGTCCCTTAACTTTTGGCAAGTAACAATAATCAAAAGATATAAGATAAAAAAACATCTTAAAAGACTAAGATTAACGAAGCACCAACCTTCAAGTCAGCTAGTTTTTCTCGAATAGTAATAAATCCAAGATGTAATTTTCCTCCAAAATGATCGGCAAGACGTCGGTCATTGTCGTGGATACCCAAGTATGCTGAACAAACTTCACAAACACGCAATTTCTGCTGTTGGTATGACGAGGCTGGCATAGAGTTGCGATATTCTTGCTCGGCAACAGCTTTCTTTTTACGCAATTCATCAATCTAAAAAATTTATAAAATAATGTAATATGTCGCAACGGCAAATAATATGTAATATATTAATAGTTCATAAAAACAGTCTTGAAATCTTACAGTTATCCCTCTTATACTACGACGACGTAATGTTGAAATCACGCAGTGCAGCTCTCACGATCAATCTACCAAATGATCTGTTTCATTTTTATTTATCACATAAGTTTTTTGATGAAAATAAGATGAAAGTTGCTTAGTTTTCTCTACAGAAGTAGTAATATTTGATATTTTGAGCAATTTACCAACAATTTTTGAATTTATAAGCTTAATTCATAACCTACCTCGCCCATGAGCTTGACGCTTTCTTCCACCATTCCCTCCTCACCCAAAGCCTCGGCCCTCGCCAGCTTCTGGCCAATCTGCTCTGCAAGCTCATGGACAGCATTAGCTTTCTCTGTCACTTCAGCAGATAATTCTTCTTGGGTTTCGGCAAGCCGTTGCTTGGCTGCAGTAGTACGTCGATCGCAGTCCGCTATAAAGGCCTCTAAGTGTTCTGTCGCCTACCAATACGTAATGAAAATGTAAATTTAATTCCTAACGCGCAATGCGTAGAGTTCTTTGCTTACTAAAAATAAAATATACTTACGTCAATATCATAGAAATAGTCTTTGGTTTTGGATGCTAACTCATAATCCGCACGTAGGGCCAAATCATGTATTTTGGGACACTCACCTAAATCCATCCGCTGCAATAAAAATTAAAAGCATTTAAATATAAAATGTTAGAATTTTAATTGAGCTAATTTGTAGGGTAGTTTTCTTTAATTTAGACTTAATGATTTTTTCTAATAACCAGAGTATGTGATTAAAATTGTAATAAAGTAAAAGAATATAACAGATATAATCCCACAATTTTATATATCAGTTTTCTTTTAATAAAATACATACAATATCACCAACAGCACACGCAGCCCAGGTTCACCTGCCGTAATATTGGTCTTAATAATACTTACAAATCACAGAGTACACACCCTCCTCAACAACCTAACTAGCTTCAGGTTGTTAACGTATATCTTAAAGATAAACATCAAAGTATATAAAAAATATCTCTCACTAATATCTTGACATAATAAACATCTACCTCACTTTAGTAAAAATCCATTTATAATAATTTAAATTTCTATTAAAAATTGTAAAACATGATTTTTATTACATTAATAAACTATCAATAGATATTACCTTGTGACTGAAGTTAAGAAAAGTACAAAGAAGCAAAAAACCTTGCTTCTAATCCTAACGTACACTAATATTCATAATTTGATATGTTCTCGAATATTTTAATTTAATATATGTTCCTGTTAATGATGTATTCTTTTTGTGACATAGTTCAAATACACTGCTTAGCTACTATATCGAGACAAAACTATACACCAGTATGAATGATTAGAAATATAACTATTGTATGATAATATTTATTCTATGATATTAACCAGAAGGTAGAATGACAAACTTTGTGGACATTTGTATAAACTTACATTTAGTGGAACAAATTCCACACAGTTGACTTCAGAATACATGCAATTTCTTTTGGTTCCATGTTTATGTTTACATGTTACCCTTCACATTATTTATACAAGTAAAAACAATTTTTGCAAAAGAAATAGTTTTTTAAGATGTTTGTTTTCTAAAAAGTTTATTATAAAACAAGTTTAAAATTTGTCTAATATTTTTGTTAAAATACATAGGTATAACAATATTTATTTGAAATATGTATTCTAATTAAGGATAATTTCTGACATGCATTGCTTATTTTCCAGAACTTTTAGCCATGTAAACAGCACAGTACGTACCCAATGTAGTAAGAATGAATCACCAAAAACCTCTCACCCGACTTAAGTTTTTTGTGTTCCTAAAATTTTACAGTACTCACCGAAGCAGCATTAGTAAACCGAAGAATAAAATATAATTTTATGGCCTTAATATATTAAAGTCTGCTTAGCAGTATAATACAATCAGCTAACTATAAATGTTTTATACGTACATCTTGGTACTTACAGAACAGCCTAACTCATACAATCTATCCCTCATCTGTTAAGTATTGTGATGAGCAATAAAGACTAGTGTTGGGCATTTTCTGAAAAGCATATTTCACCATAGTTAATGCCACTCCGATGGAATTGTTCCAGTAGTACTACAATGGGATAGAGTGAAAATAAAAAACCATGTACAATAGGTGAACAACACATTATGGAGAAATGAGCATAATATTTTTATCAAACTAGGTACCAAACTCTAGTTGTTATATTTTTAATTTTATAATAAAAGCGATTAATTAAAAACATGCAGACACCAAGGGCTATTTAGCTGTTCATAACTTAAAGATAATTTTAATGTTATGTTTTCCTTTTCATTTTCTTCAATAAAACATTAACATTCATTTAAACACAAAGGCCCACTTAGCTGTTCTTAGTTTTAAGATATTATAATGTTAAAATTAAATCCCATAGTATTTTTCCTTGCATACATGATGCACATCCAGTCTTATATAATAAAATTTAGAGTTCATACATTCTGTCCAGAAAATTTGAAATAATAACACTAATAATCTAGAGAAACTATCATTAAACACATACTAAACAGAAAACTGTCCCTAGTCTGATAAAAATAGAAAGGTATGCTTATTAATATGCTAATGTACATGGTTGTAAAGAAATCCATGCCTTGCACTCTGAGAGATCATTAAGCACTTAGCACTTTTTAAAATTTCACTATCTTTAAAAAGAAATGTAAGCAATAATCATAACACTGGTTGAATATTTATTTAAATGTAGGTACTTGTAATGAAATCTCAGATTTCTGGATTAAATTTGTGATATTCACTCACCGTGGACGATAAAATTTCGTGAGGACAACATTGTAACAGAAAGGACTTGCAAACTGAATCATCATAAAATTTGACTCCATGCTTGTCAGTTTCACCTGGAAGACATCCAATTTAAAAATTAACTACCATTTTACTCGCAGTCACTACTTATGTATGGCAAAATTCTTTATGATTTCCAAACTACGCTCATACCATTTCGTGCAGTTCCCATCAATTGATCCAACATTGCCCTCATTTGCTCATGAGCAGACATGATGCAGAGGCTGAACTTCGTCGATAACAGGAAAATATTATAAATATTCTACGACATACAACTGCAAAATTCAAATTAGTTCACAAGAGCCGAGCAGAGAAGGATACAATAGCCAGCAAATCAATTTTCCTCAAACACCGTACTCAAACACTTCAAGATGGCGGCTAAGTATTGCCAGATCAAAATGGGTTTATATCACAGAGAAAATATCTATATTGGGAAGTTTATTTGTTATTTCTAATTATTCAACTGATTTCCCTACAGGTTCATTTGAAGAAATAGTAAGTAAAGAGTAAACTGACCAGCAGGTCAGTGAATCACTTGAATTGCTGAAATGGAAACCATTTAATCACTAGGGTTCCGTACTCAAAGGGTCCAAACGGAGCCCTATTGATGTCACCATCAACATATACTATATAATGGACATGCCGATGCCGTACCCGTATAACGTGCAGTAATTTCTTAGTATAAGAAGAGTGACGAAGATGGCACATGCTTTCGAAATAACGCTATCTCTTTCCTTATAGGCGATTGGCTCTCAATTTTCATGACAATTACGGCATATATTTTGAAAGAGATAAAGATAGTCCGAAACCTATTTTTATCTTTCTTTCGTAGCGCCACAATCCTCACCGCCCATCCTCATGTTTATTAGTATATGTCAATGGTTGTCACTCACGTATTCATCTATCCGCCGTCTGTCACACAAGTTTAACAACCGAACGACTGGAGCTACAGTATTCAAATTTTCACAGCTTAACCACTTGTCAGTCCGCTACCGCGCGCCCTAGCTCTCTCAACAGTCCCAATGCTGCGCGAATTATGAAAAATGACGGACTCTTAGATAAAAATGTCATTTTCTCACTAAATAATGAAGCTAGAAACAAACAAAAAATACTATAGTAAAGCTGATTAAATTAAGAATACCCCATAGAATATTTGGATTTCTGTAACTGAAAAAAAAAACAGCAGGTCACGCGGAAATTTGAAAATGGTAGCAATTGCTACTGGGAGTGTTGGCAAGTGTAATAAAGCAGCGGAAGTTGTCTTTTCCTGGGGAGGGGAGGTTTCAGTAAAAATCCACACATTTACTGATACCTAGAAAAAGAATATTTTACTGTTCATTCATCATTAAATTACGAAATTACTCAAGAACTGGCAATTCTACTTACTTCAAACGGCTAAATGCAAAAATCGTGCAAGCCACAAATAAAGAAAAAAATCTGTGATCTTGACAATCTTGACATTACAAATTACAACAGCAAAGTGACAGAAAAATATAAATAAGGATGAAGACTTATAATGTTGTTAGAATAGTGTAAAATAGTTTTTGTGTAAATGAATGTGGTCGGAATTTGAAATATAAAACAATTTATCGTGAAAAACTACTACCGTAATTTAAATAAATAAGTACGCTTATACTAAATGACGAATATAATTTAGCGAGATTACATTAAAATTTCATTAATATTGTGAATTTTATTTTAAAAAGTAGTTATTACGCGTTTTTATGATTAAGTGTAATTATGGCACCGTTGATACAAATATTAGTTCCAACGTTATCTAGTTCTATAAAAGAACCGTACTTTCGAGGTTATGTGCATTACTCTCCTAAAGAAATAATTATTTATTTTACTAAGTTTTCTAGTGATAAGACATTGCTTAAAGAAAAAAGTAATGAAAACCAGGTCATATATGGATGTTGTGAAAAAACGCAAAATCCCTATTCAAAAAAAGTTTTCAAAAAGCTGAATTTGGTAATCATGGATAACAACACTACTGAACCAAAATTAAAGGAACTGTTCTTAAATGGAAAAGAAGTTAATATTGTTGATTGTATAATGATATTATATGACTATCAAAAAATTTTGAATTCTGAGATTCAATGGGATTTAGATGATGTTTTTTCTAACCTTCAATCATTAGTTCAAAATGAGAAAAATCAAATGCATATTGAAGTAGCTGTTGCGCCATTGATTACCTGCCCATCATGGTTGACATCCTCAATGTTTATCATGCATGTTGTCAACTGTATTAATATACTTAACTGGATGGCGAAAACAATCACGATGAATAAAAAAGTAAGTAACAAGAATATCATAATCAATCAACTTTTGATGCCATTTTCCTATTTGTCCGAAAATAAATCTTTATGTTTCTCAGATCAGCATTTTTTATATAAAAGATGCATTTTTTTATATTGTATGTACATCTTAACTATGCTTCAAAATTATCATAGCCTGCATGGTAACATAAAGGATGTTAGCATGCTTTATGTTACCATAGCACATAAGTCAAGTTTGCGATAATAAATTATCCCATGTCCAAACATTTCCTTTACTGTGGAGGACATTTAACCTACCATAAGTTTTTTACTAAGAGAATTCCTCATTATTGATACCTAATTAGATTTATTTTTTAATGATCTGTATCTCAAAAACCGGAACTATTATAGATCAATTTGTTATCTGCCTGTCGGTATCAAATTGAAATTAATATTAAATAGCGAGGTCTGCAATCTGTTGAAGCAGTATAAAAATAAAAATTTCAAATCAACACAAACAAAAGAGATGACTGTTTGGTGCTGCATGTTATAATACTGGCTAGGGAATCTAATTCTGTAGGGCACTCTCCGTTGACATAGAATTTTGACATCAGGCAAAATCCAAAAGAAGAAAGTTAGAAAGCATACATTTTAAGTAACATTACAAAAAACATCACATACAAGTTTTTACAGAACCTTATTATGCAAGACATTTGGCACTGGACCTTTTTTCCCAATTATATTAGATTTAATACATCACGCGGATTCCAATAGAAATAGAAAGAACAATAATGGTACTGCAATCTCTATGATCTGTGTATGTATAGAAAAAAAAATTATTGTTATCCTTCCCAAATTAAAAACCTATACTCTGGATGGTGATACTTAAGGCCTATGTGTTTGCCACTGAACCATAAGGGTTGATAATAAAATAAAATAAAATAAATTTCAGATTACAATTAAACATGGCAATTTACTGTTGTCTATTTTAATGGATATTTTTTTGGGATATCTCGTATTGAAATTTGTTACACAGGACATAAAAGAGCTGAGCGCAATATTAATGGGTATGTTAGAGGTGAGATCCATTTTATATTATTGATGATATGACATATATACAGTTAAATGTATAAGTATTGAGATTGATCAGATGGCATATGAAACAACTTTTGCTCAATAAAATTGACCCACATTAATTTAAAAAAAAACTCAAAAAATCAAAATAACTGCCACAATTTAAATATTCAGTCCACTTGGTCATTGTGTGTAACATTGTATTATGAACTTTTAAAGATAAATCGTAGTGTCCGATAAAACCTAAGCTGATTTATGTTACACAGTTCTATTTTTATGCATTAAAATTATGCTTCATTATCTATACAATACTTTGTGTGTTTGCTACCATATATAGTTATCATAAGCCTAAGAATAACAGTTTTTATAATCAATTAACATTACCATAGCACCTAGGCCGGGTCACCTAATAATTATATAAATATGAGTGACATTGAGTTTTATAATAAAGAAATAGACATATTAAATAAAAAGGTTATTCCATTGTCAAACTATAACAAATGCTTGTTTCTAATTGAACTATTGAACAATTGGATCTATTAATTATTAAAACAAATTTAACTAATCTAATGGAATAATTCAGTTGAATTAAATCACAATGATAAGTGGCATAATGCTGTATTTTTTTTTATTAAGCATTTTTACAAAATGAATACATATCACTTAGAACAATAGCAACTAAAATCACTTAGGTTTAAACCTGTGCCTAATTATGTATATCTTTTTATAGAATTTAGTAATTAATAAAATAAAAAAAAATGTGAGAAAGTTTTTTTAATTGAAGCAATTCTGATATAGGGTGGGATATTTTTATATAGGTAAATGCAAACATTTATCTCAATAATTTCTTTTTATTTTTCAGAAACTCATAAACATGCTTTATTTATTACTGAAATGGCTTATGGGTGCACCAGCAGGACTTAAATTAAATAATGCTTTCAACAAAATGCTTGGAAAATATTTTTCTTACCATGTTCAATTATGGTGGTTATTTTTAGGTAACTAATGCTGATTATTTAATTTATAATAACTATTTATTGAAATTGAAATTGACACAGGTCGTATATTATTCCCAATATAAGGCCTCACTTCTGGTTATAAAGTTAAATATTGATACATGAACTAAGCATAAAGCAAACAAATATTTTTAAATTTCTTTTGTGGAGATTTTTTGAAAATTTGTTGGTAATCTGAGTGTAACTGGTTCTTAAGATTTGTCTAATATTTAAATGTTTTTTCAGATGTGTCTGGCGATAAGTTAGATGTAATTTTACATTACTATTATTACTTAGGATATTTAGGGTTGACTTTTCAAGCTGCTGTAATATCCGACATGATTAGTATCGCAACATTCCATTCATATTGTATCTATGTATATGCTGCCAGGTAATTGTTAGCGTTTTAAAAAATATTTCGTTTTAACACTTTAAATAATTATTTCATGAATAATTTATGCCTTTACAGAATGTTCAATATCCAAATATCAGGACTGATCGCTCTAATGCGTTTTTTTGTTGGAAGAAAATATAATCCCCTAAGAGGAAGCATAGATTCGTGTGAATACAACAATCAGGAGTTATTTATTGGCACTGTTGCCTTCACAATATTGTTACTTCTGTTACCCACAACAGCAATGTATTATATTGTTTTTACATTGGTGAGATTACAGACACTGAATACTTAATTATCTGAACTATCATGTGATTGATACGCCCATTGATTTAAAAAAAAAACCTCAAAATAACTGCCAAAACTTAGATATTCAGTCTGCTTGGTCATTGTGTGTAACATTGTATTGTGAACTTTTAAAGATGAATGGCAGTGTCCGATAAAACCTAAGCTGATTTATGTTACACAGTTCTATTTTTATTCATTAAAAATAGTTTATATTTCAAATTACGTTAATAGATATGGTATGGATTAATTCTTACAAAAATAGTAAAGCAGGTATTGTATTTTAATAGAATAATTCATTGATTACCTACTTTTATCCACTTTTCAGTCCACTGTAGCAATTGCTACCGATAGCCAACACCCCTCGTCAGTCCCAGGTAGCAACTGCTACCATATTAAAATTTCCGCGTGGCCTATTTTTGTTAAATAAAGATCAATTTTTGAGTTACAGAGATCCAAATATTCTGTGGTGGATTCGTTATTTAATTAGCTTTACGGTAGTATTATTTGTTTGGTCCTAGTTCCATTATTTAGCGAGAAACTAGCATTTTTATCTAAGAGTCCGACATTTTTTTTTTCACAATTCGCGCAACATTGGGACTGTTGAGAGATGTGGGGCGCGCGGTAGTGGACTGACAAGTGGTTATGGAAACCTGGAGCATTTTCTAATAAAAATGTTGTTAGACAAAGAAAATTAAAAGTATTTCGGAAATAAACGAAAACCAGATACTTGTGGCCACTGTTTATGTCTCCGCCATTGTGGCAGCCCCATACTCTTGGATTTTGAACTATTTCATTAACTCAGATAATCATCAATTTCCATCCCTGAAAAAATGGCAATATTTTCCAAGTTTCGTAGATAAATGAGTTTATGTAGCTGCCCTTAAGTCAGTGCCACAGATAGAACTGTACAGTTAGGCAAAAGTTCCGAAAACTTATCGTACCAACAGTAACTCGGGAAAAAGGTTCATGGACCGAAGTGGGTTGGATTTATAAAAAATTAACAAACATTGTAATATCACATATTCATTAGCATTTAAATAAATAAAATAGTAAACACACTTCTCAATCAACTAATAACAGGAAGTATATAATCAGAAAATATTGTCAAAAAAACATGTAGACAGTACAACAAGTGTCTCATACTTCCCACTATACCCTAGTAGTCACACTACTAACTATAAAAGTCTTATTTTCTGCATGAAATCACCCAAAGATAAAGAACACCTACCCCGACTTTATGCAAGGGACTAACCGTGAATGGGACCAACTGAGAATTGGAAAAATGCGATTGTACTGATTGTATCAACTGCAAACGTGGGACGAAGTGCGAATGGGGCGCATAATCCAAAGTTAGAAAACTCAAAAACTTCCTATACATAAGGAGTTGATTTTTTTTTGTATGGTTAATAAAAAGATTTGGATTTCTGATATAAAATTTTTTGAATGTGTTTTTATAAGATAAAGTAGTAGAACAAGGTTTTTTTTAATCATTAACCCTAATCCATTAGGGTATCATTATTGACCAGAAGATTCGCGTGGACGAAAAATGCAAATGAATCCCCCAGGAAATTTCAACAGACGAAGGAGAATGTTTTTTGCGGTTTCTGACTTTTTAGTTCTTCTATGCCCTCACCTGGTCCGACCTTCCCAATTGCTCTGTGCATCCACCCTGAATATAGCAGCACCGCCACAAACTATTATCTCTGAAATTTACAACTTTGGCAAAATTTCACAACTTTTTTCACTAAGAATTGATGATAACTCTGTCGATAATCCATTTAAAAATCCAAGTGTGGCGCGGCCAGAATAGGGGACGCCTATTTTAGAAAATAGTATATAATTGTTTAGCAACTCAGCTGAGAACTAGTTGGCTAGAATTGTTGGATAAAGATGGTTCATAAATTAATAAACAGTTAGTTAATCTCATAATATATAGATTTTATCTGGTTTCAGTTTCGGATGTTATCCTTATTAGTGCAGTACACTTTGGCAAAATTAATATACATTCTCCATACCTTACCTCTGTATGTAGTAGGATTATGGCTGCTGCGTTCTCCGAAGGTGGCAGGTAAAAATAAATGCTATTTATATAATATAATAAATTCGATAACTAAACTAAGCACGAAAATTTGACCAAACTGAACTCTTAACCCAACCCAGGTATTGTCGTGGAATTTCACTGTTGATCACTCGAAATTTCTTTAACAGTCCTAAACTGATCGGCCTCGCCCAACTTATAAAATCATTTAATTAGCTATATACCGTTGTGTTGCGTAGCAGCGACCTATAGGTACTGCTATTATTTCAGCAGCTTTCATAACAGCACAAGTACAGAAGAAACA
Source organism: Calamotropha paludella (assembly GCA_927399485.1). Lineage (NCBI taxonomy): Eukaryota > Metazoa > Arthropoda > Insecta > Lepidoptera > Crambidae > Calamotropha > Calamotropha paludella. The sequence continues at coordinate 14,194,334 of OV656812.1, forward strand.
ATCGCAAAAAGATATTGTATTCCCGTTAAGCTGTCAAAAAGTGAAAAAATAGTTTGGCAATTCAGCTCGTGCTTGTTATTTTAATAAGAATCAGTACCTAAGAAATTGTTATACAGAAGACAACTCATTTACCTCATCAGTCTCGAAGTAACACTGGTAACGTCTTACGATTTGCGCTAGTAACTTTAAAATGTAATTGACTATTCGAAAGAAACGTTTATAAAAACAATATTAAAATCTGAATAAGCTTTTCTCAGACTATTTTGAATAATTCATTATTTTTTCAGGAAATGTTTTATTGGAGGTTATTGATGGTAGAGGAGAACCACCATTGGCAATTAGGCTGAAAGTATTCAACAAATCGATATTTTACCTAATAAATACGTTTCGTCCTCCAGTTGATGAGGCACAGAAGTTACAGTGGTCCAGTGTACTATCAAATGTGTTTATTGGAAAACAAATGATTTAGCTAATAAAATATAGTAAATGAAAATCCTTTTTTCACTTATTTAATATTATTTATTTTCAGTATTATTGCGCACAAAAAATATTTGGTCACCATACATGTGAATGTATAAATGCTAAGTAACTGCTAAACTTAAATTATTTGCGGCATACTGGGCAACAAACAGTTGTGTTACAGAGAAACTGACTAACATTGTAAAGAGGATAAACTTTGACATTAGCAAAAAGTTACTAGAACTATGTGAGTATGAAGAAACAGACTTGTGTCGTGGGATTTAATGCTTAATGAGCAAAGTAATCTGTGAGAAATGTTGATCGGTTTCACTGTAATTATTTATCATAAAAATAACAATAGTATTACAGACCTAATGGTATTTGTATGTAGTTCAGTTGTGTTCCAATTTAATATATATATAGGCATTTTACAACCTCTTTATATTAGAGGTAGTCAATATTAATAACGCATTGTAAGTACAGTGAAAAAGAGATGCATTAACTTTAACTTTTGTAAGAATCTATGTGTAGTTAATGAACGTTTAATAGACACAGTATTAAAACAAGAATGAGCACTGCCAAAATACCGAATGAATAAAATATAAAACTACCCATTTCTAAAGACTCGCCGATACCGTCACCGCCAAAGGATCTTTATCGTATTTTTCTTGCAAGTTTCCCTCTTAGTGGAGAGATATTTGCACTTTCAAAGACAGAAACGGTGGCTAAACTATTTATAAGGAAAATTTTGTAAAAAAAAATTAATATAAAAAAAATATTAAATCTCAATGTGCGAGCATCTAGTTATTAAACTAAGAATTACAAGAGCAGGTTTGTGCTTCAATAAGTGCTCTATCTTATTTCATTAGTATGTCCTACATCAACATCAAATGCCATATGATTAATAACTATGACAAATAACGATGAGCTCTACTTGCATAGTAAATATTACCCTATCAACAAGGAATTAGTAAAAAATAAAAGACCATATTTAGATTGCGGACACGACAAGAACTCAAAAAAATCTAGCGAATGAATTTGTAGAATATTAGCGTGTTTATATAGTATAGAATATAAGTATGGGTACGGTGACTTGACAGTAATCAATTTCACAGTTGAAAATATGTATAGACAAAATTGAGTAGAATTTTGCATTATCAAAATATCTTGTTTTATATGAGTAAAATTGAAACATTGATGGAACCTTTATAATGATTAAGATATCTGTTAGAGAGTTCACTATTCATCATAACGTTAAAAATAAAAAAACGTTATAAATTGATCGTATCTTAAAAGCTATACTATTATATAGCTATAGTTTAATTATAGGCACAAATAAGAAATAAAGTAAGTGACGAAAATGATTCAACGTCTTTTCATGGAAAGAATCGTAAATATTTGATTTTTTTCCTTTACAGCACAGTAAAATAGAGTAGAAGTCGCAAGTGGGTGGTACCTACGTAAACTCAAGTATGCGTGACCTTAGACTAGAGCTTCTGCTTACTCAGTCGGGATCGCAAACTACGCGAAACAATATAGCAAAAAAATAGAAAATGCCCATTTTATACAGTTCTGGGGTGTGTTTAATGATAGTCTAAGGACTTATTTATCCAAATGAGGCACAACGTATCATCGGTTATTCATATTTTGGAAATGAAAAAAAAATCGACCTTATTCTTGATATGTTAAAGTATAGATACAATGTGCAGTTTTGTTATTCTAGAAGTTTCTAAAACACCTTCTTTTTTTTCGTGGCTTGCACGATTTGTGCATTAAGTCAGTGTCAACTGCCAGTTCTTAAGTAATTTCCTAGGTTTCAGTAAATAAGTGGGGTTTTACTGAAACCTCCTCGAGGCCTTCTTGAGAGAGCGCGAAAAGACACCTTCCACTGTTTTGTTTCTCTTCTAACACTCATGCATATTTAGCAACACTCAGTGGTTAATAACCCACCATTATTACACACTAATATCAACCACAACACGAAATTTAACAAGAAAACCAAAACCCTTAAAGTGACGCTTCGCGCTCCCGCCAAAAAGACCTCTAAAACACCTACAAATTGCTGAAAGCTTGCTTTTCGTCACTGCCGCCACTCAATTAGTAATGCACAGGAGTACGTGTAAATAATAGATATCGATAAGAGTATATTTAAGAGATATACATTGCAACCAATATCGCATATTGATTGCAACTAATTTCATGAAATTGACATTTTAATTTAATTATTTTTATTGCTTAATTTTGCAAAATTTAATTATTTTTGTACACAAATAAGGTTGTACGTTTAAAAAATGTCATTTAATGGATATGATTTTGAAAACTATTTTGGATGACAAAACCATATTGACCGTAATAAAATTGTAATGAAAACTAAAAATATATTAAAGGTTTAGAAGGCGCGTTTTTTTTCTTTTTTTTCCAACATAACAAAATATTGTACCTATTTATTATAGCTTTTCTATGCTATGCATTGTAATGTAAATGGTAATATTGATAAAAATAATTTTATCTAATATTATTGTCCACGTTATTTTTATTAAAACTTTAAACTATACCGATAATATTAATATTGTTTGCAACCCTGGTAATTTGGCTTTCTGGCGTGTGATTGCAGGTACAGTATGCTTAAAGCAGTGCTGCCAATAGCATAACTATAACGCCATCTTGTACCCAAAAGCTGTATTAGAACAAAGTAAGCTGTCATTTATTATGGACCATAACTATATATGAAAAGGGTAAAATATGATATTGATTTTCTTTTCTAACCAATCGGAATATTAGCGCGATTTAAAGATGTGTAAGTAAGGTTACGCTGGTTTCCTTGAAAAGATCGCGTCTTGCGACTTCTACTCTTTTTTACTGTTCTGTGATTCCAACCAAATTATTGTCGTTAAAATCGACTCTTTATTTGATTATTTACCTGTCTCAATCAACGTTCATACGATTATTTGTTATTCCAGCTCAATATTCCATAATTCTAGAACGTTCACACCGCAAATGTCACTGCACTCATGCTATGAGAAATTGCATATGATATTACTTCTTCATTGTACCCTACTGATATTAAATTAATGTTAACAGTGAACGTGGAGTATTTATAGCCTATTAATTAGTCAACACATTCCACATACTTTCGTCGATACAGAAAACATCCCGTAAACCCATTGATATTAACTATTGTGTTACAATTTAAATTTCAGTTTAAGAAATTTGTCTTTTCTGGATAGGGTTACGTGGCATTGACTGTATTGTAACTAGAAACTTTTTCGAATATTAGTAAAATAAAAAAAAGGAAAAAAATATAAACTACGGTATCAATTTATACGAAGCTACGCATTCTCTTTATTTATAAATATTTACATAAACTAACGACGCTATTTTTATTTCATATAGAATATAAATCAAAATTAAAAAAAATGGGGAGTTAAGTGTGGGCGCCTACCACCAATATATCAATAGACTAATTACATAGGTAGTTAATTCACTCAATACATTAGTAAATGTTATAAAATGCATATATAAATATTAATTTTATTACCTTCATAGACTTTTGCAATCTTAACAAACATACCTCTTTATTTTCTATGTACATAAAAAATATTTTCCAAAATACTTTAGTCCACCAAGAGACAACACAGTAGGACATCCAAGCTTCGCACAACTTTATCTGAATACTTGAACAGCTGTTGGAATTATTTCGTTTCATATCCTATCAGTTACAACTAAAATTAAATTTTTCAACAAATTATTTTCTTTAACAAGGTTTAAAGATCATATTTTTGTAATTATTACATTTCATTTTCAATGTAAAGAATTGTAAATATACAAAATAATTGGTTTACACTACAACCGCGATTAAATATAATTCATATTTTTAGAAGTACTAAAAATATTGGTGTCTATCACAGTGTCCAAAGTAATTGAAAAATATTAAAATATCACTAGTGTATAATGCTAACTGGTATTGTTGTTTAAAAATATGATACCTAATAAATCACAGAAAAGCGACCAGTCATGCAGACGACAGGTTACAAGCCACTATGATTTTAAGATATGGTGCTCCATTTGCATTCTTACACTGTATAGTAGTTTAGTACAACAATTCTGGTAACACCGACTTACACATATTTTCCCTATATTTTTGAGGGAAAAGACAAAGATGGTAAGCAAATTTTTATGACCCATTATTACACTGGAGCGTACCAATTGTATACTAGATGTGTGTAGCTGTTTAAACATAAATGTGATCCAGATGATTTTTCCCGGTTAATAATGTATCAGTTGAACTCGATCATCTCGACCGCCGCGTCGGCGAACGGAACAACGCGAGTGAATGAGAGAGAAGCGAAATGCGGGCACAGCACTCAGTTATTTAAGGAGACATGTCTGAAATACTATTTTTTAATTTTAATATGAAAATATGAGTGTGCATACTTGTACATTATATGATAATCATTGTATATAAAATCGATTTTAATACGTCAGCGATATATATTTTTAATAAATAACACTAGCTGTTGGTCATACGCTAAATAAAAAACATTTTTACCTTTTCTTATATCAATTTATTGCAAATTGTAGTTTTGTAACGATGTTGACTCAGGCAAATAACAGTTCCAAATATGACATTTCCATTTTTACTGTTTCAGATGCAAATGTTCGAAATTGATTAGGGATACATTTTTGCCACGACTACTGTATACCACAGCTACGTTTTTACTTAACAGAGCGAGATAAAAAAATACTTAAATTCAAAGAGTATTCAAAGCTAATGCATAATTATATAGAAACAGAATCGACGTTCCTTGAGTGATATTATGACGAACATACACTTTCCTATTTTTATATACAGTATTTATAAGTAAAGATCTATTCCCATTGTAAAATTTATGCTCTACTATAATTATGGAGACTATATTAAAATAATTTTATGTATAATAAAATTATTTTAATATAGTCTCTTTATTGTACCACAATAGTTTTACAGTGATATATAAGCTAATGTCTAGGCAATGGTGGGCTTCTAAGAGTGATCTAATAGTTATTGGAATATAGAACTATACAGATACTAGAACCAAATACAAGTTATCTGGTATATTGTTTTAAACTTTCATGGTCACTAACATTATAGTAATATAAGTTATATTAGTTATCGGAAACTCAATAACAAGGTACATGGTAACAATCCCGTAAATAACTTATATTACTATAAAGTTATTTGGTATCTATCAAATCTATAGAGTGGTAGAAGTTTTTGAGAAACCTACTTATTCATGTAGACTAATTATAATATAAATCTAATTCTGTCCGTATGTTCGTTTGTCAAGATTTCATGTTCAAACCGGTGAACTAAGTTTGATGAATTTTGTATAACGATATATGGATCATATTGAAGATACTTCTATTAATCCGAAAATTTCAACCGGAAACGAAATTCCACGTAAACGAAGTCACGGGTTTTGGCCATACTATAAAAATCGGATTAAATACATTTGTTTATTAAATATTTTTCATTGGATAGTGTTTTGAGAAATCTTTATATTAAACGTTATAGTTTGTGTCTTACTAACTTCAATCCAAATTTTATCTCGTTCCGCTCATTAAAACAGCTGCAGTTTACAGTATGCTCTATTGTCAGTAATTCATTTTTCAAAGATTTTTTTTTTACTATCAAAATGTTTATCTTTTGCCTTAAAATGTAGGAATAATATTTTGTGGTAGATAGATTCGTGTAGGTATCGAACAGGTATTTAATTATTATGCAGTGACAATATAAAAATAGAGCCCCATATCTTAAAATCATATAGTGGCCATTTATCCTGATGCAAGAATGACTGGGCACTTTTTAATTAAATTTCTGTATTGTCTATCAGGCATTATATTCAAAAGGGTGGTACCTTTGATAGTGATCGTAGTATGATATTGAATGGGTATTATTAACTGGTTATATTTTAACATTGATCTATCACTTAGCCAATCATTCTAATGGACACAAAATATTTAAGGTTGTTGTTATGCTTTCTTTCAACTTGGTGTAATAGTCTTAGTATTACTTGTATATTACATTTATTAGTGTTATCTATATAATAATATATATTTGCAACGTGGTAGGTGTACTGTTTAGTCACAGAAGTCACAATGTGCAAAGCTGATAGAGGGTATTTACCGCAACTCACAGTGCTAGTCTTCGGTGGGCAGGCGACACATCATTGCTCCTTATTTTATAATCATCACAGACAATAGTAAATTAGGATAGTGTGATATTAAATCACAGATTATGTTTAATGATCAGCGAGACAAAATACCATGAAGCATGTACGAAAAGATGCCTGATAGTATGATATTATTCAAGCGAGAACTGCAAGTCACAGTGAAGTGAGGACGTCGTGATGTCAAACTGTCCATTGTTAGTTCTTGAGTACACACCTGTAGTCCTTATTCACGTCGGAGCCTGGATTGGGCGAATGTTCTTTAGGTCTAACTGAACCACGACAGGATGCTAATTTTGATTCCAAAGCCTACAATGAAGAAAAGTACACAATATGAATGAAGTCGTCATTAGTAGATGATGGGACATTAATGTGCGGGTATAACCGTCACCACGATGCAACAATATTAATAAATAAACCAATCATATTTACAACATTTAAAAAGCCATGCCTTGTTATGAGATTAGATAGAAATATTATACGTATAAAATTACTAAATATTAAAACTAAATTTAAGATCATATACTTCTGTATTTATTTTTTTAGCATTTACTATGTCATATTTCTATGTTTTAAAATACGCCGATAAAAAACAACCACTTCTCTGAACCTCAACGCTATGAAATTTCGACGCGTCTACCGGCTTCTCGGTATCTGAAAGGCAGGCCCGCCGCTACCTGTTTTAGCGCCCGCGTGCAACACCGATTAAGCCCTCCTATGTACCTACAACTCTACGCTGAGTTTGATTTGGATGAATTACTAGAACGGGTTTGATAAAGTTCGTTCCCTCGGACTACTTCTGCGATTCTGAGTATCAAGTCGAATTCAAGCCATTGTATTGTATGAGATAAGGCATAAGAAAATAAAAGAAATACTACTCAAAAAATACTTTACATATTTCGATACAATTAGGTAAATAGTTATATCACAGAAGCTGTAAGGTAACCAAAATTATTTTGGGTTTTAATTAAAATGCACAAAAACTGAATTTTAACATTTCAATTATTACATACATTAATTTTTTACATAAGATAAAACTATGTATTATTACAGAAATTTAACTTTTCTTGCCTTCCAAGCTGTCTTAAATTTCATTTTGAATCGAAACTATAGCTAAATTACAGTTTTTTGGTGCATTGTTGACATTGAATCATTTTTAACTTTGGAGGACCTTTCATCGGATGCAACTGAAACTAGCAATGTAATATTCTTTGCACTTTTGGTGTGTTTGGAAATGTTGAAATTAAATAATTAGTAAAAAGGCATTGTAACAAAGTATAGGAATAATTAGATTGATTTTCTAGAAAATGCAATTTTTTAGGCTTCGATTTCATGAAATAAATTGATACCGTCAACGTCAGTTTCGCCAGTAAATTCGTCGCTTTAGATTTAAATTTTCACAACGTATCATTAAGTCAACATGGGAATAATAAAATAAGTTATTTTTTAAAAAGCCAAATATGTCAGTAAAGTTTCCATCTAATCCAAGATTCTGAAAAAAAGTTCTTTATAAATGATCTTGGTATTTAGTAACACTTCATCACTGGTTTCATATTGAAATTGGGTTTTCATCTTCTAAGACGAATCGTGGCGGTTATTGGCGGAAAATTTGATTCTACGTTAAGAATCTGAGCGATATTAGTAGCTTCTTGTAATATTTTCTCAAAACGCTCATACGTGTAATATTCGGTGAACTTAATCTATACATATAAATAAAATTGGAGTGTCTGTTTGTATTATATTGGAGTAACCGTTTTTTAGTACATGCATATGAATATATATACGGTACATACACCAAAATATTTTTTTTACAATTTCTGTCTGTCTGTTTGTTCCGGCTAATCTCTGAAATGGCTGGACCGATTTTGACGGGACTTTTATTGACAGGTAGCTGATGTAATAAGGAGTAACTTAGGCTACTTTTATTTAAGAAAAAAGATTTTATTTTACTTCATAACCAAAATATTTTGTTTGTATGTGAAAATTGTAATAACTGAGCCACAGCGACGCGTGGCCAGGTCAGCTAGTAATCAATAAATTTAACATAATTGCACAGATTTGTATGTTCTTCTGGGATTTTGCATAATTTTGCTGAAAGCATTAATTTTGAATGCTCAACGCAATGAACTTTGTGAGATGTTGTACAATCCCATTGTGACGAATTACTTTCAGATATTTCCAGCAAAGCATCAAATAGTTTTTCAAGATACCGCAATGGTTTTACAGCATCAATTCTGCTAGACCATCGCGTGGCCCTTAAAGATTTTAATAAATGCATTAGGATCCCCCGGCCGGTACGGGCGAGCTGTACAGGAACAGTAGGGATTTCCCGAACGTAAAAATAGGAGCTCAACGCGGCAACCGAGTTCAAAAGTGATTCAATTGATACAAACAGGGAATACCCCTTTATAGAGTATTGCGAAGTTTACAAACGTCTGCGTTTATTTTCGTAACAGACCAATAGACGTTATTACGAAATGATAAAGATATATGAATGTATAAAACATCAAAATTATGAAGATCTTTCGTTTCTGTTTTGAGAATCTGGTCTGTTTTTGCCGCCCCATTGATAATGCCGCACTTGTGCGGTGCACGCCCTGCACACAGCGAGCCTGCTGAACGGTCTGAGCACTCGCAAGGATAGCGAAAGGTCGTGGGTTCGTATCGACTCGGAGATGTGGTTGTTTTTATAGGATGCTTATTATTTTAAATATTATTTCATATTTCTAATAAATAATATAAAAAGAGTATTCATAACAAACTTTTATTTTCTTCCCATTACAAAATTATTTTTATAATATTAATGCCACTTTTAGGACCCATATTACGCAACTGATAACGGGTGCGGCATGTGGGACAGTTAATATTAAACTGGAATCGTCCATTTATATAGTTGAGACAAAAATTTATTAAATGATAGAAAACTATGCTACAAAATATATTAAATTATTAAAATTTTAAAATGAATTTCATTATGTTACAGGTTGTAGGTAAAATTAATAAAACTTTAAAGTATGACATTTTGTACTAAACCACAAATGGATAATTGCATAAGTATGATTTATAAGTATAATTCAATACATACAAGTCATTATTATTCCATATTGTGTAATTATTTATTTATTATAGACCTCTCTCATTTTATATTTATTATAATAATAGACTGACTTATTACAAGTCAAAATTTTTGTACTGTTTAATATGCGTAACTATTATAGTTACAACTTGTCAGTTATAATACCTAGAATGTATTTTTGGTCCTGGTTCTACTCTGTTAAAAGCTATGCTACTGAAGGAGACTGAACTATAGCTGTTGAGTTATTTTATTACGAGAAATGTTATGTTTAGAATTATCTATAAGGAAGGCTTTATTTTAATTTGCGCTGTTTTCGTAAAACGAGAACAATACTGTCGTGAAATTCACGTATCACTGATTTATTTATACTTAATTGACTGGAAGCACCTTGAAATGTGTATAAAATTATTTAATGTAACGGTTTAATGGCAACAGTTGCTATCTCTCTCTATCAAAATGCTTGTGTTGACCGGGATTGTTCTTGTCCTTTTTTGAAGGAGGCCAAGCTTAGGAGACTTTCGAGACCTTCACGAGACCGAACTGCGAAAGATCGTCTTAATTTCCCATTTTCACTTTGAACAGATCTTACAAAAGCCTGTTCTGATGATCTTTGAGTTAAATATGGTGGGGGTTTGTGTAATACACCATCACTTTCTAGCTCAGAATTTTGACGTATTAACTTCCTATATTGTATGGAATCATCGTTACAATTATTTTCAACAATTTCTTTGATGTTCTTCTTGTCTGTGGAATCTTCAGACATAGGTGAGTGATGAAGAGTGGCAGCAGCATTTTCATCACACGAACATTTGACCTTACCACAATCACGGCAAAGAAATCTTTCAAGCTGTAAGCAATAAATAACATGCATACTACACACAACAATCATGCCAAGTGATAAAACTTTAACTACAAAATTTATTTACATTTTATTTGGGTAAAATAAAAATGAAATACACATATAGGCACTAGATATAATATTATTAAATAATAATAAATAACAATATCAAACTATAGAAAATAAATACAACACTATAAAAATAACAATATTTTAAATACTTCTTACATAAGGCATTACACTTGAGTTTATCTCAAGTAACATATCAATAAATAAAAACATTGGAAAATAAAACTAATGCAATAACTACTACAGCTTGGAGAAATATAAAAAATATTCGGTATTGACTCACCCCTACTTTGCGAAGAAGATCTCCAACTATATTTATGGCAGTTACTCGAGATGAGGGCGTCATTGCATTGCCATTGATTTCACCTAAGAAATAAAAAGAAATCATTTATACTGGGCAGGGTTGCGCTGGATAATTATCGTGATAATTATCTTGATAATTATAGTGATATTTATCAAGATAATTACGTATCGATAATTATCCTTGATAATAACGAGTAACTGTTATCAGTGGCGTAAATAGGGGGGGGCAGAGGGTGCAACTGCCCCGGGCGGCAATTGATCTATTTACGCCACTGACTGTTACTGTACAAAACAAAATAATAGAACATTTTTATCAAGCGCGGAAAACCAGCAATTGCTGGACGAGTAGAGTTTGATAATACGAGTCAGTCAAAAACTACAATAATTAATATTAAAAAACTTACAAAAAATTAATATTTTTTAACAAAAGTACTCTCAGGTAAAATTAATGTCTAAAAATAGAAAAAATCTTTCATTTATATATATGTTATTTGATTTGATAGTTGGATAATTATCAAAGAAAATAATTATCTTGATAATTTGCAACCCTGATACTGGGTCAGTTTTGGATCCCTTGTTTATTTTTTTTCACTCCACCTAGTAGTAGTACAGTCATGATCATGAACTTTAATTTGGGATCACCTTTTGTAAAATTGCAGTGCAAAGTTAAAGCTTTAGAGTTACTATATTAAGCGAGTAGTATAATGCAATAACAATGTTTGTGGGCCCCGTTTTTAACTAGAGGCGAGTGCAATACAATAAGCTCGGAAAAATATTTTATTCAAATTTTTCCAAATAATTGCATAACAAGTGATGCACACAAACTTTTCTTTTGTGTAGAAAGGAATGTTATATCAATTTTCTCAACACACGATTTTATTGTCTGACAGATGTTCCTAATTAGATATCATATATTAATATGCCTTACAAGAAGGATATCATTTCGAACTGGCTACCTCCGATGCCTAACAAACTTAGCTTGTATTGCCCCAGACCAGAAAAAAAGCAAAATGTCTATGATGAGGTGCGATTATAAGAGAAAAGTGTTCTTGTGCCGGGCGGTGTCTTAATAACAAGTGAAAATAATTTTCATTGATGTATGAAAAAGTTGAAAGTTGAAGTATGTTTTTTCACAAACATATGGATGACATGAAAAAAATTTGTGAAGAGTCCAAAAGTGACTCTGTAATATTTATAGAAATAAATGACATTTTGCTGTGGTGTACTATTAATTAGATGAATATTATAAAAATTGTTAACTTAGGTCTGTTTTCTGCATTGGAAAACGCATTATTTCCTAAAACTGTATAATTAGTATTACTAAAACCGAAAATAGTTACGTTTCTGTGGTGAAGAAATTGAAGTCTGAGTTTCAATTTCAACTCGAGTCCTGGAAGGAACATTTATTACACCATTGTGAGTGGTTTCATTAGTGACATCTTCTTTTTTAGGTGGAACAAGTTCCATCACTTTCAGTTCTTGTTTCAGATCTGTAAGAATAACAATCCATTAAATGTGAGAAAATATTTAGATAACCAACACTGAAAGAGCATTAATGTCTTGAGAACCTAGGTTCTCATACAAGAAACTAGTTTTTTTAATGCAAATCTGCTTGTTAGCACAATAATTACTAAATTCTGTTATTGCAAAAAGAAAACTGCACTTACCTCTAGCTTCATCTGTAGCTCTCTGTAAGTTAACCCTCAAATTTTCAATTTCATCAACTTCACTTTCTAAAACAGCATTTCTTTCATATGCCTGGTGTAATAGTGTTTCTATATATGATACAGATTCTGATATAACTCTAAAACAAAAACATATTTATTCTAGATAAAATTTATTGAGCATTTCTCCTTAATTAATTAGTTTGTTTTTCAATTGTAATACAAACTGAAACATTTCATCATTCGTCAACAAAATGTTGTATTACGAGACACAAGAGATACAAGACAAAATTCTTATTTTGGATAACACAACAATTTCAGGAAGTAAACTAAAAAGAGAAGCTATTTAAAAAGTGTATGGTAGTAACTGCAGAGAAAATGAAAGAGTGAGAGTGTAGAGACAAGTTTGTCAAATTCAAGAGGTATATAACACGTTTTTTACTAACTTCCACTGTATGTTTGTAACAGAATCGTCTAACGCGATTTTTACCAACTTTAAAAGACTAATTTGAAATTTTGCACTTTCAATTCTTCAATTCTCAGAGACTGATGACAATAAAATAATAAGAAAAGATATTTTTTCATTATATCAGTTTCAATGTGAAAATTATAATACGAAGAACTGAAAAAATATACAAATAATAAATGTCAAGGTTTTTTAAAAAAATCACGCTTTTATAGTGGATCAAACAAAAAATGAATTATATATTACAGTTAAAAAAAGAATAAAAACACATTTTTATGGTATACCTAGAAGGTAAAAATAAATTTCAATATAACAAATAAGTAATTAATGAGAAAATAACTGTCATTTGTATTTTATTTCTGATTTAAACCATAATTTTTACTATTACACTAAACATATTTAATTCTTACACTTCCATGCACATTACACATTTAAATAAAACAACGTTTTACAGATTTTGCACATAATTTATTTTATTCTAATGTTTCGACTTCTTTACATGACCCATGATCACAGGATGACGAAAGCCTTTGTCATCCTTTACAGGAGCAGTGACTACAAAATAACTAAGGCCTTAGTTATCCTGTGATCACGGCTCCCGTAAAGGAATCGAAACATTAGGATGAAATATAAATTATGTGCATAGGTATGTGAACTGGGCCTACATGTCCATTATACCTATGATTTTATGCATAAGCAAAGCTTGCACCATAGTAGTGAGGACATTAGTAAGCTTATAATTATAGTCTGTCTGCCTATGCAAACATATTGCTATCAAGATATATACCTCTGTCCTCTTTCCAAATCATCATTTTTTTGCTCTAACTCCCTTATATAAACACCTTGTTTTTCTTTGTCTATTTTTAAAGCTTGTAACTCGTTTTCCAATGCATTTGTTTCTTGTTGACTTCTGTCCAATTTGTTCTGAAAGTGCAAGGAATATGTAAGTTTTAAATTAGAATTCTCAAGTGATACCGGCACAAGTGTAATTATATGCTCTCCGACAATCATCAATAGAGACCAGATTATACGCAACATAAAAAGCTTGTTAGCAAATATGCATGAAAATTGGCAGAATATGCGAAATTAAATGATAAATTTTAGGAATCCCAAAAAAAGAGAAAAGAAAGTATTTTTTTTTTTTTTCAAAATCAGCATACAATTAGTAAATTATTTTTTGATAGGCGATAATAGGTACAGACACATTATATGTGCTTAAAAATATTGAAAATTTTTGTAAACGTAAGCAATCAAAAATTTTTCTATATTTTCAGTGGTAAGATTGTGTCTACAATCATTTAGAATATTTTTGTAAGTGGAAAAGGTTTGCTTCTCTTCCACTGAGGTGACTGGGCAGAATTTGAACTTGGGTGCTATGTTAGCACTTATAGTTTCTGGCAAATGTGCTGCCGTCCGATTAATGAAACTATCAATTTGGCACAAACTTTGATAACCTGGGTTATTGTTCAATATGTTTTCAAACTTTTCTTTAACTGACTGCGTTCCGAAATGCAGTAAAAAGTCACAATAATTACTCAATAGCTTCTTCTTCTTCTTCGTCGTGACACTCTTGCCAGAACGGTCGTGGTCATGAGGTCGTGTCTTCAGCCGAGGCAGATGTTAATCGCCTCACGATCATTTGCCATTTCTCTCTGCTGGTGGACATCCTGTTGCATTCGTTAAGGGAGCCACCCACTTGGTCAGTCCATCTCATGGGCGACCTCCCTTGCCCTCTGGTGCCCTTTATCTTGCCCTGTACGACGAGGCGCTCGATGGAGTCGTTGTCGCGTCGAGAAACGTGTCCAAAGAATTTCAAAACACGACTGCACAACCGCCGATAGATGTTGTGTAATTCCAAGTTCTTGGAGTATAAAGATGTTGGTGCGAAATTCGATCCATGACACTCCCAGCATCCGCCTCCAGCACCACATCTCCAGTGCGTCTATCTTTTTCCTCTCAACTTGTCGCACTGTCCACGTTTCCGCAGCATATAAAAGTATGAGAAAAACCAGCATTTGTACTAACAGAATCTTTGTACTCTTGGTAACATTTCGATTCTTCCATACTTTCTTCAGCCTGTCCATCGCGGTTCTCGCTATTGCCATTCGTCGCTTTATTTCTTCAGTGCATCCACCATTGCTCGAGATTAAAGCTCCAAGGTGAGAATGGCTTAAATATACAAATACATATGCGAATATGCAAATGCATATAATCCGATCTCTAATCATCAATAATAATAATATACTCTACATCCACATGAATTAGCTTAACCCGAAGAAGTAATGGTTTAATGGACACTAGGGTAATGAATAGGACATACATATGTATATAATATAAACATATGTAATGTTAAAATATACATAAATAACCACATCTCAGGTACAAGTGCTCATATTAATTACATAAATCCCCCTCCCCCCCTCCAGGACTATCAGTGTGAAAGGCAAGATTGCTACCACTGAACCTTTCGTCATTTTTTTACTATAACTTAGTACAGCACCTTATTTTGCTAGAACCTCTAACACAACATCTTAGTTTACTTTAGAATCACCTAATTAAGGATTTTATCCACTTGTCAGTCTGCTACTGCGCACCCCACCCCTCTCAACAGTTCCAATACTGCGTGAATTGTGAAACAAAATGTCGGTCATCCGACTCTTAGATAAAAATGCCATTTTCTCAATTAATAATGAAGTTAGGAGTAAACAAAAAATACTACCGTAAAGTATTCAATAAAGAATCCATCACAGAACATTCGGATCTGTGTAACTCAAAATATAATAGTAATTTAAAAAAAAACATCAGGCCACGCACAAAAGGGGAGGGTAGCTAAGGCTGGTTGTTGGCCTTTTTATTATTTTTTTGTTTTCTTTTATTCTATTCTATCTTATTTCTCTATATTCTATTTCTGTTAGTCTATTTTTGCACTTTTCAGACTTTTTCCTATAAATCAACAATAATAGACAGATATCTGCGCAAGGGGTATTTTTGGGATCTAGGCAAGAAGCTAAGTCCATGGACACCATAAAGTGCAATATTGAACCATCAAAAAACATACTATACGGTGAATAAGGGTTTGGGGGTTTGAGGTTCCGTTTCTGGTCAAATCGACTATTTATGATCTATACTTATTACCAAAAATATTTTTTTTTGGGAGCCATTTGTAGCCATTGCTACCAGAGACAGACGAGGGGTGTAGGCTATTGGTAGCTACTGTACACTGACAAGTGGATAGTTTTGGACTTCTTGCTCTAACAATAGGCAGATATCATATTTGAAATATATATTACAATAAACACTGAATGACCTATATGGATTGCAAGTAGTCATGGTAATTTAATTTAGCTTAGCTTGTCTAACATAGAATTAGTCTGCACAAAAATATGAACACTATCATGCTTAGTTACACAAGCTAACTCGGTCTAACAAGGTTTGCTATACTCAGACCCTGACCACAAGTAGCCTAATAAGCCAACTATGTTCTTACCCTTAACATTTCAATTTCATTTTTTAGTCTTTGATTTTGAAGATCCAATACTCTACTCTGTTTTTCAGCCTGTGCTAATGATGCTTCTAGTTCTTTTTCAAGTTGTGCAGAGTTTTCAGTGTATTCATCTAATTCTTGTTGAATGTCGTTAACTCTAGAACAACAAAGTGAGTCATTATAAAAGCAATTCAATGAATGTCAGAACAAAACAAAGCAAAGAGGAACTGTGACTTACTTCTGTTCATAATATTTTGCTTGCGTTCTCCAATATTCCAAGGAGTCAGATTCAGTTTGCCTCGGAGATTCCATTTATAATGCAATGAAAATCAACTTTCAAAAAAATTATATCCCAAGGATATCTTTTTCAATGGACCATTACCAATGTATATTGTAAGCAGCCCCAACAAACGTGTGATTCCAAAAGAATAAGTTAGATCAGCTATACGTAGTTCACTTGTAATAGCCGTTAGAACGCAAAAAAATGTGACGGATAATACTAGATTCATAAATAATTTACTCTGGTTTACTCATAATAACAAGTCAATGCCATTTTCAAGAAAATGGCGGTTTAGTGTGACCAGCCCGCTGGCCTCTAGTATTCGTGGTGATTATATACTCTCTGGTTCTTGTATTTATGAGTAAGCCAAGTAAAAGCAATCTTTTAAAAATTGCGAAAGAGTGTAGAGAAATAATGCTTTCTCCATATATTGTTTTATATTGACCTCCCCCCTTACAATCCTCAGGATATAAAAAATATGATAGAATTTATAATCTGCTTAAAATAACTAAAAACTGGTTTCTGATTTGAATAATGATCACAGATTATTTTATTTCCAATTATTAAATAAGAACAGTATGGATTAACATAGGTATATATATTATCTCTTATCAAAGTCCCCATTATTAGGGCAGTGGCCTCAGTGGCGGATTTACCAGCAGGCTGAGTAGGCTTGAGCCTAGGGCGGCAGATTTTTGGGGCGGCAAATTTGGTTACGATTTTTTTTTTTTTGCTACCAGAAATCATAAAGATTTCTGAATGACGGTTTTCTGTATTCTGTTTTCTGATGTTTTACAGATAGAAGTCTGCAACAAATTTTGCCGACGACTTTCCCTTCTCACTTATCATTTGTCATTGTACGTTCCGTGAATCCGTTTAGCAATCTTCCATATTCTGGAGTAAAACAGCTAGTTCGCCGCCCCCAACGAGTAATCGGTTGGGGGCGGCGAATCGGTAATCGGTCTTTGCGCCCAATGCGCCCTCTCCCCGCACTTTGAATGAGTGTAAAGAGCGAAATTATAGAAAATGCATTTTTCTTTCCTACCGTCAACCTCAGCCGTCAACCCATACAGCCAGTCCCATATATTTTTTGGAGGCTGCGAACTGCATGGTTTGTATATAATTTAGTGATTTTAATTTGAATTTAGTGCATAATTTTACCGATTTTAATCTTATGTATCGAGTATTATGTGTTGAACACGCACTAGCTTTAGAAAAATATACCTAAAAATTATTTTACGTGCAATTCCAACGAAGTTGTTGAATTGTAAAAATAATCTAGGACATGACAATTTGACAATTGTGGAGGCAAGGGCGGCAAAAGCTTCACAGCCTATACCTTGAAAATTTGTAAATCCGCCACTGAGTGGCCTACCCAATAAATGAAAAATTATGTAAAGCTATCATAATACAAACACACCACACGTTTACCATCGAAGGCTTCATCTACTTAATTTCTTAAGCTGCGGACGATATAGTAAATTTTTTGGTCACCCATCTTGAATAACCCTCCATAACTTGAGGTAAGAAATTACTGAAGACAGTAAAACTTTGTAACCATTGCCTTCACATATTGGATAAACTTAAAAAAAGTGGTAGAACTTTTTGGCGGGATAGGGAAGCGTCTCTTTGGTGGTTTTGTTTTTCTTATTAAAATTTGTGTAGTGGTACATATTAGTGCGTAATAATGGTGCATTGTTGATCACAAAGTGTTTGTGAACATGCAAGAGTGTTGGCAAGTGAAACATAGCAGTGGAAGCTGTCTTTTCCTGCTCTCTCAAGATATTCACTGGGAGGTTTCAGTAAAATCCCACACCTTTACTTAAATCTAGGAAAAGAGAAATTTCACTATTCATTCATCATTCATTGATCATCTATCAATCATTGATCGATCAAGAGAAAAATAACTAAAGACTAGGCTGTGTAGGCTTTGTACCCTTTGCCTACTCTTATGGGGATAACAACAAAAAAGTACTAGTACTAGTATAGTTGACATTAATAGAGATGAGTCGTACAATTAAAAAGGTAAAATTTGTGTTCCTAGTCCCTAAAAATACTTGATCCAAATACCTATCCCACCTAATCCATGAAGTATTGTACCGGATAGATATTTTTTTATTTTGAATGGGTTCGCTCTTGATGCCTATCAAGCCCGGAGGCCAAGACACGATCCACGATGAAACGAGCTAACCCAGAAGGTGCCTATTCACCCTGGCTTTAAAACAGACGGGTTATAAATATGTTGTTATTACTTTTATGGCCTGCGATCTGCAGCCGCAGCGTATTTGTAAAATATTCCTGTATTTTGCGTCCATGAAGTACCTGGATGGACTGCGGCGTATTTGTAAAGTATTCATTCACGATGTTGTTCAATTTTACAATTCTAAATGCGCGGAAGTGTAAGCACTAAATGCATTTAAAATATGTAAAAAAAAAAAAATGGTTGCCTGTAAAGTCGGTTTTACGGGCGAAGATTTTACGTGACAACGTCTTTTTCTCGGTAGAATATTTATTGATATGAATATAATTAAATTGCACAATAGGAACAAGGAATTGAATGAAAATAAGAATTGCACAAATTTTAACTATAGAAATATATTTTGTTTACTAAAACATTGTACATGTAAACTTAAACTTAACTAATTCCTATTTGAGTGATTTTGTTGAGGATAAAAAAAACTATAAATCATTATGTAACAGGATGTTTAAATATAAATGCCTGTAATATATTTCGAAAATTAATAAATGAATAATTTGGGTTATATAGGAAATATATCTACTACTATTAAATATTTATATTATAAGTGATTTATACATTAATGATTTAAATGGAACAATCTTGGATGGTTATCAAAATTTATCGATATAAACAATTTTTTTGTATTATATATATCATAAAGAGTTTACAATTTCATATATATACTTATAATATTAAAAATCAATAAACTTTTAAATATTGAGAAAACATTCGGCGGGCCTCTCTCTCGTTCGGTGACTCATCGTAACGTTACCGAGCGTTACACTTTTTCATAAGTGACTCCCAGCCGCAACCAATTTATAAGACGTTGTCACGTCAAAAAATCACAAAGTTAAATAACAGATTATTTTATTAATGTCTTCAAATCGAAGTTGGTGTAGCTTGTTCTTTCATTTTTAGTCGGTAATTCTTACTTGTTATGTAATAGTGCCATTTAGAGTCGTGAAACATGGAGGTAACATGAGATGGTCAAAAATAACTTAAAATGTTATAAAATAACATTCTGGATTGCGCAGACACTCAGTGAGCGGCGAATGACGAACTACTCGTTGATGCATTGATGCATACATGCTGGGTGCGTGACAGAAAGAGCGCGGTAGGTCCCATTTTTTTTTACCCTTCTTAAACTTAAAAACCACATTTCCTTTACTTTAATTAATAGTCTGGTGTTTAAACTTACATTCTAAACTAGAAATGTTTACCAGTGAGAGCAATTAACCCGCACCTTTTTAATATTAAGAATATATTTTAATCAAATTAAAAGAAACAGTATAGGTAGGTTATCAATTTTAGTTTTAAAACTAATGAATGACGATCACGCACGATCAATTTGGCGTGATGCGACGCACCGAGTTGGATTTATGGTAGTCTCGGAATATTTTGTGTGGCGCATCGTCAGTTAAAACTCTGGCGTGATGATTCTCCACTCACAATCAAATTTTGGATGGTTGTCAGTTCAACTGCCGCTAAAAACTGATCGTCAATGTGCAGCTTTACACAATACTTCAAGCACCTACTCAGGATCTAATCTTGTTTGTACGTACCTATCTTAACCTTACTCCGTGGTGTTACAGTAGGAAATTGTATAATTGAGTATCCGTCTAAGTAGGAAATCTAAGACCGAATATGTACGGGGTTTTCTTCACATACTATAGTATGTGGGCTACGGTATGAGCCTTTGGCTCTTGTCCGGACTTCATCTCACGGGGATTAATTCCCCGTGGTAATTGTGTGCCGCTATTACTGCGGCCGTCGTGACACGAGTGGTTGTGTGCCATCTTGGCTTTGAATGTCGCCGCCCCTCTCGTTGGCACTGTACCTTTGTGAGGGGGATTGCTGCGCGGCCCTCGGCGCGGTTAGCATACCGGGTGAGCTTCCTACTTCCGGGGGAGAGGCCCAGGTAGCGCCTGCGAGTGAGTCGCGACTTGTGCAGTCGGGGGTTGGGTGTAATGCGGGTGACGGGGGTGGGGGTGGGGAATAGGATGATCGAAAGTGGAGGGAATGGGGTCGACCAAGGCCACGAATCTGTGTAGAGGGCGGCGGTCGCCCGGTTGGGCTGGTAATCTAGGTGCAATGGTGGTGAGATGGTCGTGGCATTGTTATCAGCACGGTCGAACATCCTCTTCTTCGTACGCAATGCGTAGGTCACGCGCGATGACGTCATTCCTCACATAGCGTTGTTCGCTGGTGATGACTCGTGCCGCCCTGTTTTGAATGGTTTGGAGTAGCCGCTGCGGAACCCAAACAGTTTGTCGCGTGGGTGGTAGAAGGGGGTGAGTCTCCGCAGCAGTACTCTCTCGAAGAACTTGGCGAGGTGGCGGAGTAGGGTGATGGGCCTGCAGCTCGATGCGTGGCGCCTATCTTTCCCTTCTTTGAGGATGACAATAACTTTCCCCCGTTTCCAGGGGGAGGGAAAATGGCACAGCCTTAGTGAGGCGTTAAGGATGCGGGCCCAGGCCGCCAGCGCGCGGCGAGGTAACTCTATTAGGGCTGCTGGAGATAGGTTGTCGGAGCCTAGTGCCTTCCTTCTGTTGAGGTGTATGGCTACACTTCGAAGTTCCGCCGGTGAGATGAAAGCATCGCCTGGGAGAGGGGGGGGAGGGACTGAATATGTATCACACGCGTACATGTGAAACTTACTTTCAGTGTTTTGATGTAGAGTCGAAACTCGTATAGTTTGTGTACGATGTATAAATACTAGGTGACCAAGTACCTACTTCGAAAATTAGACTAGGTGCTGCCTAGTCCAGCAATATACCTAGTGGTGTAGTAGCGTGGTTCAGCTCTAGTATTTACGGCTCACTCACAGATTATTGTAGCCATTTGTGGCTCACTTCTAATCTAAACAGATAGCGGTTCTGTTCTGTGGTGCTATCTTGTCAAATCATGTATGAAAATTCAAACAGAAATGTTTATTTTTAAAAATGAAATAATAAGATAGATAGAGAATATTAGTATGATTTTTTATTCATATCAAATTCGTGTTTGTGAAGACCGAATATGCGATATTTATAAATATTTTTTGCAATGTTTGAAAACCGATGAACGAACTTCAGAATTTGTGGTTGTTGTTGACTGACGTGTAATGTTTCCAAAGGCGGACACTGAGAATATCGCACAGGTCACGTCACTGAAGGGAAAACCAGGTGTTACTAGCGATGTGCAAAACTCGGATGAAAACACACAAATTGTTAAACAAGAAAACAACAGGGAGTTAACACTCAATATGTTAATCAAAGAAATGGTCTTCTGTGTAGCTTTAGCTCTGACTACGTATGGAGCGCTTCATAATTCGTAAGTACCTACAACATTATACACTATGTAGGTACTAATAATTAATATTGCAATGGTGGTTTTCCTTACCAACAAATTAAGCTATTGTCATTTTAAACTAACTAAGGGTTAAAATAATATGCGTTATTTCATCAAGCTGCATAATTACTAGGGATGCGCCGAATAATGGTTTCACCGAATAACCGAATACCGAATACTATTCGGTTTAACCTTTACCGAACTGGATATTCGGCCGAATTATTCGGTTTACCATTTCATTGCTTTGCCGCGTAAACAGGTTCTAACATGTCGCTAATGGCAATATGACGAGCGGACCGTACCTCACCGTTTGAAGAAATCACCAAAATTACCAGTTCTACATTTTGGACAAAGTGGTTCCCCATAGAAACACTCTCATGAAATATTCAAAAAAGCCCAAAATTTGAAATATGTCCAAATGTACCAAAAATGGTACAGAAGCTACAAGAAGAAGTTCAATGCCGTTTTCTAAATTTGGAAGAAGACAAATACTACTGCCTGTCTACATTGTTGGACCTGCGATTTAGAATGAGATTGCGAATTAGTCAGAAGTAGGCTTTTTCTAGAAGCCATTCAAGGAAGCGACTCTGATGCTGAAAGCTCAAGCGAAGATGAAATTGTAACAAACAGGGGAAGTCCTTTTCAAAATGTTTCAAACTTTTCAGAGGAATCTCATGTGGCATTTTGGACCTGTTATGAAGAACTTGCTTCAACAAATCCTGTAATTTCGTTTTAGTTTTAAATTAAAATAAATTGTGACTTTTCATATATTTTATGCATTTTTCAATGCGATCTTATAAGATAAATTATTGGGAGATTTCAATTGAGAGAGCATTGGACCGAATTTCCAAAGATTGCTGGTTCGATTCCCGCCTGAGAATTCACTTGTGACCCGAGTCGATTTTTTCTAGTATTTTTCTATTAGAATTGCTTTTATTTTATTAGCTTTAGTCAACAAATTTTTCATAGTATTTCTTTGACTTATAACAGAAGAAGTTGTCTTTTAGCCAAGAAAATAGAACCGAATATATTCGGCACCAAAACCGAATAATTCGGCCGAATACAAATAGTGGAAAAGATGCCGAATACCGAATACAAAACAAATATTCGGCGCATCTCTAATAATTACCTAATACTTACAGAAATTTCCTTACAACTACATTAATCTTTTGTTAAGTAATGAAAAAAAGTTTCTCTCATATCTCTGATATCAAAACTAACAAGTTTCATGACCATTAGTTTATGTACATATATGTATTGCAATAAATAATAAATATTTTTTTATTGCAGACCAACCAAAATATCCAACCATCCTCAGGCAGTGAGATTTTTTGATTCCGATTCAGTGGTAACAGACTGGTATAGAGGTCAGCTCAGCAATGCTTTGACATTTATCAACAGTGTAGATGTATCATTTGTAATGTACTATGCACCTTGGGATGCAGAGTCACAGTATGTACGAGGAGAATTTGAGAAAGCTGCAATTGTTTTGAGTGACAGGGTATGTTAATTTCTATTTATAAATAATTCTTCTTTTCTTATTTACTGCATTTATTTGTTGATTGTTTTCCACAAAAATCAGGTATGTTTAATCATTAATAAATTTTTTAATAGTTTGTCCATATATCAGAAATTTTAAAGAATTTTGTAAGACGCAAACATTAATTCCCGTGTAAGTATTAACTTGAAGTATTAATTACTGTTATTCCACTACTAATAAAGTTTATGCCGACATAAAGTTCTTGATCAGGTACATTTTTCTGCTATCAACTGTTGGAATCCAGGCAGTGAATGTCGATTACAACATAACAAAATACCATCATGGCCCATTTTAATGGCTTACACTGTGACATCAAGAGGTGTGCTTTATAAAGGTAAAATAAACTATGATATCAACTATTTAATGTTTCTAATAACTTTATATTGACATAGATTTCGGTCTTTATGTCATATTTTTATTGTTTTAGGACCTAGAGATGCCCATAGTATGGTAAAATTTCTTAAATTAATAATGTATCCACTCCAAAGGATATCAGCCACAGAAGACTTAGTTAACCTTCTTTCAATATGTGATGTATGTAAAAAGATTTTTTAATGTTTTTTTTAGTTTATACATACATATATTATTGTATTGCTTGATGAAATAAATTATTGCAGGCAGTTGCAGTTGCTTATACACCCCTCAAAGACACATCCAAATACTATAATATTTGGTACTATGTTGCATTAAAATCACGAGAGTATGATACTATTGGTGAGATTTGTTTTGCCACGGTTACATCTGAAGATTTAGCTGCAGAACTGGGAGTTGAAACAGTCCCAAATGCACGTTTATTGCTATGGAATGATACAAAGGTTAATTATGTCATAAATAATTTATTAAATTAAATGTTGATCTGTTAGGAACTTTTTGACGGGAGCGGGAAGTATCATGTTGATGGTTTTGTTTCTCTTGTTAAAATTTATATTGTTGTTGATATTAGTGCGTAATTAACCGCTAAGTGTTTGTGAACATACAAGAGTGTTGGCAAGTGTAACAAAGCAGCGGAAGTTGCCTTTTCTTGCTCTCTCAAGAAATCCATGGGGAGATTTCACTACAACCCCACACATTTACTGAAACCTAGGGGGGAAAAATATATTTTACTGTTCAGTCATCATCATCAAATTAAGAAAAGAAATTACTCAAGAACTGGCAATTATATTTACTTGACACTGGGTAAATGCACAAATCATGCAAGCCACAAATAAAGAAAAACAAATTAAAGGTTACCACTGCATCAGTGTATCATCATTGAGAGTGATAGTTAAGATTAGTAACTGATGTATATGCATTTTCATTAAAAATATTAGTATAAGGCTAATATTAATAGAGAAAAAGCTGAGTTAATATAAGAAAAAACATTGCAATACTTCTCCTTAGCCAAGACTTTTGAGCAGACCTTAACCACTATGCAATTTAGGTTCTTTCCATCTTTGGTGAAGTGATCTACCTTTTTCTGATATGCTATTTTATCTAGAAAGGTTTGTGTCTTTCACTAGTATGACAAAGCTTTAGTTTTGACAGATTCATTTAATATATAAACACTCACATCTTTAAATCTAAAATGGTGTCAATATTTTAATTTATTGAGTATTTTTAAGTGTCTATTTTAAGTCTCAAATGTTACAGGAGTATATAACTGATGAAAATGTGCAGCCATGGAATGAATCTTCCCTCCTGCAATGGGTTTTGGAGAATTTTACTCAGCCAGTAGCAAGGATCATACCTATGTGGAAAAAAGCATTTAGCTTCGAGAAATATGCAGATGGAAATCCGATTTTCCTGCTTTTTACGCCACTCAACCCTTTGTACCAACAACTACCTTCTTATGATTTGGTAGGCATTACAGAATATTCTTTTAATTTAAGTTGGCTTGTAATATGATCAAAAACTGCTTTTTCTAATTTTATAACTTGACAATAGATGGTTATAGTGATATTAAATACAAAACTGAATAATAATATTTTTACTCTTGTAGTAAAATTACATACCTATAACCCCTTCTATATTTTCTAGAGTAATCACTTTGTTTTACTGTAACATATAAATGAGGATGGCTTTGGCTTATCCAATCTGTTTGGTAAAACCCTCGTTCTAAGGTTCCTTCTAATATTCTAACAAGCCACTACTAAACCCTATGCTGTGCATGGCGTGCCACGATTTTTTCATGAAATACAAAAAGTTTGCTATGAGCACAGGAAATATATAGCTAAAGCAGTAAGGTCTGTGTTGATTGATTGTATTTACAACAAATCAAAACAAATGCACTCGCCTCACACAGACACACGTCTCAATAGGACTCCTAAGCGAACGTCGCTGTGTTGTCAGTCGCGGCTGCCGCGTCAAAATGAGTGGTCACGGTTGTTATCTTTGTTGCTACTCATTAGTATGAGGATTTGTTAGGCTATAAAATTTTATGATTAAGCATTACGAAAGTGTCGTAGCAGGCGAAAGGCTAAAAGACTTGTTAAAATGTTGATGGCTTTTTTAAAATACTAAATTTTATATATGTACAGTTATCCATTAAATTATTTGATCATTATAAGAGTTAAATAACGGTTTTAATAAAAAGTAACTACATTTAATAAAAAAATAAAAGTGCCCCTCCTAACACTCAAATGGAACATAGGTATTTATTTAAAAAATAGGAGTAGTTTCGGTTCTGCTATAGCTATATATTTAGTGTGCTACAAGTGTTTGATTAATACTGATTTTTTTACATAAAAATAAAAAAAAAATTGCATCTATGCTTTTGTCGTTTGACATGTTTCTTCTCCAAGAAATTTTTTTCTACACCCTCTATAATAAATGGTCCGAACTGAGATGGAGTGAACTATTTTGATACAGGGATCAACATAGATTTTGAACATGAATGCCCAGATATTGACAATAAGACCTCTTGAATGGAGCTGTTGTTTAATAGAAAAGATTTCGTGGTTGATATGGAAAAGCGTGCGTTAAATAGGTAATATATTAGTGAGTAAAAAGATAATTAAACAATAAAAAAAAAATATCCCTTGCTATGCCAAAAAAGGAGACTGATTTACTTGGCTCTCTCTCTCTCTCTCTCTCTCTCTCTCACAGTGTGTGTGCTATACGGCCTACTGTTGTGCATCTTATTGAGATGTGAAAAATTCGTGTGCAACTGTACTCATCCACAGTTATCATCCCTGCCATTTCCGTTCACAACACTAGATCGCGTTTGTTAATAAAAATATTTTATTTCCATTATCATTAAAAGGTTTTATGTGACACATTGTTACAGCTGCGCGAAGTCGCTATGGAATATTATAACTGCAATAACAATGAAACTAGTCAATGGATTTCAGAATTAATAAAATTGCAGCAGGTTCAGCGATTATTATATCAGCAGAAAGACTTTAAAAAATACTGCATGGATTATAAGTTTTTGAAACCCCTCCGAAAAACCAATAAAGACTATGAAAAAGAAGTCGTATCTCAAAATAATAAATATCCTTGGAACAATAGAACACAAAAAAATCAGAAAATAGGGAGATTTAACTTTTTATTGAGAAAAGGGTTAGATATTTCCAAGTCTATGAAGAGTATGGATGATGAATCAGAAATGATAAATAGTTTAACATTTCTGCATCAATGTGATACTTCAGCAATGCCAGCTGAAAAAGATTTCTATGAGATATATGATAAGTGTGAAAAATATGACGATAATTTAAATCACGAAATAGAGTCAGAAAGAGAAATTACTAGGTGAGCTAATATCGTATAAAAATACTCCTAAATCACCCTAAATTCCGTAATTTGCATTTTTCATTAGTATGTTTTTTTTCAGTTTTAAAACGTCTATGCTTCCTTTTGAGGATGATCCTTTGTCGCCTGAAAATCTTCTACAAAATAGTGTGAAGCATTTCTGCAAAATATTTAAATTTGCCAATGAACTTGGAAATCCAGTAGCACCTGCTAAAGTTCGTGGTTCCAGAGAAGGATATAACATTACACATATCGCTGGACTCGCATGTGAAAAAAATTTCACCTTACATATTTTAGCTGTTGATAGTGTAAGGAATCACCACTTTGCAGAGTTCCTAGGTGTGGATATAAGAAGAATGAAGGATATGACTGCTGCCATTATTTTGGATAGCAAGGTACAATTTATTACTTGGATTATAATGTTCAAGTTCGATTTTAATTAAGTTTTAAGTTATCAACACATGTTCTAAGATGTTCACGTTCACTGAAAAGTGGTGAAAGTTCCTCCTTCCATCATCCTTAGTGATGTTGTCAGAAATATTAAAATCGGTATTTTTTAGATGAAAAAATACTGGAATATGCTCTCGTGGATTGCTAGGCCCTCTAAAGTTTGCCATTTATGTTATGTATTTTTGTTTTTTTATTATCAGGAATAATAAATATTTACAAAATGAAGATATACATTCGCACTTAGCATTTAACGTGCTTAATTACTTACATACTCCATGATAATTGTGCTTCTGATAGAATAAGAAAAAGAGAAAAATGTTACTAAACAAGAATATAAAAGTTTTCATCTATATTCGTAATCAAGTGATTTCCCTGTTAAACTATACCGCACTTTCAAATTCCTAAACAGATTATTCAACTCTACAAAAGTTCAAGTTCTACAAATAAAGTTCAAAATCAATTGATTCTATATATTTGACAGTTTTCTATAGTTTTATGTACTGATGATTGTACATTGTCCACGCTTAAACATAGGTTGAGTTTCAGTTTACGTTAGAATATGGAGGTTCGTCCCTGTTCAGAAGTACATATGAGGGTTTACTTGATAGAAATGAGTTGTCTCAGTTATATAGGGAAATTTTGAAAACTCAAATTTTGTTTTTTGAAGAAAATAACGAAACAAGTATTTTTTTTAATATGGTGATATTAAAAAGTACTTAAATATTAAGTTAAGGCTATACAAAGTTATCCCTAATAAAAATACGTTTGTTGTCACCATCACGCTATACACGGTGTAGTAGCAGATGATTACACGACCAAGTATTTCATTGATACAGAACAATGATTTTCACAAGTTGCAAATTTTACTTCATATTTTTACGGGCTTAGAACCGTCAAATTGCAGAAGGTATGAATTGTTTTGTTCTTTGATGAACGTTATTAATCGATAACACTTTTAATAACAGATGCGACAATTAAAAGTAAAAGTGAACCATACCTTTTGCAATAAGGCGCATTTAAAGAATTTGAATCAACTTATGTACCATAATTGGTTGGAGAATAGCAATGGGTGTTTTTCACCACAGAAAACACCACTAAAAAAACACAGGGATCGCATACGCAATTCGACAATCGGTATAACAAAGCAATAAATTCAACAAGCCGACATTTGCATATTTACAACAATTCCAAAATTAAAGCCGGAGGAAAAAAAAAACAGGAGTAAAAAGCATTTATTTCTAATCATTTTATCCAACAGCATCAAAAAATTTAAGGTTTACACATTTCATATTTTTCATCAAAATTATTCTAACTGCTAAACACTATTACCGCTCCTTTACTGCTAAACCCGAAGCCGAAAGCAAACATTACAAGAGTAAAAAGTTATTATTGTTTACAATTTTTTTGATAGAGCATCATTAAATTCCAGCTTTACACATTTCATATTTTTCATCAAAATTACCCTGTGCCATTAACTATTACCATTAATTTACCGTTAAACCTGAAGTCTGAGGAAAAATTACCAAGAGTAAGAAGCTGTTATTTTTGTCCATTTTACGCGATAGGATAAAGAAATGTATAATTATTAGAATTTTATATTTTTGTGAAAAATTCCTAGATGCCCTGCACATACTTTGCTATAATCCAACCCAATAATTAATTAAAAGTCCAATCAACATGAAGTTTTAAAACAATCACTTTTAAGTGTAGACGATTTCTCTCTAAACACTGTCTTGCACGTTTACGAACATTGTCTATAATTTTATTAGGGTTTTTGTTTTTGCACACGGTATGTAAAACAGATGAGTAGTAAAATCAAACGTTGATAAAACTGAAGAGTCACATTTCCTCTGCGTAATATACTCCCACATCTTATAGTGCTCTCCGCTCCTCAGTCCCAAGTACACATTTACTCTCTCTCTCTTTCTTTCTCACTATAGCATTCAGTAATATATAACAGTAGAAATAGTAGAATATAAGAATTCATGAATTTCCTTTGCCTATTATATATATTTTAAGATAATCGTTTTTAAGTAGTAAATTCCAATCACGCGTCAGAGCTGACACGCCCAATTTTTACTTTTTTATTACTTTGGGCCTCCTTCACATAAGCCGTTTAATTTCGCCCTCGATTTCAATTGCAAGTATGAAGCGGTGTGAATACATTTCGTTATGTAGGTACTTATATGATGTAAATGCACGCGCAGCGGTTTGGGGCGCTGTTTCATTCAATAAATTTCGGGCGATGTTTGACTTGCATATTTGACCAGTATCCAGCTGTTGTCATAATTCGCTTAGATAAGACATTTTTTTACATACATATAACCATTTATCTCCTTCCGCACAATTTGTTGAAGAAGCCTTATTATTCCTTTCTTTAAATGTTGGTTTAATTATGTTTCAGTTGGAAACTCAGTACATTCTTTCGGAAGAATATAGTGCCAAATCTGTTAGAGACTTTATCTATAATTTCACTCATAAGAATCTTAAACGTTCATTGCGCATGCACGTGGAGGACGCATCGCATACGCACTACTTCGGCTCTGACGGGGAGTCGCCCTTCAATTCGGGCAACAAGAGCGTCATAAACGTGGTTGATCTCACTACACGTACTTTCAGAAAACTTGTGAGGACACCGGGAACAGTAAGTATATTAATAGAACTGTTTTGTTTTGTATTGTTAATTACTATTAGTGTTAGAATATTTTTATGACTAGGGATGCATTTATTGTGAAGAAAATCTGTATTTGCTTGCTAGTAACTGTTTAGTGCAATTTGAGTTTTATCTAGATACGCCCTTCTCACGCACCTCTGTAAGCATGTATTTTTATAATTTCCTCTTCATGGAAATATTGTATGAAAGGTTTTTAAGAAGATCATTTAATGAAAAACACGTCACGTAAAATCCGGTCTTCTTATATATAAGAGCTATTCTAGATTCATTCGATATTTTTGTATGATTATTTCTAATAAACTCTTTAAAAACTTTATACTGAATTAATAAAAATAAAAATATGGGTACTCTACGATACATGCAGCGGGATAATATTGTGTGTGTAACAAAAATTATATTATAGGTATAACATGCAGCAAGTATCAACGTAAAGTAGTATAAATAAAATCAATTAATAATATGCTACATCAAGAGAATACTGGTAGGGATTGCTACGATGAAATGTTACCGATACATATAGTTTGTGACGTGTGATAATTTAAGTAGATAACCCAATCAGGTAATGATTAGATGCTAATAATTCAAACACGTATGTACAGAGCTACATTCCATAATATACATTCAAAATAGGTAATGTTTTTATCAAATGGTGTTATTTAGTTTGCTTTGTCTTTGTCTCGTGTACGTCAAATCTAGTTATTTTACCCTTATCCTATTGATGGATTAATCTGATGTTTGACAAAAGTACAATTTGTATATTCACAATCATTATAAATCCAAGATGGGCGCTTTCCATTTTTTTAATTCTGCAATATTTTCCTTTGAAAGGGAATACAGTACACTTTAGAAATAAAATTCTACGTAATATACCTGATCTAGAGCATTGATCAGATAATAATAGAATCACATGTTTGGCCAACACGTCTGACATTTATTAAATTATAGTCATCGATGCCCTCGCCATTTCTGAAAAATAGAATAAGATTAATTATAATAGTATAAATAATCGCAGGTAAGTCTGGTGGCAGTGTGCGGCGGCGCGTGTACTGCTCCTACAACGCGTGCATTGCTCGATGCAGCACGCTTGCTGGCCGAGTGTGGTCTGGCAGTATTGCCGGCGCGGTTAGACGCGTTACGTCACGACTTGCCTTGGCATTACACCGTGCACCACTATCCCACCATCTTCGTTTTCCCTTCAGATAGGTGTGTTTATGTTCGTTAAATTACCTTTTGCTAATAATTGTTTATACACACGCTTTCCAGTTTTTGAAAAATTAAGTCGCTGAATTTACTGTTTGATCAAAAACAAACTGATAAAAAAGTTAAAAACCGCTTGCACAAGCCATCCTAAACACCGCTTATAGAATGGACGTAGTTCCAAACATAATTTGTTCGCAATTAGTAGCTACTAGAAAGAAAATTGAGTCAACAGAGGAACATACTTCATCTATTTATTGAAAGTTAAATGGAATGCCAACGCTTTTTAGATTTCACAACACTGCTTTGTTTTTAATTAGGCTTAATATGTACACGCACATTGGTAGTTGTAGTATACGTAGTCTTCAAAGGTCCTTACGTAGACATTGGCAGTCTGTCTGATTCGCGTACTGTCGCGTTTTTTTGCAAAAGATAAAAACGCGTCGATGCCGCGATTAAAAACGTGGTGCGTAAAGGCTCTAAACGTAACATTTTGTTTGCAAAGTGGGAGATCAACAGATTCCACGATTGTTCAGGCTTGTTTAAGCTTGTGTAGGCACCAACATATCAAAAGCTCTGGCAAAACTTAATTTTTTCAATCCTTACATTTATTGACTTGTTTAAAAATATAGTGAAAAATAAATAACCCACATTTGATTTTTGTTCTTTTTTACATGTTTTGTAATTTAAGAAAAAAAAATACAAAAATAATTAGACTAAATTGCAAACTCACTTGTCCTCACAAATATTATTCTGCCTGAATGTCCCCTCAATATTTTTTTATCAAAAATTCAAAGGGAAATAAGGGTCACTATTATTATATTTAGAAATGAATTCATTGAAATTGGGTTAAGAAAAATGAAATGTTGTAATATTACGAATTATAATAAGAAACGCTATAGGGAGGGATATCACTGTTTTATTTTAATGTCGTTGTAGCAGTGCTTTTCGTGGTCGCTGTATGAAAAGTGCTCCAATGATTACACTTAGTACTTCACGATACTAATTTGAAGATGCCCTACAGCTTGTGTTGATTTAAGGTGCTAAATAACTATATATCAATCCATAAGGACTTGTTTCCTGCAGGGTTCGTGAGGCCGATAGTCGAGCGTATCCATCAAATGCACGTGTAACATCTAGCGGTTTGGTGGCGCTGGCGCTACGTTCGCTCGGTCCGTTGCAGCATCTGCGCGTACGACTGGAATTATGCGCCAGTACAAAGGTAACATTAAGTTCAATGTAATGAAGTTAAAATCGCCTGGTTGCACAGGCGCTCCGCCTAACTGGCATTATGTGCCAGTAAGTGCGAGGCCACACGATGCGTTAACGGTGCGGTGCGGTGCCTAAGCGGTGCGCTGCGTCATCCTACATACAAATTACTATACCATGTCAGACGACGCGTTAGGTCGCCGTACGGCGTTGCACCGCAGCGCGCCGGACTTGGGACCTGAGAGACGAAGCGGTGTGGCGCCGTGTGGCACCCTATACCTCGAATTCATTACGATGCGGTGCCGCACCGCACCGCACCGCATCGTGTAGCCTCGCTCTAAAGGCGCACTATTGCAAATTGTTAATGTAGCCAAATTGACTGGAGGTAGAGGCGCTGCTGTGTTGCTCGGCTCGTTACTGCACCTCTGCACGCGGACAACATTATGCGCTATTAAAAGGTAGTGAGTGTCAAAACCACGGAGTCATGTCAAAAAATTGCATACTGAAAGAAAAGTATACGTAGGTCATCCTATGTCATTGTTGGTACACCTTTATTTAAACTTAGTACCATTGAATATTACCACTTATTCTTTTTTATTTATTGACACACCATTCTGACGTCAGGATAGCGGAATCACTGTCGAATTACTAAATGTCAAAATCTTCAACGAATTTTAACTTGAAATTCAATTTTATAATAAGTTTGTAGAATGCCACGATTCATAGGCATTTTAATAGTAACGCTTGTTAATTTAGTCTGAGCCATTGTTCATTAACAGCGAGACAAAATATATGACAGAGTTGTAGGCGGGTCATGTACATAGTTTTTACTGCTACTCGCAAGGTCCGGGACCTTCTGTTCGGTTGAATATTTCTGTTGTCTCAGATTTGTGTATTTTTTCTTAATTTTCTTTAAATACACAAGAGTTTTGGTTAGGTTAAGGATTGTTTCGTCTATTAAATTATCGTAATAATAATTAAGTATATTTTTGTTAACATGGTACAGTAGGTACTTAACTTTTTATAATTGATGATTGATTAGTAGTATTATTTAGCAGAATTATGATATGGTGAATTAGAAAAATTAAATTCAAAGAAAAAGTTTATCATTAATTTTTAACTGTACATGATGCAGTGTGGTAATTTTTTTTAAATACTTTGAAGAAATCTAGTAGTAAGGATCATAGCGTCCCCATCCGGGTGTTGAATAGCAATCACAAAGACAATGTTCTATTCCTTTGGTTTAGAATTATGATAACTAGAATTTCATGAATGCATATTGTATGAATTGTGGTTAAATTAAAAGAAAATTTATATCCTTAACAGATTAATCAAAGCTTTTTTACGCTTATTATCATTCAACATAGACTCGACTGATTTGTTTAATTAATTTATGTTATCATTTACATTCAAGGGAAAAACTCACCTTTCTGCTTCTTCTATGAAAAATTTAATAATCTTGCAAAACTCATTGCCGCTATTAGTAATATATCTGCATAATAGAAAAACCATCAAGAGCATAAATAAATTATTTAAATATAATAATTAATAAAAATATAATAAAAATAACCTACATTTTATTAAATTCTCACGAAGCGCCTACATTTTGGTTACATATTTTCTGTCATTATTTGTTGCTCAAATGAATTTAACAAGTGTTAATATGAAAAATGTCTATGAATATCAAATCTACAAACATATTATAAATGTAAAAAAAAAAAAAAAAAATTTAACCCCCGATTCATTTACCTAAGTTTCTAATAGGAAAATCCTACAAACACAGTTCTCATACTGTTCCGCTACTTGAGTCAGTCGTCCAATAAAAAAGCCGTAGTTGTCAGAAAGGACATCAGGCACATCAGACCCAAAAATGTATAAATCTAATTCTGTTGCCTTTATGCACTATGTGAAATTAGAATCGTAAAACAGTAGCAAATTTATTTTTTAATTCATTCATTTGGCTTGAATTAATTATTGAAAAAATGACATATAATCATGAAGAAGACTCTTTGTCATACCTTGTAGGGCAACTAAAAAAAAAGCATGTCTTGAATGACATGTCACATTGACAGAAGAAATCCAAGTGGTTTATAATGTAATGAGGAATATTTAATTTACATGACTAGCTATACCCGCTCGTAGAGTACTTTTATATTACTCGCTACCATTGATGTCCATATATTTGGATTATATTAGACAATTTAAGTTATTTTTCATTTACATTTATTAACAAATCATTATCTATTACTCATAATCAGTAAACTGCTACTGCAGCCAAAATAGTGATATCAGTCACTGGCATCAGTGTTTATGCAACTGGGAAGAATGGAATGTGACATGTATTAGCTACGATGCAATCAGATAATCATTACAATAATTATACTACCCTTCTATATGAGATTGCTGCATGTCTAGGATAATTGCTTACTTTGTGTCTTGTGTGCCTGTCCGCGTGTATTAGACAAATCGCCATACTTAACTAATCTAATCACAATTGAGTTAAAATGCTCACCAAATCCTTGTGTAATGAATATTTTTATAACAATTGGTCAGCTGTGGGATAGTGATGGATACATATGGGGTAAAAAATAAAAATAAATTGATATTTTATTTTATTTTATTTTATTATTAATTTCCTTCCAATCTATAATCAATATCCTCTCTAACTAAAATACCATCCAGAAATGTTGCCGGTGCTTCAATATTATTTTGATGTCTAGCCCATCCCAAATACCAAACGATAGTCATCACATGTGCACAGCAGCCCACTGTTCTCATCCCTACCAAGCAGTTACAATAGTAGCCAGATATTTTTGTTTGCCAATCGTTTTCAGATATATTAATCAAAATATATGTATAATATACTTTATGGCTCTGGTGCCTTGACTTGATACGCCCCCTAATAAGGTGCTGTTCTTGACTATCGTTTGGGATTATATTTGTGAGTTCAGGAACCTCTGATAATTCTATAATAAAACTTCCATTTTGTCGAATATGTTCCCCATAATATGACCGTGCCTGCTTTATTTGGTAAATGCCTAATAAAAATATTATTAAATCATTTATTTCCATTTGAGGGAAAATGTTTAAATGGGGTATTTCACCATCAATCCTAATAAATGATGCTCTTCTGCGATTAATATTTTCCTGCACAATGTAATTACCTAAAAAATTAGGCAAATCCATTCGTTGCAAGGCACGGTTTAAAATCATTGAAGCATCAGGTCTATCAACAATGACTGGATGATAATTATTAATGAGTGCTGCTGCTATTTTAAAATCATCCATGAGATGGGTAGTGGCTGTATTAAAATAGACATTGCGGAATAATTTAAAGTCTCTTTTAAACCGTCCATTAACAACTTCCACTACCCATCTACACAGTGTTACAAGTCTTGATTTATTGGCTTTGATAGTTGATAGTTGCTGTTCACCCTCAGCTAGGGATTCCGGTTTGTAAGTTACATAATTTAATGAATTTAAAAATGGAATTGCATCCCGGAATCCCCTATCTAAAATAAAAATATCTCCATTTTCAAAATATTCCCTCAATTGATTTGTAGTACTTTGAAACAATTGTTTTATAATATCTGCATCTGATGTTGTTGCAGCATATGGCCCAAACACATCTATTATATGACCGTCAGTAGCAACCAACATAAAAGGTTTTACCAAGTTACGAAACTTATGTAGGCTGTATGTTTTTTTTTGGAATAAATAGTTTGTTGACTTTTGCAAATAAAGGTATGTTCCATCACATATTGTGATTGGTTTTCTATTCTGAGAGTTTCCAAATAAACCCTCTGGAATAATTAGATTTCTGTTCATTAATTCATTCCTACTTAAATGGTTAATACCCAAGTGCAATGGAACATATCTCTCCAACATGTACTGACGACATTTCTTAATCATACGGCCAACTGTCCTTTCAGAGGTGCCTAATAATTGAGCTAATCTTAAGTTAGGCTCTCCAGTTCTCAACTTCAATAATAAAACGGCAAGTATCGTTTTATGATTTTTGATATTTATAAAATCATCCCCTAATTGTCCCATTAAATTAACAAATTGTTGTTTTGTTAAGCCAAGCCAATAATTTATAATTGATTCTGACATATTGTCAATATTTTCAAAATTCATGACAGTTGTGTCACTGGTGGTGTTGCTTAGTAGTTGCAACATAGCAACAATGTCAGCTTGTGTAAGATGTGTTATGTACTCCATATGTTGCAAAAATTTCCAGTCATTAATGCTGAGATGTTCCCGACAGACTTTTGCCAAAGGTGTGACATAAAGTTGGTTTTGTGACAACAATTTGCGTTTTAAGCACATAGGTACCAGTACTATGTGAGTATTAGTACATCCTCGAACGAAGCAACGAGATGCACTATCAGGAGTACGTTTATATGTACCATAACGCATGGGTGTCTCTTGATCTGATGGGGATTCAGCTCTCCTTTGATCAATTTGGGCTTGTCGGGCTACACTTCTCCTTGCAGCCATCCAACAGGCATGACATACACATCCATTTAGTGGTATCTGTGGAATAAAAATATAATTATGATAATTACTATTTAACGACATTTAGAAGTCAGGAATAGAGTATTATGTAAAGACTTTGGTGAAGCTAAGAGTAAACGAGCTTCATATTGGCATCTTCCTGAGAGCAATTTAGAAGCCTACTTCTGAAGCAGCAGTGTTAACTTAAAGGTTTACAGCAGAAAGCATTAGTCTTAGATTGAATAATATTAATTAGCTTTTAACTTTAGTGAATAACCCCATATTTATATAGTTATGATGGGGATGACATGTAACTGTGTACAAAAGCTTCTTAAAACAAAAAAAGGGACATTTATCAATTAAATTATTTAGGACTCATAGTCTGTAAATATATTAAAGTGACATAGAAATAGAAAGCATATTATATAACATAATTTGTCTCAAATGGAAGGGCTGAAAAGGCAAAAAGCCTTTAAATAAACAAGTTACCTCTCTGGGAGATATTCTAACAGCCACTTCATTATAAATGAGACCATCTTCTAATCGATGTGTCTGCAGGCGAGCTAAGGATCTGTCACATAATACACATCGTCCTATTCTTAAATTCAGGTCAACTGCCACAACTTGGTGTTCTTGACTCAACAATTGTGCAACCACATTGAAGCACCCAGTGCATAGAACACCATTCTCGTCCACCTGACAATAGATAGAGGTATAAGTTTAACTAGTTCTTAACAGAAATTATAAGATGTGGCAAAACACTTAGGATAACTATCTCATAAGTGTTTTTCTTATTACTATCAATTCTCTACATATAGAAAGACATATATAGAAGAGAATAGATATTATATAGTTGTACAACTACAGACTGCTCAGTAGTTAATGCATCAAGTAGTTAATGTGATAGTGACATACCTCTCTATTCAATGTGTCTTCAATAATCGCATTAAACTCAAGTCCCAATTCAGTTATCCTGTAATACTGTGTTACAGGTGACTCAGTGTTCACAGCAGAGTGGCAATAAGTGCATAACATCATGATCTCCTAAAATAAATAGCATTATTTATATATACATACTTAATAAAAAGATTAAACAAGCTTTATTAAGTAGATAATATCATAAAAAAACGTAGTATAATTCAAATAGTTGTTTGTATATATTTCTATGAATATAACTTATTTATGTATGATATATGTATGTCTATCCGTTACCCTAGTATCCATAACACAAGCCTTAAAAAGTGCTTACTTTGGGCTAGGTTAATTGGTGTGAATGTATTAAATATTTATTTAAAAAAAAAAAAAAAAAAAAAAAAAAAAAAAAAAAAAAAAAAAAAAAAAAAATAGTTATGTCTTGACTTTAGTATGATCGTTACATTACAAAAAATGTTCCATTTGTCAACTAAATAAAATATGCTTTAGACTATTATGTTGTACTTACCAATCGTACAAGCAGTGTATTATGATATAATATAGCCAAAGTCAACGTAATCCAAATCGAGGGCGAAGGTGATATCCAGTTGGCAAGTAAAGTGAATCGTGAAAGGCGTCGGCGGAATCCAATGGGCATGCGGGGTCGGTCATGAGAGGCGGCAGCGAAATCCGGTAAAGAATTGGTTTTGATCATAGCACTTAAAGAGGAACGACAGAAAACAACGCATTCACGAACGCAGTGGAAACGCGAATGCCGAGCGTCCGTTCTGTCACTATTTCTTTCTGTCAGCTAACTGTCACTGTCAGTAAATTGTCAAACACCATTATGTTCTGTCATATATGACTTAATTAAGTTGTTTTAGTTCATTTCTAGTGTTGCCTTATTATGTCGAGTGTTACCAAAGAAATAATTTTCGAATCTAAAAAACTCTCAAAATATACATTTATATAAAAATCTAAATATTTTCTATGAGTTGCGTTTTGCAGGGCTAAATTTTGAAAAAACCAGATAAGCTATACATTCTTGGGTTTTTTGTCAAAGGAACTTGCCTGATGTCCTTTACTCTTAAATGGTCGAACAATATCCTAATCAGATCCGTAAACAATGGTTACACTAGTCTAATGACTCGCTGAGGTCTCTTCTTAAATCAACTCTTGAATTCCCTCGGAAGATTACTTACAAATCTTTCTTATTTTTTTCTTTATTTAAAATCCATCCCTTTTTATTAATTTTGATTCCAATCAAGCTAGAACGAGCTAACCCAGGTGTCTATTCACTCTGGCTTTAAAAACAGACGGGTAACACATAGCCAAGACCAAGTAGTCACGAACATTCTAGGCTCGCCGGGTGGTGTCTACATAAATCTCAATCCATTTTTGCGAGCTGTCTCGCTGACTGACCTTCTCGGCACCGCGCGCACTGTTAACTCTTTCTTCCATGAGCTGCTCTTATTATTTTATAAGTACGCACCTTTCTGTAGACAGTTTATTTACTGTTTATTCACAGCCCTCCGAAATAACAATATCAAGTGGAGATTGTCAGATTGTGATAGGTCGTGCTATTGTCCGGTATGCGTTACCCCGTTTAGCTGAACTCATATTTGAGCAAATTAAAAGGTTACGATGCAAGCGCGAATAATGAAATACCTGCCTTGAAGCGTATGGCATTATTTTATCATGACCATGTAATATTCCAGAATGTTGAACTTTCTTTAGATCTAGAACTGCATCAATGTATGTGTCTTATTATAATATCTTTGTTACAGATAATTGTAGAGAAAAAGACATGCTTAAAAGATATTAGGGAGCATGTGACAACGGTTATAGCTAGAAACCTCAAGTATTGGCGACGAACCGCACACAAAGAACTCAAAGACGCCTTTCTCAAAAGACTGCAATATCTACATGAAGTAGCGTTGAAGTTAAGTTTACTTCATACGTCAGATCTTAATGGAAAAAGTGATATACAGAAAAGTTTATTAGATTCGCTTAGCGTCTTAACCAAAAGTTGGGATATTAATATATCATTATTAAGAAAAAATGTCACATCAATAAATAACAGGACTACAAGTTGATGTTAAATACTTACCTATATTATATTCTTAATTTGTAAATAGTGTACATTGCTCACTTTATAAAGTACCTATGTATGTTATTTATTTTTAGAACATAAAATGTTATTAAAACGTTGGCAAAAAAGTCAATAATTTGTTTTCTGTTCGTCCTTCAATATTCACTATAATTTAATCTTTCATCATAAGCAATTTTAAAAGCACATTGTTTCCCAAATGATTTTCTTCTCTAAAACATTATTACTACTCCAATATAAAAAGTAGAATCAGTCCAACTGTACTGAAGTGCTACGTATGGCGATATCACTTTGTATATAAAATAAATAAATAAAATAAAATTTATTTGATACACAAAAACAATTTTTAACAAAAACAATTGAAGCGTTAATGACCGCAGTAATCGAAGACTGTGTCGCAGTCATTAGCGCCCACCTCTAGGACAGACATATCAGACATTCAGAAAACATGAGAAATAACATATTATTTTAAATCATTTACTTGTGTGTATTTGGTTTGTAAATGTGTGTGTGTGTTTAGTATGTGTATATTGTGTGCTGTATATATGTGCTGTGTGTATGTGCTGTATCTCATTTCTGTTTGTTTGTGTGTGTGTGTGTGTATGTGTGTGTGTGTGTGTGTGTGAGTGTGCGCGTGTGCGTGTGTGTTTGTGTGTGTGTAGATGAAGACTTGAAAACTAGTTTCGTACCATCATTAATTCTCTATTTTATCAAAGATTCTACCACATCATAATCAATATTGTTAAGCCATTTAATTAAAACGGTCTTACATTGATATAGATTTAAAGGATAAATATTTAATTCCTTATTCAC
Organism: Calamotropha paludella; assembly: GCA_927399485.1. Lineage (NCBI taxonomy): Eukaryota > Metazoa > Arthropoda > Insecta > Lepidoptera > Crambidae > Calamotropha > Calamotropha paludella. The sequence goes on from OV656812.1 coordinate 14,235,882, forward strand.
CTTATTATAGAGGAACGGTGCTATATAGTTATAATGGTGTTTGACTTGTTCAATTCTAGTTCCTGGCAATTTATAAACCTTATCTTGCCTTCTTTTATTTTTTAATAAAGCAGGGTTATAATAAGTAGCACTATGTTTGCGCAGAATAACATTAAGAATAAAGAGTTTACGAACCGAAAGAACTTCCCAGAATTCATATATTAATTTTGAAGAATATCTAATTGGTTTAGAGGCCATAACTTTCAAGACCGCTCTCTGTGCCCTTTCAAGTGATATTAGCTTGGTCTTGCCAGAGGCACCCCAAACTGTTATGCAATAATTGATAATAGATTGTGCAAGGGCAAAATAAACAGTTCTTAGGACAGACGGATCAGCACCTGCACGCAATCTACTAAAAACGAATATCAGTTTCCTAATGCGTGCGGTAACAACCCGAATATGATCATTCCACGAAAATACGCTATCTATCATTACCCCTAGATATTTTATACCATGAGTTCGTGATATTGGTTCACAGGGGCATAAGTCTTTAGGGTCTGTGTCACATTTGTGTGCCTTTATTACGAACGAGGCATCTGGCTGTGACGAGAGCTTAGACGAAAAAGTGATGAATTTAGTTTTGCACGTATTCAGGGTTAGCAGATTACGAGTTAACCATTGCATTACTGTTTTCAGTGATGATTCTGCGTTTAAGCGAGTTTCCTCCCAATTTCGTCCATGGATAACAATTGCAGTGTCATCAGCATACGCGATAACCCTACTGTTTGGCAGTTGCATTTGACACAGGTCATTTAAATATATGAGGAATAGGGTAGGCCCAAGAACACTTCCTTGGGGAACACCGTAGGCAATAGGTTCATCCTGACTTATGTTATTGCCTATTTTGGTACATTGACTTCGACCACTGAGGTAGCTCTTGAAAATGTCAAGCACAACACCACGGACACCGATATTATTAAGTTTGGTGATTAGGATAGGGACAGATACAGTGTCAAATGCTTTGGTAAGATCAATGAATACACATAATGACATGAGTTTAAGATTTGTATTATTAACTACAGTTCCTGTTACTTCCAGTACAGCATCCTCAGTCGATTTGCCAGTTCTGAAACCGAATTGGTTTGATGCAAGTAAATTTTTGGAGTTAAGGTAATCAGTTAACCTTTTATTAATGATCTTTTCTAAAATCTTAGATAATACAGATAATATAGATATCGGTCGGTAATTATTAGCACTGTATTTGTCCCCACTTTTATAAATTTGGGTGAACTAATGTCCTTTTAAAGGCAGCCGGAAAAGTGCCAGATGAGAGACAAAGATTGTATACTTTACTTAAAACTGGAATCAGGATATGTCTCGCATCCATAATAAAAGAGGTTGGGATGCCATCCCAACCTGTAGCACAATCCCGCTTTAGCCCCATGATGATCCCTTCTACTTCTATTTCATCCGTGGTTAGTAACGCCATAGAGTCCTTCGCTGGTTCCACAATGAAAGGTTGGATCGAGGTACAATTGGACGAACTCGCTATCAATTCGGACGCTAAATTCGTCCCCACGCTAGCAAAGAACTTGTTTACTGAATTCACAGAAACTTGCGGATCATTACTAATAGAAATGAGATCATCGGATGGTGGAGCGTTCTGTTGTAAGTTAGAAAGTTTTTTAATGAGGCTCCACATTTGTTTAGGATTCTTTTTGTATTTTTGAAATTCTGAAATCTCATAATCGCTTTTAACTTTTTTAAGTAGGTTATTACAGAAGTGTTTGTAACGTTTATACGAAGCTATTAAGACATCATTATTTGGCTGCTTTTTTGTTTTACGATAAAGTTTGTCTCTATGCCGTATACAACGAAGTAGTCCAGGCGTAATCCATGGCTTTACAATGCGTTTTCTACTTGGGATATTAGCAGTTACTGTATTTGACCGAATTAGTAATGACAATTTTTGTACTAAAATATCAGCAGCTATCTCTGCATCACTACTGTACATTATATCTGTGAAATCCATGTTTTCCAATTCCATTATACATGCTTGTAAGTTAATACGTTTAGAAGTCCGAGTACTCTTAGGTCCAATGCCACTACACAAGGCACTACAAAATACGACAGGGGAGTGGTCTGTAAACAAGGAGTCTAATACCATTGTAACAGATTGTTTATTACTTTTTAGTATTACATGATCCAGACAGTTCCTATTTCGTGTTGGAAGAAGATGGGCTGGTAGCATAGAATGCGACGCTAGCAGATTTAAGTACGAATTTGAGTTGAGATCAACGCTATCCGGAGAGATGTTTATATTTAAGTCGCCTATAATAGCTATGGTTTTGAAGGGACGCAAAGCAAGCAGTAACGAATCTAGCGTGTTTGTGAAACTTTCAATATTTTTACATGATGGCGAACGATAAATAGCGATAATCACAAAATCATTGGAAAGCTCGATAGTTAAGCAGTTGGCGTCCACAATATTTGGTTCAACAACCTTGGCATTTAAGGTTTCTTTTATGTAAACCATAACCCCCTCATTCTGGTTATTGTATTTGCTGCTATAACAGGTGTATCCGGGTAAGTTTGGAAGAAAGGGACACTTACTCAACCAGCACTCGGACAGGACGATAATGTCAATGTCAAATTTTAATCGTTTTAAGAGAAGTAGCAGATTTTCAAAGTTTGTAGAGTTACCTATGCTTCTTATGTTTACATGAAGCACCTTGAGATAGGTATTTGGGTTGGTTAGAAAGTAGGATGCATTTTCAGGGGAACATATACATGATTTACTTACTGAAACAAGATCAATTTCGGAAGTAATGTGAATATGGTCATCCATAATAACCACAAAAAGAATTGCCAATTAAATACGAACCAAAGTATGTTTTCCTTTCAATATTAAAATAAGTAAAATTTGAATAATTTGTATCAATTAATGTAAGTATATAAATATTCCCTTTTTTTTGCGGTAGTTTCATCAAAGTGGTCAGTGTAGATGTTGTATTAATAAGAGATGTAAGTGTTTTGTCTAAATGTGTGTAAAAAAAAATAAAAAAAAAATAAAAATATAATACAAAACTGCAAATGGAATTTGTTGGTGGAACATTTACCTAGTACTGAATTGTTTTTGGAGTCGCTATGTAGAAAATGAAAACTGTAAAATAAAAACTTATAAATATATGTTTGTTAAGGTTCTAGACCTATAATTTACTAAAGTGTTCTTAGTCACAATAGGTCGTTAAGGAAATTTGAACAAAAAGTGTTTTTTTTTATACTCGAGAGATAGGCAACGTTACAGACTAGTGAACAAAGGGATTTGTGGTAGAAAGCCGCTCTATATTATATGGTACTTATTCCATTGCGCAGTCTCACCGATCAAACAGTGACGTTTCCCACAGTTGCGAGTTATTATAGGTAGGGCCTTAAATGTAACTTTTATATCTTTTGTTCGCTACTTTGTACGCGCTGAGTTTGGAAATAGATATCTACCTAGTCCGGCCATAAGTTCTGTTACAAATAAAAATGCATTTTTTATGAATTAATGTAATATTACTAAAACTTGTAAGTACATGTTTAATAGTCGCAGCAAAAAAATAATAAAAATTCTGCTTTGGCTTTAAGACACGCCTTTCATCTGTCTGACAACGAATTTATGGATTTACGCACTGTTTCCATGGGTAATTTCGCCACTGCTTGCTCCAGAGATTTTTTAAGAGACTCGATGTCGCCGTGTCCTTTGGAGCAGGCCATGTCCTCTAAAATTGACCATGATTTGTACTCTAAATGGTTGAGGTCTGGCTTTAACAGCATTAACAGCCTTTATAGTTCTAACAGCATGCGGCCGCCCCGATCTTTTATGGTCTTCAACATACCCTCTGTGCCAAGCGATCACTGCAATCCTATTTTCTTTAACACCCCATTCCATATTGTAATTTGATAATGAACACGAAAAAATATGCGAAATGGCGCGAAATCGAAATAAGTTTTTAAAATAATAAACGGGTAAAAAAAATAATTCAAAATAATAAAAAGTTAAAAAAGAAAAGGTTTTATGTTACAGTATTTATGGCCAGACTATTTATTATTAGGTATTATGAATAACTCTACTTGAAGGTATCAAGATAAAACATGCACCAAATTTAAAGGACAGAAAACACTTAACTTTAGTACTGCTTGACCTGGGAATCAAACTCGTAATCTTAGGAGGTTATCGATCGTATATTTATTCCCGGTCACTGATGCAGCCGGTGTTTTTTAACTTTTCAAATAGGTACGTATAAGTTTCCTTTTTTTAAACAGAATAGCTTTTTTCATAAAAATTTCAAACACTTCTAGTTAGAATTTTCTAAAACGCTGAAACTCGTATTTATTTTTTATTCAGGAACTTTTGTATTAAATTTTATGCTTCCTATAAAAACGGCCCTGATTCAAATAATATTTTAACCGCTATTCCTCCCACTTTGTTATTTTTGAAGGTACGAAATTTTTTTGGCAATTATATGCGCCAACGTCACGGAACAATTAAGTTTTTTGCAAGTGGATCTTATTGGCAGACGTTTTGATCTATCATACAACGTAGCCTTATTACTCTCGATACCAGAACCACTGTCTGTAAACTCATTATTCACTCGAAATTATTATTATTCATGACACACGAAGCTCACAGTATCAGATCGCGAAAATTATTTGTTTTGTGTTGTTATTTTTTATACAAAAGTTCTACTGGATTCCAGACACTTGATAATTTAAACTCTTTTTTACGATAAAATTTTTTGAATCGCAGCCTCAAAAAAAAAAACAGTTATCTCTTTTTAAGGAATATTAATATTATTAGTAGTTGAAAGATTTGGGATCTCTTGGGATATTATTGTACTTACTGAATGTTGGTTACCATCTGCTAAATACGAGGGCCGTTCAGAAACTAACCTCCGGTTGATTGAAAAAAATACACCAAGTTAAGTAAAAATATTTTAATATATACATCTTACAACTACATCTTTGCACTATTTTTCGACATAGTCTCCATAACGATTGAGGCACTTATCATATCTCTTTACAAGCTTTGAAATTCCTTCTGCATAAAAATCACCCGCTTGTGCCTTGAGCCAGCCTGTGACCGCATCTTTGAGCTCTTCGTCGTCATCAAACCGCTGGGACCCGAGCCATTTCTTCATATGCATGAAGAGGTGATAATCGCTTGGCGCCAGATCTGGGCTGTAAGGTGGATGGTTGAAAACGTCCCACTTGAAGGACTCAAGAAGGGCTGTTGTTCTACGAGCAGAGTGAGGACGGGCGTTATCGTGCAAAAAAACGATGGCGCCAAGCGATTATCACCTCTTCATGCATATGAAGAAATGGCTCGGGTCCCAGCGGTTTGATGACGACGAAGAGCTCAAAGATGCGGTCACAGGCTGGCTCAAGGCACAAGCGGGTGATTTTTATGCAGAAGGAATTTCAAAGCTTGTAAAGAGATATGATAAGTGCCTCAATCGTTATGGAGACTATGTCGAAAAATAGTGCAAAGATGTAGTTGTAAGATGTATATATTAAAATATTTTTACTTAACTTGGTGTATTTTTTTCAATCAACCGGAGGTTAGTTTCTGAACGGCCCTCGTATATTCCAACGCTGAAAGACTCCGTTTACACCTAAAATAGAGACCATTATCGACTGGATTGGCCCTAAAAGCTCTATTCAAAGTATAGGTTTCGATCCCATTTACCAAATTAAAGATGCCAAAAATGTCACAAATTAGCTAGTATGCTCACTATCTAAAGCACTAGAGTTGAATACCAAATCTATCCATATCTCTAGACGTAAAAGGATTAGCAAGCCATGGTTGACCCAGGGACTTCTGAGATGTTTACGTCATAGAGATAATTTGCATAAAAAAGTAAAAAAGAATCCGGATGATGAAAACTTACGCATATGTTACAAAATATATAGGAATTTCTGCAAATCGCTCATTAAAAAAGTTCGTCGTTCACATGATAAAGCGAAAATAAAAGAGGCGGGTAACGTGAGAAAAGGTTATGGGGAACAATAAAAAATATTATGCACTTCAAAAATGTCAAAGAAAATTCTTGTAACTTAATCTCAACCGGTAATCCCTAAGAGAGTATTAATGCTTACTTTGCTAACGCTGCCAAGGAGCTGGCGTCTAAACTAATAGATTATAGTTCCATCCCGTCAATTAATTTAAATCACGTGTCTAATTCTATTGCTATGTTACCTACGGATGACGAGGAGATCAAATTACTTATCATGGGACTTCGCGATAGATGTGCAGTTGGTGTGGATCAAATCTCAGGTAGACTGCTAAAAGAAAATTTAGATCATCTAACTCGACCCACAACCCAATTATAGGCCAATTTCGCTTCTTCCGATCCTGTCTAAGATATTAGAGCGCCTGATGAACGAACGTCTGGTTGCCTTCCTGGAGAAATATAACATATTACCACCATCACAATATGGTTTTCGCTCGGGTAGGTCAACTGATGATGCAGTTCATGATCTTACCGATTTCATCGTGACAAATCTTGACAGGAAAGATAAGGTCATAGCGATATTCCTCGATCTTGTGAAGGCGTTTGACATGATTTCTATCACAATCCTCATTGATAAATTGAAAAGAATCGGAGTTAGAGGAGTAGCACTCAAGTTATTTTCCAGCTACCTCACAAATCGCAGACAAGCTGTAAAAATAGAATCATGGGTAAGTGATGAATTACCAATTTTATATGGAGTGCCACAGGGCAGTATCCTCGGACCAACCATGTTTTTATTATACATTCATGATTTATGTCAATACCACCTAATGAACGGTAAGATCATTGCTTTCGCCGACGATACGGCCCTGTTGTTTCATGGGGACAATTGGAGTAACGTTTTTGCTTACGCTCAATAAGGACTAAATTTAGTCTCCAATTGGCTTGCGGGTGATGTGTTGAGTCAAATTCAGATAAAACCAAGTATCTTACCTTTTCTATTAAACGCAAGCAACTCCCGTTTGGTTTATCGCTTGTAATTCACACACCTTCTTGTTTATGTTTATCTGCTCAAGTCAATTGTTTATGTCCTAGTCTGAAATACTCGGAGGTTATAAAATATCTTTGTGTTCAGATTGACGCAAAAAGCTTCCTTCCAAATATTGAACTACTAGCGGGTAGAGTAAGGAAATTAATTTATATCTTCAGAACTCTCCGTCATACTGCAGATTTCAACTTAATGAAGTCTGTTTATTTTGCTTTGTGCTAGACAATTATAGGATACTGCATTACGGCTTGGGGAGGCGCTGCTAAATTGCATATTGTCAAGGCCGAGAGAGCTCAAAGAATGGTGTTAAAGGTTGGTGCTTTTCTTCCCCGCTTGACTCCGATGTGTGAGGTATACGAGTTCTGGAAGGTTCTCACTGTACGTCAGTTGTTTATTCTGACTTTAGGCTTCGTAAACATTCTCAATTGGACTTCAACCCGCTTCTCAATATTAACTCTCGTCGTAAAGGAACTGTTTGTACATACCTGCGTTGTAATACACAATTTGCCCATCGCTTCTATTGTTTTCTCGGTAGCTTCCTTTATAATAAAATCAACTTGCGTCTTTCAGTCTACCCGCTCTCAAGACATTCGTGCAAAAAGAAAATTTCGCAGTAGTTACAGCAGCTATCCTACATTGACACAGAAAATCTGCTTGTGCCCTTAAAGCAAAAATCATTGTTCTTCTCAAACAAACCATATGTTCCAGAAATTCTGCCACCTTAATACCTTTATTATGGTTTTATTTATTTATTATTTATTTGGAAATTTTTCAACATGAACTTATTGGAAGCGCTTTTGTAGAACTGAATGAAATACTTAGTGTACCAGGGGAAATAAATAGTCAACTAAATGGCTAAGTATTTCTTTATTAAATTTGAAACGGTTAAAACTCAACATCTTTACCAAAAAAGGAAAGCGTGTTCAGTTTTGTACTACTTCGCCATCCTCGTACAACTCCTAGCATAGTCGCTAGTGACTTCTTGACGTAAGTTTCTGAAATAAATGCGTAATATGTAATTTTTATTATAATCAGAAAAAGACTTGAAAGTCTTAGCTATTTTTTAAAGTACATTGCCATATTTTTAGATACAGTATAGATGAGCCGTCTTGTAGTTACCTACAGACTCAATTTTCGACGGAACAAAATGATACGTACGTTATGAAGACAGAAAGAGGTTGGCTACCGTGCTTGTTGGCGTTGATGATTTTAAATGTATTGTGTTTTATGAAAACTAGCGGGGGTAGCATTTGAAACTTCCGAGCCCGGCTCGGAAGCGAAATTCGCATATCGTCTTTTTTGTCCTGTTTCTCAAGAAAGGGACGGTGTGTAATCCTCGCTGGAGGCGCTGGGGCTCTTTTTTTAATCACCGAGGCGAAGTGATTAAAAATAGAACCCCTAGACGCGCCCTTGTAACTGGAAGCTTTTTAGAAAACTTAAAGAATGACATAAGGACTATTACGTAATTGACCAATACTAACTTACCTAGGATCGTAGTATCGGAATAGTTAGGATAAAGAGGGTGATATGGTTTAATGAGATAGACCAAATCGACACCGACAACGCCAGAAAGATAGTCACTCAACGATCCCGCCACCCGCTGATCGTCACTGCTTTGGTGCACCTGTAATCAATAACGAATTTATACTTCTTTGACAACAAACTATGCCATTCCTCCTTAAGATTATTTCAGACTTTTATATAAAATGTTATTAGCTTTTACTACGCACTGATGTCTCTACTATAGTATATAATTAGATAAACTGGTATTTTAGATGTGGAAGAATTCGTTTACTGTATACACACACTGTTTCGATTAGAACGCAGTAAGTATATTAAAGCATTAAGAATCTTGATCGAAGCATAGAATTAAACATTGGTAAGCACAAAATTGAATAATCCTAGTTTAAAATTGTATGTAAAATTAATTAAGTCACGGTGTAAAGCTTGCTTTATTTATTGCTTAACCTCATAAAGACGTCCATCCGGTAGCCGCGCTTGCCTAGCAGCGTACTCTCCGATGTCCTGCAGAGTGCGATAGTTACTCGGGGTGCGTGTTGAAAATCTCCACGGGTATAGTATGTACTCCTTAAATTAAAACAAATAGAAATTGATGTTGACAATTAGCAATAAATATTCCTTGCCTTATTTTATCACACAGTAAATAAATTCTATACTGTAAGTACCGAATTGCAAATGAAACTACTTTAAAGTTTTTGATTTTAGAATTAAATATAACTTATTATATAGCAAAAGCATTGCTATTGGAATAATTTATATTTTTTATAATGGTTGCTTTTACTACGCTGTTTTATTTGAATAAAAGAAAAAAAAGTTAAAAAAAGTCGGTTTTTTTTTTTTTTTTTTTTTTTTTTTTTTTTTTTTTTTTTTTTTTTTTTTTTTTTTTTTTTTTTTGCCTGTAAAGTCGGTTTTACGGGCGAAGATTTTACGTGACAACGTCTTTTTCTCGGTAGAATATTTATTGATATGAATATAATTAAATTGCACAATGCGCGCGGCAGACCGATCATAGTTGAGTGGGAGAGAGACGCAAGGCATTCGGCGGGCCTCTCTCTCGTTCGGTGACTCATCGTAACGTTACCGAGCGTTACACTTTTTCATAAGTGACTCCCAGCCGCAACCAATTTATAAGACGTTATCACGTCAAAAAATTAAACCAGCAGCATTCACTGTCCGGGCGAGTGTAGTTTTGGTATCGTAAATCATTCACGATTTGTCAGAAGATAAGATTCGCGGATAAGAATTTCTTGCAATCCATTTTTATTATACAAGGTGTCTCAAAAGTAAGTTCACATTTGCTTATTTTATTACGCGAAAGCAACTATTCTGAGGGGCGCGGGGGGTATGTCAGTCGGTAGTCTGGCTCTTGGGAATTTAGTCGCTATGGAGCGTTTCTCTGGTGCGGACCGTGCGTTGTGCGTACGTGAGTTTTACAAAAACGGTAATTCGGCGACTGTAGCGCGTAGAAAATTCTGCAGTATTCGACATATTCGTCACTTAAATGATGCGCCTAGCACTCGACTCATTGCAAAATGGGTTAAGAAGTTTGAAGAGACTGGGTCAACTCTGGAGAAACCAAAATCTGGGCGGCCAAGAACATCAAGAACAGCCGAAAACGTGGACAGTGTTACTCAGTCTATTCGAGATGATCCAAACCTCTCGATTCGGAAGCGTGCTGTTGCTTTAAATGTGCACAGATCTTAATTATGCCGCATTTTACACAAAGATTTAAAGCTGCACCCGTACAAAATTCAGTTAGTGCAAGAACTGAAGCCTCAAGATGCTGGTCAGAGGCTTGCCTTTGTAAATCAGATGATTGAGCGCTTTCCAACGTTCACCAACATCTTGTTTTCCGATGAAGCCCATTTTCACCTGAATGGGCATGTAAACAAGCAAAATTGTCGTTACTGGAGTGCAACCAACCCAAAACAAAAACATCAGAAACCGCTACATTCACCCAAAGTCACCGTATGGGCAGCGATGTCGGCGCGAGGAATTATCGGCCCTTACTTTTTTGAAGATGCGAGGGGACGCACACTCACAGTGAATTCAGAGCGTTAGGTGGAGATGTTAGACGAGTTTTTCGTACCCCAACTGCAAAACTTTCCTGGTTACAACCAAAGAACATGGTTCCAGCAGGATGGGGCAACTTCACACACGTCCAACAGATCTCTGCCTCGAGTTCGAGAAATTTTTCCGAACAAATTAATCTCCAGGCGAGGTGACATAAATTGGCCTCCACGGAGTCCCGATTTAACGCCTATGGATTTTTTCCTGTGGGGTTATGTCAAATCAAAAGTTTACGCTAATAAACCGACTTCCCTGGCACAATTAAAAGAAAATATCCGTCATGAAATGGCAGCCATCACGGAGACTACCTGCCGAGCTGTCATAGGCAATTTTAGTGCCCGACTAAATGAATGCCGAGAGCGCAACGGTTTACATTTGGACGATGTTATTTTTAAAAAATAAATTCCCAAACAGTGTACTTCAATATAAAATAAAAAATTTTTCAATAAAGCTAAGACTTTTCTTTAAAAAAAAGATTTAAATGTGAACTTTCTTTTGAGACACCTTGTATAATGAATACATATATTTTACACATAAACTTAAGAGTAAAATTAGTTTGTAAATATGTTGTAGGGAACAATAGGTTACATTTGATATAGACAGTGCCGGTTTTAGCACTACCAACGCCCTGGGTGAGATTTAAACGGTACCTCCTAACTGCAATTCAAACCTTTACCATACGAAAAACGGCAAAGGATATAATTAAATACCCATTCATTACAAAATAACCATCTATTAAAATATTTAGTAAAAGATATCTTAACCAATCACTTGGGATTATACACTATAAAAAAGCTCAGTGATAACGTTGGGAAACAAGAATATGCTTAATTACGTTGGCTAATGAAACAGACTAATGACGTTCAAGTTTCTCATGAGCCTACTACTCTATCTGAACAGATAAAAGATTTCAGTATTTTTAGCGCCCCTTTATGACCGGCGCCATGGGCGGTCGTCCCAAAGTGCCCTACCCTAACGCTGCTATTGGATATAGAAACTGCCAAGTTACTGAAGCTTATAACTGGTTAATCATATTTTATAAGCAAATGATACATACTTTTTTAGGCACAAAACTTGCATGTAAGTGAATTGCCAGGTGAACAACATCTGCCAGCCGATCAACATACTTCCGTATCGCTTGAGCTTCGGTGGTGGAAAAGGGCTTAGCGCCTGGGTATAATTGTGAGCAGAGTTCTGGGGTTTTGTGAACATCGTCTTAAAAGAACCTCGTCAATTAGGAGAGCTAACAGATATTGCGTAAAGAGAATAACTAACTACTTACTTAGTAAAGAACATTCGTCAGAACAATAACTTGCTGACTTATTAATTTTGTGAACTTAATGTTATATTTAACGTTATTGTCAGTATGTTCATACTGCAAGGCACATTAAAGACCTTCATTGTTAGCTTGAAATATAAGCAGTTGTTATAAAATAAAAGCAAGATTTTCCGGTATTCTTGATTGCTTTGGGCATTTAAACTATGCACTTGTAATTGATACTGATTCCAATAAGCAAAGGTATTAATGTATCTAAGTACTATGTTTGTCTTTCTTCCAATGCACTTGGCTGAGAACTTTAAGGAGTAAGGGAATGTTGCAAAATTGATATACTTTCGCTACAGTTAATAACGAAAACGATGTAAAGCCTTTTTTAAGTCTAATATTTACTGTTTTGTCCATTGTTTACATTTGGTAATTCATGTAAAAATAAAATCTTAGCATCAGAAAAAATATTACTGTTTTTGTTTGTACAGTCTCTTTAGAAAAAAATATCATTGGCACAGAATAAATAAAACAACAGTATCTACATTTTTAGACAAAGTACCTAATAGGCGAGTTTACCTACATAACAGTTAATTTTTAAAAACGTAGAACAATTCATATGAAAACGTAATAATTGTTATTACCTTGCCAGTGATAAGCGAAGTTTCTGTTTACGTTGGTACCAAAGCAGGGCTCGTTTTCTGCTTTTTTATCGACATTCTTGTACCAGTGGGCTGGCCGGGTGCCGTTCCTGGCTGTTACATTATTAGACCACAATAGTGGGTCTAATGAGGTATAGTTTATCATACTTTGGGTAAAATGAATGCCATCAGGATTTCCCATAGGTATAAGGTACCTTAAAGGATAGGATAGAGAAGAAACTACAGTATTATTTAACTTGTTTAGTTTATTATTTTTCATTAGTAGGGTATGCCTATAGCACATCAACCTTTCGCAAAGTATCAAATTTTTTCAACGAATACCGAGTTGCATTTAAAAGGTTAAGGTAATTTTACATTTTTGGGTAGGTAGATGTGCTGGTGATGAACGGAGCCCCGCGTTTATGCCATTTGTAGATAAATTATTTAAATATTTAAGAGAGGATATGTCACTGCACTAAAAAATTCTTTTAAGTAAATAAAAAAAAAATAATGCAGTTTTATTCTTTGATTTAATCAAAGATTTTTGAAATTACTTTCCTAGACCAAAAATCACTTCCCCAAAGCGAATTTAAAAATCACAAGTCTATTCTTATCGATTTCGTTAAATAAAATCGGTTCATGTGACGTAGTTCGCTGCGTAGTGACTCTGATAAGCAGTCTGATCCAGTTGCCAAATTTACCAGTATGTTTTCCTATTAATAAAATTGGTTCAGACAGGCGATTTATTATTAATTTTTGAACACATTTTTCCATTTTGACTGTTTTAAGTAGATAGACTTCCTACAAAAATGTTCAAGTACGATACTTAGGTATATAATCTTTCCTATCCTATTTTAATTCTTATGAGTTTCATGAAATTTTTAATTCGAATGTTAGAATTTTAAATAAAGTGGCGGCCTGCCCTATAAAATCGTAGATATAAAGAGTTATTATTATTCTTTACGTTCAGTCTATTAAGCATTATAAAGAAAACATTATCTAATATTGTATAAGATATGAATTATCTCTTAATACCAAAGTACCTACGTATATTAAAGAACTTTAAGAGCTAAACATTTACAAACTATGGAGTTCAAAATCTCCTTTATCATAATTATAATATGGAGTATATTCAGTCACAACTTTTATAAAATGGGCGAAATCATAACAGTATTTTAGGTTAGGCTTTAAAAAACACTTTAACCGGATTTCTGAAGCTTATAAAATTTTGACGCAGAACGTTAAATGTATTCGCAAAATGGCACCTCGAAAAATTTGTCACTTTTTTGAAGTCACTTTCGCAATTTATTATCCACATTGTATCCTTTATACTCATTATTTGTATATTAAAGTAAACCTAATAGTAACAACCAAATAGGGTACTAATATAAAAAGCTATAATCTGAAGCTAGGTATAAAACTACTTATTCTACTCGAAATAAAAATCAAAAGTTTAATACAAAGTTTAAATAACTATTCAACTAAAATGTGAGAAATCACCCCTTTAAATTATTATACTTATTACAGGAAGACTAATGATATGTGATCACGGCTCCTGTAAGGAATTCGAAACGTTCCCTGCTGAAAGCAGTGTCTACAAAATTGTGACTGCGTACCTAATTCTATATCGGGCAAACAAAGAGAAAAATAGAGAGATAATAGAAAACTACGTGTTTTCGTGACGTGTTTCTGTTACGTGAGAGATAATAGAAAACTACGTGTGTTTTAAACCTAAGCGTTCAAAGAATACATACATAGGAGAAACATAATACATAGGAGCAATAAGTCTGCAGTGCGTGAGCATGCTTTTGAACCAGTTCATTAGATTTGATAAACCAAAAATCATGGCTAGATCACAAAGGTTTGTTCCTTATGCTATGCAAAGCTATAAAGATTCCCGGATCTCGCTAGCTGGATGTTTCCTGAAATATCCTTAATACAATAAAGATAAAGTTTGGAGCGAGTCACTTGCTTAGGATCTTATTATTAATAAAAAATATCTCAAATAAAAACACACTGTAAGACCTAGTGATGTAGTGAACTTTGTAAATAATAAATTTATGCTGGAGGTTCTCGGACGGGCCTCACAATTTTCAAACCACTGGTTGATTCAGTAATTCACGTAAGTGGAGATAAAATAACTAAATAAAGTGCAAAATTAAACAACAATAAAAAAACCAGTTAGGAATATTACAAGGTTTATTACATATACGAGGACCATTGCCTTACTCATCCCGTAATCTGTGCTCCTATTAAAGAGTTGAAACATCAAATAAAAATTAGAATAGAGGCGTCATAAATATCAAGTTCAAAGTTCGATAAAATAAGCACAAGCGTCAATTTCACACATGTAATAACACAAAACTAAGACATTTTTAATGATCGATTATTCTTTCTATTGTCATAAACAATGGTAGAGTCAAAAGCATGTCATGCAAAAACTGCAGTTTCATATAAAATTAAGTGTGTGATTCCTCTTAAATTTGGTGCGATAAATCAATACCGTGCAATCAATTTTCAGGCTGACGATTATGAATTAAAATTACAAGATTTTTAGTTACCAGTCATAATCGTTGAAAAATGGTGTTTGATAATTTGTATCATACAACAATTTATCTGCCAGTTCTAATATAGCATTGGGCGACCCCCAAGCCATTCCATTAAGTCCTAAAAAGAATATTTGATATACAAACGTAACAAAGAATGTATAGAAATGCAAGTTCAGTCTGAAGAGTAATTTAAACATTTCTTATAATTGTTCTAATAGATAAAAAAGAACGAAATATCTATTAGTTCTTAGAAATAAAAAAATGTTTAGATTATTATATGTCTTTTAAATTTTTAATTAACATCCTGAAAGAGTCATGCGATGCAATTCAGCCGATTTGAGTGGGATTTTGAGAAAAAATCAAATTAAGGAAATTTTGAGGAGATGAAACACGTAGGAAAACAATATATTTAGGTACTTATGATGCGATGCAATTCAACTTAGTGTCGATTAAAGACTTCAATTGCATTGACGTCCTGAAGGATTCCAATTCGGCCGATTTGCGTCGCCCAGTATCTTCAGATTAGGAGCTTCTTCTAAATTTTGGGGAAAAAAACAACAAACGTGGGGAAAAATCTGTTATGCGAAATTTCTACAAAGATAATCATATAATTTTATATTATGATTCAAGTAACATAGAAATCATGCTCTCACGAACTTCTGGTTCGTTGCGTTATATTACCTACTTGTATGTACGGAAAATAGCACGTCAACCACTTAACTGACAAATTTTCTGAATTGAAGAATGTGGTCAGTGTGTTGGATTTTAAGCTGTAAATAGAATGAAGTAATTTCATAGTTTATAGGTTGATGTGTTATGGTATGGTACATAGTCTATGGTAGGAAAACCATTGTAATCTGCAATGCAATTTAAGTCCACTAAAATAATGCAGATGATGTTGTATTGAAAAACATATTAGAGGCAATGTATTTGCCTATTTCATTCACCTTTTTAGAGAAACGACGACATACGCGTACATTTATTTTCGATGAAAAGACTTACTGACTTAAAACTAAATTTCATGTTTATCACTCTATAACTGGTGGACTGTTAATATTTTCAATCCCCTGTTCACCCTTTTCAGGAAAAAACTTTCTAAAATGCTGAAGCACCTTAATATTGCAGGACTGAGCAAAAAAAGTTCTTGCTCTATTTAACACACTTGGCGGTAGTATTTCCAAAAACGATGAAATGCATGCAAGTACATTTTTTATCAAAAGCCTCAATACACGGAAACGCAATAATTAGTACCACGCTTCTACTTTGAAAATTACAGATTTCCATACCATAGTTTATCCCCTATTGCACTCCTTTAAAAGTAGCATTTTACAAAATCTTTTGACAATGAGCGTTTACCCCTTTTATAAACACTCCACGTTTTTGTTGCTATATTTATTTAACAGGACAGGGGTACTTGATTTGCTGTTAACTTTAAGTAGATAACTAAAACTAGAAAAAACATTGCGTTACATTGTTATAGTTGTTTTACTTAAGCCCACCGAAATATTATTCCGAAACGTATTAAAAAATATTCTGTATAATAAAATTGGTTTATAATGATGTATTGAAATATATGAATGAATCGCTAAATTTTTTTAATTATTGTGAAAAGAGTATATTATTGATGCTGTTTTTTTAACACACAAAAGTCGGAAGTTAGTTAAAGTAGACTATTACTATATTTAGGTCTACTAAAAGACCAAGAAAACGAGAAAACCTTTTTGACTCTCATGTTATGTGTTTAGATAATACTCTCAGTGTAATGAATTCCTTTGTTGTTGCATTATAGCTTTTATATACGATTATATTTTATCTATTATTTAGCTATTTGAAATGAGTCGCCATCGCCATCGCCGCCGCCGCCGCCGCCGCGTCATTATTGCAGTAGATATTGCCGATACTATTTTTTTATATTATTCCGACTGCGGCAGATTCCTGTCTAAAGCGGTAAATACTTGTAAGAGATTAATGTCCAATACCTATGCAGATTAACACTTAATTCCATGATATCGATTATTAATTATCGTCATTTCTTTTATTTCAACATTAACTCGGTACTTAAGCGATAATCGTGATGAGTACTATGCTATCGCTTTTGACGGTAACACGGGACGTTTCATATAGGATCATTATGACATATTAATTATAATAATAAGCTCTTTATTAAAATTTTTATCTACACTCGAGAGCAATGAATCCGGGTCACTTAAAGAATGTTAAAAATCTCGGAAACTAAAAATGATAGGTTAATGCAATAAATTGTATTTAATAGACAATGTAATACTCCTTAAATGAAAGTAAAAAAAATATGAGTCACCATACATTTTATTAACACAAAATTACATAAAGAAAAAAACTGCTGATCTCTCCTTAAAACAAAAATAGAAAACATGAAATGTTTGAACTTTATTACGATTTTCTTGAATTTTAATACTTCGTATTGCCTCCTCGTGCTTCCATTACTGCGTTTACGCGGTTTGGCATGCTGTACACCAAGTTCCTTATACGATTTTGGGGAATATTCTCCCATTCCTCTGTGAGAGCAATTTTGAGCTCACGAAGCGTGATTGGGGGAGGGTTTCGTTGTTTTACGCATCTGCCTTGCTCCTCCCAAGCATGCTCGATCGGGTTGATATCCGGGCTGCGCGCTGGCCACTCCATACGAGTAATGTTCATCTCTTGAAGGTAGTCATTCACAATCCTACCTGTATGAGGTCGGGCATTGTCATGCATAAATATAGCATCCTCACCTAAATTGACCATAAATGGACCAACGTGATCATTGAGGATTTCTTCCACATATCTTACGCTAGTTAAAGAGCCGTTTTCTATGATCACCAGCTCTGTGCGACTTTCAGAAGAAATTCCGGCCCACACAAGTACAGACCCACCACCGTAGGCTACTTTTTCTTCGATGCATGCTTGCTTGAATCTTTCCCCTGGTCTTCGATACACTCTGTGTCTTCCATCGTGCTTGTAGAGCATAAATTTTGATCGGTCGGAGAACATAACTTTTGACCAATCTTCAATACTCCAATTTACGTGGCTCTGGGCATATCTTAGTCTTGAAATACGATGCCCACGCTCCAGTTTAGGGCCGTTTGCAGGTCTAAGGGGTTTTAAGTTAGATTCAGCAAGCCGACGTCTTACTGTCCATGCACTTGGGTTACTTCCTCCGAGGCGTCGAAACTGATTGGTGAGTTCAGTTCCTGTGAGAAAGCGATTTCGAAGCATGGTGTTCACCAAGTATCGGTCTTCTCGTGCTGTGGTACACCTGGTTCTGCCCGTTCCTGGTCTGCGTAGGTTAGAACCAGTTTCTTCGTAACGTCGGAGAACTCTTTGTACTGTTGACAGCGACACACCGACAGTCCTGGCTGTATCGCGCTGACTCCGGCCGGTTTCCAGCATTGTAAGTATTCTGGTGCATTCTTCAGGCGTAAGCGACATAATTTCAGCTTGAATAATGAATATAGAGCACTATCAACATGGTTTATGTACCCACATAAATGACAGATTACAAACAAAAGCAAAACCAAATGCTGTAATTTCGTAGTTCCATCTTCGAAAGTGGCCCTTTTTCAAATTTGATTTTTTTATGATATAACTTTACAATAACTAAGAAGTTTTAATGCCTTCATTTAAGGAGTATTACATTGTCTATTAAATACAATTTATTGCATTTACCTAGCATTTTTAGTTTCCGAGATTTTTAGGATTCTTTAAGTGACCCGGATTCATTGCTCTCGAGTGTAGTTATTTTGTCTTTAATCATTAAATAAATTCACAATAGTCATAATCATTGTGATCGTTATTGTGCATTAGAAAGTCTTATTTTAATAATTTTATTTATCATCTTACTTTTTTCACATATATTAGGATGATGTAATATGTATTGTTACATTACTGACAAACGTAATCGACATTTATTTCTAAATAATATTGGCAGAATGTGCGCGTCCTTGTTTCCTATTACTACCACAAAAAAACATATGTTCTTTATCACATACATTACACTAAGGTATATTTACCAAAATGAATAAGTAGCTTTTTAAACTAATTTTGGGATTTTTAAAGGGTTAGTGATTGTTTTATGGTGCCGTACGATTCTCCATCTTTCCAGACTCAATGTTTACAGAAGGACTAAGGTGTAGGTGATTTTTCTATTCCCCTTCAGTAATTAAATTTTATAAAATTATATGAATTCTTATTAAAAGATAACATAGGTAATAATAACCTCCCACTACAAGAATTCCAGGTTTCCGGTTCTGTTCATCACTATGCAGCTCTAATGCTACTATGGTTCTGTTTTTTGATGTCAGCGGTTTGAGACCCACAGCTCTCGCGATCTCTCTATCAAAATGAATAATACGTTTCGCTTCTTCTAACAACTTGGTTTGTGTCACGTATTCTGAAAACCTTAGGTTTGCACCGACGGACCTTACTATTCTCATTTTAGCTCCTGACCTGCACAAAAAAGTGAATGTTATACTATTAATCCCCGTTATTGTGTTTCTATTATGACCTTACCTTTTTCTGAAGAGTATAAAATAATACAAGATTTCATGTGGACAGCGAAAACTTGTCAATACCTAAAGGCTTTGTGGCTAAATATTATTGTTTTGAAAAATAAAATTTTGCTAATAACTAATCCTTGACAAATTTTGAAAAGGACAGTATAATAAAGGTAACCCAGTTGTTAAGATAGTGACGCTGATAGAAAAAGTACGTGATTCTATTCCCTCTTGAGGTAGTTGTTTTTTTCCTGTGTAAAATCTTTCCAAAGATATTCAATTCAAAAATGTTAACACAAAATACCACGACATGTATAAAATAATACTGGGTACTTACAGTTGATAATTTCTTGGAGGAAATAATAAAATAAATATTGCTCCGAAGAAGTATAGAATAGCAATCAAGTAAACTTTTATTTGCAATAACATATTTCCATAAAAATAAGTTTAATATAAGCTTCAAAATAGGTTTATTTATCGAAAAGAAAATCAACAGACTGAAACTGACAGAAACATCAAAATAGTCTATCTGTGTTGACAAGGAGAAATGTCTATCATCTTGACGATGACGTATATATGTGCTAAAGGTTCGTATATACTGTAAGACTATCTCGCATTATAAATAAATCGATGCGTATTGGGTGCGTGCCTACATCGACAGTGTATTTTTTATCTGCCTGATGTCTGCAGTATGCGGTATATTGTGATTTTTGGTTCGATTTGATCGATTTGTGCCGGACGGATTATTTGCACATAATTGTCGTGCCATGTTCAAGCTGAAATCAATTTAGTTCTTTTGTAAATAAAACTCTTTCATAACGAAGGGCTATGCCAGTGGCCAGTTGTGATACAGAATCAGAAAAATCTATAATTTCAATGTCAAAGTGCATCATGCGATGTCAAAATATTGAATTTTTATTATGATGAAAACTTATTCAATTTTGATAATATTAGGATTTACACAAATAGTCATCGGTTGGAATTCAGCTAATATTACATACGATGATTCCTATCCGGTCTGCCCTATTAGCTGTAAGTTTTTGTTGCTATTATCCGTATGTAATTGCAGCTATATTTTAGTTCTTACCTGAACTTTTTGCCTGTACTTTTGCCTTTTCAGTATTTCGCAGAAAAAGAGCACATACAGACTACACCAGATGGAGAGCTACTGTAGAAACATCACCAGAATTTTTAGTGAAAGTTTTGGATGAGGACTTAACTACTCCTAGTACAAAGCCAGTGATAGCAGTAAATATTCAACCGGTAACTAGGGGAGGTGAGAAAATAATTGTCGGTGGAGTGATTGTTCCGCCTGCAACAACTGCCCAAGTCATTTCTGAAGGTTATCGAGACTATACCCGTTTTGTACCGCCTACCACAGATCCTGTATCACGGATTGAAGACCTGTACCTCGCACCATTAACACCATCTTTGGATGTGATGCATCCTATTAAACCAAATTGTAAGTTATTTTAAAGAAAACACATTACTCCAACATTTTTGTTAAATTAAATTAAATTATTTTGGTTTATATTAAAGCACAATATGTTGCTGGCCGCCATTCACAACGAGATGAGAGTCCTCCAGCAAGTCCACAGTTCATATTACGACCCAGTTCAGCTTCATATGCGCGGCAATTTGCGCCGATAGCACCCGTAGCTTTTACAAGGCGACCGCCAATCACGTTTGCGGAACGGAAGCCAACATCCCCGTATGTAAGTAAATATAATATAATACTTTACGCTTGCTCTCATAGAGTTAATCTAAGGTTTTTCTTGTCGCCAGGCTCCTCAGAAAAACGTAGAAGTTTCCACAGAATTGTCTTCTCCGACACGAACATCAGAGCATCCAGAAATTATATGGCCGCAGCGAACACGACCAATTTTAGATGATTTCATCGATTTTACTAATTTAGAGGACGATGATTCAGGTAAATTAACTATACAGAAAACTTCATCAAATATTATGTACAATCCTGTTAGAATAACCACTGTTACAACCAATATGGATGAAGAACCAGTTATACAAAAAGAAACGATACAATCTAATGAAAATATTAAATATGACAGTGAAAATATTGAGAATACAAATAAAAAATATCATGATGAATACAGAAGAATCCAGGAAGTAAATAGAATAAGCGAAGAAATCCGAAAATATGATGAAGATTATAGAAAAAATCATGAAGATAATAGAATAATCGAAGAAGAAAGCAAAAAGTTTCAAGATCAAATAATAGAAAAAAGCAAATTATTTGAAAAAATCGATAAAGATGCAGATAGCACGTATAATTTAATGTTTTACGGGGACGAAGAAAATGAAAATAACAAAAAAGATGAACTGGATTACGACGACAAGTTAAAAATAAATGTGGAATTACCAGTCACAACTGGAAGATATTTGGAGGATTATGATGTAGCACCAGGAAGAAAGAAATCGTTTGAAAACATTATTGAAACAGAATTTATAGAAGATATGAGTAATAATTCAGTTAAAAAGAAACCAACAAAAAGAGTGTTTGAAGTAGATGATGAATTAACAACAGCGTCTTCTAAAGAAAAGAGTAAAGTCGGAACTCGACCAATTTGTAATTTGGTTAAACTAAGACATTTAAGTTTCAATTCTCCCCGTACACTAGCCGAGGTAAAAAAAATACCATATTAATGTTCATTTAATTACTATGTAGGTATGTACAAGTTCGAATGAAATATAATTTATCTTATTTGCAGTAGTAAACAGTTTTATGTTTAAGAAAGTATTTTTTAGATTACATCTCAATTGAAGCAATGGGCAGACAAAAGCCCTTTGGTAAAGTTAGAAGATATAACAAACGGAAATCTTACAACAATGGAAAATCCTATTTATTTGATGTCTGTTGATGACCCAAGCAGCGGCCAGATTGTTTCCGCAAAACAAACAGTCATGATAGTTGCAGGTATTTTTCCAATTAAGTTAACATACAGACTTTCTAGTTAAAATCCTTCAAAAATAAGGAAACTTATAATATGAAATTATAAAAAAGTTTGTAGAAAAGAAAAATTTTCTGACTGTTTAATTAAAATATAATGATAATATATAATAATCTTAAATGTTTTCTACAAAATTTTTAGAGTTATGCAAATGTAATAAAATTTTCAACACTAAAGGATAATTCCTCAAGTGTATAAAGTTTTAAAACTCAGTTTCCGTATTTATAAGCAATTATACTTGAAAATTTGTGATCCGGCGTTAAGCTCTTAATGCAAGCAATCTAGAAGTTATACATTACTTAAGTATAGCTCGGAAGGCTTTGGATTCTACGATGCTTTCGCCTGGCTCGGCGAACCCATTTTCATTGAGGTGGTCTAATCTTCGCTGTTTTGTTGTGGATCATATTAAAAATGAAAAGAATAACACAAGGAAGTATGTAAATTAAATATTCTTATATATAAAAAACAACGAATAATAATCATCTTTAGTAATAAAAACATGCAAGAGTAACAACACCTTAAAAAAGGTTAAATACTTTCTTATTAAAATGATATTGATATATTATTATTATGACCTTACCTTTTTTTGAAGAATATAAAATAATACAAGATTTTATGTGGACAGCGAAAACTTGTCAATACCTAAAGGCTTTGTGGCTCAATATTATTGTTTTGAAAAATAAATTAAATTTGGTAATAACTAATCCTTTGACAAATTTTGAAAAGGATAGTATAATATTTTTCTGAAATAATTCCAAAACATTATAATGAATTAAAAATCTATTAAAAAATGATATTTTCAGCTGATATGGTACGTTTTCCAAATATTGTCAAGGCTATTTATTTATTGTACGTTTTAGACGCTTGACACTATAAACATTATGTAACATGATTGTGACCATCATTATCCGTTATGGGGCGTTAGTAAATTTTCACATAAATAAAAACATAGATTTAAGGAAGTTTATAATTATTATAAACTAGCGGCCCATCCCGGCTTCGCACGGGTGGACAAATTCTTTAATTTTTTTCTAGCATTAAATATAGCCTATGTTACTCAGCGTGAATGTAGCTTTCATATGGTGAAAGAATTTTTGAAATCGGCATAGTAGTTTTTGAGTTTATTCATTGCAAACATACAAAAATACAAACATATAAAAATACAAATTTTTCCTCTTTATAATATTAGTGTAGATTGAAGAATCTTTCACCATAAAATGAATGTAAATCATATAAAGTTAAATCTCTTCCTATACTTATTACAATTTCTTTACCAAATAAGGTATTTGATTTAGTTAACAAATAAATGAGTTGTAACGGCTTGTGACCACCGTTACTTGGTTTCGGTAATCGTGGTGAAGTACTGATTATGTTGCGAATTAATTTCGGGAGATTAAAATGAAAGATGCGTATCGTTCAACTATGAAGCGAGTGTAATAATTAAAAACAGGTAGTTGTTGAAATACAAGTTTCGAGGGAGAGGGGTCAGGTACAATTTGTGTCGGCCAATAGCAGCGCCGGTTTGATTCCCGCGTCGCACAGAATACAGCATTGATTGGTAAATCAATTTTAACGTTCAAATTTGCGTTCAATCTTCAACATGCCCCCGGCCTTGGAAGCAGCCGCTTTCAAAATCCCTGATCCCTTATTCTATGTCGCATAAGAGAGGGCAGATCTTAGCGTAGGCACGTCGAATCACGCCCGACGTAGTTTGTATGTCTGCTACTCTTGAGATGCCATCCTTGCCTGGGATTGTCCTAAGTATTCGTCCCAAGCTCCACTTTAGAGGTGGCAGATTGCTGTCCTTGACCAAGACGAGAGTGTTGACTTTCAAGTCCGCTTGATTATCCGTCCATTTAGTCCGCACCTGCAATTCGGATATGTATTCTTTGGACCAGCGTGTCCAAAAGTGCTGGCGCATTTGTTCCACCATCTGATGCCGCTTCAAACGATGAATAGGAACGTCGTTGAGATCGTCACTGGCTGGTGCAGTTAGCGGTCGACCAACCAAAAAATGTGCGGGAGTCAATGGAGAAAGGTCATTGGGATCCGGGGAAAGTGGAGAAAGCGGTCTCGAATTCAGAACAGCTTCTATTTGTGATAGGACTGTACTAAACTCTTCGAAGGTAAGGTTTACATTGCCTACAACTCGTCGTAAATGGTATTTGCAAGATTTAACTCCTGCCTCCCACAGACCACCAAAATTTGGTGAATAAGGTGGAATGAATGAAAACTTGATTGATTGACTAGCGGCATATTCTTTTATATCTGACTCACATTTGCGCAAAAAATCCGAAAAAATATTCATAAGGCCCACAAAGTTGCGGCCATTATCCGAAAAGATTTCTAGCGGCTTACCACGTCGCGAAATGAACCTATTGAGAGCTAGTAAATATGACTCAGTGGTGAGATCAGTGACTAATTCTAAGTGAACCGCACGCGTCACAAAGCACACAAATATACAAATATAGGCCTTAAAAGTTTTAGCCCCCCTTCCTTTACGGTTAAGTATAGGCACAGGCCCACAGTAATCCACTCCGCATCGAAAGAATGGAAAAGTAGGCGTTATTCTTTCCATGGGCAAGTTGCCCATAAGTGGTGTGAGTGTTTTGCCCCTAAGGCGTTTACACGTAACACAATTCCAAACGATCAGCCTAGCCAGATTTCTACCACCCAGCGGCCACCAGGTCTCGCGCAGGTGATAAAGTAAAGCCTGCGGTCCGGCATGAAGAAGCCGCTGGTGCTCACCGCGAAATAACAATAGCGTAAAATGATGTTTGTTACTCAATAATATAGGATGTTTTTTGTTATAAGAAAATTCATTTGAATTTTCTAAACGGCCACCTACACGAATTATCTCATCTTCATCCATAAAAAGATTGAGTTTACTTAGGCTACCTTTACGATTAATTTGCGAACCCTTGAGTAACAACGAATACTCAACTGGAAAACTTTCAATCTGCGACCATCGAATCAACATTTTCTCAGATGTATTTAACTCATCAACACCAATGACACCTATCCGTTTCCCTATTTTATTGCGAGCATTATGCAAGAAACGTAACACATATGCTACAGCACGTATCATACGCTTAAACTGCGAAAAACGGTCAAATGAAAATAATTTTGCGTTAGATGAATCACGAGCGACGAGTGCAGATATCCTCGGCCTAATATCCGGAAGGTTCTCCTCTGAAACCGTAACAGTGTAATTATCTAATGAAAAACTAGCATTTCGTAAAAAATCGGGACCCTCCCACCATAAAGTGGAAGAAGAAAGCTGCTCTAAACTAGAACCACGAGAGGCTAGGTCTGCGGGGTTCTCCTTACCGCTTACATGGCGCCAAACAACGTCATTTGTTAGTTCATGAATTTCTGAAGTCCTATTTTGAACAAAGGTTTTCAATTTATTCGGAGCCATACGCAGCCAACCTAACACTATAGTCGAGTCGGTCCAAAAAACAATATTACTTAAAGAACAGTGTAATGAATTACGAACCTTATCTAAAAGTTTTGCGCCTAGTAAAGCACCACAAAGTTCAAGGCGTGGTATGCTAATAGGCTTCAAAGGCGCGACCTTGGCTTTAGAAAAAAGCAAACGAACTGTTACAGTTTCATCAAAATTTATAGTTCGAATATAAATGCACGCGCCGTACGCGGTCTGTGATGCGTCGCTAAATACATGTAGTTCTATACAGCTAGGTCGGCTACCTATAGCGTGGCGAGGTACTTGTACTGCACTGAGCGCTTGCAGTGATATAACAAACCGGTTCCACGTTTGCGAGACGTTAGTCGGGAGCGCGTCATCCCAACCGATTTTTAGAAGCCACAATTGTTGTAGTAATACCTTTGCAATAATTATAGTCGGGCTTAAAAACCCAAGAGGGTCAAATATCTGCGAAATATTTGATAAAATGGACCTCTTAGTAGTGGGTATATCGTCATTTTTAATTTTGGTAGTAAAATGAAATTGGTCACTAACATTATTCCAACCTAAGCCTAATGTTTTGGCATTGATGCCTTCGTTAGATTTAATTTCTTTTGACTGATTTGACAAACAATCTTCAAAATCGCATGGAAAGTTAAATATCCACTTTCGAAGTGGAAAACCACCTGATCGAAGCGTATCTTTAATGTTTCTACATAATTGCAATAAAGTGTTTGAATCCTTATGAGACAATAAAAGATCATCAACATAAAAGCTTTCTTTGATTGCTAATTGAACCTCAGGGTCTGACGATTCGATGTCTAATTGTTTTAAACACCTTACACTGAGAAATGGCGCGGAGGCAGTTCCGTATGTAACGGTGTTTAATTCAAATATACCTAAAGGTTTAGATGGATCATCCCGCCACAAAATCATTTGCAACTTACGTTGATCCTCGTCCACTAGACAATTTCTAAACATTTTTTCTATATCGGCACAGACAACAAATTTATGTTGTCGAAACCGTAAAAGTATCGAAATTAAATCACCCTGCACTGGCGGACCAATTAATTGCAAGTCGTTGAGCGACTTGCCAGAGGTTGAGGGCGCACTGGCATCGAAAACCACACGTAGTTTCGTTGTTGAACTATGCTCTCTAAATACGCCGTGATGCGGCATGAAATAGTATGGATGCTCATAAGTAGTCACTGGACTCATATGACCTAAGTCCAGGTACTCCTGCATAAATTTTGCGTATAATAATTTATAATCAGGCGAGCGCTGCAGACGTTTCTCTAAAGCGTAAAACCGGCGCTCGGCTTGGTTGTAAGATTCGCCTAAAGCATCAGGTGACTGTTTAAAAGGAATACGAACACAGAAAATACCTTCGCTATTGCGCGTAGTGGTACGAAGGAAATGGTTCTCACATTCAAGCTCTTCCTCAGTCCGCATATCCCTGACTTTAGGAAGCTCTTCGAGTTCCCAGAACAAGCGTAGTTGCGAGTCTAAAGAACTACTATAATTGCAATGAATTCGCTTTATATTTCGCGTATTATTAACAACAGGACCGGAAATAATCCATCCTAGCCTAGTATTCTGTAAGAAAGGGCCGTTAGGAAGACGCATTTTACCTTCAGCTAACAGATCCCAGAACTTATCAGCACCTATTAATAAATCTATATTTTTAAATTCCAAAAATTGCGGATCCGCCAGCCTTTTGTTGTCTGGAATACAGAATTGCGCGCTTGATTGACATAAGGCAGGCAATGAGGATGTTATTTGCGGTAAAACGAAACAAAAAATGCGCATAGTGTAGTTGTTATCGACACGTGATTTGACTTCGATGTTACAAGTTTCCGAACATTGCAACACGGTATCACCTACACCTCTTACTTCGTAAGTGGACTGTATAATTGGTACGTTAATTAATTTGCAAAATGATTTAGAAATGAAGCACCGCTGGCTTCCATTGTCAAGCAGCGCGTGCGCCTGGTGATAAACACCGTTAATATCGCTTACTTCAACAATTGCCGTTGATAGTAGAACTGTGTGTGCACACGTAGACTGAGCGCATCGCATTGTTTGTATGTGTGCCTTGTTTACTTGAAGCGGGAGCGGGTCTGCTGTGACGGAGGAGGGGACGTTCGCAGGCGGCATTACTGCGTCTGCTGCACTCGCAACGGACCTCCCAGTCGCTATACTGGAATGAAGTGCAACCGAGCTATCAGTGTTATCACTATGTATTAATGAATTATGTTTGCGGTTACACTTTCGACAAGGCCCAAATTTACAGTTATTAAGTGCGTGTCCCGAACGTAAACAATTCTCGCATAGCTTGTGGTCTCTTATTAACTTTAACTTTGATTCTAAGTCACTATCAATGAATTTTTGACAAGAATATAGTGGGTGATTACCGTTACATTTTGTGCACGATTGTTTAAAGCGAGACTGACGGTCGGCTGGCTTGTGTGTAGAAATATTGCAGTGAGACGTGTAACGAGAATGCGTGCTTGATAGTGACGTTTGTTTTATGCGGTCGGCTTGTGAAGTAAACTCTTTATTATGAGATAGCTGCAATGTTTCTAACATGTCTGCCCTGTCTTTTAAGAAACTTATCAACTCATCAACTTTAATTATGCGTTTAGAATTGTTGTCGTTCGGAATCAATGTACACTTATAGGTTTCCCATTCGCGTTCAGTGGTCTTATCTAATTTAGACACTATGATATAATTAATAAGAGTGTCCCAAAAGTCTGTAGGTTCGCCTAGTATTTTTAGTGCACGCAAATTCTTCAATATATTATCTATGAGTTTTCTTATGTGTGACGGTGACTCCTTTGACAGTGCATTAATAGAAAAAAGTGCCTTAACGTGGTTATGTACTAAAAGTCTGTTGTTATTGTACCTATTTAGTAGTAATTCCCAGGCTACGTTATAATTATCGGAGGAGAATTCTACAGAGTTTACAACTAGCTCCGCGTTACCTTTTAATGACGACTTTAAATAATGATATTTTTGAATATTGCTAATACGTTTGGAGTTGTGTACTAACGATAAGAACGTGTCACGAAACTCAAGCCAGTGCTCATACGCACCGTCAAATGAAGGCAATGATATAGTGGGCAACTTAACTGACTGTGCTTGTTCACCACAGCAACTCTTATCACCAGAACTGTCACTAACCTCAAAACCGCTGAGAATGTATTCAGCACGTGCGAGAGTACTGTAATAAGAATTTTCAAATGATTCTCGATTATTTAATTGCTCTGAAATCTCACTTTCAGAAACACATTCTTCAATTTTACTTTGTATTTCGTTGAATTCGGCATACAAAGTAGCAGCTCCTTTAATGCGTAATTTTAAATCGATACGGTTTCGCGAGGAAGAAATAAGATTTTCGTTATCTTCTAATGTAAGCAGATAGTTAGAAAATTTAGTGAGCCTGCCTTTAATAACGCCACGTTTTTTGACTAGATCGCGAACTAAATTTGGATCCCCATACTGAAATACAGGAGATTTTTCACGTGATTTTGAATTAGCACTATCAATATTAAGTAAAAGAGGGGATTTATCACGAGATCTTACTTTTTCATCAATTTCGGTAGACATTTTGGTGGTCGGTGAAAAGCAGGTCTACTTACAATTTGGATGCTCTCAAACACGTCAGCAGTGATGGCAACGTCACAAACTTGGTAATTTGTTGGTTTTGAACTATCCAACACACTCCTTCGCGTATATTTCACTGAAATTAGTTTAGAACAGGTATCACAAAGAGAACTGGAAGGTGTTAGGAAAAAGAAAGGATGGTTGGTCCCACCAGATTGCGTATGAAGTATGATGAACCGCGTCTCCACCTTCTTCCTGTAATGCGCTTAGCCTTCAAGCAGTCCTTCGATGAAAATATGCTCTTGTTTCGCTGTAATCAGCAGCCTCAACCACGTGCTCCACAGGATGCTGAATCTTGATATTTGGCGCTGAAGGTCCACATGTAACGGCTTGTGACCACCGTTACTTGGTTTCGGTAATCGTGGTGAAGTACTGATTATGTTGCGAATTAATTTCGGGAGATTAAAATGAAAGATGCGTATCGTTCAACTATGAAGCGAGTGTAATAATTAAAAACAGGTAGTTGTTGAAATACAAGTTTCGAGGGAGAGGGGTCAGGTACAATTTGTGTCGGCCAATAGCAGCGCCGGTTTGATTCCCGCGTCGCACAGAATACGGCATTGATTGGTAAATCAATTTTAACGTTCAAATTTGCGTTCAATCTTCAACAGAGTATTTATCAAAAATATAAAACAAAGAATATTTGACTTAAATTACAAATAAACATTATTAAATATTTTATTTTCATAAAAAAGCAACTGCTTTAACCTCTAAATGTTATTAGATTTGCCCTTAAAAAGCTATAGTTTTATTACTAAACTTTCGTAATTTATAGATACTTGAAGGTGGTACTACTCATATCAAAATGATCCTCGCAAAAATAAAAGATTTCGCAAAAATTGAAGATTTGAGTGATACACTGGTCGGATCGCGTCGTGCTTACTGCAGTCGAAGATAAATAATTTTGAAGGGTTTTCGATACTTGTATTTTGACACAAAAGAACGGCACATATTCTTTAGGTCTTTGGAGCTATTTTTTTCTCACATCAATTTCTCTCACGTTTTGTTTACATTAGAACTATTACATCATTACCTCACGTTTTTGATTTGTCACGTGACAGCGTTTCAGCGGGAAATACTAAATGTATTTATTTAAACTGTCTTTCGGTTATTAAAATTGCTCTTAATATAAGAAAATCGATTGTATAGCGTATCTTTAGTGACTTTTTAACATTTTGAAGTACTTTGTGAATTATTATAATAGAAAAATACTAGAAAAAATCGACTCGGGTCACAAGTGAATTCTTAGGTGGGAAACGAACCCGCAACCTTTGGAAATCCGGTCCAATGCTCTCCCAATTGAACTACCGAGCCTTGTGAACACTCGTCGAAATTTTCTAGTACCTTTCTGATTTTACGCTGTAGGCCAGAGAATTCCCGCCTGAGATTTCACTTGTGACCCGAGTCGATTTTTTATAGTATTTTTCTATTATAATAATTTATCTTATAACATCGCATTGAAAATGCATAAAATATATAAAAAAATATAATACTTTGCGAATATTTCTTAAATACCCTATTGTCTGTTGCGGATTTACTTTTTATGACCGTAGTGAAGCTTGCGCTAGAAAGCAACAATATCATCAAAATAGTTTTTGAGACCTTATGAAAGTCTATAATGTTAATAATTTTGTAGGTATACAAGGACGTGATCACCACGCTGTAACAGCCGCCATGTATGTTCTATATCAACTTATTGAGCGCAGCGACTCACACACAGATTTGTTGACTAAATATCGTTTTTGGATTATTCCAGTCTTCAATCCTGATGGCTACGATTATTCTATGACATTTCCTCACGTGAGTGTTAGAGTTCTATATTTAACTATTCACTTTACTGATTCACTTGTAAATGTCATTAAATTACGACACAAACACAAATAATAGGGTGCTAGGGTAATGAAATGTAAATGCACAAATAAACACTTTTACTATAAGTACTTCTTTGTTGATGATTAGCGTCGAGAATGGACGAAGAATTTGCGTCAAAACTGGGAGGTATGCAAGAACCGTGAAGTGTGTTCATATTGCGAACTTTATGGTTTGCGTTGCACAGTGCAATCGTGTTATGGCGTCAACCTTGATAGGAACTTTGAATACCAATGGATCCCTGGTGAGTAGCAAAAGGTTGAGGTTTTTAAGGTTTCAAATGAACTTCATAATACAAAGTATACGGGGCATAAATTGCAGGCTTCATATCTAGCTTCATTGAAAGTAACTACATAAAATACCGTATATGTCGGTGAGACGCTCCCACGGGAGGTAACTCTTTCATTTCTTTTGATTTAAATTTCTTGCCAAAGTCTCACGGCAAAATGAGTTTCATAGTTGTGAATAATATATTTTAAATACTTAATTCTGTTGGGGTTGTTCAGGGCTGTTCGGGCAATCTATAGGATGGGCTCCCGAGAGTCTTTAAGAGAAAAATTTAAAGAAATTGGTATTATGACTGTACATTCACAATATATCTATGAAAACCTACTGTATGCGCACAAGTGTAAAGATATTAAATTAAGAAAAAATAGTGACTATCATAATTACAATTTAAGAAATAAAGACAAGCTAGCAATGCCCAGGTATAGGCTCCATAAAATAAGCAACTCCTTTGCAGGTCACTGTATACGAATGTACAACACGCTGCCATGTAACATGCATGACTTGTCAATGAATAAATTTAAATTTTTAATTAAAACTCAGTTATGCAAAAAGGCTTATTATAGTGTTAAAGATTTTTTGAATGATAAGGCAGCGTGGACCTAAAAGAAATGAATTGCTCGTTCTCTGAATCGTTTTGTAATATACACAATTTGTAAGACATTTGGCGATTTTATAAGAGTTTCGGCACATGAGTTTCTTGCCCGATTCTTCTCATGTTAGCCCCTACGTTCGGAATCGGGTCGCTCGTGGCGATTACATGCGCGGCATCAACTCCGCGGATGTACTTGCCGCTAGCGCACGGGCTATCTTTATTATAAAAGAATATTATCTTGATTCTGTAAAATTGACGATTTTAAGTGCCCGCAAGGGCCTATGAAATAAAGTTATTTTGATTTTGATTTTTGATTTTGAATTACATAAATAATGTGTAAAATGGCGGGCTTTATCGCGCTTTATGTACATGCATCTATTGCGGTTTTCTCCTAGTTATCATTTTAAGCGAAAAAAATATTAAAATAGAAGTGAAGGTTTATAGTATAAAGCGTAAAAGAGATAGAAAGCCACGCCAGCCACGCACACTGACATGAGTGGAAGTGAGACCTAAGGCCACGCACACTGAGTTGGGGATGCAGCTGGCTGGTAAAGTCTTGCGCTGACGTGTAACGGTAAAATCTGACGCCTTCGTGTAACAGTAAAATCTGACGCTTAGCACGGATAGAGTGGCCTCGGGGCTAGCGCCTATATGCGAGCGGCCCGAACTTCCGTATAGAAATTTCGCTTCTGAAATTAAAGGTATCATCAGTAGATGTTTAATTACACTTATATACGTCAAACACTAGTAAAATTGTAGTAGATAATATTTTTTATCAATACGTAGGCGAATCCTTAAAATCATATATACCTACGAGTGACTACCCGAAGTTTTATTTTATATAGGTATTGTTGATTTTGAGTGCTTGACCTTTTATTTTGAAATGTTGATATTTATTTCGTAATTTTGCTTCAAATGAGATTATATACCTACTATGCAATATTATTGACTATCACACAGTTTGGAACGCTATGTCCTCAGTCCACGCAATGTCTTGAGTACACATACATACATAGACATTATACTGATTATAGGTAACGAAACTTTGTTAATAATTCTGTACTCAAGGTATTTTTGCTATCACAGCGGAGGCGTTGCGAGCGGAGCATCCGTGTGGGTCGCTACACGCAGGAGCGCGGCAGTTGAGTGAGACCGAGACGCGGGCACTCACGGACTTCTTGCACTCAAAGCGAGCCCTACTCGTCACCTTTATTGCTTTCAAAGAGGGCGAAGTACTTGTTAGTAACATTTTATTTTTATTTATGGAATGGGTAGGTACACAAACAGTATATATATATATATATTTACATTGCTTAAAACAAACGATGCGGAAATTTCTTAAATATATACCTATTATAGGCATACACAGCATTTATCATATTTTGTATAGTGTTTACAGTCTACTCATACTTATTATTATGTTTTATAATAGTACAGGAAAAATATATTTATGAATATTAACAATAAAATACAATAATTATCAGTTGAAATACAATACATCAAAACCAAAGATTAATACCCATAGCTAAATTTGTAATTATAAAGAATTAAGGTAAAATACCTCAATTTCTTTTGTCTAGCAACAATAGAATATTGTCTTTAAACTTAGAAAGGCAACGAGTCGTGAAAAATGTCTAACACCCCAAAGTTATTTTTATTAAATTCATTGTACTTTTTACTTGAACATTTTAATTTGAACGTAACCTTTCTAGGTGAAAACTGAAAATCTGTTATTTATTCCTAAGTAAAGAGTAAATTGAGTTTTCCTATTTTTGAAACCCCGGGCACACATCCCAAGGTCATTAAGTGTTATTGTAATTTACTTTTCCATTCTTTACTTTATTGCGTTTTTGAACTATATCTATCATTTAATGTGTGCCCTTTTATCTTGATGTTTAAAACACTTATTGATTTCCAATTTCAACATAACCCTAAAGAGTAAGGCTTGATTAAAGACAAGTAGCATTTTAACCAACGTTTTCGTACGTGAATACGTCATTTTACCAAAAACTTATAAAAATTATACCATCATTAAAAAAAATTTAAAATTTTGAAACTGTAACTGTAGAATGAAATGGTTTTCATGTTCCTTTTTCAATTATCAAGGGGATTAATTAAATGACGAGTCTTAAGATTCATCCATTATTAAAAACTAAGTTTTTGTTTATTTTCTGTGACCTGAAAAATCTCGTTATGTTTTGTTCATATTTTTTATGAACTGTACTGATTTATTTGATAGAAAATAAGAAAAGACTCGTCTATAGATTAAAAATATCTAAAAGGTCAATATAGAGTATAACAATGATCGTCAGGGAGCCGCAAGCATTCAAAATGTGAAACATAGAAGAGTGAGAAAAGTTCTACTTACAATATTTCAAATTCGTTAGCTAACAGGGTTTTTCATCAATCAGCATCCAAATAAAACATTAAAAAATAACTTAACGCGAAAATAAAGCGTGTGTAAGTTGCTCTCCGTTGCAATAACACTTGAAAGGTTTAAATTCTTGGGTTCTCGTAATATGACGCATATCTTCGGAAGGACAACAGCACATTAACCTGTGCAAATTTTTGCTAATGATATTAAAATCTATGTGTTGAAGTTTAAGCTGAACAACGAGTGGACAAATCTGACACTTTCTACACGCCAATGTGATGGTTGACTGTACATAAAAGCAATACACTAACTTATTTTTTTGTCTTTTTCAGGGAGTTATGTATCCATACTCGCACACACGAAAATTACGAACCTTTGATCATGTTTACGTAAGTAAAATATATAACTATTTACTTGTTATGTAAAAGTTCGAAGTATGCCAAATCCATAACCAAATTATAAATTTAAAGAAATAAGAAAAACAACATAAATAAAAACAACCTTCATTTGTGCTTTTAAAATTTATAGAAGTATTTAACGTTAAAACTTCATCAGTCTAGTACTTTAACCCTAACAAGTAACACATTAAAAACAGTTTAAAAAAAATAAAGTTAATTTACTTCTTTGTAAAAATATATTTGAAAGTTAGCATGTAGCATATTGGAGGAGGGATGTGGGGTGTATGTGTGTGTGAGTATTACATATTTAAAAGGCCTTTAAATTGGCCAATCTTTAAAATAAACCTTGGATCACATTCTTAAGACGAATCCTTGTGTAAGATAAGATTAACGTAAAAGAAACAGTTACGGTTTTCGATGTAGCGTACTCTTTATTATTTTGTTTTGTTTAGTAATCGTTTCTGTTCGATAACGTAGATGTCTTTGTACATCCAATCCAATATGAATATGAATACTGGACTAAGTGGACGTCGCAAACGCTTAAATGCAGCAAATATGTTTTGTTACGTTTACGAACAATATATTTTGAATTCACAAACAAATGTTTCCGAAAAAGTGAGAAGAATTTACTCTATTTTGGACGTTCAATTAATCAAGATAAACCATGGATGCCATGTTTTTTTTTGTGTTTCGTGCTATGCTACTCTCATATCTTGGTTAAATGGGAACAAGACGTCAATGCCATTTGCCGTACCAGCTTTATGGTGTGAACCTAGTAATCTTTTTAATGATTGCTACTTTTGCATGACTGACATTACCTCCCTCTAAAATGAAAATGAGATTTCAGAAGAGCCAGATTTGCCAGATGTTGTAGAATATGATGACGGAAGCAGCGAAGATCCTGAGGTTTTACCTTCAACAAGTGCTCTTTACCACATCTGATAAATCAAAATGAATTGAACGATTTTATCCGAGACTTAGATTTATCAATTAAACTGAATTACTAGGGTCTAGATTAAAAGAGTGGAATTTGTTGGCTCCCAACACAAATGTATCTGCGCAACGAAAACGTAATAAAAACGGGCTACATTTTATTCAATTTTTTAAAACAAATGTTACTGTAACTATATAGAAACTTTGATGAGCGAGTTAAACATTCCTTACGAAACACGAGACTGGCGTTCATTTATTGATGGTTCAAAAACAAGTCTGAAGGCTGTATTGCTGCACAATGGCAACAAGTACGCGTCAGTGCTAATTGCATATTCAGCTGTTTTAAAAGAAACATGAAAGTATGACATCAATATTAAATTTAATAAAATACAACGATTTTAGTTAAAAAGTATGCGCTGATATCAAAGTTATAGCTATTTTGCTCTATTAAAAGGTAGATTTAGTAAAGACAGACAGATTAAGTAAGGACAGCAGAACCTCATAAAAATACTATACTACAAAAGTATGGCCAGAAAGGTCAGAGTTTATTGCGGAAAACATTTTGTCAAGGCTATGAATAAAGAGGGAGATGGGTTTTTATATTTAAAGACAGTATTTTCGAAACTGAGTGATGCCAAACCCAAAGAAGGAATATTTATGGGACCACAAATACGCACATTGATGAAAGACTCAAATTTTGACAAAAAGCTTACTAAGAAGGAACTATATACCTGGTTATCACTGAAAGCAGTAACAATAGGATTTTTAGAGAACCACAGAGCCGAAAATGCGGAACAGCTAGTTAACGACATGTTAAAAGCATACGAAAAGTTGAGTGTCAGAATGTCATTAAAATTCGCTTTCTTCATTCTCATTTTCTTTTCTTTCCATCTAATCTTGGTGCGGTCAGTGATGAATAGGGTGAGAAGTTCCATCAGATGTAAAGAAGCTTGAAGAATGATTTCAAGGCTGGTGGGACACAACTATGCTAGTTGATTACTGTTCATGTTTAAAACGAGAAGATCATTCAAAGCACAAAAGAAAAATTCAAAGTATCGTTACTGTGTTAAAATTTCATTAGATGATTATTTTGAATTTTTTACCTAAATAATGAAATTAAACTTGGTTAATGTAAAAAAATCCGGTAAAATAGATTTCTTTAAAATATGATTTGGCCTTTTAATTTTCAATATAATTTGAAACATGCTTACGTAAGAAAAATGAGACGTGATGAAAATAAAATTTGTATGTATTTTCAATAAACGATAGAAACATGATATTTCAAAGCGGGTAACGCGGTGTGCCCGTTGCCTCTTTTCCGTGGCACCCCAGACAGTGATGCAGTAGGTCAGTAATAATTACGCTAGAATAAGTCACATCCAACTTGGTTCTGACGGATTTAAATGTAAAGATTTTTATATAACATTGGAGTGAGAGATGAAGACTTATCTAGGTCAGACTTTCATAGGATTTCACACTGCATTGTAAATGTTAAATTTTTCGTGATTGAGTAGTTTGCATTTGATATATGGATTAATGTTAACACTAATTAAGCTACGTTTATCAAGTTAGGTACCAATATTAATAATATACAATAATTTATATATTCTTTTCTATAAATAGTAAGGTTTTTTAATCTTTAGAAGAGAAGTGCTTGATTTTATGATATACTTTTTGCTCCGTCACCAGCATTTTTGATATAGAAATACTTACACATAGTTTTTTTTTTTTTATTATTATTTTTTTTTATTCCGTTTTGGTTACGGAAAGAACCCCTTGCTATTGGTTTACAAGCGAGTTTCCTCCATATTTGTTTATGTTCTTGTTGTATTGGTTTTTAATTGTTATTTGTGGCATATTTTATATGCTATTTATTCTCGGATGAGATTATTAGTGTTTTGTTTATGTTTTGGTAGTATTTTTATTGGCCGATTTGTATTGTTATGGTTGTGTATTCTATTCTAATTGTTTGAGATTTGTGGTGGTAGTTTTTTATTTTGTGCCGTTACACATAGAGTTAGCTTAGGTTACTATTTTGAAAATAATTTCAGTACGATTTGTCGTGAGTCGAAGTGAATGATAACACATAAGCACACGTAGGAATAATACTTAATTAAATGAATTCTTAAACAATTAATTCTCATTTTTATTCACTTTTTATAAACTTTTTTTTATCAGATACTTTATAATTAATGCATTTTTAAAACAAATTAGATTTTTTATAAACTTAACAGTTAGTAACGTGCCCGATTAAAATGTTGTGAAGGTATATTGCCTTTAGTGATCTTGTGATCATGAAATCAAAATGCATGACGCCACTTTGAGGTCCCGGGTTTGAACCCGGACGGGTCAAAAGTAAACCAACTTTATGTTCGCTCAGGTTTGGATTGGCCGTTGGCGTCGTTGTTGCTGATTTCCATAATTTTGCTACACTTACTTACATTTGTTTTCAGCACGACATGTATGATTTTGCTTAATATTTATTTATTTTTACATCCAAAGAAATTGTTACTAGAAACATATAGCTTGTACCAAGTGTCAGGTGGGACACGAACCCACATCCTATTGCTTTTCGCATGAATACTCTTTTAATTGAGCTACCCAGGCCTTGACAGACCCGGTGAATTAAGAAAAAAAGATAGATATTTTTGCTTTATATTTTTTATAGTAATAATTTCTTTAGGAATAAAAACCCAACAGTTGAATGCTGAAATAACAAAATTTAATATTTGTTTAATTATTAAAAAGTGGACGCTTTAGCATTACTAAGCTGTTATCTCCACAATCTCATCGCAACATAACGCGGGGAGTGCATCATGAGTTTGTGAAATTAGCTTGATAAAAAGTACTCATCAAATCGCCATGATAACAGCTAATAGTTTCGCATAAGGTGTCGCTTGGTCCCATTTATTATTACTGTTGTTGAAACCTATGTTGTTTTTGACAAAGTAGGTTATATCGAGGGTCTAGAAGACAAATGTGCTAATTACAAAATTTTGATAATGTGTCATTTTAATGCATTTTAATATATCTGGCATTAAAATGTCACATTATCAAAATTTTGTTATTAGCACATTTGTCTTCTAGACCATCCATATGTCTACCATACTTGGGAAGTGTAATTGAATTTGAGCATCTGTAAATCTTTTATTCCATTACATTAGAAATTAAATCATTAAAATGAAACATTTAGAGGCAACGAGCATCGCGGGCAGCGTCCGCCGCCTACAGCATCAGCGGCCGACCGTACGTCGCTGGCCAAACTTCAGAATTTTTACGTAAGTAATTTGATGAATTGAATGAATATATTCTTTATAATGATCAGGACAATTTGTTTCGCTTTACCTACAAAAATTATATTGAGCATGATTATCCTATTATTGCAATATTTCGTTAAGTATAGAAATATATATCTATTGACTTAAGATATGTATATGTATTATATCTCAGGTAAGATTCGAATCTCACAAACTGGACCAACACACACCACATATTTAAATACATTTTTTCTACGGCACACGGGCTTATAAAACACCGTAGAGAAAATAGACTATAATCTACCACGCGGGTCTAGTGTGAATTGGTGGGTGCTAATGACTGCAGATGCGGCTGAAACCAGCAACCAAAAACAACTACCAAGTTTGGATGGTACGACAAAAGTCTTAATACTTTATGGCCCGCAGTTTTTAGCACTTCACCAATCTTGTAAACATTTTCTAACCGAGTTGCTTAATCAACGTGAAAAGTTCACAATTTCTTAATCCAAGTCCACTATTATGTCTTTCTGCTGGCCATTATTGGCTTTTGGTTTTCCTGCAATGAATAATTCGCGGAGATATCCATAATAATAGATTTTGGTGGTAAATTTGTCAATACTTTTTCTATGTCCGTTTATTGACATTTAATTTTAAATCACCATGTTAATCTCCAGTATAACATTTCTCCTTTACAATTATTCTCCTTCATCTGCATGAACAATAATTAATCTAGTCCTTTTACCGATATGTGACAGCACACCACGTTCTATTTTAAATTGTCAACACGATTAATCGTTGAAAAGTAAGTCCTACTCAACCTACGTCCTACGTCTCATTGAGGTAAAGTATGGGTTTCTGATTTTTTGGTGTTTTCATCGCCAAGAAACAAAACAGCTTTTTGTTTCACTTCTCCTTAAATTTGAAACCAAGTCTGTGCAGCAAATTTAAAATTTAACCGCAATTAAAAATTACTTCTTGTAGCTTTTAATGTTTTTATTGTGGAAATATTCTTGTAAATAGTATAAAATGTATTTACCCTGTTTTTTTTTAATTAGAAAATTTCGAATTTTGCATGCAAGAAGTATGATTTACTCATTTCATCAATAAATACAAATATAAATGGTAAATGATAATAAAGAGTAGAATAAGTAATTAATAATAATAATAATATATCTTATATTTACACCAATTAGCCTAGCCCAAAGTAAGCACCGTAAGGCTTGTGTTATGGGTACTAGGGTAACAGATATATATACATGTATGATAAATAAATAAGAAATAATAATAGAAATACATATAAATAAACATGACTCAGGTACAAACGCTCGTATTCATCACACAAACACCAGGCCTCTGAACCCAGGACCGTCGCTGCTAGAGGCGGGATCGCTACCGTTGCACCAAACAGTAATCAATTAACTTCATATAACGTATTTACATTAGATGGTTTACTTTACGTTTTTTTATAAATAAGTAACGAGTACTTAATAAGCACTCTAATGGGCAAAAAAAACTGGTTGGTTGCCTGTAAAGTCGGTATACGGGCGAAAGTTTTACGTGACTACGACTTTGAGTGGTAAAATAATTTTAATGTGAATATTCATTCGTATAGTAGGAAGAAGGATGAAATAATAGTAACAATTTAAAACATTTATTTATACAAAGAATTATATTTAAAACATTAATTTAAAGGCACGCGTCCCTTCCACTTTTTATGTCTGTCTCTCTCGCTCTTAGGCGGGCTAACCATGCCCGAGTGGAAGGGACGCGTGCCTCTCACTCGCTCTCATTGTAAGCGCATAACGTGAGCGGAACGTAACGCAGTTTCTTGAAGTGTCACCCGGCAAACCAATTTATAAGACGTTGTCACGTCAAAAATAAAAATGGTAAAAATAAAACTTAAATTTTTAATGTTTACAGCTCTTTATGCGGGCGGTATCGAAGATTGGGTGGACGGTCACCTAGGCATAGATAATACTTATACCATCATGATGTTTAGACCTACTGATTCCTACAACTCCAAACTCATCACAGAGGTAAATTATTATACTGCTTGTAATAATAAGACAGCCGCGCTTAAGCATAAACCAAAACTAATTAACCAGAATATTTTAATCATATACAAATTTTGTATGTTTC
This sequence comes from Calamotropha paludella, assembly GCA_927399485.1. Taxonomy (NCBI): domain Eukaryota; kingdom Metazoa; phylum Arthropoda; class Insecta; order Lepidoptera; family Crambidae; genus Calamotropha; species Calamotropha paludella. The sequence continues at coordinate 14,277,373 of OV656812.1, forward strand.
CAGAGAGTCGTCCATGAGGCTTACGCAGCTATGGATACATTACTACTACAAAGCGTTACTGCTGTGCTCTCTCCCCCGTCTACATTAAAGAGAGTCAATAGCTCACCAAAGCAATTTCCATTGGAGTATTACCTTATGACAACTTTTACAGCTCTTTGTTTTAGCAGGTTACCTGTTACTAAATAAGATTACCTTGAGATGTTTATTTATAAGCATCGTAGGGCTGGGAAGGTCATGTATCGGTAAAGTGATATGAGTTCATATATTATTTCGATTTACTGCTGAGAAATCTTCTAGCAACTGGTTTGGTCGTTGATAGGTCATTGCCATCGATAGTGTTCGGTGTATAAGTCAGTCTATTCATAAAACTTTAAATAAATAAAATAAAACTAACTTTGATATATTTTAATGGTAATCTATTATAGCTTAATGTAATAACCAAGTTTTTTCAAGTTTTTATACAAATATATATGAACATGTATTGTATAATATGAACAAAATCTCACTATTTTAACAAATGTGTTTATTAAATACATATTGAATGTTTAAATTTGTGTTTATATTTCAAACAAAAGTAGAGGTGCTTTGTTTACAATTTCCCTAGCTTTTTTTCATGGATAAGAAAATGCCAGAAAACAGAAAGAAAATGGCATAAAACACAAAACAGATGTGGTCTCAATAAGAAAGTTAAGATGAAAGGCATAGGATCGAAGACAGTAAAGTAAAGTAAAGAGAGCTAGCTACATCTTGTATTTTTTTTCACTTTAGTCCACGTTTTATAATTTTCATTGATTCATGTTTATCTATCCTGCTTAATTAATATATACATACATATATATATATATATATATATATACCGGAAAAGTCGTGCTAGATCCGTTAAGGGCGTGGAGGGCCTATCATTTCTGACTTATTTTACTATGAAACACCCTACCCTAAATTTAACCCTTTTCGAGATATTCGACTTTTAATTTTTTTATTGAAAATTGCCGATTTTTAGGCTACTAAATCTAATTTTGTTTATTTCGTATGTCTCATTATTATTATTATTGCATTTCTACATGTGTGATAAGATGTTTTAGGACGTCAATCATTAAAATATTGCATAAGTTAATTGAATAGGCCATAGTAGACAAGTGAAAGTTAAGAAATTAAAAATAATATAAGAAAGCTTATTTTTCTCTAAGCGATATCTTAAAAAAATATAATGGCAATTGTTCGGCAGATGTGTTTTAAAATATCTACGTTTCATCAGCTATCTAACGAGGTATAACAATCTATGGTTTTATTTAAATGAATTAAAAAACTTAGTTTCATAGGCGACAGGGGAGAAGAAAATTAATACTTAGCCCTAAAAAGTAAAAATAAACAATATGTAAGCAGAATATATATATATATATATATATATATATATATATATATATATATATATATATATATATATATATATGATAATAAATATTTTTTGATGTTCTTGATAAATTAGCAAAATTTTTTCGGATCGATATTCATTGCCACTTGTCGACATGTCTACAGGATTTCACCAAATCCCAATAAATAGCGATTCTATAAACTACACTGGTTTTGTGAATTCCGAGGGTCACTACGAGTAGTACTACCTTAAAATTGCCCTATGGGCTTGCTGACGCACCTCTCGTTTATCAACGAATCTGATACGTTTCGACCCTTTATAGGGCTTTGGTATACATTGACGATATCCTGATACCAAGTGAGGCTATCAACAAAGTCCTACAGACACTGCATGAGGTGCTACGGACTGACCACTGCAGGGTTTTCAATTAATTTAAAAAAATGTGCATTTTTTGTTAAAGAGGACGAATAGTTAGGGCGTAAATATGAAAACCATGGTCAGGTTAAGCCGAGCCAGCAAAAAATTGAAGCTTTGGTCAGAGCCCGAACAAACGAAAGGTTAGACGCTTTCTTGGTCTCGTTGGATATTTTCGGCGATTCATCTCCGGTTATTTTCTAAGGACACCCTGCATCGCTAATTTTTTTCGCACAGATGTACAATTTCAGTGGACCGAGGAGCACGAGGAAGTTCGTAAAGACATCATTGATCGATTAACAAATGAACTAGTATTGGTCACAAACTTTTTTACCGTTTAGCGATATTCTGATTTTCTCAATTTACTCAAATTTGTTTTTTATAACATATAACATGTGTTATATTTTTATAAAGCCTATCAATTAGACTATACTTGACAAAGAAACAATTTTTATTTTTGAGTAAACATTTTTTTTAAACAAAGACAAAGTGAAATAGTGGTTAAACTAACGATGAGTGGTTTTTTTTAAGAATAAATGAGAAATAAAGAAAAATTATCAGGTTTTTGCAGTTGCGCGTAAAATTTGTAGTCTGTAAAACCACCCATGATGTTGATGACGGGCCTGCAACTATTTTTCATGCTTTGAATGAGGTTATAAATGTCTTGCTGCGGAATATTGTCCCAGGTCCTGCTAAGATTAAAAAAGTTACTCTTCGGATACAATGGTCGGAGGAAAATTCTTGGAAGCCTTTGAAACCCAGGATACGTTGTGCTCTTCCTGGTCACCTGGTCACCACTCGCCCTGTGTGCAAACGGACGTTGTCGTGCATGAGCGTAAAAAACTTGAACTATTTGTAGTTGAGGGGGATAAATTATGGATACTAGCACATCATTACGGTATTTTTTAGCAGGCATGGTGTTTCTGATCCAAACGAGGTCTGTTCTTCTACCAATACGAATTCCTGCCCAAACCACAATTGATCCACCGTTATATGGATGGATTTCCTGAGGGTGTTGCAGACGTTTTTCACAACATTAGGTATTGTGTAAAATTGTGTGCCTATTTGTAGAGCTGCACTTAAAGCAGAGCTTGTTGTTATAGTTTGTGTGTATGGAGTATTATTGATTAAAGTTGTTTCTGTCACGGGAGATAGTTAAGGCACGGATGGCGACGTTTTGCTGTAGTCAAAATGTTCTGGATTTGAGTTTGTACGTCTAAATGTATCATACAATGGCAGGCTGACCAGTGGGAGTTTGTATCGATCGTGTGGCAGTACTTTCGTGTCAGCCTCGCATCCCATAGTCCAACTTGCCAGTAGACTGGCTTGTATTGCGTACAAAGACCAGGTCATCGAGCTGGAAAGACCGGGGTACTCTGCGGTGCTCGTTTACACTTGCCGTGTTGTGGTCAATTTTCATTCAAGCGCTCGCTTGCGCACTGCCGCGCCAACTCTCTCAGTGACTCTCGGTCAAGGTTGACTGCTTCCAATGCAGTGTCGCGAACCACGGATCGGATGGACCTTCACCTTAATATTAGTGGTCTAATTTTAGTTGCCATTTTTTTTAATTTTGATTCTGATTAAATATTTTGTTATTAGTTATACTTTTTTTAAATAATTAAGTATTTGAATCGCTCATTGTATTATAGTTATATCACAAATTAGTAAAATAAAATTATAATTCTATAGAAAAATTACTGATACAGCTTATATTTGTTAATCTAAAAACGACTATTCAAATATATTTTTCCTATTTAAAGTATAGGTATATATATTCGTTCACTACGACTGTACTTATCTGTAAGGGCGTTAGGTTGTAAAGACAAAAAGATTAATACGCATTATATTTATATTTTACTTATCAATACTACATCGAAGAATTTATAGAAATTTAATAGTTCAATAAAGAAGTACTTATCTAAATTGACGGCATTAAACACAGATATTAAATTCATGACGGTAAAAGTAGTGTGTTTTATTTAACGACCTTCGTGGTCGATCAGCTCGCATACAGGTGTTCATGGTAAAGCCACTCCCAAGGTCCCGGGTTCTATCCCCGGCCGGGTCAATGTAGAAAACAAACTTTTTTATATGGCTCGGAGGAAGGTTTAGGTACACACCTTTATATTTTAATTACCATAAAAATGGAATGCCAAGGAAAGGATTTGTATTATAAATATTCGAAGAATTTTTTGGAGTAATAATATTAAAGTTATTCAGTTTTTAAAATTGCTAAAAATATTTCCAAATTTACAGACACAATACATGTATTCAATGAAATTCCGTCAATGAAAACTTATCACACCGTCTCAACTGATTATGAACATACTTCACACAGCAATAAGGTAGAATATATGCTAGCAAGCCGCCCCACTCCCGCTCAAGCACCAAAAATGCACCGATAGGTAAATACTCAATTAATGAATCAAACTTTTCTCTCATACTTTATCGGGCGTAGGACCGACGAAATGACATTTAGATAGGTATTAAGTTAACAAAATAACATGCTAAAATTAATTTTGAACATCAAACATTAACCAAAATGCAAATAGGTCATTAAATTATTCACGAGTAATTTTGGCGTATTTGAATAGTTAGAATCAGCATATGTAACAAGATTATTGTTATATACATTACCTGTTCACATTAAAGTCACTGTCTTACAAGTATTTCATTAATTGCTCAAAGTGTCCTCCTTCATTTTCAATAAACACACGGGCCCGTTTTAATAAATTTCCTTTTAAAGAAATTATAAATTTTCTTTGCATTTTCACTTCATTAAAAGCGTCTATTATTCGCTGCTTTAGCACTTTAACAGTGTCAGGTTCACTTACATACACTCTATGCTTTCTTTCACTTCATAAGAAAAAGTCTAAAGGTCTGGTGAGCGCGCAGGCCACGGCATCGGGTCGGCGCGGCCGATCCATCGGTCACCGAACTCTTCGCTGAGGTACTCTCTCACATCACGATGATAATGTGGAGGTGCATCGTCTTGTTGAAACCACAATCCTCTCAATTTCGCTAGTGGAGCTTGTTCATCCAACATAGTCGAAACCATCGTGCGGAGTAGATTCAAATAGGTTTCGCCCGTGAGTCGGCCTTTAATAAAATATGGATGATGATTTCTTCGTTCAATATGCCGGCCCAAACGTTTTCACTAAACCTTTGTTGAAACGAATGCTCTCGCGTAAGCATAGGATTCCTGTATGACCACCAACGTTTATTATGTTGGTTAAACAATCCTATTCTGATGAAAAGGCACTCGTCGGAGAAAAGCACGTTGGCTTTTGGATTACTTATTACCCAACGACAAAAAGTAATTCTCGGCTCTCGGTCAACGGTCGTAAGTTCTTGAACTTTACTATATTGGTATGGATGCATACCAGCCGAGTTTATTATCTTCCAAGCCGAAAATTGATTGATACCAAATCGTCGAGCGGCATCATGGGTGTTTCTTCGCGGATCCTACTCAAAGTACGTCACCACGTCGTCATACAAGTTCTGAGAGATCGGCGGTCTCCCTCGTCCTTGCGCGTGGGATGGCACGTAAAATGAGCAATGGTCTAGGAGCCGTTGATAAGCACTTAACACTGTACTGTAGTTTGGCTGTCGAGCATTCGGGTACAGCTTTTGGCACATCTGTAAAACCGCCGACACGTTTTCACGCTCAAAAAATAAGCACGAACCATCATGACATATTCCCGAGTTGTAAACTGATAAGCCATGATTTTATTATGTACTTAACGAGAGTAATTGATCGATCACAAACGAGTATACGCACAGGTCGTGACTGACGAGTGGTAACTAAGTAATAAGGTCAGGGTAAAAAAAAATGGTTACACGTGTAGAACGGAGTGGGGCAGGGACGCAGCGGGGCAGGGGCACCGCGGGGGTTTTACGTTTACACATGTCAGGATGCGTCATTGCGCACCGATACAACCCTATGTGTAAGTAACGTATTCAATATGATAGTAAAGTTCTAGTAAGTTTTGAGATAGACAATTTTTTAAAGTTTTTTAAGTATAAATTGTTCATGTTTCTTTTGCACATAAACCTAGATCTATAGAATCAGTAGTCGATACTGAAAACGTAGTTTAATTTGTTATGGTAATTTTATTTTAGTGGTGTATTAATGGCATTTTTTTCTGTAAATTGGGTGAAGTATAACGAAACATTGTTGGAAGTTTCAAAAAAAGTCAAGCCGCCTGGGAGTTTTTTATCGAAAACGCTGCCTTATCCCTGTGAGCAATAACAAAACAATGGATGGTGGCATATTTATTACTTATCTCATATAGATCTTATATAGATCTCATTATCTTATATAGATCTACAAGAAAGTCCACGATGTCATATATCTATCTTTTAAGGATAGCTTACTATACAACAACAAAGCGGTAATTGGAAATTTAGACGAATACGGTATTAATCCTTATCAACTTAAGTACCTACGTTAGTTGCCTTAAGCATTTAATGCACATTATTTTACTTTTTTACACCACATAATTTAAATGAATATTAAATGATAATAAAAAATAAAGCGCGCAAAAAAAAAAATCCAACCGCGTTTCCCATAATGAAGACGTGATTCGCTTGATACGATCACCCCCTCTGTAGACCACTGTTTCTTTATAAGACAAGCAATAACATCAAATCCACTCTCCCTCAAATTCACGTTTTCGAAAGCTTAAACCTATCCTGCCAGAACCCACCCGATCAACATTCAACCGACCCGGACCTCCTCTTAGAGGTCTAGGAATGCGCCAGTAAACGCACCATTCCCCAACCCTTCAGATCAGCCCCAGTCCTCTTTTTTGACTCCCCTTCTGACCGACCTGATTTTTCTTCGTCGCAACTGACCCAGGGTTCTGCCGGCCTAGCATGCGCTACTTGAGATATCTCGCGCACGATTAAAGAGAAGTTTGTCGATATCGACACATATCTTTACGTGTAGGCAAACTGATGTTGTCTCTTGATCTAACAAACTACTTTATTATCTAACATAAGCACATCGGTATCATTCATTCAATTATTGTCGTGTGTTTGACCCTTTTATTGGAGCGGAGCGAGCGAAGCTCCCATGGATCAGCATCAATGGCGCAATGTCTGTTACGCCATAACATCCCGAGTTCTTATCCGATTTTAATATTTTTTGTGTCGAATCGAATCAACAGGTTTAGAACCAGATTGTGACGGAGCCCGAATTTTGAAATTCGCAAAAATTCCCATCGAAACCCTGGGTCTTTGGCAGATCCAGGGGCGAAACGAACGTAAAAAATTGGGTTCAAGGCAATTCTAACAGTAAAAAAAAAAAACTGGTTGGTTGCCTGTAAAGTCGGTACACGGGCGAAAGTTTTACGTGACAACGACTTTGAGTGGTAAAATAATTTTAATCAAAATCAAATCAAAATCATTTATTTATCGGACATCAACGATCCATTGTTAGTAATTACAAACTTACAACCTATGTTAGTACTTAATAACTAAACAGGAATTGGTAATAACGGAAATGTGTGTCAACAGAGGACAGTCCCCACTGTCGGCAATGCTTTTTAAAACCTGGTTACGGCTGTCACGGACCCGACGCAACAAGGATCCTGCCTTTTTGCGCAAAATGGCCGGGAAACTGTCGACCCGCGCATCTGCAAACATCCCTGACGCACTACAGAAACGCGGCAGCCGCAAGAGTGCCCTAAACGCATTATTGTATTGGACACGAATGGCGTTGTACGACTTTTGGGTATATTTGACCCACAGGCTACTCGCATAAAAAGACGTACAGTAAGCTTTAAAAAGCTTACTGAGTTAGAACAGCGATAAAATCTGCGAGCCAACATGTTCGCCCGAATCGACAGCGCCCTTCGCTCTCTTTCCATATCAGCATCATCCTTTAGGTCATCAGTGACAATGTGACCAAGGTATTTAAATCTCTTCACCCTGCAAAGTAGTGAGTCAGACAGTTTTACAGGAGGCACAGTATCGGGTGATTTATTACCGGACTTAAATACCATGTACTCACTCTTTTTGGTATTGTAAAGTAGACCGTGAGTTTTTGCATACATTTCACAAACACCAAGCAGTTTTCTCAAAGCACTGACCGAGGGAGCCAGCAGCACCATGTCGTCCGCGTAGCTTAAGTTATTGACGCATACGTTTCGCACATGACAACCTACATGAGTATTACAGAGTCCCTCAATCAGTGCATCGATGTACAGATTGAATAAAGTCGGTGATGTAAGCCCACCCTGTCTCACACCACATTCCATTTTGTATGCCTCAGAGTACACACCTGCCCATCTAACACAATTTAATTGGTTCTCGTACCAAAATTTTAATAAATTGACTTTGTCAGGTGGCAAACCCGACCGCCTAACCTTTTTCCACAGGATATCATAGGCGACCATGTCGAACGCCTTAGAAAGGTCCAAGAAACATGCATACACGGGTGTACGCCTGTTTGTATAATAGCTGACGGTATGCTTCAGGCTCAATATAGCACTTTCGGTCGATAGCTTTCGTTTAAAACCAAACTGAAGATCATGAATTTTTAAATGGCAATCCAGCTGAGCATTCAGCACACCATCAAGGACTTTAGCCACGACAGTCGCCAACGAAATAGGTCTATAATTCGACCCAGCAGATACGTCACCTGTTTTATTTTTAACAATCGGGACGACTACCGTCTTCATTAGGTCATGCGGCAAGTAAGAATGCACCAAACATACATTAAAAAGCATACATAGTACTCTGGGAAGATGTGGACCCGCATTTTGAAGATGCTCAATGCTAAGACTGTCATGACCCGGCGATTTTCCTTTAGTCATGGAAGTAATAACATTAGAGACTGTTTTAACTGATATAACAGTAAAAGACCTAAAACCTTCGCGACATGTCGAATCATCAGCCAACTTGGTAGATGCCAAAGGAGATCGCACAGTAAAAAGATCCTTAAACCGGTCCGCAATGTTCTGCGGACCACTTACACCGTCAATACTCACAGGAAGGCTAGATACAGGGTTGACTTTATTAGTGGATTTCCAGAACTTATTGAAATCACCTTTTGCATGTAGGGAGGCGAGAATGTCCATACGAATTTGTTCTGTATGGTTTTGACACCATTTTAATCTAGCTTTGAATATTTTGCGACTAAAAACCATCTTATCGTAAAAAGGACCGCACTTAGGCTTACCGTATTGTACCCATGTATCAAATCTGGATCTAGCCTCTCCGTAAGCATCTTTGACATGTTTGTTCCAACCTATTATCTTCCTAGTCTTAGGCCTACGCTCATCACAAAAGTCAGACGTTTCAGCCGCTGCGGATGATAAAACTGATAATATTTCCTTATAGAGGTTATCAATTACAATATGATGTTTATCATTATTACAATAACTTTTACAACAATTTTGCAATACAACTGGAAAATCCAAATATTTCAGTTTATCATTACATATTTTGAAATACTTTTTGATTTGACAAGTTGATCGGTCACCCCATTTTATTTTGTTAGGTACAAACTTACTCTGAACAGTTCTAGGTATAACGGTTTTAAAATTGCAATAAATAAACAATGGAAAGGGATCAGACCAGTACATATCGTAATTAACTTTAGCGCTAATAAAACATCTCCAGGCTGATTCGGTGACAAGACAGTGGTCCAACCAACTACTTGTACCGTGAGCCTCACTTATGTAAGTATAAGTCTTTGAAGTAATTCCCAAATTACTTACATCAGCACACGTCCACGTTTGGTCCACACAGAAGTTTTGCAATTCTCTATAAAATAATTCCTGCGGGTCCGCATTAAAATCACCAAAAACAAAAGCTGTGTCAGCACCACTTTCCTCAATAATAGCTTAATTAATCGAGCTAAGACAATCCGTAAATTCGGCTAAATTCTCGCGGCTGTTAGTAGGCATATAGACATTACATACTATCACAGACCGAACCGATGTAAGCGCTATTTTAAGTGCACAGATACGTGGATTAGAACACTGTATAACTGACACGCACGGAAACACACTTTTCCTCTACAGTAATGCTACTCCCCCATACGGCCGTCCAGTCATTATACCGGTGGCGGTATCCATTGCAGTTGTGCCGGTACTGCCAAACCTGTCATGCACAGTACAGAGGTATTGCAGCTCATGCTGAAAAAGCCACGTTTCCTGGAGCGCAATGATGTCTGCAGATTCACATAATGATCGTACATCATCTATAGATCTTTTAATTGATTTACAATTAAATGTCACAATTGTACACGGTATACTATCGTTGATATTAGCCATCTTAATTTTAATCCCTTAATACTTTTGAAGACTTACTGCTTTGACGGACGTCTGTTTCTTTGTACTGAAAATGTACAAATCTTCTAAATATAATTCCCCTAGGCCACATTGTATTATCTAAAAAGATATGTAGTTTTACTCTAGGCACAAAGAGTTTGAAAGCATTGTGCCCCTTATCTCTCTTCATATTCAATTTAAACAACTTAACTTTTTCATTAGTTTTATTTCGTATATAATGTACGATATCACTCTCTTGGGTCTCCTTGTGTACATTTGTAATAAAAATCGGAACCAAAGTCTCCGCCGCTTTAAATTTGACGTCTACACCAGCTATTCCCATATTGCTACTAAAGCGATTTTTCTTTTTGGCCTTTCTGTCCACTAAAATCCAGCCGTTGCATTCTCCGTTCCGCTGACTATCACTTGTATCGCCTACGCTGCAAGTCGGCGGGTTTGAAACCACAGTAGCAAAACAGGAGGCCTCCTTTCGCGACTTCGTTATCACATTAGCTTCGGCAGCGTTAATACAGGTTTGCGAAACCGCAGTACTGGCCTCATTCAATAGTTTACCCTCCGTATCGCAACATAACAAACGTACATTTTTCGACGAAACTGCGGGTGGTGAAGACGGCTGCTCACAATAATTTTCTGGTATTACCCTATCTGAATGCAATGTTAACAAGCCCATGGGCCCACTCATATTCTCAGAGCTATCGCTATCATTAAGTAAATAAGCACCTCTCTTTTCATTAATATTCAAAGTCGGTTCGATATTAGGATGAAAGGACACTGATTTATTGACACTATCTTGAAGTTTGTTTACGTGATTTAAGGTTGCGTAATTCTCCTTAATTATTTTAATTTCATTTTGCATAATCATAATGTCCTTCAACAGCTTAGTTGCGTCCAGGTAATCAAAAGTTACGGGGGGTAATTTGTGCAACTCCCTTGCCACAAATATGGGTGTTTTATCAGGATCCGTTTTTTTAAACAGGCAAATAATATCATCAAGATCTCGCTCCGATTTAGCTTGTCTTCTACGTGAAATGTTTCGTTTTTTCGTCACCACTGAACTAAAAAACAGCTGTTTCGCTTCCAAAATTTCCTCAGGAGAAAAAGCTGAACAACACACACGCACCAATCCTTCTTCGTCCATAACATCTATTTTATTTTGAATAAATGCCAGGACTTCACAAACAACAATATTGCAAGTAGCACATTTAACAATTGTAGTAGCCATTTTTTTTTATATAACACCGTCGCACGATCGTATACGTGCGCTCGCGATGCGTCGCGGCAACGGATTGAATTGATTAATGTGAATATTCATTCGTATAGTAGGAAGAAGGATGAAATAATAGTAACAATTTAAAACATTTATTTATACAAAGAATTATATTTAAAACATTAATTTATAGGCACGCGTCACTTCCACTTTTTATGTCTGTCTCTCTCGCTCTTAGGCGGGCTAACCATGCCCGAGTGGAAGGGACGCGTGCCTCTCACTCGCTCTCATTGTAAACGCATAACGTGAGCGGAGCGTAACGCAGTTTCTTGAAGTGTCACCCGGCAAACCAATTTATAAGACGTTGTCACGTCAAAAATGTATACACTATGTTTTCGGGAAGTTATAGCGCTTTAATCTTCCCTAGTAGTGGTGGGTCGAAAAAGACCTGCCAGGCACTGGCGGAATGTTCGTTGGGGGCGTATTTCGGCCCGCCGGCGCCGCGCCAAATGAAAGTTTATGATTTATTTGCTAATTTTAAGGTGTTCAATAAAAAAGATTAATTAAAAGTAATAAAGGAAAACTAAATAAGAAAATAAATTTATCGCAACGAAATAACAAAATCAACAGTAAGTATAGTTATATACCTACCTATTCAAATACATCTGTTTTTGGATTTGAAGTAATAAGACAAATTAACTATTTATGCTAATATATCGTAAAATTACTTACATCGTAAAAATAATCGTTCCCCAACGGGATTGCTAAAAAACAATCGGAAATCGGACCGATTTTTTTAAATTTTAAATTTAAGAAAGACGAAACAAGTAGTTACATTTAAGGAATGCATTACACTAAACCACTAAGATTTGTAAAGATTGCTTATTAATGAGTCAGCTTCAAGTAGATTGATAAATGTTACTACACAAAATAAAATATAAAACATAATAAGGTATTCTTACTATTTCTAATCCGATTGTTATAAAAAATAATGTTACAGTTCTGATATTATTAAGTTTAATTTTAAACTTTTCATTCCGTAGGTAATTCGTCAATAAGTTGAGAAACTGGGTAGTAACTACGCTCGCCGTAGGTTATTTTTGTGCTGGCTCGACATCTTATACTAATATCTATACTTATACATTCATATACCTATATCTATACCTAAACATATACCTATATATATTATACACATACCTTCTGACCCAGCGGGGGCATAGACATCTTTTTCAGGTCTCATCCCCCGCGCTTTTGTTGTCATACATACTACTCATAGACACCTACGCAAAACACGTAAACACCCGCAAGAGAGCTGTCTTTATAGGTGGTCAAATAAATAAACAAATTTAAACATGCATTTTCATTTTCTGTATTTCCGAGAACTTACAACCCGACCATTTTGAAAGCCAGGGTGAATAGGCACCTTCTGGGCTAGCTCGTTCCATCCTGTCTTGACCCCGGGCTTGATCGGGATCAAAAGTGAACATATTCTAAATAATAATAAAAAACAACTTTTATTTTATAATTCACTTTTGAGGATCTTCAGGAAAACGGTTGATAACATCTCCCGTGTAAGAATCGCCTATACTATTTACAAGTTTTTAGGTACACTGAGTATAAAAAGCCCTTTAATCGATCTTTAATCTCAACCACGTTTTTTGCATGTTTTATTAACTTCACTTGTGTTTGCATATTTGTTTGTAACGGAATCTTCTTACCCGATTTTCACCCACTTTAAAACATCAAATTAATTTGAAACTTTGCATACTTATTATATTACAGACCGATGACAATATAACAATAAAAAAATACTGAAGAATAATAAAAAAAATCTCAATACAAAGAACTAAAAAATTATAACAAATGACATGAATCGTGAAAAGTTTACTCTTCTAGTGAATTCACAGGCGGGAGCCGAACCCGCGACCTTTGGAAGTCCGGTCCAATGTTCTCCCATTTGAGCTACCGTCGAAATTTCCTAGTACCTTTCTAATTTTACACTGTACGCCAGCGTTGTCTCATCAATGAAAGAAACATCCTCTCGTATTCAAAAGAAACATTTTTACAAATGTTTGGGCAATCGATTAAGGTGAAACAGACATTTAGTTTTATAATTTAATAAGAAAAATTATTTATAAATAAAAATACTACAAAAAATCGAGTCGGTCAAGTGAATTTTCAGGCAGAAATCGAAACCGCCACTTTTGGAAGTCCGGTTCAATGCTCTCCCAAATAAGAATTCACTTGTGAGCCGAGTCGATTTTTTCTAGTATTTTTCTTTTCAAATAATTTATCTTATAAGATAGTATTGGAAAAAATTCCAAAAATTATAAAAATATATTATATATCATAAAAAAAAAACTAAAAAACACTCATTGTAAGAAAAGCGTGATCTGCTTTGTTAAGACATTCTCCTTAAACTAACATATAATCCATATTTGAATTATATGTTATATTAATTAAAAATAGGTGTTTTTTTTCCAAATGCAGAGTAAATGCTATATCGAGCACCCTACGCGTTTTTTACATGACATTAATTTTCTCGTTAATTATTTAATTGTTATATTTAAATTTATTTTTTACTTTTATTTTCGGTTTACTATAAAAGCATTTTTTTAGTTTATTAAAACTAAATTTTTTAATAATCAAAACAATACCGTGGTAAATAAATGCAAACCGCTCGCAACTCCTTTCCACTCCCGCTCCGCACTTGCCGAGTGTAGGTACGAACCTTTTGTTCATAACAAAAGGTCTCAACATACGTGACGTGTTTTTTCTTGTGTCAGAAGAAGAAACGAGTTGCATGTAAAAAAAAAGCAACAATATAAACGGTGAATATTGCCCCGTGCCCCTATTAGTCTGAAACCTGCAGCGTATGAGCATTACCTTCACTGAAACTGTAGTGTTGTGAATTGTTTTTTTTTCGCAAGTCATTCATCCAAGACGCTATCATGAATGACGAAAAACTAATTGAATTGTTTGTAGCCCTACTTTACAACCAGGGATGTTGCGAATATTCGCATCCGCATCCGCATATGCGGAACATCCGCATCGATTTAGACATCCGCATCTGCATCCGCATCCGCATATAAATCGATGCGGAGCTGATGCGGATGCGGATGCGACAAGAAAGAAAGGGAAGGGCCCGGCGAGTGGCGAGTGTCGACCGAGTAAAAGATTAAAGATGATATATTAAAGATTAGCAGAAACACCGAAGACATCTTGGCTTCTCGAAGAATATCTCCAAGTACCGAAAGAGTGAAGAAAATGAGAATGACAGATTTCATGGAAACAGAACGGAACGACTAGAGACCTCAGGTACAGGACGTCAGTCCTGTTTAATTAGTGATCTTACCGTGATGCTACACCAGAAATTGTCAGCCCTGACACAATTCACAAGAAGCAGTTACTTACTTTCCGTGATAAAAAGTGAGTTAATTTGAATGAGAGTCCTCTTTAATGGTGGAGTGTTAATTAAAGTGAGTTCAAACTGTTACATAAAAAAGCACGCAAATTCTTATCAGCGCCACCAGCCAGTGTTCCAAGTGAACAGTTATTTAGTAGCGCAGGATTAATACACGAACCCTTGCGAAACAGACTGGAGTCCGAAAAGGCGGTCATTCTACTTTAAATATAATCATTAAATATAATGCTCCAATATTTAAATTTCATTACTAAAACAATTAATCAGCAAAAGTAATTCACTCACTACTTTATTATTAAAGTAGCTGACCCGGCCACACGTTGCCGTGGCTCAGTTATTATAATTTGCAAAAATTTTTTTTATTAAAAACCAACAATAGCCCGCTGGCGCGTTCTGAGCCCGCGCGATAGGCAGCCTTTGTGATATTGACCCGACGTGCCCGACGTGACGGCATAGACAGTGGGTGGCATGCGCGTGAGCTGCGCGCTGTACTGGACAGTACTTTGACATAGAAACATTACTTTATTTTTCTAAAGTAAAATATTTTTTTTTTTTAATAAAAGTAGCCTAAGTTACTCCTTATTACATCAGCTATCTGTCAATAAAAGTTCCGTCAAAATCGGTCCAGCTATTTCAGCGTTAGCCCGAACAAACAGAGAGACAGACAGACAAAAATTGTAAAAAATGTAGTTTTGGTGTGTGTACGTATCCGAACCGTATATATATGCATGTAGTAAAAAACGATTATTTCAATATTACAAACAGACACTCCAATTTTATTTATATGTATAGATAAACAAAGGATAAATATTACTGCTTTTTACCCTACCAAACCAACACTTAAGTTTTTTGTACAGATCCGCATCCGCAACCGCTTCCGCGGATGTGAGCCTCTTAAAATCCGCATCCGCATCCGCATCCGCGGATGTGAAAAAAAACACATCCGCAACATCCCTATTTACAACCTCGGAAATCCCAAATACTTAGATACGAAAAAGATAGTGATAGAAGATAATAAATTGCAGTGATTAATTATTTTCTTTAATTATTCATAATAAACAATGATTTATGTAATAATAAAAATATAATTTGTTTTTAACTCATTTCTGGTACCTGAGGGCCTACCATGATCTCTTAGCGCGATGCAAGTTCGATTGTCAAAGTAAGACAGCGCTATACGCGGTCAATACTGGCGTCTCTCTTCAACAGCTTAACTTGAATCGCAATAAGAGGTGATGGTAGGGCCTCAGGAGAGAAAACAGATTTAAAATATAGGTATCTATAATATAGCTTGATGATGTCTAGAAATCAAGAAAAATATTTTTTTGTATATAATTGGTTTTCATTATCTAACAGTTCCTTATAAAAATAATGGTATTCGCCTACATTTTCTCCGTTTTGCCATGTAGGATGTAATCGTCTTCTTTTTTGTTATAGCATTTTCCTCATCCAATGCTATGGAAATCATTGCTAATTCTTCAGTAGAAGAATTAAAATTAGCTCAATTTAGCTCAATATAGCTAAAATTTGGTCCAGCACTAGCACATCTATCGTTTAATACCGTCACTGTACGTATGTTTTAAAACCACGTTCACGTTATAAACGATGCACGTCACATCTGCTTTCTGTCCAAGGAATTAACCCGTTACGTATGCTGAGATCTCAAGATTACTAATCTTCGTCTGTCGTCGGCGCCGGCGACGCTACGGCGGCTTGTGAGATTTTTTCAAAAGTTAACGCAAAGTACATATTTTTAAGCATACCATTCTCAAAGGGGTGGGGGGAGGGGGTTCAGCTGAAGGGTACGCCCTTGCTTATATCTATACCTATACAAATATAAGTATAAGTTCGCCCTTAATATACTGTTAGTACATAATTGTAGTAAATAATAAAGCACCGCCATCGCTTTAATCGTTATATCACTGTCAAATGTCAACAATTATGTTGCCATGTTAGAGTTTTAGAGCTCATGGAGATGATGACTGTAAACCTTTTTTTTGGGTGTTGTTAGAATGTTGAGATTGCGTTGTTTTTATTATTTTAGAGTAAAATTAATTAATCTAAGTGCATAGTGAAATTTGTCGGAGTTTAAAAAATAATATTCACTGATTTATGTCATCTTTGAGATTTTTTAAAGGTGTATGGGTTACTTATTATACCTGTTATTTAGGTTGAATAAATATGTATCTTACCTATACATAATAAGTTCTCAACAAAACGTGTTCATTTTTATACTTAATCTGGCAAAAGTTATCGATTTTGTGTTGTATATAAAAAGATACTTAAATTTGTTTTATGTATATAATATATACGTAATGAAATTATTTAATTAATTCGATCACTAAATTAATCCACTTTATGTATTCCGGTATTGACAATCCAGAAATTGTTCCCATTCTTTTCGGCGCGAACCTCATTGCCCACACCAAAAAGGACGGAGGGGTGAGACCAATACGAGACGTCTGGCCTCCAAAATTGCTGTTTGACATATTTTACTAAAATTAAATTCGGAATTTGAACCCGTACAGTTAGGCTTCGGTGTAAAAGGAGGGTGTGAGAGACCCGTCCATGCCCTATGCTCTTTCCTAACTTACGGACAGCCTGACGAGTTGCTCAAAATTGATGTCAAAAATGCATTCAATTCGGTAAATAGGGATACTCTGCTGACGGAAATAAAACAACATATACCGGAAATATACAATTATCTTCTTCTCAGTTACGCTTACCCAACAAAATTGTTATATCGTTCTAATGAACTGTCCTCGGAAGTAGGTTGTCAACAGGGTGATCCTCTTGGGCCTGCAATTTTTAGTTTTGCTATAAATTCGATAATCAAAATATTTAAATTCTATATTCAACGTTTGGTATTTGGACGACGGAACCCTAGGAGGTGATGTGGATACTGTGTTTTCAGACCTTTTTTTAATCAAAAATAAATTTGAAGCAATTGGTTTGGAGCTTAATTTTAGAAAATGCGAACTTTTTATAAATAATTGCGGCTTAAATTTAAAGGACGTAAAACAAAAAAATAATATTTTGGGTCCAAATATAAAAATACTTAACAGTAATTCCATTTACCTTTTGGGTTCTCCAATATTTTATGAATCTAGTTCTGAATATTTTAATAATTCAATTACTAAATTTCAAAATTCTGCTGACCGTCTCCTTGAAATAAATCCACATCATGCACTTTGCATCTTAAAATTCTGTCTTTTTGTCCCAAAATCTACGTATGTGCTCCATTGCTGCTCTTTTTGGAATCATCCAGATATTTTGGCACAAGTAGACGACTTAATCAAAATTAGCTTAGAATCGATTCTTAATATGCAGCTGAACGAGCAAACTTGGACCCAAGCATCCCTACTCATCCGTTATGGTGGTTTATTCGAAAAATTTCCGGTGTCGCTTTACCAGCCTTCCTATCTTCTGTCCATAGTTCAATTAATCTCATAAGTAAAATTTTAAGGGCATCCCCTTCAAACTTTAAGATTCCTGGCTTGGAAGAAGCTAGAAACGCTTTCTTAATTGCATGCCCAGGTCAAAATTTTCCAGTGTCTCCAAATTCACAGAGGAGCTGGGACTACAGAAACTGCAAATTGACTTATGACAAACTTTTGAGCTGCAGTACAGGTTAGGCGCGAGCTAGGCTTTTGGCCGTGGTTACCCTTCGACAAATACAGAACAATTTCTTGAGACTGACACGCTCCGAATTGCAACCTATCTACGGCTTGGGGTTCTGATCTGCGCTTCTTATAAATGTCCCTGTGGCAGTGATGTTGCGAGCTAGGACATGATGGACTGTCATGCTAAAAAAGTGCAGACAGCTTCTGGAGACATGCCCCACTTAATGATATCATACGCCGGTCCCTTGCTTCCGTCAACGTGCCAAGTCTACTTGAGCCGACTGGTATTGCAAGAGACAATGGCAAGAAACCGGACGGTATGAGTTTGATTTCATGAAAGATGGGACGGGTGCTGGTATGGGATGCAAACCTGTTCAGACACGCTGGCCTCTTCCCATCTACATGGAACCAACAACAGCGCTGGTGCGGCTGTTGAAGTGGCTAAAAAGCTAAAGCATGTAAATACAGGCTCTGAATATGATTTTGTCCCATTTGGTGTCCAGACCCTTGGTCCGTGGGGTCCTAGCGCTATAAGACTTTTTAAAGAAATAGCAAAAAGGTTAGTCAACATCACAGGAGACCGAAGAGCTGGCAGCTACCTCGGAACGGAACGGAAAATTAGTCTAGCTATTCAAAGGGGGAACGCTGCCGGTATTTTCGGAACCTTGCCTAAAGGGACTCCTTTTAATAATATATTTTTTATTATTATATGATATATATATTAAGGCTTTAAGTTTTAGGTTAATTTAAGATAAATTTGTGATAATGTTGTATGTTGTAATATAAATATTTCTTTAAGTAGTGTAACATTATATTACATTTAAATCTAATCCA
Organism: Calamotropha paludella; assembly: GCA_927399485.1. NCBI lineage: Eukaryota > Metazoa > Arthropoda > Insecta > Lepidoptera > Crambidae > Calamotropha > Calamotropha paludella. The sequence goes on from OV656812.1 coordinate 14,296,550, forward strand.
CGTATTCGACGCATTAAGCTGATGCGATCCTATGACAGACAAAACGTGAAGTGCTAGTATGTTCCATTACCCGTGTGAAGCCGGGGCGGGTCGCTAGTATATTTATAACTACTTGCTTCTACATCACAGCCATTTCATTTTAATACTGAAGCGAATACCTAAGGCAGTTTTAGTTGAAGTTATTTATCATTAGCGTGTGAGCTTAATTTTGCAAAAAATTAAAAGATCCTGGTGATCGCTCACTATCAGACTGGACCTTTCTACCAATGATAAAATAAGCTCTAGACTACATGTTAACTCGTACTAATTATTTAATACCAAATTAAGCTTACACGAAAAAACGAAGTAACTACTTATCTATAAATATGTATACGTACACGGAACGGATTGTTTTTTCAAATATGGATTATATGTTATTATGCGTATATCAAACAAAATTGTATAAAATTAACGATATTAAAGTATAATTATATCAAATGAAAATCTAACAAATGAAACGCACCCATGAGTATCGGAAGACGGAATTACAAAGAAAATGCTCATGCTCATATCCTAGCATTTCAACCTGATTGTAAAGATAAATTAATTATCTACATAGTTATCTACTAATTAAAAGTATCAATTAATCTATTGGTAAAATTACTGATACATATATCATACCAAGGCCGTGGTAACACGTCGGAAGGTTGTCAAGGAAGCGGTACTTTCAAATGAAGATAATTAGAAATAAGCTGACGTAGCACTTACTCGTTTTTGATTGATGTTTAACCTTTAGATTAACTTAAGATAATTAGTTTTTATTTTATAATTTCACAGATTAAAAAGTCTAAGCAACATCTAGTAATATTATTAGATGTTGCATAGGCTGAAAGTATTTTTTAGTTACCAGTTAAAAAGAGAATGGCAGGGTATTATGGAAATTTTGTAGAGGCCTACAATTTTCATGTCTGGCACTGAGACTTACACATTTGGTAGATAATATTATTGAGAATTACTATAATCAATTAAAAAAAATGTATATGTTGGGGTTTAAGTTTGGGGTTGTTGCTTAGGCTGAAAAGTATTTCCATTTATCAGTTTTTTTGTTTACCTATCAACCATTTAATAAAAAAAGAGAAAGTTACAATATTATGCACAGTAGAAACAAGATTTAATATTGGCAGGTACCCCAATAAATGTAATTAAACTTTATTTATAAGAGATAAACTAAAAATACTTGAATATAATATGTAATCACCACGACGACATCAGCCGATCATTAAATTTTTGAGGTTCTCATTCTGCTGCAATTGCCCCAATAGAATTTCGGTAGCTCCTGTAGTTGTTCTGTAGTAAATAAATAGTATAGGCCTCTAAAAACACGTCTCTGGAGCATATTCTATACACAAAATAAATAAACATGAGTTGTTGAGAAAAGGTTTGCGGCTTCTTTCAACGTAAAAATCTGAATTTAATTTGCTATTTATGAAAACGAGCACAGTTCGTCTGTTTTTTTTCTTTTATTAAGGAATTAATTATTAATTTTAGAAAAAAAATCATCATAAGGGGCTGTCCATTAATCACGTGAGGTTCGAAAGGGGGGGGGGGAGGGGTCCATAAAAAAATCACGAAATATCACAAGGGGGGAGGGGTAATATATCACGTGTATTTATTTTTTCAGCAAACGCGCGATACTGAAGCGAAAAGCGGCGTGACGTGTATTTATTTTTTTGTCAAACGCGTACAAAACGAAAGCGGCTTACTACTTCTGTACAAAGAAAAAAGCTAAGGCACATGTGAATTCTTGTCACAAACAACTGAATCCGAGCTATAATAGTCTAGAGATGCTAGAATGTTCGTTCTTCCCGCATCCTCACGCGACGATCAAACGGTAGATCGAGAGAGATTCTCTGCGTAGTGCGCGAAAATGATGACGCCGAGTCAGTGTTTTATGGAACACAACATGGTTTTTCCAAAAATCTCGACAGTTTACACCCTAATAAAGGCAAGACTTCAATTCTCTGATCACTATTTTCCGTAAAAAAAAAATGAAGTAGTAAAGTTTTTAAAATTTGCGCATGAAAAAATTAACAATTTAATATACTCAAAAGACGATTCCATCTCTGTCCATGAGATATTTGCCACTTGATAAGGAATTATTAAGGGAATAATTTTGCAATTTTATTTTATTTATAAGTGTCCTAGTATCTGAGAAATACCAATTTTTTAAAATTTTGGTTTTATTTTTTTTTCTCCAAAAATCGGCAAAAGTGGAACCTGGGTTTAGAAAGGTTCTGTAAGCGAAGTTCTATCACCCATATAAAAATCAAGTCCCACTTTTGAGGTTTTTAGAAGTTATGATAGAATTTAGATAAAGGTCAACTTTCATGATCTAAGGTTGTCACAAAGATCAACTATTTTTTGTTTGTTAATTAATACCGTAAATAAATTGAATAAATTAACAAAACTTATAGACGAATACAATATACTTACATATACTACCTACCTAATTTAGAACTACTTTATGTATGTTCGGCCACATATTAAATTTTGTACCTTACACGGTAAACGGTCGAAAAATAAACTGTTGTTTGAAATAATTGAACACACACACACCCTATACTTTAAACTTTACTTTACCTATATACATATATTGGCATGTAATTGGTTTCTCGGAAACGGTTCTAACGATTTTGATAAAATTTTTGGATTTACAAATTATAAGATATATAAATTTCATTCACTTATAAAATCTATCTAGGTATCGCTGTCTCGATCGCATCTTTAAAAAAATAGCATTCGATCAGAAAATAAAAGCAAAGTACAAAGTCTTGGGCATAAATCAGTTAACAAAGTATGTACCTATTACTGTAACATAAAAAACGTAGAGGTAACCAGGCATGAACTTGTGTCTAAACAATTAACAGTTAATACCCAAACGAAAATCGATGTTCACCATAGTGTCTTCCTCCTTGACTGGGAATCACCATAAGCGTTCCTTTTTTGCTTATAAAGCTTGGAGCCTAAAAAAATATGTTGAAGGTACTCAAGCAAGTGCCTAAAATCTACATTATTCTAAATTCGTTTAAAAATAATACACAAATTAATATTTTAAAAATTTTCGTTTGTGTCAAGTTCGATGACAACCCTAGCATATAAATTTAAAAATGAATAACTTCTAATCGCCGCAATAGTGGGATGTGACTGATTTATGTATGAAAGACCACATCCGTAGGCTTATTTTTATCTTAGTTCTAGTTTCCATTTTTTTGTTTTTAGGGAGAAAAAAATCAAATACGATATTTAAAAAAAAATCTGCTCCCAAACCAATGCATTTTTTAAGCTTAAAAAACGCATTTATTTGCTTGTGATTATGTCCGATTGAGTCATATAATTATTAAAGGAATATATTCTTAATATTCACGATATAAAAAAAATATTTTAGATTTCATAGGACAAAGGTCACGATAAGTTCATGATTTTTTTTTTCAAATAGTATTTGAGTTAGACTTCTGGGAATTGAAGTCATGCCTTTGTTAGTATAAATAATCTATTTATGTAAAAACCTAAAGGTGTACATTTTTTTGGTTCTATAAAACACTGTGCAAGTGGTTTGATGAAAGCGATGTTGATTTTCAACAAAGCACTGTGCCAACAACTGACTTGCAAGATGCTTATCCAGTTATTGGTGTTAAAGAAAGTCTTGCTAATCCGTGATATTGTACATTAAATTATGTTCATGTATTGGGACAAAAAAAGCTTTTCGCATTTCTTTCATTATTTTTATGTCAGTCAAAAAAAACCTGCAACAGACAGAAAGCTGTCTACCTCTAAACGTTATTATTGTAGTCTTTAATTTTCTACTATGAAATGAGATGATACCTGTATTTAATAAATATTTAAAAAAACTTGAGATTCTTTGTAGGTCCTAAAAAATACACGTGATATAGTGGGAGGGCGGGGGGGTAGTCTGAAACCTCACCATGTATCACCAAGGGGGAGGGGGGGTTAAAAAATGCCAAAAAAACATCACGTGATTAATGGACGGCCCCTAAACCTATAGTGTCCTAGATTAATTTCCTTATGTTAAGATAAATAAAAAATGCTGTTGTTATTCTACAATAATTAACAAATAAAAAAACGGTAATTTAAAAAACTAAAAAAATCCCGATTGTTTCTGCGTAATTTGAAAATGAAAAAACCCTCAAACAAGAAAGTCGTCATACCCGATTACACTTACGAATCGCCAAAGTTGCTAAGGCGATGCTTATAAGCGTCAAATCAATACAAAAAATGACAATTTAGGCCTCACATAATAGTCTATAGACGCTTTAAGAAGTTCTAGACGAGAGGTAGGTATGATGACTTTCTTGTTATAGGGTTTTTTCATTTCCAAATTACACAAAAACGCAGTCGAGTTTTTAGTTTTTTAAATTAGTTTTAAACCGTTTTTTTAGTTATATTATTGAATGAGTTTGTACACAATATCAAAAGGTATATATACAATATACACACAATAACAACAACATAAGCCCGAAGGCATTGATATTTAATTATGGCAGTTTTAGTCAGTTAATCTGTTACCGCCTTTACCACTCCCAGCTTATGTTGTGTTGTGATTAAAAATTTATACCCAGTGTCACTTTCACAATTAATACGAATCTAACGACACCTTTGAAGCTAAAATCCATCGAGCCGTTCAGGATGCAGAGCGTGCCAAACATTTGAATTTGGTGCCAAAAATCCGCTATTTTTTTATTTTGATATACTCAGTGTTACTCTCACAGTAAATACGAATCTAACGACACCTCTCAAGCTAAAATCCATCAAGCTGTTCAGGCCGTAAAGCGTGGCAAACAATAATACATACATACGTACTCTCGAAAAACAAAGCTCTCCTTCTGGCGTAGTCGGGTAAAAAAGAGATTCTGTAACCCTTTGCACAACGAATTAAAAAATATGTTCCGAGCTTTAAATAAGATTAGAAGTGCATATGCTACGTCTGTGGAATGCAATCGACCGATACGCTATTTAAAATAATAAATCGATTATACGCAATTGTATTACAGACTGGCCGATTAATCGGGTCAAACGAAAACGTAAAGTTTTGTTAAACGATTTTAATCAACTCTATCAGAATATGATAAGATTGATAAATATAGATAACACTGATAGTATAAAAATTAATAAAAATGTTCTCCCAATATTTGTACATTTTCCTTTAATCTGAGTTTCATATTTGAGCTTCATAGTTAAATATTTTGTTTATTTAACTGTTTATAGTTCAACAAAAAAAAAGGTTTTGTTATTTGCTGGCCACTCTTGGACGTCGAAGAGTAGCATATTGTTAAAATGATTATTGTTGTCGATATTATAATATCATTGTGCTATACATAGACTTCACTTCTAATCTTACTTAAAATTTTCTTCATACACCATAGATAGAAATATTTGACACAGGAAAGAGTATATAACAATTAAACTTTATAGAATATATAACTTTAATAAATCTTATCACAAGAAACATACGAAAAAATGTAATGCAATAAACTGTTCTTTGTAATTATCCAAAAATGTATTGATAGCCCAATGACTATCATAAATTCTTATTTTTCTGTATATAGAGGGCTATTTAAAAAGATAAGGAAAAACCATGTCAAAACATAAATCCATAAACACAAATATGAACAGGCATTGACATCTTAAAACGTACAGTTTAAAGCATATTAAGCCAAGTAAATCTATGTAACGTTTGAAACAAAAATAATTGTTAATAGCTAGCATAATTTCGATGCAGTCGCTAACACTATATTGGAGAGGAGCAGAGTACTAAAAAAAAATAAAATCAGAAATTCAATAATGTTTAGTAAATTTTCAAATTTCAAAAGAATGAAATCTTTCAAAAAGCGCGCTATTTGTTTCAATGTGAAAGCCCATAGAGCTAACGTTTTTTTGGTCATAACTTTTTTATTATTGCGAATTTTAAAATTCGGGCTCTGTCACAATCTGGTCCTAAATGTGTTTATTCGATTCCATACAAAAATTATTGAAATCGGTTAAGAACTCGGGAAAATTGCGTCATTGAATCTGATCTATGGGAGATATCCTTCAATTAAGGACGCAACTCAATATAAATTTATATAATTATAAATTTATATTAATAAAATACATACAGTTGTATATATCTAAATACCAGCTAAATACATACAAATTAGCCTATCCTACGGCTAACGACGAAACTTCTCTTATTTCGAAACATCAGAATAAAATCGTGAGCACAGCTCCTGTAAAGGAGTCGAAACGTCAGGATTAAATATAAAATAAAATAAAACATGCGCAAAAATCCGTAAAAAAGTGTTTTATTCTGATGTGTAATGTGCGCGGAAGTGTAAGAACTAAATATTATTTCGAAACTTTAAAATAACGAGATGAGATAACGTTAAAATTGGATGAGCTAAATAAATGAAACGGTAGCGTTTACATTGTCTACGTTTTGTTATATGTACTTTGTGTTAAATTTACTTTCGTAATAAAGAAATTCAAGAGATCTTCAGAAAAAATAAATGCAGTCAAATGATTTTAGAATCAAACTACGATTTTGGAAAATTCGACCTACATAATTGCTCTGTGTCTACAAGATATTGTTATGTAAATATTTTTTCGCCACAATCTGCTGATGCCGTCATGATTCATGGTTAAGGTAGCTCACATTCACATTACGACACTGTTCCCAAAAACCTGCTTATCTCAATAATAAAGAAAAAGTGATATTTCTGAATATGTTTGATATAATTATTTGTACGGCCGACAGAAAATCAAGCTTTACCTTTATAAATTTCTTTCTTTAAGATAAACATTAAAATGATGCCTGATGTGCTATCGACTGTACGTCAAAAGTAAATTATTGCGAGCCATTGTATAATAATTTCCTTTAGTAATTTCCTCCAAGGTGTAACGTTACAAAATTAATATTCACCAGAAGTGTCTTCAAAGTTTATCACACGATTCTGTTTCCTATTTTTCGCATAAAAATGTTATGTATGACTTATTATGGCTAACTTTTACTTATCCTAATGTTGAAGGATAGTTTTTCGACTGAGGGATGACTAAGGTCCATCCCTGCTGCAACTTAATCTACTGTTACGCTAAAGTACCCAAGTTATATTGGACATAGTACCTACTTTTCAGATTTAAATAACCAGATGTCAAGGTGACATCAGCGGATAGGTCGAAGTTTCCTACCGGAACCCGGAGTGGTGTTACCATAAAAACCGCTATGCGGGACTAGTACCCATACAAGTACCGTCAAGTGACCACGGATAATGTCTTATGATATAAAAATCTAGTAGTAAATTGCTTAAATAAAAAAAGCTAAGGTGAACAGAACCTAATATTAAAGCTAACTTTAATAATGATAAAGTGAGAACCAACATTCTAGATGGACTTATTACAAAAATGAGTAAGGTCAGGATTGCTAAGTAATCTTTTAAATTTACAAACAAACCCGCATGTTATGCTAGGGTTTGATACGTGAATGAGCCACCGTGCTGTGTGGACGTTGGTTCTACTGATAGGATTTTTTATATAAAGTCTGCGGGCGTGGTTTGCATTTTTTAATCGCGTGACCACTTCTTGCCATAGCTTGCGTTCGAAGTGATCTTTAATTGTTTATTTCCTATGGAGCCTTTGTGTTAGTGAAAGATGGTGAGAATACGTTAATAAATCACCAATTGTATGTGAGCAGTGAAACATAATGTGTTAAAGTTCAAATTCAAATTAATTATTTTTTAGATTCTTTGTTAAGTTAATAAATACAGAGATATATATTTCAACTAGCTTCTGTCGTCCACTCTCTCAACTATATTTTATATAATATATTGCTACTTTTAGAAAGATATATCAGGTGAACCCTTCGTAGATTAACTCGTGGTCAAATTTCATTCAGATATTTTTAGTGACGTTCATAGTTCCATCAATTTAGTTAAGAACAATAATCAAGCTCACTTATTACTTGCGGTGTCCGCTGCCACATGCTAGCTATGGACTTATTTATTTACATGAAATAGTTAAACATCTAACTTTTATACAGGCTGATCAAAATAATTCTGCATCCCCTGATGATACAACCAATACCTTCATACCGGGTTCTCCTCAATCAAAGCGAGATCCGGAATTTGCATCGCCAACGTACATTTCTAAAAAGGTAAAATATTTACAAATCCTTGTTAAATTAAGTTAGAAAACTTATTTCTACTATTTGACAACATTGTATCGTTCATTTATTCTCCACGTGACTTTTTCTGAAGATAATGCAAAGTAATTTCATAAAAGGTAATTTAACACGTACTTACTCGTAGGTAACTTTTATTAGTCCATTATGAAAATGCTGCATCATTTTACAGGCAATAACGTAAAAAGTTAGGTTTGCATGAAAATGATACGAGACAAGATTTAAGAAAATCTGAAACTGTCTTCAAGAATTCAAAGAATATTCCAATTAATACAATATACTAGTGTAAATGTAACAACATGTTTTTTACTTATTGTAATCGCTAGTATATAATAAAATATATATATTTAATAAAATGTCACTGAAAAGTTGTAAAATTGGTAAGACATTTCATGAATATTAAAATAAAACCATTGTATTACTGACAATATCGCAGTTAAATTAAAGTTACGAGTTGAAAGCCCAATATAATATAATTGGTAAAATAATAATGAAATAAAATAATAATAATTGGTAAAGTTAATAATAATAACAAATACAATTTAGGGGTCTTCAAGTCACGAGAGACCTTCTAGGCAAGCGCGTCACATCCTAGATCATATCGACGCTTACCATCAGGCGAGATAGTGGTTAAGCCCATGCCTATTTTCTATAAAAAAAATATAGAATTTATAAAAAAGTGGTGTCGCTTAAAGAATATCTTATACCTTACTGCTAAAACACAACCTTTACGACTTAGATAAGCTTAGAATGGAATATGCTTATTACATTATCCTGTCCTCATCACAATCCCGAATGTCTGTAGATGAAAATCTATGAAATTACAAAATTATTCGCTCGCATTTTTCACACAAACATCTGTCCCTTCCGGGACTAAAACCTGGGACTTTTGGGTTTGAAGGTAGGGTCACTCCCGCTCTGGTTTTCATTAAGAAAAATTAAATAATATTTGTCGAGATGTAGGTAATCGAGACCGGACATAAACTCGTGGTTTTGTCTATCAGAAAAAGTACCATCTCTCACCATTGCCATTTTGTCTAATTATTTTTATAACTTCCGAAGTTCTTTTTGAAATATGCTTATTTTTGTATAGTAAACACGATTGTTTGAAAAAAAAACTCATTGTCTCTATGGTGGTCTCTGGTGTTTGGTGCGTACCAGGTACGGAAAGTAGCTGATCTTCTGTGAGATCTTTATATCTTGATATCTACTTTATCATCCTACTTGTACCTACGCGTAACAGTGAGTACCTGAATTAGATGGTGAAGAGTTTATCTCTTTATTATTTTCTAGTTGTCCTGATACTGCGTTGGTTATAAATATATTAGATATCGATTTTAGATAACAGGAAACGTTAGACGGTTATAGGTCAAAAACTTGCTACGTGCAACGACATGACAATACCTATTATATTTTGTAACGTATTATCGGCTATTAACACATAAGATCTAAGATATTGTTGTGTTGTAATATATACAGCTAGTTTTATATATTTTTTTTATTTCATTCAAAATTTTACACGCTATACCTAATACAAAAAGATTGATAATCAGTGTTATTTATTATCAACGTCGATTTGTCGAATTAAATATATGATGCTTTCAAATATCAACAGAGAAAATATGTATTAGATAACATATCTATACAAACTATTTGTTGAAAATAATTCATAAATTTACGTCGCACCAAAAATGCGCTTTTAGTTTAGCTTTGTTTTAAGCGTTAATACTTTTTTATGGATTCGCTCTTGCCCAATCTCCTAATCTCCCAATCAAGCCCGGGTGCTAAGACAGAATCCACGAAGAAGCGAAGTAATCCTACTACTTCCTACTACCGCTACAAAGTACTAGCTACTGTTGAGTAATTAGGGACTACAAACGAAGTGAGCAGTTGATGTTCGCCTTAACAATTGTTTATGCGAGTTGACAGCGTGTATACAGGGTGACCAACCAATTTTCTATAATTATTATGAAAATAGGATTCCTTGAGTAGTGTATATTTGAATAGCTTTTGTACTGGTAGAACATCACAATCTTTGAAGTTTCTTGCCATCATTATAAAATATGTGATTCGGAATATACCTATTAATTTCCAAAGATTTTTTCTGGAGTTTAAAAATATATTTAATATAATCATTATAGGTACGTCTATAACTCCCTTGACTATTTTGAACATTTTGATTAATGAAAAATGTAACTACAGAATTGACTATAAAAAGATTATGATCTTTAGGAATAATTATATTTCCTAGATACTACCTAAGTTTATTTATTATATACTTGTATTGAACAAGTGTATAATTGTATAACAAGTTGTTTGTGTTAAGTGCTAACAGTTGTGGTCATTGGTCACAATATTTTGAAGAGGCGAAGGCTTTAGATGATTTAATAACTAGTTAATTATGTCATGCACCATGCATTGCCGTTAAACTCATCTTTACTCATCATGATCTATTTCCAGTTCCTTGACATTAGTTGTTATAACTTTCGTCCTTTTGATTCCTTTTCAGAATTTGAGATATCTACATCAACACAGACTGACATCTTCACATGATATAGGGCCGTCGCTATTACGAATTCTTGTAAAAATGTACCGGTCAGTTTAGCTTATCTCTTCGTACCATGCCTTTGAAAGAAATACGTTTATTTTCATAAAAATAAAGAAACGAAAATAATGTGATTTATGAGAATACTTTACCACATAATTAGTTATATGAATTTTAAATTCCGGTATATGAATAAATATTAATAGTACAAATTATAGAGGATGGAGAGGGCTTGTAATTTGCTTACAATTGCATATAAAAGAAGCATGTAATGCTCTAAGTAATGCATTATGGTGCAGAGTTAAAAAAAACTATTTAAAATACTGTCCTGAAAACATTTTTCCTTGTAACAACATGTGTTTTGCCTGTCTTCCTAAAAACAAAAACAAAATTACATCACCTTTTTTCACGTTGAATAAAGTTTTACAAGGCGTTTATTTCTACGTCCATGATTCGTTCCCACTAAAGACTGCACATAATTAAGTTTGAAGGAAATTTTTCTACAGAGCGATGAACCTGAAACAAAAGCTGATGAGCCACAGCGTGCGATGTGGGGCAATCAGGTGGAGTTCTTGATGTCATGCATCGCCACGTCTGTGGGCCTGGGCAACGTGTGGCGGTTCCCCTTCGTGGCCTACCAGAACGGAGGCGGCGCCTTTCTCATACCCTACATTATAGTTTTGTTCCTCATTGGCAAACCTATGTACTACCTCGAGTGTATATTGGGACAATTCAGCACAAGAAACTCAGTTAAAGTGTGGTCTTTGTCACCAGCAATGAAAGGTTTGTTTTGACCATAAAAATCATATTTTACTAATATCTGTGCTTTTCATATGAATGTTTGTATCACTAATTTGAAATAAGTGGTTTTCTTGTTGACATTTAATTTAATAATAAATAAATTGGATATTGAAAAAAATATTATGTTTAAAAAGTATTATCCTAAGAAATTATCCCGTCGCTATCCGGGCGAGTAGATTTCCCTTTGAGCTACCGAGACCTTTTAAATAGTTTTATAAAGAAAAAACATAGATTCAAACAAAGATTACTTTATCGCACTAGTATGGTATCATAAATAATACGTGTCACGTGTGTTTAATAAAATAGATTGTGAAGCCAAATGCGGTACAATAAAAGCCATTTTATTGGCAAACATGTTTCTTTTCCACAAACCAAACAATAGGTACATGATCATAAAATAAAAAATAAAAAACTAACACAGCAATAGAAAACTTGGATATATGTTGCTGTAGTCAATCATGGTTACATTGTATAATTTAAAGGTATAAGTATAATATTACATGTTTCTAGGTTATTCAATATTCCATCAAGCATATCACTTTGTGGCTCATTTAACGATAGAGGTAACATATATCTGCAACAAAGTTTACCATAAGCCTTATTATATGAAGGTACTACCTTGAAACAATTATTATAGGTAAAAAAGGTAAATTGCGCAGTTTACTGAAGCTTAATGTAGGTTTCTATAAACGTTTATTATATAAGAATATAGAAAAATATTGTTATAAATGTTGAAAAGGTATAGCATACGGTATTATGTATAATATATGGGTAATATATTTTTAGTAATTTTTATGGCCATGTTTTTTTTTACTTTTGGTACTGATGCGGAATATAAGTATTTAATTCGTTCCAGGTACCGGGTATGCACAAGCGTTGACCTGTGGTTATATTCTATCGTACTATGTGTCAATCGTCGCTCTATGTCTGTTTTACTTCGCCATGAGCTTCCAATCTACGCTGCCATGGACTGTGTGTGATGAGGCGTGGGTTGAGCCTTGTCTGCCTTCCGACCCCAACCATGACATCTTAGTTCCGCCCAACGCAACTAGTAGCGCTGAGCTTTACTTTCTGTAAGTATTTCTGGTACTTTTTGAATTCTCATGTGCTTCATAACTTACTATTGAAACTATAGAGTATCTACACCGAAACCTGAAACGCTATAAATCGTGCTTCGTGATTTTTTACTCTATATTTTATATTGATATATTATATTCATGGAACTATATATATTTAAACTCATAACTCAGGTTCAAATGCTCATATTCGTCACGAACACATCGGCCCCTTCCGGGATTCAGGACCGTAATGCGAAAGGTAGGATCGCTAATGTTGTTCTAAACCGTCTTCAATTATTGTATTTATTTTTTACAGTAGATCTAAGTTATTTAAAAGAAACTTTCTAATTTATTCTTTAGAGATGTAGTATTTTCAATTACGAAGTAACTCGAATTGACTCCTATCAAAAGTTTGTTATCAAACAATTTGGTCATTAAAATGATATGCGTGACCAATACCACGATTAGCCAGCGATATCGGCAAGACATCAAAATTCCAATATCAGTGAATTAGTTTTTATAGTTAATGCTGGCTGCCCGTGACCGGCAATAGCATGGAGTATTGAATATGAGCATCTTTTCCTGATGATACCGAATTTATATTTTAAGCGACTAAGGGTATACTTAATAAGGTTGGCTTATGTAAATCGCTTCATAATATAAATTTTACAAGTAAAACAAGTGTTAATGAAATGATGAATAAAAAAATTACGTCTGTCTCCGACGAATAGATATTGTGACATTTATGTTTCCCGTACGAAAACCTGGTTAACGATTCTCGTCCCTGGTTTTGAGTAAATTTAATGTAATTACAGTTTGTGCATTCAAGCGTGCCCTTACGGCGGCATCGCGACATATAGGTACCTAATAGTTATATTAATGTATTACCTCTTTTTTATTTTATTGTTATCAGCTATTTGCCTTTGTTATAAGTAATAACAGATTTAGTTATAGTTCTACTGCATCTTAGCGCTTAACGTGCATATGGTGCTAATGTCAATTTTCCTTAAATGTCACCAGTGTGAGTATTGTTTTACTTTAGCAGACATTGTTTTACATTCGCAGAAATTGTTTTACATTCATGTATACAAGAATGTCAAAATACGTACCAACGTAATTTCCTAACGAGACTGATCTTACATTGTGTGACAAAATTATTTCTATGCGCTTAGTTTGTGCAAGCTTTCAATTTTCAAAATTAGACAATTTAAAGAAAAAATGAATCAATTAAGAGTAATTTTTGTATACAATATCATAAATTGGCATTTGATCTTTTAAGACTCAGTAAGAATATTGATTCAGTAAAATTATTAATGTAATACAGATAACAAAAGTAACGACGTACGTCTCGCATACTTAGGTATTATGATTGATAAGAATCTTAATCGTTTTTAAATGGATTGGGAAAAGATTATCGGCCATTGAAGGAATAACAAAATCTTTAAAAAAATTACTTATATTTTCACGTTTATTAATTTGTTTTGAAGATTTAAATTTATAAAATGTTTAAAGTTAATAAAGCAATTACCGATTATCTGATATTGTTATTTCATGATAATGTGGTGTATTTAATTTACAGGAAAACTGTTCTACGGCAGCGAGATGGTATTGAAGGTGGATTAGGTCAGTAAATTTATTCTAAAATATCTGCTATCTAAAGGCTGAATTCTCGCTGAATTACGACTTATTGAAAAGAATCACTTTTTCGAAACGTGTTTATTTTTCTGTTTAATTTTAATATCGTGTTTAAAGGATGACTCCTCAATTATTTGTTACTGTTATCGGTTATCATAAGTTTGTACAAACTGATTCACTAAGGCATGTAGAGAACTAAATAAAGGCTAGTTTTAAAAACAGTTCTATCTTGACGCTTACAAGATAACAAGACAGTTTTTATTTCTTGGAAATTCTTAGAAGTGAATCCACAAATGTTAGAAGTATGTAATTGGCAAGAAAATAGAAATTTAAACAAACTTGTGTTAATGCCAAAGATTCTATTTATTTTAAAGAGGATTATTTATCCTATAGGATTAGGATTTTTTATCCTATAGAGGAGCAACTGAGATAAATGTAAAATTAAAAACAACAAAAAATAAAAATATACTGTAAATAAAACTTTCTTCTTGTATTTTGGAGGAAAATGGGAAAATAAAACTGAAACTTTTAAATGCTGGACGACGCTGCATAAGGATTTAGCCCACAACTTTTAAATATTTAAATAGGTTACTATATTTAAATATCAGAAACTACAATAAATCTTTGCTTTACTTTAAAAAAGCTAGGAATTTCGTATTTAAACTGATTTTGATTTGAAATCCAGTAAAATAAAAAAAAAACATTAGAATCGGTTGAGTACTTTCGGAGTCTATCTTCTTATTGAGCGAAGCTCTCTTTTAGGCAACTCACATATTTCGCTTGTCTCCCTCCTGCTACTTAACGGTTCAACCGATTCGAACGAATTTTGGCATGAATATACATGATTATAACCTGACGGACATAGGCTATATAAAAAAAATATAGACTTTACCATGGAGGAATAATCACTGAAAGAAAAATTCAAAAGCTGATCACAGCCAAACCGCTGATACTACATTGATGAAATTTGGCGCCAAAACTCACATCGTGGTCGTGACTAATGTGCAAAAAAAAGTTTTGAAATCGGACATACCATGGAGGAATAATCACCGAAAGAGAAATTCATAAGCTGATCACAGCCAAATCGTTGAGACTACATTGATGAAATTTGGCGCCAAAACTCACATCGTGTCTAATGTGCATAAAAAAAGTTTTGAAATTGGACATACCATCGAGGAATAATCACCCTTCAAAAATCTAATTGCTTCGCTTAGTATTTGCAAACAGCAGCATGTATTGCAGACCTAGTATATATATAGACTAGCTGACGCCACGCGTTGTTGTGTAATAAAATAAAATCAAACCTATCCTATCTCCTAAATCGGAACAAATCCAGCAAAACAAAATAAAAATCCGGTTGAGTACTTTCGGAGTCTATCTTCTTATATATATAGACTAGCTGACGCCACGCGTTGTTGTGTAATAAAATAAAATCAAACCTATCCTATCTCCTAAATCGGAACAAATCCAGCAAAACAAAATAAAAATCCGGTTGAGTACTTTCAGAGTCTATCTTCTTATATATATAGACTAGCTGACGCCACGCGTTGTTGGGTAATAAAATAAAATCAAACCTATCCTATCTCCTAAATCGGAACAAATCCAGCAAAACAAAATAAAAATCCGGTTGAGTACTTTCGGAGTCTATCTTCTTATATATATAGACTAGCTGACGCCACGCGTTGTTGTGTAATAAAATAAAATCAAACCTATCCTATCTCCTAAATCGGAACAAATCCAGCAAAACAAAATAAAAATCCGGTTGAGTACTTTCAGAGTCTATCTTCTTATATATATAGACTAGCTGACGCCACGCGTTGTTGTGTAATAAAATAAAATCAAACCTATCCTATCTCCTAAATCGGAACAAATCCAGCAAAACAAAATAAAAATCCGGTTGAGTACTTTCGGAGTCTATCTTCTTATATATATAGACTAGCTGACGCCACGCGTTGTTGTGTAATAAAATAAAATCAAACCTATCCTATCTCCTAAATCGGAACAAATCCAGCAAAACAAAATAAAAATCCGGTTGAGTACTTTCGGAGTCTATCATCTTATATATATAGACTAGCTGACGCCACGCGTTGTTGTGTAATAAAATAAAATCAAACCTATCCTATCTCCTAAATCGGAACAAATCCAGCAAAACAAAATAAAAATCCGGTTGAGTACTTTCAGAGTCTATCTTCTTATATATATAGACTAGCTGACGCCACGCGTTGTTGTGTAATAAAATAAAATGAAACCTATCCTATCTCCTAAATCGGAACAAATCCAGCAAAACAAAATAAAAATCCGGTTGAGTACTTTCAGAGTCTATCTTCTTATATAAACTCGGCGTCAAAAAAATCGCACCTTATAAAAATCTTATTCAAAAATTCCTAAACCTTATATAGAGGATAGTGTTAGGTATCATTAGAAAGGTAACAAAAAGGAGCATCAAACAACAATTAAGTGCAATCTTTTTTTTAATTAAAATTATACAAAAAGCATAAAAATTTGAAAAATAATAAAAAATCTTAATTAAGTCCTAATTAATAATCGATAATTTACAAAAAAAATGTACAAAAAGTGTCTTAAAATTAACTCAAAATCTAGTGTTACCCCCCCTTGCCCTGATGACGGCTTCCATACGGTCCCTCATAGACCTCACCAACTTCAGGAGCTCTTCTTGAGGGATAAGACCCCATTCTTCAATCACCGCGGTTTGGAGTTCCTCTAGAGTCGAAGGAGCCGGATCCCGAGATCGAACCTTACGTTTAAGATGGTCCCAGAGGTGCTCTATCGGATTCAGATCAGGACTTCTCGCTGGCCACTGCATCACAGGAATTTGGGACCTCCGCAGGAAGTCGTTCACGATGGCTGCAGTGTGTGCGCGAGCGTTGTCGTGCATTAATGTGAACCCCTCGCCAAAAGATTCGGCAAAAGGGACCACATGCACATCCAGGATCTCTGTGATATAGCGGCGCGCAGTCAGCGACCCTTGTCCGCGAGCACCTCCGGTCCGGGAGACGCAGACCAGGTCGGTTTTGCCGGCAGCCGACATACCGCCCCAGAACATGCAGGATCCGCCTCCATATTCCACCGTCTCCTGGATGCAGGCTTGAGCGAAACGTTCACCCTGCCTCCGGTATACTCTTCTTCGTCGGTCGTTGCAGAAAAGACACACTCGTGTCTCGTCTGAGAAGAGAACAGCTCCCCACTGCTCAATGGTCCAATCGACGTGGTCGCGAGCAAACTGCAAGCGGGCTCGTCGGTGCGCTGCAGTCAATTTTGGACCTGTAGCAGCTCTGCGGGCTGCTATGTTCTTCTCCTTCAGTCTTCTTCTAACCGTGGATACACTCACGGTGCGTCTGCGAACTGCCTGGAGCTCCTGTTGCAGCTGAACAGCGTTTGAGAAGCGATTTCTCAAAGAGTACGACACAACGAACCGGTCGTCTCTTTCCGAAGTGCAGCGACGTCTACCGGACCCATGTCGCCGGATATAGCCACCGGTCTCTAAAAAGCGCTGGTAGACTCTACGAACCGAAAAACGGCTCAGATTCAGTTGCCGGGCGACATCACACTGCCGCACCCCTGCTTGCAGTAGTGCAACCACTTGAGCGGCCTCATCAGCTGTAGTGTCCATTTTCCAGATGTTCTTTCTTCAGTAAAATCAGTGCGTGTGTCCCCTTCAACGGTTTAATAGCGAATGACCCACATTGAACCCGTGTTGACCTCTTTATACCCACAAAGTTAGCGCAACTCGCGACTCTCCCGAGCAGCAAAATTTCCTTAGAATTTTTGTGACCCTTTATTTGTTGCTTTAGGTTTTATTTGATAATGAAAAATAATGTTTTTTTATTAAGTTAATTAAGTAACCTTTTAAATAAAATTATAATTAATACGACTGCATGTGCATATCCAGAGTTAATGCCATTTGAACGTGATTTTCTTAGAGGTGCGATTTTTTTGACGCCGAGTGTATATAGACTAGCTGACGCCACGCGTTGTTGTGTAATAAAATAAAATGAAACCTATCCTATCTCCTAAATCGGAACAAATCCAGCAAAACAAAATAAAAATCCGGTTGAGTACTTTCAGAGTCTATCTTCTTATATATATAGACTAGCTGACGCCACGCGTTGTTGTGTAATAAAATAAAATGAAACCTATCCTATCTCCTAAATCGGAACAAATCCAGCAAAACAAAATAAAAATCCGGTTGAGTACTTTCGGAGTCTATCTTCTTATATATATAGACTAGCTGACGCCACGCGTTGTTGTGTAATAAAATAAAATCAAACCTATCCTATCTCCTAAATCGGAACAAATCCAGCAAAACAAAATAAAAATCCGGTTGAGTACTTTCGGAGTCTATCTTCTTATATAATAGGTTGGGGAAAAAGAAATACATTATTTTTATATGAACTTCAGGACTTTATTTAACATGCTTCGTATTGTCCGATTTGGGTCAAATATGCACCGTTTTGTTGTATGATTTGTTGCCATTTTAAAGGTAACTTCATAATGCCTCTCTCATAGAAGTCCTGGTCTCTATTTGCAAAAAACTCTATTAGTCGATTTTCACAATCCTCCCTGGATGCCAATTTTTTATCATTAAAGAAATTTTGCAATGCAAGAAAAAGATGATAATCGCTTGGTGCCAAGTCCGGACTGTATGGCGGATGCATTAAAACTTCCCAACCAAGCTCCCGAAGTTTCTGGCGAGTCACTGTAGATGTGTGTGCCCTAGCGTTGTCCTGGTGGAACACGACACCTCTCCTGTTGACCAATTCTGGCCGTTTCTGGTCAATCGCTATCTTCAAGCGGTCCTGTTGTTGACAGTAGAGATCAGAATTTAGCGTTTGGCCATATGGAAGCAACTCATAATAAATAATCCCCTTCCAGTCCCACCAAATGCATAGCAGAAGCTTCCTGGCCGTCAGTCCTGGTTTGGCCACCGTTTGAGGTGCTTCACCGCTCTTTGAGCACGATCGTTTTCGCACAGGGTTATCGTATGTGATCCACTTCTCATCTCCAGTCACCATCCGTTTAAGAAATGGGTCTATCTCATTCCGTTTGGCCAAGGCTTCGCAGATGGAAATTCGATCCATCATGTTTTTTTCTGTTAATTGGTGTGGCACCCAAACATCGAGCTTCTTTTTGAATCCAGCTTTGTATAAATGGTTTGAAACTGTTTTATGGTCGATTTTTAGCTCCTGGGCGATGTTACGACTGCTAACATGCCGGTCAACTTCGATCATTTTTCCGATTTTATCGACATTTTCGATGACCGGCCTACCTGTGCGAGGTGCATCTTTAACATCAAAAATTCCTGAACGGAATCTACGAAACCAAAACTGCACATATTTGGCTGTTACAGTATCGGAACCATAAACACCATTCACAATTTTAGCCACCTGGCTTGCATTTTCGCCTTTGTCAAAGAAAAACTGTAAAATGTACCGAATTTTCTCTTTGTTTACTTCCATTTTTAACACCCTGTAACTCACAACTGAATGCACCAAACAAAAAACAGCAAAAGATTTTTTTTTACTGCGAAATGTCACCTTTCCAACGAGCATAAATCTGAAATTGTTTGATCAATACTTTACGAGAAATCTGTCAGTACAGCCATCTACCGAAGAAATAATGGATTTCTTTTTCCCCAACCTATTATATAGACTAGCTGACGCCACGCCTTGTTGTGTAATAAAATAAAATCAAACCTATCCTATCTCCTAAATCGGAACAAATCCAGCAAAACAAAATAAAAATCCGGTTGAGTACTTTCGGAGTCTATCTTCTTATATATATAGACTAGCTGACGCCACGCGTTGTTGTGTAATAAAATAAAATCAAACCTATACTATCTCCTAAATCGGAACAAATCCAGCAAAACAAAATAAAAATCCGGTTGAGTACTTTCGGAGTCTATCTTCTTATATATATAGACTAGCTGACGCCACGCGTTGTTGTGTAATAAAATAAAATCAAACCTATCCTATCTCCTAAATCGGAACAAATCCAGCAAAACAAAATAAAAATCCGGTTGAGTACTTTCAGAGTCTATCTTCTTATATATATAGACTAGCTGACGCCACGCGTTGTTGTGTAATAAAATAAAATGAAACCTATCCTATCTCCTAAATCGGAACAAATCCAGCAAAACAAAATAAAAATCCGGTTAAGTTGTTTCGGAGTTCATCGTAGCCAAACACTGTGACAGGGACTTTTTATGTATATAGATATAAATATATAGGATAAGATATATCTATATATAGGATAAGTCTCATAAGTTTATTTAAAACACAGCAAAGCGTGTCAGTCAGCTAGTACTTTTTATTTTTACCTTGTATTAGAACCTTGCTATGTGCAAAAATAAAACTTGTGCATCACGATAATGCAATAAATTAGAAAATCCAAACTAAGTGAGCTTTTTTGATTTGAATAAAACACTTTTTTACGGATTGATTTTTTGCGGATTACAGATATTCATCCTGTGATCACGGCTCCTGTAAAGGAGTCGGAACGTCAAGATTAAATATAAAATAAAATAAAATATTCGAAAATCCGTAAAAAAGTGTTTCATTCAAATGTGTAATGTGCGCGGAAGTGTAAGAACTAAATATGTTAACGAGCTTTTTTCACTTTTCGCCCGTCGACATATTGCCAATTACAAGCACGAATGAACTTTGCAAATAAATAATAATCAACTAGTTTGTACTCGGTATGACTATATATTGTAATATGATTGATTTTAATTTTAGGTGCACCGCTTTGGGACTTAACTCTTTGCCTTCTAGCGTCCTGGCTCATCATTTTCCTGGTTGTAGCTCGCGGAGTAAAGAGTTCAGGAAAGGCAGCCTACTTTCTCGCCTTGTTTCCTTACGTTGTTATGATCATTCTTCTTATTACGTAAGTAATATTTGTTACTTGTGTTAAAAATAAAAATCTATTGTTTGTAGCAAAAAACCTTTAATATTGCCATACATTAAAATATATAAAAAAACTACTGATAGAACAACAGTACGGCTTCCAACCTTATTTATTTCTTTAAACTTTGTTGCACACAAAATATGTACAAATAGCGGACTTAATGCCATTAGGCATTCTCTACCAGTCAACCGGAGAGTTAGAAACTGATAGCGTATTGGACGTGCATTGAAAAGGTAAATAGAATCAGGTACACTTAATGCTGCGGTGGATTTGGTTACGAAAATAAAAACCAATATTAAAAAAAATCTAGCGTTAGGCAATTTCATTGATCTTAAGAAATGTTTTGACACAGTTAGTCACAGGAAACTATTAGAAAAGTTAAATAACAAAGGTATGTTATTTAACTTTTCTAATACTTTTCTAACGTGACATACGGCATTTCACAAGGCTCAATAGCTGGCCCTTTGCTATTTTTAATTTACACTAATAATATAGATAATATAGGACTACACGGACACAAAACATTATAAGCGGACGACACATGTCTCTTCTATTTTGGATAAATATACATGATATCATAAGAAATGCTCAAATTTAATGCATTCACAATGCAATAATTGTATAAGATATAAAATCTATATCTAGCTCATAGTAGAAGTTGAGACACGTTTGTAAATTTCTCAGTAACGCAGCGGTCAGAGCACTCGCCCGGATAGCCAAAGGTCATGGCTTCGAATCCAACCTTAACTTGTTAATTTTATTTTGTTTGTGTTTCCGTTTTTAACCAAAGTTACTTTTTTTTTGTATTTAAGAAGCCGTTGTTTTGGATGTAGCCACAAACCAATATTCATATGTAAAAAGAATGCTTTTCTCATTTTGTGTAAACCGAGTGTTTTTATGTGAAATAATAGTTATTTGTTCAACTAGAGAGGAAAGTTGGTTTTTTCAAGCGAGTGCTAATTTTGAATCCCGAGTGAGCGAAGGATTCTAATAATTGAATCACGAGCGTCAGCGAGTGATTCTACATTAGAATCCTGAGCGTCGCGAGGGATTCAAAGGCACGAGATGGAAATAACTTTTCTCTCGCGTGACACATACAACTTTTCACCTTAGCAGTGAGAACATTATTAGAGATATAAATGAAACAATATGAATTAAAATGAAACCACATATATTTGCAAAAACTAAATATCTATTATAATTTTAAATTACAGTTATTAAAAGTTACATTTTGAAAATATATAGTTTTATTAGGAAGTGACACCGTGGAGTTTGCGATTCGATTTTGACTCGAGTCCGTTTCTATTTCTTTGGACTGTGACGAGACAATACTGTTAGTGAACGCTGGCGACTCGGTGCGGCTTCTTAGCGAATTTTCAATAGTATTTAAAACTATAAATTATTTGTGTATTATTTTGTAAAACATATTCTTTATTTTTTTCTTTACTTTAGTGTATTCATTTCATTTTATAATTTAATTATATATTTAATTACAACGTTACCGAATAATTTTCATTTTAAAGGTTTATTAGTTTCCGAACGACTTATTTTTTGACATTTAATAAATCGAATTTCGAATGACGTGTTTCGTACATAATGATAATTCGCAGCATTCTAAATTCAAATTAATTTTCCTCACTCAGTGAGGGAAAACGCATTTCCCTCACTCTTTAAGCAGGGAACACAGTATGTTTGAGCTGCTAAGGTGAAAAATTCTTTGAA
The DNA here is from genome assembly GCA_927399485.1 of Calamotropha paludella. Lineage (NCBI taxonomy): Eukaryota > Metazoa > Arthropoda > Insecta > Lepidoptera > Crambidae > Calamotropha > Calamotropha paludella. The sequence goes on from OV656812.1 coordinate 14,319,444, forward strand.
CCTAAATTCGCATTGTGCTACTGACTTTTAATGATTATTTAAACATTAACAGCAAGACGAAAATATTGGTAACAATAAATTTGTATACATTTACAACTTTTTGTTTCAGCACTTGTCTTTTGAATGGGGCTGGAGATGGAATTTTGTTTTTCATCACCCCTCAGTGGGAGAAATTATTGGAACTTGATGTAAGTGGGAAATCACTACCTGTAATTACAATAATACATCCCCGGCTATATGTTAGAGCAGTTTCAGCGAGTAACTTTGTTGGTAGTGACGATTCGCCTTGATAAAGTATATACCAATTGTATGGGTGTAAAAAATTATGATTTCTTCTTTGTAGTACATTCAAAGGTAGTTACGCCTTTAGTATATTAAGGTTTTGAAAGTTTCTATATCCAATTATATTTAAAAATGCACAAGTACTTTTTTATACTGAGAGGTAACTGAATTATTCGCCCACAGGTTTGGTACGCAGCAGTGACACAGCTGTTTTTCTCGCTGTCGGTGTGTACTGGTGCTCTGATCATGTTTTCATCCTACAACGGCTTTAGACAAAACGTATACAGGTAAACACGTTAGGTGTTTTTTTTACTAATTCAAATAAGAATTTTTTGAATTACTGGATTGTGAAGTATTTGACAGTTTTAAGGAAAACAAAAGATATTTTTCTCGCTGCTCCCTACACGCATCACTTAGTCACAAAATTCGAAGATGGCCTATCTAACTACGTGAACTCGGTTATTATATATAGCAAAACTTAGCTTTATTATTCGAAATAAAAGAAATAATCCATATAATTGCTGTATTTTTTACTAGGAGAGGAATATTGGCTAGGAAGGTATACAGAGGAATGTTTACCTTAAGTATTAGAACCTTTAAAAAAATTCATGTCGAGACTAAATACTTGGCATTTGCATCAAGTTAACTGGTGAGACTTTACACTTTTTCCGTAAGGAAAAAAAAACAACTGATGGAACGCAATGTCGAGCGATGAGAGAATAAAAGCTTTTTAAGAGATATGCGGTCCTGTTCTAGAGGTAACTAAAGCATTGTGATCAGCACTTGGATTCATGTATAAAACCTGTATTACTGCCACTTGGAAAGAAAGACTTGTATTACTGCCACTTGGAAAGAAAGACTTGTATTACTACCACTTAGAACATAAATAATAAAGTATCTACAACAAAACCTATGTAGCGCTCTAATATTTCTTAGCACAACGTGTGTCTAAAGGAGATGTCCCATAATTGCCCCAGAGTCGTTTTATGTTTGTAAACTGCAAAGTACAATTGGTCTTTGAATACTACACACGAATTAATACACTAATAATTAATATTTTTCATACAAAAACAGAATTATTCTACATAGCGGGGTTTAGAAATAATAAAAAAAAGATACCTGACTGAATTGTTCTAACAATGAACTGTTGTATTTGTTTTGTTTTTTAATGTGCTCCTTTAATGGGAGGCAAACATGCTCATCTGCATACAGCCAGTTAACGGTGTTTTCATTCTTTTCATAATGTGAATGTGATGCATTACAATATATTTAAGAGTATTTGAAAAAAGTGATATGATATATTTTTGTCAAAGATCTCAAACAATTTATTATGTTGATGTTTTTATAATATATATGAAAAGGAAATTCTAGAAAATTGGCTGTTTGGTAGATTCTTTGCCTTGCCCATAATGAAAGAACAGCCTAAAAAAACATAATCATTGATCAATATATACCCTTTGGTATTGTGTTGTTACAACAAGTCATTTCGTTGTGCTGCATGCGTTTGCGCCTTCGTGGTCTTTTTGTATTTTCTCGTTTGTTTAGTGTTATTTTCTCGTTTGTTTAGTGTTATTCTTTCAGGCTGCGTTGAGTAGATCACCAGCAAATTCTCCGTAGTACTGTTAAACATATTTTGAGACAGAGACTCTAGTGTATAGGTGTATAGTAATGGCGTTTTCTAATCGTTGTGTGAACTGTACAAATCCACAAATCCACGAATTGTATCTCGAAGAGTGTTGGACCTAGATACACCACTACGTGATCTCTTGATATCTTGGATTTCACCTTTGGAGGTACGTGTCTCAAGTTTTGCAAATACTTTTACTCTATACATTCAACCCTAAGATGTTGACCGAGCCGCACTTTTTGCAGACTCGAAAAAGGCCTAAGAAACGTCATGTATATAAGGCGATTTATGCCAAACATGCGTTTATGTATTTATACAATATAATTGTATAAAAGTATATAGAAACTAAACTTCTCTGCCAGCTAAGTTTAAAAGCATTAAAATCTACCCTTTTGAATTACATTTACATGCAAAGATATTGAAGTGTTAATACATAGGGACCTATTTACTGGCATATTAAATATCTAAGATTAATAATGCATCAATTCTGTTACAGGTTTTATCTGAATACCGTGTTTGTGAAGAATGTTTTGTTATTCTTCGGTTCCAAGCTCAGATGAGTGAGCCTTCTCGAAGTTATGGTCACAAATCAGTATGTTTGGGATGTGGTGTTTCTGTTCTACGAGCAAGAAGCATTTCGGCTAATCAAAATCGCCACGAGTATACCATAATTAAAGCATGGGTGGCTGAGATTCAGGTATTATTAAATAACATAAAATACTTTTCTAACTATACAAAAATAAAAGAACATTCTTGAAATCATTTCATAATTCATTTTTTCAGGCAAATCTCCCTATATTTACAAGGATTTGTAGATCTTGCTGGAGAAAAGCTTCCAGGGCTCCAAGTACTAGCGTAGCAAGCCCACAATCAGACCTAGATCATCAAGTAGAAATTGTAACAAGCCCACAACAAGAGCTAGATGAAAACACGCCTGATCCTCTTGTTGGAATACAAATGGTGTGTATTATTTAATTGGTTATTAAAGATATTAATTTATTTTACATTACCTTGTCCCAAGTGAAACAACTAAATTATTTATTTTATAGGAATTAATCTTTTTTTACATAGTGTCAATTGTTTAGTTTCGTTTTATAATGTTAACGATTTTAATAAGTTGACATTTGTAAATAATATCTAATGACATATCATACCATACTACAATACATGCAACATTGCATTGTTGTAAAGTGAATGATGTGTTATTGTATAATAATTGTAATTCTACAAGTACCTTATATTTTACAGGAAGATGCTGAGCAACCCTTGCTGGTAAATGTCGGTGTTCAAGTTGAGGACTCAAACAGACCACCAATTCCTCCACCATTACCCATGCCTGTGCCGGAGCTAGTGGAAGTGCAACAGCAAAGGCAGACGGTTGTACTTCCAAATTATAAACGAGTTTCTTCAACATCAAGGCGATGTTTATTCAGTGATTGTTTAAACATTGATAGTATATTTCGATTAATACCAAGGATAATAAGGCATAGAATTCTAATTGATTTAAAAGTTTACATTCCTAGATGTGCTCGAATTTGCTCAGACCACTTAGCTGATTCTAATTGGAACATTTTATTAAGTGAATATTTAACAAATCACTTTAGTAGTGCGCAAATTGAGGATATGTGGGAGTTATCTCAAATAAATCAAGACACTCAATTCGATTTTGAGAACATTGAAAACATGAATGATCAAATTCGTCATTATTGGATAGGGGTTACAGTGCAGCAATTTAATGATATTATAAATGACACTGCTAGCATTACTAACAGAATAGTCAAATATAAAACTGCTTTGGCTATGTATTTAGCTAAATTAAGATCTGGTGATAGTGATCGAAGACTATCATCAATTTTTGGTGTTTCTAAAACTACATTTAATAGAAATATTACAATTGTAAGGGAATGCCTAACCCAAGATTATGTTGGTACTCATTTAGGTTTAAGACATATAGGAGTTCAGGAAGCCAGTGAGCATAAACTTACAATCCCTAGAGAGTTATTTGGGAGACATTTGACCACTACAGGAGAACAGCCTCTTATTGTTATCTGTGATGGAACTTATACTTATATACAAAAAAGTAGTAACTATAAGTTCCAAAAAGATACCGACAGTCTACATAAGTACCGAAATCTTGTGAAGCCTTTTCTACTTGTATGTTCTGATGGTTATATTTTAGATATCTTAGGGCCATATTCTGCTAATGAATCTGATGCTTTAATTATGAAAAATGCTTTTCTTGATGGTGCTGGCCCAATGCGAACTTTTTTTAGAGCTGGAGACGTGTTTATAGTTGACAGAGGATTTCGCGATGCTGTGCAAGACTTACAAGCATATGGCTATAATGTTCACATGCCGGAATCCATTGAAGAAGGCAACTTCCAACTGACTACTTTACAAGCTAACAAAACTAGGCTCATTACATTAGTAAGGTGGGTGGTAGAAATTGTCAATGGGCGCTTCAAAAGGGATTTTAGATTATTAAGACAAGAGTTCTTTAACCTGGCATCACAACATGTTTTTGATGACTTCTGTATAGCTGGTGCCTTTATAAATCATTTTCATCCACTTTTGCAGGACCGAACCAACGCGAGAGAAATTGCTGCAAAAGCTTTGAGCAGGTTAAATGAGCCTAATTATCTGGGAGAATTTGTTATTCACCATAATATGAATCGTCAAAGAACCAATTTCCGTAGTATTAGCGCCCATTTACCACATCTTTCTACTTTTCCTCGTTTAACAATGAGTCAATTAGAAATGATTGCTCTGGGAACATACCAAATTAAACAGGCCCGTTCATATTATGGTGAGCATGTCAGGGATGGTGGGATGTTTAACATTGAGTTAAATTCTCAGTTGGAAGTGCCCGAGAGTGAAAATATAAGGGGAACTTTAATTCGTGGTCGTATAAGTTCTCGCCATTCGAGCAAAGTATATTATTCCTATATTACATACTGCTCATATTCAGAACACACCGAAGAGAACATAACGGGCTATTACTGCAGTTGTAAGGCAGGTAGTAGAACTGTGGGCTGCTGTTCTCATGTTATGGTTATTTTATGGTTTTTGTCTTGGGCTAGGTATAACCCAGATAGTTTACATCCTCCAGCAGCATTTTTGGACGATATTTTAATAGAAGAAGAATAATAAACGTTCATATTACAAAACATGAACTAGAGACAGACAATAAAATAGCCTTCCTAGGTATTCAAATCAGCAAGAATCCAAATCAAACCCTTAGTCATACAGTGTATAGAAAGGCAACTCATACAGATAGATATTTGAAAGGTGATTCTCAACACCATCCTATACAGTTGGCTACCGTAGAGAAATCTTTGTTTCAGGGAGCTCGCGGCATCTGTGACCAACAACATCTGACTGCTGAGCTTCAGCATGTCAAGCGAGTACTACAAGATAACAAGTTGCGAGTACCAAGACTGCGTCGTAGAGGCCGCGCCACAAACTAGCCACAGTAGAGCGTCAACCTGCTGTCCTTCCCTACATGAAGGGGGTCACTGACAAGATTGGGAATATTCTGAAGCGGGTTTCCATTAATACTTATTTTAAACCATCCAGGAAGATTGACCAATTCTTACGACCGGTCAAGTGCAATATACCCCTCCAGTCTACAAAATCAATTGTGACTGTGGTCTCTCATACATCGAGCAGACAAAGAGAAGTATAGGGACGCGCATTAAAGAACTCGTAGCTGACATAAAACATAGGCGCGATAATAGATCTGCAGTGTGTGAGCATGCTTTTGAGGGGCCAAACCACTACATTCGTTTCGATAAACCACAAATTCTCGCTAGAGAACAAAGATTTGTTATTAGGATGCTACGCGCGGCTATTGAAATCAGGAAACATCCTAATTTCAATAGATACGAATGTTGGAGCTTGGTTACCTGCTTGGATTATAATAAATGTATAATTAATAAATGAATACCTACAAAAACACACATTGCAAGACCTGATGATGTAGTTAGCTCTTTTTGCAAATAATAACAGTAAGATGGAGGTCGGTCCCCCTGCCCGAGTTTCTTTCGCCAGTTCTTCTCGGAAGGGCCTCCCAATTTCCGAACTGGTAGTAGACTCAGTAGTATACAATGTAACCGTAGTGAGAATTTAATAACTAAATAAAATGTAAAAATAAAACAGTTTAATTTATACAAAATAATTTTAACATTAAGAACGTGCCCGATTAAAATATTGTAAAGGTAAAATACATGACAACCATTATCTTAGTCATCCTGTGATCACGGCTCCTGTAAAGGAGTCGAAACGTCAGGATTAATTATAAAATAAAATATGCGCAAAATCCGTAAAAAAGTGTTTTATTCTAATATGTAATGTGCGCGGAAGTGTAAGAACTAAATAAAACATGTGTTTTTTTATTCATCATCAGCTTATAAATATCCCCGCTGCTAAGTAATAGGCCCAACTAAAGCCTGTGCCTGGTGCTTGGTGGTAAATACCGTAGGGAGAATGGGCCATAGCCCACCATGCGTACCCAGTACGGATTGGTGGATAACTGCAGTAAGAGACCATAATTTGGAAAAGCTGCTGCCCATTTTATAGTCTACGGGGGACGTATATCCAATTGCCTCCAGTCATTAGTCGCCTTTTACTTGTTTCAATTTTTTGTTATTGCTATGCTACTCTGTGGAATACCACACTTTGTTTCTATTGATGGTGAAGTTCGGTTTATGTTTAATACTTGATAAAACAAACAATTTGTATTTAGAAACGGCTACCAAGTATATTTAATGTTTTCTAAAGTATTTCGTACAAATAAATATATATAACTTATATAATTGATATAAAGTAGATTCCTGACAGCACACATTAGTGAATTTTGTTGCTATCAATATAAACTGCTGTGTAGTATTTTATGAAAAACGATAAGTATAAGAAAGAAAACATATCATACTGAAAAAATGGTGTTTAAATGATAAAATAGTGTGACACATAACCTAACTTAACTTAAAAACCCCACTATTTACAGCAAAAAGTATTATATTTTCTAATAGTAGAATAAAATACGAAAACGGTAATTTAGTTTTGAAGCTGACGCATAGACTTTTTTTTGTGGGGCAAACAATGTATGTAGCGTGGGACATCTCCTTTGTTTTTGTGATTAACATTTATCGTAACATCATCTTGTACTTCCAGAGATGCCATGATCGTGACGACTCTCGATACGTTCACGAGCTTGCTGTCCGGAATCACCATCTTTGGAATCCTGGGTAATCTGGCATACGAGTTGAAGCAGCCCGTGGACGAGGTAGTCGGTTCTGGTGGTACCGGTCTGGCCTTTATCTCTTATCCCGATGCCATCGCCAAAACTTTTCAACCCCAGGTAATAATACTGAGAGATAATATTTCATAATCAAACTATCACTATCGAACTATTGAGCTGAAATAGAAAAAAATCAAAGTGGCGTCCAGTACAATTTTCGCTTTTTACGACACCGTTGAAGGGTTGCTGCTGATTAATTCTGCCAGCTTAGATATTTAGCTTAACTCTATTTTTTAGTATCTTAAAAAACGTTTATTGTTTTGATATGCCTGTTATTAATTAACTATTATCGTTTTATTTCTTAACCATTTTAAAAATGACAAATGTAAAGGCCGTAAAATCAATGTTTAGTAAAGTCACAGTTTTTAATATATAATTTATATTCTGTGGGTAATAAACCCAAACTACTGTTTAATAAGGTTTCGTAGTGAGAAAACATGTGATGGATGATTTATCTATAATTTAAGTATAAATAATGTACCTTAATTAAAATAGTATTATTCGGATTATGACTATAAAAACCCCACAAGAGCTTCGCTCGACCATCCAGTGATATTGTATTTTTATACGGAATGTCAAATTTTTGCTACCTCATCTATAACGGAGGTTTATGAAGGGCTGTATTAATCATGGATTTTTATCCACAAAATAAAACCACTACAGATTTGATGTAATAACGCAAGAATTTGCTTTTCTATTTAGTTGTTTGCGGTGCTTTTCTTCCTGATGATGTCGGTACTGGGCGTAGGCTCGTCAGTGGCACTAATGTCCACCATCAATACGGTTCTATTGGACTCGTTTCCGCGAGTCCGCACCATCTACATGTCCGCCACCTGCTGCACTATTGGTTTCGCTGTTGGCTTGATCTTCGTTACTCCTGTAAGTTTTAAATATATATTTATACTTATAGATAGTATAATAACAATAAAAGAAAAAATATTTCAAGGTGTTTTGAACTCAATGACATCATCACAAGCCTACTATCGAACTTACTACGCGTTGTGAAACGTGATGGCACCATTCAATGGCGAGACTAGTCACAACTCTTTATTGATTTAGATTTAATTTTAAAATGTTTTGAATATATTAAGAATGGGATTCTGTTAAATATAAAAAGGGCAAAGTTCCTACATAAAGTTTCTCATAAAACTTAATTATTATGTAGTTGGGTAGTAAAATTTTCCTCTCTTGGTGGTGGCAACCGATAGACGATGAGGGCATTATAAGCTTAAACTATTCCATTATCAAAAAAGACTAACTAGGTATTTTGTTTTTATTTTTTAAGGGAGGTCAATACATAGTGGAACTTGTGGACTACTACGGGGGAACCTTTTTAGCGCTTTTCTGTGCCATTGTTGAAATTATCGGTGTATTCTGGATATATGGTAATAATTTCTTTATTATGTCATACTTGGAAGTTATTTATATATGAAGTGCCTAATCATGAAACGTAATATTGAGTATCATAAAACCAACATTGCCTTATATTCATTACTCTTAAATTATGTACAAAATTCTGGTGGTGAGTAGAAAAAATTATGTTGGACAAGAAATGTAAGGGCCTGTCGGTGCAGCGGTAGCAATACTGCTTTTGACCCAAATGACCCAAATACAAATAGCTAGTGATATACAGAGTATACTTAAAAAATAGGGTGAAATAGGTTCGGTTATAAGTATCGACGTCAATATGTAAAAAGAAAAATACAATAATTTTAATTAATTATTTATTTATTTACTTTATTGCATTGTCTCATGTTATTATAATTCGTATTATTTTATATTATTATGGTATTATTTTTAAGATTGACTTTTTTTAACAGCGTATGGAACATAACATTGATAAGCAGAGTTAACAGTGATTCATGATACTAATTATCATAATAAAAAAGTCCTATAATATAATACTTATTAATTTAACCACTTTGCAACTTAAGGTTGTTTTGTTGTTAAAACTTCATTTATTACACCCAAATAAAAGAAATGCATGAAAATATAGGTACGTTTGACAAAAAGACACATGGGCACTTGACCTGACCTAGCTGGTCCAGGAAGCCGCTAGAGTGTCGGACACTAACGGGCACACAGCTAATTGTTTGGCCCTTTAGCACCACCTTTAACACCACCCCTTGGCAGTTTGTCCACTATGTGGTGGAATCGGTGTCGGTGTATTCTCTGCCCGATCCAAGCCGAAAAGGCTCCGGGTGGCGGCGCGGCGGCTCCCTATGCTGTGACTAATATGCTTTGTCAGGGTATGGAGTACTTTATTTCCATTTCTGACGTACAACTTGCCGGCAAAGCTCGTCCGTGGTATAACGCCAAATATCTTGATGCGGTGGCATCAAAACATGAGGTATATTTAGCCTGGGTTGAAGCTCAATCACGCAAAACTTGTAATATGCGCGAAAAGAAGAAAGCCTTTAACAAAGCCGCTGTCCTGTAAAAAGGGTTTTAAAAGAGCTCGCATAGACCAATAAGCCGAATAGGGGAAAAAAATAGTTTCTTACCCGTCGGGTAGTAAAACCTTTTGGTCCCTGGCTAAGTCGGTCGAGGGTATCTTCTGCCGTACCGAAGTGCCTCCTTTACTAAAACCTGACGGATCGTTAGCACACACCCCAAGGAAAACGCTGATTTATTTATTATTATTTGCCGAATGTGAAATCTGAAATCCGTATCAGACATACCGAAGCAAGAAGTTTTCTGTAAGATAATCTAACGTGTACTGCCATAGGGTCCTAGCGTATCAAAAAGAAAATGACCTCCTTAGTGACCGATAATATGGGCTTTGCCGAAACCGTTTTACCGTAGATCTTCTAGCATACGCCACTTATACATATATGGAGCGAAGCCATCGATAGGTATGGTGATGCGCTTGTCGTTTGTCTTGATATTTCAAGGCTTTTGACAAGGTGTGGTATAAAAGCCTTTTTATCAAGCTTCCGTCAAATTTTCTCCCCACTCGTTTGTGTCTGAATATCCGGCTGCCTGAGATATCGGTCATTACGAGTTGTCATTGATGGTAGCTCGTCGGACCATTTAGCTACCAATGCCGGCGTACCTCAAGGTGACCTGTTCATGCTCAATATTTAGGTATACACAGATGACAGCACTGTAGAGAGCTGAACAGATCTAGCGTCATAGTAAGGGGATGGTTAGTTACATAAACTCTGCAGGCAGTCTCCGAAAACTTGAGCTTCTCGGTATGTCTTTGTCACCAACTCTCAATTTTGGCTCTTTCATTGAAAGTAAGGCTCAATTTGCTTCAAAAAAACTTGGCATTCTGGCGAAGGTGAGAAGGTTCTTCACACCGGAATATTTGCTTAATCTTTACCAAGCGCAAGTTCGATCGGGCATGTAGCATTGTTCTCATCTTTGGTACGGTTCCACCCAATACCAGCTCTAGACGCTTAAGACCATTGAGAGTAGGACCAAGAAGCTCATCGGCAATGACGATCTTTTTTATAAAAAGCTCAAAAGCCTTGAGTATAGACGAAAGGTAGCTAGCCTATCCGTTTATTATACGATACATTTCGGAGAGTGTGTTACAGAATTGTACAACCTAGTTACCTGTAGTTCAGGTTCCTCAGGAACTTTTTTCAGGGACTAGTCTCTTCCACAAAGTTGTAAAATTTTTAGTCCTAAGCGTTTTATTGTGAAGAGAAAATAAATTATACTTACTTACTTACCGTCCCCTTTTTCATAGGATAACCAGACTTACAAATAGGTTCATTATACGGTTGCTATACCAAAAAGTCGCACTAAACGTTTTCAAGTTCAAAGTTCTAAATTTGGGATACGTGCCTATAAGGACTGGAACTACTTGCCTAAGTGTGTGTTTTCTAATAAATACAATTTAGGGGTCTCCAAGTCCCGAGCGAATAGGTATTTATTAGGCAAGAGCTTCACATCATATTTCGTATGGCTGCTTACTTACCATCAGGCAAGATAGTGGTCAAGCCCCTACCTATTTACAATAAGAAAGATATTTTCAATTGATTGATGCGCGTATATCTGATACTGACGAATCATAATTAAATACTGTCGTTCATACTGCAATATTGTGATGTCACAGATATCGATTGCTTGACTTATCGTATATTGTACAAGCAAAGGTAAGTTTCAGAGAAAGTTTTTCTAATAGTAAAGTTCTAAAAAACTTTTTCTGAACGCTTACAGCAGGCATTTCATGAATGCCATCTACGGCTGAAGTGGCGTTTCTAGAATATGTGGTTGTTCCATCTTTATTATTATTGATATCGACTTAATGATCCACTTTGTTTAAAACAATCCTGCTATATCACAGCTTTATTTTTTTTGTCTGCAGGTTTGGAAAACATTACATTGGACATCGAGTTCATGCTTGGCATCAAGACCTCTTTCTATTGGCGCTGTTGCTGGGGCATTGTCACGCCAGCTATAATGCTTGTCGTTTTCGTGTATGCTCTAATTTCTTTCGAGGATCTTGTCTTTGGTGCAGACTACTACTATCCTACCGCTGGATATGGTAAGTTTTATATTACGCAGTTTTTATTATTCCATCGTTTTAGTAATGTATAAAACGCCATAACTGCTGGTTTCCTTTTAAATATTTTCTATAAATGGAGAAATAGGTAACAGTTATCAAAAATAGTAATATTAATAAAATATAAATTGAATCTTAAGATAAAATTTAATTCATTTAGTTAATACCTTATATAGCATTAGAAATGCAACAAGTTTTAATAAACTTGTTCACGTGGAATTCGAACCCATGTCTCGCTTTCATACCTGGCTAGACGCTATATAACCATTAAGCTGCAAATTAGTGTTTTATATCTCGGTCCGATCTAAGAATTGAGCATTGTATGAAATGATCGTATTACATGATATAGAGCGGTTTAATATAATGCGATACGAACAGCTAAATGCACGATCACCTCAATGTGGTTAGGAATCATATCATCAAATATTAAAATTATCCGTTTTGTTTTTGTGATGCATCATAACGACAGAATCATCAAAAAACCATACCTAGAGTTTGGAACATATTTTTAAAGTCAGCTTGTAACTGTTCGATTATTATTATTTATTAGTTTCCTTATAAAATAAAAGCGATTTATTTTTTATAAGTTATGTATTGACTAAAATTTTTTTTTTAATTTTAAACTAATTTCAGTAACAATTAATTAAATTTTATGTAAAGAAAGTAGGGTGAACACACAGCAAAAATCAGAAGACTATTTTTGGACTTAGCTTGCTTTTTTTTCAAAGAAAAGTGATCAACCAGACCAGTTCTGGTCATATTGTTGTGATGCAGTTTCGATTTTATCAACTATATCCACAGTGTTTATATTTTATTTTAATGCGATCTATTTACAAAGATTAAAATTTTTACGTTAATTTTGTTCTTACAAGTGCAGTACATACGTTCCTTAGAGATTTAGAATTCCTTTTGTGCCTTTTATATTACCAATGAGTACTCTTAATTTGTTGCGGGAGGCTTTCTTCCAGCAGTCCAATTCCATCCAGTCTATCAGTTGAGGTGTTTATAACTTTACATGAATGATATTAGGCAAACGAGGGTTGATATAACACGTGATATAACACCCAACGTTAGTATTTACACGATACGGTCGGATTTAGCTGGCTATATCATCAAATGGACAAATACATCATGAAATGATTAATTCTTAATCTGAACACGACGTCAAAATTAAATGTTTATCTACTGAAACCGTGTGGTATCTAGCAGAGTAGAATAGCACCAACGCTCATACTTAGCGAATGCCACAAAAGGCGACTAATAAAACTGGAGTTAATCGCCTTACACCTCGCTTAAACCACAAAATGTCCAGCAGCGTATTCTGAACTGTGATCCCCAATCCACTTGCCGAACGTGGTGATTTTAGTAAAATCCCCAATTTTAGGGGAAGACTTCATCTACCAGTGAAAATCTCGCAGCTGAGATGATGATGATGATTACTTACTGCGTCTTGTCTAGGTATAGTTTGTCGACCAAAAACTTAGAATAAATTCCTAAAACTTGTTTTCTTTTTTAGTGTCTGGATATTTGATGTTGTTTGTGGGTATTTCATTCGTACCAATATTCATTGGTATCACCATATACAAGAATAAAACTGGAGATATTATTGAAGTAAGTTATTACTGCTTTATTTTTTAATAATTATGTATATTTTAGTTTGTGCTTCGTAATCGACAAACCAATAGCATGACGTGTATTCCACACGTTATGTTTAATGCGCTTGGTGCGTTATAGTCATGATTCAGTTTTCCTATGTTGTTTTCATGTATAGAGAAGGTCTACGTTTCAGCAGTGGGCACATTAATAGAGTAAGAGTAATGATGATTTTTTTTATTCAAAAATAGTACGCTAATGTGACGTCGCGTTTTGTCATCAGCATATTATCTTGTTGTGTCAAATAATAAAAAAAAAATCAATTCAAAACTCTTTATTGCTAAATAGAAACATACGTAACACTAGTTGACGGAGCCTTCTTTTGGCAATTTAATAAGAACATTATGTAGTTATATTTTAGAGTTTATACATTGAAAAATACCCAATTTTATTTCTACTCAAAATATTATTACACTTAAAATAAGCCTCTTCATTACATTTTATATACATGAAAAACAGCTAGTATTATGAATTATGTAAAAAGTATATGTATATATTTTATGTAAGAATAATATTATTAAGTAAAATGTGTTAATCAAAAATAAGGATTTTTTCCATAATTATAATTTATTTAATGAATAATAAACTTTATACAACGTACTATTGAGGGGTTCCCTCTTGAACTTGCATTATGCCATATATGACTGAGCGTTGCACGCTCTCTGCGCTCTATCTCAAAAACGATCGATCATATAAAAAAAGCTTAAAAATAAAATTGTAGATAATTTAATGCTTTACAATTTTCATAATAGCTGCGAATACGATTGAACGCATAGAAAGCGCGATATTTGTGAAAAACCTTTTTTTGTGACGTTTGACCTTGAATATCTGAAGATATTTAGAATGCCAAAACAAAGGTACATACAAATTGCCAGCTTATTATTCCGAGGCGAAATCTCGGTGAAGACTGGGCTATAAATATTTTTTTCGTTATTCTTATTTAAAATTTATTTTAAAATTTTGTATTCTAGACCATAAAGAAGGCTTTCCGTGCTAAGCCTACCTGGGGACCTATGGACGATACTACTCGTGCAGAATGGAAGCTGTTCAAGAATGAAGCGAATGTCGAGCGCCAAAAGACAGACGCATCACTCCTCAGGCATTTGTGGAACATCCTCACAGGCGGTTACAGGCGGCACATATAATGTCATAATGTGCAATCGACCTATGCAAAGACTTTTATGTTTTAATTTGATTGTTTGAAAATCTTACACTAAATTAAAAAGCAATAGGTCTGTAATACTATTGCGTTTAGTGATTAGATTACACAGGGTTAATTGGTAGAACAGAAAAGCTCTTTATCGATATTCTTGAGAGTGTCCTTAGCTTTAGGGATGTTTTCACTTGTATTCATATAGCTTTTGTAAAATCTACAGCCAGCAAAAGGCAATTTATATAAAACATTTTGCGTGATTTCTTAAAAGTATTAAAATAGTAACGGATCAGAAAGTTAATTTTTCAGTGTCAAAAAAAGAAAAAAGTTTACCTTACAATGTTTCACCTTTTTAGGTGTTATTGTAAATTTTTACTTAAGCATAAGTAGGTTATTATGTCTTTTTTTATAATAAGGAAAAATAAATGCGATTCGTATCTAAGAAGCAAAGAACACTTCTAACTATTCACTTGCGTCGATTGATTTTGCTCGGCTTTTTTCAGTAGAAGGAAAAAATACTATGCTGATTGTTAACTTATTAAAGCAACCTACTATGTTTTAGATATTATCTTTTATTCTTAATTCAAGTAACAGTATTCAAGTTATAAACGACAAAGTGACAAGTATAAAATGATTCTGTACCTGCATATTTCACTTAAAGTGTAAGTTTTAAAGTGTTAAAACAATTTATAGAAAACAAAAAAATCATCTAAACAAAACGGCTGGCTACTTTTTGCCATTGGCTACAGAAATGCAGTTCACATGTGTCCTGGAATGTGCTCTTTTCAGAATACTCGATTTTCGATTAAAAAAGACCATCCGAATATCTTTGGCTGTAATCAATTTTCAAATAATTGTACTGCCTTCGGTGATTAAAGAACATAACGTTAGTAGGTTAATTGGTGTTTGTAAGAAATATAAAGCTTAATTATGTAGTGATATTATGTAGCTATTAACAAAACTATTGAGCATAGTTACAAAGTGTATATAAATATATTCGATTACATACATATTCATTTTATTTTTGTTATTTAGACTGTGACTATATATATGTGACTGTGAATATATATTTTAAATTATACACAAATAAAAACATCTTCTTTTCACAACAATCTTTGTAAAAATATATTGTATTTATTAATGGTAAATATTTTAAAGACAAAAGTATTATACTAAGTACCTACTTGATTAGATAGAATAGATAGATTTTTACAAAGTATTGGTTAGTAAAGTTATTGGTTCTAAGCCAAAAAAAATATTTTTTATATAATGTCAGTTATTTTAATTACTATTTAAGACATTGTTTAGTTTTGTTGTGACTGTTGCATATAGAAAATGGTTGGACGTTTTATTTTATTTTTTTAATAAACATAGTGAATTTTTTAGCAATATTGCACTAGATAAATCTAGTGAGATAAATAGTAAGTCACATTACTAGATCGTGCTCGTACCATGATTATTTTCTTAGTAAGATAGTTACGAAACGATTTCATATAACTGTATTACGGTATGTAGTTATGTCTCTAGATATATTATTAACTAGCGGCCGCCCGCGACTTCGTCCGCGTGGAATATTGCAACATTATTTTTCTAAAATAAAAGTAGCCTAAGTTACTCCTTATTACATCAGCTACCTGCCAATAAAAGTCCCATCAAAATCGGTCCAGCCGTTTCAGAGATTAGCCGGAACAAACAGACAAACAGACAGACAAAAATTGAAAAAAAAATGTTATTTTGGTGTATGTACCGTATATATATTCATATGCATGTAGTAAAAAACGGGTATTTCAATATTAAAAACAGACACTCCAATTTTATTTATATGTATAGATGTATAGATGAAATTATGACATATAATTATATCACAGATTCAACCATCTCACTGCAACACACCGTTATTCCTGTTTAAGAATATAAGAAATGCAGCAAGCAAGTTTGTAATACAGTTTCTTTATTTCTGTTTCTAGAATAGGATTTTCGCTACAATATAATTACCAATATTAACACTAGCCAAATAAACTGCGTTATAAAAGCGATCTTTGGAAAATGTTTGTTGTTCGTTTTACAACTTTCTTTATTACTGTTTTCGTGCGAATATTGACAAAATACAATAAATGTGTTAAAATTCATCCAAATGCAGGTACTTAATACTTTTACTAAAATCTTTAAGTAGTCTTAAATAATATTTGATTATATATTCTTAGAAAAAAATTAGGACGAAGGAACGTTTGGTTTGTTTTTTTTTAAATACAGTGTGTTTGGTGTAAGAATGGCAGATTTATACCGTTGATAAACATCTACTTACCATGAAAATAATAAAGTTTCTGGACTATCCGATATTACCTACAAGGACGACAGATTCATCGCAGATGATGGTGGTGGATGATAAGATGGTGATTGATATTGAAACACGAACGGCTAAACAGGGACTAGGTGTAACATTATTTGAATAAGTTTTGTGAAAATCGATAACTATAACAGTTTTAATACATCAAACAATAGTCGACGTAAATTAATAGTTATTCTAAGTCATAAAATAATCTATAATCTGAGATCACAGCGGTTTGTGTGTTTGTCTGTCCGCTCTTTTTTCCGCTCTTTTTCCATTGTATCAATAATGTTACCATAGCAACGCGTTAACCGCAAGTAGTTCGTCTACCGGTCGCTAGATGGCGCTAACGGAAAAATATTTAATAATAGATAAAATTTAAAGAATTTCGTCCACCCGTGCGAAGCCGGGACGGGCGGATAAATACAAATTTTTAATATGAAATAAAACGACGTTTCTAATTTTAAGTCAACGTCATTCAGAATGTCATTTGGTCAAGTACAATATTCATACACGTTTTTACTCTTATTGTATACGTTTCAGGAATTTTCATAGAAATTTAAAGGGTTTTTTAGAGTGTTGAAATATGAAGTAAATGAATATTTCATAAAATAAATTTTATAACGCAGATTTTGCTGTGTAATAATAACACCAATGTATTAAGTGTGATCACGTGATAATATATAGACACTAGGTATATTTTTTGAAAAGTGATCTTTGTTTATAAGTTATATGTTTTTAATGAAAAATACAATACGTAATATAATATTTTTAGACCAATGTTGTTGTAAAATAAACTATTTTATTAAATAATAATTTAATTTCTCCCTATTAAACTAGGTCTGCAATGCTGCTGCTGTTTGCAAGCACTACCTTACTTAACCTCACCTAAATTTCATCAATGTAGTCTCAGCGGTTTGACTGTGATCAGCTTTTGAATTTTTCTTTCGGTGATTATTCCTCCATGGTAAAGTCTATATTTTTTTACATAGCCTATGTCCGTCAGATTATAGTCATGTATGTTCATGCCAAAATTCGTACTAATTCGTTGTTAAGTAGCAGGAGGGAAACAAGCGAAATTTGTGAGTTGCCTAAAAGAAAGCTTCACTCAATAATATGACAAAAAATATATGAATAATATTGTTCATTGGAACCCATGGATCAGCTTCAATAGCGCAAAGTCTGTTACGCCATAATTTACCGAGTTCTTAACCGATTTTAATATTTTTTGTGTGAAATTGAAGCAACAGGTTTGGGACCAGATGGTCCAGAGTCCGAATTTTGAAATTCGCAAAAATTTTCATCGAAACAAAAAAATAATTTTCTTTTTTTAGGTATTACGCTCCGCTCCAATATATGGTGCTAGCGTAGCTTTATGCTTAGCGACTGCATCGCCTAGTATTTTTACAAAAAAAAGTGAGCTTACATAAATGCAATCCAGTTCTGACTTCATACAGGTTTAAATTGATTTTAGAATGGTCAATGCTGTTAAAGGGCAATTAAATAGTCCAACCCTTATAATATTGGGAGTCAGAATTACGATTAATTGGTATTTAATTTGGATTAACTTATTTTGTCTTGGTATCACCATTTCGGGGTCACTTCAAGTTCAACACACCGTAGTGGTTATTAAGTTCCAACATAGCGGACCCGTTCACATACTCGTATTTCTGCCTTGCAGATGCCGAATCTGCGCGCTTTGTATCTGGGTAATTTGAATCTGGATCCGTTAATATGTTAATAGTGTTTCACAATTAAACGAAATATTACACACCAGATGGTAAAAAGACCATTTCAACTTGGGGCCTAGGGTTGAAGTCACATGGGAGGAACGGAGTTTGTTTTAGAATGAAGCAAAATGTCAAAAGAGAGAAGGCAGGCGCATCATACCTCAAGCATCTGTGGAATATTCTTACGGGTGGCTAGAGACGGCGTGTATCAGTGAGCCAGCTTTTTTATAGCATTCTTACTGAAACTTGTTAAAAGCGCAGCCAGTCCTAACTTATCAGTAACAACAATTTTTTACATGCCAATTATTACAAATAGGAATCTATAGGTAAACATATTTCAACCAGGGATATATTAGGTATTGCTTTGAGATTTGCCTTGTGGCACGCCGACCAGAGCCTCTCATCACTATAATGGCTTGCTATTAAGTCAGACTTGAGGTCCACTTAGGAATTTCGTCACCCTAAACATCAATTACAGTTATAATAGTTACAGAAAATAAATATGTAGTATTTTAGCACTCTTATTTTGCTGCAATGCATAATATTCTCTATATAGTCTCTACGCTTTCGTAAAGTAGCAATTTCATATTTTGCAAACTGAAAAGAGCTTAATTAGGTGTATCAATCATATGTCCGTGAAGCAGCGCCAAACTTGAGTAACACTGTTGAACAGTACTAAAAAGTATTTAGTTGTTTTACTAAGAAGTATTGATAGCAGTGGACATAAAGTTGACTCTAGTCACGTGTTGATGATAAAGTTTTCAATATATGATGTAGTTTTATGATTAGATAGTGGCTAGATTAATATTATCAATGTTATGATCCTGATAGTTTATTCTGAAAATATCTTTTACCACCTATACAAAAATTAGTTCCTAAACTCCATATAAAGACTTAGGTTTATTCTGTGTTGGATGGATAGTCCACTTGTTGAAACGAATGAAGATGTAATTATTTTATTTAAATGATAAAGATTTTTAATATGAAAACATCAAGTTTGAGTTAAGATTTTAAATTCAGGTTTATTTTCTTAGTCTAAAATACAAATTTTAACTCAAATGCGATTGTTAAAACTTACACTTAGGCCTTTGATTGCTTTACGATCAATACGTCTAGGTAGCAAAATGTCCAACTACCCTAAACGTCCAATTAGCAATACGTCTAACTATTAAAACATCTATGTAGCAAAACGTCTAATTATCAAATCGTCTAAAAAAAAAGAATACAGTAGTAAACATGTTTTGTAAGAAAAAAAAAACGCATTATGAAACTATTTTTTATTCAATTTCAATTAAGGATCCTCTTGATATGTCCAACATTTTTCAATAATGCATTGGACTAATTTTAACAAAACGCATTATGTTACTCGTTGTTGTTTCATCACAACTATTTAAATCAATGTGCATCGATAATAATTCGTAAAATGGCTTAGGTACAGCCTTAAAAGTTGCATCAATAAAATATAATCTACTTTTCATTGTACTCATGCATTTTCTACTCACGTGTGTTGAAAATATTAATATTTTATTGTTCTCATACCTCTGTTACTATCTTCACATATCGATAAGGAATTTATAGGCTAAAATTTTTGGAATCACAATTTTGTTCAAGTTTTGGAATACAGTTTTAGGAACATTTAAAAAACTGCGACGTACTCTAAATAAAGTGTCTTTTTTTAACTAAAATGTGGAACGTATAAGATTTTATTCATTTTTACAAATACCTTTTTAAAAAAAAAACTGAACTGGTTTCGCTTTTTCGAACATATTTTTTTTTGCATATATCCAATTTAAATTCAAATTTTATTCCTATCGAAATTAACTTTGCAACTGTTCTTTCAACTAACGAATTACTTTATCTTCATCTTTATCGATTGTGACAGAAGCACTACATTCATGGCGCTTAGCACACCTCCATAGCGTTGACCCGCCTTTATTAGTAGCATTCAAATTGTACCAATAATCGTTCAACAGTAGCACTCGTTTTTTCTTTTGACTTGTAATAAAAACAAACTAGATTCGCATTCATTTCTAGCTAGGTGACTCAAGTTCTTGACTCAGGTAATGAATTATTATTTCCGTATTAAATAAATGTTACATTAATATTATTCCAAAGTCCAGTTTTACTTAAAACATTCTCGTTCGTTCATACATTTTAATTTACTCAAATATTCATCAAATGTGCTTACTGCACGAGTTAATGTGTTTTTAAATATAATTTTTCATTTACAGTTTTCACTATAATTTGCTTTAGAATCATGATTCTGACATTTTATTTGACAATATGTTCACTACCTGAATATTACATGTTATTTGTCAGCACTGCTATATAGTGTGTCAGCTGGTATTTAAGTTGGTGAGGTCTGGAAAATACTGGTTTCCATTATCATTACGCATAATATTATTATCGAAATGAAATACTGAGTGTAAGTTTTGAA
The DNA here is from genome assembly GCA_927399485.1 of Calamotropha paludella. Lineage (NCBI taxonomy): Eukaryota > Metazoa > Arthropoda > Insecta > Lepidoptera > Crambidae > Calamotropha > Calamotropha paludella. The sequence continues at coordinate 14,340,473 of OV656812.1, forward strand.
ATGTGCGAATAATAACACCGTGGCCGTGGTGGATTTTCAAATGTCAAAATCCTTCACGATTATATGAGATATGATACCTCAGGGGAGCAGTATCTCCAGTCTGACTGTATTAACTGTATTAACTTCTTTATCTCTGGCTAAATAACCTGTAATATTGAGAACTACAGAATTAGGCGAAAGATCACACAAGGCTCTATATGGGCCTTGTGTAAATATTATAGTCTCTGTTGCCTGGCTACAATATGGTAACCTCTCAGAGGAAACTGAAGGTTTCATCGGTGCACTTACAGATAAACTTGTTTAAAAGAATTACTACCTGAAGTATATTATAAAAGATGGCACACTTGATATCTACTGAGCCTACCATCAACCTGGAATGATACTCAGGCATGTAATTACCGGTTGTTCTTAACTTGCCAACTACTGGCATACACATAACCAAGTTTTGAAATTTGCAAATGTTAACACCGTGGATATTTTAAATGCCAAAACGCTTTACCAATTTATGAGATATATTACCTCATGGAGTAGTTTCTGCGGTCTGAGCCAGAAATGTATAGATCTGTGGTTTGTAATGATCAAGGAATAAACCTTTTATCTCTGACTAAATAAACTAGCTTAAACCTGTAATATTGAGAACCGCATGAACGAATGGCTGTATGGCAAATCATGGTTTATCTACTAGTTTCTTTGAAATAAAATCTTATGTAATCCGAGGTGAGATTATAGGTTAACCAGTTCTTGAACATAAGTCCATATGTAAGTAAGTCATGTTATACTGAAAGCGGTCAGTTATCACTGACATAAATAAAAACTTGAAATTGTGATAAAAGAAAGATCAGGCGTCATCACCATAGTGATGATTTTTGTTATCACAGTCCTACACTATATTCCCTAGTGACAGCTGAAAAACATAAACAATACATAGAGTTTACTCGTGAAAATTTTAAGATATAGGACGTGGACTCGGCAATCATTGTACCGACTGTTGTCTCAGCCCATGTTGAAAAGCAGTTGGGCTTCTTCTCGACATGAGTAAAGCGTACGATAGAGTTTGTTATGCAACTCTTCTGGATAAACTCTACCAAACAGGAATTAGGGGACTGGCTCATAAATGGTTTAAGTCATACCCAAATAACCACATTCAACTAGAAGAAATAGAGAATATTGATTTCGAAACGGGAAGAATTACTCAAACTAGATCAGAAACAGTTCGTGTGACTGGCTCTATCCCAGAGGGTAGCGTTTTAGGGTGTGTCCTGTTTCTCATTTTTATCAATAGTCTGCCTCAGATGCTGGATGATGTGTGTGCTATTTGCTGATGATATTTCCTTCCTTATCCATTGTTCCACCACCTCAGAACTTGAATCTAAACTAAACACGAATCTTGATAGAATTATAAACTGGCTGATATCACATAATTTGCAACTCAATCTTAAAAAACCAAAATAATTCATTAATTAATAAATCATATCAAACGTCTGCTTTAGAAATATCATACAAATACAATGGCATAGAATTGGCAAAATACAACTCTGCTACTTTATTGGGACCTTGACCCTCATCTAAGTTGGAAACCTTATATACAAAAAATAGTACACAAGTTATCATCTTTCATATATGCTTTCCATCACTTAAAACCTGTAACTGATTTCCGCACCGCCCTAACAGGATACTATGCATATGCATGTTCGATACTCTCATATGGAGTTATTTTCTGGGGAAATTTTTGCGACGTGAGGAAAGTATTTGTATTACAAAAGAAATGCGTGAGAATACTTACAAACATAGATCAAATGGAATACTGCAGATCTTATTTCGTCAAGCATATTATTCTGACCGTTACATCTTGATACATTCTGGAAGCATGCAAGTTTGTTATAAAATATCCAGAATTCTATCATCCCCTTACCAATAACAAGAGAAACAACCGTAACTTAAACTAAAAGTACCTTTTACCACTATGAAACTAGTATCATCTAGTACCCATGCCATGCTAATTAAGATTTTTAATCACATTCCTAATTGTAAAAATGGATACTCCTTGTGTTTTAATTAAATCAAGTTCCTTTTGAATATTTTCTTTACAGCTTTAATATATCGATGTATATAAATGATCGGAGTTGCGACAGAAAAGTATCTCGAAGTGTACCGCAGCGATCAAAACCTAAATGGTCGGTGAGTATCATTATGTTTTACATAAAAATGTCGTAGAGCATACGCACGAACCAGACATGTTACAGTAAGGACTTCTGCAATAAGACAATCAATAATAAAAAAGCAGCTGATGATTTTGTATCTCTAAGACATATTTTTCAAAAAAATTTAAGAAGCGCCTATAATTCCCTGTATATGTTCAAAAAGCTATGCGAATGATAATACACTGCGAAAGAGTAAGAAATGAGCCAGTATTATTCAGTTTATTATATACATTTATGTTCTTTAGCAGTAAATGTAGTTTACATTGAACAATTTTTGATTGGCCATTATCTTGTTACTCTGCGTGCTTTTGAGAGATAGAGGTACCTGCATCTCTACTATGTTCAAGAGGGTACTACAGTTGAACAGCTGCGTAGCCATCTTCACACTATTTGTGGCAACAATGACTGCACAGTGGAAGAACTTATAAGCCTTGGGATCGCTACTCTTTGTTTAAGCTGGGTGTTCCATCCAAGATTGCCGATAGTGTTATGTTACCAAATAATTGGGCTGAAGACATCAGTGTAAAACCGTGAAACAGAACTTACGTGCCAAAGTAATTTTGCTGGATTTTTGGCAACTTAGGAGATAAGATAGGTTTCATTTTTATTTATAATATAAAAAATATTGCAAATTATAATAACTGAGCCACAACAACGCGTAGCCGGGTCAGCTAGATAACTATAAAAAAAGCTTTTTACTTTACTTTCATGACACTTTTCATTCAGCATTGTAAAATACAATATGATAGTGAAATGTCTTTGAATCGTCCTGTATAATAACCTAATACGTGATCATAACACACTGGTAAAAAATAAATAATTTATGTACCGCTTAACGCTCTAGATGAATAAAATCAATGTCAATCTAACCTGAAAGATTAAGAAAAACTGAAAGACGTCAACGCAACTACTTTGACGTTAATGATATAAATTATTATTGTGTAATTGGAATAAACCGTCCTCGTTTATTTGCCATTCATGGTTAGTTTACGCTGGATATTTATATTTATCACTGACTACATTTATGACATTTGGAAAGTAGGATATTTTCTCCCTTATCTCAAAAAAGACTATCGTTAATAATTTTAATAAGTAGCTTTACCAATACCTATGTATTAATGAATCCTTCATTCATCCTTCAGGAACAAATAGATATTTTGTAATTATCTAGAAGGAATTGAAATAAATTTAAGCCGTGTTGTGTCCGGCAGAGTAGTATAGACTAATCCTTCATACTTAGGAAGATTGTGAAAGACGGCTAATGATACTGGAGGTTACCATACACCTCCCGTGGACCACAAAATAGATAACAGCGTTTTCGGAATTATGATCTTTTACTACTTACGGTCTCCAACCCGCCTGCAAAGCAGGAAGATGGCAAATCTCTCATTTTTGAAGAAGTCTTACGTCCACCACTGGACGACTTTCGATAAAGATGTAGAAAAAAAAAATAACCTTAGGGTATAAATAGTAACAATAACAATTTAAATATTTTTATCACCTTGGATATGGCTCACAGTGTAGTCGCATGATTAATTTCATTCTGATTTGCTCGGAAAACTTTGATTGACACAATACTTTAAAAAAAATATTAATATAAAAAAATAATGTCGTGTATTCTCAGTTCATATTGCAAATTACTTTCAGGGAGATGTACCTCAACGACATGTATGGGATAACGAGATTGAATTTCTTATGTCATGTATTGCCACTACAGTTGGTCTGGGCAATGTGTGGAGATTTCCTTTCGTGGCCTACACAAACGGAGGCGGTGCCTTCCTTATACCTTACATTATAGCCCTAGTTTTCGTCGGGAAGCCAATGTATTATATGGAGTGCTATCTAGGGCAGTTCTCTAATAGAAACTCTGTAACGGTTTGGGAAGTATGTCCTGCAATGAGAGGTAAACTAATACTGTTATTTGAATTAATAAAACGTGAAATTAAGTGATGTAAAATATTTAATTCGAGCACTATAATAATCATTACAGGTAACCTGTGGGTACTTCATATATGTTTACTAATACTTATACTTAATTTAATTTACTTTAATATTGAATATGTAAATAATGTGTCTGATCTCTTTCTAATATGGTCTTTTCTGAATCTTCTAACTATAGTGACATAATCATATGATAGTATTTTTTCTTTATTTTCCTTGCTGTGTTGATTTTATATTTGCTGTGTGTTATCTTTGCTGTAAATATGAAGTGCGCAATTTGTAACGTGTTTTTTAACGATGGAGTGCAGTACGGAACTTGTTAAAACATCTAGATTTTAGCTGCGCTAATATATCTGAGGCAGGGTATAGGAAACCGGGGCCTAACCGTAGACCGGCATGGAGATGCCCCCAGTGTAAACTATCTAGATCATCGCCTTGCCCGGGGAGTGATACTGCTTCAATTCAATTCTCAGTGAACTGCGAGATGTGAAGCAACAACTTGCCAGTCTACCCTCCCTCATCGAGGACGTTAAGTGCATCAAGAGAGAGCTGACCAAACTTAAAGCGTCTTGTGATTTTAATAGCGCTAAACTGGAAGAGCAGGCTTTGAGAATTACAAACTTGAAAAGCAGTGTCAGGAATAAATAATTTAAAGTCTTCTCTTAAATCATCTACCAACGAAATTAACGATTTAAAGAGGGAGGTAGCATTGTAGGATCAGTCGATGCGGCTAAATAACATCGAGGTTAAAGGTATTCCTATAAAATTCGATGAAAAGTTATTTGCAGTGAGGGCCTTACCAAAGTGGTTGGCTTCAGATTTTCTAAAACACAGATCAATTTCATTGCCATGGTGCCCGTACATAATAGTCAGGAGAAATGTTTAATTATTAACTACATAAATACATTAGGAGAATTTCGTTGTCGCAGCCCGAGCGAAGAAGCACAGTACTAGTAGTCTAGTAACGTAACACAATGAACTTTGTCTGCCAGGTTGCTGGCCGGAAAAGCGCAAAGTGTAAAAAGTTTACGAAAACCGTAATGAACACAGTTCACAAAACCGACACGTGCAGCAGATCCCACCTTTTCGGAAGACTCGAAGGACCAATGTTCGGGCTGCCCCGATCAATGATAATAATTATATATTGTTTAGAATTCTTGAAATGACTATTAATCTAAATAAATATGAGTGCGCGCGCTTGGTATGGTTGATGAATGGTTGAAAATAGGTTCAACTTATAAATGCAGGGGAATGAAGAAAACACGATGACAGGGGAAAAATGCATTGTACGTAGCTAGCTCGTACAATAATACTTCCAAGTTGAAATTTTATTTAAAAACCCTTGGAGTTGGTAAAATCTTAGCGTATAAATGATTCCAGCAACAAAGTCAAACAAATCAGCTTAATAATCAATTGTGTTCGCCAGTGCCTATAGATGGCATCTATAAAGCTGAAATCTTATCCTTTATTTATCAGGATTCCATCTTAAATTAATCCTTCCTTTCCTAGCAAGTCCTTGAAAAACATGTTAAAGTCGGTCGGAGCATTGCCTGTCTTAATAATACGAACCATCTTAACCGGTTTTTTTTATATCCTGACGTTTTGACTCCTTTATAGGAGCCGTGATCACCCCGTGTGCAGTTGCTGGAACTGCCATCGGGCGCGTCCCCCGGGTGGCGGATTGGGGAATGGCCTCCAGATATGGGGGCTACCGGCTTGTCCGGCGCGGACCAAAACCAGCAGGAAGGGGCTCGACTGGCTGACCCAGGTAGCCTGGGTAACGGCAGCCGAGCAGGGGTATACCGTAACCCTGTACATGGTGCGGGGCCGGGGGCTGCCATCCTTAGGGATGGGGGCCACGAGGAAGAAAACCTCTTTAAAAAATTACGAGAGGGGGGCCTTCGGGCCCAGCTCGCTACGCGAGCAAGTCGGGGGCGTGTTCCGGTCCGAGGACTGGTTCCGGCCCAACCGTAGCCTCGTACGTGGTGTGGGAGCGGGGGCCGCCACTTCGGTGGGGGCCGCGTGGAGAGATACCACTATAAAAAACTCTCAAAGTCCTGACACTGGGACTCATGGTGTCGGGGCGCCTGAAAAGGTGGCTGGGGAGTGCATCAGCCAATTAGTGGTCGCCCTGGGGTACCTCCCGACCCCCCAGGCGTAAGTAGGGTAGCCAGGGTATCGGGATCTCTGCCCTGGCGGTCCGTTGTTTCTCCCATCATCGTGGGAACAAGATGAATAATTTTGACAAAAAAACTTAAACCTCCAAGAAGAATCGTGGTGGAAAGGTGAGCTTCGACGAGCCTTTTGACGGACAGTGCACGGCGTCCAAGGAAAAACTGTGCCAAATAGAAGAGAAAAGGGAGAACCGCCCACCCAGAGCGCGGACTCCGGAAGAGGGACACAACCAGCAGTACCGGTTGACCCAGCGCAAGGCGGATGAGGAAGAGCTCCTGAAGAAGCTAATGCCGAGACACCAGTGGCTAGCAAAGAAGATCGCCCGAATCAGTCCAGAGGACCCGAGGTACCAAGAGTTGACGGAAGAATACACGGAGTCAAGCACCGTGGTCGTCCTCCTAGAGGAGAGCTTAGGGAGAATGAAGACCCCCGTAGAGGCGAAATCGTCAGAAGACGGGGACGAGGTGGTTTCAGACCATGGAGGCAGGGCAAAGCGGGCCAGAAGAGAACCCGTGAAGCTGCAATTCAGGATGACCAGCGACGGCTGGCAACTGAAAACCCGCTCAGTGGCCACCTGGACCGGTCCGGAGGACCTGGCAACAGACTCCAGCAGGGAAGAGATGGAGAAGCTGAGGAGGGAGAACGCACACCTCCGCAGAGAAGTGGAGAATTTGAAGAGGAGCGTGGGTCTCCTGCGTGAAGCCACGCAAAGGAACGAACGCCGAGCGGAGCCGTGGTTAGCCACGGAAGACATGGCGAAATGGAAGAAGGCTCTTCTTCAATCCGTGACGGACATGGTGGAGTCCAAAATGCGGGAGCTGGACACCAACCTAGCTCAAAGCGAAGGTTTGAAACGCTCAGAAGGAAGGAGAGGCCTAGTGAACTCTGCTGGGTCAAACGAAGGAGGGCCAGCAATAGTACTGCATAATTGCACAAGCGAGGAGGGCACCAACACTCCCACCCAGAGCGATGGCTGGACGGAGGCGCTGGGGAGAAAGAAGAGGGCAGCGAGACAAACAGCCGGAAAGAAGACAGCGACATCAGTAGCCACAGAGAATAAAGCGGGGCCGAACAGGAGGGTCAAGCTGACCCCCCCTAAGACTACGGCAGTCAGCGTTACGCTGAAGAAGGAGGCTATAGAGAGCGGAGCGACATATGCCCTCATTTTGAAAAGGGCTAAGACGGCACTCTCCCTTCCTGATCTAGGGCTGGAGGCCGGAGTCAGGGTAAGGGAAACCCAGGCGGGCGCCCGGGTACTCCATGTACCAGAGGCGAGCGGGGCCAAGGCTGATGAGCTGGCGCGGCGGCTAGAAGCAGTCATAGGCGACATGGCGCTAATAAGAAGGCCCGAGAGAACCGCGGACATGCGGATCTCGGGCCTGGACGACTCTGTCGAAGAGGATGAGGTGGCTGAGGCTATCGCGATGAAGACAGGGTGCCCTAGGGCAGCAGTGAAAGTACAGGGCCTAAGAACAGGAAGTGATGGGTTGAGGCACACTTTCGCCAGACTGCCGGTGGCTGCTGCGATGGCAGCGTTAGCGGATGGGGCACAATTACGTGTCGGATGGAGTGTCGCGGAGATCCGGCTGCTCGGCCCCCGCCCCATGCGCTGCTTTAAGTGTATGGGGCTGGGGCATGCGAGCCCTAGGTGTCCAGCGAAGACAGACAGGAGCGGCTTATGTTTCAGGTGCGGAGTGCCTGGTCATAAAGCCGCTTCCTGTAAGCGGGAGCCGGCGTGCTCGGTGTGCGCCGCCTATGGGCGGCCGACCGACCACGTCATGGGCAGTCGCGGGTGCGACCCGCCGGCAATGAAGGGGATGTCCCATGAGCCGGCGGATCGCACCAGCGACTCCGCAGGAGAGGCGCGGGCGGAAGCGCATAAGGCGCGAGACCGGGCGCCAGAGGGGGAGGGGATGTCTGAGTAGTCGGCATCCCCGAAGGTAGGGAGCGTTTCCTCTTCCCTCTCAGCTAAGAGGGAGACGGGATGCGCTTAGGTTCGGAAGTGCGGCTGCGGGAGCCCCCCGGGAACTCTTTTCCTGGAGGACATCCGCAGGCGCAAAGGTCTCATGACGGATGGACGTGGGGGAGGTTTTCCCCCATCTCCACCCTTGGAGGCCAGCGGGTGCCGGGTTTGGGAGACCGGCGCCTGCATTGCACTGGTCTTCAGGCGATGCGGAGCACTCAGGGTGTCACGGGGTGCTCCGCAGCTCCGTCCTCCGCGGAGCAAAGGAGGGTCCGCCTAGGGCGGACGCACACTGGTGGGGATCGTGGAAAGCATCCGAATACGATACCACATGATCCCCACCAAGGTGTTGTGGGACACCGCGGTGGTTTAGTGGGTAGGCCCCTGCGCACCAACCTGACGAGCTTTTATCGTCGGGTAGGTCCGCTGGGGAGAGTCCCACATAACGTCTGCATCGTTCTCCCAAACGGCGGCGTATGCGCAAGGCATTCCCCGCGATAAAAAAAAAAAAAAAAAAAAAAAAAGGAGCCGTGATCACAGGATTACTAAGGTAATGATCGTCATACATATGCTACCTTGCAATATTTTAATCCTTCCAATATTTAGTACTTGCAAGTTGTTGTCTCGCAGTACACGCATGGCATGCTGAAGCTCAACAGTCACGTATTGTTGGTCACAAAAGTCGTGAGCTCTCTGAAGTGAACATTCCCACGATAACCAACTTATTTTAGTAAAGCAGAAGTAAACTAAAGGAAATACAAATTATATTTATTTAGAAATTAAAGGTACCCGATTAAAACAGGAAATAATTACGCCGCCAGTAAAGAAGTCGTTAGGGCAGAATTCAATATAAAAGCTGGAATAATCGCGTTGTTAATCCGGTCAGTAGATTATTGAAATGTGCGATAGGCGCGCATCCTATGCAACTCTTTTCAGTCTGGCTTCTGTAAGGGCCACAGAACATCAACAGTACTGGTAAAATAATTGACGGCGCTGTTTACGTTGCTCGATTTTAGTAATACCTTTAGTTGAGTCGATTTGAGATATTCACCTAGGTGTTCTACTAGTCGTATCATTATTGATATTCGACATTTAGTTTCGACTTTGTAAACAGAGTTACCTTCTGTGAAATTTGATAGCGCTGTAACTCCTTCTTCAAAACAGTCAGAAACCTCGGTGTGGTATTTGATGAGATTGATGAAAGTGTTTTCTGCGTACAGGCCGCTTTAACAACACCAAAGATACACCTGCTCCTTATTCTTTTTATCCTGGACTACTCTGACGTTTGTTATACGAACTTGACGACGAATATGCTTGCCACATTTTATTTTTATTTATTTATAAATATAACTTGCACCCACTACCATCTTTGTCTTTGTCGTTTTTATTGTTCTACCCAGGGTTACCCGGTAGATTGATATTTGCCAATGGTATTACTTATTATGAAATCGAAAATTAATTAATTTATAAAGTACTTTATTATAACTTACAAAAGTGGTATGATTTAGTTAAGCATTCTCTGCCAGTAAACCAGAAAGTAGAAAACAGAAGCTCTAATCAGAAGTCATTTTAATTTAGTTCCTACAGTTTTGCATCCACTGGTTGATTGAAATAATTTTTGCAAATACTACGTTTTTCATATTTTTCTTTGATCCTGATTATTTAGTTTATATAGTTAAGACTTATTTTCAGGGTGTCATTCAGTGGAAAATTCCTGAAATAAAGTCATAACGTCAAAAATAAATAAAAATACGAAAAAAATTGTTTTTTCGTATCTATAAAAAATGTTTCTTTCTATTAATTCAGTAACATCATTATAGTATAAATTATCAATTCTTGATTAAACCCTTTAAAAAAATTCTTGTTCCTAGGCACAGGATACGTTCAAGCGTTGGGCGTCTTATACATTCTATCATATTATGTGGTGATTGTGGCTTTGTGTATGTACTATTTGGTACATAGCTTCATGCCAAATCTGCCATGGGCACAATGTGAGTCTTCTTGGGATAACTGCATACCCTCTGACCCTAAGTTAGCACAAGGTTCCATTAAAGCAAACGCTAGCAGCAGCGCCGAGTTTTATTTCTTGTAAGTGAATGGCACTATTTAATACTTACTAATATTACAATTTTTTAGCAACTCTATTGCACTGTCATGCTCTTTTGTAGTCACATTCGCATATTTCGTTTTATTAGAATAGTGACAACCAAAGTAGTCGTTAATAAGTACGGACTTTTCACTTTATTTATCAACTCTGGGCGAACAGACTAAATTTTTTATATAATCTATGTTATAATTGCTATGGCTAAGGTAAATGACTTCTAATTACTTATTATTTACAGACAGAAAGTTTTACAAATAAGAAATGGTATCGAGGGAGGTCTTGGTAAGTGAGATGAATCTTCTTTATTTAAATATCACTACATTATATTACTGCATTATCTACGGACCCCGAAAATATATAGATTGCGATTAAATAATTTATTTTAAACCGTACTTAATAGAAAAAACAAATAACATAATATATCTTGCACAAACTTAACTTTATGATCTAATCTTAACTATTCAAATGTATATTCACATTCAGGTGCTCCGATTTGGTATTTGGCTGTGAGTCTGCTGATTGCATGGATTTTAGTCTTCTTTGTGATGGTTAGAGGGGTTAAAAGTTCTGGAAAGGCATCTTACTTTCTGGCGTTGTTTCCCTACCTAGTGATGGTTATCCTTTTTATCACGTAAGTATTAAATATGTATTAGTATAAAAAAATATTTGCTGTTATAAGCTAATAAACTCAGTGCCAATGAAACTAACAATAAAATATATGATTTTTTTTATCTCATATAGGCTAGATTGTCTTAGTTTTGAATATGCAAGATTTTTTTTTTTTTGTTAATAGATATTGAATTCTATAATGTCAATCGTGCCGCTCCTTTCTCTTACCGTGAGCATCCTTTCGGCGCCAAACATCTACTTCTAAAATAGACTTCTTAGCTTACTCGACAAATAGCCGATTTCGCTTCCAATTTACATCTCACAGTGACTTCTTCGCATTGTGCCGACTAGTATAATAATAAATAAAATAAAATCATCGTCAAATTTATTTTAAAGCATATTGCAATTTATGAAGTCTTAATAAACAGTGTTGAGTGTAGCTATTTATTAATACGAGATTTTAATTTGCCATATATATCGTGAAATGATGTTGGTCCAATTCATGCTAAAACCGGCTATTCCGAAATACAAGGTGCTGCAATTAAATTAACTGACGATCTAAGTTCTCTTGGTATGTAGCAATATAATACTTGGCTTTCTCAAATATTCCTTTTGATGTCATTAGCTGTTCATCGCCTTTACTAAACCTAGATCACACTCATCCAGCTCAAATAATAAAAGTTTTTGACTTTAATATCACACCTTTAGAGGAATCGTCTACACCCAAACGTTACTTTAAAAAAGGTAACTATGGCTTAATAAATGTAATGTTCGAACAAATTGATTGGACCGCTATTTTTGAATCATGCACGACGGAGGAAATGATCGATTTATTTTATTCATCAATTCACAAGGCAAAAGAACAACATGTACCATATAGAAAAACTAAAGGTAAAAGCATTTATACAAATTGGCTTAGTTCGGCATTTATTAAAATAATTAGAAAAAAATTTAAAGCGCATAAGAGATGGAACACATTCGGCATTTTGTTGGACTATGATGAGTTCGCACTTCTACGTAAACACGTGTACAAAAGAAATGTTATGCTAATTTTACACAGCTCACCGAAAAACTATAGTACGTAAGTCAAAAACAATGCGGACATACGTTAAATCACTTCGTGGTGGATCTGGTTATCCTAAAATACTTTCAATAAAAACAATAAAAAGGTTACAAAAGGTGAAGATATATGCAATGCATTTAACAAGTTTTTCCAAAGTGTGTTCGGTACTCCGTCTACCGATTCAAATAGTACAAAATTTGATTCATAACTGGGGTAGAGGAGCAATGAAAGAACCTGCGTACTATTTATTTTCGTATTATCGTCAAAATGCGATGTAAAGCAAAAATCGTGATTTAATGAGTCGATATCAAGATTACTTATCGATTCATTTAACCGAAATTACTCAAACCCTGTGTCTATTATTGAGGGAGCTATGGAAAAAGTGGCGCTGAGCTTTCCTACACGCTATATTACTGCAATTACAAGTAACAGCAAAATTTTCTCAGTTGGACTTAATGGGTTGTACATTGTACTTGGACTTAGCTATCACTTTTAGACGTCTCTTCTCCAGTGATACTCCATGCTATTGAAAACGTTGTCCGCAAAAAATCTGTTTTTAGGATAGTTCATGGATCTTTGGACAAAATATTTAGTAAATAACAGTCTGGCGAACGTGAGAACAAACTTAACGCCAAATTAGTTGCTCAATCTCTACCAAGCGCAAGTTCGATCGTGTTTGGAGTACTGTTCTCATCTTTGGGACGGTTCCGCCTATTACCAACTCCAGACGCTTCAGTCCATTGAGAGTAGGGCCAAGAAGCTCACCGACAATGACGATCCTACTTTAATAGACTTTAATAGCAAGCTGAAAAGCCTCCAACATAGACAGAAGGTGGCTAGCCTATCCGTGTTTTATAGAATACATTTCGGTGAGTGGCACCAGAATTGAATAGCCTTGTTCCGCCGTCCCCATTTTTTCATCGGACAGCCAGACTTACAAATTGGCGCCTCCGTTATATGATATCCAAAGAGTCGCACTAAGCATTTTGGTTCCAATTTTCTAATACATACCGTCAAAGAGTGGGACTCTTTGCCTAAGTCTGTGTTTCCTGATAAATTCAATTTAGGGGTATTTAAGAAGCGAATGAATATGGCATCTTCTAGGCAAGAGGGCCATATCCTAGATCGCATCATCGCTTACCATCAGGCGAGATAGCGACGAGAAGCGCTTATCTATTTACAATAAAAAAATCGGTTATATAAAGGCGTTTCTTACCATAAGGGGTCCCAGATCGGTCCATTATAAAACACTTCAATCATTGCTAATTGTTAGTCTCGTTGCTTACTATATTGGCTCGAGTTTAAGCAGCCATTAAAATATAGTCATAAAGCAAATAAGACAGAGACGATAATAAACATGCTCAATCGTCAGGTATTAATACCACTCTGCGTCGGATTTGTAATCTTTCGACGACGACTATTATAGCTTTTCCATCCATTTTTCAAACAAACTTAAATTTAATTAATAAACAAAAATAAAACTAAGTAATTGAAATGAAACTTTGAAATAAGTTTGAATAGTATCTAAATGAATAAGTAAGTATTTTAATATTTATTTGGTGTCAGAATTTCTAACAAAAAATCAAATGAATATTTAAATACACAGAAATAAATAATCTTAGTAAGTGAATATCAATCAAGCAACACAAGGCGCAGAAAAATTCATGCATTCAATACGTGCGCCAACGACGACTGACCACACATGGCTCGTTCGGGTAGCCATACCAAAAAGTACAAATCGCGTCATCACAGCTTTATGAAAAATAAAGACTGTTGTAATATTTCTAGACGAAAAGCCCAAAAGACCGTATTCGGAGGTAGGATTGGGAATTACTTACTGGAATATCTTGTCACAACGACTACGCTTAGGTTGCACACGACAGAAAAAAAAATTGCTCCTTAATAAATACTCCTAGCAATTTTAATGTGTTAGCCACTGATTTCAGACATGCCGACTTTTTAAATTTACTTTACCTAATTTTACGAAAATCCTGAGAAACATTTCTTTAGCGCCGGGCCTGGTGTTCGGATGACCACTCTCCTTTGTCATATCATAATTAAGAAGCTGAAGTATCACACATGTCGAAAAATGCACCTATTAAATTAGTTTTGTCTTTTTTTACAGTACATGTATACTACCCGGTGCGGCCAAAGGAATCCTTTTCTTTTTGACTCCACAATGGAAGAAACTTTTGGAACTGAAGGTAAACCCATATTTTATATTTTAACCATTACAATGCTTTGATATACTTGCGGATTGTGATGCAGTTCAAGTGGTGGTTAATTAGAATCACGCTTCACGAGTTATTTACGCACTTTAAGGCAAAGTTCTAAATTTTAATCTTGTCTTTAGGTATGGTACGCAGCTATCACTCAAGTGTTCTTCTCTTTGTCAGTATGCACTGGTGCTATTATTATGTTCTCTTCTTATAACAGCTTCAAGCAAAATTTTTATAGGTAAGTTGAAAACTTTTGACTCTAGTAAATAACTAATATGAAATTGCAGGCTTTATAATGCTGACGTTAGCGGTGTTTTAGCAAAAACTGCAAGTTCTTCTATTTTTTGTATCACACTCATAGCACTATGCAATTATTTATTTGGATTCATAGCTCCCATAGTTATAAATACATGTAAAAAATTGTATCCATACATAATAAAAGCATGACTTTTTTTATGATTTTAACTCTGTTATTTGCTCTCGTTCTGTTCAGTTTCTACTGTTACTAGCTTTAAACTATTGCGAGAAAATTGCCGATTATTATTTTATTTTCTTTACTAGCCGTCACCCGCCCGCCCGCCTTACTGGGCCTAAATTATTGCAAAAAAAAAACCCCTTTCCCCTTTATCTCTCCTTCTTATTAGAGACTGCTTGATTGTGACGACTCTGGATACATTTACCAGTCTATTGTCTGGTCTGACCATCTTTGGGATCCTGGGAAATCTTGCCGTAGAACTTAATAAGGAAGTTAACGAAGTGATTGGTTCTGGAGGAGCCAGTCTAGCCTTCATTTCTTACCCTGATGCCATTTCTAAGACTTTCCAGCCGCAGGTACCTAAAATATTTGTTACTATTATTTTATGGGTATTTCAGTGTTGAAGATTTTTTTAATTGTTTCTTTTAATTGTGACAATCTTATTCATTACGACACCTATGTCGTGCCTATATAAGATTAATAAATTGAAGAGCTCGAGGGCGCAGCTGAACTTTCGCAAGAGCAGGTTATTTATTGGACAAGCGACCAAAAATGTAATATCTCAAGCTCCTATGCCGTGATCATAAATATTGTTACAGAATGTTACAGTCTTCTTTTAACAATTTACTTTATATTTTTATGTTATATATGCTCTTGTATATAATAATGTATCAATCAGTTGTAGAGAATTACATATGTCTCTGTTCAATTTAACCTCTCTTCTTGTTTATAAGGAACTGGAACCGTTCCGAAGATGTTGCTCTTAATTGTATGCACATAAGATGCGCATAAGATTAACAGCGAATTTTACTTTCTGGATAATTTCTAAACAGAGAGTAACCGCAGTAACCACCCGAAACAGTCCTGTTTCTCCTGTGACAAGATGGCTAGTTACGAATAAATTATTATTACTACTATTACTACATCAATCGAATAATTTCATGTGTCTGTTTCAGTTATTCTCTGTGTTGTTCTTTTTAATGATGACGGTATTGGGTGTGGGTTCGGCAGTAGCCCTAATGTCCAGTATCAACGCTGTAATATTAGACGCGTTTCCGCATGTCCGCACCGCCATCATATCCGCGATTTGCTGCTCTGCTGGATTCGCTCTTGGTCTCGTTTATGTGACACCAGTAAGATCTCGTTTATATATTTATTAATTTATATATATATCCATGTAAAGTCTCGTACTTCTTACTTGTTCTACCCTCTTATATGGAATCTGCTACATCCTTCACCGTTTCAATATTTAGTATCTTATTACAAGTCTTTGAAATTAAGTTTTATTATCATTAAAATATGACCCTTCTTTATTTTTGTGATTGACAGGGTGGACAGTATATATTGGAGCTGGTCGACCATTACGGAGGGACATTTGTGGCACTCATAGGTGCCATTGCGGAAATAATTGGTATAATGTGGATATATGGTTAGCAAATACAATACATATTTTGCCGTTTTAAACAATTTCTACCTTTGTTCTTACCAGTCAATATTCATATAATATGCCTGATTTTTACATTTCCACATCCACTTAATAAAATGATACACTTTACGAATACTGACAATGTGTTTATTTAAATTATTAATTTAATTCTGACACTTCGATTCCTTCTCAGGAGTGGTGTTCAAAGGATGATTAAACTGAATAAGTTTATGAAAATAACCCATTTTCGGTATTCTTAACAGAGTTACTTACACAATCTTCAATAGTTTTTTAGTTTGTTAACAATGTTTCATTTTGATACATACTATGCAAAATTAATTAATAATTAGATATCTTTTTATTTTTGAACAACCGTAAAGTAATTGATGCCCTGTGGTGTCAGGCAGAGTAGAAAAACACCAACCATTTACACTTTAAGAGTGTCGTAAAGGTGACTCATGATACTGGATGTAATCTCCATACACAAAGTGGTAAGCAGCGTTTTCCGAATTACAGTCTTTTACTGCGATCTCCAACCCGCCCGCCAACTGTGGGGATTTTGGCAAAATTCTCCCATTATTTATGGAGACTTTCGTCCAGTAGTGGACGTATTGGATCAATGCAATAAAAAGTTAACCGATAAGGTTTCACTCTCTCTTTTTTTATTTGCCCACTTTTAATTTTTGTTGACGAGTAACAGCACATCAACCTACCACAAAGTGTGAAACTTTCTAAATTAATCGCTATAGATTATATTAAGATAATATATGTATTACATTTATTTCTTACCAAAAACCAAAATACATTAGGAACAGGGGTGTGAGCGCAAATTAGACAGGTACAAGAAGCAAACAGTAAAAAAGAGCATGACGCTGTCTTTTCAAGTAAACCTGCGTAACCTACATAAATTGCGATAATAGTCTGATTTATTAAAAAAACTGAAAACGTTAGAGAATACGTCACATAATGAATCATTTCATATTCTACCCTGTGCATATAGTTATGGTCCATAATAAATAACCGCTTACTTCTTTGTTCTAGTACCGCTTTTGTGTACAAGACAGTGTTATAGTTATGCTATTAGCAGCACTGCTTCAACCAATTATTAGTTTTAAAGAAAATAACGTAGGCAAAAAGATATTTTTTACGCATTTACAGTGCGTGTATTAAACGTCTAAACTACGCCATAGCTCCGTTAGTCGTCGGGAGACCTTGTCCCGGGACAAAGTGAATAAATCCTTTTAATATTTAGAAAAGCTGTAATAAATACAATATTTTGCTATGCTTATATCATTGTTCGAAACCTATCTTCTTACACATCTGATTTTAAAGTCATATTGAAAAAAGCACTAAAACGCTCCTTCTTAACCTTTACTGTATTTACCGTTTTCATTACAATTTTAGTAGGGTCAATATAGTTTTGCTTTCCAGAATAGTTTTCAAAGTCATATCCATTAAATCACCTTTTTTTTAATTAACAATCTTATTCGTGTTCAAAAATGAATAACGTTTACAAAATCAAGCAATATTTTTTTTTTAAATAAAATGACAATTCCATGAAATTAGTTTCAACCAATATCCATCACTTAAATATACTACTTATCGATATATATTATTTACACGTAATCAAGTGCATTACTTATTGAGTAGCGGGATAATAATGATTATGACGAAAAGCATGCTATTATTCATTTGTAGGCGTAGAAAAACAAAACTGCACATTGAAATCTACACTTTATTATCACAAAAATAAGGTTAATTTAAAGTTTTTTATTTCAAAGATCTCTATATAATCTGTTTACAATTTTAATGAAAATAATAAAAATATGAATTACTAATGGTACGTTATTCCTCCTTTGGATAAATTCTTCGGCTTCGGCTAATCCTTCGGCTATCATTTTAACACCCCAAAACTGCACAATATTGTATTTTTCTTATGTTAAGAAAAACTCTCGAAAGGAAAAAACGGAACCCTTAAAGAATCACTTGGTTGTCCGTCCGTCCGTCTGTCTGTCTGTCAAGACCCTTTTTCTCAGGAAATCGTGGAGGTATAAAGCTGGAATTTATATCAAATACTCAGGTCTACTGTCCCTTGGAGCTGTGAAAAAATCAAAGTTCTAAGGCAACGCAATCAAAAGATTCAGCCGTTTATGCCGCAAATTTCGACACTCGCAAGGGAATCAAAACGTACAGGGTACTTCCCGGAAACTCAGAATCTTGAAATTTGGTACCAAGTAACGTCTTATAGCACAGATAAATAAAAAAATACGAAAACAATGAATTTATAGTTACATCATATAATAAAAATATTTTTAATAATTTTAAACTTGCTACCCCTTTCCTCATGAACGCATAGAGATATTAAATTGAAATTCAGATCAAATACTCGGGTTCATAATACCTTTAAGCTGTAACAAAATCAAACTTCTATGTCAGCGCAATCAACAGAAACAGCAATTTAAGCTGCATATTTTCAAACTCGCAATGAAAGCTATGACTCGATTGTCGTGATTGGTGAACTTTTACTTATATACCTACAGGTTTGTACGGAACCCTCGGGGCGTGAGTCCAACTCGCACTGGGCCGGTTTTTTGCTATGTTGTTTCGCGTAGAGTTTGCGAACCCGATTGAGTAAGCGAAAGATCTAAGTGCGCGGAATTACGCATATTTCAGGTTACGCAGGTACCGCCCACTTGCAACTTCTACTCTTTTTTACTGTTCTGTGGGTACAAGTTTTTGCTTATGGATCGCTGGTGGTCTGTTTAGTTAATTATAACCTGTAACCGCCTCACACCAGTTCCAGGTCACCAGTTCTCCACCTTAAAATATCGTTGATACATTAAAGAACTCGCATTTACATTTCGGAAGCGC
This sequence comes from Calamotropha paludella, assembly GCA_927399485.1. Classification (NCBI taxonomy): domain Eukaryota; kingdom Metazoa; phylum Arthropoda; class Insecta; order Lepidoptera; family Crambidae; genus Calamotropha; species Calamotropha paludella. The sequence continues at coordinate 14,359,520 of OV656812.1, forward strand.
AAGGAGCAATCGATTAATTTAAAATGCCATCTAGGTTGCGGATATAAAATAAGTTTTCAGAGGTAATTCGCCATAAAAAGAAATTATTATGAGACTCTGATACTGAGCAACTCAAACCGCTAGACAGTAAACGCTGTGAATAAATGGAATTAAAATAGTAATGTAGAAAAAGTATGCCCAATTGCCCATGGGTCATATCCTCCTTGCTTAACCTTGTAGTTAAACCAAATTTATCTCAAAAACTAAGATTTAATTTTTTACTAAACGCTTTGAAATACTTTGCCGTAACTTCGATGGACAATAATCCATATAATAATAATAAGAATTGAATTAACTTCCATGTTGCTGAGTATTTTTATTGACACTCATCTCCTCGGTATTGTCTTTTTCTAACGACCGTATAAATTTGCCAAAATATAATCGATACACTATTTATTTCATCAAAATATCAAAATTGACCAATTTAAATTTAGAAGACTGGCAACAACGGGACAATCGGGCGGGATGACATTGTCAAATTGATATAATTGATTGATTGTGATAAAAAACCTTAATAATCCGGAATATGATTCAAACTAAAGCATTGAAAGACTCGCATCTAGGTCACATCCAACCGTTTCGTAAATAGATAAAACTTCAAATGCAAATAAAAACATATAAATGAAGATGGTGAAAATATTAGTTTTTTACGAAATTTGTTATTTTCCTTCTTTTTAACCGTCGAGCTACAAAAACAGTTCTTAATAATGAAATCTTCACTTTAAAACCTAAAATATGGTAAAAATCATATTGATACAAAATCAATCAAAGCTATACAAAAGACCATTGACGGTTTTGGATAGATAAATGTGTTTACTTACACCGTACACAACAACTGAATTTTACTCTGCTTATATTTGGTCCTGCTTTATTTGTAAATAAAAAGTGAACGAAAGTACTTCAACTTCTACTATGAGCCTACCTATTTAATGTTATACAAATTATTTAACTACATATTTTACACGATTTATAAAGACTATTACAAATAATTTATCGATTTTCTAAATGATTCTGTAACGTAAGTGACCACGCAACTATTTCAACTTTATTACACACTACATAATAATGTAAAAATTTATTGAGCTATACCTAACTAAATATGAATTTACATTGTGAACGAATAATACAACTCAGATTAAACGTTATAGCTTATAATATAACCAACGGATGTTGTCTTATGTGTTAATCACTAAATCATCTCTAATAGTTTACAGCCGTAATAAAATTAATATTAATAGGAATATCTTGATAAATCCCTGCAAATTGGTTGTTTATTAATATTTATCCATTTTAAATCAATATTCCAATATTATGATCCGATGATGCTGTTTCCGTTATGGTGTAGAGGGCTTCCTGTATCAGGTAACCTTAGACAATAATTAAAGTGCTAAAAATATTGTTCTAAGCTAATGTTGTAAGCTGAACAAAACTATATACATATTTGATATAGAAAAGATAGTAGTAGTTTGATTATTAAAATGACACGAGAAAACAATAGTGTTTTTACATAGGTATGGAAAACGTAACCGACGACATAGAATTTATGACAAAAAGGAAGACCAGTGTCTATTGGCGCCTTTGCTGGTTAATTCTCATTCCGGTGATGCTACTCGTCGTCTGTGGCTACTCGTTAGCTTCGTATGAAGCTGTTAAGTACGGCAACTACAACTATCCTCTTCCAGCGCATAGTAAGTATAACTATTAAATAATACCGGATCATAATTTCTGTCGCAAGCGTTGATTACCTTATTTTGAAACACAACAGCACTAGTTTTCCTACCTGTTAACCAGAATCTTTGTATACGCCTGCTCGTGAATTTGCTGTTGTGGGCGTAGATTTCATTCATTCGTTTGAAAATAGAGTTTTGTAGTATTTTAACGCAAACTTCCACTTATTAGGAAAATGCGCTGTTTTTTGCGATAGACTGAGCGTCCTAGGTTATTTCTTATTGCTCCTATTGAAAGGCTCACCTTCTTTTGCTACTTTTTCGTTTGGCTGGGATGGTTGTCAGAACTTGCGTGTTCAGATTGAGCTGGATATGAATTTATTCAACACGTTTTTCAGTAAATATATTTGTGACTAGAGGCCACCCGCGACTTCGTCTGCGTGGAATATTGCAACATTACTATTTTTTCTAAAATAAAAGTAGCCTAAGTTACTCCTTATTACATCAGCTACCTGCCAATAAACGTCCCGTCAAAATGCGTCCAGCGATTTCAGAGATTAGCCGGAACAAACAGACAGACAGACAAAAATTGTAAAAAATGTTATTTTGGTGTATGTACCGTTTACATTTTCATATGCATGTAGTAAAAAACGGTTATTTCAATATTACAAACAGACACTCCAATTTTATTTATATGTATAGATAAAAGTTTTCACACCATAACACATATTATTATAATACATAATTAAAACATCGAGTAAAAATAATTGCAAGGAGTTTTGCGTAATTTAAACCAAATGTTTATAAAAGCAGCAACTTGTGCTCTTCTAGCCAATAAAGTCGGTTACAGTTATTCAAAATATTTTGAGCCTTTTAAATCTCCGTAAAAAACCGCAAACAGCCTAAATTATCCTTTCAGCAGCTTACAAGAGGCCCGATGGATGAAATTTACGAATAGGAACTAGCTTAAAATTAATTTTCGGGATAGCAAAAACCAACGATATCTTTCAACAAGAAGGCAGAAGAGACCAAGTCTACTATGTTTGACTCGGATATCTAGTTGGTGCCCAACCTGGTAATTCCAAAGGTCGTATCTGTTCACTAGTTAAACCTGAAAAGTGAGAAGTACAACCTGAAATATGACGTGCCAATATACTACTGACTGTAATAATAAAAATGCGTTTATTTAAGTAATATTATAACAACATTTGACTGGGTTATTTCCTGTAAGTAATTGTTAGGAATGCCCCGCCACTTTCCCTGTGGAAAACAGTAGATCACAAATATAATCACAATATAATTAAAAACAAAATTTTGAAATTGGATTACATTATAGTAGAATTTAAGTTATGCATGTTTCTTTTCAGAATATAGCGATGAAGTGTTGTTTTTCAGAATATAGAATGATTTGTGTAGGTGAGTAAGCGTGTGTGTGTGTGTTCGTGTGCGTGTGTGTAGTGTTTGTGTAGTTAGACAATTCTAATTAAAAGATTTTCGACTTCATCATAAGTGTGTCCCTAACCATAGCGTTTTTTGCATTTTTGCACATATATAATATAATGCATAGGACATATTTTAAGTATTTTTTTTAGTTTATCTCTAATATATAAAAGAAGGGCTTTGTGGGTTTGTTACCATATATAGTTACCATAAGCCTAAGAATAACAGTTTTTATAATCAATTAACGTTACCATAGCAACGCGAGGCCGGGTTATACCAGCAACGCATGGCCGGGTTTGCTAGTTATATATAAATGTTAATTGGGATGGACATTGTCTTCTAGCAAAGGCAGAACGTATCGAAGGTGGGCGGACAACAATGTCATTTCTTCTTTTTCTTTGAATTGTTTCTTGGAATGGTACCGATTTGTGAAAATTTAGGGTCAAGTTGAGTATATATATACTCGTATACTCAACTTTCGAACTGAAAGAAGTTTGCTGATTTTATACAGGCTGTGTGTAGAAAATCTGTAAGGTTTGAAGTCTGTCTTATTTGCACCACCCCAGATTGGGATACAAAAGGAGATTATTCATTTTATTTAATAGAGAACTAGTCATTACTGACTTAGTAATTTAAATATCCAGTTTAGTTTTCTAATCCGATTTATGACAGATTCCAGCTGTGAGTGCCAATTAATCCTCTGATCAACGATAATACCGACGCATTTCTGTTCACTCACTTTATTTATAACCGGAAATTCACACGGAGTGTTTTCGGGATTTGGCAACTATGGATTTGTATGCGTAAATTATTACTTGGCTGTGATGATTTGTGACTGATGCAAAGCAAATATAGTTTATTTTATGGATATTCAATGTTAAAAGGTTCTCCCTCAGCCAATTCGACACACGCACCTCGCCAAGCGCACCCATCACATAAAGAGAACTCCAAGCCTTGGCACTAAAAATAATAGCAGTGTCGTCCGCATAGGAGAGTATCTTTCCACCGACTTCCCGCAAATTGCATAATTCATTGATTTAGATTAAAAAGATTGTCGGGTCAAGGAAACTCCCATGCGGGACACCATATTTAACTGCTTCTTCGTCACTGATAAATCTGTCTATTTTTACAGCTACAGTTCTATCATTAAGGTAGCTAATATAAAGAGAGAGTAAGTTTTCTCTAATCCCTATTCTCTCTAGTCCATTTACAAGAACCGAGACAGAAACTGTGTCAAAAGCCTCTTTTAAGTCTAAAAATATAGTAAGGCATTTACTTCCTTTGTCAACTTCCACAGCTAAAATAGAGATAAAATCTAAAATTGGATCTTGCGTAGATATTCCTCTGCGAAAGGCATATTGAGATCTAGATAATATATTATAATTATTAAGATTATTGATCAGTCGCTTGCTTATGTCTTTCTCAATTTTTATTGAAATAGTAGTTAAGACAGAGATTGGCCTGTGATTATTGACATCAGATTTGTCTCCATTCTTGTAAACAGGTAACTGTAGACACAACACTTGTAACTATAGACCGTTTAAGAGCATTTGGAAAGACTCCAGTACTGAAACAAAGATTAGTTGACTTACAAATATGAGGAATTACAAAATCGCTAGCACGCTTTACGAATGTGGTACTAATCACGTCCCAGCCAAGTGCACTTCCAGAGTCCAGACTCATGAGTGTACTATTAACTTCTTCAGGATCTGTCTCCAGCAGGACAAACAAAGTGGGATGAAAACAGGCATGCTATGAGACGTTTAAGGTAGGCGCATTAAGTACAGACTGTTTTGTTATGAGGTTTGCTAAGTTAGCTCCTATTTAAACAAAGTAGTTGTTTACATGACTGACTGAGTCTTGTGGTTGCAATTTTAAGTTAAGCAAGTCAACATGTTAAGTTTTAAGAGGTTTATATTGTGCAATCTCATTTATCGTGGACCATAGTTGTTTAGGTTGATTTACTGATTTTTTGATATTATAACTGTTATATTTACGCTTAAGTTTAGTCATAAGATTAGAACAAAAATTGTGGTAACGTTTATAAGTTATTTTTAAAATTATGGTATAGGGATCTTTGTTTAATTTTATTTGCATGTTATTTCAAGTTTAATACACTTAAGGGCTCCAATGGTAGTCCAAGGCATCAGAATCCTTTTAGTACTTGGCACAGTTATCGTCTTAGAATTTTCTTGGATAGCTGCCCTGATAATTTCTATATACGCGTTTTAATAATTTGTTACAGTTTTGTACTTAGAATGTCCTTTTTAAATGCGTTAGAAAATTTGACCAAAACAAGATAATGATCCGTAACTGTGGTATTTGAAACAGCAACAGAAGCGCGGCTAGAATTAGTGTTAAATTTTAATATAATAGGAGTCACCTCTAGTAGAGAAGGTGTGGTCAAACAAGAGACTGTAGATAACTAAGCCGATTGCTGTGTTCGTATGACTTTTCTTGTTCTGAAATTAAGTCTTTATTATTGTCATTGTTGTTTTTAAACTGAGCGTGTTTCGAGATGTGCATTAAGAGAATTGATAAAACTACCAACATGCAGGTAGGAAGGGGAACGATAAATTGCAAGAAATACGTAATTGGCAATCACAATCTGGAGTCCTTGCTTTGTTGGTGGTTGCATTGGTAAGACTGAGTTCTGTAATTTTAGCTCGAAGATGATCTTTTGTATATACTAACTACGACACCATCATTTTGATTTAAAACATTAGCTGACTGATACGAGGTGTAATTATTTATTACTGGCAATTGTTTACTTGAGACTAGTCTACATTCAGTTAACATCAAAATGTCAACTTCAAAGTGTAATACTAATAGTGTCACCTGCAAATCATCAAAACTCTCATATATGCTTCTCATTTTTTGGGTGATAACTATTAAACGATAAAGTTTGGAGATATTATTCGATAGTTTAGAATTTGTGATTGATTTGAGGCCACATAAAGGCATGAAGTATGTGTGTGTGTATGTTTGTATTTAATGTAATGGATGAGTAATAGTAAATTTGTATAACAATGTGTTGTAAAAGTGTACATAGATTGTTGAAGTTTTTTAACATGCATTATAATTATAAAAATAATGAAATTATTCTCACATCTTATAATAACACAGTAATAGGAAGCAAATGTCAGAGTTATACCTGAGATCAGGTTGATGTCACGATTATTGTATAAGAAGGCGTACTTGAGCCTCATTTTGTATACATATAATCTTGGAGGCATCATCTCTCCGTACAAATACTTTCCTAGAAGCAGTCCAACAGTATTTGTATTGCTTGGACTTGACGATGTCCCGGAATTAACACAGACGAGCTCCTTTTGTGGTTAGTTGCTCCGATATATAGATTGGAATGTCTTCGCTAAAAGAGAAGCCTAGGTGTTTTGCCTGAAATTTGCTTTTGTTTTTAAGGTTAGTCCTTGCTCTTTTTGAGTAGACCTGTTCTTAGAATAGTGGACCCAAGTTCTTCTATAATTGGAGGGCTTTTTTTCTTTTTCGTTTCTCCCCTTGAGTCTGAAAATGTTTTTAATGTCGCGTGGGCAGATATCGAGATTCACAGTTTTGGATAAACTCAAAAATAAGTTGATTAAGTCGTCTCTGTTCTCAGAATTTTTACGTGGGACAGTTTTTAATTCAAGAGAAGTTTTGCGGGCAGCTCTCTGAAGATCTTCTACATTCTCCTCGAGAATCTAGATATATTCCCCATCCTTTTTAGAAATTAAAGAGAAACGTCCCAGATTACTCAGAAAGAAAGTATTTTTTCGTCACGGTTAAATCCTAAGTTGAGATTCGTGATTATAGTTTCGAATTATTGTCAGTCATTTATCACCTACGGACTTCACCTATTTGCAAACTTAAAAACCACCATAGCGGTAAAAAAAATCGCATGAAGAAGTCAAAATTACTTGAAGAATCATTTTTAAGACCAGCATAAACGCTGTGGGATGCAGGTTGGAATGGGATAGTTATCTCCGGGATGTTTTTGAGAAAAGCGGTAATATCTTCACTTGGACCGACACTGTGTTTTAATATGTCTAAACTTACAGCAGTTGTGGCATTGAGTAATTGGTAATTAAAAGGTTTCCCCTGGTAGTTAAATTATATAAGAGTAAATTCTCTTAAAGAGAAACTGACCTTAATAGTGAGTACGGTAAAATATATATATATATATATATATATATATATATATATATTAGAGATGTACCGATTATGACTTTGGCCGACTAGCCGACTAGCCGACTACACGATTAGTCGGTTGTAAAGGGGCCGAATAATCGGCCGACTAGTCGGTCAAGTCGGTCCGATAACGGTTTCGGGGATTTCCGTGACGCGTCATTTACAGTAGATTCATGAGCAAGTGAAAACCTGTTTAGTTAGCAGTAGCAGTTTAGCTAGTGATGTGCCAACTCGGAAAAAACAAAACTCGATTTACCCCGAGTTAAAATTCACGTAACTCGGGTTGAACTCGAGTTACGTAACTCGAGTTAACTAGTTGGAAGAGTTGTTTTTTTTTTACCAATTTATTCCCTGACCTTCGCATTAATTGTAAAAAAAATTTGAACAGACAAATTATATTTTTATTTCTTCGACGGTAACATTTGGATGCTTATTTTTAATGTGGTTTAATTATGTGGTCGTATTTCCATTATATTTGAAAGAATCTTTAATACATTTAATACATCCCAAACCAAAGATTTTCTTTTAGGACCCGGCATTTTTCAAAAACAGAACTTGTTTTTTTTTTTTTTTTTTTTCGCTCTTTATTTATTTAGGAGCTTTTGTCTCTGACATGCCAGCTCCATCGAACTATAATTAAATTATTGCATATCTTATAAATCTACCAATAAATTACATAAACCTAGTGCTGCCGCAGATTGGGGGTTACTCAGAATACTCTGAACAATCCCCACATCCATCCTATTAATTCTAAATGTACTTTTAAATAGTTTTCTTTGAGCTTGGTTCCGCTCACATTCCATCAAAAGATGATGCACATCCTCAATTTTTCCACATCTTTCACAATTAGGTGAATTTATTTTTTTCATCATGTATGCAAACTTCCTTGATGGAACATGACCGGACCTAACTCTTAATATAAAAACAGAACTTGTTTGTTATGAATGAATATAGTCTCAAACGATAGCAAACTTCGCTTCATGTCGGTTTCCTTCAGTTTTTAAACTCGAGTCAGAGAGAATTCAACTCGACTTAGTTCGAGTTAAGTCCAACTCGAGTTTACTCGAGTTAGTTACTCGAGTTGACCATCACTAAGTTTAGCATTGTTTCTTGATTTTTTATTTTGTACAGGTTAGAGCGGCGTTTTTGTGTAAAAAAAAATATTTTAGAATGAAAGTGTCTTGTGGTGGGCAGGGAAAAACCATAAATACTACAAGAGTAAACGACCATAATAAATAACAACCTCCATCCCTCATACCTCAGTTAGGTTCTGCCATAAAATTTTCGACCACAGAAGATTCCTCTCAATCGCAAATCCAAGCAGAAAGACTACCTATAACAGCGCCTACTCCGTTAGCTTCTATGGTATTTTCGACCATCTCCCTCGTGCTCTCTGCAGTCTCCGTCTGACGTCGAAGACCACGCAGGACACTCCCTAAGGGTGTGCTGAACGGTGTCCTCCGCAGCGCCGCACTCATGGCACGACGGGGTCGGCTCCCTATTAATCCGGTGCAGGTACTTACCGAAGCAACCATGCCCGGTAAGCACCTGCGTCAGCCTATAAGTCACTGCCCCAAACTTCCTAGCGCACCATTCTCTCAGAATGGGGCGCACTGCCTCAAGGGTACTGACCCCTGCTGTTGGGTTTTGAAGGACCTCGCCCCATCTCCCTAACTGCTCCACTTCCGCATGTTGCATGTGGTTCTCGCTAACTCCTGAGGGGCAGGCCTTTCCCCCCTTGCATAGGTGCCCTAAACGGTCATCGATCAACTGCCGAACATGCTATAACATTAATATAATTTATTTTTATTTTTGCTTGTTAGTCTAATCTCGATATTTGTCGATTACAGTTGCTGGTTATTGCATGCTATTTGCGGGAGTTCTGTGCGTGCCTATAACTATGATAGTAGTAATAGTAAAGAGCAGAGGAGGCGGATTCCGTGCAGTGAGTTTAACAACAAAATTTATGCGTTTTCAGACTTTTAGGGCACCATAGTACAATATATCGTAGTGACTGAGTTTAGTTGCGGATAAAGGGGACGGTTGCCGCCTCTCGATTACAGTTGTTCTACTGGACACTGTTAATAATATAAGTTGTTTTTATTTAATATTGTTGGATAACCTAGCAGCAGCGTTTACCCAATTATGGTATTTTAATGCGATTTCTAATGTGGAGATTATGGCAAATCCGCCTATATTTAGGAGAGGCTTCCGTCCAGCAGTGTACGTCTAACGGCTCAGGTGATGACTTCGCATAGAAAATTTTGAGGTCCCCTATGTCAAAATAGACGCAAATAAATTAACCTAACTATAATTTTCACTGGGAATATATATTAATATGTATATTAATGGGTACATTAATATGTCTCTTTGTTCACAGACAATAAAGAGATCTTTCACACCACTAGACACTTGGGGCCCTAAAGATGCTACTGTGAAATCAGAGTGGCTTCACTTCAAAAAGGCGGCACAAGCGAATCGGCAACGAATACGAAAATCAGCTATGGGTCATTTTTGTAATATCTTATGTGGAAGGTACAGAAAGAAGCTGTAAATCGTAGAACAACCGAATTATATAGTATGTCAAATACTTTACAACTTGCCGAGTGTATTAAAGGAAAATAAAGTGAAGTAATAAAGTCATAAATTGCTAGTCTTACATCATTTAACGCTTAGAATCAAATTAACCAATCAGGGCTAACAGTTAATTGACACATTTGAGTGATTTTAAGAATCGTTTAGGATATTGAATTCGTTTTTTGAATATGTTTGACTATCTTATTTATCTTCTTAATATTAATGAAAAATGTCTCGAGTACTTTTAGTAGTTTAATAATTTAGTAGTCGGAAATTGCTCGATATATTTTTCGTTATATATTTATTATTCGAAATGCTTATATGTACATTTTATAAAATACACATTTATATGGAGTAATTATTGATGTTTATTTTCCGTCCCGTTATTTCAATCAGGGCAATTGAACAGACCAACTAGGAACTAAAGTAGTAACGCACTAAAGAAGTAAACTACTAACAAACTACTTCACAATGGCTCAGCTTGTATTGTTTGTATAATTGGTTAGGATAAACGAATCAACTATTTTTACTAGATGAACAACCATAGTTGGTCCGTTAGTAATTTCAATTTATAGAGTTATTTTCACGGTAAGTCACTAATTAAGATTTATTTATTTATTACACAAAAACTTCATTGCATTTCCGTCAATTAATTTAAGTTGAAAGGCACAAAACAATATTTTTATTGTCCTTAAAAGTTATAGTATTAGTGTCCAGTAGTGAAAAATGACGTTAAATTTTCCTTTGAGAAACAACTATTATTGTACATTCTGAATCTTATATCGGTCACACATAGTTTTATAAGTATTTATACTGTAATTTTGTTTTTTATTAAATATATAAAGATAATTTAGTTTCTTTTTTCGATCCCCCGGTTGGGACCTTTGTAATTGGCGCATCGGTAGGATACTCGAGGCGTCTCGAAGTAGTTTGGATAGGGATCGGGCAGGGTAATCGTTTGCCGTAGAAAATTTATGATCGTTGTGTAAAACTGTTCAGCACTACCATGAAATATGTTAGACTCCACAAAAATATTCCGACTACTATCGAAGCGAATCGTATTTTTTACAAAAAAATACGACGCAGGCATTTGTTTGCGGTTTAAAGAAATCATTAGGCCAGGCGCGCACTACGAGTTTTTCGCCGCGCGGCAGAAAAATCTGCGACATTGTACCGTGCGGCAAAACAAATAAAAATCTGTAAACGCGCGCACTACGGTATACTGCCGCGTCAAAATTATTAGTTTTAAAATGGATTTAGAGAAACAACTTGTATTTGCGCTCTGATATAATTAGAGCTCGAAAAAAGAAAAAACGATTTTGGATTCATCCTCTTATTCTAATCGTTCAAGCAACGGACAGTTTTCTAAAATATTTGCCGGATTTAATGATTACCCCGACAAGTTCTTCAAATATTATAGAATGCATAAAGAGAGTTATTACGAACTTTTTAGTTGGACCTTCTATTTCATATGAAAATACTCGATTCAGAGATGCAATATCACCGGAGGAGAGACTTAAAGTAACTTTAAGGGAAGTATATATTAAATTTAAATGGTTTCTTTCATAAACGATTCCTCATGCCTGCATTGAAAAAAAAAAGTTGGATTTACTATTTTTTAGATATCAAAAAGGACTCAAATCTGAAAAATAGTCAATTTAATAGTTTACTGAACTACGTAAACTATTAAATAGGTTAGACCTTATTTTCGAAAAAAATTGACCATCTGTACTTTAAGAATTTTTATGTTTTTATTACAATGAAACTTCACCATAAAATAATTATGTATATATACATAGCATATATGCTAACATATAATTAGTACATAGTATGTACAATATTAATTTATACATATATAGCATTATACAGTAATAGAAAAGTAGCAATCGTTACTATTATATTTTTGTTAAATAAACTCTAAAAAATATTTGTTAGTTTTACTAATGATTCAAGAGTTCTGTCAACTAAATTCAAATATTTGAAGATCTAACAGAAAATATTAGTAAAGAATACAATTTTTTATTTTACTAATTTCCATAGTAAATTGAACTACTTTAGAGTATTTAATCCAACTATCCTTTTTTTTCTTCATAGTAAATTTTACTAAAATAATAACTGTTGCAACTATTTCAGTTTTTACTAATGAAAATAGCTGCATTTACTCTTCACTTTTTTCTCAGTGTCTATTGGCTGAACAACTAGGGCAATATAAAGGGGAATCATAATATTAGGGGTTAAAGTATGAAATTGCCGATTTGTACTGAAAATCTATATTGTTTATTTTTTAAATTTTTAACAAATTTATTTAATCAAAATAGTTGCCATTATTATCTATACATTGCTGCCATCTAATGGGAAGGTCATTAATGCCTTTGCGATAGAATTCCGACGATCTAGACTGCACAAACTGTGTGAAAGCATTTTGTACTGCCTCCTGGGAAGAAAACTTCTTGTCACGTAGATAATTGTCCAAATCACGAAAAAAATGGTAGTCCGTTGGAGCAAGGTCTGGTGAATACGGAGGATGACGAATGGTTTCTAACTGCAGTTCCTGAAGGGTCAAAATGGTTTCTCGTGCTGTGTGAGGTCTCGCGTTGTCGTGGAGCAATAATGGTGAAGATCGATTCATGAGTCGGGGCTGTTTTACTGCTAGTTTTGTCAACATGGTTCGGAGTTCGGCACAATAGACATCTGCCGTTATTGCTTGACCAGATCGGAGAAAACTATAGTGAATAACACCATGCTGAGACCACCAAACAGTTACCATTACCTTTTTATTGGTAAGTTTTGCTTTAGGACACTGTTGTGGCATTTGACCTGGGGTCAGCCATTGCATTTTTCTTTTCCGGTTATCATAAAGAATCCACTTTTCATCACATGTTACAATTCGATCCAATATTCCTTCATTTCTGTACCGGTTCAACAAGGCAACACAAGTTTCAACACGCGTTTCTTTCTGCAGATCAGTCAAATCATGAGGCACCCATTTTTCGTATTTTTTTATTTTATTGATTTGACGCAAGTGAGTCAATATTGTGGGTAAGGTAACGTTAAACCATGCCGCTAATTCCTGGGTACTTTGACTAGGATCGGCTTCCACTATCTCTCTTAATTCATCGTTATTTACCTGTGTGGGCGGTCTTCCTCGTGGCTCGTTCTTTAAGTCGAAATTTCCATCACGAAAGCGTTTAAACCAAAATCGCACGGTGCGTTCATTAGTAGACCCCTCTCCAAACGCAGCATTGATATTGCGGGCTGTTTCTGCCGCGTTAGTTCCGCGTCGGAACTCGTATTCAAAAATAACTCGAATTTTCGCAGTATCCATCTTTCTTGTCTAAATTGAATAACAAAAACAATTGAAAGTCGATATTCAAATGTTTTACATTTTTTAAAAAAAGAACATCATAGAAACCATTTAAAAAAAGTTTCATTCGAAAACCTCAAACCATGAAGATTCTATGTCAATTCAAAGAACCTATTGCAATAAAACGGCAATTTCATACTTTAACCCCTATTAAAATAGATTAATACGTATTAGTTTGAGTAATATTTATTAAATAATATTTAAATAATAAAAGTAATTACATATTAGTGACGTCAAATTGTTCATAATAAATATGAGCATAATTTCTCTCTGTTGAGATTGTACATCTTGTGGCATTGGCGTTGGTGGTGCTAGCGGTGGAGTTGAAGTTGTACTAGGCAATGACTGTACTGTAGATGATGACAATATTGGTGATGGTGATGGGGTCATTGTTGACATATAATATGTACTAGTTCCTCGATTTGTATTTTGTGCATGTAGGTACAAACAGGCAAAGGTGGCACGTACTCTAAATTTCTTGCTTGTCTCATTACTCGCAAAATTTCAGTCTTTGCAAAAAATGTTTGTTCCTCATTTAATTTTTTCATCATTGGTATTAACATATGTGCAAAGCTTTTATCTTCATCCATATCTTCTTGAGATATAGATTTGTGTTTTGAAATGTCAATCAACTGCTCCTCAAAAGTTCGTAAAACTTTTTTTTGTTAATAACTGGATGATGTTCTATTGAATTTGGTGATGGAGCAGAACTGCTTGTCCGTGAAGCTGCTGGTTCTGAAGAAGCAGGCAATCTATTTACAATGTTCTCACTAGACTCAGAGATTGGTTGAGCATTTTGTGATTCAATATTGCTAATTGTTTGTCGTTGACCCATGGAAGGCAATAAAAAGAGTAAATTGTCGAAATAATAATATTTCCTCTTCTTTTAAGCTGCTTGGCCTGATTGTACATTTCTCTGCAATGCCAACTCTTTTCTTAATCGATCCTTTAAATTCCTACACTTATTCTGCACTTCCTTACCTACAACAAATAATATTACAATATTTCTCTATAAATTAACATTTGATTTTTACAGGTATCTTGCTACTGGAAATAGTTTCTACTCTCTACATTTGGAATATTTATTGGGTCATACGACAATCAGAGAAATAGTCGCAGATACCTGCAAGAAGTTATTTCATTGTTTACAACCAATTTATATGCCCGCTGATATAAATGAAGAAAAATGTAGAGAGAATTCTGAAAATTTTGTTACTTAAAAAATAATAAAATGATCAACCATTAATTCCTGAAACTGCGTGTCTTAGAATTTTTTATTTAATAGGCCAGGAAAAAAAGATATTAAGCTTCGAAGTTTTTAAGATTAAGTTACGGTAGTGTTGTCACAAAATCGATTATATCAATCGATAACAAATAGATATTATCAAGACCAACGTGTTTGAAAATGTATTTATTATAATCTGTTATATATGTAGGTAATTAGGTATGCAATGTTGTTGAAATTAATAGGTACCTATCGTTTAAGTCGCTGCTGAAGTGTTACCTACTAACGATTAAATTCGATTTTATCGCCGTAATCGATATAGCCAGAATTTAAAAGAAAAAGGTTACCACTTTTTCTTTTAAATTCAATCAACGTCTGTTAGAATATTAACATATTTAACCACATTATTAGCAATGCTATCGTTACTAATAGGTCGCTTAAAATCGAGTGCATGCCATCTTATTTCTGCCTGTTGGTAGCTACTTATAATGAGTAGAATTATAATATACTCATAAAGTAGGTGAGTATGTTGCACCTGTTTCACGGGAGAAAAAAAATAGCAGTGTTGCTATAACAATGTTGCAATAAAAGAAGAAAACACTACATATTTCTTAATAGCAGTACTTGATTTATTTTTAAATAACACAAAGTATAGTATGGATATAGATTATATTAGCAAATAATTAATAAACTTATCAGGATATCATGAAACCGATTTTTACATAACTCGAACAATTATAATAAAATGGCAACACGAAAGAAAATGGTACCTAGCGGAATTTCGATGTTTCATTTAACAATCAATGATATGTCCCAAAAAGCAGTGTTTTTTATTCTGGCTCTTACTAGTTATAAGCTTTTGATGTAAAAATATAGAAAATTATTTCATTTCGTTCTGTAGAAAGAATATTTTTAGACGCTCAAAAATATCTCAATAGTTATTTATTATACAAGAGTGGAAAGTTCCTTTTTAACCGCGTGCTCGATTTGGATGACCGAGCAAGCGAAGGATTCTAAAGTTGAATCACGAGCGCAGCGAGTGATTCTAAATTAGAATCCTGAGCGTCAGCGAGGGAAACAAACGAGCACAAGGTGAAAAATCTTTCCACTCGAGTGCAATACGTAACTTTTCATCCCACCTCAGCGAGGAAATGACAAAATGAAAAAGAAAACAATTTATAATGACAAAATATTTTTATTTCAATTAAAACACATTAAGATAATCTATAAATTGAAGAAAATAATAAGAAGTAGAAAATAATGAGGAAATATTAAATGTAACGTTGCTACAGTTACTTATGTTAAGTTTAATATTTTTGTTAGGTAATGTTATGTTGGTGTTTGTGAATTGTGCGCTGTTTTGTGGTAAACTATCAGTAATTTTAAATAGTTGTGCCGATTCATTGGATTCTATTGGCGTAAATGTTGGCGAGAGAGGGCTATTGTTTCCAATCTTATGGGGGCTCATTTTAGATGTAGAAGGGCGAGACCAAGAATCTGACAGAGGTTCTTTCAGCGTTATGGCCTCCACGATACTATTACAAATTTTTGATTTACTTTGGATTGAATCCTCTATGTATCCCTCTACAACCGAATTAGACTTCCAGCCTCCATGGCGCTTAAGCGATAGAAGATCAGCCCCTGATTCGGCCAAAAGTGTGGCTGAGGTTCTTCTAAAACAGTGACCGGTGTATAACGGGGGTTCTAAAAGTCCGAGAAAAGTTGCTATTTCTCGTGGAATACTGCCAATTTTATTCTGACCCATAGGTTGTCGGATACACTTTCCGTTGCGATATTGTAGAAAAAATCGTTCAATTGGGGTGTTAGAAGGACGTAAAGCTTGATATTTCTGAACAATGTTTACATATTCCTTGCGAATAACGAAGTTGCGGTCTTTTTTTGTCTTGGTATTTAGTACATTAATTAATAGCAATTCATCAGAATTATGAGAATATTTTGATACGTTATTGACATTAAGTAGTGTAAGTTCATTTGTTCGACATGCTCCGGTTATACCAATAATAAGAACAACCTGTAACAAAAGAAGTATTTATAATCGTAAATAAATTAATCAAATTAAAAATATTGTAAGTACTATGTACAATTTTATCAACAACAAAAAATTACACGTATTGACTTACTTTTGCCGCTAAATATACGGAATCAGGTGCTTTATTAATAAACTTTGCAATTTCAGATGCTGTGAAAACCTTCGATTTTTTTGGCTTATAACCAGATGAGGCTCTTTTTAAAAATGCCACTAATTTATGATAGGTGTCGATATGAACGTCTTTCTTCATCTTAATTGTTAATTTTAGCATTGAATACGTACTCCATAGCGTGCTTGCTTTCTTGGTCTCAGATAATTCTATAAAATATGCCAGCAAAACGTTTTCGGAGAAAGTTTTTGCTCCTTTAGCTAGTCGCCACATGTTAAATATATCGTACTGTTTCAAATACTTCTCTCGTGATTGCTGAGGGAGAAGGCTCATTTGCGCATTATTAACTGTTTCAGTTAACTCAGTTGGCGTTAGATAAACTTCATCGTCGCTAATGTCACTCATTTTAGTTGATTTTTTTGTACAGTTTTTAGGTTATGTTAATTATATTAAGCAATAAAACGTGAAAAACTAGAATGGCGCGAAGCACGCAAATAAAACAAAGAAACCAAGAAGGTTCCAAATTTAAATTTTTTCACAATTTAAAAAGTTCTTATCATAAATTTGGCACCATAGAGGTTACATTAAATAGGTTTAATGACGTTTTGAATTTACAATTATATTGAGTACTCATTATATGTGATGTTCTAAATTCAAATCTACTTTGCCGCTCAAGCGAATAAAATAGAATTTTCCAGCCAGATTTCGAAGCGCAAAATTACACTTTCCGAGGTGGTGGGATGAAAAGAATATTTCGCCATTGTTCTTTCCAAATTGTGTTGGGGCTATTGATGGCAAATTGGTGAGAATTAAAAATCCCGATGGCGCTGGCTCAGAATTTTACGGCTATAAAAACTTCTACGCAAAGATTTTGCTAGCAGTGTGTGATGCTGACTACAAGTTTATTGATTAGATTTCGGAGCTTATAGTGCTATTAGTGACTCCGGTGTTTCGAGAAATTCAAGATTTGTCCAGAAATCAATAAACAATCAATTAAATATCCCTGGGCCAGATAAATTGCGCATGATGAAAATGGCCAAAGTATGCCGTTTGTCTTTGTTGGAGATGAATCATTTGCTCTCTCAACGCACATTCTCAGACCATATCCACGGAGAACTTTGAATATAAAAAAAAATACAATTACAGGTTAACTCGCGCACGTCGATTAATAGAATGTACATTTGGCGTTTTATGCAATAAATGGCGAATATTACACCGTGCAATTGATATCAACTCCACATTTTGTGACGATGTAATAATGGCTTATATAATTTAATTTTCTTAATTAATTTAGAATAGAATAGAATAGAATAGAAATAGAATTTGCTTAATTGTCTGTTGCATAATTTTGACAGAAAAAATAATGCGAATAATAATTATGAAAGTGAAGAATATGACTGTTCTTTACAAAGTTGCAGTTCAACCAGAGTACGATGCAATACTAATGGTTTAAACACAAGAGACTACTTCGCAAGCTACTTCACATCTCCATTAGGCTCTGTTCCGTGGCAGTGTGATCGTATATAATATAATTCAATAGAATATTCATCATATTATCTATGTTATTTTGAAATTATAAGTTATTAAATGTTAGAGGATAAATAATTATGCTAAATAATACGTGTTAGAATGTATTTTTGGTCATTGAAACAAATAAATATTGCTAATCGGCTTTTGAAGCTAACTAGAATAACTACCACTGCAGACAATTATTCATATAATATATTTAACAATTATTCATATAATATATTAAACAATTATTTATATAATATATTTAATAAATGTTATACACGTCGTGAATAATATATATGATATAATTTTTTTTAAAGCGTTTTCCCTACACCCTATAAACTAAGATGAAAAAAATTTATTACTGTTCTCCTAATTTTTATTGAGCGAAGCTCTCTTTTAGGCAACTCACAAATTTCGCTTGTCTCCCTCCTACTACTTAACGGTCCAACCGATTCGAACGAATTTTGGCATGAACATATGTGCATGATCATAACCTGACGGACATGGGCTATGTAAAAAAAATATAGACTTTACCATGGAGGAATAATCACCGAAAGAAAAATTCAAAAGCTGATTACAGCCAAACCTACATTACTACATTGATGAAATTTGGCGCCAAAATTCACATCGTGGTCGTGACTAATGTGCAAAAAAAAGGTTTGAAATCGGACATACCATGGTGAATAATCACCAAAAGAAAAATTCAAAAGCTATTCACAGCCAAACCGCTGAGACTACATTGATGAAATTTGGCGCCAAAACTCACATCGTGGTCGTGACTAATGTGCAAAAAAAAGCTTTGAAATCGAACAATCGAACAATTGCTTCACTCAGTATTTGCAAACAGCAGCAAGTATTGCAGACCTAGTTGATAATTATTATTTCCCATTAATAACACTGATTAAAGTGATTTTTACAAAATAATAATAACTCATAGTGAATATTTATCCATTTAAAAAAAGTAAAAATAATTAAAAGTAGTAAATAAAAAGTTCTTACCTTTTTCTCGTTGTTGGATTTCATTAAATTCAATCGATCTTATAAACAAATTCTGACATACTTCTCCCCATAATCGCTGTTTAATACTTCTATCACTGTATTCTTTTGAAGTTATGTCATACAACGGTGGTCTTTTCTCAACTTCACTAATAAGCATTTCAATATTGAAATCTTCATCAAGATCATTAGAATTAATTGACGTAGCCATCGTTGCTTTCGAAATGCAATACAAAATTCACAAAACAGCGGCGAAACGTCGTGTAGTGCGTGCATTCAAAGCTTTTCAAATATGTTACAAAAAGATGATGAACCACCGCGCCGCAAACAAGTTGTAACTTGTCACAGACCTTTCGCCGCTGCGGTGGCTCTGTCGTCAAGTGCGCGCAATACAATTTAAAACTGCTTGGTACAGTATTACAGTGCGACATTATACCGTTGCTCTTTTCTGCCGCGCGGCGAAAAACTCGTAGTGCGCGCCTGCGCTTAAGATCGCATATACGATGCATGCGTCTTGATAGTATTAAAAAAACGTTGGAATTTGTGTAAAAAGAACTGAATGTCATGTAACTTCATAACCGCGTTGAACCAGCAGCTTTCAAGCTTGAAACTTGAAACTTGAAACCTTTCAATTTTCCTGCACAACCACCACCCAGAACGTACTGGCAGCCACGCCAACCTATATTCAACCAACTCATTATAGACACCCCGGGATGTCCACACGTACTGTTATACCCTTCCTCTGCATGGAGGAGAGCTGACGACCAGAAACTGCAGCATCAGCAGTCTCCAATGTTTCCGAGCTCGCATCGCCGCGAGCTCAGTCTGTTCTTAACTTCAATCGAGCGCGGTTGCCTTCGGGTCTCAAATTCAGTATAAGTTTTCCTTTGTTTTCCGCAGATAAATAAATCAAAGTTTTTTTTAAAACGCTTTTGTATTGAGACCCCATAACATTTGGTGGCAGCGGTGGGATTCGGAAATCCCCAGTGCATATAGAACTTACGTAAACTCAGACTCCGTTAGTGTCGTGCTCCAAAATTGTGAAAATATAAGTTATCATCATCATCGCTCTCCGTATCCTGAGCATCGAAAAGTGATTTTAAGTGAAAAGTGAATGCCCTAAATCGCGGTACATTGTCCGCTCTATATCGTCGTCGTCTCGTTCTTGTGCTATTTCCTCGAGTGCTGAAAGTGAAAATATAAAGAACTTAATTATAAAACTACATTTTCCTAATTTAGTGTAAAAAAAAATATATATATAAAAGTGTATGTCCAAAATCGCGGTGCCCTGCCCGCTCTATATCGTCGTCGTCTCATCCTTGTGCTATTTCTTCAAGTGCTGAAAGTGAAAATATAAAAAGCCTGAACAATCTATAATTTCATAATTTCCGTATCGTGAGAAATATTTCCACGAGTTTAAGAAGTGAATTTAAATAATATAAACTGAGCGTCACGCAGTGCAGTCGATTCGCCGAAACGTCGCCGTCGCCGTGTCTTATCGCTCCGGAATGCTGACAGTGTGTCTGGTCGCCGTGTTCCAACTCGCAGTCTTATCTAAGTGAGTCTTTGGTCACTGTTTTACCTGTGAAACTAGTAGCGTATATTATCTTAATTGTTATTTGTATAATTTTATTCTGTTACTGCCGTTTTGCTTAATTATTATTTTTCCGGTTCATAATCGTCTGGTATGCCAAAGGTTCAAAATATAGACGATCTGCTGAAAGTAGAAACAGACTTCCAAGAACCTTCTAAATCGCCTATTAGCTCACCAATACCCCCTTCGAGAATCAACACTAGATCACGAGTAATGTCTAGTGAAATGGACCTAAATATTTTATTGAAATTCATTAAACCATACAATGGCGATCGCGAAACGTTAAATTCCTTCATATTGAATTGTAATAATGCTTTCGATTTAGCATCAGAATCCCAAAAAGGAATATTGTTCAAATATATACTCTGTCAACTACAAGGCAGAGCAGAAACTGCCTGCTCCATTAAAGAATTTAACAGCTGGGACCAACTAAAGGATTTTTTGAAAACGCAGTTTAGTGAACGTAAGCATTATGCCCACTTATTAATGGACCTCCAAGAAAGTAGACAAGGATCTACTGAAAACGTTACTCAGTACGCCCTTAGAATAGAAACCTGTTTGTCTCAGCTTCTAACAGAAATTTCTTTGTCAAATACAAAACAGAAAGAGCTACCAGGCCGAACGGCTGCTATGGAGGATTTAGCCCTCCATCATTTTCTTATGGGGCTTCACCCCCGATTATCAAACATCATAAGATGTCGCGCGCCAAAATCCCTTAACGAGGCTATTAACTTAGCCGTATCGGAAGAAAGGATCCAGCTGTCCCTTTATAAGAGGACAGCACAAGTAGATTCAAAACAAATCGTCAATCAGAATCCTAACAGGCGGTTCATGCCTACAAAACCTAGATCATACTTTCAGACTCAACCATCATCTAGCACACAATCACAGGGCCCTACTTCTTTGTTCTGCCGTTATTGCAGAACTCCTGGACACGACATTAAAGAATGTAAAAAGAGGGAATATTACAACAATAGGAACCGTGACCAACAGGCGCCACAAAGGCAGCCAACAACATTTTCCTTTAACTCACCTCCTAAAAGAATCCATCATGTCCAGGAGGTCCAGGACATCCAAGAAGAAGAAGGAGAACCTGGTTATGACACAGTAGATAATTTAAACGAATAATGGGCTCGCGTCGGTGTCTCGTGAGACCCAAAACACTACCGAATTCCGAATCTATACCAAACAAAAACGACACCATTTCCAAAATTTCATCCAGGGACCACACGGGTAACCAGCCCCAAATAAGTGCCCATTCTCACAAAATCAGGGACCACACGGGTAACCAGCCCCAAATAAGTGCCCATTCTCACAAAATCAGGGACCACACGGGTAACCAGCCCCAAATAAGTGCCCATTCTCACAAAGTCAGGGACCACACGGGTAACCAGCCCCAAACAAGCGCCCATATTTCCAAACCTAACAACCAAAATAACCTTGAAATTTATGAAATCGATATAGATACCTCAAAAAGGTTGCTACCCCATATAGTCGTCGAAACACAAATATCAGACATACCTATGACATTGCTCGTAGATTCGGGGTCTGCCATATCTTTAGTAAAAGAATCAACTCTTCATGAGCGTCCTGTTCTGGCAAAAGAAATAATTAACCTCAAGGGTATCGATCCAGGAGATGAAACCACTCCAACGTTAGGTCATTTCCAATTGAAATTGAACCTTTCCCCAAGTAAAAGCATTCGTCATAAATTTCACGTGATTAAAGATATCAACCTTCCTTATGACGGCATCATAGGAACTGATTTTTTCACGTCCTTCGGGTGTAGTATTGATTATACGAAAGATGTCCTCATAATAAAAAATAACAGTATTAAACTCCACTTCTATAATCCCAGTTACATAATTCCACCCCGTTCCGAAACGGTTATTGAATGTACAGTTCAGAATCCGAAATCGCTGAACGAGGGAATGATTCTTGATCAACATTTATCTAATTCTCTTTTGGTTGCAAATTGCATTGTCAAAGTCAAAGAAAATAAACGAATAAATATTACAGTTGCAAACATCTCTGAAACACCAATAAAATTAGATGCGAATCAAAATTTCAAGTTATTACCTCTAATTTCTTTTGGCATCCAAGTTCCCAAGAATCCAGAAAACGCTTCCGATCGAGCTAAACAAGTTATAGAGTCACTAAGACTCACTCATTTAAATCCGGAAGAATCATCAGCCCTTACTGATTTATGTTCTCGATTTTCCGACGTTTTTCATCTTCCAAACGACCAACTTACCTTCACTAAAGCTTTAGACCATCAAATCAGAACACACACTGATGTCCCTATACACACCAAGTCCTATCGTTTCCCGGAATGCCACAAAAAGGAAGTGGAAACTCAAATCAGCAAAATGCTCGATCAGAATGTCATTGAACCTTCATCGTCTCCTTGGTCATCTCCCATATGGGTAGTCCCAAAAAAACTGGATTCACAAGGCCAGAGAAAATGGAGAATCGTCATCGACTACCGAAAGCTCAATAACATAACCATCGGGGAGACTTATCCAATCCCTCAAATTTCCGAAATCCTTGATCAATTGGGGAAAAGCAAGTACTTCAGTACCCTTGATCTCACTTCCGGTTTTCACCAGGTTTTAATGAATCCGCAAGACGCACCTAAAACAGCGTTTTCCGTGCCGCAGGGACACTTTCAATTTAACCGAATGCCTTTTGGGCTCAAAAATGCCCCTTCTACATTCCAAAAACTAATGAATACCTGCTTATCCGGCCTTCAAGGCAATAGATGTTACGTATATTTAGATGACGTAGTCATTTATTCTTTTGATCTAAAATCCCATATGGAAAACCTTCAAAAAGTCTTTGAACGACTCAGAAATTTTAACCTTAAATTGCAGCCCGACAAGTGCGAGTTTCTGCGCAAGGAAGTAGCCTATTTAGGCCATATCATCAACGAAAACGGTGTGCAACCTAATCCTGATAAAATTAAAGCGGTCGCCGAGTATCCAATTCCTCAATCTCCAAAAGATATCAAATCCTTCTTAGGCCTCGTCTCTTATTATAGACGGTTTATAGAAAACTTCTCAAAACTCGCTAAACCTTTAACGTCCCTCTTGAAAAAGGACGTTCCATATAAATGGACAAATGAACAACAACTTGCATTCGAAACCCTGAAAGAAAAGTTAATTACTGCTCCAGTCCTTGCATATCCCGATTTTACTCAATCTTTCCTTTTAACATGTGATGCGTCAAATCATGCTATTTCAGCCATCTTATCTCAGGGCACTGTCGGCCAAGATCGTCCAATAGCCTTCGCATCTCGCACCCTGAATAAAGCAGAGTGTAATTATAGCGTCACCGAGAAAGAATGCTTGGCCGTAGTATTTGGTACACATACTTTTCGCCCGTACCTCTACGGTAATAAGTTTAAAATATTGTCCGATCACAAACCACTGCAATGGCTTTTCAATGCCAAAGATCCAGGTTCGAGACTGGTTCGCTGGCGTCTTAAACTAGAGGAATTTGACTATGAAATTCATTATAAAAAGGGTAAAACTAACACAAATGCCGACGCTCTTTCTCGCTTCCCGGTTAATCCCATCCAAGACTCTACACAAAATATAATCCAAGGTCCGTCAACGACACAAGATGTCTCTCTTCCTGAACCTCCTAATCCAAATCCAGTCGACGAAGAATCGTCTCCACCGTTCAGTCCTATAACATTAGGAGATCTCGATGTCAGTCTCCCATTCAGTCCACTTAACATTGATAGCAATGACTTACCCTCTGTCGGCCTCCTCGAAAATAATAACTTACCTTCAATCTCGTACAGTCCAGCTACAAATGATCCGCCAGAATCCAGGTCACCCGTAGAAGGACCAATTGACCTACCTGAGAGTGAATGTCTACCTGCTTCTCCCACTTCCGGTGCCCCTTTGTTCACAGCAGACTATTCTATGTTGCTGAAGACCTTATCTGATAAAAGTAAAATCCTCAACACACAAATTGTCGAATACAATGAAGACATTTCCAAAAGCAAATCCAAAATAATCCTAGTACCTACATCAATTGATCTCGATGAATCTAATCCACACCTTCAAGAAATCCTAGGTAATCTGGAAAATCCTAACGAAGTTCTCGATGCTGAAAGGGAACTTTACTCTCATTATAAAATCGAACTCAGTAATAAAACCTATTATTTGTTGTTTACAAGAGTAAATCACTTCGATGTAGCATCATATCCAGAGATATTTGATACCATTAAACGTGTCCGCGATGTAATTGTCACCATTAAGAATGTGACTGACGTGAGCATCCCAGATTTCAGAAACTCATTTGAAGTACATTCCTTCGTTAAAATATATAATATCCTTCTATATCTATTCCATAATACGAATATCACGATTAACATTTTCCACAACAATATTACATATCCCACACCTACTGAAATAAAGAAAATATTATACGAGAACCATGATATCCCTATAGCAGGTCATTTAGGTTCTACTCGTATGTATAACAGAGTTAAGGAACAATACTATTGGAAAGGTATGCGTACAGATATTGAAAATTATGTCAAACAATGTAAGCAATGTCAAGAAAATAAGGCATTGAGGAAAATTAATCGCGCTCCGATGCAAATAACATCCACTTCTACGTCCCCATGCCAACGTATATCACTAGATATTGTTGGTCCACTCCCAGAATCGGGACCTGCTAAATTACGATTTATACTTACCATTCAAGACGATCTTACTAAATTTTCATCCGCTTATCCTATTCGAAGTACAACAGCAGAAGAAACAAGCGAGTGCCTAATCCATTATATTTCTATTTTCGGAATTCCTAAAATGATCCTCACCGATCAAGGGACCAATTTTACGTCGGATCTTTTCAAACGAACATGTGATTTCCTCAAGATCAAACAGCTTTGGTCTTCTCCTTACCATCCCCAAACTCAAGGCGCTATAGAGAGGAGCCATTCCACCTTGAAGGAATACCTCAAATCCTACGTCAACGAGGGACAGGATAATTGGCCTCGTTACATATACACCGCTATGCTCGCTTATAATACAGCCGTCCATTCTACGACAAACTACACTCCTTATGAGTTAATGTTTGGTAACAAACCCGTAATCCCGAATTCTATCTTCGAAGAAACTCCTGGAGCATCCTATCCAGAATACGTAAGAATGTTACAAAATCGTCTGAAACATTCGCGCGAGAAGGCTATAGAACACATAAAACGATCTAAAGGTATATCGAAAACATATTACGACTCCCATACACGATCTGCCCAGTATAAGGTGGGTGACTATGTTTATTTAAAAAATCATCTTCGACTAAGGAAAGCCCTTTCACCCATTTGGAAAGGGCCATATAAGGTTGTGAAGATACATGGTAATAATACCTTATCTTTGCTGATAAATCGCCGTCACGTCAAGCACCATTATGACCAGGTCAAACCCGCAGATGTCCGAGGGAACCTGTAAAATATATAAACTAACACTAAAACACGTTTAGGATAGGTTGTTAAAGAATATACATTCCTTATTGGTATATAAGATATAGAATAAATACATTCGTTATTTACGAGAAGTATTAGTTATAACAATAAACTTGTATAAGATAAGTAAATAAGATCAAGAGTTAGTATAGGTATACAGTATAATACATATACATACAATGGCCTAGATATAAATAAAATAAGTTAGGCAAGTATCGCAATAAACTAATTTACTTACCGTGATTCATTTCAGCACCTGGCCGGAAGTTCAAGGCCAACGGGATTACATACAACAAATCGAATCAAGCCCAGGAATCTTCTTTGATTACCTAGGCAAACTCAAAATTAAAAATGGCCAACTCGATATTTTAGTACCATTAGATATATCAAATATAAGAACTCACCTGATAAATATAGATTCTGTCCTAAATACCGTGGAAACCTGGTGTAAGCAAACTGGAACACCAGATACCTCCGAATGCTTTAATGTACTGGAGCCTCTTACTGTTTTGTATCATGATATGAATAAAAATTTTATGTCCATTTCCCATTTGCTCAGTGACAGAAGTAAGCGTAGCGCTTGGATAGGCGGAATAGGAACGGCCTTTAAACAAATCTTTGGCTCACTGGACGAGGATGATGGAATTAGATATAACAATGCTATACAGGACGTCCAAGACGACCAAAAGAAATTAGCTACTCTGATGAAAGAAAATATTTTAGTAACAACATCGGCAATTTCCTTTTATAATAAAACACTAGATAAGATTAGAATTAATGAAATTAGACTAAGCAATACTGTTGAAAATTTGTCAAATGAATTTAAAAACATATCCATAAAAACAGATGTACTATTATTAAAATTGTATGAAACAGGTTTACTGAATAAATTAGAAACAGCCATACTGGTGTTATCCTTCCAGTTAGAAGACATTGTAAATGCCATGCTGTTTAGTAGCAAAAATATTTTGCACCCGGCAATCCTAAGCCCACGACAATTGTACAAAGAATTATCTGATACTTACATACATTTACCAGACAATGTGAAATTACCTGTTGACTTAGATTTAAGTTCTATGCATTTTATTCTGAATGTGTCTAGGCTAGTTTGCTACTTTGTAAGTAATAGGATAATATTTGTTTTACAAATCCCTTTAGTTTCTGTCATGGATTTTGTGTTATTCCATAATATTGCTTTACCAACCCCACACAATGTAAGTAATCCAAATTCTTTTAGTTTAATTTTACCAGACTCAAGATATTTAGCATTAACCAAAGACAAACTTCATTATTGTAATTTGGATAGCATCGAAAATTGTAATGTTATAGAAAACAGTTTTGTGTGTGACGTCACTAACATCTACGCTACAGACGCCAAACCCAGTTGTGCTAGTGAACTTATGTCTAAGGTTATAACAGTTATCCCAGTGCAGTGTAAAACTAATTTCATTTACGGAAAGGTGGACATTTGGAAACCAATTAATAATAATAAATGGATTTTTGTGCAAACGGAACCCAATAAAATTTCAATAGATTGTTTAAATTCCAAATTATATGAAAATAACATACGTGGACTTGGTATAATTACCATACCTAGCGGCTGTATCGGTTTTTGCAAAAGTACTATGTTACTACCAAAGAACAACATTGTAAATTTAACATCGCCTATAAAAGAACCCGATTTCAACCTAATAAACGATACTTGCTGTAACTTAGTTAAGTTCAATACAATTAGTAAAAATGTGCCGCACACTGAATTGCTGAACATAGATTTAGATGAATTAAAATCGGAAGAAACGATTTTGAATATTAACAAAGAATTAGACAAAATCATAGAGAAACCGCATATAATTCAGTATGGGACACATTACTCTATTTTGATAATTTTAGTTGCTGTAGTTTTATTTTCTCTTATTATCTTTAAAATTATAATACACAGACCTTTTGGCAACTTTCGCAAATTTCGTAGAACCGCGGAAAATGTTCCAAATTTAGAAAATCCGGTAGACGAGACAAACCCTACAGTTCAGGACATTCCTCTACCTGTCCTTAGATCTAGAATATAGGTAGAAGAAACTTCCTCTCTTCTGGAAGTTTCTTTCTTTATGGGGGGAGGTGTTATACCCTTCCTCTGCATGGAGGAGAGCTGACGACCAGAAACTGCAGCATCAGCAGTCTGCAATGTTTCCGAGCTCGCATCGCCGCGAGCTCAGTCTGTTCTTAACTTCAATCGAGCGCGGTTGCCTTCGGGTCTCAAATTCAGTATAAGTTTTCCTTTGTTTTCCGCAGATAAATAAATCAAAGTTTTTTTTAAAACGCTTTTGTATTGAGACCCCATAACAGTACGCAACAAATGTTAAGGGCACCCCCAACGAGATAGATTTCAGATGCCACCCAGGAACGAGTACCAAAATCAAGGCCTATGAGTGGTGTTAGCCACTATTTAGTTAAAGAAAGACCTTTATTCGGTCAGCTCTTTGTTCATGATTGGTGGAGGCATGGCAAACCTCCACCGACTTATTACTTTAAAACCAGAAAAATGAATATAAACGAGATCGCACCGTATAATTTTTACCACCCCGAATATTATTTATAATAAGCCGGATAAATATAATAGTACATATTATGATTTTTATAATGTCTAACCTTGCTGTGTTGTTAACGGCGATTCTGAATATGATGGATGTAGCGACGTTCAAGTGAATAATTTAGATGAACCTGAACTAGTACCGTTTCTGATCCGGTCAGAAATCAGACAATTCAAAATAGAAGTGAACTTATAGTGTCAAAGAAAGCTTCCCTATATACAGATGTCTCTACCGCCTTTGATTTTTTTTTATTTGAAACAGGCACAAGCCAGTCCTTTTTGAGCCCTGATGCTGTGGAAAAGTTTTATAGAGATGTACCCTTGAATTTTGATCCGTTTGAAGTCAATATCCACGCTACGAGTCGAGATAATTATTCTACAACTATTCCGTGTTTTTAGGAGTTCCAAGAATCAGAACCAACTATATTATTCTTTTATAAATTTATAAATTCCAAAAGCTTTTTGATGAGTAAATTGGGTTAGATTTATTAGAGAAATGAGAAACTAGAAATGTTCTTAAAGATAAGTTATTAATTACACGCAACTCTTCTTATCTAATTTATATATAATTCTTGTAACGCTTGGACGAATGAACCATTAGAAGCGTAACGAGGGCCGTGTTCGCCTTTACCCCTCTAGCCAATTACTGAGCTGTTTGTTTTGTAAAAATAATATTCATAAAGTTATATTCATAAAATAAATGAAAATTGGTATGTAAGCCAAGTATAATACGTCTAAAATTTTTTTTATAATAAATATAAATAATTACTTTCACGGCTTTAATACGTCCCTATAATTTATATCTTTAAATTATTAATCAGAATCTGTAATTTCTGTCCCCTGGGTAAGTGGCGAATTTTCTAAAGCTAAATAGCTTTTGTCTGTATAGTTTGTGGTGTGGCCCGAGAATAGCACCACCCCAGCAGCATCTTACCGCGTATCATGACATCACACTGCGATCGCAAACCCATCTGCCAAGCGTGGTAGTTATGACAGAAAACCCCCCATGATGAATAAACCCATAACACGGTCCCACTATCCCAGACTGTGGTCAATCACGTTAACGGTGGAGCAGGGGGTAAGTTGTGTCGCATAATGGACGAAATTTTTACGGAAGATGCAGATGCTACATTCTTCATGAGTGATGAAGCACATTTTCATCTAGACGGTTACGTCAGTGTTCAAAATTGTCGGTCTTTTGAACGACAGATTTGGACAATTTGTCATTGTAGTTGTCCATATTTTCGCATTCTTCCAGGCTTTCGAAACGATTTTGTAGTTCGATTAAAAACTTTCGGGGTTTTGGATGGGTGCTGGCTGGAGGGTAGACTTCATCAGTCGATATCAGTAGCTTTATGCTGATATTCAAGGTGCCTCTTACCATTCGGTGATCGCTTCTTGTTTTCACTGAGTTGATCACAGGGACATCATTGAATATGTGCTTCTTCGTCGCCAAGATAAAGTAGATCTCATTTTTTAAAACACCGTTGAAATGCAGCCACTTTCGCTGTTTTGACTTCGTGTAAAAGGAGCCAGCTTATGGCCGCGTGCATTCCCCTCACCATATCCAAATTTTCCCATTTCAGTTCGTCGTCGGTTCGTTTGCCCAGTTTCCCCATCACAACGTTGAAGTGGGTTCAGAGCTATATATAGCTCTGAAAATATCCTCATACATAGTCTCCACCTCTTTCGTGGTATTTCGCGATCGGTGCATAGACCTGTATGACCTTCGGCGAATACCATTTATATTAGATACACTACCCTCGTTGAAATACGATTTGGAGCACGTTGTTGACATGAAACCTGTGGACGATAAACCCGACACCACCCATGGACAGTAGGTTGCCCTCCCGGATATAGAGCAGTTTTCCTGATTTGAAGATCTGCCCCCTCTCTTCGGATTTCACATAATCCTACAATATGCAACAACTACTCAATTCTTCCTCAAGTTCAGCGAGCTTCTCGTCGATCGGCAATGTGCGCATGTTATATTTTGCCAAGGGTCATTAAGATTGGTAGCCTGGCATCTGCCGGGATTTCTTCGTATCCCCTGCTCCACCGTTAACTTGACTGACCACAGTCACTATGGAGCGTTGGAGCGTAGAGCATCGTGTGTTCGGTGTCGAGCAGTACTTTAGAAACAATGATTCCGTAGTCACAGTGCAACGTCTTTTCCGTCAAATTTTTAGAGTTGAACGTCGAGGTGCAGTGCCTGATCGAAATACTATACTCCGACGGGTTGCATTTAGAAGTATTGGATTTTTGATGAAAAAGAAACCAATTGGTCTTCCCCCTTCAGTACGAACTCCGGAAAATGTAGACCGAGTGAGAACAACAGTTGTTGCTAGTCCAAAGCGATCGGCTAGAAGACAGGCGTGGGTAAATCACGTCGATGATCTTAAGTTTCACCTGTACAAGAAAATGATCGTCTAACAGCTTAGTGAAGGGGATTTTGTGCTAACAATAAAAGTTTGTGATTTTTTAAAGATACTGATTTTTTTATATATTTTTTGCAGTTTATTAGCTTTTTTGTATTATCTTATATGTATAAAATACTAGTTTAGAAGAATTTTATACGTTTGTATAGTTTTTTTTTAATTCCTACTGATATTATAGAGGCGAAAGTAGTAAGAATGGATAAATTGTTAGATCTTTTCTCCCTCTTTCACGTTCGTTCCTCATTCATTCGTTAGTTCCTTCGTTACTCTTTCATGAAAAAACTATAGAATGGATTTTATAAAACTGTTCAATAATATTTATTTATTGACACCCAAGACTAACAGCTGTAACTTTCCAGATGTCCAAAAAATAACGACGGATAGGTGTTTGATTTAATGGTTTCCACAAAAAAGTATGACGTACTGAAAACTGGCGCTATTTGGTACAAAGGCGCCAACAAAATTGTTTGAATTTTTTAGAGCGGAGCGAACGAAGTGTGCGAAGCTCCCATGGATCAGCTTCAATGGCGCAATGTCTGTTACGCCATAACTTCCCGAGTTCTTAATCAATTTTAATATTTTTTGTGTGGAATCGAATCAACAGGTTTAGACCCAGATTGTGACGGAGCCTGAATTTTGAAATTCGCAAAAATTTCCATCGAAAAAAATTTTTTTTTTCTTTTTTTATGTATTGCGCTCCGCTCCAATATATGGTGCTAGCGAAGCTTTATGCCTAGTGACTGCATCGCCTAGTTGGAGCGAAGCTCCCATGGATCAGCTTCAATGCCGTCTGCTACGCCATAACTTCCCGAGTTCTTAACCGATTTTAATATTTTTTGTGTGTAATCGAATCAACAGGTTTAGGACCAGATTGTGACGGAGCCTGAATTTTGAAATTTGTGTTTGTCGACCACGCCCATATATTGCATTCAATACTTTTTTTCTGCAAGTATATACGAAAAAAATGGCGGGTGTCAAAAACTAAAAAATATACTCGTGCATAGCCGCTCGGGTCAGCTAGTTGTAAATATTACTATAGCCGTTCAATAGTTCTTAAAACCATCATCTTAAAAAATCAAATTTCAGAAATTCTTTTTCAACGTCAATCATATATATCGACATGCTCCGGCTATTAAGAACTTTGATAATATCGCCCTTCGTTTATTTCTATAAACGACTACAATAAAGATATAAATATATTTATCATTTTATTATCATAAGTAATATAAATATCAACTACACGGTATTTAAAGATGGTGTAGTATAAAGAATAATATCAAAAATTCTACTTAACAAGGTTACTATGATAAAGATGGTTACCAAAAACCTAATAAATTTAGTAACATACAGAAAGGCGCCGATCCGAAACGAGAGATCGTTTAAAAAAAACTTAAACATTTACCTTTATTACAAAACAATTTTAATATAAAATATAACTTTTACATTACATATGTGATTATTACTTGCTATTGCTTTTTTATATAAAACTAGTTGACCCGGCCACGCGTTGCTGTGCCGACTGCAGCGTCATCTGCCGGACTGATTTGTGAATCTAAACCATTCTCAGATCCCCACAACACACACACACAAAAAATTCATTCAAATCGGTCCAGCCGTTTAGGAGGAGTTCAGTGACATACACACTCACAGAAGAATTATATATATAAAGATATGTAACAATGTGTAACATATTATTAATATTCCTGTCAACAAAAATTTTACCCAGAGACGTGAGTATACTTTTCCGAAGGATTTTGGTGTGATGAACCCAAATTCGGATAGCAGAATTGCTCTATCACGTCAGGTTTTTGAGATATTCTAACCTAAAAGTGCAAAAAACGCCGTTTTCACCCATTTTTGAGGTTATGTGATCCTTCAGTTTTTAGTAAACCTAAAAAACTACAGGAGTCTTCTTAAAGTACAAGTCTTGAACTTACAAATGGCGTTGAGTTTGT
Source organism: Calamotropha paludella (assembly GCA_927399485.1). Taxonomy (NCBI): domain Eukaryota; kingdom Metazoa; phylum Arthropoda; class Insecta; order Lepidoptera; family Crambidae; genus Calamotropha; species Calamotropha paludella. The sequence goes on from OV656812.1 coordinate 14,392,743, forward strand.
TAACAAATTCTTCTTTTTTTTTTTGCTGAGATATCGTATTTTGAAGTTCATTTTTCTCAATTTTGCTTCATGCTACCTATACTGTCATCAGTTTAGTTTAGATCAGTTTCAGTGACGTGATAGAGCAATTCTGCAACCGGATTTGGATTCAGCACACCAAAATCCTTCGGGAAAATATACTCAGGTGTCTGGGTAAGAAACTTTGTCAAATTTTGTTGGCTTGTGAATCAGGAAGAAACGGACTTCCGTTTAGAATGAAAAAACGTTCGAGGTAAGGCAAGTAAAAAAAAAAAATTTCACTTGATTGGAAGTGATGTAACTGATCATAATACTCTGTAATACATACAAATTATAAAATATTATAGTTAGGTTGTTATTAAATAAACATTTTTTTGGTCTAAAAATCTATATCAATACCACGAAGAGTAAAAGTTATCACCGGGACGACCAAATATATTTAAAAAATCAACATCCTAGCCGAAATACGTCAACTGCTGGACGGATGCCTCATCCAAAATCATAGGGCTTTTGCCATAATCTCCAAAATCATACTTTCGCGTTTTATCAACGTCCGTTTCAACGGTTTGACTGGGGTTGCCGAACAAATAAAATTAAGACATCGATACCGGTAAAAACAGTGAACGATACGTCTAATAATCCATATGATGGGAGTAACTGCGGGTCTGTGAGTTCCGTTACGTCTTCCTTTATCAAATTTTATTAAATTTATCTGTTATTCGGGATTAGAATACGCTTGGATAATATTAGAATAAAATTTTCATGTAATTGATAAGATTATTTTTATATTCAAAGGTTCGTATTGAAACCTTTGAATGTAAAAATAATCTTATGAGGCGTCCTCTGTATGAGGCATAGAGACCATTTGCATAAAAAAGTTAAATGTAGCCCTAACGATGAAACATTGTTAATTTCCTACAAACGATATCGCAACTTTTGTAACGGTTTACTGAAACGTTTAAAGGTGGAGCATGAGCGAGAAGAAATAAAAAAGGCTACTGGGAATAGTAAAAGGCTGTGGCAAATTGTCAAGGATATAACATTCAAAAATGCAAATTGTCATGTGCCTAGTGAGTTGTTGTCTACCTCGGAACCTTTACAATCTATAAATGCGATAAATCGTTTCTTTGTAAATGTTGGAAGATCGTTAGCTGAGAAAATCTCGAAAAACAATGAACGAACAATCCCAATTTCAACTAATGTTCCACCTAGCTCAATGGGTTTTCTGCCTACGGATGATGGGGAAGTGGGCAGCATTATCATGAATTTAAAAAGTAGTAACGTGGAGGGTCCTGATGGTATTTCTTGTAATTTTTTGAAAAGATTTAAAGATATATTTGTTCCACCCCTTACCTATATTTGTAATCTGGCAATAAGTACGGGTGTATTCCCCCAAGCTTTCAAAATTGCACATATACAGCCTATACACAAGTCTGGGGACAAAGCCTGCGTCAACAACTATAGACCTATATCGATCTTACCGACATTATCCAAAATATTGGAGCGTATTATGAATAAAAGGCTAACAATTTTCCTGGAGAGTAAAAAGCTTATTTCGTCTAACCAATTCGGTTTTCGTTCTGGTAGGAGTACTGCTGATGCTGTTCATACACTTACCGAATATATTGTGGATAGCCTTGATAATAAAAAGAAGGCTATTGCGGTATTCCTTGACCTAGCAAAGGCTTTTGATACGGTTTCTGTCCCTATACTTATTCACAAGCTTGAAGATATGGGAGTGAGGGGTTTACAATTGTCCCTTTTTCGAGACTATCTGCAAGGTCGTATACAACAGGTTAAGATTGGCACTCATATGAGTGATGGACTTCACACTACTTGCGGAATTCCCCAAGGAAGTAACCTCGGACCGAGTTTATTTCTCATTTATATGAATGGATTATGTGACCTTCATATACCAAATGGAAAAGTCGTCGCTTTTGCTGATGATACAGCTCTTATTTTCAGGGGTGAGAGTTGGTCTGAAACTTTCCAGTTTACGCAAATGGGTTTAAATCTTGTGATGAGATGGCTTTCGGATAATGTGCTTACAATAAATGCTGCCAAAACAAAATACCTAACATTTACATTAAAATCCACACCTCCATCAATGGATCTATTGGTTGCACATTCTTGCTCGGATCCATGCAAGACTCCGTGTACGTGTCCTCGTATTGAGCCAACAAATTGCATTAAATACTTGGGGATATTGATCGATAACAAGCTTTCATTTGCACCTCACGTAGATGTAATGACGGGCAGAGTCCGTAAACTGATCTTCATATTCAAAACTCTTAGAAAAGTAACAGATAGAAAAACTTTAACTTCTATATACTATGCCCTCTGTCAAACTATTTTAACATACTGTCTTACGGTCTGGGGAGGCACAACTAAATCGTTATTGATTAAATTGGAACGAGCTCAAAGGGCAGTCCTGAAGGTTAGTCTAGGCTTACCATTTCTATATTCCACCACGGATTTATACAAGGAATGGAAGGTCCTCACTGTGCGGCAGTTATTTGTTCTAAACACAGTAATAAGAAAGCACACTTGTCTTATCTATGACCCAAAGAAATTTGAACACTGTCGTCGTAAATATAGAGTTTGCCCCGTGCACGTTTGCAAAAGTCGATTTGCTCAGAGATTCTTTGGCTTTTCGGGATCATTCCTATATAACAAACTAAATTCAGCTCTTTCCATTTATGCACTCAACAAAGTAGCTTGTAAAAAAGCAGTGACAAACTGGCTCCTGTGTTTGGATTATGATGCAACAGAAAAATTGTTAACCATAGTTTGCTGACTTATTATCCAGGTTATGCACAATCTTTCACACAACACACACCCACATTACACATACATTCACAAACACACATACCATACACACAAAACTCTAATTACGAATCCTCATGTACATGCATATCCATTATTTCGACAAAAATGTTAGAAATAGGTATTGGTTAAGTACTTATTTAATTTTATCTTAAACGGGTGGGGGGCCTGGCAGTCCGTAATACAGGTCTTACCTAGCATGGATGCCAGCTTCCCACAATGTATTACTGTCTTTTATTTGTATGTATTTTTTCTTTAATTTTGTCTTGTCTGTACCATACATTGTGTGAAGAAAATAAATAATAATTATTATTATTATTATTATAGAGTGTACCAGTTCATTTAGTGTCAAAAAATTAGATGCGTCAGGGAAACAAAAGTGGAGAATGGTCATTGATTATAGGCGTTCGAATGAAATAACGGTAGATGGTGGGTACCCTCTACCAAATATTAGTGATCCGTTTGACATTTCAGGGAAAAGTATGTACTTCACGACCCTGGGTTTAGCTAGTGGCTACCATCAACTTGAAGTCAAGGGCGTGGATAGTCCGAAAATAGCTTTTTGTACACGTTTTAAGTTTGTTAGCTATGAACATAGACTTAGCAAGAGAACATACTTTTTTAAATCTTTTAGAATACTTATAACATATTCAATAAAGCTAGTATCACTGGAGGTAGATTTTAAAGCATTAAGTTCATATAATTTCCTTTTGCTTTTATAAATTTCAGGTGTAGCCCAATCGGTAAATTTATTCTTTGCTTTATCTTTTTTAAATACCCTTTGTCTTAGTATATTACTAAATTCATTATTTATTATATTAAGCAAATAATCACAAAGACTGTTAGTTTCTAAGTTGGGGATCGGTAGAGTTGCAAGTTTGTTACTAACATTGTATATGAATTTATCTATACAGTGTTTAAGATAGTGGTCTACAAGTTATTTCGCGTTTCGGCAAATTGACCGCTGTGGTCTGATTAAGTGCAGTTAATGATTGATTTTTTAACTTTTTCATTATTACAAAAATATTGTCTAAGCAAGTGGCGGATATTAGTGGAGTAATTCGGGTCGATTCATTAAAAAACATTAAATAAATTTAGTGATCTAAATATGTTTAGAAACCCCCGCAATACATGTCTTGAATCAAGAATATTTATATTGAAATCTCCACATACAATCACTTTTTCATTTTTGTTGCAAGTTATTCTCAGTACTTCCTCCATAGCGGCCTTAAACTGTGGGTATGAACTCTTGGGAGGTCTATATACACACACAATAACTATAACTAACATATATTATTATTATATTGACACGTGTCGAATTTAAATAAACAGGTATAAGTACCAGCTAGATTATCAGCCAGATTGATAATATCGATAAATATAATAAAAGATAAAAATCTAATAATCTAGTAATGGCAAAAAAAGGGCATACGCCGCTCATTTTAATAGCGCATTTCATAGTGCGCATAGGTCGACTTATTTATTCAAATGGTGGGTAAATATTTTTTTAATATCGATAGAATTTTATATTCCACAAATTATTACGATAAAAAAAAATCACTACGTAAAATAGTCACTTACATTACAATTCTTAAAATAACGGGAGTTAATCAATTAATTTCAGGACGTTTACGGTACAAACGCAGAGAATGAAGGGGGGTACGTAAATAATGCACTTGAACTAGATGGCAACACAGAAAAGGTAGATATAGAAAAATCTGGTGAATCGAAGAAAAGTAATGTAAGTATTATGTCAAATATTTGTTTTGTAATATTTATATTTCTAATAGATACCTAATTCTGTGAAACCCCGGTGTTGTTTGAGGTAAAAGATTTTGATTAATTAAAATTATTTGTTTGCTTATTTATAGTATGATTTTGTTGGTAGCTCTCGAGGAAAGTACTTGTCATGAATGGTATAAAGGATGATGAAATATCGGACGTGTGCGTTGAGTAGGTCACAAAAACAGTGATTAATAAGCAGGGAATAAATCTCTCCGATTATCGGTTATGGGCGAACGTTTAATCGTTTATGGTTTATTTCATTGAAGTTGACACCAGCATCCCAACGAATAGAAAATTTGCCGTTTAGCTTGCCCCTCTGGACCGAATTATAACAATCCAATATTCATTGTATGTAACTTGACCGCTAATTGATTTCAAGTAGGAGATTAACGTTCCTGCCTACTTTACCAACATTTAGACCGTTTTTTACCAGCGAAAAAAAATAGAGTTCAGGTACGCTTAAACAGGCACATAACGTTTTTTAAAGGGGAAAGTATGAGCGACTATCGCTGACTAATGCTTGGTCATCCGGTTTAATAAACAAAATAGATTTTCTGGATATTAGTTAAAAAATAAACCACTGGTCTGGCATTTTGAGACTTGCCAACAACTTTTTACTTTCATATATGATCCTACATTTTTTTGTTTAAATTATAGGGATAAATCATAAAAAATTACACGTTACGCCCAGCTTCCCATTATTTAAGTTATTTATTAATTTTATCAACATATTCAATCACTATTTATAATCGTCATTTTCTTCTTCAGCGTAATTTCCTTTGTTAATAAACGAAAAATCTTCATCAGCAGAAATAGTTTTGCCGACATCATGCGATAAACTTACAGTCAGAAGCATTCCAAGGCTTTCGGACCATTTTAGTTTGTATGCATTGATGTCGTCTCTTAATTGCCATCCACATTCTAAAGGATCGACATACACTCGAACCGAGTGTACTGTTTCGGAGGGTTCAATGAAATAAGCAAGAAGGTTTCAGATAAAAATTTTCATTGTCTTTTGTTCTTCCAGCGCAATTTTTCAGAAACCAGAATAACATCCGGTTCGTCAGAAAGACTCAGGTAGTCTTTTGCGTTTTCCATCATAAAAACAGAAATAAGAAACTATTTCTCATTCTAAATTCAACTATACCACATATATGATTTTCTTTCTATTGTTGAAGGCTCGTCGCATATATTTTACCTTATAAAAAATTGGCATTTAAAAAAAATTGACAAAATAATCGAATTCTTAAGCATGTTAGATAAAAGACTTCATCAAACAATCAGACCGTTCGTTTTTCGCGTTAAGCACTCTTTCCAGTGGTAGGTATAGCAGTACTAAATAAGCTTTTAGGACTCAAATTTTCTTTTTCTAAACTTTCTTCTAGATCATTCAATTTAAATCTGAGCTTCTCGAAAATACTGAAGTCTTCAACTGCGATGAATTCGAGCAAATCTGGGACAGCTACGAGTTGATTTTTTTACGTTAATATTGAATCTTTCCAAAACGTGCCTTTCGCTTTTTTTAATAAGCTCCTTTATTGTGACGATGAAGCATTCCTTTATTATTTTAGTAGAAAAGATGAAACTTCTTTAATGTTTTACTAACACAGACTACATTAGGAAAACCTGTCACCTATGCTACGTGATAGCATTGTGTATTCATCTTATAACAAATGTCTGCACTGTTCAAGAGCAGCACCAAGTATAAACTATAAAACTTTGACACATTACACTGTTTAGGCATTTCTGAACATTTTTTCTTTGCTTTCGGTTAATCCAATATGATATGATTCCGACATAGGACTCATATTCATTTATAATAAATGAAATTCTATTGCAAATAATAATAACTGAGCCATAGCGTGACGAAACGAGCCGGGTCAGCTAGTGCTATATATACAACGTGTTATAAGAATACCAATAAAAATATATAATAAAGTTAAATGGTCCTTTATAAAGAGTCAATTTATAATATTTGAAAACCGTAATATCGCTGTATGACTTACCGCCAAAATTAATAAAAACAAATTATTTCATTTATGTGCCAACCCTATTACCATATAATTAAAAAGTAAATAATATAAAATTGTTATGTGAATTTTACCTAATATCCGTGGAACGACATAGAGTCAATAACAAAATGTACAGAACCCGCTCAGATCAATATAACAAGTCAAAGAAAATGTTAAAAGACCTGACATAAGTACTTTATGTTGGGTCTCTTTCAACCTAAACTAACACTAACTTTTTCGTAACGAATAACAAATGTACAGAAACGGCTCAAAGTGTACTCACTCCGCCTTGCTCAATGCGCAACCTCGCTCGCCGGGGTATGGTTTGTGTGGCATTTAAGTTGCCATCTTCACGTATAATATCATATCGTAATATTCAAAGTTGGAAAACATGGCCATTTTTTCACTTAAGAAATAATGTTGGTTAAAACACGAAATAATTGTACGATATCACATTTAAATCTAAACCCCATATTCGACGCATCAAGCTGATGCGATCCTACGACAGAGAAGACATGTAGGCACAATATGCTCCACAAGTTGTAAACCGTGCAAAACCGGGACGGATCGTTATAATACACCGCAAATCACGTAATAAAAATTGTACTAAGCTCCCTATTGATACTCCTAGGAATTAAATTTTCTTAATAATGTTCTTAAGATATTCGTGTCACATTTGTTTATTGAAACCGTAAATGTACGCCAGCTGGCTGTCATAAATCCTTAACTACCGAATCTATTTTACTTTTGTAAACATTTATTTTGCTTTGGCTGCGATAGTTTGTCAAAATTTAAAAGGTTTTTATCAGTTCATCTGATTACAGATTTTAGCGTTTAACAAAGGTCAAACAAACGCGTAATCGACCTGAGTTTGTTACTTATTCGCTTGTAAAGTCGCTAACAAATAATACCGAAAACAACCTTATCCAAATGTACAAAGTAGACACACATTTTCGGCATATTTGACTGATGATAATGACTCATGTTATTTCCACATTTCACAGCGTGATATCTTTTTATCTAATTTACGATAATTCAAAACTAAATAGACTTCATTAAACGATAAGTTTTATTAATGATAGTGAAATTTCAATGAATTTTTTTAGAAATCAATCATGTAAAGCCAATTTAAATAATTTTGTCAGTATTGATTTTAATTATGATTGATTTGGTTTTGACTGGATATAATATTTATTTCATTAAAAGAATATAAATTTACGTACAAGAAAAACACAGAAGAAACTCAATAACTAGCAAGTGCACCAGGTGCATAATTAAGAGTAAGGTGCGGTATTTCATTTCAGGTAAATTCCATATACCTATACCATCTATTCTATATATAAATCAAAAATAGATACAACCATTATCTACCATTCGGCAAAGCCTCTTGAAACTTCATACATACGTATTTGATAGATTTTGCCGGTACTTGGCGGCAGTCCATGCTATTGGTAAAACCACCTAGTGCTCGATTTTGCACTAACAGTTCCTAGTGATGCTCCGTATGGTGGCGAAACACATGTGTAAAATAGTTGGTGAAGATCCAAGGTATGTCGTTGTATGTATTTATTTGCGGGCGGGCGGGCCTTGCATTTTGCATGTTATTGCAGAAGTAAGCTACATATTTTTGTTTCAAAATAAGTAGCATGGTAACATTCGTTACTTAATCTTTTGTCATTACTTGGAGATTTCGGTATTCTTAATAATTTAGTAGATATGAGTAATTTATATTATTACAAAGTTAGGGCTCAAACAGATGTGCGACACTCGATCTACGACGTAGCGCGACGACGAAGTAGCCATGTGATGACCACGCCGCCGACTGTCGTCAGTAGTGGTCTAAGACAGAAGTAGTCGTTATTTGTATCAATGACTAGGAAAATAGTACAAGAGTACCTTTATTAATTCACCCATTTAGAATTAGTCTTTCCAGAAAAGACAAAATACATGTAAGTAGCTAACATATTTTTATTCAACAACCTCAGTAGGTATTTAGTCTCACGTTTCTAACTTAAAAATAATTTCCATTACTTACTTTGAAGTTAACAGATTCCATACAAAACTCTATCCCCTATTTCACCTCTCTAGGGGAAGAATTTTCCAAACCGTTCCTTAAGAAAAGCTTTCTCTGCCAGTCAGTCAGAATATTATGATTGTTTTTGACTGAAAATTGCCAAAATCGCCACCCGCCATTTAGCTATGTACGACGTCATTAATCTATCGACCACCTTGTCGACCTTAAACGACGACGCACTCTATGGTCTTTCAAGTGTCACTCGCGTGTTAGCGGTTATAAAACGTTAGTACGTTATTAATTGTATCTTTGTGATATAAATTAATTTTATCGCGGTAATGGCCAAATGACTTTAAATTGGATATATCTGACGATAACGGCCTAATTGTTTTGTTTTAATCTCGGTAAATAAATGTAGCAAGAACTAGACTTTCTGATAAATTAAAGACAAAGAGTGCCTATCATAGAGCTTCTATCGTTTGTTAAATTTCAACCTTATCAGCTATCATATTATTTTATCCAACTATAATAAAAGTGGGCATTTTAAGCATTCTTCCAATCTAATTCGTTTTCGTCTAGTACTCATACAATCATAATCATTCCCTCCTTCTCCTCATTCTCCTGCATATTTGTAAGGCCATAAAGATATTCCAACATATTCTTGCCCCAGTATCGACATACTTTTTAAGCAGGTGTGTGTATAAAAAACCGGCCAAGTGCGAGTCGGACTCGCGCACCGAGGGTTCCGTAAAATATTTTTATTATATGATGTAACAAAAAAATTACGGTTTTCGCAATTTTTCCTTTATCTGTGCTATAAGACGTTGCTCGTACAAAATTTCAAGATTCTGAGTTCACGGGAAGTACCGTGTAGGTTTTGATTCCCTTGCGAGTGTCGAAATTTTGCGGCATAAACGGCTGTATTTTTTGATTGCGTTGGCTAAGAAGTTTGAGTTTTTCACAGCTCCAAGGGACAGTAGACCTGAGTATTTAATATAAATTTCAGCTTGATACATCCACGTGTTCCTGAGAAAAAGGGTCTTGACAGACGGACCGACGGACAACAAAGTGATCCTATCATCATCATCATCATATCAGCCGTACGACGCCCACTGCTGGAAATAGGCCTCCCCCAAGGATCGATCCTGTGCTGCCCGCATCCAGCGTTTTCCCGCGACCTTAACCAGATCGTCGGTCCACCTCGTAGCGGGCCTACCCACTGAGCGTGATCAGCTCAGTGATCCTATAAGGGTTCCTTTCGAGGAATGGAACCCTAAAAAGATCAGATAAAAAGTATCACCCACTCTTTGTTTTTAAAAAAGACACAATAGTGAATACTCAGAAAAATTATGCCACCTCTTTTGTACCCGAGGAATACGAGTTAACCAAAATTGGGACTTTTGCACAACTATGTCGAGGACTCATAAAACTATTAAAATGTACCAGAAAAAGTCTTATTCATTTGATAATTTTAAATTACCTACTACGATTTCTGATAGGGTCGATAAAAAAAAAACTTACCCATAATCTCTCTTAGTATGTTAGTGCCGGCATATCAGTATTTTTTAATTTTAATGCAGTTAATGATAGCGAACTTCTTTATCAACTGCTTTCATTATACATAAAGTTGTATTATTTACTTTCTATGAATGTCATTAGCACAATTTGTGAAATAATAAGTAAATATTACATATATAAATAAATATATATAGGTACTATTCCTTCCAACAGTCGTCAGAGTATTTATAGTTGTGCCTACTTGTGCCTATTGAACAAACTTGGCTTGTATTTAGGCAATTTCAATATGTTTTCGGGGCTCCGCCAACGAATCTGTTGTTCGGAGGTTGCATTTTAATGAAATATCGTCTTTGAATGGATTAAAAGTTGAAATGAAAATCTTATATTATTCAATATTTAAGCATTTTACTGCAAGACTGAAGTCTGCAAACGAAATCAAATTTTGCGACAAAAAAATCAATTTAACTCAGTTTTCATACGTGACTCGAACGTAAACCTTGCGTTAACAGGGCACAGAAAATTTGAATCTTATCATTCCCATACTGAATCGTCCGCGCCATCACTTTGTGTTCTATGTCTATGAACAACATCTACAGAATCAAATCTATTGCAAAATTCATACAATAGATAAAAAAGAAACTGCTATAAATCGGTATATTCATCGTTATTAATACTCGGTTTTTAATACCTAAAGCAATTTACTAGAATAAATTCAACTTGTCACTTAACGATCAACAAACAATTTTACTTTAGTCTAAGAACGGTTTGAGTCTAGCATGTATTTGTTTATTTATAATAGAAAAATACTAGAAAAAACCGATTCGGGTCACAAGTGAATTCTCAGGCGGGAATCGAACCCGCAACATTTGGAAATCCGGTCCAATGCTCTCCCAATTTCGACGAGTGTTCACAAGGTTCGGTAGCTCAATTGGGAGAGCATTGGACCGGATTTCCAAACGTTGCGGGTTCTATTGCCGCCTGAGAATGCACTTATGACCCGAGTCGATTTTTTCTAGTATTTTTCTATTGTAATAATTTATCTTAAAAGATGGCATTGTAAAATACATAAAATATATAAAAATTATAAAATACCCATCTTTTGTTAATGTTGGGCGAAGGTTTGTTTGATCTTCCTCTTTTTGCTTCTTCTGGCGTCGACACGCTTCTTTTGTTTGTCTTTATGGCGTAGTCGAGTCAGCTCAGCCATATATTGTTGTAATATCCTATATATCCTTTCCAGATTTTCAATCTCTGACCTGTTAACATCATGTACTTGATTTCGATTGTTACCACGTCCAGCTTATTGATATTTTAATTTTTTATTATTATTCTAAAATTTATATGATCAATCCATATCAAAAAAAAATTTAACTTCCCCAAGCCTAATATATGAAATTGGCGTTTTGTGGTATTGGCCACTTTGATCTCAAATGTCTCCTCTTTGCTTAAGAATTCCAAATCCACAAATCCATTTAGTTTCGACAAAACTGACTCATAAAAAGTTACTTTTGAGTGTTTGGTGCTAGTGCCAGTATCGTTCACTACAGCTCTCTAAGATCTGACCAAACGTTGACATCAGATATATATCATCACCAACTACAAACCATGATGGAAGAACTAGCTACTCAACAATCAAGGCTGGCCAATCGCTTTAGGCCACTGCTACTTCAGGACAACGCTAGATCACACACTGCACAACAGACGATCGCTAAAGCTGCAATTGGAATGTGTACGACATGCACCGTACTCCCCGAACCTTGCTCCAACAGATGACAATTTTTTCCGAAATTTTCATAACTGCTTGGCACGTGGCAGTCCAAACCGCCTTTAGAGAGTTTTAATTGATTCTCGCCCCCATGGTATTTTTAGAAAAGGGATCAATGAACTACCTATGAGATGGAAAAAATGCAAAGATAATAGACATATATTTCATTAATCACAGCATGCAGCTGTGATTAATGAAATATATTAAAAAAAACGACTTTATATACCAAATCAAACAAATCGCGCTCGTTATATCAAAGGCAAAAATTTAAGGCATCATGGTATATTCGTTGCGATTCGATACTGATTGGACGTTGTTTTATAAGAAGAATTAGTTCTTTGAAACTTAAGTTCAGTTTTTCATAGAGTGTGCATTCTCTTAGATGTCGCCGGGATCGCGAAAAATTTTAATAAACTTTGCAAATTTCAACTCTTACAAGAAAATTGTGATAACTGAATAGCCTCCTACGGTAATATTGCCAACTGTTTAAATCGACCCGTTTCGCATTTCCACAGTGTATGCTTATATTTTTATAACGTAGTTTCATTTACTGGCATGTAAAGCACACTCACATTATATTAAAACGCATCGATGGGCCTAAAGTTTTTTATAGAGCCGGAAAAAATGCCGATTGCAAATTGAAAATTATTTATAGTAATTTTGCATTTTTTATATTTTCTTTTGCAGATATTAAAAGAAGATCGATCCAAAGAGCGACCAAAATGGGACAACCAGATCGAGTTTTTGATGTCATGCATCGCCACGTCTGTGGGCCTAGGCAACGTGTGGCGGTTCCCCTTCGTGGCCTACCAGAACGGAGGCGGCGCTTTCCTTATTCCCTACATAATAGTTCTAATAGTCATAGGAAAACCTATGTACTTCCTGGAGACTGTACTCGGACAGTTCAGTAGCAGCAATTGCGTAAAAATATGGGCTCTCTCACCGGCCATGAAAGGTAGGAGAAACAAATTCTATCAAATTTTTATGAGAAGAGAGACATCCATATTATTTATTTCATCATCGTCAGCCTGTGTCCCCACTACTGGGGCCTTACCTATAGATGAAAACTCCTTAGTGAGAATAAGTCCTAACCCATCACGCGGGCACAGCCTGAATTAGTGGCTAATAACTACAGATGTGGGTGCTAATGACTTCAGATGTGCAATTACGAATTAAAATGGAGCTCAAGAAAATATTTCTTTATAACCCATGCAATGACCGACCGTTTCGAATGTTGCCTAACCCCCGCAATCATAGATAAATACGTTCCTCCATCGAGTTCCTCATTATTAGTTACAATTTATTATTTGAAGATTTATTGATAAATATGTAAATTCGTAATTTTAATATTCTCCAACATTTCATTTTTGGGAATTTAATGACGATTTAAGATACATCAAAACAAAAAATAGTAAGGAAATCATTGGAGTAGTAGATATGTATATTATAAAATTAAAGCTTTTACTATAATAGTGCACGACTCTCAGAGCAATAACCAAAGCACAACCTTTGAGGATGCTCATGAAGCATCAAAAACATTTGTGGGCCGTGTTGCGCAAAAATACACTAAACAAAATGCCATTTTTATAATTCGTAAAGGTACATTCGTAAAGGCATATCCCTTATTTATTTTTATATTTCAACATTATAACGAAAAACAATTTGCACGTGATTGTTTTGTTGAAACTCGTCACAAGAATAAACACAATATATGACACATATTTACTTGTTTTTTTAAGGAACTGGTTACGCTCAAGCCCTCGGTGCGTCTTACGTGTTGTCTTACTACGTGTCTATTATCGCTTTATGTCTGTACTATTTGGCTATGAGCTTTAATTCGACGCTGCCATGGGCGATTTGTGACCCTAACTGGGATCAATATGACAGATGCGTACCTTCAGGACAACCCGCCCCGGCAGGCATGCATGGCAACCTTTCAAGCAGTGCAGAGTTATACTTCACGTAAGTTTGAATGTTTGTTTATTACTAAGAAAATCCCCAATGTTTTAATATCTATCGTAGATATACAAGCTTCGTCGCGAGCAACTTTGGGAAAAGGTAAATAAAGGAATGTTTGTGTTGGTACTCTTTTAAATTTGCCGCTATTCGGAAATGGTGCTCAAATAAAACCAACGTAAGCAATTTCAAAACATTTGAAGTATTATATGGATTAAATATAATAAAACAGATATCTGGGTAAATTTTGCATTTCGTGCATAGTAGACGTTTAAGAGAAATGAAAAAAAGTATATGCCTGATCAAGTTCTTTCGATTTTTTTAAAATAAATTGTTATTGTTTTATTGTTAAAATAATAAAGGGACAGTAATTGAAGGTTTTGTTTAGAAAATATTGATCTATATGTTTGTGGACGAATGGTGGTAAGATTTTCAATGATGAGGCACCTAAATGGTAATTAGAAAGGTTAAACTTTTTTTAAATTAATCTTTTAATTAAACAATAACTTTTTTTTATCCACAATTAACAGTAACGTAGGAACTTCTATAAGTTGGTATTCTAAAATATATTACATAGTTAAATTAACTCTCAACAACCATAGCAAATAGCAAAGAAACAATAATAAAATTTAAATAATAGATAATCAATCACACAGAAGACACCGTAATAAATTAGAATATTCATAAAAGTTTGCTTAACCACGATGTGCTTTAACAAAAACTATTTAAAAATACATATTAATTGAAAACTAAATTTTCAGTAAAACCAAGCTTGATCAAACAAATACTTTCAACAATTTATGTTCACTTTGAGACCCACTTGTTGAGAGGCTGTACTAAGCCATCAACCATTTTGTGCCTAGGTCTTCTATGGTCTCAGCCATGACTTCGATAGCCTCAGCGAACCGGAGGTGGGTGATGTACTCGCCGTTGATATTAATGCCAAGTCCGCTCTAGTCCAGAAGCTTGAAAACATCTTCCAGGACGGTGGTGAACAGTTTCTGAGATATGACGTCCCCCTGTCTCACCCCTCGTTGCAACCGGATAGGTTTCTTCTTTTGATCCTGGAGGCGGACCAACATGGTTACGTTATCGTACAAGCACTTCAGCACTTCAATATATCGATAGCCAATTTAGCACCGTTGAAGAGACAGCCCAGGTCTCGATCGAATCGAGTGTGGATTAACCACAAACGCAAGGCAAAATGACTGATTATACTCCGCAGACTTCTGTATAATTTGCTACAGCGTATAAATGTAGTATATTGTACCTTTTTGCGGAAACCAGTTTGTTCGGGAGGCTGGAAGGCGTCAACCATGGAAGTAAGACGACTGGTAATGATTTTAGAAAACAGCTTGTTTACATGGCTCAGAAGTGAGATGGATTTTTCAACAAGTTTTTATCGCTTTTTTTGAAGACGAGTACTATCAGACTTCTGTGCCATACCGAAATCGTTTGTCCCTCGACTATGACGGAATCTCATATCTTCTGAAGAGCCTTTAGTACCGGCGCTCCGCCTGCTTTCAGAGGCTCAACCGTGATTCCATTATCATTTGATGAAATGACTCTACCATCCTCGACCTTCAGCTCAGTCAGTTGATTTTGGCCAACAGACTGATCCCTTCTGATTACTTTTGAGCCCTTGTTACGCTTTAATACGGTTGGTATTTAATTGGAGTAGGTCACGAGTCAGGGTTCAAGTCCCTGTCTGTTGAGATGCCCATACAAAGCAGCATCTTCAGAGGACTGCACTATCAGGTTTCACGTTTCTTACATGAGCTTGTTGGAATGGTCAAAGATCTTTTCATTTTGAACAACCTGTTTTGAAGGCTTTAGATCCAGCCGTTTGGACAATTTCCACGAACCTGTCATTGAAATCGTTCACATTTTCATACTCTCCCAGGCTTTCGAAACGATTTTGTAGCTCGAGCTGAATACTTTCAGGGTTTTGGATGGGTGCTGGGTGGAGCGTAGACTTCATCAGTCGACATTTTTCTAGCTTCGTCCTGAAATTCAATGTGTCTCTTAGCATTCAGTGATCGCTTCCTGTTTTCACTGAGTTGATCACAGACACATCATTGAATATGTGCTTATTCGTCGCCAAGATAAAGTTAATCAAATTTTTTATAATACCATTGGGATGCAGTCATGTCCATTTTCGCTGTTTTGGCTTCCTGAAGAAGAATTTCATAATAAATAGTCCTTCCGTCTCTTTACGACTTTATGCCAGGCCAGCATTTGGCCACGTGCATTCCTCTCACCATATCTAAATTGTCCTATTAACACCTCATCGTCGTTCGCTTGACCAGTTTCGCGTTCAATTCCGCCATTACAACGGTAAAGTGGGTTTGGGAGCTATGTAAAGCTCTGGAAAAATCCTCATACATAGTCTCCACCTCGTCGTCGAGGATTCTGCGGTCGGAACGTACACTTGTATGACGTTCAGGGAAAACCGTTTGGTGATTCTGAGTACAAGGTACGCTACTCTCGTCGACACACTGTCGATTTGGACCACGTTGTTGACAAGAGACCTATGGACGATAAACCCGACACCGCCCTGGGACAGCAGGTCCCTCCCGGAAATAGAGCAGGGTTCCGGATCATGGAGTCCTCCCCTTCTTTTTGGACTTCACACAATCTTACATTATCCCAATCCCAATCTTCCTCAAGTTCAGCGAGCTTCTCGTCGGTACAAAGTGCGCGTGTTATATGTTGTCAGGGCCAAAAGTCGTTTGGATTGGTAGTCTGGCATCGGCCGGGGATTCTTCGCACCCCCTGTCCCATCATTACCGTGACCGCTATCATAGTTCGGCATAGTGGGGTCGTGCTATGGGTTTATTCATCACACGGGTTTTCTGCCATAATCGCCACACTTGCGATCGCAGTGTGATGTCATAATACGAGGTATGATTCTGCTGACCAACTTCCGGAATCTAGATCCCTTAGTCGCCTCTTGATGACGATATGGGGGTGGTGCTTTTCTCGGGCCACACCACAAATTATACAGGCAAAGGCTATTTAGTTTAAAAGAGGAGTTTGGTAACTTTTGTGTTGTAAGATAAAGCAGTAAGTAAATAAAGTTTATTATAATCATTACAACACACGCCTGTAGGGAAGTTTAAAATCACCGTAGCGAAATATATGGTGGTTATTGCGTTGTTTAAAACAATACGAGGGCGGGTCGGTAAGTTCGTGACTTTTTGAATGAAACAGAGGTTTTCAGATAAAAAGTTATTTTATTTTTCAATATAGTTTCCTTTGAGTTCTATACACTTAGTCCAACGTTTCTTCAATTATTTTATGCCTTCCGGAAATATGTTTTGTCGAGGTCATCAAAATAGGCATTTGTTTGTGAGATGATTTCGTCGTCGTCGTCTCATCTCTTTCCGCCGAGCCATTTCTTCAAGTTAGGGAATAAGAAATAGTCACTCGGGGCTAAATCTGGAGAATAGGGCAAATGAGGGAGCAATTCGTAGCCCAATTCATGGATTTTTGCCATGGAAACTCCACATGTGTGCACCCTTGCATTGACCTGGTGGACCTTTTTTCTTGGCCAATAGAATCGACTCAATAAGTTAGTATTATATTCGCCATCGCCGAGTGAACCTTATAGAACCAAAATCTAACTTTGCAAAATAATCTTGGGGTCCGACGATCAACATGCACGAAACGAAATATTCACCCATCTAGATGACTTGACATATGCACGGAATGCATAGAATTAAAAAGCTACCAAATTTTTCCCTGCCAAAAAAAATTGTGATCCCATTAAGTTCCTGCCCTGCCCTTTTTTACGTAACAATAATAGCAGAAGAATTCAACAAGAATAAAAAATAATGTATTATAAAACTAAAAATGGAAAACTTATCATGAAAAATCTAATGACCTATGTATAATGCGATTGGATTATAGTGCGTAGTTAAAAAAATCTTTAGTCGTCTTCTGACTCCATCATCAGACCAGCTTTGTAGTACAATTTTGTTGCATATTATAGTCACTTTTCAGATCAGGCAGTTGAATGCAGCGATAAACGATTTTTTATTGATACGAGTTAAGATCTGTATCTCTATCGAACTTTTCTATATGCGCCCATAGATGTCTTACCAATAGTATTATATTTTCTATCTTTAAATATGTAATCACCTAAAGTCAGAAAGCCAATTATCATAAATCGTAATCTTAACATTAAGATGATCAATATCTATTGTTTGCCCACATTGATTACTTTTAAAATATGTACATTTTAATCAACCTTATTAAATAATCGCTCGCTAGATTAAATCAACAACTGATTTCTTATATTTTTATTTTATGAATATTAAAGTCTATTAGAAATGAATTCGCACCGATTAAATTTCATAATACTATTCTGCTAATTAATTTTATTACTTACGCAGACAAACTGTTCTACGTCAGTCTGACGGCATCCACGATGGCATAGGTAAGCTCACAATTTATTTATTATCTAGCTTATTGCAAATATCTTAATAAAGTTTTACATGAAGTCATTAGAAAAAACCCTATATTCATTTTTAAAATTTCAAAAATATAAAGTGCCGATTCTTAGTAACATCAAAGAAAACATTTGTATTATTTATATTGATTAATAATCTATATTCAGAAAATATTTGATTAATAATCTATATACTTCGATTAAATATATAAAGAAAACGTTTATGTTTTTATTCTCGTACAAACAGTACTGCAGCTACTAGTAGATATTATTTAGAAAGTATTATTCAGTATTTGATTACATGATATGTCCACTCTGATACTTAATTTTTTTCCTTGGGGATTAATTTACTTTCAGCTCAGATGTTCAAAGATAACAATTCCTCACTCTACGCTTAGTTACAGCACTATTTAATTCACAGGTGCACCATTATGGGATTTGAGCTTGTGTCTGTTAGCATCATGGGTTATAATTTTCATCATTGTCGCTCGCGGTGTGAAAAGTTCCGGAAAGGCATCTTACTTCTTAGCTATATTCCCTTACATCATCATGTTTATATTACTTATAAGGTAAGATTTTCGCTTTTTTTATCATCGCATGCTAACTACACGAACAACACTTTTCCTAAGTCTACTGCGTTGATGATACATAGATAGCTACTCGCACATATAACGTATTCATAACGCAACCACCCCGAAATATGGCGCACTATTGGCCTCATCGCATAACCAATTTTACATTTAAGACCCTTAACGCCAACTACTGACTAAATAATTAAAAAGCTTCTGAAACATATTTATGTTTTTGTTTATATTTCCACAGAGCTGTCACGTTACCAGGAGCCGGTAAAGGAATATTGTTCTTCATTACACCGGAATGGAGTAAAATTTTAGAAATCCGAGTAAGTTGGAGCCTTATTACCAGACTGCGCCAAAAGGAGGGTTATGTTTTTTGAGAGTATGTATGTATGTATAATTGTTTGGCACGCTCTGCAGCCTGAACGGCTCGATGGATTTTAGCTTCAAAGGTGTCTTTATACAAACTTATTCAATAATAAAACTAAAAAAAAATGAAACGGTTATTTAAAAACCAAAAAACCCAACTGCATTTCTGTGTAATTTGGAAATAAAATACCCTAAAACAAGAACGTCGTCATACCTGATGTAGCAGTCGGGACCCATTCTAGAAATAGAGGCTTAGTGAATTGAGAGCACATAGCTATATTTCATTGCAGATTACTCCTATCTACTGACTAGACGGCTAACTTTCTAGAATGGATCCCGACTGCTACAACTTTGGCGATTCTTAAGTAAAGTGCAATCGGGTATGAGAACGTTCTTGTTTTAGGGTTTTTTCATTTCCAAATTAAATAGAAATCCAGTCGGGTTTTTTAGTTATTTAATAAAGTCATTAGTGTCGGTTTAACTTTTAAGAATAATGTACGTAAAATTTTCCTCAATCTCAAAAGTGAATAGACTGCAAGGAGTGCAATAGTGCTGTGCTTAGCGCGCTCGGCAGACGATTGCGGAGGTTCAACTGGCCATGCACACGGCTACGACGGCCTGTGCCCTAGCAGTACGAACTTTAATGTGACGAAAAAACGCTTATCGTACAAAGCTATAAAAATTCGCCAAAACTTATAATAGTTAATATTGAGAACACTCTCTCTCACTCTAATTTTGCATCACTTTTCATATAATATAATTATGATTATGAAATCACAATTTATGAATTTGGCACCATGGATAATATTACATGTCATAATCTAAAATAATAATATATTTTTAATCATAACGACGTAAATTTGAATGTCTGATATTCGCAATGTGAAATGCTCTACGAGAGAAATAATAAAACCAGAGCAGCAAAGTAGGTCGTTGCAAACTCATGTAACTGACGAAAAAAAGACAAACAAGGGAAAAATCGAGTTGAAAGACACTTGGCTGTAATATTTTAGAAAGATTTCGAATTAACTAACTAAACCAACGCATTTATTTTTTAAACGAAGTTATGGTCATGAGTTCACAGAAGAATTGTATAGCAAAATCTTTCTACATAACGAACATTAAAAAAGGGTTTTAAGTAATGTACTTATCATTGAAAGGTATTTATATTGAAATCTAAGTTGGAACTTTCTAACCTCGAAGGCAAATGTAATTTGTTTTAGTTATTTACAATTTAACATGTACGGAATCGACGTACGGATTTACAATTTTAAATGCACAAAGTCTTGTTTAGTTCCCATGGTCAGTAAGATTTAAATGAGTTACTTAAAATCTTCATTACTAATAAGTTTAAATAGTATTATTGAAACGCCACGTTTTTTCCCTATTCGGAAACTCCGATTGAAACAGAAGTTATACATAAAAATATACACGCTGATGTCTTTTGTACAGACTTTCGAACAAATTTTTAAAACCAGAAAGAAGCCATCGAGAATCATGATGAGGCGCTTGCCCTCTCTCTTGATATCTCGAAGGCTTTTGACAAGATGTGGCATAAAAGCCTTATTAGCTTCCGTCATATGGACTTCCCACTGGTTTGTATCGGACCTCCAGAGAGATCGGTCGATACGAGCTGTCCTTGATGGTAACTCCCCGCACCATTTGGCTATCAATGCCGGCGTCCCTCAGGATAACGTACTCTCTGCTTCGTATTAATGACCTACTTATGCCCGGTAGGCAAATGAGAGCACGGTTGTAGAGAGCTAAATGTCTGATGCACGAGCCAGTGCTAGACAGATCCAGTGCCATTCATCTGCTGACAATGGTCAGCCGCATGAACCTATGTCTTCAGGCAGTCTATTTTTTCTTCGCTAAGAAGAGTTCTTTTGACTTGACTTCTCCTTTCCGAGGTGTATACGTGCCGATCACTGACCGTCTTGAGCTTCTCGCCATTTCATTACCACAACTTCACGCCGGATCAGTTGCATAATCTTTACCAAGCGCAAGTTCGATCTCGTATAGAGTACAGCTCACATCTTTGGCACGGTTCTGCCCAATATCAGCTCCAGACGCGTGAGTCCATTAAGAAGAGGATCAAGAAGCTCATCGGCATTTTTTCATTGGACAACCAGACTTACAAATAGGCGTCACCGTTATATGGTTGACATACCAAAGAGTCGCACTAAGCGTTTTGATTCCAATTTTGTGATCCATACCGCTAAAGAGTAGAACTCCTTCCCCGAGTCTGTGTTTCCTGATAAATACAATTTAGGGGTCTTCAAGTCACGAGTGAATAGGCATCTACTAGGCAGGCGCGTTACATCCTAAATCGCATCGTCGCTTACCATCTCGCAAGATAGTGATACCTATTGATGGTAAAAAATGTATTACATAAATGTACTGTATTAAGTGGATATGTAAAGATACTTTATTTAGGTTAAATTAATATGACTGTACGATTTTTTTTATTTCATGTTAACTATTTACAAAGTGAATTAATTTAAAATTAAATAAATTAAGGAGAAATTTAATATGATATATTTTTCTTTATCGTAACTTTCAGGTATGGTACGCAGCCGTAACACAAGTGTTCTTTTCCCTTTCTGTATGTTCCGGTGCCCTTATCATGTTTGCGTCTTACAACAATTTCTCACAAAATGTTTATAGGTAAGTAATCGTACTTTTTCTGTTGTAGGACCTTGAGTAACTAACTGGGTCCCTTTTATATATAAATAAATTAAAAACAGTTTAAGTTTATAATAACATGTCTAGTAATTATTAAAAATTAATTTTGAAGCGACGACACCTTTACAACCTTTCCAAGAATATAACATTAGAGGCAGTCGTGATAAAATATTTAACTTACCTTTGTTTTATTTAATATCTGCATTTCATTGTCTCGGGTTTTCCTTGACTATTTAACCACAATTTTGTATGATGGATTTGACAAAACAAGCATTATTATTACAGGGATTCGATGATCGTTACCACTTTAGATACTTTTACAAGTCTTATCTCTGGTATTACAATCTTTGGAGTGCTGGGTAACTTAGCGGAACAACTGCAGTACGATGATGTCGGTCAAGTTATTGGATCTGGAGGTACCAGTCTGGCATTCATCTCATATCCAGATGCAATTGCACAATCTCCAGTAGTACCTCAGGTAATTAAGGACTCATGTTGTATGAAATTCAAAGGAAGAAATACATTGTCCAGGCGTAAGCGACAGATCGTTTTTTTATACAAATTAAATTTACGTAATAAGAACTCGATTTATTTTTTAGTATTTGTCACTATAATCTTTCTATGTTTGTATACTTGAGAGTAAATAAATCGACTACTATTTATTAATATTAATTTTAATATTTTAATTCATAACACTTACCTTGATTCGATAAACCTTTTTAAAAATCTCTTAATAACTTTTAAAGTAAACAACGCCTTTTAAACAATTTGCTTTGAATTGGGTGTGACTGTAACGGTTGCAGGTTTGTATGATGTATAGTTTCGTTCCTTTCGTCTTCATCTTACTGTCCACCTACTGATGTCTTCTTGGGCATCACGTAGCTGCTGCTGGAGAAGAACAGCATTTAATAATGACATTTTCAACTCTCGTCAATTTCAACAACAATCATAAGTTGACATCAAACTTAACCGATTCGTTGCTGATGGCACGCCTGTCGTGTCATCACTTTTTTTTGCGTGTGGCGTTAGCCACTGAAATCGTGTCATTTTTAAATCGATGATAACTTCGTCAAATCAAGTATTAGGGAAATCAACCCAGAATAAAACTATCTTCATTTTTCACGGTAATCAAGCTCGTAGCCTTCGTTTCTGTAATTGTATGTAGCAACGAATCGGTTAAAAGGTTACTAAATAATAATTCAAATTACTACGAAATAATAAAAAAAATTAACAATCAATTGCATAATTTCTCAAAAATTAACCAATTAACAATCAAATGCCTATGTGTCCAAAAACTTACAAATCATTAACGGCTGGTGGCTCGACTTATTTGCATGCGTTATTTGCACACTAAATAGAACTGTGTCGAAAGATTGGAGAGAATATTTTTCTTCTTCGTTTGGCAAACCGACTAAGTCGTTCGAAAGACATGAGTCCCGATCCCAACTCAAGAAAATATTTTTCAGCACTGTCTATATTTAGAGATTTTTTGTCAAATAAATTATTTAATAAAAACAAATGATGTGTGTAACATTTGACATCTCACCTTAGTATTTATAAGCAATTATAAGCTTAGCAATTATAAAATTAACATTACAATCAATTTCTTCTTTTTTTAAAAGTAAGATCATAAAAAAGATCAGATTTAATAAAATATTTTTTTTAATCAGTGACAGAAATTAACCAGAAAATTTAAAAAAGCTAAATACTGAAATATTTTATTCGTAAGATCATTAAAAAAGACTAATTTCATCAAAGATATTGTTTAAGCAGTGGCAGATATTAACCTAAAAATTTAAAAAAGCTATATACTGAAATAATTTATTCGAATAATTACGTACTTAATTTTTTTCCAATGATGTGCACTTATTCAGACTTATTATCAACAGTCAATGTTTATTTATGTAGTTGAAGTATATAAATTGATTTATATAACAGCAAACTTTATACACCGTATGTACACTTACAACACTGTAACTTAAGTGCACAGCTGATGGCTGACAGTACCGACCTCTCGGAAAATTGGTTGGTACTATCTGACGGTCAACTCTAAAACCGCGCGCTCATTCGTCAAATAGAATAGCGCGCGCTTTCGCGACTTCCTGTTACACACTTCCGTCCCATTTCACGAAATCACTCCCACAAATTGCAGGAAAGCGAGAGGAAAGATGTTACACATCAATAACAATTTAGTATGACATTTGTGAAGCGGTAATTGCATATTGTATAAATAATGATATTTAAAGTCAGTAACTTTAGTTCCTATATTAAATTAAATGTGCCAACCACCGGGATATATAATCACTTACATATCTTAGGAGCGAAATAATAGTGAAGTGTGTTGCCAGCTATTCGCGGTGCTGTTCTTCCTAATGATGGCGGTGCTGGGAGTGGGTTCAGGAGTGGCGCTCCTCTCCACGGTGAACACCATCCTGCTGGACGCGTTCCCCCGCGTACCTACCGTCATCATGTCTGCCTTTGCTTGCACCGCCGGCTTTGGCATTGGGCTCTTATACGTCACCCCCGTAAGTAAAGCTGTCAGCAGTTTGCAATATTACTAACAATTCTTTGTTTAACTAGAAGGCTGTAGTTACATTTTGCTGGAATGCGGCTAGTAAATAAGAAACTTAGCTACGAGCTAAGTGTCCTGTCGGAGGAACTTCTTTTCAAATGTTCCTGACTGGACTTTTTTGGTAAGAGCAACTCAACCACATCCAGTAGGTACTGTGTAACAGAAAACAATCGCACATGACGACAACCGCGGGAACCCCCATCTTATTAACTTATTAGCTAATTGGAATTGTTTGTCATTTCGTAAATAGTTTTTTAAACACGTATATAAGTGTACTCACATACATTTATGTCTACTAAAGATAATAGAGAACCCTCAGTATTTTTTAAATATCTATGTTTGCAATAAAAAACGTACGCACTTTTACTAGAACTAAAGAAAAAGACGGTTCGTCGTATTGCTAGAGCTATAATTTACTTACTATATATTATACTTTGCTTTCACCTTTGTAAGTGCGAGGCCATATGATGAATTCGAAGCATAGGGTGCCACACGGGTAGTGCGGCGCCGCACCGCACCGAACAGAGTTGCGCTTTACCCCTCCCCGCTTCGTCTCTCAGGTCCCAAGTCCGGCGCGCTGCGGTGCGACGCCGCGCCGCACGGCGAAATAACGCGTCGTGTGACATGGTATAGTGATTTGTATGTAGGATGACGCAGCGGCACCGCTCAGGCACCGTTAACGCATCGTGTGGCACTGCAACGCACCGTTAACGCATCGTGTGGCCTCGCACTAACTTCGTGATGAATGAAATTTTTACCGAACTTCATTTAGGCCATTAAATACTGCTTGCCAAAACACTTTTATAGATAGATAACAGAGGGGACGCAGTATGACCTAAATACACTGTTTAAATATTGAAAAATAACTATCCTGTGTTTAATATATTTCAGGGCGGGCAGTACTTGTTAGAGTTGGTAGATTACTATGGTGGAACCTTCATGAGACTGTTCGCTGCAATCGCAGAAGCTATTGGCGTCTTCTGGATCTACGGTATTCTAATAGTTAATTTTTGTGGGCGTTTACATTCATTTCATACTAAACATATTTTCAACTGTAATATTTTTCACATTCACACTAATTTGCCTTGCCCAAAGTTAACACAGTTAGACTTGTGTTATGGATACTAAAATAACACATGTACTCGTACGATACATAAATATATAATATTTATATTAATATATGTATGTATCTATAATTCAGGTAAAAATTACCCCTTCTAGGACTCGAACCCAGGACCATGTCGGTGCAAAAATCGCTACCATTTCACTGAACGGTCAGTTGTCAGTTTACTGCTTTTGCATGATCAAACACAGTTTGGCGCACAGTTTAACACAGTTTGGCGCAGTCATAATTTTTACGCTGTTAGTTAGGCCTACGTTCTAATATGATAGTTATAAAACGGCGACATTGACAAAGGAGATTGATTTGCGAACCAGGTTATTTTTATAAGAAAATTAAATATTTCCTCGGAATAACTTCGGAATTAGACAAATGTTCTAACTTATTTAATTATAATTAATGTGAGGTGTAATTATATAAAAAGTGTTTATTTATTGTATTTATTTTTTTTTACTTTTAAAAGAATAGCGTATTGGAAAAAATCACTTCAGGCGGAATTCCTACAACTACGTCCAGACCACTAGGTCACCTTGCTAAATTTAATCAACATTTTTTAGTTTATTTGCCTGACGAATAAATCAATTCGTGTTTTTATTCATACAATCAACCTTATTCCTATAGGTTTGGAGAACGTATGTTTGGACATAGAATACATGTTGGGCATAAAAACTTCAATCTACTGGCGTGTATGTTGGGCCATTGTGACGCCGGTGATTATGATAGCAGTGTTTATGTACGCTATCATCACTACAGAGGCCCTCGTTTTTGGCGGCGATGGCGGATACATATATCCAAGTGGAGCTTACAGTAAGTTATCATAATTTAACGTACAGGAAACTATTAATTGCCTTGTTTCTCATTGACATATAGATAAAAACACATAGTAGGAAGAATAGGCCATGAACCACCGTAAGGACTAATAACTGAAAAAGCAGCCGCGACCAACTCAACTTCTTAAAGTAGAAGCACAGAAGACCTGGACTTAAAATAAAATTCACCTATTCGATGACCAGCACTTGCTGTAGTTGTTTCACCTCCGTATATCACAAGCCGAACGCGTAACCTTTACTCTACGCCAGCGAGCACTTCAAATCTAATCATTAATAATGAATAAACAACTTAAAATACATGTTTTATGTCGCAGTTGCTGGTAACTGCCTACAATACACGGGTATGGCGCTGATTCCCATATTCATATTTATTGCTATGTGGAAATACAGAACTGGAGATTTCATTGAGGTAAGAAAAATATTATACAACTTTTTATCTATAACTATTTAAATTATTAAAAACCTACCTAACTTTATCAATCAAAATACAATTTGATCTCTCTTCATATTGATCTTAGCTTGATTGGCTCCTAATCAATACAGTTGCTTAAAGTTGCTATACTCACACTTCTCTATCCTCTTTAATACTTCAAATGTAATTTTCAGTATCTCTAGTAACAATAATGACCACCAAATGTTTATCTTTGAAACTTTTATTTTAGATTTGATTGTCATCGCTATTATTTATATATATATATATATATATATATATATATACAGGGCGTCCCAAACTTATGGGACATGAAGGGGAAGTACCTTAAATATCGTAGATAGTGAATTTTGCTCAAAGAAGACTTTATGTTATTTTTAAAAGTTAGTAATTCTGCATTCATAGATTTTCTTAAAATTACTTGCTTCGTCTGGGAATCGAACCAACTTAAATGTCAAAAAAAAAATCACCCTACTTTTATGATGCCAATCGAAAGAATACCTAAAAATAATAAATTAATGTAGTTCTAAAATTTGAAAATGGATCAGTCTGTGCGAGCGTTGAAGGCAAATTTAAAACGAAAATAATGTTGTTCTTAAATTTGAAAATGGAACAGTCTGTGCGAGCGTTTATTTTTCGGATATTGATCTGTTTAGTCTTAATTCACTTACACAAGTGTTATTGTGTTAATTTATTGCGAACATGGCATATCAAGTAAGTTTTGATCTAATGGAAGCATATTTTTTGAATGATAAAGATATCTCTAGAAGTTTGCGGTGGTATAGCGTAAAATATCCTGATAGACAATTACCGTCTCGTAAAGTTTTGAAAAGGCTTGTGAACAATTTGAAAACTCTGGGACGTTTCGATAAACGCCCAAGAGAACCACAGCAAGAAAACCGTACGATCAACGACGAAGAACTTGGTATTTTAATTTACTTTTCGGCTTTTCCGAAAGCATCGGTGAGAGAAGGAGAACATGAAATTGGAGTTTCGAAAAGCAAAATACACCGTGTATTAAAAAAACACGGTTTTAAGAGTTATGTTGAAGGACGATTGGTTCAAAAATTACATCCGGGCGATACAGAAAGGAGAAGAAATTTCTGTCTTGATATCCAGGCACGCTTGCTCGAAAATCCAAATTTTTTGGATAATATTATTTGGACAGACGAATCTAACTTTAGCAATAACGGTATGTATAACCGCAACAATAATCGTATTTGGTCTAAAGAAAATCCCCTACGAGTCACTGAAACGAATAACCAAGTGCGTTTTTCACTCAACTGTTGGTGCGGACTTTTAAAAAACCGGGTTTTCTTAATCCATTTTTACCAAGGAACCTTGAACACGGAAAAGTATTTAGGAATACTTCAAATTTTAAGGGATAAGATAAGAAATCTTTCCGCGGCGGAGCAAGAAAACTTAATTTTCCAACAAGATGGAGCTCCGGCTCATAATAGTCGGAGAGCAGCAGATTTTCTAAATGAATGTTTTCCTACATGGATTGGTACAAATGGACCGATTAGATGGCCGGCCAGATCCCCGGACCTTACACCATTAGATTTCTTCTTTTGGGGATACGTGAAAGATATGCTATACAAAAAGCGATACGAGAACGTGGGCGAGTTGCAAACAGAATTGTGCCATATCACATCGAGTGTTCACCATAAAATGATAAGAAAATCAACAGGCAGCGGACTCATTAAAAGATTGGAGATTTGCGTAAGACAAGAGGGATCACATTTTGAGCATTTAATTAATTAATTTACAAAAAAATACCTACTTAATTGACTACGGCAGTTTCATGTATGTTTTTAATTTGATTAAAATATTAATTTCACGTTGTTCCTTTCTTTTAAAAAACCATGTAACTTAAGCATAGTTATTATTTTTTAGCTATTCTTTCGATTGGCATCATAAAAGTAGGGTGATTTTTTTTGACAATTAAGTCGGTTCGATTCCCAGACGAAGCAAGTAATTTTTAGAAAATCTATAAATGCAGAATTACTAACTTTTAAAAATAACATAAAGTCTTCTTTGAGCAAATTTCACTATCTACGATATTTAAGGTACTTCCCCTTCATGTCCCATAAGTTTGGGACGCCCTGTATATGGACCGTATATTTTGAAAGTGGTGTAAGTCCATTTTCTTTTACTACGAAGACTACGATAACACATATTTATGTGCTGTAAATGGACTTACACCACTTTCAAAATTAGACAATTGTAAAAATCGCTTAATTTCAATTTTGAAAAATCAAATATAGCTTTAAATAAACTTCATTTTAATATAATTTTGTTTACAAATACGCATAACAACACATAAAATTTTATTTTAGACGGCAATTACATTGTTATTACAAGATACTGATTACAAGAATTTATTTATTCTCTGCATGTGGTAGTGTTTCAAAATATGCATGATGCACCGGAGGTTTATAGGGTAGTAGCTGCTTCATATCTTTATATTTTTCGTAAGTAATAGGTCTGGCATTTTGGTACAAAGGCTCCAGGGCGATTTTTTAAAATTTTAAAGGTCTTCCAGGACGTAGAGGTAATAAATTGATAATTTTTAATTCTGCGTCCGCCATCGTTGTTTTATAAAAAATGGTATATGGTGCAATTTTGAAAAACCTTAACCAACATATTTGCAACCAATTGACCTGTTCCCCATTAGTATTTTTTTATCTGTTTTTAATTGCATTTTGGAGATTTTTTGTTGAAGTGAAATTCTCCCGTCTCATTCAATATGAGTTTCAAAATGAATTTATCCTGTTTTCTACATTGCACTATATAGTATAAATCTGCATCACATTATAGTATAAATCTGCTATGCCACCTACCTCTGTCAATTGGACTTACACCACTTTCATAATCGATGATTTTGCAATTTCATTTACCGACCGATTTTAAGTTGTACAAAACATGGGATTTTTTTGAGAAATTAAACACGGACTTGTCATATATAAAAAAATACATTAAATTAAGCATGAATTACGTGATAGCTCATTTTTCTCAAAAATGGACTTACACCACTTTCAAAATAAACGGTCCATATATATATGTATATATATCTTTGGTTAAGATAATAGCCTCTTCACCAATTACCTTTTTAAAAAAAGACGGTATTCACGAATACTGCAAGATACTCCATTGATTTCATCTATTATATCAATGTTTATTCTAAGTAATGCTTAATAAATAAATAAAAGTAAAAATTAAACAGTTAAAACTTATGTATATCGTACATATTAAACAAAAACAGATAAAAAGAAAAGATCAATATTAGTATCTTGCTGTTTGACGCTGACGACCGTTTGGTGCAACCGTAGCCATCGCCATGTTTATAAGTTGTGTGTTTTGTAATATAATAATAATAATAAATTTTTTGTTACATTCATAACCTTAGCCTGAAGTAAGCACTGTAAAGCTTTTGTTATGATTGAAACGAATAGACATGACGTTAGTACTCAGGTACAAATACTAGCATTCATCACACAAATATCTGCCCCTTCCGAGACTCGAACCCAGGACCGTCGGTGCGAATGGCAGCATCTCTACCGTTGCAACATACAGCGGTCAAATTTGTGTATTCGTGACCCTGACATGACCTACCTACTACTTTTCTACCTACTAACTACCTTGCCTCTTTTTATAATGTCCATATTGTAAATGCATTTTTTTTGTAGTTTACTCTTCAAAGGGTACGCAGAATTCATAAAGTAGGATCCACCCCTAAACGTGCCGAGATTATTTTATTAATTTTGGCTAAGATTTGTACGGGATCTCAAAAACTGCGAAAAGTAAAATAATTCTCTAAGAAATTAAAATAATTATCTGGTCATGTTGACATTTATGATACAAAATATGTCAAAATTCGTAGAAACCAATAAACCGCACTTTATTAAAGAAAAATAACGATTGAAATTGATTATATTTTTAGTTGTCTTTATTGATTTGAACAATACATAATCTAACCCTAGCTCATGTTAGTATGCAAGTATACAAACATGAAACAGCTTTTTTTATATAAGCACCTATCCTACTCATGCTGTATATTCACATAAAATGCGTATGTATTGTTAGCCACTAACTAATTATAAAATTACACTCTTCACAGACAGCGAAAATTTCGTTCCGTAAGAAGACAACGTATGGTCCCCGCGAAGAAGAAAAACGCGCTGAATGGCGACAATTCAGACAAGACGCCAAATTCAGCCAAAATTTCAAACGAAAGAACTGGTTCCACCACATTGCTCTCAGCCTCTTTGGTGGCTATCGACGGAAGATTTAACTATAGCCACCTTTTAACACTCAATGTTTATAAGTTTAGTAAAAACACATTCCCATAGTATCTTTTTGTCTCAAATACTCATTATATTATGTTTATTACGATAACTATGACTTTATTTTTTAATATACCTATTTATGCCCAATTGTATTCATTCATTCTTCATTCCGTCCCATGCTTATGAAAAAAATCTAACGAAATAGCAGCCGCGGTGAATAAATTCTTCTAGAGCAAAGGTTCCCAAACTTTTCGGTCTCGTAGAGCCCTTGTCACATTTTTTGATTTTAGGTAGTTCCTTCTATTTTTACTTCTAATTTTTTTCGCTGACGCTGACTGAAGGGTCCACCTCTTGCAGATTGTCGTTGATGCTTGGGGATCGATTTAGACCATTTTGGTAATCACTGTTCTAGAGCAACGTGCTTAGGTATAAAAAAATAGAAGCGCATGGAAGCAAGAGATAAAGAGCTCGCGTGGTGCTGTGTAGGTCAGTGAGCGAGAAACGTTATGAACGTGGATCGAGATTTACTCGTATGTAGACCCGACGCGGCCAATCTGAGACGTTCTGTTAAACCGAGCTCTGTGATTTTAGTTTTAAAAATAGATATAATTTTAATCCTACTCAATAACATAACAATCGAATTCATTTAGAGCTGGCAGCCGTCACGCGCGCGAGCAAGGAGAAGACTTGGAGCCCGTGGGACGGGCGAACCAGTCTGAGTCTAAAATGCCGATGCTGAGACAATGGGTGTGACACCTCATCTCATTGAGACTAAACTTAGGGGTTAATCTTCTAAGTTTTTTCATAATTTATCGAGTTTTAGAAAATTTCGTTGACGTCTGGTGTTACTTGTTTCGTGTTAGCCTGCGCGTCCTCTATATGGCCTGCTTTGATGTTTTTTTTATTGGTTTACCAACAATTGTTACAATAAATATAAAACATATTAAGGTATTAACTAAGTGCACAATTAATATCAGGTAAACACCACATGCAATTAAATTAAACAAAAAATCTTACAATTACAATACAAATATAAATATAGAAAAAAACAAATACTCAACATAAATAGAAAAAAGAAAACAATATTAACAAAAAAAAAATAACAATAAGTACCCTAGTTATCACCTATGGAGTTCTGTAAGTATTTACGGAACATGTTCATGTTCAATGAATTAATGTCAGTGGATTTTCCGTAGCAGTTCAACAGTCTACTCTACACGGTCTTGGAACTGGAGAGTTAGAGCCGAATACAGTTGAGCGCATTGGTGGCACCTACGGAGCTACTTGATATCTTGGCATTCTAGTAGGGACCCTAAAATAAAATTTATGCAGTAATTGAGAACAGTCCAATTTACCATTAAGTAATGTATACAAAAACATTAAATCATTGATAATGCGTCGTTTTTCCAAAGAACTGTACTTAAAGTATTTCAGTTTAGACTAATATGAGAATTCTCTTCTACGCTTACCTATTTAGTATGTTAGCTGCCATAAATATCGTTTCTGTAGTCTCTCCAATCTCAAACAGTGACTTGCGTAGTGCGGCCTCCATATTACGCTACAATATTCTAGGATGCTTGTAACAAAAGCATTATAAGGAAGTCTTTTTGTATGTAGCTTACGAATTTTTTTTACTATTTCTAATAACAAATCACAGCATTTTGGACGTTTTTTTGGTTATACTTTCAATATGCTCCTCAAAAGTAAGTTTTTGGTCAAATGTTACACCAAGGTCTTTAATTGAACTTACCTATTTGATCTTAGTATCACCAATAAAGTACCTAGATTGAAAGGTGTGTTGCTTTCTCTTTCTACCTGACATAAAAACATAAAAGCACACCAACTCACGAGACCATTTAAATCTTGTTGAAGTAGTTCCATGTGTAATTCACTCCGCACTATCTTAGAAATCTTCAAATCGTCAGCGTATATACGCTGTTCTCCAATTTTTCAAATACACGACAAAATCATTTATCAAGATGATGAAAAATAAATAACCAAAAATTGAGCCCTGGGGCACCCCTGAGCTAATACTACAAACATCCGAACTGAAACCATTAACGACAACATAAAATTTGCGATTTTCCAAGTAAGACTTAAACAATTTTTACAAGTTTCCAATAATGCCGATATTGAATAGTTTTCTGAATAAAATATTATATTGGGGAACCCTATCAAATGCTTTACTTAGGTATCACGTCAACCTCCAAACGGTCATCTATGGCTTGTATCAGGTTCTCTACAAGCGTGACTAAATTGGATACAGTAGATCAACATTGCATAAAACCACGTTGATGACACGTGATGAGTGACTTTACATGTTCAAATATATGAGGATAAATAGTGTTTTCTAATACCTGTGACGCAGTTGGGGGCACTGAAATAGGCCTTTTTTTTTTTTTTTTTTTGACGCGGGGAATGCGTTACGCATACGCCGCCGTTTGGGAGAACGGCGGATACGTTATGTGGGACTCTCCTCTGCAGACCTACCCGACGATAAAAGCTCGTCAGGTTGGTGTGCAGGGGCCTACCCACTAAACCACCGCGGTGTCCCTCTAACACCTTGGTGGGGATCATGTGATCGTGTTAGGATTCTTTCCACGATCCCCACCAGTGTGCGTCCGCCCTATGCAGACCCTCCTCCGCTCCGTGGTGGGCACAGAGCTGCGGAGCACCCCGTGACACCCTGAGTGCCCCGCATCGCCTGGAGACCGGTTCAATGCGTGTGCTGGTCTCCCAAATCCAGCACCCGCTGGCCTCCACGGGTGGAGATGGAGGAAAACTTCCCCCACGTCCATCCGTCTTGGGACCATTTGCGCCTACGGGAGTCCTCCGGGACAGAAGTTCCCGGGGGGCTCCCGCAGCCGCACTCCCGAACCTGGGCGCATCCCGTCTCCCTCTCAGCTGAGAGGGGAAAGGGAGCGCTCCCTACCTTCGGGGATGCCGATTACTCGGACATCCCCTCCCCCTCTGGCACCTGGACTCGCGCCTCTCCGTCACTTGCACAACCCGCCGGCTCAGGGGACATCCCCTTCATTACCGGCGGATCGCACTTGCGACTGCCCATAACGTGGTCGGTCGGCCGCCCAAAGGCGGCGCACACCGAGCACGCTGGCTCCCGATTGCAGGTGGCGGCTGTGTGACCTGGTGCTCCGCACCTGAAGCACAAGCCGCTCCTGTCCTCCGCTGCCGGGCACTTCGGTCTCGTGTGCCCGACCCCCATACACCTGTAGCAACGCAGGGGCCGGGGTCCAAGGACCCTGATCTCTGCGGTACTCCATCCCACGCGGAGCTTCGCCCCGTCCTCTGATATCGCTTTGGCAGCCGCAACCGGCAAGCGTAGCATCATGTGCCTCATCCCGCTTGGTCTTGCCCTTATTGGCTGGGCTTTGATGGCACTCATCACGCAGCCTGCCTTGGCCATCACCGCCTCGCAGACCTCGGCCTCGTCCACCGAATCATCCAGGCCCGAGATCCGCACGTCCGCGGTCTTCTCGGGCCTGCCTATCATCGCAACATCCCCCAGCCTTTTCTTCAGCACCTCGGCAAGCGCGTCCGCCTTGATACCGCTAACGTCCGGCACTTGGATGATGCGTGCGCCGGTTGCCGTAGTCCTCACCGAGACACCAGTCTCTATGCCGACATCAGCAAGAGAGACAGCGGCCCTGGCCCTCCTGATGATGTGGGCATAGGTCTCCCCACATTCCTCTGCCTCCGGTCGAATGGTGATCGACACGGCTGTCGATCTAGGTGCTGTAAGCCTCGCCTTCCCTCCCTTTGGCCCTCTCTTCTTGCGGCTGCCCTCCGGGTTGCTGGATACAGCTTTGTTCTCCACCTCTGCTGCGCGCTTCGTGGCAGCGCGCTTGGCTTTCCTACTCCCTGCCTTTTCCCAGGCTCCGTCCGGGGCAGGGGGAGCATCTCTTGCCTTCGCTGCGTTGGGGGTTGCGGCCGCCACTTTCTCCGCCAACGTCTGCGTCTGCTTCGGGGGTTGGGCTGCACGTGCTACCAGCTCTCCCAGCCTCTCGTCCATCGTCTGCCGTATAAGTTGACGAAGCTCCTCTTTAGATGGCATCGTCTCCTTTGCCGCCTGAGCGGATCGGATCCTCGCCATCTCGGTCTTCAAGTCCGCGACGTCCTTCCGAAGCTTTCGCACCTCTTGACGGAGAGCCGCATTCTCTTGTTGGAGCTCAAAGAACTCAGGGTCATCCTCCATGACTCCGATGACATATTCGCGGAGTTTCTTCAGATTTGCGTACTGGTCGCAAGACAAGCCGCATATTCTCTTTTTAAGGGCCTCGGGTAGGCCCGCGTCTTCCAGCGCGACTCCGAGTTCACGCGCCAGTTTTCTGCCTCTGTCGCGGAAAGACCTGAACCGCTCCATCTCCTTCTCACCTATTTGGCGGACTTCGGCATCTGACGCTTCGTCGGAGGAGCAGTCGTCGTCCTCGTCATCCTCGTCGTCCTCGTCTTCCTCGTCATCGCTTCCTTCAGCCTCCTCTGTCGGCTTCACTGCCGGGGGCTTCGTCCTTTTCTCCTCCTTCTTGCGCTCTTCGATCGGGAACAACAGCGTCAAGCCTTTCCCCGTTGGCGGTGGCAGGGGCGGGAACTCCTTTTCCTCTGCATGTAGGCGTTGACGCTTACTCTTTCTACCCTCCTCGCTAGCTCTCGCCTGCGAAACGGCAGCTCCATCTTCGTGGCAAATCTCCATTTCCGTTGCCTGAACGCTGTTTTTGGCCGGACACAGCGCATCGTCCTTCTTCACCACCTCCACT
The DNA here is from genome assembly GCA_927399485.1 of Calamotropha paludella. Lineage (NCBI taxonomy): Eukaryota > Metazoa > Arthropoda > Insecta > Lepidoptera > Crambidae > Calamotropha > Calamotropha paludella. The sequence goes on from OV656812.1 coordinate 14,428,732, forward strand.
TTTTTATTCAATTTATTTATTTTACCTTTCTTCATGTTTGGACCCACGAGTGCGGGAGATCTAAAGGTCCACCCAGGCAGAGATCCCGCGATACCTGGGCAACCCTATTACACCTCGGGGGGCGGGAGGTACCCGAGGGGGTCGCTCATGGGTTGATGCGCTCCACCAACCACCCGCGCACGGGCGCCCGACACCGCGTTACACCAGTGCCGCGCCTTCGAGGATTTTTTATAGTGGTTATCTCCACGCAGCCCCCACCGAAGTGGCGGCCCCCACTCCGTGCACCACGTACAGGGTTGCGGGTTGGCCGGAGCTGGTCCTAGGACCAGACACCGCCCTGACTTGCTCACTGCCGCGAGCTGGGCCCGAAGGCACCCACGGGTAATTTTTTTAAGGGGTTGTCTTCCCCGCGGCCCCTACCCGAAGGTAGCGGCCCTCGGCCCTGCACTACGTACAGGGTTACGAGCTCCTTCGACGACACCAGACGGAACTGGCATCGCCTAAGACTCCCCTAGCTCGGCTACCGCTACCCGGGATACCCAGGACGCCAGCCGAGCTCCCCCTGTTGCTAGTTTTGGTCCGCGCCGATAACCGGAACCCCCAAATCTGGAGGCCTTTCCCCTATCCGCCACCCGGGGGACGCATCCGATGGCAGACTAGCAACTGCACACGGACACTGAAATAGGCCTATAATTTGCAACCGAATTTCTGTAACCTGATTTAATCACCGGCACCACCTTTGCAAGTTTCCACACTTCTGGAAAGACTCCTGCACTAATGGGCTTGTTACAATTTGGCAAAGTGACACGGCAAGAACCAAGGCACAATTTTTAAAAAAACACTGGAGGTATTTCGTCTGATCCCATGCCTTTTGATGGGTCAAGTTTATTAAGGTTATCCGCTACACAGTCTACACTTATAGTTATTCCATTTAAATTTAAAGTATCAGGATTAGACCACTCAGTGTAATGAGTGTCATTCTGACTAATTGAGTTTTGTATACTTGGGCAAAACGGTGCGCTAAGAGATTGCATATACTAAGACCATCGGTTGCTGTAGTTTTATCAGTCATAGTATTGGGATAAAAACTAGATCCTCCTCGCTTAGCTTTAATAAAAGACCAAAAGAAATTTATATTATGAGCAATTAATTCCTCCATACAATTTAAGTATTTTTTGTAGTATTCAGTGGCCATTAAATTACATCTTTTACTCAAAATTTTAAATGATACAATATTGTGCACTTTTCAACAATTATAAGTTTCAATTATTATAATAGAAAAATACTAGAAAAAATCGACTCGGGTCACTAGTGAATTCTCAGGCGGGAATCGAACCCGCAACCTTTGGAAATCCGGTCCAATGTTCTCCCAATTGAGCTACCGAGCCTTGTGAACACTCATCGAAATTTTTCTAGTACCTTTCTTATTTTACGCTGTAGGCTTCACTTCACTTTGTAGTTGAGAATTCACTTGTGACCCAAGTCGATTTTTTCTAGTATTTTTCTATTATAATAATTTATCTTATAAGATCGCATTGAAAATGCATAAACTATATCAAAAAAAAATTATAAGTTTTGATAAATGTTTAAAAATAGGTACTCAAAATTTAACTACATGACGATAGAATAACTTATTTTCCCTTAATTCACAGTCTAACTAGTAAATTTGGAATTTATTGTTGGAGCGTTGAGTAAACGTTCCGATACGATGCGAATGTAAAAAAAAACAATGTTAGAATTGATTACTTGAATTAAATTCTTATTGAATTCTTATATAGTTTATACAATGCTACAATTATAATGGTAAGTATTACAAATATGGCAAGTGTCGAATAATTTGCCCCCTATTTTATGACATGTGATTCTCGTATAATTACACTTAATTCTGTACCTAAGTATTTTATCTTTAGTTATTTTTGCAAAATCGATTTTATTTAATTTTTTTAGTTGAATATAGGGAACATTATTCACTATTTTATGGAACTTAGATAAATTCAAAAAGGCATAATTCACTCTTATTTAAATATCACTTTTTGGCGCCATTTTATTTCTTGTTGCGTTGTGCAGAATTTCTATGGAAAGGGTCCATCTTCATATACCATAAGTTAACTTTTATGGCAAACTAAAATTGAAATCTGTTTGAAAATGGCAACTCATGCCCCTTTCAATTGTCCTTTTCATGACAGCAATGAAACATATTAAAAAAAATTACAGAGTTTACACTCCAACTGAATACGAAAATCGTATAGCCGAGGCTAATAAAAATTTTGTAATAAGTCAACCTGAAACTGAATATATAATAAACATAAAAAATGGCGGCCGCACCATCATAAAAACTGGTACTATCTGTAGATTCCAATACCCAAGGAGTACTCAAGGACAAAAAAGTGACTTTTGGTATTTCCAAAGTGTCACATTTCACATTTTTCAAAACCACAGACCTTGTGACAACCCGTCAATCCATAGATTGTTTAGTCAGTCATGATTTCCAACTCTTAGAAAGAATGGGCACCAGGCCCCCATTACCATCAAGTAATACACTTGCATATGCTGGTAAAGTGCCAATTAATGAAAAGAAAATATCTGATTTGAAAAAACTAGAGGAATATATTCCAACAGAGTGTCAAAAACTTTATAGAGAGGTTTTTGCATGGCCAACAACTTCAGCAAACAATGAATATCTTGTAAATCAAGATGATTAGGTAACAGTTCTTCTAAAAATCTTTGGATTTGTATGTAGATCAGAGAGGTCATTTTGAAAAAGCCATTAGTCCAGAAATTTTTTCAACATAAAAGTATATCCGTGAGAAGTAAAGACCTTTCTACATTCTATTACCGTTGTCAGTAGAATTAACCGTTTAAAGAACCATTAATATTGTATTCCTGTGTGTTAAAATTATACCTTGTCACTTAATAACCGTGTTTTATTTTATATCAGAAGTGGGATTACATACGACTCATCGACTGCACCATGCCACGAACACGAAAACGAAGAAGAGCTCGTGCTACAAGTTCGGATTCTTCGGCTTCACGCAGTTCGAGCTCCAGTTCGAGTAGTAATAGTGACCTCGATCGCCGGACACGCCGCCGAAAAAGATCATCAACCGTGAGTCAAAACGCTGTATTGTCGTCAGTGATTCCCGAATTTGACCCGTTAATCGATGACATAGATATGTGGATAAATGTGCTAGAGGCTAATTCTCGTGCTTTTGGATGGTCTGATAATATGATTAAATATCAAGGATTGTAAAAATTACGTAATAGCGCCAAAACATGGTTAGATTCGCTACAAAAAAATGAAACAATGTGGACTAGTTGGCGTTGGAGACAGTGGCGTGAGAGATTATCTAATACTTTTCAAACTAAGCGAAATATGTTTTCATTATTAAAGCAGTTAATAGAAACGAAGCCATTACCAAATCAGTCCCTTTATGAATTCTATTTTCAGCAGAAGGGCAAAATAGATAGGTTACATTTGAAATTTAAGGATTGCGATATAGTTTCGATTATCGTAGGATCAATTGGTGACTCGAGTATTAGCACTGCTGCTGAAGCAGGCAGTTTTCTGCGTTGTGACGATTTAGCATCGTTTTTACATGGCAAAATATATACCATGTCTGACAAAAATGTATTGCAGAAAGGTTATCCCTCAACGAAAGTTATACCGCGCCATTCATCAGTGATGCTAGGGAATAATAATAATAAGACTGAAGTTAAATCCGAACTGTCAAGCAATAGTGGTAATTTCGTTCCTAACGTTAATGTGTCTTGTTTCCGTTGCGGTGAATTAGGTCATAGGCGGAATAATTGCAATGTGAAGGAAAATATTCAGTGCAATTCCTGTAATAAGAGAGGACATTTAGAGAAAGCATGCAAGTCGAAACCTATATCGAAAACTGAAACAGACTTGGAAGTTAAAATGATTAGTAAACCCAAAAGTAAACAAAAGTTTTGTAAACCGGTCTTGATCAATGATTTGAAATGTGAAGCATTTTTCGATATGGGTAGCGAATGCTCATTAGTTAAAAAGGATTTTATTGACAGGTATAATTTGAAAACATTTAATCTCAAATCGCCTATTAATTTAGTGGGTTTTACTAATGAAACTTCCATTCAAGTTTCAAAAGCCATTACCGTTAATTTGAAAGTAGATACGGTGAAATTGACCATTCTTTTGTATGTTATTGACGAAATAACTGGATGTGACTTATTGATAGGTCGAAACTTTACGGAACACAGTAGCATAATGTATACCCGTGTGTGCAATAGTTTGACTTTTAAACCATTTAAAAGCAAAATAGTATTAAACATTGACAAAGAAGGCAGTGATTGCTACAGTCAAAAAGAAATTTTGCTGAAATCAATTCTTTCTAAATACCCTCATTGTTTTTCTAAGGATTTGTCCACTTTAGGAAAAACTAAATGTGTTGAATTAGATATTGAGCTTACCTCAAATAAACCAGTCTGTTTTCGGCCATATCGCATGTCAGAAGCCGAGAGAAATAAAACTCGCGAAATCATTAATGATTTATTAAAGAATGGGATAATAAGACACAGTAATTCGCCTTACGCCAGCCCAGCATTGTTGGTAGACAAAGCAACGGGAGAGAAAAGGCTTTGTATTGATTATCGCCATCTCAACAAAATCACTATTAAGGATAAATATCCTATGCCCTTAGTTGAGGACTTGATTGACAGATTACAAGGCTGTAAATATTTCACTTCTCTTGATTTGAAAAGTGGGCACCATCAAATCCCTGTAAAATCAGATGCGATACCCAAGACTGCATTCATCACACCTGATGGTCATTACGAATTTTTGCGAATGCCCTTTGGCTCAAGCAATGGCCCGTCAGTTTTTCAAAGGCTGATGAACACGGTCTTGGGTAACCTCCGTTTTGGTAAGGTTATCTGCTACATGGATGATTTACTCATTGGAACAGAAAGTTTAAAGGAAAATATAACTTGCTTGGAAAGTGTATTAGAAATTCTCCAGATAAATGGTTTGACAATAAATTTAGATAAATGTGTATTTTTCCAAAATAACATCACATTTCTTGGTTATGACATTTCTGAAAGTGGTATTCGGCCCGGTTCAAAAAAGCTAAAAGCTATCGAGAAATTCCCGATTCCAAAAACTGTCCACCAATTAAGACAATTTTTAGGCTTGATAAATTACTTCCGAAAATTTATTAAGCACTGTGCAATCTTATGTAGCCCCCTAACAAATTTGTTAAAAAAAGAAGCAATCTGGAAATGGGGTCCTCAACAGGAGCAAGCGTTTCTTGATATCAAAGAATCCTTAATTGAAAACGCTGTTCTAAAGATATTTAATCCTAATTTACCGGTTTATTTATATACTGATGCCAGTCGTGACGGCTTAGGGTGCATAATGGTTCAAGTTACAGAGAATGGTGAACAACCTGTACACTTTTATAATCGACAAACTACTGTCGAAGAAAAAAAATATCATTCTTTCGAACTTGAGTTATTAGCTATTGTAGTAGGTCTACAAAAGTTCAGACATTACTTACTAGGAATTCAATTTAAAATATTTACGGATTGCAGTGCTGTAAGATACGCTTTACAAAAACAAGAAATCATTCCACGTATTGGTAGGTGGGTATTACAGACCCAAGAATTTAGTTTTGAAATCTCGCATAAACCAGGAACGCAGATGCAACACGTTGATGCATTAAGTCGCAATCCGGTCGAGGATAATAGCATCTCAGTAACCGATAGCGTGATGTCCATAACTGAAGGAGACTGGCTTCTGTCCGTGCAGCTTCAGGACCCATGTATTTGCAGCATTAGAGATATTTTACGGTCAGGTGAGGCCGATGCCAACAAATTAATTTTTAACCAGTATGAGCTGCTTGGTAATAAAGTGTATCGTCAAACTGAGTACGGTAGGCGATGGTTAGTACCACAGCAATGTGTCTGGCAACTCATTAGGGCCAATCATGATGACCTGGGACATTTTGCAGTGGATAAAACAGTAGAGAGAATTAGATCGAAATATTGGTTTCCACGTTTAAAGAAAACTGTCACCAAATATATTAAAAATTGTCTAAACTGTATTTATTATAAAAATATTCACGGAAAGAAACCCGGTAAGCTGTATCCAATCCCAAAATATGCAAGGCCATTTCATACATTACATTTAGACCACTTGGGTCCTTTTGTAAAATCCACACAACAGAACTCTTATTTGCTGGTTGTAGTTGACTCGTTTACTAAATTCGTTTTCATTTCTGCAGTAAAAAACACTAAATCTAAAATCGTTATTTCTGAATTAAACAAAATATTCAAAGTATTTGGTAACCCTAAGCGCATAATCAGTGATGCCGGTAGTGCCTTTACCTCAAGTTGTTTTAAGACCTTTTGTAGTGACAGGAATATTAGGGCTCACGTTATAGCCACTGCTATACCGCGATCAAACGGACAAGTTGAGCGGTATAATTTAACAATTTTAGAAGCATTGCGTAGTATGGGAGCTAACACTGACAATAATAAATGGGATCAACATATTACAAGCATACAACAGGGTATTAATAGCACGATCAATAAAACTACTGCTGCCATCCCTAGCGAGGTATTTTTTGGGTACCGAATTCGAATGAATAATGATGGGGTTACTGATGATAATACGGCGGAGGCTACGATTGATCTTACAGCCTTGAGAAGCAAGGTTGATGAGAATATTAAAATAACGCGGCAATACAAAAAGCCACTTTTGACGCGAAAAGAAAGGGAGCGCCGCTGTATAAAGTCGGGGACTTGGTTGTGATAAAAATACCAAGCATGTCAAATGACGGACAAAGTACCAAGCTAATGCCTCTTTACAAGGGTCCGTTTCAGATCATGGAAGAACTTGGCCACGACCGGTATAAAGTTGCAGACATGAGAGGAGCCGAGAGGAGTTCCAAACGTTACAATGGCGTCGCGTGTGTGGAGAACATGAAACCATGGATCAGAATTGCGGATCCGGATGTTATCACACGTGAAGGTAACAAGAACACTTCAATTGCTAATTACAGTAAGTTGGTAACGTAGTACCTACCATTTTCTTCCGAAAGTAATAACAAAATAAAATTCAATAAAATAATGTCGTAAAAACTTTTTTATTAATATAAAGTTTAGAAAAAATCGCCATTAAAACTTACCTATCAAAACCCCTATGATGAGTTAATAAACATAATAGTCAAATGCAATCACTTCAAACATTTGCTAGCTGCAGTGGAGTGCCAGAGTTGTACAGTGGTCAACGGATATCCGTGGTGAACACCGTTTCCATATACATGGTGATATACAACTGAGATGATTCTGTACATCACTCGGTTTAAACCATTTGGTTGAGTTGGTTGGCCGGCGATGGGATAACTAACTTTGCCAAATTCTGGTGCTTTACTCTGCTGGGCGGATGTGCGATATGAACATCAAGTGCTTTGATTCCTAAAGCATCCAGTCGTAGTAAAATCTTTAAATGTGCTTGTGTCTATTGTTCTCAGCTCTTGCATCAGACTAAATCGCTGCTCGAGGACGAGCGCGGAAGCAGGAACGGCCGGATGTTATCGCTCGTCTGTGGTGCGTCGGAGTGACGTCACATCCTGTAGACGCGCGTTCGACTCCCCTCTGTCTCGATCGCTTATGGCGTCGGCTGACCGCGTTCTGCTCGTGATTCATTACGCTCCTGATCGTCGTCTGGTGTGGACGCTCCTACTTTATTGTTACGAAGTATAGACGTTTACTTTATCTTTCTTATAACTAAACTTAAGAAGTGTAAATATTAACCTACCTTATGATTTAATCTCTATATTTTATCAACATAAAAGTATATCCGTGAGAAGTAAAGACCTTTCTACATTCTATTACCGTTGTCAGTAGAATTAACCGTTTAAAGAACCATTAATATTGTATTCCTGTGTGTTAAAATTATACCTTGTCACTTAATAACCGTGTTTTATTTTATAATTAATTTAATTATTTTTATTTATTATTTATTTATAATATTAATTCTATAGTATCAGACTTTTCATTTGTAAGTAATCCAGACATGTTTTTAATTTTCCTCAAGTGTTAAAATAGTTGCGCTAGAAAATTGTGTCACCCTGACTCTTTTGTATTGCTTATCACAACTCGCTACCTGCTCACGACGATCGTTGGCGAATACTGGTTAATATATATTGACCGTTATCGTCGGTGCTTGGAAATGACTTTCCGTTGCACTTTGCTTAATGTTATAGGGTTTATCTTCGTCTGTATTCTATTAATGATAACTATACTCTATCCATTTCGACCTGAGACAAAAGGTAAACAAACCATAAAAAAGGTTCTTTAAGATGTCAATTTTCTTCATTGCCGAAAGGTTTGTTCAAAAACATACGACTACTCAATATTTTATTTTCAAACTTTTTAAATTAAGATAACTAAGAATTACTTCAGTTATTACATGTACTTATTACAGGAGCCGTGATCACAGGATGACTTAGTCATCCTGTGATCACGGCTCCTGTAAAGGAGTCGAAACGTCAGGATTAAATATAAAATAAAATAAAACATGCGCAAAAATCCGTAAAAAAGTGTTTTATTCTGATGTGTAATGTGCGCGGAAGTGTAAGAACTAAATAAGAATTACTTGTCACCTTCAATAATTTTCAGTATTTTTACATCGATGTTAGGTATTTTTTTTAACGTAAGTTTAGATTACTATACAAGGTTATTTTATAAACACCATCCAAATTTTTTCTAGGCATTAGATATCATTCAAACACTTCATTTATGAAAAAAAATTGGTAGGTAAAATTTCCGCAAAAATATTATTTTGTCCGAGCGAATTATTACAACAGCTGGTTACTGGTCAAAAGAAAGGTCGCCCGAAAGGTCAAACACGGCCGAAATGTTTTGAATGAAACAGCGGGGTGGGGTCGCGGGGTGTTGATGCCGAGGTACAGTAAGAAAGAACGACGTAACTTTCTTTTTCCAAAATTGAGTTGTTAGAAAGTCAATCTGTCGAAGAAAAAATCGTTTGAGTGAGAAAATTGCCGAATGGGTGAAAGTTGTTTTTTTGCTGTAAAATGGTGTTAGTTATCTACCTTGAAGGTGGCCACGCGCCATCTTGGTGCGTCTTTTTGCAAACTCCAAAAACGAGCCAAAGAAATTTGAAATGCATTTTTCTCGGAATGTATGCATTTCACAGAAAAATCGATTGATTATAAAATGTAGAGGACGTCAAGATCTACAAAAAATGTCATTGCTGCAATCCCGTACACCAACAAATGCACACAGTAGGTGGCGCCAAAGTCTTCAAACGGTGTTTTTTTATTTTTCACCTTGAAAATACATTTTTATTGCAAAAATGTAAATGTAAAAGTTGTTCCTTAGGATTTTGTCAACGACTTTTGTTTGAACAATTTTTTTATACAACTTACCGTTTTGAAGCTGGACCTCGAAAAAGAATGAAAAGTCCAATAATACGGTTGCCTGCAGTATAAGTCCACATGTGTAGTGCACTTTTTGACCACGATTCATTTATTTGTATTAATTAATGTCATTCTAACAATTTAAATTTGTTAATTATTTGAATTTGTTTCGCATTAAACCATTTCTTGCTAAATAATTAAAAAAATACTGTTGCCTGTTTGTTTAAAAGAGGAAAAATAATCAATATATTTTTTTCCATTTATTGCAAAACGGTCAGTTGTATAAAATTAAAATAATAATGTTTACCGTAAATTTGTTATGTTACGTTGAAATAGTAAATTTTGATTATTTCATAAAAGAAAAAAATAAAAATCAATAATTCAATAGCCTTATAAATACTACTATTTCTATTAGAACAATGAAGGGAAATAAAATATTGTTTGTTTTTGCCGAAAACCGTAATAACTTTGAAGTCGATGTTTTTATAACTTGCAAAAAGTTAGAACAATGACTTACTCAATTTAAATACTCGAAGCGCATGCGGCGAGCCGCGATCGTGGCTGCGCGCGCAGGTTGTGGCTAGGGTTGCCACCTTTTATTTTTGTAGTTAAAGTACACTGGTTATTATAGGTAAGAAAAAAAAGTACATAGTATGAAAATAAAGTACAATTTATTTTCCTTTATCATTATGTTTAAAAGCAAATTTTTTATTGCTTTTTGCAGTTTGTATCAAATTAGTATTTCTATTAAACAATTGCAAACACAGCATCTTTACAGTCTAGCATAGCATAGTTTAGTTTGGATATTTAATGCAACCATATCAATTCACACACACACACAGAAAAAGAAAATTTGTCTTCTTACTTGTCCTACTCCTATACTGAAGCAATTGTAAATGTAATTCCACACAATTTGCATTTTCCATTATATTCGTTCTGTGGATCATAAATTAACCAATCACCATGTCCGTTTTCCCACGTACTTTTATACTTTACTGCAATCGTTTATTTTTCTTTTTGACCTATCATTTCTTTTAAACATTTTTTCGGTGTAACATATTCACTATCTGTTCCGAGAGAGAGTTCTGTTCTGTGCGAGAACCGATACGGTAGGTTTTGTTCATGATGAAACCCAGGATAAAGAAATATCACGTAAAACACACTAGAATAACAATTGACTTCTTAACTAAGCAAAAAATTAGTCAACCTCTTGACAGTTTTGACAGATAAGGAAGTGTTGCCAACAAAAAGTGTACATTAGTTGCGGAATATTTTTTGTCAACTCTTTATTGTCGAGCTGTACTACTAAAATTTTCAAAATCCCAAAAAAATCAAATCATTCGAAATAAAGTATTTTCGTACGGGTGGCAACCCTAGTTGTGGCGACACCTGTGCAATGAAATCAGTCACGCGGGAACCTCCCGCGACGTACGTCTTGTGCTCCCGCGAGCTTACATCACATAAATACCTACCTAACAAAATGTATTCAAATCGCGAGTATTACGAGATGGTACGGTGCTATATTTTAAGTGGAGAAAGCTTACACGGTGCCTGTGCACTGTACGAAGCTGAAAGTCTTCCTCGTCTTCGAAATAGTGGTTTCGTAAATGCTACAACACCGAATCGTCAAACCATTTTAGCTGCGAATCAACGCTTACTTGACCACGGACAATTTACGACGCCATCACACGCTCGAGGAGGTGGTAGAAGGAGACTTGCAATTGAAATCGAAGACGAAATCTTTGATTTCTTTGATCGAAATCCCAGAGCAAGTACGAATGACGCAGCAAGACGGTTCGGCGTAAGTCAACCCGCGGTGTGGAAATTACTTAACGCCGCAACTATGCATCCTTATCACTATCAGAAAGTGCAGTCTTTAGGTGAAGCAGATGCCGTGCCTCGCCGTGCCTTTTGTGAGTGGCTGATTGAACATCCTGGTGCTGTTATTTTATGGACTGATGAATCTTTATTCACTCGCGTGGGACTGTATAACCAACACAACGAGCATTGGTGGTCGTTCCGGAACCCGCACGTGATAAGGGAGAACCATCATCAAGTGCGTTTTAGTGCAAATGTGTGGGCGGGTATTATCGGTAACCAAGTACTGGGGCCGTTCTTCATTGAAGGGCGGTTGACCGGAAGCACGTATCTTGATATGTTACGCACTGTAATATCCGACTTTATGGACGAAGTACCACTCGCGCTTATTCAAAATCGCGTGTTTTATTTCCAACAAGACGGAGCACCACCTCATTATGCGGCCGCAGTTCGCGATTATTTAAACACCGAACATGGTGATCGCTGGATCGGTCGTGGAGGCCCCGTCCCATGGCCGCCCCGATCACCAGACCTCACGCCTTGTGACTTTTTTTTGTGGGGCGAAATTAAACGGCGGGTTTATGTGGAGGAGGCCCAAAGCCTCGAGGACTTAAAAATAAAAATAATCCGTGCATTTGACGAAGTGAAAAATGACACTGTAGTGCTTAATAAAATTAAAAACAATGTTCGTAAACGTGCAAGACTCTGTTTGGAGAGAAATGGTCTACATTTTGAACAGTTAATGAAGTACTCTTAAAACGATTGTTTTCAAACTTTATGTAAGTGTATTATGATTGGTTCTTTTATTTATTATTGGGTTTGAGTAGGTATAGCAAAGGTGTGCAGGGCGTTTAGACTTCAAAAAATATGTTTTTAATTTAATTATTTTGCATTCGCAATGCAATATTTTCTATGAGATATAAAATACGTGTGTAAAAAACAACTACGCCTCCGAGCCCTCAGGTAGGATTCGAACCCACGACCTTTCGCAATCCGGGCAAGTGCTCTGACCACTGAGCTACCGAGACGCTGGCAAACGTGTCGAATTTTACAAACGTATTTCAACTTCTATTATGAGTTCAACATCGAAAGTAATATTTTTACAAATATTAAACAATCGATTAAGATGGAACCAGCTATAATTATGTGCTTTTTATTTAATTTTTTGCATTCATGATGCAATATTTCTATAAGATATAAAATACGTATGAAAAAACAACTACGTCTCCGAGCCCTAAGGTGGGATTCGAACCCACGACCTTTCGCAATCCGGGTGAGTCATAAAAATTATAAAATCTAATAATAATTTTACTCTTTCTATTTTTCATCCGGCTTCGGATTAGTATTAAATGAGCGATGTTAATGTTTAGGACTAGGAAAAGTATTGAAATGTGTTATCAGTGAATTTATTGCTTTTTAATACCGATTTTCGTATTGCGTATGCGATTCCTGTGTTTTTTTAGTTTCTGTTGTTAATAGTTCTCTTAGTTTTGTATGTTTCAGTGAGACAAAAAAAAATCTTAAGTTCTAGACGCCTTGCACAGCCATTGCTATACTCCAACCAATTTTTGTACCTAAGTTGTTCCAGATTTTTTAAATACGCCTTATTGCAAAAAGTATGGTTTACTTTTACGTTCAAAGTTTTTATCTGTTATTAGAAAACAACTCATACCTTCTGCAATTTGACGGTCCTAAGCCCGATCAAGTATGAAGGAAAAATTTGGAACTTATGACAATTATTGTTATGTATTAATGAAATATGCGAGAGCGGGGAGCGGGAGCGGCGGCGGCGGCGGGGGGGGTGGGGGAGGTCATGTAGTCATCTGCTACAACACCGTGCGCAGCGTAATGTATCAATGAAATACGGGGGGAGGGGCGGGGGTTGTGTAATCATCTGCTCCAACACCGTGCGTAGCGTGATTGTGACAGTAAATCGGTAGTTTTCCTCGGATAACTTTGTATAGCCTTAACTTAATATTTTAGTACTGAGTGATATTAAAAGAAAAAAATCTTGTTTCGTAACTCTCTTCAAAGAATATCATTTATAAGTTTGGATGGTGTTTATATAATGACCTTGTATATTTGCTATTAAAAAGATCTAAAATGAATAGTGTTCTAAAACTTTTACGCATTTATAATACTTCCAAATGAAGATGAACAACCATCAAATACTATAACGTAGAACTAAGTGACTTTAATAATAATTAAAATCCGGGTTTAGCCGGATTATACCCGCCATTTTTTATTCTCGATCAACTATTGGAGCGACTGCGTTATCTTCTTGATTATTTCGTTGTTTCTTGTTAATATTTGTTATAATTGTCGTTTTTGTTAAGTTTTATTGTTGTGTTACGTTGTAATATATTGTTATTGTTGAGTTTTTGTTATTAAATCGTTTTTGTCAGTGAAAATGAGTGAGCCTGGACCAAGCAGCGCTTGCACTTTTACTTTTGGACAACATATAAGTACGTAGAGGAAAGCTGGTCTAAAGATTCATATCCTTACAAAAATGATGTCGTGAACAAGACTGCCGAGATAATGGGAATATTGCGGGCCTATTATAACAAACCTATTATAATAATTTGAATTACAATTGAATTAATTGTTTTATTTCGATTCAAATTAGTAGTATCATTTGGATAATAGCAATGATAGCTTGTGTTTATATACACTTAAGTACCCCTTTTCCTATTTTATTATAAAAAATTAACACCCTTAAATATACCATATGTTTTATCCCAAAATTTGATAAAAAAGTTTGAGAACTACATATTCTTTGTTTACCTTTTGTCTCAGATCGAAATGGATAGAGTATAGTTGTAATTACTGTGGCTATTTTATGTTGTTTGTACCCGCTTTTTATATACCTTTCGCTTATGTCTCGCTTTTGTTATACTTTCCCACTATTTATGGGTATTTGTTTGTGAAATTCAGACCAATTTTAAACCTAGTGTTGTGATAGTTTACCGTGAAATTCGCCTCTTTTAATATTTTCTACCAAAACGCGCAGGGTATGCGTACGAAAACCAACGCATTCAAAAGAAACGTGGCTTTGACGACTGTTTGGTGCAACGGTAGCGATCCTGCCTTTCGCACCGACGGTCCTGGGTTCGAATCCCGGAAGGGGCAGATGTTTGTATGATGAATACAAGTATTTGTACCTGAGTCATGGATGTTTATATATATTTCTATGAATATTACTTATTTATGTATGATATGTGTATGTCTATCCGTTACCCTAGTATCCATAACACAAGCCTTAAAAGTGCTTACTTTGGGCTAGGTTAATTGGTGTAAATGTTGGAAATATTAATTTATTTATTTATTATTATTTGAATAATTACGACATTATATCTATAGCGGATACTTGGTTATTGGATGGCATAGTGAATAGTGATCTTTTTGATGAGCGATACATAGTGTTTCGGCGAGACCGAGACTACCGCGCAACCGGGCAGCGGCTCGGTGGCGGCGTGCTGGTGGCCGTGCGCCGGGAGCTCGCCGCCGCCGACCAGCACGATTAGCGCTCGTCCGCTAAAGACATTTGGATCTCCATATCACTCCGTACTAGAGGTAGGCCTCTCATTTTGAGTTTCTGTACCATATACCCATGTAATCAGGGAGGTGGCAACGCTATGAATATCCAGTTTAATAATTTCACAAGAAAACTGGAGGAAAATTTTCACACCGCCCCCAATGACCTATTTATGATTTAAGGCGATTTTAATAATGCCAAATATTAGTTGGAACTCGTCAGACAGAGGAATTAGATCCTACAGGTGTTTTTCCCAAGATCAACTGATTTTTTTAGATACAATTGCTGAATGTAATCCCAATCAATACAATTATATACGAAATGTTAATGACAGGTTATTGGACCTTGTTTTTTATAATAATAATTATATAACTGTCCATTCAAGTGACCATCCCCTTGTACCAGAGGATTTCCACTATAAGTCAATCTGTAAAGAGTTTACATTGGACATATCCAGTTATTTAACTTTAAATAAACTCACTATATTTAATTACAAACGAGGAAACTATGAAGAAATTAATTCAAATCTTTTAAAAACAAATTGGAATGATTTATTATTGCCTGGTTCTATTGACGATTGTGTTTATAGATCCTACCATATTTTTACTGAACTTCGTAATACATTTATACCTCACAAAACAATTTCTGGTAATAAATATACTATTTGGTACAAATCTGCACTAAAAAAAGATTTAAAGTAAAAGTATAAATTTTATTAAAATATAAAAAGTATGGTAACCATTTTCACTACGACACATTCATTTCTCAGAGACCGGGCCTTAAAGTTAGAAAAATATTATTATCAGTCATACATGGAGAGGGTGGAAATATCGGTTGCAAATAACCCGCGCTGTTTCTGATCTTACACCAAGTCTCTTCATCGACCTTTGCACGCTTTACCCTCCGTAATTAAGTATTATGATAAAAGTGACGATACTGGTGAATCTGTATGTAACGTTTTTTGAGTCAACTTTTCTCTCGTCTCAATCCAATGGTTCATCTCCAAATTTAGTTGATCAGTACCAATGTAGCTCAGGCATATGTGACATATGTATAGACCGGAAAAAAAATTGAACAGTACTCAAAGCCACAAATGTGAACAAAAGTGCTGGGCCTGATAGTAGAAATCCTTATTTTATAAGGCAGTGTGCAGACAATTTATAGTCTTCCCCCTTTATATTATTTACAAACGTTCCATGTGTGAAGGTCAAGTGCCAGCAATCTGGAATTCTGCATTTGTTACACCAGTGCATAAAAATGGTGACAGATCGTATATTAAAAATTATAGACCTATATCAAAATTATGTATTTTTGCCAAAATATATGAGAAAATAGTTTAGCGACAGGTCTATGGTGCACTAAAATCGTCTTTAATACCACAACAGCATGGATTTTTAAGACAAAGGTCAACTGTTTCCAACCTCTTGGCATTTAATGATTATACTTCATCACATATGGACTTGGGTCAGCAGGTTGATTATATATTTATGGATTTCAGCAAATGTTTTGATCGCATTTATCACCAGCTACTCCTTGAAAAGCTGTACAAAGCAGGTATACATGGTAACTTATACAGGTGGTTTTCTTCTTATATTACTAATAGATCACAGGCGGTCGCTATAAATGGGTTTACATCTGCTTGGATGCCGATACCCTCTGGTGTCCCGCAAGGATCGCATTTGGGGCCATTATTGTTTATTTTATTTATTAATGACGTTATCTTGAATGAAATGAATGAAAAATACTTTATTGTTACACACACAGATATAAAAATAGCTAAGCACAATATATATAGAACGAAAGGGTGCTACAATAGGCGGTCTTATCGCTTAGAGCGATCTCTACCAGACAACCTTTGGGTGGAGGGAAATAAAGCTATTAAGGACAGGGGTGTGATGCAACAAAAGAAAAGAATATAAATATATATAGAGGATTTTGCAAATAACGATAAAAAAAAAAAATACAATATCTAAAAAATACTTAAATAAATACCTAAGTACATAAATCAGAACAAATAATAATAAATACACAAATATCCAATAAGCTAAATTTACAAACAAGCAGCTTAGCCGTTATTGGGAAAGATAGAACTTTTTAACTTGATCTTTGAAATTAGTTATTGACTGAGCTCGCCTGATCGCAACTGGAAGTGAATTCCAGAGACGAATAGCTTGCACAGTAAAAGAACAGTTATAAAAGGTAGTACTATGTGATGGGGTTAGGAGGCTTAGATTTTCTGATGACCGAAGGAGATAAGAGTTTGCACACTGAAGGAAATGGAAGCGTTCTTTAAGATAACGAGGGTAAGTAGGATTAAACAGTATATTGTAGAGGAGTGAAAGTATATGAGTGTTCCGGCGAAGTCGAATAGGAAGCCACTTGAGCTGATAGCGATACTGAGAGACATGATCATATTTACGCAAGCCAAATATGAACCTTATACAAAAATTCTGAAGACGCTCAAGCTTGTTTAGCTGGTCCTCCGTTAAGTCAAGGTAACTGGCGTCAGCATAATCAAGGACAGGGAGTAACAGAGATTGTGCGAGCGCAATTTTAGTGGCAGTCGGTAAAAAGTTACGTAGTCTCCGCAAAGATGACGCAGATGCATACAACTTACGGCTAATGGCTTGGAGTTGCGGTCCCCAACTCAGTGTACTGTCTATAATTATTCCTAGGTTTTTGGCAGTTGGACTGTAAGGAATGACAACACCTCCAAAATTCACGTTAGGGAGTGAATGCCAATCGATCCGGGAGAGTAGTCTCGAGCTACCAACAATCATGACTTGGGTTTTGACTGGGTTTACGCAAAGACCAAAGAGTTTACTCCATTCAACAATTTTCAGTAAGTCAGCATTGGTGGTCGAAATAGCTTCAGACAGTTCTGTTAGCGGAAATTGACAGTAAATCTGCAAATCGTCTGCATACAGGTGGTAGGACGAAGAAAGGTCTCGGGATATAGAATTAATGAAGATAGCAAAGAGAAGAGGAGATAATACGCCGCCTTGAGGAACGCCGGCAGTAGTGTTACACCATGAAGAGTAACTTTCGTCATGGCGAACACGCTGCCTGCGCCCATGCAGATAACTGCGAAACCAGTCAACCACAGTAGGAGATATGTTAAGAGAATGCAGCAACGCGAGGAGTATGTCGAAATCGACAGTGTTGAACGCGTTGCTGAAGTCCAGTAATGTTAATACCGTTAAGAGGCCATTATCCATTCCAAGACGAATGTCATCAGTAACTTTTACCAACGTTGTAACTGTACTGTGGCCGGGACGGAAGCCTGATTGAAGAGGATTCAGGAGATTGTATCGGGAAAGGAACTGACTTATTTGATTGTGGATAAGGCGCTCGAGGACTTTGGATAAAAAGGGAAGAATGGATATGGGACGAAATTCAGTAAGCGTCTTAGGATTACGAACCTTAGGTAAGGGGATGATTTGCGCATCTTTCCAAGTTGAAGGAAAAACTCCACTAGAAATGGAGCGATTGAAGAGGAAAGTGAGAATAGGAAGGATGATGTCAAGGATTGGTAGTAACATTTTGCGACTTATACCGTCGACACCCACCGCATTCGAGGTGATTGACAGCACACTCTTCTTAACATCACAGTCTGATAGTTGAGCAAAAATAAAGGGAGGGTGGTCGGGTATCGGTGAGTTAAAGATTTTATTTAAGGTAAAAATTTTATCTGCGTTAGTAATGCCAGATGATGAAGAGAAATGGAGGTTAAGAGAATCAATATTAATACTCTGAGGAATACTATTTTCACGTGATTTACCAATCCCGAGTGAACGGAGAAATTTCCAGACATTAGCTGGGTTGCTATTTTCGACAGAGTTGTGAATGTGGCGACGTAGTGCATCTCTACACACTGTATTGCAACGATTGCGAAATTTAACATAAATCTCCTTATTGTGATCATTTGGCCGTCGTTTGTATTTGCTTTTAGCAAGAACTTTTTTGTGCATAAGTATTTTTATCTCGTCCGTGAGCCAAGGTGCGGGAAGATGCTTTAATTTAATGGCACGGTAAGGAGCATGCTTGTCATATAAATGATTAATGCTGGTATTGAATAATTCCACTTGCGTATCCACTGAATCGGCATTAATGACAGGAGACCAGTCAATACTACGTGCGTCATAAAGAAATGCTTCGCGATCCATGCCGCTAAAATTGCGCTGAAGAATGATTTTAGGCTTATTTTTTGGAGGACGAACTTTATAGGATAAATAGATGAGATCATGATATGAAAAAGCATCGGCTGGGCATTGACCGTGCCTGGCAACGTGCTGGGGCGATGATATTAGTAATAGATCAAGAAGAGATGGAACAGAATTTGGAAAATGATGGGTGGCATTAAGTGGAAGGATGTGCATGTTGCCTGAATTAACGACGGATTGTAAAGACGTGGTGCGATGATCATTTTTGAGAAGACAAGTATTGAAGTCACCCATGATAATGGAGTGATTGTATGAAGGAATAAGACTGTCAAAAAGATTTTCAAGAGAAGCAAAATAATTAACACGCATGGATGGACTATAATATACTCCGAGAAGGATTTTAGTGTGCGAGAGAAGGACTTCCACCAGCAGATGCTCGCCAGCATTTGAGGGAGGTGGTTGAGTGGAGGTGCTAACAATGGTGAAAGGAATGTGATCACGAAGATAAATAGCAACTCCGCCACCTCCGGAGCCTAAGCGGTCATTTCGTATGAGACGAAAGCCTGGCAGAGCGTAAGCGGAAGAAGGCAAGCATGGTTTTAACCACGACTCAGAGATTAAAATAGCATGGAGATATTTATGTGTGAATGACGCCAACATATCAGTATAATGAGCAGGAACACTCTGAGCGTTAATGTGGACTACATTGAAGTTCTTCGGAACATCAGAAAATACACCCTCAAGGGACTCAAAAAGCGACGGGATACTGACAAAACTGCTGTTACTGCTGCTGCAATCAACAGAGGACATAGTTAAATACGGTTCATCATCACTACTGACATCTGAACCTGACATAAAAATCGTAAATATATACTATAGGTATTAATTAAACCGAAAATAAAATATATACAAAAATAATATATGTGTACTAAATAAATATACTAACTAATCAATATACGAAATTTAAAAGTTCAATGTAAATAAAAATAATGGTCTCCACCTGCCGGTTGAGGTCTCCAGCCTTAGATCACTTAACATAACAAACACAAAATAACAATAATAAAACAGTGTAACTAATAATTTAGGAAAAAGTAGCAGAAGGCATTACTAAGGCTTCAGAATCGACACCATTTGTTGCAATTCGGAACGCAGATGGATGAACAATGAATAAAAAAAAAGCAAAAGTGTCAATGTCAATCTGAGATAACAAATTGAACTATCATAGGTTAAATAAATGCGTTCTGTGCACCAAAAATAAAATTATAAGCGGGTAACCTCAACATTAAACATGGATATGATAATAATATACGTTGAAAACCAATAAAAGCAACACAAAAGGACAAAACAAGACATTACAATGCCAGTCGTTGCCGCCACCGTCGCTACTTCTTGCTTGAAACCGCCGCACGTCTAGGCTTCGACTGGATGGCTGTGGCCTCACGAGCCGCAACAGGCTTCGCGTTCGCATTTTGCACGGGGATCTTTTCAAGCTCTGCAGTGGAGGCTATGCGCACACGCTTTCCGTCGGCGCCGATCACAATGACGGTCCCCTGTTGCGTGAAACATTTGTTCACACCAAACCTATGTCGTGCCGTCATAAAAATGTCATGTCTCGACTTAGTCAGGAACTCTGATATTGTTATTCCGGACCCCTTAAGAGCCGTCTTGGCGTACCAGATCCTATCACGCATCTCGAGGTCACGGCATTTAAATAAAATTGGGCGTGGTTTATCAAGACCAGGAGTGCGGCCCATTCGATGACAACGGCTTATGTCCTTTGATGAAAACCCTGGCAACTTGAGACGCTCAACAACAGCTTTAGCTAACACCGCAGAAGTATCTTCATCCTTGAGGTCTGGCAGGCCATGACACATCAGCATCTTCCGTCGACTCCGCATCTCCATAGTGTCAATTTGATGTGCAATGACACTTACTTGTTTCTCCAAAGTTTGAAGTGCAGTCATAATGAACGACCGAAAAGCCACAAAATCAGTCTTCAAATTAGAAATACTGGTGCTTGTAGATGGCGACGCTGCTTCAAGCTCACTCTGATAGGCATCCATGCGTTGGGTAAACATCTCTTGAAGCTTAACAATGGAGTCTTGAATTGCTAGTGCATCCATTTCAGGTAGTGACTAAGTGATTGATTGTGAACTATATAGTTGTAGTGGAGTAATTATGTGGATAACACTCACCGGCAGATACAGTGTACACCTTATTAATATTTCATTAAAACTTTGCAGTTATATCTTCTTATTTATTTATTTTAATTAATTTAAAATTGCACTTAAGAAAAGAAGACTTTTTTACACACCTACCCACGAAGAAGTCTTTCTTGTGTTTTAAATATGCTAAGGTCTTAATGTATGCAGATGACACTTTATATTTGACAAAATTTATATTTCGATTGGCAGTTGGAGTGATTGTGATTAACTTCAATGCGAACTTAATAATTTTGTGCAATATTGTACCTAAAATAAGCTTGATCTCAATGTTTCCAAATGTTACACGATGTCCTTTTCGTAAAAACTCGTAAAAACTCGTAAACCTAACCCTATAGATTATACAAGATACTTACTCGAGTCACATCTGCGAAAGATCTCGGAATTATACAAGACTCCAAACTTTGGTTTGACAAACATGTCGATTTCGTGGTTAAAAAAGCAGCCAAATCTCTCGGTTTCGTTATACGCTCAACTCAAATCAACCAAACCGCTAAAAGTACTTTTCTGTGCATACGTGCATCTTTTTTACCCATAGAAAAGAGACGACTAGTATCCGACATTTGCAGTTTAATCAAAATTGCTAATTCCACTGTAGATTGTCCTGCTTTATTAGAGCAAATAAACATTTGGGTTCCGCGTAAACTACCGGAGAGGCATACTCAGCCTCTGACGATACCACGCGTCAATACTAATTATCGTCGCAACTCTTTTTTTGTGCGAGCTAGCAATTCTTTCATAGACACGTCAAAAAGTAGTGGCGAGTTAGAATTATTTAGAAGCAAGCCTAAAGATCTGGTGAAACTTTTTTTTTCAAAAATTTTCGGCACGTACTCTTAAAATTACAAATAATAAATAGTTTAATTTAACTTTAATTGTTATATGTTGTTATATTAATTGTTATTGTAACCTAATCTTAATCTTAGTGTCCACATGCGAATACCTGTTAATAGCTTAGTCTATACAAAGTTTTGTATCAATTAGTTTTATAAGACACGCTGTTGGTATTCCGACTAAAATAAAATAAATAAATGTGTTATTTCCATGAATTACCAGTACCTTGTAAGGCTCATTCTATGTGGGTGTCGATGCTTTTCGTAGCCTTAAGTGATTTTTCTAAATAAACGAAGTCGCCTACTTTATATTGAACCAGTCAGGTTCTGTTATCATAATAAGCTTTAGGTTTTTCCTTGCAGTTTTGTATATTTTCAACAACCTGTTACCAGAATAGTTTCAAGCTTCAAGCAAGTTTTGGAGCATTCTGATAGAGTCAAGATAAAAAAAAACTTTATTCAAGGGGCCAATGATGGGCGCAAGAAACTCGTCAGTTTTAAAAGAAGTAACGACGTTTACAATATTTTATGTTGTCACCATACATAATCCACAAAAAATCTATCACAATAATAGAAGTGTTATGGTTACATTACATCGTTGATAACTCGATTCGGTTTTAAGTAAACATCCTTAAACATTGCAATAAAGATACAAGGAATAAACGACAAATTTAAGAGAGCAACAAAGATGTAAGTTAAGTATATGTCAAAAATACTGAAGGTTTAACGCAAACCCATCTCTTAAGGTAGCAACCATTCACGAGCAGGACGCATGATGCAGCCATCGCTTCGCACAACCATGTCTTAGGGAACGTAACGACCCGCATCACATGCCACCACCCAAGAGATGTTTTAAGGAGAGCATGTCATAGTATGACAGTCATACTCCAACAACCAGTAATAAATTGGTGTTAAAATTAACAAATGCTATTAGCATGATATGACACAACCTGTAATAAATAGTATTATGTTAAAACGACACATTACTTCCAACACTATTACTGCTATACATCGCAATGTATTAAATAGTCGTTGAACTTGTGAACCTTTGGACTTGAGCTTATTTTTCTCATACGTTTTAAATTTATGCAAAGGTAAAAGAACTTTACTTTGTGGAACTTTAATCAATACTGCTATACCTTACCCAAAAATGAGCCTCCTGCCTTTTGAAGTGTAAAACTGGGAACGGCAAATCTATCTTTATTTCTTTTGTTAAAGCAATATACCTACGTCGCCATGTTTGACACAAGTATTGTAGGCATTTTGCTTCGGTTTGGGTCACGATGTATCGAAGATTCCGCTGCCACCGTCTGGTGTGTTTCGTCCTCCGAGACCAGAGCAGACAACTCGAACTCGGAGAGCAACCGCTGCCTAGTGCCATTCTTCAGATTGACTACTACATTGCTGTCCATCGTCCAACACATTCTTATACCGAAACGTGTAAAAGTAAGAACCTACGCTGACGTGTAAGAAACTCTGAGAGGGTGTGGAGAGTACCTTTTAGAGCTGTCTTCTTTCTCCAAACAGTGGTCCTTAATGAGGGCTCAAAATTTTTCACCAATACAGTTTGACACTTGACTTCTGTCACACTATCCCAGCGATGACAAACAGAAAGAGCTCCAGATGATATATCTATACCTAGATCTATACTCAGTTTATTGTAGAAGATCAACTACAAACTGGATGAGGTCATTATTATTCTGCTCTAGTATGCCACCTATAAGAAGATACTTTCAACGATACCTCATCTCAATTTGCAGACAGAACGTAGTCACGAAGAATTTGCAGCACAGGTCACATCTGTGACTCTCGGATCATCAGGTGGATGTGGCCTATTTTGATTTTAGAAAAGCCTTTGATCTAGTCGATAATGACATCATGCTGCAAAAATTGGCAACTATAGGCTTTACACCAGGCTTATTAAATTTAATTAATTAATTATTTTTGGAAGACCAACAGCGAACATACAGAATACACAGTTTTACACAAAAAACATTAAGCTAATAATAGGTCTTCACGTTTTAATAACATAGTTTAAAAATGTATAAATAAGGACAAATTAAAATTCATAAATGAAAAACTTAATATTAAACTCTTATAATATAAAATAGTAAGTACAGTTATTGTAACAAAGTAGGTATACAACATTTGATTTACTGCACAAAGAAATCCCCACAGAGTAAGCGCCTCGCCGTTGCTAAACCAGAGTGGTGAATTTCAAATTTTTTTTTGATTTGCACAAATCATTAAGACTTTCGCTTGCACGCAGCAGGAAGGAGTTTCGGCGATAGTTTGATGAGACCAATGGAACGCGAATGGGGGCGTAGTGCCTAGCAGACCTAGTCGGAATGTTAAAATTCAATTTTGAAAGAATTTCAGGAGAGTCAATTTTATTTTGTATTATTTTAAGTAGATTAGGCTACATCTGTCACCTCTCGTCTTTTTAATAAAGGAAGAAGGTGAAATCGTGAGCATAAATTTTAAATAATTGTGATTGTGTTAGTTTTTATTTGGTATATTTTAAATTAATAGATCTCCTTTTCTTTAATTACTTTGGCTGTTTTCATAATCGCCGGATTCACTGCCGCACCTTGTATAATAGTTCTGAATGATATGGGTGAGCTCTATAGATTAGCATAAAAAAAGTTTCATTGTCGAAAAAAATCCTATGTCTATTTTTATTGAATTTCGATCCAATGTGCGCCAGCCCCCCCGGCCGGTACCGCCATCCACCACGAGCATCCACCTGCGACTGTTGGAATTTAGCTTGCTGCACGTCTCCAGAGCTCCAATTTACAGATGCAGTTTTAATGTGTATTCACGGATTCTGTTGACAAACCAAAGGTATGTAGATGATAGGTTCTGGGCCGATTGGCATCGTTGCAGATGTCCTCCGTGCCATCTAGTCAGCAGTCTCATTACCTCGTGACCCACTATGGCCTTTGATCCATTCGATGGCTACCTCATTATATACTCCTGCTGCATTAAGGTCTATTTGATATGTATATATATATATATATATATACTAGCTGACCTGGCGAACTTCGTACCGCCTTAGCGTAGCTTTGAATTGAATGACGTTGACATTTGTCAGCGCGGTTATCGATGTGGTGTCACAGATTACCACAGATTTTTTGTTTTAAATTGAATGACGTTGACATTCGTTACGTTATATTTTTCAATCTTTCTGAGAGATTTTCTTTATATTTTTTTCCGTAAGAACCTTGTACAGAGTATTAGAAAATTACAAAAAAAAAATCAGCCAAATCGGTCAAGCCGTTTTCATGTTATGTCGTGACAACGGAAAACGGGTTTCATTTTTATATATATAGATATACTAGCTGCCCCAGCCACGCGTTGCTGTGTTATAAATTAAAATAAAACCTATCCTATCTTTTAAGTTAGATCAAATAACAGATAGTTACGAAGTTTGAACAAAATCGGTTAAGTAGTTTAGGAGTCCATTGAGGACAAACATTGTGACACGAGATTTATATATATTAAGATATATATATATATATATATATATATATATATATATATATATGTATCTCCTCACGTTCTATGTGTTATTACTATCTATAACATTGGGTGTTATATTTTTATAAGTATCGAACAATTTATAAAGAAACAGCTATTTAATTATCCTTACTAATATTATAAATCGGAAAGTGAGTTTGTTTATTTGTTCCGCTTTCACGCCGTAACTACTGAACCGATTGCTTTGAAATTTTGCAGACGTAAAGATAAAAGTCCGGATTAAATAATAGGGTACTTTTTATCCTGGAAAAATTGATATTCCCGAGGAAAAACAAAAATATTGTTTGCTTGATGGATGGATTGTAGATGGCGCTGGGTGTCGTTTAAAACAAGGTAAAATATTGCAAACGAATATAAACATGTAAATTTAGAAGCTAAATAATACGATAATGAATCCCCGAAAATGAGGAATTCCCGAGGGATGACGTACAATTTGTTTTATCGCCTAAACTGTTTTTTTTACATCTACTTATATGTTGCAAACGAATATGAACTTATAAATTTTGAAGCTAAATGATACGAAAATGAAACCTCGAAAATGAGAAATCCTCGAGGGAGGACGTACAATTTGTTTTATCGTCTAAATTGTTTTTTTTACATCTACTTATCCTGAAATCACTAAAGTCAACGAATTACTAATTGGTATAAGTATTAGTTACGCTATTTAGTTCTAGAGGTATGCGAAAGATGGCGCTGGATGTTTTTTAAAACGTGGTAACGAAGTGTTTTTTTAAGATACGTAAGAAGTGCAATGAATTATATGAATTTTGTATCCAGCGTTACATCGCGCTACTTAGATTTTTCCGTGGGAATGAGAAGTTTTCTTATAGTTGTGCTTTATACCGCAATATAACCAGATTCCACGCGGGCGAAGCCGCGGGCGGAAAGCTAGTATCTCAATAAATTATAACGAGAAAAAATTCAACTTATTTCAGGTGGCAAGCGTGGACTCGTATTCACATCCCTCGCTATACGGGTGAGCATTCCTACAACTAGTCTAGTTATAATTTTATAAAAATATAGCAGTTAAGTGATTAAATAACAAAAAATAAAACAATTACATAGGTGATTACTCTTCATCGATTGTTGAATACCTACTTAAAAAATAATACATTCGATGTTGTAGGTGGTTCTTTTATCTCACAAAAGGAAAAAAATAACGAATTATAATAAACTTATAATTCGTTCATTTCTTATTTAAGCTTTTTCATCGTGATATGAAAGGACTGTGGAAAAAAGAAGAAAAATGTCCAAAATGTTTAACTATTATAATTCGATTAAATAAGTTGAACGATGGTTGAACATATTGGAATAAGGTAGTTATATGCATTTGAATGTACAAAGTACCTTTTTACTACAAAATACTGTCATATTGATGTGACAAATCCATTACCATATTCAAAATTGCCCTTTAATCAAACAGTTGGAAATAGTAAATAATTTAACTGCTAGATTTTTATATGGAAAGAAATTATAACTAGGAGTCTAATTATAATTTGATGACAATGTAGCAAAAGCCTTAATAACAAAAGATAAAATAATTACGCAGCCGTTTTTATATCGATTGTTGGATACTTGTAGTACATTACCTTCGATGTTATAGGTGGTAGTACCAAGAATAAGAAGAGATAGCGCTTGCGTCAGCTTAAGAAATACCTACTTGTAAAAATGTGCATCTGCACCGAGTGTTCTTTTTTTCAACTTTTAGTAAAAGAAGAGAGATTTATAGGAAATATAGTAAACAATAGTAAAAACTTATAGCATGGGGTCACAAATTTCTAAACCTTGAGTTAAATTTGTTATGACAAAAAACTGGACCACTCCATCCAGACATGTCAATAAATTTGCATAGTCTAAATCTCAGAAAGTACTAACTCTGTGATAACAATTATTATTTTAGAATTTAATAAATATGCGGCTTCACAGATTGATATAAACCTCTTCCTTTGAAGCAATTTAGATCAATGTTTTTTACATTTTTTTTATTAAAACATGAAATATCGTCCGTTGCTATAAACTATTTACTTTAAGAGAAAATCCATTTAGATTTTTTTAAAGGAGGTAATGTTGTAGGGTGGCCAGAATTTATCATGTTTAATAAAAGACCGTTATTAAATTAGAAAATGTGTTTTATTCAAGTACTTACATTAAAATAAATGAAAAGTAATAATAAAATGAAAATATGTTTGTATTTCATTGAATGAACGAATTGAATTTTATTATTACATTCGATTTTTTTTGTTAAAAATGTTATACGATTGTCTATTTTCAAAATTAGAATTACTAATTCCATATGACAAGGTATGGATATTAATGGGTTCTTCTCTACTATAATAATTTTTTTTGCATTATATCGTCATAGCAATTCATACGGTTGTTTATAAAGCCATGCCCCCTATAATGACCGAGATTAGCTGGCAACTTCGCTGGAACAAATTCAGTGACACCTAACAACTTGTAACATTTGTTTTTTAAATTAATTGTTGCGGGTAAATCCCTTAAATTAAGTTCTGCTGTCCCATTTAGATCGAATGAGATGAGCATAGAAAGCTCGTAACTAATGACTTCCTGATTAGAATTGCAAGAGACACACATTTTTTTTCATCACTAATACAAATTGCGTCTTCTAAACTGGAAATATCGAATATTTTGATCATATCCATATTAACTGACAGAAATATCAACTCTCTAGAAATCTTGGTTAACGTGCACAATTCGTTTAAACATTGTTTTGTAAAAACTGCACTGGAGATAGTATTTAATAAAACATATTCAAATATCTAATCTTATTTAAATAACGGTCTTTTATTAAACATGATAAATTCTGGTAACCCTACAACATTACCTCCTTTAAAAAAATCTAAATGGATTTTCTCTTAAAGTATATAGTTTATAGCAACGGACGATATTTCATGTTTTAATAAAAAAAAATTAAAAAACATTGATCTAAATTGCTTCAAAGGAAGAGGTTTATATCAATCTGTGAAGCCGCATATAAGGAACACTCAGTTCAAACGTTTCAAAAAATCTCCTGTCATTTATTTTTCAAGGTTAAGCTTTTTGAGCCGTTATTTTTATTTTACTAATTCGCGAAAGAGTCAAACTACAAGATAAAAATGTTATATTTAAGTAATTCTTCGATCATACGCACATTTTGTAGACCACTCCGTTCAGACAAGTAATGAATTGAGTGATCCGTTTAAACCGCCATTAATCTGCAAAATATGACATCCTAGCGAATTGGCAATTTCTTAAAAGATTTAAGAAATTCTTTATTAAATTCTAAAATAATAATTGTTATCACAGAGTTAGTACTTTCTGAGATTTAGACTTTGCAAATTTATTGACATGTCTGGATGGAGTGTTCCAGTTTTTTGGTCATAACAAATTTAACTCAAGTTTTAGAAATTTGTGACCCCATGCTATAAGTTTTTACTATTGTTTACTATATTTCCTATAAATCTCTCTTCTTTTACTAAAAGTTGAAAAAAAGAACACTCGGTGCTGATGCACATGGTCAAAGATCCACCTCACACCTGAGACCAGTTGAATATTTTTCTAGTAATAATGTCTTTAAATGATATTTGACTTTTAGTAGATTATTTGTAGTTATTTCTGTCAATTAAGTATTCACTGACAGAGCCAGCGCTCTTTTAGGTAAGGTAGTCAGTGTAGAATAAGTACTAGTGATAGTTTGGTGTTGCAAGTGTGCGTTTGTTGTTTCAATCTTGGCCGTACTGCTATATGTAAAGTAAAATCCTCTTTCAGTTTAAAATAAGACAACATTTTAAGAACCAATATCATATTTTTTATCATTTTTCAAATTTATTCTGAACACGCACTTTATGCGTCTAGAGATCATAGCCTTGAACTTGAATTTTTACTTACTTTTCTTTTTCACTTATTACTAATTAAGAAGTTAAACTACAATAATAATTACTTCAAGTTTATTGTTTATTTTGCACACGAATTCTATGTGCTAGACGAATACATAAAAGTAGATAAATTGCCCTTTACATAGCTACAAAGCTAACTATTATTAGTATTATTTAAAACGGGATTTTTATCGTGTTTTTTGAGGCTTCGATATTTCGGAGACTGTGACGATAGCGCACGTAACTGCGCCGAATTATCGAAGCCTCATAAATAAGAAAAATCACCATAAAACCCTATTTTTAAATAATAGTAATGTTAGTGACCATGGTGGCTTTGTCAACATCAATTAAACACAAATAATTATTACACCTTCACTATTAACTAATAAAATAAATGTTTCTGCAGAGAGAGAAGCATACAATTTACTTATGTTTAGATTTCTTCTTCTTCTTACTGGACTTCTTTTTATGTTTACGTTTTTTTTTCTTCTTTTTATGGTCATCGGAGTCGGAATCCGAGTCACTATCACTATCGCTGGCCGCCCGCTTCTTCTTTTTCTTAGTGCGCTTCTTCTTCTTTCGCCTCCGGCGCGCATCAGAAGAGGACGATGAAGATGACTCCTCAGACTCACTAGAAGATTCACTATCTGAATCTGGTTTCTTTTTTACATTCGTTAGATCTAACTTTATAGTTTCACTCTCCAATTTAGCTTTTTTGGATTCTGTGGGACCACTTGGAGAGACTGAACGTTCTCTTTTTTTGGTATTATCTTCTTTTGCTTCGTTATCAGATTCTAAGTTTTCATCATAATCTGGTTCAAAATGAGCTTCATCTAAAACAGATTTCTTTCTTTCGCGATCTAAATTTTGATTTTTAATATCGGCGTTAACTTCTTTGTCTTGACGAAAACGTGGGCCAATGTTATCAATGTTACTCGATTTTTTGTCTTCTTTGGATTTTCTATCGAGTTCTTTCTTTTTGTTTTCACTGCCAGGACTTTTATGACGATACTTATCTGCTGATTTTAGGTCTTCGGTAACTATCCGTCTCTCGCTTTTTATAGTATCAGATCTGCCAAAAGCATCGGGTTTTCGAACTCTTTCTCTGTCCACCATAACTTTCCGATACGGTTGGTCTTCTTTAGGAGTTTTTGATCGTGATTTCACTCGTTCGACTGTACTATGAACTACACGAGCTTCTCGCGGTCTACGTAAATCTTCTACTTTTCCCCCAAGTCGTTCCTTGACAGATAGTCTGGGAGGCGGAGTTTTTGACGATCTTTTCTTTTCATTTAATTCGAGTGACCTTGATTCAGTATCGGACACTGGAACTGTTATTTGGATGTTATTCATAGATCCTTTAGACTGTTCATCGCCGTATAACTTGAGACGCTCACTACTTATTTTCTTAATTTCAATAGGTCTTAAGGAATTAATTGCCTTAGCGAATATGGCATTCTCTGCTCGTTTAATTACATCTGATGTAACTTTACCACCGTCGTCTTCTTCTTCAGGTGAAGTGATTTCACCAGGCTCTTTAGATTTATCTATAATATCTTCATCTACTTCCCACTTCGATAATTCTGGTAGTGGTGCCAACATTTCTTTACATTGAGTAACATTTTCACTTTCTATCTTTAAGTCCAATTCATCAGTATTTGCCTGAAGTTCAATACCATCGAAGGGCTCTTCCTTAATACCTGTTTCTGCAGTATTATTATCATTAGATACGCCATCTTCTTCAGCTTTTACATAATTTTGTATAATTTCCTTATCAATGGCTTCTGTGTCATCACCATACAACTCATTATTATTGGGTTTATGTTGAGTATCTTTTTTCGGTGATTCGACATTCTCTGCACTTTCTTCGGGCTGAGATTTTGCTGTTTTGTCAAGATTTTCTGTCTGTTCTTGTTTAATATTTGTCGGTCCTAACTCACCAGTTGCATCAGGTTGATTATTAGTATTCTCATCGTCATCTTCTTTTTTATCTTTATCTTTTTTCTCCTTCTTATCTCGTTTCTTTTTCTTCTCCATTTCTTTCTCCTTTTCCTTTTCCCTCTTTTTCTTTTTCCTCTCTTTCATTTTCTTGTCTTTGTCTTTATGATCCCTACTTCTATCAGCAGATGATTTGTCTCGAGTTCTTTCTTCTTTTCTTTCTCGTTTAATTTCTCTGTCTCGAGATCTGCCCCTTGATTCGCTGCGTTTCTTATCTCGCATGTCTCGAACACGTTTAGGCGAAGCGCGAATCTTCTTTTCAGGGCTATTGACATCTCGATCTCTTTCTTTTTCATATTCGCGAGTTTTTTCATAATCTCGAGAGCGATCATCACGTCCTTCACGCATTTCACGGGTTTTGTCATATCCAGGACGCTTTTCCGATTCTCTGACTCTATCTGGATCTCTATTTTCATTAAAACGATCTCTTTCCCGGGCATGCCTTTCTTGTTCAATATTTGGATTACGTCTTGAAGGTCCTCTGCTCCGTACATTTTGTGGCCTATAACCAGGTCGCATATGATCCCTAACATTATCATCTCTAAAGCCTTCACGGAAATTTGGATCATGATAATTAGGTGGTGGTTGTTCTCGGGGATCAGTGCTAGGGGGCCTAAATGGTGTAACTCCATCACGGAAATTATGAGGTTGATTTTCTCTATAAACACCATCTCTATAAGGATTATTCCTATATGAATTGTCTCTAAACGGTGGACCAATTCTAAAATTACCATCTCTGTATGGGGGTCCTTGTGGTCCATCTCGATAGCTCTGGCCATCTCTAAAGGGCATTTGACCTTGATCACGGTATGGTCTGTAATTGTCACGATACCTTGGTTGATCACCTATATGAATTGGAATTTCATTCGGAACACTAGAAACAGGATTGTCTCTGAATCCAGGAGGCCCATCCACATAAGGCGGTCTGTAGGGTTCCCTATAGTTAGGCGGTGGAAGCCTTTCTCTATCCATTAATCCAGGTGGATGAAATGGTGGTTTTTCGAATGGCGATGGTTCAAAACCAGGCACAGGCGGTTCTACTCCTGGTGGTATGTCTTCAAATGTAGGAGCATCGTAACGTCCTCGGTATCCTGATTGTGGTTCCGATTGAATAGGAACGTTATCCATAGGTAGCAACGGTTTTATGGCCATTGACGAGTACATTGGAGGCGGTGCGTTGTTCCGCGAGCCGTACCTGAAAACAATACATATATTATAAAACAATTACGGCTAAGTGAAAACGATATTAGCTACAAATTACCCATGTATCGCCAAAGTGTCATGATGGCCTCCCAACATTTTTCAACCTAATATTTAATTAAGCCCATACAGATCTTTCACACTTTTGTACAGATGTTTGACAAACAAATTAAGAACTTGGAAGTATCAAATTCTGCAAAATAAAAAAAAAGTTGTCTTACAATATAACTCTTCGTTTCAACTCAGATCTTTGTACAGACCTCGTTGTACATAGAGCGTTTTCCATTTAGAAAAAAAGTCGACACTGTGTTGCGCTGTGTCAACTTTTTGTGTGTGTGTGTGTGTGTGTGTGCCAACTAAGTTGACATTAGGTTTTTGCTATAGTATGGTCGACACAGTGCAACACAGTGTCGATAATTTTGTCTAAATGGAAAACGTTCAGAGATATTCAGGTTCTTGGGAAATAAAAAAAATATTTTAGATATATTAAAATATAACTTCGTTGTAGGAAAATATTTTACATATTCACAAGAACCCGAAAATCGGAAGAGTTGAAAGTCTGGGAAAGCTAGCCTGTCGCTGCAGTATTAAACTCATACAAACATTCGAAGCATTATGCTGTTTGTCTTATTTGTAACCTTATTTGTGAATCTTTATCCTTACCACTTAATTTTTATTTACTCTAACACATATACCGCAGACAATTGTGTTTAAGCCTTATTCCATAACCCCTATTTCCAAAGCGATGCTTTGGTAAATCGTTTTTTTCTTTATTTTGGAAACCCTTTCAGCCCTTGTCGCGTACCGCGCGACTACAGAAATTTACTCAAATTTTTCGAGTTTAAATGCGGTTGAGTGCAAAAAATTGCTTTTTATACATATCATGAATATCTAAAGTGTATTTTGTAGATCCAAAATATACCAATTAGAATGGTAATAGAAGTTTAAAAGTAAATTCTCTAAAAAGTAATATTTAGTTTAGTGCGTTTTTACGACTGAATCGTATGACTAAATAGTCGTAACATAATCAAGCTTGTAAAACAAAAATCATCTATTTAATCTTTAGTAATAAGGATTACTATTTTTAGCCAGAGAAAACAGCCCATTGGGTGTCTTTAGTGTTAAGCTAATATTCTAATACGCAAACTCGAACTTCAGGCCCGCGTCCCGCAAGCATATAATATATACACATAAATACAAATGAACGCGTGGTTTGCGCTATGTCTAGCCTATATACAATTTTAAATATTATTTTCCATATTTCTATATTTATTTTTATTTCTGGGTATTACAATTTCTTCACGAGCGAACGAGAATAAAGAAAACCACCAAAATGTTATATTAATTAATTCTATGTATAGAACTAAATGGCTCCCGAAGATTCATGTGAAAGTCAATATGACACGTAAAGGTCTATGTTCACGATATTTATTATGAATTTGGAACATGAAACTCCATATCACCAGTCAGTTGAGAATAGGGGTGAAAGGAAACTCGCCCCATGGAGAAGTAAACATTTTTAAGGACTGTATGGAGGATAGAGTTGACGTATGGTCAACTCAAAGAAAAGATGCCACTGCAGTTTTCATACCTATCACGCCCATAGATTTAAAAGCAAATTGCCTAAATTTCATTAGGACTAAAAATATAAAGCAAAAACGAATAAGTTAATAAAAAAATACTTTTTTTAAATATACTAAAGGATATTCGTCGCCTTTCTTAAGATATTGCCAATGGGAAATCACATCGGGGCAAAAGGTGATCAAAACTTGAGAAAATAAGTTTAATCTATATGACATATCTACAACAGGAATCTTCTATTGCAAAAGCAAACATAAAACAACACCTTACTTAATTAATTAGTACTGAAATAGTACCAAAGAAACCGTATTTCCAAGTTTTATATCAACGCAAAAGGCAGGGAGAGACAGTGCTGTTTTGATGTTGCAATTGCTTGCAACTCAATACATACGATTAGTGTCGAACAGCTTGTGGTGTCCTTATGACAGCTTTGCTAAACGAACGGAACCAGTACCGGTATAAGATTAATCGTCACTCTAACAGTCACTCTTATTAAGCTTTTAGCTTAGGTGACAGTATGAGATGGTTCTGAAAATAACTACACTATCAGGTAGTACTAACGCCATAACGAGGTATTGACAAACTATATACATGAACTGGGAAAACGTATAATTTTTCTATAATCAGGCATATATTGCATGATAGCAGAAAATCGACATTACTTTTAAGGACCGGGATGCAGAAGCAGCATCACCGAGAACCTTTCTTCCGGATCTCTAGGTACACTGCTATCAACTTCCAAGTGAACAAAAAAACTGGCGAACACGTTAAAAATAATGTAGAAATTTGCGACAGTCGCTGAAACATGAACCGCGACCGCGGGACCGCCGGACCGCGACTAGATGGCGCACATTGCTATCATGTTCGGATTAGTTCAGTGAGCGTCATTAATTAATATGGTTCGCACATGATGGTATACGAACGTAATGAGTTTGGAGATGGTAAGAGACGCTTTTGACAAACTTTATAGATGACTGGAAAAAAATATCATTCTTTTATGATCAAGCATATATCGCAGGCTATACTTTGTCCAATGTAGGATGATACTTTTGACAGTTGACATCTATATAGAGGGTATAAAGTTGCTATTGCAATGTCAGGCCAAACATAAGGAAACAAACGCAGCCTTAGTACGTAGCAATAAGGAAATGACACCTGTCAAAAGTATCATCCTACATTGGACAAAGTATAGAAGAAAATCGACATTACACTCAAGGATGTGGATGCAAAAAGAGCTTGACCGGGAACTTTCTGCCGGATCTCTAAGTGCAATGCCATCAAATTTTTAAGTAACAAAAAAGAAACTGGCGAAAACGTTTAAAGTAACGTAGATATTTGCGATAGCTGCTGAAACATGAACGGGACCGCGACAAGATGGCGCACGAGCCTATCTTGTTTGGATGAGTTCATGTGAGTGTCATTACGCGACGTTAATTACCTACTGTACCGTCCAATGGAAAATTTAGATCTCTTTTTAATATAAAAAACAATAAATTGCAAAAACATTAAAGAACAGAACAGTTATTTTTAAATTATGTGCAAAATCTGACCTTACAAATTCCCTACTAACTTGTATAGCTAGCTACGTACAGAAAAAACTCTTGGATTTGCAGATGACCACGACTTTGTGCATTAACAAAAATTTCACGATAGCAAGTGTGCTTTGTCTGTAGGATATCTTATTCCGATTAAAGTTGGCGGTGAGTCATAATAGATTTTAACTAAAAAACTTCGTCGCAAATATATATAAAATTATCTTCATGATTCATACATAAAACACACATCCACGATCTGCAACTACGCAATAGAATCTACTTGACAAACTTTGTAAAATTAAAATAATAGTTTCAAAACAATATGTCGTCGTTACGCGTGAAAGAGTCGCTACGTGTTTCTTATAAAGTTGTTTTAGCTATGTGAATTATAACACTTAACGTGTGTATATGGAACCTCCGAAGTATGAATGTCACATAGCTACATTCCGAAACTTTTTAAATATTTAATTTATTACATAATTGTTTTTACAGTATGTGTGCATTGAAATAACGATCAATACTGCATAAAAATCCGAAAATAGCAAAATAACACATGGCGATTTTTGCACGCGCAACGACGATGTATGACATGGACACATCCCAGTTAGTTCCGGCAGCAGCTTCTTCGCTCTGTTTAGCAACGGTCCTTTGTTAACTGTTTTTTAAACAAGATATACATATGTCGGAGTAGCACTAAAATAACAGTTCAATAAATAATAAGAAATAAATAAATAAATATTCAAAATCATAAACGACCATTAGAAAATTCACGACCTGAAACCTAATCCATTTTTCCAATAGTGACGAGACTAAGAAAAACTTAGTTGTTTTATACATATTCTTAAAAAATCTTCAAACTAATAAAGCATATAAATCTCAGCATCGAATTTTGTAATACGGAAACCTTTTGGATAAAAAACATTAAATTGAATATAGCATTAGGGTAGAGGATAGAGCATTACTAGTTATCTACGAACGACTATCATAAATATATTAGGAATTAATTAAACCTTATACAAATTTTCAAAGCATAACCCACACTGGATCATAATGTGATATTTGGTCTTAATTAGAATATGCGCAAGCGCTGCAAAATTAGTTTTCAATATGAACTGCATACTGAGTGGTTTATTAGGGTTGCAGTATCAGTTCACTGCCGTCGTATTCAATTGAATCTTAATGGAACGCCTAAGTATAATATGTGGTTACATATGAACGATAAATTATTTTTTGGGTTGCCTCTATCTGGCAGAATCTTGATACTCCGAAACTTACTTGGCATTCTAACACTTGGCACAAATTGATTTAGTTTGCAGTTTAGATATTATTTTATCTATTACCAGCAAGTATTATCAAATTATGTCTTGTAAAATTATGCCCAACAATATTCTGTCGAACAATTTACGCCAAAACAAGGGCATCCATTCTCTTGTATTAAAACTTACCGTTTAGTTGAAACCCTAGTTGATAAACCCTATTTTCCGCTTTATAACTTGACAGCATCTTAAATAACAAAGTTTTAGTTAAGGTTAAAAATAAACACTTTTATATTACACCACTTTTTACAAGTTATGGTAAGGCACCCACAAATTGGTATATAACTAAGAAAACCATAAAACTATGGTAGTCAATACAAACACATTTTTGTAGATTTTACATAACTAAAGGTAACAAAAGTATATTAATAAGAAAAACATACAATTCAAATGGTTTCGCAGTTTTGAGGTAGGTACATCTATGGGATATTATAATAAAAAGATAAAAAACCGGTAACCTCAATTGGTATTCATGGTGTTTACTTTGGCTAAAAAATCAAATTTTTCAATGAAGATCGATCTAAAAAAAATCCTATATTATTATGTGCTTCATATATTCACATCTACCAACCACTGTATCTTAAGTGTTAGACCTATTATCATAAGCATTATTATGTTTCACTGACAATACTACTTATTTTTTTGTCAGTTATTTGAAAAGATGCTACAAAATAGAAAACACAATCAAATTTTAATAATTAAGTATGAAGATACTACACTTCTTAAAAATACATAAAAAAGCATAACACGATCCATTTAAACAAAACATTTATATGAACACTAATAAATATTTATTATACCTAAACATAAAACTATATAGTACTTAAAATAAAAAACCAAATATAGGAAATAATTTATTTATAATACTTCACAATATCACATTAATGTCAGTCTTAATTTAAATTAATATAGAGATGTTTTAAACATTATCTCAATAAATGTAAATAAATATAAACACATGACAGCTATGGCTCTGTAAATATAATGCCGAACAATTATATTGGTCCTACTTTAATAGTACCGTTGCGACTTTATACTGATAAAAAAGAAATAAGAAATACAAATAGGTAATTTCTTATAAAACATCGATAATTATAACATTTTCATATGTTAAATGAAATTAATCTCTCGCTCGCAAGAAATATTTTTTGCTGAAATTAGCAAAATATATTTTGATAAGGATTTCGCTCGCAAGAAATATTTTTTTGAAATTAGCAAAATATTGCTTTTGAGTTAATATTTCTGATTGATCAAATCATCAATCACAAACATGAGAATTATAAGAAATTAAATAACAAAATATCATCTACATAAGCTGATTTAATATTGCTTAATACTAAGGTCATTTCATAATACATGTAAACTAATTTTCACCCTGAAAACTAGTTTTTAGAAAACGAATTATACTATTGTTAACAAGTAAACCATTTTACAAATAACGAGTAGAGTAAGTACGCGTTACCGTTGATATTTTTATGTGAGCTTTATCCAAAGTATAACGTCAGCAATCAATCCTTTTTATTACATTCCTGACTCGAGAAATTACCACATGTGAAACGGTTCTTAAAAGAATTTAATTTTTAAGGAGTCATTATATGGATGTGAATATAAATAAGAAAAATTAGATATTTAGCTGTAGATCGATGTGTTTTTGTCCAAACAAATGCTTATCTTTGATATTTCCGACGAAAAGACGACCAGATAGGACAGATTTATCTTTTAAATTTTACCATTCCACTAACTAGAGATAGCTTTATTAAAAATGCTTAAATTATATTTTGCTTTCATTTAACACTTAACAAAGTATAGCCAACAGCATATCAACCTAACCTAATATGTCTACTACTACAATCGACGTTCAACTTTGAATCGTTATAAAAATCTTCTAAAATAACTGTACTGTACTCAAAAAAACGAGTTTGCCAAAAATATAGACTCGGAGCCTAGAATTATATAAAATGTAATATATATACGATAAAAATTCTGCTACTTTGGTATCAACGCACCACCTTTAAATCACCCTCTATTTTTGGTAAAACTACTCGCGAACCCCCCGTATGACTGTCATTGACAACTAGCGCCGCAAGGTGGGTCCTGTACTAAAGACAGCTACGCCAAAATTATATCGGTAACAGTGTCTTTTCTCGAAGTTTTGCGAGCGTAAAATTCTCTAATTTTTTTTTAAATCTTTATATCTTGTCTCCAGGGCTTCTTCGCTCAAATGACCTATAGGCATTATAGCATTTGATACGATAGAAGGATCGTGTATTAATACTTTATGAACGTTGGTGGGCATATTATACCTAGGGTAGAGGCGAGTATAGGTACAAATAAGCCGTCTCAGTGCAGTAACTTTTTAACTTTTCAACATTGATCTTGTGACCGCTGGCTAATGTCTTCAAAATTATACTGAACCTCTTAATCAACTCTTAGTTCACACCGGTTATTTGAGAAGATTGCTCGGGGTTAGAAAAAAAGCGTCTGGCTGAATTTCCAACATTAGTATTTCCATAACCAGCTTTGAGTAGATCCACAAGTAATCCAGTAACATTTCTAAATTCACGTTGGATAGGTCTCTTTCGGTCCTCGATTACTGTCTTCGTTTCTCGAGATTACCTCATTCTTGTGTAGTTAATTTGTAAGCGATATGTAAACAGCACTCGAAAAACTTTATCCAACAATGAACAACGCTGAGACCAAATGACATGGCTGATTCATTCGCAATAGTGTTTCTCAGCATAGCATCAATGTTATTAAAATCTTTAGAAGTTTTATGACACAACAAGCATCTCATTGCAGACTTATTATCAGTCAAACTATTGCAGATTTTACCATCAATCAAAATGAATAGTAACACATGCTTTAATGTGAATTCACTGCTGTTGATATTTATTACACTAGGAACGAGTTATATCATTTCTGTGTCTAGTTCTGTCTTGATAGCTTTAACTAGATCCACAGATTCTTCTTTAAAGTAAATGTTTATGGGTCGACAAAATCTTGGGAGGCGAAGTTTGTAAGTTAAATTATACCATTTAACTTTCCGAATCGTTGGTAATAAGTTTCAAAGGGACCAAACGTGTTAAAAAACTAGTTTATCATGCCTGAAATTTTACTTTTATTTGAATTTTAATTTTAACATTACTGGTTATGGCCTGAGCTACCATCAAAACCCCACATAGAAGAATAAAGCCTGTCTCAGATATTACTTGCAAAACATGTTTGTGCAGCAAGCAAGCGAATAGCAGTACGGTCGGTCGAGCAAATTTTGAAGCGATACTCGCGCAATAGTTTCAGTCACTTCAATATTTTCAGGATAACATTTATACACGTTCATACGTTCATACGAAGGAAAAATATGTGGCGTTATATTGCTTTTTTGCTTAACTTCGCTTCCGTCAACATACACAGATCTAATTGAGGAGACTACCTTATGTTCAAATGTTGCTTCTGTGGCTTTCGGTTGTGTGATATTTTTCATTTCCTTTGATTTGTCAGGCTGATTTTCACTTCGATGTTTCATTTCAGCAGCAAAAAGCAGTTCATCAGCAGAAAGAAGCAAATGCACGCAAATTTTCAGTTTTCCTACGTTTACTACGCTCACTAGACTCAGCAAAGTCCTTCGCCGGCCTACCTGGGCAGACTTTATTATTCTTAGTATACATATATTTTTTGAAAATGCAGAATCCCAGAAGAATCTAACCAAGCCAAATTATTTTGACAGAATTTTATTTGGTCATTGTTCGATGACGATCACTTAGCCTTGAAATGTAGAGGAAAGTAACCAAATATGGAACAGTATCCCTAGAATGGAATACCGCACTTTCTCGGAAACGAGTACTCCTAATTGCAAAAGACAGTGATCGTCTGTCTCTTTCTATTATTATACTCGCGTACAGGTTTATTCTTGTCTGATTGTACAAGGTGTCTCAAAAGAAAGTTCACATTTAAATCTTTTTTTTAAAGAAAAGTCTTAGCTTTATTGAATTTTTTTTTATTTTATATTGAAGTACACTGTTTGGGAATTTATTTTTTAAAAATAACATCGTCCAAATGTAAACCGTTGCGCTCTCGGCATTCATTTAGTCGGGCACTAAAATTGCCTATGACAGCTCGGCAGGTAGTCTCCGTGATGGCTGCCATTTCATGATGGATATTTTCTTTTAATTGTGCCAGGGAAGTCGGTTTATTAGCGTAAACTTTTGATTTGACATAACCCCACAGGAAAAAATCCATAGGCGTTAAATCGGGACTCCGTGGAGGCCAATTTATGTCACCTCGCCTGGAGATTAATTTGTTCGGAAAAATTTCTCGAACTCGAGGCAGAGATCTGTTGGACGTGTGTGAAGTTGCCCCATCCTGCTGGAACCATGTTCTTTGGTTGTAACCAGGAAAGTTTTGCAGTTGGGGTACGAAAAACTCGTCTAACATCTCCACATAACGCTCTGAATTCACTGTGAGTGTGCGTCCCCTTGCATCTTCAAAAAAGTAAGGGCCGATAATTCCTCGCGCCGACATCGCTGCCCATACGGTGACTTTGGGTGAATGTAGCGGTTTCTGATGTTTTTGTTTTGGGTTGGTTGCACTCCAGTAACGACAATTTTGCTTGTTTACATGCCCATTCAGGTGAAAATGGGCTTCATCGGAAAACAAGATGTTGGTGAACGTTGGAAAGCGCTCAATCATCTGATTTACAAAGGCAAGCCTCTGACCAGCATCTTGAGGCTTCAGTTCTTGCACTAACTGAATTTTGTACGGGTGCAGCTTTAAATCTTTGTGTAAAATGCGGCATAATGAAGATCTGTGCACATTTAAAGCAACAGCACGCTTCCGAATCGAGAGGTTTGGATCATCTCGAATAGACTGAGTAACACTGTCCACGTTTTCGGCTGTTCTTGATGTTCTTGGCCGCCCAGATTTTGGTTTCTCCAGAGTTGACCCAGTCTCTTCAAACTTCTTAACCCATTTTGCAATGAGTCGAGTGCTAGGCGCATCATTTAAGTGACGAATATGTCGAATACTGCAGAATTTTCTACGCGCTACAGTCGCCGAATTACCGTTTTTGTAAAACTCACGTACGCACAACGCACGGTCCGCACCAGAGAAACGCTCCATAGCGACTAAATTCCCAAGAGCCAGACTACCGACTGACATACCCCCCGCGCCCCTCAGAATAGTTGCTTTCGCGTAATAAAATAAGCAAATGTGAACTTACTTTTGAGACACCTTGTACTTATTTAGTAAAAAAATCTGATGTACGTTTTGATTAGTTTGAAATTTCCGAATATTGACAGTCCGTGGGATCTAAATATGGACTATTCCAAATTTGGATACCAAAACATCATCTGTCTAGATTTCAAGTTTAATATTTTGGTTTAAGAATGGCGTCTTCGAGTTCAAAAGGAAAACGAAAAGAATGGAACACAGATCACATGATAGAAACTATACGAATAGTTGGAGAAAAAAATGGGTTATTTTAAAGCAGCAAAACACTTTACTGCCCAACAAGATGCAGTTAAAGATGGTTGCACAGTCAATGCTCCAA
Source organism: Calamotropha paludella (assembly GCA_927399485.1). NCBI lineage: Eukaryota > Metazoa > Arthropoda > Insecta > Lepidoptera > Crambidae > Calamotropha > Calamotropha paludella. Next base: position 14,471,315 of record OV656812.1, read on the forward strand.
CAAATGAATCATCAACAAACGATGCCAGAACACCTGATAATAGTTAACTGCAAATTCCTTCACTCCAAGACAAGACTCAGAATTTGATCCAGAACCCTCAACTTCCAGGCTTGCTCGCAGTACTCTTAATTTGGTGTCGCCCTATGACATCAGCGCAGTGCCAGTTAAAAATAAAGAAAAAAATCTAATAGAGGATTAAAAGCAACTATTGCTGAAATTATAACGTCTTCTCCATATAAAACTCATTGACAGTAATAAAGAAAAAAGAAAAGAGAATAAATTATATAAGCCCAAAAATAAAAAACAGAAAGAAAAGAAACTAAAGGAAAGCAGCAAAAACAGAAAATCAATTCTTAAAACAGTCCCATTGATTCAGACGATTAAGCAGAAATACATTTTGACAAAGACAGTGAGCCGTCATAGGACTGGAAGCTCCTGACTCAGAAGATTCAGAGTGTATGTTCTGTAACAGCCTGTTTTCTCAAGATATTCGGGGAGAGACATGGATCAAATGCCTCATGTGCGGGCTCTGGGCACTGGTGATTGCGCTGGCGCAGAGTTCGATGCATGGATATGTGATTTTTGCAACTGAAGTATATTTTTAAAATTTACCAAAGTTCCTGTAGATCTCATAAATGTAAAGTTATATTATTCATAGTTTTAAATTAGTCAATATTTGGGTACCCAGTAGGCGCAAATCTTTATGAGTCCACTAAACGTAGGCACAAGGACGAAAACGAGAGCTCAAAATATTTGCACGTGCTGTAAATAATAAATAAAAATAGTAGTCATATAAAGTCGGATAAATCCGACCGTGGCGCAGGGCAAACTTACAACAAAAGTTATGAAATATGTAGGCTAGAGATGGGAACCACTTTAGTCCAGCAGCCACCGACTGTTTTTTTTTTTTTAAGTGAGTAATAACAGGCTGAATCTTTGTGAGCAGGTTCGGTTCGACAAGATGTCAAGTTTTCCCTCTGACAATTCTCGATAGAGGTAGCTGAAGTAAAGAGCAGGATACAACATGCCAATTCGGTGGGGTGTCGAAATTGTCTGAATAGCAGGTTTTTTTTTTATATATTGAGGTAATTGGACGATAAACGCGAAGAAATAATTTTCCTACAAAATGAATTGTTTGAATGGACTATCCTACACTCCGAATATGACCAAATAACGAGGTCATCAAAATTATTGATAACAAGCAGATTTTTTATATGCAGCTTAATTTTTCTACAATCAAATGGCCACATAGTCCTACAAATGTAGTGGTACGGTTTTCTAGTCCTGCGTTTAGATGTTGTAAGACTTTTTTCATTAATAACAACTGAATTTTAATATTTTCCTATCGGGAATAAAGTGTAGAACACAATTTTGTCACTATCCTACATAAAAAATGGTAAGTATTTCCAGGAATTAATATATTGCGTTCAATATTCCTCCAATGCATTTCTTGTACTTTGGAGTTTGGAGTAAATCGCTAACATAAGACACATGTGAGGACCATGCTATTTGTATATGTTACCGGCCAAACCCGATTTCAGGACAAACTAGTTTTGCCTAGGCTAAACTAGTTCTTCCTATACGCGATAGGATTAACTAGTATAGCCTAGTCCAAACTAATTTATCCTAAGCCCGATAGGATAAACCAGTTTAGCTTAGGCCAAACTAGTTTTATCTCATATAAATACGCATATTCTAGGATAAACTAGTATAGCCTAGTCTAAACATTATAGTATATCTAGAAAGTCAAAATAAATAGATAAACTGAATAAAATACTCCGTAATTGGAAAAATAACCATTTTTATTAAAACAATAATGATTTGTCGTTAAAAGTTATGGATAATTGGTAATACAAACAATCATACTATAACAAATAATAAGTGTTTTTAACAGAAGCAATAATCATATCTCAATTATTAAAACCTAACCTAACCTTTTTTTTTTTTTTTTACGAGGGGAAATGCCTTGCGCATACCCCACCGTTGGGTGGACGGCGGGGTTATGTGGGACTCGCCCGTCAGTAATAGGCTGACGGGCATACCCACTAAAACCCCTCGGTGTGTCCACTCTTTCAGGATCTCCGGCGTGGGGTCCTTATTGGGAATCTATCCACACCGTATTGGGAATCTATCCACACCGTATCTAACCTAACCTAACCTAACCTAAGTATCATTGCCTTCTTGCACTGGCATCTGTTTGTTTAACAGTTTTTATTGCAGATGCATCTCACAAAACCTTGGCCTGATTCAACTGAATGTTTCGTAACTGCAGTCCTTAACGATATTTCAGAGCCTTGGTTTACATCTGCTACCTCTAAAAATTGGTTTAGACTAGGCCGTACTAGTTTATCATAGAGTGTGCGTATTTATATCAGGATCAACTAGTTTGACCTAGGCTAAACTGGTTTATCCTATCGAGCTTAGGACAAATTAGTTTGGACTAGGCTATACTAGTTAATCCTATCGCGTATAGGAAGAACTAGTTCTGCCTAGGCAAAACTAGTTTGTCCTGAAATCGGGTTTGGCCGGTAACATATACACACATATAAAGTTTGGGACACCGAAAACGTCGCTTGCCCTTGGTTTCCTTTGTCAGGCTAGTTTTTTACGAGCGTTTGACGCGTAGACATATGCATGTCGAAGTGTTGTACAAAAACTTATAACTCACCGAGTGAATATGGAGTGCTTTTTGTGCAATTCACTTTGTGAAAAGCCAAAATTTAGAGAGAAAAAGAAAAGAAAGAGAGACGTTTTCTAAAGAAATTCTGCTCCCTTGCAAACAGTCGTTAACTATGTATATATAAGTTTTACACTACTGAAAATAAAATGAAATTTTATTTGTCGAGATTAGCAATATAAATGTGTATACTTGCATAAATAAATAAAACAAATGAGTATAGTAAATTTACGTTATTTTTATTTTGTACTCTCATATAACTTAGGGCCTTAAGGTATACATTTTTTCCCAAAATTTGAGTAGTAGGTTAATAAACTTTACATGGCTGTTTCATCTTAATCGATTGACCAAACATTTGTAAAAATGTTTCTTTCGAATACGAGAGGATGTTCCTCTCATTGATGAAACAACGCTGGCCTACAGCGTAAAATCAGGAATGTACTAGAAAATTTCGACGAGTGTTCGCAAGGCTCGGTAGCTCAATTGGGAGAGCATTGGACCGGATTTCCAAAGGTTGCGGGTTCGTTTCCCGCCTGAGATTCACTTGTGACCCGAGTCGATATTTTCTAGTATTTTTCAATTATAATAATTTATCTAATAAACTTTAATCGTAGTTAAAAAAGAGTATTTCTACATAATTATGTTCAAAGTTAAACACAGAAAAAATAAATCATTTTCAAATATGTCACATACATTTGGACTTACATTTGGACCTACTTATGCAAACGAGAACCAATCCACACAATGACAGTTTTGAGAAAAAGCCATAGAGTAAAAGCCGGATAGTTCCCTCAGACGATACATGCCTCAGTTTTGAATACGCTATGTTAGGTATGTTGGTGGCATTAGCGGTTGATTATGATTGGAAGTGTCCTCCCTGCTGATCTAGGTTTCATATAAGCCGTTAAAGTAGGCGCACGTGTTTTGTCCGTGTAAGCAAAAATCTTCCGCGGCGAAACTTTGACAGGCGTCCAAATTATATTGGTAAGTCTTTACTATTAAATATTTTTGTTATTAATTGTAGTTTCAGTCAACTTTTTGTTTTTTTACATGCATTAGAGTTTAAATTACACTGTTCATTATGATTTATTGTTAAAAAGATTTTTTTTATTTCGTAAATAGAAAGGGCAAGTATCCGTACTTTTGCGGATAGTTGCTCTAAAGGCAACTATCCGTAACTATAAATTCTGTAACAAGCAGAAACAATTTTTTTTTCCACTTATAGTGAAATAAAATAAATAATCAACTGTTTTATGCACTCATTCTAGGTAAGTAAGATGCCTTGTAAGTATGTATAAGCGAAAACCTGGCGTGGTGCCACGTCACATGAGAACGAAACAAAAACCAATCAAAAGAAAATAAGGCAAAAAAATCGATCAGAGTCGCTGAAAAGATATTAAAAGTGAAAAACGCTAATTCAGAAATGTTGCGCAGAACGTTTTGATTTACAATTTTAGTAAATCGAAATCAGATTGAATTTAATGTAAGATGTGTCAAATGTGGTTGCATGAAACTTGTTCTCCATTCAAAAACCTTTGCATGAGATGTGGAAAGTTAAAAACCCAGGCTACTGGTGATAATTAATGTTAATGCCAAAGTTGAAAATCATATTTTTCTATCTTTAAGATAAATAATAATATTTCATTATTGCCCAATCCAATTCAAAATTTCGAGACCATTTCTTTGTTATTTTATAGTTCAAAACTTAAGGACATAGCACTGTTTTAGAATGTTAATTAATATTGTGGTAAATACTTAAAATAGAATCTCAGTAAATAATAAAGGCTTACTATAACTTAAATACTTAAAATAACTTGAAATTTAGCTAAAAGAAAAATAGAGCCGTCTATCCGTACACGAGGCAAGTATCCCCCGAAGCATTTTTAAAGTTAGGCAACTATCCGCTATAGTAGGCAACTATCCCCTTTTTGAGAGGTCAAATCTAACGGGATTTGTTCGAAACATATATTAACTATGTTTACAAAAATAGGCTGTTATGAAAGATTAAAGACCTATGTTTCAATATATACGTCGAATTGTTCTTAATAAACATATATTTTTTAACTATAGAGCTTCTTTGAAAAGTAGGGCAACCATCCGGCTTTTACCCTATTTGTCAAAATTTTGTATTCAGAAAAATTGATTGTAATTCTCAATAAAGTTTAGACACAATATCATACTAGATGATTTGTTCTATGTGTACAAATATAATTTTTAAAATCTTCTGTGTCCTTATCTCGATTTTGGCATTTGTGTGGATTGGTCCCGTTTGCATAAGTAGGTCCATTTGAACCATGTATTTTCCTGTCACTTTACCATCTTTTATATAATTTTATGTTTTTTCACTGCTTTTCACAAAAAATGGCCTATTCCATCTCAACACAAATTTAATTTTCTCAAATTCCGTTAGGTGTGCCAAGAAAAGATTTTTTTGAGGATATAAATAAACCACATTCTTTTACTTTTTTACCTAGCTTCTTTTCCACTGCTACTCTTACAAATCAACCTCCAACCTCTCTTCATAGCTTTTGTGTCTAAAGTTTTGGCTTCCATTATCATTGCTACTAATGACCCATCCGTAGTTAGGCATCTGCTTACTTCGTAAGCTTTTGAGGCTCTAACTCGCCCGTACATTGGCTCATGCCACAACCTGCTTTTATGCTGTACCCGAGTATTCTGTTCGATCATATTTTTTTTTTTGTCTGAAAAATATTGATATGTTCTTTTTTCAAAAAATGAACCATACACCTTCATCACAATGTTCAAATTAAGTAATGAAGTGAAAACTTCTCTAAGTCATTCACATAACTATCAAAACTGTATTGCAGTTTAATAATTCAGTAACACCTCTGTTTGTTGCTTCTTGGAGAAATTGTGACAAAAAATTATTTTGCAATGCAATCCGTGTCTGTTGCTGTCTTTTCACAGTGGATAGATTATTTTGTAGGCATTTAATATTGGTACCAACTTGAACCCGTTTTGATTTTTCCAGGAACACTGAATTTCGGTACTTGATGATTCCTCGCTCCTTCTGTGGACCCATATCAGGAAAGCTACTGCATGTAGATGCAGCACAATCATGACACTCGCCGCTTATTTTTTTTCCTTCTTTTTCGTTTGTTTTGTTTGTGACCTCAATAGTAATTTTTCAAGTTGGTGTACTTAATAAATAGTTGTAATACTTACACAGATGTTTTCACATTTCTAAATTCAGCGTCACAACAGTCTAAATTACTTGAATAGAAGCCGCCAATCATTAGAATGTCCACTCTGGACAGATTTTGATTGTAGGCTTTCGTCCATCGTTAAAACCAAAGAATAAACACGACAGTTTTTAAATCGATTGCTGTATCCTAATTTTTCAGTTATCTATTAGAAACTTTTATAATGTATACAAAATCGTGAAGATACGTATCAGTACAATATATTGTTTACATTGAGGTTACCCTACAAATGACGTCACGCACTGTGATTGGTGTTTCGGTTGAGGTGAGGAACAGATTAAAATATTGTAATTATCGAAACTTTATTTTATATTTATAAATAGTAGTAATATTTTCACAAAAATATTCGATGTATTATTTTTGTAATCTTATTAGGTACTGCACGATCCCCTATTAAAAAGTAAGTAGGTAAGTAATGCGATGTAACTCGAGTATCAATTATATTGCAACTCTTGTATAAAAGCGCAGTAATTATGATTTAGTGCCATACAAACAAATAACCCTCTCTCCCTCTCTTACAGATAAACGGCATAAACGGCGTAAACGTACATACATTTAAAAGCGATAACAGTTAAATATCAAAATGGCCTGTAGCAATTTCGATTGATAAATAATCTTTTCAGTGTTATCTATATGGTTTATGGATTCGAATGTAATTAACATAGTAAAAAAATACGGTTTTGCTCTAACATCAAAGCATTTATCTACTCAAATCTATGCACATCGTCACTTCACTTATACAAGGATAGGTTAGTGGAGCTTTGTATAATCAACAATCATTCAGGACGCGAACACTCATTAACACTGATATCTGATACACTTCGATACATAAAAATATGTTTATTATCGGATGTAATCAAAATTGCTCTAATGTGGTATAATAAGAGCAAGAGCAAAAGGATTTATTTACTCTAATATATGCCACTTGACACTTCACTCATAAATAGGACCGCTGGGAGACAATAAATTACGTATGCAGGCTTTAGGATTTCTTAAATACAATTTGAACAAATTTCAGCCCTCTGGCATGAAGTAGGTATAAAAGTGTCTTGAATCTACTTAAAAATTGTAGGAACCTGCATAAGACTTACACAGGGAAAAACAAATTATCATTTGATTTGGACATATTTTAAGCCATTATTTCAAGTCGTATTATCTCTCTATTTACTCAACACACGACAACAAATTTACATTACGCTAGTCAGTCTATATCAGTGTTGGCATTAATCGATTAATTTTTCAATCGATTGCTTAATTTGATTAGTTTTAATCGAATTAAACATAATCGTGATTAAATAGTAATCGTAATCATGATTAGTTAAATTAATCACTAATCGTTAATCATTAATTTGATTAAGCTGATTAAAGTTTTTATTATGAAGAAAAAAAAATCACAGCCTATATATTCTAAGCTGAAATAGCTAAATAGATAGTCCGTCACAAATTCACAAGATGGCTTTGTACAACCATTCTGAATTGGTCGGAAATTTTATTGTGAGATCGTGACAATAAAACATAACCTGCCAACCTTAGAACGCTACACGATTTTAAAAGGAGTATTTATTAAATATAACACACCCATGCCATCCTCCGATTCTGTTGAATGTTTTCTTTTGCAACCATTATAAATATACCTAGGTCACACAAAATATCTGACAAATTATTTGAGAAGAGAGTGATTATGAAATATAATTTAAATCATTTATCTAAGTAATTTTTATATAAAGTTTTAATTACAAAATGTAACAATCAATCAAGGACTCCTGTGATTTTTATAAATACTCAAATAAAAAATCTGATTAACTAGTTTTTTCGTAAACTTGTTCCCATTCTAATAATCATACATTTCTAATCGTGATTTACGATTAATGATTACGATTAATAATCGTAATCGGGAAAAATTGATTACGATTAATTAATTTTAATCGTGATAATGTCGATTAATTTTTTAATCGTAATTTTTAATCGTTAATCAGATTAAATTTTTGCCAACACTGGTCTATATTGACTAGATAAAAGAAAATGTTAAAATTTTATTGCTTAATATGTTAAAAACCACATCTTTCTTTAAATTTATTAGTAATAAATATTTCGTGAGTTTTTTAAGAAGCAACTCCAGTGGAGCAATATTCTATTCTAATTAAATCAAAGTGTATTCGGATCTTCGAATTATTCCATATGTCCATTATACCAATATTTTTCACAGACAACCCCCTGTGCTGTTTGATCTCTTCTATTCCTTAATAGGTTCTTAGTTTCATTTTAACAATAGGTAAACATTTTGTAAAAGTATGTCAATGATTTTTTATATCTCTATTCAAATAAAAAAAACAGCATACGTTTTGATTGAACGAATTTTGATAATTCTGTAAATAAGGTTGTAATTAATCATTACAAACAAAATGTACTTAATTAATAAAAGTAATTACAAAAAACCATTCGATTTCAATTAAAAGCCTGACGGCGCTTTCACTGTAGACATTTGGTATTGAACTGCTGAACAGTTGGAGCGTTGCAGTTGTCGTACTGCACACAAACGGTAGCTTTTTCCACACAATTGACGCAACAAAAGAATAATAATAATAAGGTTTGCGCGCGCACAAACACACCAACGTCTTAATTGTAAGCCACCTGTGGGCAGTACGATACCCGTTGCACTGTTAAGGTACCGCAGTACTCCGACACGAAACGTCTAAATTGAAAGCCTGACGCAGAATTCAATATCAATTGATAAAAATTGTCAGTTTGCGTTCGGTTGACTTGTCATTATACATACATTTTGTTAAATAGTAAACTGCAATTTAAATATATAAATATAACAGCATAACTGCCGATTTTTTTATAAAAATGAACATACTTTTTTATAACTTATTTGTAACATTAGCTTTTGTCTAATAATCTACCATATCTCCAACAGTTTTAGTTTGCATTATTTTCCAATAATTCTTCTCTGAATAACTGTTAACGAGAGATGGTTTCCGAGGAGTCAAAAATGCAAGCAAAATAATTTAAAATAAATGCAAGGCGATTTTAGTTTTTACAATGAACATATGTTTGATCGACTGTCTAGCTAACTATTAAGTTTTTAATAGGACAAAATGAACACGATTATCTTTGAACTATAATTATAATAGTACAAGGAAAGAAAAATCAAAATCAGGCAAAACTGTATTTCTGAATCATTGAGGATGAATCAAAGCTATACGCTTACTCCTTTGGACTTACCTTATGCCATTATAATAAAGATCATTTTATTTTTAGAGTGTATAATGCATAGCGACCTTACGTAGCTTCAAAAACATCCTTTTTTAAAGCACCGAAATTAGAACTAATATATTGAAATTTTTTCATATAAAGGTCTTGTGACGTGGCGTTTATAAAAGTTGTAGACATTCTAATTTAAGTAATCCGTAACAGGATAATTTCATACACGAACGTCGATATCTTAGGGAGAATATCAAAATTGCGCACACATCGCAGTTTTGAATTTCGAAATTCAGAAATACAATCTTGAACCCACAGTATTTAATTACACAAGTATGAAATAAAAAACCAACAAATTGGTTGATATTTAAAATACGTTAACAACGTGTTGTATTATTGTAAGCTAAGGCACTCAAGCCCTCCCCCAAAGAGTCCACCCGTGTCAAATCTCTAATTAAACTCGATACTGAACTCAATAAACGAATGATTTGATTTATTTAATGCTTATGGCAATGAACTTATGCCAAAAAGCATTGAGGGCAGTGTAAGTAAGCCCTTCTCAAACCAACATCCTGAATCCACTACTGGGTACACAACGGTTTGTCTGACAAAAATAATACCCAATCCCTAAGGATAACACAATACGCCCTACAATATGCTCCATCACTTTAATGCTATGGACCATCCTACATACAGCCCCGATCAAAGTCTAAAATACTATTTTACAAGCCCAAATATCATGGATTTATTCACAGAACAGTAAAAAAGTGTAGAAGTCGCATGACGGGGTCTTTTCAAGGAAACCTGCGTAACCTAACTCACACATATTTAAATAGCGAAAATAGTCTTGATTGGTTAAAAAAACTAAACTAACGTTATAACATATATCACAAAATGGATCATTTCATATTCTACCCTTTTATATACTAATAAACAACTGACTTCTTTGTTTTAAGTTTTCATGGAAATAACGTAGGCAATAACGTTGCAATGCGTGTATTTAACGTCAAAATAATCTAAATTCATAGTGTTTAACATCTTTTTGTACCAACCATATTTTGGCAATAAATGATTATGATATGATTATGATACACTTTAATATCTCAAAAATAAGGATGATTTGATTTTTTTTTTTCATTTCCAAGAACTCAATATAATTAGTTTACTATTTCAATGAAAATAATAGAAAATATGAATTACCGATGGTACGTTATGTCTCCTTTGGATATGTTAATTCTTCGACTATCATTTAACACCCCAAAACTGCATTTTTCTATTTACTGTGTAACGAAGCGCCATAGCTATATTGGCGACTCGTTGCTTTCATTGCGCTCTTCTCTGGCCATTTCTCATATTTTCTTTTCTCTTGGTTTCCTATTTTAAATTTACTGTCTTTTTTTATTTGTTTTGTTCTCGAAGTTTATTCTTACCAGTGTCAGCGCGTAGAGCGGTTGACTCACCGATAACAATCATTTAAATATATTTATAGTGCTGAGCAGTTAATAATAAGCTCACATGTATAATAAGCTCATAAGCATAACTCACAAGTTTTCCTGTATATGTATTCTGTACCACCAGTTCCTGTTTATAAGTCTAAAGTTTCTTTAAGGCACTATTGTAAGTAGCCCTACCTTTTATAATATGTTTTTAGTGATAAATGTGAAATTGTTTTTGTATTCAGTGTAATTTACCTTTTTTTTATATATAATTGTTTCAGTTGTGCCTTAATTCCTTAAATACAAAAACAAGTGACCTTGAGTGCTTTTATTTCTCCGGCTGCACCCCGTCACAACTGCTATCTTGTTTCGCTTAGAGTTTGCGATCCCGACTGAATAAGCGGAAGTTGTAAATGCGCGGAGTTACGCATACTTGAGGTTACGCGGGTACCGCCCACTTACGACTTCTACTCTTTTTTTCTCTTCTCTGGATTAAATTTCGAAGTCATCGGTGTCTACACTTAAGGCCTTTGCACACTGCGTTTTTTTTTATTCGACATTGCATGTCTAATGTGTTTGTATCGATACAATATCCGATCCATACAGATACCGATTTAAGCGCGAGACTAATTTTATGCAGGTAATTAAAGGTAGAACTTTAAACACCTACGTAAATTCATAGTCAAGCTACGTTGGACCCACTTAAGCAACGCGTTTTTATATCGATGCAAGCCCGCGTCAACGTCGCGTTTAAAAAACGTGGTGAGCAAAGGCTCTTAAGTGAAGCAATCTAGACTTCAAAAACAAAGTTGACTTTTATTGTTATTTCGAGGTACAGTTAACCAAATAATAAAAACGACATTTTCATTTTGGCTTTGATATAGCCAAGTGGTTGATAGTAATAAAAGTAAACTTTATTCTTCCTTTCATCATTGCTCAATTACCGATCATTTCGGTGTGCCCTTTGTGTTCTGACCTACATATAGCACAAGTAACACATGTAGTAAAACAAAATAATAAGTAAATCTTGTATTTTTGTCAGTAACTGGTATCTATTACCCATTCAATGTGACACCAAACAAACTAAGTAGTTTGTATACCAACATAACAATTATTGCAAAAATTTATTATTCATTTTAATATTTTATGTCCCACAATATAACCTTAACAGCATTCCATTTTTCGCCAACAGATATTAAAGATAAACCAATATCAAGATCCATTGTCGAAAAAACCAAACTTAAAAGAGAACATTTTAAAATTTATCAATATAAATAACAATAAAAACTTAAGAGACTATCTAAGTTTTAATAATATATTTTAAGGCAATAACAGTCTTTTGACAAATTCAACATCACAGATATTCAACTTACAAAGAATACATTTTTTAGGTTATTTGCAGTAACAGTCTTTCAAATATATCTAATAAATACTAATTACTAGCAAGACAACTAAAACGCATTATCTTATATAACTTATACATATAGGTGCAATAACGTAGCTGCGATGACTTCTCGACGTATCAGTTGCTCGTCGGTATGAAAGATTTGCATTACCTTTTCTTAGACATACTTACCATGCTCGAGCTAAATTGGAACTTATCATAACACAAACGATATAACAGCGAATAAAGGGTATTTAACAACCTCGCTTAAAAATAATACATCATTTTTAAATACATTATTTAAATGTCGAAAAATGTTGGAGTCCGTAATGAACGAGAGACACTTTGACCGCAAGCACCAGTTCAATCCGTACGATAATTTCTTTATTTCAATGACCATACGCATTTTCATAGACGGCGATAAAGGGTGCACGTGGACACTAGTTAGGTTTTTACAATCGTACCTGGCTCCGTATGGCGGCTCAACGTTACGAGGCGGCGGCGACAACATTTCGTCGTAAACTCCTGCATACCTGTCCGACAACAAAATAATCTTTTACAATCTTGAATGCAAACGACTAGAAAATTAATAATAAATGGTAAAAAAAAGAAATATATTCATATACAATATGAGCTTTTACAACACCTGGTTTCGCGTTATGGCCGCCCAACATGGCTACATTCAATGCGGCTACAGATTAATGCTAGCTGCATAGTCAAGATAATAAAAACTTATGGAGCAAAGAACCGTGTCATGATAATCAATGTATGAATGAACAACGAACAGTCCAGTGTTTTCAGTCTTTTGTTTCGAAACAACATATCAAACGTGAACAAGAAAAAGTAAAGATATTATTTTTCACCAACTGCTCATGGACCCGTCAAGGACATGCAAAAAAATGCTCTGTGGAATAAAAAGAAACGCGCTATCAAGGCACGTCAGCAGCGCGTTTGGAAACGCAGAGTGCATAGGCCCTAAGGCTTGTGTTTTGGATACAAGGGTGACGTATATCATACGGGTTGACAACATGACAGCGGCGACTACTCCTACGACTCGCTTCCCATGGATGTCGTGGTGAACGTCAACCAAGAGACTTCTACACCTTCCAAAACCCAATCGCGAACCGTGCAACTCAACATTCCTGTTAGAAGTGTTGTGCAGTGAACACTATTTGATTAATTTCTATTTGGCTATTTCTTTACATTTGGATTGTTATTTTAGGATTTTATATGTCTTATTTATTTCCCTTTTGGGTCAGCAGGATATGTACGGGTTACCAAACAACAATAATATGTTGCACATGTAATTTTTAACTTTTATATTTTTTGCAATTTTTCAATGCTATCTTATAAGATAAATTATTTTAATAGAAAAATAATTTATTGCACATGTAATATCAATGAATTCCTATTTAGGTCACTTTAAATAATATTTAATATATTGTTATTTTCACACATTCATACCTAATATTTCTATGGCTGATCATATAATAATTGTATAGCTACTAAGTAAAAAGACAATGTTAGAACTATATTATGATTGGGTTTATTTCATGCAATAACCTTACCTTACAAATCATCTTTAATTCATCTCTTAAACTGTATAATACGATACAAGTAGATATGTAATATTCATGAATGTATATACACTCATGACTCAGGAGCAAAATGTTCGTATTTATCACCCAAAAATCTATCCCTTCTGGGACTCTAACCCAGGACCGGTTTGTTCGAAAGGCAGGATCGCTACCCTTGCATCAAACGATCGTCAAAACGTCAAACGTTATTGTGTGTAAATATGTGAAGACGTCAATATGTGAACATATGGTTTATCCAATTAAGTAAGATGTTAAAATTGAAATTATGCTATTGAAATCAGAACCAACCGATGAGGTGACATAGCTCGTGGTGGGGGCGATCGCATTGCCGAACGCCGTGGTGAATTCAGCGGAGATCGTGGCGGAGACCTTAACGGGGTCCGTAACGGCGAACGGGGCGGCGAGCGCGGTGGCGATCGAGGAACCGCGCGCGGCGGCGAACGCAACGGCGAGCGCAGTGGCGAGCGATACCGAAGCGGCGACCGATGACGTCGACGAGGCGATGGAGACCTGAATGAAAACGTAATTAGTCAGTTATTATAAGTACCTATTATATGCTGGATTTTTAGTATAAAACAAGGAGTGCAGGAATCACATGTACCTTACGGCTTTTAATAATGTACGAACTCTATTCCTATAAAATACTTGGGTTTATTGCTTTTGCATTTTCTGAAATTTCTTCTATTTTTACTTGTACAGTTGAATAAGTTCTTGCTAAAAATACCAACTTGTTTTCAAAAACGTCTCTCGTGAGGGCTTTTTTGCAGACGCGGCATAAATCATTGAGTTTCATTACAAGTGATATCCGGAAAAAATCTTACTCTCGATTTAAGAGATCTTGTAAGAATAAAAGACTTCCAATAAAAATAAAAAGAACGAAATAGTCTAATACTTGGAAAATATACAATCTCCTTTTTTCGTCATTTGGATAACTCGTCAGGAACAAAAAATTATATCATTAATCAAATAAGACACTTGACCAGCCATACGAAAATCAATACGAAAAAAACATTGCATTTTCCATATCTTCAATAGCATTACCTCGTCAGCGATAAAGTCCTTTCACGAGTATGACGACGTCTCGGCGACCAAGGCGATCGCCGTAGTCGTCCACGTGACACTGAACGCGACCTATCGAAAAGGCATAATTTTAAAAGAATTAAATCACAATCAATACACAATATTACGCTTACAAAACATCACCGAATTAATCGATTTGAATAAACATTGAAAAAGCAATACACTAGAGACTTTAGTTTTTATGCTTGTTTAACGACATGTATTGAAGCATTTGGCTAGCCAGTACAAACGAACCTAGAGTAGCGAAGTCGACTGGAGGCGCGGCTACGAGGGCGCGCGCGAGGCGAGCGCGGTATCGGTGATCGCGGCATCGGTGATCGTGGCGAACGCGGTGAACGTTGACTGCGCGGCGAACGCGGCGAACGTTGACTGCGCGGTGAGCGCGGGGAGCGCACCGCTCGCGGGGAACGCGAGCGCAACGAGCGAGGCGAGCGCGAACGCGAGTGCGACCCTGACTGCGCCCGCCGTCGCTCTTCCTCGCGCCGCTTCGCTCGCATCTCCTTCTCGCGAATCATCCGGTTGAACGCCTCCAGTGGATCCTGGTCGTGCCTACGACAAACATGGCACTGATTAGATGGATCTGTTACTGGCACAACGCGGGAGAAGGTCGAGACGAACGAAGCGGCGGGTACTATTAACATGTCTACGCTCTGATAACATACATTTTATAACTGGGTGAAACAAAGAATGTCGTTACACCGATTTTATTTCAACGTATATTTGTAAAGGGTCTGTAACACAACTATTTCTCAACATTATAAAACAGCATATTACCTTAAATTAAAAAAAAGCTATAGAAAAAGCGAAAAAGAGCTCAATACTAATTATACAATAAAGCAGGTTTTTCACACACTTTCATATGAAAAGATATGTTTAAATTTTTTTCATGGTTTTGTAAAATAAAAAGTATTCAATGTTATTCTCCACGTTTTTTCTTATTCTTCGTTTTTTCAGAAATGAGACAGGTTATCAATATCAATTAACAATATCAATTAGATAATGGGATTAATGTTTTAAAACTCTTAGTATTTTCAACGTCATACTAGCCCATCTTTTGGCATAACGGGGGATTTCTCGATGAAAAACAGAATGAGTCATTAAATAAATAAATAATAAATAAATATTTCCTACATTCACACCAATTAGCCTAGCCCAAAGTAAGCACTGTATGGATACTAGGTTAACGGATAGATATATGATAGAGATATGATACATCGATATGTAATATTCAAAGAAATATTTAAAAACACCCATGACTCAGGTTCAATTGCTCGTATTCATCATACAAACATTTGCCCCTTCCGGGATTTGAACCCGGGACCGTCGGTGCGAAAAGCAGGATCACTACCGTTGCACCAAACAGTCGACAAATTTGTATCGTGTTGATAAATAATAAGTCATTAATTATTAACACGATACAAAAACTTGCACTGTACTGAAACCAGTTTCGTCACCTATAATCACAATTACTTGAAACGCAATAGAGGACATACCCGTTAGTGGGAGAATCCTTGACACCCGGCGGTCGCGGCTGATATGGCTCCTGCAGCGGGTAACGCTCGTTGAAGGGTGGACCCGATCCATGTGGGCCATGTCTCCCGTAAGGCGCACTATGAACAAATATTTAAACTATAGTCCTATATGTTTAAAACCTTAAAGGCTGAATTAAGTCTTTAATTATTATTTATAATTATTGATGAAATGTATAAATTCATGGAGCGCAGGGCTGATAGACTACTGGGTCGTTCTTCTTTTTTGCCGACAATGAAACGACGTTTTTCTGTTTTTTTGGTTTTTGAACTATCCATAATTTTGGTTTCTGTGTGGAATTTAAAAGAAATTGCATCTGTGTTGTCATTAGGACTAATTAAAGTTTCCTTTGCGGCAAATAATCATTCTTTTTTAATGTTGGTTTTTAGAAAAAATTTGTGACAGAGTGGCCTTTTTCTGTGGAGACCATATTTCGGTTTACCACTCTGTCACGGCATTCTACG
This sequence comes from Calamotropha paludella, assembly GCA_927399485.1. Taxonomy (NCBI): domain Eukaryota; kingdom Metazoa; phylum Arthropoda; class Insecta; order Lepidoptera; family Crambidae; genus Calamotropha; species Calamotropha paludella. The sequence goes on from OV656812.1 coordinate 14,487,912, forward strand.
AAAAACAAATGGAAAAATATGTTGGTTGGAGAAAATGAAAAATTACATAATATTAATAGATAAGAAAAATATGGACGTTTATTCGAACCGAATTAAAAAACCGTAAATATCAATATTCCAACGAGATGCCATAATAAGACGAAGGACAGACCATTGTCGGTAAAAAAGAAGAACGACCCTACTACGATTGCAAAGGTGTTTCGCACCGACGGTCATTATTTGAGTTCAATGATCCAGTATATATTATGTCAGTCGCCTAAAGCTGCCTGCGCTGCTGACAGAGCTATCGATCACACGCATGTAATGTAATATCCTTGTGAGTTTATTTAAGTTACATACTTTTATTTTTTTTCATAAAAGAAACATTTTTACAATTTGCTTTTACGTTTTATTGTCAAGCATCAGAAAGTTATAGTAAAATAGCTATGTTAGTGTACTAAAACCTAATGATCTGATTTAGTATGAAGTGTAGGTACATAAGTGTATTTTATGAGGAACATAATTTTTTTGCCCCGATTTGCCCGCGCGCCCGTAAAATGCCTGCTACGATGTCGTAGACGCTTCGTTGATATTTATTTTATATTTTTCATTTCAGGTACAATAATAAAACGTTCCTTTTCGAGGACGCATTTTTTGTGCTGTGGTGTTTGCAAAAACCGTTAGATCGTAAAAAATATATTTTAAATGTATTTTTAACGTCTCTTAATGATGTTTAAAATGTAGATGTAGAACCTTTATCATGTCGAATTGTTAATTTATGTAAAAGTCTTGACAAATTCGGGGTTAAGTCAGCACGTACTAAAAGTAGAGTTTTAAGCAATTATTCTAATTGGTTAGATGTAATTGAATATGTAGAACTGACTAGAAGTGTTAAACAGTGTTATTTACAACAGGAACAACCGACGTCCTACTCTTCGGGTCAATCTTATATGGCTATAAGCGCTGACGAAGTTGCTTATTGTTGAAGCTAAGCTCACCAAGCACCAATATTTATTGATTAAAAATCTTGTGAACACTAAAACTTCTTGTTATATTTTACCGTATAACCAAAGTTTTTTAATTGCTTAAAAGAAGTGTTACCCAGAGAACATATCAGTCTCAGAACGTACTTGCGAAATAGAGTTATAAAATTTATTAGATCATACTGTTTCTCGAATACTTGAGTCATGTAGTGAAGTTTTAGATAGTGTTTCAAACCATTCGAAACGATTTAACAACGAAATAATGATATCATAACACTTTTAGTATTGTAATAACAAAATAATTTTGTTTTCTTTTTCGTGGATTATGTATGGTGACGACGTATTATATTATAAATGTCGTTAAAGCTGACGAGTTTCTTGCGCTCATTCTTCTTGTCAGTTAAAAGACGTCCTGAATGGGTGGTAGAAGACGATTCAAAACAACTTATTTTAAGTGTATTTGAATAAAGTTATTTTCACTTTCATATTCATTAGTTTTGACCGGTAAATGGGAATTTGACGGTCATAGCGAGTACAAGCAAATCTTTTCGGATTTAACATTACAAGATGACAGTTTATTTGTGACCTCTTTACATCCTACTACTTTTTAAATTTCAAAGACCGCAAATTTAACATTGAACATTCTTTGCAACTGACTATGGTAGACGGTAAAATGTGTAGTGTATTAAGCGACTCTTCTAAGTGTTATGTATGTGGAGCTACTCCAAAGGAAATGAATGAAATAGACGTTTGTTTGCAAAAGCCAGTCCAAGAAGCTCGTTATCAATTTGGATTATCTCCTTTACATTCTTGGATTGGGTTCTTTGAATATTTTATTCATCGCTCGTATATGATTAATATTAAGAAATGGCAGATCAGGTCAGAAGAGGAGAAAAAATGTTAGCAGATAGGAAACTACATGTTCAAACTGAATTTAGGAGAAAATCAGGCTTAGTTGTAGATAAACCACGTAATGGCGGAAGCGGGACATCGAACGACAGTAATAGGTACGGAACGAAATTTTTTTTCAAGCTCTGCCGTCTCGGCTGAAATTACAGGTTTACGTTAAGATTTACTTGATAGATTTAGAATAATTTTACAAGCTTTGTCATCGGGACTTAATATTGATTGCGATAAGTTTAAAAAATATTCTTTGGTAACCGTGGTAAAATATCCGTGGTACAATCTCCTTGCTTCTGTCCACAAAGTTCTCATACATGGTGCTGATGTACCAGAATATGCTCTTTTATCTATCGGGGAACTTTTGAAAGAAGCTGCTGAATCTAATAACAAACATTTAAAACTGTATAGATGAGATTTTACTCGAATGTCACGCGAAATTACAAATACAGACTTGATTTACCGACGTTTACTGAGTGTAGACCCCTTTATGACTGGTCTTCGAAAACTTTCTCGAAAGAAAAAGAGCCTTCTGTCTAAGGAAGTTACAGATTTATTTAAGTTTTAAGTTGCATGTTCATTTTTAAATCTTTTATTTGGTAAGCTCTTAATATTGTTTTCTTTGTTTTGTATTGTCAAGTTATCGCACAATTTTCTGTTTAATTATAAGTTATAATCAAATAATAATAATACGAGGATTATACATTTAGCTTTAATCTATACTTAATATTATAAAGCTGCAGAGTTTGTTTGATTGTTTATTTGAACGCGCTAATCTCTGGAACTACTGGTCCGATTTGAATGATTCTTTCAGTGTTGGGTAGTTGGGTAGTCCATTTATCGAGGAAGGCTATATTTTTTTTTTCAAAATTAGGGATCCGTAATAAAATTGCTATTTTGTAACACAAGGTGTAAAATCGAAAACCTATTTTTGCGAGCGCTGCAAAATCTATTGACAATAGAAAAAATGATGTACTACGGGTTTGTAGGACTTTGTAGGTAGGTCTTTTTTGTAGGAATTTTTTGTAGGTATTGAGCGTAAAATCAGGAAGGTACTAGAAAATTTCGACGAGTGTTCGCAAGGCTCGGTTGCTCAATTGGGAGAGCATTGGACCGGATTTCTAAAGGTTGCGGGTTCGATTCCCGCCTGAGATTCACTTGTGACCCGAGTCGATTTTTTCTAGTATTTTTCTATTATAATAATTTAACCTATTAATGAGTTATAGGCCATAGAGTTTTTTATCAACATAAAATCCTGTAATAATCTTTTTCGAAATATATTTGTTGATGATTGTAAGTATAAGATCTTTGAAGAGTATAATAAATACATTTCTAAAATAACTCTGCTAAAGAAATCCACGCGCGCTTGATGCAAGCAAGACAAGACGCATGCAAAAGTGTCGGGATCTCATTGTTATCTACACTAATATTATAAGGAGGAAAGATTTGTATTTTTGTATGTTTGAAATAAACTCAAAAACTACTAAGCCGATTTTAAAAATTCGATATTTACCCCCTGAATTTAATTAATTCGCCGATTAACTAAATTTAGGGGGTAAATAAATAAGATGGGATTTATTTAGGGGTTTTATACGTTTAGGTATATTTTTAGGGTTTTTGTGGCCCTATATATTTCTTTTATATTTTATTTATCAAGAAAAATAAAGATGAAAAGTATAGGCCCTAGGACAGTCCTAACTAGCCAACCAAATTTATTTTTTACCTAGCGACCTCGGACTTAGCAACATCTATTGTACTTATAATTCAACTACACTAGTTGGAATTTTAAATCGAAATGGTGGATCTTGTACAATATTCAACCCATCTCCTAAAATATTAGGCTTATTCAATGTCAGAAGAAAAGAATGAGAAGAAAATGAAATAGTATTTGACATAATAATTTAATTTAATTTATTTCTATAAATAAAAATTTAACAAAAATATGATATCATATAATTTAATTTTAGGGGTTTTCAATTTAGTTTTAGGGATAAATATTTTTATGAGTTGGTAACACTGGGTTTAACCGCTCTCCCTTGGACGCGGGACCACCGTACAGCCCCCGCGTCGTACGCTCGACATCGTACGTCTTAATCAAATTTCAGTTACAGTCAACGTCAGTCAGGTAGATGATTTTGTTATAATTTCTCTTTTATTTATTTAAATATGTAAAATTATAATATGATGTACAAAGAGACAATAGTAGACTGTCTGTTGATTTGAAAAAATACACTAGATTAAAGTTTAGTCAAGCCATTGAACCGAAACCAAATTTTCGGTTTTGGTTGAAAATCGTGTTTTCGTCAGACATTACTTATAAGGTCTTGGTTAACGGTACGTAACAAAAGTAGATAGCGAAATAATTACTTGTTATAACGTCGCGATGGAGGCGGGACTCCAGTCAGGTAGGGCGGCGGAGGCCCACGATTGTAAACAACCTGAAACAAAGTGTATCAGAATGATAAGAATGATTTAACATGTAAAATGTATTTCCATATTTATCAGATAACCACATACCTGAGATGATAGTGGATCTCTCCTTTCATCAATGGTTGGGGTACTAGCCCGTTGCTCGTCGATTCTTTGCATCGGTGCCTAAAGTACACAAAATGATAAATAAAACATGAAAAACGCTGAGCGCTATAATTTTTAAACATATAATATTAAGAATCTATTCTTACATTATGCAGATTTGGCGGAGTATCCAATCCCGGAGGCTTTAAGTTTGGAGGAGGTCCTAAAATAAAGAAAAAAGATGCGTTAATAAAAGAATATAGACATTTCTATGGTGCATTTTCAGGAGCATTTTCAGGAGAAAAGTAGTCAAAAGATTAGGATCAAGTGACAACCGAAAACATTAAAGCGTTCTTTTTTTTACATCCCGATTTATTTGCGCCAGTTCTGATTTAGTTTCGTGCTTTCTAGTGGCTTTTGCGCTGTTTATAGAAAACTTAAGGCTGTAAAAATAACAGTATTGTAGGCGGAAAAGGATTAAAAGCCACTATTACTAATTAGCCACAATTAATTAATGGTCCGTGTTCGACGCAATATGTTTAGGAGCCTTATAACCCTATGGGGGTCCAACAAAAGTATCATGCAGAAACAAAACACATATAGATAAGAATTGCTTAACGATGAAAAGAGTATTATTGTAAATAAGAATATTAAATATAAAGTGAGAGGCGAACACAAATCTTAGTCGAGAGAAATTTGAGTTAGCTGTTACTAATATTTCATGTCTTGGCCCTAAATATGTCCTATAAAAGATAAAACTTTTATTATATTTTATTATTTATACTGCTAAATTTTTATATCTAATGAAATAAGAGCCTTTGAACATCACGTTTTTTAAACGCGCGTCGACAGCGCTTTAAAAAAACGCAATGTGCGAAGGCCCTAATTACTTGAAAAAAACCAACTTGTGTCAGTTGTCAGGCGGGACTCGATCCCAAATCCCCTCGCTATCCGGACGAGTAGAAAACGAGACCTTGACCGATGCCTCGATTTTATCTCAATTGGAAAAATACCCGCCCCGATCAAAAAAAAAAAACTTTTATATATTAAGTCCATCACCACAAAGAGTAGGCAATAAAATAAGCAACTGGAGTTTAATTGCTCCTATCTACAACTACCGTAGTTCGTAGAATAAACAATAGCAATACGTAGCCATGACGAGTCAGCTAGATTCAAAACGAAAGTACCACCACCATTAACCTTCCTGCTTACACCCTTTTTGAAAGATCATGCTAATTGCAAAACGAGCTTGCAAATTAAAGCTATACTATAGAGCACCAACGAAACTATAGATTGTTATTGACTTTTTCAGTAATCTTCACACAAGCGCCAATCGATATTATTTTTTTAGTTAATGTTTAAATAAATATCAAAAGGATATTGAGAACAAGATCTCATATTGGGAAAAAGCGCTCTACATAAATGAACAGTGTGGTACAGATTTTATAAATAAAATTTAATAATGTGAAGCAAAGAATAAAGTAGGTGGAAAAAAAACTACAGAAAAAACGGAAAAATAAAAATGCATGGGGAATTAAAGCAAACCAATGCTGATGTGCTAAATAAAAAAATTAAAAGTTTCTCTATTGATATGGGGCGCTTTTTTAATAAATAGCGAGATCAATACCTAATTAATAGCGAGCGAGAATGATTGCATGCGACGTAGAATCTAATAGTACCGTAACGCGGCGGTCGGTGCATGTCCGCGTTGCACGTATGGGGTCCTGCAGAACGGTGGGAGTGGCCAATGGGCTCCACTGGGACCGCGGTGTTAATTGGACCCGCGGGCCTAGCAGGGCTTACAAGGCCAGCGGGGCCGGAATTGCGATACGCGTGCGCGGGAGGCAGCTTCACTCTTATGTTGTCGTCCGAACAGTCAGACTCCTCTGCGACGGCGCCCGCCCTGTCCGAATCTAACACACACCCGTCATCGACACTAAAGCGTTACTCCGTTGCGGTTTGATTTTAGGTTGATATATTAATGTGACATGCACCGAAAGCCTCCCTTAATATACAAATGTAAATGTTATCCTTTAAAAACATTAGGTGATAGCTGTGGGAAACTCAGAAATCGGTGAAACTTTAATATATATTAATCTATTTATACTGACCACCAGGTAGGATTCGTTGCTGACCAGCAGCATTAGGAGGGGGTTGCCCTGGTATTACTGGAGGCTCTGTGAAATGAATTTTTCTTTCGTTGAAATAATCTACGATTTTATTTAAGTAAATATAACATTAGAACGCATTATTATTGCTTTATTATTGATGTGGGTTCCACGCGATTTTAATAAAATATTACAATGCAAGTTGGATGCCTTTAATGCACTGTTGCAATAAATACAAGAAAAAAATCTTACATGTGAAAGTAGGTCTAACATTGAGGCGCTATTATAAAATTTATAGTTAGCATTATTATAAATGATTTGTAGAAGGGAAATTTAGTGTTACCAACAATCTTTTTGGATTAAAAAAATCACTGTCACAAAACACTTTTTACTCAAAAGCACAATACATAATATATGTCTAGGCTAGACTAGGCTTCTGTCAATGGCGATTAACTATTTAATTTAATCTCAACCTAGGTATACACGAGAGATTATGTCATACATTGCTAAAATATTTGATGATGTTTTACCTAATACTCATGTCGAACGAGATGTACATGTAATAGACATGTTGTAGTTACATTGTATTCCTGTTATATTTGAGGAGTTAACAAACCGTTGGTTTCGTCAGACATGCATCTGCAATATTTAACACCCACCAATCCGCACGGGGAAAACCAATAATTTGTCCGAAATTAACTTGTTCAAATTTTATTGATAACTCTGAATACGGTTGACCGACGTCTTTTTAGCTATGTATAGCTGCTTGCCATATTTTTAGACAATCGAAATATCATTTAAGTATCATTTAACTGAACTACGTTTCAGCGTTTTTTAAAATAATTTTTACTATTGACCGAAGTCTCTAGAACTTTTATCATTTACCAGATATCTTTTTTGCCATACTTTCACTTCACCAAAACAACATTTTACCTAATATTATTTGCCACAACTATTTTATATGTAGATTATCGAGAAACTATGCCAGCAAACTTGTGCGAGTGTAGCGTGCACGGGAGTTCAAAGCAGTGGGTTAGGTCACGGAAGTTATATGTTAGACATTGTAATCACACATCAAACTAGACGTTGCTTGGAAGCCGCATGCTTGCTTGTATTTTGCATACTGCATTATTGCTTGTATGCTGCATTTTTGCTTGAAAGCTGCATTCTTGCTTCATGTTGTATGCTTGCATACATGAGTGGAAGGAGGGGACTTCGCCCCCTTACTCGGGGTTTTCGGGGAACCTGAGGCCCCGCTTTAAATTAATAATAGTGGTTAGTTACGCTAAGTTAGACTTGTGATCACGCGCAGCGGAGTATGAAATTGCATGTTGCTTGTATGCTGCATGCTTGCTTGCATATTGCATGCTTCCTTGCTTGCCTACTTATTTTGAATATACTATTTGTAAATTATAGGAATTTTAACTGCATGGTGGTTGACATTACATAAAATTATGATTGGATTTCGGACCGTTCCGGTAAAAGATCTGTCAAAGTGTACAGTGTACAAAGCAAATGAAATTCTACGTATTCATGGTAAATTCACATTTTTTTATAAGACCAATTAAAAAAAATACATTACTAATTATAACAATTTCACTTTTAATTTAAATGAGTCTAATTACCATTTTATTTAAGCTGTTTTTCTTGCACCTAAAATTTTTACTCGCAGTAGTGAGGTGAAAAATTGTGTTTGGCTCGGTAACAAAGTGTTAAGTTAAGCGTCTTATACCTTTAAAACGCTCGCTACGCTTAGGATTCAATAGAGGTAACAAAGTTTCAACAAAATTCCAACTTTGCATAACAGCCTTGCATAACAAAACTATTATATGCATACACAGCAAAGATTAGGGATCGGAAATATTGTGCCCAAATTTTTGAATCATTTTTTGTGGCATTTGGTGGTACAGTCGGCCAAGAAAGTGGTGTACCACCCTTAGGCTAAATGTCGCTTGCAGTTTACGGAACAATAAAGATTTGTTTTGCTAGCACCTTGATCTGACAACATTGCTATCTTATGATATTGACGTTTGTCGCAGTTGTCACCTTATGCATAGATATTATTAGTCACTAGCAAAGAGTACATAATTGTTACTACTGAAAGTCACTAAGTGCTAGAAATTAAATCAAAACTGGTTTGGTTGAACAAAAAATTGGTTTACCACCCTAAGGTTGAATGCCGCTTGCAGATTCATAGGTGATAATAGTAGATTTAACAACAAGTGCACAAAACGAACCATTTTTATCCGAGGCTCGGGCTGATAGTAATGTCGAGGATAAATGGTTTTGTGGACGAGTTATAAACTCTGCTTTTCACTTCGATTGCGAGGAAATAAACAGTAGTAGGGGAGACCCGTACAAAACCGTATACCGGGGTAAAACCGTATGGTATAGCTGTGTCCGTTATTATTTTGAATTAGCCGCGCATTTGCCAATCACGGAAAGTAGCCAATCGGATTAGTCTGTCAACAGAGACTTGTCGCTGCAGGCACGAGCGTTAACAATATATCACATAAATATTGTTTTTAGGTGTTTTGATCTAATTCTATCGTCATCAAAAGTTTGAATTTTGAATAATATTATGATAAATAGGTAAGTGCAATGTTATTAATGTGAAACTGTGTATATTTATTTAATTATCAACAATGTTTTAGTGCCGGGTCTGCGCTATATGAAAAGTGAATGATGATCTGTGTTATTTATGGTCAGTGGGGCAAAACCGTAAGGGGTAAAATCGGCCAGTATACGGTTTTGACCCGAAGCAATGCCAATTATTTAATGATGTTTTTCTTTAAAGGTTGTCTTCAAAATGCCTCGGAATTACAAAAGATCTACTAACCGACAAAGCTGGGACTCGGAATCAATGAAAAATGCTGTGCAGAGTGTTATCAAAGGAGAAATGGGATATCTAAAGGCCTCGATAACCTACGGTGTTCCCAAGACTACTTTGCAAGATCATGTAAATAAATTCAGAAGTTCTGGGGATATGGTTGTTTCTACAAGCAAAGGCCTAGGGCGCTTCAAACCAGTATTCTCCGCATCTCAAGAGGAAAGCTTATTTAATTACTTGATAGATATGGAAAGCCGTCTTTTTGGACTGACTTATAAAGATTTACGTCGTCTAGCTTTTCAGTTTGCTGAATTTAATAATATTATAAACAATTTCAATAAAAGTTCAAAACTGGCTGGTGAAGACTGGCTAGCAGGTTTCATGAAACGTCATCCAAGACTATCACTGAGGGCAGCGGAGCCTACGTCTGTTGCAAGAGCGATGGGTTTTAATCAGATTAATGTGAATAAGTTTTATGATCTTTTAGAATCGTTGATAGACAAACACCAATTTCCACCAACAAAAATATATAATGTAGACGAGACAGGGATAACAACGGTTCCTAAAAAACAAAGTAAAATCATTGCATTGAAGGGTAGAAAGCAGGTGGGCCAAGCAAGTTCAGCAGAAAGGGGCCAGCTTAGCACTGCTGTTATATGTGTTTCCGCTTCTGGACATTATGTGCCACCTTTAATGATATTTCCTAGAGTTCGTATGAAAGCAGAACTTCTCGATGGTGCTCCTCCTGGGACGATATCAGTGTGTCACCCAAGTGGCTGGATACAGAGCGAAATTTTTGTAGAATGGCTTAACCATTTTATAACAGCTGTTAAACCCAAAAAAAACGATCCTGTTTTGCTGTTACTGGATGGTCATAAAACACACACGCAGAACCTGCCTTTGATAGAAAAGGCTAGACAAAACGGAGTGATAATTTTGTGCTTCCCCCCTCACTGCACCCATAAATTGCAGCCTTTAGATGTTAGTTTTATGGGTCCACTGAGTACATTTTATTCCCAAGAAGTTAATCAATGGCTCAGAAACAATCCTGGCAGAGTTGTCACGCAGTTTCAAATATCGAAGCTCTTTGGACTTGCTTATTGTAAGGCGGCAACAATGCAAAACGCAATGTCTGGATTTGCTAAAACAGGAATATATCCCACTGACAGGACTGTGTTCAGTGAAACAGATTTTGTTGCTGCTCAAACGACGGATATAAATATCAAAACTGTAACTGCTACTGTACAACAAGTTTCTCCTCCTTCGTCTGCCAACACAGTTTCACTTTCAATCGCAGATGTTCCACTTAATAATAAAATAAACACGCCTTCTACTTCTACTGCTCGCGATGTTCCTTGCGAATTGTCTCTGCCAAAAGAGGCAAGACAATGTAAAAAATTCGTAACACCGGCTGATATCATTCCTATACCGATAATAAATAATAATAAAAGCAGGCAAACCAATCATCGTAAAGGTAAAACTGCAGTGGTCACCTCTTCTCCTTACAAAGAAGAATTAATTACCCTAAACAAGAAAAAAAGACCAATATTAAATTTTAACAAATCGCCCAAACAATCAAAACCGAAAACTTGGTGCACCAGAAATAATGATAATATTTGTTTATATTGCCAAGAAGAATATGGCGTAAGTCGAGTGGATGAAGGTTGGGTGCAGTGTATTACCTGTAAAGGATGGGCACACGAAGGCTGTACTGGCTGGGATGAAGATGACATGGATTGTTTCGAATGTTTTGGTTGCTTGGCTCAACGTTGATAACGTATGGGGCAATATCGTATATACTATACGGTTTTGTCCAACCCCTGGGGCAAAATCGTAATTCGTCGAGGTTTAGTTTGTGTTGATTATTTTTTGTTATTATGATGATTATACTATTATTTCATGTTAATTTCTGTAGCCAATGAGAGTCTCTAATAAATGAGTTGATTATGAATAAGAACCTTTCATTTATTTTTATTTTATATAGGTTTGTTCTTAGCTATACGATTTTGACCCGGTCTCCTATAACATAACATTTCTTTAATTAAAATTCAAAGTAAAATGAGTACAGCTTTGAATACTGAAGGAAATTGTTTTTATGTCTATACACATAAGGTAAATAAATTAAAGTAAATTTTATTAAATAACGAATTCTATCTATGAACTTCTTATTGTGTTTGGCTGTATGGTTCATTTTCTTTGCCTTAATATAGATATATTTAGGAGTAGATACGTTAATGCACTTGTGCACAAAATTCGATTTTGTGCAGCATATCTCCTGCACAAATAAGCATTTTCAGAGCAGGAGAATTGAAAAAAATTGTTTCACTTGCAGAACGATCATACTAACTCTAACTTTTATTCCAATTTTATCTGATTAGTTATTGATGGAACCATGCATTAAGTCCTGAACCAATAACTTATAATCACTCGTAACATTTCTAAATGATCAAAAGAACTATTGAAATCAGTTAAGATTTTCTCATGTTTTGCAACAATTTGGGAAAAACTTTTTGTTAATTATATTGCGAAAAAGAAAAGCGTAAAAAAAGATATATAATTTTATTAAATTTTGACAATCACTTGTAAAATATATAAAAAATTAACTGTTCTTTACTTTAGCAAACTAAAAATTCTTGTGGATCTGTCTTCACCCAGATTCACCTTCACCCAAAAACACATAAGAACAGAAGCGCCCCACTCATATGATCAAATTTATAAGAGGTTGGAATAATAAAAAAATAGAAACGAATGTGACCGCCATTGGCCTCTATGACCTCTAAAAGACGAGACCTTTTTGAACCAACCAGCCGTGAGCAAATATCGGTTCCCTGCATTTCCTCCCAAATTGAATTGCAGTGGCTTTCAAGGGCTTGTTTGGTTCTTTCATTTTGATGAAACCATCTTTGGACCATAAGGCCCCAAAGATTTTCTATCGGGTTTAGGTCCGGTGATCTTGAGGGCCACGGTATCACCGTTACATCGGTGAGAAACCGAAACCAGGCTCTTACGATCCTCGCATTATGAGTTGAACAGTTATCTTGAACTAAATCAAATTGTGACTATTCGTCCTCCGGGTAAACATTACGGACTGTCGGTAGCATTACATTTTGAAGCACGTCTTTATTATCTACAGCCGTCGCTCGAGGAGGTAGAGAGCACAATTCTTCAACACCAGCCGCACTCATCCAACCAAAATGTTTACAGAAATATATCGTTTTTTCTGACGAAAATAACAGAAATTACGAATATATATTTGACAAAATGTCAAATGTCAGATTTCTTTATAAAAAGAATTTGGTTGACTATTTAAATAGTTTGTATTATTTTTGATTAGAAACATTGAAATTTTCTTTGCAGTAATTAATGTCTTATTCCTTATTTAATAAAGGTTAAAACGCCATGCACTTTTATGTGACCTATAACGTATAAATATTTATCAATTAGGTTTAAGTCATTACTATGTATCTGTTTCAGCTAAGTCTAATATGAACGTTGTTGTAATTTTCGATGACTAGCAAACTAAATCAAAAGTGGTACACCACTTTCTTGGCCGACCGTACGTGTATCGCTCTTTAAGGATCCGACTAAGTGCTTCGGAACATAAATGTGATCCGAATGATCCGGAATAGTTGCCCGGTGTTAAATGTATTATTTGGAACTCAATCATCTCGATCGACGCGACGACGAACTGAACAACGCGAGTGAATGAGAGAGAAACGAAATGCGCGCACAGCGCTGAGTTACTTTCAGAGACCTGTCTGAAATACTTTTTTAAAAATTAAATATGTAAATAATGAGTGTACTTACTAGTACATATTAAGACAGTCATTGTATATAAAATTGATTTTTTAATACGCCAGCTACATATGTTTAATAAATAATACTAGCTGTCAGTCCTAAACTAAAGGAAAACCGATTTTACCTTTTCTTATATCTATTTATTGCAAGTTACAGTTTTGTAATGATGTTGATTTATAAACAAATCTGAGACAAATATCGTCTAATACAAATTTCGGCATGAAAGAAACCCTATGATAGGTACTTCCATTTTAATGAAACGATGTTCAAAAGGAAACATACCACTGATCCGAAACTTTTTACTGTTCCAGATGCAAATGTTCCAATCTGTTTACTGATACATATTTGCCACGACTAATTTGATGAAATGAAAATATGGCAAATAAAACAGTGGTGTAATAAATGTTCGGAAAAATGATACTTCGATCAAATATTATTTCGACCGAGCATAACTTCAATTTAAAAAAAACGTAAACAATGAGACGTCGGAGTAACGAAAAAAGTCCAATTGATAATATGTCAACTGACACAGTGGCAAACAAGATTTCGACGAAGGTAAAAAAGACGGAACGAAAATAATCAAGATTCCCGCTTAATGAAATTCGGTCAAAAAAAATCGAACTTAAATCAATATAAACCGCACGGGGTCGTGAAGTGTGTAATGGCGAAACAACATTAGAGATTATCTAATGTGTTTTCTCCATAGGAAATTTATATCTACATATTTAGAAGCTCATATTCGATATAGGTGTATACAGTATAAAACACTATCCACATTTTTCTAGGCATAAGAGATCATTCAAACACTTTATTTTAGAAAAAAAAATAGGTATAACAGGTAAAAATATACCTACAGCCACCCGGGGACCTACCGCGGCGCATAACTAACGAAATGTGTTCACATTTGCAAATGAAATCGAGGCCGAAATTAAACGGCGCCGGCGGGTTAATGTGTAGGAGGCCCAAAGCCACGAGAACTTAAAAATAAAAATAATCCGTGTATTTGACGTAGTGAAAAAAATAAAGACAAAGTTCACAAACGTGCAAGACTGTAAAGAGAGAAATCGCCTACACTTTGAAGTTAAATGATTGTTTTCAAATTTCATGTAAGTGTATTTTGTTTGGACTTTTAATTAATTATTGGGTTGGAGTATAGCAAATTGTGTGTTGTAAGTTGATTATTTTTTTTTAAATGCGCCTTAGTGCAAAAATAATGGGTTTACTTTTATGATCAATTTTTTTTATCTTTTATTAAAAGTGTTATCGATTAATAACGTTCTAATCAAAAAACAAAACTACTCATACCTTCTTCAATTTGTCATTGTTCCTAATCTTTTTTCGTTCAAATTTGCAACTTAAAATCATTATTATGTATCAATGAAATACGGGAGGACGGGGCGGGGGTCGTGTCATCATCTGCTACAACACCGTGCGTAGCGTGATTGTGACAACAATCGGTAGTTTCCTTTGGATAACTTTGTATAGGTTTAACTTAATATTTTAGTATTAAAAGAAAAAATACTTCTTTCGTTATTTTCTTCAAAGAATGTAATATATAAAGGACATCATTCAGGCTTCATACAAATTTGGGCTAATTTTTTTTTAGCCGGCCAACAAAAAATAATAAAATTTTATCATAGGCATAATTATAATAAACATTTCGTATTATGACAGTAAAGCTCGAAACCTATTGGTTGAGATGATAATCGGTCTCAAAGTATTTATTTTATTACCTACGGCTTGCACCCGGCTTGCGGGGTGAGCTCGTGATTTCCAGGTAATCAGTTATTGTTAATGGTGTGCGAGCGAGAATACGTTACAAGTACATTTACCTGCCGAGAAGTGTGAGCAAGAGGCATAATAGGTATGCGAGCGAGAAGACGTTACAAGTACCTACATTTACCTGCCGAGCTGCAAGTGTGAGCAAGAGGCAAAATACACCTACTTAGTCCTTTTCGTACTTTCGTTCGTTAGTTTTCCATGCAACTCTCGTTACATCGGACGGCTACTTTCACTGTTTTCGTGGTTTTTAACATTGATTTTGTTTTGTTTGTTGTTTTAATTATCGTTGAGTTTTTGTTTTTGTTATACTGTTTTTGTTAATCATGGCACATATGTTGTGTATTAACTGTCGTGAACCATGTGAAGGTCGAAGGACTTACACGTGGATTTCTCGGGAAGAACAGCACATCGACATAGCTCAGATTATTATGGAGGAGCTAATCGCGAGACAGGTATGTAATGCAACCTTTTTTACATTTAAGTCATAACTAGGTACCTACTCTGTGATAATAACAGATCGTCGATATGACATCATGATCAGGACTAGGTGTCGCGTTGAATTATTTTGCTGAAGTACCTACCTTCCTTCAATAAAGTAAAATGTATACTTAAGTTCTTTAGTTAGTACTATGAAAGGGTTTTTTTATAAAGTACATAGGCTTACATCAGTGATAGAAATGTAGACAAGAACCTTTGAAGGTATAGGGAAAGATTTTTATTATTATTATTAAGTAAGATTTCTTCTTACGAGTATTTATTAGTATTTCATCGACTCTCTGTTAATGCCACGAATTAACTATTTGTTGTTCTTATTTATTTGTTAGTATTTTTATCGGCGCTCTGTACAGATCTTAAGTACCACTTCAATATGGTATAGTGCCCGTCTAAGTTATAGCCGGTTTAAATGTAGGCATTGGCTCTTGCCTACACTCAAAACTATTTCAAAAGTTTTGAAATAGTTAGTTTTGTGTGAGTACGGGCACGAACATGTTATTATTTTTGTTAAGAAGTCCTTTGGGAAAGATTCGTTTGTATTTAACTTGTAGAAGGTGGGTTTACAAAAATTGTTTTTTTTTTTTCAGAACGAACCTACCGACGTCATTTGCCGACCTTGCTGGCAAAGAGCTGAGAGGACGTTTCATCGGCGTATACGCGAGGCGCGTCAAGATGATGACGTGTTGCCCGATGAGCCTATTCAGCAACAAAGCCGTAATCATCCAACAATGACCTTAGCAGGATTTGTACGTACTCCAAACTCAACAGTGCACTGCATTTTTGAGCATTGTCAAAATATTACCAGGCTTAGAATACCTAACGATATCATAATTCGTATGATTGGGCGGTACAATCTACTAATACCAGAAAATTCTCGCGTTCGCGAAGAACACTTAGCCCAGAACCTTTGGTATACTCTACCTTTACAAGACAATCTCATAGAAGATTTTACTGCATCTGAAATAGTGAATGCTCTGACGATTATGAGAAATCATATTACAACAGACGTGTTAAACTTCGAGACATACGAAGTCATTAATACAAACGAGTTTCATACTTGGACGGGACTTACTCACGAAAAGTTTTCCGATCTACTCGTAAACACATCCAGCCTAAATAATAATCGTCAAAAGAAGACAATACTGGCCGCTGTATTGGCAAAACTAAGAACAGGAGACTCTAATGCCAGACTTGCTTTAGTGTTTAGAACGAGCGAATCCCGTTTTCAACGAATGTTAGCTCTAGGTCGTGATGCATTGTTGCGTGATTTTGTTCCCTTGCATGTTGGGTTTGACCACATAAACAGGGAACAAGTGGCTCAAAGGAATTTATTAGTACCTGAAACTCTATTTGGCAATCCAGAAAGCCCTTTGCCACAAAGAAATGCTATAATAATAGTCGATGGCACATATATATACAACCAAAAGAGCTCGAACTATTTTTTTCAACGACAAACATATAGTCTTCACAAATATTGAAATCTGACCAAGCCGTTCTTGTTTGTTTGCTGTGACGGTCATATAATTGACGTAACGGGCCCGCACGCCGCTTCAACTTCCGATGCAACAATAATGAATGCAATTATTGAAAATGAGGAGAGCATATTTCATTGGTTTTTCAGACCGGGTGACGTATTTATCTTAGATCGTGGCTTTAGTGACGCGGCCTATCCTTTACAATCACATGGATATACAGTACATAAGCCAGAAACGAAAAATGCAAACGAAACGCAACTTACGACGGAACAAACGAATAAATCCAGACTTGTGACTATATGCCGCTGGGTAGTAGAAATAATCAATGGACGATTCAAAAGAGATTTTCGCTTGTTAAGAATTGTACACAGCAATCGCGCCTTGCATCATATGATGGAATATTTTAAAATCAGTGCAGCTTTATTAAATGCCTATCATGTGTTGATTGTGGACAATGTAAGGGCTCCAATGTATTTAGAAATAATACGGGAAAGGGTTAATGTACCGAATACATTGGCGGATCTGGTGAACAGATACAATTATAACCGAAGACGTGCTCCGTTTCGTTCAATTAACGTTGATGCGCTTGAGGTTCAATTCCCCACATTGACACAAGAAGATCTTATCAAAAGCTCTCGCTCTCGAAGAGCGACGGGCTATAAAACACTATTACTGTACATGTAACATTGGCCGAAGAACCATTGGCTGCTGCTCACACGTCATGTGCATTGTGTGGTACATGGGGTTTGCCAGGCACGAGCCAACGATACACATTCCCGCCGAAGGTTTAGAAGATATTATTGTAAGGCCAGGAGAGTTGTAAATATTGAATAAAAATATATGAAATGAAAATAATATGCATTATAATTAATAAAAAACCTGTACATAAACGCCTGCATGGAGAACTAACGAACGAAAGTACCTACGAAAAGGATTAAGTGGGTGTATTTTGCCTCTTGTTAACACTTGTAACTCAGCAGGTAAATGTACTTGCAACGTCCTCTCGCTCGCACACCATTAACAATAACTGTTTACCTGGAAATCACGAGCTCACCCCGCAAACCGTAGGTAATAAAATAAATACTTTGAGACTGATTATCATCTTAACCAATAGGTTTCGAGCTTTACTGTCATAATACAAAACGTTCATTATAATTATGCCTATGATAAAATTTAGTTATTTTTTGTTGGCCGGCTAAAAAAAAAATAGCCCAAAATGGGTGATGTCCTTTGGTTGGTGTTTATAAAATGACCCGGTATACGGTTGTGGCTATATAATTAAGAAGGATTTTTAGTTTCCAAAAATATCATTTCCCGATTATGTTTTTTCTCAAAAGTAATTTATTGTAATAAGGAATAGGCACATGGATAAATCAAACTATTTTAAAAATATAATTATATAAAAACATGGGTTAATTAAATAAAAGCACATTTTTTTAGTGAAACTTCTATATAGACGGAATGTATTATGATTGTTTATGTCACGATAAAGCCGCGTGGAGGAGGTAGACTATATATCGCGTGGTGAGAGGCAGCACACATTTCGATTTTTTGGGGAGAATTTTGTTAAACGGCGCATTTATGTGACGGAGGCCCCAAGACTTAAAAACTTAAAAATAGAAATAATCCATGCATTTTTTTTAAATTCAAAAATATGCATGCAAATAATTAAGAACGATCAATAATGAGGGGGGTTTAACAGCACCTATCTTTTACCAGTCGGCTTCTATAATAGATATGTTTAAGTCGTTGTTAAGCCATAAACTCTTTCCTTCTCTTTAGCGGCCATACCTAAGCAAACCGCATCGGCTCGCGGGCTAAACCTGGATAAGGGGCTTGCCACCTCGGTGAACAAGTTTTAATGTGACTGGCTCTTTCTCGCACAGCGCATGAAGTCTGACTCGGCGAGAAAGGCAGCCCAACTCATATATGCGAACTCGGCGAGTCACCTTAGGGCGACGGTAGAGGGCATACAGTTACCGTCGGCTAATCACATCATCTGCCCTCACATACAGTCGTAACGATTCCTCGCTCTACTGAACTGAAGAGAGGGAGCTCCGGGAAAGGCATTTGTCAGCGTTCTGTTAAACTGTCTTAAAGATTTATCCTAAAGAATCCTGCCAGAAACACAGTTTGGCTTCCAACCTGACCGACGCACCTGCGAAACTATCTATTCCGTACGTTACCTGCAGGAAAAAAATAGAGAACAAGGTCGTCAGTTGTGTCTCTGCTTTATTGACTTGGAAAAAGCATTCGACAGCGTCGGACAGTGTGCCTCGTGAAGCCCTCTGGTTAGTGTTCAAGAAGCTGGTATTTATGGAAAAGTTTGTGAGACTTCTGAGACTCCTGCATGACGATTTGCAGTGCTGTGTCGCTGTACATGGTGAACAATCGGGTTTCTTCCCCGTCATCATTGGGATGAAACAAGGGTGTGTATTGGCACCTACACTGCCCTGTTCTTTGCAGTAGTAGTTTGCGAAGTCTTACAAACTGTTCTGAATGTGATCGCATCCGTTCTCACACAGATGGCAGTCTTTTAAAGTAAACATCTACCGTTGGCATAGCCCAACTTTAGGGGATGAAGAAAGCAACATATACTTTTATAAGTATAAATGTAATACAAATATTTACGTGCCATTCGCCCTTAATATACTGTGAGTACATAATTGTAATAAGGCATCGCTTTCACTTCAATCGAAATAGTACACAAACCACTTGTCGTCACCTTTTCTACGTACTAAGGCATTAAAATTATGTTAAATATCTCTGTCAAAATGTCGACAAAATTCTGTTGGCCTGTTAAGAGTTTGTAGACAAAAATACCATAGCTAAGTAAAACTACTCTTTTGACATAAGAAGTAGACTTTCAAGCGTAATCATGTTAGACTACAAATGATTAACACAAAAGAAAACGGGTCGACAAAATTTTGACGTGTGCATATGCTAGACGGGCTGGGAACCATACCGGTCAGTCTTGGGTCACCCTCTTTATAGTACTGAGCTGACACAGTTAAACTTCTTTTTATTCTTATTCCCTAAATTAAAACATCAACTGAGAATAATATTTTTTTATCGCCAGATGATGCGCTAACAGAATTCGAGAAGAGCATAGAATAGGCGTTTGCAGCGGATTGAAAAAGTATTCCGAAAATGAGTTCAGACGCATGAAACTTTGTATAGAGGGAAAACTCTCCACCAGGACTTTTTTGAAAAAGTTAATTTGAATTATTTTATCTATAGGTAGTCGAGTTTTCAATATCTCAAAAGCTTCCGGTGTTTTGGGAGACGCGACTTTAAAAAATGAAAACGTGAGGCTAGTCAAAGGCGAGAGAATCATTTCTGACCAAAGTTTTGAAAATCGATAAAGATTTAGCTTATCTGATAGATACCGACAGCACATTCTAAAGACGAACTGAATGTACAGAGAAAGTTTATAAAAATACTGTGAAGTATGTGTGAGTGTCTGCACCTGAAGAGTATAGGTGGAATGTAAATGACAAGGGTTTGCAAGGTGTAGGAATTAAAATCAATCCTTGATATAAGGTGGTGTGAGGAATAAACTAAACATTGCATAAGATATTATAGAGAGTACTCAGGCAAAGACGAATAGGAAATCATTCCAGGCTACTTATTCACAAACGTCCGAAACTTTCCGTGTCCGATACCTTCCGAATTCGAAATGTCAAATTTGTTCCCGAACGGATTGTAAAACGTTATTCACAAATTCCATCGAAAACAAGTTTCCGAATCCGTATGCACAGACTACTTATAGTGCTAACTTGCAGTAGTAAAGCGCATTTACAAAGAATGTTATAAAATGGTAGGATATGGTTTAATATAGTAGAAAATAACAAAGTACTAGATATGATCATTTTTCATGATTTCAAGCAAGTTTGTCACAAAATATGTTAAACAAGCAACTTACAACTTAATAAGTAATTCACTTAAATAAAAAACTGTTCCATGTAAGGTCTTAATAATTGTGTTCCTTTAAACTAGCTTTGTAAATAAAAGGTAACAGACCCCAGTGAAAATAAAGTGGTTTAGTTTAACGTAAATACTATATGGTTAATCTGGTGCTTTATCAATTTCATATTATGTATATAGTTACCAAAATAATATTTTCTGTATGATATAATTAAAATACTATTATATGACAACCTGTTTTTGTTATTAATATAAAACAAATTGTTGTTGTTATATTACTTTAATAATTAAAAGAGTGATGTTGTCTTATCATTTAGAAAAGAAAACAATATTTTGTTAATAAATTGTGATGTAGTAACTAATGAAAAAGATATATTTTTATAATACAATGGCTGCTTTAAATTATTTATTAGAGTAAATAGAAAAAAAAACTATTTTTAAATACCACATTAGATAAATGTAGATTAAGTGATTATATCCCTTTTTATTTATATTTATTGAATGTAACATTAATTCCAGTAATGCATATAAAACAAGCATTAACAACGCACTTAAAACGAAAAAAGATAATAAACTTACCCCATACTACTTGCAAATAATAATTTGAAAGTATTATTAAGACAAAATAATTTATTTATTTTAATTTTTTCTTTCTTTCGGAAAAGATTCCGACACCAATTAGCTGTCGGATACGAATTCGATAGATAAAGCCTTCATTCCGAATCACACTGTCAAAAGTTTCCGATGTCGGATTTGTGAATAGCTCATGGAGGTGACATTCGAAAAGTTTCCGCACGGATTTGGAAAGAGCAGTTTCCGACGGTTGTGAATAACCCCACAGTTCTTTACGATAAGCGGAAAGAAGATCATTTTTAAGAAGAACCGGTTCAGGTTTCGACGTTCAGGTTTATCAAACTATTCTTTGGTTAAATTAAGGTAACAAACGCGCATGAACGAGAAAGGGGAGAAGATAATGAGCAAGTACGATTTTGGTGACTATTCCGTATTGAGCCGCAGATGCGAATTAGTAATTAGATTTGTGCTATCTGAGGCGTCCAAAATAGGTTATCTGAATATGGCAACATTAGCCGGAGCATTATTAGTGCTGTGGCCAGATAGGAAACTGTCCTAAAAGAAGTTGAGATGGTTGTTTTTCACAAAGAATAGACAAAGTTGTTCATGTTAACAAGACATTTAAGAAGTTTGGATAGAAAAGAATGTATCTAAATGTGTCTGAAGTCAATAAAATTTTGTCTTTTTATAATAAACATCTTATTTTATGGCCACAACTATATGTATTATTTAACTGCAACAACTCAAAACAAATGCTCTGAAACAATTATTTTTATTTGTTTCTTAACATTAAGCTTAGCAAATAAATTGATAAAAATAACCATCAGTCACATACCCATAACTGGATGAGGCTGCATGGGTGGTGGTAAAGCTGGACGGTGAGGAACCCTTCTACTGTACCCAGTTTGATTACGAAATGCTAATACAGAATTCCTCAGAAATCTATAAAGATACATAAAAAATGCTTAACATATAACATTCAAATAAATAAATTCGTAAAATAACAACAACAACAAAACTACCTATTAGGAATTAATGTAGTAGGTGCAATCTCCTTTTCTCTACAATCAGGACACTCGTGATCTTCAGACTCCAGTAAAGCACCTCTTATGCCTTAAAAAAAATAGCAGAGTAAAAACAAGGCACTGTGTAGTTTGAACGATTCATTGGAAACCCAACATGGAAATTGATATTTACATTCATCACAAAAAGAGTTGCCACAACATGGTATCATAACGGCATCTGTGAGTAAATCTCTGCATAAGCTGCAAATTAACTCATCTGGTATATTGGGCTCTGGAGCTGCTGGAGCATTTGTAGGTGTATCTGCACCACCAGCATTCTCAGATGCCAAATAGGCCTCGCTAGAACAAAAAAGATATTGGTTTTATTAGACATAATATCACAACAAAAACAGTATAATAAATATTTGTTCATATGTACTAAAAACTAAACATCTTAAGTATCAAGATAATTACATAAATAGAAAAGCAAAACACAGATTTTAATTATTTCTACATCATTTAAATACATACTGATCAACAACTGGTACTGCAAAAGTGCCACTTGGGGTCATCATTGCTCCTGGGGCCTTTGGTCCTTCAACTGGTACCATAAAACTACGTGGTATCCCTGTACTCCTTCTTATTTCTACTGGTTCGCCCTAAAAACATGATAATTTTAACTCCGCAAGATTGCATACTAGGAGCTAGATTATGTTTTTGAAAATCCCTTTCTCTAGCAGTACAGAGTATCTCCAGCATATTTGATTAATATGGCACCAGTAATTGTGTAATAAAAAAGCAGATACTTCCGATATTATGATACTCTAAAATGAGTTGTTTTTTTTTTATTTCTTATATTCACATCAATTAACCTAGCCCGCAGTGAACACTGCAGGGCTTTTGTTATGGATACTAAGGTAAGATATCTCTATGATATATGTCTATCGACATACATATATCAGACATAAATGTCATTCATTATATCAGAATAATATTCATAGAAACACAAAAATCCCCATTACATAAGAACAAATGATGTTCATCAGACAAATATTTTCCTCTAAAGGGATTTGAACCTGGAACTGCTCAACTTTGCAGGTAGGGTCACAACCACCCACTAAGCTTAACTTTTTAATGACAGAGTGTAATAAATTTATTTGCGGTGTCTATGAACCATCAGAAAATTACATTTTAATTGTCTGCCGCACAGAGGACAATTGTGTTCACTTCAGGTCAGAACAATTAAACACCAAGGTAAAGGCACGGAAATTGTAATTAAATGTAGAATTTTCTTACAGAATTTGCTACAGGACAATCCTTGATCCAATGTCCACGCTTCTGACATTTATAGCAGATATAATTTGTAGGCACAACACCTCTTTGATTCTGACCTCTAATTTTCTGATAACTGCAATGAAATAATAATCATCTTTGAATAATATCACAAAATTCTTGCACATTGACAGCAAATATTTTTCAGAACCCAAGCTCTGATACCAAGATTTTAATTTATATAAAACTTAGCTATAATATCTTTACACCTTTTACTATTTTAATATTTAGAATGGGAATACATATAAAAGCTTACATTGGTTAGTACTGCTGCTTTCAAATGCATCTTATAATATTCTATATAAAACAATTTCAATCTTACTTGCTAGGATCATAGTCAAAAGTGGATTGTGATATCATAGCATTTATTTTATCCTGTTCGCTACCTTCCATGCGAGACAAATCGGCCAAACCCTTGTTAACAACTGCATCTTTGTGTTGTACAGTTGTTGTGCTGTTTGAACCTTCCCACTGTTTTTTTGGTTGCTGTGAGAGAGGCACTCTTGCAACAAGTAAAGATGTATTTTTGGGAATCAATGTATTATCATCCACATACACTGGAATCAAAGTTCAAAACATTAAAATATAAATAAAAAAGTCTTTTATGTATCATTATCAGAGATTGGAATAATTTGACCAATTTAGTTGGATTCCATAACGCTATCTCTTAATATGGATATGCTCTTAAATCTCACTTGGCAGGGATTTATATAATTGTAGCTTAAAGGATTAAAATATTATCAAGAATACATAAAAACAACTAGTTAAGATGTGTAAGCATACATTATATTTCGGCATGTACTCAAAAGGAATGTAATTCAAGAATGTTATTGTTGATGCTAGGTTTGAAGAGAAAATTTTCGATACAGTAAGGTTATTTGTAGCTTGGAGCTTACACTATGCATAAATAGCATTCCCAGAGACAGAAAAATACCTACACAGAGTATGTTTATAAGACTACTATGTGACAGTCAGTCAGATTTTAAAAAGATTTTCACAAGTCTGAAAAACGGTATTCTAGTAATGTCCGTAGGCTGATGAGATAATTAAACGCTTAGAATGATTCGCAATAACATAAAATATCTATTCTTGCTCTTGTTCTTACTGTATTTATTTAAACAATAATAATATAAAATGTTTACAATAAATTTGTGAACTATTTAAGGCTGAATGTCGAAAAATGTTTACATAACTTAAAGCTACAAAATGCATCAAAATAAAAACAATTGCTATATTTTTTGTATGTAATATGTCTAAACACTTTAAAATGTTACAAAGTGCAGAAATATCCTGAAATTGTCTATATGATAAAAAGTTTAAAAATAATATTGAATTTGAATTGTTCCAATGTCATCTTGTCCAACCCACGACCTTTTGCTATCCAGGCGAGTGCTCTGACCGCTTAGCTACCGAGACGCTGGCAAACGTGTCGAATTTTACAAACGTATTTCAACTTTTACTATGAGCTAGTGTTGTTTATTATCTAATATGACAATGATATTTTTGTGTAATTATCGATAAAGTGAGTAACCAATTGATTAATCGATTATGCAATTACAAAAGAAAACCTTTGCATTAGGTAATTATAATAAAGTAATTAAATAACATCGTACATATATGCAATTCAATATATACATAAAGTTAACAATATTTGTGTATATTAATAAAAAAACATTAATCAATTACAGAAAAACCAATAATAAAATGATTATTGATTTCACATCTATTGATATTAGTCCTGTAGTTTAGTCTATGCCACTGGCATAAGATTGATGTTTGCCATTTCTGTCGTGTTTCTCAATGAGTTATGAGTTATTTCCCCTTTGTTTTCTATTTTCAAAAACCACTACTTTTGTATTTTACGGATTCCGAACCTGCATACCTTGGAGGACCCTTGCTTTCATATTGGAAACCGAGGATCACGAGCAGGTGTGACTTGGCCTTGTTATTTTGGGTTTTATCGATGGCCTTTGGATTGGATATTGAAACTATGGATCTCTGTGAATTGTTTTTGGAGTTAGGTACTAAGTAGTACAGGGTACGTACATATTTTGGTTATTGTTATAATTCAATTCGCTGTGATTCACCTGCGATTTTGACTCTCACAATGTGGAGATCATATTGAAAACGATAATTTAGTAATTAAAGTGTGCAGGCAGGTAAACAGGAACCATACTCTGAGATCTGTCAGATTCCAATACAATTGGTTACTCATATTAACCCGATATATAAGTAAAAAAACTTACTATATAAATATTTAAGTTGTTAGCTTTCATAGAGAAAACCCGGCTATAGTAATGGATTATTGCTTTCGCATTGAAGCAGACAAACTGTAGGCTTACCGTGCTCACGTTATGTCTATCATATGGTAGGTACCTTAGCTGGGCTATGTACCATGATATTTTTTCCCCTTAATATTTTTTTTTTATTGTAGAAGTGGAACATAATAGCTACGGTATTTTTTTTATACCAAATTGCTTTATTATTCGATGTTCTGCCCCACAGATCCTTCTTATAGCTCCATACTTATCACCTATCTATAATTTCGAGTCTATCAATCATAGGACCAAACATTTAAAAAAACATTAGTTTTTAGAAAATGTCTTTGCAGTTAAAGAATCATCTGAGAGTTAAAGATTGCAAAATAACCTTATTTTTAGTAAACCTCCAATATCTCAGCTCTCATATTGTCGAAAATTACAGAATTTAGAGGGGCTTATAAAATTAAACCTCTTAATTCACACCAATTTCATGTCATAACATGCAGGGCCCAAGATTATATGAAATCATGTGTCTCCTTTACCTACCTAATTTTTCAAAAATGAAGTGTTTGAATGACATCTTATGCCATAATGTCATAAGACAAAATTTGGATGGTGTTTATAAAATAATGCTGTACTAATATTTGACTTTATGTTGATTTTATAAAATATTATTACGTAAAAAAAGAAAAAATATAAAATAACTTTTTTCTTTTGATTATTTTTAAATACAATCATAAAATTGCAAAATGTGAGATGTGACATCAGGGGAAGGGGGGTTCTAAAAGTGACAACCTGTGATAAGGACAGCGGAAGAAATTAAAAAATTTTACAATATGTGTGATGTAATTTATGGATTATGGATACGGAATGCCACTCCAAGGTCCAGGATTTGATCCCTGGCCAGTTCAATAAAGAAAAGATTGTTTTTTAATTAACTCTATTTAAGGTGTTGTAGTAACCATTGTTATTTCTGAATTCCATTACACTAATGTTCTAGCTAGTTCAGAACAGAGTATGACATCTCTAATATTTATATTTATGGTATTTCTAATTTAGACAACTATTGTACAGGAAAATATTTCTATTTTGTATGTTTTTTATTTTTAACTAATAAATTAAATATTTTATTTTGTCAGAAGAAAATTGTTTGATTATAACAAATTATAATATCCAGCATCCCATAAGACTTATTCATGTAAATACAATGTTTAAGGTCACTCACCAAAAAAGGCAACACCTATTTCGATCACTCATCATTATACATAATATTAAGAAGATTGAAAATGAGAAACCTACTATTATACTGCTTACCACCTTGGAAGGGTGTAAATTTTATAACTTCTTAATACCATACCTTACATCTCACTTAAATACAGTAACCAGTAACTTCATGTTTAGTGTAACTCTAGGATACTATACTGTAATATTAACGTCATAAGAATACGATAATCAGAGATGTAGATCAGGATCAGTAAATTCAATCCGTAGTTTAGTTAGTAGTTGGTAGTATAGTTTATTATATTTGAAAAATATAAATATCACCTCTTACGTTAAAAAAACACTGGAGAAATAATATTACCTTCTTTCGTTTGAGCATTCGTGATTTGTAGATCAAAATCTGAAGTCTTTCCAATGCGCTTCTGTTGCGAAATCGCCGCTTTTAAATCTCCAACAGATATGTGCAGTCCATCGAAAGTGACGGTATCGTAATCTAACGCACTTTTGAACTTATAGTGCACGGACATTTCAGAACACAATCAAACAGAAATACTTTATTACACAACATTACAAACAAATCTCAGAAAAGAAATAGATCACCACTTATCTATTACACTGTTTGTAGCAGAAAAGTCCACTCAAATAATTTTAGAAATGAGGTTAAATACCTAAAAGCTAGCAAAAATCTGCTTCAAGTCAAATTACAATACTAAACGAGGGAAAAATATGTGGCACAAGTTAACTGCTAGAAAAGTCTAATAATATCAATGCGCCAATTAACAACAGGCATCACAAATACAAAAATCTACCGACGCGTGAAAAATAGCAGCGGCCATTTTCTTTTGTTCATTTCAGTCCACAGACTAGGGATAGGGTTCCACAGACTAGGGATAGGGTTCCGCAAAAAGCATTGATACCTGAGTATTCTTGATAAAGTATCGGTTTCGATACCGAGTAATTTGGTATTCGTTTCTTTTTAATACGATACTGAGTAAGAATTGATACTTTACACCGTACTTGATACTTTTTATTTAGACTTGCAGTCTGGAACAACACAAGCCATCCTGGACGTGGACTCCTAAATGTCTAAAGCGTCTGTATGCACACTTTCCTGTTCATTTATCACCAAATTCCTTGTAAAATAATATCATTTCACGCTAGCCGCTAACAAAGCTGTTCGGCCACTTTAATACGACCGCATTGAATTTGGTCTTACTTCAGAAACATCGTTCATCAAACGCATATTTTTAATGGTAGTATTAAATTACAACCAAATTACAACCATTTGACATTTGTACTTTGAGAGTTTGTGACAATGATGAGAAAATAAACCTTTGCAATTGTTGTCTATTTCGCTCTTACCCATGTATGTTAGATTACTTTAAGTGAATACGAGAGCTGATATACAGTTTTTATTTTAGCACGGCTTCTATAGCTTTAGTTATTGTTCTGAGGCCCCAATGGTATAAGTCGCGCACGCGCACTTTACCACCAACAAATTACTCACAACACCTGATTTTTGACGTACCACCAGTGTGGATAATTTTGAAGTAAATTCTTGATTTTCGGGCATTTCAAACACATATATCAAACACAATTCACATATATAACACTCAAGGTATTTGTTTTTGTAAATATTAATACAAACAGCGAGATGATTGTATTTTTAAAACAAACTTTATCGTAGCGACTAATTTAGAGATGTGTCTCGTCTAATATCAAAAAAGTTTCCCCCATCATTTGATGCTATAAAAAAAAGTTTGTCTTGCTGTCATTTGAAGCATTATACTTCGGTTTATCGATGAGAAATAACCTTTTGCTGTTTTTCTGCTAGTTTGACTTAGTACGAGCTTACACGTGCTAATCGGCCTAGAGGCTGTCATCTCCGTTCAGTCGGTTCAGCAACACAATCCGTGAACACAGATTAATTTTGCATCAGCAACACTGGGACTCTCTAGAGACTTGAAAACAAGCAAAACTCTCAATGACATGGGTTAATACTTGTTTCTCCAGATCTCTACTACAGCTAAACAGATCAGAACTACACAGGTGCCATTACTGGTCATGGCTATTTTAAAAGGCACCTTTTAAATCTAATTAATACCGACAGCCCTTTATGCAGAGGATGTATTGTAGTGGAAAAAACAGCCGCCCGTCTTGATATAATGTGAAGGGGTGACCCACTACCGGGCGAAATATCTCGGGTTGCTAGCAGGGCAGTCTCCGGGAAGTTCTCACCTAAGTGAAGGCGCTTGGAGTGTTCTTGGCAGAGTGTTGATGGCTGGAATTAACCAGGCGTTACCCTCCAGACGTAAATAGGCGTTGAAATCGTCGAGTTGCCGGCACCACCCGTAATTAATTAATTAATGAAGATTATTTTACGTGTTTTTTTTATACTGAATGTCAAACAAAACGTACTTGATACCTGAGTAACTCGATACTTTTAATGCGAGTACGATACCGGTATCGATTACTTTTCTTGCAATTGTACTCATGAGTATAGTATTGATACTTTGGTTTCGATACCATATCCCTACCACAGATTAGACAAAACACCCGAGCGTGTGCACCGGTTCGGCTCAACATGTAACCCGTAGCTCTCCGTATCATCAATGTAACCGACTATTTTTAAATGATAATAATTTTTGGTATTGATGAGCTCAATATTAAGATCTAATGTATGTAAGGACGATGGATCTAATTTGTACTTGTACGTTGTACATTTCATGGTACGGCCAGAATACAGAACGTCAACCTTTGTTCGTGGCAGGTATTAATACCTTATGATCACTGATCGCAGTAGGTAGAGCTATTGAGGTTCATTGACCGCAAACATTAATGTTAATATGGATAATGAGGATTTCGACTGATACTCTGGTATTTTAATTAATATATTTCTTTTATCAATAAGTAAAAAAATGGTGTATGTAAGCCAATAAGCTCACGAGCGACGTTGTAAATTTTACAACAGCAACACGTTGCCAAACTTTTTTGTCAAACGCGCGACGCTGCCGGTTTGTTGAAACACGTGATATCGGCGTATTATGGAAACAAACGAAAACAATAGCGGTGTATTTCTGTCGCTAGAGTGACGCACCTGTTGTCTCTTTCTGCACCATTAGAATTCAAACGTGTTGATCATTATTAAGATCTATTTTGTTCTAAACACAAATAGTTTGGTCTGTTTGACTATATTTTGATTTTTTGAGGAATTAATAATTTGTATTGTAATATGTTCTTGTACAACTTCAAAACAAAATGTTAAATGATTGTTGATTCTTGTATAAATATAAGAAATTGATAAATATAGAAATTGTATAATAAATCAAGTGTAAATCCTTAAACCCGGCCTTAAACTCACCCGTCGGAGATGAAATGTATTCTTTCATTGCTCCCTAAGGCGTAAATAGCTTTTTATTATTTTTTAGCTCTACTTAAAAATCAAATCCGCGGGATTCAGGGAATATCCATACTATTCTAACATATGGCAAGTACACAAAATAGCTCTACCTACTCCGATCTATGCTTATGATGATAAATTATTAAGTGTTCGTAAACTTGCACGCAGGAGAATGAAGCTATAGATAACGATGGAGGCAATACTTCTAATACCTATTTGATCCAAAAACCTATATATATCATTGTCCTCAAATATTTTTTTGTGATCTAGCACAATAACTTGGATATCTTAGAATTAGGAATACCTGATTCTATAATGACTGAGTTAAAGTAACAACTTTGCAGAAACTCATGGATGCAATGTCTACAGTATTATATTGTTACGACGGAGGGCTGACACTATCGTTTGTTATTAAAAACCTACGAAAAAGGAGCCGCGGTAATTGGCTGGAGCGCGTAGGTATAAATCATAGGTGTAATAAAAGTAGTTATACCTACTAGACGACAGAGATAGCAAGCACGCGCGGTTTGTGAACTTTGTTCGAGAGTTATATCGACTCGACGCGAAGATTCTAGAACGTTCACAATTGCGTCGTCGTATATTTAAAGCTGAGCACGGGCGCGTAAGAGTTGCGCCTCCCCTCTCTGGAGGGGCATCTCAGACGATGACTTATGACCTTTCCCGGGTACAAGCCAATCTCAGGTGGTGTTTAGGCAGTACGAGTCTGACATAACTCTCAGGCCGGCCCGAAGTATCCATGTAGGATTCACCAACTCCCTCCCCCCAATCTGGAGGGTGCATTTCGCATAAAAAAAAACCCGTAGGAGACAGTTCTGATTTTGGAAACGATCGAAGCGACTTGGAAGTTATCTTTGGAGCGAACTGAAGAGTGAATAATAAGCGACCTCAGAGAGTTACTGGACTATTGTGATCGTGGTTTACGCACGCATCTGGGATATTTTGAGACGGTATTGAAGAGTGTCTTAAAAATATTTTTTAGTTTACTTATTGCTTTCAATATTTTTGGGTTTTCCAAAGTTATTGCTCGAATAAATGTTTGGTTATCAGTTCTACCACTAAAAACTACATAAGAATGTCAGGATATGCACATTGTCTTCCATACTATCTGATTATGATGCAATAAACAAACGCTTAAAACAAACAGCAGTGACGACATAGAAAAACCTAATGCGGAAAGTAAGAATATGGAGTCAATATGAAAAGATTTTATGTCGTCAAATGCCATGTTAATAATAATACCTAAACACACCAAGATTTTCTAAATTACAAAAAAGATAAATATTTTTTTTTGTGAACACATGAGAATCCACTGTTTTAATTTAATAAAAAAATATTAATGTAGTAATCGATTCGATTCCAATCTCTATAGTTTTATGTTTTTAAAACTGAAACTAAATTGGAGAGGAGCGAGTGAAGCGAGCGAAGCGCCCATGGATCAGCTTCAATGGCGCAATGTCTGTTACGCCATAACTTCCCGATTTTAATATTTTTTGTGTAGAATTGAATCAACTCTACACAAAAAATATTAAAATCAAGAGTACTGTAAACCTATCACCAGCAGTACAGATTACACTCTTGTACTTACAACACTAGATTTGATCGCTGTCATGGATTTTATATCTATGTCTATGTTTTAGCCATAAACTAGAAGACGTTAAAGGAAATGGACAGTCAGTTGAAACACTATTTAAATTATAAAAGGTAATCTCTAAATTATAATGTTCGAATAAAGATCATTCTATATATTTATAATTTTTCTATTACTGTGAGGAGTTTTTAATACGTTGATATTTGTTTTTAATAATAATCAAAAGTAAACATATATTTGGCATGTTGCCATGAACTTCCGGTTTGAGATAAAGACACACGCGGATCTATCGAGAAAAGAACGCGAATTTTATTAAAAAATACCTGGTACAGGATAACTTACGAAGTAATTTTATACTTTCGAATTGTTACTATGTCCAACAACGGTGCTCCGGACTCTTGGGAAAGTCAAGCGGATGTTATAGGTGAACAAGGTGCAAAAGATTCCAATGATGTGTCTACTAAATTTTCCACGTTGAATGTAAATGCCGTGGAGTTCGTGCCTTCTTTTTGTAAGCCTTCTCAGGCAAGCGATAATTCAGAATCACCCACTACACCACAAAAATCCGAGAGTGGGTCTACTAATTCCGCTGGGAGTCCCGTCTTGAACGGTGAGTTGACTTGTCATTATCTATCCGCAATGAAGTTTTACAGTGGGTCTAAATTTTGTCTAATTTTGACTTATGCTCTAAATTATTAGTAGTTTACTGTGAGTAGTGCTGTATATATATAAAATCACAATCTTACTTAAAGTGCATATCAGTTGATATCGGCTCTTACTTTCAATGACTTTATTTTTTTCCGAATCCAGTTCTAACGGGTTAAGGCGAGACACGCGGCGCGCTTCTCTAGATAGGTGGCTATATTGCACTTACATTAAACTTTCTCCACCTCTTTGGTCATAAGAGTCACTGTTTCGAAAGTATTTCTTATGTTATTGAAATGAAAAGTGAGTACCCTCTCTCAACTCCATCATATAAATTCTTTCATATGGTTTGTAGTAAAATAACACATCCTATTTAAAGGAATTCAACTACAAAGTAATAGAAGTATTGTTGCTAGTTTCAACACCTTGCATAATTTTTTATATATTTTTAAAGGACCAATGCAATAATAAAACAATACCATAAGTAATCTTACATTCTTGACAATTAAAGCAAAGGCAGTTATTTGAGTGTGGAAGTTAGATGTAACAGTCTATTGTTACTATTGAGGATTTTGTAAAACTGTGTGAAGACTTTATCATACAGCAATAAACATTTTTCCTCATAACGGTTCTCTAAAGTTCAATGTAAGATTTAAAATTTACTATTTAAACAAATGATGAGGAGTTGTTAATATAACATACAAAAATTCTTATTTATTACATTTTGTAATAGTCAGGTGTTTTTGTAATGATAAAATGTCAAAGCTGATTGATGAAAATGTTTGATATTAATAGTCTTTCTAAGACTATAAGAGCATTTCATAGAAGTGTCTAATGAAAAAATATTTAACATTGATGGCAGACAGATTATCACAAATTTCTATTGGTATTATTAATTTTAAATTGCAAGTATGAATAAAGATTTCAAATTTATAAATATACTACATGCAGAATTTGTACTGTATGAGTTTAATTATAGTTAATCACACAAAACAACTTCATTTCTTGCTTCTTTCATCCAAAATAATATTAAGTATTTTTTTACCTTGCCAAAAACTTACTCTGTTTATATGTAACTGCCCATTTAATTATTTCTCTGCCCAATAAAAATTGACTATTGTAAGATTAAAATGTAAAACAATATCATCAATGAAACTGACCTAAATAACTGACCAAAGGTTACTGCCACCCCACTATTTAATGGCAGGTAAAGTAATTAGTGCTGCGGATATGACTTGAACTGCCAATTGCCTGGATAATTAGAAGACTGAATATTTGATTCCTCTATGCAAATAAATATAATATTTGTAAAGTTGCGCTTGAGAAGGCTTACCAAAAAAACTTGAACATTATTCGTTTTCAACAGCAATTATTATGCATCTAGTTACTACAGATTGTTTTTTCTTACTTGTTTTTGTTTTTTGTATTATACAATCTTCACACAGCTAGTGAAATATGATTTACAAAACAAATAATTAACTATTTGTTATAAGAAGTGGTAATTATTAAGAAATATTAAATGACAGAAAATGCTAACCGTATTTTTGATTGAAAGTTTTGCTAAAAATGTGAAAATTGTTTATTACACAAGTAAGGAAAACCAGTGTTTATTTCGTGATAGGATGTGGCGATGCCGGGGGTGAAAGTGGAGATAATGGAGCGGCGTCAACATCCCCGCGAGTGGAGGAACCACCGCCTGTGCCACCGGCCGTTGTGCCTGCTGCCGCCACCCTGCCCGTTCCGCCAGATGTCTCGCCTACAGCAGACAGTTGGGAGGCCGAAGCTGATGACGCATTGCTCACACCTGACGACAACAATGAGGCAGATGAAGAAGAAATTGAACAGCAGGTTAACTACTCTTTGACCTGCAATAAATTTCCTACTATTAGCTGGGAGCAGCATAATTTAGATATTATTATCAAGTTTTAATAATCAAGCAAGAGAAAAATTAATACTGGACCTTTTATCAAAGTTCATAATGTGGCTTCATAAATGAAATGGTATTGTAATTATTACATGTGTAATAATAATCTCATATGTTATGAGATAAATATTATAATACTTGCAAATGTATGATTTATGACGCCTTACCTTTACTTATGTATTATTATTCAATCGTTAATTACATCTTTGACATTGTTTTAGGAGGATGGCGAAACCACAAAGAAAATTCCTAAAAAGAAACCTATAAGAGTCGAAGACACAAGAAGCAAGAAGGAACATGTCAATGTTGTATTCATTGGACATGTTGGTTAGTATAATTATTATTTGATAGCATTTAAAATCAATAAATATACTAATAATCTGATATTACCATTATTCTAATAAATAAACTTACAGATGCTGGAAAATCTACTATTGGTGGGCAAATTATGTCTTTGACTGGAATGGTTGACAAGAGAACACTTGAGAAATATGAAAGAGAAGCACGGGAAAAGTCTAGAGAGTCCTGGTACTTATCATGGGCACTGGACACTAATCAAGAAGGTTTGTTTTTATACATCTGAGTTTCACATCAAAGTCAATCAATAAGATTTTTATTATTTTTGATTAAAATCTTGTAGTGTATGCGTGAGGGACCTTTTGTATTTATTTACTAATATTTGTAATCCTGTATTCCTTAATTAAATTGACAACCTTTTGTTACAAAGGTCCTGGGTTCGAATCCTGGTAGAAGCATATGTTTGTGTAATAAGCATAAACCTGAAGCCCATGCCATTTGTCTGTATACCTTTCTATGTATTCTATATTGAGTACCCATAGTATAAACTTTGCTTAGTTTGGGAGTAAACAGTTGTTGTGAATTTTCCGAAATTATTTATAATTCATAATAACTGTTATCATATATTCTCCTACTTGGATTTAGTCCTAAAGGTAATTGATTTGTTGACATTCCCAAACTTTGGTCATACTAAAGTGAATACCTAAAATGGGAGACTTAATTCAAATTAGGTACTAAATCTCATATGGCTACAAGTCACAACCAAACCAAAGTTTACCTAGTTAAAGTAACTATGACCAAATTAACTTCAAGCATGAGCCATGCGAATATGGAAGGCAGACTGTAGAAAATCTAACAAAAAAAAATTGAGCTAAAACTACTGGGAATAATGAAATTAGTATTGTGAAATAAAAGGAAAATGGTTTTATAATAAAAAAACTGGATTATATTTTAATATATGCAATAGAGATGGTTGGCATTACATCAAACTGTACATATTGGAGTGTAGACTTATGCCTTATGCCTATTTTATATATCATTTCATTTTTAGAGATGTGCTTGATGGCCTGGTTACCATACCATATTTTTTATTATAAATTAATTATCATTGTGAGAATATCTTAAGTTTATAAAAATTTAACCACTGTTTATAGAAAGAGATAAAGGAAAAACTGTTGAAGTGGGGAGAGCATATTTCGAGACTGAGAAGAAACATTTCACCATCCTTGATGCTCCAGGGCACAAAAGTTTTGTACCAAACATGATTGGCGGTGCAGCACAAGCGGATCTTGCTGTCTTGGTATGTTATATTACCACAAATAAAAAGCTACTTTAGTTTGCAAAAATTTTGCTGAAGTGTTATAGCCTTTAAAATTTTTACTTCTAAATATTGTTATCAGGTCATATCAGCCCGTAAAGGAGAATTTGAAACTGGTTTCGACAGAGGGGGTCAAACGCGTGAGCACGCTATGTTGGCAAAGACAGCAGGCGTAAAACACTTAGTAGCACTTGTAAACAAGATGGATGATCCCACAGTCAATTGGGATGAGAAAAGGTACAATACATTATGATTTGATACATTAACAATAATAATAACTTCTACTGCATAATTGAAGAACATGTTGTCAACAATTTTTTTACTTAATTATTTTAAAATCCACTAATTCTAATTAAAGTATTGCATGATATTTTATCCTTTACAGATATAATGAATGTCGAGACAAAATCCTGCCATACCTTAAGAAACTGGGCTTTAACACAGCTAAAGATCTCTCATTCCTTCCTGTATCTGGCCAAACAGGGCAAGGTTTATTGGAAAGGGTAAATAACTCTTAATTAAACTCAGCTTAGATATATTTAACACTTATTTATCTTATTTGATTATAAAAATAAATTTGTTAGACATCTGATGTCTAGGAGAGTAAAGAGCACCAATCCCTCACACTTAAGAATGTTGAAAGCAGGTAAACATACACCTCCCGTAGAAAACAAAATGAGCAGCAGTCTTCCGAATTATACTTATACTGCCATCAAGAACCCACCCTTTTTTTTTTTTTTTTTTCGACGAGAAATGCGCCTTATGCGTACTCCGTTGCTTGGGTAGACAACGGAGTTATGTGGGGCTCTCCTTCGGTCACCCACCCGACAACGACAATGACGAAGCCCAGTGGGTGATCGAAGGTATACCCACTAAAACTCGTCATTGTGCCGCCATACTGTCCTGCAGCCTTGTGGGTCCCTTTGTTGGAAGCACCACTTTGGCTGGACAGCCAGCCCACTACGGGCCCCTTCTCCGTCGGGCGATGCCTAGGCACAAATTAGGCATCAACCGACACCCTCCGAATGGCGCTGAACAGCGGGTCTACCCACCTACGCTGCAGCGCCCTATCAAGAACCCACCTGCCAAAATTGGGCATTATTGCAAAACCCTCTAATTTTGGGGGACGCTTCTGGCTTTCTAGCAGTGAATGTTGGGATGATGATGAATAATTATATGATATAGTATCATCAATGTGATATAGAATATCCTAGTTCAAATCCTGTTTGGGGTGATTATTTTTTCTGACCAGTGCCTACTGCAAAATGTTAAACCTAATCAAATAATGGTTACAAACCATTATTACTCATATTAACAAATTAAATCCACTCTAGCCATTTAGCATGCCAAAGCTTACTGCAGGTGCACATTTTATGAAAACTTATACAGTTGACAAAATATCTATTCATGCACTGACAGTTGACCGCACCCTACGCCATTGTAATAGAGATCATTTGATTTTTACTGTGTTAAGTTGGCTACGACACTACCATACAAAGTGTAAAATTAAAAAATATCTCCCAGGTATCAGAGGAGATCTGCCCTTGGTATCTAGGCCCTTCCTTCATCCAGTTGATTGACGAGCTGCCGTCCCTTAACCGCAAGATGGACGGACCGTTTATTATGCCTGTTGTGGACAAGTACAAGGACATGGGCACCGTCTTAATGGGCAAAGTTGAGGCGGGCACCACGCGCAAAGGCAGCACCTTATTCCTCATGCCTAATAGGGTAAGAGCAGAAAATACTTATAATACTTGTAGTTGTATTGACTAGACATGTGTCGCTCTTTAAATATCCGAATGATTCAGAACATTTGCCCGGTGTTAATATATCATTTGGAACTCTATCCACCGACACGACGACGAACAGAACAATGCGAGTGAATGACAGAGAAGCGAAATGCGCGCAGAGCGCTGAGTTACTTAACCAATTCGTTGCTGATGATCACTTATTTTTGCGTGTGGCGTTAGCCACTGAAACCGTGTCATTTTTAAATCGATGATAACTCCTTCAAATCAAGTTTTAGGGAAATCAACCCAGAATAAAATTATCTTAATTTTTCACGTAAATTATGCTCGTAGCCTTCGTTTCTGTAATTGTTTGTATCAACGAATCAGTTAAAAAGACATGTCTGATATACTTTTTCAATTATAGTATATAAATAATTAATGTACATACTTGTACATAATATGACAAGAAGCTACATATTTTTAATAAATAATACAAGCTGTCAGTCCTAAGCTTAAGGAAAAACCTATGAGCCTAATTATATATACATATATATATATAAGCCAAATTATATCTTTTTATTGCAAATAATAGTTTTGTAACGATGGTAATATATAAACAAATCTCAGACAAATATCACGTCTGACACAAATTTCGATGTGAAAGAAAGAAACCCTATGATTTTTTTTGACCCGTTTTGATGAAACGATGTTCCAAATGAAACATATCACTGATCTCGAACTTTGTACTGTTCCAAATGCAAATGTTCCAATCTGTTTACTGATACATTTTTGCATGACTAGTATTGACATCTGTAAATTTCTTCTTTTTTAAAACAAACACATTGTCTGTAATAATTAGCACTGTAAAACGTCATAGTGTCTACAGATTTTTTTTTCTTTTGAACCAGGCAGCATTATCACACATACACATATGTATAGACACAATTTTCTTTTATATGTTAATTAATAATAATCTGTATGTCGTACTTTTTATTTATGACCATATAATGGCGACAAAGTATGACACTAAAATATATATTTTAGAATTAATAGCAAATTATAAATGTGAGTGGCATTTTGTTCAGAAATAAAATTTGGAAGCTTAATATTTTAGAAATATTTTACATATTTCTAATACTAATAGACTAAGATTGCTTCCAACAAAAAACAAGATAAAGGTGCTAATTTATTTCATGAATACACCCATGTTAGCTGCATAGGTCTGTCTGTTTTAGATCACATGTGTTTCCACTGGTGCACATTGAATGCATGTATATTATTCACTGTCGCCCACAACTATGTAGTATAGTTTCCCACGGCCGCGCTACGTGGGTGGAGGACATATTCAAACTGATCATATATTTACATTATCAAATACTTAGCATTTGTGGGTTATAGTGGACGTTATCATATATTTTTTCACAGCAAAATTTGATTCATAACAAAGCAATGTGGCCGTGGCACAGCGTGACCGTGGAGCAGCGTCTTAATATATATATATACATACAATCACGCTTATTTCTCGCAGGGGTAGGCATAGATTATAGGATATATAGGATATCCACTTTCTACTATCCTGACATACATCTCTTGCGTTTTAAACTCTCATCAGACCTTTCATACAAGCTTGTTGATTAAGGGTACTTTTGACCTGGCTTTTTTTCAGGACAATCTTCTAATTGGGCCCTGAAAGTTCGCCTTGATCTGCCTTTACCGACATGCAACTTAGTCTCAATATACACATATTAAAAGAAATTAAATATTGATAAGATATGTTATATAAGTATCAAGTAAAATTATAACTGGTCTGGCCATAAATACTGTTACATAAAACCTTTTCTTTTTTTAACTTTTTAATTATTTTGAATTTGGAACGCGTTTATTATTTTAAAAAGTTCTTTCGATTTGGAGTGTTAAAGAAAATAGGATTGCAGTGATCGCCTTGCACAAAGTGGGTATGGAGCCGTCGGTCATATTCCAGACACCGTATGTTCGTATATCGTACTATCAACAGATATAACAACACTTCCTCTGTCGAAGACCATAAAAGATCGGGAGAGCCGCGTGCTGTTAGAACTACAAAGGCTGTTTATGATGTTACAGTCACAATTCGTCGGAACCCCATAAGGAAGCAAAAAACATTTCGCGAAAAATAAAGATTCCCGCTAGGACTCTGTCGCGTATTATAAAACAAGACCTGAAACTCGGTGCATATCGTCGATATACAAGACATGCCCTAAATTAATCTTAATTAAAGAGTGTGGATCGATCAAAATGCTTTCTGTCACGATACGCAGATGAATACACTCTTTAAAAATATATCGTGGACTTTCCAGCAGGACTGCACCTAGTCACAAGGCACGAACTACCCAAGCCTGGCTTGAAACCAACGTACCAGACTTTATAAGAGCTCAAGACTGGCCCTCATCTAGCCCAGACCTCAATCCTTTAGACTACAAATTATGATCAATTTTAGAGGACATGGCCTGCTCTAAAAGACACGGCGACATCGAGGCTCTTAAAAAATCTCTGGAGCAAGCAGTGACGAAATCTCCCATGGAAACAGTGCATAAATCCATAGATTCGTGGCCAGACAGATTAAAGGCCTGTATAAAAGCCAAAGGCGGCCATTTCGAATAGAATATTTTTTGCTTAGACTAATAAATATGTACATATAAGTTTTAGTAATATTACTTCATAAAAAAAAATGAATTTGTAACAGAATTTATGGCCA
Organism: Calamotropha paludella; assembly: GCA_927399485.1. NCBI lineage: Eukaryota > Metazoa > Arthropoda > Insecta > Lepidoptera > Crambidae > Calamotropha > Calamotropha paludella. The sequence continues at coordinate 14,528,751 of OV656812.1, forward strand.
GACTAGGTACACATTTTTGAAATTACCATAGTTGGTTACCTATGCTTTATGAAATACAGTAAACTTTCTTTAATTTTGTCAATAAATGCTTTGATTTAGTTTACTTTGTGTTTTGTCAATGGCTCGGTGCTAAAAAGTTTTTTTTACATTCAGGTTCAAGTAACAGTAGACCAATTATGGTCTGATGACATTGAAGTAACATCCATTGGCCCTGGAGAGAATGTCAAGGTGAAGCTCAAAGGCATTGAGGAAGAAGATGTTTCACCAGGATTTGTGCTATGCGATATTGCGGAGCCTATCACTACTGGGCGAGTTAGTACATTTTCTTTAAATGTTACAATAACCAAAAATATTTTTCTCTATGTGCCAATAACAAAACAAATTCAACCATGTACATTGAATTGTTTGTTGCAATCGCAGCTAATTTTAGATATGGCACTTATTTCATATAATTAATGGAATTCTAATTCTAGGTATTTGATGCCCAAGTGGTGATATTAGAGCACAAATCAATTATTTGTGCGGGATACTCAGCTGTAATGCATATACATTGTGCGGCTGAAGAGGTGACAGTCAAGGTATGCTTTATTGTGTTTTTTGTTACAATTATAAAGGATTCAAATAAAAAAATATTTCTTACATTCACACCAATTAACCTAGCCCCAAGTAAGCACTGTAAGGCTTGTGTTATGGATACTAGGGTAATGGATAGACATACATATATGATACATAGATATGTAATATTCATAGAAATATATGTACACCCATCTCTCAGGTACAAATGCTTGTATTCATCATACAAACATTTGCCCCTTCCGGGATTCGAACTCAGGACCGTCGGTGCGAAAGGCAGGATCGCTACCGTTGTATCAAACGGTCTTGATAATGTAAATCCTGTATAATTATTGTATTTTTTATTTTTAGGCCCTAATTTGTTTGGTGGACAAAAAGACTGGCGAAAAGTCAAAAACTAGACCACGTTTTGTAAAACAGGATCAAGTAGCTATAATGAGGATAGAGTGCGCGGGAATCATCTGTTTAGAACCTTTCAAAAAGTTTGCTCAAATGGGCAGATTCACTCTAAGAGACGAGAGTAAGTAAAATTTATTATAATTATTATTTACTTGTATATTGAACCTGTTCTGTTCTATTTAATCTAAATGTGGAAAATACTAATGTATTTTTATATAATTTAATTTTTATTTATACAAGGTCATTTTATAAACACCATCCAAATTTATATATTATATTCTTTGAAAAAATAACGAAACAAGATTTTTTTCTTTTAATATCACTCAGTACTAAAATATTAAGTTAAGCCTACACAAAGTTATCCGAGGAAAACTACCGATTGCTGTCACAGTCACGCTACGCACGGTGTTGTAGCAGATGATTACACGACCCCCGCCCCGCCCTCCCGTATTTCATTGATACATTACAATGATTTTCATAAGTTGCAAATTTAAACGAAAAAAAATAGGAACGTCAAATTGAAGAAGAGATAAGTTGATTTGTTCTTTGATTATAACAATATTAATCGATAACACTTTTAATAAATAAAAAATGAACATAAAAGTAAGCCACACCTTATGCACTTACGTCGCATTTTTTTAAATTTAATCAACTTATGTACAATAATTGGTTGGAGTAAAGCAAAGGGTGTTTCTTAACCACAGAATCTAAAAAAACACGGGAATCGCAAAGGCAATTCGAAAATCGCAAAAAAAAAAATGCTGTGCCAAAACCTTAGTACCTACCTACCTAAGTTATTTTTGTCTATTTTACACGATAGGATAAAGAAATGTATAATTAATAGTTCTAAAAATATTTTTGTGAAAAATTTCACAAGTCTTAGCCGCCCTGCACACATTTTGCTTTACTCCAACAAAATAATTAATTAAAAATCCAAACAAAATACACTTACATGAAGTTTGAAAACAATCACTTTACCTTAAAGTGTAGGTAATTTCTCTCTAAACAGTATTGCACGTTTATGAACATTGTCTTTAATTGTATTACTTGTTTTTTCACTTTGTCACTTCGTTAAATGCATATTTAAGTTCTCGAGGCTTTGGGCCTTCTTCACATAAACCCGTCGTTCAATTTCGCCCTCGATTTCAATTGCAAGTGTGAACACATTTCGTTAGGTAGATAATTATGCGACGTAAATGCGTGAACGCAACATTGTACATCGCGGAAAGCCCGCGGCTGACTGATTTCATTGCGCCGATGTAGTTACAACTTGCGCGCGCAGCTTGGTGAGGCGCTTCGGGCGGTCGGTCGTTCAACTGTAAGTACCTATTTTGCCAGTAACCAACTGTTGTAATAATTCGCTCGGACAAAATTTTTTTTTGCGGAAATTTTACCTACCAATTTTTTTTCATAAATGAAGTGTTTGAATGATATCTAATGCCTAGAAAAAATTTGGATGGTGTTTATAAAATAACCTTGTATATAACGAATATTAAATATGAACAAATATTATTCAGCACTGACTTTGAATGTGTGACTCAAGTTAAATAACATAGAAACTATGATGATACTGTTCGTATATACCTTCTTCCATCATCACCTTCGAAGTAATTCCACTGCTTGACGTATTTTCACCATAATCTCTGCGCTTGGTAAGTGGGTCAAAGAACGCAGTAAAATACCAGAATTCGAAAAACGCTGCTGCCCATTCAATAGTCTACAAGAAGCACAGTGATTAAACACAGTATCATTACTCGTTTTTCCAAAATCATTAAGTGGTTTTCTACTGTCGGTTACCACAGTGCACACTACCCCTTCTCCCATTAGTTATTAAGTGTCCCGAAATAATTGTTAGGTCTCAAAAACAACTTTGTAAAATCACCAATACACCACAATGAATCTTAAAACGCAAATTGTACTCCCGTTTATATTATGATATATAATGTGGATACAGTTGACTAAGAAATATTCATTATAAAAGAAATCGTACTTGTAGAGCAAAACGGGCTCTACATACCCGAGGAAAACGTTAGATAAGGCGTTTTGTATCGTAAAAGTAGTGAACTTGGGTAGGGGAATCCTTAAGAACCCACCTTCTACGCATGCCCGACATACGCAACAGTATAATTTTTTTGCCGTCAATCCATTTATGACTGACTTTATACTACATGTATTCTCGCATTCTATGGGGCAGGGGTGTCTTGTGTTTTCTGCAAGCATCTATAAAATCTCACATGCAACTTTTCGTAGGTCGTGTCTGTTGCTGATACACACATAAAAAATGGGTATCTAACTTCACGCGATAATACTAGCCTACTATCATTAAGTAAATAACACTAGAATATGTTTGATACATCACCGCTGATTCCGAATGGCATGACGAGCACTATAACACACCGACGACCCAGGAATGGGAAATAATATGGAAAAAGTGACCGCAGAAAAAAGAGTGGACAGTAAAAAGTTTTAAACCATTCAAATCAGTAGGACGAAATGGGATCTTCCCAGCTCTGCTGCTTTGGCAACTAGAACAGATTACAAGTTCCTACTACCTATCTACAGAGCCTGTATAGCCTACCCAGAGCATGGAGAGAGGCGAAAGTAGTCTTCTTACCCAAACCAGGAAAAAAGGACTACACATACGCCAAGTCCTTTAGGCCTATTAGCCTTACATCATTTCTCCTAAAAACACTGGAAAGACTAGTAGATCGACAAATTACTTAGAGAATTACCACAACACCCCCAACGACATGAATATAGAAAAGGAAGACCAACATAGTCAGCGCTACATACGGTAGTACACAAAATAGAATCGGCTATCACAAACAAAAATTCAACACGCGCTGCCTTAGACATAGAAGGAGCTTTTAACAAAACCATGCACAATAGCATAAACCATGCTCTACAAAAGCTTAAAGTAGAATCGTTCTGATCTGAGGAAACGGATCTCCGAGCTAATTTGTAAACAATAGAACGCCATGCAAACACGTGTTCGACAGGAAGTATCGCATCAGACTTACTGTAGAACCAGTAGATTGCTTTGGCATCGATGAAGTCAGGATATATACAGACGGCTCGAAAACCGAAAAGAGTACCGGAGCCAGAGTGTTCTCGAATGACCTGAACATCAAGATAACTTCTCCTTTTATAAATACCATCTTTCACCAAAGCGGCGCAGGTGGTTGCAACCAGAGATGTCAGGAACTTCGATATCAACATAGTCTCAGACAGTGCATCCATACTTCAAGCCCTACAAAAAAATACCATAACCTCCGCTTTTATAATGAAATGTCACGACACACTTCAATCCATTGCAACCAATAATATAGTAACCTTGCAATAGATAAAGGGACACAGTGATTCGCTCGGTAACGGTACACGGACCGGAACCGTCACTGTCCTTACACCCAACCCAAATCAAAACATGGCTACGTCTTAAAACAGAAGAGACCACCCTACATTTTCCACCCTAAAGAATGGAAAAACAGTGAAGGTTGCAGGCATACAAAGAATGCAGTTCAGGAGACCTCTAAAAAGTTTGCCCACAACCTCATCAGATTGAACAGGGTCAAGATCCGCAAAGTTATTGGTACAACAACTGGCCATTGTTTGCTAAACAAGCACCTATCTGCCATAGGTGTGACCGACAGCCCTCTATGCAGAGGAGGAGACTCCACAGAATGTACTCATGGAATGTACAAATGTAGTAGAGCAACGGGCACAACTACTCTACCTCCGGCATCTCTCCCTGAAGCCTGCAGTAGACTGAAAAGGCTGCTAGCATTCTGGGTTGACTGGAGTAGGAAGAAAACTTAACACACGCACAATGGCCCAATCACGAGACTAAGTGCGGATACAGCCCCGTCAATCAAACTAACATGTTTGTTGCAGTAATTTCTAGGAAAATGTGGCCCACACAGTTTTCAAGTGAGACTCTGGCATTTTTTCTACCTCTTTACATCTTGAAAACTTATTACTAATTCATAATTATTAAACTTATTTATTAGACTTATATGTTGTTTTTATTGTTTCAGATAAAACTATTGCGATTGGCAAGGTCCTAAAAGTGATCGAGTAAATTTGGCACTACAATTGTAATTTAGCTAGGAATAGGCCTTTCCAAAACCCTATATCAACAGAGAATGCATGTAATGTGTAATCCTGCTTTTGGGATCTGTATCACGTGAGAGCTCGAGTGTAATGCTTCAATTCCACTTGAAAAATATTTCACAATTTATTGAATAGAACGGCTAGTCCTTCAGGAACTTATTATTTAGAGCTACTGCCATAAATCAAATACAACCCATAACATTACGGCGGCGCTTTAATGCTCATTAAACATTTGCTTAGAGTTTTAGTAAATCTTCATTCCTATTTCCAAACAGAAACCATAAAACCCTTCTATCCGACTTTTGCATTGCAGTAGCTGATATATTTATTTATGATTTGATTATTTTTTCTAATGAGTATTAAAGCGTCGAGTAGTTTCTATCATCAGACCTTGCTTTTGGATATTTAGCCACGATAATATGTGCAACATGTCAGCATTTATATTTTTTTAGATTACAACGATGCAATGTTGTCGAACGTGATGGATAAGGCTCTCATATGATTATTTATTGTTAGGGCGATCATTCACTTAGCGTCAGTACATAGCGACTCAAATATATCGACGATACGTATTTATTTTAACAGTCATGTTGTCGCTACTCACTGCGTTCTCTAAGTATACTCAATAATGGTCATTCTAACAATTACTAGTGATTTTAATGTTTTCACATCTGTGTGAAATTTTAAAAGCTAAATTAAATTATGTTTTTATTATTAATAATTTGCTATATGATAATAGTAATACACTTACAATACACATATATAAAAAGTTATGATTTGTAGTTTGGTTATCAGCCGATAAGACATTTATTTATGTAATGCATATTGGTTTCGGTAAAATTCTGTTTTAAATGTAAATGTTATTGTCTGCAATATGTTTTTATTGGTTACAATGATAATAATAGATTATAATTTAACGATTACGATCTTATTCTAGAAAGGAACCTTTCGGACTAACTTTTTCTATCACAGAGGTACTATATTTTGTACAAGACACATATGCTTCATTTTAGTAGATATGTACACCAGGTATTTATGTAGAAACAATGAGAGTACTTATGGAAAGTTGTGCAGATTTTGTAAAGGTGGTTCTTATCACAAACGTTATTCTTATAACTTCGGCTCAACCTCCGAATTGTTATAGTAATTGTATATTATGGATTTATAAATTTTCAGCTTTTTTAATATAATCAGATTTACGTCTAGGGGCGACTGTATATTATTATCAATATTTTGTGTATATCAGTGGACAAGATGTGAGGCGCGCGTAGCCCATGCTCGGTCCACCTCGTGCTATAGTTTATTTGTGGAGACGCTTGTAGTGGAGGGTAGGGCTGGACGGCTGCGCGTCGTAGTGCCTTCTGTTGCCGCCGGGGCGGGCCGCGCGCGCCTCCGCGCCTCGATACCGAGCGAGCACTGGCAGGCTGCAACTATATTATTTTGTTTAAAATAAAATAAAATTTTATTAATAATTATTGACGTTTTTTTACTGTTGCCGGCCCTTAGCAAAAACGTCGCTAAGCCACAAAATCATTTTTTGAGATATGAGCGAAAAATATTTAAATATGATGTTTTTGCTAGAACAATCTCAAAATCTACAATTAATAGAATATGATTCCTAGGCAGATCGAAATAAATTGCTGGCTTTGGTTTAAGCCCTAAATCACCGCCTGAGGCTTAGCGACTTTTTTGGTAACGGACGGCAGTACGTTACTGAATCCCCACGTGGTTGAGCACAACTCATGACACCGGTACACATACTCTTCCGCAAGTGCAGTACTGAAAAGTACCTCTAAGGGCCACTTGCAATAAGCTGCTTCTAATAAGGCTGTGGCCTGGACGCCAGCGGGCGGCGCGAGTGGTGGTACGCGCGTCTTGATCAAAGTTCATAGATTTATATGACACTGTTCTTGACGACAGCGGTACGGGGGACGGAACACGAGCGTCGAGCGGAGACCGCGCGTTCGAATAGTCGTAGTGACTTTCTGCTTATTTTCCTTAGAATGTCTGATTGAGGAAATCATTTCAGCGGTTTTAGATAGGCCATCATTATGGAATAGTAAACACTATGACCATAAAAATAGAAGAGTACATAATTAGTGTTGTGGGAGAAAATAAAGAGAAAATTGGATATCGAGGGTAAATAGGTTTTAATAATTTCAATCGATTACTTTGATAGACACAAGTAATAATAATAATTTGATTTAATATCATTATTTATGTATATCAAAGTAATTACCATTATTAATTAATAATAAGTCTACCCGTCAAGAATAATACATTTCTATTGAGATCGGCCTTATGCCGTACAAAATAAACACGACTATCATTTATTTATTGAATGGTAGTAATACCACCGTGGTATGCACTTTAATTGTAAACAAAATATTCCTTAAATTTTAACGAACGTAGCGAGCCTGATTGGTTTTGTAGTATGAGTTCACGAATTCACAGTATCTCTTAATTAATAAAAGAATCGCTGTAGCCGCAACGCCGCAGTATCGACATCGCGTATACTCTGTAAGCAATCGTTTTCAGCTCTATGCTTATATTTATAGACCTACCCTTATGGGCTAACATGACCGGACTACATGATAGAAAGTGAAGTTAGAAATAAATGATTAAATTTTGCTGGCTTAAAAATATTAATCACGTTAGGTAAAACCAAATTATCAAGTATCCCGTAGGGATCGACTTTAAACTTTGTATTCAGTAAAAATAATAATAATACAACCAATATTTTCAAAAAAATACATAAATTAAAGTAAAAGGGATAGTCCGCATAGCCAAAAAAGAGGCCATCTTACCCTTTTAACAAGCTTTTATTTACTTTCACCTGTCCCAGTGTCTGTAATGAAATTTTTTGACCCATGTTTTAAAAAAAATAAAAGTTCCTTAAAATAAAGAGAAAAAAAAATCTTTTGACCCACTTCTTGTAGAAGTGGGTCAAAAGATTTTTTCCCTGACCTATCGTGTTTGAGCTCGTTTGACTTGTATTGACGAGTACTTTGATCCTATATGGTAACCAGAGTCTGTTAGAGGAGCTGGAAGGTAGTCATAGGAACTCCGCAATAAAACGACACAACCCTATCGAGTTTGAATCGTATTGAGAAGTATTTTGATCCTTTATGGTAACTAGGGACTGACGCTGGAGATCGAAGGCGGTCATAGGAACTATGCAATAACACGACACAACGATTTGTATTATTGAGTACTTTGATCCTATATGGTAATCAAGGTCTGATGCGTGGCTTCGGCCACGGCGTGTTACTACCCACCAGACTAAGACAATACTGCCAAACGGTCCCAACCAATCGTGTTCCATGAAGCCACATTGGAGAATGGCTCGGAACAGTTGTGCTGGTTGCAATGGTTGGTTTTTTGAGATGCGTAGGGGCAATGCCTCGGATATCCAAATTCGGAGAGCAGCGGAATCCGAGGAACGGTTCCTCCACTGGCCGACCGCAGGTAATTGGGGGCCCAAGTAGTAAGCTAGCCACTAACGAAAGGCTGCCCCGCCATCTCGCTAACTGCGTTACCTTTCCTCACAACAGTATGAAAAGTAAGAACAGGAAAAAGGTTTAACAGCAGGGGCACGTCCTCTCTCCCTAGTGCACGTCTCTAATAAAAAAGGTTTTCACTCTTCATCTTGACTCCGTCCATCGAACCACCCCGAGACTAGAAAACTGCACCTGTCCTTTCTCACGTGGACACATAAAATATCCAACTGACGTAGTGTAGGTACCTAACTTATGGGTAATAGTCCAGTCATTTTAGGTTTTATCTGCGGAAAAATTCCTAGTGAGCTGAATTTTTGTATACACCTTTATTACGGCATTGTAAAGAAGATGTGAAAAATCGACATTGATATAGTGCCGGCTAAAAAAGTTATAAAGGTCAAAAGGTCACGAAAATCAGTTTTTCGCAAATATCTCGCGATCTATTGCTCAGAGGTAAATAAAGGTCATTATAAAAATTGTTTGTCGTGAATTTGTCTACAAAAAATGTCTCTTGCATTTTTCTGTAGAATTAACCGTTTTCGGAGTAGAGACTAGAATGCACTCACATACGGTATTGTATACCAAGGCGTACACCCTATTGCTTTTTATTTATGTTTGTGTGTTGTTAGTAAAATCTACCACATACACAGACATATAGTACTAGTAATACTAGTATAGACAGGACAATTCGTGCCCGTGAATGCCTCAAACGACCTCCACTGGTAGGTAGATGTTCCGTAATTTATTGTACCCTTATACCTGCTACTGCCTGTCGGGCTGTATTTAGCTCAGTTAAAAATTATTTCTTGAGTGTTAAAGACGAATACAATCTTGGCGGCTTATTTAATGAAATTGAGAAGCGGTGAGTCTAACGAGATATTGGTGACTCAGTTTGCAATGAGCCGACGGACTTTCGAAAGGTATCTTAATACCGCGAGGGATGCCCTGACAAGAGAATTTGTTCCTCAGCTTCTAGGGTACGACCATATTAACAGACAAGAGGTGGCTGCTCGGAACCTTTAAGTGCCTAACGCCCTATATGGATCTTCAGGAGAGGAAAGAAAACCTATTGTTATATGTGACGCTACGTACGTCTACATACAAAAGTCGAGCAACTATTTGTTCCAAAGATTGTCTTACAGTCTGCATAAGTTCACTAACTTGTTAAAGCCCTTCGTAATGGTATGTTGTGATGGGCATATCATCGATATATTTGGTCCTTATGCAGCCAGTGCTTTAGATGCAACCATCATGAAAAACATGATAGAAAACCACGAAGACGTTTTTCACTGGTTTTTTAGAGAGGGAGACATATTTATATTAGATCGTGGATTCCGCTATGTTACAGAGGATCTTCAAGCCCATGGTTATGAAACTCACATACCTCAGACAAAAAGTCGCCATGAAGACCAATTGACAACCGAGCAGGCAAATAAGTCACGCATGGTTACCATATGTTGCTGTGTTGTGGAGGTAATAAATGGTTGGTTCAAACGTGATTTTAAGCTTTTCAGACAAGAGTTTTTCAGTAGTGCACTACCTCACATGATGCAGGAGCGGAAATTGCCTTACCTGCAGAGTTTTTAAGCGAAGTTATCATAGATCATGAAAACCAATAACAATGTAAAAATATTTGAATATTTAACTTATATTAACATCTTGTTGTTATTATTTTGGAGCCCAATGCACAATCCTTTTCAATAGTATTTTTCCAATATTCTAATATGAAAATAACACTAAATAATAATATAATATTATTATTTTTAATTTATTAAGACTTTATTTACAATAAACATAAAAACTATAATTACAATACTATAAATAAAAAACAATACATACCTCTAGGCAGATATATTATTATATACATATGTATGTATATATATATATATATATATATATATGTATAGATTACAGTACTAGAGATTTTTTTTTAAATTATGAGTTGTGTTTTATAGACATATCTTGTGATATTTTTTCATTTTTCACGTAAGTAATTAAGGTAAGGTTAGTACATTTTATACTTCATAACTTTTTTCCAAAATACTCCACAATGAAATCCTTTTATAATCATAATATATACATCAGTACCTGTCAAAAAATACACACTTCATGGATGGCCGCCGATGGGACATGCGCCATACAAATTTGACCATTCTCCTTTCAAATTCTACCTCGAAGGTGGTGAGGAATCGAGTGCATCGTTATAATATAGTGGCTTTCTCGGCGCTCTACTCCGAAAACGGTTAATTCTACAGAAAAATGCAAGAGACATTTTTTGTAGACAATTTCACGACAAACAATTTTTATAATGACCTTTATTGACCTCTGAGCAATAGATCGCGAGATATTTGCGAAAAACTGATTTTCGTGACCTTTTGACCTTTATAACTTTTTTAGCCGGCACGATATCAATGTCGATTTTTCACATCTTCATTACAATGCCGTAATAAAGGTGTATACAAAAATTCAGCTCACTAGGAATTTTTCCGCAGATTGGGGTTTAAAATAGCTAAAATGACTGGACTATAATGGTTTGTTAAGTTATGGGACTTTTATGTCTGAAATAATAATAAGGTATACCAGCCATAGTTATAAGAACTTGCACTACTGATTTAGCTTTAGTATTGACGCGCCTATATCGCTTGTCTATGACTAAAGGACAAGTACCTAAGTCCTCGACGCTAGCCACCGTGCACCCTATGCCTAAAAAGGGTAGTCGTGCCGACCCTGCCAATAACAGGCCCGTCTCGGTCACGACTGTTCTCTGTAAGATAATGGAACGTGTACTTAATCATAGGCTCCTCTCGTATCTAGAAGAAAATGACCTCCTTAGTGACAATGACAATGGTTTTGTCGACAAAAAGAGGTCAATTTATATAGTATTTTTGGGTCAGTCTTTTCCTAACTCGTACGGAGGTACTTGCTAGTCGTAGCATTATATACAGTAGTAAGTTTTCTAAAAAAAAGTCGGTTTTTTTTTTTTTTTTTTGCCTGTAAAGTCGGTTTTACGGGCGAAGATTTTACGTGACAACGTCTTTTTCTCGGTAGAATATTTATTGATATGAATATAATTAAATTGCACAATGCGCGCGGCAGACCGATCATAGTTGAGTGGGAGAGAGACGCAAGGCATTCGGCGGGCCTCTCTCTCGTTCGGTGACTCATCGTAACGTTACCGAGCGTTACACTTTTTCATAAGTGACTCCCAGCCGCAACCAATTTATAAGACGTTATCACGTCAAAATAAATATAGTGCCCTCTTCGTTATTTTTTAACCAAGGCTTCAGTTTAAAATCACTAAAACTGCGTAGGACATGAATTAAATTATACTGGCGAAACCACATTCGTAGATCTTAAACCAAAGTATGGTTTTCTAACACAAAAAGACTAGGTAAATGAAAGTAAATTTTCTTTTAAATTTAGTTTTATTAATCATAAAATTTCTGTTTGTGCAAGTCTAGGCATCTTGAAGTGGTTTTTTTCAAACTTTTTGTTAACTATTATCCTATTGATAGCCAAAACAAAAAATAAAGGGAATAGGTTCTAAATAGATGAATATATACAGATTTTGGCTAATTCCATGACTGGAATGTTAAGTTAATGATTAGTTTATTTAATACTATTACTACACACAATACATGGCTTGACAAGTAGTTAAATTATAAAATATAACTATGTACATTTAAATCATTTTGAATCTCAGTAATACCTACAACACATCCACATTTTTACCCATTTCATTATTTTACACCTATTTATCCCTATAACATCATTAGACACAAGGTTAAATTGTCATCATTATATTTAACAGGATTGTCAGTCTCAATATCTTTTAATTACATTAAGTACTTATCTAAAATAGCAAAAAATTTGGCAAATAGAATGATTTAATCCTGTATCTTGATGTCATTTTTTGTAATATTCTGATTCATCTGATCATTCTCATATTCCACAAAATCATCGAATAAACTAGGCCAAGCCTCAGTGTCATCATAAGTGCTGAGATCATCTCCCACAAACTCGCAGAAATTTAGAAACATGTACCAAGTGTCTTTAGGAATGCCTCTGATGTGAGTATTCTTTTCTAGATAACTCAACCATCTATCTAAAATTGGCGGCTCATTATTAGTAAAGACTAGACGCCAAAGTAGCACCGCAATATCGGTAGGCAGTATTCGCTGACCACTATTAACATCCAAACCAAATCTAAAAGTAAATCTGTACAAGTCCTTGAAATTTTCAGTTTCTCTTCTCAGCTCACTAGTTATTTCATTTAACTTTAGTTGTATGCCTTTGATGGTGTCAGTTTTCATATTTTTTAGACCCTGCACAAATTCTAATCTTGTAAATCGACACATTTGACTAGCATTCAACTTCCAAGCAAGAACCAAAACTTTAAAATCATCTGGACTCAGTTGTAAATCATTACAAAGATTCTCTATACCTTCTGCGAAGATAGCATCTTCTAGTGAATCTTTATACTGGTCAAAAAGTTGACTGATTTTTGATTCAGAAATCCGTGCTTCACTCGAGCCTAATGAGGACATCGTGCGTGGTATTGAAGGCAACTTCTGGTAAAATGATTTTGGCTGTTTTTCAGAAGCTGGCTGTAATCTTTGTGAATTAATTACTTCTCCTGAGCAAGGTTCTCCGACAGAAGCTAATGTATTTGCATTTTGAAGAATAGTGGTATTTTTGTATATTATGCTATTTTCATTATTATGTAGAAGTGGTTCTTCTTGAGGATAATCTGATACCATTACATCAGGCACTTGGCTGGTGGTAACTATTTCTGTCATCTCTATAAAAAAAACACATCATAATTATAAACTTTTATGATCTTGGAATAAATCAACAATAGTTACTACTTTATTTTTACAAAATTATTATTAGTTGTCCCTAACTGCATGTGCATCTGAATTAAGTAGTGGTTTATTATTATATGGAATACAATACAATACACTGCCTTAGTTAACCTCTGTTTATTGAACATAACACTATTAAGCTTTTTTTTTCTGTATTATTTCAATTTTGTACTCTGAATATCTAGAATTTAAGACTTAATGGGTACCTATGTCAATTGAATATAAATTTTCGGAAATTATAAAGACTGATCATTATTTTTGGACATTAAATTAGTGATAAACTTACCATCTTTCTTTCTATGAGTTGAAGTAATTTCAGCATTAGCTTGATTTTTGAAGCAACTTAGACAGTGGCCCATTGGGTAAAATATTTATGTAAATACTCAAAAGCATACAATTCCCGCAAAGTGCAAGCTTAAATGCTGAAGATATTTCAGTCTCTTCCTGCCAAGAGTTGCTATAAAACATAATGATAACAAAGAATTGTATCAGCGACCGGACTGGAACGTTTGGTTACAAATCTGAAAATAATAATAAAGTAATCGCATGGGTGCTTCTACGTAAACTGTAACAATGAATGCAAGATAAATGTTTATATGTACTACTGATTTACATACCCAAAATTCATAGCATAAGTTTATTTCTTTATTACGAATATTAGTACATATGTAACATTTAATTTACTAAATATTGTGTACTTTAAAGGTGATAACCAGCACAAAAACTATAAAGACTGTTTTCATTCATTAGATCTAAAAATAAAAAATATACAGCAACGTCTGACACTTGTGACAATGATGTTATGCATGCACAGACAGATTTTATTTAACTGTCATATATGACATGACCTGTGATACCAAATGACATTTAGGCTGTGTTCCGAAATTTGCATCAGTATTACTGACTGGCCAGTCGTAATGACATCATGAATACGTCGCCATTTTGTACTGGTCAAAGTGAAAAAAAGTGCGATGTATCTTGCCGAGCATTTTCCCTCTCTCTCGCCCTCACACTTTTAAGTCAACGCGCTGGCCTGCGTATTGTAAAACATGTCAATAGCATGGCGTGGATTCGTGACGTCAATACTACTGGGCAGTAAACTTTTGAAAATTTTAACACAACCCATTGTTGTACATTGTTCTCTTTTTGGTAGATCTGATACTAAAAATACGGTATCTACATGGGCACCTATTATAAATGAAAGCTCTCTAGCTATGATATTTTTGATGTGTAACATATTTCCTCTCGCTTTCCTGCAATTTGTGGGAGTGATTTCGTGAAATGGGGCGGAAGTGTGTAACAGGAAGTTTGACGGAAGATTTGACGAATGAGCGCGTGGGTTTAGAGATGACCGTCAGATAGCACCTCAGAACAATAACTAAAGCTATAGAAGCCGCGCTAAAATAACAACATAATACGTTAGTTCGTACTGTTTTTACTTATACAGTTGCAAATGTGTAAGAAAGAAATGAGTATACAGATTTTGTTTCGTAATTTAAAAGGTCGTCACTAGTTTCCCTTACGTCAGTGATGCAATGGCATCGATATTACTATCGATAAAAATAAAATCAAAAACATACTAAACATTTTTCTTATGCTGTTGGTATGTCAATGAACTAGTGTCACACGGACGGTAATGTGTCATAATAAACACGTGTAGAATCTTCAATATGAACATTTTATAATGCAGTATTCATTAATTAAGGATTAAAAAAGAGGAAAACAAAGAAAATTAATCGATTATTTAAATTAAATTAACAAACTATTATTTTTTATATATTTACTTATTGTTTACCTATTTTTATATACCACTCTGTCGAGAAAGTATCAGGAAAAGATCAATAATATACAAAATGTTTGTTATTCATCCAAATTTATTTCATCAACTTCAAAGTATGCTCCTTCAGAAACGAAACACTGACACCAACTTTCTTACTCTTTTTTAATATTCCAATTTGGTTTTTATAATCTGCTACAATTTTCTGTAAATTAGATATCAGTTCAGAGATATCGAAATCAGTAGTTGTTTCAACTGTGGTCATAGACTTGGGGCGTTTACTTGGTGCTTCATAATTCCTTCTGAATCCGATAGTGGTTTCTGAAACATAAAAATATTATTGTAAACAAGCTATCATTATTGGAGCTCCCATGGATCACCTTCAATGACGAAATGTCTGTTACGCCATAACTTCCAGAGTTCTTAACCGATTTTAATATTTTTTGGGTGGAATCGAATCAACAGGTTTAGGACCATATTGTGACGGAGCCCGAATTTTAAAATTCTCAAAAATTCTAAAAAAAAAATTTTTTTTTGGGTATTACGCTCCGCTCGATTATATGGTGCTAGCGTAGCTTTATGCTTAGCGACTGCATCGCCTAGTTATTTGGAATATACGGTGCCCAAAATGTTAATTAAAAATCTGAATATTTATTGGTAGGATTGAAAAAAAATATTTGACAAAGCAAGACTAAGATAATGTTTGGAATAAAAAAGGAGCAATTTCATGTTATGTAAATGTAATGTGGGTATAACATTTGCTTTCAGCCGCCAAAATTTAATGTTTTCATGTGACTGAAATGACTGCAGTCTAAAATGTTTCGAACAAATATGACTGTGCGCTTTCGGTGTCCAATTGTTCCTTGATATACAGCGTATCCATTCAGTTCTAATAGGTTCATCTTTGGGAAAACTAAAGCAAATAATGTTGACATCGATAACAAAAAACACATCACTATCATACTATCATATACAAAACAAAAGGCATGAAAATAAGACAATTTAAACCAAAACTCATGGAGAAATCTATTTGTAATATTAATTTACTACAATTTTCTGAATATACCGTTGTTATATTGTCAAAATATGAGAATTTAGAAACAAAACTCACCGATGAAATGATAACACCTCATCCGTATTTTCTTTTCGTGATGTGTAAGACTTGCAGTCTGGAACAACACAAGCCACCCTGGACGCGGACTCTAAGATGTCTGAAGCGTCTATATGCAAACTTTCCTGTTATTTTATCACGAACTTCCTTGCAAAATAATAAAATTTCACGCTAGCCGCTCACAAAGCTGTTCGGCCACTGTAATACGACCGCATTGAATTTGGTCTTACTTCAGAAACAACGTTCATCAAAGACGTACTTTTAATTTTGTAGTATAATATACAACCAAATTACAACCATTTGACATTTGTACTTTGAGAACTTGTGACAATGACGTGAAAATAAAACCTTACAATTGTTGTCTATTTCGCTCTTACCCATGTATGTTAGATTACTTTAAGTGAATACGAGAGCTGTTATACAGTTTTTATTTTAGCGCTCCTTCTATAGCTTTAGTTATTGTTCTGAGGATAGCACCAACCAATTTTTCGAGAGGTCGGTACTGTCAGCCATCAGCTGTGCACTTAAGTTACAGTGTTGTAAGTGTAAATACGGTGTATAAAGTTTGCTGTTATATAAATTTATTACTAACCGACCGTTTTGTGCAACGGTAGTGATTAGGGCATCGAGAACCGACCATTATTTTCAAGAACCGGATTTTCGGTTCCAAACGCTATCTTTCGGTTCTTTCCGTCATTTATATGAATGAATGAATGAATGTTTATGAATAAACGTAGTAAAACTCGTAAGAAGAATATAAAAGGATCATAAAGTTAAATATTTAGATGCAAACCACAAGCACTTATAATTGTTATACTTAAAAAATAATCTTTGAATAATCTTTTTGGCAACAATCAGTTTTATAAAATGTAATGTAATACTATGTTATTTAGCCTGCGTGTCACAACCAGTGTCACCGCAATTTTTTTATCTCTTACTGAACACACCACCAGTCACCAATAAACGATGTTTCCTTGCTTGTGTCTTGCAACAAACCGACCGAGGCACTTACATCGCCTCGGTGACGTATGCTGCGGCGTGCTGGTTCGAGCGCTGTTCCATTCACGTAGTCCGGTCGGCGCTAGTCCGCACCAGCCTTGATCCTTCTGACCAAGGCGTATCGCACGACAAGCTCTGTCGCATTGCCGGTCTTCGCCGGCGTTTTTCCGGCCGACCTCGAGGTAATTCGGGCTGGCAAACTAGGCATGGCACGCGAGTCCGCGCTCGCCAAGGAGGAGTTTCGGGGGGCCAAACTCAGAACAACTGAGTCCGCTCTTGCCGAATGGCAGGAGCGTTAGGACACATCGGACCAGGGGAGGGAACTATATAGATTTTTCCCGGAAGTGGGGGCTCGACTCAAGGCGACTTGGGTCGAGCCTGACTATGAGACCTTGCAGCTGCTGACGGGTCACGGCTGTTTCAGGGGTAGGCTGCACCGATTAAAACATGTCCGTATGGATTGAGGAGCCACGCCAGATTTTAAAGAGCAGCTCACCCCCTCATTTAGCAGCAAAGTAGCCGATTTTGCAGCACAAATTCTGGATTTAGCAGCAAAATGTATCACAAGTTATATCAACGCAAAGGTGGCTCCTCAATCTAAACATCAGAATTGTGGAGCCACCTAGAACTCGTTAAGAAATAGATAAATATTTTTGAAAATTGTGTATCATTTAGCAGCAATTGTGTATAGTACCTACTAAAAATTTGGGTTCAGTAGTACTGGAATTCAAGAAAATACATTGCTTTGGCTCCTCAGTCTATTTATAAGAGGGTGAATTTTCATGAATGTGATCGGTCAATTAATATGTTCGTCATAGTTATCATTTAGCAGGTGTTGTGTTTGATTTTGCACTAAAAGAATAAAATAGTAAGACAGAGTGAATTTGGTAAATGAAAGCATTTTATTTGGCTCCTCAATCCTGACGTTGTGCATATAAATATTTGACTGTACCCACTTGTAATTACAACGAAATCAAAAGCCAGACACACGAACATTTAGCAGAAATGTCTGTTAAATATATATGTATAGTTCAGCACTGTATCTATATCGGTGTTTGAAAAAAAAAACTTTTCGATTTGCGTTATAAATGCACTATGAAGAGTGACCATATTATATTAATGAAACCAGGACAACTAATTTTTGAAATCTATATTTTCATAAGATAGGCAGGTTTTAGTTATTTAGCAGGCGATTTCGCTATAAGTTATAGAATGAATGAATATTGGTTGGTCGGTGCTTATACGAATTTCGATTGGCGGCCTTTTGACATAATGGTTCTGAAACAAAAATATTACTCTAAAATTTTACTAAATTAACCATAAAGTCAGAGCCCGGGTAGAAAATAGTACACACAAAATAAACCAATATCGATTTCTATAACAAAAAATTATAATCCTTCAATTTTATCAATATGGAGAATCGACCCCGCTAGGTAATTTATCGGTGAAACTACTTATACTTAGTTACCGGTTATACAACACCGTCCTTCAAATGTGTAAACTTGGAACCCGAACACACTGCAAATTAAGTAATAATAATTAATCGATACAAAATGTATATACATTGAAAACAGGAAATTAACTGCAATTAATTATCAGTCACTTAATATACACTAGCAATATAGCACGTATCAATATCCCCACAAATCAACAATTATGACGCGATGAATAATATATTTTGATAACAATGAATGTTATGTTAAATATTTTTGTGGGTAGGTAAGTGAAATATTTATTTAAAGGTACCTCCAAAATTTGGTCACCCTTCACAGTGAATTCTTATGGAATATCTAAAAATATTGTTTTTTCAAACACCGATATAGATACAGTGCTGAACTATACATATATATTTAGCAGACATTTCTGCTAAATGTTCGTGTGTCTGGCTTTTGATTTCCTTGTAATTACAAGTGGGTACAGTCAAATATTTATATGCACAACGTCAGGATTGAGGAGCCAAATAAAATGCGTTCATTTACCAAATTCACTCTGTCTTACTATTTTATTCTTTTAGTGCAAAATCAAACACAACACCTGCTAAATGATAACTATGATGAACATATTAATTGACCGATCACATTCATGAAAATTCACCCTATTATAAATAGACTGAGGAGCCATACTAAAAGTAATGTATTTTCTTGAATTCCAGTACTACTGAACCCAAATTTTTAGTAGGTACTATACACAATTGCTGCTAAATGATACACAATTTTCAAAAATATTTATCTATTACTTAACGAGTTCTAGGTGGCTCCTCAATTCTGATGTTTAGATTGAGGAGCCACCTTTGCGTTGATATAACTTGTGATACATTTTGCTGCTAAATCCAGAATTTGTGCTGCAAAATCGGCTACTTTGCTGCTAAATGAGGGGGTGAGCTGCTCTTTAAAATCTGGCGTGGCTCCTCAATCCATACGGACATGATAAAACTCACGGATGTGGGGTCCTGCTACTGTGAGGAGTGTGAATTAGAGGACGTACACCACGTTCGCAAGCTCTACAGGAAGCGCGTAGGGAATCTAAAAATTCCCTAGGAGTCCCTAAGAGTGTGAAGGCGATCGAGATGTGCACAATCTATTATCGCGATCTCGTCGGTTCTGCGGCGAACTTCAGGCGGCTACGGGACTTCGAGCGTAGATGGCATTAGATTCGGAGTGGAATCGAAAGAGGTGAAAAATTAGGGTAGGTGATTACCCGAGGCATTAATAACACGACTGTACGGAGGCCAGTGGTAGCACTATGTGTGTGCACGAGACGACCTGGAGGGCACCAAAGGCGTTTCTGTGTTGTCCGTCCCAGAAAGGGGAGAGGGACCATAGGAACAAGGAGACAGATAAAGAACAATTTGTAGGGAGTCAAGAAAGTGCGTGCGGTGGAAGCCATTCCGCGCGCATCTCCCGCAGTTTCGGCCTGCATAACCAAGACGGTTCGTCAGGCCATGGGTGGTTGGTGGGTTTGCCTACTACCTGCTGATACAACGTATCTTTGAGATCTAGCAATATAATGTTTTATCTTCATAATATATTTTTTTAAAACCGAAAGAACCGGGTTTTGATATTTTAGAATCGGTTCTTTTTGTGACCTTCAGAACCGGGTATTCCCGGTTCTTTTGGAACGGGGAAAAACCGATTCCGATGCCCTAGTAGTAGCGATCCTGCCTTTCGCACCGACGGTCCCGGGTTCAAATCCCGGAAGGGGCAAATGTTTGTATGATGAATACTAGCATTTGTACCTAAGTCATGGGTGTTTTTATATATTTCTATGAATATTACATATTTATGTATAATTTATGTATGTCTATCCGTTACCCTAGTATCCATAACACAAGCCTTACAGTGCTTACTTTGGGCTAGGCTAATTGGTGTGAATGTAAGAAATATTTATTATTTATTTATTTATTCGAATAAAGTATTTCAGTACCTATTTAGCTTAATTAAATTTTTAGGTTAATATCAATAATGGCAATACTAATGGCAATAGTTATTTAATACGAGCCACCATCATTCGTCAAACATCAGTGACCGCAACACCCTATAAAACAAGTTTAAACTGCAAGAGTCATCTTTAAAACAAATACTACAGGCAACAGAGCAGAGTCTAGATACAAGCCTAATAACTGAAGATATTTCTACATATACAATAATGGCCCATTTTCAAAAATTTCAAAACAACATTGACAAGTTTGTTTGTTTCCCTATGCCCGATTTGTTGTACATTTGTGCACAAGCGCAGAGATCGTTTTCTTTACCGTTCGTTACAATACAACGAATTTCCAAGTCATTCTGTTGTATCAATTCAAAGTCTTCACAAAGGGACCGAAGTCATGTAGTGTTTAAGTACTAATAGGTAATAGTGTAATTAGTTAAAGATCACTACCTCTATAATTGGAGCGGAGCGAGCTAAGCGAGCGTAGCTCCCATGGATCAGCTTCAATGACGAAATATCTGTTACGCCATAACTTCCAGAGTTCTTAACCGATTTTAATATTTTTTGTGTGGAATCGAATCAACTGGTTTAGGATCAGATTGTGACGGAGCCCGAATTTTGAAATTCGCAAAAATTCCCATCGAAACAAAAAAAAAAATTTTTTAGGTATTACGCTCCGCTCCAATATATGGTGCGTAGCTTTATGCTTAGCAACTGCATCGCCTAGTTAGTTTAAGAGCTTTCCGAAATGTAAAGTATTGCATGAAGATTTGTAAAGATGTTGAGGTTTCAAAAAAAAAAAAAAATAATGTACATTTTCACCTTCTTCGATATGGACCATGGAGATTTCAGTGAATCTCCTTTACATAGAGTAAAGGTCATATTTAAATTACCTTTTACCGTCATATATATAAAAAAGTTATAACAAAACGTGGCTATACGGTCACTGTACCCTTTGCTTTCACGTAAGGTTAAACCTAACAATAAAAAAATCTATTTATAATTTATAAAAACCGTTAGTACCGATATATTTTCCATCTTGGTCTTTGGAATTCTTAATTTAATTATGAGTGTAATAGACGAAAACTTGAACTTTTGTATTAAAATAAAAGATATTGAAAAGGAGTGCTGTCATGAGTTTGAACAGAAAGTCGACAATATACAAGATATTGTACTAAAATTACTTGAAGATGGTTTTAAAACGAATAGATTTGTTTACAATGGCACAATGCAACTCAATAATGATGACAAGTTACAAGACTTATTGGACAAAAATAAACAATTACGGCATGATATTAGCTGTAAATTGGGTGAAGTGGAAAACCGTAAAGTTAAATACGAAAGTTTCAAAAAAGGTATATAATTTTTGAATTGTTTATCTTATTAACTATGTTCCTATTTTTCCTGTTATTATAGTTGAGTAAAAATTGGAAAAGAAACGCGTTTCCTCATAAATCACTTGCAAATCCACGACAAATTGTGCCGTGTTTAAGACACGATTTCATGGTACAGTTTTTCACTTTAGAATACAAAGTTTTTACAAAGACATTAGTCTTTTGAATTTGTTATCGGTTCCGAGATATTATAATTATAAAATTATTGCTACAATCAAATGACACAATGTCTGTACAGTACAACATAAATTACATTCTAACCAGTCTTGCTTATAAGTAAAATATTTAATTAAAGAGTTTATCTTTATTAATAAATTAAAAGAGTGTAAAATAAGCTTAAGTGGGTACTTCTTAACAGTATTGCACTGTTCATGTAAATCATACATCGGCCATGCACTGCACCAGTGATCTCCATGAAATGATCTAAGATTAAATACTCTAAGAAGAATCTCATAAATATTGCTTTATTTTGGATTTTTTGTCTTAAAAATGGTAAAGTATTGATTAGATTTTTAATATGCCTACTAAGTACTCCAATAATTTGATTCTTCTTTAAATTTCAGATCAGGAACTGTTATCTCAAGAAATAAAAGACACTCATGAAGCATTCCTGATGGCTAGAAAGTTGTATAAAAAATATTTAAAGATGTATTATACAATAGAGTCAAGAAGTAATAATGTGCAAACAATATTTGTACAGTTTTTTACTGAATCTAAAAAAGAGTCAGTAATATATTCTGTCCGTCTACTGCACAATACCATATCTGGACGTTATGAATGTAAGTAAATTTCTAGTTAATAAAATAGTTCTTTTTATTTTTTTTATTCAACTCTTAATACTATTCTTTTACAGTACTCAGCACTTTTCCAGAGGTAAATATGCAAAAGGCACTTCAAAAAAGGTTGCAAGAAACTAATGATGTACCTGAACTTTTGTGCTGCGTTAGAGAAGCATTCCTTGTGATGAAAAACAGTAAAACCAAATAAATTATTTATTGTATTTTGACACGTTATTATGCAACCTTTTTAATGGACAACTAAGCTTAGTTATTACAACATAAATACAAAAACTAAGTGGGGTTACAATCTGCATATTAATTTAACTAATTAAGGGAACTGAAGCATTTCAAAATTAGATTAATTGAAAGTGTAACAGTTAAGAAAAGTATATCTATGTAGTTGCCATTCATTTTTATAGTTAAGTATTTTAATTAGGTGTGTAAGTATGAAAACACAATATTATTCATTATTTTTTTAAATTTTTAAGTGCTTTGGTCAAAGAAATAACCTGTATAAGATTCCGAAAATCTAAACATCATGTAATTTTTTTCTGAATTATAGAAGTTTCAAAATATAATAAGCATTTTACCTGTACAGAGAATACATTGAATATCCAAGTAAAGTTATTAGTACATGAATATTAAATAAATAATTGTTGAGCTGTCTCCTGTAGTATACATTGTTTGAAGTAATGTTGGAAATGTGTAAATTTTCTAAAAATCCATTTTAAGGTTGCCCTATTTTAAGATTGTTTAATGTTGTTAAGTCACATATATGATTTAACTGTTTCTTCCTGTTTTGAAAAAAACCTGCAGTTATGGCAGCTTTTATTTTAGTATCAATGTGTTACATATCTTTTACACTCATTTATGTTTGTAGTCTCAATTTTTTATACCCCCTCTAAAATTCTTCCATTATGTTTTCCTTTTTTGACTTGTGTTCATTTTCAATGAATATTTTTAAAACGAAAAATATACGCCTTTTACACCCAGCAAATTTGATTCATATTTGACAGATGTGTAACTGCAACTGTCAGTGATTAAGCACCATGTATCATTGTGACTCTTAGCATATACACTCTTCTGATACTTATAAATAAAAATAAATGCAAGAAATTATTTTACATTAAATAATGTTGGCATACACATACTACCATATTTCCGAATGAAAATCAAAATAGGGAGAAATATAAAGTTTTGTCAATTAGTTGATTTATCTATTTCACACATTTCTAAATTTGTCACCACTAGTAACAAAAGGATATTTTTTCAAAACTTCTTCCTCTTGCCACCCGCAGTGGCAATGAACAGAAACAAGCAATTTATTTCTTCCCAATCACTATTGGGAAGAAATAAATTGCTTGTTTCTGTTAACAATCGCAATATGTTCACTGCTAACGCCACTGAGTTAGCAGTGAACATATTGCGATGATGATGAGCAAAAAATGTGTTTAAATATATTATAAACTAGGTGACCCAGCCACGCGTTGCTGTGTTATAAATTTAAAAAAAACTATCCTTTCTTATAAGTTAGATCAAATAACAGATAGTTACGAAGTTTGATCAAAATCGGTCAAGCAGCTTAGGAGTCCATCGCGGACAAACAACGTGACACGTAATTTATATATATGTTAAGATTGTATGCATGTCAAAAATATATGAAGAATAAATTTTATCTGAAAGACCCATATAGCTAAACTGGCCATAAATACTGTTACATAAAACTTTTTTTTCAACTGTTTATTAATTTTGAATTTGGAACACATCTTTTATTTAAAAAAACTTCTTTCGATTTTGTGCCATTTCACATATTTTTTCGTGTTCATTGATAATGAATTACAATATGGAATGGGGAGTAAAAGAAAATAGGATTGCAGTGATCGCCTAGCACAAAGTTGGTGTGGAGACGTCGGTCATATTCCAGACACTTCAAAAGCTTGCTATCAGCCGTATGTTCATATATCGTACTATCAACAGATACAACAACACTTCCTCTGTCGAAGACCATAAAATACAAAGGCTGTTAATGCTAAAATTCGTTGAAACCTCATTAGGAAGCACAAAATGTTACCGCGCGAAATGAATATTTCAGCTAGTACTGTCGCGCTGCATAAAACAAGACCTGAAGCTAGGTGCTTATCGCCGGTATACAGGAAATGTCCTTAATCAATCTTTACAATTAAAGAGAGTGGACCGATCAAAATGCCTTCTGTCACGATACGCAGGTGACAACCACAGAAATATCCTCTTTACAGATGCAAAAATCGTCACGATTGAAGAGCACTTCAATAAGCAAAATGATAAAGTTGCTCAAGTGATCGGAAAGGTACAACGTGGTCATCATCCTACGTCAGTGATGGTTTGGTGGGGCGTGTCTTTTCAAGGCGATCAAAAGCTACATATAATTTCGGCAGTGTATCAAACAAAATCTTTCACACGTATTTTATATCTTATAGAAATATTGCATTGTGAATGCAAAAAAATTAAATTAAAAACATAAAATCTTTCTTTCACTTTTAGGAGGGTATTCTTCACTCCCAAGTGACCATCCCTAGAACCGTAGTGTAAAAATTGCGACACTTTTTATATATTGGTACAATTACCTGGAGGTGAGCTATATCACCACTCGCATTTTCCCATTTTAGGCACAGTACCCCATTTTGCAATGCCAAACACTCCCATTGTGCCCAATAAGCCTTCGTCGTGGAACTTGCTGGAACATCACTCCAGTTAGGTTTCTCGTAGCCAGTCTCCTTCTATTCTATAATCGGCTTCATGAAGATCCTCATCTTCTCTCACAAGCTTTCACAATTTCTACACTACATCATTCTCAACCTATTGTGTTATTTCTCAGCATCCTCACAAGTACCACTCTTATCCATTGCAGTGTCTGCATTTCTTAGAGTATGACCTCTTTGACATTGCATCTGCATTTACATGTGTTCTGACTACGATGTTCCGCAATAAGGACGTATTGCTTTAGTTGTTCTATTTAGCGGGCAACTTGTCATTCGGGGTTCTTAAATTGTAAAAGTCACTTCTCGTCGGTTCTTAAATGAAACCTTCGCCCTAGCAAGTGTTTGTTAAAGTGTTGTAGAGTTTTAACAACCAATAGTTCTCGTCGAGTTACGCCATAATTTCACTGTCTTTGATAAGCACTTGCTGAAGTAAGTCACATCGTCGTGATAGACCGGGCAAGCCTCGCCAATCAGCCATGATAGTACCACTTCCATGAGTCTCTCAAATGTAACCGGTGCGTTACGTATCCCGAACGGCATGACGTTAAATTGCTTTAAACCCTTCCCAGTGGACGCTGTATTCTCTTTTTACAGAGGGAATAGTTCCACTTGCCAATAGCCACTCTGTAAATCCAGCTTAGAAAACTACTGTGCGCCAGCTAACGTGTCCAGTGTGTCATCTATCCTCGGTAGTAGTAAGTCTTCTTCGTGATATAGTTACGACGTCAGACGACGAGTTAACACATAACCTCAAGCTACAATTTTTCTTTTTCATTACGACTTTGTGAGCACCACGGGTTTTTTTTAATTATTTAGAATGGGTTCGCTCTTGATCCTAATCAAGCCCGGGGGGCAAGACAATCCAAAATTCAATTTCAAGAGCTAACCAAGAAGGTTTGAGGACGGTTCTATGACACCACCGCTCTTTTATATCTTCGATCATCTTCTACACAGTCTCTTCGTAGACAATAGGAACTCTACGCGGTCGCCGTACAACAGTTCACTCACTCCTATTAATTGCCACGGCTCCTTATTCGTAACTTTTTATAAACAAACGGTTTTGCGCGATACGTCACAGCCTTCTATCAGAACAAATTTTGTAATTGCATTATTAACTATATTTTTTTACATCCAAATTATTAATGGGTGTTATTTACATGGTATTCTAAAAAGTACGAACGAAGTTGCGTTAACTTCATGTTACGCTTCATGTATTCTTATAAAGCATTTGTATCGAAATTCACGACTCAACAGTAACATATTATACTTTTGACGCCATGTAACGATAACGTACCTGTACACGACGTATATTTACAAAATGCACAATTATATTCAGTGCTGAACAGATCCAGCGTCATAGGACGGCGATGGTCAGCCGCATGAACCTATCTCTGCAGGCAGTCTCCGAATGGAGAGATGCCAATCTGGTAAAGTTCAATCCGTCAGACCCCAGGCGTGTCCTTTCTCCGCTAAAAGGAGTCCTTCCAACTTGACTCCTACTTTCCGAGATGTATAGGTACGTGCCGATCACTGACTATCTTGAGTTTCGCATGCCATTGTCACCAACTCTCAATTTTGGCTCTTTTAGTAAGGCTCAATTAGCTTGGCATTCTGGCGAAAGTGAGAAGGTACTTCACGCCAAAACAGTTGCTCAATCTTTACCAGGTGCAAGTTCGATCGTATGGCGGAACCATCCCAAAGATAACAGTACTTTTGTATCTCCAGACGCTTCAATCCATTGAGAAGAGGGTCAAGAAGCTAATCGGCAATGACGATCTTTTTTATAAAAAGCTCAAATGCCTTGAGTATAGACGGAAAGTGGCTAGCCTATCCGTATTTTATAGGATACATTTCGGAGAGTGCAGCCGAATTGCACAGCTTTGTCCCGCCGTTTCCTTTTTCATCGGACAACCAGACTTACTAATGGTGCCGCCACCGGATTACTAGTGGCGCCACCATTATATGGTTGATATACCAAATTCGCACTAAACGGTTTTGTTCCAATTTTTCCGTACCGCTAAAAAGTGGGACTATTTGCCCGAGTATGTTTCCAAACAAATACAATTTAAGTCATCGTCGCTTACCATCAGGCGAGATAGCGGTCCAGCGTACCTATTTACTATAAAAAATTAATGCAAAGCAAATATTCTTCAACATGCAATTAATAATTGATTTCTTCATTAAAAACTCGTAAAAACTAGACACAAAAATAATGATCATTTCGATTACCACCACTGGTGAAGCCACCGTGAGTAATAAAAATATAATTTTTGGATAAAATAAATATTCCATTGGTGGGAAATCCCTGTCCCATCGCATTTAGACAGTGGAGTCGTCTGGGAATGATGAATATTTCGCACATGGATGTGTTTAATAAGTCAATGCTTTATTAATTGTATTGGGTAGTTTATTTTATTATACACACTACTGGAGACATCCACAGCTGTAATAAAAGACTTATAATGTTAAATTAGTTTAACTTTATTAACCATATAAAATATTAGGTATCCTCAGTATAAAATTATTATTCAACAAAAATAAATACAATTTCATTTGAGGTAATTTTATAGTTATACAAATTATAAAATACTGTTCAATTATATTATATAGATAAGTAGTTACTTTTGTGAATTTAACCTTGTAATCCTGTTCAGTTTTGCAACAGTGTCTTTGAGATAAAGATATAATAATATTATAATACTCTCTATTTCAGTAGGAAAGTTTATGTGATATGATCAAATGTAATACCATCTTGAAGTGCGGCTCTTCTCTTTAAGTTAGACAGTTTAACGAAGTTCGGGTTGAAGTGTACTTTGACATTTTGTTATAAGCGCATCGAAATCTAAGTTCTTCAGCTGAAATCCTGCCCAAGGCTTTAGATCGACTAGGTTTGTTAATGAACTACGAGGTTATTCTGATTCTAAAAATAAGCCCAGGTTACTTGATTATAAAATGAAACCCCGTCTTGAATCTGAAACACCTGGAGAAAAAGATCATTTTAGTTGATCACATGTTGCGAGAGTGCGCACTAAAACTGAATAACAGCTTACTAAGCATACTGAATTTGACAGCTTTGCTGCTCAGAAAGGCTGATCTACTCGAGACTATTTTACGCAGACAATTTCACTGCAATAAAATAAAAATAAAAAACGACGGATTGCACACCGGGAGTGCCGGCAGAAGTGAAAACTTGAATATTAACGTTGTGCATTTTTGATAATTTGAAATGGTTAAGGAATAATTTCGCACGAATTGCTTTAATGATCAGTATAAAAGTGCTATCATTTATGTGGTAAAATACAATATTCATTTATTGCGCTATCGTATACAAGCATGTCAACAAACACACCAAGTCGTGTTCGTTGCATTTTTTGTGCGCATGTGCAGGATTTTGTACATGCGCAATGAATATAATTAGTTGAACGCATGCGTTCTCATGACATGCCATTTTAAAATTTCATAATGACAGTTTTAAAAAAATAATGTAACTGTCACTATGAAGTTTAAAAATGACACGACTATACGCACATAGCGCAAGCGCCCTACGCCGTCTTACGAATTTTCGATCAGGTCACGTGTCCTGACGCGAGTTTAGAAATTTTTACCCATTCCAAAAAAAGTACACAGCGCCGCTAAAGAAGTTTTCACTTCATAAAACTGTTAGCAATAATAAACGTTTTAAAACATTGTTCCGTTCCACTTCAAAACTCCCGACTCCAAATTAAAGATAACACACGCACCAAACAATATCAGATTCCTAATTGTTATTGAACTATAGCTATTGGAGTTTAAGTTCGCATTACAATATATATTTTTATATCAACTATGATTCTATTTAGACGTAAAACCCAATGCGTAGGATATGTCAACGAATGTTAGTAAACCGTGTATACAGCTTTATTCGAAAATTTATTTGACTCGCGCTATTAATTGACAAATTGAAAAGAATAATTACCTACTAATAAATTGTGCAATGGAAGCAAAGACATGACGGCTCATGAAGAAAATGGCACCATTAAATATTGATTCTCACTATACTTCTCTATTCCATGTCTACATACTAGTTCAATCTAATATTGCAACATGTGCATTGAATGCTGATGTAAGTAATGTTACTACAGTGAGAATCAGTGAGCCTCAACACTTCAAAAGTAAATTAATATTATATGTCCTCCGCGCACGAGCATTAGTTATAATTACAATCATCACATCAAACAATATTGATAACATTTAATTAAACGACGACATCTTATTGAGAAAATATGCTAGAAGCACACCTTTATCCCTTGCTGTGAATTGAAATAATTTTCACATAACACTTAAAATAATGAATATGAAAATTTAATTATTATACTTACTTTATAATTAGCTAATCAATAAATCTTAGTGTCTTATAAAAATGAAATAATGTGTATGGTTCATTTCCGACAGAATGCTGTTAGTATTAATAATACTAGATTTTTACTACATTAATAGTTATCTAATAAAAAAAATATGTTTAGCCGTACTTACTTCTTTGTCCAAAAACAAATCAAA
Organism: Calamotropha paludella; assembly: GCA_927399485.1. Taxonomy (NCBI): domain Eukaryota; kingdom Metazoa; phylum Arthropoda; class Insecta; order Lepidoptera; family Crambidae; genus Calamotropha; species Calamotropha paludella. The sequence continues at coordinate 14,558,961 of OV656812.1, forward strand.
ATATAAATTGCAAACTATATTTAAGGTTAGTAGTAATTTGACAAAATGAATAACAAAACATGTGGAAGATGAAATACTTATGTAACATGCTCAAATTATAAATCGTAATAACGAGTCGACAGAAAAGGGTGGAAAGATTTTTGTTTTTTTTGTCAAGGTTTTCCTTTAGTTATATACCTATGGCTGCATTAATAAAGGAAAAACTTCGAACTAAACTACATTTCTTTACATACAAAATAATCAGACACTATTAAAACATTCGGAAATCTAAATTATTATCATTTGAATTTTGGTACTAGTCCATATAGACGCATGCAACTGCTCTGAAAAATCGAAGCCTATAAAACATGAGATGAAAGCTTAAAACAATTCAACTCTTATTGGAAATTCAAAGTACAAAAATTGTAAGTTGAATGTGCATTGATCGATCGATCGTGGTAAAACAAATCTATCCAACAGCCATAAAGACACAAAGCTTTGTGAGAAGGAATTACCAAAAATGTAAGAAGTAATAAAAACATTAAAATTTGGATTTTCATAGCGTATTAGTATGGAGCAGGGATGTTGCGAATATTCGCATCCGCATCCGCATATGCGGAACATCCGCATCGTTTTAGACATCCGCATCCGTATAAATCGATGCGAAGCTGATGCGGATGCGGATGTGTAGCAGGTCGCGACAAGAAAGAAAGGGGAGGGGCCGGCGAGTGGCGCGTGTCGACCGAGTAAAAGATTAAAGAAGATATATTGAAGATTAGCAGAAACACGGAAGACATCTTGGCTTCTCGAACAATATCTCCAAGTACCGAAAGAGCGAAGAAAATGAGAATGACAGATTCCATGGAAACAGATACAGAACGACCAGGAACCTCAGATACAGGACGTCAGTCCTGTTTAATTAGTGATCTTGTCATGATGCTCGATTCATCAAGTGACGTTGAGGAGAGTCAGGAAACACCAGAAATCGTCAGCCCTGACGCAATTCTCAAGAAGGAGTTACTTACTTTCCGCAATAAAAAGTGAATTAATTTAAATGAGAGTCCTCTTAAATGATGGAGTGTTAATCAAAGTAAATTCAAACTGTTATCTAAAAAAGCACGCAAATTCTTATCAGCACCACCAGCCAGTGGTCCTAGTGAACAGTTATTTAGTAGCGCAGGTTTAATATACGAACCCTTGCGAAACAGACTGGAGTCCGAAAAGGCGGCCATTCGACTTTTCATTAAATACCCGTGTCCCGGAACTCAACGTCAAGCCGAAACGGGGTGACAGGATTAGTTGTAACCATCATGAGAAAAATCAGAAAAAAAATCTATCCTATGTAGTTTGAAAATTTAAGTATTTAGTATGGGCATTTAAGAAAAACCTAAAAATTTGGTCAAACTGTAACCATTTTTCGGTTATTGCGGTTAATTTTTATAATTTTTGTTCATTTAAAATTTGAAACCGTCACCCTTAATAACATTTCTAGAACCACAGTCAAAATAATGACACAATTGCCCCAAGTTTTCTAGTCTTTGTCCAAAATTTGTCGACATTGAAAGGCCCTTCTTTAAAAAAAATGTACTAGAGTGCCTTGGCAAGTGCCATCAAAAGTTCGCGCATTTAATCAGGATTGTAAAATGGTACAATACTAGTTAGTTTCATATTAAAAAAAACGAGTAAAAAAATAAAAACCTCAAGTAACCCGATTTTTGCTAACCCATTTTACTCAGTTCAAATGTTTACTATTCGCACAAGCTTTTGGTAGGTTCTTAATTTTACGGCAAAATGATGAGAGAGATGGATAGTGGACATGTTTGTCATGAGGGAGCGAGACAGATAGTGACGCCACACAGTGAGACGGAGGTGCTTCATTTAAACGCTTTACTTTATTATTAAATAAAGAAAGGATAAATATTACTGTTTTTTTGCCCTACCAAACCAACACTTAGGTTTTTGTACAGATCCGCATCCGCATCCGCTTCCGCGGATGTGAGCCCCTTAAAATCCGCATCCGCGGATGTGAAAAAAAACGCATCCGCAACATCCCTGGTATGGAGTATAACTAAACAACACATCTGCTGGGGATTTTACTACAAAATGTGTTATTGTGCACTTAAATAAAATTAACATTTGTAGAGAAAAAAAATACTTTTTTAATACAAAATTTCATCTTGCTAATGGGTTTAATGGGTTTTGTTTATTGAGAGCATCTGTGCCTATATCTTTAAAATCTAACTTTGCCTTGGTAGGTCAAATATTTATTGAGACGTGATATTTTGGAATGTTGTCTAAAGACTGCTGTAGATACATATATTATATTGATTGACGTCAAAAGCAACTCACTGTAAGTGATTTCTTATGTAATAGTAAAATAATGTATTACGAGGTAAATATTTGGTATATCGTAAACTATAATTTTCCTTTGTTAAAATAACACAAATATACATATATAAAAAAACCAAACGCCATAAAAGTAAATGCAAATAAATTATATCATCAATCGAAATGTTATGTTTAAAGAGAAGTCTCATTTTAGACTTATAAAGAATGCCACCAAATGTGACAACCCATTAAACAATCACCAAATATTAATTTAAACAGTACTGATATAATTAAAATAACTATTAGGAGACCTTAAGTGGTCCAGTTTCGCCGTTTAATTCTTTATATTTTAAGCCATCGTCCAGGCTCGTTTTGGAGGGGATGGGTGGAAGCTCTTGGTTTTGTATCACATTTGCAGAATGTTTCCTTTTGTCTGGTAACAGCAAAGCACTTAATGCGATAAAATGCAAGGAATAGTACATCTTCCTGAAACAAGAAGTAGTGGTTATTGAGCAAATATCTAATTCTAAAATGAATATTAATCATTTCATTAGTTTGCTCAATCAATTATGGATATTATGACTTTTAATAATCATAGGGAACTCAAAATCCAGCCCGCTGACATGGGTATTGTCTGTTTCGAAAGTCAGCTATGCAGCTTAGTACTAAAAACTCACGTCTACTTTCGGCAAGAAAAACAAAATTTTAACGCAACCAAATCGAAGTCAATATTGGATTGAATAGAAATATACTGGATCTTTTTGGGGTAAAGCGATAATTTGTCAGACGTAGATTATCCAAAAGTCCTCTACTGAAACTTTGTTACAATTATTACCAGTTTTTAACCATTATAATAAATATGTACTAAAGAAATATGAAAAAAACTTGTTTATGAATAGAGAATACTTAACAACAAGAGTCTGCATATTGTGGATTTTAGAAACATTTACATGTCTACAATGTGCTAAATTTTAGTGCACGAAATGTAAGTTCCACTTATTTATAGCCAAGCTATCTGTGAATAGTGCACATATTTCTTGCCCAGAATTGGTACTAATATTATGTATGTCGAACGCAAAAAATGAGTCATACATACCCATAAAACGCGAGGCTTGGTCCCAAATGTAACAACACGAAAGGCACTGTTGCATATGTCATAGCTACGCGTGTTGTCACAAACGTAAGCAAATCATAGAACAACTTTTTGGGTTGGCTGTCTAAAAACACTGGTCGAGCAATGCTTCGCATCTGTGAAATAGAAAATTTTAAAATCTAGACAACTGAATTTGAACACGATATCGAAGGAATCTTAAGGTAGCGATCCTACCTTCTTCTACCCGGGTTCGAATCCCGGTAGGGGCATGTTTGTGTGATGAAGCATTTCGTTCCCGAGTAATAGTCGTTTATGTATTTGTTTATGTATTCTATACATTATTTAATACCCATATTACAAGCTCAGCTCAGTTCAGGTCTAAATAATTTTAAATTTGCAAGAGTTATTATTTTTATAATATGAGGTGTTTCTATATTATTGTTGTTCCACACAAGGAATGGAAAATTATATGTCTATGTAACATATGTACCGAGTTTTGAGATTCTAGCTGCACTCACCTTTCTAGCAGCAATAGTGAATATGCCACCAGCAAAGAAAGTGAGATAGTATCCTGGGTAGAAGCCATGCCACACGGCGGAGAGCGCGTAAACGCGTGTTGTACGCCACGCGGCGCCGCCACGTTCGTAAGCTACGTTGCGTAGCCACGCGTTTGTGTTCTTATTCCAGCTAGCAAGAGCTGCGCGGAAGTTTTGAGCGAACTGATGACAAAAAAAAATATATTGAGAACGCTTTACATTTCTGGACTGTATGTTACAGAATAAACAACAAATCCACGGTCTCACCTCAAATCCAAAAACATCAATATTCGTCATCTTGTCCCACTTGGGCTTGCCGTCGGTGTCGTAACCATTAAAGCCCATTCCACTGTTGTTGCATATTGCTTCCGAAAGCAGCCAAGCATGGTAGTACTTACAGCGGACCACCAAAATGCATAGGTGTGCATACCATAGCAAATATAAAGCCGACCACGACCGCGAAACCTCTGATGTAGGATCATTTAATTCTGCAATTTATTACCAAGTAATGATGTAATTTTGAGTTGACGTATTTAACGTAAAAATATTAAATACGTACTTATGTTGAATATTTCAGACATTGTGAAATTAACGCCAAGACAATTAGGACTAAATACGATTGTTTGATTATAATATAAAAAGATATATCTCACCTTCCAAAACCGATAATGAATACTTCTTAGCAAGCGTTAGGTAAAGAACAGCAGCGGCTAAAGATCCTGCTACCTTGTAAATGACTGCCCGCCTTGGCGAAGGTTCTGTTTGTTTGTCTTTATCAATCTGGAACAAAAATTAATCGCTAAATTGCTTTAAGAACTGGGTAACTAAAGCGATTAATTAACCATCTGTAACTAGCTATTTTGTGATGTAACAAGGAATAAAACATTATCATTATCACCTACAGTTAGATGCTAAAATTTCACACAAGTCGTGCTTACGTGTTGACAGACGTGAGTTTGTATTATAACTAACAATGGGTAAGTCACAAACGAATTCTACTAGGTAACTTATAACGAAAACGAGGGTACGCTTTATCTGGCAGAATCATGTTGCGTAGAAAGTTACTTGGCATACTAATCAAAAGGCATAAATTGACATACAATTGTTAGGTTAGCTCTTTATTTATTCACTAGCGGCCCGTCCCCGCTTCGCACGGGTGGACAAAATTCTTTAAATTTTTCTAGCATTCAATATAGCCTATGACACTCAGCAATAATGTGCCTTTCTATTGGTGAAAGAGTTATTAAAATCGGTTCAGTAGATCCCGAGATTACCCCTTACAATTTAACAAATATACAAACACACAAACTTTACTTCTTTATAATATTAGTATAGATTACCAGCCAGCAAGCTATTTCAAATATTATATTTTGAGATTCTGTCTTTTTAGGATAAATTATACTAGATTTAAAAAATCTAAAAATCCCACGTTTTTCAATGTCCTAAAAAGAATAAAATAACCCTGCGGGGCAAAGCGAGGGGCCACTCAAAACGTGGGGGCGCATATTACTAAGAGGAGATTTTAAAGAGATGAATGACATGCATTGATGCCGATTATTGTAAAGATGCGCCCCCACGTTTTGAGTGGCCCCTCGCTTTGCCCCGCAGGGTTATTTTATTCTTTTTAGGACATTGAAAAACGTGGGATTTTTAGATTTTTTAAATCTAGTATAATTATTTTATTCTTTTTAATTATTAACTCAACGAAGTAACCATGTGTTACGCAACAATCGGATAAGCCCCATACAAAAGTGAAAGTTGCCGAAAGTGGACCTGAAAGTGCATCTGGAAAGTTGAAAGTTGCTTTAGAGTGCATTGTCATCGGGTTCTGAACTATCCTGAAAGTATCAGCTTTCTAGCTTATCGGAAAGTGCCTCAAATTTAAGTTGCAAGATTTTGCCCGGACAGACAAACAAATAAGAAAAGTGAGATAAGAAAAACGTGGTAAAAAATAATGACATTCACTCACTCTTGCGCCTTCAATGAACTTGATGTAATCGCTATAGAATACAACAGGGCCACACATTAGTGTTTGAAATGCTAACGTGTACGCGAAGTATTCTAGGGGTGAAGGGATTTCCTCAAGTTTTACTTTTATAGGATCATTTGAACTTCGGCTCGTGTTACAGTTGATTTCTTGTTGACTGATGCTATCTTGTAAAGTGTAGGCCAGAGATGTCACCCTCTGCGTTATAACCATTAGGGGACCTGCAATTGAATGATTCTCTCATTAGGAAGTCGGATGAGGTGATCTCAAGGCTAGGTTTATTTAAAATTTTAATAGTAAATTTACTCTTTTCGTGTGTATACACAGGCACACACACACTACTCGCACTCACTCACGCAGACCCCCACACACACACACACACACACAAACTAGTTGATCCGGCCAATCGTTGCCGTGTTATAAATTAAAATAATACCTATCGCATGTCCTAAGTTGGAACAAATCCAGCTAAATGAAAAAAATCATCAAAATCAGTTTCGGAGTTCATCGCGGTCGCACACTGTGACTGGAAATCTTTTATATATATATATATATAACCAGGTACTTATAACCCAATGTTTATAGGGCAACATAGTAAATTTTACAATGTGGAGAGCCCATAGAATTTGTAGATCATAAATAGTTAAAAATAACGAGGAAATGTGAGATCAACGAATGAAACAAATGTAACTAAGGTGCGTCCCTGCTGAGCTAGGTGTAGGTATGTGGCACCCGAGCACAGACCTGGTGGCAGAGACCGGCGGAAATACATTCTTTTTCGTTGATACAATGGCAAACCTTTAGCGTTTCTGCAGAGCAGGTCAGCCCGTCTAGTGCATGAATTGCATGATTTTTTAAAAACTATCCATTCTGACAATACCTATGACATAACCTTTGTCCTATTTAGATCTTACACTTCCGCGCACATTACACATTTGTTTTTTTTACAAATATATAACCTATGTCAGCCTGTCGGCGTTCACCAGCCTGGCCATAAGCAAGATGGGTTATGAAATAATAGTTGAAGCAGTAAAAAGGACAATCAAACAGTGTTGCCAGAATGTCACTTTTGTCATATTCATATAACGGTAGATAGTTTTATTAACCCTCTCACGTTACCTCCATGTTATACGACTCTGAATGTTACTTTAACATAACTATACTCTGATTTTTAATTAGAGGGACTAAAGTGACAGCCGCCAGCGCACTATTTTTTTTAATGTTGCCAACTGAAGAGCATATTATTGTGACGCGAGTAATTTTACCGATTGAATTGAATTACGGTGTCATTGATATGAATGTTAATGTGTATAATAAAATGTTTTATTACCTACCTATACATATACCTATTATAAAAACAACAACACTCAAAAGCAACGTAACAAAGAAAGATAACGTAACTTGTAGTCCGAAAACATTTTAAGTCACATTATAGTTTTAGAATTTACAGGAAAACCACTTTATCATAAAAATTATTTAAGCTGGGGTGGGGTCACTGCATCATTCGATTAATTTTCAATTACAAGTATTTTGGTACATACATATTTTAACAGACAAAACAGATTTAAACAATACTAAGTTAATTTAAACCAATTCAGTTTCTGTAAATATTTTATCTAAAACGAATAGTCGAAAGATAACTGGGTTTTATCTATGTGTTCTAATTAAGTAGTTTATCGAGTGTTTTGCATTTAACAATAACTATTGAATAAATAATTGAATTTCAATTGGATAAGGGGACAACACTATTTTTTATTTTCCGTTGTGTGGTATAATTACTAATGTCTCTTTAGTCCATCTAATTAAAAATCAGAGTAGGATAGTAAGAATTATTTAAAAAAAGCTACTAAAACTTCGATTCAAAGACAAGAATAGTTTAATCTGTGATTTATATTTGTGGAGTTTATCCATTGGACTTTTTGGCGGGAGCGGGAAGCGTCACTATGGTGGTCTTGTTTTTCTTGTTAAAATTTGTGTTGTGATTGATATTAGTGTGTAATAATGGTGGGTTATTAACCACTAAGTGTTTCTGTATATGCACGAGTGTTTGCAAGTGAAACAAAACAATGGATGGTGTCTTTTCGCTCTCTCAAGAAGTCCACGAGAAATTTTCAGTAAAACCCCACATCTTTACTGAAACCTAGGTTAAGGTATTTCACTTTTCATTCATAATCCATTGATAATCTATCATTCATAAATCAGCTCTTTAAACAAGAATGGACATAATATGAAGAAATGGCTCAAAGGTCTTTGTAACCAAGCCAAAACCCCTTATAAAAAAAAAAAGTTTATCCATTTAAATGTTTCGTTTAAGATTGTTTTTTTTTTTCATACCGAATTATGGGTACTAACCATAATTGGTACCTAAGTTAATAATTTAAGCAAGCATTTAGGGAATCAAAAACTCAATATGAAATTCCATGCTAAGAAGAAAAAACAAATTCTACGGCTGTGCTGGCGGGGCACAGCCGTAGAATTTGTTTTTTCTTGCGTTCTCTTTCGTTCTTTTTCTATATAAAATAATGTTACTTGTGAATATGTTACTTTTTTAAACTGTCTCATGTTACTTTTGACTGTCAGCCACTGGCAACAATCCATTCATAACAACGAGTTTCTATGAAACCATGTCAGCAATGCATGTTTGATACTTTTGGTTAGCAAACAAATGCTTTATATATTTTTTTGTTTTTTAAGAATTTAACTACTGCTTGCTACATGTGAACAAATTAAAATAAGAAAAACTTCAGCTTGTCTGGGTGTCAGGCGGGACCGACATAGTATAGGCAAGTATTCTTCCAACCCGCCCGACACTTATAAAATTGGCCTTATTTTTTTTTCTAGTAGGTAATAATTTCTGTAAAGATTATTGTTTTGATTATCTAACATACCTGTTATATCCAAAGTGTAGTCGGCAGTGTGGTATATCTGCCGATGTAAATGAAGGCATGACAAGTATATCATGGATGTTGCCAATATTACACTGAAAATTAAATATAGTTTTAATTATAATATCGAAGAAGAATATTTATGTATTCCATACATCGTTAAGTTGAAAATCCTTACTAATATTATAAATCGGAAAGTGAGTTTATTTGTTTGTTTATTTGTTCCGCTTTCACGCCGTAACTACTGAACCGATTGCTTTGAAATTTTGCAGACGTAAAGATAAAAGTCCGGATTAAATAATAGGGTACTTTTTATCCTGGAAAAATTGATATTCCCGAGGAAAAACAAAAATATTGTTTGCTTGATGGATGGATTGTAGATGGCGCTGTGTGTCTTTTAAAACAACGTAAAATATTGCAAACGAATATAAACATGTAAAGAAGCTAAATGATACGATAATGAATCCCCGAAAATGAGGAATTCCCGAGGGATGACGTACAATTTGTTTTATCGTCTAAACTGTTTTTTTTACATCTACTTATATGTTGCAAACGAATATGAACATGTAAATTTTGAAGCTAAATGATACGAAAATGAATCCTCGAAAATGAGGAATTCTCGAGGGATGACGTACAATTTGTTTTATCGTCTAAATTGTTTTTTTTACATCTACTTATCCTGAAATCACTAAAGTCAACGAATTACTAATTGGTATAAGTATTAGTTACGTTATTTAGTTCTTGAGGTATGCGATAGATGGCGCTGGGTGTTTTTTAAAACATGCTAACGATGTGTTTTTTTAAAATACGTAAGAAGTGGAATGAATTATATGAATTTTGTATCCAGCGTTACATCGCGCTTCTTAGATTTTTCCGTGGGAATGAGAAGTTTTCTTATAGTTGTGCTTTATACCGCAATATAATATTCCACGCGGGCGAAACCGCGGGCGGAAAGCTAGTATAAAATATAATACAACCGATTTTGTAATCGGTATTTTGTAAGGTAAAAGGTATGAGGGATCCTGCTTATGTCACACTATTAGGTATCAGTAACCACTTATCATATCGTAAATTTTGACGGGTGTTCACAAAGCTCGGTAGCTCAATTGGGAGAGCATTGGACCGGACTTCCAAAGGTTGTGGGTTCGATTCCCGCCTGAGAATTCACTTGTGAGCCGAATCCATTTATTCCAGTATTTTTCTATTAAAATAAATCATTTTACAAAATATATAAAATTATAAAACTCAATGGCTGTTTCATCCTAATCGATTGTCCAAATATTTGTAAAAAATGTTTCTTACGATATGAGAGGATGTTCCTCTCATTGATGAGACACCGCTGGCCTAGTGTAAAATTGAAAGGTAGGTACTGAAATACTTCGACGGGTGGTTACAAGGCTCGGTAGCTCAATTGGGAAAGCATGAGACCGGACTTCCAAAGGTTGCGGGTTGGATTCCCGCCTTTAAATTCATTTGTGAGCCGAGTCGATTTTTTTCCAGTTCATTATAAGATAGCAATGAAAAAATGCACAAAATATATAAAATTATAAAAAATGTGAGTTTAGTTTAATTTGAAGAAAACGTTATTTAATTTGTTATGATTTTTAATATTATCTCTTCTTTACTCTTTGGGCATATATGTTAAATTAAAACGCCCTACATAATAAAATTAAGGGAAAATAAAATAAGTAGAAAATTTGGCACGGGCAAAGCGTGTAGCTTTTAGCCACCAGCATGCCAAGGGTTAAATGAATGCCGTGAACGCGAACATTTACATTGAGACAATATTATTTTTAATATATAAATTCCCAAATACCGTACCTTAATAATTAATAAACATATTTTTATAGACATCTTATTTTTTAATTTTATCGACACAAAATATAAACTTCCTTTTGAGACACCTTGTACTTTACAGGCTATGAATACGTTTATGTGTGGATAACAGTACATAAATTGAATAAAGAAATTTGATATTCTTAGATGTTGTTGACTGCAGGTACTTGAGTCAAGTAAAACCATAAATCAAACTTAGAAAACATAAATACAAATTAAACGCAGAGAATAAAATACTGCCGGGAGCGAAGCTAAGTAAATTTTTTGTGATATCTCTCTTGATATACATATATTTCTATCAAACCCACATAAGTAAAATGCAGGAACACGCGATAATCAAGGATTGTATTCGTTACAACGTAATATACAGTCTATTAAGCACGATAATATAAGTGGTTTCATAATGTAAAAATAAATTCTAATTCTCAAATCGCACATCTTCACACATTTTGATTTGATAAAGAGCGACTTGCATGGAATTTTCCTACTCCGCTCGCTGTCAGTGTAAAACCATTTGTATATTTAAAGAATGTTCAATTTTCTACATCTTAGATGTTTATTTGTTACTTACTTGCCCATTAGATGCCGTGGTATAGTTTTTATGAACGTGAAACACATCATGGGTAGAACGGACAAATGAATTGACTGCCTGAAAAAATAAATACATTTCGTAGATAGTTAATATGTAGGTACTTTAGTTTATTGTAAAGTACAGTAAAAAATCGAGAAACCGAGTTTTTGTAAGAATTTTATTACTGACTGTATTATGTCTGTGTTATAGATGGAATTTTTAAATAAATAAATTTAACATTATGATATATTCAGCATCAATTTAGTGGTTTTGTGTGAATAAAATTACGACTAATCAATAAATTAAACGAAACAACATATAGTAGATTTACTTTTGGTTTAAAATGAAAATATTCCTTTCATTTTAAATCAAAAGTAAATCTGCAGAGACAAACCAAGTTTTTGGTGCAAATCTTTGTCACATAGCAGTTATACGCGAATGGTCTTTAGTGAAAGTATGACAGGTTACCCCTAAAAGTGCATGAAAGCCCTAAATGAACTAATGATCACTAATGATGGTCACTTGGTGCAACCGTAGTAGCAATCCTAACTTCTGCGCCAATGGTCCCGGGTTCGAATCCTGGTAGAGGCATTTATTTATGTATTCTAAACCATAATTAGTACTCATAGCATAACCTCGGCTTAGTTTGGATCTAAATAATTAGGAATGTAAATAGGCATGTAAAATCATTATTCATCAATCATTATCAAAGCTTTTATATGTACCGATAGACAAGTTTTTGTTTTATTAAAAATACCAAGTCGTAATTTTACATGCATTCAAAGTTAGCATAAATATCGAGTCCAGCTAACAGTTACGTGATATTGGAAAACTAACACTCAGCCCTGTGTCCCCTTAAACAAGTTTAACTTAAATAACTCTTCTGATGTGAGACGGTGTCCCTAGTCATAATTTACACAAGCCCCAGTGGCGTCGTAATTGCCATTTTTCTCTGTTAATGACTGACAATAAATCTCGTTTTTCGGCATTTAAACTATGGCAAACATAACACCACTCCTGACAAGGAAAATGATGAACGTCTTATTGCCTTGTTTTTATATTATTTAATAAAATACCTATGAAACTAAAAATAAAAAAATATTGCATCTTAGGTAATCAATTCAGGAGAAGCTGCTGAACACAAAGCAAAATGTTATGGAGTAATAACTTACTTTCCAAAGCAAAAATATCCCATTATTAAACCTATAATAAGGCACACGGAATGTCGAAACTCTGCTGAAGCAAACCTCAACGGTTTGCGAAAGAGCCTGGCCAGGCATAGTGCAGCTATTTGTGCGATCAAAAAATTAACCTAATGGAAGGAAAATAATAATGTTATGAAAAAATAAAAGTAAACCCATGTGCAACGAGTGTAAGTAATACAAGCAAAGCTATGCAACATAATAAGTATTCTTAGGCTACTATGAGGCGATCTGAGTTTGTCAATTTTATTGAATTAACCATAAGCTACAAAATTATGGAACAGTTCTAGAATGAAAAGCAATACAGAGTAGCTTCGAGCGTGTGTGTCTTATTTAAATGGCATGATAACATAATGTTATAATGGAAATGATGGAGCAATAGAAAACAGCATTTTAGAAGAATGAGTTTTCAGTAATAAGTAGACCGCTTAAACGAGTCGAAAGTTGATTCTACTTATATTATATCATGGTAGGGTAAATAAAGATAGCGAAGATTGCTTTTTATAGAGGTTTTATCTCACGAAGTTTTATAAAGAAAAAGAATAAGACGTTAAAAATTCGTAGAGGTATTTTGGAACCGGTAAATTATGGAACCTGTACTACCTGCTCTAGTTCCAGTCAAATAACAGCTCTAGTAGCCTGTTTTAAAACTGTTAGTAATATTATGTAAGTAGAAACACTGATTACTTAATAATTAGTAGATAATAAATACTCATAAATCTAAAAAAAAAATGGATATTTATGCAGCATGAAAGCTATCAATTCGTCGATTTAAACTGTTGGTTTTGCTTGACACTGCACTGTAATACCTCAACAAACATATTCAACGGTCAGGTGATTATACTACATCATGCTCAATGTATGTAATTCGCTATAATTTTACATATTCTTTAAATATTTTTTTTTCTGTTGTACTGTTCATCATAACTTGTTGACGTAAGTATCCAAATGAATTATAAAAACAGTTAGATCATAGGCTAATTAGAAGAGAGCATGTTTTGCGTTCATCAGTTTATTGTGGAATAGCCGAACACACAGAATGAACTGCTAAAACAGGCATGAATGGTGCTACGAGTGTTACCTCTTTCCAACAATGGTAATGTTAATGGTTAGATGAGAAAAGAGCTTTTTTCGTGTTTAGTTACTGAATTCGGCCTGTTGTGAAACAGGATGGAAAACTATTGAAATCGTTTAAAGAGAACAGTTTCAAATGGTTACATTGTAGAACCTGTTATTTTTTACTGATTTAAAATATAGCATCATTCCTGGATTCCATTGTTTATGGTCATCACACCGGACTTCGTGTGATAGAACGTCTATAACTTTTAAAATGGAAAAAGTATGTTAAAAAAGATGAGCTGGAAACCCTTAGTTTGCTACAAACATAGCGGGTCGGCATTTTTAGAAGGACAAAGCTAGTCTGGAAGTAGTTCATTTGGGTCGGCACATTACTCGGTTGGAGAATATTTGGTGAACTACAACGACCCATATGTATTTATGCCGGGCTATTTTCCAAATATTCGGTCGGTCTGTGCTTGTGGATGACAACCCGCTTACTTTCTAGCAAGGCTCACGAAAGGTAACAGCATCAAAGCCTAATGCCCAGCGTATGAATCGGTTGGGCCCGATTCGCATGCAGGATCGAATGTTTCCACAATAGGTGTCATCAGAAAGGATTGAATCCCACCTGAGGTGAATTTTTAGTACATATTTTTTCTATGTTAAGAGCTTTTAGACCTTTAATGCTTAAATCAAAAACATAATAATAATATTAATCATCTATAATACTTTCCAAAGCTTGATACATAATATTTATCAGTTAATCAGGATTTTGAACAGCAATTTATGATTTATTGACTTTTCATAAAAAGAAAATATATGACCCATGGGATTTATTAAATATTTAGTTTTATAACAACAATATATGGGTTTAATAACAACAATATTTTGAACAATTATATTTGTAATTTTCACTGTAAACCTATTAATAAGAGAAAGAGATGGTAAGGGAAAGTCTCTCTTTTCTGCTAAGAAATTCTATTTATTCATTTAGTTATTTTAGTTTGTTTTTATGTAGGGCACCAGCAATTTAGGATTATTATTGTTATGAAATATTTTTCTACTATAATTTGTCAGATTAAAAACTAATAAATATATTTTTTTAACTGTATTGAGCTAGAATTGCAAAGCAAACAGATAATTGTCTGTGACAAAACAGATGTTTAGTATATGCAATAATAGAAAAGAAAGTTATCGTAAATGTAGGCTTTAACGAGATAAATAATGCGTTTAACTTTTTCTGATATCTCAATTAATAATGGTGCCTCAACATACATGCTTCAAATTTTACATACCAAAAAACAATACCTGCATTAATTTGTACTTTAATTTAATTACTTCCATAAACAAAAAAGAAGAGAAGATTGTTTTTCTCCTTCTAAATATTGAAAGACTTGTTATGGGATGATGTACTATTTATTGTTCACTAGTTTTTTCCAAAATATATGATATTATAATTGCTGCGGTTTATTATAATTTATGCTATGCTAAATAGTGTTTCAAACTTCAGGACGCATTAAACACGAGGCTATTTTTTAGGTACATGTATTGTAAGCAATAAATAGATCAAACCAAATAATATAATCTTGCCACATAGAAAATGCAAGATGAAGAATGCTTTCTGACTATTGTATTTGTCATTAACAATCTATTCTGCTAATAACTTCCAGTAAGGAATAAAAAAGAATGTCACTATAGTATCTATAGTAATGTTATCTATAGTAGGAAGATGAAATGTAGTGATTGAAAATGTTTAATAATAGTAAATCTGTAAAGGTTTTAACAGAGATAGATACACTATAATAAAACACAGATAATTATAAATCAAAATATAAAAATGACAAACTTTCAGATCAAGGATTTAGCTCTCAAAAAGGGAAGTGAATCTCAGATATTTCATAGGAATACTTACAAGATCTATAGGCAAACCAATTCTAGAGGAAAGGAACTGGAATATTTTGCTTCCATCATAGTAGTCGTAATACGTCACCGCCATTCTTATTATGACTTGTACCTCAAAACTAAAATTAGTAGAATTGATTCACAGGACCACTCCTATTGTCACTTTCACTTTCATTCAATTCAACCTGTAAAAAATGTGACGTATTGAATATTACATCTCAATCAAGAATTAACTTTGAAATGTAATCAATAGACGTGCGAGTTTTATTCAATGAAAAATGGAACAAATTAAAACGTTGGGGAGTGATAAACAATAACAAAACAAATAAAAAAATGGTTTGACAGTTACAGCCAAAGAGTATGTAGTCACTACGTCAAAGAGTGTTTTGTGCTAATGACAACTGACAGCACTGTCTAGCGATGTGCAAAGACCTTTTACCTAAAACTATATAGACAGTGTACGAAAAAATATTGTTAATCTAAAGTCAGATTTAAAACCATTGCAATAGGGTAGCTATCATCTTAATAATCGGTCGCTAGTCAAAGCGGTCCTGAGTGAGAGGGCTCCCGCTGGTTGTGTGTCCTTTTCTGACGTCTTACCAGCTCAACTAATCATTGAAATTGGTAGAAATTGTAGAAAATTTCATACTTTTCTATTTGTTACTGCCTCGGTAAAGCAGTGGTTAGTGGGTCGCACTTTAAAGTGACGGCTGTGCAAAAGATCCCGGTTTCGATTCCCGGGTCAGGCTAAAAATGTTTCATTGATACTTTTAAAATAACCCCTTAAATACAAAGTAAAAGTAGTGTTTAAATGTTTGAGCATGGTAATACTGAATGTAAGATGATGGTTGGTTTGTGGATTGACAGTTGATTGACAAATAGATTGTCGCGCCTTGATTTGCGTTTTTGTAAATTTTGGTATTAAACATTTTGTTTTTTTTATGAAATATGGTGAGTTTTTGTTGTGTATCAGGGTGTAAAAATGAGTCTTATCCCGGCAGACCCTTTTTCACGGGTAAGTAAAACTAACAATCATAATCATTAGGATAACCATGAATATTGTGAATGAAAGATTTTTTTCTTAATTTCATTTCTTTGTGGTGTTATCGCGTTTGTTCATACATTTAATAATTTATATTTCTTGTATTGTAGATTTCCGAGGAATGAAAATCAGATATTGATGTGGGAAAATGTAGTGCCTGGAAAAATTACTAAACCGTCTGTTGGCTAATTACGACAAAAATTACGCAAAACTGTGTTGTTTAGCAATGTGTAAAAACAAATTAATAAAAAAATTGCAAACAAATTTTGTCTTTTTTCCGTCCAGAATATTGCATGATGTTTATTTGGGATTGAATATCACAATATGGGGGTAGGTTATGTACACCTTACTTTAGTAACCATAATATGGAGCAAAAGCTTTTTTAGATTTATAAATATCAAATTAACGGATTTATGTCAGATGATAGGTACAAACAGCAACACTCTTAACGGCCCCTTCAGGACCCAACAGACAGAAAGGTAGAAAGAGATAAAATTATTTTTCTCATGACAACTTCATAACAAAAACTAAAGTTTTTATGACATAATATCTTTGTGTGTGTGGTGTGTGTCTCTTGGCGCCATGGAACTGTCACTGCTTGACGCAGAGTCTTGACATGCCTGATGACGTGCTTTCAGTTGTTGCCGCTCTTCCAAAACAAAGAGCAACGGCAACGTCGCATGCTTTTGGATGAAATAATAATAAAATTTAATTTTACTTATCCTGCATCCATAGACTTAGAAAGGTATAGATGCAGCAAGCAAAAAATAATAAAGAATTTCTTACACTTGCATTATAAAAAATTATTATTAACATTATATTACTCAAATAAAACATATACTGACTTAACATATAAACAAATCGAAATAGCGCATAATTATTGTGATTTTTTATTTCACAAAAATTCGTCCTTACCGGGACTCTAACTCAATCTTTTCTGATTATATTAGTAGGATTGAAGTAAACGCAATTAAACTTAACACAAACTTTATTCGTAGCAACATAAAATTTTTGAGTCGAAAAAAACCAAATTGACAACTGTCAAAAAATTTGTCTCAGTTTCTTTCATGGGACCCTTGTAATTTTCAAGGTGGTATTTTATTGTACATGCTAGGAGAAATGGGCTACAGATGAGACCAAATACCACTCTGCAGTGTCTCAGTGTAATCATCTCTTTCAGGTCATCTTTCCACCATAAGAACTTCAAATATTTTCTATCTCTTTCCACTAACGATATTTGCAGAAACGCTTAAGCAATATCAGCCGATATTCCTACAGAGTGCATTCTGAAACGGATTAACAACTTTGGAATCAATTCTATTAAATTGACTCCTTTCTCTAGGCAACTATTTAAGGAGTACGGACTCTTACTCTTGGCGGACGCATCGAACACCGGTCTTATCTTTGTCGTCAAACTTGCTTCCTTTATAACCGCATGGTGCGCAAGATAATGACCAGATCTGTCATCTTCCTCTACCTCTTCTATTATGCCCAACTGTAACCATTCCTTGAATACGTCACCATAGGGTCCAATTTTATTGATAGTTTTTAGTCGTTTTGTTGTTGACAGTAACCGTTTTTCAGCTAAATCTCTGTTAGAAAATAGAATGCTCTGATCGTGTTTCCATGGTAATGCTACTTCGTACCTTCCTTCTGCATTCGTGGTTAAATTGGCTTTGAAGCTCTCTAGTATACCTTCCTCACAGGGGTCTGTGGGTGAGTCGTGTATTCCTATGGTTTCAAGATCCCATAAATCTGTTAGGCTCCAGTCTACCTTTGAAAACAGTACTGAAATAGTATTAGTAGTGGTACAGTAAACATTAGTTTGCTTGCCTTGTATTGCCCATCCTAACTTAGTTTTGATCGCAACAAGGCCGTCTTCGATCTTGATGTACTTTTCTGTCAAAATATAACTTGCGAAATCAGCCCCGATCAGTAACCCTATAACTTTAATTTCGCCACAATCTGTTACATTTATATTTAATGCCTTCAATTTCCTACATAATGTGTGGTCGATAAACGGTATAGAGCCACATATTTCCGGTTCATTTAGGGTTGTCATAGTAAGACGGAAGGACTCATCTAAATTCTCAATACATATTTCGTATATATTATGTTTACGTACCTTTCTGCTTACGCCACCAAACACTTGATGGGCTAACGATTGCTCACCCTTTGGTTGTAAACCGAGCTGCTCAGCAACTTGCTCCTTAATATAGGATCGCTGCGCTCCCGTGTCGATGAGGGCTCGTATTGGTGTTTTCATGTTGTTTTTTGTAATGACATTGACAATCACTGTTTGCAACATTGTTACACCATCAACCTGCGAAGAAGACATGGCAGTGCTAGTGCTTTGGGGAGCGTTATCATCTTTTGCGAGCCCCTTTTTTCATTTTTATTTAAGTCTGGACACATGACAGTATTATGACGTCTCGAACAAACAAGGCACTTGACAAATATTTTACACATTTTAGCATGGTGCCCCAAACGTAAACATATACTACAACCCTTTTTGTTTTTAATAATAGTCTTTTTTTCTTCGTACGTGAATTTTCCTAGCTTAGAACATTCGGCACTAGAGTGGGTCAACTTATCACACCATATACACACACGATTGCCAACTTTGTCCGCTGATGCACCTGCTACCAAACAAGAAGCAGTTGGTTCATTATTAGTTTGCCAACCATCTCTAAATGTGCTTTTTGCTATGTAAATACGTTCATTGCTCTCGACTTCCTTTTGAACAAACGCTAGTAAATGAGATAACAATTTACCTGGATCTGTTGCGATGTTAGCGTCACTCGTACGATACCTTTCATAGGCTTTCAGCGTGTCGTCAGGCAGGGCAGATTCCACCAGCGGCAGGAGCATGGCGGCGTACTTGTCCGACGTCACACCCAGAGTCTCTAACGCTCGTAGCTGCGTCGTGAGCTTGTCGTACAGCGTGATCAGGGATAGTTGCTGACTTTTCTTGGCCTGTGATAGAACTATGCTTAGTATGTCACGAACATAGATATCTATTAAAATACTATCTCGCGCGAAGCGTTCTTTTAATTGGTCAATGGCTTTTTTGTAATTTTCGGCAGCTGGGGGAAAGCTTTCTATTAAACTTCTGGCTGACGTATTTTCTTCCATAGATTGTAAGAGATATTGGAATTTGTCGTAATCGTATTTGTCGTAATTTTTCGACTCCCGGTCGGTAGATAATGTCGTACTTATAGCATGATAACTCAATGCGCCACCTTTCGAATTTGTCATTTTTAATTTTCGAGGCATGTTGCTGATTGAAAACGTGGCTGACCGATTGTTGGTCGGTAATCAAAATGAAATGACGTGCGATGAGTAAATGGCGCCATTTTCGTAAGCTTTCCACTATAGCACATGCTTCTTTTTCCACAGCCGCGTGTTTGCGCTCACAGTTTGATAATGTTCTAGAGAAAAACGCTATTGGGCGACTTCTTTGAGAAAGTGTTGCTGCGATGGCATACTCAGAAGCATCCGTTTCGACTGTCAAAATTTCTTTGTCATCAATAGCTACAAGTGCTGCCTTTTGTATATCAGACTTGAGGAGACGGAAGCATGATTGTGCGTTTTCATCTAGCGGGAATTTCATATTATTGATAAGCGGTTGAATTTTTGCCGAAAAATTTTGGACCCATTTCGCGTAATGTGCAAACAATCCTAGAGCTCGCTTGAGTTCAGCGGAATCGGTTGGCAGTGGAAGCTGTAGTAGGGGCTCTAAGCGGTCCTTGTCAGGTTCAATTTCGTTATTTTCTATTGTATATCCCAGGAGACTGATACGATTTAGACTGAATTTACATTTACTTTCGTTAAGTGTCAGTTTATATTTGGTAACTGCATCCATGAATTTCTGTAAATTCCTGTCATGCTGTTCTTTTGTTTTACCACACACTGTGACGTCATCTAAGTAGGCGTATGTGCCTTCTAGCTTTTCGTTCTCAATGATAAATTCTAGTGTTCGTTGAAATGCAGCTACTCCGTTAGTTACACCAAACGGAATACTTGTGAACTGGTATAGTTTACCGCAGGCCTCAAATGCAGTGTATATTTTTTCTTGTTCCTCAATAGGTATCTGATGGTAAGCTGATTATTTTTCGTCAATCTGACTAAAAATATTAAATTTTGCAACTTTAGCAACGACTGCCTCAAGGTTTGGTAAGGGATATGCGTCGAGATGTGTAAATTTATTGATAGTGCGAGAGTAGTCTATCACTAGACGTTTTCGATGAGCCCCGCCGCCAGCGATAAGCACTTGAGCACGCCACGGAGAAATGCTTGGTTCAATAACGCCACCCTTCAATAGTTTTGAAATCTCTTCTTCAGTGTGTTTTCTTGATTTTACAGCAATAGGTTTGATATCAGCTGATAGATGCGTAAAAACTGACGCTCGTGGGACTGATGCCTCCATTACAGCGATTTGCAATGGTTCCTTCAAGCCGCCAAATTGTAGCTCTAATTTCGAATGGTCTTTGAGTAGATCGTGACCAATAATGACATCTGCACACAAATTGTTAACAATGAGCAGTGGTCTTTGCTTATATACGTGTTCATTAATTATGAGTGTAGCGAAACAGATTCCATCGACGAACGATACATGGTTCAGTGAAGCTAGAGAAATAGCTTGTTTGTAGGGTCTTTGCTTAAGTTTTATCATCTGCACAGCATTCTTATCAATAAAACTGACGGAACTACCTGTGTCGATTAAAGCGTCAACGGAAATGTTATTTACAATTATACGAATAGTCGCCTTTTTGAGACTAGATGGCGATGCTGCAGAAAACAAGGCTGCGTTGGTGGCATTGTTCATCGGAGCGGATCGACAAACCTTAGAAAAGTGACCTGTTTTGCCGCAGTTCTGACATTCCGCGCGGAAGGCTGGACATTTGAACCTCCGATGGACCTTACCCCCACAGAAGAAACATTTTAATAATGATGTTGGGGCGCGTGGGGCTGCTGCAACTAGGTCGGGACTCTCTTCTGAATGACTTGGCTGTGGTTCTCTGTCTTGCATTCTTACAGTACTGAGCACTTGTACTTGATCGTTGTGACAGCCAATCATTAGGGAATCCCTATGAGCTGTTTCGAGAGTTATGGCTTGTTTGATTGCTTCAGTCAACGACAGGATTGGGTTTTCAAGAAGTCGTTCTTTTATCTTTGTTGAAATAATGCCAGCTATGAAGGCACCCCGTATGGCCTGTTCTTCGTGTTCGATAGCTGTAACAGCTTTGAAACCACAATCATGTGCTAAGAGACGTAATTCTCGGCTGAAGTCTGAAATGCTTTCATCCTGTCTCTGTTTTCTCGTAGCTAGTATATGACGGGCCAGAATTTCGTTTTTAGACTTAGTAAATATGTTTCTAAGTACCTCGATAGCTCCAGTATACGTGTGACATTCCTTTATGTAAGCGTAGTTGCTAGCAGATAGATGATTCGCCAGTAATTTCAGTTTCACCGAGTCTCCAGCAGTCATTCCTGGCGGAGACTCTGCCTCGAGGAAGTTTTCAAAGGTGTAAAGCCAGTGAGTCCATTTTGTATCAACACCGACACTACTCGAATCAGCTTCGAATTTGTCGGGGCGGAAATATTTGGCAAGAAAATTTTCGGTCGATTTTTCGACTTTTTCTTTAGACATTTTTTTTTATATGCTAATTAAATTGATACATGAATAACTTGACAAACCACAAGAAAACTTGGTTTTAATTAGCATAAAAGTATACATACATCGTAATGACAATAATATGACAGACATTATAAAACAATTACACATGACAACTTGGCACTGATATTAATCATAGACTGTAAGCTCATTGAGTGGAAAACAAGGAGGTTATATATCATGTAGTTTGTCCTAAGCTCTTATTCCACCACGCATATGGTTTCCTCCGTTCCCAAAACTTTATCATTTCTGTTATTTAAAATATGAAGTAATAATTTTTCAGACATGCGGAAATCTATTCAATTCTACTCGAATTTTATATCTGTGACAGCGTGTCTTTTTCTGTTCAAAAACCTCGTTGTTCGAAATGCAAAGATTAGAATGGTTTTAAAGTTCAAATGTGTCTTGCTTTTAAATTTCAGGTTAACAAAAGTGAAGAAAGTAAAAATTGCAATTTTTGTAGTGCAATATGAAATAATATTTTATTAAATATACCTATTCTTTTGCTATAATGTTAGAGCGCAAAGCGCGTAAATAATTTGTTCGCCAGTCTAACTAAAAGTTAAATAAAAAACCAACACTTTTTCTGTAGCAATATATAATTATAAACTTTAAAAACCTTACACAAAAGCACAAAGAAGATAGAATCGCCTTTTGTCTTCAATTTTATAATTTTGATTGGACGGATAATATCGTAGTCCTGGTAATTTTAAAAACCAATACGCTTTTCTGTAAAAATATATTATTACCACTTCATAACAATGTTCAAACATTGTTATGAAGAACCAACCGTTTGTGCCTTCTGCCTTTTAAAAATCCCTATCATACGAAGATAACTGGGACCAACAGTAATAAAAAAACTGATGTTGTGTAAGTGACAATTTTCGGGCTGGTACGAGGGCGGCACTGAAAATTTTGGGAATCAAGGAAGTGACAACTTTACTATTTAAAAATGTATTTATTGCTTTTCGAAGTATTCTCCGCGAAATTTGACACATTTTTCCATACGATGGAACCAATCATTGAAGCAACCATTCCATTCGGAAGTTGGGGTCTCCAAAATGGCCGTTTTGTAGGCGTCCACAGCTTCTTCACGTGATGAAAATCTCTGATCACGCAATTTGTTTTTTATTTTAGGGAAAGTATAGAAATCATTAATTAGGGCTAAGGTCGGGGCTTTACGGCAGATGGTCTAATAATTCTATGTTTTCTTGCTCCAAAAAAACTTTTGTTCTGTGCGCGGTGTGAGAACTCGCATTGTCGTGATGGAGGATGATGCAGCGGTTGCAGTTCTCTTTACGGAGTTCAGAAAAGACCTGTGGCAAACAATTTTCGTTGGCTTTAACTCATTTTCGAACACCCAAAGTCGTGACTGGTTTTTTGTTTCGGGTTCGTACGCGTATATCCAGGATTCGTCACCTGATACGATCCTGCGTGGAATCTTTCGAGCCGCGAGCCGCTTTTTACTCTTCACAGAGCGAATGCGGTATCCATCAGGAAAACAACTTTTTTACACCTTATTGTTCATGCAAGACTATTTGTATTAGACATTGGCATGAGCCAATGTCTAAAGTTGCCTGAATTTCGCGGAATGTCCTCAATCAGCTTACGCACAGCATCAACGTTTTCTTGGGTGACTGCAGTTTTTGGACGACCTTGACGGGGAACATCACTGGGCTTGACACGTCCACGTTAAATTCAGCAAACCAACGACAAATTGTGGTTTTGGGGCTTCATCACCAGAGAGCATCCGATCAACACACTGTTTTTGTGTTAAACTACTTCGAAAGTCATAATAAATCATCGCTCTTGATTTTTCTCGAGTTAATTCCATTTTTTCAACGACTAAACAAGTTTGACAAGACCTTGTGACTAGACCGAGAATCTTTTTTTTTAAATAAATAAATGGTATTCGATTTTTGAAACCAAGGCGTTTTCAATTAAAAAGATTTTAATTTGACAGGAACAGTGGAAATATTCGATTCCCGATACTTTTAGTGCAGCCATCGTATGTGATGGTGTAGGCCACCTTCATTTAGCCTACGCCGCACTGTCTGCATTGATATCTGCAATTAAAGATAACATAATTCTTTAGTGCTGAGTCCGTCGTATTTCATACTAAAATTTAAATACATCACATTTTGACCGTGTCGAACATACACGGTACTGAACCGCTGAATCGCGAGTGCAGTGGAAGGGATCTTGAGTGTGGGTGGCTATAATGGTTGCATCCTCCGCCTCCGTAGTCACCCGGGCTCTTGCCCCGCGAGGACGAGCCTCGTCACGACCTTCTTCGAACCGCTGGATCCACTGGCTTACCGACCTTCTCTACAAATAGAAACAGCTGGTGTCTAAAAACGTTATTTCTGTGTACGGAAAAGTGTTTTAGGTGATGTAAAATTTATTTACATGAATACCTAACTGCCGCGAGATCTCCACAACTCCCATACCAGTTAGTCTTAAAGTTACAATTCTGACCCCCTCAAAGTAAGATAGTGGGCCGGCATTTTTTTAAAGAAATTAAATTAAAAGAAAGGATAGAACTAAAACAAAAAGATAAAACCAATAATTCCAAACGAGCGACCGGAAAAATTTGACAATGATTGTTCTGACATTACTCTTACTATTGAAACAATCCCAACTTTTTGATGCGAAACTCATTAGGGTCTTAGAAAAAAGTATAAGTTTCAGTTACTATGGTTCATTTCAAAACTTTGTAACGTTACACACACATCTACAATAAAAATGACATTTATGAAGACGTCATACATCTATTTTCACTTTCTTCCAAAAAGTTGGTAGTCACGTGACAGGGGCAGTTAAGGTTGTTGCTGTTTGTACATTATTACACCACGTCTAGTATAAGTGCTGTAGATTAAAAAATACACAATATAGGTATTTTCTTTTATTATACTTATCACAAAATAGAATGGCTTAACAAGCTATTTGTCCCATGTTATTCTTAATTATGGTCACCTCATTAGAAAGGGACACACAACAAGCGGAAGCCCTCTCGCTCGGACCGTTTTTTGCGCGATTGTGCACTGTCTAGTTTTCAGGTAAAAGGTCTTTGGCGATGTGCGACTTAAAATAATACCAACGAAATCATTTGAACTATTCAAATACTTACATGGATCTCGGATCGATGCAGATGATTAATTCCACGAAACGACTTGCAGTCGCTAGGGATACTAATAATCTTATATCGTATATATTATTAGTAATAATCAAATCACTGATCTATTAAGTAGACCCGAGAAACGAACGGGACCGCCATTTGTTCCTCAAGAAGATTACGGATCATATCAGGGTGCTGTTGACTACCTACTATGAAGAAAGTACTACTTTTTCCCAGTACTCGATCGAAATCAAAGAAAATATTCATTATGATAAAATATTTTTGTGTTTAATGAATATTTGAGTTAAAATATAAAAAAAATATGTTGCACATCCGTCATATTGCACTTGTCTGTGGACGGAATCCTTAATAAACAGATATGTAGAAATTGATAGTGACATAAATGAATCATTCACTTTGGCTAGCACTCATAGGTAGACCGTTAACTAAGTAGCGAGCACAGCACAGAGTACAACTGAAATGTGAATTAATACAAAATATGATCCACGTAAATATTTATATATTTTTATTAGTTACACGATAAATAAAATAGCTAACACAGACAAATTTTTACAAGAATATAAATATGTATTATACAAGTTCAATGGAATACATGATACTTTTTTACAATGGACATCCACTTTCACAAAAAGACAGACTGTATAGCTCCCCAAGTGTCTGCGACACGTCATAGTCAGTTTGCTCACACAGGATCCGGGTCTTCTTCTGCTGCTGAAGCAGGTGCGGGCTTGAGCTGACGCTCCTGCCCGGGCATCTTCTCACAAGGTGACGACCTTGTGGTGGTTGTGAGCCACCTTCTGGTGGCTGAGTGGGTCTAGAGCAAGCATATTTTTTTTAAATTTGATGTAGCTTGATAGGGCGGTCTAGTTGAGTACGTAGCCGCTAACTGCGAAACCTTCTTTTTACAACCTCTGTTGTTGCATACTCGTGCACGCGCGAGGAGGGGGGGTTGCTATGCGGCTCTCGGCGCGGTCCGTATGCCGGGTGATGGAGTTGGATCCCCATGATGGATGTTTTGTGTTAAGATCACCCACTACCATAGTGGGTGTGGCGTCTGAGAACACAGGAGTGTATCGAGGGCGTGCATCTGACAAGTGGTCGTGCGCGACAGTGTGGCCCGACGGCAGCAAAGCGGCACATGCAGGCGCAAAAGCTGCTTATGAGCCCCGCAAAGGAATTCGTCACCCAGCGAAACCTATCCTGCTAGTCTAAAACTTTTGAAATGTACTCCTTAAGAATTGATCTTCATCTAAGGCGCTCGGTATTAAAAAAATATGAAGAGTAAAATTCAGTGATCGAATGACAGCGTTACGTTTTTTGTAATGCTTTTCACTTTTTTTTTGAAGTTTTGTTTTATTATTTTCTGTGCCTGTTGGTTGCAAATGCTTGGGAATAAATTATGGTACATCATATTTTGAAGCAGGGACTGAATAACCCGAAAATTACGGTATCTTTAAATTGACGAAATTAAAGATGACGATGTATTTTCTGACTGCCCTGTTTGTCTTATAAGTAGACTTTACTCTTATCTGTCCCGACTTTGTTAATTTTAATAGTTCTTTTTTGTATTGTTTCATATGATGTACCTATGTTGTTTATTTTTACTTTGGTCCTTACTTAACTTGCCGGTGTTTTGGATGTACTAGTTTGTAAGCCTGCATGTTTTTTTTTTAAATAAATGTTATAATATAACCTGTGATATATAGCCCCACAATAAACATTCACAAACTTATCACAAGTAGGAACCTTGACTCGCTCAACAAATCGGAAATATATCATACAAAAAACTAGTTGCAAAATAAGGCACTAAAAAGCAAGAAATAAAAAAAAATAACAAAAAAAAAACTGACCAAAAAATACTCTACAGTTGGAAGCACCACTAAAAAGTTAAAAATAATATTTATTTTGTCTATTCTATGCTTTTACTACATTAATACTAATAGTTATTTTTGGAGTCGGTGCCAGCAAATTATCATTATAAACCTACGTAGTGATTCCTTGCTCAGTGCCTACAGTATTCAAAGAATTTAAGTATTAATTAACTAACAACAAATACAACAAAATATTTGAGAAGAATACAATATATATATATATATATTTATATTGTAAATTATTGCGTTTCGTTTCTGCTTATCTCATAAGTGCTCAATAGGACCAGGAACTACTGAGTAACACGCGATGTGTGACACCGGGAATTGTCATGCATCAACGAGAAGTTGTCGCCGACATATCCTTTGTAAGGCACAACGTGGCCCTAGAGAATGTCGGTAATGTACCGATCAGTTGTAAGTAGTCCTCCTCGGCCTCCCCCAGACACGAAAACGAGCTTGGTTTTTCCTTTCAACGAAAAACTGTCCCTCATCATGCAGGAACCGCCGCTCTATGTTACTGTTTCAGCAAAACAGCACTGCGGAAATCGTTGTCCAGTTAGACTCTGCCTCTTCTGTCTCTACCATGCAGTCACATTCTGCACTCATCGGTGAACAATACCGACCGCCATTGGTCAATAGCCTAATCAAAATGTTTCCGAGCAAAATAAAGGCATGCTTGTCGGTGGCTTGCGGTCGATTTCGGCCCTGTGGCAGGCGTCTTCTTACTGTCCACTCGCTGACAGTCACCCTCAATTCTTGCTGCACATCAACACCGGTGAGGTGCCGATTTGGCAATGAAGTCGAGACAATAAATCGGTCATCTCTTTCTGAAGTTGACCAGTGGCGGCTGGTTCTTGGTTTACGACTGAAAGCACCAGTCTTCTGGAATCGTATATACACTCTGGATACAACAGACAAACTTAAGTGGAGCTCAGCAGCAACTCTACGCTGTTTCAGCCCTTGTTATAAAAGAACAACAACTTGAGCGGCTTCTTCAGGCGTGGTGTCCATAATGACGTCATAACTATGGGGGTAATTTTCGGAGATGAGTAAGGGTCAACTTCTGATAAGCGACTGATAATGTGACCAAGCGTTCTCTTCACGTATGTATGTGTACTGCAGGATGAGCTATTGGCCCTTTTGGCCGGGCTTCATCTCGCGGGGATGCCGATAAGGTGAACCTGTTGCGGTGGCTTTTATAGGGGGTGGTTGTAGTTATAGATGTAAGGCCGGTTTTAAACCAATTAAACCAATCGGTTTAAAACCATTTTAAACCAAAAAACCGGTTTAAAACCGTAATAAACCATTATTTTTCGGTTTAAAACCGTTAGTCTTGATGATTGTGTTTTTCATAATTATAACTATTTTATCTTGATTTTACCGAGGTAAAAACATTACAAAGTACCTACCTATAAACTGTGTAAAGTTTTTAAATATGTTATACACAGATTTTGATAAATTTAGCAGGGATAGGGTTTTGATAACTCACGCGTTGCGGTTATTAGACTCGAGATGCGCTCACTTCCAGTGATAATTTAATAATAATAATAATAATAATTTATTTATTTGTATGAATATGGTTACATTTGATCTTAAAATAAATTGTCCAGCATATTCTATCGATAGGTCGATGTACAAATATTCAGAGTATTGGCTCGGAGGAGGGAGGTGGTGAATCCTCTATGGATACTCCGGCCCGGGTTCGAAGTTATGTCAAACTCGTACTGACTAAACAACACCTGAGATTGGCTTCGCCTGCGTCGGAGGCGACCGGCCCTCTAGAGAGGGGCAAGCGCTACACACCTAGGTGAGGCTGCGCATAGAAAAATCGACCGGGTCCCAGAAGGGGGATCAGTCAATTTGACAATTGAGAGGACTGGGGTAGATCTGAAGGGTCTGTCGTGACTTTATTTTTGGCGGATTCCTATGCCTCTAAGAGGTGGTTCAGGTTAGCCGATAGCTGATTAGGTTGATCCGTCAAGACGGATCTAGGTTATCTGGACAAACGATTTGAGGAAGTGGAAGGTATAGGTATAGTCGGATGCACTTCGGATAAGAGGATTTGAGTAGCTCTCTGACGTTTTAAAAAAACGATCAGAGGCCTTCGTATAGAATTGTTGTAGAGTAGGGAGTTCGAAGTACCTGTGTAGATCCGCATTGCGGATATACCAGGGAGCATTTGAAGATAATTTGACCTTATTACATTTCTATTTATACTTTTCGGAAGCTTCTTAACTAGGGAATCACTTATTGAGAAGATCTAATGGAGGCCTAACATTGATATTTTTCGATTTATGGCCTATGGGTGAATCACCATGCACTGACGAGCACTGTAGGTACATTCGCGGCGGGATGGCAACGGCGCGGCCTTAAAGACAACGTTGTCTGTTTCATGCGCAAGTAAAACGGACGGCATTTTGTTGATGATTTCTTCTAATGGAGGGTGTAATAAATATTAGTTATATATTTCCTTTAAATATAGGTAAATAAATTTTACACAACATCACATTGATCTAACTCCGAAATAACTAGCTTTAATTAAGTACCTACTTGTGTTACGGATATAAGAGTTATCTTCACTAAAATAACAAATATAGGTATACAAATAAATAACACCCAGACACAGAACAAATACAATGTTCATCGCATGAGCACAGTAACTGTAGGTACCTACATAAAGAAACTAAAGTGTGTAGGTTAACCTATATAAGTACTACTACTTAAGTTGTCGTATAGTAGGTACCTATGTAAGTATTGTAGTGTAGGTAGGTAATTTCTATTTTATTGTCTATAAACTAATTAAAACGAAACCTAATATGTCGTCAGGTGATCAAAAATTGCCCTTAATGAAGTGTAAAATACAGTTCTTTTATTTTTTTAGACAGGCAAGTTTTAAACCACATCAACCTTTTGAAATGGTTGAAAACTGGTTTAAAACCGCAAAAACTGATTTAAACGAAACATAATATGACGTCAGGTGATCAAAAATTGCCCTTAATTAAGTGTAAAATACAGTTCTTTTATTTTTTTAGACAGACAAGTTTTAAACCACATCAACCTTTTGAAATGGTTGAAAACTGGTTTAAAACCGCAAAAACTCATTTAAACGAAACATAATATGACGTCAGGTGATCAAAAATTGCCCTTAATGAAGTGTAAAATACAGTTCTTTTATTTTTGTAGATAGGCGGGTTTTAAACCATTTAAACCTTTTGAAATGGTTGAAAACTGGTTTAAAACCGCAAAAATTGGTTTAAAACGTTTTAAACCGGTTGATTTACATCTATAGTTGTAGTGCAACTCGTTAGTACTGAAGTGGATATATTTTCGTTACGAGCATTTATATTGTGGGAATAAAAAATACAGTGAAAGGACATCATCCATTCTGGTCCAAGTTTTGAAAGTGCCGGCCAAAGAAAATAAATACTATTTTTTGCTAGAGTATGTCCATCTGCAATTGTTATTATGGGGCCAACAGTGTAGGATCAAAATCTTTGGTGTTATTAGAGGTTGAAATTTTTTTTTTTCATAATTTATCGTTGAAAAATATTTGTCAAAACAAATTTTTTTATTACTATAATGTAGTCATTTTAAGTGCTGTTATTATTATAGAAAGGTATCTTCACTTTTTTTTATCAAACAAACTAAAGATAAAACATACCTACCTGGGAATTATTATTACGCAGTACTTACGCATTATAAATACCTACGTCACTTGCTGTGTTGTTTAAAGCGCGCTAAATACCTTTGAATAATAATAATAGCACTTTAAATGACCACATTGTACTAATAAAAATGTTTGTTTTGACAAATATTTTCAACGATAATGTATAAAAAGATATATTACCTCTAATAACACCAAAGATTTTAATCCTACACTGTTGGCTCCATGGTAACAAAATATAGCAATTATTATCTTTGGCCGGTACTTTCAATTTTGTATCAAAAATATATGTATGTATATATCCTTTGAAGCTTATGTTATGAGCTTTGAAACGATGTACAAATATTACAAATAAATTAAATATTTTTTGAAAATACACCGTGATGTGGTAGCGTTTGCGTATAGTCGATTTGGTCGCTCGCGAGTGTACTAGTCATGCACGCTAGCTCTTAAACATACTTGAGAGTAGGCGAAATGGTCGAATCGGACTTGTGGCCTCCTAAGGCTACAAGGGGCCAAGTGCGCTTAGTCGTGCACTCTTTTCACGGAGTTTGGGTCCGGCCAATTAAGAGGATCCTTTAACTGGTAGTTGCATTCCATTCTGATATTTTTTTTTTAACTGTGACTAGGGTTAAGTTGGGATGCTGGGGTACATCGATTAAAACTTCTAGTTTTTCTCAAATTTTATTGCGATAGTAATGAGCCTATAGTTTTTCTTAACTTAGGTGAACATAGATCCAAAGGTGTTTTTTTGTCGTTGATTAAAATATTTATGTTTGCACCAGCTTTCACAAGCATACATGCAGCAGTTTCACGGTCTTCTTCACATGCTAAATGCCTGAAAAGTAGACACACAATCATTATTTACATTTTAATATCTGGATTATTGCGCGGGCTTTAATTTCTTAATGGAGTTATACAGTAGGTGAACGAACGAGTAGGTAAGTATAAGGTGACGTCACATTTATTTTTTGTTTATAATATTAAAGAGTAACTGTTTCAAATTTACAGTAAGTTTTAAAGTGTGGTAAACAACAGCTACGGTTGTACAGCGTTGTCACTTCCAGGGGTTGAGACTAGAGATACCTCTCACCCTAGAGCAATAACGAAAGAAGGAATAGGTAGTAGAATATAAGACAGAAATGTAGATAGAAGTGTAACTTCATTGGGAGAGTTAAAGTTATTATTGAAATTTCAGTGTTTTAAGTGTAAAGTCAACTTATTTTATATTATTTTAATTACTGTATATTTATTTATTCTAATTAATGTATAAATTATAAATGGTTTTGATAGAAACTTGTCCATATAATTGAGATAAGTCACAGTACATCTTGATAAAGGTGCAGTGTATTTGCTTTAAATTAAATTAAAATTAGTTTATGTAAATTTTTATGAAAAGTGAGTCTTCCCTGTTTGATATAAATGCCACAGCCATAATCGACTTGTCGTTGATGCGGCGCTGCATGGCCCAGACTCTGGGGCAGATGTGTGAAAGTTTAGTTATTAATTTATTATTGAGAGTTACACAGTTGACACACTCGGGGGCTTTGTTTTTACTAGTTATCTTCGGTATGGGTGTTGTTACCGCAGTGACCGCAGCGCCGTTCACTCCTACAGTGGGTCTGAGCGTGATCACAGCCGTGGCAGCTGCGGCACTGCTTGAATGGGGAAAAGTTTTCCGTATGGATCCTTTGGAAGTCAATTTTTATGCGGCCCAAGTCAGTGAGTATTCTCCAAACTCTGGGAGAGACGGACAGGACCGCGTTATTGAGATTAGGGTTACGGTTAGCAGTTATAGCAGTCACTCTACTCTTTGATTTTTTGAAGTTTCCAGATTAGGAAGCAGGCAGGTCTTGACTGCTTATAGGAGCTGTTTGGAGTATTTATAAGGTTTATTGTTGGAGTTAGAGGTCTTCAAATATTAAGGGTTCTTGCGGGGGTACAATCTGTGGTTGTACCCCCGAGTTGTAGTTTGTTGGGTTAGGAAGTTGTCATAGAACAGACGTTCTTGTGACGGTTCAGTTGTATTAAGAATTGCATCTTATTCAGCATCAGAATCACTGTTGGTACTGATGAGATTGAGTAACGCTGCATTGAGTTCTGCTGCGCTGTGCACCATCTGTCCTGGGTTCCAGTTTTGGAAAAGGCAGATCAGGAGTCATAGGAAATATATAAATATATATATATATATATATATACTAGCTGATCTGGTCAAGAAAAGGGATAGAGAATAAAAGATATTATTAAATAATATTATTATAAAATGATCAAGAATACGTACAGTGGAGTAGATCCTGTAGAATCACATATGTTAACATTGAGTTGAGGATATGATAAAAGTAATTCAATAATATTATTCCGTCCTTGGGCTGCTGCTCTATGTAAAGGTGTAGCATTCAAAACATCTGTCTCATTGATGTTTGCTTCTGCTTCTAACAACATCTTGGCAACCTAAATTTATGAATTTATTTAATAACAATTTCAGAAAGAGTCTTTTATACAGTATGTTACTTTATTATTGGGGTATTAATACCCCATAATTTACAACTTCAAGAACTTATCAATTATCTACTTACCTCAACATGCCCCTTGGAACAAACATAGTGTAATGAAGACTGACCACGGGCAGTTTTTTGTTTGACATTAGCTCCTCTTCCAATCAATAATCTCACTACTTCATATCTTCCTGCGGAAGCAGCTAATATCAGGGGACTACTATTAGAATCATCTAAAGAGTTTACGGGGCTACCCCTATCTATTAAGAATTCCACCAAATTTTCATTACCACCAAGAGCAGCCCAGTGGAGAAGAATTCGACCATTCTGAAATACAACTGTGTAGGTTAAGAAATCAATTTTATCACAAAAATTGTTAGATCAAAGAGTTTAAAGTATCGTAATATTTGGGTTTTACTTGCTTCGTCTGTAGTTTTTACTAATGATTCATCTTGATCAACTTTTACTTTCACTTGATTGAAGTCACCTTTGTAAGCGGTTTCATAAATCGAATTTAAAGACATGTTTTATTAATATTTTATATCTATTTTATCTCTGATTCTTTTCGAACGATGACTTGTCTTTATTTATTGATGATTTATCGGCTCGCTCGCACATCACATAGTCTTTGGACATATACAATAATCTGTGGATTTTTTTTAATAGCTCGCACGGTTTGTGCATTAGCCCGACGGAGTTAAAAAGGAAGGGAAACCATTACATTAAAATTGAAATGAAATGAAATAAATTAAATTAAAACTAACATAGAAAATAAGTAAAATTGTCACTAACAATTATGGGCTCTGTCTGAATTTTTTTTTTTTTATTTAATTTATTTATTACAGGAAAATAAGGGAAAACATCGGGATCGTGAAGAAATTTGAAAAAATGGGTTAAGTAGGATATATACAATATATTACAGATTATAAACAAAATTATAAAACAATAAGACTATATACATTTGTATACAGGGTCTTCGGAAGAACGTTGAACATACGAAAATGGGGAGCAGGTGAGGTGGTCTGTTAACTAACTAGCCCAAAAGGTTTTCCCTAGGTCTCAAGAACTTTTTTACAGTTTATTTTAATTTTCTGCAATTTTTCGCTTTTGTACCTTTAAACCCATCAACATTTTTTTTTTAGACCAGGATCTATAATTTTTTCTTTATTACAATCTAAGTGATCGGAAGGTCCTTTTAAAATTCGCATCAACGCGAATTATAAGTTCCTCACGACTGGACACTTCAGATGTGTATACTAAGTCTTTGGCCCTTTCCCAGACTTAAAAGTCGAGAGGGGTGAGGTCTGGTGATAGTGGGGGCCAGGGAATTGGACCACCCTGACCAATCCAGGAATAAGAAAAACAATTGTTTAGAAATTCCCTAACGCCTAGGCTATAATGGGCTGGGAAGTTGAAAGTTGATGTCGAAAGTTAAATGTTTTGCGAATTTTATCAATGTAAAAGTCAAAATAAAGAAATAGCTTATTTCTGGGATAGTGACACAAAGCAGATAGTTATTATTTCTCACTCTTGCGCACTCACAGCGGCTATCTTTACTCTCTTTCACTATGTACGGAATGCGCGGCGAGGAACGCTTCACAAAGCAGATAATAATGATTATGTTTCACTCTTGCACACTTATTATATATATCGTGTCTTTTCTCTCTTTCGTTTTCGGAGCAGGTGACTACGTATCCTTAAGTGTGTGACAGAACTCTTAGTCGAGACTTAACTGCCTCTGCGATCTTACGTGCCCATTGTGCCTTCGCTTGTTACCGTTATCTTCGTTTTGTGTTATTGTTTTTGTTGTTTTGTTATTTCTGTTACGTTTGTTTATTGGTAAAAATACTTCATTTACTAATGAGGAATATGCAGACATTTTAATGTCATATGGAAGCTCGAGCGTTATCCCAACTGTCGTGTCCCCAGACACCAAACGTTTACGAATACTTATCGGCGTTTACGGGAAACCGGCAACCTACGTTTTTAAGAGCCGAGAGACAACATTAGACAAGACCATGTAAACATTGACGAGCAAATCCTTGCCGAGTTTGAATCGGACCCTATGAAAAGTGTGAAACAGGTTGCTGCAGCACTTGGCCTGGCCATGTGGAAAGTGTGGTCAGTTCTCTGGCACGATGGAAGGCATCCTTTCAACTACACACCAGTTCAAGGTATGTAAGGGACACTTGACTTTGATTTTGTTTCCTAATAACTCAATCTCGTATGTTAATTGCCCATCAAATTAATTTGTTTGCTTTAAATACTTAATCACTTAATAAAAATGATGTTTTGTAAGTAGTGAATTCAATTATTGTTTTGTTTGTTATAGATCTTGAAGATAATGATTTTGGGAGACGTGTCGCATTTTGCCGACATTTGCTTCCGCCTTGGAAGAAAACATTAAAAAACTTCAGTTACGAAAAAGATATCAAAACATACTACTTATTGGTAGAAAACTCACACTTTAGAGTTGTTTTTAACAAATCAGAAATCATTCATCATCAATCAAAAACCTCCTGACTTCACCTGTACCTGATTTTATACAAAGATGGATCTAAAACAGAAGCCAAAACTAAAGCTGCATACTATGATTTGAGAGCTAAATTTGGAAGGTGTTTTACGCTGGACAATAATGCATCCTTTATTACGTAAGACTATTTTCGCTAGTTTTTGACCCCATCCCCCCCTATTGTAAGAAAAAATAAGAATAGCCCGACCCCTCCCCCTGTTTAATATTTATTACGTAAGAATCTAAAGGCAAAAATTAATATACGTTTGGTTTGTTTTAATGTTTATTTTGTCCAAAGTAACAATTTTTAGCAATGTTTATTTGTACTTATAAAGGTACTAATAATTTTTATTTTTTTGGTAGAATAAACTAATTTTAATCATTAATCTTTACCTACATAAGATTTTCAGTCCAGGGGCTCAAAACCCACTCGGAATCTGACACTGAAACATCTCTAATAATAGGTGTTACTTCTAGTTAGTTATTCAGGATTTTGACGTCGTCAACGTTCACCCATTCCACATCAGCTCCGATGCGGCACAAAACTTTTTTGCCTCACCTTAAATATATGGCTAAAGCTTTTTCTTTTTCAATTTTAAAAGTACGACTATGAAGTTTTTGGTTCACTATCCATTTGCATATAAATTTAAACCATATTAAAATATGTTGGCATATAGGAATTTGTATGAAAATAATATTTACGCATAATGTTATTATTCATATCAAATTTAGCATAATTGTTTTAATCATAACTATATGGAGCCTGTCCGTAGTGGTAGTTCCTTGCGAAGATTCGGAGATGAGTGAAACTCGAGGTCAGGATTCAGAATGATTTATTCTCCAGAAAACACACGTATTTATAGGCGGACAGTGACGTACGACGGTGCGGCTCGTAGCTCCTGCGGCGGTGTGCGAGTGAGACGGCAACATCGGACCTCTCGAGCGGACCTTATAAATATAAGTTGGTTCCTCGACGGTCGCTCTCCAGTATGCGCGCGGCGCCCGTAGATGCGACGACTCCCACAGCACTCCCCTTCAAGAGAAGCGTACGTTTCTCTTCACCGATCGTCCGCTTCTCGTAACGTATGGTTTGCTTGCTGATGTGGGTGTCGTCGTGTCTTGATGTGGCGTCGGTGCTGCGTTGATGTTAGGAACACTTGATGTCGCTTCTGTTGGTTCTTGAATGACGTAGGCTGGTTTTAGCCTGTCCAACGATACAACTGCAGTACGTAGCGGTAATTGAATCTTGAAGTACTTCTCATACCGCTTCAATACTTCGTAGGGTCCATCATAGGGTGGTGTTAGCGGCGCCCTTACGGCGTCATTTCTGATGAAAACATGCGTACACGTAGCTAGGTCCTTGTACACAAATGGCTGGCACGATGAGTGTGATGCTTGCGGGGCTGGAGTTAGTGACGTCATCGTGTGAGAGAGACGGCGTACTAACTCAGCGTCTTCTATTTTGCTCTCAGTAGGTATGAAGAAATCTGATGGTATGCGAAGCGTAGTCCCATAAGTCATTAGGGCTGGACTTAGGTTGTTGTCTTGACGAAGTGCGGTGCGTAGGCCCAGAAGGACCGTAGGTAGTTCGTCTGCCCATTGAGTAGTGGTGCCGCGCGCCATCAGGGCGGCCTTCATAGTGCGGTGCCATCTCTCCACTTGACCATTTGATTGTGGATGGTAGGCCGTAGTACGCAGTCTTGAGATGCCAAATTTCTTCATCAGCCCGTTGAATAGCGCGGATTCGAACTGTCGGCCCTGGTCTGTGGTTATGCGAAGTGGACAGCCGAATCGCACTATCCAGTTGTTGTACAGTGCTTGTGCGACAATCTCTGCAGTGATGTCTCTCACGGGTATTGCTTCGGGCCATTTGGTG
Organism: Calamotropha paludella; assembly: GCA_927399485.1. Taxonomy (NCBI): domain Eukaryota; kingdom Metazoa; phylum Arthropoda; class Insecta; order Lepidoptera; family Crambidae; genus Calamotropha; species Calamotropha paludella. The sequence goes on from OV656812.1 coordinate 14,596,615, forward strand.
CAGCGATCGATGATCGTCACGCAGTATCGATATTCATTCGATAGTCGCAGTGGGCCGACTATATCGATATGAATATGTTCAAACCGTTGCGAAGGCGGGAACTGATTCGGAGTGGTGGTCACGTGACGATTCACTTTGGCTCGCTGGCAGCTAACGCAGGCTTGTGTCCACTGACCCACTTCTTTATTCATCGATGGCCAGAAGAACTTGCTTGAAATCTGCTTCCGTGTCGTCCGCACGACCGGGTGGCATAAACCGTGTTGCGCTTTGTAGGCTGCGTAACGGTATGCAACTGGCAGGTAAGGACGTGGCGTTGCGGTCGATAACTCGCAAGTGATGGGTTTATCGAGTCCTGGTACAGATACTTGTCCGAACTTGAGGTTAGCTTGTTTCTTCAGTTGTTTCAATTCTTCGTCGTTTTCTTGGTCGATACTCAGTTGTTCGTAGTCTATGGACGTCGGGCATTGGATTTCTTCGAGCCTTGACAACGCGTCTGCAACGATGTTTTCTTCTCCTTTAACGTACGATATTCTTGAGCAAAATTGACTGATGAAATGAAGTTGGCGTTCTCTTCGTGGTGTATCACTGCTACTCGCCGATCTTGTGAGTGCATAAGCGAGCGGTTTGTGGTCGGTGTATATTACCACATCGCATCCCTCGATCAGTCGGCGGAAGTGCTTGACAGCTGTGTACATAGCGAGTAATTCGCGATCGTACACACTGTATCGGCGTTGCGTGTCACTCATCGCTTTCGAAAAGAATGCGATAGGTTTCCAGTGGTTGTCAATCTTTTGTTGCAGTACTGCGCCGAGGCTGTGGTCGGATGCGTCTGACATGATGGCGAGGTCGCTGCCTGGGACTGGATGACTGAGTATGGTTGCTTCGGAAATGCTTTGTCGGCACTTTTCGAAGGCTTCTTCAGCTTTAGGTGTCCAGTCGATTGGCGTCTTGTCGTTCTTTTTTCTGTTGTGGAGATATTTGTTTAGTTCGACTTGTAGTTCGGCTTGACGGGGCAGGCAGTCGCGGTAGAAGTTAATCATGCCGAGAAAGCGACGGAGTTCGATTATGGTCTTCGGCTTCGGGTAGGTCGCGATGGCTTCAGTGCGTTCTTGGCTTGGTTTAATGCCTTCCGCGGAAACTTCGTAGCCCAAAAAGGTTATTGATTCCTTTTCGAACTCGCATTTGTCGATGTTCAGCGTAACTCCGTACTTATCCAGACGTTGAAGTACTTGATGAAGAAGTTGTTTGCTCTGTTCCTTGTCTTCAGCACACAAAAGAATATCGTCGACGAAACAGAAACAGCCTTCTATCCCTCTCAGCACTTGATGCATGAAACGTTGGAATGTTTGACTGGAATTTCGGAGTCCAAAGGTCATGCACGTAAATTCAAACATTCCGAACGGCGTGATTATTGCTGTTTTCGGTGCGTCTTCTTTGGCGATAGGTATCCAGTAGAATGCCATTTTTAGATCGAGCTTCGAGAAGATCTTCTTGTTGTGAAGTTGGTAAGTGAAGTCTTGTATGCGGGGGATCGGGTAGCGGTCGGGTTGCGTAACCGCGTTGAGTCGCCTGTAGTCCCCGCATACACGTAATCCTCCGTCCTTTTTCTTCACGACGTGCAGTGGACTGGCCCATGGACTGTTTGACGGTTTGCAGATTCCCATTTCGAGCATGCGCTCGAATTCAGCTTTGGCGGCCTTGTACTTCTCGGGTGGCAACGAGCGGGCACGGCCGTAGAGGGGAGGGCCCGTTGTTTCTATGTGGTGTATGACGTCATGCTTGCTCGGTTCCTTGAGTGACATCGGGCGAAGTACATCGGGATATTGTTTGAGAATATCGTGATAGATTTGATCGCTGCTAACGACGTGGATCGACTCGGAGTTAATATTTGTTTTGAGTGCGTCGATCGATAATTCGGTGACCTTGTCGACTAGTTTTTTCTTATCCAGGTCCACAAGGAGTTTGAAATGCCGAAGAAAATCTGCACCCAGGATGGAAGTCTTCACGTCCGCTACGATGAACGTCCAGGTAAAGTCGCGGCGTAGTCCAAAGTTGAGCCTTATCGTTTTGTTCCCATACGTCTTGATTGGTGAATTGTTTGCCGCGTAGAGTTTGTAGGCGTTTACTATGTTGTTGTGTTTCTTGTGCGTGGCGGCCAATACTGAGATGTCAGCACCCGTGTCTACGAGGAAACGTTCGTGAGTGTTGCGATCGTAGACACAAAGGCGATGACTCGTGCTTGGGACACCGACGTCCGCCACAGTCGGTGTCGGCGTTAGTTTTCCGTCTGTTTCTTCCTCCTGCAGCACGGTGATTCACATCGCTTTGCTTTGTCACCAAAGCGATAATGGTATCTGCATTCCCACGTCGAATCTCCAGGCTTCGGTCCAGATGTACGTTGCGTTGATTGCGAACGGGAGCGAGAGCGCGCGCGAAAGGGACGGCGATATCTGGACGTCGAAGATTGGCCGCGCCGTAGTTCCGCGATTTCCAGTGATAACTTCTCAACTTGCTTCGCCAGGGCATCGATTTGTGAGGGAGCGCCGGTCGTAGTTGAAGTTGACACGACGGCGATTCTGGATCCTTGAGTGTACTCGGACATCTTGTCCGCCATGGCGGCCAAAGTGTCTAGCGACGACTCGGTGTTTATAGACAGCACAACTCGAACTTGCTGAGGTAAGTGGTTTAACCATTCTATCTTTAAGCCTTCTTCGGTAATCATCCCGCTGCCAAGTTCTCGCATTTTCCGAAGTAACTGGGATGGCTTTTGGTCTCCCAGCTCGAGTCCGCTGATTAGCTTCTGGAAGTTTTTGACATCGGAGGTTTCATACGCTGCGAGGAGGCGGTTCTTCACTGCGAGATACTTGTCGGTTGCGGGCGGGTTATACAAAATGTCTGTGAGATGTTGCAGGTCTATTGATTGCAGCTGTTGCAGCAGGTACCGGAACTTCTGGTCGTCTGACGTCTTCAGTGGGTCTATGACGGCTTCAAATTGTATGAACCAAGCGCGAGGGATGTCGCGCCAAAAGGGTAAGAGCCTCGACTGTATCGAGACTGCGTTGACATCGTAGTTCGCCTCTGCAGGTATTCTCTTCTCTTGTTCTTCAGCCATGGTAAGTAGCTCCAAATTATTTTTCCAATTCTGATCACGTCGGGGTCACCAAATATGGAGCCTGTCCGTAGTGGTAGTTCCTTGCGAAGATTCGGAGATGAGTGAAACTCGAGGTCAGGATTCAGAATGATTTATTCTCCAGAAAACACACGTATTTATAGGCGGACAGTGACGTACGACGGTGCGGCTCGTAGCTCCTGCGGCGGTGTGCGAGTGAGACGGCAACATCGGACCTCTCGAGCGGACCTTATAAATATAAGTTGGTTCCTCGACGGTCGCTCTCCAGTATGCGCGCGGCGCCCGTAGATGCGACGACTCCCACAACTATAATCAGCATAATCATATTTAAGCATAAAATTCACAACCATTACTTTATAAAGGCATAATGGTATCAAACCATAATGAATATAATCATAATCGTCTTACGCAGACTAAGTAACTCCTAACATTATAGACACACGTCAATAAATTTTTAAATAAACATTGCTCTAACCTAACCTTACGTTACCTAAACCTACTTTGACACTATACATATAATAAAGGAAATACTTGTTAAGGTTCCTTTTTTTATTTTTCAGATTCAAACAACCATTAATAAAATAAAAGTTTATTCTAAAATACTATTATGCGACTATACACTATGCCTAAAAACATTGTGCAAATAAATGCATAAATATATATGAACTAATTATAATTATGCCACAGTACATATGCTCGCAAAAATCAGTAAGGACAAAGTAATATTATGCAAAAAAAATATGCCAAACTACTTTATTATTTTAATACATACATTATGTCAACGAAAGATATTCTGAAGTTTTTACCTATACGCATCCGAGCGAACCTCGGCACTAGCGCGGCTGCCCGCGCTTTTTCAAAGTATCATTTAAACTGTGCATTTTTGTCGCAGCGAAAAAAATCCTAAATCTATGATTTTTGTAATGTTACATAAGAACTTTTGAGACTCCCTCCTACCCCCTTGTAAGAAAAATTAAGACATAGTCGACCCCCTCCCCCTCTAAACCGTCTTAGGTAATAAATGAATGGCCCCTTATGTGGGTCCCATCTCACTCTGGAATAACAGCGCCATGAACACTATATCCGCTGTCTGCAGTTGCTTTAATATATTATTACTCAGATTTAAAATCCCGAAGACTGGGAAGATACTAAAGTGTATAAAGGAAATTGATACTCTAAAATCCAAAGATAAGCCTTGGTATTTTAAATGGAAATCACCAACCAGGAAGTTTGTTTACACTATGAGCAGATTATTTGATCGTGGCAAGTTTCTAGCTCTTTTAAAGCGGTTCAAATTATTTCTTCCCATGATTGTGAACATTGTTATTCAGCTACTGGCCCGTTAGCCATCTGATTCTACACTACTTTACTTTGAATATTCAAAGATTACTGCTAGTGGATGGCTTATAAAAAATATATAAAAAAAAGGATATTCCCCGCCCCCTGCCATCTTTACTAGCGAATGAGGAAACCTTTAAACATATTTATAATAACGTGTCTTCAACCTTTAATATATTAAAAAATACCTATCACAGTTAAAAACCTAAATTATATTTAACTTCTATTCATCAACTTAAGTTTGAAAACAATTTTCAAGACAAAATCTACTAATGAAGAAATATTATTGAGGATAGGCTGTATGGTTTATTCCAAGGCCGTTAAAAATTTTAATAAAAAAAAAAGTCTCATTGGCGGGAGCAGGATGCGTCACAATGATGGTTGTGTTAGTGTGTCATAATCAGGGGGGGTCAACTTCCTTAGGAGCCAATGCAAACATATGGAACGATTTGCAAATAGAGATGGGTTTATGTGAAAGAAAGAGATAGAGCAATGTATCTGACAATAAGAATAATGACAAGACCACGGCCTCCATACAGCCAAATCCTTAGTTATAGTTTCTTCATAACGTTAGTCAAATGCTGCAGAATTAAGTCTGCCCGATAGGCGTTCAATATATGAGGCCCCATTGTAATCCACTTGCAATCCAAAGGCTCTTTTGAGTATGCCCTATTCGGAAAAAAATGTTACCTTTAACTTTTTGGCTGTATATGATCACCTCTTTGCTTTCCCTAAAATTAAAGGAATAAAAAAAAAAGAAATAAAATGGCTACCTGTTTTTACGCAATTGTTATCATTATTGTTTTTCTTTAAATCCCTGACTGTGTATTGGCCTCTTACGCGAAATTGGCAGAATTGCAACAGAGCTATTAATCCAAAAGAAGAAGTAGAACTTTTTTGCAATGGTTGCGAAAAAAAATGCTGTAAGTGCGGCATAATTTCTAAAGAAGATACTCCCTAAAACTTTCATAGATTTCCTCGCCCGTCAATGCATGGGTCACTCAAGTAAGTACCTATCTATACTACATAATTTTATGATACTGCCAAATCAACTCACCCCACCTCCCATTGAACAACAATGGGCTGTCGCTGGTGTGTTTGTGCGTGTAGTTTCAAACCCTATAGTTTATGTTTAACTAGAATTTGGCATAAAATTGAGATTCACAGGTATACAGGTATTTTTGACATTACTGGCAATATCAAAAATTGGGTTGAATAAAAATATGATGCATAATACTTGTTTTGTTTTAGGGCTAAAGTATGGGCCACATCCTGTTTTCTTAATCAAGATTGGTCCACTGAAGAATCATTGTCAAGGCTATATGGTGCTCTGCAGCAAGCATTTCGATGCAACATCATATACCAGCGGCAATATGAAAAGTTTGCATAAATTTGCTTACCAACTGGAGCTGAAAATATACTGTCCCAGTTACCAGAGGAACAATTAAAAGCAAACCACCAAGTAGAAGTAACACAAGTAAGATTTTGAATCATTCCTTAATACCCTAATACAGGATAGCACAATCATTTTTGTACTGGAGTTGTTATTAGTTAGTTGATTTAATTCATAAGTTTGGATTCTTTTCAGAGTCCTTACCTCAAGAAGCTATTGGCACAGGAATTATAGCTTCCAACATGGACAAGCTCTTTGGTGCTGTCAATGGAAATACAGCAGATAGAAAAAGAGGCAACCATTTCTTACAAATTTATCCGAAAATAGTTTGCATTTATGGATTTTCAAAAAAATGAAATTGTTTTTTAATGAAATGTAATGTATGCCTAAAACGTTTCTGCAGATTAAAGAACTTACAGTTTGTTGAGGAACCCTCCAAATTAACTCTCATGAACAAAATTAATTTATTAAAACATGTGTAAATTTTAAAATCTTGGTTTATTTCTTTTTTCAATATTGCAGTTTTTGTTTTGCAGCTAATTTTGACTGTACCTAGCTTGGTATGTACCCCTATATGTAGTTTCTATTTCGCAACCAATTTTACATAAAATTGGTTGCGAAATAGAAACTACATTAATTTTTGTACCTAACCAAGAAATTAAATAGTATTTAAAATTCGCGCCCTATTTTAGTTCTGGTGGAACAAACTGGAGCGCTAGTGAGTTTCCATGTTTGCAATTTTTTTGTATGAAGTTGACGTTCTTGGACCTAGATGTATTCTATGGTCATAATGGTGGGCTATAACTGAGGTTATAACCTCTGAGTGTTTCCGATCATAATGAGTCTTTGCAAATGAAACAAAACAATGGTAGGTGTCTTTTCGCGTTCTCAAGAAGTCCACGAGGATGTTTCAGTAAAACCCCACATCTTCATTTAAACCTAGGGTTGGGATTATATTATTCATCAACTACTTATTCATCGTCCATTGATTAGCTATATTCTTTTATAAATTAAACTCTCATCATCTTTCTTCATGATTAAATTAAGAAAAGAAATAACTGAAGACTTGGCTCTATGGAATTTATATCCTTTACCTTTCCTCATGGGAAAACGATAAAACATAAAGTTTTTTTTTATTATTTGTGGCTTGCACGATTTGTGCATTTAGCCAGGATCAAGTAAGTATAATAGAAAGTTCTTTAGTTCTTTAGTAATTTCTTAATTTTATGATGATGAGTGAACATGCAAAGATATTTTTCCTAGGTTACACTAAATAGGTGAGGTTTAACTGAAACCTTCCCGTGGACTTCTCGATAGAGCAGGAAAAGACAATTTCCGCTGCTTTGTTACACTTGCTAACACTTGTATGTTCACAAACACTAATATCCAAAACAACACAAATTTTTTTTAACAAAAGAAACAAAACCACCAACGTGACGCTTCCCGCTTCCGCCAAAAGTCAACAAAACAAAGTAAAAAAAAAATTAAACTGACAGATTACAGAATATAGTATATGTCCAATGACAGATTATTATCATCAGACAGCAAACCTAACTTGAAACTTATTTTGAAATATTTCGTTTAGAATTCAATTATAATTTATTGATTTTTCTTGTTTTGTCACGAAAGAATAATTAATTTGTTTTACACGAAGTATTTAATATTCAGACGTTTTAATTTGCGATCGATATGATCAAGTGGCATTAAATACCGTTATGGAGAACTTACCAAATTTTAACGATGTGTTTTTCAACTATTATTTCATTATAGGTGGTTTATTTTTGAGTTATCTCATTTATAAAATTGTTCAGGCTCTCTTTAGCGATAATATTTATAGGCAAACAAACTATAAATTACGGGGGCATTCATGGAGGAGTATTCAATGTAACAAATCCATCCCATATAATATTTATGTAAGTAAAGAAATAGAAAAGAAGCAGACCTATAATCCCATCCATTTAATTAATTTTGTTCTCAACCATGCTGTATACTTTAGCTGTAATATTTGTTTATTGTTTCATAGTGTTCAGTGTGTGGTAAACTTATGTTACCAATAGTTGGCCTCTTTTGTGAGTGTTGTGCAGCAAGTGCATGTAGGAGATGTTGTAGAATCGTGAACAAGAAGTTGAAATGTAAAGCGATAACATGGCCAAGTGATAAATTGTTTCATCATCATTGGGTTAATGGTAAACTATATTATAATACTTTACGAACATTATAATTAAAGAACTCCCTTATTTAATTCAAGATTCTTAATGGTTAAGAATTACATAAATTAATGGTTTTTCTTCTAGTTGGGGCAGTATCGGTTGACAGTTCTGACCACAATGAAGGTGGTCTTAAGAAGTTCTTTTGCTCATGGTGTCAAAAAACCAAACTGTGTACATATAGCAGTCTTAATGAAGCAGAGGTAATTATTCAAATTGATAAGATTTTTTTGAAAAAAAAAAATAAAATTGGCTTTTGAAGATGGATTTGTCCATTGTCCAGAAAAATTAGTCATAATAGTCTGCAATATTTTACATACAAATAGTATGTAATAATAATGTTTTTTATGTTAAATTACAAATCCATTTAACCACTTGTCAGTCCACAACCATGCACCTCACCCCTCTCAACAGTCCCAATGTTGTGTGAATTGTGAAAAAAATGTCAGACTGATAAAAATGCCATTTCTTGCTTAATAATGAAACTAGACCTAACCAAAAATACTACCGTAAAGCTGATTAAATAAAGAATCAATCTAACCAGGGACTGATGAGGAGTGTTGGGTATCGGTAGCAATTGCTACAGTGGATTGATAAGTGCTTAAAAAGAAATGGTTTCTAACAGAGCTTGCTAAAAACCATAGACAATATATTTAGTTCTTACACTTCCGCGCACATTACACATAGACAATATGTTTATTCTCATAGACAATATGTTTACATGAAGACTATTCTGAAAGCAACACAAAAGTGTTTTATTCTCATAGACAATATGTTTACATGAAGACTATTCTGAAAGCAAAGTTGTCCAAATCAACCTTTAACTTGCTAAATGTCATATAAAAGAAAGAAGCATGATTGTTTTTAAGTGATTGAAGATTGTTCTATATTCTTACAGATGATTGAAAAAACTAATGGAATTTGCGGCCTGTTATTTTTAAACTCTTTTATCAGTGTCCTCAACTGCCCTGTATGTTGTTACTATTCAAATTGGCTTCTTCCACATTTGTTTTGTTGAGATATCATTAATTGTTTAAAATCAAACATATATAACTGGATAAACAAACCAGCATTTATATGTAAGCTAACAATTTCCATGTCAATGACAATTGCTATAATAAAAATCAAAGTCCACACACAAATATGCAGGTAACACTAAAGGCTATTATGTAATAAAAAAGCTGCTATTATTTTTAGGAATGTAATTTCCAGAAGTATAGAGATATTATTATTCCACCATATTGTATACAAGTTGAGAAAGGGAATATTACTAACATTAAACCATTACCAGATGAATCATGGCAGCCCCTCATAATATTTGGTAATTATTTGTATTATATATTGAATCATGTCTTTTTCTTTCTTTGAAGTGCATGGAACATTTTTTGATTGCTATTTAAAGTAGTGTGCTCTTAATGTGTTAGGATCTAGATTGATTATCACAATTTTATCATGATTTTTATTATAGCACTAGATGGCGCTGTAGCGAGTAGAAACACGCTATCGTATTGTTTTTGCGGGAGTACGTAAGGGCAAGTTTAGTTTGCAATGTTCACCTTGGTACGTCCGAAACGCGGACCTACACCGCGATCTATCCCTACCGACTGTCCAACAACACATCAAAAAATGCTCCGAGCGGTTTTTCAAAGCCACAGAGGAGCATTCAAATCCCTTCATATTAGAGGCAGCGGAGTACGTCCCGCCCGCCCCTTCAAGGCACTATTTCCGTAGGCCCAAACATGTGCTTACGGATGAGCCTGACCCCTTATCGCAAGTTGTGGAACGCCCGTCATCGGCCCACATTCGCATGACCAATCAATAAGAACGAAGCGACCTTCCGCAGCTCGTTAAACCCCCATCTATGGAACCCGTCCACTAGGGGCGTGGTGGTGCGATCGCTCCTACTAAGCCTCTATAGCCATTCGAGGCTAAGGCACCTACTTCAGGTGGTGTTTAGTCAGTATGAGTCTGACATAACCTATCGGCCGGCCCATGTATCCATGTAGGATTCACCACCACCACTGTTTCAATGTTAAAGGGCTAATTTCAAGTTAAAACATAGATCATATTACTTTTTAGGTAAGTAAAGCCAAACAAGAATAATAAAAATCTGCTCTAGGGGAACCACAATGGTCTTTATAACACCAAAATAAATTTTTGTAGGAAAAATTTTTGCCAGGTTTTCATTTTCTAACTCCGGTTTTATAAGACCAAGTATTTATAACTAAAGTTTAAGTTTTGATTTTTAACTTTATCATCATCACAAGACGCCCTGTACGAGTTGCTGGCGTACAATGTTTAATTTGATAGAAAATTAAACATTGTTTGATATTTATGCTAAATGATATGAGTAGACACCTGGGCGCTCGAATGGTGTGTATATGATCTGAATTGCTAAATCCCCTTCGGCATCTCACTTGTTCCATAGGTTGGCATGAGTCTATTTGTGAGGATATTCTGTGTAGTAAACAGGATGCGAAGAATTTATATAGGCAAGGCATAAGACTTATCGGATGATAGTTTCCTATTTATATAATAAATTAATTTCTGATTCTGTGCATTGCTGCGGTACAGTTTCTACTTTGAATATTTTATTGAATAATATTGTAATGGTTAAGAAAAGTGTTCTGACGATTTTAATGCATTCATTATTCCTGTCTGGTCCCAGGCTCCTTTCAGGTTTAAAATTATTTATTTGTTTTATGATTTCAGTTTCACTACAAAGTTTACCATTCAATGTGTTCTTTGGTTGATCTTGTTCTGTATTTTCCACTAAGTCTGGTATAGAACTAAAATGGCTAGTATAGAAGTCTGTTGTTATGTTTTTAATGTTGTTTCGTGATAAAATTGTATTTTTAGTAAAATAGTATTTCAGTGGTATTTTTGATAGAGTTGTAAAAGTGAAAAGGCTCATGCCTTTTCTGATAATAAAAAAAAACCTTAAAAAAGCAAATAAAAATATTTATAAAAAATAAAATTGAAAATGTACAGACATATAAACCAGTTGATCATATTAATAAGTCTGAAATACGATAATATTTAAATACTTTCAAACGTATTCAGCTAGTCCTAAGCCTGGAAAAATATGAAGAGATGTTCAAATTGATAGACTGTACACTGACTGGTGTACGAATCTCATCGAATTTCTTTGAATTTTTGAGTTATTTTGCAGTTTATTCTACAATCGAATCTACGGTGGAAGTAAACTGAAACACCGTCGTCGCGTCGCGCTCGTAGACACCGGGTTTAGGCGAATAAACGTCTGCCGTTATCGCGTTAACGACAACAAATTCAACTAGTAGATCGATTAGTCGATGGACGGTCTAGTTTCGTTGACAAAAAATACGGCAACGAAACGACCTACTTCCATTCCAACGAATGCGTAATTAGCACTGATTTATTGCATAGATTGCATATGTTATAATATTTATAAAATGCTTACCTAAAACTAGTTTTACTCGTACAATAAGGCATATCATTGCCGACGAACTTAAAGACGATGCTGGTATTGAAAGTGAGCACAGGGCTTTATCAGTTTAGTTGGCTTGCAGATTCGTCCCGTTATACTGGGCAAGTTAAGGTATTGCTTTTCAAAGTATATTGCCAGAGCTCGTTCACGGGGAACCTGTGGGTCGGTTATGGTAAAAGATCGTTTCACACCTGCCGCAATGATGAGAATACCCCGCTTCTGCAGTGCATCTGAGTTATTTGTGGAGTACCAGACAAATGGCGTTGCCGCCGTCATTCACAACAAAACTATGTCCCTGATCCGAATAACACGGGACAGTTCTAGTAGCATCCCAAAGACTATAGCCGATAGGTTCATTTCTCTCCTAATAAGGTGCCTTGTGCACCTTGTGTGGTATTCACGGAAACCTTTTTTATATTGAAAGAACTTTTAGGTACTAACCTACTAAAAGCCTCATTAACATTTCATAGATTCGTTGAATATAGATTAATTAGGACATAGATTAGTTGTTCGATTTAAACAATTCGTCAGTCAAACTTGATTTTGCCGTTGGGGGCATAGAAATCCCCTTCTCCCTTAATTCGGGGCTGATTGAAATCATAAACTTTTGATGATTTTTCTCATGGCCGTGTTAAACTTATATATTCTATTTACAATTTGATAATGATTTTTTGTTTATTAATTACTTTTAGTGGCATTTAAATAACTCGATAGTTTGCTTTTGGACTTTATAAATATTAATAAGTAAAACAACATGCCTATTGTAACATACTTTGTTACAAGATTGGTTAATAAAGTATAATAGAAAGTATAATAATTTGTAAATAGGAAGGGGATAGGTATAATAATTAGAGTAAAAAACATTTTGTTTTTATTTTATTATATATTTATAAGTGGTTATTGTAACTCTAACTGTAACGTTGTGATTTAAAATTAAATTTCAGCTAACCGAAAGTCAGGAAGCAATAAAAGTGATGAAGTTCTGTCCCTTTTTAGAGGCTTGCTCAATCCAATACAGGTAAATCACTCAAAATTAATTAACTATAAATTATATTATTCTTGGAATTATTATAAATTATTATATTTTTTTGTTTTCTAACCATTGACTGTAAGATTTTCATATCTAAAAATTAAAACAAGAAAATTTGTTTACCATAATCATTGTTATTTGATATCTACTCGTATTATGACACGTAGATCTAGACTAGATAGAATCCAGTTGCCCGCGCTAAAATGGAAAAAATCAAAGTCTGTCTTGTAGACTATGGCCTTTTCTCCATTTGGCTTAAAAAATGCCTACCGGCCACGCCTTTCATCGATGCTTTGCATACCCAATATAATATACGTAGCATAAGAAAAAATAGGACTAAGAATAATAGCAAAAAACGTACCAAAAAACCGAATTTATAATCCTATTGATTTATAAATCTCTATACTCTATTGTTGGGTTTACCTCGCCTTTAAAACCCAATCACAACAATGCAAGAATATATGCATTATACAAGGTTATTGTTTCAAAGATTCTAACCTGTGAGGTATTAATCGATTTAACTCATGATAAAACTATATGGGAATAAATCTTGTTCATAAACCAGAAATACTAAATATTATATCTTCATTTATTGTATTTTAAAAGAAAAAAATAATATAGGTGAACATAACGTGAGCGTCAAGATGGCGGGATCAAGTCCCCAATTTGAAATGTATCACATTAAAATGTTTGTGCTACATATGTACTATTTGTACCCCGAACCAGACATTTGTACCTCTAAAGGTAAATGAAGTATGTAAAGATCTCCCTGATCCCGCCAATTTGACGTCAAAGTGGCGGGACCTTCTGAAAGCTCTACTCAGAGGCAGGCAATTTACACCCGAAAACTTAGTACTACATATGTACTTGTATATACTCAGTATTCAACACAGTTGTAAGTGCCAAATTAAAGTAATGTGATTAAAACATTGGTCCCGCCAATTTGATGATTCATGTTATCGCTGAATTTATATGAACATTGTTACAACTCGCGCAAAATCAAATGTGGAAACTTAGTACGGCCTAAGTACATGAACTTGTGTAATTTTCATGTTCATAATTTAAGTACATCAAAAGTTATCCGTCATTCATCGTTATTAATTTTCGTACCTAGTATTGTCCCCGGCAAATAAGTTGAACATGATTTTGAAATCACGTGACATGCGCAGTAGTGAATAATGTACCTAAACTTGCTACTGCGCATGTCACGTGATTTCAAAATCATGTTCAACTTATTTGCCGGAGACTATATTTTTATAGAATTGGACAGATATATGCAGTAATGAAACAAATATTTTTTGGTTATCAATGGAAATCCTAATTATTTAACGTAGTTTGTATTTAACGAGATAATTATTATCTAACCATGTTTTACAAGTTATGAGAAAATATTATTGAGTTTGAGGGTAGGTCAAAATCAAATGTTATCATGCAGTGCATCTGGATTTAATGGAATCAAAACCACATTATGTTCACTATCATCTACTATATTTTTTGAAATTAATGATCTGAAGAAGATAATATTTTTGAAATTCCGAGACAAATTGTCTTTAAAGGGAAATGCTATTATACAGGGCCATTTTATAAACACCATCCAAATTTATATATTATATTCTTTGAAGAAAGTAACGAAACAAGATTTTTTTCTTTTAATATCACTCAGTACTAAAATATTAAGTTAAGCCTACACAAAGTTATCCGAGGAAAACTACCGATTGCTGTCACAGTCACGCTACGCACGGTGTTGTAGTAGATGATAACACGACCCCCGCCCCGCCCTCCCGTATTTCATTGATACATTACAATGATTTTCATAAGTTGCAAATTTAAACGAAAAAAAATAGGAACGTCAAATTGAAGAAGAGGTAAGTTTTTTTGTTCTTTGATTATAACAATATTAATCGATAACACTTTTAATAAATAAAAAATGAACATAAAAGTAAGCCACACCTTATGCACTTACGTCGCATTTTTTAAAATTTAGTCAACTTATGTACAATAATTGGTTGGAGTAAAGCAAAGGTTGTTTCTTAACCACAGAATCTAAAAAAACACAGGGATCGCAAAGGCAATTCGAAAATCGCAAAAAAAATGCAGTGCCAAAACCTTAGTACCTACCTACCTAAGTTATTTTTGTCTATTTTTCACGATAGGATAAAGAAATGTATAATTCATAGTTCTAAAAATATTTTTGTGAAAAATTTCACAAGTCTTAGCCGCCCTGAACACATTTTGCTCCAACAAAATAATTAATTAAAAATCCAAACAAAATACACTTACATGAAGTTTACCTTAAAGTGTAGGTAATTTCTTTCTAAACAGTCTTGCACGTTTATGAACATTGTCTTTAATTGTATTACTTGTTTTTTCACTTTGTCACTTCGTTAAATGCACGGATTATATTCATATTTAAGTTTTCGAGGCTTTGGGCCTTCTTCACATAAACCCGTCGTTCAATTTCGCCCTCGATTTCAATTGCAAGTGTGAAAACATTTCGTTAGGTAGATAATTATGCGACGTAAATGCGTGAACGCAATATTGTACATCGCGGAAAGTCCGCGGGTGACTGATTTCATTGCGCCGATGTCGTTACAACTTGCGCGCGCAGCTCGGTGGGGCGCTTCGGGCGTTCGGGCTTTATAATAACCCTGTATACAGGGTCATTATATAAACACCATCCAAATTTTTTCTAGGCATAAGCAGTGATGTATAAGATACCCTATACAAAGTATCTGAAATACTAGATGCAAGATACTTTAAAAAAAAGTATTTCAGATACCAGATACAAATACTTTTCTGAAAAGGTATCTGAAATACTAGATACAAAATACCTATCTTTCAACTACTTTTTATAGATAAAATACTTTGTAAGAAAACAACATTTGATTCAATTAAAGCTAATATGTTCGAGAAAACAATTTTCGAATAGATCGCGTTAATAACAAAGATCAGGAAAATGTGACAAGACAAAATATGAAGGTATTAAAATTGAGGCTTTTTATGTTTTAGTTGACATTTGAGTAAAACTAATTCCTCATACATATTGTCGCTCATCTTCCTTCGACGAGGCCTCATTATCATGCCCCCAAAGGAGAAGAGTCGCTCCACAGGGGCAGAGCTGGGCAAACAGGTGTTATATTTTAGAAATATTTTTAATTGTAGGATAAGCATATTTATTGTTGAGGTACTGGAGTGTCTCAAAATCACTGGTGCTACTTGTGTTTTCGCCACTAGCAATAGAGGAATCGGAGTCCTCTAGAAACATATAATAAGAGTCATCTTTTGTTTTTTTATATCACCTTCAATGTTGTTTAAAACCTCCGATTTTTGTTTTTCAGATCGATCGATCTTTATTGTTTTTTAAACAGGACAAGTTCTTTTACATATTCCTTTCGCGCTTTTGGTACCCATTTGAGTTTAAACATGGGATGGGACACTGAGGCTACAGTCAGGTCACAGGTACAGATGTACCTCGGAAAGTAGGAGTTAGGTGGAAGGAATTCCTTTTTGCCGTGAAAAGACACGCTTGTGTTTTAGAGGCGTTGAAATTAACGAGGTTACTGCCGCCCCACTGGGAAACGTAGTTTAGCCTCTGGTTTATTCGCTCAACCATGGCCTCTCTCATCAACATCACGTCGACACCGCTGGCTTTTGCGCTAGACAGGTATCTCTCTACAACAGTACTGTCATCTGCACACCCAACAATTCCTGGTATTAACAAGTCATTGATGTGTAGCAGGAAAAGCGTCGCAGAAAGAACAGACCCCTGAGGAACTCCGGCATCAATAGCCACTGAGTCAGAGGAGCAGACATCGGCAACTACTCTGATCGATCGTTCAGCCATGAAATCGGCTATAAAACTACAAAAGTCAGCGGGGATAGCGTAACGCGAAAGCTTGCGCAACAGACTTGCGTGCCAGACCCTGTCAAAAGCCTTCATGATGTCAAGTGACACGGCAAGTGCTTCGCCGTGCATCTCGAGGGCCTCGCCCCAGAAATGTGTCACATAAACTAGGAAATCCCCAGTTGAGCGTCCTCGGCGAAAACCATATTGTCACGGTCACTGAGGAGATCGTTGTCTTTTAGGTATGAGAGCAACTTGCTGTTGAGCACTTTTTCCATAACCTTACAGAGTATGGGAGTGATGGTGATCGGTCGGTAATTGCATGGGTCGGCACGACTTTTTGGGTACTGGTTGGACATTGGCAAGCTTCCAGGATTTTGGGACGTTCGTCAAGAATGAGGTGCGGCTTCTCGGTCTCCAGATGGTGATGGACCGTATGGAGATTTGAGTGCAGTCCTCTAATGTTCGCAAGGTGAACTTTAAATGGGAGGCCGTTCCTTCTTTTCATGATGGCGAAAGTTGGGGGGGGGGGGGTTAGGATTTTTAGTCGAGACGCTACTTAGTCGACCATTGGAAGTTTCCTTGCGCTAAGCTGACCAAAAAATGGAACTCACCTGGAGACTGCGGGGTCGCCCCAACCCCCCCGAAATGGCCATCGGATCCTCCCGTCCAGTCGCCAAGTGGCACGATGGAGCATGGACGGTGGGTGGGACATCTTAGCCGATGACATTTGTAGAAAGATAGTGTGACTTGCACAATTTGTGCATTTAGCCTGTGTCAAGTAAGTATAATCTTTCTTCTATGTTCTTGAGTAATTTCCGAGGTTTCAGTAAAGAAGTGGGGTTTTACTGAAACCTCCTCGTGGCCTTCTTGAGAGAGCGCGAACCTTTCAACCTGTTTTGTTTCACTTGCCAACACTCATGCATATTCAGAAACACTCAGTGATTAATAACACGCTATTATTACACACTAATATCAACCTCAACACAAAATTTAACAAGAAAACCAAAACCATTAAATTGACGCTTCGCGCTCCCGCCAAAAAGTCCAATGTCGACTAAAGAAACGACGCGTTGCGTTCAGTTGCGTTCGGAGAGAAAACCTGCGAAGTTCATTTTAGTAAAAGTATCTTAGGGAACAAAGTATCTTCAAAATACAAAGATACCAGGAAAATGTATCTAAATATAAGATACAAAATAAAATATTTAGAAAGTATTTCAAATACAAGATGCAAATACGTATTTTGTATCTTGTATCTGTATTTCAGATACGTTTATCTAAGATAAGTCACATCACTGGGCATAAGATATCATTCAAACACTTCATTTATGAAAAAAAATTGGGAGGTAAAATTTCCGCAATAAAAAATTTTGTCCGAGCGAATTATTACAACAGCTGGTTACTGGCAAAATAGGTACTTACAGTTGAACGACCGGCCGCCCGAAGCGCCCCACCGAGTTGCGCGCGCAAGTTGTAACGACATCGGCGCAATGAAATCAGTCACCCGCGGACTTTCCGCTATGTA
This sequence comes from Calamotropha paludella, assembly GCA_927399485.1. Classification (NCBI taxonomy): domain Eukaryota; kingdom Metazoa; phylum Arthropoda; class Insecta; order Lepidoptera; family Crambidae; genus Calamotropha; species Calamotropha paludella. Next base: position 14,614,551 of record OV656812.1, read on the forward strand.
CAATGTTGCGTTCACGCATTTACGTCGCATAATTATCTACCTAACGAAATGTGTTCACACTTGCAATTGAAATCGAGGGCGAAATTGAACGACGGGTTTATGTGAAGAAGGCCCAAAGCCTCGAGAACATAAATATAATCCGTGCATTTAACGAAGTGACAAAGTGAAAAAACAAGTAATACAATTAAAGACAATGTTCATAAACGTGCAAGACTGTTTAGAGAGAAATTACCTACACTTTAAGGTAAAGTGATTGTTTTCAAACTTCATGTAAGTGTATTTTGTTTGGATTTTTAATTAATTAATTATTTTGTTGGAGTAAAGCAAAATGTGTGCAGGGCGGCTAAGACTTGTGAAATTTTTCACAAAAATATTTTTAGAACTATGAATTATACATTTCTTTATCCTATCGTGTAAAATAGACATAGGTATAGACATAGGTAGGTAGGTACTAAGGTTTTAGCACTGCATTTTTTTTGCGATTTTCGAATTGCCTTTGCGATCATTGTGTTTTTTTAGATTCTGTGGTTAAGAAACACCCTTTGCTTTACTCCAACCAATTATTGTGCATAAGTTGATTAAATTTAAAAAAATGCGACGTAAGTGCATAAGGTGTGGCTGACTTTTATGTTCATTTTTTATTTATTAAAAGTGTTATCGATTAATATTGTTATAATCAAAGAACAAATCAACTTATCTCTTCTTCAATTTGACGTTCCTATTTTTTTTCGTTTAAATTTGCAACTTATGAAAATCATTGTAATGTATCAATGAAATACGGGAAGGCGGGGCGGGGGTCGTGTAATCATCTGCTACAACACCGTGCGTAGCGTGACTGTGACAGCAATTGGTAGTTTTACTCGGATAACTTTGTGTAGGCTTAACTTAATATTTTAGTACTGAGTGATATTAAAAGAAAAAAATCTTGTTTCGTTGCTTTTTTCAAAGAATGTTATATATAAATTTGGATGGTGTTTATAAAATGGCCCTGTATTATCTGCTATAGAGTTTATAGCTCCACCTACATCTAGCGGTATCGGGCATTATCGAGCTCATTTCTCGAATATTTGGTAAGTGGGAGTGCTACGATGACTTAAAGACGAAAGTTACGAATAGTCAAACGTACATAGTGCCTAATTGTTTAATATATGGGCAAAAATAAGTTGTTATAAACTTTATTTTTATTTTTTATGTAACTTTTCTCATTAGAACACTAAAGGCAAAACTTATAATTATTTTGTTGTTGTTGTTTCATTTCTGCATAAATGTGTCCATTTCAGAGATAACGATGAATGACGGATAACTTTTGATGTACTTAAATTATGAACGTGAAAATTACATAAGTTCATGTACTTAGGCCGTACTAAGTTTCCACATTTGATTTTGCGCGAGTTGTAACAATGTGCATATAAATTAGCGATAACATGAATCATCAAATTGGCGGGACCAATGATTTAATCACATTACTTTAATTTGGCACTTACAACTGTGTTGAATACTGAGTATATACAAGTACATATGTAGTACTAAGTTTTCGGGTGTAAATTGCCTGCCTCTGAGTAGAGCTTTCAGAAGGTCCCGCCACTTTGACGTCAAATTGGCGGGAACAGGGAGATCTTTACATACTTCATTTACCTTTAGAGGTACAAATGTCTGGTTCGGGGTACAAATAGTACATATGTAGCACAAACATTTTAATGTGATACATTTCAAATTGGGGACTTAATCCCGCCATCTTGACGCTCACGAACATAACGGTGCAGGGTGGTCCCGCGACCAAGGGAGAGCGGTCAAAACTTCCTAAAATTGTCTTTAACCATTCTTTCTTATTAGGAATGAAGTAGAATATTAAAACTAGACGTTTTTGATTAAATAGAAACAAATTTATTGAAATAAATTTATAATTACACATATACAAGCATCAGAAAACCTTAAAGAAGATTTTTCAACCAAGTTCGTACTAAAATAATTAATTGTTGTAAATTTGAGAAATTATAAAACATTAAAGCTAAATGTATAATCCAAGTGTATAAAAATACGATTATAACTTATAATTAAACGGAAAATTGTGCGATAACTTGACAATACCAAACAAAGCAAGCTATATTAAGAGCTTACCAAATAAAGAGTTAAAAATGAACATGCAGCTTAGAACTTCAATAAATCTGTAACTTCCTTAGACAGAAGGCTCTTTTAGATAGTGCTTAATATGTACTCATATTATTTTTAAAACACATAAAGTTACACCATTACCTAAAATATTTGTTCGACTTGCCACAAAAAAAGATAATTTAATTTATATAATATAATTGCGATCACTAGTCAAATGATGATAATAATTTTGTTATATTACTAACGAAGAACTTCTTACTATATATCACCGGATCAATATTATAAATTTCGTATTATATTCTAATGGTGTAAACGTGTCATTAAACCTGTGGTATAACAATTTATGTACTAATTACTCATTTCAAATCTAAATTATAGGTAGTGGATTTAAGCACAACTACACCAGAGAGCGTAGTTCGATGGATGCCGTCTCGGTGCCGCGTGTTGGTTGTTGGGGGTGACGGCACTGTTGCTTGGATACTTAATACATTGCTGTCAGTTGCACATGTCAGGGTAAGCTGAAACTGGATGCTTGTTTTTCAAAGCGCCATATCCAAATGTTGACTGTCAATGTATTTTTATATTGATTTAACGTAACCAAAATTACGCAAGAAAGGGCCATGTAATGTTTGTGACAATGTAAGAGAGATTCCATATAAATTCCCAGCGTTCTTAGACTGATTGTTCTTTTTATAACCAGTTTTATGAACGATTCAACGTAAATGTCCGATTGTCCATCTTAAACTGTAAATTCTTGACGGACACTTGCCTAGAGAGCTACCGAGGAAGTTTCAGGCGTGTGCGTTTAGCTCTTTACAAAATCGGATAAAAAGTCGTTGAAAACCAGTCAGTCGTGGGCGTGCTGAGTTTAAATGAAACGGTACTGGTATCATATATATTAGTTAAATTAAGTGTAATTTTAGCAGTCGTACCGCATTCTGGTCAAGCCCATTAGAACAAATCAATAAATCGTATTTATTATTTTTTTTATTTTGTAAGACAGTATTTTGTACTTATTTCCTTCATGAGTATAATATTGAATTAGCGAAATATAAAAAAAATATTATTAAAAAAATAATAAAGTTTAGGTTTAGCAAAAGCTGACTAACCAGTACATATTATGCCGTTTTCATATCAATTTCATTTTAGAACTCTAAACATGATTCTTTATGCTCTGTTAAATTTCCATTTAGCAGTAAGTAGGTGAAGGCGCAAGGTGATGGTAAAATGGTAATATGTAGGTAAAGGCATGCTGCATGGCCAATGAGTTTTCAGCATTTTTATAACTGATTATATCTTTTGGGTTATAGGCCGCGGTTGCTATCATGCCGATGGGAACTGGGAATGACCTGTCTCGTGTACTCGGATGGGGCTCCGGGAGTAATTCACACATTGACGCACATTCCATTATTAATTCCATTAAACAAGCTGATGAACAGACGCTGGATAGGTATGATAATCATATAATTGATATAGTAAACATGTATTCATTTAACATTACAATTAACTACATGGTGAAATTGAATTTATTCTATAAAACTTAATAGAAAAGTGTTATGTATAAAAGTATTGCCCTGATTGATTAGTATATTCTATACGACCGTTGGGTGCAGTAGTTTGCTTGTGCTTTGCTTGTGCTTTCGCACCGTCGGTTCTGGGTTCGAGTCCCGCATATATGTTTATATATATATATATATATATATATATATATATATATATATATATATATATATATATTTCTAATAATATGAATATCTATGTATGTATCTCCATCTATTACCCTTACCCTAGCATCCATAACACAAGACTTACAGTGCTTCCTTTGGGCCAAGCTAGTTGGTGTAAATGTGAGAAATGTTATTATTATTGCTGCCACGAAGTACTTTGTGGATAACTCTAACTTGGTATCAAACCGAGTTTGTGTTTACGACGTATGTTACAAACACTATGTTAGCAGATGACCGCTAGTTTTCCTACATGCCACCGCCGTTTGTGATTTTTATAAAGAGTAATTAAAATATATACCTTGTGATGTCCGGCAGAGTGGAATAGCACCAAACCTATGGTGGCCACCATTGGTACTGGAAGACCATACACCTAATCTATAATCTAAGGTCACAGTGGTTTGTGTGTTTGTCTGTCCGCTCTGTTTCCCGCTCTTTTTACATTGTATCAATAACGTTACGCGTTAACCGCAAGTAGTTCGTCTACCGGACGCTAGATGGCGCTAACGGAAAAATATTTAATAATATAAAAAAATTAAAGAATTTTGTTCACCCGTGTGAAGCCGGGACGGGCCGCTAGTACATATAATCACAATAAACCTCCCGTAGATCACAATGGGCAGCAGCGTCGTCCGAATTATGGCCATTTACTGAGATCTCTAATTCGCCTCCTGCCAAGCATGGAGATCATGGCAAATCCCCCTATTTTTGGGAAAGACTTTCGTTCAGCCATTCAGTTGGACGTTATTCAGCTGAGATGATGGTGAATAAATAATTCTGAAGTAATGGTTTATATATAGTTTTTTAGGAATCGTAAAAAACAACATCCGTAACATTTGATTAAAATTTTTCTTCTTATTCGGGAAAAAGGTTCTATAGTTTAAAATACTCTATTAATTAAATCCTCGTGCTCTAATATATCAGTGTTCCTCCAACGTGAGTTAGATGAACGTACGAATATCGCAGGTAATGGGACGTGCTTATGCATTACATTATCAACTTCATTGCCTTTCCTCTGCCTGTATTTATTGAACTCCTATCCTGAAGAACCATCGTCAATTTCAATGGGCTCTACTTGTAATAGCCACGGGACACCTAGTGACTAGATAAATTAATTTAGGAAACAATGACTTATTAAAAAACAAATATTTTTTATTAACAAAAACCATTTTAAATTACGTTAAATAAATCTAATGTTATCTTATTTAATTTTAAAATGTAGATAACACTCCTAATATTATGGAATACGGAGTTCTAAGTTAAAAAATTGTGGACAGATGGAAGGTGACTATAAAACCGAAACGCGGCCGCCTTGGTCGTGCGCGGGCGGACCGCGTCATGTACGCGTACAACTATGCAAGCATCGGAGTTGACGCACAGGTTGCGCTCGACTTCCACCGCGCTCGTACTCAATTCCTCTATAGATACGCCAACAGAACTCTCAACTATGTAAGTTAAACTAACTGCAATCGGTGACTATGTAATGAATTTTCACTACACTTCCTTTCTGCTTTCGAAAAGTTAGATAGTACCTGTTTCAACAAAGATATGAAGATGTGGCGTCCTAGGCACCAGTTACTTTGTATTTACATCGAAAATACCACATTGAAACAGCTTTGGCGTGATTTATACAAGAAACAAATTGAGTACGGCTGATTTAAACAGTCGTGTTCGCTATTGCTCAATCAGTAAAAGAAATTATAATTGATTAGGAACCTTTCACCTAACACATCATTTCTTTGGATATAAAAGCTTAATAGTTATTTGATTGTTAACAAAAAATAAATGAATTGGTATTGTAAATAATGGTAAATATTCTCTTTATTTTAAAGTCCTCGCTTTCTTATCCCTTTAAATTCTATTCATGTTTGTTTCCTTGAATCCGAATGCGTAATAACATTATTTGAAGTAATAAAAACAGATTTCAAGCACACTTTATACCTAAAACTGGTTTCCGAGCAATGCATATAACGCCTGTGCGAAAATACGGGTCAAATACACCACGTTGACATGAAAAACGTCGATTTAGTGTTGCGATTTTCTCATTATGGGTCACGCTTGAAACTTGAACTAAACACTCGTCTTAATGCTCAGTGGATTATTACCGAGTAGTACGGACTATACGCATGACTCTGAAAGCAGCCTTAGGCGCAATTGTTCCATATTATATTTTATACAATATTAATTATGCCGATGGTGTATCATGAAAGTTAAAGTTTTAAAGGGACGTGCAGGTTGCGTACGCGTTTCTGGGCGCGGGGAGGGCGTTCGACGACGGTGGGTGCGGTGGCCTGGAGCGGCGGCTGCGGGTGCGCGTAGATGGCGCTTGCGAGCCAGTGCCGCTCCCGCCGTTGCAGGCGCTCGTCGCTCTCAACATACCTTCCTGGGGCGCTGGCGTAGACCTGTGGAGTAAGGAAAATCGACAGCCTAAACCATCGTCACCGGTCCCTGTGAATGTCAGTGCTGGGGCACAGGCCTTCGCTATGGCTTATAACGCCATAGATAGAATAGGAACACACGAGCACAATGAAGGCCATTCCTGTCTATTGACCATTAGACTTTTAGACTAGACTAGATTTTTTATCTCCACTCTGTGCTTTTCTGTTGCCCATTCGAAATGACACTACCGATTGGATTAAATAAAACTGACCTTTTGTGCTCCCGCCGGTGACACAGTTCGTGCTTTTGACACCACCACGCTCGATGTTTAGCCAATAGCTGCTGCCGGACTGCAAGGAGCAAAATGTCATGCCATGACCACATACGTTCTCTACTCAATCCTATCGGCAGCGTTCAAACTTGAAATAGTTGCGCTACGCTCATATTATCATCATTTATTCCAGTCATCTCTAATTTAAAATTGTTCATTAATTTTACATATTGTATATTACCGAAACTTTCATTTTTTTTGTCAAATCCAACAAACATTTTAATTGTTTTTTATTTACATTGGACACCATTCTACCAATCATACTAGACATTTTTATCTTTACAGGTATGGGACCAGAAGATGAAGTGGCAGAGCAAAGTATAAATGACGGGAAACTCGAGGTCAGATTCGTTCTTTCATTGATGGGCCTAATTTTATAAAATGATGTTTTAATTAAGAAAACAAATTCTAGGTGGTTGGTATCTCGTCATCGTTTCATATAGCACGACTTCAATGCGGATTAGCGGAACCATACCGTTTTACACAAGCTTCCAGTGTAAAGGTAAATTGATAAGTTGATATTATCAAAGTTTTACAGCCTCCTATTTATGTTAATTAACTTAAAAGCATAGGAAAAATAAAGTGATATTTATGTCAAAATCTTTTGACAGAACATTTTTCGCTTTCGCGATCTACTTTATTTTGAAAAGCAGGAAGTTAATTCAATGTTGTCAGTAGCTAGTTTCATTATAAATGTATTTATCTTGATTATATTATAAAGAGGGTGTTCTTAAGTCTGTTCAAACTGGATAAATGCCTTAAGTTTTACTTCAAGGTTTAACCACATCGCACCTCTATTTTATGTTGTTCTGTTGTTGTTCATTTATTAACCTCTTTGCAAAGCCCAGCTTTGTGTTGAATGCGTTATTTCTCTCTCTATCGGGGAAAAAAAAAATCATTCAATCAAAAAGAACCATTATAGAAGCCGTAATAACGATTAAATTAGACTGCGCACTATAGAGCATTATATAATGCTCGCGGATTTTAGGAATCGTTGTCGCGCGCATAATATAATGCTCGCGGGTTTTAAGGGGTTAATGCAGTGTCAGTGGAGCAGTAGGTAGTTTATTTATTAGACTAATGCTTTTCATTTTCTTCAATGTTCGTTTATATGAAACAAATTAGTTCTCACATGGCCTATTCTATGTTAACAGATCGAACTGGAGGGATCATGTGCCATGCAGGTTGATGGTGAGCCGTGGATGCAGGGCCCTGCGGTCATACACTTAGAACCTGCCGGGAAATGCGTCATGCTACGCGCTCCACAGTGCTGCAATACTAATTGAAATGTGTGCATTATAGGCGCACAATGGGGTTAGGCCGCGTTTACACCGAACTTATCATCACCCGCCGGCATAAAGTGAATGATACGAAGTTTGGTGCATTTTTGTACTTATTCAAGTTTTCGTTTCCACTGAAGTGCCAATACGCTTAATCATATTATGCGTAGTTGTTGATTACTGGTGGCTGATATGTATTACGCCATTAAGCACCGCTAACCTAAGTAGATGAAAGAAGATAGTATAGTCACTACCTTTGACGTCGTTAAAATCTAAAATTGCTGTTAGACAGTGAAGCAAGCGTCAGTGTGAACGTGTCTGCGTTTTTACGTGACATTTATTATCTGTCCCAATCCACAATGGCATTGAGAGGTAAACGAGTTAAGTAACTACAACTTTTCTATAATCGGTTGTAATACGATTAATTAAATCTAACCAAAGGTCAGCACTTTAATTTTATGATCCATATTTTATTGTATACGTTAAATGTATTTTGATTAACAACTTCTAGGGATATTTCTGATTTTTGGCTTAAAATATTTCTGTTATGACTACAGTACAGTAGCACAATTTGACAACTTCAATGAGATGTCATTTGCCCAAAGGGAGTATTGGATAACTTGCTACCAGAAGTTAATGGCAGACCCGTCTGTAAAATAACTTCGAATAAATTTTAATAGAACTTCGATAATACATATTTTCCGTGATACTACTATGTCAAAATTATGAAACTGTACCAGTTATGAAATGACCTGATTATAGTGATATAACGTCAGTCATAAGCATTACCATAACAATCAAACGGAAATGTAATTATTCCATGTATGATGTACTGTGATACGAGATCTTTTCTCTTTTATATATTTTACTTTTTTTAATGTAAATTGTATGCATACACTATAACAAAAAATATAATGTGACTTGAATAAACAAAAATTTGTAAGTAGTTTTCATTATTTGCATACATCCCTTTACGACACTGTTCTTCTAGCAGATTGCTGAATCTTGTTAATTAATTTTTAAGGTTTTAAATTATGAAGAGTACATGTAATTTCTGAGTAAAATTAGGATCTGTAAGATTACAAACGTGGTTCAAACAACAATCACTGTTTGTTTTAGTCAAAGTACTTAAGTAGTTTGTTTTTTCTGACAAACGGAGAGGTATTTTTTTATTGGGAGGTTGCTATTTGTCCTTTTTGCGAATAGTATTAATTTTTGGTATCGTTTATATGCTCTGGAGGGGTAAGACTTCTTTTAGCTTTGACATATTTAACAAAATATGGGGCATTATATAGGGTTATATCTTTAGCTTGATTATTTTTCATAAAACGTATAAAAAGGAAAAGATACAAGAAAACGACAAATCTTTAATAAGTTTTATTAGACAATACAACAACAATAACAATTTATGGAATTGCATTTCCTTTGTACCTAGAAGATGATTATTAAGAATAAATAAATTACGGTAACACGTCGCCCAATAGCATTTCACTGGACATTTTTACTAAAATATTTCGATTAACAAAATTCATAATCACAGAAATAAATCAGGTTTTATATACTATTCAACAGCTTTAAAATAAGATTTGCTCTTATTAAGCAAAAGATTTTACCTACACCATTCAATTAGGTACAATAAAGTTTATGAATCTGCTATGGATTTATAACTGCCTTTATAACCAGTCTTAAACATATAAAATTTACAATGTTATCAAGATATGATTACGAATACATAAATAGAGTTATGACTATGCAGAAAGTAAAACTTTCAATTAAATATTATTTGTGTGTGTGTATTGATTTTGCATTCTCTCTTAATTCAATTTTAAGAACATTAAAACGTGTAGTATTTTATCCTTCAGGTGCTTATCTGTATCTGTTATGGTTCGAGTGAGTGGCACGCCGTCAATAATAGAATTGTGTTAATTGCCATAATTTAAGCTAATGAGGTCACGAATAAACAACGACGCAATAACTACGTTTACAATAAGGCAGTAACATCATGTTTTGAAACTTTAAATAATGGTTACATATATGCCTACCACAAGTTTAAGCATACTTGAAAAATCACAAATAACTTGTAATAAGGTTGATTTTCAAGACTTAGAGTTCACTGAATATTGACAAGCTTATGGAGTACATTATAATTACATGCTCATCCATGCCACCAGAATAATGTTATTTGTGTTTTTATTATGCTTTAAGCGTAACATAGATTTTATAAAAAGTATCAGTTAAAATAGAAAATAAAGATGTCAAAATTTCCACAACAATGTGGAATAAAGTCAATATAAAAAATAAACTCCAAAATATATAATAAAACGTCATATAATCACTATATATCTTTAAAACATTTCTCTGCATTTGTATTATCAACTTAAACACAATTTTGGCACCGTATAGCTTAGTCAAAACAATTGATATAGGTTTTTAATAAAAAATATTTAATACCTATGTAACACCCTGCATTAGATTGAACTGAAATATACTGCATCTATTTTGACATTGGTGACTTCTTACCAAAGTGAATTTTCCTTTAATTATAAAGTCTGCTCGGTAAGTACAATTTATACGACGTATTTGACTTTAGAATTAACCTTACCTACGACAATGTATGTGTTTTTGTATTATTACTTTGCAACACCTACCTAAACTGCATATTAGAAGACATAAAATAGGAATGATTTTGAAATCACGTAGGACCAAATTGAAACTATGACTATATTACAGTAACCTCCTTTACAAGAAAATAATTAGTTTACATAAAGTTACAGTCTAATTCGAAAATTAAACTTGAATTATCTTTCAATACTAATATATCGAGTTAATATAAAGATAACATTATACTAAGAGTTTTGACTTTCAGTGTGTCTATTTTTTAACCAAATATTGTATAGCATTATAGTACTTATATAAGACAATTTTTCCGCGCTTTCGACACGATGCAAATGTAGATGTATCGTTGTTCACAAAAGATCTTTATCTGGTGTCCGTTATTCTGGCAGCGCCAAACTCTTGGCTTTTGAAAGTGATTATTGACTACAGGTTTTACGTCAGGTCAGTAGGACTACTTTGAATAAGCTAATCTTTTATTTAAGTCCCTATAAACCTCTATAAATATGAACCTTATCCCTTAACTCGTGAATATATGTCGACAATTGTGATGTTGGTTCACAATACTGCGAGCTATCACGGAACAATTTAAACAATTTCTTGTCCAAATGCCAACTGAAAAGAAAAGAATGCGAGACACAATACATACTTGTGCTACGGGAACATCTTAATAAATGCCAGAGTAATGGCTGCTTAAAAAAATGATGTTTTAAGAATGTAAAATTACACTGTGTTATTTTCAACAAAAATTGCGTATTCGGTTTCATTTTGATTATATAAATAAAATGACTCATGTCGATGAACTTACATTTGATTTTTTCCCATTTGTTGATTAGTGATTTCATTTCATTTTTTAAAACTAAAATAACTTTCATTTTTATTGAATAAATTTGTCACTCAAACTGGTGAGAATTGCTTTTAATGTTTAAGTAAATTAAAATAAAATTCAAAGTATTATAAAAAATATATAAAGGTATACTGACTTACCTTTTTTGCGAACTATATTTATTAAATTATTGGAATGTAATGAAATGAAAATTAGAATCAATGAAAACAACATTTCCAAACGAATGTCCTAGTTTCAAACATTGGTGGTACAAAATGCCACATCAATCAGAACTTAGAAGAATTATATTAAAGACCAGACGTCAGGACAGCAGCACCATAAACTCTTTCATTTATCTTTTCATAAACTACTTGTGTTGGCATAATGACACTATTTTTTCACGGACTGATAAATCGATAACGATCTAAGGCAATAATACATCCCTATGGGGTTTTTTTGTTTGTAGAGACAGCGCCAAAATAGTTAAAACGGCATAGAGTCGATTTTGACATAATATTTTAAGAACGGCGAAGTTCTGTTGTTTTATATCGAATTTACGTTTACTGCCGTTTCTATCGTATAGCGGCGCTTAATAAACTTACCCATTTTTTACTAGTATAAAATACCTTGAAATGATGTTTTTAATCTCTATTGTCCTGTCTCCTCCTAATTATGCATTCAATCCATAATTACCGTATAATATAAATGCAACTAAAATACAATGTCTTATGAACGTAAAATCACCTACGTTTGTGTAAATTTCTTTGTTTATAATTTATTTGACAACAATTATTTAAAGAAAGCCAGAAGACCCTTCCTGTCAAATTATACCATACTTCCTATATAACTTCCTGCTACAACGATAATGGTATATAAGATCCAATCACTGTATTCTTGTTTTTTCAGACATCCATTGGTCAAGTTATCATTGCTGCAATGGAACCCTGAAATATAATAAGTATTTATTAAAAATTGATTTGTGTTAGCAATCAATATAATAAGTAATAAAGAAAATAACAATAATGTTAAAATTACGTTAAAGGATATTTTTTTTAAAGAAAAATACTACAAAAAATCGCCTCGGTTCACAAGTTAATTCTCTGGTGGGAGTCGAACCCGCAGCCTTTGTACGTCCGTTTCTATTCCCTCTCCCAGTTGAGCTACCGAGCTTTGTGAACGTCCGTCGAAATTTTCTAATTTTTAAGGATCTAATTTTAGACACTTTCATAGAATAATATTAAGAATTATTAACTTTATTTCTAACTAGTGGTTGCCCGTGAGTGCGTTCACATGGAATTAGGTTATATCGCGATAACTTAAATTTTCGAGTGAACGTATCATTCTTCTCGAAGGTAAATAGGCTTATTTTAAGCAATCTCTATGCCCAATCTAGCCTCAAGCTCACTAGTTTTTTTAAATTTAATTATCAAAGCAGGAAGTCAGTCAGATTTATCTTTTTAGTATATCGTTATATCGTTTTACAATGTTATAAGTACAAAAAAATTGTATAGATCTAAGTGGGAAAAACCAAAATTGAGTCGTTTTTTTCAAGTTCATCATTCGTTATTTCGTCTTAAATTAATAATTTAAATTATAATTACATTTTGTGCAGCGCCTTTAAAACTATCTAGATGGAAAACCTATGCGTCAGTTAGTCTATATAATTTATATAAATAAAAATCAATGTTTGTATGTTTATTTTCTATGCGTTCGGAAATTATTGATCAGTTTGTAACGTAACTTTGACAGAGGGTTCTGGGGACGCCAGCGACATTGCTTGGTCCAAAAAAATATAAAAAACTTTTTCTACTTGGCATTGCAACGCATGCCGCGTAGTTAATATATAATATAAACACATAATAATTTTAAATTTTGCACTTTGTATATGAGTTGGACCCATTTTTGCAAACAAGAACCAACCCACAGCAGGTTGGTTTCGAGAAAACGAGACTTTTGTAAACAGAATGTGCAAATTGCATACATAGTATATCAATGAGTGAATACTTGTTAACCTCATGTGGAATACTGTAGCCTATCTAGGAATATCAGATTTATAAATGTTATAAATAATAAGTGTATTATGTTGTATAGTTCTCAAACTATGGGTTGGTTCTTGTTTGCAAAAATGGGTCCAGTTGTAAACGTCAACGGCAAGCATTTGAGTATTGATAAAAAGATGGTTAGGTTTATTAAGAAAAAAAATGCTTACGCTTACCTTGAATTAACTATTCCAGTAATAATTGTGTTTCCCTGTTTAGCGTTTGCATGTGCACCTTCAACAATTCTTACGGGTGAGCAATACTGCCAGCTCCTGCTGATACCAACAAAATACCATAAACTTCTTTGGTTTCACGGATATCACTAAAAAAAAAATAACCTGTCAAGATCTTATATAATTTGACTTAAACTGACTGCTAGGTTCTGCTTGAAATATGGATGATATTTTAAGTGATTTTTGTTCTGAGTTAATTCTTACACCTTCTACCAATTAAACCATTAACAAAAAAAAAAATCATTTGGTTTTGGTATGTGGCTAATCTAATGGATAAAATGTGTACTCACTTATTGAGATGGCTCAACAACTTGAAGCTTATTACATTTCTCGATCGTGTACATTTTAATGTAATGTTTCGATAGTAACCCCGTTGGCAATCTTTTGGTGTTCCGTCCTGCTTCATTTTTTTCTTATGATATCATGATCTATTTCTTTTATTTATTGCGGCATTTTCCTTTAACTTTCAACTTTAGTATTCAGTCTGTCTGCCTCATAGATAAATACCATTTCCACTACCAGGAGCTAATTTTGATCGTTGAATTTTTATGTCCAGATTATTGATATAATTTTAGTAAGGCTCATTGTAACTCTTATAATTGAAATTTACATTGAAATTATATATCCTTAATAAACACAAACAATAACGTTTTTGTAACTAAGTACTTTCTTGTTGTTACTGAATTTAAAATTTAATGATTATAATAACATGGTTTATTTTATATCGTTTTACAACCCATAATAATATATACTTTTAGAGCTAATACTATTCTATGTAATAAATATTATCTTTTAACTGTCGAACTCTTTTTATAATTTATCTTAACAACTTATTTAATAGATTTAAAACTTTTATTTAACAATCGGATAATTAAATCACATATTTGGGTAAGTAAATGTGCTGTTAAACATACACACTTCAAAATACAGTTAAAGTATAATTTTTTTTTATAATCTTCACAGAAATGGAATGTGAAACAATTGAAAATTCGATATCAAAAATAAATATGCATTCATTATCTAATATAATATAAATATTTTAAATATTAATCGGTATTCGTATTATGAATTGACATAACTTTTGATACAGATTAAAATATATTATTACATAACTGTTGCCTATGGATTATTTGTAATAATAAGGTCCCTATTTTCTAAAAAACCAGAGATCTGCGTATTATATCCCAAGAGGCATTGCGCAATTAGTTTTTTTTTCTTTCTGCGTTACTCACAACAACTTGATGTCTCATAAAGATTAATCCACTTGCCACTAATTATTTTTCTTTATAATTTGACAACAACATAATAAAAACAATGTATAACATTTTCAATTTAACATATCTATCATCAGTTAACATATTTTATTGCACTTGACTTAGGCACCCGCTATAAGCTTATGTAGGTAAACCCACATACATACATACATTCGAGAGGACACTGCTAATACTCGTAAGGTCACTATTCAGACAATATGAAACTGCTTATCTAATCATCATATCTTGAAACTCAAAAACAAACAAAAATTACATAAGAACTATACGAGATTCGTCGCCTGAATATTCCACATGAGTTGTTCCTAGTGTGAGTATATATGAAAATGACATGCATGTCATTTTCATGCTCTGCAGAGCATACTATACAATGCAGCGCAACATCTCTCTGGATACGCGCGTAACGGGATAACAACCCTGATGGTTGTTATCTCTGGTAAATTCATAGCAATATACTGTTTAAAAATAAAGGAAGACCAGTTATATATACCCTTTAATTGAGTGATAGCAAGCTTCCTAAATTTTGAAAGAAAAAACAGTAAAATGCGCGGTATAACATGACAAGTCAAAAAGTAAAATTTAAAATGGATTTGTAAATTTTAAGTCCCATTGTGTTTTAATGTCAATTATATTGCCAGAAACTTTAATGTCGTCTAAGCATAAAAAAATTGCACTGTCAAATCAGGTTATGCCTTATGGAATAAAAACTGATGGCCCGTTAATAACACAGCCAAGTATAAACCCTATTGAAATCATGTCAGCTATCTTTATAAAATTCGAAAGTATGATAGAACACTATTTATATTCAATGAGGTCTCTTTAAGAAATCTCTTTTAAATTAGCATATATATTGGCATATTATAATGGCGTATATATATATATATATATATATATATATATATATATATATATATTAATAAAGCAATACATTTGATTGTAAGATATAATATCATTGAATCCTCTATTTTATGTCTTCTGATGAGTAATTTGTAACTACTCTTCTGTAGTGATACAATCTACCATGTAGCTATCTAATTTTCTTTAATAAATATATAATCTAAATGCAACTAAGTAATCAATAAACGGAAAATCATCTAATTTGTATATTTAATGGTTCCGAAATTTATTCTAAGTTGTTCTAGGAACACAAAAGTGAGAATGGTGTGGGGAGCAAGCCTGGCAAAGGCCGGAATGTATCCCTTGAAGAAAGCTAAAGGACCTTCCTTCGCAGTGTTTAAAATAAGTTTTACTATACTATTCACTTCACCCGGTTTTGCGTTCATAGCTCTTGTTTTTAAGACATCCACAGGTTGTGTCATTGTTGTTGCTATTCCTCCCTGAAATGTTATATTGATTTATAGTTTATTTAGTTTCAATTTACTATCTAATATATAAATAATGACAGTAATAAAATAGGATTTGAATGAAAGAAAATACCAGAAAATCATGCTAGTGTCATTTAAGTTAAAATTTAATGGGTAGGTTGGTGATACTGTTGCAAATAGCAGTTTCGTCGAAAGTTGAAATCCTTCAATCAGTATGATGCTGGTACTTTAAGTGTATTTTTGAAATACAGTAATGGAACAAATAAAAAAATATCGACAGCTTTAAAAATATAAACTAAGAAATGCTATATCGCTTTCTGTACAAACATTCGAGGTATAAAACCAACACCCAACGGCCTTGTAACGCTTGATATAAATGTCACTGAATCGATCGCTGATCAAAGTACTTTTCGTTTCAGTCTATCCAGGGGTCTCCAAACTACGGCCTGCGGACCAAATCCGGCCCCCCAGAACCATCAGTCCGGTCCGCGACAGCTTAAGACTAGTGTCATTAATCTGGCCCACGTCAGCCAATGTTTTACTGTTGTTACTATTGCTGTGATAAGTTGAATGGAAGAGAATGAAAACACAGAATGATAATTACTCGGTTTTTTTACTTGCAAGGTAAAACTTTAAGACAGAAATGATGACGCAGAAAACTGAACTTAAGTATCTAAGCTTAAGCAAATACCTAACAAATAATTAAATTGAAATTAATCCCACTAATAAATCAAAATGACACTAATGAGATTTATGTAATTGAGATTTTCCAGTGACAGTTGTGTGGAGTTGTGGATTAATTTTACTTATACCAATTATTAAAAGAGATTTAAGATGTTCATAGGTTAATTTAGATCTTTAAACATTGTTTGTGTACTTCATCTTGGATCAGGGAGAAGCTGATTTTCTTCTTGCAATCTCAAATTCAGTTCGTTCATATGATTTGTCAAAGCGACATAGAATGCTTATTCCCACAGCCATTCACTATTTTTTTTTACTAATATCATAATATAAAGAGTCAGACAGTGCTGCAAAAAATAAATAAAAAAAGAACACAAATAATAAAAATTCCTAATCAGTCTATTTAATTTACTTTTGCACCTTGGTCCAACCCTTACATCAATGACGAAATATTTTGATTAGTAGTAGTTAAACGGACGCCCGGTACTTGCATTACTTGGTATATTGAGAATAATAATCCCAAAGGAATAGTATTAAAAATAGCTGAAAGGCTGAAAATTTATAGTCGATTTTTTTGTTTAAAAATCTTTGTGAAACAAATCATCTTACAAAGGTACTGGCATTTTTGTTGAGTTCTGGGAATATGGTAAAATGTAGCTGCAGGGAGTACAGTGCAAATTTTTGAAAGTGGTCTTTGAGAATAAGTTTTGGAACCTCTGGTCTATACTATGATTATGCTTAGATTAAATTAAATGGTTGTCAATTTTTCCTATTTAAAAATTTACTAAGTTTAAATACCGTTTGAAGTATAGGTAAATATAAAGAGCAAAAATCCAAGTTTTTGATTTACATATTTGACACTAGCTTCTTTCTTATCACACCTACACTTAATTTTATGTGTTATTATCTGATACTTTAGTTTATTTCATAATTAATACGAATCTAATGAGAGGCGTCATTACAGCTCTCATGTTAGAATTAGTCTACAGTAGTCTACTCTACATTGGGGTAAAATTACTTATAATACTTACGGCTAACAAACTAGAAGTGATGTGTGTAACAACATTGTCGGCGAAGTATGGCGTACCAAGAAGTAATTCTTTTATTTTGTCATAGAATGAAAGTTGGCCTATAGTCATGAGGACAGCTCTACCGCACGTCATGGAAGCACCTGCCCATAAGCGTAATATTCCTTCTTCAGCTGCCACTCGATAGAGGCCATGTATGGCATTTTTATAACTGGAATAAAATAATCACTTGATGGTAAATGTTTGTTGTAGGCTGTTTAGATGAAATGTTTTATCCGGATAGTCGATTTTTAGATATGTAGTTGGTGCTGTGGGATAACATATAATTGCATATTATAACTCAATTGTTTTGTTACGGCACGACGGAGCGAATGAATGTAAATGAATTCCACGAGTGAGCGTTTGTAAGTATAGACGAAAAGCACATGGAAGAAAGAGCGAGCGCGCATAGGCAAGTGAGCGTGACAGATCGTGAACGAGGATCGAGATTTTGTCACCAGTAATAATTTCACGGGTGTCATCCCTAAGTGAGTGACACCCGTAAAATTATTTACTTAAGTTAATCTAACTGAAGTTTTAAAAAGGCAAAAGCATATAGAGGTATAAATATTTAGTGCTTGCCTGTTAATTAAATTCGTTCATTCAAAATTAAATTAAGTTTGGTCAAAACCTGGATCTTATGTAGGAAATAACTGTTATACTTGCTTTCTTCTCTGTTCAGCTGGCAACTTTACATCGTTTTGCATCCTTACATTAACCAAGTCTGCAGGATTACCAACAAATCCACCGGCGAACCCTCCAATTCCAGCCAGAAATGCAGACATGTATAATGGCATTACACTTCCCTGAAAGGAAAGTCATTATAATATTATCAAACAACACTGTATTGTTCCAGGTGGTACTTATCAAATATTTTCTTTTTTATACGGACTATTCCAAAAATAGTCTACCCGAATCACCCCATGTTCGTTTGGCGAGTTTTAGGTTTTTTGGGTATTTATTTTATTTTTAAAACAAACCATTATTTACTAGGGATTATAGATCACACAGACGTCAGTTATTAAGGTTAGTACGTACTTGATTTTATTTGTAATTTAGGTTAATAACATATTTTGCATAAACAAAACCAAATATGCTTACTATTTTGCCCCAAAAAATGTTGAAAATCGTACTTTTCAAGAATTAAAATATTTTCGAGAGCGATTTTAAAAACATCTGTAAATCAAGAAATTGCGGCTTGGGGGTGATTTGGGTAGTCCTAGTGATACTCTTCGTTGGACTTGGACTTCTGTTTGACCCTTTTTTTGGGGAGCTGTTAAGGTAAAGAAGATACTAAATGCCATTCTTTATCAGTCAAGTTTTGGAAAAACAAAAATCAAAAGCTGGTGTTAAAATATACTACTTAGATCAAATGATTATTATTATATAAGAGATAAACAATATATAAAAGATAATTTAACGCATCGGCAAAAAGTTATAAGTTCTCTAATGAATCTTTCTAGCCTTTTCAAACACAATTTATTGAGATTTTTTTCTATAATAATCGGGAAGGCTGATTCGGAGCCGAATAACATGACTCTTTGATAGATCTTAGTTAACGGTTAACATTTGGAGTATATTTAGAGATGGAAGTGGATAAAGAACGTGCATACTGCATAGCAATATCAGCTTCGTTGACCTATAGACAAACCAATAAAGAGGATATAAAGAGATATGATCAAATTTACGAAGACAAAATACGAAGCAAATACAATTTAGATAAATTGTGTTGTAATTGTGTTAACCGAGTCAGACACCAAACTAGTTGACTAGTCATTCGAGTTTGATAATTTGCGTTGTACAGCTTGCTGGCAGTTTAGGAGTTAGGAAGAGAACCAGTCCACTCACAATGACAATCAAAAAGAAGAGGGACTTAAGAAAGACAGGCATGATAAGATTACGTGTATAAATAAGCTAATCGAATAGACTTATGATAACAAATGATACAGGGTCTTCGGAGGAATGTTGAACATACGAAAACGGGGGGCTGGTGGGGTGGTATGTTAATTAACCAGCCCAAAAGATTTTCCCTAGGTTTCAAGATTTTATTAACTATATTTTTTTTTAATTTCTGGAATTTTTCGCATTTGTACCTTTAAACCCGACTACATTTTTTTAGACCAGATCTATAATTTTTTCTTTATTACAATCTAAGTGATCGGTAGGTCCTTCTAAAATTAAAAGTTGCACATTGCTAGAAATAAAGTTATGGACACTCAAACATAAAAAAATAATTAAAATAAATTATGAAGCTCAACTTCGCGTTGCATGATGTTGGATGACTTCTGATTTGTTAAAAACATTATAACTAAAGTGTGAGCTTTCTACCGATATGTAGTTTGTAGTGATGTGCCGAGTCGTTGTTTTATAGGATCGAGTCGACTCGAGTCAGTTTGTACGGTATTCGAATCATGACTCGATTCCGCGATTCGAGTCCAGTACTCGAGTTCTATGTTTGGTATTCGAATAGTCCTGGACTCGAGTCTAGAACCTTAGTCTGGAAATTCGAGTCCAGAACTCGAGTCTGTTACCGATTTAAGTACAAAAGGAAAAATTGGAAATGAGTAAACTTCAAACAGTATCTAGGTTTAGCATAATAACACTACGAACATTTTAATGAAAAATATTTTTAAACAACAAATAAACATAGAATACTAAGGAGATATCTAGGAATTAGAAAATTTCTGTTAATGAGATCAAGTTCTATTTGTTTTATTAACAAAAAGAGATCATTTAAGAAGCTAGGTATTTAAAAACTCCGGTTATTTGTTCTATTAGGTAGTAAGCATGTACTTTTATTTTAGGTGTCACTTCATTGCTTAAGTAAACAGAAATCGAGTACGAGCGAGTCAAGCTATCTCGAATATTAGACTCGAGTCAGTTGGACTCGCATGATAGTTTCGAGACACCGAGTATAAGATCGATTCTTCCTGACTCGAGTCCAGGAATTGAGTCCGGCGTACTCGAGTACCGGAATCAAGTCCGGCGTTCTCGAATCAAAATAAATTGGTATTCGAATATGCGAGTCCAAAGCAGGAATCGAGTCTGACTCGAGTCAAACCGTCCTCGGCACATCGCTAGTAGTTTGTTTTGATATCTTTTTCGTAACTAAAATTATTAGATGTTTTCTACCAAGGAGGACCATTTCGACGAAAATCTACTGATGTGGAAAGTTAAATGTTTTGCGTAATTTATCAATGCAAAAGTTGAAAAAATTGAACAATCGATTCAAATCTGGTATTCTTTATTTAAAAAACATCAATAACATAATAAAACCATAAAACATCTTAATTTATGACCTCAACTTGAGCAAGTCTTAATATAAAATGATGCTCAAATTGACGTTCCTCATTTGCTAAGCACGCTCTGCGTCCGTTTCTAATTTGAACTGGTATTGTATGAAGAAACAATTCCTGTTTCATCGCCTCGAATGCAGCATCAATGAGAATTATAAGTTCCTCACGACTGTACACTTCAGATGTGTATACTAAGTGCTTGGCCCTTTCCCAGACGTAAAAGTCGCGAGGGGTGAGGTCTGGCAACCGTGGGGGCCAGGGAATTGGACCACCCCGACTAATCCAGGTATTAGGAAAACAATTATTTAGAAATTCCCTTACGGCTAGGCTATAATAGACTGGACGGCCGTCATGTTGAAATATTATTGAAGCGTCTTCTTGAAACACTTCTTCCACCAAATGCGGTAAATCATTCATCAAGAATTCCAAATATGTAATTGTGTCCATTGAATGTCGGGTAAATAATGTGGTCCAATTAACTTATTTCCGATCACTCCTGCCCTAACATTAACACTAAACTTTCTTTGGAAACCCTTTTGTCGCTTTACGCGTGGGTTTTCTTTTTTTTTTTTGCCCGGTGGTGCCAATTGTGATAATTTACTATTTCCTCCTTGTCAAATTTGGTTTCGTCGGTCTAAAGAATTCTCCACAAAAAGTGTATGTTGTCCATATCTGTATGGAGCAAATGCCGGCAAGCCGACAAGTCTCCCAAAATCATTATCATCAAAACCTTTAACAAACAAAACAAGAATTGCATTCACTACTTACAAAACAATTTTTTTATTAAGTATTTAAAGTAAACAAATTAATTTGATGCACTACTAACATACGAGATTGAGTTATTAAAAAACAAAATTAAAAAGTCAAGTGTTCCTAAGAGTACATACCTTGAACTGGTGTGTAGTGGAAAGGATGCCTTCCAACGTGCTGGAGAACTGACGACACTTTCCATATGCCCAGGTCAAATGCTGCAGCAACCTGTCTCACACTTTTCGTAGGGTTCTCTTCAAACTCGGCAAGGATTTGCTCATCAATGTTTACATTGCCTTGTCTAATGTTGACTCTCGGCTCTTGAAAACGTAGGTTGACGCTTTCCCGTAAACGCCGATAAGTATTCGTAAACGTTTGGTGACTGGGGATACGTCGGTTGGGATAACGCTCTTGTTAAACTCTACGAGCTTCAAGCGCGTTAGAAATTGCGCTTCCATATGCCATTAAAATGTCCGCATATTATTGTGCTAGAGTGAAACATAATATTTATTACCTGTTTTGTGAAGCGTTTCTCGCCGCGCATTCCATACAGAGTGAAAGATAGATAAGATAAGCCCCCGTTGTGGGGGCGCAAGAGTGAGAAAAAATCTACCTGCTTTGTGTCACCATCCCAGTAATAAGTCATTTCCTTATTTTGACGTTCGCATTGATAAATTACGCAAAACATTTAACTTTCCACATCATTAGATTTTCGTCGAAATGGTCCTCCTTGGTAGAAAACATCGAATAATTTTAGTTACGAAAAAGATATCAAAACAAACTACATATCGGTAGAAAGCTCACACTTTAGTTGTAATGTTTTTAACAAATCAGAAGTCATCCATCACTCTTATTTTTTGTAAATGCAACGCGAGTTGAGGTTCAAAATTTATTTTAACTCTTTTTTTTGTGTTTGAGGGTCCATAACTTTATTTCTAGCAATGTGCAACTTTTAATTTTAAAAGGACCTACCGATCACTAAGCTTGTAATAAAGAAAAAATAATAGATCTGGTCTAAAAAATTAAGACGGGTTTAAAGGTACAAAAGCGATAATTTCCAGAAATTTCAAAAAACAGTTAAAAAAAATCTTGAGGCCTAGGGAAAATCTTTTGGGCTAGTTAGTTAACAGACCACCTCACCAGCTCCCCGTTTTCGTATGTTCAACATTCCTCCGAACTTCCTGTATATATTTATGAATCTTTTACTTACGTCTTTAGGTGCAAAGCTCTGTTTTGCCATTTCATAAATACCAAATCTGGCTGTTGAATATGTGAGTTGACGAAGTAGAGAGGCTGAAATACCATTGTACAGCCCAAGGATTCCTATAGAAAGAAAGGAGTAAAGAATGAAACCATAATTACAAGTTACTACGCAAAATGCCAAACTTTGTCGTCTTTTAAGGCAGCTTTCAGAGCAATGCGTATGTATGCGAACCTCCGGAACCAGGACACCCATGAAGACGTAGAACATCGATTTATAGTGTTAGTCTCGTTTCAGAGCCCTACGGGGCATAACACAGTACGGATTAAACGTAAAACTCTGAAAGCAGTCTTATATTTCGTAGTCACACATAGTGTATATATGATGTATTTATCAATGTCTTAGGGTCATCTCCTATTAAAGGAAAATTTTTTGTTTGCTAATAATAGCAACCAAAAAATTGCAAACAAGGACTGGTATATAATATTACTAAATTAGGCGAATCACGGCTAACTTTTGAAAACAGGTTAAAAAAGTTTTTAGTTGAGATAGCATATTATACAATAAATTAATTACTTAATCACTGATAAATATATGGACTAACATTGTATTGTATTGGATTTTATTATTGTTTTTGTGTTTTTATAGGCTGATATTTTAAATGCACTTTATTTGACCTAACTATTAAATTACATATCGCCGGTCGAAAACAGTAGTGAAACATTTCAAAATGAGTTATTTTGAGATAATGAGGCAATTCTCTGTACTAAATTAGAGTAGCCCAGAGCAGGTGGAGTTTTTAACTAAGTTCTATGCAGAGTTCGTCTTGTTCTGATACAGAACTAAAAACAACGTTGAAATTGTATTGTAACACACATAAAAAGTAAAAAACGTAAAATCGGAGATGTTTCACTACTGTTTGCGACCAATGATATAATGTAAGGTTTATTCATTTGAATTCATGATGTATTTTCGTAAAATTTTGTTTAAATTGTTTTTATATTTGTGAACCATCTGAGTAAATGTAGTGTAAGCTTCGTAATGTACCTGTGTATATATATATATATATATATATATATATATATATATATATATATATATATATATATATAAAAATACAAATCATCTCTGATTTTACGTTTTTTACTTTTTATGTATATAAATATATATATATATATAGGTACTGTAAGTGACCAAGTCCACCACCAGATCTGTAATCTCTACCAAGAAAAACTGGCGAAAGGAAATTGATATGGGAACAAACCTTAATTTTACATTTATTTTAATAACTTATATTGAACTAACAATATCTTTTAACTCTTGCAGTGCATTTTCTTGTAATGTTATATTTTTTATGAATATTATGCCACTTCACCATGTATTTTTTTTATATAGTGGCTTTTTCTGTTTCTCTCAAATATTCTGCTAATATCATGTAGTAAGATATACAGTAGATACTGCAAAGTACACAAAGGATTGTATAAATTTTGATGGCTATTTTCTTAAGTGAACTCTTTTTTAGTGGTAAAAACATCACAAGGCCAAGATAAAATAGTAATTTAAATTTATACATACATATTCATCAGAAAGTGCTAATACCTCCCATGGAAGAGTCCCAGAAAAATACTTCCAGTAAGCACTGGTTTCCCTGTGAAGACTGATGCTTCCACAGAGCATTTAAATTTAACACAATATTAAATTTTAGTATCTTATCCCATATTTATATTGGGACAAATTTTAAAACCATCTGTTTTTACTACGAAGCTTCAAGTTAGTTGTAATTTAACAATAAAAATAGAGATTAGTACACTAATTAGTGTCTTTCTGCAGTTATTTTCCAAAGAACTTTCCAAATATCAGACTACTCCACAAGTATATTCAAATAAGTTATAATATATAATCAGACTATAAATATGCATGACAAAAGCCAGCAGTAACATCCTTATGGAAATCATTACTTGGAATCGTATAAATTATTATTGAAACATGAAAATTATTTAAGTGACCTAAAAAGGATTTCAAGAGATATGCAAGCCAAAAATAAGCATCTAAGTTATTTTTTTTTTTGCATTTTATGCTACTAATTATAATATAATATTATTTTAATATTAGCAAGTCACCATCAGTTTTTTTATTTAGGATGGGTTAGCTCTTGATCCCAATCAAGCCCGGGGGCCAAGATAGAATCCACGATGGAATGAGCTAACCCAAAAGGTGCCTTTTGAAAATGGACGGGTTATAAGTTCTCGGAAATACAGATGCAGGGAGGGAGTTCCACTCCTTTGCTGTGCGCAAATGAACGATTAAGTCATTGATCAATTGACTCCTACAAATATTTATCAAGGAAATAAGTAACAAAACTTCAAAGTTTGTCGATGTTATACCTTCAAACATTGATAAAAACATTTACAAATATGTATACTAATATTAAATTTTCTTTAAGTTTTACCTTGATTTTTAATAACTATTTTAGTCAGTTTAAGCATTGAAATGTTTTTCCCTTTTTGTGTTTGCATTTGTACTTTCAGCAAGTCTAATGGGTGAGTGATGCAGGCCGCTCCCGCTGATGCTAAGCCTCCAAAATACCATTTTGATACCCTTACTTCTTTGGCTGTACTCATATTACTAAAAAAAAAAAATATTTACAAGATCTTATAATTCAACTTTTTTGTTCTAACAACAGCATATCAACCTATTACAAACTGTCATATTTTCTCAAATGTATAAAATTTTACATGTTGGACTTTAATCTGATAATTAAATAGAGAAATGTTGTCAAATTCATATAGATTGATGAACCGTTGAAATAATGTTGTTATAAAAATATTATTGTTATAACAAAAACAGCATTTCTTCACTTTATGGTCTTTTAAATAGAATTTTGAATTCATTTACATTATTAGATACAGAGGACATAAATGTACAGACAACAGCATATGAATCTGTCATGACAAGTACATGACAAACTTTGCCCTATTTATATTAAACTCTATGCAACAGAAATCAAATTATAGTCTTATTATTTATTTATTTATTTAAAGTGGAATTGCGGTTGAGGATATTTTATGATAGGTTGATATGATAATATTGAAATCCTAACATTAAATTACTTATTGAATTTTAAGATAGAAAAAGACTCTTTTAATACAAGAAAATCTGAAAAATTAAAGTGCTATTTAAGGTACTCAGGTGAAATAAATAATACGTCTCAATGTTTCACACCATTTTGTACACTGAATACCTATAAATTATTTTATTTCATGGTAAATATATTAGGAGTACCATCGTCCTCAATTTATTCGAATTCAACCGAAAACTCGAACCTCAATAAACTTTGCTTAACAATTTTTTTTTATAGGAAATAAATATATGACTGAGTAAGACTGACAGAAGGTTGCCAGACACCGCATATTAAATGAATTAATTTTTTTTTTAATTTTTTCATGAAATGAAATAAATCTCGTACCAGGGTTGCCAAATACATCGTACTTTCAGTGAATAATCTTGTACAAGTATAAAATTCATAAAATCCATAATTTACACAGCTTGAGGTAGTTTTATTATTGGCTATCAAATGGTACAAATAAAATATTACTGGAAGTGATTCACACTTTAATAAATTTACTTAAATATTTACAAAAAAAATGAGAATTATTAATTTGGAATGGCTTAATTACATACTTACTACTAGGAGAATGTTTTCGTGGCTGTATGTTTTTGTGATATATAATGTCAGGGATTTTGGTTTAATCGTGATGCAATGCCTCATAAGTCGTTTATGAGGCAACAAGAACAACAGATAATAAATAAACACAGCAATGACTCCTTAGCCAACTAATAAATACGTTTAATAATGAGCACAGCACACATACTAGTAGATCATAAGGTAATTAATCTAGATAGAAGACGTATTTATTTCTATGTAATATTTTTGACGTGGATACAGGCGAGGGTATACCATAATCTCCACGCTTGACGGGCCGGTAGGTTAAATGATCATAATTTGGAAAACGCTTCTGCCCATTTGTAGTTTACTGGAAGTATATAGTGGTAAGTCACTTTTCACAACACCCTGTGTGTGAAGGATTGGTGCTGCTCTGTTGTACTCAGCATTATATTAGAATATTTTTTTATAAAATGTTATTTTAATAATAATATCTTATATTATATTTAGCTTTAAAGTAATTTTTAGATTTATATTTATTTCAACATTGATTATTCTGGTATATATTGTTGATACTCGAAAGGGATGACTCCACAGCGGTGTTTCCAGTGTTACAACGTTTGAAAATAATTAAAATCCATGGTGTGTTATACAAAACTATTTCCATCAATAATTCTATGAGCTGTTTTTTTCTCATTAAAGCTTGAACCTTATCCGTTAGATCCTGGGACCAATATAGAAAATTCGTTCAGTACCTCTCAAAATAATAGTTAAAGCAGCTAATAACTACGCTTCAGTTATTATTCTGAGAAGTACATACACTGATAACAATAGTACTCCTTTTTATATTATAATTCACTCATATACTTAATTCTCCTATATTGCTAAGTAGCAGCGTTGCCGAGCAAGAGAGGCAGCAACTACTTCCTTTTGCTCACTCATTTTATACTTGACGAGTTATGCGCATGCGTTACGACAGTAGTGGGGAAGCATGCTCACAAGCATATAATATGAGGGATATTATATGCTTGTGAGCATGTTCCATTCTCGGACATGCGCACAATGTTCAAATTTTAAATGAGGGAGACAGACATATATATCTGCACCGTTGGGTCATCGTTTTTATCTAAACCCCTACTAGCAATATAGGAGTATTAGGTATATGAATTCACTGGCATGCGGAGACGAAACCCTGTCATCAATTTTTTTTAAATTATTGTTTGTCGCGTCCTATACGTGAATGGCAAAGGTGACAAAGCCCATATGTATAGCCTTGTCTACAGAAATTTATTTTCTTTCTCTAGAAGATGATGGTTGTTGATGGAAATGATTTATGATTTGTAGATAATTAATGGACGGTGAATGAATTAGGAAATAAAACATTCCCTACGTTTCAATGAATATGGGAATATTTACTGAAACCTCCGTTGACTTTTAGAAAGTGTGAAAAGATGCCTTGCGCTATTTGTTTATTTATATGTATATGTATATTTAAATCGATTACGTTCCCAATTTTTAAAATTTTATATAAATCAAATTGTTTATAAAAAAGTAACAATTAGGAACGTGCTCGATTAAAATATTGTGAAGGTAATAGAAAATATATAACGACCATTGCCGTAGTCATCCTGTGATCACATCGTCAGGATTTAATATAAAATAAATTATGCGCAAAACCCGTAAAAAAGTTGTTTTATTCAAATGTGTAATGTGTGCGGAAGCACATGAGTAAAGAAACGGAACAGAGACAAAGCTACATACGAATGCGCTGTGTACATCACTACAAGTGCAACGCGTGTGTGTGCGTGACCACTGGCCGCTTGTCACGTATAAGCCGAAACCGCTTCAAACTAGATCATCCAGTGGTCAATCTCAGGGCGTGCAGGCGTGACGCGACGCTCGAACGTTGTGCGTGTTAGCGTGTTTTGTTTTTGTTTTCAAGTTTCTCACATAATACGAAGTAATATTTTAGTTTTAGTATTTAAAAAGTGTTGTGAATATGGTTGTACATTGTACTGTGTGCATGAATGATAATAAAAAGACTAAAAATATTTATTATTTTAACCATCCCAAGGAGTCTACTAGGTAAGTTTGTACTTGAAACTTAATTTATAATGTGTTATGTACATTGAAAGGTACTACAACTCTATAATCAAAACTACTCAATACTCATTATTATATATTTTACGGAAAATTATACCAGATATTTCGGTAAAATTGTGTAAGTAATTCTGAATAGATACCTACAATAACTTTTTTGGGAAATATATTGAATCGGAGCGCAGGATTTCGCAAGTGGGAGAGGGGGCTTCCCTCTGGTATCATTCCCAAAGCGAATATTTTGATCTTCATGTACAAATTGTTAATATGGCGCCATTCATTAATTACGTAAGACTATTTTCGCTAGTTTTTTGACCCCCTCCCCCCCTATTATAAGAAAAAATAAGAATAGGTCGACCCCCCTGTTTAATATTTATTACGTAATAATCTAAAGGCAAAAATGAATACACGGTTGGTTTTTTTTAATGTTTATTTTTCAAAGTAACAATTTTTGAAATGTTTATTTGTACTTACAAAGGTACTAATAATTTTTATTTTTTGGTAGAATAAACTTTGATTTTAATAATTATAATTAATCTTTACCTACATTAGATTTTCAGTCCAGGGGCTCAAAACCCCCTCAACCGACTCTTGTGCCGACAAGACTTCTTGGCCTCGCCTTGAATATATGGCTAAAGCTTTTTCTATTTCAATATTTGAAATACGGCCATGAAGTTGCCCGTGCTTTTTCGAAGTATAGTTTCAACTTTGCGCATTTTTGTGATCTTACGTAAGAACTATCAAGACTCCCCCCTACCCCCTTGTAAGAAAAAATAAGACATGGTCGACCCCCCTCCCCCCCTAAATCGTCTTACGTAATAAATGAATGGCCCCTATTGGTAATGACATATTAGCACGTTTGCAACATTGTACATTTCATATGCCATGTAAGTGTTTCCCATTGGATTATTTGAAAAATTTTATATTAGATTTAGAATTTATCATTCGATAAAAAGACAACAAATTATTAAAAACCAAAAGTAATAAAAAAAATATATTTAGAGTATGTAATTTGTAAAAAATAACCTATTTTAATAAAAAATGTGAAAAAAAAAAACATTTATATTTTTAATTTATTCAATTGTGCCAACCCTACCAAAATAGGTATAAATTTTGCTAGCTCTTTAGAAGCTTTGTCTCTGTTCCGTTCTTTTATCATGTGGCGGAAGTATAAGATTTATTTTAGTTTATCTATTTTTTCTTCATATTTCAATTTAAGAGTAACTAGCTTTTCTATTAAGGAAATCTATCTGATCTATTATAGCGCAGTGCCATGAAGTACCACGCTAACAGGGTCTTATTCAATTTTTTTGCAGCTGCTATCACCATTAACAATTAGAACAAGAAAAGATGTTTTTCAGTTAGCAGGACAAAGGTATGTATGTTTATGGCCATTTAAAATAAGCCTCCAATTTCAAATCACGTTGACATTCTTTTAGCATTACTTACGTTGGCATAATTTTGCCATTTTAAATCAGCCTTGAACATTTTGGAATAAACGTGTTGGCAACACTACTCTGTCAGTGTCACTGTCACTGTCATTGTCAGCTTGATTGCTTGTCTCTGTCATGTAATGTCAGTGGTAAAATAATTACATTTCCTATTTATTTGTCCCGCTTTTTTCACTCACTTATGAATTCTGTTGATTCTATTTTATTGTTATTATACTAGGTAAGTATTTTTTTACGTTACTGTTATTCAAAACTGGGTATATATATATTATTAAGTGACACATTTGCTTGACTTTTTTATCGTTAACAACAAATTAAAAGTTTATGCATGTTTTATTGTAAAATTATACTTACAAATTGTTTACGTGTCCTTGTGAATATAAGAGATTGTAAGGTGCCACACGCGTTTTCGATTTAATCCAATTGATTTACAAAGGAATCGAATTATATTAAGTGATAAAGATTTCACGAATTCACGCAAATTATTACGTAAGAGTCACTATGTACTTCTAACACACCGCGTGAACTGAGGAAATTGTGTTCGGCTCGATTCAGTTTATCTCTAAGCTACTCCGCCAATGTTAACCTTAATGAGTGCGTGACAGTTATCTAACATTTTTACATAATTTGTCAAGTGCTGCCAATTGAGAAAGACGTAATACCTAAATAAAGTTTTGCCTATTTTGATGTTTATAAAATATTATTGGTAATGGGTTAAACATGAACAACTAATCCTTTTATATCATTCCAGGATGTCTTCAGATGTAATATCTCATCTCCAGTTGGATTCAGAGTTGCCTATTAGTAAAGTTGTCATAGTCAAAGAAATTAACAATTGTGACAGTTCTTTCATTATAAACTGTGTCCTTAACCACAGTTTCAGGACTAAAACTGGTGTTATTATTATATCAACACATAATTCATTGATGCACTATCAGCAAGTTGGCCTTAAAATGAATTACAGTCTCCAAAAGCATATTGATTCAGGATTAATGAAAGTTTTAAAACTAGGTGAAAACATTATTAACAGTCTTTTGTTTAATGCTAATCAGTCTTCTTTGCAAAATGAGTACAATAAAATAAAAGCTATGATAGATCAAATGCTGGAAATACAAAAGGCAGTAATTATTATACTGGATGGGGTTTCACACATGTTTGACCTAGGTTTTAACCTTAAGGAAGTTAATAATTTTTGTGGCAATCTTATCAAGTGCTGTCATAATGTAAATAATTCATGTTTATTATTTCATTGTAATGTTGCCTGTGAAGATGATGTTACTTACACAATGTGTAACCTTCTTTCACATAAAGCCCATAAAATTTTCGAAGTAGAGAATTTGCAATCTGGCTTGAGTTCTGATGTAAATGGACATTTAACAATAAAGTACCCTTCAAAGAAGTTTCAGGATGAATACATGTTCAATTTAGAACAAAAGCCTCAAAAATACTTATTTAAATTATTTGATAGAGGAGTCAAATTATTTGCCCCTGGAACAATATAAATTCTTGCAGTAAGTTATTAAGTGTATATCATATGATACTATGTCAATAAAAAAAATTCCATAATTATGTATTATTTTATTAAACCTTTTTTTCTAACAAATATATGCATTCCTTTTGTTGTAAGATGCCTCCTTATCAAAATTTTTTGTATTGTTGCAAGCTGGCTTCATGTTTTATGTAAGAGAAAGGTAATATACCTAGGTATATACCAATCGTAAATTTTATAGACACCATTCATATAATCGAAATAAAACCCCACTGGCGTTACGCAGGCTTTAAATTAGAAAAAAGTTTCGCAGATCTGCTTGATTTAAAATCGATTTAACGAAGCTATTTATTTGACGCTTCTTTTGAAAAACTTAATTTTTTGTATGATGCGTCATAATTCGCTGGTTAATCTTAGGAATGATATAAAGTTAATAGAAAGGTATGATTTGAGTCATTGAAAAACTTGAAACCTTCATTTTCAACAAGGAGTTAAAATTATAAATAGCATAAAATCTTTATACTCCTGAAGTTCAAAATTTTACTTTTTTTGAAATTATACTAGCTTACATACCAAATTTCAGCTTTCTATGAAGTACCCCATGAACTTTGATGATCATCAGTGAGTCAGTGATGAAATCGGGGTTTTTTAGATATCAATAAAATCTGAAGTATAATCACTATGCAATCGAATCTTTATATGTTTAATATCTATCTTTTCTCCGCGGTTTTGCTCATGTTAATGCAGACTACCGATCAAAAGTTATATTTGTCCCTCTGGAACATTTACTTTTTTAATAAAAGGAAACTTATATACTTTTCTGTACCTCTGGCTAAGTGTATGCATAATTTCATGATGATCGATTAAGTACCTAGTTAATGCGTGAGAGTGTAACAAACTCACTTTCATATGTATAATATTAGGACTATAAGGTTTATAGCGATCTGATATATAGCTTATCATTTCGCAATAACGTGTGCTGACCATATACCAAATTTCATCGCAATCGGTCAACCCGTTGTTTACTTAGGTAAAGGACACAAGTAGACACAAAAATTAAAAAATAATAATAATAATCACAAAATTTGTCCAAAAAAATAAATTACAGATTTATATAGTACTGATATGATATCATCATGGTCTATCATTTACGCATCACATGGTCTTACCATATACCAAATTTCATGGAATTCTGTCAACCCCTTCTTGACTTATAGAAGGATATACAGATAGACAGACAGACAGACAAAAATAAAAAAATGGCAGAATTGGCATCATTGTATCATACAACGAATATTTGTCATAAAATTTGTACAAAAAATAAATGTACCGACAGAACCTACAAATTTTTAAAGGAGTATAGATAAGATATTATCTGGGGGCATGGTCGTGCGCCCGCCAAGACGAGCCAAATGATGCACAAGGGCACCACTACTTACTTTTTCTGGTTTTTTAACCCTTATAACTTCATAAATAAAACTTAATCGATAGTCTACATTAACGTTAGCGAAGCTGCTGTCAGCAAACGAGTTTTTTTTGTAAGTTTGGTATCATAGGGAGGAACTACTGGCACTACCGGGCAACTACTTCATAAGGAAATAAACAGTTACTCCAGATTACTGGCAAAGCTTTGTTGCATTACAATAATACATTATTTCAATAACCCATTATTGGAATAATATAAACTCGCGAGCAACCAAATCGACTCAAGCGCTACCTCTACATTCAAACATTGCTATAAATAAAAGTAAACAACATTTAAATAAAAATAATATGTCATTTAAAAGCTTAAAACCTAAGCTTTAAAAAAAACATCAACACCATTCAATAAAACAAGTACCAACATGTTCATTTGCGCAATTATTTTTATATTATTTTTGTTTTTGTATGGGACAAATTACTCACTACGCTACCTGCGAGTTGCGCTACCCTCTACCCCTATAAAAACCCCCGTGACTCTTCAACCCTCTACAAAGCCTAAATCCGCAGCGCCCTCACATACGCAGCCCCTGCCTGGTACCACCTGTGCTCGCGGTCCCAGCAGAAGAGACTGCAAGTCCAACAAAATGTGGCCACCAGAACCATCACTCGGGCAGACCGTTACGTCAAGAATTCTACCATCCAACGAGACCTTCGACTAGAAACGGTCGACCAATTTATACGCCGCCTTTCCAAGGGCATGTTCGAACGCGCGGAGCACAGCTCATTCCCCGTGTTCAGTGTTCATTCAGAACCTGGCCCCAACCCCTCGAGAACAAATTACCAACAGGAAGCCTTTACCTCGCAGCTTGCTCCTGCCCAATCCCCAATCCACCTTATCCTCTTCCTAATGATCCTCCCAATCCTTACTACAATCCCTCACTGCCCCTCCTTGACTACTAAGTCGGGGCCCGCTCGCTGGCACTGCCTGGGCCGCCCTCATGGGTCTCACCCGGCATGTTGACCGTGCTGAGGACCGCGCAACAGTGTGTCAGTCAGGGGCAAACATTTTTCCCTTCCTACGATGTCCGCTATACTGGCGGCATCAAACTACCCTGAGGTAGTCACCTCTGGGACTCAGCACGGGGAAGGAGCAGAGGCTCGAACCCGAACCAACGTAAGTTGAAGACCCACCAACCCTTACCAGTCGCTTATGCATTCATTGTTATCAAGAAACCATGGATACCACAGCTCACGAAGCCGCTCAAGTTATTTCCTTATTGCAACAAGGACGTAGTCAGCGAGTAGTCTCATAACTGGTACCTAGTTTATTAGAGAAAAGCAATTCCCCATTGCACTAATAGTAGTGTCAAGCGTGTGTTTGTGCCATGGATAAGAAAAGTTTTCAAAGTGATTTATTGTCATTGACATCACGAAGACACGCACACATCTTTTACATACAGTTACATTTTAATATGTTTAGGTACTATAGAGTCCGTGCGCCGTTTGAAATTTTTCGTTTTATTCTAGAAACTTGCTATTTGAAATTTAGCAGCATGAACTATAGACTAGCAAAAGATCAAAATAAAAAACCAAAAACTTGGTTATTTGAATTTTTCACATAAATTTTGAGATTATGTGGAAAAAGTGTAAATACAAAAGTTGTAGATCTTTTTATTACCTACAAACATGCCATTTAACTTTTTTTCATAGGACTTGTACTTTTGCCGGAAATCGAGATAAACCCATTTTTACCCTCAAAAACTCACCCCTTCCCCTTCCCGACCTCAGATCGTCCGTAAATTATTTTCCCTTTAATTTTTATTACATGCTCTACCCTTTCCAATGGGTTTCACCCTACTATAATTTTTTTTTGGTCTCAAAAATTATCGACCCTGGTCTACTAAGTTTTTTTTTGTTTTAAATGTGCTCGTCTAATAATGTAGTGTCCCTTATTGTTATAGTTGAGACTTGGTGACTTATTACAAGAGAATATCACTTCACGACATTAAAAAAGTTAACATATTTATAAATCTGACAGTACCATCAGCCCACAGATTCACTAAAATCCATTTGAAAATGGATTCTTGGAGGAATTCTTGAATGGAACTTTGAAATCTCTTTATGCACCCCAGTCTGATAACCCATTATGAAAATAAAAAGGGTTTCACGTGGGATCTTTTCTTATCAACACTTCCAACTTGGCTGACTCATATAATAACGTTATATTTCAAGTTATTTATTAGAGAATGTTTATTTAATTTATTTTGTTTGCTTTGTACCGACAAAAGCACGTGGACCTACTACAAACTGTAGAATTTTCCCAATATTTTGAAGTTTCAGTCAATTACCATTGAACACTATAAATTAAAGTTTAAAGTGGCGTTAAAATAGCCAATAAAAAAATTATCAGTTTTATGTAGGTCGATCTTCTCTTGACTCTACATAATAGAGAATGTTTATATTTAAACAAACTTTCTATGTAGATATTAGGGGTTAAAGTATGAAATTGCCGATTTGTACTGAAAATCTATATTGTTTATTTTTTAAATTTTTAACAAATTTATTTAATCAAAATAGTTGCCATTATTATCTATACATTGCTGCCATCTAATGGGAAGGTCATTAATGCCTTTGCGATAGAATTCCGACGATCTAGACTGCACAAACTGTGTGAAAGCATTTTGTACTGCCTCCTGGGAAGAAAACTTCTTGTCACGTAGATAATTGTCCAAATCACGAAAAAAATGGTAGTCCGTTGGAGCAAGGTCTGGTGAATACGGAGGATGACGAATGGTTTCTAACTGCAGTTCCTGAAGGGTCAAAATGGTTTCTCGTGCTGTGTGAGGTCTCGCGTTGTCGTGGAGCAATAATGGTGAAGATCGATTCATGAGTCGGGGCTGTTTTACTGCTAGTTTTGTCAACATGGTTCGGAGTTCGGCACAATAGACATCTGCCGTTATTGCTTGACCAGATCGGAGAAAACTATAGTGAATAACACCATGCTGAGACCACCAAACAGTTACCATTACCTTTTTATTGGTAAGTTTTGCTTTAGGACACTGTTGTGGCATTTGACCTGGGGTCAGCCATTGCATTTTTCTTTTCCGGTTATCATAAAGAATCCACTTTTCATCACATGTTACAATTCGATCCAATATTCCTTCATTTCTGTACCGGTTCAACAAGGCAACACAAGTTTCAACACGCGTTTCTTTCTGCAGATCAGTCAAATCATGAGGCACCCATTTTTCGTATTTTTTTATTTTATTGATTTGACGCAAGTGAGTCAATATTGTGGGTAAGGTAACGTTAAACCATGCCGCTAATTCCTGGGTACTTTGACTAGGATCGGCTTCCACTATCTCTCTTAATTCATCGTTATTTACCTGTGTGGGCGGTCTTCCTCGTGGCTCGTTCTTTAAGTCGAAATTTCCATCACGAAAGCGTTTAAACCAAAATCGCACGGTGCGTTCATTAGTAGACCCCTCTCCAAACGCAGCATTGATATTGCGGGCTGTTTCTGCCGCGTTAGTTCCGCGTCGGAACTCGTATTCAAAAATAACTCGAATTTTCGCAGTATCCATCTTTCTTGTCTAAATTGAATAACAAAAACAATTGAAAGTCGATATTCAAATGTTTTACATTTTTTAAAAAAAGAACATCATAGAAACCATTTAAAAAAAGTTTCATTCGAAAACCTCAAACCATGAAGATTCTATGTCAATTCAAAGAACCTATTGCAATAAAACGGCAATTTCATACTTTAACCCCTATTATTATTTTCTGGACTAAATTTTTTGCAAATATGTCACCGATTTTTGGAGCGGAGCGAGCGAAGCTCCCATGTATCAGCTTCAGTGGAGCAATGTCTGTTACGCCATAACTTCCCGAGTTCTTTACCGATTTTAATATTTTTTGTGTGGAATCGAATCATCACATTTAGGACCAGATTGTGGCGATCCCGAATTTTGAAATTCACAATAATAAAAAGTTATGAACAAAAAACATTGGCTCTATGGGATTTCTTATAGAAAGTTTTCTTTTTTTTAGAATTTTAAAATTTACTTAACATTATTGAATATTTTTTTATTTATTTTTTTACTAAGAATAAATCACTTTTTTACGGATTTTGCGCATTTTTTTA
Organism: Calamotropha paludella; assembly: GCA_927399485.1. Lineage (NCBI taxonomy): Eukaryota > Metazoa > Arthropoda > Insecta > Lepidoptera > Crambidae > Calamotropha > Calamotropha paludella. The sequence goes on from OV656812.1 coordinate 14,651,949, forward strand.
TTATATACTAGTGGACCCGACAGACGTTGTCCTGCCTGTTATTTTTGCAGTATAGATAAATAACCTAGATACCGTCTGCAGCGCCATCTGCCGGGCTGATTTGTGAATCTAAACCATTCTCAGATCACCTTGAACACACATAAAAAATTTCATCAAAATCGGCCCAGTCGTTTAAGAGGAGTTCAGTGACATACACACTCACAGAAGAATTATATATATAAAGATTTAATCCTGACGTTTCGATCCTTGATCTCCTTCGAGCCGTGATCACAGAATGACTAAGATAGGTAATGGTTGTCATGTATTTTCTACTACGTTCACAATATTTTAATCGGGCACGTTCCTAATTGTTAAAATTATTTTATAAATCAAATTGTTTTATTTTTACATTTAATTTAGTTATTAAATTCTCACTACGATTACATTGTATACTACCGAGTCTATTATCAGTTAGGAAATTGGGAGGCCCTTCCGAGAAGAACTGGCGAAAGAAACTCGGGCAGGGGGACCGACCTCCATCTTACTGTTATTATTATATTAAAAAGAGCTAACTACATTATCAGGTCTTGCAATGTGTTTTTGTGGGTATTAATTATTGGGTCCCAAGCAGGTGGAACCTTCGTCTCTGTTGAAATTAGGATGTTTCCTGATTTCAATAGGAAACATCGAGGCTATTGAAATCAGGAAACATCCTAATTTCAAGTAGTTGTTTTAGTTTTACGCTCCGCTCCAATATATGGTCTGCATAGCAAATGCATCGCCTAGTATTTATATTTGTAGACGCACTTTAGTTCTAAATAAATAAACTTAGCATAATAATCATGAATGAAAATAACTTTATTCAAATGCACTTAAAAAGTTGTTTTGAATCGTCCAACAACAGTTTTACCTACCACCTATTCAGCTATGCAATTCTTTAAGGAACGCTAAATGGCTGCGACGTCTTTTAACGTCCTTTGACTGACAACAAGATAGCGCGCAAGAAACTCGTCAGCTTTAACAGACGTAACGACATTTACTATATTATACGTTGTCACGATACATAATGCACAAAAAAAATATTATCACAATAATAGTAGTATTATGGTTTAATAAAGTGCAAAAAGGTCCTTTACAAGATCTATTATAGTTTAATAAAGTGCAAAAATATCCTTTATAATGGATGTTAATGGATCTACAACATTGAGATTGTCTAGGTACTTAGGACGCGTAGTGTAAGGTATCAACGTATAGTCTCACTAATGTCTATTCGATTACATGACTTCTGAACTATTGGTAACTAGGTAACGTGACATTAAGGTGTAAATTACTATCGAGATGCGGTTAATAACAGAGTACCGAGGGCGCATGAAAGTTTTATTTGTAGTGATTAGCTGTTGCCCAGCGACGGCCTAATGTGAAGGTTGTATTTTGACCAACGTTCAGTCCACGTGAAGCTACGAGGGCGGAAACCGTTCAGCCCGACCTAACGGTGGTTTATTTAAACTAATTAACGCCTTTAGCACTTTCTCATGTAACGAAAACAGTCACAGAATTCAGTAGTTTAGAAGACTGTATCATTATAATTTAGCTGATTGTGAAAAAGATTCTTGTGTAGGTTTTGAAAGTTGTTTGTGCACCAACGGCAACATTTGTGTAGGGATGCCATGACTCAGAGCAATCTGGCTACTCCAGATAAGCAGCACGGGGTGCGCACAGTCACCGAAGAAAAATTGATGGTAAGACGTTCGTTACTTGACTGGGTGAAACTATCTGCTAACATTTAAAACAACTTATAATTTGACAAACACACAATTAATACAGTATACTTTTTTTAAGTAATTTTAACTTAATCTTGTTGTTTTAATTTATTCTTTGTGCACAGCTCCGAGTCGAAACTGTAGGATAAAACAAAACTATGGTAATAAATGCTTCTCTATTATTCCAAGAGAGCTCAGTGTAATTTTCAAATATGCAAACGTTACCATTGCGTTTGAGGGAAGATTTTAAATTCATAAATTATTTTCGTAGTATTATTGTCTTCACAAATATGAACACAAACGTTGTTTAAAACTTACACTCGGGCCACAGTTGATTAAAGAATGGACGGAAAAGTGTAAGTCTTAAAGTTTTGCATAGTTTTCTTTCTTTTAACAGCTACGTAAAAAAATAACTTTTCTTATCAAAATGATACTTATTTAGCCTCAATTAGCCTTCCTTGAATCACAAAAACAGCGTTTTACCATACCAAGACCATAGTCTTTTACTGCGATCTTCTACTCTGCCAAGCGGTGAAATAATGGCAAATTCCCCCCATTTCCAGCCGTGTATGTCATACGGCTATAATGGAACGCTATGTGCGTATTTTTATTAATAATATTGATATTTGACAACGAGATATCGGAACAATATCGGAAGCATATATGTCCTCAATTGATATCTAACTGTAAATTAAAAACTAGAACTTTCGATTAGTATATTCCGGCTACGACGGTACTAATCAGCAGTCTACTGTCTTTGTCATCACTGCTAGAGCGTAGTCCTTGCCTATGAATAAATACACTGCCCATAGAGAGACTGGAGCACATACCACTACGTGGGCCCAGTGCAAATTGGTAGGTGAGAAACGACTATACTTCTGTAGTCGTTCTCACCTATCATCTAGCGAGAACCAACAACTTGACACACATTCCCACGCACGAAGGAGCTCGAATATTTTTTGTGTCCTATATACCATTGCGAAAGTTGCTAAACCTAAGGAATCTTAAGCCAACACACCAACCACTTGTGCTATCAGGCTAGATATTACTTGGTAATATTAGCAAATTTTAAATTCTTGAATAGTTAGCATTAGCAACATGAACTTTTTTGTGTCATTGTGGGTGTTAGATATTGATTATGGTTTTATACAATAGGACCTGAATGGCAAAACCTAGGCTAGTGCCGATACGTCTGCACATAACACCCACCCACAATTTATGTGTTATGTGCAAGCATATGTTATGTGCAGACGTATCGGTCTACCCTCCGACGCAGTTTTTTATTACACTCGATACCGGTACCACTGTTACATACGATAAACAAATTTTCAAAAAATTTGAAATAGGGGATGAAAGTTATTGTTTGATGACGTTTCCAAAAAAGTTTACGACCAAGAAAATAAAAATATAGAAAAATACAGAGAATTACGGAGTCATTACAAAATATTAAACTGAAATTAACGCAAGTAAGAAACTTGGCAAGCGCCGCGCGCCATAAACAGTGAGAGCAGACAGACGTCTGTGCGAGACGTATGCGAATATTAAATTTTATTGTTTTAATTTATCAATCATTTTCGTGAATGAAAAAATAAATCGATTAGTTTATTTAATATTTTTTCTTTAATTTTTGTTCAGAATTAAATAACATTAGAATTACTTAATAATTTAAGATTTTTTTTATATTAGTTTAGACTTTATTTTTTGTTTAGAATCATACGTAAAATACCATAGTTTTCGTTAAATTTGTAGTTGGTTTGTGTTTTCATAATCTTTGCTTTATTTATGTTCTACAAAAATAATAAGTTTTATTCGCAACCCAAAGTAATTTTAATTTTTTTTTTGCTTACGTTCATAAGTTAAATTAAGTGTAATAAGTTATAAAGGTTTTTAAATTAAGCGTAAAAAGTTATAAAGGTGAATTTTCTATGGTAGATAGGAAACGTATTCGGGCTTTCTTAAATTGTAAATTTAATATTATACAATGTAATATAATATAGTTTAATATAATATAATAATGTATAATAAACTCGGCGTCAAAAAAATCGCACCTTATAAAAATCTTATTCAAAAATTCCTAAACCTTATATAGAGGATAGTGTTAGGTATCATTAGAAAGGTAACAAAAAGGAGCATCAAACAACAATTAAGTGCAATCTTTTTTTTAATTAAAATTATACAAAAAGCATAAAAATTTGAAAAATAATAAAAAATCTTAATTAAGTCCTAATTAATAATCGATAATTTACAAAAAAAATGTACAAAAAGTGTCTTAAAATTAACTCAAAATCTAGTGTTACCCCCCCTTGCCCTGATGACGGCTTCCATACGGTCCCTCATAGACCTCACCAACTTCAGGAGCTCTTCTTGAGGGATAAGACCCCATTCTTCAATCACCGCGGTTTGGAGTTCCTCTAGAGTCGAAGGAGCCGGATCCCGAGATCGAACCTTACGTTTAAGATGGTCCCAGAGGTGCTCTATCGGATTCAGATCAGGACTTCTCGCTGGCCACTGCATCACAGGAATTTGGGACCTCCGCAGGAAGTCGTTCACGATGGCTGCAGTGTGTGCGCGAGCGTTGTCGTGCATTAATGTGAACCCCTCGCCAAAAGATTCGGCAAAAGGGACCACATGCACATCCAGGATCTCTGTGATATAGCGGCGCGCAGTCAGCGACCCTTGTCCGCGAGCACCTCCGGTCCGGGAGACGCAGACCAGGTCGGTTTTGCCGGCAGCCGACATACCGCCCCAGAACATGCAGGATCCGCCTCCATATTCCACCGTCTCCTGGATGCAGGCTTGAGCGAAACGTTCACCCTGCCTCCGGTATACTCTTCTTCGTCGGTCGTTGCAGAAAAGACACACTCGTGTCTCGTCTGAGAAGAGAACAGCTCCCCACTGCTCAATGGTCCAATCGACGTGGTCGCGAGCAAACTGCAAGCGGGCTCGTCGGTGCGCTGCAGTCAATTTTGGACCTGTAGCAGCTCTGCGGGCTGCTATGTTCTTCTCCTTCAGTCTTCTTCTAACCGTGGATACACTCACGGTGCGTCTGCGAACTGCCTGGAGCTCCTGTTGCAGCTGAACAGCGTTTGAGAAGCGATTTCTCAAAGAGTACGACACAACGAACCGGTCGTCTCTTTCCGAAGTGCAGCGACGTCTACCGGACCCATGTCGCCGGATATAGCCACCGGTCTCTAAAAAGCGCTGGTAGACTCTACGAACCGAAAAACGGCTCAGATTCAGTTGCCGGGCGACATCACACTGCCGCACCCCTGCTTGCAGTAGTGCAACCACTTGAGCGGCCTCATCAGCTGTAGTGTCCATTTTCCAGATGTTCTTTCTTCAGTAAAATCAGTGCGTGTGTCCCCTTCAACGGTTTAATAGCGAATGACCCACATTGAACCCGTGTTGACCTCTTTATACCCACAAAGTTAGCGCAACTCGCGACTCTCCCGAGCAGCAAAATTTCCTTAGAATTTTTGTGACCCTTTATTTGTTGCTTTAGGTTTTATTTGATAATGAAAAATAATGTTTTTTTATTAAGTTAATTAAGTAACCTTTTAAATAAAATTATAATTAATACGACTGCATGTGCATATCCAGAGTTAATGCCATTTGAACGTGATTTTCTTAGAGGTGCGATTTTTTTGACGCCGAGTGTATTGTAGAGATAATGGGTTTCTTGCGCCCGTAATTCATATCATTTATAGGTCGTTTTGTATAGATGGTAGGTAAAAATGTAAGCCGATTCAATAGAACTTCTTTTAAGTGCATTTAAAGAAAATATTCTCGTTTCATTTTTTTTAAGTTTTACTGCATTATTCGGTATATAACACGGCTGAATGGTAATGACCTTGTTTGATGTCAACAGGTGGCGGTGCGCGTGCGACCGCTACGAGCGGACGAAGGTCCCCGCATCGTGCACGTGGTTAGCGATAAGGTGAATGATTAAATCTCGATGTCGATAGATATTTATATAGCGTAGGTTAAGACTCTTTTATACTATTTACGTACATTTTCAAGCCTATGAACCACAACCATACAAGATTCTTTATTTTTAAATAAATGAAAAGTCTCATCTAGGTGCTTTCTTTGTACATTTTCATAAACGATGATTACAAAATTTGAGGGGCAACTTATTTCATTGATAATAATGTCAAGCACTTTTTACTTACGCTCCATATTTATGAATTAGAATTGGAATTAGATAAGTAGATCGACAGATGGTATTTAATTTAAATAGGTATGACAAGATGTACATAACACGATGATTTCATGTCATTTCACCGTCGATGTTGTGGATTTCTTTTAGGTCTGCGCTAGCGATATACCTAGGTGCTTATTTACTGAATAGACTATTAATATACATATGTTACAAAAACAAACTAGAAGATAGTAGACTAGACTAGAATACTAGGATACTAGACTAGGAAGGAGAGGACTAAAAATGGTATTTATTTACAACCTGGCTGTTTTAATTTCGATTGACTTCTTACCTACCTTCCTAGTCAACGTCTGATAATTGTATAACAAAACGAAAACATTTTTAAAGGTAACGTACCGAGGTGGTTGTATGCTGTTAATTACACTGGTGATACCCATCTATAATCTTGACTTGGATAGAAACATTTTGTTCTTATTTTGAAGGTTCTTCTTACCTTTCGCATTCCATAATAATTAAAGAGTTGACAAAGATCTTCGAAGTTGATAATGTTGGTATATTAAAAATGAGGCACAATATCTCACTCTATTCTCACACTGTTTCTTAGTAATAATACAAATCTGACGGTCAGGCACTGGTGTTGGAGGAGGAAGCTGACTACCGACGCGACGTATTGCGCCAGCGCAGGCTGAACGACAAGCAATATGTTTACGACAGAGTTTTTGGCGAGGAAAGCACGCAAGTACGTCAATATTAACAACTATTTGACATTTTGTAGAAACTTGCCGATTGAAATGAGGGCGATAATAGGCACACACCCATCTTAGACGAAAATTATACTAGGAATTTTTTTCTACTTTGTATCAAAAATTTAAAAAGCTACCGCGAGTAATTAATCTCAGTTGCAATTTACAAAAAAAAAAAAAACAGTATCTCTTTGCAAGAGTGATTTTTCAAAAGAGTTTTATCGAGTAGTGGCTTTGTTATGCCTGATGGCGACAGCTTTAGTGTCGACATCCAATACTAAAAGGTATTCTGTGCTGTTGATTTTCTACCAAACATACATTAGAAAAGTAATTAGTTCAATTGCACGCTAATACTTACATGCGTATTAGCGTTCAATTGAATGTGTATTTTGCGTAAGTTTCTCAGCGTGGTGACCGTGAACCGTTTCTTGTTTCTTGGCAACATATTGCGGTTACTATTCATAAACTACGAGGGTAATTTGAAAAGTTCTTAGCCTAACATTCTTAATAAAACCCACATGATTTGACTTTGTTTTTATTTTCAAACATACTCTTCCCCGAGCTCAAAACACTTTTTCCATCGATCCAGTAAGGCTTCGACACCCCTTTCAAAAAAATCTTCGTCTAACTCCTCCAAATCAGCATCTGCGGCGGGTATGACCTCTTAATATGTAAAAAAATATTTACCACCTAAAAATTTTTTCAGCTTTGGGAACAAATAAAAGTCGGACGGTGCTAATATCCGGTGAATATGGGGGATGAGATAACAATTCGAAGCCACACAGATGGATTTCTGCCATGGCTTGCACAGAGGTGTGAACGCGCGCATTGTCCTGATGAAACAAGACCTTTCTTCTCAAAAGAACTGAACGTTTTTCTTTGTTTTTTTCTCTCAAACGACGCAGCAGGTTGGAATAGTAATCGGAGTTTATTGTTTCACCCCTTTTTTAAATAATTCACCAGAATACCTTTTGCATCCGAAAAAACCTTTTGGGATGGGTGATCCTGCTCTTTTCCATTGTGTCGACTGTTCTTTTGTCTGTGGTGTATTGCGGTGAACCCAGGTTTCATCCATGGTTATAAATCTTTCAATAAATTCTAGTGGGTCAGCTTCTTGGGAATTTCGTGGGAAGTTGTGAGTCGCTTGCGTTTTTGTTCCACTGAAAACAGCCGCTGAGTTCCGCGCAGATACCTTAGAGAATCCAAGTTCAGTAGTAATTATATGATTTGTTCGCTCAGAAGAGATGCATACAGTCTAAGCTATCTCCTCGACAGTCAACTTCGATTTAAAAAAAATATGTCACAAATTTTTTCTTTGTTTTCATCAGTGGAAGCAGACGAAGGCCGGCCACTACGAGACTCATCTTGAATGGTTTCACAACCACGTTTAAACTCTGCCATCCAGTTTTTAATAGTCGCATACTAAGAAGCGGACTCACTCAAAGTAACAGACATATCGTCTTGTATTTGCTTATGGAGTTAAACCTTTCAAATTTAAGTATTTTATCACTGCACGATGTTCAATTTTATCAATTTTCAAAAACAGCTCTAACTTGACTTACGGTATCACGTGTAAACGAACAACGAATTATTGTAAATAAACTAAACTGTGCATACTTGTTACTAAATAATGTGACTGACTACAAAATAAGGGTAGTTATAAAATACCAATGACTCTAACTATGTTAGGCTAAGAACTCGAGCTCGTATTTCGTGTCAACTTCTTATTATTTCTGGTTCCTAGCAGTTATTTATTATGGCAAGGCCCTAAAAGTAATTAATGATGGTTGGAAAAATATATCTACATAGTTGGGAAGGTGGTTAAGCACATGGACACTGGTTTAGCTTCACAAACATTGACTGTTGTAATATTGGATACAATTTTACAAGAACGACGAAAATGTCCTGGCCCCGAACAAATCTTTCTAGCCGGTTTAATGTTGTTCCAAATAGTGAATCATATCAAGCATGAGCAATTATTCTATGTGACAAAAATGTGAAAATATGGACTAACTTATGTACGGTGGACAACAAAACATCAACCCTTATCACAAAATGATTTTCGATTTTGTGGAAATTGTGTGTTACTTATGGGATACTTTGTACGACATTCTTCTTACACTAACTCTGCATTTTGAAATAAAAATAATAACTTATCTTGACAAAAAATGAATGAATAAAAAATAAATCAATAATCGTTATCGAGTACCCCACGCTTTTCTTACAAGGACATTAATTTTCTCGTCAGTTACTTAACTGTTATATTGAATTACTTTTTACTTCGGCTTTTTACCGTGAAAGCGTGTTGTGGGGCATAGACCCCACTAGGGTGGACTGTATAACTTGGGTGGTGATGGACGATGGTAATGTCGGATGGCGCCGTAGGGATGGTGACGTCAGCAGGGTAGCTTCGGCAAGGAAAAGTCGCTGATTTTCTTAAGCTTGCAGTAAGGTTCGGAGGCTTCAGGTTTCTTCTTCGTTGCTTGTTTTCTAGGCTGGATCGGAAGCTTGGTCGGAAGTGATTTTGCATTGATTTGAGCCCGTCTTTTATTCGATATTTTTGGGTGACCCATCCAAGGTGGGGCAACCCATTTTGGGCCTCCGAACCTCACCCCCGCAAGTGCTTTCGCCTTTATTTTTGTCATTATTTACACATTTTCTTATGACTACGACTTATTTTCTAGTTAATATTATTTATACTTACTAAAATAACATACAATATTCATCATAGGGAGAGCGGGAAGCGAGTGGCGCCGCTCTCGGCGCGGGCGCTCTTTTATTCTACCTCGCCTCCCGCCTCGGTCATATATAAACTGCCCCGCTCGCCTCTGTCGTCTGCAGTCGCATAGCGGAAGGCGAGCGGGATGTTTCTATGTATTTCAGGTTAATAAATAGGCCATTCATCATATTTTTATTAATAAAGGTTAACTAGAGAAAATATACTACAATCTAAACATTATTACGTAACTAAAATAAACTATTCTTAATCTCGTAAAACACACTTGACAAAAGGAAGAAATGCGATCGTCCTATTGGCGCACCTATAAGGAGCAAGTCCTGCTATCTGCGAACATGCGTTTTGAACTACACCATTTTCAGAACTTTACATTAATCATTTATGAATTACTTAATTTACGTTATAGGTGCTATTATACAGATAAACGAATCGTTTCGTCGTGAACATTTCTCCCGCCGTCGCCTTGCGATCTTACTGGTAGAACGACGATCTTCTTGGTGGGCCTTCGCAGAACGTGTCCCTTGCTGGTGGTGACGTCCACAACTCGAACAACTCCGTCCTTGCCGGGGTAGGTCTTCGTAACTCGTCCGCGCGGCCAGGTGTTGCGAGGTAGGTTCGAGTCGCATATGATGACCACGTCGCCGATGATAGGAGGGGTGCCGACGTTGGAGGGCTCCCGCCGGTTTTGCAGTAGCGGTAGGTACTCTCGCACCCAGCGGCGCCAGAAGGTGTCGGCGAGCTGTTGGGCGCGTCTCCACTGATGACGCGCAGTTAGGTCGGACTCGTTGAAGGCGCCGGGGGCCGGAGTATGACAGTCGGGCCCAATCAGGATCATGTTGGGTGTGAGCGCAGGTGGGTCGTCCGGGCCCACCGCCACGTGGGTGAGTGGACGGGAGTTCACGGTCGCTTCGGCTTCGGCGAGCAGTGTCTGCAGGGTCTCGTCGCTGGGGCGCTGTTCGTGCAGAGTGGCGCGCAGGGCTTCCTTGACGGTGCGCACCATACGCTCCCATGCCCCGGCCATGAAAGGAGCGGCCGGGGGCAGGAAACGCCAGTTGATGTGTCGTGCAGCGGCGGCCTCCTTGATCGCCGCGGAGAGCTCCCGGTCGGCGCCTCTGAATGCGGTGCCGTTGTCACTCCACAGCTCCGTCGGACAGCCTCGCCTCGCTATGAAACGGCGAAGGGCGGCGATTGCAGAGTCGGTGCTGAGCGATGCGGCTACCTCGAGATGTACCGCGCGTGACGTCATACACGTGAAGAGCGCGACGTACCTTTTTTCTCTATGTCGTCCCACCGTGACTTCTAGTGGGCCGAAATAGTCCACTCCTGTGTAGGTGAACGGGCGTGCGTGGTGAGCGAGGCGCGCCGCAGGCAGATCTCCGGTAGAGGGCGCGGCGGGCTTCGCCTTTTTCAGTCGGCAGGTGGCGCAGCGAACGATGACTCCTTTAACCGTAGGTCTTATCTTCATTATGTATAAGCGTTGACGTAACTCATTTACTACTATTTCCGTGCCGCCGTGGTGTAGCTTCTCGTGTATATGGGCTATATATAACTTCGTGTAGCTATGTTTTCCGTGCAGTACCGCCGGGCGGACGGTTTCTTCCTCGACGTCGCTGGCCTCCGCTATTCTGCTGCGAAGTCGTATTATATCGTCTTCGTCGATATATACACTTAGCGCGGCGAGTCGGTCGCTCCTGTCGGGTTCTTGCTTGCGTCGTAGGCGTTCTATCTCTTTACTATAGCTGTCTTCTTGAACGGCGCGTATCCACGATTTCTCCGCTGCGAGTAAATATCGCGCTTCTAACAATATGAAATCGTTGTGACGCGCAGGTGGAGTGGTTAAATCGTCGGGCTTGCGGGGTCTCGGGTTCGATTTTTTCCAAACTGCGTCTTGTGTTTCAGCGGCTCTTGTTCGTTTTCTGCGTGTTGCTGCCACTGTTTGCTTCTTTGGACGACAGAGGTCAATGAACTGTAGCACTCGCGCGGTCGCTCGCAAGAGACGTGTCCACTTAGAGAATCGTTCTATTTTCGGTAGATGACTGTGTTCGGAGCGCGGTTGTAGTGTGTTGCACTTCTCTTTTTCTTCACCGGTCGCTTCGCTCGCTATTTTACTCTCCACGGGCCAGGTTGTTTCGGGTTGATACAGGAACCGGGGGCCGTGGTACCATCGGTGGTGCGGGTCGAAGTCGGTAGGTGTCGCTCTGGTTGCGTCGTCGGCTACGTTGTCGATTGACGGCAGCCACCGCCACTCGTTTTTCTTACTTAAATCTTCTATTTCGGCGATTCGGTGAGCGACGAATGTTTTGAATGTGCGTGGTTCGGCGCGTATCCATGCTAGCGCGGTGCGTGAGTCGCTCCAGTATGTCTTGCGAGTTATTTCATACTCGTGCTCTTCTGCGGTCGATCTTGCTAATCGAACTCCTAGGACGGCTGCTTGGAGCTCCAACCTGGGTATGGAGATGGGTTTCGTGGGCGTGACGCGGCTCTTCGCTGCTGCTAGGGTGACCTTGATGCTGCCGTCGCTCCGCGTTATCCGCCAGTAGGTTGCGGCGGCGTAAGCTTCTTCGCTGGCGTCTACGAATGTGTGCAGCTCGTAGTAAGCGGCAGGCTCGGCGTCGTAGCACCTCGGTATGCGAAAGTAGCTTAAGTCGTGTAGCCGTCGTAGCCACTCGCTCCACCTGTCGTGTAGCTCCTCCGGTATGGCTTCGTCCCAGTCCGTCTTGTAGCGCCACGTGTCTTGCATTATTCGTTTCGCCGGCGTAGTCACGGGTGAGATGAGGCCTAGCGGGTCGAAGATGGACATGATGATGCTGAGCGCTTCTCTCTTCGTCGGTGGTCGCAGGTCGTCGAGTACTTCGGGCGGCGCCTTAGCGGTGTTGAGGCGAAATCGTATGCAATCTTCTTTTGTATCCCATAGTAGGCCGAGTGTTTTTTCCGTCTCGCTCCCGCCGATAGCGACTGTGTTTCCCTCTCGCTCTGTTAGTGCGACGACGGCGCTGATTGCGTCCTTTTCGTTGGTGGCCCATCCGCGTAGCTCGAAGCCGGCTCGCCTGTGCACGTAGTCGACTTCTTTGGTGATCCGTTTTGCCTCTTCTACGTTGTCGAAGCTGTGCAAGTAGTCGTCCATGTAGTGGTTTGCTTCGATCGCGCGCGCGGCTCGTGGATACTCGGCGGCGTGTTCCTTTGCGTTTCTGTTTTTTATGTAGAGCGCCGTGCATGGTGATGACGACGCGCCGAAGATGACGGAGGTCATGCGGTACTCCTCCGGGGGTCCCTCCCGCCGGTTGTCCCTCCACAGGAAACGGAGTGCGTCCCTGTCTTCTTCACGGATCTTGATCTGCATAAACATTTCTTTTATGTCCGCCGACACGGCGACGCCTCGCTGCCGAAACCGCATGATTACGCCGGGTAGAGATTGTAATAGGTCGGGCCCGGGGAGTAGCATGTCGTTGAGGCTGCGTCCGTGTGATCTAGCGGCGGCGTCGTGTACGACTCTTATTTTCTTCTTTTCTGGATTGCAGACCGCGAAGTGAGGTAAGTACCACGTTCTGTCGCTAGGGGGCGTCCCTGCTCGTTCGGCGTAGCCCGACGCTAGTAGGTTGCCGATTCGTTCTTCATACTTATTCTTGAGATCGGCGTCGCGATCGAGTTTTCGTTCGAGTGTGTGTAGACGCTTGAGCGCGTCCGATCGATTGTTCGGTATGTCGGTGCCCTCTTCTCGCCACAGTAGACCCGTTTCGAACCGTCCGTTAGGGAGACGTCGGCTTTTATCTTCTAATATCTTGAGGGCTTGCAGCTCGGGATCGCTTTTCTGTTTTCTCGGTTCGATCGATAGTGATTCAAGCGCGAAGTATTTCTTCATCATTTCCTCCATGTTATCTGCTTCGCGGGTTTGAGTTAGATGCGTGCAACAGTAGGCTACGGGGGCCGCGTGTGAGGAGCGGCAGCCGTGTAGCACCCAACCCAGCTGAGTCTTCGAAGCCACGAGTTGGTCGCGCCGTCCCTCCCGTATGTCACGTGATACGATCAGCTCCCAATTGTCTTGACCGATGAGTATCTTGATGACGGCGTTAGTGTATAGGAGCTCGTGCTTGATGTCCTCTAGATGCGCGCAGTTCTGCACCTCCCGCTCGCTTATCGTTTGAGTGGCGAAGTCCAGACTGGTGACGGTGTGCGCGCTGCAGATGTGCGGTTTGCCTCGGTTGTGCCTCCCCGCGATGCTGACGTTTACTTTCTTGCTTCTATTGTGCGCTATCTCTGTCCCGCTCACTCCTTGTACCCATATTGGCTCGTTGGGTCCTTGAAGGCCGAGCGTGTCTGCGAGCGTTGAGTCGATGATGGTCACGGTGCTTCCCTCGTCGAGCAGTGCGTAGGTATTCACGGTGGCTTCTGGGCCCTGTAGGGTGACCGGAGCTATCTTCAAGTACGCGCGGCTCGTGTTGGTTGTGTTCGATGCAACTTGATCGATCGCTGAGGCGATCACTTGTTCGGGCTTGATCGGCGACGGTGATGCGGGCGGCGTTGTCGCCGCGGTCGGTGTCGCTCTCTCATGATGAAGCAGCCGGTGGTGTCGCATGACGCATCCGTTGAGACCGCAGGGCTTCGCTCTGCACACGATGCGGCGGTGTTTGCTTGATAAGCATCGAAAACAGATGCGATTCTTCTTCGCTATCTCCCATCGCTCGTTCGTGTCTGCCTTGATGAATCTTGGACATGTCGTCAGCTGATGCTTCTCGTTGCAGCACGGGCACGGTGACTTCTCGCTAGGCTTGAACGGTGTGGCTTCGGGTGCCGCGGCGTATGTGCGCTCGATCTTCCTCTTCATAATTTTCTCTCTGACTTCATTGTTTACTTCGGGAGGAGCGTAGGGGGCGCACTTGTCCGCTTCATTGTTCAGGAACATTGCCATCTTCTTAAGTTCGGGCGTGTCTTCCTCTTGTGCCGCGTGATCGTACCACTTGTTGCGTAGGATCGGCGTCATTTTTTCTATGATGAGTCGCAATATCTCCGGGTTGTGTAGGTATTGCGGTCGCTTGAGTATTTCTACGGTAGCTATGGTGTTAGCTACACGGCTGGCGAACACGCACAGGTCGCGTGGGTTGTCGGTCAGCCGGGGGAGAGTCTTCATCTTCTCCATTTCGCCGAGGAGCAGGGCATCGGGTCGACCAAATCTTCTTTCCAACGAGTTCATTATATCTTCGGGGGGTGGCTGACTGATCAGGAGGGCGCTGACGGCTTCCAAGGCAGCTCCCCGTAGACTTCTTCTTAATCTGGCGACGTTCTCACTTGCTGAGAAGCTCTCCGCCGACTCGTTGAATGCTGCTCTGAAGTGCAGCCATTCTTGTGGTTGACCGCTGAACGATGGCAGTTCCGTAACGTACGTTCTCTTCGACTTGTTGGTGTAGATTGCTTCTGCTAACGCGGCGGACAGCGTAGTGACGTCGATCGTGGGGTTCTTGCTGGACTGAATTTCTTCATCATTTTCCCGTTGTCTGCGTTTTTCCCGGGCGCAGACAACCAGTCCTTGCTTGACTCCGTTGACTTCTCTCGCAGTACTCCGAGGGGCCGTCGTTGCGTTTGCAGTCTCCTCCATAGGGGACAGTCGATCCTCTTGCGTCGGCTGTCTGTCGAACCAATCTGAGACTCGTTGTGGTGCCAGATCGTCTTCTTCTCCCGATTCTTCGGACGATGTTTCTGCTTCTCTTCTTTGTTGTCTTATTCTCTCCAATTCTGTTTCCGCCTGGATCCGCTTCAGTTCCAACTCGGCTAGCCTCTCTCTGGCCCCCAACTCCGCGAGGAGTTTCTTGCTGGGGGCTCCTGATCGGCGTGACCGAGCGGGTTTGGCGGCTCGGGCGGTCGGCGGCGGCATCAATTCTGTGGAATGTCGTTCCACGACGGTGGCTGTACTGGCGGCGGGCGTGGCTTGAAGCCCCGATGTGTCGGCCGGGCCCCCCACGCTGGGCGTGGCGGTTGTGGTCGCTCCCGTGCCGGACGTGGTTCCCGTTTCGCCGCTCCCGGACGTAGTGCCGGTTTCTTCGCTTCCGTGTGTGGTGCCGGTGTCGCCGCTTCCGGTCGTTGTTGTGTTGCCAGATTCTTCCGAGGTGGACTCTTCTTTCCCGAGGTTACTTCTGGTGACTACCATCTTGCTGTTTCAGTGATCCGGTTTCGACGAGGACCAAAATGTGGGGCATAGACCCCACTAGGGTGGACTGTATAACTTGGGTGGTGATGGACGATGGTAATGTCGGATGGCGCCGTAGGGATGGTGACGTCAGCAGGGTAGCTTCGGCAAGGAAAAGTCGCTGATTTTCTTAAGCTTGCAGTAAGGTTCGGAGGCTTCAGGTTTCTTCTTCGTTGCTTGTTTTCTAGGCTGGATCGGAAGCTTGGTCGGAAGTGATTTTGCATTGATTTGAGCCCGTCTTTTATTCGATATTTTTGGGTGACCCATCCAAGGTGGGGCAACCCATTTTGGGCCTCCGAACCTCACCCCCGCAAGTGCTTTCGCCTTTATTTTTGTCATTATTTACACATTTTCTTATGACTACGACTTATTTTCTAGTTAATATTATTTATACTTACTAAAATAACATACAATATTCATCATAGGGAGAGCGGGAAGCGAGTGGCGCCGCTCTCGGCGCGGGCGCTCTTTTATTCTACCTCGCCTCCCGCCTCGGTCATATATAAACTGCCCCGCTCGCCTCTGTCGTCTGCAGTCGCATAGCGGAAGGCGAGCGGGATGTTTCTATGTATTTCAGGTTAATAAATAGGCCATTCATCATATTTTTATTAATAAAGGTTAACTAGAGAAAATATACTACAATCTAAACATTATTACGTAACTAAAATAAACTATTCTTAATCTCGTAAAACACACTTGACAAAAGGAAGAAATGCGATCGTCCTATTGGCGCACCTATAAGGAGCAAGTCCTGCTATCTGCGAACATGCGTTTTGAACTACACCATTTTCAGAACTTTACATTAATCATTTATGAATTACTTAATTTACGTTATAGGTGCTATTATACAGATAAACAAATCGTTTCGTCGTGAACACGTGTATTTTAGTTTTTTTAACTATATCTTTTTAGATAGAGTGATGTGATGTTTTCTGTAGGTACAATAAACTATTCTATAAAATTTCAGAATTTAAATGAAGGTTCATGATCGCAGTGTGTAGAAAGGAATCATGACATTAAAATATTCAAATCACAATAGGGTAAAAAAAAACAATCCAAAAGAAATATTATTAGAAAGAAACATGTCATTTACATGAATCGCTTTTTTTAAAGGAAGAAGTTTACGAAGCAGTTTGTGCTCCGCTGGTGGGTGATACTCTCCGAGGCTTCGCGGGTGCAATTTTCGCCTATGGCGCAACAGGGGCTGGTAAAACTCATACTATGACGGGGCTTATGTTACGGGCGCTAAACAGACTTTTCACCACAATTGCTGAGAGCGAAAATCCTAAAGCATACGAGGTAAGAAAATATAAGCACGGGAGCTCTTAGTTTAAGATTCATTTTTATTAATAAAATTATATTGTAAAGGTATTAAAAGGTTTAAACCGCTGTTAGGTTGTAGTTCACTAGCAAGTCTGAGGTGTATTTGTTATTTCCGAACTTTATTCATCACACTATAAGATTAACAAGCTGCAAATAAAAAGATGTTTTTAAAAACAAGTACCACGTTTAAAAGAAGTGAAATTAACAATAATTGATTTATGAACTAAAAAATAGTCAGGACAAGCAAGCACAAAAGCACGTTAAATTATGTTGTATTTGAAGTAAAGAAAAGTTTCAAGCAACTTTAATTTTTTGCAAAATTATATTAGTAGAAGATTCTAGAATACTTATTCCAGTCTGTGCCTACATTAACCGAGGTCGTGTTTTTTCTACTGTTTGTAAAAATTAATTATGTATAGGATTAATTCATCTAACATTTAGCTGCTATATCTTTTGTTACACATAAAAGCAATTTGGACAAGAATAAAATCATCTCTTCTTGGGTATTAAACGGACTCGAACACACAACTGCTCTTCCAATCGAACATTAATTGAGTTATATCTGCGTATTAACAATTTGGAATTCTGTGAACGATAATAACAAATATTTATTATTGTACAATACAATTCTCATTAAGTTATGTGTACTTACGTCTACACTTATACAGACACCATATTAGATATCAATAACCAAATAGAAATCAGTTCATATTGATATTAGTAGCAATTTATTTCTGTGAAAATATTTTAAAAGTGCTTGTTTGTATATATAGAGCAATTTTATGATTCAGTCGGCAGATATCACATTCTTTCAATTAGGCACTAATATACTACATCTTCTACAAATATCGTAACTAAATAGATCCATAGTGCAGTTTCTTATGAGAAATATTATCAAACAGCAAAAGCTCACCTTCTTCCTTAAATTTCCTTCTTGTTTGATCTATTGAAGTTTTTTAAATAGCCCCATTTTTATATATGTTTAAAACTATCACTCCATTTTCAAATTCTCAATAGTTGTAATACTCACTTGGATTTAATTCCCTTCTCCCTATCATGCGTTTTTTTATGTAGTATGGTTCAGAAACGTGTACTTGTAATTGCGATACTGGTATCGGCTCATAAGTCATAATTGTTTATGTCCTGCTACTTGCTGTGTACATGTTTAACTGACTATGTGTACATTTGTATTGGCCTCTGGCTGTTGAATGTCCCCATTAAAGTAGAAAAATAACTAAAAGGTTTTCAACATTTTGATATTTACACATGCTTTTAAGACAAACAACTTAAGTGCGCTAGACTTAACCGAAATGTGGTAAAAGGGTTGTTATATTGATGTATTAAGTTCAATTATTAGTTGAGTTTTTAAGTAGAAGTTGTGATATGTGAACCTATAAGTGTGAACATTTAATAACGAAAGTTTTAGGGACACGGGCCCCTATAGGTAGAAAGTCATGCTTTGGTTATTTTGCGTTTAATTCTGGCGAAAATTTACTTTTCGTAGTGCAGTTTTATTTCGCTAGTATATTTGAAAAGAACACAACAAAGAAGGTTAATTGCATGAATTTTACTTGAACGGTGGCTGACGGCACCTTGCCATTGTTCAGTTTCTATCAACTTCCGACGAGGTCGTCTACGTCTTCGCGAAAATAAAATGACTTTCTCGTGTTACAAACCCCGTCTATGATAGTAATATACGTACATATCTATGGTCTAAAGATGAAGTAAGCAGTGTTGGGCAAAATGTAATTAACTACAAATTAACAATTACAATTACAAATTGTAATTGGTGACTTCAATTACAAATTACTTGAAATTATTGAAAAGTAATTCAATTAACAATTACAATTAGTAATTGTAATTGTTAATTTCAATTACTCAATTACTTATACATAATCTCTTTTAAAGATGAGGTAGTATTTTAAATAAATCTACACTGGCCTGCAAAACTAAGTTTCACATTTTTAAAATTTCATATTTTCTTTACTATAGAAGTTACAGATTTAAAATAAATATCGTCTTATAGCATATTTTATCAGCTTTCTTTGAAACTGTAATACAAAATTAAACTCTTTTTCGAGTCCTTTTTACTTCCAAAGTATATCTTGTGTAGGGGAGGTAGGGCTACAATTAACGGAGGTAAGTATTAACAAGTGAATTTCGCAAAAGCTATGCAAACTAAACCTACAGAGAGAGCTTTTGAAGGCAGCCTAGATCACGCCACATGATTCGGGATTGGTCAGTTGTGCACCGCGTATAGTGCGACTGAACTGTGTACCCGACCACTTTATTACGCAAATAACGAACATTTTTAACTTTACAAATTTTTGATTCATACTTAAAGTATACGGCTTTTTAATTTTGTTTTCGCAGAAGCATATTTCATACTTAATAATGCTACGTAGCTGTATTAACTAACTTCCAAATTATATTATATTATATAATTTTATGTCCTTTAATATAAAAAATGTACCTTTGGGGCTAAAATTAATAAATCGGCGACGTAAGTATTAACATATTAGAACCTACGTCAGATATGGGCGCTCGTATTAATAAATCGGCGACGTTAGTATTAACATATTAGAACCTACGTCAGATATGGGCGCTCGTATTAACAACTTGTTTCTTGTCACATTTTGTGACGTAATACATATAAACAATAATTACGTATAAACGAAAGATTACTCGAGTTTTTCGAGTCAACTGCGAGAGCAGTAATGGAAAAAATAGAGATTATAGAGATGTAGCAAACGAATTTAAGTTGTGTTACGGTTTATCCTTGTGTGTGAAAAAAATAAATAAAGCGGGTACCTACATCAAGACCAAGTTTACGAGAAAACCCGCTTAATCTTTAATAACGAACAAAGCAATTATGGCAAAGTTTGTGTTAAAGTATACTTAAATTTATTTCGGGTTACTGCGCAAAGATGCAAAGAGTTAAGTTAATGCGATGGCAGGAAGAGATTAAAGCGATAGCTGATTACCCTAGTAACCCTGATTAAGGTTTATAATATAACAATTCATGGATTATTAGTTTTTGTTTATGTTTAGATATATTGTAATTTGTAATATTATATAAGAAAATGTGCTGCATACACATCCGTATTAATTGCATTTTCATTAATGGAAAGTAATGTGAAACATGAATTATATTAGTTGATTTAACAAAATGTTAATACTTACCCCAGAGTTGTTAATTCTAGCCCCAAACACGGGGTAAAAATGAACTGGTTTGTTCATTCTTTGCGCGAGAAAGAAAGCTTTTTCAGACATCATTTATTTACGATTTAAGTTTAAACATGATACCTATATAGTTACAGCACTCAGAGTAAACAGCAGTTACAGCATCATGTGGCGGAAAAACTATGTCTAAATGTTTAATCATTTCGGAGGTACAACTAAAAATGCAATTGTTGTTAATTGTGGTACCGGCCTCCCCTACTCGAAAACTTATTGCAATTTAAAAAAATTGTGATACATAGTTTTGCAGGCCAGTATATTATATTATGATTTATCAAATGTTTATTTACGAAATAGATCAGAAATTGTGTCATTTAAAATCACCCCTTTAAATTAAGACAAGAAATGTTTCATTTATTTTAAATTTGACTTTAAGACGACTCTTTGTTCGACGCCGGGAGATTAGAAAAGGGATAGGTAGCTGTGTACAGGTAACGAAGCACGCACTTACACACTCATAAATTCATGGCTAATTATATGCACTAAAAACTTTGTTTGTGTTGTGCTTGTTGTGCTGCGTACGGGCATCAAGCGAATAACCGCTCAGTTTTGATAGTTTATTATGTTACCCTTAAAAAGTAATTGAGTAATTTTAATTACAAACTAATGTAATTTAAATTACTTGGGACTTATGTAATTGAATTACAGTAATTTCAATTACATGTAATTTCAATTAAAGTAATTCAATAACTTTTCATTGAATTAGTAATTAAATTACAAAAGTAATTAATTATGCCCAACACTGGAAGTAAGGCGTCACGGAAATAGGTATTTGATATAAATTGCCCAAGTTCTCTTGAAACTTATTGAAATGTAGGTATAAAATAATATGTGCTATTTGCACTTATTATTAGTTTTACAGTTGTGTTAAAACTCTCTAAAAATGTTCTCCATACCCCAAGTCCTACATAGAATCTACAGACCAAAATTATGTCGTTAGATAGGTACCTACACTGAAAACAAAATAAAAATTCTTTAAATTAAGATAAAACTTTAAATTTCCTTTGACATGAAAATATGGGAATCAGTAATTTATAAGTACATTATCTGTCATCTAGTAGAGTATATACATATGTTATTATGTTTCTGGCTTTAACTTACGCCGACGTACAAAAATTGGACGGAACAAAACTTGGATACGTACTTGCCCCTTATAAGGTCTGTTTAATTTACCTTTATATTTCTTAGTCCTAAATAATGCAAATACGCCTATGCATGAAAATCGTAGTATCGTAATCGTGATTTTTATCATCAATAGGGCAAAATAACTAATTGTTACCAACGTAAATATAAGTACCTACAGTTTAATAACAGTATTCGTGTTTTTAATAAAAACGTTTCTTTATTACCCACATTTGTAGGTTATGTTGTTTCTATGCAGAATGTGATATACTTAAAGTCAAAAACAGTATGAACACTATGAACATACGTGGAATTTCCAAGGATTTATCATGTAGGTACTACTTACATCGTGACTCGTGATGATTAGCAATGTCATGATTTGTAGATTTGTTGGCTGTGAATTTATTGTGTGACTATGAAAACTATTTAAACATTATGCACATTGTAATTTCTACTAATACCTATAGGTAAGCAGTTCGCGTGACATCATTAAAATAGTGTTCTATTTAAAGATTTCGCACCTCGCGCGACGTAATGACATTGTACTATGAAAACAGTCTTGTTAAAATATATAGAATTCATAAACCGTGTATTTGTTATAATGTAAAGGTAAAAGACACGTATGGTGGTAAGCCGACTATTACTATGGCCCCACTGGACCCATGAGATCTGAGGGTACATCCCAGGGGTTTTAATTTGGGGTATAACTCTGCTTACGCTCCGTGCGTAATGGCAGAGGGAGTCCTCCATATCCTTGCCGTCAACCCGCGACGAGTCGAATCCTTAAAGGATTTCCCCGTGGTTAAAAAAAGGTAAATAGCCCGCGGTCAAACCTGGGGATTATTAAAGGACGTTTTAAAAGTTCTAGTTTTTCAAGTAAAATCTTGTTTACAGAATATTTGAAGTAACAATGGTTCTAAGCGATACGCCTTTCCATCGTTCTTGTATGTGATAATTGTACCGAGCCTTTGTGTTTCGAAGTAGGTAAATAAAAAATTTAAAAAGCTACAAACGGCTATGACGTATTTTCCGATGGATATTGACATTAAAACGAATACGACAAGAAAGAGTAGAGTAGGTAGTTATTTTGGGCAACTATTATATTGCCATTAAAACAGTCTAGTTAATGTAATATACTAGCTTTTGCCCGCGGCTTCGCTCGCGTTAAATTCGGGGTAGCACTGTTCCCCTTTCCTGAACACAGAAGAGAACTCGGACCAGAATTTTACACGTTGTTCATTTTATTTCAACACTGCCATCTGTTATTAATTTTTGAACTAAACAATTAAACCTATCGTGAACATAATATACAATAAACATATCAGCGCCATCTATCGGAATCCATGAGTTACACTTATTTATGTTTATAATGTTTATTTTCTCAAAAGCTGATTGATTTATGGTTAGATTTAATGTTTTTAATAGTGTTTTATTTAATTCGTTTTAATTAAATTATTTTATTATTCGTTTGTATTAAAGAACCTGTTCTAACTTTGCGGAGTCTCACACACATTTCCATCCCCTATTTTAGGGGCTGGGGGAGGATTTCTAAAAAATGGCAGGTATTTTCGTTAGTAACAAAGAGTCGGTGTGCCGATTTTAGCTTCCTGCCTTGAAAACTGCGAAAGGTCTCATATAAAATTTCACCCCCTCTTTTAAGGGGTTGGGTGCAGATTTAAAAAAAAAATATGGGCGATTTTTTTGGTAGTCATAAATAGTCAGCATACCAATTTTTAGCTTTCTACCTTGAAAATTGCGGAATGCTCCATACAAACTTCCACCCCCCATTTTTGGGAAGTGGGGGGGTTAGAAAGGGGCAAAAAGTAGCCTATGTTACTCTCCATTCCTTCAACTATCTTCTTTCTAACTTAAATCACGTCAATTCGTCGCTCCGTTTTGCCGTGAAAGAAAGTAATGCCGTGGTATTAACAGACAGACACACTTTCCCATTTATAATATTAGTATGGATTAATACAAATAAATAACAGATATAATATTTTCATCCACCTAGGTACATACGCTGAAAACATGATGCACTTAAATGTTTTCTTCTTTATGTATATTCTCCTTCTTGAATGTATTGTTTACTATCTAATATAATACATAAAAATTATATTAATACATAAGTTTCTGATTTTTTTATATTTATTGTCCTCCAAATAAATAAATAGGGCTACAAGTACAAAGAACGAACAAGAAAATAATCTCGGCATTCCACATATTCTGTGTAAACAATGTTTAATTAATGTTGGGCTATATTCCGCACGGTCTATGTAAATTTTAACTGTGGGCCTTGACCCACCAGAATTGTTTTAACTACCCACCTACCTGATTTGCAGGGATATTATATGAAAGTTATTTATTGGTATGGTAAGATAAGAAGAACATCATATTTCATTCTTTTGTGGGTATATACTTACTTGAACTATTAATTGGTTCTTGTCATATATGAGATATATATTATATTATCTAATTTTCTTGAAACCGTTCAATTAACACCAATTACAAACCAAGTGCTTCGTAGTTTTACTCATTACAAAATAGTATTTTAAGCTATTGTTGCTAGAAATTGGGCCTTGATTAGTTTTTGGCGCGATACTCTTTACTTTTTTTCGGTAATGTAAAATATTTAGATGAAATAGTCATTTGCTTATTATTTTCTAAATTCATCACATTCGCAGTATTTCTTCATAACATAAAAATTGATAACTTTTTAGACTACAATTTTTCTATAAACACCTCATAAACACCTATTAATATAATATTGAATTTAATTTTCTTTGTTCAGTAGGTACTAATTACTACTCCATTGTATAACAAACTGTCGGTTGCACTAACCCGTCTATTCTACCGTTGTAGAAGTAAATTCATTCAGTAAATTTTTATTAACATTATACTTTCTAAGTTTAAGTATTAATTAAATATTAGGATTACTTAAATTTTAACCTTCTTCTGACATGCTTACCTTTTCATTATTAACGATCATTTAACATGAAATAAAAAAGCGTGTTTTAAACCTGTTTTGCGTTATCCACTTTTAGAATGTAATATATTACCAATACAAGCAATTAAAACTGCTATAAAGGTAAACGATACATTATACTATGTGTTATCATGTAATTTTTGTTAGTTTTTTAAGGTAAACTTCCTAGTTTATCTAAAAAATTGAAATCCTAGTTGACTACCTTTGTTTGAAATGGATGAGCTGAAATAAATAGAATAATGTTATAATAAATAATGGTGTAATATTTTAAAGCAAACTTTACGATATGTAAACGTTACAATTATAACTGCATTGCACCCAAGTGGTGTAATGCATAATTATGACCCAAAGTTGGTAGGAATATCTATTTACAAGTACGAACCTTTTTTTTTCCCCAAAACTCTTAACTTTTTTCGTAATATGTTGGTTCTACAATATCAGTTAAATATATTTTTAAACGGTTAGAAGTTTCAGCTTTAAGAAAAATATAGTGGTGCCAAAACAAATCAAAGTAAAGCACCATTATAGCGGACAATGCCTGTCAGATAGGTGTTAAGAATCCTTTCACCTCTGCACTCATTACCAACCACCCCGACTACAAGGTCATTGCCGCCCCTCGCGTGATTGACGCCGCGCCCGCCGCGCCGACCGTTATTCACTTCAGTCAGAAAATACTTAATAGTACATACCTACTTTTATGATACATCACGACCTTCTGTGCTGAAATATAGAAAAAATGGAAAAGTACTCGCCCAGATAACGCGGGGATTGGGAATTCTCGTCCCGCTTGACAACTCAGATGATTTGAAGTTTTTCTAGTAATAATTTCTTAAGATATAAATACCAGATATAAGTATCAGTTAAATGCTTAAAAAACAAAAAATAATAATAATTACATAGCTGTTTCTTCTTTTACATTGTTTGTAAGAAACAAAAGTATTAAATTCGATATTGTTGGTAAGTAGTACCTAGGAGTAAAGAGATGACCCTGGCGTTAGCTTAAGAAATACTTGGAAAAATTCGACGGATGTGTACAGGTCTCGGTAGCTCCATTGGACTCGACTCGACTCCCGTCTGACTCCTGAGACAAGTTGATTTTTAGCAGTTTACTATCATTTAATTTTTCTATTCAAGTAGCCTCATAGAAAGTCGACGGGGCGCGAATTCGGACGCTCGCCCTTTACCGCGCCTTATCTGCAGATGCCTATTTTTGTGTAAAAGTTTTTCAAGATAAAATTTTCAGCCTCATTATAAAAGTAATATAAAATTTCATAAGTTTCGAATTAAAAACACCTACTCCAGGAAATTACTGACGTCATGGAAGCTCGCTAAAATTAAGCCTCTTTCAATTTAAATATTCATGAACCACACGAAGAGTGACATGTAGCTTAACCTTTTAGTTCTTGCACGCTATCTTATGACCCTCTATAAATACTATAGGTGCAACAATCTTTATTAAAATAGCTAAGCTAATTGAAAAGGCCATTCGTCTGTCATCTATTTTTATCAAAGCAATCTAATTTATATTATAAAATCAAGAAATTACTCATAAACACTACCAATTATTAATTCCTGAAAGATACAAAGAAAACACGTCAATACGGTCAATACACTTTCATGAATGGGTATCTGATGTTTAGTAAATTTAAACTTAGTGTTATTCTTTTTCGAAATGGCGTAGGTAGGTACACACCGTGAATAGTTTACGTAGTACAAGTATAAAAAAACTGATTGCTGAGATCTAAACTTAAAATTAGTAACTTTAACAGGTCAGTGAATCTTGTCATAATTAAGAAACAGTCCTTGTTAGGAGACATAATATTTTTTGTATTATATTATTACCTTGATTAATATATAGTTGTAAACTTCCCTACCGATACATTTGCATTCACCTTCGAGTTCGAGTGTGCGAAGAAATGCGGACTTATATTTGTTGTCTTCTGGTCGATCTGACTAGTTTTTGTCGCTCTTTTGCAAAAAAACACAAAAATTATAAAACGTCGCAACAAAAATAAAAATTAGACCGTTGGTGAAGAAAGACTCTCGAATGGCGACCATGATTAGACGCTGCAAAATGGCGAGGTCCCTTCTAGGTGAATCAAGGACCTGTTGAAGGTTGCCGGAAGCCAATGGCTACAAATTGCTAGCCGCCGCGCGCCGTTCCTTGCAGCGCTCCTAAGCGTAGACACAGTAAATACAGAACAGTAGTTTATCTAAGGCCGCCCGCCGAGTTATTAGCCTACTCTTGTTTTGATCCCCAGGGTTCTCACTTTTACTTTTAGTTAATATTTTCGAACAAGCAGCACTTGATCTAAATTTATGTAATAAAAAGCATATTATGATTGAATATTTGTTTGCGAATGAGTTTGCGAAATCGTTATTGAGGCACCCGAAAACACTACAATATTATTTTCCCCTTTTTGAAGTCATGATACTCGTAATAATTAATATTATGGTAAGTGGCCGGCGAGAGTTGACGATCACGAGCGGTCATGTGACGTACGCGCATGCTCACAGTCGCGCGGCACATCCCGTACTGCCGCCACCTTATTCCCCCATATATTATGCTAGCGTGTGCGTGAAATCGCGTGCCGACACGGCGCGCGGCCCGCACGCACACATTCAAACCGAGAGCGGCACGTTTGTATGAAGATATTTTACTGTTCTTTACTGTGGCGTAGAGCCATGTTCAGTAGTTTCGTATCGGTTGAAGCTAATGATTTTATGTGTCGCAGGGATATGTCAAACCAGGTATAGACAAAATCTCTAAGAGAGTTGAGTTTCATTTTCCCATAAAGGATAATCTGTTTATACTTTGTCCAATGTAGGATGATACTTTTGACAGGTGTCACTTCCTTATTGCTACGTACTAAGGTTGCGTTTGTTTCCTTATGTTTGGCTTGACATTGTAATAGCAACTTTTTACTCTCTATATAGGTGTAAACTGTATATGTAAACTGATACTGTAAAGTATCATCCTACATTGGACAAAGTATAATCTAATTACTGAGTTTTTGAAGTAAGGCATAGTGGGAGTTTGCTTGGGCCTCAGCGTTGTACGTGTGTTAATACTTGTTTGTGTGGGCATGCGTAGTACAAAGCTTGAGAGAAGGCATCACAACAACTGTGGTATTTTGTATACGTGTACGTATTATTTTTGAAGGTGTCACTTCTACCACGTGTGAATTGCACACATGCTTTTTTCACTTTAAAGGGTTCTTGTTCAGGAATTGTAATATTTTATAAGATCAATGTATCGGAAGATTGAAAAAAAACAACTTAAATCACACAAATCAGCCTAGACCAAAGTAAGCACTAGAGTAACAAACATTCATACATATAATTATGATATTTATATATATAATATTTATAGGAATTTAGATAAATACGCATGCCTCAAGTACAAATGGTTATATTCATCATACAAGTATCTACTCCTTCCGGGACTCGAACCTAGGGCCGTCAGTACAAAAGGCAGTATTGCTACCGTTGCGTTGCGCCAAACAGACGTCACGGCATACGAGATAAACGAGTCAGGCCTAATTTATTTTATTTATTAAAGTTACATTATTAAAATATATTTTTGAATGCTCTTCTATAAGTATTTGCAACCTCTGTTGATAGTTCATTAGTTTTAACAATCTTCATATTCTTAATATTTTAATATTTAATAAGTATCAAAGGGCGTAAAATAATACAATTTATCTCTCGTTTAGAATCCTACGAAAATTTATATTTTTTCTAGGAAATTTATAAATTCGCGGTTCTTGTTCTTTTCCGGTGACATATCTATCATATAATAGTGTCGTCTATTTGTAAGTCTGCCCCATAAAATAAGTCCATATCTTAATAATGACAATACATGGCCGTGGTATTCAGCACATATATGTACCTATCCTATTTATAAACCAACGTATCTATGTGAGCTTTCATTCCAATGCCAATCAAACATTTCGTCAATCATTATGCCTAGGAATTTAGTATAGTATAGAAACGCTGATAATTTTAGAGGTTTCTAATGTGATGTCGTAAATAAACACTTTTTTTGAGCTTACATTGCAAACGCTGGCTGTACCCTACGAGATGGATCAATATAATGTACTACAATATTGTACACCTTAAAACGGTCTACTAATAAGTCGGATTGATCAAAATCCCGTTCTTGATATATCTCTGCGGCACATAAGAGTTTATTAGGTAAATAAATAGTGCTTGCTTTATAAATGTTATATCAAACTGAAAGCCCAATTTGGGGAACCAATGAATAGGTAAAATACAACTTAAATCAATATAAGAGAATGTTACGGCGCGGTGTAGTGTGTTGATAAGCGATATCTAATGTTAGCCCTCGCCGATGGGCGGGCGGCTGATAACCACTGCGCCACAGCTCTCCCCTGCCGCATAGCAGCCATACCTACTTGCTTAGCGAATATGGAAATTTCGAAACTATGCAGCTAAAGCAGTAGGTACATTATAATTGTAAAAATAAGTTTAATGTTTGCTGTGGTGATTTTTATTATTTTAATGATTTGATAATGTTGATGTATTTAATAGTTTTGTTTAAATAATATGTATGATTTTCACAATTTTGATGGTTTAATGATATTAGGATTTTTAATGATTTTAATAATGAGTTTTTAATTATACTAACATAGGATAAGATTTTATTATTGTTCCTAAAACGATATGGAATTCTTCCGAAATAAATAATTTTAATATTTATTACATATAGGTTCTACCAAGTAGCTTCGTAGACCCTTTATAACTTAATCAGTTTATTCATTTGTTATATGATACAATAACTATAATTTTTCTTCCACCGGGCGAAAATTAGTCTCAATAAGACATAATATGGTAACCATATCTATATATATATATATAAAATCCGTATCACAGTGTTTGTGGGCGATGAACTCCGTAACTACTCAACAGATTTAGATGATTGTTTTTTCTTAGGACATAGGATAGGTTTTATTTTAATTTATAACACATCAACGCGTGGCAGGGTCAGCTAGTTAAATAAGTATAAATATTCTCTTGAGCAAGTACCTATCAAGCATTTCCTCTTTTGATTGGGCTTTTGGCAATTTTGTATGATGATTAGATGAAAAATCGTAGACTCAATATTATTCCTATCGATAGCTACCCTTCTTTTCCAAGAATGCTTTAGTAAGCATGAACATACCAAATCTATTGAACTTGAGCTACTACTCGCGTACACAAAGGTTTGTCAACCTTCGAAATGTCTCAGTACAGTACACCTACATCGCTAGGACGTCACAGTTCAGAATTTATTGTTTTGTCAAAGTTTGTGAAACGTTATTTGTATGATACTTACGTTGTATTCCCATGAAAAGAAAGGAAACACATGAGGCCGCCAAAACTGTACTAAAAGTTAACCGGCTCTCTAGGTAGCTACAATATCCATCACCACCACATCACCGATTACCATAGTTACCATAGGAACATAATAAATGACAATATCGTAAGTAATATCCCTACGGCCTGTTTTATAATATCACATCCCATTAGTCTAATTTATTATTCATAGGCACCCAAATGGATATTTGTTCTTTTCTTTGTAGATGTATGTGAAATCAATATTGGAATGAAATAACCTACACAGTGGTAATATACGTCTACCGATCACTAATGATCGTCACGTCGTGTTTGTCTAATTTAGAATTTTTTATAGAGTCTAAGTATTGGGTGCTTGTCTAAACATAATAATAGATTAACGAGTTTATTGATTGATGAAAATGTAACAATGTACTATTAAATACCTACTGATACTCTCCCTACTGCAAATTTAATTGATGTTATCGTGGAGCTCCAGGACTAAAACTTCTCACTACCGTCTTAGATCGTCAATCACTTTAAAAATAGCACTTTATTATAATAACTGGCACTTAAAAGGCAAGAACCAGAAACATGAGAATAATACACAAAAACACAGAATAATCATAAAAATAATAAGACAATTAATAATAACAGTAATAACACAGAATCGATAAAAAATATAAAAAAAATACAGAATTCCAAAGCTGCCCGCAACA
This sequence comes from Calamotropha paludella, assembly GCA_927399485.1. Classification (NCBI taxonomy): domain Eukaryota; kingdom Metazoa; phylum Arthropoda; class Insecta; order Lepidoptera; family Crambidae; genus Calamotropha; species Calamotropha paludella. The sequence continues at coordinate 14,682,232 of OV656812.1, forward strand.
TGCTTGAATATTCCATATAATTATTATTAGTGAAGCAAATCTTCACAAATAGTAATGAATGCATCGTTTTTACCTGCCATCGCTATCAGACTAAACAACAAAAGTCATTAGTTCGGTCGTTTGGCCATATTATTCACTGTGCAATGATACCGTTACTGGTAAATGCATCATGTAACATTAGATTTTAATGTAAGCAAAAATATAGACCAGCGGCTCACGCTATGTGGAGCTATAAATTTGTGGTGAGACTAAAAACCAACCAATTAATATCTATTGCTTTCAAATCCATATCCTATTTGGCACAGGTGAAGATGTCATACATAGAAATCTATAACGAGAATATCCGGGATCTTTTGAATCCTGGCGGTCCTTTGGAGCTGCGTGATGAGGGTAGCGGGGCTCCAGTGGTGGCTGGGCTGAGCGAGGTGGAAGCCACTAGCGCTGCGCACGTCTGTGAACTGCTCACTCGTGGCGACCGGGCGCGTACTGCTGAACCGACTCACGCTAACCAGCACTCTTCAAGAGGACATGCCTTGCTAAGGTAAAGCAACTATTATGAAACTTGGTAAAGATGAGGCACTGGGGTTTGGTACCTTTTTGCCCCCCCTAACTCCTGAGTCAAGTTATTTCTTTTGATATTAAAATAATATATATAAGTGTAAGAACTAAATATTTGTAATAGTCAAATCTGAAATAACTTGTTTGTACTGACAACAAATGTTATACCATTAATGATCTTATTCTCTAGCTTGAAACATTGTTTGGAACATAGAAACGAAGATATTAATTATATGGGTTAGGTTAGTAGTTATACATATTTTTATGAATAACACATATCTAGGTAACATATACATGTAAATATCTAGGTATGCGTTACTCTAGTATCCATAACACAAGCCCAGCTGTGTTCAATTTGGGCTAATTGGTGTGCATGTGAAAAATATTATTGTTTCATTATTAATTTTGTTATATAATATGTGAGGAAGACTGAATCTTGATGATTCTGCAATAACTTTTATTTGATTTTTCGGGTTTAAACACCAATACCTACCTATTAGCATTGGTGTAAAAACAGTTAACAGTAATAAAGTAAAGCGTAAAAACTGCTATATCACTCGTTTTTCAACAAAGATCTAATATTTTGTAGTGATCAATATTTTTTTTATAATATATCGGAAAAAAATAGATGACACAGTAATGTCTTTTTCTTGCATATTATTTACTAAATAATATTTAGTGCATCACTGCTGTAAGTGAAGTGAAGTTTTTCAATATGGAATCAGATTCTAATAAGTCTAAAAAAATCTAATATTAAGTCTTATTTTGAAAAACGTTTTAGAAATGCCGTTTGCGAAGCACCTCTTTTTAAATTGTTTATTTTTATGTAACTTAAGTGTGACGGTGAGTACGCCAGTTGAAGGAGGCACGCAGCGCGGACGCCTGTTCCTCATTGACCTGGCGGGCTCTGAGCGTGCTGGGCTGCGGGCACGCCGCCTCGAGGGCGCACATATCAACCGTTCCCTCCTCGCCCTCGGCAATTGTATAATGGCCCTGTCTGGCGGAGCTAGGTATGAATTACTGACATTTTTAAAGAAGGAGAGTTTAATCAAAGAAAAACTTAAAAGATTTTTTATATTTAAGTGTTAGCTTGAAAAGTATAATGATTCTCAGGATATAAGAGGGTGGGCTTTCTTTTTTCTATATGCTGTCTTAATTATGTTTATTAAATCACAAGACATCGCGAAGAAGACTCATCAGTTGTATTAAAATCTGACCATTAGCCCATCAACCGGTATCACCACTAACTTTGTCTATTATAGTATCTCTCAAGCACCCTTTCAACTAATTTACGTTTGTCAAGTTAAATTGAAGCACGTAGGTGGCCAATAATGTCGTCAAAAATACTTGGTAAAATCAGTACTCAGTGTCTGTGCCACATACAACTATATTAATTTGAATAGATAACTTTTGCTTCTAAATCATGAGATGCTTACACCAGGGATGGGCATAAAAATGTAAGATATTTCATCCGGGCCGACGTAATGTTTTTAATTAATAAGCAATATTTAATTGTCTGGAAATAGTTATAATAATAATATAATTAATTAATATTAATGACTTTATTAAAGTATTTCGCAGATAGATTGAGAGTTGTTGCATGTCCATCCCTGGCAAAAACAATGGCGACTTATAATAATGATCCGAATAATAGGTATCTAGATATGTGGGATAGCAAAATCAAATAAATATGTCCTTAAGTAGCCAGTAAAAATTTGTGTTATGTTCTCTTCGTTTGCTCTTTAGGCACTGTTCGCCTTAATTGATGTCAAATCAAATTAAAACATCCCATTAAAAAATCTAAAGCGGGTATTTTTTTACACTAACAGTAGTTATTTAATCGCGCTCACCCACCCTCTTGTCATGAAATCCGCTTTGCATGACTATCAGATGGCATGGAGGCTATGAAAACGTACAATGAACACGTCATACTGTGATTGCTGATACGATAATACCCGATTATATACGAAATCCTCTAATGATTCACAGCAAAAAGTGTGACTCCTACATGAAAAACTAAACGAATGAATAAAAAATTTGCTTGATGGATTGTTCTAGGCATTTGAATTTTTACGAGGCAATATTACTTGGATAATATGGGATTAACTTAAGTCGGCATATTTCCTCCCCATTATTTTAAATGTTTTACATAAGAATAATACAGAAAGAAAAGTGACATTGTAGGCATTATTTTAAATACTTCGTTATTTTCTGATTCATTTGTCTCCGAATTAAAAATAATTAATTTAATAATAATTAAAATTCTAAATCGGTTATTAGTTATTATATCTTCAGCAGATAAACAAGAAATACAAAGGATAGGTACACAGTGGACAAGGAAAATTTTTGGACTTCCTTTTTTCAGCAGCAATTCACATTAATTATAGCTCAAATCTATAAGTACATAAAACATGTTGCGCAGTATAGGATTCATATAAGTAAATACATAGTTGCATTTGGAATTACATTTTATAATTAATGTAGTAACGTAGTTGTAAGTGCAGTCTATTTTACTTCCGAATGGCAAGCCTGAGCACGCAAGGCTTTTAATTCTTACCATAGAATAAAAAAACAACATTAACTATCAATATAAAATAGACTTCATATATATTTTTTAAATTGAGAGCAAATTGAAGTGCGTCCCAACGTCATTACACTAAAATATTGTTTTAAGTTAATGAATTAGGTGCATACATTAAACAAATGCCATTAAGTCAAAGCATTTTATGATGGGCAGATAATTTTTTGTGGTTAAACAAAACACGTATGTGTGACGTGACTGATGCAAAGTACAGTCGGGGTAGGCCTAAAATATCGATATGTATATTTTTTTTCTTTTTCCAAAGGTACGTGAACTATAGGGATTCGAAGTTAACGCGTCTTCTTAGAGAGGTGCTGGGCGGCCGTTGCCGCACCGCAATGGTAGCACACGTCGCTCCGGGTGCGGTCCAACGCGAAACCACACGCTCCACACTGCATTATGCACAACGAGCTTCTTCGATTACCAATAGAGTACGCAGTATGATAAATTTATACCATAAGTGAAGCAGTAGAAGTCGTTGCTATAGTCATATTCTACTAATAAGTAAATATTCTAATATGAATGGCCGTAACATTTGATGGAAAACAAAGTTAATTTATTGATTTTGAATGAAATAAGAGAAATTAATATTAATATAAAAATATTAATTTAATTTTTTATTGTTGCTATTTAGACACATATTTCGCATTTTAGGTGGAGCGCGAATTAGTGCAAACTCCTATGCATATGTCTCAATACCGGAGTGTAATTAATGAGCTTCGAGAAGAAATATCGCGGTTGAAGTCAAAAATGAAAGATGATTCATCAAGGTAAGTAACTAGGAGATAAATACAAAAATGGAATTACTATTGAAATTATCACAAGAAAAAAAATTAACTTATCTCGGGTGCCGAGCGGAACTCGAACCCACATCCTTCGCTATCCAGATCGCCTGGATAGAGCCATCTTTGATAGATGCTTCAAGACTATTATTAAAAAATCTAGAAAAAGACCGGTTTAATGATTCAATTAAATGGGTAATATCCACAAAAACATGCAATTTCTTCTAAGGATTGAGGGACCGTAGCAATAATCTCGTTTTTTTTTTAAAGTCACCCCCATACAGTAAATTCATTTTTAGGTGAGATTTCTCCGGCAGGTTGTGAGAACTGGAAAGTTGAGGGCTGTTTTTTATTATTTCTTCTTCAAATACCAGGCATATTCTAGATTTATTTCGAATCCACGGGCGTAGCCAGGTTTTAGTTTCGGGGGGGTTCAAGAAAATAAAACTACTGAAAGTGCATGCAATAACCTTTATATTATATGAAAATTAATGAAAAATATATATGAAAAATGAATAATAAAAATGAAATATGTAAAAAAAAGAAACACAGGTTCATTTGACTAAATATGTCCTACAGAATTAATCTTCTGTTTTTCTTTTTAAATATATCCACTACTTCATTCGCATCAATTTTTTCCCATAGTGAATATTCATGAGAGCCAAGCCGTTCAGTCTGTTTTCACTCGTTGTGTTCCGCAAGTAGTTTTTAAGTCTTCGTAGGCTTGAAAAAGTCCTTTCTGGTGTAGCAGTGGAAACAGGTATGGTAGCCAATATTCGTAATAACGTGTTAATATTTTGATCGCACCCAAAGCAGATTTTGGAGTAGAGGAGGTGATAGTCATAGCTGCTTTTCACACTTCAAGTTCTGCTTTGACGACGGATGTACTACTATGTCAAGAAAGTACCGGGAAAAGATCAATAATATACAAAATAATTGTTATTCATCCAAATTTATTTTATCACCTTCTAAGTATGCTCCTTCAGTAACGATACTCTTACGCCAACAAATAATCCAATCATCAAAACATTTTTTAAACCCTGTTTCCGGAATTGTTCAGAATTGTTTGTTTGTTTGTTAGAAGAATTGTTCAGTTCTCGCCCCCAATTCTCCTTTATGTCTTCTACCGATTGAAAACGGGTGCCACGAAGTGGTAATTTGAGTTTAGGAAAAGAAAGAAGTCAGCTGGAGCCATATCTGTTGAATATGGTGCAGTACCGGATTAAGGTCGCCTGGGGCCTCTAGGCACTTTATGTTTGGGGGCCCCCTTATACAATGTTTCCCGTCACCAGTGTCGGAGCCTTTAATGGTGTAAAATATAGGATTTTTTATCGACAAATTGCCCCTCAAATTTTGTGGAATACTCATTTCTTGAGTGAATAAATACAAAATCAGAAAATATTTTTTAAATAAAAATTTAATATTTACATATTTTTTTTATATTTTTACATTTTGGGGCCCCTTCCACACCGGGGCCCCTAGGCACGTGCCTAGTGCGCCTAGGGGGTAATCCGCCACTGATATGGTGGTTACTCGATGGTATTTGTTGAGTGTTTGGTCAAAAATTCGTTCACAATGATGGCCTTGTGCGAAGGCGCATTATCGTGGTGCAAAATCCAAGATTTTTATTTTCACAAATCTGGCCTTTTTCGTGGAATTTGCTGTCTTAAATACCGCATTACGCTTAAATAATATTCTTAATTTACCATTTGACTTTCCGGCAAGAATTCCGAGTGCACAACACCGCGTGTATATTTAGGTATACAGATAGGAGCCATTGAAACGCCCAAATTCTTCGAGACAGTGTATTTTACAAAAATGGCTGTTAACAGCGCGAAGGTCGGTAGCGGAATGAACGACAGCCGGTTTAACACGAAATATGCAAAACACTTATGCAACCTCCACAGTTCATGTTACATGACGTAAGAATTGCGGCAACAGCTCATGCAGGCGTTACGCGCCGAAACACCGCGATTGTCAAAGAAAACTGTCAACATGTCTTTGACTTTTGATAGACTTTGGCGTGGTTTTTTCGGTTTCGGTTTAGTTGGAAGGCGCCACTCCGAAGTTTGTCGACTAGTTTGCATGTCAAACTCGTAAACCCACGTCTCGTCAACAGTAACAATGCGTTTCATGAATGTTGGGTTGGAATTGACTCGTTCTAGCATGTCCTCAGCGACACTCATGCGATTGAGTTTTTGGAGAAAATTCAGGTCTTTGGGACTAGCCGAGCGGTAACATGTTTCATAGCCAAATGATTAGTTAAAAAGGTACGGATAGACTTGTGAGATACAAAAAGTTCGGCGGCTATCTCTCTTAAAGTTAAATGAGGAATTTCAGTCATTATTTCCTTCTCTTTTGCGATGTTAACTTCAGTTGCAGACGTTGATGGCCTACCAGAGCGAGGCAAATCTTCCATCACATCTCGATCGCTTTTGAACGTTTTGTACCACTCATAAGCACGTGTTTTTGATAAAGTCGATTCACCGTAAGCCTTCTGTAACATTTTCAGTAACACCGAATACGAAATTCCATTGGCGATGCAAAATTTAAGACAAACTCTTTCGATATTTTTGTCCATTATGAAATTCGCAATACACACTAGATGTGATATAACTAAAAACAGCACTGTATTTTATATTAATAACAGATGCAACTCAAACTTCGCGCCAAAATGGAAAACAGTTGTGCCAATCTAACAACAACAAAAAAACAAAAATTTGAATTTGGAACCATAAACAAATCATCCATTCCCGATACTTTTTTGACTGAATGTAATTCTTTCGGGTAGGACTGCCGAATACATAAAAATTGTGTCTTCTATTATAGAACTGACCGCAAAATTTAAAGGTAACACACCAGATAATGTCCCAGGCCCGCGTCGGACGCCGGAGGCCCGGAGCAGACGCCTACTGCGGCGTGTGCCTGCGCAAGGCTTAGCGTACGCCCTAAATGACGACGGGCAGCAGCGGGTGGTAAAGGGCTAATCCAAAATACATGACGTGTAAAAATTAGTAATAAAATAAGTTATGCCGCTGGCCTCTCCTTATTTTGATATTATTGATGTTGATATCTTTACATTTCGGGGGGGGTTTGAACCCCCAAAACCCTCCCCCTGGCTACGCCCGTGTTCGAATCAATTAGTTAATCTTATCAAGTTATATCGCGAATTCCATGGGCGGTTTCTTGGTCCACACATACACTTCGTGGTATAGGCATATAATAAAAAAAGTAGGTAAAAATCTGTAACCTACCATTTTTTTTCCACCAAGAAGTTTGAGTATGTAAGCATCCACATAATGCCCATTAAAAATGAATAATGATATTTAGACCAAGTTAATTCACTTGGTTTTCAACGTTTATCGTCTGCTTCTCTAAATGGTGTATTGTTGAAACGTTTCACATTTCAAATATCTTAGACAACATATAAACGAAAATTAAATTGCCGACTCAGATTTTGATCTTGAGGGGAGGGCGTTGGTGTTTCGGGGGAACATGCTGGAACATAGATTAGTGCTTAGCAGTGTTGGTGTTAAGATTATACCATTGAAGACATAGGTACTGCAAAAACTAACTCGAGTGGTCAATGGGCTAGTTTTATTCAATAATTTTCAGGATTAGGGTGCAGTATTACAACATTTTCAGGGCTCTCTCATGAGACAGGGGCTCCAGGAGCTTTCACGATTTTGTAAAGCAATAGGCATGTTCTATACGATCATGCGTAAAAAGATACGAGTAGCTTCGGTGATGCTGCGAATGCGTGGGAGCGGGAATAGGGTCTGATAAAGATCGCAGAAAGAATTAATTCTGTGACTTTTGTAGGTTTACGGGTTTGCATTTTATTAAACTTGCATATAAATAAACCTACTGAAATTTATGTAATTTATGCCTGTTTCATTCTATTGTGTTTGAGTTTCTGTTTTTAAGTTTTAATGATAACCAACTACCAACCAAGTGAACTATTCATATAGTAAAGTAACAAATGGTTCGAATTGTCCTAAATAAAAGATTTTTAATTATTTATTTTAATATGTAGTACTAGTATTAAAGACTAGTACGTCATCTAAAATATATAACATATATTAACTAGTAAATATGTCTCTTACAGATCTAAAGAAGATATAATAGCACAGCAACACAAAGAAGAACTAACAAAGGAACAAATTGAAGAAAGTGCTGCGCACTTAAAGTCCCTACGAGAATCTATAGTGTCAACATTCAAGCAACAGATGCGGCTACGACGGCGTCTTATGGAGCTCGATAGCCATCTTCTGGGATTGGCTTTAGATGCGGAGAGACAGCATGCGGCTATATCACACTGGGAAGCTAGGTTCAATAGACTATACAAGCCAATCAGTTTATCCGGCTCCCGATTAAGCACGCAACAAAGTTATAGGTACAATTTTTTTCACAAATTTGGAAAGTTGACAATCATGTTCATAACTTTTAATTAAGTTCTTATGTTTAACAGAGGTGGAACAGGGTCAGTGACCAGTGGAAGTGAACGTGCGGAGGCGGAGGTAGCAGTGGAACAGGCGTGGGCGGAGCTGGCGGCAGTGGAAAGAGAGCAGGAGGCGGCCCGTACCGAACGCGCCCGCGTCGAACGCCAGTTGGAGCAGGTGCGCTTGCGGGGAGCGCAGCTAGAACAGGTACAAACTTGACGTTAGCGGAATGCAGCAATGGAGTAGACACGAGAGACAGAGCTTAGCCTTATTACCAAACGGTTAAGATGTTTGAGGCCGTAGCCCATCGGTTTGATTTTTAAGATGGTTAGATGACTGAATTTGGAAAACTTTACAACGCACGTATAATGATTATTTCGTATTCATTAAGGAAAATATTAGTTATGTATTTGAATTGCTAATATAACTTAATCAAATTGATCACATGTATTATTGAGGAACATACGCGAAACATGCGTATGCGTAGCGTTGCTTATGTGATTTCACTGGGATGGAACTTAGACATTAGTGAATTGAAAACATTAGAATATTTTAACATTTAAATTTTCTTGTTAATTTAAAAAAGTCACCTGTTTTCATTGTATTTTCTAAGGTTCAAACAATTTTGGATCTTTGGACAATTTTTTTTTGTAAAAACATCAGACAGATACAGACAAATAAAAACAAAGTGACTCTGACTGAAATTCTGCTAAATTTTTAAGCAAATAATTAATGTAATAAAAACAAAATATACTTTTCATTAGAGCCATCCTCGGTGTTGTCATAGTTTATAAATTTTAATAGGACATATGATTTTGTAAAAACAATTTCTCACACCCGCTTAAAAAAATATAAACTCATTTGCAAAAAAAACGGGCACCTAAGCAATGAACCATTTCAAATGTTAATATTGCTTTGTTTGATAATTATAGGTAGTTTTATCCTCACAATTTGGTATATTAATAAGAAAATAATCGTTTTAATCAGTATTTCATAAAATTTTGATACAATTTATGGGAAATAATGCTAAACCTCACTAGTAGTGTATGTTCGCTAGTAGTGCATATGCTCATGAAGTAAAAATAAAAAAGTTTTTTTGTTTGTTTTTCTTTAATAAAGTAAAAGCAGATAAATGTTTAGTATCGAGTGTGACCCCCTCTAGCTAAAATCACAGCTTGAATTCGTCTGGGCATGCAAGCGAGTATATCCCGGATACTTGATTGCGGAATACGTTCCCACTCCGCAGTAATCACATTCTTCAGCTCTCTGATGGTTTGTGGAGCCGGTTGTACTGATCTCACACGCCGTTCCAGAACGTCCCAGACATGCTCTATGGGATTGAGGTCGGGACTTCGAGCTGGCCAATCCAAACGACGAATGCCGACCTCTTGCACATACGCTTTAACATCGCGAGATCGGTGGGCGCGAGCATTGTCGTCCATAAAAATGGAGTCTTCACCTAGAGCGGCCAATGCGGGTTGTGCATGAGGAATTAGAACTTCCGTTATGTATCGATGCCCAGTCAGTGAGCCGTTTTCAATGAAGACTAACTCTGTACGATCCATTGAATTTATTCCTGCCCAAAACATAACAGAGCCCCCACAATAAGGTGTGATTTCTTCGAAACATGCCTCTGCAAAGCGTTCTCCTTGTCTTCTTAGCACTCGCCGACGTCGATCTTCACCGAACAGAGATATCCTGGCTTCATCAGAGAACAAAACCCTATTCCAATCTTCATAAGACCATGATTCACAATTTCTAGCGAACCTAAGCCTGTGAACTCGGTGCTCACGGAGTAATTTGAGGCCGCGGGCCGGGCGGTGACTGCGTATATTGGCAGCGAGAAGCCTCCTCCTGACCGTCCATAGACTAATATGCACATTTCTTACTTCTTGGAGAATGTTCTTCAGATCCACATACGAAGATTTGCGATTTCTCAATGCGCGACTCACAAGAAAACGATCATCCCGTGGTTGGGTACATGGTTTTCTTCCAGAACCAGGCCTTCTCTCGACAGAACCAGTCTCCTGATATCGGTGCCAGGTCCTTTGAACCGTCGAGCGACTAACATTCAGCCTCCTAGCCACGAAGCATTGGCTGCAGCCCTCTTCAAGCAGTGCGATAATTTTGGTAGCTTTTACCACTTTATCTAACATTTTCGATACAGCCAAACAGCAATAAATAAAGCTTTGACAGTCAAGGACATGAAATTAATTGATGAAAATTTAATAAAAGTTATGAAAGTCGATGTTTACTTCTGGAACTTCGCGCCTAAAATGTAGGATAAAAAGGGGTTTTCTGTAAAAATGAGCATCAAATGAAAATTTGAATTTAGAATGTACTTTTTAAATACCACGGCATTTTTAAAACCGGCCAGTAACATGTACAAACGATTGAAACCTTTTTTGTATTGTATCTTTTTAAAGATGAATGAAAATCAAAACCGCCCGTTTTTTTTGCAAATGAGTGTATTTATGGAATAACTTTGGGAGACAACCTTATTCACATAAAATGGTTAAAAGCTCTTCGATGCAATAATATCCCATCTTGAGGAACGAACAAATTCAAATTTGTACGGAGCTTTCACGCGAGTCAGAATGTCATTTCTTTATTTAAATTACAAATGGCTTTGTCCCTATCCCTATCGAATTCTTTAGTTCTAGTTCCGGGTGTAAATTTTTAGTTGAAAAACTAGATTTGCCTTAGAATACAATAATGAATACATTTACGTACTTAATCACCCCCCAAAAAAAGGACTTAGCATAACGTATGACTAGTTTTGTAATTGTCAAAATTGTTAAAAAACCAAATTTGTTAGATCAAAATAACAAATCAATTATTTTAAATTTAATAGATAAATTGCGATAAAGACCTTTTTGACAACCACAAGAAAAAACATACGATCATGATATGACAGATCATAGCTATAAAGCATATAAGGTTTTATTGTAACATAACTCCCCCCTAAAACAATTTTAACAATTAGGAACGTGCCCAATTAAAATATTGTGAAAGTAGTAGAAAATACATGACAACCATTATCTTAGTCATCCTGTGATCACGGCTCCTGTAAAGGAGTCGAAACGTCAGGATTAAATATAAAATATAACAAAATATGCGCAAAATCCGTAAAAAAAAGTGTTTTATTCAAATGTCTGATGTGCGCGGAAGTAAAAGAACTAAAATCTGTTACTACAATTAATGATTTTCGGATTTATGTCTTATGAACTCTAATTACGTAGGTAATCAAATGCCTTTCTTACTAGGTTTAAAAAACAAATGACTAAGAGACTTTACATAGTAAGAGCCGTACCTATAAGGTCTATTAGCTGGTCACTAATAGTTCTTACTACAAATTGAGGCCTATGATGGCCTGTGAGGCCACAGACCTATGTGATATATGAAATTATAACAGGAACTACCAGCCCGCATTAGTAGCGGTCCAGAGCGCGAGGTGCTTGCTCTGGTGTGCCGTGTGCACGAGCTGGAGGCTGATAAGCTGGCGCTGCAGGGCGAGCGCGCAGCCAGATCCCATGAGTTAAGACGCAGGGATCTAGCGCTGCAGAGGCGGGATGCGCAGCGCAGGCTCTCGGACGAGATTATTACGCGGCAACGGAGGGCACTTGAAGGTAACAGTCATCAGACTTACAAATTAACACACCAGAATAGGCGCGTGCCTACTCCATCTAAGAGTGCAACAGTGATTTAAGTTTTAGCTCGATAGTTGATTCGCTCGCTCTGCGCAACTCTTTGGCGAAATGGTCAGATCACAGAGAGCGATTGACGATGACATACCACAAGCTTCATCCCTCATCAACAGTCTACCAATCTAGTTAGCCCCGCAGGGCGCGAGTGTCATCAGATTCAGTGAGTGATCCTTGCGGTGTGGCCGCAGAATTTAAACGTATGCTCTATAATGGTCACTCCGACCATTAAAATCTAGATGACATATCACATTTCGGCGACAAAGCTAATAATAGTACGGTCGGCCAAGAAAGTGGTGTACCACTTTTGATTTAGTTTGCTAGTCATCGAAAATTACAACAAGGTTCTATTAGACTTAGCTGAAGGAGATGCATAGTAATGACGTAAACCTAATTGATAAATATTTATACGTCATAGGTCACATAATAGTGTATGCCATTTTAACCTTTGTTTTTTAAGAAATAAGACATTAATTACTGCCAAGAAAATTTCAATGTTTCTAATCAAAAATAATACAAACTATTTAAAGAGTCAACCAAATTCTTTATAGAAAGAAATCTGACATTTGTCATTATGTCAAATATATTTTAATAATTTCTGTTATTTTCCGTGTTAGTTTTTATTTAACTGTATAATAAATATCTACGTCAATGCCTGCTAACTTGACTATTGCTGAAATTTTTTTGTTCAACGAAACTAGTTTTGATTTAGTTTCTAGCACCTAGAGACTTTCAGTATCTAATAAAGTACTCTTTGCTAGTGACTAATAATATCTTTGCATAAGGTGACAACTGTGACAAACGTCAATATCTTTTTTTTTTTTTTTTTTTTATTGGCTCGCACGGTTTGTGCATTAGCCACGACGGAGTTTGAAAGGTAGGGAAACCATTACAGGAAAATAAGGGAAAACATCGGGATCGGAGAGAATTTGGGAATAATAGGAATAGGTAAAGTAGGATATATACAATATATTATAGGTTATATACAATATTGTAAAACAATGCGACTATATACATTTGTATATACAAAGTTTATAAGCTTTACAATAAATAGGTCAGACAGGCTATAATTTAATGTTATGAACGGTTAAAAATTTAGAAATCAAATAATATAAGTCAAAATTTATAAAATACAGTAGGGAAGGAAACGATGTAGGAAGTGGGACACCGAGGGATATTAGCGAATTGACAAAAAAAGAGCTGTCATAGAAAGGACATTCAAAAAAAATATGATTTAAGTCTTCCACACCAATACCACAAGCACAGATATCAGTATCAACGATACCAAGTTTTGAGAGATGGGAAGCCAAACGGACGTGTCCTAGACGCATACGAATAAGACTCGTTGTAGCTGGTTTGCTGAGAAAATGTTTAAAAAACCATGGTTTAATTGGGATGTTTTCCTGAATACTTTTGTAGATTTTACCTTTACTTGAACTTTTCCAGTCATTCTCCCATGCACTACGGAGGTAGCATTTGGGAAGATGAAGGAGGTCTTGGACTATGTTTTTATAAGGGTAAACATCACCACATCTCATCGCTTCCCTTGCAAGCTGATCAGCAATTTCGTTGCCCGTGATATTATGATGGCCAGGGATCCACGCAAAAAGAATATCATAATCCCTCAACTTACAACTCAAGAGTAAATTTCTACAATCTATTATGTATTTATTAGAGAAGCGGGATTTAAAAGGGTATTGGTCTATAGATTGCAAAGTGCTTTTAGAGTCCGAAAAGATTATTGACTTCTTGAGTTTTGCAAGTAAGACATATTCTAATGATTTTAAAATACCAAAACATTCTCCCGTAAAAACAGAGGTTTCAGGGGGGAGTTTAGTTTTTTGAACTATATCAAATTGTTGATGGTAAACTCCGACACCAACTATACTAGAAGAATTTTCTTTAGATGCATCACAATAAATGTAATGCCAATCTGGATATTCTGTGTAAATAGTAGCTTTCAAATTGACATTGGCATTTGGGTCGTTTTTTAAATTGTGAAAATCGAAAGAAACGTTAGGTGAATTTACTAGAGCCTCAAATGGTACTGAAAAAATGGGAAGGCGGTGAGAACGGTGTGTGGGTGAACTGAGAGACATAAATTTACGGAAACTAACAACCACGCATGGAGGGGTTTTATGGGACCAATATGGACTGTTATCGACCTTTTCAGACAAGTTTTGTAGTTTGTAAAAGAGAGGATGTTCTGAAAACTGAAAAGCACGGAATAGAAATTTATCACAAAGAAACTGTCTTCTTAAATTTAAAGGAGGATCTGCACATTCAACTCTGAGCGCATTTAATGGACTTGATCGCATAGCTCCAGTTACAATAGATAGTGATTTAGACTGAATCTTATCTAATTTAATTATTCCTGCACTACTACAGGGCTCAAGAAAATATGAACCATAATCTAAGACACTTCTGATTATTGCATTGTACAAAAGTTTTAAGGTAAATGGATGAGCACCCCACCAAACCCCACAGAGGCATCTTAGAATATTTATTAAGCGTTCACATCTGGCAAAAACATAATTACAGTGTGGTATACCAGTTAACTTGGAGTCAAGGATAATACCAAGAAACTTGGCTTCATTGGTTATAGGGATTGATTCACTATTGTAAACAACGGTAAATGTTGGAGGTGACCTGACATTTGTGTATAACACAGCACAACTTTTGGAGACAGAAAGGCATAAGTTATTTCTATCAAGCCATAGATTAAGAAGCTTGAGAGCTTTATTTAAGGCAATACTTAGTTTATAAGGGGAATGTCCAGATGAATATAAAACTAAGTCATCTGCATACTGAAGAATATTTGCCGCACCACTGATGGAAGGTTCAAGATCATATGTGTATAAATTGTAGAGAAGAGGACTCAACACCGAGCCTTGGGGCAAGCCCTTCCAAGTTAACCTAGATTTAATATTTAAGTCATTTAAATTTATTTGTATAATTCTTCCTGAAAGAAGGTTGATAATAAAATTGCATAATAAGGTGGGGATTTCTAATTTTAGCAATTTGTTTTTTAAGATTAAAATATCAACATTATCATATGCAGCAGATATATCTAGGAATGTAGCAAGTAGATATTGATTATTAGAAAAGGCTAGTCTAATGTCTGTAATGAAGATACCTAGACTATCCATAGTGCTTCTTCCTTTCCTGAAACCATACTGACTGGGAGCTAAAAGTTTTTTATTTTCCACAAACCATTCTAATCTATTTTTAACTAAATGTTCAGCTAATTTGGAGAGAACTGAAGCAAGTGCTATTGGTCTATATGAATTTGGATCTGAAGGGGATTTTTTTGGTTTTAATAATGGAATTATTTCTTGGGTTTTCCATGATGGTGGAATTTTACCATATAACATAACTGAGTTAATAAGATGTAATAGATAATTAAGGCTGGTGTCATTCAAGCATGTGAGGAAAGAGTATGGAATTCCATCTAAACCCGGAGCAGAGTCTTTAACATAAGATAAAATACCTTTTAATTCTGTAAGACTAAATGGAGCATTAAGGCCAGTAGTGTTTTTTATTGAACTATTAGGGTTAGCAACAGTAATTTCTTGGGGCACAAAAGGAGGAGCTAATTTGTCTAACAATGAATCTGCAACATCATTATCTATAAATTGTGGAACAGATTCTTTAGTTGCTGATCTATATCGTCGAATGTTAGCCCATATAGTAGATGATGAAGTATCAGGGGCCAGTGATGAACAGAATGACTTCCAGCCTTCCCACTTCTTTTTCTTTAGTAATTTACGAGTTTCTTTCATGATTAGTATTAGTTTGTCAAAGTTTTCAGTAGTACTACATTGTTTATAAATATTTTCAGCACTTTTTCTCTTTTTTATGGCGGTGGTGCAATCACTATCCTACCAAGGTGGAGAGCAAAGATTCTTAGAGTTTTGTTTATATGGAAAAACATTATCTGCCACTTCTATTAAGATAGATGCAAAGGCATCTGCACACAAGGTTTGGTTGTCTTGTTGTATGGGAGGAAGTGATAAGCATTTCTCCTCTACTTGTTTCCTAAATATTTCCCAGTTGTTATTATTAAGCTTATATTTCAAACGTGGCAGTCGCTTTGGATATTCCTTCACTAATGCTTTAGGGGAATAAATAACTATAGGATAGTGGTCACTGCCATATGTAGAGGTTAGGGTACTCCAAGTCAGGATAGAAGCAAGATTAGGAGAGCAAATTGAAAGATTAGGAGCGCTATCCCCTTCATCTGGTAGTGTGCGTCGTGTTGGCACACCTGAATTTATAATGCAGAAATTGTTAGAATCTACAAAATCTAAAATTTGAGTGCCATAACAACTAGACTTATTACTACCCCAAGATTGATGCTGAGCGTTAAAATCTCCCATTATCAATATGGGTTGTGGTAACTGAGTGAGGATAGTTTCCAATTCATTATATATAGCGGAAGAGGGGTGGGGAACATAAAGTGACACAAAGCAAATATTATTTATTAAAACAGCAATAATTGAGAAGTCTGGATTATGATTAGGAATAGGGATGAGTTTATAAGGGGTTTTATTTTTTATTATTATTGCAACACCGGCATAGCCATCAGACCTATCTTCTCGCAAGCATAAACACTGAGGAACATTAAAGATTTTACCTGGCTTGAGCCAGGTTTCTTGTAGAGCAATAATAGTAGGCTTATAAATATTTATTAAATATAATAGGTCAGATTTTTTGTTATTGATGCTTTGACAATTCCACTGGAGAATTGCTAATTGATTGTCCATTATTACTTTTATTGATTAAATTACTAATTTGTTGTAGAGCATCGTTGGACGGTTCATATATATCCTTCGATTGGGATAAAGAATTAATAAGAATGATAATGAGATCTTTAATAGACATATTAGAGAGGGGGCTATTAGTTCTATCACACAAGGTACCTACAGAGGGCAGTGGTATATTATAGTCCTTGGTTAATGAAGCATGAGTTTCTTTATCATATCCCTTACTGTAACTTTTTGGTGCATTTTTTTGAATAAACACAGTTTTTTTATAAGATGTTGAGTTTGATTGACCATTTGTGTTAGAAATTTTATAATTCTGTTTTAAAGGGGAAAGTGATGTAGCTTTGGAGGTTAAAACATCAGAATATGACTTAATTGCTGGTGGATGTAATTTTAGTGCTTCAGCATAGGAGATACAGTTATTAGCCATAGATTCTTTAATTGATCTCTGTCTGTTGAACTCTGGGCATTTTTTGTTGGTAGCATGATGGGACCCACCACACAAGCAACATTTGACCTCTTCTTCATTAATGTTGCAACTGTCACCAGAATGATTGTCGCCACATTTAAAACATCTGGGAGATGACCTGCACTGAGTTTTGATATGACCATATCGACAACAATTAAAACATTGAACTGTTGGGAAAATGTAAAGTTCAACTGGGAGGGCATTGTAACAAAGGAATACTCTTTTAGGTAGAACCTGGCCATCAAAGGTAAGAACCACAGTTTCTACAGGAACATAGCTAGTTTTACCATCTACTAAATTTTTCCTATTCATACGTCTCACTTTTAAAATGTTACCACATCCAAGAGGGACAGTTATGTTGAGCATTATTTCTTCCTCAGTCCAGTCTGTTGGAACCCCTCTGACTACTCCCATACGGGTAACAGATGAGGAGGGAATAAATGCTTTGTAATTATTTATTTTTAATGCCTGGTTATCAATGAAATTATTAGCGTCTTCATATTTAGTGAAAGATAGTACTACTCTGTTTCTACCTATTCTTTTGAGACTGCCATTAACAATATTATTTACTGAACTTCTTTTTAAGAATCGGCCAAACGAAACAGGGTGTATTAATACATTATCATTTGGGTTTGACTGAACCTTTTGGATGTGGATAGTGTAAGGAGCTGCATCAGAGGCCTGGTAAAGATTCCTGCTAACTGAAGGTCGTGGATTCACATCATTAGCATCGTTATTGTGTTGTGGCATTGTTGTTGGAAGTGATAAATCCTGGTGTGGTTTTTTAAATTTAACTGAAGACGAATCATTTAAAAGTATAGAGTCACAATGGCAATCAGTTTCATTTATTGACTCTGTATTCGACTTATTACGTCGCCTTTTTTTAAGACAATGCTTGCATACTTTATGAGATGAAATTCTCTTACGTTTAGAGGTAGTGGCATTGTTTTCGGAGGTGTCAGTGTCCAGAAGTGATTCTTCCGTATCCATTCCCGGGTCATTGGAGATTGTAATAAAATGAGACACCTGGGGGATTGACCCCCCAGGGTCTTCGGGAACACTCATCGAGTAATAAAGGACCTACTAATAAAAAATCTTAAAAACTTACCTATATACAGGAACTAAAATAATAAATACAAAATAAACTAAATAAATTACAAATTCACTATACTAATCCTATTATTTTACAATTATTTTCAAATAAAATTAAAAGATGCCAAAAAAAAGATACCGCGTAGTTCGAGGTTTCCCGCGCTTTTTCAACGTCAATATCATAAGATAGCAATGTTATCAGATCAAGGTGCAAGCAAAACAAATCTTTATTGCTCTGTAAACTGCAAGCGACATTTAGCCTTAGGGTGGTACACCACTTTCTTGGCCGACTGTACATGTAATGAAATAGTCATCGAAACACATCTTGTCGTTGTAAATGTTATAGTTATAGGCAGCTTGAACTGAAATTCGTCAATAAAATCGAAATCCAAAAGGATTAAGTTATGTTTCCCTTCAAAGGATGTCGTGATAATAATTGCAAAATGAGAACTCAATGGTTTTAGAATAGATGGGTTGCCTCCGTTGTAGGAATCTTTTCTTAAAGAACAGTAACCGTGAACTCTTATTAAAACATCACTCATTAATAGACTCTACATATTTAATATTGTGTAAGTAATAAAATATGTCTGTTTTTTTAGAAATGGGAATTGGTATTCCACCTGAGCTGAGCCAGTTATATGAGCTGTATCAACAAGAAATCCACGCTTCAACTTACACAGAGAGCAACGATGTACACTCCCCAACCTATAGGCTTCCTCCTATTTCGACAAGGTAAATGTTTGAAATGTATTGCTCTGATATTAGGCCTTCCCGGTAAAGATGCTGATATTAATACTGGTTAATATGAAGTAGGCACGAAATTGGATATTCTTGCGTTCAAGTTGGAAATCAAATACTTCTAAGCTCGCATAGTACTGGTAGTGATACAAAAATAGGCACACATACTGGGCTAGATGTATCAGAATAATGTTTCTGAAAAGTATAACTAATTTTCAGCACGTGCACTTTACTCCTGAGTACACTCTCCAATGTACATTCTGTAGAAGACCGACAGACAGGCAAATCTGCTTCGGTGAGTTAAGATGTGAAGCTTGCTCTTCACCTATTTGCTGTCACTAATGAGCCTCTCAGCTCTGGGCTGAATCGCGTCCAGTGCAGTAAGTTGGTATTTTGCTGAGCCGTCCCAGAGGTGGCTGCAATATTTCATACAAGATCGGACTTTAGCTTTATAGAGAGTAAAAAGCTGTTCTGGCTGTTTAATTCCTCAATAAGTACAAGCGATATTAATATATCGCTTGTACTTATTGAGGACGCGCAGGTTTTTAGCTGCAGTTTGAGAATTGAACTCAACTTCATGCTAAGAAGCTCGAGGCTGCTGATAGGTTGAAGGAACTCTTTTTTGCTGTTGAAAGACATGCTTGCATTTTGGAGGCGTTGAAATGAACGAGGTTACTGTCGCCTCACTGGGAAACGTTGCTTAACCTCTGATTCGTTCAACCATGGCCTCTCTCATCAATATCACATCGTCACCGCTGGCTTTTGCGCTAGACAGCTATCTCTACGGCAGTACTGTTATAGAGATATCTAACAATTCCTGGTAAAGTTTTCTTGGGCTAAGCTAACCTACAAGGGGAACTCACCTGGATACTGCGGGGACGCACAAACCCCCCCGAAATGGCCACCGGGTCCTCCCGTTCAGTCGCCAATTGGCACGGTGGAGCAGTTTGGGGTTTTTCGCGAGTTGGCGGGACAGCTATTCATGCGTAACTAGCGCGCTAGTTGGGCCCCCTACTAAGTGCGGTCGGCCAACGCTACCCTCCAGAATGAGAGAACAGCATTGCCAAGATACTACGACCGGCCCTAAGCTGCGAACTGACTTATACCAACCCCCGTTGGCACTAACACTCCCGCCCGCCGACGGAACGCTTCAGAGCTGCTTGACGACGGATTTCGGCACGATGATGGTCGCGAGCCAGGCGGCCCTTTGCGGAGCCTACCACCGCCGATGGGATCATCAGCCGTCACAATAGTTCAAGTTGATCCGTGGTGCCGTTGCCCGGGGTGAATTGCTAGGAGGTAGATCCCAACCACCCCAAATATTCAAAAACCTCTGTATTCAAATTAAGAATAAAATTCATAACATTAAAATTATAAAACAATCTTATAAAAGTGATTAATAAGTGAAATTGTTTAAGAAAACAAATTCGGACTGTCAAATAGTCAATCAACTTAAAATAAAAATATTGAAAGTGAATTTACTCGAAATTGTAATTATAAATCCACCAAGAAAATTTTCCAATGATACTGAATAAATGAAAATTACAGTCAATCACTCTATTATGGACAATAACTGTAAAATAGTCTTAACAGTTTCCAAACCTGAGTAAACCATTTTTATGCGTTTAGTCTCTTTTTTATATATTTATTAATTCTGACGTTATATTGACGGTTATCCTCGATTTTTAGCACCTTCCCCCAAAACAGATACTCGATAAAGCATGTAGCGCCATCTAGTGGGAAGTAGCTGTAGGTTACTACCTCATACTACCTCAATTTTTTAAACACACATCACGCCATCTACACGAAGTTTGTAACATCTACAATTTCCACATTTGATTTTATTCTATTACATTAATATGGGGAACATTTGTGCAAGCTGCCGACTGAATATTCCTGATTTTATAATGCCTAATATGTCATCAAAATTATGATTTTGAATGTGCCAATTTGTGAATGAGCAGCGTGTTTTGACTTGTACCGATATTATCGCGTCGTCCAAAATATTCTAAATAGCTGTAATAAAATGCCTGTTTTTTTAAGAAAAAATTAATATGTTACATAAACACTAAGGTGCCTTTAGAGAGCACCATCCTTGCCGCAAATTCACTAAACCAATATAAGAAGAATTTATTCAAACGAAAAATGACCAATTTATTCTCGATACCAAAATATTGCAGTAGGTAGGGCTTCTCCTCGACTTAAGTAAAGCATACGAGAGAGTTTTTTTTCAGACACTACTCTCAAAATCATACAAAACAGAAATAAAGGGATTCGCGCATTATTGACATACAACTGTACAACTCAAGCCAGTGATTGGCTTTATATCGAATAGGAATGCGATATAAAGTCAATCACTGGCTCGGTTCGGCTTTTCGGTTAGATTTAGTTACTTATCTATATAAACTACTTCCTTAAAATAAAAGATAACCAATACCCAATTAATAACTCTTTGCTTAGGATATTTCTACCTATGTTCTAGAGAAAAATTAATTCAACTCTCGACTCTCGACTAAATTATTAGCTGGTACAAATCTGACAACTTGCAAACTAACTTTAGAAAACAAAAATCGTGCAATCAAAACCCTAGCGGAATCGTAAACTAGAAATATTGTTTTGCTGTATTGATATAGATTTGGCAACTGTAGACTCCGTTACTCTATTGAGAATATAACTAGACAAAGGCAAAGACTTGTTATTTAACAAAATTATAAAAAAAATATCGTCCTTAAGATACGCAATATAAGATTTAAATCGTAGTATTGATTTTCACAGCGCACTTCTGGTATAATTCGCAGCTTTAATACTATAGGGGCATAATTCGAAAAAGATGATTGTTGGAACACCTTTAAAGATTTTTGAGCCCCTGTATTGTCACAAAATCGGTTATAAGTAAATTAAACTATTGAAAGCAAAATCATAAAACATCATAAGAGCATGTTCACTAAGCATTAAATATTTATCGTATATTTTATCCTATTACTAGTTTATTTTATTAAATTACTTATGACCGATTTTGTGACAATACAGGGGCTCAAAAATCTTTAAAGGTGTTTTTCCAACAATCATCTTTTTCGAATTGTGCCCCTATAGTATTAAAGCTGCGATATTATACCAGAAGTGCGCTGTGAAAATCAATTCTATGATTTAAATCTTATATTGCCTTATTCTTGTGATTTTAAAATAGCTTTTATATTGCAAAACAAATTTATACGGCTATTAGCCAATATGCAACAGATGAAAACTTGTAGAGATTAGCTCTACTCTGTTAAATATAAGATAACTAGGCGATGCAGTCGCTAAGCATAAAGCTACGCTAGCACCATATATTGGAGCGGAGCGTAATACCTAAAAAAAAGGAAAATATTTTTTTTTGTTCCGATGGGCTTTTTTGCGAATTTCAAAATTCCGGCTCCGTCACAATCTGGTCCTAAACCTGTTGATTCGATTGCACACATTAAAAAAATATGCAAAAATATTAAAATCGGTTAAGAGCTCGGGAAGTTATTGCGTAACAGACATTGCGCCATTGAAGCTGATCCATGGGAGCTTCGCTCGCTCCGCTTCAATAACGCATTTCAACTTTTATTCTGGTGCCTTGCAAATTAGTCATAAAACAAACAGAGTTTTATTCGCCCCTAAAAATAAATAAAATAAAAGATTCAAACGCCATGTTGATAATTTTAGACTGCCCTTTTCCAAAATGAAATAAACTTCATACTGATAGGGGATATATGATTTATGATGATTATCATATTCTTAACTTCATGGAATGCCAAATGTTACTATGGCTTGAAGGCATTTTTTTTTAAGATATTACTATAACTCACTAATGGAGCACTCCCCCTACCGTGATAATTTATTTAATTAATATACTTAATTTTCCTACTGGCTGAAATAGTAATTGAAAATAAATATAATGTACTCTTTTAAACATATTTCTTTCTTTAAATCCTTGTTCTTAAAATTTATTTGATATACTGAAAATTTGAAATAAAAAGTTTAATATTGTATTCTGAAATTGTATTAGCTCTCAAATATTGGTATGCCACATAGATTCTTTATGTACCATTCTTATTCATGTCATTTTGAACTAATAACTCCTATAGTATCAGTAAAAATCCATCGTTTGTTAGTATGTCGGAACTAGCGTGGTCGGAGAGCTCGAGTGGGTCAGGGCGCGGCTCTAGCTCCGGCTCGGGCGGTACGCTGGCGATCGACCACCGCCTGCCGCGCCTCGCGCCGACACCGCGACCCCGCACCAGGTACAGGTCAGTCGACGATATTTGAAACTTCAAGATTTATTATAACAAATTAGAATATATACGTTAATTATTTGATAATAAAATAATTATTTAGTAAAGAACTGGGAAAGTGAGAGAAGCAGAAATAATAACAATATTATTGGTCACTAAAATGACAAATTCATTATCTAGATATAGATGTAGACATGTGCCGGTAAAAATTCTTGCATACGTACTAAGAAAATATGCTCTATGTTATGCAGGTTCGCAGAGCGTCTATGGAATGTAAAAGGTCTTTCCAGCAGAGATTACTATACACAATTACTTATGTAACACGATATCAAATATAAAACATAAAAAACACACTTTTCCTCGAATACTTGGCCATTCACGAACAACGTGATACACGGTTATTTATATATATTTCTATAAATAAGTAATATTTACAGAAATACCATGACTTAGGGACAAATGGTCGTATTCATCGCACAAATCTGTCTCTTCTGGGAATCGAACCCAGGAACGTCGGTGCGAAAGGTAGGATCGCCACCGTTGCACCAAACGGTCGTCAAACAATGATAAACATGGTAAAAATCCCATTTTAATTAATTATGACCATGAATGTTTAAAACTGTACAAAAAGCGGATTCAATGCCATTAAACGTTCTCTACCAGTCTACCGGAGAGTTGAGTTTGAGCACAGTAAATCGGTGCATATTTATTTTGAATAAATTTTTGTGAGCAGCTGATTATTATTAATGGATTTGAAATTGTTTCACTGCCAAAATTTTAGACGTACTTAAGAAAATCCAGGGGCGGGAGTTTGGTCGTGTAGTGCCTCTAATTCAGGAGAGGAGACAAAGGCATGATTTATACATTAAATTCTAGATATTACTGTTTATTACAATATTATCGATAGCATAAAAGGCCCAAAACAGCAATTGTTATGCATTTATACTAACAATAAGAATATTTCTTGAGGCTATTTGTCAAAAATATGTGTCCTCTTTACCTACTAATTGAAACATTAGACCTCAAGTTATCATCCTTGGCCTGTTAAAAAAATGCGAATTAATGTCACTATCGTTCGCATTTTGCATGTACCGCTGCCAACATTTTAGACGTCCTTAAGAAAATCTGAGGCGTTAGTATGCAGGAACTAAGACACAAAGCTACGTAGAATGTGTAATGACTTGTAGGCGCGTCGAACGAAAGAACTAATAAGGTTAAATTAATTAATGTGATATCAAGGAAAACATAGAACACGATAATATTTTTGATGTGTAACATCTTTCCTCTCGCTTTCCTGCAATTTGCGGAAGTAATTTCGTGAAATGGGACGGAAGTGTGTAACAGGAAGTCGCGAAAGCGCGGCTATTCGATTTGACGGATGAGCGCGCGGTTTTAGAGTTGATCGTCAGATAGTACCGATCAATTTTCCGAGAGGTCGCTACTGTCAGCCATCAGCTGTGCACTTAAGTTACAGTGTAGTAAGTGTAAATACGGTGAATAAAGTATGCTGTTATATAAATCAATTTAAATACTTTAACTACATAAATTAACATTGACTGTTGATAATAAGTATCAATAAAGTGCAGAACTTTGGAAAGAATTCAAGTAAGTAATATTATTAAAAAATAATTATTCAAATAAAGTATTTCAGTACTAGCTGGTGCCCGCGACTTCGTCTGCGCAGGATTAGTATTTCGAACAATATGTTTATAAATTGTAGCCTATGTGTTATATATGTTTATAAATTGTAGCCTATGTGTTATTCTGATGTATAAGCTATATTGTGGTAAAGTTTCATTCAAATCCATTCAGTAGTTTTTACGTGAAAGAGTAACAAACATCCATACATCCATACACAAACTTTCGCCTTTATAATAGTAGTAGGATTAAGCTTTTTTAAATTTTTAGGTTTATATCTGTTACTGCTTAAACAAAATCTTTTATGAAATTAGTCTTTTTTTATGATCTTACGAATAAAATATTTCAGTATTACCCTTTTTGCTTTCAATATGATTAGGTAAAATTTGTCTCTTATGATAAGATAAATTATTATTCTACGTAAAACTAATTTATTTAATTTGCTAAGAGTAAATTTTGATTGATTTAATTAAATTCATTTTACATTTCAATGTTCGGTCTTTTTTAAGCTTTACTATAGTCTCTTAATATTAAATCATTTGTGACTGCTTTTGTTAAACCTTTCGCTTTTTTTATATATCTTTGTACTTTCAATGCAATATAACTTTGCTCTTAAGCCAACGAATTCCAAAATATTTTCACCACCTAATTCATTTTAAATAATCCCTAAATCGTTGCATTGATTCTAGTTAGATGATACGGATTATCACTGCTGCTGTATCTTTATATACATCATCAGTTTTTATCATTTACAACAGACTATCGGTATCTGTATAACACAAATTAGCATTATGTTAGTAAAACATTTTGATAGTCGTAATAAAATTTAAATAAATTAAAATAATATAAAACAAAATATAGAATATATTATAAATAATAAAATAAAATATAGAATATATTATAAATTATAAAATAAAATATAGAATATTCTAAAACACTAAAACCAATATAAATAGGTCGATCAGCAACTTTTTTTTTGTTTTAATTGAATAGATACAAAATTAACATAGATATACTCACAGATTTTAAATATGGTTTTGCAATTAGTTTTTCCGCACTAATATGCTTATTAGTTTTATTGTTTTGATCATTCCACGTTGAAACTAATCTCACATTGATTTGTTTACGTTTATTTTGAATTGTCTTACTAAATATTGCATTGTTAAGAAGCTTGAGGAAATCCTTATGAAAAGGTGATTTTGCAACCTGACGTAGATATGTGTTGAAATCAATGTAGCTTTTTAAATAATTTTCTTGTCTAAATTTTAATACATGACAAATTTTTATTAATTTAAGATAATTTAAATAATTTTTCAAACATTCTTTTAAATGGATGTAATGGATAACGTTAATTAAGTCATGTAGGTATGTTAGTAAATAAGCAGGAAGTTATTTCCACCTAAATAACTTCCTGCTCTAATCTATACTAATATTATAAAGAAGTAAAGTTTGTGTGTTTGTATATTTGTGAAATTGTAAGGGGTAATCTCGGGATCTACTGAACCGATTTTAAAAATTCTTTCACCAATAGAAAGGCACATTATTGCTGAGTGTCATAGGCTATATTGAATGCTAGATAAAAATTTAAAGAATTTTGTCCACCCGTGCGAAGCCGGGACGGGCCGCTAGTGGGATCATATTTGTTGACATTCATTTCTAGATGACTAATTGACTGGAAAGACCAACCCGACTCATATGTTCAAGCTCTGTAATCTTTTAAGATAAATTACTATAATAGAAAAATACTAGAAAAAATCGACTCGGGTCACAAGGATGTTCCTCTCATTGATGAAACAACGCTGGCCTACAGCGTAAAATCAGGAAGGTACTAGAAAATTTCGACGAGTGTTCGCAAGGCTCGGTAGCTCAATTGGGAGAGCATTGGCCGGATTTCCAAAGGATGCGGGTTCGATTCCCGCCTGAGAATTCACTTGTGACCCGAGTCGATTTTTTCTAGTATTTTTCTATTATAGTAATTTATCTTATAAGATCGCATTGAAAATGCATAAAATATAAAAATTATAAATCTAACATGGCTGTTTCATCTTAATCGATTGACCAAACATTTGTAAAAATGTTTCTTTCGAATACGAGAGGATGTTCCTCTCATTGATGAAACAACGCTGGCCTACAGCGTAAAATCAGGAAGGTACTAGAAAATTTCGACGAGTGTTCGCAAGGCTCGGTAGCTCAATTGGGAGAGCATTGGACCGGATTTCCAAAGGATGCGGGTTCGATTCCCGCCTGAGAATTCACTTGTGACCCGAGTCGATTTTTTCTAGTATTTTTCTATTATAGTAATTTATCTTATAAGATCGCATTGAAAATGCATAAAATATAAAAATTATAAATCTGTAATCTTTGTTATAAATCTACTAGGTAGTGTATAGTTCATATAAATCACTGTTTTGAAAAAAAATACTAAATGATAAATTAAACGATTTCATTTCTAACTTATTATCTTTTTATTAATAAGAGATCAACTCGAAATTGACTATCAAACACAAATGCATTTTTAAAGATTTGTATATTATATTTACAACATTGTATTGAATATCACGAAGTAAATTGTCAGCAATACAGTACTCGACATTGGGTGCTGGATTTATTCTAGAACTGACAATTCGCTTTTTAAATGCTGTTGCTATAAACTCTGTATTCTGGAATTCAGTTTTCAATAAACTGGACGCTGGATCCAGTACCTAAAATAGTAAACATCTATTTATATGATCATACTTTTAGTTATTGATTAAAATAAATATGTCAGAGATATATGACGGAATACAGAAGTGTGTAATTTCTAAATATAAGCTTTGTCGTAACGCTACGTCGTAGTCTATGTTCGTAGTCAAGCTACGATTTGTCCTGCATACCTCTACCAAAATATTATCTTTATTTTAAAAACAGTTCTTAAAATTCCTATCAACCCTACCGGTTACGGCGTCTAGGCCGTCATGCCAGAAAGCGTAGTAGATGCGAATGGAACTTGAGACAAGTGTTTTCATTTTTTTTTTCAATATTTTTGTCAATATTTATAAAAAAACTTATGTATGCAGGTAAGAAGTTATACTTCCTTAGCGTAACTAAATAAAAATAACTAAAAAGACATGGCCAATTTCCGGCATATCGTGCACAAAAAGTCACAATTAAAATTAGATTACATAAATTGAAAAATAAATTGTCGCATATATTTTATGTTCTCTGTACTTGGGAGTTTTTATTACAAATTAAAAAGTAATTTTATTTTCATTAATTATCTATTTCAGTCTTTCAACGTTCCTAGCCATATAAATTGCAAAGACAAGTAATGTGATTAAAACGTACCATTGTAACACAATACTATCATAGGTAGGCTTATAATCAATAAATTTAACTTATTATATTATTATTCATTTTCCTTTTAATATATTTGTTAGGTTTTTGAAATGCAACCATGCTGTTTTAATATTATAAAAAAACTGACGACACGGAATGTTTTGATGTAATTGACAACAATTAATTTCATGTAGGTACGTAAAATGGCGGCCAATGTAAAACTTACAGTCTCCTTATTGCATTCGTTGTAGTACTGTGCGATTATTTTCTGATATTGTTTAACGGACCTCTGCTTATCTCCACGGACTGATGCCATCTTCCACTCAATTACCTTGGCTTCTGATACTGGACTGATTTGTACGACGTTTAATTGTGTTGTGATTTCTGAGTCAACATTAGATGCATCAACTGCGGAATAGAAATGCAAAGATTGCAAAGGCATATGATATCCTCGCTTTCAGAGCACCAACAAACAGGACTTTCACGTTGGTTATCAGGTCAGGTATGTAGTAATATTCTAAAGACTTGTTCACTTTGTATTGAGATTTCATTATAATTCATGTTCGTATTTTATCTTTCAGTTGTCACTGGATACATATATTTGTAACCCATGCTTACTATTGTTAAAAACTGATGCTGCCGAACATGAAAGATTTGTAGGATTTCTGTGTTAAAAATAATTATTATGACCCTTCCATGAGGACCTTTCCATGTCATGAATTACGATGAAATGTAGGTTGTCATATACTTAAAAGAAATAGTACTAATATTAAATATGAATGTTTATATTGTCAATCTATATCAACTTAATGGACATTTAAAAAAAGTAAAGAATGTTATCAATGCGAATGTAAATACGAACTGTATTTTGTTTTACAGCCCTCAAGAAAAAACTTCGTGTGTCATCTGTGTTGAATACAAGCAAAAAGTCTGGCAGTGCATTATTTTGATGACACAAGATTTTGAAGATTGGAGCGTTCTTGGCTGAGCTGGGATGGATGGAATGAATCAGATAATAATCAATAACCTCCAGTTGTAACATAGGCGTTTGAAGTTATCGAATTGCGGACACCCCCCATAGTGAACGAAGAAGAAAAATTACTGTTTATAAATAAATAAATAATCTCTTTAATATTTTAATTGTTTTTATATTAGGAGTTATATTACCCTTCCCCCTTCTATCCATTACTAAAATGTAGGTTTTAAATATTTCATAAAAAACATGAAAGATACCTTAGATCTTATTGTTATATTTTATTATTATATGTTTATTTAATTGTATTTTACGTGAGTTAGACAATGGTCTAACTATTGAGTCTAACTCACGGAAAAAAATAGTCAATGAGATGGTTTTTCAGATAAAACCCAATGTATGGTCATCTAGATACTGGAAACATGACTCAATTACAATAAAACCCTTTAAGATAAATTATGATACTAGAAAACCGCTTTATTTAGATTATTTTTAGTTTGGTTTTGGGGCCTAATCAATTTTAAATAGAACTATAAAAATTATTATCGTTGCACTTAATAACATTTTTTATATTTTTTAGGTAAAGTAATTTTAATTTAAGCAAATTCTTTAATTCAGACAAGTTTCGTTTTGGTGCCTATTAAGTGTTCAATAAAACTGTAAAGTTTTCGATGAATGTAAGACAGATTATTACGATATTATTACTACGAATTATTCAAGTAAAACCCTAAATTCAGATTATTTTAAGCTTGGGTTTAGTGCAGTGCGCTTAATGCCATTAATAACGAAACTCTTTACGGTTTTAAATAGCAATATCATATTTCGACGTTTTTGTCAAATGCTTAATCAAGGAGTTTGAAAGCGAAACAGGCAGCGATTTTACTTTACTCCCGAGATTTTCATGTTTTTATTCATCATTACTAAAAGTGCTCAGCTTGACGAAAATAATTCACTTAAAATCATTGGTGGACAATATAATTCAATACTATACTAGGTTCTATACAATTTTTGGCCATGTCCTTTCCTACCGCGTGCGAATACTCTTTGTTTGTGATAAGAACGATAAATATAAAAATTATATAGTTATCAGTAAGAAAGCATTAAAAGATTTATTGATTTTTTATATATATGTATACAGAATCAAGAAATATATAAAAAAACCATTAAAATAAACTATTTATCCAATAATAAAGTAAAAATAATAATAATTTATATTGTGAACAAATAAAAAGAATACATACCGACAGTAATCAATAAAAGGACTTAAAAAGTTTATAAAATAAAAAAATAATAGTGCCGTCTAGGGATGCCCGAAAGAAGCGAAGCGAAGCCTGAAATAAAGCGATAGAAAGCCACGTACACTGATATGAGTGAAAGCGAGACAGAAGGCCACGTACACTGTGGTGGGGAGGCAGCTGGCTGGAGGTAACGGTATTAAATCTGACGGTCTCGTGTTACGGTAAAATTTGACGCACGCAAATTAGCACGGAGTGGCTGTGCGGCGAGCGATTATATGCGAGTGGCCCGAACGTCCGTATATAGTTTCAAAACACTTTTATTACGATTATTATATAAAATTGTTATAATGTTATTATGTCATATAAAATTGTTGTTATAATTTTATATTAATTATTGTTAACCATCATATATAATTTCAAATAACACACACACATTCATAAATATTTGAGTACTACCTTGAATATATTTAGTCCTTACACTTCCGCTCAGGGGGTCTAAAACGGTAACATTGCATGAAACATCTATAAAATGTTTCATTTGCAGATTTGTAGCAGAAACGTTTTTTACACCCTAAAACGGTGAAATTAATATATGAAACATCTGCAATTCATTTGGTATCTGAAACATATTTGACGGCGATATTGCTACACCTAAAAAATACAGTGATGGGCCACATCGTAATTTTACGGTTTTAGTTAAACTAATATTTTCCATGAATATAGTGAAAAAAAGTTGACTTAAATGTTCTTTATTTTTTAAGTAGTCACTATTATTGAATAAAAATATTATAAAATGATTAATATGGCTTTAAGTGAGTATTTTCGTTATAGGTCTTTATGTCTGCACTGGCAATATTGCGCGCGTCTGTCATCATGCCTGTCTATTATCAACGAGAACACAACTTTCAAAAAATTATTTATTAGTTTTGTTTAAGTGTCGGTGGAGATTTTCAAGAATTAAAGTGTTTATTTTCTTTCGTTATTGTGTGTTATAAGTGGTTTAAATAAAACCCATTTACACTTTGCTTCATATGGGAATAACTACAAAATAAACATTTACAAAATGTTTACAACAATGCTTATGTCTACAACAATTCGCTGGTTTGCGAGAATATCGACGGAACTCAAAATTCTGTCAAATTGAACTAAATATGCCAAACGGTCTTAAATCTTTGATATATTATTATGAAGCCAGAAGAATATTATCGCTGGTGGAGATGCAACGAGCTACAGCAGATGCCGAATTCACTAGTGCTTTGTAAGTTATCGGCCAGAATTTGCCGCGGCTAAGAGATATAGCGAAGGAAAATGCAGATATACCTCGTGCCTTCCATGTGATAAGGCAAAATTGGGACGGCTATCAGACATAGCTGAAAGATTCCTGCATCATAACAACAACATTAAATATAATCTTATTTTTATTCTAAGAAATTAGTCATTTAAGTATGATTAGATATGAACCTAATTAGAGAAGTATTGTAAAAATTTTAACTGAAATTAAGTATTGTATAATGTTTTAATAAGAATGAATACCATAATATATACCCTACTTAACACAAATTAATATAAAGGATCTCTCCTAGATAATATTTTGATATATTTATAATAAGCTGCAAATAAATATTTTAAGACAAAAGTATACATTGTATTATTTATAATATTTCGTTCTTGCCTGTTCTGAGGGAAATGTATAAACTTTCCTCTAAAATGCTCATTATTTAGGGCCAGTGTCACGGAGCGAATACCAATTACTTAATGATATACCTCATATATTATCATACATAAGACCAATACATATAATTTTATACTAATTTGGAAACAATTGATATACCTTTCCTAACGACGACTGTTTGGTGCAACGGTAGCGATCCTGCCTTTCGCACCGACGGTCCTGGGTTCGAATCCCGGTAGGGGCAGATGTTTATATGATGAATACGAGCATTTGTACCTGAGTCATGGGTGTTTATATACATTTCTATGAATGTCACATATCAATGTATCATATATGTATGTATGTCTATTCGTTTCCCTAGTATCCATAACACAAGCCTTACAGTGCTTACTTTGGGCTAGTCTAATTGGTGTGAATGTAGGAAATATTTATTTATTTATTTATTCTTTATTGGACATAATAAAGGGCTCCAATTCCTTTATTAGATCTAGAGCCAAACACTTAAGTCTATAAAGACCAATAAACTCGGAGTCAGGCATTTCGAGAGCCAACTCCAAATTCCTAAGACCAGCGTTACGTCTGCTATATATAAGAGCTTCCTCTTGACGAGCATGTTCTAAAAAAATTTCGTAAAGTCCCAAGTCTGCCATTATTCAAAAACATGCGATTTTTCACTACTCAGGCGACAAAAATGATTTAAATAAAAAATATGAGAGCAAAATGTTGGTCCACTAGTAACATCTAACAATTCTTCAATTTGACATAAATGGCAATTCATATAAGTGTACCATATTACGCATTCCCATACAAAACTGTCACTTTAGATTAATTGCAGTTTATGTTTCATTTTATGATTGGTCAAATAACTTATCATTTTAAGATTTGACAAATGAAACATATTAAGGACGGAATATGAAACATAAAATGTTACTGTTTTAGAACCCCAGATTACACATTTAAATAAAACAACTTATTTAGGGTTTTTTGTGCAATATTTATATTTAATCCTGACGTTTCGATTTCTTTACAAGAGCCGTAATCATAGATGACTAAAAAAGTGGTCGTCATATATTTTCTACTACCTTCACGATATTTTAATCGGGAACATGCCTAACTGTTAAAATTTATATAAATTATAACTATTTTATTTTGCATTTTATTTAATCATTAAATTTTGACTGCAATTAACAGTGTACACTACGGAGTCTGCCACCATTTCGGAAATTGGGAGGCTCTTCCGAGAAGAACTGGCAAAAGAAACTCGGGCAGACCGACCTCCATCTTACAATTATTATTTGCAAAAAGAGCTTAGTCACTAGACCTTGCAGTTAGTGTCATTGGAGATATTATTTTTTTAACTATGGGATCCCAGCCAGGTGAAATGGTCCAACCTTCATCTCTATTAAAATTAGGATGCTTCCCGATTTCAATAGCCTCGCGTAGCATCCTAGGAACAAATCTTTCTAGCGATGTTTTACTCCTGTTTTTCTTTTAACAGCCAAGCGAGCGCAGCTACTATGAAACGGTACTCAAGTGATGACAGTCTTGTGATGGTGGCTCCACGGGTTGGTGACGCAGCCGCGCCTTGAAAACGTTCACGGCAAATCTCAAGGCTAAACACAAATATGAGGTGAATACGCTCCATAGTCGTTTTCCTCTACGACTATATGATTAATTCGTGGATTTTTTCTACATAACAAATGAATTTACTTCTTCTGATTTATATAAACTTGCTTAAAGGTTGTCAACTTTCTTTATGATGCAAGGCGCGTTGTTATCTCTGTTGCCTACTATAGTGGTGATTTCATTGTCCTGTACGAAGTGGTTTTTATGATGTGTAAATTGTCCTACATAAGGTGCGTCTTATTTGCTGCTTTTGTATATGTATATATACAAAAATACTAAATAGATTCCGGTATCCTATACCTCTGGTGTTGTATTGTTAATAATGTTTTTTTTTTAAATTAAATAAGTGTTTTATTACATAATTGTGAAGGGATTTGTAGATATGGGATTTATTTTAATTATGGAATGCAAAAGTTTATGCCTGCTTCCGATTTAATATGCCCATTGTTTTGTTTTTAGTACTGTACGCGGTATTGTAGATAATTAGTTTTGTGTTTTAAGGTTAAGGTAAGGCTAAAATTAGGTTTTGATGTGTAACACATATATGTGCTTGTAAAAATAAATGTTATTCACTCATGGCTTTAATTTATTTTCTAAACGTTTTATATATAATGAAAATGTTTTTTAATTACAGACTAAAATAAAAATATTTTTTTATATATATTTTTCAATTAGAAACAAATATCTGGAAATTTATTTCTGGAATAGCTTATTTTATTATTATTTCACTTACATTTCTAGAAAAAATTGTAAACTTTGTTCCCTCATTCGGATTGTGTGTTAATGTTTCATATGAAATTTAAGTGATGTTTTAGGTACATGAAAAATGGTGATGAAGAAATAATTTTAGGAATATGTAGTCAACCATTAGTCATCAAAAAAAGTACAACATGCAAACACAATAACAAGAACGTTCCATAAGAAACCTAAAACTGGATTTTCCCTCAAGTGCTTTCAGATGTTTTTTCCTAATCCTAAGTAGGCATAAAAAGGAAATTAAAACGTAACGTCACTTAGCAATTATTTCATACATTACAATAAAGCAATTATTTTACTTTTTCCTATGAAATATGAATATGGGTTAATACCGACTGCAATATTTCTTTAGGCGTACGCAAATTCATGGTGGTGATTGCTACACACCGGTCCCACTATACTTCGACGCAGAAAGAGATCAAGGAGTGAATTCCGATGAAGTGTAATAACTATATGTCGGAAAGGACACTCTAAATTGTTGGTCCGGCTCTTCTTTGGTCGTTAGTACCGCATGGTAGTATCATCCATAGACTAACTTATGTCTAAGTCTTACTTATGCTAATCAATTTTTATAATAATGTGTACAGCAAAGAAGTGGGACTCTCTCCCTCTGTCTTTATTTCTGAGAACTTATAACCATTCCGTTTTTAAAGCCAGGGTAAATAGGCACCTTCTGGGTTAATTCGTCCCAACGTGGATTCTGTCGATGCTCCCGGGCTTTCAATTGACTTGATCGGGCTTGATTGGGATCAAGAGAGAACCCATAAAAAAATAGTGTAAATTTATTATGTACTAACTGATCCGGTCACGCGTTGTGTTGTGTTGAGTAATTAAAATGAAACATATCCTATGTCGTAAGCAGTAACAAAATCTGTTGAGTAGTTTCGGAGTTCATTGCGGTCAAACACTGTGACACGGAATTTTTTATATACTTATAGATAGCAATTCTATGTAGAAAACATTGTGTAATTGGTGTGCAATTGTATTCACATCTTTACTTGTTATGTTTAGTGTAATGTATTTTTATGTCTCGTTATTGATGTAGATTAATTAATAATTCAATAAGAACACCTGTGTTAGAAGCTGATGAATGTTGCTGAACTTCTATCCAAATAATTCAAAAGTAAAACGCTTAAGATACACATAATAAAAATTATATTACTGAGATTACATAACTTAAATATAAAGGTAACAAATGTTTTCTACTTAACTATAATCTCATTAATATCGACGATAACTTAAGTACATGAACCAGTAGGCACCTATGTTCGTCGTTTACTAAGCTAAAAGAATGAAATAATCACATATTTTATAATCACAACCGCATAGTTAGTGATTGAAGTTATCTAATGGACACGTAGTTATGAAAGTAACAAATTAATCATTCCACGATTTCCGAATAATTATTTTAAAATAAATAGAGGAGTGGTTAGTCAATCTAGCTACTTTTTTCAATTGTCAAAATGGGATGTTTTCACATATTTCGTCGATGGCCTATGAAGTCACTACTACATCAAATCAATTGAATGACTAAATATTGAAATGTCTGTTATTAAAATTTTCATTTAAGATTATTAACCAGGTTTTACTCGCCTATGAATTCTTTGGGAATATTGTCTTGTAATAATTTAACACATTAACTAATACTACAGAATTATGTTTATAAACAGGTAAATGGATGCAGAGAATGGACTAGTATAGATATGTAGGTAATATACAAACAAACAATTATTTTTGAACCTAACAATATTAACTTTGATATAAAATTCACAATTTTGGTAATCAAATGGCTAGCATAAACGGTCGCCTTCTCTTGAGGTGTCTGGTGTTAAATTTTCAATCAGATCAATGTAGTCAAAATTTTAATGTTATTTGGATTCAGTTTCTATGAATAAGTTACCTAACAGTAAGTAATAAATAGACGGTACAATATAAATACATCATTTGCGACACTTTTTACTACACCAGGCAAGGCTGGCAATTAAAATTAAGGAACATAGTTTTCTTATCGTTAAAGATATAAAAATATGGCCACTTTTTACAGCTTATTTCTGCCAAAACTTGAAAAATAAACACTATTTTCAAAAATAAACAATTTTCATTTTATATTGATATATTAAATTACTGTTTATTTTTCAATCTTGGAATACTTTCCTTATACGTATGTTGTTTTCCGAGAGATTTGTCAACAACTTTAAGATGATTCATTGACAAATCACGTTGTCGTTACTGGGTTTTATAGTTTTACAGACAGTAAACAAAAGTCCAATATATGACATTGAAAAAGATGAAAAGTAATGGGAAGAGGACTCGCGAGCGTTTGTCTATCCAGGTGGCGATTTCCTGAGGGGTCATGGTTGTCCAAGTGTGATGCTTGGGAGGGTTGGAACCTTCGCTGCCGTCACCATTCTGTTGCTTGTTCATAGTGCCTTGACTCGACATCAGATCATCAAAGCTCTGCGTCGTTATAGTTGGCAGATTCAGTGCCGATGGGAAGCTCTGTAACACATGCATAGGTATTTTAAGTAATTAGATTAGATTCGTTTTGAGACATCGATATTTGTGTTGGAAAGAATGGGCAATCGGAAATTATATTTGTAACTTGCAAGAATAAATGCGTGCTTATGTATTATCTATGAAAAATGTTACCTAAACATTACCTAAGGATTACTGGACTTAATGTAATACGATCTATGGCACAATGTCTTAGATCACATCACATCTTAGATGGCTGGCTCTGCCAAATGCTTGTCAAGAAAAGAACGAATTTAATCGATTGCGTCTTTTTTAATTTATTGGCTACGGAGTTTTATAAAAAGAGGTAGAGATAAAAGAGTTGACCTTTTTCTTATCTGTTTTTGAGCTGATTTAATTTCTTGTATTTTGTTTAGTGTTGTCAATAAAAAAAGGGAATAAATTTTTCCCTAACCCTCAAATTAAATGGATCAAATATCGATCTATAAGCGAACCGGTAGTGTTCTTGAACGTATACTTACATGAACAGTGAGATAGTTATTGTAAGCCGGTCCCGCAGGGTCCGTGCTGTGGTTTTGGCTGAGTGATGAGCAGGATCTCGACTTGGTCAACTGCGGCGATGATTCTTGCAGCTCCTTTTGCATCTCTTTGCGAGCCAGTCGCGGCGTCAGTGTACTCTTCAATATGTATTTGCTGTTCACCTTTTTCAAATTAACAACTTTCCTGAAAATATACAAACACGATGTCAATTATTTTTAATATGTGTTCATTAATTGCAAATCAAACGATAATAGTAGGTAACACTATGTTACCTACTTGTAATGTGATATAAAATGTCTGCCAAATTTAAAATGACAACTATTAAGAGCGTGGTGTGCAATTAAGAGCTACTCTGTTTCTTATGTAAGAAAGGCGTTTTAAACTTCCAAATATTACGGGTAGCTTTATCTAATCAGTCGATAGGTGTGTGTTTATGATCTTCAAATAGCATGCATCAAGGATGTTTCTAAGTCATTACAGACCATGATATGATTAATATATTCTTCTTATAACTTCATGATAAATAAGCACTAGAAATTTCAATTTTGCTAAGCAAGAATCTGGGCTGGCTGAGCCAGGAACTTATTAATAAGTTTAAATCTGGCTTTTTTTTCACATCATATTACAGTACTTTTTATCTAGCCATTGTACATGCCCAAAAAATAGAAGTCACTAGAATCTAGGACAAATAAGCATTATATTTGTTAACTTACTTTCTGCGCCATATTGTATTAACGAATGCGAACTCCACGAGAGCTGAAAAGATGAAACCTGTGCACGCTAGGAACCAAATCTCGCTGGCTTTAATATATGATACTTTGGGAAGCGTTTTCGCTTGAGAAGACGCCAAAGTGATAAATGACAACATAGTACTTGTACCTGGAAATGAAGAATTGAAATGTAAAAATTATCATATTTTTTATTATTTAAGCATTAAACTGCTAAACTTTTATATCTAAATTAAATTTCATTAACTTAAAAATTATTTCACGAAGACTAAATTAATATCAGAGATACTTGTAATGACAAACTTTATGGATGATGGAAGGCATGTAATCATAAATTGACTTAAAGAAAACTTCTTAAACAATGTCTGAAAATAAATAAAGTCATTATTTACCCAAGGTTATTCTGGGAGCGGCTGCATCTGCTTGGAGCCAGAATGTGACCCATGACATTGCGACTATCATCATGGACGGTATGAAGTAATCCATGAGATAGTATCCTACCTCTCGGCCTAACTTAAATGTAAATTTTAACGCGCTGTAATTTCCAGCTGTAAATAAATTTAAGAAACGTGTAATCCAATTATTCCAATCTGGGGCTTTAAGTAAATTTGAAGTCATATCTGCCAAACGTAACCAAAGTCATATGTAACAAATATTTTTTATTTATTTTCAAATCTAAGATGATGACTTCAACGCTGCCCCAATAACCAATTTGACAAACGACACAAACAAAAAAAGCGACATTACATCTACCTCCGCCCAGCCGCATGTTCACGATATCTCCTCGTACTACTGATTCATTTGTCCAATAATCTATGAGTGAATATTCAGTCAAATGTAATTCCGAGGACAAGCGGACCGGGTTGTCCCTCTCCCACATAAGCC
Source organism: Calamotropha paludella (assembly GCA_927399485.1). NCBI lineage: Eukaryota > Metazoa > Arthropoda > Insecta > Lepidoptera > Crambidae > Calamotropha > Calamotropha paludella. The sequence continues at coordinate 14,721,466 of OV656812.1, forward strand.
TTAGAATTGAGGCATTGTATTTCCCTGTAAACAATTCATAGATATTTGTTATTATTTATCCGTAAGCATTATGGAAACAATAAAATACCGTTAATATTAACTCACAACTCTCAAGGTTCATTGAGCAAGTTTGATCGTCGAATGGAAATTTTTGTAAGTTCATCCAGCAGTATAGGACGGCTTGCATACGACGACTAAATAACACTTCTCCATCTGGTGCTATAGATATAAGGACATCTTTGCTGTCTGTTCCCATGAGACTCGATGATTGCTCGTTAGACATGTAGAGATGCGGCACCCATACGCGTTGTCGTAAATCACTTTCTCCAATGATTTTTGATCTTTCTGGCGAGTATAAAGCGTATGCTAGTCTAGGATCAGTCCAACGCAATTGCAAGAGGAAGTGCAACTTGAAATTCTGAAAAATTAAATAAGATATTCAGCCGTAACGTAAGAATTAGTTAAAGCCGCAAATAACAGGTAAAGTCTCAGAATTTATCAATATTAATTCATAATAATTCACAAATTTAAAAGTGTGCAGATACATATTTAACAACCAACTCAGTCAAAACAGAAAATAAATTCTACAGGTAATTGTCATGATATTGATACGGAAAGAGGTAAGAACAGGAACATAACTAACCAAATCGTGAGCTTCTGCTGGCTGTATAAAATAGACATAAGCGCTGGCATGCACGTAGACCGTGTCACCTGAGAGGTAGGTCGGCAACAGTAGTCGATCGTAACGGCATTCATTGGCCAGCCGAGACATAAACTCAGATTGAGTGTAACTATCTCCATTTTCCAATGACGGACATGCTGAAGCAGGAGATGATCTGCAAAAGAAGGAAAAGTTAAATTAAAACGTGGTATAAGTACTAGGAATGATTTTGCAAACATCGTTCTATTTACTATCCTAGAATCATAAATAACTAACTTAAATTTACTCTTAATAGAAAACCATTAACTTATGAATCCATGCATTATGAATTGAATACCGATGTCCATTAAAATACCGCTATTTATGGAAAACATTTGGCCTTAACAATGACGCATTTATAAATAGGATTTTATTAAGCATATGTATTTTGTATGAATTAAATGCATCGTTCTCAAGAGTCTTCATCTGTCATGATGATATAGTAAATGATGAATTTCTATGCGACTAGTACTTCAACAAAGTGTTATATGAATTCATCGGAATAATTATTATGCGAAGGTTTGGTTCGTTAAGTGAACACAAGGCAACCAATTATAAATAGGTTTCTTTTATGTGGATAATGTATTATATGATACATGTATGTCAGCACAATACTTATGTACATATAAGGAAAAGTAACATAAGAAATAATTTTCTACGAGCACTCTATTTTATTACTATGTTGAATGAATGGTGCCTAATTTAAAATGCAGATAAATGTCATTATTAATTATGATCTTGAGTAATTTGCTTGTGTATGGGTTTAATCACCTGAATTAAATGATTTCTATTTTTATTTATTTATTATTTTATAAAATAATAAATCGAAATACTTGTTATTCCAACTAAATACAAAAAACTATCTAAAATATAAAAAAAAACAAATATAATATTTAAAATTTCTAACGGAATAATGCCATAAGGGAAAACAAAAGGTACGTAATTAAGGAAACGTTAACTATAAGAATACTACTAAGAGGAGTAATTGTCCAACAAACAGCACAAGTAGAAACAGTTAGATCTGATTCACAACTTCTGACTCACTCTTGTTTTTTACAAATAAAAGTTTACATTCATCTACGTTTTATAAAATATTTTAAATTTAGGTATGGGTTGGTTGGAGGAGATTGGTGTGCTAGCTGCTTGAATATATTAATATACTGTATATTATATTATACTAGCGGCCCGTCCGGGCTTTGCACGGGTGGACAAAATTCTTTAAATTTTTTCTGCCATTCAATATAGCCTATGACACTCAGCAATAATGTGCCTTTCCATTGGTGAAAGAATTTTTCAAATCGGTTCAGTAGATCCCGAGATTACCCCTTACAATTTAACAAATATACAAACACACAAACTTTATTTCTTTATAATATTAGTATAGATATACAGTGGGTTGCCAAATTAATAGGGACAGTCGTAAAATATTGGTTTTTTACACTTTATTGGTCCATAACTGATTAAAAAATTTGTTTTGAGTTATAATTACATTTAATAATACTAGACACATATCTTACAAGTAGTTTAAACAAAAAAATAATAATCTTTAGGTAATTAAAAAATATTAGCAGGTATTATGAAAATGGCAATGAGATATTGGTAATATTTTGTCACATTTCCTTTAGCCTGAATGAGTGCTTCGATCCGCCTTGGCATGCTTTCTATGCTATCGATCAGTTTTACCTTGGTGGTTATCATTTCCTTGGTAATTTCCCATAAGTTTTCTATGGGGTTCATGTCTGGAGAATTGCCAGGCCAAGGTGAAACTGGTATATTGTGGTCTGCTAAAAATTTCGTTATACTCCTTGCTTTATGGCATGGTGCTGAGTCATGCATGAACATGAATTCCTCCCCCTCTGGGAACCATTCCCGGAGTTGCGGTAACAAGCGAGTTTCTAGGACCTGCTTGTATTGGTCTTGTCTCATGGTTCCCTGGACAATGTAGAGACGCCCAACACCTTTAGCACATATGACAGACCATACCATAATTTTAACAGGGTGTTTAACACGTTCCACAATGCAGTCAGGGTGAAATTTCTCGCCTGGGCGACGTCTGACAAAGTTGCTTTTGTCGGCTAGAATCTCAAATGTTGATTCGTCTGAGAAACACACCTGAAAAAAAAGTATTTATAACTTTTATGAAAATGTTTTTAGATAATATACCATAACATTAATATAATATTAATATAAAATATAAATTGACATTAAAACTGACCTTGCTCCAGTCTTCAACACTCATCAGACGGTGTTCACGAGCCCAAGCAAGTCGTTTCTTCTTCATCGCCTCTGTCAGTCGCGGTTTTTTAGCTGGACGATGACCGGTCAGGCCTTCCTCTGCCAACCTTCGCTGTATAGTTCTCTTAGAAACTTGTATTCCAGACTCCTGTACCATATGGGTTAACAATCCAGCACTTTTCTTCCTGTTTTGCAAACAGACATCCCGGATTTTCCTATCGGACCGTGGTGTTGTAATCCGTTTTCTTCCGCATTTGCCTTTTCTTTTGAGCGAAAGTGGCTGATCTTTATCCAGATTACTTTTTATTTTATTTACTACAGACTTAGAAACACCAGCCAGTTCTGCTATCTTCCTCTGAGAATGACTTGTGTGCAAAAGAAGGGTTTTAACCTCAGACTTTTTTCTTGGAGACAAATCTACCCCTCGACCCATAGTGAAAGCTGTAAAAATAAAAAATAAATTATTTTCGTCCTAAAATCAGCCCCAAAATACTTTAGATTTAATAACAATAAAGTAATACTTACTTGCAGTCAATAATTATTTCACAAAATAACTTTTTAAAATAATTAGTTTCGTATTTCACTTTTACACGTGTGAAGGACTGTGCGTCTCTCCCGATATTAAAATATTTTTACAAAATAAACAAATCCCATAACACTTGAAATTTACTTTCAAGTTGGTGCTGTGAACATAAAAATACATTCCAGGACCACTTGCACCACTTGAAATAGCAGTCAAACGCGCCTGAAGAAAAAATATGATAAAAAATATGACTGTCCCTATTAATTTGGCAACCCACTGTATATTATATTGAATAAAAGTTTAAAAACCTGTAATTGATGATCAGAACAATTTTTGAAATGTTTTCTAATATCAATTATTTGATTATCTAACCGGTGATACACCCCTTAGATACCTATTTGTCATTTGAGTATTTTTTTCTATATTTGGCGCATACAAAATATCACGATTTACGATTCTCAATTACTTTTACTTTAAAAGTAATTGAGAATCGTATTTAGTGAAATTAACTAATTTAAATTGATAAAATTAACATCGACTTTTCATACAATTTACTTTCTAGAGCCTTAAGTACTTTGCGTCTATTAATTATTCTTTATCACGTCGTACATTACAACGAGCAAGTACTGTTTTCAATAACAATGGCTGAATGTTTGTAGAGACGCTCTATCAGGTAATATATGGAGACCGACTCGGTGCACAAGGCCGAACTCCCATTACCTGGTGCTGCTAACGACAACAAAGCTAATATTTGTGGTACCCGATAACATTAAGAACCAATTCGCTGAGATATCAACAAGATTTACACTTAGATTACCTGCTAAGTCGTGAGATATAATTATGCTTGCTTTTGTATAATTTGCAACCCTCTTTAAAAGCAAGTCTCGTTTGATCAGGACTTATATGGAAGACCAATAACATGTTTTGTTATTAACATTTTTTTTTATTAATGTAACATTTATTTTTTGTGATGTTTTTCTTCTTTTAGATACATAAAATCTCCTTTAATTAATTAAAATATTTGGAATTGTAATTGACCGGAGTTTTTTTACTAAAACTAGCTGTTACCCTTGACTTCGTTTGCGTGAAAATTTAGATATGTGCCTATATGAGAAAATTGAGTCTGTGTATTGTAACTCTAAACCTCTTTCGATCGAATGCATATTTATGCGATAGCAGCGGTTGATTTGCTGTCATTTTTTGAAGAGTTCCATCGTCGTCTAAATGAAATTTAAATGGGACCATTTCGTAATAACCCCATTTCAAAAAAAATGTTGCAAATGCATAGACGCATTTGCGAAATAAGACGGAGTTATGTCCGAATATACATACAAACATAAATATTAATAATTATTTTCTAATTATTTGGAAACCTTACTATTAAAATATAGAACTTTCATACAAATTTTACCACCCTGTTCTACTCCCTTAGGGGTTGAATTTACAAAATCCCGTCTTAGTGAGCACTTACGTCTTGAAAGGAACTACCATATAAAATATGAGACTCCTTAGCAATTGTAGTTTCTGAGATTTCGTGATGAGTAAGTGAGGGACCTTTTGCTTTTATACATATTTACCGCTTTTAAATAACTCAATAGTATTTCCTCTTATTTAAATTAAATCATAAAATTTAAATGAGACGACTATATGAAACTGCCTTCTCTTCTCTCATCGATCATCAAAAATATTAAACATGGATGAACCTGATGTATTATTAAACTAGTTGTTATAGCTAATTTTTTGTATTAATGTTACGAGATTCCAGACAAATATTAAGGAGATATATTATAAGGAAATGAGCTTGATTAAATTTATCTATGAACATACATATTTACACAAGTTAGCGGTGAAAAATACCACACATTATCAAGGAAAAATGTAGTCAAATATCTACTGTGTGAATTAATTTAGAATAAAACAGGAAAACGAAGGAACAAATTTTCCCATTATTACTTTCCTTATAGTAGCTGCAATTACTAAGGACTAATACTTACTGTACAAATGATAAAAATTTTGGTCCCTTACTTATGAAACTGCCGTTTTTACCCCATTATGTGCACTTTCAATATTCAGTTCCACTGTTCGGTGTATCCGGCACAGTAGGATAGCACCAACCCTTAACTAGTAATACTGCAGGTAGATACGGAAGTCAACTATATGGAAAACATTGCGTTTTCTGAATTTTGGTCTTTTACTGCAATCACCAACCCGCCCGCCATGCGTGGAGATTATGGCAAAACCCCGCCTTTCGTTTCGAGGGAGGATCAATTAGTTTTTAAGTTCATATTGTTCTGTCCTTACAGGGCTCATGATGTTTGTATCAAAATACATATAAGACCTTCATTGTTGCCTAATGATCTCCAATAAAAATTCTGATTCTGAGGCCTCCGTCTAGCAGAGGACTTCTTTTGGCTGAGAGGATGATGATTAGGGACATAAAGTTTGCACATAATGTACTCATTTCACTTTGTAATTCTACTGCTTTTGTATACTTACACCGTAGTAGAAGTCGTATTATTCACGATTTATTAACTTCGTACTTCGTGTCTTATATATTACCAAATAACTGTTATTCTATTTCTTATGTTAACATATGTACCTAACCCATTAACGTGATTTTCGTTTTAATATTATGTTATAAAGATGTAAGATAATGACATCTTTTGGTATAATCATTGTTCAGTGAAGTCGTTATGAAAAAATAAATAAGTAGTGAATAAATAAAAACAATGGTGACGCGAGGTGAAGTGTGATTATATTTTATCAGTTTTCTTCTGTATTACCGGATTGCTTACTTAGTAACCACGCACTTAGGTACATAATTGTAAAGTAAACAGTTTTCAGCTAATATTTAATTAATGGTATAATCCACATTTTTATGGTATGTACATGGTATAAGCAAAGTATATTCTGCAAATAAGATTTAAATACAGGATTTTTGGTTTTGAACTAATCTATGTTTTCAGCGAGTAGTTTATTTGGTTTATTCAATAAAAATGAATCTCAATATTAGGTAAAAACAATAGTAGCAAACTTCTTTTTAAGGAGGATCCCACATTGATACGCGCTGTCTTAAATTAAATGAGCTCGTATATAAAATAACTCGTGGGGTTTCTCAGCGCGTGGCGACAAATTGTTCGCAAAATTACGAGGCATTACTACGAAAAAACCGCCAGTAGAAGCAGATCTGCGCCTCCATCACCGTGCGTGATCTGTCGCCTGTGGCCGCAGAAGCAGCAGGTTTTGCGCCCTTTTCGGTTCGGCACTGCTGGGGCACAGGCCTCCCATATCCACGGAAACACAGAAGAGAGAATAGGCTATTGGTATACCGGTGTGAATTACTACGGATACAGGCCCAACAATGCCCTAATATTATTTACGAAGCACGAATGAGCTCGAATAAATAGTAAAAAAAATAATATAGGTGAATAGGCACCTTCTAGATTAGCTCCTTCCATCATCGGTCCTGTCTTGGCCCTGGGCATGATTGGGACAAGAGCAAACCCATACAAAGTAAATAAAAAAATATTTTTTGGGCACCGCTCCGCTGCAAAAGTTGATTAATTTTCGCAATCGTAGACCAAACCACTTCTTAACCGATTCATTGCCACCCTCATTTTCATAACTTTTTTACGAAGGCCCTAACAATAATCGAATGACGCGCTATCGCATCATTGGCCTAGCTGAAAGTTGACGCGCTTTCGCGTCAAGGGCCCCTGACAATGTTTTCTTCATTTTCTTATTAACTGTGTCCATTCGAGGAAATCCCTAAGTGATTCTGTGTTTCCAAAAAATTTCAAATGAAACGTTTGTGCGTCATTGGCCCTCCCAAAGGTTTCCTCATGACGCAACAGGTTGGCCACGAATCGGTTAATCCACCTTCTACTATTTAGGTACAAAGGATCAATATTTTTGCAGTAAATAAAATTGGAGGTTCAACATAAATTTATTACTCCTTGCCGGTTTAGTCATTGACTAGAAACTTACACCAAAATGGCACGTGACGACAACGTAATGTCATATGACATGACAAGAAGTAATTATAAATAATGTTTTTATCATACAGAGCAGTTAATTCCTTATTTAGTGGATTATTTACGAAAACACATGCTAAAGTAAAATGTTTCGTACTTGATATAGCGTCATTGCGCCTGTTTTCGTCCAGTTATTAGGGTTGCCGAAATTGGAAGGCATAAAAAATATTTCTAGTAGCAAATTGCAATTTACGTTTAATATAATGCATGACATGTATAGTCTATTTTAGTTTAATGTTAAGTGATTAGCAATCAGGTCAAACTTTTACTTTTAATAAATGTTAAACTAAAAAAATGCGATTAGCCTAGTTTTCGACCAGAAAAAAATAGTTTACGTCCAGCCTGTGACCAGTTTTCGACCACTCTGCAAAATTCAAAATATTGTACAGAAAAAAAGGTGAAAACAAATAAAAAACAGTTGCGAATCAACATTTTGTGTTTTTATACTATTACTTAAATGTTTCTTAATGATCAGTCCTGATAATCACAAGTACTGTATTATTAAATAGCAATTCTTATACAAGTTAAAAGCTTATGTTTTTAATTTCAATTTGGTATCCATTAGAAAGAAAATATTAATGATATTTTTGAAAAGCAGAATTACTTTCTTTTGGAAATTATTGTAAATAAGTTTACGTCTTTGTCTTATTCTGAAATAATAATCATATATAAAAAATAAAACAAAATCTTTGCTGTTTGAGATATTAGAGTATCTAAAATTAAAAACGACTTAATAATAATTAACAATCTGTTGTCAATATAACTTCCTTTCACTAATTATTATTTATAAAAAGCTATCAATAACTGTAATAAAATATTAGAAAGCAACGAATAATATCAATTAAATTAAAAACAAATGTCACATTAAAAGTGTTGATTTTGAACGGCAAGATATGCCTGTATCTTGCCGTATAATGGTGCACATTAAAGCATCTTATAAATTCATCGCAACCTTTATTCTTTTCATCGTCATCTTCAGTGTCTGATATAAGTATTTGTTTGCACTGAACACACTTAATTTTATTTGCAGGCAAATCAGACTGATTAAGATACTTATTATTGTTACTTGAACAGTCGAATCTTTGGTCCTTGTATCTCAGTCTTATTTCCTCTTTTGATTGTCTAGTTTTTTTTGTTCTTCCACTCTCTTTCAATCCCTTTTTATCTCTTGTTTTTCCGTTCTCTCTAATTTTCTTTCTTTTTATTGCTTCCTTCTTTTCGTTTTGTATCCGCTCCTTATCTTCGTAGAATTTTCGTCACGCAGCGGATGTAATCGCCGCAGGAGTTTTTTGTTTTACTCTTCTTACTGAACAACTTTCGGTAACTGTAAATGGTTTTGAAAAATTCACTTAGGATAATTCTCCTGCTACTTTTTGCTAGTGGAACAGATGTTTCCATAACAGGTTCTGGATTTTCAGGAGTTTGATATTTAGATATCATTTCATCCGGACATGGCAGAAAAAGGATGTCATCCAAAGACACAATAGAACCTATATGGAGATAACTCCCAGACATCAGGTGTAAAGTTGAAATTTTGTCAGTGTTAACTTAATAATTTTCTGGTTACCAAATTTGCTGAGGCATTTCTAAAGTTGTAGGTTGTTCTTGGGGTGTAGTGTGTATTTGAGCAGTTATAGTTTCTATCACAGTGAAAGGCAATATAAGTTGAACCTGGTTTTGAAATCACGTGACATGCGTAGTGGGGAATAATGTACCTAAACTTGCTACTGCGTATATCACGTGACTTCAAAACCATGTTCAACTTATATGCCGGGGACTATACAAGCATCTTTTGTTCATGTATGCATGTTCCTAACACGGCCAGGTTCCTAAAGGGTTAAATTTGTTTATGCGAGTGTGACAATATGCCAATTTTATAAAGTTCTTTAAAAACTACACATCATGTGGTCGACAAAGGCAGTAGACGGCAAACAGGCATCTTGACCCCGTTCAGAGAAAAAAAATGTTTATGAAGATGCTATGTTAATATAATAAAGCAATCTATCTTAGTGTGTTTACACAGGCAATATTGATAACATAGGCCGCCGATGTTTCAAAAAGCGTTATTCATAACGCTTCAAAGATAGTGTTATCTCCTAAATAGCTACGTCATAATTACACTTTGATTTCCTTAACTGAAACTGAAGAAAGTTCGCCTTTGTTTTAATTTTCATAGCTCGTGGTATCTTATGTATGTATCTATTTAATATCTAACCATATTATTGTTTATTCCTTGCTGCTTACTTAAGTATATAGGTACCTACGTCTTTTCATATTCGATAGTAAAAATCACAACACATGAATAAACTTGGATAAAAAAATAAAAATCGCGGTCCCCATATTCGACCACTTCAAAGTAACAACGCGCTCTACTCTGAAAAGGATCATCAACGAGCCAATAGAGCCATATGATAAGTTTTAAGTGTTTGTATAAAATTCTCTACTGGAAAGCACACTAATAATAAACATCTTAACCTCGGAACAAGCAAGGAAGTGATAACCAGACAGGCAGATAGTCGTCGTCCATCCGTTGTTGATTCCAAAAGTTGACAAGTATATCATGTTCAAGTATTTTACTCACAATTCAAGACGTAATCAAACCATTTAATAATCCCATGTTAACTAGTACTGCTGCGCTCAGAATTTTCTTCCGAACACTTCTATACTGGTATAGGTACTGGTGCCGAAGCAAATAGATGGTAAAATGGCGTGGAGAAGTGTGACAGGTTGATATTCCTCAATCCATTCGTTATGCTTGCATTAGTGTATTTTTGTATGTTCGATAATTAACAGTAATAAAGTCACTTATTGCGTTCAGTCACGACTGACGGACCAATGTGTCACGAAAATGAAATGTTAATGGAGAATAATCATAATCAAGTGATAATAGTTGTCTTATTGGCACCACTTAGAAGGAGCGTCAAGTTACTACTTTTACAATGTCATAATTACAAACGTCCAATTCAATTATAGTGCAGACGGTTAAAGTTATTACTGGGAATTCTTATACCTAGACAGCTATAATTTTAGATGAAAAGTATTTGCAAATAAAGAAATTACGTTGCTTGTTGTCATACACAATTTTGATTAAAGTAGTCAACGCTGTAGTATGTACAAATTTGTAATAATAAATGTTTTATATTACAATTCTACTAATAGAAATGCAATTAATTTATCAGTTGCCTCATGTAGGTTTTTTAGCCTTGCGCAGCTGTGGAGAGGAATTTATACAAAATGTGATATGAGGATTGAACTACTTATTGATTTTGATACTTTATGAAATTGTCTTGTTGCATAAATAAAGTGTATATTAATTGAATTAACCCCCTCCCCCATGTACGCCTCGTTTCTGCTTTGCTAGTATTCTGATAGAATCCAACCTCGACAGCTGCTTTACAGTTACAGCGTCGAGAATTTATTTCTATATTCATGAAATACAGTAGGTAAAATACATTAGTGTTCCAAGGCTGCGATAGTTGCGTGAGTTAGAACTAAGCAATGTTTTGGTTCTTTGCCATTGAACCTAACCAGGGTTGCTACCATATTATATAAGTTTCGCGTTTTGTGAATATCTACTATTTTGTCACGGGCGAGCATACAATTTCTACGAATTTAAATTTCGTTTGCTGTATGAGGGAAAACACAACATCAACGGGTGGGCCGAGACGGTCGTACTCGACTCCTTACACGACCCTGAAGGTACTTATTGTGAACGATTGTTTAAAGGGTTGCCACCTTTGTATGGGGATAAATGAAGTATTTTTTCTTACAGATAGAACAAATTTAATGAAATTCATTTTATCAATTTTATTTGATTTTACTGTATTTAGTCTAGTTTTTATAATCATTATTGTTTAATATAAATGTCCGACTTGCCTGTTTAAATACGATGTTCGCACATGTTTAACGTTGCAGCCTACCACGTTATTTTGTTCTTGTGATGTGTATAAAAAGTTCTTGCTGTAAATATGTTTTGTTTGACAAACATAAAAATAAATAATAAAAATAACGGCAAAATAAGTGTGTTTATTGATATCGTATTTTGCAACATATACTAAATACATACATAATAATATATACTCATAAATAGTAACAATTTAGTAAAAGTTTTGGATGTTACTTAGGAATTATAAAGAGCACTGACACGAAAAGAGGACAATAGTCTGTTTTAGAGTACGCTGTCAACCGTAACTATACGGCACCGTATTATGTCTCAGCTCCGATACGTGCATGCAACGTCTAGTACTATGTAGGTATCTCTGCAGCTAGCTCCGTTTCACGATGTACGGACAGGAATCTTTTGCAACGCATAATTTTAATTGTCATAAAGTGGCATACTAATGAAAAGGCATAAATTTATATACGTTGCAGGTTAAGTTAAGTTATGTATTTTTTTATTAATTACAAGTTACCACCAAGTTAAATGAAACTGCGTCTGTCAAAATTATGACAAATAGACTTATGCGATAAAATACTTATAAAATACTTTCGGAAAACAATAATTCAACTCACTACAAAATGTGAAAGTTTATCAATTTTCTATGAATTTTTTAACTATCTTTGAGCGAGATATTAGCTTTGGACTAAGTTCGTACCTCGCCGACACTGCGCTACTTTCGATATTGAGAACTTGAACAAATTGTACCCTAGCAGTTTAGTAGTTTACTTGTACTGTAAATAAGTAACCTTGTTAATATTATTAAAAAATAGTTTTATAAAATTTCTTTCAGATTATTTGATAGTTTTGGGTACTAAATTTTTACGCACTTGGCGGAATTGAGATGTGTCAGATATTCGCGCAGATATCAACTGTGACTCTTCGACTTAAATTGTGCAAAATACAATTGATTTTATACGAGCAGTAGCAATAAATTCATTTGAAAGTCAACTGCTACCCAAGTCCTAAAGTATTTTTTTTATTGCTTAAACATCTGTATTTTCGCCCATTTTTTACGATCTAACTAATTAGTACTTTATAAAAAATATAAAAACAAATATTTAATGTTATGTCCGTAAATAAGAACTGTTGACGCGGCTTATGTAGATAGTGATCTTAATACAACAAGGTCAAGATTTGCCCTACAGATTTCATTAAAATTAAAAGACTGTTTTACCTTAATTGATTGAATAGTAAGGTTCCTGCAATTGTAGTATACATTATTTAACGATAATGTAAGTAAGTAAGTAAGTGATGTAAGTTCTTTCGTTAAAATATTTCCACCCAAAAAAAAACTCTATTTTTTAGTTCGTACCGTTTAGTGAAAAAAAATTAGAAAGATAATTTATCAAAATATTTAATAATTATATTAAATAAAAGAAACCGTCTACCAGCGAAACAGTAAGTAGTAGTTAAAAATCTCAATCTCAAGTTATTTGATTTAAAAATATAATTAATAATCAAATAATGCTGTGCTCATTAAGGTGTACGTACAGGGTATTGTTGTAAACACTGGATTTTAATTAAGTAAGTAGGTACTAAAAGTAGGTGTAGCTAAAATACCCCATAGTCACAGTAAAGAACAGTAAAATATCTTCATACAAACGTGCCGCTCTCGGTTTGAATGTGTGCGTGCGCGCCGCGCGCCGTGTCGGCACGCGATTTCACGCACACGCTAGCATAATATATGGGGGAATAAGGTGGCGGCAGTACGGGATGTGCCGCGCGACTGTGAGCATGCGCGTACGTCACATGACCGCTCGCGATCGTCAACTCTCGCCGGCCACTTACCATAATATTAATTATTACGAGTATCATGACTTCAAAAAGGGGAAACAAATATTTAAGTGTTTTCGGGTGCCTCAATAACGATTTCGCAAACTCATTCGCAAACAAATATTCAATCATAATATGCTTTTTATTACATAAATTTAGATCAAGTGCTGCTTGTTCGAAAATATTAACTAAAAGTAAAAGTGACAACCCTGGGGATCAACGCAAGAGTAGGCTAATAACTCGGCGGGCGGCCTTAGATAACCTACTGTTCTGTATTTACTGTGCCATAGTTGAGTAACACAACCCTTCGTACCACGTATACCTACCTGTTAGACGTAACAGGTTCACAAAGGTGAATTGTTAATCTCTACTATAACCAAAAAGGGCCGGCAAGCCAAGTCTGCATTCTGGAGTCTCACTTCACGTCATAATATAATATAACACAAAATTAAGGCGCTTAGTATAGAGGTGATGAAGTCCGTGTCGGTATTAAGCATGGGCAAGATTACGACTCTCAGCACAAGTACGGCAAAAATATACTTTTAAATATTTATCATTCTTTAATTTAATTTTTTAAATAGATTTCCAATCTCCTACTCCACGTTACGAAAACAGCAGAAAATTAATAATATTATTTATACACAAGGAAGTTCCAGGGAAATTGTTGGTTAAAAGTAGGTAACTGCATTAATTGTATATAACAAATAAATGCACTATCATTTTGCATAACAATCTTGATTGTATCATGTTTCTTTACCGGAAAGTAGGTCTACGTCAATGTCGACATGAGTTCTTAGCGAAAAAGATTTATAATGTATCTAAATTTAAAGTCGTTAACAATGTTGATAAGCAAATATTATGAGGTAACTATACAGGGATTACAGGACAGTTAACTAACAAAAAGAAATGAATTAGATAATTAGGTTCGATAAAAAATTACTGTCGGAATTGTGATTGGCGATGGTCGGTCTACCTTGAACTTCGCGAGGACGTCATGCTACGAGTGTATAGTCAACAGGGCGTCATGTGACCGAATAGCTAGTATTACCACACGTCAAAATTGCCGACGGATAAGTCAATGATAGCGTAAACTGTGAATTTATTGACTTAGTACTTGTAAAGGAAATTTTGTATACAGTCTGGACCGATGACTCGTGATTTCGGCCTACGGTAATGAAATTATATTTAACGGAAAGAAAACAAACTAAGGAAATTTCTTTTTAACTTTTTAAAACTTGCAAACATTGTTATTTTTATAGTTAAAGTAACGAAAACAGAAACCCAAAACTGATTTTACCTTAGTAACTTCGATATTTGGCACTTATTAATTAAGATACAGCGAGTGACACGTGTGGATCAGGCTGTTTTTTTGTATTAAAAATCCAAAGGCTCATTACAGCCGGCAACGGCATTAAATGGTTTCTTTTTTATAATTAAATCGGCATTAAAACTTGGAATAACTATTATAATGTTTTTATAAATGCGGAAGAATAAAATAGATAGATACTTTTTTTCTAAAGCGCAAATATTAGAAAATGATCGATCAAGAAATATATTGTTTATATTTTTTCTTTTGCACATGATAAGTGTAGAAAAATGAAAAATGTTGCAAAAAATAAACATCTTCATTCTCATTTAAAGTTTGAAGTAGGTCGATGTTGCTTGTACTAGTTACTTCGATAATTATTATTTTTATTGATTTATCATATTCTATGACGGCCAGAGCCCATCAGATGAGATGTTAACTTCAACCCAAGAATACCGAGTTCGATGTACTATGGACGTGTATCCACTTATGACAGAAGCATTTTGCTTAAAGCGATAGGTTAATGGAAATATTTAACAGCTGTCAGATCGTCAATATTATCAAATATATCAAACGGTTCACAATTGGCATATGAATAAATAAATGCAATTAGTTATATAGGCAAGCTCGTGAGGTATTGAAAAATATCCATAGAATTTAAAACGATTCTCACTTATATATATATATATATATATATATATATATATATATATATATATATATATATATATATATATATAAACAACATGGCATACATTGTTTTAAGCCCAAGGTAAGTAGCTAAAGCACTTATGTTATGGAATTCAGAAACAACGACCGTACCAGTCGGGACCCGAGCCCTGAGTGAAAATTATCATCAATGTAATTATCTAATTCTGTAAATGATACAAAAACAAATTATTAGAACTTTATATTATTTTGCTTGTGATTTTTGTAGTTAGCACTAAAAGCAATTAATTTTTTTTGTGTGTGTAATGTTTTTTCAAAAAAAAAAAATGAGTGTCTTATTTTAAGACACTCATTTTTTAATGTATTAATTAATGTATACTTTTTGTTCCTTCTTTAATTGGAATTCGATATGGTAACCCTACAACGGCCATCGACTCTTGTTTTGCTTTCTTCGTTCATTGCAACAGGCAAACAAATTTTAAACCTTTAAATTTTAAACTATTTAAATACGTAAGTACCCAGCGTAACGACTCGTTAAGTTTTTTCATAATTATATAAAGCATTCTTTAAAGGTATGAGTGAAATATAATCATTTGCATATTTACTTTGTTATTTTTCTGATGGTTGTAATTTTCTTTTGTTTTTATTTAAAATCCTCCCATCATGCATGGATAGTGTCTGTTGTGTAATGATGAGTGCACTATGCTTAATCAATTTAAATGCTGTAAATTATCATTTATTTATAAGAAAAATATATAGCAGGTAAGCTATGTTAATTTTCCTTAAAGGTCAGTCCCTGCGTCCTAGGTATATCGTAATGGATCTTTGTTAAATGTAACATTCTACGTGTCTAGGTCGATGGGGCGTCATAGCCTTTATAATCATTACTTGACCCACACTAATTACAGACCTACTTACATGACCTACCTAACTAAACTGAGGTGAGGCTAATAATTTTATATGAAACCCCATTGCTTGCTTAGATATATACCATACCCTATTGCTTGCCATAGATATTAAGAATCAATCAATATTGACAAATGCAAATATATCAAATGGTTGGCAATTTGCATATGAATAAATAAAGGCAATTAGTTCTACAAGTAAGTTAGTTAGGTATTAAAAATTTTCCATAGAACTTATATACCATTCTCACTCATATATATATAGAAAATACCAAGTACTAGCAAATTCTTCAATAATATCATTATATCAATAAAAATAAAAATATGAGTTTGCCATTGTAAATAAATAGCAATCGCTGCTTATATAGAAATGTAAATTAAGATAATAGTCTTTGTTGACCTCTAGGGCAAATTACTTTATTTATTTGTTCATCGTGTTTCATTTATAATATTTTAAGCTATATTTATAATCCATATATATATATGTCCAATGTTATAATTGTTTTTAAGTTGTGGACCTATACTAATTTTCTAGAAGTAGGTACAAACATTGCGACACTATTATTTATATGTTTGATGTTAATGCGTACATATCTAAGCGGTTAACAATTAAAACATGAATAAATAAACGCCATTAGTTCTAACGAGCTCGTGAGGTATTAAAAATTGTTCATAGAATGTATGTACCGTTCTTACATTTGCTTTAATTTTTTTCATTTAAACTAAATGTTGATTTTTATACTATATCGTTTATGTCAGACTGCATTTTCACAAGTGCCGACCAAAACATATGGTAGGTACATATTACGTATTAGAATAAGCCATTTGAAGTTATAGTTAAACTGACACAAAAGTTGTAAGATTGCTCTGAGCCAAGTTATACAAGTTCGATGATTCAATCTTTTCATACATTTATTGATTTTTGATTAAAACAACTTTTTTACGAATTTTGCGCATAATTTATTTTATATTTAATCCTGACGTTTCGACTCCTTTACAGGAGCCTTGATTACAGGATGACTAAGGTAAGTAAGGATGGTGTAGCAATGGGCTCGCCTGTATCACCTATAGTCGCCGATATAGGAGGATTTTGAGGAGAGGGCTCTAGCAACGGCACCGGTGTGTCCACGCTTTTACAAAAGGTACGTAAATGAGGCATTTGCGATACTACCAAGAGATATGGTTTCTGTCTTTTTAAATCACCTCAATTCCATACATTTGGGATGTATACAATTTACTATGGAATTGGAGACAGACAATAAAATAGCCTTCCTAGATATTCATATCAGCAGGAATCCAAATCAAACCTTTAGTCATACAGTTTATAGACAGGGAACTCATACAGATAGTTATCTAAATGGTGATTCACACCACCATCCTATACAGTTAGCTACCGTAGTTAGGTTCCTTTGTTTCAGAGAGCACGCGGTACCTGTGACCAATAACATGTGACTGCTGAGCTTTAGCATGTCAAGCGAGTACTACAAGACAACAAGTTGCGAGTAATACCTAAGACTACGTCACAGAGGCCCAGTGGCGTAGCATAGGTCACTAGCACCCGGTGCGGATTCCAAATTTGCCGCCCTCTTATTTTTGCAATCCATTATAAAAAAAATTGAGGCATGGTAAAAAGAGTACTTTTATTGAATAACACTAACCTGAAAAGTGAAATTAACATTTTTTGACATAGAGTAGAAGGTAGACTATCACAATATCACATAGAGAAAACGTAATACAATAATGGAGAAATCGCCTACTCCACGAACGCTCTTTCGCGCACGAGTATCATTACTGATTTGATTACAATATACTCCACACTCCAAATACTCCACACACTTCACACTAACGTATTGTTTTAAACTACAGTTATAAGGTACTGCACTAATTTAAATTAATTGACAGTTAGAAGGTACTAAATTGTGCTATTTTACCGACCAAGCTCGCATAGAAATTAGTTTATCCTGTCATCAGTAGATGGCAGGATACGCTATAAAATGATTTTGAGGAAAAAAATGTTTTTACTAAAACTTGTAATTACAAGGTCCTGCACTGACGCCGACGATATTGAAAAATAATAAAACACTCACCTTTTTGCTTCAGTTTAGTAGTAATCTATTTCGCACGCAGGACGTCTTCGATAGTCACTGAATCACTAATACGTTATGTTATTCCATTGTCTTCTATTACTATGTAATAAGTACAATCAGTGCCGTAACTAGGGCGGTTCCAGCGGTGCCCAGGCACAGGGCGCAGACCCTGGAGGGGCGCAGAAATGACCAGACCAGTATCTAGTTTTGTTTCATGCATGGTAGTTAGTAGGTACATTTTGTTTTATTGCGAATATGGTGTAGATGCGCCCTCTGTACTATCTATATCTATATGGCATTTTTCAAGCGATCTTGAAACAACAACACTTGTAAAGTTGGTTTTATATTTGTCTGATGTGTCGTGACGTGACGCGTCAGAACGGTATCGGTTTCATACATTTAGTACTAGCTGGTGCCCGCGACTTCGTCTGCGCAGGATTAGTATTTCGAACAATATGTTTATAAATTGTAGCCTATGTGTTATTCTGATGTATAAGCTATATTATTGTAAAGTTTCATTAAAATCCATTCAGCAGTTTTTGCGTGAAAGAGTAACAAACATCCATCCATCCATCCATACAAACTTTCGCGTTTATAATATTAGTAGGATGGTAACGTTCACACTAGTGCGTAACGTGTTGTGTTGTGATGGCTTATGTATGGAACCGATACAGTTCTGACGCGTCACGTCACGACACATCAGACAAATATAAATCCACCTTGTCTTGCTCGCAATATTACATACACAAACAAAAGTACCTATACCGTAACTATGAGACAATTTCTGTCTATATTCATTTGGAGGGCGCCACTTCTAACTTAGAAGTTCTAAGCAAATCGGTCAATCTAGCTGAGGAGATGTACATATAGTTCACGTTACGCTGTCATTGCTGTCAGCCACATTCATTGGTCCTCCCTTTATCTTTGATTTTATTCATTAACTACGTGCGGCGTTACTGACGCACTAGCGTGCGAGAGATAGATAGAAAATTCATCGTTCGACAAGAGTGAAAAGGATGACTTACAAAACTAAACGATTCACAAACGTTCCATTCTGCCGCGAGTGGTAGACAAATCAAACCACTTTGTTACCAATCTAAATATTTTCATTGAGCAGCTTTAGTCACTAATTACAAACAAACAATTAACAAAACGTATTTTAGGAACATAAATCTTTCTCTTTCATAACTATAATAAGAAATTATGATTTATTAAGTCTTATAAATCACATTTAATGACAACTATGTTACCGTTGTGCACTTTTGTTTACAAAGATTTGACATAAAATGTATATATGTAAAAAAAAACTTAACAACGTATTTAACATTGATATTAAAAAATATTATCTTGCATCTGATATATCTGTAATGTAGCTTATTATGCCAATTGTACAACTCAAATTGAAAAACCTTTACTTAGAAATAGGGACATAATGGTAACACAGTTGTTCAACAGTAACAAAGTTATTTCAATAGAGAATTCTCTTCGCTACAAAAATAGCTAATCAGTCTCTTAGTTACCACAAAGGTTGAAGATAATAATTTAATCCTGCTATTATATCCGTTTTACCAAAATCACAGCACTTATGCAGGTCGGATTACTTAAAAATTAATTAATAGTTGCAGTCATTGTTCGAACACTTCCAGAGGATTAGGGAATTCGTAGTATTCGCGTTTCCATCTAAAAATCTTTTTCGGTGCAGAAACCACTTCAAAAATGTTATCATAAGGTTCACAACTAGTGTCTGTTTCGACTGCTTTAAAAAGTTTGCCAGTATCATTTACACCTCTGTAAATCATAAATTGTATGTATCCATCTTCGTCAACCTCACTCAATGCTGAAGCCAAGTTTGTATAAATTTGTTTTCTACCTTGTATTTTCAATAACACATAAGTTCCGGGAAAGATTTTACTGGGATGCAGATTTTCTTTCTGAAGTAGTTGGTCACTTTGTTTTGAAGTACTGGGTAAATTGTGGTCATTAATGTTGGAAATGTCTCTAAACGCAGAAAGAGGTATGTCATCACTGCTGTCGGTGTTCGAGGAGTAAATTTGATGAACAGCGATTTGCGTGGTTTATTTATGATATCAACGGACAGCTCATCAAGTGGAGATTCGATTGCAGTTGGTTGTACATCCTGAATCACCAAATCATTGACTGGAGTATATTCTTTTGGTTTCAGACAAGAAGATATTCCACGACTACAGTAACAGCTTAAATCACGGTACATAAGTTTGCAAGAATTTTCTATGAACTATTATGGTCCCAACTAAAGGTGGCACAAAATCGGGTATTTGCTTTTCCATAACAGCAACTTCTTCATTAGTTATCAGGAACATTAGGATCTTGCTTTTATCACGCAAATTAAGAAAGAATTGTTTGGCATTAATTATGTCTTGTCCAGTAGCGACTAATTGATTAGCCGTGCGTTTCAAAAACCCACCAACACCATCAGCAGCGCCTTTTTCATGGCCTGCATCGAAATAGTTCCAAGTGAATTTTTTAAAGCCATAGTCGTCGAAGTCATGTACACATAAAAAAAAGTTTTGTTTTTGTCTGTACTGTGTAGCTGGGCCATCAGAAAAGAAATGAATAAATTTGACCCAAAGATACTCTTCATTAATCATGTGGAGCACTTGGTGTAGATGTGCCCAAATGGCAGCCGGATTATGCAATCTGTTTTCTGATACAGTAAAGATGAATGCGGGCTCTTTTTTTACTGTAAGCGACCCGCCATTTTCTTTTGGCTTGGCGATGTTCACGTGATGTTAAGTCTTTGACTAGGCGTTTTGTTTTGTGGTACCTGTCTAGAGCCTTTTTTCTTGCTTCCTCATCTTTAACAGGGTCGCATTTTCGCTTGTTTCGGTACCGACGTTGTTTTTCAGCTGGAGTTAGCGGCATGATCTTCTGTAAAAGATAAAAACATGGCATTATAGTACTAATTTTACCGTCAGCAATTAAAGTAAGTCATCAAACAAATATGAAATTGTTATAATATAAACCTGTGGGTAGATACGAACAAATCAAGTTAAATAAAATCAGAAAGAATCAGTGACAGAGTATACTTACAACTGCGTTACTATATTTACAACTGCGTTACCACAGCGGATTAACAAAGTGGACCGGTAACACAGTTGTAAAATAACATGATTCTTCCTGATATTTACGAAATGACCATATAATTTGCAAATCCAACAATAGAATACAATTAAGTGACATAAATCCCACGTTTCATTAGTTAAAACATAATGTAAAAGTTCAGAAACTTACCGTTTCGCCGGGTAACAAAGTGCACACCTAATAAACACACGCGTCTTGATTCACAACATGGCGGTGACTGAGTGGCGACACGCGGCTTACTGCCATTCCACTCCACCCCGCTCTTTTAATGCCCAACCTACCCAATCGAGCCGACCAGTGACGGTACAATGACATCTAACGATTTTTTGAAAAAATACCAGTAACATAGTAGTACCGTATTGAGCTTCTTCCTTAGGGACAAAACTAAAGCATTATTTTGAAAAAAAAATAAAGCTTCTAAAAATATATGAGGCCTACATAAAAAACGCAAACATATTAAATAAACTTAATAAATTTTTGAAACATAGGACTATACTGCAAGAAGAATACTTTTTTGGGTTAAGTTAGTCCGCGTATTAGGTCGGGGACACTTTGCAATACTATGGAAAACAACTATGTTACCATAAAGCTCCACTTTGTTACCCTTTATTATCTTAAAATAGGCAAAATATTCAAATATCAATGTTAACAGAAGTTAAGGAAATATTACGGAAGTTTCATGTATTGCGCAATTTTTTATTATTTCATTAAAAAAATGGCTGATTTAATTTTTTTTGTCTGGGGGACACAAAAACCTGCACTAAAAAGTAGAATGACCCTAAAAGTGAAATTAACTGAAAATATTTTAAGGTCGGTGGGAGTAAGTAGGAGCGGCCTGTGTCCAGCAGTAGGACATTTAATACGCTGATAATATCAATAAATATTTATGACTTGTAAATGTTATTACTTTATATTATTATTAAGTGTTATTACTTTCCTAAGTAGGTATTTTTAGGTGGCATTTTTATGTTGACCATTTTTATGCTCGAGTTCGGTTCGACACACAAGTATACATATAGACAGGTACTTGTGTTGAGTTCCGAACTACTCGTATATACTAGACTAGGCCTGATTAGCGATTCTTCTTTCAGAAATATTACCTGCCGGCTACCGTAAGCTAAGCACGCATGCTATAACAAACAACATGTCTCAAAAACGTCCATGCGGTTCTGAATTTCGCAAGAGAAAACGCGTGAGAGAGATGGAAGCAAAAAAAATGGGAAATACGTTACGAAAGTGGACAGTCACACAACCAGAAAACAGTCAGGAAGATGTGTCCAATAATGACGTTTTGGCCCACCCTGGCATGTCTGGAACTAGATCTGGAAACAATTTAAAGATAGAATATAAAGAAGACAGCCCAGTCAGCCCATTCCAGCAAGACTTGACCTTGCCCATCACCACTAGTCCAAGTTCTGAAATTCAAATTAAAGAAGCAACTGCAACTGATAAGATCCAGTAAGACATAAAAGATCCTGTTTCATGGTTACCATTAACTGACCACATTCGTTGTTTCCTTGTTGAGAAAGGTCCTGATCAAGGAAAAGGTAGTCAAAATATTTCTTCAACTGAAGACGCAGGACGAAAATTTCATATGCATTGGTTTACAAAAAAGATGAGCAATGGCGAGATGGTACCAAGGCCTTGGTTGATTTACAGTAAAAAAAGAGATGCAATATTTTGTTTCCCATGTATACTTTTCGGTTCTTCCTCGACTAAGCAAATAATGCCGGCACTGGCTGATGCACAAAAAGGATTTAATGATTGGCGTCATTTAAGTCCACGTATTCCTGAGCACGAAAGCTCTACATTTCATAGAGAAAATTGTATTAAGTGGAAAATGCTTGAACAGCAAATAAAAAGTAAGACCACAATAGATGCACCCTACAAAAGGCTATTGATCAAGAAACAAATAAGTGGAGACATATTTTAAAAGTGTGTACTAGCATAATTTTGTTTTGCGCGGAAAATAATTTACCCCTCAGAGGCTCTCATGAGCATATTGGAGAATCAGGATCTGGAGTTTTCTTAAGTGCCGTGGATATGATTTCAAAATTCGATCCTGAACTTAGAGCGCACATCGAATCGCTTAATAAAGGAAATATTTCATATTTTACGCCTTATATTCAAAACGAGCTTGTAGATATTCTTGCCTCTGAGGTCAAAAAACAAATTTTAGACGACGTTCGTGCGGCAAAATACTTTTCCATACTTTTTGATTGTACGCCAGACGTATCGCATCAAGAACAGATGTCACAAATATTGAGATTCGTAAAAGTATCCGAGCAGAAAGTTACAATCGAAGAACGATTCATAGATTTCATCCAGTCTCATGAAAAATCGGGCGAGGGATTGTCGAAAGAGATTTTAGAGAAATTAGAAGTTGATGGATTGAATATTCAAGATCTTCGTGGCCAAGGCTACGACAATGGTAGTAATATGGCCGGTAAATATAACGGAGTAAAACAAATTAATGAAAATGCTGATTACGTGCCGTGCGCAGCGAATTCTTTGAATTTATCTGGCGTACACGCTGCTAGTGTGACACCTGACATGATCACATTTTTTGGATTAATCCAGAAAATATTTGTGTTTTTTTCGAGTTCAACGGTCAGATGGGAAACTTTAATGAAACACTTAAATATTTCATTGAAAAAACACGCCGACACTAGATGGGCCTCTAAAGCTAGGACCGTCAAAGCTTTGAACACGCAAATACCCCAAATCTGGTGTGTGCTAAAGATTCTAACTACCAATGATTATAATGCGGAAACAATCGCTACAGCTAAAAGTATAATGGACCTAATTAATTATAAATTCATATGTACTCTGCAAATTTGGGATCAAATTTTGGAATCTGTTGACAGAGTGAATGTAGCTCTACAGTCTAAAACCATTACTATCGACAAAGCCTCTGAATTAATCAAGGGATTAACAAGCCAGATTCAGAATATTCGCGACACTGTGGACATTGTTTTCGAAAAGGCAAAAGGAATTTGTGAACAATGTGACATTGAAGACAATTTTCCTGAAAAGCGACGAAAGCGAGTAAAAAGACACGATTTAAGTGAAAGTTCAGACGCCGGCTACTACATTACTCAGCAACAAAGTTTCAAAATTCAGATAAATGAAGCAATAGATACAATAATTTCTGAATTAAAATGGCGATTCGAAAAACTACGCGACATACACCACTCTTTCGGTTTTTTGACCGTAAAACACATAACTACATATTCGGT
Organism: Calamotropha paludella; assembly: GCA_927399485.1. Taxonomy (NCBI): domain Eukaryota; kingdom Metazoa; phylum Arthropoda; class Insecta; order Lepidoptera; family Crambidae; genus Calamotropha; species Calamotropha paludella. The sequence continues at coordinate 14,745,997 of OV656812.1, forward strand.
TGAAGAACTAAAAAAACATGCAGCTGATTTGAGTATCAAATATTCTGCAGATATAAATGCCACAGAATTTTGGGCCGAAATAGAAACTTTGAAGAGTCAAGTTGAAGCGACTACATTATTTGATAAATGTGAATGTCAGTCAAGTATGGGTCTTCTCAAGCTATAGTGGAACTGGATTTAAAGGAAATGTTTCCCAATGTAGTAGTCGCTATAAAGATATTTTTAACGATGCCAGTGACTGTAGCTTCCTGCGAGAGATCATTCAGTCAGCTCAAATTAATAAAGACGTACCTGCGCTCGACGATGGGCCAAGAAAGATTGTCTGGCCTAGCGATTTTGTCGATTGAACGCGACATAGCACGGCTCCTGTCGTATGACAATGTAATCAAGGACTTCGCAATGAGAAAAGCGCGGAAAGTAAATCTTTGAGTAGGTAGCTGTCCTTTTCTTGTGATTACGGTTTACCTTAGCCTTGGGTCTTTACTATCGAGTACTTTGTGTCATTTCTGTATTTGAGAAATATTTTTGAATAAACAATTTTTATCTTAAAGAAATCTACTAAGTACCTATACCTTCGTAAACAAAAAATAGATAGATTTATTTTTATGCACATTTGTCCACTTTATTGTCAGAGCCTGGTTAGAGCATTTTTCAAGGGCGCAGTTTTGAAAGCTCGCACCGGGCGCATAAAAGGCTAGTTACGGCACTGAGTACAATGGACTCTCCAGCTGCCGCCCACCAAAACCAAAAGACTCGTTCCGGGTATCTAACTTTTTAAGCAGTAGTGTTTGACACGAAACACCGTTTTTAAAAAAAAATGTAAATCTTTTTACTCGCTAACTTTGTGAATATATCCGATGAAACGGTCATCGGTAATCGTTAAATCATTATTTTCTGTAAGCAAAAAATGCTGTCGATTGCCTCCAAGGTGTAATTCGTGTTGCAACAATGTACGCGTAACGCGTATCTTTGCTGTTTTTCTACCAGCAGCTTTTAGCTACGGTGAAGTACAAAGAATGCGTAAGGAGACATATTTATTTAAAATAACATTGAAACTTGAAACGAAATAAGTTTCCTAAGTAATAGTTATTGAGAAACCTTGCGCTTTCATCACCCATGCATAGAACCTGCATAGGTACCTGGGTATTTGGTAACAACAACAAAAAAATGACGAAAAAAAAACTGAAAGAAATTAACTTTTTTTTATATTTTAATTTTTTTTTCTCTATCTGCCACCTCCGCAGCGCCGCCCCCGGCAAAGTGCCGCCCGGTGCGGACCGCACCCTCCGCCCCCCCCATGCTACGCCACTGCAGAGGCCGCATCAAACCAGCCACACTAGACCGTCAACCTACTGTCCTTCCCTACATGAAAGGGGTCACTGACATGATTGGAAACATTCTGAAGCGGATTTCCATTAATACTTACCTTAAACCAGCCAAAAAGATTTATCAATTCTTACGACCTGTCAAGTGTAATATACGCTTCCAGGCAGCAGGTGTCTACTAATTGATTATGACTGTGGTCTCTCATACATCGGGCAAACAAAGAGATTATAGGGACGCGCATTAAAGAACATGTAGCCGACATAAAACATAGGCGCGATAATAGGTCTGCAGTGTGTAAGCATGTTTTTGAGAGATCAAACCACTACACAGTGCTTACTACCAACTTTTTGGTAGATCTACCAATTTTCACTTCAGTCTACCTATCTACCACCTTAGACCTAAAAACTACCTATTTTTTTAATTAGTTTGACATATCACCACTTTGAATTATTTTTATATCGACGAGGGACGTTGGGATGTGTTGCGTGTGCCATGCGACGATGCGTCAAGCATACGTAGAGTCCAGGTTATAAACAAAAAAAAAACGTCAGCAACAGCTCGTCGTTCGCGCCATTTCGCTCCCATAGACATTATTATACTGTTCTGTGGCCTATTCCCGGTTGGTTTGTTGAGGAATCAATGGGGAATCTTTGCTCCTGTTTTGTGTTGTTTTGTTGTTAAAACTAAATAACTACGTATTAACAGTGCTGATTGCTGTTTGTTCATAATGGATTCTGACAGCACCGAAAGCGATGCACAGAGTTCTAGGTTAGGAACTCCGCCACGAAAAGCTAGAAAAAGGCACTATGACCAAAAATATTCGAAATTATGGAAGAATGACAAGGAATTTTCAGGTTGGCTTCAAAAAAGTACCAAGGGTGAAGGATATTTCTATTGCAATCAGGTGTGATCTTAAGTGTGCTGGTGGAAGACTTTAAGTCTTTCAATAAAAATATGTATAATTTATAAACATTTTAAGAACAGTTCATGCATTTTTAATCTTGAAAAATCTTCTAAATTGAGGTGGTAGATCTACCAATTTCGCGTTTTACATTCTACCAACTTCTACCAACATTTGGCACATAATCTACTAATTTTCTAAAATTCGGGTTGGCAACACTGCCACTACATTCGATTCGATAAAACTCAAACTCTCGCTAGACAACAAAGATTTGTTTCTAGGATGCTACGCGAGGCTATTGAAATAAGGAAACATCCAAATTTCCATAGAGACTAAGGTCAGAGAATGCCACCTGCTTGGGGTCCAATAATCAAAAATTAATACCTCCTACGACACACATTGCGAAACCTGGTGATTTTGTTAGCTCTTTTTGAAAATAATAACAGTAAGATGGAGGTCGCTCCCCCTGCCCGAGTTTCTTTCGCCAGGACCCGAGTTTTCTCAAGGACCTCCCAATTTCCGAACTGGTAGTAGACTCAATATTAATGTAATCTTAGTGAGAATTTAATAAAATTTAACAATTGGGAACGTGCGCGATTTAAATATTGTGAAGGTAGTAAAAAATATATGACGACTATTACCTTAATCATCCTGTGATCACGGCTCCTGTAAAGGAGTCGAAACGTCAGGATTAAATATAAAAAAAAATTATGCGCAAAATCCGTAAAAAAGTTGTTTTATTCAAATGTGTAATGTGCGCGAAAGTAGAAGAACTAAATTTATTGATTTGTGAAAGTGTTGGGAAACATAAAATAATGGCATTTATTACTAGAACTAATAATTTGCATTTGTCGTTAGTCAAACACTTATTTGTATTGATTTTTATTTTTTTGGCGATCGATTAAACGGTTAAGGTATAACTTGATGACCTACAGGTCCATCAACTAGTGGCGCAATACAAAAACTTCCCTAAATAACGTTGAGTTTTTTAGAAAGGCAACACCTTTTTCACCACCTTAGGGTGAGAACTTTCCAAAACAGTAATAGTAAGTAATGTCCATTTATTACTCTATAACAGCATGTGTAAAGAACTTTATGTTTTATACTAATTAAAAGCGCTTAATACTTAAAAAAAGTATAATTCATGAAAATTTAAAATCTTAATATATATACAAATTACGAGTCACGTTGTTTGTCCGCGATGGACTCCTAAACTACTTAACCGATTTTGATCAAACTTCGCAACTATGTGTTATTTAATCTAACTTAAAAGATAGGATAGGTTTTTTTTTAATTTATAACACAGCAACGCGTGGCCGGGTCAGCTAGTGTTTTATAAGTCATATTTAAAAAGAGGTTATTTAATTATTTATTAAATCCTATGGCTAATGTCTTTTTATTTATTTGTTTATCGTGTTTAAGTAACACTATTTTAAACCATATTTATTATTATTAAAAAATGTATTGCTAAGTGTGCAATAAATGCAAAGAATTTGAGTAACTAATTAATGAAACTATATTAAGTGCACGTTTTGTGCAACACATGTAACGAACGTGCCATCAAATTCGCATTGTACGTACAGGTGCCGAGACTAAGGTCGTAGCGTATCTGGAGGTGATAAGAACTGGGCTGCATAACAAAGACCTATCCGCCACTTCGCCTCGCTTTTTTACGACAACAAATACTACCGCATATTTAATTAACATTCGAATACAGATATTTTAAAATAAGGCATCAAGTGAAATTGTATTATATAACTTAATAACAAAATCTTAAGACTTTCTCAAAGACAACATATTTAGTACCTGTATCAATAACAATAGTATACATGCTTTGAGAGTATATCAGACTTACCTGAAACACGAATAAATAATTATACCCGATTACAACAAGGTCTAAAACCTATCGTGTAACAGGAAGTCGACAAGAATTTATATAAAATAAACACTATTTTTCCCGTAAAATGACAGAACACAAAAACATGGACGACAACTGTAAGACTGGATTTCTCTAATTATCTACCAACAATTTCTTAGACAGAACCACCGATTCGATTTTTCTTTACACCGTTATTTCACTAGATCTATGCAAAAATATTTTAATACAATTAATTTTGTATTGCAGTGACCAATATATTCGTTTCGAAACATTGAAAATATAATCGTTACATCATTTATTTGTACAAGTCATTCGAAACAAGTGCATAATTTTAACTTAATACAATTGTCGATTGAAATAGTCATTTGTTTATATTTGGGCTCCCCTTAAGAGGCTTATTGCTAATTTTAAGTAAGGTTGTCATGCAAGGCTCTTAGAATCCGCGCAAAGTATAAAACCTAGACATTTATTGTTACGAAATATTTTGTTCTTGTATTGTCTAGTGCATAATACCTGATTCCATTGAAATGAATGGCTAGAGATCAGCTCTTGTAATTGGCTCAAGTGTTACAAAAAAATTAAGTAAGAGGTCAACCTCTGGCTTCCTCGCTTTGCCTGACTAATTAACAAAACTTTTTTGGTTACTTGAAAAACATTTCAGTAATGAATGCTGGAAAGTGAGCGGTTTGAATAGTTTGAAAGTTGAAAGGAAGAGTATTTTCTAGAAAATTATAATACTTTAAAAAGATTAGTTTAACAAGTTGTAAACTATCTGATTCCTACAAATATTTATGGCACATAGGTATCACTTTAACAATAGATTGAGAATTAGTAAAATTAATTGTTATATTCCTTTAACTCTAACAGCTTAGACGGATATTCCACCTAAAGATGCACGACACATTACATAATACTACCAGTTAGTATCTATTATGTAGTGTTATTTAACTGCAATCGTCTTTAAAACAGATAAGTGGTGATCTACAAAAAATCGAAAGAAGTGAAGTCATGATAGTCAGCTATTATCAGGCTCAATATTTAGTTGCACCGTTGTCGTATTCACCAAATGGTAAAATTTTAGGTAAAAAAAAAAAACGAAAAATTTTGTATGCCTGTGGTTATACGTCACGTGGACCGTTTGTTTGTTTGTTCTTATAATTTAATTAAACTCGGTTCGGACTCGCTTTATTGAACGTTTATTATTATTAATTTTGTTTATTTAAAGTGTATGAAGTTACAGATTTAGCTGCAAAATATAAAATAAAAATAAAAGAGATTGCAGTACTCATGGGGAAAAGAAATAGAAGATAAATTTCAGATTAAGTGGTGTATTATTTTAGTGTAGTGTTTTAATTAAGCATTTTTTATTATATTTTTACTACAGCAACGTATGTAAAAGTGATCGAAAATAAAGTCGATTCTAATGTTGTGTAAAACACGGAATCGTGACGCACGGTCATGGCAAATTATTATCGGGCCGTGTTTGGATCGTACCTACCTACTTAATTACTTGAACGATTCTTGTGACACATCTTAAGAATGAATCATCTTAACGAAATCAGTACATTTTTTTTCGATATGTACCGACAGCAACACGTCAACCTACCAAAATAAAAATTATTGTAAAATGTTAATTTCTTTAGATTTTGAAATTACTTAATTGCTTTATATTAATTTGATTAATGTGTTGCTGTGCCTTTCAAAGTTCATGACAACGAATAAAAACGTATTAATTAATATCTTAATACCACATTCATGCGGTAAAGAATTTTAGCTTTATTTGCTGAAAATCACATGGAGAAATACGACAGTTTTATATTGCTTGATGAGCTTTTGAAATTACCTTTACCTTACCAACATTTCAATGTTGACGTTTTATTATTATATAGTTATAATAATAAGAATAATACCATTTGATTTTAAAATCAGAAATTCCGGTTAAATTTTAATCACAACTAGTTTTGGAAGACACACGGAATATTGTTTTGAAATTTTTCATTACCTTCATTGAAGTTATGTTTTACATTATGGATACCGATATAAGTCGTATTTTATCCCTAATTGCAATTTTTATCTTGTTTTATATACTTACTTGTCCATTTTTCAGTATCATATCCATAATTTTAGCATAACTGGTGGAATGTTTCTATCTAGGATTTATATTTTTTTGTTCCTTTTTAACTCGATGTAAATCATAAATTTATATTATTATTGTAGCCTATATTTTTTATTTCAATATCAACCTCTTCCAAATTATCTATGTATATGTTACCGGCAATGTGTATAATACGGTATTGTATACAATACCTAGGCAATGTATAGAATACCTAAAACGGGCAGGTAAAGTATGAAATAGAATTTATTTTATACTTTACCTAGGTATTCTATACAATGCCAAACTTGCAGCAGGTAATGTAACTCTCGAACGCAAAAAAACGCAACCTAACCTAACCTAACCTTTTTTTTTTTTGCGAGGAGAAATGCTTTTCGCATACCCCACCGCTGGGTGGGCAGTGGGGTTATGTGAGACTCTCCCACCAGAGTGTGAGTCTGGTGGGCCTACTCACTAAAACACCTCGGTGCACCCTCTCCGCAGCCGTTGGGTTCCGTGGGTCCGTTGTGGCACTCACCACGTGAACCTAACCTAACCTAACCTAAAGTTAATAATAAAGTTTATTTCAAGTAAATACAACATGTTTTATTTGTCCGCTATTTGATAAGTAAGTCTGTTAAGATTTATTGATATTAACCAGCTTACCTTACATTAGTTTAGTCTTAAGATTTATTTATTTTACACATTACCGGTGAACCAGCAGGTATTCTATACAATCCCTAGGAATTGTATACAATACCTAGGTAAAGTATGAAATGGACAATGATATTCATGATATTTCATACATTGCCTGGACGCCCCAGGGATTGTATACAATACCTGAATTATACACATTGCCGGTAACATATATAATTCTTACTGGTATCGTGGGGTGCCAAATGACGCCACTCTATGCTTGCTAAAAATAGGTACAGCAGTTACGAGTTTGTCCTTTTATGTAATTTACATTTGTAATACTGTAGCATTTGTTTTGCGGTGAATCTATAGTCGTTGGAGTCAGAAACAGGGATTTCTGTAAGTAAATTTTCCCTGTACCATTTTATATTTTGCCTGCAGATTTTGAAAAATCTGTCAGAATTGGTTCATCAAGAATTGGTCCAAATCCTAGCCGCCGTTGTAACGACGGTAGGGATGCTGAACTTATCGTGTAAAGGAATATAAACATCGCCAACCTGGCCAGATACCCAAAATCTTAAATCTAAAACACTGAGAATATTGGTTGGTTTGGTTTCAGTGATGTTAATGCGATACATCAACAAATGGACTACTTACACTTTAGTACTATGAATTTTTATTACGCATTTCGAAGCGTTTCAAAAACTATTTAGGATTTTCTCTTCATTATTTTTTACGGATACTTATTTTTAAAATTAGCTCCATGTTGTAAAAGAACTTTTTGAAAATTAAATAAATATTTGCCTCCCTAAATATCACTTTTAAGTAATTGTTAGTTCGTCGTTTAAGGGTAATTTTTAAATAAAGAGTAGTATCTAAACAAATACACCCAGAATACATAAGTAGCATCAAAAAATGTTCATTAATCATCTGATATACTTTACCTACCCTTTTTAGCTCTAAGAAACTGTGACAGACAAACATGGTGATGAGGTGCTTCGATGAAGCTATAAAGGACCCGTCTTAGCAATAACCATATTTTCTAAATATTACATGTACCTATATGTATTAAATGGTCATGGTATGTGTTGAATAACGATGATAATGTCATTAAGAGCTTAGATTTCCTCATGGCAGATCTGATAATTTAATCTAGTGGAGAAATTAATCCGAGGATAAGTCCACAAATTGCGCATACGCCTTTCGTAACATTTCACTATGCTATATCTGTTACATTCTGAGAGATAAATCATTGTAAACTTCTAGGTAGATATCTATCTTAATTATGGTAATAACAACGTAATTTATTATATAGTCTAAAGATTTTTATGTGCCCTTAATTCCATAAAATAATGCTATGTTACAGCTGTTTCGAATATTTTTTGTGCATACTGAAAATGCATTTATTTTATAACTCTAATGTAGTAATTCCATTTCACGATTACGGCTTTAATATAAAAATAAATGTAATTTCACTGTAGGTACCAGTAAAATGTTTCGTAACTACCTAAAACTGTCAAATATCTCACTAATTTAAACTTAGAGTACAGTATCACTTAAGAAAAATTTAGATTTTGTAGGCAGAAGATAGCAATCGTTAAGTCGCAGGCGACCTTATTGATTTATTTAAATATATCTAGGTATATTAGAATGTACAAGCGAAAGCACGTTAATCTATACAAAACTATAAATGGATACCTAATACCAATTAAACACATACCAAAAGTACAAATCGATTGAGAAAAATATACAGTTTTTGGTTTGCAACTGTTGGTCTTATAAAAGTACACCAGCACTGCGGTACGTCATTGCAAAGCCATGTTTTATTACGTGTATGTATTACCAGTGATGTGACTTATCTAAGATAAAAGTATCTGAAATACAGATACAAGATACAAAATACGTATTTGTATCTTGTATTTGAAATACTTTCTAAATATTTTATTTTGTATCTTATATTTAGATACATTTTCCTGGTATCTTTGTATTTTGAAGATACTTTGTTCCCTCAGATACTTTTACTAAAATGGTTTTCTCCTTTTAGGTTTTCTCTCTGAACGCTCTTTAGTCGACATTGGACTTTTTGGCGGGCGCGCGAAGTGTCACTTTAATGGTTTTGGTTTTCTTCTTAAATTTTGTGTTGAGGTTGACATTAGTGTGTAATAATGGCGTGTTATTAACCACTGAGTGTTTCTGAATATGCATGAGTGTTGGCAAGTGAAACAAAACAAGTTGAAAGGTTCGCGCTCTCTCAAGAATGCCACGAGGAGGTTTCAGTTAAAGCCCACTTCTTTACTGAAACCTCGAAAATTACTTAAGAACATAGAAGAAAGATTATACTTACTTGACACTGGCTAAATGCACAAATTGTGCAAGTCATAAATAAAGAAAATAGTCGATATTGTCGGGAACTTAACGAAAGATGGCGACACTATCTTTCTACAAATGTCATCGGCTAAGATGTCCGACCCACCGTCACTCCTGTCGGTCCTCAGATAAGACCGACAGGAGTGACGGTGGGTGGGACTCGGTCTTGGTATCTTGGCTATGCTGTACCTGGTAACTCATTCTGGAGGGTAGCGGGATCCGAAGCACGGTTTTAGCCGCTGGCCGACCGCAGTTAGTAGGAGGCCCTACTAGTGCGCTAGCCACGCGTGAAAGGCTAGCCCCGCCAACTCGCGACAAATCCCGAAATGCTCCATCGTGCCAGTTGGCGACTGGACGGGAGGATCCGATGGCCATTTCGGGGGGGTTCGGGCGTCCCCGCAGTCTCCAGATGAGTTCCCTTTTTTGGTTAGCATAGCCCAAGGAAACTTCCAATGGTCAACTAAGTAGCGTCTCGACTAAAAACCATACCCCCCTCCCCCCCCCCAACATTCGCAAGCAACGGCTGCACTTCCTCCCATTTAAAGTTCACCTTGCGAACATTAGACGACTGCACTCAAATCTCCATACGGTCCATCACCATCTGGAGACAGAGAAGCCTCACCTATTCTTCTTGACGGACGTCCCAAAATCCTGGAAGCTTGCCAATGTGCAACCAGTACCCAAAAAGGGTAGTCGTGCCGACCCATGCAATTACCGACCGATCACCATCACTTCCATACTCTGTAAGGTTATGGAAAAAGTGCTGAACAGCAAGTTGCTCGATCGATCAGAGTAGTTGCTCCTGCTCCTCTGACTCCGTGGCTATTGATGCCGGAGTTCCTCAGGGGTCTGTTCTTTCTGCGACGCTTTTCCTGCTACACATCAATGACCTGTTAATGCCAGGAATTGTTGGGTATGCAGACGACAGTACTGTTGTTGAGAGATACCTGTCTAGCGCAAAAGCCAGCGGTGACGACGTGATGTTCATGAGAAGCCATGGTTTAGCGAATAAACCAGAGGCTAAACTACGTTTCCCAGTGGGGTGACAGTAACCTCCTTAATTTTAACGCCTCTAAAACACAAGCGTGTCTTTTCACGGCAAAAAGGAATTCCTTCCATCTAACTCCTACTTTCCGAGGTACATCTGTACCTGTGACCTGACTGTAGCCTCAGTGTCCCATCCCATGTTTAAACTGAAATGGGTACCAAAAGCGCGAAAGGGATATGTAAAAGAACTTGTCCTGTTTGAAACAAGAAAGATCAATCGATCTGAAAAACAAAAATCGGAAGTTTTAAACAACATTGAAGGTGATATAAAAAAAACAAATGATGACTCTTATTATATGTTTCTAGAGGACTCCGATTCCTCTATTGCTAGTGGCGAAAACACAAGCAGCACCAGTGATTTTGAGACACTCCAGTACCTCAACAATAAAGATGTTTATCCTACAATTAAAAAAATATTTCTAAAATATAACACCTGTTTGCCCAGCTCTGCCCCTGTGGAGCGACTCTTCTCCATTGGGGGCATGATAATGAGGCCTCATCGAAGGAAGATGAGCGACAATATGTATGAGGAACTAGTTTTACTTAAATGTCAACTAAAACATAAAAAGTCTCAATTTTAATACCTTCATATTTTGTCTTGTCACTTGTTATCAACGTGATCTATTCGAAAATTGTTATCTCGAACAAATAAACTTAAATTCAATTAAATGTTGTTTTCTTACAAAAGTATTTTATCTTTAAAAAGTATTTGGAAGATAGGTATTTTGTATCTAGTATTTCAGATACCTTTTCAGAAAATTATTTGTATCTGGTATCTGAAATACTTTTTTTTAAAGTATCTTGCATCTAGTATTTCAGATACTTTGTATAGGGTATCTTATACATCACTGTGTATTACATATGTATGTCTATCCGTTACCCTAGTATCCATATCACGAGCCTTACAGTGCTTACTTTGAGTTATTTATGCTAATAGGTGTAAACAAAATACATCTGGTTATAGGTTTTATAGGGGAAATGTTACAAAACTAGTTTTTAATTCAGTTGACTAACCTACAGCAGTTTCATTTATTAATTTTACACGTTTTTCATGTTTATTTGCATCCGTGCTACCTGCGATCGTTATCTGCAACGTGTGGTTCAATTGTATTAATTATCTACATACATTTTTTTACAACTTACTCAAGACTTATACATATCCAGATTCCTGCACAATAATCATAAGGGAAACACATCGTTGGTTACATTTTTAAATTAAAATATTTCGTAGAGACACTCAAAAGATGTAAGGTTGGGTACGACTTATTTGTTTAAATAGATAACGAGTAAAACGGGAAAATTCAAATAATAACTAATTTAAATAAGTATTTCCGAAATTAGCTGAACAGCCTCGGTAAAAAAACTAATAAACGACTTACAAGACCATCTATCTGAAATACTTAATAAACTTCAACCACGTGTTTTTCTTGAATATATGCCTTGTCAAATATATATTTATGTACCTTATGTAGACATTGAAACAATGAAATAAACTGACAATTATAAAGTGAACAGCTAATTTAACAACAAAAGTAAACAATTTATCACATTCAAATCAATTCACTCGGCACATTTGAATTTGTATTCTTATAGAATGCATAAGCTGTGGAACAACCTGCGTTATCCTTGACTTTGATTACCAAGTATTTACTGATTAATGGCAGAAAAATAGGGATTGGTACATATTTTATACCCAATTCCTTATAATATAAAAACTGAAATGTATGGACCTAATAGGTCCACTGCAAAAAAATTGGTTGTCTGTAAAGTTAGTTTGCGGACGATAATTTTACGTGATAACGTCATAAGAAAACATCGATGAAAAATTGCATACTTTTATGAATTGAATTGAATTATTTTTCAATTCAATTTGAATTTTATTATAACTGAATTTTACGGATTTTTGCGCATGTTTTATTTTATATTTAATCCTGACGTTTCGACTCCTTTACAGGAGCCGTGCCGTGATCACAGGATGACTAAGATGATGGTTGTTATGTATTTTCTACTACCTTCCCAATATTTTAATCGGGCACGTTCCTAATTATTAAAATTATTTTATATAAATCAAATTGTTTTATTTTTACATTTTATCTTGTTATTAAATTCTCACTACGATTACATTGTATACAACTGAGTCTACGAAAGTCGGCGAAAGAAACTCGGGCAGGGACACCGACCTCCATCTTACTGTTATTATTTGCAAAAAGAGCTAACTACATCATCAGGTCTTGCAATGTGTGTTTTTGTAGGTATTAATTTATTAATTATTGGGTCCCAAGCAGGTGGAACGCTCCAACGTCTCTATTGAAATTAGAATGTTTCCTGATTTCAATAGCATCGCATAGCATCCTAGTAACAAATTTTTGTTCTCTAGCTTTGTTTTATTCTAATGTGTAATGTGCGCGGAAGTGTAAGAAGTAAATAATTTATTTACAACTTATATACATGTGTGATATTTAAGATCCTCCGCAGTTGATTTTTTATACGATGGCCTATATAAGTCATAATATTTTTTTTAAGTCAAAATTGTAACATAACCTATTATTACTGCACTCGCCGGCCGATGTTAATTTTTTTTAATAATAAAAAAACAAATATATGAGATTATATCGCTAATCAAATTCTTAAAATGCATGAATTAATTACCTTTTTGCCGCAATTGTGTTGTAATACACAATGGAAACCACATTAACTTTTCACTTCACTTTATAAATAGTTAATCGTATCTCTCTATCGCTTTTTCGGCGCTCTCGCTTGCACGCTCGGCTCAAGCGGAACAATGACAATGCGTCATGCTTTTTCGTGCGTGCAGCCGGCGTTCATCGATTTATAAAACGCTTATAGTGTCAAAAGTTAATGTAGAGACAGCCGGGGGGTTTCCGACAGTGTAAGTCGCGGTAAAAAGCATAAGTCCGCTTGACCAAAGGGTTTGCACTTTTTTATATTTATGTTTACTTGTTAAATGTAATTCCAATAATTTAAAACGTTTACAGAGAGAATGTTCTTTCTTGAACTTTCTTGAATTTTCTTGTTCTTATTTTATGACAATTATAAAATATCATCTTCTTTCTAAAATCACAATAAATATTATTTGCTTTTTAGATAACTTGAGAGCCGGTCCTATTTACATCAACACTTTGTGACTTATGATCAAATCGTGTCCGGCAACAGCAACAAGTCATAATGCAATGCTACAAATGGTGAAGCACGTAGATAACATTTAGACTCGACTTATAATCATAGCATTTAAAAATGTCAGCTTGGATCTTTCTTTACTCAATAGGATTCTAAACCGAGTTACCTGCACTAATTAGATCAAAGTTAGTCAGCAAGGCATACATAGCAAAACTATGATCAACCTTCATCATCATTTACTCCTTTAGCACAAAAGTAACGTTTTTTTACTTTCAACTATAGCGATCATTGTATTAAAATATTTATTTAATCAATCAGATAGTCTCTTATGTTAGCGGTTTGCTCGAGACGAATTGTGTAACTAAGACAAATATAGAAATAAACTTAGGTGTTACTTGGTATTGTTACGGTTTTCAAAACGATTATAATGATATATTTCGTTCTAGTGGCGTACGTTTCCATTTACTTTTACATACCTAGGTACCTATCTAGCAAATTAATATTTAATATTTGCGTACTGTTACCTAGCAAATACTTATTTCCCAAAAGGATATAACACATTATGGTCCATCAGAGGCATTAAAATATTTAGCCAGTTTCAAACACACGAAGTATTTAAAAATCTATAGGTATTATTAAATAATACCTACCAACCTATAGATTTAAGTACTTATTGGTATAAAACTATAAAATTATGGTACACAAATTACATCTTAGTTATTTTAATGCAATACAGTACAGTCCCCGGCATATAAGTTGAACCTGGTTTTGAAATCACGTACATTATTTACTACACGTACATTATTTACTACTGCGCATATCACGTGATTTCAAAACTAGGTTCAAATGCCGGGAACTATACACAGTGATGGACTTACGCCTAGGCCCTTGAGGCCCGGGTCTAGGGCGGCACAATTTTTGAGATGTCTAAATTTTGAAGGCAGAAATAGTAAAAACAATCCATTTCAAAAATTGGTTTGGGTAAGTTTTTATAAAAGAAATGTATGGAATATATTATAAACGAATTCATTAATTTAGTTCTTAATCTGTGGGTAAGATTTTATTTTTATAATATATCAATTATAGTCTTTATCAAGTAATGTTCTTTACTTCTGTTCCTTTAGTTAGATTAATCTCACGTGTTGTCGCTGTATCGTCTTTAAATTTCTAAATTTGAATAACTTCTCAATCTGTTATTAGTGTAAAATAAAAATACCATAGATTTGTATATATTGAATATCATTTTGATATCCATCCGTGTTAGATTTTTTTTTTTATAAAAATATTTTTTCATGAACTTTCGAAAATTAAAGTATGTAAGCTGAAAAAGCGGTCGACATATAAAATAATTATATTTATGTGCTTATTAATAATAAAAAGTTTTAAAAAAAATATTTATTATCCGAGTGTTTCATTTATGTGATCGTCATCTCACTAACTTGAGTGAAGCGGGATATTTGTGCATTATTGAGAATTTGAGACTTGTAAGCAGTTCGGGTGAGCGTGATTTTTTCATACAATGTATATTTTTCATTTTATATTTTTTATGAATAAATTTCAAAAACTTTTTTAACTGAAACTTTTTAAAAATTATAGTTTTAAACTTTAATTTTTTAATGAGACTATTATTATGTTTAGATTAGTTAGATTAATTTTGTTATACGTGACTTTTAATCAAACCGCTATTTGACTCTTAGCCAATATTAATAAAAAAACTTATAGATTTATAGATTTTTTAGGTACTTACATTGATTGATTTCGAATTAACACAACTATTATAACTGTGCTTTTTGGTCTTTTTTAAATAATTGTAACTGTGATTTTAACTTCCTACAACATAGCTTAAAGCTAATTTTAATAAAACAATGATGATTATTTATTGCTTACTATTACATTCTTATTTATGGACCTAAATAATTATTAAAAATGTTTTCTTTTTCAAATCATAAAATAACTGTATTCGGTTTGAGTTTACGTCAATCTAATACGGTTACGTTAAAATTTGAAGCGGTTTCTGCGATTTTTTAATATGTATATCTTTATAATCAAGTTATAGTGTGTCATTTTTACCCAATGATTTTTGGTCACGTGTGTTTTTTATTTCAAATAACAAAATACACAGTAGCGGCGTTAGAGTAGGGCGCGGTGGGGCAACCGCCCAGGGCGCCGGACATAAAAGGGCGCTATAAAGCTGAAATCATTTAACTGTTCGGCTAGAGTGGTAGGCTCATGAGAAACTTGAAGGTCAGTTTTCTATGTATTAATGTATGTATTAAAGCATGACACTAATTTGACAACGGACTACTTTAACACTGCTTACTCTTCCCGACGTGTATCATTAAGCTTAATAATAGTGTATAATCCCAAGTGATCGGTTAAAATGTCTTTTTTAAATGATTATTCCTTTTAATAAACAGTGATTTCGTAATAAATGGGTATTTTATTATATCCTTTGCCATTTTACGTATAGTATAGGTTTGAATTGCAGTTAGGGGATGCCGTGGAAATCTCGCCCAGGGCGTTGGTAGTGCTAAAACCGGCACTGGAAATACACTATAACATTTTTTTTGAAGTGTAATCAGTTGACTGAGCAAAAATAATAAAATTAAATGTTAAGTCAACTCATCCCGCGGGATAATTTTGAAGCGGGATCAGTTGACTAAAGATCCGTATTTTACATGTTTACAGGAAACAAGAGCGCTACGCTTCACAGGTACTGACGCGTTTGACTTTGTTTTGTTTAATGTATAGAACGAAACATCGCGCTCTAGCAGTCACAGCATCATTAACATTAAAAAAAAAAAATTGATAACTTTGAATTAGACATTGTTTTTTTTTATAATTTGTGGTAGATTTGATTTTATTTTTGTATTAAATTCATGTATTAATTTAACACAAGAAATTTAGCGGTGCAGAATGTCGTAAAGGAAAAGCAGAAGAATCTACGAAAATAAATAACTTACTTAAAAAAATCCAAATAATTCTAGTTTTATGACAACCTCAACTAAGTCTTCTAATAATGACCAAAAACCATGTGTTATGATTACTAATATTTTTTTTACATATATAACGTTAGTCGTGATAAACATTAAATAAATGGCACTTGTTGAAATTATTTTTCCAGCCGGAATTAGAAAAGACTACAGAACGAGATATCGAAAAAGTACAGTCATATCATTCTCTATCACAAAAAACGAATAGTCAAATTTTCCTTCATCACAAGATACTGAAGTAATCCAGTCAACAACTGATAATTTAAAATTTAATACTGATCTCTTTTTATGGAATATAAAGGTTTAGCACAAAATGATAATACGGACTTTTAAATTTCCAGAAATAAATTATTATAATAGAAAAAATAGAAAAAAATCCAGAAATATTTATGGTGAAACGAGTTAAAACGAGGTAATTCAACGGCGTGAGTGGTTAATTTATTCAGAAACCAAAGGGTATGTATTAAGTGTTCCATGCTTATTATTTGGTAGAAGTATCCAAAGAAATTCTTACACTGGCAAAGGATTTCGTGACTGGAAAAACACAAAAGCACACATGGAAGCTCGTGAAAATTCTGATTTCATAAAACTAACGTTAGACATTTTAAAGTTCACGGGCGTGTTTATCAACGTCTGATAAAACAGCTCGATGAGGAAATAACGTAAAGGAAAGAAAATTACCGAGTAACTGCAATTAATAAATCACTAGCTAAATTCAGAACGAATAGGAGATCCTCTAATGGGATTTTTTAGGAACAGTAGAGCTTTTTGCTGAATTTGATCCATTTTATGTATAGTATATCCAGTTTATAATAAACTGTCATGGTCAATCTTATGACGATGCAAGCAATATCTCAGGTATAAATTCAGGCTTTCAGACACGAATCAAAACAATTAATCCTTTAGCAGATTACGTTCCTTGTGCCGTCCATTCTTTAAATTTGGTAGGATGGTGTGCTGTTGAATCGGTAACAGAAGCAGTCAACTTTTTTCTACTTTGCAAGAACTATACAATTTCTTTACTATAATTACATATCATCGGGAGATCTTAATGCAGCGTACAAATTTGAGTTTGCATGTTACGCGTTAGAAAAAGAAGGGCCCGCTATGATTGATGCACGGGAATTTATTACCGTAAGCAAAGATGAGAAACTGACTACGCGATCAGTAGCTACGGGGTTTCAGCGAAAATTACAGCATTTAGAAACAGCAATCCTAGTCTTTGTTTGGAATGTAATATTAGATCATTTTAATGCTGCTCGCAAGAAGCTTTAAGAATCTCAAGCTGATTTATCATCCGCATTTAGAAACAGCAATCATCCTCATTGTTTGGAATGTAATTTAAGATCGTTTTAGTGCTGCTAGAAAAAGAAGAAAAAGCCAAAGCACTACCTGGAGTGCACGATTATTATCGTTATGATACTCGACGCAAAAAAAAAACAGAAAAATTCAGCCAGAAGACTCACGGGTAAATAAAAGAACACCTTTTTCTGGACACGAAAATTCTCGCACAAATGTTTACAACCCTATTCTAGACACTACTCTGAGTAAAAGTGCTGAAAAGCTTTACGAACATTTCATTTTTTTGGTGATTTATTTGAAATAGGTAGAAACAAACGAATTAAAAATCTTGCCAATAAACAAGTCAGTAAGTATCCTGACGATTTGGAAGAGACCGTAGACAATGAATGTATTCATTTAAATTGTCAATTCAAAGATTCCTTAGCAAGTACGGAAGATGTACACTCTGCACAAAAAATATGCAATGTATTGCATTTACGGAGTCTTGAGATGTTTGTGACGTGGATATTGCTCTCAGAATTTTTGTTTAGTTATTTATCTGTCATGTTTATAAGTTATTTTTAAAAATTATATTTTAATGAAATAAAGTTATTTTAAAATAACAATATTTGATCAAAATTAATGAAATTCATTTTATCAAAAGGGCGGCGCATCGAACAAGGCCTGGGGCGGCTGCAAGCCTAAATCCGAGTACACCAATCGACACCCTACAAACAACAAAAAGGGAAATGACTTTTGTTCTTTTAACAACTATTTGTAGGGTTTGCCAACAAGACTTATTAATAAAGCATCCCATTTTATATTTTTATATGAAAATAAAGAAGAAATACTTTATTTTTAATCGTTATAAAATAAAGCACAATGTATAAATTCCCGATGTTGTCTCAAACCCAGCTATGACTGAGAGGTTTTTAATTATATATCTAGGCATGGTTTCAAAACTAATTATCTTAATTATTATCGTATTCGTTTTTTACTGAAAAAAGTTGGAGACAGTTTTTACTTCTTACACTTCCGCTCACATTTGAATAAAACAACTGTTCCAGGAAACATCCTTATTTCAATAGAGATTATGGTTCCACCAGCTTCGGATTCCATAATTAAAAAAATAATATCTCCAAAGACACACTGCGAGACTTTTTGATATAGTTAACTCTTTTTGCAAATAATAAAAGTAAGATGGAGCCCGAGTTTCTTTCGCCAGTTCTACTCGGAAGAATTTTCGAACTGGTAGTAGACTCAGTAGCATACACTGTAGGTAGGTAATAGTGACAACTTAATAACTAAATAAAAAAAAAATAAAACAATATTGTTTTATATAAATTTTAACAGTTAGGGACGTGCCCAATTGAAATATTGTGAAGGTAGTAGATATGGCGACCATTACCCTAGTCATCCTGTGATCACGGCGTCAGAATTAAATATAAATTATGCACAAAAATTTGTTTTATTCTTTGCCTATTGCACCAGCGGTTCTAAGTACATGTATTCTAACCGTTGTGCACATAGCACAAGTTAAGCTTAGTTTGGGACTAAATCATCGGTGTGAGTTGTCCAAAATTTATTTATTCTTTATGTATAGACAACGTGTAGGTAATTGACGTACCTAACCGAAAACTATTAGAATGATTTAATGAATTTAGAACGGTGATACGTACTTAAATTAATATCATCAGAGGCAAAAAAAATCAATACAAAGCATTATTTGTGGGTATTAGGTTCGCTACTCACCTCCCCAACGCACTTGCTCTACGAGTTGACTAAATTTATTATAAAAATAATAAATGGCACAAGCATGTAAATATCTTTAGAAAACACGTTATATTCAAAGCGATAATTTGTTGAGTCAGTATAGGACTCCGATTTTGTGATGTTTTTTGTTACATAAGTATTTACATATTGTGTTTTTAGTGTAGTTTTGCACAGGAACATTTTTGAAAAGTTTTATTACTGCAAACTCTTTTCTTCCAATATCTAGTACCTACCTACCTAACATTACCTACCTGATCGTTATTAAGGTATAGTTATTCGTGAACATTGTTACTCAATCGTAGTTGCTGTACTTATACGCAATTCTATTACCTATTGTTTAACACTTCGTAAGTTTTGGCCACATGGCCAGATGCCACTAGTTGTATCAGATATATTGTACCACTAGCGCCAGTTATATTAAAAGAGAGTAAATAAAAAACAATAAGAAATAAATTGCACTGAAATATTTTCATTAACACGATCAAAGTTTGTACCTAAGGGTGGCCGATTCAGTTAGGTACCTGTCGAAACACTAATTTTACATAAATGTTGATTTCTATCAGTGTTATATTTAGGCGGGTATATGATTACATAAGACCGTCCTTTTCTTCCTCGTTGTCACGGGATTTGAATTGTTGAAAAGTAAAATCTATATAGAAATCAACATTTTAAATTTGCTATGCATATCTATTTAACGCAATTTTCTAAAAAATACAAATTCTTAAACGGTTGCATGTCCAATAGGTTTTTCCATTCTTATATGTTCTTAATCAGTATTACCCGTCGTGCAATAATACTTTACTTTTTTAGTACTTCATATCCATGATATAAAATATTATAATTGCGAGAGTCGCCATATAATATAAATACCAATACTAGTAGTAACTAGTACAATCAAAAGAGGGAATTTGACCATAAAATACATGTAATTCACAACTAAATCATCACTGTACCTACTCAATAGTACATAATTATATCAATTGTGAAGAGTTCTATCCAAAAAGTTAGACAAAGAGGAAAATTATTCCGGTTGGACAAATCAGTTTGACTACTAAACTTGACCAAGAGGACGTTGCTCCGACGGTAAAGAGTAAACCTTAGCTTTAGTAAAGCGTAGTATATATAGTAATAGTAGGAGTCATTAAATCGAATCAAAGGAGATTGTTTTAATACCTTGTTTTTTCTATGTACGATATTAATTAAAAGTACGCATGTCTGATTCATAAAGTGAGCGCCGCGATAAACAAAAGCCAAGAATTAGATAAGTAACTGTAAAAGTGGTTAAGTATTACGAAAAAATATGTATATTTAAAATGTATATTAATAATTATCTTGTACAAGTAAAACTGTATAGTAGGTAACCCATAATGGTTACGACTAAGTCGGAAAAAAACTATTTTGCGGACAAAATACCAACGCAAGTATAAAAGGATTATTTGCAATTAATAATACATGCTTTATCAATTTTATTCACTTAAATTATATTAGAATTATTACTCTTATAACTGTCTCAATATTTTGATTTAAAAATAATACTTCATATAATTGACCGTACACAATTTATTGTGTACTGTTAGGATTAAAATATTAAGTGTAAAATATTCTACTTCTAATACCAGGTACTCACTGTGAACTTTGTGCTGCAACTGTCGTCACTAACAGTAGAAACTGCCCGAGCCAACTTATTAGATTCATTATGAATTATTAAACATCGGAGTGGATGTCGTTAGTAAGAGCGAACACCAGTGCGCCGCGCGAGGTAGTTACACTACAACTGCTTGATGCGCTCGCGCCTATTAGAAGCTGTTTTCCGTGGAAAACGGATAAGGCTGTGCGGCCGACGGCGGTGTTTACCTACACCCGTGCCAGAGCAGCTTTTACGTACAATTAAGAGCAAATTGAAATTAGCCGATATGGTTAAGTACAGGTACGTCACCATGTGCGTCATGGGACACTGTAACAAACTAGTTGACTCAATAGATTTGCAGTCATTTTATGTCAATATTTTACCCAAAATAGATTTAAAGTAAATGATACAAGGTATAAATAAACTATATTTATTTGACTGCGTGTGGTTGCATAGAGTTTACAGTGTAAGTGATAAAATTAAGGTCTTGCAACAGATTTGTTAAACGTTCAAAATGTCTCTCCGTATAAGGTAGTGTACCCTCAATTAAAGTACTAAGAGATGGTATTTTTAGATTACCACTTAAAATTTCTGGTGATAATATGTGAAATACAAGTTGAGCAGCATGACAATTTTTATTATTTGTATTCCATTCTGCAGCAAATTTTAAAAGTGTTTCTTTTTGAGTATTATTGATTTCTTTGAGAGTTTCAAAAAGCTTTTCATATCCATTTTTTAAAATTTCATTAATTATTTTCAAAACATGTGAGGGTCTTTCCATCCTTAATGCTAATTTAAGGGCTTTTACCATTTTTTTGTCATGAAGCAAATTCATTAATTCCTGTTCTTGTAAAATGAATTCTTCCCTTTCTTTTGCCTGCTTTTCTCTGCGTTCAATAGTTACATCTTTCAATTTAACTAACTTGGAATCAGAACCCCCTGTTATAATGAGGGATTCATTTTTATTTAGAGCTAGGGACCATACTTTGCCATCATGATTATCTAAAGACATCTTGCATTCTGATGATTTGATGTTCCATAGTTTAAGTAGGCCATCTGCGCCACAAGAAATTATTTGCTGGCCTCTACTGAGAAATTCAAGCTTCAAAACTGAACTTTCATGTCCTTCAAAAGTTTTTAAACAGCTTAGGTCTGCTATTGACCATAATTTAATAGAACAATCAGCTGAAGATGTGAGAACCACCTGATCAATAGGTGAAAATCTTACACACCATACTCCTCGTCTATGACCTTTCAACACACCTAAAAACGATAAGTCTACTGTCCACAGTTTTGTAGTTTTATCCTGTGAGCCAGTAGCAATCATACTATCATTTGGTGATACAGTAACACAGTTAATATCCATCTGATGTGCCAAAACAGTTTGACTTGACTTGATTTTCTGTTCACAATTTTCGAATTCCTTTGGGACTGTCCAAACTTTTAAACAATTATCTTGGCTGACAGAAGTAAAGAAATCAGTAGATGTTTGAGAAGTAAATACAGAGCCTACTGATGCTGTATGTCTGGTACCAACACCTACACATTGTATTTTATTATTTTCTAAACAATGCCAGATTCTAACACTATTATCCTTAGCTGATGATACAAATAACTCAGGCCTGGTAGGAAATTTAGCTACTGCTAAAACTATGTCCGCATGTCCTTTAAGAATCTGACAATTAATACTATTGAGTTCATAATATTTTAAATCTCTGCTATTAGTAGCAACAACTATATGTTCCTCATTTTTCCCAATAAATATTATGTCTAGCACTTCATCTGTAAAACCAATCATTTGTTTTTTACAAGTGAAAGTCTCTAAATCATGAACTATAATATTATGGTCAACTGTAACAACTGACAGTATATTTCTTGCTTCATTGAATAATAAATGAGTGATAGAAAGGCCTCCTTCATCTTGAGCAGGTGACGCTAAACTGTTATCTTGCTCATACATTAATCGACTCATTTCCATGTTCCATATCTTTACAATTCCTTTTTCTCCAGCACAAGCAACATAAATTCCTTCCATTCCAATTTTTTTCTTAAAATTAGGTATTTTAAATGTTAAGGGTAAGACTACACAGGCCTCTATGCTTTCATAGACAGGTATTACTTTGAGGGCTTTACTTTCATGTAACTTCCAAAGAATAAGCACTCGATCTCTACCAGAACTAACCATGTAATCACTGTGCAATGTGAATTGGATTGAAGTTACTTTACTGAAATGTCCAGAATATGTGATGCTTTCTTTTCCTGTTCTCGAATTCCATGATCTTATTTTTGTATCATCAGCAGCTCCAAAAATTAATTCCTTACTTGAATTAGGGTGAAATTTTAAAACTGAGAATACACCCACTGCACCTCGTAAACTACTAGTGCAAGTGTTATGCTCCAAGTTCCATAATCGAATATTGCCATCTGATCCACCTGATGCTATGTTTTGATCGACAGAATCGAAAGCAAGACGCGATATAGGACCTCTATGTGTTGACCTCCACAATTTCAGTTGTTTTCCAGTTTCTTTGTCCCACAACTTCATCAACCCACTTTTGTGCGCTGTGATAACCATTTCATTGTTGTGAGACAGTTGAAATGTATAAATTTGATCGCTTTCAACATTATCATCAGACTGATTAATTGTAAGCACCGTTGATATAGTATTGACATCTATAACTTTGATAACATCATCGCACAGGCAAAGAAGATGCACTCCGTTAGTAGTCAAATGAATATCGCCGCCAGTATAGAACGCAGTATACTCAGCTGTTTTTGCATACCTAAAAAAATGTAAAAACATATGTAAATTTTACAACAATCTAAAAAGTAATATTTATAAATCAACTTCACGTCCTTTTTATCAGAGGTAGGAAAGACATGGTATTTATTAATACTTACTCATCTTTTAGTAAATTGGCCATGTTCTAACAAATTTAGGTCGGAAGATAAATAGACAACATAAGGTAATTTTCTTTTGTGTCAACAAATAACTAAAACCAATTACTTTACAGCCAAATAAACGTAGTGAATAAAACCACAGCCACAAGCAAGCGCAACGTCAACGTCAAACACACGTGCTAATGTTTTTGTTTTTTTGGTAAGTTTCATATGAGGGTAGGCAAAGGGTACAAAGTCCATACAGCCTAGTCTTTAGTTTTTTCTTCATTAGATGATGATGTTTGTATATCTTCTGTATTGAGAGTAATAGCCATACTACTACAGAAGAATCAAACAACATTACAAGCTTTTTCTTTGACCTTGTTGGATAATATTTACCATTTTCATAATGTTTTAAATTTGGAAAAAAAATAATATCCCCAAGGGTAAATAGAAGATAAATTTCAAAATATATCGATGCCAGAAAGCATAAACGTAGTAACCCAAAATTGTTAACCAGATCAAACAAGCTTATTTTTGCAAATAAATTTGTTACTACATTTTAAGACGACACTAAATTTTTTTTGCGGAATTAGTTTATTTTCTTCAGTGTTATCCTAACGTTAATATTAAACAATATTTTGCAGCTTACAACATTTGAATATATTTTAACAGACCATTAATATGTAGTAATTAAATGTATGGAACGATGGCAAAAGTACTTTATTACGGAAAGCAAAAATGTAGTGACATACATTTCTTTAAGGAATAATACCTAAAACAACGTTACAACAATATGTAATCAATGAATATGCTTTTATTAGTGTGTTGTAATTTGCATTTTTTTCGATTACATATCTATGTATCCTAAATGTCTATCCGTTACCCTAGTATCCATAACACAAGCTTAACACTGCTTATTTCGGGCTAGGCTAATTGGTGTGAATGAAAGAAATGTTATTATTATTATTACGAGGCATAAAGTTCAATACACAGGTTTCTGAATATAAATAATTAATATATGTTCCTGCGTTTAACAAATTCGAACCTCAAGGGTTAAAAGGGGGCCGAATAAAAAAAACCTTATTAAAGTGAGAAAGAAAAACCAATAATATCTAAAACCCCGAATACCACTCTGTCCTGTATGGCACAATCAGTGTATCTGGAGATACACTAATTAAGCTTAACAGGTCTTATTCAGATCGTCTAATACCGTTCTATGTGTGGCACATTAAAAAAATAGACATTGTTGCTCTAATTTATCAGGAACATCCCTTCCATATTAGAGCTACTAGGGGATTTTAAGCTCTTGTTACGCGGCCCCTAGACCAGTCTTTCAATGTGGCTTCATCAGACTTCGACATGGGAACACGAACGGCTGGGACCGTTTAGCAGTATTGTCTTAGTTTGCTGAGTGGTAACACGCAGCGGCCAAACCCTACCTGAAAGGATTTACTCCTTTAGCGTCACCCAGGGGTCACGCGTGGCACATCGAGGATTAAATTCCACGGACGCGAGTAAAGTTGGACGCCCAATGTATAATAAAGGTTTTTGACGTGACAACGTCTTATAAATTGGTTTGCCGGGTGACACTTCAAGAAACTGCGTTACGCTCCGCTCACGTTATGCGCTTACAATGAGAGCGAGTGAGAGGCACGCGTCCCTTCCACTCGGGCATGGTTAGCCCGCCTAAGAGCGAGAGAGACAGACATAAAAAGTGGAAGGGACGCGTGCCTATAAATTAATGTTTTAAATATAATTCTTTGTATAAATAAATGTTTTAAATTGTTACTATTATTTCATCCTTCTTCCTACTATACGAATGAATATTCACATTAAAATTATTTTACCACTCAAAGTCGTTGTCACGTAAAACTTTCGCCCGTATACCGACTTTACAGGCAACCAACCAGTTTTTTTTTGATTTCATTGATTTTTTAATACTATTAATTTTATGCCCATTAGACCGTGTAACTTCAATTACAACTGATAGGTTTGTTTCAATAGACATACAACTTATTGCGCGGATCGCGTGTAACTTAGATACACGCCCTCGCGTAACACGATTTGTATGGAAAATGAATTAAGCTATAATTGCAAATCTCTGTTAATCATTATTTAATTCAGATGTTGTAAAAAAATAAGACGGCATTTTATAAGAATATTTGCTTTATTTTTGACTATTTTTATTACATTATTTTTATAATTTGTTTCACTATAAGAACGAAAAAACGATATTTACATTTAAACGCGATTTTCTAAAAACAGGGTGCAAAAAGTTATACGGAATGTAAGTCACAGGGCAGCACGGTAACCTTGCGGTGTAAGTACGTGACCGCTGATTCTGGTTGGCTGGTTATGGATTCGATGCCCAGGTCTGGCAGTTTTATTTATATTAGATATTACATAAATGGGCACTTTTAAGCAATATGATGTCAAGCAACACGAACGAATAAAATGTACTAATATTTTTCATGCATCAGCTGAATAAAAATTGACTCTGAAACTTTAGCGGGAGCCAAATTTTTGTTGTGGTAGATATTTGAGGACCGTTTGGTGCAATGGTAGCGAACCTGCCTTTCGCACCGACGCTCCTGGGTTCGAATCCCGGAAGGGGCAGATGTTTGTGTGATGAATACGACCATTTGTACCTGAGTCATGGGTATTTATATATATTTTTTATTAATATTACATATCTATACTCTATACTTTACTCTATTATATATACTCTATACTATATACTCATTATACAGTGTGTCTGGTCATGGACCAGCGATATTCTAAAGTCTGTTAGAACAACTATTCTAATACACAAATACACTACATAGTTAAGTCGAAACTACTTATCAGCTATGTGGCAGCCATTTTGTTTTTTTTGTTCTTGAAATATTCTCTACTTCGACACAAAAAATATCATATCTCCCAAAGTATAGGCGTTAATAGTATAAAAATAGGCTTATTCGAAGCGCAAAACTCTAGTCTATCGTATAATAATTGAAACAAGAAGTAGTTACGTCCATAATTTGAAAAAAAAAATGAATTTCATGTAAAATATTTCATGAAAAAAAATATGAAAATAAAGTAATTATTATTAACACCGATAATGCATTTATTTTTTCCACTAGATTGATAGGGTTTGATCTAAGCTACAATACAACATTATTATTAATTTACAGCTGTATGTCTACTACTTTAAAAGTTATTGTTTTTTTAAACATAGCCTATGCGCAAGCACAAAAGGCGTTGGTCAGAACCCTAACCGAAAATTATTAAAACACAACATTCTTATTAACTTTTATTTATTCAATGCTTTTACATTACACTAACAGTTTAATCAAAATCAATAAAAGTCTCACAATAATTGTTCAAAGTGGCCACCTCCAGTTTGTAGGCAAGCTAAAGCTCTCTGTAGCACCTGGCGTGATGAGCGCCTAATCATGTCAAAATCGGCTTTTAATCGACATTATTGAGTCCATGACCAGACACACTGTATATGTATGTCTATCCGTTACCCTAGTATCCATAACACAAGCCTTGTAGTGCTTACTTTGGGCTAGGCTAATTGGTGTGAATGTAAAAATTATTATTAGAACGTCAAAATGGTGGATTATTAACCACTAAAGACTTTGTGAACATGCTAGTGTTGGCAAGTGAAACAAGCAGCGGAAGTGGTCTTTTCCTGTTCTCTCAAGTTCACACCTAGGGAAAGGGATATTTCGCTGTAAATTCATTATTCACTGATTATATATAATTCAGGTATCAAATTAAGAAAAGAAATTACTCAAGAATTGGCAGTTTGGCTTGGACCTTCGCCTATCCCGAAGAGACGAATATAAACTACTACTACTGCATTCCGAACGAAATGTCTAACAACGAAATAGGTTATGTATGGTTCTGAAGCTTTCTTTCAAAATAATGGTACCGATAAAGTCTATTTGCTATTCCTTTCGTTATGCTAGTGTGATGAGATTTTTTTGTACTCAGAGCACAACTGCAGCCAAATTCGAAACTGTTTTTTCTTTACCTACAATAAAGTATATCTCACTATTAAACAGACTCAAAATTTATCATATAACCGGGACTAGCGTGGCTATTCCCATCAGTGGCTTATTAGAAATGGCCAGTATATTACCAGATTACACTTTTCTAACTACCACATACATTGGTAAATAAGATATTAAAGATTTTTTTTTGCTGTAATGTAGACTTGCCTACTATATTTTTGTTTTTTTGCAGGTTTAACTGCAGCAGTATTATTGTCAATGGCATCGATACCGTTTAACAATGCTATTGGTTTTTTATACATAAGTGAAGACAACAAACTGATAAAAATTTCATCAGTTAACTTTTGGGGTAAAAGAATTGATAAAGTAATAAGCACCAATGATTGGGTCCCAATTTTAGAATTGCCACCTAAAACTTTGGATGCATTTTATCTCTCACCTCAATTAACTGATGGTACCAAATATAAATTATTTGTTAAGTTTGGAAATGTATTAAATGC
This sequence comes from Calamotropha paludella, assembly GCA_927399485.1. NCBI lineage: Eukaryota > Metazoa > Arthropoda > Insecta > Lepidoptera > Crambidae > Calamotropha > Calamotropha paludella. The sequence goes on from OV656812.1 coordinate 14,774,441, forward strand.
TTCGAAAATGGGGCAAATATTAGAGTAAAGTGCTTATCTTTATTGTTGCAGAAACAATTGATACCAAACATATTTCTTTAAGGGATCTAGATAAAAAAATAAATAAACCTGAATTATAATCATTCTATTTCTTAAATATCAGTAGTATTCAGAACCAATATTTATACATTACAATTTTGAATAAATATAGTAAACTTATTTGCAAGTGTGATAGACATCATTAAAAGTTGCCAATTGTATTATGGGTACATTCATATAAAAATGTTTGCTATTTTATGGAATCATTTAATTTAACCAATTAATTATTATTTGTTTCTATATACAAATTTATAAAATTACCTACATCAATACAGTGATTTGCATACAAAACAAAGTGCATCCTTTCAACTGGATGAGATGGCCTAAAAGCAATTCACACTCACATTACAACTTCACTTTACAATCACAAATCAATCTATTATTAATGTTGCTGTTCCCAAATATTTACAAATTATATAATTCACAGTGGAAAGAACTATAATTGTATCTAAGAGGTGCCCAACAAATGTATATTATTCTTAAGTAAATGACAAATTATTTTGGAAATAAACTTTATTAGTGCATAATGTTTAGCGTACTGCAATGCTCTTTGTTACAAGAGTAAAATACTATAACCATAATAATGTGAATGTATAAAATACTTTGATACTGTAAACCTCAAACCTAAATAAAGATTCAAAGAATTGTCCTACTAGTCCTAATAAATATATAACTACATCATACAGAAAGGCAAAATTAATTTCTTAACAATCACTTCAACAAAGTTGTCTTGCAAATATAATAATAATGATTAAAATTATCAAAGGTGTTTCTGCTCATCACAAAAGTAGTTAATTTACAGATAATCTTAACACATCATGGTTTTTACTTTTGTTTTGCACATTAATATAATAGGTATATTTAAAACCAGTTTAAGTTTCTTTAAGAAATAAAAATAAATTCACTATAGCTGTTGGTTGTATAAATAAACAATAACATATGACAAGCTTTTTTCAATTTAATTTGTAATATTTATACAAAAAAATTGACTGATTTGATATAGTACTTATGTAGTAATAAAAGAAAAAGGCGACATATGGAGGAATTTGTTAAATCTTTGGTTGGGTTGGTGCCCATTTATACAACTGATCTTATATTTTCAATGGTAAAACTTCCTATTTTGGTCCAATAATAAACTAATTAGCTTGAAAAATATTTAAGTTTAATTAATGTTGTAAAATAGTTATCTGATTAATCTGGATTAGAAAATAACCTATGACTTAAATAAAATGGAACCCTTAGGTACTAAATGAGCATCGCAATTGTAGTTACAACAGGTGAATTAGTCTTGATATCTTGAACGCTTTCAACACTATGTGTCACTTATCAGTATGTTACCAATCCTGGGCATACCTTTCACATTTTGTGTGGTGGTCACAGTGGTAGTATATTTGTCTTCAAACTTCTGAAAGAAAATGAGCAATTCACTAAAAAAAGTTTAAGATAAGAAATCAATCCTTTAAAGGAAATTAGACCATTTGAGGACAATTAAATGTCTAAAATAGAGCAGTGATCAAACATATAAAAGTTATACTCAGAATGTTAATCACATCCAAACTAGTTCCTAACAGCCATAAAGATACCACTTTTTATTAATATAAAAGCTCTGTAATTTTAGTTGTTGCAATATCTTTGCTTAGGTTTTAATTGCTAAATATTTTTATTTAAATATCTCAGATACTAAATAGATGTTAAAAGAGTCATCTTTGTAAAAAGAATAGAAAACTGAGAAAAAAGTTGTTGCTGCTTAATTGGGCTGATTGCCACTTCTCCCCATGCATCAGAAAGCAGTTATAATTTTTTTATGTGTGTGATGTACAACCCGGTTACAATATCTGTGGACCTGATGACGTCACGTCAGCGCTTAGGTACGGTGCACAAAACAAGCATCATGGGGATAGTATTGTAAACAATAATAATTATGAACTATAAATAAAATATATTATATGTTTACTCTTTTATTATTTTATTTTTTTATTCTTTTTCAAGAGAATGGGGAGGGAGCTTGACATTCCAGCGAGGTCCACAGATATTTTAACCGAGTTGTACATCAGTCACCTAAAAGTTGAGTCTTAGAGGGCCTATCAGGCTAGAGATTAAGATGTTTAAAAATAATTCATCAGTGGTGAAAGCCGAAAAAAATTATAACTGTTTTTCTGACATATGGGGAGAAGTGACAATCAGCCTAGTTAAGCAGCAACAACTTAGTTCTCAGTTTTCTATTCTTTTCACAATGCTATGTCCAATAACTGAAAGAATTGTAATGATGTAAAATATACAACACATACCTATTTAGCTTCTAATATAACCAAATACTTTTATATTTAATCCACCCAAGCTTGTGCAGGCTGATCTGTTGTAAATGGACTGACACCATTTCGCTCCATGGCATCTAAGACTTCACATACATATGCTGCAACATCAACTCTACTTTGGTCAATGCCTTTGATAAATGGCTGCTCCAACAATTTGTTATATTTAGGTCGTTGTGTTTCTTCTTTGATCAAACTGAAATGAAATAATTTATCTTAGTGATTTAAACTTAATGCCTATTGAGTCAAATTAAACTGTAACTATCACATTCAGACCAGACTGGTTTTCTCCAGGCAAGGCATTCTTTTTGATTACAGCTAAATTTGAAGCTTGGACCTCTAGAAATTATTTATCATTTGCATTCTTACTGGAAATTCACGTAAGAGATATATAGACTCTTCATAAGAAATCATTTCAAGATCCTAGGGCCCACAGATTTGTTTTAAATATTTTAGTCTTCATGGCGCCACAGTAGGGAGAAATTTTATTACATACATAAGTTTTGTTTGCTGATTCACGACAACAGATCAAGCTATAAGTTTAGTTGGAGATACATGCCAGTGTAACAAAAGTTTTTCATTATACAGAGCTTGATCTGTTATCAAATATAGATTTTATATAGCTTTATGTATACTTCGAATTGTGAGTGGCAATTTATTATTCTATAAACCTAGAGTTGACAAATTTTAGTCATTGTTGTTACATGACTATATATATCTTACTCTGGCAACATGTAATTGTTACCCAATTATGGAATATGGTGAAAGAATCTTAAATATAATAATTTATGTATGAATTTTCATTTTTGTGAAGTTGAGTCATCTATGTCTTTAAACAACATTTATTGAAAAAGGATTTTGAGATGGGATAACACACTGTACATTGAAATCACTCATGCATAGAAATATTATATTGACATGCAAGTTGTTGTCTTTAGCTATGCTACCCATTTTGTAACTGTAAATAATTAATACAATTGCAGAAAATTTTTGTTATCACTCATGATTGATTCTTGCTCTATATGCATCATGTAACTTACCAAGTGTTCACAAAGTCGACAAAACTATCCGAGAAGCTGTTGTTATTATTGGTAAGTCGAGGTGGATCACCTTGCACTACTTGTTGTAGCTGTTCAAATACAGAACCCCAACGTGGATAAGGAAATGCACCTGTAGCAACTTCCATTAGGGTGATACCTAACGACCATACATCAGATCTTACATCGTAACCTCGGGCTCGTCCTGGGTCAATTCGTTCCGGCTGGAATTATTATACAATTTATTTAATTGAAGGGCTTATCTCAATGTTAATATTAATTTTAAGTAAGAATTGTTATTCACCTCTATACATATTAGCAAATGTATAGGGCTGACTATGCCTGACATCTTTAATGATTCTACAAACCATAAGCTGATTTACTTCTCAGTGCTAACAAGATCACTTTTTATATAAAGTTATTTCAAATAATTTATTTGAATAAGTAATTAAAATATTTTGAGTTACACTTATTATACAAAGATATGCTTGTCATGTCATAAGTTTCATCATATTGTTAATTGAAATTTACAGAGCCAAAAAGTTTTACTTTCACTCTTTTTGTTTTATCTATTTTGTACCTTTAGCATGCACTGAGATATTTGCAAACATCTTATAGATATCTTAAAACAGTTCAAAGACTTAATTTAGTAAAGACTCCAGCTGTCTTGGCTGTGAAGGGACTGACCATAAATGAAAGCAGAGATAATTATTGTCATTGGCAAGAAATAAATGTTAACCCTAAAAGGGTACTTTAGTTCATTTCAATAAAAAATGTTAAATGATTTAATGTAATTTTTTTTTAATTAACTTTTTTAATTGTGAATATATAGGTTTTTAAAATTCTACAAGCAAGAATATTCACGAATCAAAATAGGATATTATCAAACTAGCTTTATGAGTAGAACTATTAATTTTATTTCATAAACACTGCTTTTGATAAGTTACAAAAATGGTTCTTGGTAACTTGGTGGTCCAAAGTATGACCACCAGGTTTATTTACCTTTTGAACAATTTTGATTGAAATTAAAGGACTGAGATGCAGAATTACTTCATATTTTCTTAATAACTTTCTTAACATAAAATTTTTTGTAACTCTAACTAGGATGTCTTTTAGCAAAAATGGCATGAAAATAAATGATAGTGCTATTGTGTATCAAAATACTGTCTGAGTAAATTTTGTGGAACCTTTTAATTAAGACCCACACACACATTATTTCATTGCCAAATTGTACAGATCACATCATTTAATTGCTAACTATGAAGTGAAATAGTAACAGTTCATAATAATAATTACTATATATGGTTATATTATTTAAACTAAAAATAAAATATATAACTTACTGCCATATAAGGTCTGCAACCTGCATCACGTGTACGAGCAATTGAATCCACTAGCTTACCAGATATACCAAAATCACAGAGTTTTATGTTACCCTTCCGATCAAGTAAGATGTTTGATGGCTTGACGTCTCTATCAATTAAAACAAAAAAAAGCTAGTAGCACCGAAAGATTTAGATAATTTAACTAAGTTATTTTATCTATTTGAGGTATTCACTTACCGATGTATAATTTTTAACTTCTCTTTTAAATAATTCAAGGCTTTTACAGTAGCCAGTGTTATTTTAGCTATGATATTTTCTGGTATTCGAGTTTGCATTCGTTCACATATAAATTTATAAAATTTGTCTAATGAAGTATCCATCAACTCCATACAAATCCAACAATCTCCCTGTTTCAAAAAAGAAACAGTTTGTTTATTAATTAGAAGCACTAAACTTATAATAAGAAAATATTTAGTAGACTGTCATATTACTTACTTCCTTGAATAAAGCTCCATAAAACTCAACAATATATGGGCAATCATTGCTTTTCATTACTACCTCAAGGTCCATCAATAACTGCTTCTGTTCTTTTTCATCAACAGTAGAACGTATGCGTTTAACAGCCATTACTCTATTTGACCTAAAATATATTTTTTATTACTGTCACATTTTAATTATCTTGCAAAAAAAATGGATTCCTTTTTGATCTACAAATTTTATTGTGCCAATGACTACATAAAGTCATAATTAATTTATTCCAAAATTGCTATGAAGCAGAAAATTAAGAGATTTAATTAAACTCTAATTAGAATAAGCTTAAATATTATGTTTGTGAAAGCACTGTTCATAGTCATACTTTCTGTGTTCCATTTTATTAACAGCTCCAAATGCTCCCCGACCTATCTCACCAAGATCTTGTAAGTCATCTGCAGTAAAGTCATACACTTCTGTAGTAGATAACTGCAATTTCCCTGATGACTGCATTGATGGATAAATTCTACACCTGTCTCTACAAAAAAAGCATCATATATTACATTACAATCATAGCATTAGCAAAATAAACAACAATTACTGATAATTCCAAAAATCACTTTCCATAAAGAACATTTTGGTAACAGATTTACCTAGTATTTTCAGGTAGTACATCTTTGATACTCCGTGATGTCACACGATTCCTTGGTGCAGTTGCTATATTTGAGTTAAAGGGAACAAACGCTGCATTACCACTGGATGGTCCCCCTAACTGGAGGTCTAACACTCTACGGTTTTCTGTCGGGATTAAAGTCAAATCCGGTCTAGACAAACTCGGTCTACTAGAGCCTGTAATTTAAAAAACAAATTAACTTATAAATTCTACCAAATTAGAATACAACTGTTGTGATAAAACAAGTATGCGTTTTTACCTTGATTTGATGTCACTTCGCCATTCTTCGACATTTTTGTTTTCACTAAATAATCGATTGTACAGTACTGAAGACTATTCTTTGGTGCGGAGGATAAATTCCGAATAATCCATTTGAAGAGTTTAGCAATAAAACTAGTCAAGTTTTCATCACAGTACTTGGAATATACTCAGCAATTCTGTGCATTGTATCAACTCTACACACAACTTTCATTCTTTTCTTCCATTCATCAATTTTTGTTTTTGTTAAGTTTTGCCATATAATGGAAGGCAAAGGGTACAAAGCCCATATAGCTTTGTCTTCAGTTCTTTCTTTGATAAGAATTGATTTATGAATCTATTCACGATGAATGAATATTGAAATAATTTGTTTCTTTAGGTTTCAGTAAAGATGTTGGATTTTACCGAAACCTCCCCGTGGACTTCTAGAGCGTGAACCCTCCACTGTATTGTTACACTTGCAACACCCATTCATATTTATAAACACTTAGTGATTAATAATTCACCATTATTATTCAGTAATATCCATCGCAACTTAAAATTTAACAATGGACCCAAAACCACTAAAGGGACGCTTCCTGCTACCGCCAAAAATGACCCTTTTTTGTTTACGATATTGTTAGACTTAAAAAATTATGTCACATTCAAATTGTTCTTTAATGCTTCATAATTTGATAAAGAAGCTATTAAATAAAAGTAAAATAGTATGTTACTATTTATATTTTCTCTTACTTTTTAACCATAGGCTGGTTTTCGTTGTCAGACGATAACCGAGACTGAAACTTCAGTCTCGGGACCGAAAATGTTTCGAGATTTCCTTTGCATTTTGAAGCCTAGATGATAAGCTTACACCTTATTTTGTGCTTGACATTGAATGATTTGTTGTTTTAAAATATTGTTCTTTAAGGTTGTTGAGCTAGTTTCCAGTACAATGGTTGTATTTTTATCATCGGTACCAAGTCCTGGAAGCTGCTTAACGTGTAATCCTGTCTAAAAAGGGCATTCAAGCCGATCATGCCAAATACACATCTCGGTCACGTCCATGCTCTGTTAGATAATAGAATGTGTCCTGAACCATAGGCTCCTGTCGTATCTAAAAGAAAATGACTTCTCTAGCTCAGCTCATCTTCTAGCATACGCCACTTACTTATAGAGCGAAGCCATCGCGAGGTATTGTGCGGCGCTTGTCGTCTCCCTTGATATTGCGAAGGCTTTTGATAGGTGTGGCATGAAAGCCTTATTGCAAGATTCCGTCATATGGACTTTCCACTGATTTGTGTATCTGGATATCGGCTTCCTGAGGGATCGGTTGACACGAGTTATTATTGATGGTAGCTCTCTGCAACACTTTTTCTGTTTCATATTAACGACCTGCTTATTCCCGGTATTTTGGTGTACGCAGATGTGGATACGGTTGTAGAGAGCTATATGTCTGATACACGATCCAGTGCTGAACAGATCCAGCGTCACAGGGAGGCAATGGTCAGCCGCATGAACCTATCACTTCAGGCAGTCTACGAATGGGGCGATGCCAATTTGGTAAGGTTCAATCCATCAAAGACCCAGGTGTGTCTTTTTTCCGCTAAAAGAAAGCCTTTCAAGCATTTGATTCTTACTTTTCAAGGTGTATCTGTGCCGATCACTGACTATCTTGAGCTTCTCGCCATCTTATTGTCACCAACTCTCAACTTTGGCTCTTTTATTAGAAGTAAGGCTCAACTAGCTACAGAAAAACTTGGTATTCTGGCGAAGATGAGAAGGTACTTCACGCCGGAACCGTGGCTCAATCTTTACCAAGACCAAGATCAATCGTGTATGGAGTGCTGTTCTCGTTTATGGGGCGGTTGCGCCCAATACCAGCTGCAGACGCTTGAGTCCATTGAGAGGAGGCCTATTATATAAAAGCCCATCGGCAAAGACGATCTTTTTTATAATAAGCTCAAAAGCCTTCAGCATAGACGGAAAGTAGCAGGCTTATCCGTTTTTTATAGGATATATTTTGGAGAGTGCGCAGCAGAATTGCATAGCCTTGTTCCGCCGTCCCCATTTTTTCATCGGACAGCCAGACTTTCAAATAGGCTAAGCGTTTTGGTTTCAACTTTGTGATCCGTACCGCTAAAGTTGTGGAACTCTTTGCCTGAGTCTGTGTTTCCAATTCAATTTAGGGGTCTTTAAGTCAGGATTGAAGTCACTTCTAGGCAGGCGAGTCACATCCAAGATCGCATCGTCGCTTACCATTAGGCAGATAGTGGTCAAGCGCTTACCAATTCACGGTAAAAAAGAAGCACCAGGATTTGCCTCCTGCAACGTCTTTGCAACTCGCCCATAACAATATAGTAGTAGTACAAGACGCAACATTGCACACGGCCCTAAAAGCTGAGCTAGCAATTGTGCATGTACCGTTGCAATTAACGCAACTGGTGTAAACTGCTTACACCGCGCCTTGTGCCGTCGCCATGTGATCGGACAATTTCGACACTTTGATTCTAACCATAATCGGATTGACATTTATCAATAATGAATTATAGTTTAATTTTGAATTTTTGACGTGACAACGTCTTATAAATTGGTTTGCCGGGTGACACTTCAAGAAACTGCGTTACGCTCCGCTCACGTTATGCGCTTACAATGAGAGCGAGTGAGAGGCACGCGTCCCTTCCACTCGGGCATGCTTAGCCCGCCTAAGAGCGAGAGAGACAGACATAAAAAGTGGAAGGGACGCGTGCCTATAAATTAATGTTTTAAATATAATTCTTTGTATAAATAAATGTTTTAAATTGTTACTATTATTTCATCCTTCTTCCTACTATACGAATGAATATTCACATTAAAATTATTTTACCACTCAAAGTCGTTGTCACGTAAAACTTTCGCCCGTATACCGACTTTACAGGCAACCAACCAGTTTTTTTATATCTTTATTAAATTCAATATATAAAACATCGATATTTTTAAGTGTTCCGGCAGTGGCAAACGTAATTTGCTTGATATTACTATACATGTTTTTATTTAAAAACACAATAATCATTCTTAATGGTGGCAATTACGAATTAAAGAAAGTAATAAACGCCCTTACACAACTTGCGATTCTTAAAATTAATAACAATTTATCACTAATGGAGGATGAATAAATCCGCCTCTCACGATCGAAATGTATTGTAATAGTAAGCCGGATCATCTCTGTGACTGTAGCGGCAAAGCCTGTGCTAGGCAGCCCTTTTTGCTTCGACTTTTTTTTGCCTAGACTCAATTTATTTTATTTTTTGTATGCGGTTCTGAAAAATACTGCGGTTATGGAGAACTACAGATTACTCAATTTTAACCCATTATGACCTAAATTATTTTAGAGGCTTAGAATTAAATAATGTTTTGAATATTGTTGTTAAAGTTTCCCTAAGTTATTTTTGATTGTTAAAAGTTGAAATGATTTATCACTTTTGGAAAAAACAATGGGTACGATACGGTACGGCTTCTATAAGATATTTATTAACTTATTCTTATCTAATAAATTTTACCGTCTATTGATAAAATGATCTAGATTTTAGGTACTATAGGAGTAAGTAAATAAAATAGAGCTTTTTTTTCAATTTATGTAATTGTAGTACAAGTTTGAATAAAACCCTTTTTTCGGATTTTGCGCATATTTTATTTTATATTTAATCCTGGCGTTTCAACTCCTTTACAGGAATCGTGATCACAGGATGACTAAGATAAAAATAGAAGTCGAATAGGATTAAATATAAAATAAAATATGCGCAAAATCTGTAAAAAAGTGTTTTATTCAAATGTGTAATGTGCGCGGAAGTGTAAGAACTAAGTACCTACAAGTTTTGTAGTATAACAAAACGTGAAACTGATAGTTGTAGGATGCACAGAGCCCTACGACACATTTGTTGCATTGCAGTCTTGCTAGTTCCTAGCGAATCACGTCGCAAATGTTGCATTGCGATTCCCACCGTCATAGCGTATGTCAACACCCATTTGAATGTTTTAGATGTCTTGGAAGCTGAAGGACGGCCGTTGCCTCGTGGTATATTTTAGAACTGCGAAAGGCACGTTTGTACGATTTATCGTCAAAAATCTAGCTGGGTTAATGTACTGCCTGCCTGCCTTGATAGTACCCAGGAATTATATATAGCCGCATATATAAGATAAGTTGATATTTAGATTCATTAGGTACGTGCCACTCATATGTTTCTGTGATTCTGTGAAAATAGCCAGCTTTGGAACTTGTATCTTTTTCTTTTCAGCTGTACAGAAGCGACCAATAGTTGATATTGGTTCTACCCCATGTAATGTCGTCATTGAACAACAACAGAATTTTTTTTTCCAGCGGACAAAAACTATACCTATCTTCCTCCTCGCTTTTTGCATAGATATGCAAGCCACGCTGTGCCTTTATCATATTTTGCTTGCTCGTGAGTGGAATATCATTAGGAATGCGATTCTCATGAAATGTTTCTGTCCCTTCATATCCACGGTCTTTCAAATGATACAGGAACTGAAAACTAGTGAATAAGTTATCAAAATAGAAGCTCATTGGCAGGGGCTTGACATGGTCCGGTAAATTTTCTATCATTTTCGCAAGAGGCGATGCCGCTTTACTAAACATTTTGTCATAATCAGGGTTAACTTGTCCACTTTCTCCTTGGTATACTTCAAAATCAACCAAGTATACATAGGGTGTGTTAAGACACCAGTTTTTAAAACCAAAACGGGTGGGTTTGCCGCAGATAAATTGCTTGTCAGCGTCATAGTTTACCGTAGCAGACGGAACGTAATTTGCTATGAAGTTCTTTTTTATAATGTCAATGAGAGGTCTTATTTTCCACATCTTGCCCGAGGCATCCATTTCATTGCTATCCGCAATTTTTATTAGGTATATAAAACTTTTTAATAATACTTACTCGAGACAATGCTAGCCATTCAAGTAGAATGTTTTGCAACGGCAATGATAGGTCGCCGAATACATGTCTTTGAATACGCGGTAAACATTATCTCCAGTTGATGCAACGCAACATTATCATTTTGTGGTGCATCAACTATGGATAATGTTTGCTATCGCAACTTTTGTAAAAAAATGTAGAAGATTAATCGTAGTCCTGTAGAGAATAGGCTTAGTAGTTGTTGAGTTTATTCATTGCAATCATACAAAAATACAAATCTTACCTCTTTATAATATTAGAGTGGAAATACAAATACTACAGTACGCAACGAGACAAGCAACGAAGGGAACTGCAAAGAAAAACATAGATGGCGCCAAAGCTAAGTTTTTCAACTCTAAAGATGCGTTTTGTATTTTACTTCATAGTTAATAAATTGGTTCAACGTAAATAAAAGTTTTTATCAAATTATTCATCATAATTGTAAAAACGTAATAAAAATATAAAATGTCCAAAATAGTACCTAATTTAAAATAAGTTTTATGATTATCAAAACAGAAAAAAATACTTGTATTGTATGTATGAAACGCTCTCGTCATTTTCGTCCTGAACGGGATATTTTAACAACTACCTATATTATATTTTTCAAAAAACGCTTGCTTTATATTAATTTCGTTTACTCCTGATAACGTTTTAAATAAACCCTGATTCGCTGCTATTATCGTTTGTCTCACGTTATAGTTATTTACCCTATCACAGATTTGGAAATAACAGCTGGCGTACGCCCATGATTAATAAAAAGTGTTAATAAAAATAAGTGTCAGGTCACTGTATAAGACCGGATCTAGTAAATTCTGCCGTGCTATGGGACAAAATTAACTGTCTTTTTGTTATTCTATCTCCGTTTTCCATGTTTTACACTCATTAGTGTCATTAGGTATGTTATTTCCGCTTTTATTATTCTGTTAATGAAGCATAACGATTTCATTTACAGAATTATTTGACCTTTCTTATCATACCGAGTGCATTAACAAAGATTTTTATTACCATTAGTCATAATTTAATAGTAGAAAGCACGAAACTGAATGCACATACCCGCACACACACATAACAAAAATAAAATAAAAAATTCGTATAACAACAAAATATATTGTGAGTGTACATATCTCGTTTAAAAAAATTTAACTATCTTTTTTATGTTTTTTCAATTGTCTTATATTGAGATCTGCATGTTTAGTGTCTCCATCTGAAACTTTACTCTGTCTTTTCGTCTTGGTTGTTTCGACTTCACAAGCATCACTTTCAATTTTTTTGCATTTTGATGGACTTGAATTACAATTTTTTTCAATTTGTCTCCCTGGTGATAAATTTTGTGTCTGATATTTATTGTTTATGCTCGATTTGACCTGCGATTTATTTGATTTTGATGAATTTGGTAATCCGTCCCCAATTTGCTTTTGATTTGGTTTGGTTTTTTCAAAATTTATATATGAAACTGATATAGGCTGCTTTGAACTTGGCTCAAACACTTCATCGTCACCATCAGGGCCTAGTTTTAACCATCTGTAAAAAATATATATTAACATAGTAATAGCATTTTTTTTTATGTCTAAACGCATATTAACAAAAATAGATTAAATCAAAATTGAAGATGAAGTCATGAAATGCAGACAATGCTTAGAACATCATAACTTAGAATTCAAAACAAAATAGCGACAGAAAAATACCTTTTTCCCCATTTCTAATATTAGAATTATACTTGTGATTTTTCTAAATTTCCTATACATATTCTATACTATATTCTATTGAAAATTAAGTATTTTTTAAGCTAAGATTCAAAAGTTTTTTGGTATGGAATGAATCATTTTTTTATGGTTTTTTTTTTAATAACTAGAGAGTGTATAATTATTTCGGCTACGGACAGACGACAATAATGTTCTCTTACACGTATATGAGATTTTATAAAATAGATTTAACCTTTCTATTTAAAACATAGACATTGTTCATACGGAGTATATCAGGTAAAAGAGTAATATTTTCTCCCATATATCGTCCGAAGTTGTCAAGGAAGCCGTACACAGTGATCCGATTTATAAGGGTGGTTTACAACCAAAAGTGGAAATTTCATTTAACAAAACATTGCTTTCGATAGGAAATTAAATTATGATATACATTTGTTGTGTACAATTATCGCTCATTGGCACGATCGTTGTGGCGTCCGTCATGGCGTCGCTTCGTTAATTTTGACACGTCAAACAAAAAGTAAAACAAAGTTGATAAAATAATGTAGATATGTTTATTAATTGCAATATTTTGGAATAATCGGTAATATAAAATATAATTATTTGTGTTATTATGCTTTTTAGCATAGTTCGCATAACCCTGCACGGCACAATTAGGCATATGCTTGTTGACCATTTCCGCCGTCAGCCGTCCAAGGCTGACCACTTTAGGATCACGTTTAACCCTTTTGCTGATGAGAACGCGCGTCTTGAGTTGAATGAAACGAAATTAAACTACAAAATGCTTCGGTTGTGCGCACGACCCGTGAGGCGAGTCAACGTTACACGGCAGGGGTTTTCCCCCAAAATTTAGGGGGCAAAAAAGTGAGATGGGATATTTTAGGAGCGTTATACACTACTGGAAAAAATTAAGGGAACAAAAAAAATTTTCCTAATTTTTTGGGCAATTTTCAACAGGCCGTAACTTCGAGAGAAATGATCGTACAGGAAATTAAAAATAAAGGAAATTGTAGCTCCAAGTGTCTAGATTTTGGATTAGAACTTTAAAGTTTTGTAGCTTCCGCGGTTTTTGAGTAATCATAGAAAAACCAGCAACATAAAATTTTCAATTTTTTTTAAGTTTTATTTCTTGATCTACGGGCGCGGAAAAATTTTTTTTTGCTTAACCACTATAAGGGTCGGATACTTTGTTCATTTAGCTTTAATTTATTTTTTTACAGACCTTGATCCGTCCATTTCTCGCCGAGATATCAGTCTTCAAATGGAAAAGGATCCCTTTGTCTTTAATCATCGATATCTCAGCAACCAATGATTGCATAGAAAGTTAAAGATGGGTTTTCAGAACTTGAATGAAATCTCTTTAACGACTAGCCATTACTTTTCCGAAAAAAAATTTTATTTCTTTTTGTCACATGTATTTGAAAATACAACAAAAATAGGGCTTTTGGTGGCTTTTTGGAAAATCAAGCGTTGGATCGAAATTATTAAGGAAACCACTAATGTTAAGTGTGCTTTTTACAGTTCAATATGTTCACAAAAACCCTACAAAGAACCAAATTAATCCAGCCAGCCGTTTTTTGGTTCACTTGATCGAATTTTTGAAAAAATTAAAGGATCACGTTTTTTTGCTCTGAAAAGCTCATAATTTTTAAAGATGACCCTTTAGATTATTTTTTGTGGGGTCACATGAAGCAAAAGGTCTACGCTAAAGTTCCCAACAACAGAGAAGAACTCGTCGCAAAAATAATGTCAGTCGGAGAAGAAATAAGAGCCGATATTGACATGATTAGGCGCTCATCACGCCAGGTGCTACAGAGAGCTTTAGCTTGCCTACAAACTGGAGGTGGCCACTTTGAACAATTATTGTGAGACTTTTATTGATTTTGATTAAACTGTTAGTGTAATGTAAAAGCATTGAATAAATAAAAGTTAATAAGAATGTTGTGTTTTAATAATTTTCGTTTAGGGTTCTGACCAACGCCTTTTGTGCTTGCGCATAGGCTATGTTCAAACAACAATAACTTTTAAAGTAGTAGACAAACAGCTGATGCAATGTTGTATTGTAGCTTAGATCAAACCCTATCAATCTAGTGGAAAAAATAAATGAGTTATCGGGGTTACTTTTGCAGTAATTTACAATAATTAGTTTATTTTCATATTTTTTTTTATTTCACATGAAATTCAATTATTTCTTCAAATTATGAACGTAACAACTCCCTGTTTCAAATTTTTATATGATAGACTACAGTTTTGCGCTTCGAATAAACCTATTTTTATACCATTAACGCCTATACTTTGGGAGATATGATTTTTTTTGTGCCCAAGTAGAGAATATTTCAAGAAAAAAAACAAAATGGCTGCCACATAGCTAATAAGTAGTTTGGACTACGTAGTGTATTTGTGTATTAGAATGGTTGTTCTAACAGACTTTAGAATATCGCTAGTCCATGACCAGACACACTGTAAATTTACTTTTCTATACTATATTTAGTTATGATATTTTAATTTGGTTTTACAAAGTGAGTTATTTAATCCTTTTTATTTGGCTTAAAGTATTAGCCGTTTAAAAAGAAACAAACACCATAGACTTAGGAGAAACTATCAACCCCTGTACATGTAAGATGTCATTCAATGTCAAATTTTATGTAATCCACATTTAAAAACAGAATACTACTTGAACAAACTATACCAGTATGGCTATGTAAGATAATTAAGTAGTTCGTCTACATGATAGGGAAAACAAGATCCATATCGATATCAACAAACTTCTCTTCAATTGTGTGCAAGATATCTCAAGTCGCGCATGCTAGGCAATCATGTAAATGAATTAGACAACAGTAAGTTATACTATCAACTGTGTTTTCCTCTTATTATCTAAAATGAAATTTTACCTTTCATCTAACTCTCCTCTTATGTAAGGAAGAGCTCCAAAAAAGTCCAGTACAACTATCCTGAAAACCACATGTTGTCCTTCTTCAATGGCAGCTCCAATCCACTTATTTCCTGGTTCTTCAGTGGGCCGAGGGATAACCACATTAAATACTCTAAAAGAAATTTGTGGACTTGTTAGGTTTAATAATCTAAGAAAACTATATAGATCATGTTTATTAACATACCTGTGTACAAGGATACCTAAATGTGTTGGGCTTTTTTTATTAACCACTCCTTTTAATTTTGCCCCTACATATGGTCTAAATATAAAATAGTCTGCTTGTACTTGAAAGTGAATATCTGCATTATCATTCCTTATGAATCCAACATTTTGCAGTATACGAAGATTCTTATAGCTCAAAAGTATACCATTAAATCTGTAATTGATTAAACATATATTGCCTACAATAAAGTAATAATAACTATGAAATAGTTTTCTCTGAAAAGATCTTTCCTAGTGTCTTTTTCAGAGGTTCAGAAGCTAAACCAAACAATCTAGGATTTGGGAATTATTACTATTTTGTTTTAATTCACTTAATAGTAGTTACAAAGCATTAATTCACATAATTTAATGCAGCTAACAATTACATTCAAATTTTTTTGAATACATACTCTTTGTCAAATTTTCCAATTTTATTATCTAGTAAATTTTTGACGGATTCTTTCAAGTTTCCAAGACACCAAGGCTGCAGAGCTAGATTCTGAATTACTTTTTTTTCTATAACACAGGAATTCTTGTCATTCGCTAATTTTTTTAGCTCTTTGAGATCAAAGGTGATAATCGTTGACATCTTGTAAACGTATTAATAATTTAATTTAAACGGAAAAAACAAAAACTCTCAATAAATCTCCAGTAGTAATTTTGACATTTCTAGCGATCTTATTTTGTTTTCTTTTATTTTTTTAAGTTTTGCCATAAGAAAGGCAAAAGTACAAAGCCCATAGAGCTACTTCAGTAAATTCT
Source organism: Calamotropha paludella (assembly GCA_927399485.1). Lineage (NCBI taxonomy): Eukaryota > Metazoa > Arthropoda > Insecta > Lepidoptera > Crambidae > Calamotropha > Calamotropha paludella. The sequence goes on from OV656812.1 coordinate 14,791,115, forward strand.
TTCCTTACTTATATGATGAGCGATAATGAGAACCGATAATCAATGGACGATAAATGATTGATAACGTAATACGCCTTTCCCAATATTTCAGTAAATATGTGATTTAATGAAACCGTCTCGTGCACTTTTATCGAAAGCATAAAAAGATATATAACTTCAGCTGTTTTATTTTAGACGTAAATACTCGTGAATGGCTAATGGATACTAATGTCCACCATACACAAAACAAGAAACTGAAATTTCAAAAGTTATGCTTGCCGTTCGTGCCAAAAAGTCCTTTTATAATAAGTATAAGGGCGGTATGCTTCTTATCCAATTGTTGATAAAAAAAAATTGTATGATCTTTTTCTAGGTTCTTTATCGGGAAACCAATAAATTGGTTCAAGTATGTAAATAAGACTTTTGTATAGTCTTATTATATAGTCTTTTAGCCTTTACCACGGCAATGGCTCAACATTTTCTACACTCAACTTTTCAATTAATTTGCCATTTGTATAACGATTTCTGCATTAACGGTGTTAACGTTATATGATATTTAGCAATTAATTATTAATATTACTAGATGTTAGATGACTGATAGACGCGGCTCGCTTTATCGATCTATATTTCTGCAGTTTAAACAGCAAGGGATTGAAATTTAGCTCGCCTCTAATAACGAATGTTGTAAATTACTGAAAAGTTTATTCAATAAATGTGATTCTCTATGTGTGTTATCAGGAGCAAATTGTGGCATTTTTTAATTAGCTGAGAGTAGATTTATGCATTAATGACTTATATTTCTTCTCTAAAAGGGGTTTAAAGAACCCTAAACGTCGGCCGCCATTTTGATTTATTTTCAAAATCGCGGTGCACAACGAAAGTTATATTTTTAGATGGAGGACACTTATACAAACAAAAAATGTTATATAACATGATATCCTAAAGCGTCACGTTTCGGAGTTATTCACCAAAACAAAAGTATAAGTAATATAACAAATCATTATAATTAAACACATTTATATCTGATTGCCATACTGAATTAAAAAGTTATGAAGGAAGAAAATCTATTATTAGTATTAAAATATTTGTTTTCTTTCTTTGTCTGATTCAGATGAAAAGTAAAAACTTAAACAACATGAAATAACTACAAAATAAATAAGTAAATTCGTTATAACAACTGTCATTTTTATCTTTGAATAACTCAGAAACGTGACGCTTTATGATATTATGTTATGTAACATTTTATGCTTGCTTCAGTGTCCCCTATCCAAATATATGACATTTATTGTGCACCGCCATTTTGAAAAAAAAAATCAAAATGGCGGCTGATGTTAGGGCCAAAACCTTCAAACTCCTTTTTCTCGTTCTCTCGTCAGTTTAACTTGTATGCACATATCGGTACATGGTATTACAAATTCAGCATTTGCATCTCGAACCTGCAAAAATACACGTATTTAGTTATAATATCAATCAGTTAAATATTAACTGTATTATTACTGCTAAAACACGACTACAAAAAATAAATACATTAGAAATATGTCCATTTTAGTAATATAAGTTATTTGCGGGATTGCTACCATGTACCTTGTTATTGAGTTTCCGATATTTCGGTACATGGTAGTTCGGTATGGTAACAAGGTACATGGTAGCAATCCCGCAAATAACTTATATTACTATAATGTTAGTGACCATGAAAGTTTAAAACAATATATATGTCCATTTGTTCGAAAATAATCGGAGGCCGTTAAATTCATAAAAAATGGGATACACTCTTAAAAATATATTTATTTGAATTGTTACCATTAAACACCTGCTATATTGACATTACTAACTGACATTAGTTTTAACTAATTCTAGAGATTAATTTGGGAAATGATATCCGTTGTCCTTATATATACTGCTATTAAATTACAACGCCATGCGCCACCAGCGTGGCGTACGACCAGTGTATTAGAGTAAGAACTACTGTTCGTATATCAAACTAAAGTGGTTATTGCTCTCGGTAATACTGCACTGCCGCAATACTAGAGCGTGTCATTGCTTATCTGTTACATACCATATAAGCGACAGTTAATGTATTTTGTTAAGACCGATGTAATGTAACAGTACCCTGTAATTGATGCAAATAAAAAGTTTATTATTATTATTATTACATGTGACGTCCTGAATATCACATGCTTCCATAATCATGAACTACATATCGACATATTGAGCTGACTTTTTATACTCGACATTTCATTTAACTTTTTGGCGGGAGCGGGATGCTCTTTGGTGGTTTTATTTTTCTTGTTGTGGTGTGGTACATATTACTGCGCAATAATAATGATGAAGGATTATTAATCACTAAATGTTTGTGAACATGTAAGAGTGATGGCTAGTGAAACAAAACGGGGAGATTTCAGTAAAACCCCACACCTTTACTAAAACCTAGGGAAAGAGAAATTTCACTATTTATTCATCATTAATAAATCATCTAACAGTCATAGATCGGCTCTTATATCCTCATTTAATGAAGAAAAAAAAACAAAAGACTAAGCTATATGGGCTTTGTACCTTTTGCCTGCCCTTATCTTTAAGCCACTCTACTTACAAAAAATATTCAATACGACATTTTACACTACATTTTTTAGTCCTAGATGTATAGTTTTATATCTTGTCTTTTTTCACATTGAAATTCTTCACACTTCTTCTTCACATTAGAAAAGAATCACAACTTTTCTATAACGGACATCCATCTAATCTATCATCATAACGCAGTGCCGTGCAGTCCCGACCTAAGGAGTACGGACATGATATTGAAACCAAAAGTATCGATACCTTCTTGGTATTGGTATCAAAACAAAAGCATCTAATGAGTAAAAATATCGAAACAAAAGTATCGATATGAGTAAGTATCGGTAAATATATTTAGATGCCGGCCGCAAGCCTTGAATCTCTCTCCGAATGTAATAAACTCGAATTAATAGATTAATAATGTTATGGTATATTTTTTTAATAAAAACTGACATTGCCAATTAGGACCTATGGTAACCTTAAACATTCAATTCTTCATCACTATAGTCACCATGCTTATTAGATAACACGATAAGGTGGCAGAGGAGACGCTTCACTTCAGAAATAAAACTCCAAGGATATTCATGACAAAATTGCAATAAATATTTGCAATTGCATCTAAAAAGTCAGTCAACCAAACTAATAAACAATGTACTACTTTGCTTCGCTCGATGATCAAACAAATGAATAAATCATAAGATAATACACGAATAGCGGAAAGAATTAATAATAAAATACACAAAATCGCTAATGCTTATAAAAGTTAAGACGCGTTCGCCAGCCCCCGTGGCTGTGCTGCGTTCCGTTATAGTGTATAGTCGCTTGATTGAATCGATTTGATACTTGATTCAAAGTACTGAAATTAGTACTGAGTATCCAATTAAAGTATCGATATTTTTAATACTAGAATCTAAATAAAAAGTCTTGTTCAGTTTACAACTTTTCATAAACTTATTTAAAATATTAATTACAAGGAACATTTTGCTTGCAGCTGATATTACCGGGGACTTTTAGGAAGAGAAAAGCTCAACACAATAACTAAAGCTTTAATTATTGTTCTGAGGAGAAAAGGGTCTACAACATGCAGGACAACGCATATACATCTTAAAATATTTTAAAACATCGATGTGAAAAAATATCGTTAATACGAGTGATATATCGATGTTTTTGTCGATGTTGTATTCTTTGAATAGAATGCTTCATTAACCCTAGCATTAACATATTTAATTACATTAAAACAAATTTTTAGAATGGAAATGATTAAATCAAGATAAATTACATAAACATTATTTATTTTGAATTTTACATTAAATTAGGCATATAAACAAATTAATACCAACTGTAATTTCACAAGCTTTACTCAGCAAGCTATGCGTTTTTGTCATTTTTTTGCCTAAAAATTACACGCTCACTTTGCACGTACCCGCCTACAAAAAAATAAAGAAAAGACAAACCACCATAACCTAACTACTTTATAAATTAATACAACGAGTACATTGCCCACCCAATCAAGAAATCCAAAATGTGTATAATAGGTATTATTAGGTAAAATAGTTAGTCAAAAAATCGAATTATATTCAATTAAATTCATCTACGCTATACGTGTTAACAACAAAGCATTGTGAGTCACAGTGATTCAGAAAATCCGAGCAGACTGACGAACGATGTCGATGTTTGTGAATGTAGCGAACGATGTATCGACGATATATCGCTTATCAAAACATCGATTTTGACATTGTTATTTATGACCGATACCTCGATGTTTTATAAATATCGATGTATTGTTGGCATCCTTATAATACCATACACATAATATAATATACCATAATACATATGTAGTAGAGCTGTAAAAGTAACGAAAAGAAGTGTACCCGTATGTATTCGTTACTATAACAATTAGTACTCGTTACTATCGTATCGTTACTCGTTACTTTAGTTACCTTATAACATGCATTGCTATGTTATGTATTAGAGCAACGAATCGAATCGTATTGCGTACGCGTACAGTATGACGTCGCGGCGCGGCGTCGCAACATTCGTGATTAGTAGAAAACATACTTATACATTACATACCAAGCTGCGTCAGGTAAATTTTTTTCACTTTTCTGTATTTTGAACCAGATTTTTGATAATTAACAGCTTTTGTAACGAAGAAACAATTTAATATCATTAGACTCATTTAGACACATCTCTTTTAAGATAAGAACAAAAAAACCGTGAAAATACACGATAATAAAAAAAACATATTTTTAATCTGTAAAAAATACTTCCTTACCTTGTTTCTGTTACAATCTCAAACTTTGTATACACACACAATACCTTTAATAAACAGTTAAAAACTTGGAGTACGAATTTCCAAATTATACTTTACTTCATAAACAAACATCGTTCTTTGTAACGTACGTTTATAAATTCACTGAATAAGCGCGCGCATACGTAAAACATACGATCAGCAAAGTTTAATTATACGCATCAACGGTACTTGTATAAACTGAAATAGTGTAGGTACTCATAATACGAAACATGCGAGTAACGAAATGCATTCGTGTGTAACGTTTCGTTACTCGGTACTAGATGGCGCACCCGTTACTTAGTAACGAATACATACGGTTTGTTACAGCTCTACTAATATGTAGGTAGGAGGTATATCAAGTCGACTTAGGATATAAGTTTTTTCTTTCTTCACCTTTATCTAAAAATTCATAAATAAACCCGTGTTATATTATATATACTCTGTAATAAACTAATGAAGAACAAAACATCATTACAAATCCGATATTAATTATATATCGTCTCTTTATAAAATAACAAAATGACTCATAATTTACTGATTTTACCCAAGCAACTATATAATTTTTCTTCTCTACAGTGTCTAAGGTTTGATATTTACTAACCTATATTCTGAATGCTAAGAAAAATTAATTGTTATTATTTTTATTATTTTTATTCGCAGATCAATATTACAAAACAGAAGCTATGCAAAGGCAACTAGTTTTCCTGACTTTTTCCAAAATCCCATTTTTAGGAAAGAAGATCAAGCAAAACTTACCGAAAGTTCCGAGTTGTATAAGTTAGCTGCTTTACCCGTAAAACCTCCAGCCTCGTATGAGACTTGTTCAGTGTATCATGATCCCCTTGTAAAGTAAGTATACCTTTATTAAATCTGCATTTTAAAATAGATATGTATGTTATAATATACTACTAATACTAGGAATTGATTTATTCAAGTAAAGTTATCAATCATGTAATGGAAATGGGTAAAAAGCAGTTAGCTCGCAGCCTCGTGGAAAAAGCTTTTGAAAATATAAAAAGAATTCAGATCGAAAGATATCATTTGGCACCAAACACAGAGGAGAAGAAAAAGATTGAACTAGATCCAAAGATTGTTTTACACAAAGCAGTTGAAAATTGTAAACCATTGTTGCAACTGTCTCCTATCAAGAGGGGTGGTATCACATATCAGGTAATGTTTACTGATTATTTTTATATTTAATTTATTTCTTTTAAACATACATAGCCTTTTAAAAGTGAAGAGAATACATGTCAATATCAGAAATTATTTTATATTGCTTGTATTTTGTCTATGTATTTTTTTAAGAATATGGTGATGACTGCTATTTTAATAGCTTTGGATTATGCAACACAAAATTTTTGGTTAATATTTTTTTTGTAGATTGGGGTACTGAAGGGGTGTAATTTACCATAGTATCAAAGTGAGGAGAGCATTATTTTAAGAGATATAATTTTTGAAAAACAAAGTAACCTATAAATTGTTTTTGTATTAAAATTAAAAAAGGCAAAGGAGCGTATGTCCATACAGCCAACATTTTATTATTCTTGTTTACTTTTAAAGCATTAATATTAAATGGAGATTACGTAAAAAAGCTATTATAAATGAAGTAAATTAGTGACACTCGAACTCTGTTCTGAATATATGTATAATGGTGCATATAACAGATATGTTAGAGATATTTTAGGTTTTAACAGTGACCGTTAATGCTAGAATTTAGGTTAGGTTATGTAAGATCTTCTTTTTTGTTGGTGAATGAATTGGGTGAGACGAGGTTATAACAGTATAATGTTTCCTGATATTTAATTATTCATTACAGAAATTAGGTTGAAATATAGTGAATATGAATGAATATGAATTAGTTCTTCTCTGTCTTCCCCCCACCTTCATTCTTAATAATGTTATGTAGGTTTTTCTTAATTTGAAGAAGTGGAAACAAACCAAAATAGTGTTTATTTTTTCAAAATGTCCACGATTTCCCGCGTAGAGGGGGGAGTCTACGTCTCACCCCTTTCCCCCTCCACCCCTTGACCCGCCCTTTTGTAGTGTTACATAATGTAGTGCTTGTTTTATATACTAGTCAAAGTTTTAAAATTAAATATTTTAATATTCTTTCTGCTGTTAATAATTACTTAAATTTCTTATGCTTTATGTACTGGTATTAAAGTATATTTTCCTAATTTTTGATTATCATTGTTTCTTAAAAGATTTTTGTAAACTACTGTGTATGTGATCAAAATTTCAACAATCAAAAATAAGGACAAGAAGTAATGTGGTTGTATTTTGTGATTTACAGGTGCCTGGACCCATTACTGAGAAAAGATCCCTGTTTTTAGCTATTAAATGGTTGTTGGAGGCTACAAATGATAAAGAAAGAACTATACATTTTCCAGAACAGTTTGCATGGGAGTTGTTAGACGCAGCAAATAATACGGGCAAAGTAGTAAAACGAAAGCAAGATATACATCGCCAGTGTGAGGCAAACAGAGCTTATGCGCATTATAGATGGCAATAAGTAATATGATTATGGAATATAACTTTGCGAGAATAAGTGTTGCATTTTATTTTTCATAAATGAAAGGTGTGAACTTTTCTTGTTAAGTACACTCAGAGGCACAATTAACCGCCCACTTACATTTTTCAGTGTAATTAAAAAAATATATTTTAGAATTACTTTTTTTCTGCACAATCTAATAAATTAGATAATTTAAAATGAAATAAGTGAAAAAATTCAGTTGCTGTTGCTTTAATTTTATTAATTTTGAAAAAGTTTGAAGTTACCATTTAAGGAACAAAATTAAGGGGAATGACAAACAAGCTAAAACTTTATGTTTACATTAAAAACCTAACTTTTAATAATGAGTATGGCCTCCTCAGGCCCTTATGACCTCTTCCAGTCGATTTGGAAGAGCATCCATAATGTCTTGAATATTTGACTGCGGTATATTCTCCCACTCCTCCATCAAGGCAATCTTCAACTTATTAATGGAGGTATGAGCGGGAATCCGACTTCGTACCCGCCTTTTGAGATTGTCCTAAACGTGTTCGATAACGTTTAGGTCTGGGCTTCGAGCTGGCCATGGTAGCCGTGGTAAAGCCACAGCATCAAGGTATTCCGTAAACGCTCTAACGACGTGAGCACGGGCGTTGTCTTACATTAAAAGAAAATCTTTTCCAATAAATGGGGCAAAAGGGATAATATGAGGTTCTAAGACCTCTTACCACATACCTCTGAGTATTTACATTGCCTCTTTCAAACAAAACCAACTCTGTACGGGCCTCATAAGAAATTCCACCGCATACCATTACTGAGTCACCTTGGTAGCCCACTGTTTCGACTACAGCACACTGTGCAAACCGCTCACCCGGCCGTCGATACACTCGCTGGCGTCCATCAGGACCTCTTAAAGCTACTGTCGACTCATCATAGAAGACAACGTTCTTTCATTGCTCCATTGTCCAATTTCGGTATTGTTGAGCAAATCGAAGTCTAGCTCTCCGGTGCTCTGTGGTCAACGCGGGTACTCGAGCCGGCCGGAAACTAGTCAAATTACGCTCTGCAAGCCTTCTTCTTATTGTTCTAACGCTAACAGTTACATTTCGTACCTCAAATAGGCGATTACGAGCCTCCGCAGTCGTAGTGAAGCGATTTCTTAAAACATTGGATACAATGGAGCGGTCATCTCTCTCAGAAGTGCACCTTGTTCGACCTTGTCCGGGTCTTCTGGTGTAAGATCCAGTTTCTTGGCATCGTCGGATGGCATCTCGTAGCGTGGTTCGAGGAAATCCCAGCATACGGCCTATACGACGCTGGCTATACCCAGCATCGGAAAGCGCCACCGCTCTAGCTGCATCAACTGCACCCAATGGCATTTTACTGAGTAAGAAGCAAATGACAAACTCAGCTACAACTTAAGAACAAAGAAATTTGTTTAAAGACTTCACAAGCAACACTTTATGTACGTGCAAAAGAATCAGTTCGAAATTCAATATTCGACTGAACTCAATAAAAGTGACCCAGACTTGAGGGTATCTTTAAAAAAAGGGTAATAATTCTCTCATTTTATCATAAACTGCCCACTTAACAAATTGTCATTCAACATCATAAGCTTTTCGTTATTGTAAACAAAGTAATGCCACTTTAGCCGGGTGGGCGGTTAATTGTGCCTCTGAGTGTATTATGTAAAATATATACTTACTTATTTTTTCCTTATTTGGGGCAATAAACTTAAAATATTATTTAAAAATGTAATGGCTTTGCTACTGTGTAGCATATTTCACAAATAAATAGTGTGATTCATAGCCCAAAAGCCCACGACGGCCAGACCTTCGTTATTTTATAAAAGCTGAAAGTTTCTCTGTACATGAACCTTATACGGGTAAGAACGACCAGCGACTATGGAGTTTGGGTAGTGGTTACCTTGGCAGATAGCAGGTAGTAAAGGTGTACAAAGTAGTACCCAAAATTTGTTAGAGTATAAAGCTCAATTTTTTTATATTTTCATCGGGATAACTTTAGAAATCTCGTCATCCATTGCCGGACACTTATGGCAGTTGCTACCCCCTGCCAGACACCCCTAAATTTTAATAAATTATAATTATACTTTTGGTATAGTATAAAAGCTAAATTTTATATATGCTACTTGGGGACCTATAAAAAGATGTTACCTCAATAGACGGACAGTTTTCATGGTTTTTACATATCGCCAGACACATTGAAAGCCTGCTGTGTTTGCGGGCGCGAGGTAACAACTGTTCAAGCGGATGCGAGTGTGATAGGGCGCTTAGTCGAGTGCGATCTTTTACTGCGCACCATCTGTTGTCTCAAGGATTAATGAAGAGTTGTCATGCCCAACTCATGAGGAAGCAGATACGAAGATAGTATACCACGCATGTAACATCAACTATCCAGCAGAAATGGTAATCAGAAGTGCTGATACCGATATTGCGACTATAATGCTTGGTAACACGCATCACCTTAAAAGTGATTCGGTGGTTCGGATGCTTACGGGCACTGGCAATAATTTAAGATATGTAGACCTAACCAAAACCTACCTACCTAACTACCTGGAGTAGTAGTGATGAAGAAAATGAAAACGTCAACGATAATGCTTAAATTAATAAAAAAGTTTAAATATATTTTTTACCTGTAGTCATACTTTTTTTATGATATTAAACTAACATTTTTTACTTTATACAACATGGCCATGAACGTAATATTTTTTTTATTAGATATCTTAAAAAATCGTAATCGACTAAGCATTCGCGCTCGCACCTACAGCGGGCTTTCAATGTGTCTGGCGATATGTAAAAACCATGAAAACTGTCCGTCTATTGAGGTAACATTTTTTTATAGGTCCCCAAGTAGCAAATATAAAATTTAGCTTTTATACTATACCGAAAGTATAATTATAATTTATTAAAATTTAGGGGTGTCTGGCAGGGGGTAGCAACTGTCATAAGAGTCCGGCAATGGATGACGAGATTTCTAAAGTTATCCCGATGAAAATATAAAAAAATTGAGCTTTATACACTAACAAATTTTGGGTACTACTTTGTTCACCTTTACTACCTGCTATCTGCCAAGGTAACCACTACCCAAACTCCATAGTCGCTCGTCGTTCTTACCCGTATAAGGGACATGTACAGAGAAACTTTGAGCTTTTATAAAACAACGAAGGTCTGGCTGTCGTGGGCTCTTGCTCTATCAGTAGCATATTTCACAGAGATTATCATTTAGAAACACTTGAAACTTCATGGCAATCATTGTCGGAAAAGGCGCTTGCCCTGAAGGGAGCCTGAGTTTTAGGACAAATCTTGCTTTTACCATTTGCCGGAATGTGCTGGAGATCATTACAAGATCACCAACTGCCAAAAATTTGGTTTGTGCATAAGGCAACAAAAGGTGTTATTAGAGTTTTTTTTGCCAACTCACGAATTACATTACTTCTTGTGCCTATAATTTAAATGTTATCGGTTATTCCGTTATGGCCTGGCTACTTACATATGCGGGCGAATATTCGTGTCGCGTTGGCGCGCTAAAAACATCGTGTACGGGCATGCGCGATGTTCTTGTCTACATTAGCGGGCGAATATTCGTGACGCGATACATCGTGCCGGGTTGTGTAGTGGTGTGCTGTACGGCTGAGAGGTAATTGTCGATAAATTATTATTTACTACTAGTACGAGTATCATTTGCAAAATATTAAAAAAAGAGAAGAAAGAGGAGATGGTTTATGACTACTATTCATAGAAACCGAACGATGTAAGCATACTGCACCATAATATAATGATAAAACCTATTTTCTTAATAATGTTCATATTTGGACTATTTATGCATGAAGAATTTAATTCAGGTCAATGAAGCAAGAGATATGTAAGAATAGGAGCTGGTGGAAAGAACTAATCTCTGCTAAACGAATGCAGATGAATATATGTTTATCCGTTATTATATTGTTATATATAATAATTTGACTTTATTTTTCTTATTTTCAGAACAGGAATGGAAAGTAAGTTATCTGAGCTAAACGCCGAGTCTGGCGTCGAATTCCCTCGATTTTTACGTATGTCGACGTCTGACTTTGAAATACTACTACAAAAGCTAGCACCATTAACCACTGACCACTCGACCAAGCGGGCCGTCCGAATGAATGTAAACAAACTGTGCACCGACCAACTGATCTAGCAGCGGGCGGCACGCTTTGTTTGTGCACTACCTACCCGATACATCAGTATTTTTTCTAATGTTAGGTACCGGCATAATAAGTAAAATAATTTTCTTGTTGGCTTTATTGACAAGTCGTCTTTGTTTTAAGTAACACGTCGTCGATAACTTTGCACACTATGCCGCCGCCATAAAAATCAAATATGTATGTGGTCATTTTTTATTAAACCGATGACGGTGTCAAGGTGTCGATAAACTGTGTCAAGCGAAAGTGAAAACTAAAAAAATAATACTACAAATCTAATTACTCATTTGCACCGCTATCAAAAGGAAACATTCGATAGCGATCAATGCTCAACATCGAAGTCCTCTATAACTTTAACATAAGAGCAAGAAAGTAGATTTTAATTCGTTAAATGTATTTTTCGATAAAAAAGGTTTATTAATTGTTGTTCCTTCCATTTTAACTCCCATTTTTTTTTAAAACAATGTGTTTTTTACTGTTCGAACTAATACTTTTATTTTATTTTAACCTGTTTAAAAAATGGATAAATATCTTATGTATCGATACAAACGATTATTTTGGACATCTCTAATCCCTTTGATGCGCACTACTTTACCGACACTGCCTCGAAGCGCGCCACTTTACCGACAGTGCAGCGAATACATCGTCTTCGCCCGAATACTTCGCGCTAGAACGATCCACCCGGCCACACTTAAAGCGGTAACACGAATATTCGCCGTAGCCCGCTAATGTAGCCGCAGCATTATTGTAAGAACGCCATCGTTTGCATTTTGAATAAAGTTAATAATAGGTCCTTTAGTGTGATTTGTGGTATAACATCCAAAACAATTTCTGACGAAGTAGCGCCATCTATTTTTTTATGTGTATAACGGGATTTTGATGTTCCAAATCCTGCCTGCCGGTGGCCTCTTCTGCCTATCCCATACAAAATCCTACGTCCGCTTCCGGTGGAACTAGTTTTAGCGATTTTTCATGTTGTCTAGCGACTCGAACTTCTAGGAGTTGGCAACACTGCTTCCAGGTAGTCTAGAACGAGCCTCCTTGGAGTAACGATCAAGGTAAGTAGTGGTGTTGAATTATATGACTTAATAAAAGAATTGATAATTAACTATGTTTTTACATTAATTAAATCGTTTGAATTTTACTCCCTTCTCAGATAGCCAATCTCAAATAAATACATGTTTAACAAATAGACAGCAAACAGTTGAAATTGAGTTTTTATAACCAAACTGGACATATAGAACACATTAGATCAAACGCAAAACGTATTAGCGCCTCAATCCCGCAAGGGAGTGTGATCGGCTGCCTACTTTTTCTCATCTATATAAACGACCTACCTAAAACTATAAATGAGCCCTGTGTTTTATTCGCAGATGATGTCTCCCTACTTGTTGCAAGTAAAAATAATTTAAACCTAACTGAAAACCTGAACTCTATTTTAACTAAAACAGAATATTGGTTGAAAAGGCGTTATCTAGAAATTAATTGAAAAAAAAAACAAAACATAACCTTCCACCCTCACTAAAAGACTCCTTTAAATATAAACTTTAGTTTCCATGGGAATAAACTGAAAGTGGTCAAAGAATTTAACTTACTAGGGTAAACTATTGATACCCATATAAATTGGAAACAACATGTAAAAAAGATTAGAACTAAATTATCTAAATTTTCATATGCGCCTAGAGAAGTCAAAAAAACCACAGATCTATCAACTGCGCTCTCTGCTTACTATGCATATGCTCACTTCAACTTCTTTCTCCATTATGTAATGAATTTATTTAATTTATTAAAGTAATAAGAATAGAAAATTATTTCATTTATAACCAGTTGTGTTAGAAAGCGAACAGCACAAATGACTTAGTTGCTTACTACACTGTTACGCGATTTCTACTTAGAAGCAAAAACAAATTGTGTGTTATCAAATTATATTGTTGTATCATGATATTCATAATACTACGTTATTAATTGATCGTAAATAAAAATTAAATTGTGATTAGTCACAATTGAATTTAGTAAATGAGTCTACTAAATTTAAAATGAAAAATAACAACTGCTATGAATAAATTAAGCATTAACTGTGACAATAATAAACAAATTACTTTTAGTAAGAAGCGCCTACTGATAAACAATCGATTAATAATCAACTGTCCTTAGTTGTAACAGTCACATGAGGTCGTAGCTGTAACAGCTACGCGCTACGGCCGGAGATGCGAGACCCAACAAGTTGAAGGCAAGGTAGTCCGCCCGCCTTGTGCGGTTTTATTATATCGAAGTACCGATCCTTAAAAATACATAAATTATATTAATGGTTAATAGTATGTATTTCCTACGTATAAGGTGTTTGTAATTATTATTATTATTTTTGAATAACCTTTAAAAATTTCAAAAACAAGCAGAAATGGTTAATGTCACCAGTCTTGTTCTTTACAATCGGCTTTTGATACGACCACTATAGTTCTCAGGAGGTCACTAGGTCCTAAGAAGTCCTAATCACAAGGAGTAAAACATCGCACGCACCCGGGGTAGGTATGCCGCAGGTGTTTAACACCCAGGTAGTCATGGCCAGGTGAGTTTTAAAATGTATTGTCACTAAGTGCTCTCTAAGTAAAGATTTTTATTTTGTAACTGGAGGTTAAGTATTTTTTGCGGATCTTTTTCTGAATGAATACACTCGGCTCCACTTTACTTTAAGTTTAGTTTATCAGTGCTCTGCCAAAATAAGTAATTAGGCAATTGTGTTATGGAATTCAGAAACAACGAAGTTACCGCAACAACCAGATAAAGTAATATAGGCCGGAGATCGAACGTGGGACCTCGGATCGTCTTTCTGAAAACCGGTACGTAAGACACTCGACATCGTCAAATAATGTTCATTTACCAGTTGACTGTATATATGTATTAAGTGTTTAATAGCTATTATTTGATAAATTATTGTAATAGAAAAATACTAGAAAATATCGACTCCGTTCACAAGTGAATTCTCAGGCGGGAATTCACTTGTGACCCGAGTCGATATATTCTAATATTTTTCTATTATAATAATATATCTTATAAGATCGCATTGAAAATGCATAAAATATATAATTAAAAAAATAGCTATTATTTGTATATTGTAGCCGGTAATGCCTAATGCATAGACGAGCAGGATTAACGCAAACTGTGTCACCATATTTTGATACAGTTGATCGGAACGGAAAAAGTGATCTAGGATTTTAGCTGTTTGCATTTGTATTTCCATTAATACATTTTCTGGCGATCGAAGGGTACGGGAATAAGTGTAGGCATTTAGTGATTTTGAACCGATATTAAAGATAGATAGGGATTGCGGGATTTTTACAATATAAAAATTGTACAAGGGTAAGGTTTTGTGCGTACTTGCGAAGACGAGGCAACACTCGAGCCTTTTACGGAATAGGAGACCATATTTACGTAAACGATATATAGGCTGTACCAAATATTGTAATGTGGTTTACGCGGTAATTTATTGCAGAAACTTCAAAAATTTTAACATTATGGAACACATTTTTATACTATACTAGCTGACCAGGCTAAAAGTTAAAATCCAGCAAAATGAAAAAAAACATCAAAACACAGGGATTTTTTGTATATTTAGATGATATGTTGGGAAAAATCTTTTTATCAGTTGCATTTTGATGCAAGCTTATAAATACTGTTACGTGCTGTGGGTATTGGATAGTCAAAAAAAGTTAAGCCGAGATGTGTATACCTAAATTTCCAACGTGTATACCTAATTTTACACACAATATAAAATCTTCCAATCAAAGTTCTCAAGTTCGCAAATTAACTCAGTTGTCTAATCTCAACCGCTTGCGTAAAACACATTCACAGTAGTCCATTTACTCGCTGAGGTCGCATCTTAAAACACTTTTTAATTTTCTCCCAAGATTAATGCCTAATCACTTCGATCCTTTCTGAAATTAGATCGCTGTCACTTCGCTTTAGCCCAAATAATATATTAAATGTGTGTAATTAATTGAGACTTTCTCTTTGGTATGAATAGATATTCGGTCGTAGTTTAATTTACCAGAACTTTGAAGAATTGTTATAATTTTAACGGTGTGAAATGTCTCTTTCTCTCATGTCTTTTTAATTTATTTATCGAGATAGACGCCACATAATTTAGCAAAATATATTTTACAGTAAAACAAATAATTAAATAATTTAATTTTTCAAGCAATATAATTGGCTATTCATCGTAGAAATATTGCTCATACTTGATTCTCAGATACCATCGTATTGGGGAGTAGATAGTATCGTATTACTGAATAGTTATTCTAAAATCTTATCGTTGCATGCCTGCCTATCTGCTGATAGTTAAAAGATATGTTGGTACGTATGAAATCTATTCAGTCAGAACATACATTGTAAAAGAGCAAGCGAGTGCAGTGTGTGTAAAGTGTGTATATAGGCAATCTACGCATTCGAGTGATTGTCCACTATATAGTGGTAAGCTTCGTTAATGTCTAGCGCCTATTACTTTCAAAAATTATTCAAATTCAAAGTAAAAACACGAGATAAATTGGTCTTTTAAAGTATTTTGAGAATAAGTGTAGCTTACGGAATACTAAATGTTTTCCGATTTTATAAAAGGTGAATTTTAGTAAAACTTATAAAATAAAAAATGCTTGAATTTAATACATATTCTTAATCTTCACACAGTTGAAAGGTGATATAAAATACATGATGTGGTCAATAACTCTGTTAGTGTTAAAAATAGGCTACCAATACTTTAATTTATTTTACAATAAATACTTCATTAAGAAAGGTATAGGTATTAATTCAAGTTAAATAATCATTTGACCTAATTAAAGTTACACGCCATTATACTTACTATTAAGACAAGATGGACATGTGAACTTTATTTTATTGTATTTCTGATGTAATTAATTCCAATTTATTTGTGAGCATTGTTTACTTTTCATAGATGTTGGAATTTACTAAACTTTTAATTTCAGCGTCTAGTAGTTTTTTTATGTTTTACAATTAAGCAACCTCAATTGAGCGACAGGGATTTTATCAAAAGAGCCCCTTTGCGGATAAATTTATTTTCGCGATTGAAATGAATGAAAGGGAAATTATGTTATTTTGAATAAAATATGGTATACATAGTGTACAACTTTTCTACTGTCTGATATCAAAGTTAATACGGATTCCTTTATATCTGAGTGTAAATTTTTAAATATGCAAATGCAAACATTAATATTGTGTTTGAGTTAATTATATTTGTACAATAGGATCTACAATACGAAAATAAGGTATTAATTTAAAATATCATCTTAAAAGCATCAGTAACGGTTGCATATTTCAAAACTAACACTTTTCCCTCAATTCTTTTGTAAGACCACCTAATCATAGGCGTTAGTACTTTGTCCCTAGTATGCGACAGACGTGTCCCCAGATGCGTTATATGCGGATCTGACCTAATTGACATAAAATAGTGCTTCTTGTTATATTTACCACAATATGATGTTGTTGAATATTATGATCTGTAATTATATAATAATGCAGTTTTATTATTTATTAAGAACTTACTACTTTACCATCACGATGTTAGTACGTCACAAAAAAAAATATTTACCTAACAGCGCTTCTGTACCTATGTGTTATTCTGGCGGCTATCTATGACGATCAATAAATTACTATCCAATGGTCTTCCACGTAACTAAATATAAGATAGATGTATTTTGCATGGCATTATTTTGTGCTAACTGGTTACACGACAGAAAGAGAGGTGCCTCGTAGATGTTTAAAATAGTAGATCCGGACAGCGCCGTGTTTAATTTATTGGAGGCCTGTGCATATATTTTTTTTTATTGTAGAAAGTTGACAAACAAGCAAACTGCCCACCTGATGGTAAGTGGTAACAGTCACCTATAATACATGTGGCTCTTGTGAGATTCGCAGCAAAACTGCAACCCCCACAAGAACCACAGTGTACGTTGCCAACTTGTGACACAAGATGTAAAGTCACTGTACCCAGTAATTTCACTGCCATATCTTACCCTTCAAACCGGAACACAGCAATGCAAGCACTGCTGCTTTGCGGCAGAAATAGGTAAGACGGAGGTACCTAAGCAGACGACCCTGGTACAGAGTCTCCCTCCAGTAAAATAATATTAACAGTATTAGAATAATGAGGCCGTTACGACTTTGATAGAATACTATTTTGTTAGAATAGACAAAGAAAGTAGAGAAAATAGGTTCTAGATATATATTTTTATGACAGTCACATTAAATTGATTATTTAATTGGTGCGAGTCAGACTCATGATTCCTTTAAAACAGTGTACGTACTAACTATACCATTAAATTGCAGTTTTATACCGGGTCATTTTATAAACACCATCCAAATTTTTTCTAGGCATAAGATATCATTCAAACACTTAATTAAAAAAAAAAAATTGGTATGTAAAATTGCCACAAAAATTATTTTGTCCGAGCGAATTTTTACAACAGCTGGTTACTGGTAAAATATACTAACAACTCTACGACCGCCCGAAATGTTTTAAATGAAACAGCGCCCGCTCCACCGAGCTGCAGGAATTGCGCAATGAATTCAGTCACCCGGGGACCTCCCGCGACGCATAACCTTGCGTTTACGCATTTACGTTGCATGTTAACGAAACCTACCTAACGAAATGTGTTCACACTTGAAATTGAAATCGAGGGCGAAATTAAACGGCGGGTTAACGTGAAGGAGGCCTAAAGCCTCAAGAACTTATGAATAAAAATAATCCTTGCATTTGACGAAGTGAAAAAAAAGTAATAAAATTAAAGATAATGTTCATAAACGTGCAAGACTATTTAGAGAGAAATCGCCTACACTTTGAAGTAAAGTGATTGTTTTCAAACTTCATGTAAATAAGTGGTAGTAGGTTTTGGCACTTATTATATGGAATACTATGGAATAATTTTGATAAAAATTTGGAATGTGTAAATTTTAAACTTATTGATGCTGTTGGTTAGTATGGTTAAAACTTAATACTTTTTACTCGTGTTATTTTTTCTCCAGCTTCAATTTTGGATATTTTTCAAATATTGAAACATTGAAATATTGAAAAGAAAACTTTTATGAAAACCAGAGCTTTCATTCAAACTACAATTATAAACAACGTGTGCCACAGCTACAGCTTATATCTACTCTACAACTAACTAGTCTCATGTACGGGCCCACTTAAACCCGTACAGCTGATTTGGTGCAGTTTCTGTGACGTAGGCTTGGTAGGCTTTAGCATATCAATGCTAAAGCTCAATAGCTTGATCACAAATGCCGCTGTATAAGACACAATTTATTTGGATGTGTTCTGTTGTTTTTCTATACACTGTATAAATAAATAATGATTTGGATAATAAATAGCCTTACTAGAATCAAAATCAGCTGGGATTTTGATTTCTAGTAAGGCTATTTTATTATCTGCTTCCAATCCTATATGTATGCTTGGATATATGGCACTCGACTGGTGATTTAAGAGGTAGAAACCATATCTCTTGGATGTGCTAAAAATGTGTCACCTATCTAGCTTTTGTAGCGAAAGTGGGAGCGCATAGTTGACTCCTCAAGGCGTATTCATCTTTATTGACTACCCTTGAAATAACTTTGTATGATGTTTAAAAATTACGATGATTTTGCTTCTATACAATGTGTCCCGTCACCAGTGTCGGAGCTTTTAATGGTGTGAAATATGGCATTTTTTATCGACAAATTGCCCCTAAAATTTTGTTTTTCTCTTAATTTTGTTTAGACGCCATTTTGTTTTCTTGGTAACCAAGACCTGGGCTCTCATACTAATTCAACCACCACTACTCATGTAAATGTCCTATCAACATTAAAAAGGTTTCATTTGATAGCTAAAAATGTAGACAACAGTTACACAGCCATTATGTTTCAATTGTCATGGAATAAAAAATAGAAAAAAAAATTAAAGAAAAACAAATAGATTATTTTTGGTGTATGTTTTAATGATTGGCTTTTTGAGAAAATTAGAGGGGCAATTTGTCGATAAAAAATGTCATATTTCACACCATTCAAGGCTCCGACACTGGTGACGGGACACATTGTATAAGGCATTGAAGCCTTATCAAGAATACTTATTACGCCACTTTGTGTAGAAAGTGATGTTTTTCCAATTTCTTTCCCGGCAAAAAAGCAGCTTGCCTCATCAATCACTACAGGAGGTTGCATATTT
The DNA here is from genome assembly GCA_927399485.1 of Calamotropha paludella. Taxonomy (NCBI): domain Eukaryota; kingdom Metazoa; phylum Arthropoda; class Insecta; order Lepidoptera; family Crambidae; genus Calamotropha; species Calamotropha paludella. The sequence goes on from OV656812.1 coordinate 14,810,832, forward strand.
AATGTCTGTATTGTATTTACTTTTTTATCCAACTTTTGCACAAGTTAGGTTGTATGATACCTATCATAAATTCTGATAGATATGTTGTTTTATTGATGTGAATATTATTATTGTTTATTTAAAGAAGAAAGTCATAAATGATGCTAGATATGTATAATTTTCGTGACTGCAAACAAAAACAATGCAACCTGTGAACAAAATGCTAATAAAATTTACAAAAATGGTTTGTGGAATAGACTATTACACAATATAGTACATATTACACCAATACCATATGTAGTATACATTATTTTAGCATAATAATCAATAATGTTGCTAGGTACACTTTTTGTTTCTGAAAATGCACTGATAGCTACGAGCTTTTTAATCAATAATGTACATGCCTTCTCTACGTCATATGCTGATATATGAATGATAGCCTTGTAGCATTGTAGGGGCAATGCAACTTCACAAAATCACACCAAATAATAATAACTGTTGCTACGTATCCTTTCGTTTTTGAAGTAACACTAGGTCCAGTCTTACTGACTTACAACGTACAAAATGATTTTGTTAATATTGATTTAGAGAAAAAAAAAAGAGTTTTGTATAGATTGATGTGATTGCTGACTGTACCTAAAAGAAAAAGATATAGATTTGTACTTGACTTTTGGAAATAAAAATCAACGTGAAGTTCGTTTAAATCCTTACAGAAAATTTAATATGAAACTACGACGTGGAGATGGTCGAGGAGCTGGGGCATGGACTAAATTTCGGCTCCTGATGTGGAAGAACTTTCTCCAACAGTGGCGTCACCCGTTTCAGACAGTCATGGAATTGTTCCTGCCCGTCGCTACTATGTGTCTAGTGTTGCTTCTGAGATGGCAGATTGAACCTGAAGAGAGGGCCATCGCTAAATTCTCACCTTTCGCTGCACACAAACTGACTGATTCGATGCCATTATTGTAAGTTTTACTTCTCTGTATTGGAACTCAACGTCTCTCTTTATAAAAACGCGAGTTAACAATATACTAGGTCTGCAATACATGCTGCTGTTTACAAATACTGAGCGAAGCAATTAGATTCTTGGAGGGGGATTATTCCTCGCTGGTATGTCCAATTTCAAAACCTTTTTTGCACATTAGTCACGACCACGATGTGAGTTTTGGCGCCATATTTCATTAATGTAGTCTCAACGGTTTGGCTGAGATCAGCTGTTGAATTTTTCTTTAGGTAATTATTCCTCCATGGTATGTCCGATTTCTAAACTTGTTTTTGCACATTTGTCACAACCACGATGTGAGTTTTGGCCAAATTTCATCAATGTAGTATGAGCGGTTTGGCTGTGATCAGCTTTTGAATTTTTCTTTCGGTGATTATTCCTCCATGGTAAAGTCTATATGTTTTTATATAGCCTATGTCCGTCAGGTTATAATCATGTATGATCATGCCAAAATTCGTTCGAATCGGTTGAACCGTTAAGTAGCAGGAGGGAGACAAGCGAAGTTTGTGAGTTGCCTAAAAGAGAGCTTCGCTCAATTATTGAAACTATAAAAGTAAGTAGCCGAACCTAGAAAGTTATGTTTAGTTGCCTTTATCACAAGACAAAAGTATTGTTCTTACATTCTTTTGAATAAGATCCGAACACTAGGTATAACGTCTGAAATGAAGTATTTATTAATGTTACGGGTACACAGGATGTCCTCGACCACTATGAGTAACATAGTGGTCGAAGACATCCTGTGTACCCGCACACTAGTTTGTTTTTATTTTCTTTAATAAAAATTAATTAAATAAAAATGGACTTGTGGAATGATTCGATAACAGTCCAATATAAAAATAAGTGTCTTTAAAAATAAAATATATCTTTTGCAATAAATATTCAAAGTCTTCAACAGACTGTACTTTGAAGAGTGTGCTCAAGAGCTGCATTTGCTTATCCCGCCATCTCCTTTTTCCCGACGGACATCCAGACGCACTGCAGGCTACTACCCTTTCTTGGTTGCTATTCCTACCTGTCGCACCAAGCGCTTTTCAACATCCATCATAATGCGCACAGCAAAAGGAGTGGAACTCCCCTCCCTGCGTCTGTATTTCCGAGACCTAATAACCTGGCCATTTTCAAAGACAGGGTGGATAGACTCCTTCTGGGTTAGCTCGTTCCATCGTGGATTCTGTCTTGGCCCCCGGGCTTGATTAGGATCAAGAGCTAACCCATTCTAAATAAAAAAAACATTCTTACATGCTCACCAACTAGCCTAGCCCAAAGTAATCACAATAGTATCTCCCTGGTGTTTAGTTTCCATAACATAAGGCTTGTGTTATGGATACTAGGGATACATACATGTATGATACATAGATACGTAATATTAATAAAAACATATATAAATACTAGCTGCCCCGGCCACGCGTTGCTGTGTTAGAAATTAAAATCAAATCTATCCTATCTTTTAATAGTTACGAAGTTTGATCAAAATTGGTTAAGTAGTTTAGGAGTCCATTGAGGACAAACATTGTGACACGAGATTTATATATATTAAGATGAATGACTCAGGTACAAATGCTCGTATTCATCACATAAACATCTGCCCCTTCCGGATTCGAACCCAGGACTGTCGATGTCGGTGCGAAAGGCAGGATCGCTACCGTTGTACCAAACGGGCGTCATTCGACAATGGTTAAAAAAATCTCCTGAAACTTCTGCCAAAACGTCTACAAACATTTTCTTTATAGTTTTTTTTAAATCCTTGACCGCTATCTCGCCTGATGGTAAGCGACGATGCGATTTAGGATGTTACGCGCTCTGTGTGCAGCAGTCTGCCATCGGACGCGTCCCCCGGGTGATGATCTAATATTCTAAGTCATAATTAATTTGTATCCGTTAATATATTGTAATTATAATTTTTAATTTTCAGTGTCTTTATTATTAACAGATTAACACAACAATATCAAACTAAAAACTTGTCATTAAAAGTTAACCCTAAAATATTTATATACATATTCATAAAAAGAATATGTCATCCAAAATTTTCACTGTTGATTTATTAATATAAAGGATAGGAAAATTTCTAATTTTTATTTTTCTTATTCTAGACGAAGCAAGAACTAAAATATAGTATTAATCGAAGTTATCTTTTCAGCCTTAACATTGGAATGAATGTAAGAGAACTTTCTATCGCTTATTCTCCAGAGAGTGATGCCTTGGATGAAGTCATAAGATCTGCAGTAGCAAATTTAATGATTCAGAATGCCCGAGATTTCATCGGAATAATTTTAGATATTGACGACTTTCCAGTAACACTTCCTCCGAATATAACCATTCCTGACATCAATATTCCAGACAATTGGAATAATACAATTTATGAAATATTAAAATCGTTAATAAGGGTCAAGTCCTATAACTCTAGCGTGGAACTCAGAAATATTTACGTTAATGAAGAAGACACTCGGAAAGTAATGGCAGCCGTAGAATTCGATGACAACCTTTTTGGTGGGTACATTTAAGTGGTTTAATTTTAATAGCCACGTCTTGAGATTGATTGATCGGACATAAAGAAAGCTAATTTCTTTTTTGTTGAAGGTGCTACTGAATTACCAGAAAAGATAGCTTATTCTTTGCGCTTCCCGGAGAGGCCACGTTTCAATCATTTTTTTAACAACGGTTCCCGTAATTGGAGAACAGATCTTTTGTTTCCGATATTTGAAGTACCTGGGCCAAGAAACTTTGATCCGGCTGGTGGGCGTGACCCTGGTACCTATAGTTTATTATTTCAATATAAATAGTGTGAAACTGCAATTTAAATATTTTATGAACATTGCGTTCTTGCAGGTTATGTTTCCGAGATGTTTATAGCTTTACAGCATATGATATCAACTACACTAGTGGCAAGACTTACTGGTGAGTCGAATTTGGCCTCGACTTTTAAGGTGAATCTCCAGCGGTACCCACATCCTGCTTTTATGTTGGACCTGGTTATTGATGCGCTTCAACTGTTGTTTCCCACGTTCATAATGCTGAGCTTTAGTTATGCAGCCGTCAATATTACTAGAGCGGTTACTGTTGAAAAAGAATTACAAATAAAGGTGATTTTGTAGTTTATTTTAATACCATTAATTGGTAGATTATTTGATACATTTTATGTTATTGTATTTTTTTTATTTTAATCATTTCGAATTTTTTTTTAAGGAAACATTGAAAATAATGGGTCTACCGACTTGGATACATTGGACAGCATGGTTTTGTAAACAGTTTATCTATTTATTAATAGCAGCCGTGTTAATAATGATTATTTTAAAGGTTAATATTTGATTTATTTATACAATATTGCAAGTAGATACCATATGTTTAAAAATAGTACATTAATGACTGTACATAAAATAGTACATTAACATTTTTAAATAAGTTTTTTTTTATTCAATAGGTCAATTGGTTCACCAATGTCAATGGATTTAACGAATACGCCGTATTCACGAATACACCTTGGAGTGTGTTGCTGTTCTACCTGGTATTGTATTTAACGTGCATGATATTTTTCTGTTTTATGGTGAGCGGCTTCTTTTCCAAAGGTAAATTGTTTATCTTAAATGAATTTTGTAATTTATTATTTTACGAACAAATAATAATATTGTTTCTCTTCACCAGCAAGTACGGCATCGTTGTTTGCGGGTATTATATGGTTTTTAACCTACATTCCGGCTTTTATGCTGGCCATGGACATCAATATGTCAGTACCCGTTCAGATCATTACCTGTCTAAGCATCAACTCAGCCATGTCATACGGGTTCCAACTCCTACTGGCAAGAGAAAGTACCGGTGGTAAGCTTAATTTTCCTTGACTACTTGTATTTGATTATGAACTAGATCAAAAGCACTACACCAAAATGGTACTTACAAAAAATTTGATTTAAAGGACATATGCTCGGGAAATAACTACTTATTTACTGAGAATTAATATCAAGAATACTTATAAAAATATTTTAGAATATCAGTGTCATGCGTGTAAGATTTTAAATGTGCAAATGTTACGATCGTGTTTGTATTAAATTTTTGTATGATAGACCCTAATACTGCGACAGGCAGAAAGTTCTGAATTTAAAAACTGTGCATTAACTCGATAATAACTTTTGGGTATTTTAATTTACACTCGGTCTTCTGAGGTGTGAGTGAAGTGAATTCTAGTAATAGCGTAGATCAGAAAACAAGTGAAAGAATAAGATAATTTAGACAAGGACTGTGAAAACGGATTAAAGAAATTAAGAATTTGGAATAAAACATTTTAATTTTCTGACTTATCAATTCAAGTTTTTTAAGGTTTGCAATGGGGTGAATTTATGACATCGCCCGCAGTAGATACGTCTCGTCTGCTTTTCGGCCATGTCATCATAATGCTAGTAGTTAACTGCGTCCTATACATGCTCATAGCTCTTTACTTGGAGCAAATATTGCCAGGACCATATGGTACGCCAAAAAAATGGTATTTTCTGTTTGAAAAACAGTATTGGTTCAATGACAATAAAGAACAATTAGGTAAGTAATTAGGTAAGAAATAATGTCTTGTTATTTATTAAAATTTAAGGAGAATTAAATAATTTGCTTATTATATTTTAGACAATTCAGGCGTTGTTATACCCACAACACCAGAAATAACGAAAGAACTCGACCCCCTGGATCTTACGGTTGGTGTAAAAATGACGGTGAGTTTTTAAATTTTCATCAAATGTGTAAGATTTGTTTAAATGGTGAAGTGACATATTGTCACCATGTTGACCATCATACATAACTTTTTAAATAATAATAGTAGAATTTTATTCTGTATGTAGTGAATAAAAATATTTTCAGAATTTAACTAAAACTTTTGGAAACAATGTTGCTGTCAACAACGTGACATTGAATATATACGACGATCAAATAACTGTTCTGCTCGGTCATAACGGAGCTGGAAAATCTACCACTATCTCCATGTTGACAGGTGAAATCATTTAAAGTCATCCTATTCAAAATTAGGACCCTAATGGCACACCGCTGAGTGTGTCCGGCCCATTATTGAGGAACTGAAGCAAATAATTGCGATGTTTTTATCTATACGGAAAACCTATTCCCCATCATTGGAGACATAAATAGGATAATGATGTTAAATTATAAAATACACTAGCTTTTGCCCGCGGCTTCGCTCGCGTTAAATTCGGAGTAGCACTGTCTTCCTTTCCTGAACACAGAAGAGAACTCGGAACAGAATTTTACACGTTATTTATTTTATTTTAACACACTACTATAGACTATATCATATGTCTTTCCATTTGGGGTCAGAATAAAAAGATTCTGGGCCTTGGACACACGCGAACATGCTACATACAGCTGTCCATGGGAAAAGCACGGCTTTTCTAAGTTCACCCCAGCCACCTTTAATGTTTGTCCTTGCGCTTTGTTAATAGTCATTGCAAACCTAAGCTTAAGAAGAAATTGTAGCCTTTTAAACTGGAGATCTGTGGGAATTTTTGTGGGAATCGTGAACATAATATACAATAAACATATCAGCGCCATCTATCGGAATCCATGAGTTACACTTATTTATGTTTATAATGTTTATTTTCTCAAAAGCTGATTGATCTATGGTAAGATTTAATGTTTTTAATATTGTTTTATTTAATTTGTTTTAATTAAATTATTTTATTATTCGTTTGTATTAAAGAACCTGTTCTAATTTTGCGGAGTCGCACACACTTTCATCCCCTATTTTAGGGGCTGGGGGAGGATTTCTAAAAAATGGCTGGTATTTTCGTTAGTAACAAAGAGTCTGTGTGCCGATTTTAGCTTCCTGCCTTGAAAACTGCTAAAGGTCTCATATAAAATTTCACCCCCTCTTTTAAGGGGTTGGGTGCAGATTTAAAAAAAAAATGATGGGCGATTTTTTTGGTAGTCATAAATAGTCAGCATACCAATTTTTAGCTCTCTACCTTGAAAATTGCGGAATGCTCCATACAAACTTCCACCCCCCATTTTTGGGAAGTGGGGGGTTAGAAAGGGGCAAGAAGTAGCCTACGTTACTTTCCATCCCTTCAACTATCTCCACTTAAAAAATCACGTCAATTCGTCGCTCCGTTTTGCCGTGAAAGAAAGACAAACAGACAGACACACTTTCCCATTTATAATATTAGTATGGATGTTTTTATTGTGAAATGTAGGTATTATACAAAGATTATTGTGAGGTTTTGTTATGAACATAAAATTCAAGGTCCTAAATCCCTATATATACTTTATATATTTAAGGGTTTTCTAAATACAACTTACAGAAATAAGATACCACGGAACTACTAGCAATCAACCCATCTATTTGTCCGTAATTGATACCAGGAATATAATTGAAGGCGCCGGACCACGTGGCTAATCGCGAACTGGAATCTTTGTAAAATTGTTATGCGAAACAAATCTCTTTTATTCAGCTGTTACAGTTTGATACCAAGGCCATTTAATATTTTAATTTCTGGCCCCGGAATGCGCTGTTCTCTCCTTGCGCATGTTGCGGTCGTGGAAAGATGTGCTGTTGATCCGGATTTCCTGTAGAAGAACATATTTATATGCAGTGGAAATGTATTTTTAAAAATTTTCCCAGGTAACTTGGCTGTGACGAGGGGATCTATATGGGTGGCTGGTTACGACATGGCGTGGCATAGCAACGAGGCACGTCGTCACATTGGACTTTGCCCTCAGCATAACGTACTTTTCAACGAGCTAACTGTCGAAGAACATCTACAATTCTTTGCCCGTTTAAAAGGATTTAATGGCGAAAAATTGCGTAAAGACACTGATACTCTCATCGAGAAACTAGAACTGCAGGAAAAGGTATGACAAATTATTTTGCTTAGTTTATCTAAGCAAATTATTTTATAGGACATAATAATCGTAGATATGCTTGCATATATGTAAAATACACAATACTGCTCGCTTCCAAGATCAACGTAGCTAAATCTACACGACCGCAGCAACAAGAGTTGTACAACGTAATTCCATTCCATTCCCGTAGAGTCTTGGTAGCAGTATATTGAAATCTTTTTTAATTTTATTATTTGTTTTCCTTGCTTATACTAGCTTTACTCGCTTGTACTAACAATACACTTTTTTAAACGTAACCATTGTGCAATTTTTCATACTTTATAATTTTTTGCTGAGTTACCTACATAAATACCTACATATTTAAGTAATTTTTGAACTGATTTCGAAAGTTGACACGACATAAATGGCTGATATACTATCTTGTTTTGTTTTGTTATCTTTACATATGACTCATAGTAATAATAAGGAGTAGTTCAGTTCAAATGCATAAATTTGCTTTGTAAGGCTGGAAAGTTGAGATTTGGCTGCGAGTTACCTCTATTGAAACCTGAGCCGGCGAAGGATTCTTGGATTGAATCACGAGCGTAGCGAGTGATCCAAAGATAGAATCCTGAGCGTTAGCGAGGGTTTCAAAGGTACGAGACGCTAAAAACTTTGCTGTTGAGCGAAACACAGCATTTTTCTCTTCACTACAGCGATGAAAATTTTAGGTGCAAGAAAAACAGCTTAAGCAAATGGTAAATTTGTTCATTTAAATGACAATTAAAAGTATCGTTGTTATAATTAGTAATGTTGATTTTTTTGTTTAATTAGTTTCTACTCAATTTGAATTGACTAAGAATACCATAATCACTTTGATTCGGATGTGGTCCTAAATTCAATCATATGTTATGAAATCTCATCCACCATACATTTAAAATTCTTGTAATAAATAGTATGTTCTTAATATTATTTATTTTTATTATTTTATAATTTAATAAAGCCAAAACGAAGTATTATAGTATTAATTGAAATAAGAATGAAATGAAACTCATAAAGACTATAATGACGATTCAGAACGTACCATGTGCGTTTTTCTTTAAATAAATAGAAAGGATCTAATTTTAAAACACTTTTCCACGCTAGCGCATAAAGCGCTGTTTTCCACGCTAGCGAATAAAGCGCAGTTTTCCACGCAGAAATTGACTGACAAACCAAACTGTTATGAACGTGTGAGGTAAAAATATAATTACATGCCTTAGATTAGGTGTTGATATGAACAAAAATATCCTGGATAAAAAATCGAACGAGTTGATAAAAATAATCGTTGCAAATGGGATTCGAACGCGTATATAACTAGTGATAATGTGATAAGGAATCTATGTCTTAGTAAGCGATTTGAATACCTTTACAGATGAAAAGGTCAATTCTACCACTCCATAGGGTGTATACAGAGCGAATATATGTGCTTTTGTCTTTTGACCTTAACGCGGGTACCTACAGATGTAAGGGAGCATATCGTAGGCTACTTCAGTATTGGGAGGCTAATTACGTTATAATATTTATATTTTTCAATACTTTTGTTACATTACACTCAACATGTTCCATCTCGGCATATATAAAATATAAAAACTTACCTCAATATATAGTATATACGAGGGTCAGTAGTACGTCTTTCCGCCCTGCCGAGCACTGGCGAATAGAGTAGCTGCCGTAATAAACAATATTAATATCTGAGTATTAATAATGTTCAAGAAAATAGAGAACGCCCCCAATTGTGAAGTTAGAACTGTGCTTAAATTTTTCAACACATTTGATCGTGAATCGGCTGTTCGGCGCAAGTTTGGCCCATGCTAACGAACGTTTGGAGCGGCTAGGGTAACAATACAATTTGCGCAGTAATTCAAGCGGAAAACTTTTGACAAACCATCAATGAATCTACGCTTGGCTGTGTACTATCATTTGTTTACAAAACTAAAGAAGTTATTGGTAGGAAAGAAATTTGAAATAGACGAAAATCTAAAAGAAGCTGTGTATTTCAATATCCTGGCGGTGCTTGGATACAAAAACTCGTCACACATTACGATAAACGCTTAAATTTGGGAGGTCACTACGTAGATAAAAAGTTTAAGATATGTTCTTTACAAATAATGGTCAATAATCATAAATATATACTGATTATATTATGTATATTATTTTGGCCCTCACAGATGTTGTAAAGAGAGATGTATGCCATTAAACACATAACTTATAAAAAAATCAAGTTTCGCAATTCCGTTCTTTTATCGTAAAAAGCTATGAGATCCATGTTATACCAAGTTGGTTGATTTATTCAGTCCCTACTTAAGGGCCTTTCTGTCTTAAGTTATTACGTAATTAGCTAACCTAACAACTAAGATGTTGTGACTAGTGACCATATGAATATCAAATATCTTTTATGTTTTAAATAAATAGTTTGACTTGGCTATCGCAAGAAAACACAATGTATGTTTTTTTTATTATTAAAAACACAATTTATCTCAAAAGTAATGCATATTATATTGAATTAGATTGTTTAAAGTTTACTCCCACCGAGAGACTCCCCGCTCTCGCACCAACCTCGACTTGCTCGCTATTGCAAGCCGGGCTCCAAGGCCTCAGTAATTTTTTAAAGAGGTTTTCTTTCTCGCGGTGGCTGTGGCAGCCCTTGACCCCGCAACATATACGGGGTCACGGTATGCCCTTCCACCCCTGCTAGTTTTGGTTCATGCCGGCAAGCCGGTAGTCCACATATCTAGGAGCCGTTTCCCTATCCGCCACCCGGGGGACCCGTCCGATGGCAGACTAGCAACTGCACACGGATAGTACACGTAATCCTAAAATTATGCTGCATTTCAATAAACACCTATTTCAGCGCAATTACCAGGCTCAGGGTTTGTCGGGCGGACAAAAGCGGCGCTTGTGTGTTGGCATCGCCCTTTGTGGTGATGCGAGTGTCGTTCTCCTTGACGAACCTACCTCTGGCATGGACCCTTCATCTAGGCGAGCTCTCTGGGATCTATTACAGAAGGAGAAATTAGGTAAATTACTTTTATTCATTTAATCTTGTTTTAAGGGTTATTTCTACCGAAGCAATTCTAGTAAGTTTCCAAGTCAAATAATACATATAGATAATTCTAAGGGTGGTCAATCACATTATTCGGGAAATTTGGCCAAATCGTATTGGATAAGATCTTGAACTCAATTTTTATATGCATTATGCGATTTATTTAGTTTGGGGCTGAATTTATACAAAGCGGCATTGTAAGTGTTCAGTTAGAAGTTTTTAAATCACTAATTATTATCTGAGGTGTTTATAAATATAAAACATATCCACGTAATTGTTTCGTGTTGATAATGTTAACTTATATACTGATCTACCTATTTTTATCTATGCGATTTCTTTAGATTACGTCTGTCTTACTTTGTCTACAATGATGACAATTTAAAAAAAGTTTGATGCGGCCTCAAGTCATCTGATCTTAAGCAGTGCAGGGTTAGCACAAATTTGAAATAAGAGTTGTCAGTGCCTGGAAATAAATTGGCGTAAATTCCAAAAGCGGTACACAAGAAATAAAATGGAAGAACGGAGTTTTCTTTAGCAAACACCTGTATTCAATTTGTATTTATTGTGTTTGTTTAGGTAGATCAATGATCCTGACAACACATTTCATGGACGAAGCAGATATTCTCGGAGATCGTATAGCTATTATGGCAAATGGTCAGTTGCAGTGCGTTGGATCTCCATATTTTTTGAAGAGGCACTATGGAATCGGATATACCCTCGTTATAGTGAAGGATGAAGGCTTTGTTGAGGATGCATGCACAGAGTTAATTAACAAACATATACCGAATACACCATTAAGAGAGGACCGAGGTAAATAGTGTCAATCAGTTACTCAGAGCAAAGTATACTAAAGAAGCGTGTTAAATGTCGAGAGAGCCCTAGGCAAGCACCTCATCGACGTTACGTTGGCGAACATTGCAAAATATATATTATTTTGTGTTATCAGTTTGTGTGTTAGTGATAAATTATGAATTACTTTTAAGATGGAATCTAGACATAGGGAGAGTCTACAGCAGTTTGCTACTTCCTTAGAATTTATGGAATTATTTCATCTCCATATAATATTGCCAAACAATTTGCTAACGGGGTATAAAAACACTATTGAATTGTGACTTTAAAAAAGTATTCCTTATGTAAAGTAGATTTTTTTTATTTATTTACACGTACTGAATATAAAAACTATTTTTTTTAATTATCAGAAATATGTTTTTTTAATCGTCAGTATAATTGCGACGTGGTGTTTTCGCGCACCTTTTGTATTCTATAACATCTCGAAAAACAGTCCAGCAATAAATCCGCCAACATTGAAACGTTCCAATGTCCTTGATACCGTTTTTCCATTTTTACGATGTCATGATGGAAGCGCTTGCCATGTTCATCGCTAAAAGCTCCTCAATTATCAAAAGTTAACGTTTGCAATGTTCGCCAACGTAGCGGCCATAGACTAAAAATTATCCCAAAAACTCTTTGGATAACTTTATTTGCTGTTCGTTATAATGTTATTATCGAGTCTGGCTTACGTTAAGTAAAGAGCTTAAGAGATAAGAGTTACCCGTTCAAATCTATTGCTATTCAATACACTTTGAATTTATACTAAAGTAGCGACCCGCCCCGGCTTCGCACGGGCGCAATACTCTACTATATTATGCATGTATTATAAACATTCCTCTTGAATCACTCTATCTATTAAAGAAAACCGCATCAAAATCCGTTGCGTAATTTTAAAGATTTAAGCATACATGGGGACAGTCAGCAGAAAGCGACTTTGTTTTATACTATGTAGTGATAGTGAAGCAAATGCTCCTAATGTATACACGTATTTATACATTGAAGCATCAAACTTTCGCAATATATATTATATAGATATTGCTATCACTAGTGTTACCAAATCAGTGTTTTTTTCGAATATTGGCATTGAAAAAAGCAAAAAAAGGTTCGGAGGATAAAAATCGGTACGTATAAAAATTGTTCAATACGTACAAATTAGGGGGGTTTTCTTAAAAAATAATTAAGGTATTTTTAAGGTTTAGTAAGGTAGTTTCTATACATCTTCTTATCTGAAAAAACTGTTATGATCCACGCGATAAGTATCCTGTGAGCATAAAATATATAACCACTCTATTTAATTTATTCTATGTTAACTATTAGAACTGGATTTTAACTTACTATTTGTTTGAGCATTTAAAACATTCTTATTGATTGATCGAATTTCACATTTGTACAGGTAAATCAATTTAAATCAGATTTCTGCAATGCTGCAACATTATTTTATACAGTACAATATTTTTTATACTTTTTAGGAACGGAAGTAACATACAATTTGAAAAAAGAATTTTCGCATACATTTGAAACAATGCTGAGTGATCTAGAAAACAACAAAGATGTTGCAAAGTTTAAGAATTATGGTTTACTTACAACAACACTTGAAGACGTATTTATGTCGTAAGTTCCCCAGTTTATGTTTTAAAATTCATTAAGTATATATAAATAAGTATGATAAAGTGTACAAACATACTAAATATATTTTAGGGTTGGATCCGATGTACAACCAGAAACTGACGATGCTGAAACTATTACTGATTCAGTAAGTGATGAAACTACGAAGTACGATTTTGATTCATCGTCTATTGATCGATGTAAGTATATCTATCTAAATAAATAAGTAATAATTATTGCTTAAATATTTACGCATATAGACTATAAAAGAAGATAATGTAATGAGGAAGGACACTGTTCATGGTGCATAATAATATCTGTTCAGTTGCTAATATAATAACAAAAGAAAGTCAAATCTGTAATTTATTATAGTTACGCATAAATAACAAGTTACACAACTTAGATAGTATTGAAAATAATTCAATACTATCTAAGTCGTGTTATCACTGATTACGTTAAAGAATTGATTAGATTCAAGAATTAATAGCATATGAATTAAAGGTAAAAATAATTGTCATGATAATAGAAGAATTTCAATGTTTACAATCATTTTTTTGCTTTGGTTATTTGTGTGAATAAATAGTCTTGTTTAATTATGATTCGTTGATATTAGGAATCGTTGTCAATATAGTATACATTCTAAAGCAGTGGAAGTGTTTAAAAGTATTTTTATCAGGCTTCACCTATTGTAACATTTGATATGTCCAAGAAAGGGCTAGGACTAGAGTCTATAAATAGTTGAAATCGGAAAAAGATAACCCAATTCTTTATATTTTGTCAATACATCATCATACATTACAAATGTGCAGTTAGAATTCTAGGAGTATTTTTTTATGCTAGAAGAACCACTAAACTATTAATCTGATTTAAAACATTATTAGTGATAATGAAACTTTATCGTATTATACAGATTACGAGATAAGTGAAGAAGATTTGTAAGTGAAAATTGATGCACGAAACGAACCCAATGATATGTATAGCATTTTTAACGAAACGAAATTAACATAATAATGCATAACACAAGTGTTTAGCTACTTAACTTGGGTTCAGAACAATGTATGTGATGTTGTCTAATATTATTAAAAAAAAAATATTCAAAACGCCCGTAATGTCTCGTAGAGTACTTGTGGGTATTCATTTAAAACTTTGTTTTTATAGGTGAAAAAGTCGCCGAATAATCAGTCAAAAAGTCAGTCGTGTGCAGGAACGCTCATGAGGTCACAGTTCCTCACTACTTCATTATGATTTAGTATGGACTGTTTACCTTCCCAGTCACTTTTGAATTTTGAACCACATTATTGTCTTCCGTCGAGAATTTTTTGGGATGTCTACAACAAGATTTCGTTGATATATTTTTTTCATTACTGGGTTGAAGCTCGATCAACATATGATTTTTATTTCTTTATATAGAACTAGCGGCCGCCCACGACTTCGTCCGCGTGGAACATTACTTTATTTTTTAAAATAAAAGTAGCCTAAGTTACTCCTTATTACATCAGCTACCTGCCGAACAAAGTCCCGTCAAAATGCGTCCAGCCATTTCAGAGATTAGCCGGAGCAAACAGACAGACAGACAAAAATTGTAAAAAATGTATGTATGTACCGTATATATATTCATATGCATGTAGTAAAAACAGATTATTTCAATATTACAAACAGACACTCCAATTTTATTTATATGTATAGATGACGTAGGTATAAAGAATTACTCTATTACTTCGCCATTGAAGATTACAGTTGCTATACCTTCAAGGTGTGTAGACCAAATAACAGCAAGGGCACAATGTGTGAAGTTTTAAATTGTTACAGTGAGAGAAGAGGAATCGCTCAGTGGAATACGGTTAGTGTGCCAGCACATGTGGGCGATCTGGCTGAAGCTGTGGCTGGTGTGGACGCGCTCCTGGGGACTGGTGCTGCTGCAGGTTTTGGTGCCTGTGTTGCAAATCAATGCTACGCTCGGTATATTACGATATGTTTCTTCATTTACACCAGTCGTTCGCAAGAGACCTCTTTCGCTGGCAGACGGGTAATTTTTATATTACATTCAAATGACAGTAAAAATACTCTTTCATCTTACAATAAATTATCACCAAATTATTAAAACGGCTAGTTGTCCCGTTAGTGTTAAATTCATCCTCTTGATATTACATTGAAGTGTATTTTGTTAGCCATATTTTACGAAGTGCACATCCCTGTTGTACTACTACCTTAGTAGTCATTTGTTCCATGCCCTCCTTCGATCTAAATCAGTACATTATATTATGACAATACTTTGTGTGTTTGTTACCATATATAGTTACGATAGTTAACATAAGCCTAAGAATAACCGTTTTTATAATCAATTAACGTTACCATAGCAACGCGTGGCCGGGTCAGCTAGTATTAGTAAATGTATATGTTGAAAAATCAGAAGTTTAAACAAGTAATTGAAAATCATTCTCTTAATACTCGTCACAAAGATAGTGTGTAGGTACTGTAGCGCCCTACGCGCGCTCCGGGATCTTTATCTCGTTAAAGATCTCTACCATATTTCAGGGTAAAAATGTTAAAAGGGCAGTCCATACTATATTTATTGATAAGCACCCGAAATAAAAAACACCTTTTACTATTATTTAAAACAGAATAAACATGAGGCTGCGATATTTAAAAAAATAGGTTTAAAGATATGGTGAAAATCCCGTTTTTAACAATATCTACTGATATAACTGACTATTGAATTCGAACAAAATAATAAATTGAAACTTAGCTTACTTAATTGAACACTATTTTTATATTGTTAACGATTATTTTATTTTAAAATAAATAATATAATATCCAAATAAATTTAACACCTAAATATTTCTATTGAAGACAATACGACGATATTTAAAAATAAGTTAGTAGTGAACCTTTTTTTATTGTATGTAAAATGGGAGCAGATTTATATTTTGCTTTAAAAAGGGTGACTTAGTATTATAGTTAAATTTACCTGTACACAGTTTGTCATAAAGATATATACTTTTATAATGATAAATTTACTCCGATAAATAGAAGTATTTACCATAACTAACAATCCATTCCAAAGATCAATAATGACGACATATGGTTAACAAATCATGTGCGTTTTATTCATGATTATAACACATGCAAATAAATATAATAATGCTTTTATCTTAATACTCAATATGTTTATCTTTTGGATATGACTAAGCTATTTATTTTAAACGATTAACAATTGGTAACGTAAAACGTAAGTACCTATTTACGTATTATCTATTTTGTAATTATTTATAGATTTACACATTTTCTGATGTTTGATCCCAAATGTTTTGCTGTCAACTGAATGTCACATATCAGATTAACATATAAAAATACCATGTAAATATGCGATTTTTCTAGTGGATTCCAGAAGGTTAAAATCATATAATTATGCAACACTTGGCCAGATAATTACGAAAAGAGAATAAGTCATCCAAACTGGTCGAATCATTCTCAGATGATGCTCAGTCATGCATGCATTTGTATTTTTTTATTTAGGAAGATCAACGTAAAGTATCGTTAGTGAAGTTCTCAGACCAAAATAAAGCCCAGATGTCAGAATTAAAATTAAAAACGTAAAAATTAAAGCGAACTTTTAACTACGAGTACCATTGTGTTTTTTTTGGATGTTTAGTTAACGTTAATTGCTGTAATTCCAATTCACGGTACATTGTAATAATTTTTGACATTAATTTAAATTTTCATTTCAGATATACGAGTACAGAAAGCATTCTGTATTTTAACGGTAATTCTACTTCTTCACTAGGCTCGCTTGCTTCAGCTGCCTATAAAACAATAATCAATAGCTTGGATGCAAGCACAGAACTAACAGTCATTGATGAACCCGTGGATGACCACTATTTAAATATTGTAAGTTTTGTCCTAATACCTAAGTATTTATAATTTTGCACATCATTTCATATATGTATGTACTAACCGGATTCAATATGCAAAATCGGAAAACAAAATTTAAAAAAATCAAAACCGACTAAAACAATCAACTTATTCTCAACATTTACAATAAAATTTTATTTGTCGGATATGTAATTGTTTAGAACGAATTACTGTAAATATATATAATTTTTAACTGTTTCGTAGGATACGCACGAAACTTTTTTTGCCGAAAACTTTTTTAAGAACAGAATAGAAAATGGTTGCAGATAACAATATTAAACAAATTCAATCGAATGAAAAATGTATAACTGATGTATTTTGTTAGTACAAATATCATTTATACTTAAACATAACTAGCCGTCATCCGCCCGCTTCGCTGGGCTAATAAATATTTATTTCTCTTTTTTGTTGAATAATTGGTTTGATTGATTGAATTGAATAAACCCTTTTTTATTTTTTTACAAGTATTTACGCGCAGCGAACTGTTGGTTCTTCTCAGTTTTCATATTAAATTCTTCACGTTCTTATTTTGACGTCATGGAATTAGTTATTAAGATTAAATACAGAAAAATAATAACTAAAAGGGTTACCATAACAACCCACCGAATTAAATTCGGAAAAAAAATATAAAAATAAATCGATAAAGGCAAATTTTTAGGCTGAAGATCCTATTGCCATGGGGCATATACGTCACCGGGTGCTAACAGGAGCGACGTTTTCGGACAATTCTGCGATTGCTTGGTTCAGTAACTTCGCTTATCATGACATCGCGACGTCCCTCGCTGCGGTGCATTCTGCTCTACTCAAAGCTAAACTTCCTAATGCCGAAATTGAAGTTTTCAACCATCCTCTAGAAGTAAACTATCGAGACCAGGTAATTGTTACTTTTGCGTTTATAGTTAATGTAAAGATCTTCATATATCTTAAAAGGTACTTAAGATAAGCTTGCTATTGATTACTAGTGTCTAAACATATTGATACGCTAATCGTTACTTGTGTAAAATAGTTGTTTGCAAAATAACTCAATAATCCCCAAGTATCAGTTAAACAAATTTACTATTTGACGACCATTTGGTGCAACGGTAGCGATTCTGCCTTTCGCACCGATGGTCCTGGATTCGAATCCCGGAATTGGCAGATGTTTGTGTGATAAATACGAACATTTGTACCTGAGTCATGTATATATATCTATAAATATAACATACCTATGTATCATATATGTATTTATGTCTATCCGTTACCTTAGTATCCATATCACAAGCCTTTATATAGTGTTTACTTTGGGCTAGGCTAATTGGTGTAAATGTAAGAAATATTATTATTATTTATTACTAGAAAAAAAATCAACTTGTCTCAAATATCCCGTATGACAACTGCAAGAAGTTGATTTTTTCTTTCGATATCAACATCATGCAGTAAAATTTTAAAATAACATCATAACCCCACCTAGAGTGTAGTCATGAGTTATTTATATTTGTTTAATATGCATTTAAACTTTTGTTCAGAGAATAGATAGTCCCGTATGATACGAAAATTTGTGTGTAACAATTTTTATATATTTTAAGTATTTTTGGGTTACTTAATGAGTTTGTTTTATTTTTTGCATTAATAAATTAATGGCATGTTATAAGAGATCTTTTTGAAAATGATATACTTATTTTCAAACTCCTTCTTTAATTTGGTGCAACGGTAGCGATCTTGCCTTTGGCACCGACGGTCTTGGGTTCGACTCCCAGAAGGGGTAGACGTTTGTGTGATCAATACGAGCATTTATACCTGAGTTATGGATATTTATATATATATCTATTATTTTTACTTATTTATGTATGATATATGTATGTCTATCCGTTACCCAAGTATCCATAACGTAAGCCTGACAGTGCTTACTTTAGGCTAGACTAATTGGTATAATTTTAAAAACTACCAAAAAAATAGTGGCAGATTTCTTTGAAGAATCAGGATGATTTTTTAATTACCTATGCTCATGACTATTTATTGTAGCTACTTAAATAATAATTATCCATTTAAATTTTCAGACTGATACGCTGGTGCTGTTACAAGCAATGTCGATGCAGTTGGCTGTTGGAATTGGGTCTAGCTTGGGCATTGCTAGCGCAGTGTTCGTTATGTTTTACATTAAAGTTAGTATAATTTAGTGAAATTCATTGTTATATTTAATTATCTACATTCTTATCTGATAAAGGTAGCCTCAGGAGTGACATGTGACGTACAAACGTGCCGTTTGTTTCGGCATACACGTGATGAATAGTACAACTCGGTTGCAATATCTGTGGACCTCGCTGGAATGGCAAGCCCCCTCCCAGTTCTCTTGCAATAGAATAAAAAAATAAAAGAATTAAAGAGTAAAAGTATAATATATTTTATTTATAGTTCAATATTATTGTTTACAATACTATCCCCATGATGCTTGTTTTGTGCACCGTACCTAAGCGCTGACGTGACGTCATCAGGCCCACAGATATTGTAACCGGGTTGTAATCATGACAAATCTTTAAATATTTTAATTGAATTGGTATAGTTGAGTATGAGAATATAAACAACAAAAATGAGTTGTTATATCGTTTCATGTTAATAATGTTATCTGGAATGTTAAATTTGATTAAATTAATCTATTTTCAATTCACTATTTGAGTCACTGCTTTGAATCACTTCATTTCGATTTTTTTAATTAATTGATCCATTATGTCGTCGCGTACATGATCGTTCATTAAGTAGGGACTCTTCTTCCCTCAGAATAATAACTAAAGCTGTATTGTTCTGAGCTTCTTCCACAGTTTTTACGTCACTGTTACATTTATGCTATTTCGCTGAATAGACTGAATAGACAGCTCAAGTTCTTGTTTCTTTTTAGTCGAATTTAAATGTTTTCGTGCCAGCTCACCATCACTCCATATTCATCAAAAGAGTTTAAATCCCAATAGTACGGTGGCAAATAAAGAACAGCATGACTTTTTCGTTCAAAATGACATTAATATTGAATTGTTCGTCCCATCTCGTCATTAATCATTTGCGATCTTCCGAATATTATCTTAGAGCCTGTTTTTAAACACGCCGTCGACGTGCGTTTTCGTTAAACGCGATACTCACGCGATTCAAACGCGTTCAAAATTCTGTATAAATTCAGTCTCGCGCTTGAATATTTTTTTATTTCGAAAGGGTTCGCTTTTGATCCCAATCAAGCCCGGGGTTAACAGGATCCACGAGCTAAACCAGAAGATGCTTATTCACCCTGGCTCTGAAAACGGACGGGTTATAAGAACCGACAGACAGACAACTTTGCGGCGGTGAGCTAAGCTGTGATATAAAAAAGAAACGCGCTGCCGACAAAAACGCAAAACGCAATGTGCATAGGCCCTTAGACCAAATGGTTTATGCTATGTCGCCGAGATCATAGCGACTATCCATGCAATTATGTAATGAATCGCTTCATGAGAAAAATCCCTTACTAGTAATGCCTTGGGATATCGAATTATACTGCGGCTTGTACTGTGGTCTACGGTAGGTGTATGGTGTTTACCTGCAGTATCATTATTTAGTATATCAGTGCACACCACAAGTAAAACTTATATATTGTTATTTATTTTTATAGTTATCATAATAAATTAGAAAAAAATTGGTTTAAATGCTTCACGATATGAGGTATTAAATCTTACATTTATCTTCAGGAACGCGTATCCCGAGCGAAACTTCTTCAGAAATCAGCCGGCATCCAGCCCGCCGTGATGTGGGGCAGCGCTGCGATCTTCGACTGGGCATGGTTCATGATCATCAGTGTGACTATCGTCATATCTTGTGTCGCCTTCGATGTTTCAGGGCTTTCTTCTATTGATGAATTGGGTAAACAAAGTTGACTGTACTAATAATAATAAATATACTTCAATTTGTATAAAAGAAGTCAAATTAGGTATTTGATATTTAACAAAATCCATTACATTATAAAGTTTTTTATTGAAGATTATCACGTATTTGTAACTACCTAAGTTAATAGAACAACATAAGAACAGAAAACCATCCAAATTGGGAAGATCATCCAAAGCCACTGCCATCTAGTTGGTCAGAGAGGTGCACAACGTATGTTCTGGAGTTTTATCCAAGGTCGGGGCAGTCGCTTTTCAGCAATAGTCCTCTGAAATTCAATTATTTCTAATTTTTGAAATTCGATTATTATTATTATTTGTAGTAATCAGCTGTTACTCTACGTTAGCTGTACCTACTGCTGACGATGTAGGGAGGTGGATTAATTAATCTACATAAATCTAGCACTAATAGCGTCTGACCCAGCTTGCCAGAAGACACGGGTTCGAATTTCGTAAAAAATATATTCTTTTTATTAGATGCTGTATTAGCCATTTTTTTTTTTTTCAGGTCGTATGTATCTCTGTCTAATGGTATATGGAGCTGCCATGCTTCCTCTCAACTATATATTGACGCTCGTCTTCAATGGACCTGCTCTCGGTTTCACTGTCGTTTTTTTCATCAATGTATTGATTGGTAAGACTATAGATTTACACTTTATTATTTGTATCGCAATGCAGATGCAAGAGAGCTTACCGTTTCTGTGCTTTACATTCAAATTCAAAATTCTTTATTTGCTTTGTATGCGGTTACATGTAATTAGAGAGGAAGTTTTTTTTATAAGGATCACGCACATAACTGAGTCACAGCATGCAACATTTAATGTTATACAATAAAATGTCATAAAATTAAATGAAAGTATCTATAGGTAAAGTCATAGTAAATTAATGTCATAAATAAAACGCAAAATAAAGTAATGTAAAAATTTCGTTTGTAAATAGGTATTCCTTAATTGTATAAAAACATTTCTCAATCAGCCATACACGTAATTTATATTTAAATTTATTAGAAAGGAGCTGTTTATTGTCCCCAGGTAGATGATTAAATAACCTTATCTATTATTTATGAAAATGAAATATTTGAATGAGAACTATTAGTGGCACTTTGTTTTAGGAATGATGGGTCCTCAAATTGTTCAAGCGCTCTCACAGCCAATGTTGAGCACTCAACATGCAGCAGATATAATGGATTATGTACTGCAATTTTTCCCGCTCTACAGTTTGGTTAGCGCTATCAGGTCTGATATGAAATAAAATTATTTTAGTTTTTTTATACGTTTTAAATAGATTGTCATTATTTTCCTGTTTTTTCGTAAATTTACTTTTAGAATTTACTTCGTTTTGTGTCAAATTATGGAATCTAACAAAACAATAACCCACATTTAGTCTCTGTCATACGAGCCCCGATGAAAAAAAATCGTGTAACAGGAAAAATTGAACGTAACTATGTTTTAAAGTGTAATCTACTAGATTAGTAATATTAGTTCATAAAAATAGTTCAAAAATTGTTTATTAAATTGTATTAATATTATTTCCGTACAAACATTTGTAGTATTTTGATATTATAATAAAAATAATGAATTCTGCCACCAACGTTAACGCATAAAAGTTACACACGCAAAGCAATTTGTACTTCTTAAAATATTTTTTGACTTTGATGTATTTTATGAATTGTTTACTGCTTAAGCCTTTCTAGAAATGAATTAAGTTGAAAAAAAATATATTCTTTAGAATGTAGGTACCTATTACAATACGAAATATGTTGCATCGGAGCTTGTATTATTTATGCATATATGTATTGACATTTCTTTTATATGTATGCAGCTCATTGAACCAGTACGGGATGACAGTTATGGTATGCATGCAAGCCTGTGACTTATTATCTGGGGACAATGTAAACTGTACTGTACAGCAAATGTGCAACATCATGAATATATGTTGCAGTAAGTAACTTTATACTCTCTCTCTTGACTCAGGTTTAAGGAAACAAGATAATGTGGAAATGAAAGTTATAAGTATTTATTTAATGTAATTTCAGTTCCCGAAGAGCCGTACTTCGAATGGGAAGATCCTGGTATTCTGCGTTACATAGTAGCTATGCTCATCACCTGCGCTGCTTGCTGGATTGTGTTCTTATTTATTGAATACCGTTTTCTTCAAAAGGTACTCGTTATATAACTGCACTTAATGATGTTCCTTTAAATGATATTTTACCACTATTTGATCGCTGTTCCTTTAATGATTAAAATATAGACAAATCAACAAGCTTCTTGAAAATATTGAGATTTTCGGTAATAAATATTAGGTTGTCATCACCTCTTTGGGCGGAATTACCGAAAACAAGAATGGGCAGAAACTCAACACGGGGGTTATTGCGGGTTAGTGACTGCTAATTACTGCAAATACAGTAGAGACCAACAGCATAACACGCCCGTAACCAGAGGCGTCTCTACCAATAGGGTAGGGTCCGCGATCCTAGGGGGCGCCGAGCACTTTCAATCATTCATTTCAAAATAAGGACTCTCCATACAAAATGACCGATCAGCTGATCGAGTAAGAATGGAAACTCGTTTTGTTTACAATTTTTATTTGACATTGATTTACCTAACATCTATATAGACTATATCTATATAGGCTTGTTAGGGTTGATTACACTGTATAATTCTTAATACAGTCAGTATGCACATAATGGCATCCAAAACTGGCAAATTAATCTATTTCTAATTTAATCTTCAAACAATAGATTTTATCATCCACTGGGGAATTTTAACAATTTGTGGTAATGTGCTGTTATTTGTAACGACGACCGTCCCGGCTTTGCACGGGTGGAAAAAATTCTTTAATTTTTTCCATTATTAAATATTTTCCGTTAGCGCCATCTAGCGTCCGGTAGAAGAACTACTTGTGGTTAACGCGTTGCTATGGTAACCCGCATACAATGGAAAAAGAGCGGGGAAAAGAGCGGACAGACAAACAACAAATTTGTGATCTTAGATTATAGATTCCATTTTGTCCACGCGCTTACTAGAGGGCGCTAGTGATTTGATTGCACACGGGCGCTACATGGGCTAGAGACGCCTCTGCCCGTAACCCAATTTAAGCACGAAAGATTTAAAAACAGTCATTTTTTGTTCACTCACCCGCTGACGGGCGCTAACAAAAGTTGCTTATTTCTGCAATCATGGCCGCACGCTTAAGCCAAGCGCCATAGAGCACTTTTGAGCACTTTCGGTCGTTATACTCGTATTTTAGTACCCTACTAAAGCTCTTCACAGTGACCGATTTGAACACCTATACAGGTTTGTAGGTATTTAAAATAACGTGGTTTGCAGGTGTTTACACGAGAGAGGACCCCACCTCCAGTGGATGAAAATACTGTTGATGTGGATGTTTTGGATGAAAGTAAACACGTTGAAAGGATTGACAAGTCTTTGCCTGGGCATACTCTTGTGGCGCGTGGCCTCTCGAAATACTACGGAAATCATCTTGCCGTCAAC
Source organism: Calamotropha paludella (assembly GCA_927399485.1). Lineage (NCBI taxonomy): Eukaryota > Metazoa > Arthropoda > Insecta > Lepidoptera > Crambidae > Calamotropha > Calamotropha paludella. Next base: position 14,835,426 of record OV656812.1, read on the forward strand.
AACGTGTCTTTCAGTAAGTACCTTTTGTGTAGAGTAGCGAAATTAAAGAGTGTATCACCGACACATATTAGGTACCTTTTGAAACTTCATCACAAAATATTCATAGTTACATAGATTGACGTTTAATTTTACAATCACAAAGTATTTTAGTATGTATGTTAAGTCTTACACTGGTGCAAGGTCCAAGCGAAAACCATCTTAAGCCCAATGATTATAAGGCGATAGACTATTAAAGTGACGACCCTATTCATTTTGTAATTGTACATTTCCTACAATAACAATGTAACATTAATCAACATCTTATAATAATCAGTTCATATATTTTTTTCTAATAATTTGCTTTTTAAAAAACTTTTTATTTATTTATCCCTAGTATCTATATTTAGAACCACTGGTTGGTAAAAGCTTTTTTACGAATAAACCATCAATGCCAGACAAACTGTTCTGGTCAACTGGTGTCAATCTATTGATAAAAACATGATTGATTGGTGTCTGAAGTCTTTCGGGAATTGGGTTTGGTCGGGGGGTGCTAAAAGTGCTGATGGTGATTCTGTATGAAATAAAATATGGTGAAAATATAACTGCCACTGAGATTTTTACCAGTATATTTACGAACCGATGGTGTAGCTTCTTGACGTACATTAGATAAGCTCTTATGACTTTATGACATAGAGCTTACAATATTATACACATTTATATAAAATAACTATAAGCTAATTGCAAGCTTCCACGGATAAAGGCTAAGTAAATAGTATGTAAAGCTAAAATTTAAATGTAATAATATCACTAAACATTATACTGCAGTTTCAATCTGCAAGATAGTCAGCTCCCAGACAATATATTCTTGACATACCTTGTTGAGTCACAAAACAGTTCAAAACGGCAATTTAAATCCAATTATTACTACTTATGATAGTTATTAAAAAGTTTAAATTATTTAATTATTAAGCTATTGCTTTTGTATTTGTATGTGCAAAATAAATGCAAAGCAAAACATGACTGTAAAGAAGACGAGGTGCTGGAATTTAATCTAATTTTATTTCTGGACTACCCATATTACTTTACGAAAGTGGTTAACTATGCAGTTGCGAACAATGTTCTTGTCCCCAGTGGGAAATTTAAACTAGGCCCAGAGAAGGCAAGTTCAACTATAAATATTTTCACGGTTAAGCATGATCTACGAGACATCGTACTAGTTTTATAAGTTTTAGATAAGCATATCATAAGTATTATCAGAAATGCAATTTGTGCAATAAAAGAGTGCTAATTAAGCATTCGCTGAAATAGGCTGTTATCATTTTTAACCTTCTTTTCACCAATCAAATTAATATCATTTATATCATACTACCAGTTATTATTAATATTATATTATCTGAGTGTATGAATAAGATATATTATATTAAACTGCAAATATTCTAAGCTTTTTTATTTCGTAAAATCAGGCCGATTCTTTCTTGTTGCATGAAGCTGTGAGCGACTCTGAGTGCTTTGGTTTACTCGGCGTCAATGGTGCGGGTAAGACAACAACATTCAAAATGCTGATGGGGGATGAGACTGTTTCTAGCGGTGATGCTTTTGTGAGTGGATATTCCGTGCGGAATCAGCTTACTAAAGTTCACGCGAACATAGGTGAGTATTTGGTCTTAGGGGCCGTCCATTAATCACATGATGTTCATTTTGGCATTTTTTAATATCCCCTTGGTGATACATGACGAGATTTAAGACTTCCCCGCCCTCCCCCCTATATCACGTGTATTTTTTAGTATCTACAAAGAATCTTATTTTTTTTAATATTTATAAAATACATGTATAAGTATCATTTAATTTTATTATATAAAATTAAAGACTACAATAATAACGTTAAGAGGTGGACCGAAAGGTTGCAGGTTGTTTTTGATTGATATAAACATAATGAAAAAAATGCGAAAAAGTTTTTTATACTAATACATGATCCTCAGACCACGGATTAGCAAGACTTTCTTCAACACTAATAACTGGATAAGCATCTTGAAAGTCAGTTGTTGGCACAGTACTTTGCTGAAGATCAACATCGGTTTCATCAAGTCACTCGGCGTCATCATTACACTACGCAGAGAATCTCTCTCGATCTACCATTCGATCGTCGCGTGAGGATGCGGGAAGGACGAACATTGTCCATCACTAGACTATTATTGCTCGGATCAGTGTTGCCAACCCGAATTTTAGAAAATTAGTAGATTATGTGCCAAATGTTAGTAGAAGTTGGTAGAATGTAAAATGCAAAATTGGTAGATCTACCACCTCAATTTGGAAGATTTTTTAAGATTAAAAATGCATGAACTTATTTTTGGAAATTATACATATTTTTATTGAAAAACTTTAAATCTTCCACCAGCACACTTAAGATCACACCTACATAATTTGCAATAGAAATATCCGTCACCCTTGGTACTTTCTTGAAGCCAACCTGCAAATTCCTTGTCATTCTTCCATAATTTCGGATATTTTTGGTCATAGTGCCTTTTTCTAGCTTTTCGTGGCGGAGTTCCTAACCTAGAACTCTGTGCATCGCTTTCGCTGCTATCAGAATCCATCAATCAGCACTGTTAATACGTAGCTATTTAGTTTTAACAACAAAACAGGAGCAAAGATTAATCATTGATTCCGCAACAAACCAACCGGGAATAGGCTACAGAATAGTATAATAATGTCTATGGGCGCGAAATGGCGCGAACGACGAGCTGTTGCTGACGTTTTTTTTGTGGTTTATAGCCTGGACTCTATGTATGCTTGACGCATCGTCGCATGGCTCTCGCAACACATCGCAACGTCGCTCGTCGATATAAAAATCATTCAAAGTGGTGATATGTCAAACTAATTAAAAAAATAGGTAGTTTTTAGGTCTAAGGTGGTAGATAGGTAGACTGAAGTGAAAATTGGTAGATCTACCAAAAAGTTGGTAGATATGACATCACTGGCTCGGATTCAGATGCTTGTGACAAGAATTCACATGTTCCTTAGCTTTTTTCATTGTACAGAAGTAGTAAGCCGCTTTAGGTTCAGTATCGCGCATTTGACGAAAAAAAAATACACGTGTTATATTACTACACCCCCCTTCCCCCCTTGTGATATTTCGTGATTTTTTATGGCCCCTCTCCCCCTTTCGAACCTTACGTGATTAATGGACAGCCATACATACTAAATTCAACTACTTAATTTAGGATAAGAATAACCAAAAGAGGATATTGTCATACAAGACAATTAATAAGTAATAAGAACATGTACCAACCATCACTTCTCGAGGTGTGTCTGTTGCTTGATGAATGAATGATCATTAACCGTATATATATTGTCATAGTGCTATCAATATGACAAATTACAAAATATAGTGCCGATGAAATTCACCAAGTTAAAAGCCATACTTAGCCTAGCTCTCAGGGCGTCTAATCAGAAACACTAGAATCACAATTCCTCTTACCGTTATAGGTTTTACAAATAATCATATTCATAAGATTATTTAGTTTATTCACTTTCACGTCCACTCATTGAAATAATGAATAAATAATTTAATACATTTCGGATCACTCACGCCAAAACTAAGCAGAACTTGTTTGTACTAATCAGTGATGTATTGGTAAAATAAGAAGTAAGGGAACGCATAGTGGGAGCAAAAGTCCTATTTTCAGCAAACTATTTTTTCCATGTAAGTTTTTATTTGTTCTTATTCTTATTATACAAAGATAAATACTCTGTTAGTTAACATATTTTTGAAATATACTAATTTTCATTTATAATTAAAAAAGTCTACTAATAAAGTACTGGAACGCGTTCCGTTTCTGAAAAAAGGTAAGGGAACGTCGTTCCACCGCGTTCCCCTCCCAATACACCACTGGTACTAATAAATACAAATACGAATACAATAATAAACAAGTATGTAGCAACCATGACTCGGGAACAAATGAATATAAACATAAACACGGTCATTACACAAACATATATTATGCCACTACTAGGAGTCGAACCTATTACCGTTGGTGCTACGGGTTGTAGTATGATCCTAACTACAACCCGTCTTCAAATCAGTCGGTTACTGAATATCATGAAAGAACACGCCTTCTGAAAAGGAGTCGATATGTCATACCTTCTTACGCACATAAACACTTACCTTAAAGGTAAGTAATTAGGTATACGAAAATGTTAACTATATAATATTCCTATTTAATTCGAAACTTTTAGGGATTCATTGAGCCGTTTCGAATCCTATTCGAGATAAACTTTCAGAAAAACATGTTAAAGTTATAGAAACAGCAATTTTGGTAAAACAAGCATAAATTAGCAGGGTGCACTTGAATTTTACAGACACACCAATTTTATTTATTGGTTTTGTTTTCTTGTTATCTAGGTGTAACAAAGTTTGTAACAATCAATAAAATTAGTGTTTGTATGAATTGAATAAGATAATTTTTTTACAGGATATTGTCCACAATTCGATGCCGTCTTCGGTGAGCTGACGGGACGGGAAACACTGAAGTTATTCGCGCTATTGCGCGGCCTCAGCGCGCAGCACACGGAGGGCCGTACGTCCACCCTCGCCAATGCCCTTGGTTTCACTAAACATTTGGACAAAAGGGTTTGTATCTGTTCCTCTAAATCATGATATTTTACAGCATGAAGAAAAGAGTGAAATTGCTGAGAAACATCCAGTTGATAGAGCTTAAACGTATGAGCGTCCTACCGGGACACTGAATCAGATTAGAACTGACGACCTGCTTTTATAGTATTACATTATGGAAGGGCTCTGACTTGCGGCTTTTTTCTTCATTGTCTAGAATCGGTTATTTTTTTTACTTTATATTTTATTAAAAAAGACTTGTACTATGTTCATTCTATAAAAGTTCTAAATTTAGATTGTTTTTGTCGTTTGTGTACTAATGCTAGCTTATAGGTGTATACCAAACTTTAGCATTCGTAAGTAAGTAAGTATTTAGGAAGTACCCTAAGAACTTTGATGATCATCAGTGAGTCAGTGAGGAAATCTGCTCTGCAATTGCAAATTTACTTGTTTAATAAGTCCACTATTGACATCATATATCTAGAATTTTGTATATGTAAGTAGTATAATTCAAATCCAAGTTAAGAGGGTTCAAAAAAGCGACGTAGCGTTTGGAGAAAAGGTAGTAAGCGCCCTTGCGCTTATTTTGGCTTATCTTGGCGGGGGTATTACCGCGCCACGAGATAGTATATAATAGTAGTATTGTGAGAAGTTTTTGTGAACGATTCAGGTGCACCAATATTCGGGTGGGAACAAACGCAAGCTGAGCACGGCGGTGGCGCTGCTGGGGCGAACGCGACTGGTGTTCGTTGACGAGCCCACTACCGGTGTCGACCCCGCCGCCAAACGACAGGTTTGTTTATGAGATGATACTGCAGTCGTTTAGATAAAAGCGAGCCCAGCGATGTTTTGGTTAATGGACGGCAGAATAATGAAATTATCTCTTTTGACCATGCTACCAAGGGAAAGGATCATAAGTTATTGACAGACCCGATTATAAAGATCGCTTTGTAATGGCGCTAGCTTTATTTTTAGTATTTACAATGTTTTGAAATTGATCTGTGCGTGAATTTCATGTGATACCTACCCAGTGTTTTATTCATTGCGCTATCATTAAAATCGAATATATTTTAGCTCAGTAAATGTGGCAAATCTTCATTGGCGTAGCATGGACTAATATAGACGACGGCGAAGTGGCGAAGTTTTCTTTCGTTCAAAAGATATACCCAGTAAATCTTTCTTACCAAATAAGCTTTGACACGAGATACCTACTTATAATAAAGAAGAAATATAAATGCGCGGTAGGAGAATATTAATAGGCACATGGATTTGAAAAAAGGTTTTATTTTGTAACTTCAGTTATTTAATTTTTTGCAAGGATTTGTAATTATTTTTTACAGCTAAATTAGCTTCGATTGAGATTATTGTTAAACCACATTTTTAAGCCAGACAAGCTTCTGACTGCGGAAGCTCTACTCACAGGCATAGTCAACACAATTCTAATAGTAATGTACACATAAGGATAAATGTCCTCCAATTTGTTTGTTATTATAACTGATTAATGTCTCTAATTGAGTTTGGTAGATAAGACACTAAAACTTGTAAAGCTCATATGATTCTATGTCTTTGCTTTCTCCATCTTGAAGTACTACACCTAAAAAAATAATGATAATTCAGTGATAATAATTCAATTCAATTCATAAAATTATGCAATTTTTCATCTATGTTTTCTTTTGACGATGCGATTCTAAAGTTTATAAATATTAAACAATAAACAAAGACCTAGGAGTTCGTACCCAAATTTCTTAATCTCTAGAAGAAAGAGAGAAGTGACGATGCATTTTACATTTTGTGAGTCTATATTAGTCTTTTGATACTGCATATTGGTTTTTATCCCACGTGTGCTCCTGTAATGATTTGTATCACGACTGAGTATTTCGCCGGTGGAACTTTTGAATCTACAACATTTTTAGCCATAGAAGCAGCTTGTACTTCTTTACGTATTCTTACACGCCGCTCATCTACTTGCTACTAGCAGCGTTCTTGTTTTCCGTGTTTCTGTTCATCAGGTGCACGCTCTTAGTGTCCCCACAGTGCCTCCGTACCGTGCCTCAGTACTGTGTTCCTAAGTTCCATAATCCTATTGTTCGCACTCCCACTCCCCTATCCTCCGTGTTCCCGAGTAATCTACCGCCTGGTCATTATTAGTCAATTTGTTTTTAATATGCAAAAATGATTATCGTCTTTATTTTTGAATTAACGAGTCATCACTTTTCTTTGTAAAGAATAATTTTGCATGTAAACTTCTCGTAAAGGGCTTGATCCCCCTCCAAAAGTATCTAGAGGCCACTGTGACAAACCTTTAATAAAACTTGCTATTGAGTGAATTAATTTTTTTATTTGATGATTATGGAAATTATTGATTGAATCAATAGCCCCGTCAAATGAAGATCCTGGACCGCTACTATTTCGTATAGCAGCCGGTATTTTATTCTGTATGTCTGTGTAGGTGTGGCGCGCAATCCGCGGGGCGCAGCGCGCGGGACGCGGGGTGGTGCTGACATCGCACAGCATGGAGGAGTGCGAGGCGCTGTGCTCGCGCCTCACCATCATGGTCAACGGTCGCTTCCAGTGCCTCGGCACGCCGCAGCACCTCAAAAACAAGTTCTCTGAAGGTAAACAATTGTTCTTTATATTTATGTAGCTGTGCCTGGCGTGCTATGCAACTGTCATTTTTTCCCGATGTACATAAAACTCAAGCATGTGTAGGTGCATTAATTTACCAGTTTTGTCAAAATTAATCGATTTTTTGCGATTCTCATGTGCAGCAGTAGATTTACATGAGACTGAGTTTGAAGAAGCTAGTTAAAATCAATCCTGAGGAGAATAGATATTTGTCTTAGCAGGCTCAAAAAATAAATAAATGATGACCGTGACATAAATATTGTATAATATAGAAGGTAACAATATATAGAATAGATATTATACATTGTCATAGATACTTAAAAAAAATTGATTGATAAGAGATAGATGCGTTACAAGCCGTACGCTTAGGCCGATCGTGTCTCTCTCTCTCGCTTGCACGCTCGGTTTGGACAGAACGTGACAATGAGTCATGCTTTTTCGTGAGTGCAGCCGGCGATCATCGATTTATAAGACGCTATCACGTCAAGACGTACCCAACTCTCGCGCACTCGTTAAATATAAAATGTGATTACTTATTCGAATCATATATCCATGCAGTACTTATTTATATTTAAACCTGTAAAATTAATTTTATTTAACAGGATTCACATTAACCATCAAAATAAGGCTGGACGAAACACTAAATCAATCGTCTACTTCAGATGAAGGCGCTGTAGGAGCTGTAAACAAAGTAAAACAATATGTTGAAACCAATTTTGTAAATCCAACGCTCATGTAAGTTAAATTTGTTCCAATATTTACTTCTATTATTCATGTAAATTATTTACAATCGTAATAAGTCTGATTGGAGTTATATTCCCGGAATCAAAGTACTTACTTATAGGACTGAAAAAAGTAATGTTGAAGTAATAATGTTAATGTTAAACCACAATCTTACAGCCCCAATAAGGTGGCTTTCGTCTATTATATTGAGTCGAAGATATTGGTATTGTGCTGACCAAACGACATTGGTTTTTATTAACCAGTTTTTAATTATTATTTAAATTATTTCCAGGGAGGAGTATCAGGGCCTATTAACATATTATTTGTCAGACAGGAGCTTAGCGTGGTCCAAAATGTTCGGAATCATGGAAAGATCTAAGCGAGAGATCAACGTGGAGGACTATAGTATCTCACAGACAACCCTTGAACAGATCTTTCTGCAGTTTACAAAATACCAACAGGAGACAATACCTACATAACAGAAGTGATAGTATAGCCTTAACTAGATATTTTTGAGTCAATTTGGCATAGGAATTTACTTAGGTAATTCGGTGCCAATCAAATAGAGCAGCATGGTGAAAGTATAGCATGGAAAATGTAGTAGCAATATTAGCCCTTTTTTCAAATGGTTCCACTTGTGAATAAAATCGAAATAACGTCTAATTTATTTATGAAAGCTAAAAATATATATAAAAAAAAAAATTGACGCGAACTTTAAATCAATTATCGGATACCTAACATATAGCTTTTGCAGTCATTTTCAAACAGGTAGTTTCTTCCAGGTTGAGAAATAATTGTTTTCTAAAATAAAATAAAAAGTCATGATTATACTATGGCAATGATTTATTAGTTTAAGTAGACAATTTTTTATGTTTTTATGTTAATATTACTTTTCCTTTCATATAATTTATTTTTAAATACAACTTGATCATTAAATATCACTTTTCTTTTAACTCTTTAGACAATCCTATAGTAAAATATTAATGACTCTGAGCTCTGGCCTGCCCGAATTCACAAATTTATAATATTATCTCATCATCGAAGAAATTATGATTCAATACGTCGTCTTTAAACGAGATACAAAAAAAAATGTAATCGTTTCAGGCAGTCAGAAATTCATAATAATAATTGGTACCGAATGCATGATACCTACTACTAGTCCTGTATTGCGAGTTTAGTAAGCAACGACAACGTATAAGAATAATAATTATATACTTATTTTTATTATTTAAAATATTTTTTGTACGTTTACATTCTTTTGTAATATTTATTGGTTATTAAATAACTAACAAAAATAGCTCCACTTTTATTATACATCTTTTAGTCAAAGTTACTTTCTTGTTAAGTCACCTGTTATTAAGTCACTCAATTTTTCTTTCTGTGACTTCATTGATCGGAGGTCGGAGTCCAAGCTGGGAATAGAAATCAAAAGTACTACGTTAACATGTTTATCGCAAGAGCTGATTTTACTGTCGATGGAAAGCTATTATTAATGCAATAAAAATACGCTTAAATAAATCGTCATGATACACAGCACTAGGTAAAATCCTAACACACTGGTTGCATTATGTGCATCTGCACCGAGTGTTCTTTTTTCAACTTTTAGTAAAAGAAGAGAGATTTATAGGAAATATAGTAAACAATAGTAAAAACATATAGCATGGGGTCACAAATTTCTAAAACTTGAGTTAAATTTGCTATCACCAAAAAACTGGAACACTCCATCCAGACATGTCAATAAATTTGCATAGTCTAAATCTCAGAAAGTACTAACTCTGTGATAACAATTATTATTTTAGAATTTAATAAAGAATTTCTTAAATCTTTTAAGAAATTGCCAATTCGCTAGGATGTCATATTTTGCAGATTAATGGCGGTTTAAACGGATCACTCAAGTCATTACTTGTCTGAACGGAGTGGTCTACAAAATGTGCGTATGATCGAAGAATTACTTAAATATAACATTTTAATCTTGTAGTTTGACTCTTTCGCGAATTCGTAAAATAGAAATAACGGCTCAAAAAGCTAAACTTGAAAAATAAACGAAAGGAGATTTTTTGAAACGTTTGAACTGAGTGTTCCTTATATGCATGCGGCTTTACAGATTGATGTAAACCTTTGAAGCAATTTAGATCAATGTTTTTAATTTTTTTTTTATTGAAACATGAAATATCGTCCGTTGCTATAAACTATATACTTTAAGACAAAATCCATTTAGATTTTTTTAAAGGAGGTAATGTTGTAGGGTGACCAGAATTTATCATGTTTAATAAAAGACCGTTATTTAAATTAGATTAGATATTTGAACATGTTTTATTAAATACTATCTCCAGTGCAGTTTTCACAAAACAATGTTTAAACGAATTGTGCACGTCAACCAAGATTTCTAGAGAGTTGATATTTCTGTCAGTTAATATGGATATGATCAAAATATTTAAATATATTTCCAGTTTAGAAGACGCAATTTGTTACGAGCTTTCTATGCTCATCTCATTCGATCTAAATGGGACAGCAGAACTTAATTTAAGGGATTTACCCGAAACAATTACCTAGTGACACCTAACAACTTGTAACATTTGTTTTTTAAATTAATTGTTTCGTTGTCCAAAGCAGATTTTGGAGTAGGGGAGGTGATAGTCATAGCTGCTTTCTACACTTCAAGTTCTGCTTTGACGACAGATGTACTACTCTGTCAAGAAAGTACCGGGAAAAGATCAATAATATACAAAATAATTGTTATTCATCCAAATTTATTTTATCACCTTCCAAGTACGCTCCTTCAGTAACGATACACTTACGCCAACGAATAATCCAATCATCAAAACATTTTTTAAACGCTGTTTCCGATGTCTTCCACCGATTGAAAACGGGTGCCACGAAGTGGTAATTTGAGTTTAGAAAAAAGAAAGAAGTCGTCTGGAACCATATCTGGTGAATATGATGGTTGCTCGATGGTATTTGTTGTGTTTGGTCAAAAATTCGTTTACAATGATGGCCTTGTGCGAAAGCGCATTATGGTGGTGCAAAATCCAAGAATTTTCTTTTCACAAATCTGGCCATTTTCGTGGAATTTGCTCTCTTAAATGCCGCATAACGCTCAAATAATATTCTTTATTTACCGTTTGACCTTCCGGCAAGAATTCCGAGTGAACAAAACGGCGATCACACCACGTCAAAGAAAACAGTCAACATGTCTTTGACTTTTAATCGACTTTGGCGTGGTTTTTTCCATTTCGGTTCAGTTGGAAGGCGCCACTCCGAAGTTTGTTGACTAGTTTGCATGTCAAATTCGTAAACCCACGTCTCGTCACCAGTAACAATGCGTTTCATGAATGTTGGGTTGGAATTGACTCGTTCTAGCATGTCCTCAGCGACTCTCATGAATGCGATTGAGTTTTTGGAGAAAATTCAGGTCTTCGGGACTAGCCGAGCGGTAACATGCTTTATAACCAAATGATAAGTTAAAATGGTACGGATCGACTCGTAAGATACAAAAAGTTCGGCAGCTATCTCTCTTAAAGTTAAATGAGGATTGTTTGTACAGATATTGGTAAAACTTCAAGAGAATTTTACAACTTGTGTCGAATGACCTTAAGGGACTTAATATTTATTACGAAAATTCTTTTTCGATTGTGCCACTGAGATGCGAGGCAAACAGTATGGAACTTCTCTTACAGTTTCCAAATAAAACTATGCATTTTTCTCAATAGTAGGATACGTCTGCGCAGGTCGTCATTGCGTACGCTACTACCACTTGTAGTGGACAAAGTGTGGACACATGACACAAACATTTGGCTAGTTGGTAGTCTTTGACGTGCGAAGGAAAACCGACTCGAGATGGAAGCAACACTTGGCATTTGTTAAGTTTGCCAAATTATGCCGAATAGGCAAATCTGTGGTCTACACATGGATCACGTTTGACAAATTAGGCAAACATTTGCGTACCTACCGCCATGTGAAGTGCTAGCATAAACCATTTTACAGCTCAAGTCACTCAGAGTCTTTATTAAATGGACTTCTTAAAACAAAACTCGAGTCCCAAATTTGAGAACTTAAGACTAAAGTCTTTTACTACACTACATGCAGTGTAATAATATATCAAAATCACCTCATAAAAAATATTTGAAGTGCAAAGCTGGTGATCGATTAAAAACAAAATTCTTAACCAACCACAAGTATAGATGGTTTTAGTGGTCCATTATAATAAATTTTTAGAGCGTCTGGCTTGTCGACCATATCTATAAGTGGGAAATAAAAACGACTTACATTTTAGTTTTATCAATTTTATTTACATTATATTTGCCATGACATTTATTTTATAGCATCATTATAATGTTCTTTTAGGTACCCTAATATAAACATTTTTGCAGTAAAAACCAGAAAACCTCATTTTTGAACTTTTAGAATCCCTACTACGTTATCCTATACAATTTGATTAAAACTAAGTTTAGATGTTTTTCCTTAAAGATGTCGAAACACACCACATATCGTAAAAAATATAATCTGGTCAAAAAGTAGGTCTAAAATATGTCCAATGAATAATTAGTTTCACAACGTGGGGTCCCTGCAGCTGTTTGTATTAACAATTGTCTAATTATAAATATGGGAGATGAATACACACAAAAGATGAAATAATTTGCTAATTTGGTAAAATATTCTTAATATTTCTTGCAAAAAAAATCTAAAAACACTACACCATACAAACATCATAATTATATATTTAAGTAGATGAATATATTATAAAATAGACAAAATAAACTTACGAATACAATACTATAATTAATAATCACATTTAAGCAGGTACAATCATTCAACATAAAGCATTTAATGTAAACGAGATTAACATTTTTTAAACAGCTACTCATGAGAATCAATAACTGTAGCAACTAGCGCCACAAAACATGGGCGATTGAGCCCATTTTTAAAGATACATAGATATAGCGATCAAGAATTTAAATGTGTTGGGAAGATTATATCTTGGACAAAAATAAACTTGGTTTTCGGGAGCTCTACACAATATTTGCACTCCACACATCGCAATAATTCATCGCTAAATCGGCTAATTGCTGATGCTAAAAGTAGTATGTTTGCTATGGCTATGATATTTAATAACAAGTAGTTTTTATGCAATAATCAACTGAGACAACTCATACACACTAAATACTGTATTCAGCTCGTAATCAGATCCATTATTCTATCTAGGTTTGTGCCAAATCGGATATCTTTTCAAAAGAACATAAATCAAATAGACATCGATATAAATAAATATTCAAACAACATTTAGAAGTAGTTTACAGTCACCAATTTAAAATATAAAACAATGTTTATGTGTGTTTATGTTTATGCATGCTGCGACATTGATTTGTTGTATCGGATTGACAAGTTGCCACATGCCTAGTAATTAGTTTTGTGACTATAACTAAATGTCAAATTCTAGCATCCTTAGATAGTCCCAAGTTTTTGTATATTGCTGCCACACTTAAACTAGTCATTTTACAAAATCTACGAGTAGTTTAGTTGCTTTTATGTTTATTTACTAGCCCACAGGAACCGGAAATTATTCCGGAAAATTAAATTTTCCGGAATAAAAAGTATCTAAGATGTTGACCTGAGATATAAGGTATCACCATGCAAAATTTCATTGAAATAGATCCAGCTATTTCGGAGATTAGCCCGTACAAACAGACAGAGGAACAAAAAAAATTAAAAAATTTTTTTTTGGGGTTTTCCCTCTTTTTACATCCCCCTGACTTGGTTTTAAGTATTTTTTTTTCTATGTCAAGACATTCGACCTCTACAGTTTTATTATATGTATGTATAGATTAAACCGATTTGGCACAAAAGTGAGTTCGCATAAAACTTTATGGCCGCTCTAGTAGAAATGCCAATTGTATATTTAACAGGACATTAAGTACCAAAAAATATTTGAATTTTTCAATTGATTTACACTTTAAGTTCAAGAGTGCAACATCAATAAAGAAAACTTGACACTCGGTGGTATATGCTGTTGCTCGTACAATAAATGCGAACATCTTTTGCTTACAAATATAAAGCCAGTGCAGAGATAAGAAAAATCCTTTTAAGTTTTTATGACAAATTCATGGTTTTTATTTTTATACATAATTTACTTTTCAATCCGCTTCTCTATTCTTTCCAAGTCTGCATGCTACATAGCGGTTCGCCACCTTGTTCTAGGTTCTATATTAAGGTTTATGCGAACTGTAACTATCCTCATATTTCATATCTCGTTTTGAGATCATATTTGACACTGGTATATATTGCTACTATAATACTGAAATACATTTTCAAGTTTTGACATAGTCAATTAACCATAATATAAAAAAAAAAAATCATTTTGTGACTTTTTGCTATGTTTGAAAGTAGGAACAAAATATACAATAATATAAAGTATATAATACTTAAACAAAGTCCATTATTATGGCAGTATAAATCGCAATACCAACTAACAATATCACACATACAATAATTATTATACACTCATACGTTAAACACCTATAATAAGTACATTAATATTAATTAACGAATTCATTGTCAATGCATTAAAACTATGAGATAGTAACGGCAAATTAATAGCTAAACAGTTATATTTTCTAAGATACATAAAAAATAGTAGTTTTACCGTATTAATTCTCAACTTCTGAAATATACGAAATAATGAAACGTTGCTACCAAAATGCTTACAAAATACGAATTATTGCAACACAGCATAATTTCATCAAGTTCACAATTTGTGTTAACAAGTTTTTCTTAATAAACTTAGATTTCTCCGGTTTTGAAAATTCTTATTGAGATCTTTGGGGCTATTCAAATAAGATTCGAGTCTTTGAATAGGTATCGAATTCACAATACAATTAGTAACTGCGCACTACTAATTAAAATGACAATAACAGTTTGTTAAGAGTTAAGGTACTATCGAAGCCTCTGGCGCCTTATCAGTCCTAAGTCGAAAGTCGCTTGCACACTGCACGATGCCTATCGCTTCGGGCCACGCCGCGCTCCATTCATTCAACAATGGCGCGCCTGCGCAAACAAGCAAGTGAAAGCAGATTGACAGTTGACAGTATAGTTTTTATGCTACGGCCAATCATAAACAACTAATTTTAAAATCCCCGGCATTTAATTGAACATGATTTTGAAATCACGTGACATGCGCAGTAGCAAGTTTAGGTACATTATTCACTACTGCGCATGTCACGTAATTTCAAAATCATGTTCAACTTAAATGCCGGGGATTTTAAAATTAGTTGTTTATGATTGGCCGTAGCATAGATCGTAGTAAAATACGAAGCCAATTAGGGGTCGTGTGTGCGTGTCCGATGCGATCAGTTCAAACGAATATTTCTACAAAGTGGTTAGGCACGAGAGACCTCGATAGTACATTTTGAAAATAAAGCTTGTATATTTAAAAATATTTCCGTTTATTTTAATATATGATTTGAGATTCGAGAGGACTTGAACAAGTCTTGAGACAATCGAAGGAATTGATAAGCTACAGGATTCTTACGCCAGGCCATTATGCTTTTGATAAACACAAGCCTTGTCACAATTCAAGTTCGACTAAGAGTGGATTTTTTTTACTAAGTGTTAAAAAAATCCACTCTAAGTAGAACTTGGCTTTTCGGACCTAAATGGTTTTTATAAATTTAAGAATATGTCTTAGGTCATATGTAGATAGTACAAAAATATTGTAAGGTATATGATAATAAATGATAAGCTTCCATTAAATCATGATACGATGTTGTTATGACATATTTGCTAGGGAAATAATAAAATTTTGATTTATATTTTTGTTATTGTACATTCCGCTACAATTGTTGAAAAGAGAAAGAGTTTAAATTACTTATTTTAGATATAAACGTGTATTTCGAAACATTATTACATATTATCCTTACAGAACCAAATGCTAAAACCATATACTTAAAAACAGCAAGCTGCATATTTTTGTATAGATTACTAACATTAATGCTAATTAAGTATATGTAGATATTTATAATATTTATTAAAATTATTATTTCACTTTATTATTCTAGTGTAGGTCGTATTTGTTAACTGGTATAGAATACGCAGTATAACAAAAAACAATTTAAGGCTTTTTTCGGTCTAGAAAATAATACTTTCATGCCCTGAAGTTTCTAACAACTGATATTAAACAAAATAACCATAATAGTAATCTAGTACAAATTGTATCAAACGCGTTAAAGTAACGTGCATCGTGGTAATTTATGAGTATATATTGATCTAAACATCAATCATAGTAATTATACGTATATCATATAAAACATTAAACACCTAGTGACACTGAATTATCAGCACAGTTTTTTTTAACTTTTTACACAGATTCTATTTTATTTAATAACAGAGAATTTGTATAAACATACATAAATACACAATCGAAGAATACATTTTTTTTTATCTGTTACCATCTTAATTATGTTAAATCGTTTATTTTGTAGACACACAGTAATATATAAAAATAAAATTTAATATTAACTACAGGTTGTTGCTAGTGAAGTGCCTACTGCATAACAAGATCTTCACGTGGGACCATTTTAAGCGCTGTTAAGCTCACATTAACTTTAAATATATAGGATATCTCAAAATGTTTATTTAGCAATTACGCTAACTTGCATTGTTGGTACCTTGTATTTTTAATTGCGTTCTGCAGGTCGTCTGTAATATAGAATATGTCATAAAAAAGATAATACTAAATTAACGAAATAAAATAGTTACAATAGTAAACTTGTTATTGAACTCATCTTAGTTCAATATCAATTTTACTGTTGTAACAAATACTTGGAATAGTTGATCAATTACTTTTGTTTTGTTTTAAATTTATATATTTTTAGTTTAAATAACATCAGTCCTATAGTTTTTAATGTTAAAATTACGGAATTAAAATTTCTTACCTAACTTTTTAATAAAATCTCTTAGTCAAAAATTGTAATGAAATAGATAGGATAAAAATTATTGATTCAAAGTTTTATAAAATGTAAGACTATCTTTATCCCAATAAAAATAATAATCGGCTTTTCACGGTCAAATTAATTTTAATTAAAGACCTAAATTACCTACATTAAAAATTAAATTTTCACTGAAAAAAGAAACTGAACAAAGAATTTGATTTCCCGTGTCAGTATTGGATAAATATAAACAGATAATAGTGGTAGTTGTAAATTAATCTGATGGAAATGAATAAGGTAAGGGACACACGTTCGGTAAAACGGTTAAAACTCGTGTACCTTTTTTTTATAATATTTGCATTTTTCAAATTATTTAGACAACCAACAAGAACATATACTTTAAGTGCTAACAATTTTTAAATGGTTAGGGGTACAAGAATATGGTAAGCAATAGTATTATTTAAATCTATTTATTACAATAATTAAATAAACACAATTTAATAAATTTATAATAAGGCACTCTAAGACTTTGTAGCGACCGCAAAAAACCGATTTGCCAGTTAGGGAACTAGAGGCATTAAATTTAGCATTATTTGAAACTCTAGTCTGTAAGAACAAACTGGAGTTTATAATTTTCGATGTGGACAGTCCAGGAAAAGCGTTTTAAATGAAATAAAAGTAAAACGAGTTTGAGAGTATTTAGATAATTTAGGCAAAGAACTCCAGAAGAATTTAAGGAGTAAAATTCTGTGCTATGGTTCATCGTGCGTGCAATCACGCTTCAATACATAAACAACGATAATAACAAGGCACAATTACTCGCCGCCCTGGAACCTGGTGAACCGAAGGAAGACCTGTTCGAGCGTGGTCTGCGAGACGGAGTAGTCTTCTATGGCGAACTGTCTCCGCGCTTCTTCCATCACTTGGAACACGCGCCACCACGGCAGGCCTGCGTCGCTCAAGTAATATGTACTGATGCCTAGGTAAGTCTCACTGGGAACAAGAAACACTTGCTGAACGATGAACTTTTGCAAGTCTTTTTTTTAATTTTTAAAGAGTATTAACGCTTCATTCTTTTAAGTTTATGTAAGTAAGGGTTTTTTTTCTTTATTTATGGCTTGCACGATTTGTGCATTTAGCCAGTGTCAAGTAATGATAATTGTCAGTTATATATTTTTTGCTAGGTTTCAGTAAATGTTTTACTGAAACTTCTTGGGCTGTGGACTTCTTGAGAGAGCAGGAAAAGACAACTTCCGCTGCTTTGTTACTCTTGCCAACACTCTTGTATGTTCCCAAACACTTAGTGGTTAATAATCCACCATTATTACGCACTAATATCCACCACAACACAAATTTCAACAAGAGAAACAAAACATGACGCTTCCCGCTCCCGCCAAAAAGTCAAACCAAATATATCAAGTAAGGGATTTAATGGCAAGTATTGGGTATTTCGTTCAGGACTAAGTTCATATTTCGAGAATTATACATTCCTCGCCCTTGTACCACTCTCTAAATGCGATAAAAATAAAATGTTCTTTTTTAAATGATCATTTAGAATGCGTATTAAATTATACGACATGGATTCATAAGTCCTTCTTGGAACACTTCTGAAATTGTCTATGGGTTATTTTGTCTTTCACTAAACTTTAGTAATAGTCATTTAAATTTTCTTGTATAATATGGAAGGAATAAGAAACACAGTTCTGCACTTAATTAATAAATTATTATGTTTTTATTTAATTTTTTTGCATTCACAATGCAATATTTCTATAAGATATAAAATACGTGTGTAAAAAACAACCACGCCTCCGAGCCCTCAGATGGGATTCGAACCCACGACCTTTCGCAATCCGGGCGACTGCTCTGACCGCTGAGCTACCGAGACGCTGGCAAACGTGTCGAATTTTACAAACGTATTCCAACTTCTACTATGAGCTAGTATCGTTCCACCAATGTTGAACGCTAACTACCTTCAACATTGAAAGTAATATTTTTACAAATATTAAACAATCAATTAAGATGGAACCAGCTATAATTATGTTTTTATTTAATTTTTTTTTTGCATTCACAATGCAATATTTCTATAAGATATAAAATACGTGTGTAAAAAACAACCACGCCTCCGAGCCCTCAGATAGGATTCGAACCCACGACCTTTCGCAATCCGGGCGACTGCTCTGACCGCTGAGCTACCGAGACGCTGGCAAACGTGTCGAATTTTACAAACGTATTCCAACTTCTACTATGAGCTAGTATCGTTCCACCAATGTTGAACGCTAACTACCTTCAACATTGAAAGTAATATTTTTACAAATATTAAACAATCAATTAAGATGGAACCAGCTATAATTATGTTTTTATTTAATTTTTTTGCATTCACAATGCAATATTTCTATAAGATATAAAATACGTGTGTAAAAAACAACCACGCCTCCGAGCCCTCAGATGGGATTCGAACCCACGACCTTTCGCAATCCGGGCGACTGCTCTGACCGCTGAGCTACCGAGACGCTGGCAAACGTGTCGAATTTTACAAACGTATTCCAACTTCTACTACGAGCTAGTATCGTTCCACCAATGTTGAACGCTAACTACCTTCAACATTGAAAGTAATATTTTTACAAATATTAAACAATCAATTAAGATGGAACCAGCTATAATTATGTTTTTATTTAATTTTATGGTCGTGGGTTCGAATCCCATCTGAGGGCTCGGAGGCGTGGTTGTTTTTTACACACGTATTTTATATCTTATAGTAATAAATTATTGTTAATTTTATCAGAATGAAGTCATATGGGGAATTAAAATATTTTTATTTATGTAGTTGTCCATATGTATTTTAAAATTAGATACTTCTACCTTCTTTGTAATCAGGGTGACATGAGTTGGATTCATTGTACGTACACTGTCTTCGCTAACATAACGATTAATAATGATAATGTAACATAGTATGTAATTTACTTACATGAGTTTCACGTTAGTAAATTTCTCTAATACATATTGATTGATTGCAGCGACATTTGTTTCTCTGTCAGGTTCAATTTTAGACTTAACTATTAGAGTATATCCTGTAAAACAAGATCAAAACATGAATACACATATATATATTTTGATATTTAATTACATATATAAATAACTAATAAAATATTAAGAAGAAAAATATTGCTCTAAATATTCTAGGTATAAATTGATTTAAAAATTCGATGACACTAATTATATTTTGTTCTAATAAAAACTTTTAAATAATTTTTTTTTGCAAATCATTGTGGGAATCTAAGCTCACCAATCAAGTTTATTTCCATAGTATTTTTGAATTTTTATACTGACAAAAAATACCTTGGTAAGGTATTTGTTTTAGAACTGTAACTAGCGAAAGTAAAAATTTGGGCGGTTAGAGTGGGGCGATATTTACCCTAAGTTTTTTATTTATGTATTCCGAAACGCTGATATTACAGTCAACTAAACATTAACCACCAATAATATATAGTCTTTAAGTATTAACAAAGAAATTGATTAAGTAAATATTAATTGTAAAGGTTACCTTGTGAGAATTTGCTTTTTAAATGCTGCAGAGGCCCAAGACAATAAAGCCTGCCGTTTACCATGACTGTAAGTCTCGAGCACAGTGCTTCGCATTCTTCCATACTATGTGAGGTCAACACTATACTGCGCCCCGCTGTTACGCTATCACTGATCGCCGACCATACTAGACGTTTAGAAGCAGGGTCCATTCCTGTCAATAAGAAGTCAACTCTAAAATATAATTATTTCTTAAAAAGTATTTTCTTAGTTTCTGATCAATATTTATAACATTCAGCTTTACCTTTGCTTAGCGCGATGCAAGTTCAATTGTAAAAGGGAAACACGTTATCCGGTAACTATAATGGCATCTCTCTTCAACAGTGGAACTTGTATCGCGTTTATAAGCTTCATGGTAGGATCTGACTTTGTTTGTCTACAGAGTTGCTAACGAGTATTTTTCTTATTGCAACCTTATTAGTAATAATAATTATAATATTAATTATGTGTCGCTAACAACAAAAGATAAAATATTTAAATTATGGTCTTGTTACTAGAAACAGCACGAAAATAAACCGTTCATAAACTTACTTTTATTACTATAAAGTCTTGACAAAGCGTTCGACCAATTGTTACTAATCTTAAACATCACAAAGGCGGTCATCGAATGGGTATTCAAAAAATTACTATCTCGATCTGCCGTGCTTTGGAAGCCTAACTAACTAATCTTAATAACATTAAAAGGTTGATATTGATAAAAACATTAATTAATGACCAGAATCGTTATAAGCATTGGCAAATATTACGTACCTGTCGTGGGTTCATCAAGGAACACCAATGGGGAATCACCAACTAGTGCTACAGCAGTACTGATTTTCCTCTTTGTACCACCACTACATTCGTGAACCTGTAAAACATGATTATTATACATAATAACGTCAAATCTTTAACCAAGTATGTTCACAATGGACTCTTTAATAGTTTGTTCAATCTTAAAAAAGTATTGCTCAATTAATATGCAGACACTGATTGAACAAAATTTGTAGTTATGTTTTCTTTTAGTGGCATCATATAATAATTACCAATTAACTTTACTCTTAGTTAATACTAGCTGACCCGGTAACGCGTTGCTATGTCAACGTTAATTGATACAATGGAAAAAGAGCGGACAGACAAACAAACAAACCACAAATTTGTGTTTTTAGAGTATATACTAGTTGATCCGGTAACGCGTTGCTATGGTAACGCAGATACAATAGAAAAAGAGCGGATAGACAAACACACAAACAACAAATTTGTGTTCTTAGATTATAGATTACATATATAAGCTCCTAACGGACTGTGGCTGGTATTTATAATTAAATTTTACCTTTTTATCATAGTGCCTTAAGAAGCCTAGAGTGCTGGCCAGATCTATAGCCATTTCAGCACCCGTTTTGGACGGGATTCCACGTAGAAGGCAGAATATTCGTAATGTCTCCCTGGCTGTCAGATTGTCGAAAAGCGCATCAAACTGAGGGCAGTACCCTGTCACAAGAATTTAACACGTTAGCTGCCAAAGACTTTATTGTCGTGCCATAAAATACTAAAAGTAGTCAAAACAAACACTAAAGAAACAAATTAGTTATTTAAAAATATTCAATGCTATGAAAAAGAAATAGGATTTTGTTATTAAAAATTCGTATACAATGTCGTTGCAAGCTTTGTTTTCGCAAAGTCTTTTTCTAAAATATTCATTTGATCAATGCAGCATATTGAT
This sequence comes from Calamotropha paludella, assembly GCA_927399485.1. NCBI lineage: Eukaryota > Metazoa > Arthropoda > Insecta > Lepidoptera > Crambidae > Calamotropha > Calamotropha paludella. Next base: position 14,857,564 of record OV656812.1, read on the forward strand.
ACAGGGATTTATTGAAAATTCGAGAGGCGTTGCAAAAGAAACTCTTATTCATCAGTGCAGTTTTGACGCAAATCATTTGGCTTACGAGAACAAGTCCCAAAATTAAACAAATTCGGATTACTTTTAATAAAAACTGCAGTTTCAAAAATGTATAAACAGGCTGATGTCATTATATTGTATTTTTTTTAATACGGCACACAAGACGTAGATTTACGAAAATCCCCAGAAAATTAATATATATCTTAACTTAGATGTAACGTAACCATGACTCGCGGCTATAAGACCTTGTTCGTTCTAAGCTGACCCCGCATAACGGGATAAGGTGAGGCAGAAAAAGAACGTTAAAAAATTGGGGGGGAGGGAGAAGGTGTCACTTTAATATATAGCCTATGTCAATCAATTGTAAATAACAGAATGAATTCTTGGATAAAAGAGGAGTTTTTAAAAGCGGATGAGACGTTTCGTTGATTAAAATGTGTTAGTGTAAATTTCTATAATAAATAATAAAACTCAATAATTATTTCCTCTCACCAATATGCCGGTGCACGTCCCGTATATTGGTCTTGATGGAGAGGCCGTGTACATATGCGTCGCCGACCGATATGTGCGCGTCGCCGGTCAACATTCGGAATGTGCTGGTCTTACCCGCACCGTTCACCCCAAGTAAGCCGAAACACTCTCCTTTACGAACTCCTGGAATAATAGAACATAATACAGAAACTTTTAAATTTTCAAACGTATTTCAACTTCTACTATGAGCTAGTATCGTTCCACCAATGTTGAACGCTAACTACCTTCATCATCGAAAGTAATATTTTTACAAATATTAAACACTCGATTAAGATGGAATCAGCTACAAAATGCTTTTAATTTTATTTTTTCTATTCTTAAAAATCTTACTGGGATTGATTACAAGATATTAAAGGAAATGTAACCAAATTGGTCTATGGTTCTCATGCGGTGCAAGAGCATCGTATTGGTAAGAATCAACGAACAGCATTTCGTTGATATAATACATCACTTGTGTTTTAACAAATATAAAAACATGTCATCAAATCGTTTGGACTTTTTTGTTTGCCGTATAATGCTCAGTACTTTCTGTTCAGATTTGTTCGAAACTTACTACTGAGACTAATGGCGACATTGAAGGCCTCTGCTACTGAAATAGCCGACGGTAAAAATAATGAAAATGCCAAATAAGGTCCGAAGAAGTAGAAGTAGCCGTAGTCGCTAATCGTCTACTTTGTTGCTCGTTAATGTCTTGAAGTCATTTAAGTCTTTGACATAATCGACGCACGCACGTTTACTTATATTATCCTACGTATATTACATTGCGATGTTATTATAGGCAATTCCTAGCTACGTTTTGTACTGACCGAAAGTAAGTCTGTTAACAGCAAGGAACTTCTTGTAGTACTTGGTGAGATCGCGACAGACGAGACTGTGCTGTGACAGTTCCGTTCGCAGCAAATTATTAACGGCGCGTCGTTCCGCTGCTACGTCCTCATCTTCCTCCACAGGCGCGGGCGGCAGAGGCTTCGGTCTCCACGAATAGAACACCTTCAAAAGGAAAATGTGTTCTTTGGTTCAAATTTCGATAACACTTTTCTTTAGGTATTGTTTTGTTTTTTTTTCTAATTGAGGAATATTTAAAGCTCGCCGAAATAAGAATTTAATTGTTATTAAAAAAATATTTCTGTCCTCAAAATAAAATCTGTAGATAAAGTTAAGGGAGAAAAAAGTTAAGGTTAATCCGTAGATAAAGTTAAGGGAGAAGGGATAATAACAATGTCAAAAAGATCGCAGTAATATTTACTTTACTATATCTACATTAAAAACATAATTTATCAAAAACAGAATTCATGGAAGAATAATAACAAATTTTAGAGATGAAAAAAGTGACCCATACTTCTAATTATATAATTTAAAAAGTCCCCCAAAATGTTCTATAGTAAGATTAATTTATGATGCTTATGACACTTTGTTTAGTGTGGGCCTTACCTTGTTTATGACTTCATACTCTTTTATGAGCAAAATTACCAGGGCTACCAAACCCACGAGACTCATCATGAACAGATATCGACCGATGCCCGGTTCATTCCATTTCAAAAATGGGTCATCTTCAACTGAAATAAATTCAATACAAATTATTTAATGGATCCTCAATAAAAGTGTTTCAATTTAAATAGATAATATATATGAATAAATTTGTGCCTGCACCTTCATTAAATAAATAAAGACATTTGAAAATATTTCATAACTTTTTCTTGTGTTCGAAGCCATGCAATTTCTAGGGTGCAGGTGTTATGATACTTTAAAAGTTATGAATTAAATCATAAAACAGCATAGTAAATCATCATTAGCGTTACGTTAATTACAATGTACATAATAGCAAAATAAAAGCAAACAAGTAAAATTAAAGTAACAACTGATTTGTAGAGATCGCAGTCAAAGCCCATAATTCGGATAATGCTGCTGTCCATTCTCTAATATCATTAGTCACCTTTACGACACCCTTTAATATGTAGGGCTGATGCTTTGTTACCATACCAGACACTACACGGCGACATACCACAAATTTAAGTACTTATGTTCTATAGTAATCTGAGTTAGTGGAAGTATTACTACGAAATACTACTACGAATACTAGATGTATTTACTGTACCATAAATCTTTATACTTTTTTAATAAAGTTAATGAATGAAAATTAGTATTATACATTTATATGTTTGGATGATAATAATTGGCATGCTAAAAAATTAAATGAGAAGCTGGATTGCTTTATAATAAATAGGTATAACACACAAAAACCAAACTCACTTACTACAACACACGGAGATATTAAGCTCTTCACAAATGGTATGTCGCGTGCAGTTCGCTATGTTTACGAACTGTTCGCATAAGCCATCGCATGCCATCATAGCAAACGATGACATGCTCATATCCCTGTATAACACAAATAATGAATGTCAGTTTACAATTTTTAAATGATCATTCTACGATAGGAAGAACAACAAATAATCGAATGGTAAGGAACACTATTGAGATTGGTTTCAATAAATGGTCATGGCTAGGGTTCGAAGTGTCGGCCTTAGGCATCGATACCAAGTACTCAGGTGGTATCAAAGGGTATGGTATCGATACCCAAAAGGTATTGGTCCTAAAGTATCGATACTACTCAGTATCGATCATTTACAGTGATCATTTAATTTGGAGCTTCAACCGCACATTAACCTAAGTTTTTTTTTTTATAAAAAAGGAATATAATAAAATATTAGTTTTTAAGATATGTAAGAACATAAAAAGATTTATAAACAAAAATAGAAAATTATATTTATTGAAATAAAAAAAAAAACAATTAAAAAATGAATACTACTCCTTTTCTGGGCGCCCGACTAAAACAGTAATTTGCTTAAGCGCTTAGACTTTAAAAGAATGCGCGTTTGGAAGATTATAGCCCCTGCTTTAGAGAATAGCCTTTCTGCTGATACAGAAGTGGCTACTACCACAGCATAAAGCTTCAGTTCCTTATATAGAACTGGAAAGACTTTCTTCATATCTTCTCTCTATGGGTCAGCTCAGTCTCTATGGGGTAGGACTTTAACCGCGTCACAGGACTTTTAATGTAATGTGATAGCTCGTCTCCACTATGTCCCGGCTTCTTTCGACTTTTATACACTAGCTATTCATGTGCGCGCCATGCCGTCACCAACATGCTGAGGGCTACAATTGGCATGTGCTCAATTTCACCAAAACGCTTTTGCAATTGCACCTGAAGCAATTCCCTTGCAATTTTAGTGTTTTTAAACACAACTTGCATTGCACAGTCCTTCGTCTTTTTTACATACTTCCAGATCGTACTATTAATTTTTTACTTAAACATACATTTTATATTGCTTTCAGAGATACTCGATACCAATGTTTTGTGTAAGTACTTACGCGAGTGAGTCGGACTGTGGAATCGAGTACTCAGTATCGAGTATCCATATCTACTCGGTATCGAAAGTATCGTTCGAACCCTAGTCATGGGTGTAATAGGTTCTTTTTTAGGGTAAGGGATTCGTAATGAAGGTTATTACGAATTAGGTTATTCGTAATAAAACTCATTACAACCTAAGGGTTAAAAGAAAAGTAGGATATACCTAAAGCTTCTGCTGATGCAATATATCGGCAAAGGTGAAAATAGCCAGTCAAACAAATGTGCATAGTATGGGCTGCCCACTTCCGGCAGCCTTAAGACTTCAGTTATTAAAAACGGCATGCATCCTGAAAGACAATACATAATTACAAAGTATAAAAATATTTAAACTATCAAACACAACTACTGTAGTTTACTTACCACAGAAAATATTTATAAAGCACATTTTTGAAAAACCTGTCGCTGCCGCTTCGAAGTAAAACGAAGCTAAATAGTGAATCGGTACGATTGCTAATGAAAATACCATAAGTACCAAAAGCACTCTTCCTGAAAGTAAAAGTAAATACATGACATGTTAAGATACCTTCTAAACTAACATGAGAATATATGAACATTGAAAAAATCACACTAATGTACGTACTATCGAAGCCTCTGGCGCCTTATCAGTCCTAAGTCGAAAGTCGCTAGCACACTGCACAATGCCTATCGCGTCAGGCCACGCCCCGCTCCATTCATTCAACAATGGCGCGCGTGCGCAAACAAGCAAGTGAGAGCAGATTGACAGTTGACAGTACTGACATCAAGGGCGATTTTAAAACTAGTTGATTATGATTGGCCGTAGTATAAATCGTAGTAAAATACGAAGCCAATTAGGGGTCGTGTGGGCGTGTCCGATGCGATCAGTTCAAACAAATATTTCTACAAAGTGATAAGGCACGAGAGACCTCGATAGTACCTATCGAAAGATCTTGCTCCTTTTAAATTAAAAATTGTTTATTTTTTTGTATAAAAAAGGTTTACAAACAAAAAGGTAAAAGAAATGTAACTACTATTAGGACTTTAATTACCTAGCTCTTCAGGAGTGGACAGTGTGTTTTCTTGGAAACATGCCAGAGTCAGCACAATACACAGGTAAACCAGAAACAGCCACGTCCAGTCCCAAACGAAAGCAGTGCCCCACATCACCGCCGGCCGTACTCCCGACACTCGCTGTAGGAGCTTCGCCCCACTTGTACGCTCCTGGCATCACAAATATAAGTATTTCAGCCAACAACATACCTATCATTCAATCAATTCACGCCGGGTATGTATTCTTGCAACATTCCATAATCACCGTTAACAAAACAGCACAACAAAATAAGGTTTTGCTTAGACCAAAAAAATAGATGAAGTGGGGATCGAAGGTGCTCCTTGGAGCGAATGCTTTCGCTTTTTAGTAGTTGTGAAGACTTTAAAAGCCTTTTCTGTAAGCCGGTCCCAAAAAAAGCTGTTTTGGGATCACTATTTGCACCTCAACAGTGGTGACATCAAAAGACATGATAATATGATAATAAGTGAAAATTTCTACTCAAGATTGATAGAATACATATATCTTGGTAACATGCTTAACTGCGCTGTTTAGTCTTTTAAACTTACCTTTATTACAAATAGAACGAGAAATGATGTTACAAATGCCATACAGAATCCAATATTGAATGCAAATTGAAAACCCATGCTGCTACCTGAAGCCATGACCCTAACCTAAAACGCAAACAAAACTAATGTTATAAAAAGAATGTAATATACAGCGTTATATATTTAAATAATGTTGTACATTTCTTAGAAAGTCCGTGTGAAGTTGAACTGTCATTTAAAATTATTTATATAGTGATGTTAAAATTTAATCATATATTATCCCATTTTGTTGTCATTGACAAGATAAAGTAAGGTAGGGTGAGTCATTCTACTCTCACTTTATGCTGCTCTTTTGGCGCCAGAATTATAGCGTTTCAAATATGTCAAAATCTAATGATAGCTAGCTACTCTTGGGCTGTATTAAGCTGCGATATGAAATATAATGGAAACACGGTGATTTTACGATAATTATAGTTATTTAAATTAATATTCATAATACAATTAACACAGCTTCACACACAAAACAAAACAAGCCACGATACAGAGACGATGACGAAAAAGTATCAAAAAATAGAATAATATAAAGGAATATAAAAAGGTTTGCGCATCAGTCAGTCGCCAACATACCCTAATTTTTTTTGCATTTTCAATGCTATCTTATATAATAAAATTTATTTAAAATAAACTACAAAAAATCAACTCGTCCCACAAGTTATTCTCAGGCAGGACTCGAACCTGCAACCTAACCTGAGAATAACTTGTGAGCAGAGCAGATAGTCTTTTTCTATTCAAATTTATCATTTATATGATAAATTTGAATGATTTTATTATGCTTTTATTTTATTATGAATGAATGATTTTATTATGAACTCACTTACAAAATATTATAATCTTCTTTTTTCACTGCAATTAATTGAAAAAGTTTTTTAACCAATACCAAAAAATACATTTATTTGAACTTCTTTTTCATAAATCACACATTCTATAAAATATGAAAATAAACGCGTTTACGGAATCATGTTTAGTTTTACTTACTAAATTTTCGATAGAATAAGGAAGCGGGTGGTTCACAATCCTTAGCGTGCTCCCAGGTGAGACGGCGCGCATTATTGCATCATTGACATGCGCAAGCGCGATGGCAGCATCGTGGTATCCATAATTACTGAACCAGCCTGTGATTTGATTTTGTGCAAAAGTTGCTCCTATTAAATTTTCATATCGAACACGTGCGAGATTGTTATAGCTCTGTGAAATGGCAATTAGTTGTTAAATTTCATCGCAAAGTTATATTATATAGCAAACAAAGAAAACGATAATTCACTTACAAGTTTTTTATAAAATTTTCCTACGTCCATAGTACCAATATCAACCAACTTCATACCAGGATAGGTCGATGATTTAAAGTAATGTTTAAATGCTTTCATTGCTCGTGCCTCTAAACTACTATCGGTCAAGTTTTCTCCTTGAGAAAGTAGCGTTTGTGTGTCTCTAAAGCCACTTTCTAAGCTTAAAGTTAGAGGCGGAAGCTGGGACATAAATTTCCATGACCTTGATATGACTACTGATATTGTGATATTTATAACAGGCGTCACAAATTGTATAAATGCTGTCAACTTATTTCTCATAGTATTGTGAGCAAGTTTTAAAAACATAGCTTTTATATGATTTTTCAGTAATTTAAATCCTCTGACTTTTTCGAGAGGTTCGGCGTCAACTGGAAAATAGAATGCAATGTAATGAAAATAGAGTTGCAATGGCACGTAGTACTAATTGAGGAATGAAAACCTTTGCCGCGGCTGTGAAGTTAGCTGCAAGCACAGTATACACGTATAGTGGGTAATACGAACCATGATTTTTGTGTACGAATAAGAAATACTTACGTTTCGCTTCTCCGTTCACCTACCTAAGTCCCGATGCACCTAATTTTACAGTCTGTGCAAGTGTCTATGACTCTCGCGCGTAGCGTCTGACGTCATTGATCCAAGGCTACGATCATTCTACGAGTTTGCTACGGAAAGTACATCGGTAAGTCACAACAATAAACAATGATGCGTACACCGGAGAAATATAGTTCAGCCCCTGATGTCTCCGCTTTAAGCGATAGCAACACAGATACGGCGCACGGTGAGCAATGTACAGCGGCTGACAACATCACAACCCGCTTCAAACGGAAGCGATCCACCGAATTAATTGACTCTCACATTGACGACATAAAACAGGAACTCCGAGAACAAATAGAAGATTCCTTAAGATTGTTTACAGAGGCACACAAAGACCAATCAAAAAATATTCTTTATACCTTAAAAGAAATTCAACAGGTTACAAATAACGTCCAGTCGACCATCTCGTTTCTCTGTGAAGAAAACTCATTGCTTAAAAAGAAAATTGAAACTTTGGAAAATCAAGCTAGAACAGACAAGGAGCAGATAGTAATTCTTGAAAACAAACTAGAAGAAATTCAGAGAAACGAAAGAAAAACAAATATAGAAATAAAAAATATACCATTAAAAGGGGACGAAACAAAAATGGACTTACACGGTATGATCTGTAAACTATCGGAAAATATAGGCTTTTCGCTAAATAAATCTGATGTCAAAGATATTATAAAAATCAACAAAAATAAAAACGAAAAGTCTGCTATTATTGTAGAATTCACCAACATTTTTATAAAAAATGATGTGATGAAAGCTGCAAAATCATTTAATGTAAAGAACAAAACAAATAGACTTAGTGCCAAGCATCTAGGCATAAAATCAAATGCAGACGTTCCAATATTTGTCTCGGATAATCTGACACCAAAATCAGCAAGAATTTATTTTTTGGCCAGAGATTTGAAAAATAGCAAGAACTATAAGTATTGCTGGACGAACTACGGAAAAGTGTATCTACGGTTGGATGATGATTCGCCGATTATCTGTATAAAAAGTGAATACCAAATTCAGCAACTAGCTAACAAATGACTATCTTTTAAATGGATATGTGATTTTCTCATTAATTATTATTGTACGCTTCAAATTTGGGATAACTATCCCATGTCACAGCTTTCATATGTATTAATTAACTTTATGTACCTACGCTACACAACAGTTTCAAATTATAACTTGAAAACTTATAACTTATCAAACACACACACACATCATACACACACACGAAATTACACACAACACAAATTGTCTATTTATATAACCTTAGCTCTGTTTTTATATTATAATACAATATCATTAATTGTAACGACCAATACAATTTTACCTCTTCCAAATGGATAAGTCAAATAATATAGGACAAGACTTAGACGTCACAGGCAATATAACTGCTATTCAATGTCATGTAGAACACCTGGTTAAGCATTTACCATTAGACGCCCCCAAACTTTCAGTAATAACGCAAAATATACGCAGCATACACAAGACCTCTAACATGGATGATCTGGATATTAACCTAAACATACTCGGAATTAAGATTGATATATTAGTTTTAACAGAATGTCGTATTGATCCAGACAAGCCTTTACCATATAAACCTGACTATCTGAGCTATGGTACTACAAATAAAATTAACCAAAATGATGGGGTAGTAGTCTTCATAAGCCACACAGTCGAACATACTATTAAAGAAGTCCTACTAAATGGAGCCTCATGTCTTGAAATTTCTACTCCTTTGTACAACATAATATGTATCTATCGTCCTCCATCGGAAAAAAACCCTACTAACTTTATAAACTCTCTTAATAACCATCTTACATCTACATATCTCAAAAACAAAAATATAATAATAACAGGCGACATTAATATAAATATAATTGAAGGTAACAGTAATATCTACTCAGACCCATATCTTGACATGTTAGCAATACATGGCCTTCTTCCAGGACACACCTTTGACACAAGAATAAATAGTTGTCTGGATCATATTGTAACCAATTTAAGCCCAATTAATTATACAGCTATAATTGCAGTTCTCGGTACGACAATTACAGACCATAAAATGGCTGCCATCTTTATTTATAGTAAATCAAAATTTCAGAAACCCTCCAAAACTAAAACTGTAACTAATTATATAGATGCCTTAAAGACTTTGAAAACTAAACTAACTTCTAATCTTCTGACTATTCAAGACCCTGATACTCTAACAAACGAAATAGTTACTTTAATTACTGACTCTCTGAATGAAAACACCAAAAAAATTAATATTCCAAACAGCAAAAAGGTCATCAAACCATGGATTACACCAGGTATACTAAATTGTATTAAAAACAGGAACAAATTACAATATGAATTAAAACTAGATAACACAAATGAAATCCTTAAAATAACATACCGTCGTTACAGAAATTTTTGCAACCAATTGATAAAAAAACTTAAAATTAAATATGAAAAAGATATCCTAGATAAAGCCAAATCAAACAACAAATCTCTATGGAGCTGCATAAAAAATATCACTAACCTAAAAAAACATAAAACTTCAAACAAAGAACTTTACACTCTTAGAAACAACCCAAACGAATCTGCAAATTTTATTAATAATCACTTTAGTAACGTTGGAAAATCTCTAGCTGAACGGTTTGAAAATGACGTTCCATCAATAAATGACTATTTTAATTCAATGTCATCATGTCCTAACTCGATTGGCATCGTTGAGCCGGAAGCCTCTGAAATAAACTCTATTATATCTAACCTAAAATCAGAATCTGCTGCAGGCTGGGATAATATTCCTACAACATTTATAAAAAGGGCAAAAACAGAACTTGTCCCTATACTTACTCACCTCTACGTTATAGTTTTTCAACAAGGAGTGTTTCCTAGACTTTTAAAGCGATCAATAATACACCCCATATATAAGAGCGGGAACAGAGACGACATCAATAATTATAGGCCAATCTCGGTACTACCAGTTATCTCAAAAATACTTGAAAAATTAATTAATTCTCGACTTATTAAATATCTAAATAAATTCAAACTCCTTTCAGACTATCAATATGGCTTTCGTGAAGGGCTGAGTACGGAAGATGCCATTCATAATCTCACTAAAAATATAATAAACAGCATTGATGAAAAAAAGAAGACACTCTGTATTTTCCTGGATCTAAAAAAGGCTTTTGATGCCGTCTCTGTCCCCCTTCTACTCCGAAAAATAGAGAAAATGGGAATTAGGGGCACCTTTTTAAGTCTACTCACTAGCTATTTAACTTTCCGAACACAACGTGTAAAAATAGATTCAGATATTCTTAGTGACGACATTTTAACAAATACTTACGGCGTTCCGCAAGGTAGTGTCCTCGGACCTACCCTATTTTTAATGTACATAAATGATTTGACCAATCTAAAACTAGACAATGGCAAAATAATATCATATGCGGATGATACTGCGCTTTTCTTTGAAAATAATTGCTGGTCGTCGGTGTTTAATACAGCTGAATCTGGGCTCCATAAAGTTATTAAGTGGTTAAATACTAACCTGCTCACCATAAATAAGAATAAAACGAATTACATTACATTTTCAATTAAAGATTGCACGCAACCTACTGATGATTTAACTATAACTGCTCACTCATGCCTCAATGGATTAGGGTGTAACAGTAACTGCCTAAAAATTGAAAGAGTCACTACCACTAAATATCTTGGCGTGACTCTTGATCGAAACTTATCTTGGATCCCTCAATTAACTATGGTTGCAAATCGGGCGAGGAAATTGATATGGTTGTTTAAACATTTGCGAAATATTGCCGATAAAAAACTTTTATTATACATCTACACGGCCCTCGTTCAATCCATTCTATTATATTGTGTAACAATCTGGGGAGGTACATATAAAACTCGATTTATAAGCATTGAGCGAGCACAAAGAGGTATACTAAAAGTCATGTTAAGAAAGAAAAAAATATATAGCACAACTAAATTATATAAGGATGCTAATGTTCTGACTGTAAGGCAACTATATATATTACAGTCTATCCTTAAAGTTCATAAGGGCTGTAATATAAACCCGGCTATTCTTAAAAAGCGTAATCCATACTCTGTCATAAAACTACCCTCAGCTAGAACACTATTTGCCACACAACAATTCTCGATACAATCCATCTTTTTGTATAATAAAATAAATAGAATTAAACATATTTATGCAATGTCGGTTATTCAGTGTAAGAAAACAATAACAAACTGGTTAAAGGAACTCGACTATGATCAAACTGAGCGGCTGCTCCTGCGGTGAATTGGTCCCGATCTTTTCACAGTAGAAGTAGCTGCTCACTATGATACATAGACAAACACACTAGGTACATTATACTAAACAAATACAAAAATAATCCACATAGTACACACATAAAATACATACACACATCCTAATACCCAACACCTATTTACACACACACACTTACACACGCACACACTTACGCACGCACTTACAGACGCACGCACACCACTCACACACACTCACACACAGACAGACACACACACATAACATACATGTATTTTTTTTTTTAATACTATTATTTGTTAAATCTTATAGCTTATAATGTAAGCAAGGTTCGATAGAGCGGGCATCTCCTAATACAGGTTTTTATTAACTTAAAAGGAGACTCCCAACCCCTGTAATTTACACTATAAGTTATTAAAGAATTTTTGAATTTTTGAATTTTTTGAATCTGATCTGCTACAAAGACAGCAACGTACTGTATAGGTAGATATTCTGGCACGTGCTAAACAAACACACATTGCGTTTGTGTTGCACTGAGCTTAGCAGGATAGATTTTATAGAACATATGTTGATATTTTTATGCGTAGTGTTCGAATCCATACTACTTAATCGTTTATCTACTTTGGCATACTTCATCAACATATTAACTAAACTCACCATAATTAATCACAGGTTTATTCCTTTGTATGGGAGCTATGGCACAGTCATTATGTAAACCTATATAGTTATTTTTTTTAGCTGAAGACACATCATTATCTTCTGCTCCAGCCCTAAAATATATGAAAAATTTAAGCAAATAATTGTCTTTTCCATAAAGTTCACTCTTTCAGATCCACTCACTTCATGAACACTTCTTCTAGACTGGTAACAGATAATCCGTAGCTTGAAACACGTAAAGATTCTCTTCTCTCTTCAAATACTTTAAGCATGTCTGGAAATTTGCTTACATACTCATTTGGCAAGATATACGTTAATTCTGAACCTGCAATAACAGTATGGTTATTTAGACGTGTATATGGTGGCAATACTGAATCTTCCTGTGTACTGCCTATCTTCGTTATCGTTCATCTTACAAGATGAAGTGAAGTTACCACCCCTGTGTTAACTGTGGTTAGAAGGAACAGTGTAGAAAACGAACTTTTTCTAGTCTCCTGATTTGAGCTACCCATGGTATCGTCGTTATTTTTGATATCCAAATGTACTTGAACTATTATTAATGATGCTGTCGAATATTAAAGTCTTCATATCCGTAGTCATGATGTAATAGATCTAATAATTACATCTGCATGTGTTCAATAATGCTCACCTATATTAGTGTTTTCCTTAACGTCAGGGACGTAATTTCTAAAGAACTGAGTGACGTCTTCCACGTTACAATTATCACTCTTCACTATCGTTAGTTTGTAGCCTATGCCATAATGTTTCTTAAGGAAGTAAGGTGTGCCTACGCATTGAAGCTGCCCACCCGACATGATCGCTATACGATCACCCAATACGTCTGCTTCGTCCATGAAATGAGTCGTCAAGATCATCGTTCTCCCTGAAAAATTCAATGACTTAATACAACATGTATGTATTTATCAAACTATTTAAGTTTGTACAAAGGAATATAAACCCTTTGAATGAATAAGCTTGTTGCCGTCACTCTTTACTTGCATTTAATTATATGAAATAAATCTGCTAATAAAAACCTATTAACAGCATAAGTATTACAGAAGGAACAAAGTTTACTATAGGTTTTGTTTTTAAACATTTAACTGCAACTATTTTTTTTTTACCAAAAAATATATAGAATAACTATTATCTGGCGGGACTCCAATCCACAAACGAAACTCTCGCTATGAGCGAGTGCTCCTCCAAAATTTAGTCATTGGATTTAGTCATTTAGTCATTTCTGCCTATCACTCAAAAAATTCCGTAAAAAATAAAACATACTTAGCTGTACATATAAGAAAAAAATAACTTTTTAAATCTAGTGTCTTCTGAGAGACTACTAAGATATATAATATTTATAACTGTAATACCTTTTTTCTCCTTTAGCAGGAGATCCCACAAAGCTCTTCTAGCTGCTGGGTCCAATCCAGAGGTGGGCTCGTCTAAAAGAACGACCCGCGATGAGCCACACATAGCTGCACCCACTGACAACCGCCTCTTTTGCCCACCGGACAAGTTGCTTGACACTACATTTCTCTACAATATTAAATTGAGTCAATTAATTTTATTGTAACTCTGTAATCAAATTATTTTAGAAGGTGAAACAGACTCCAGCCTCATATCAAAGAATTTAGTTATTTAATAAATTGTGCGTGATAAGTTGGCCTTACTTTTTCCTCCAGCTCAAGAAGTTTAACGAAATGATTAACTTCTTCCTTAATCTTGGAAGCAGGTACTCCTTTTAGCTTTGAGTAGAATATAATGTGTTCGGCAACGGTGAGATCTGGAAACAGTACGTTATGTTGCGGGCAGATCCCGAGTGATTTGCGTGCAAGTTCTGTTTCATTTACTATATTGTAGCCATTTATCGTGGCAATACCAGATGTCGGTGGCACCATACCTGTAATTATAAGGGAAACTTCACAACCGCTTACTTAACTTGCGCATAAATTACGCAGTGACGCAATACTGAATACACAAAGTATTTTCGTTCATGTTTCTTTCTACTAGTCGTCAAAACAGTTGTCATATAGAAAATGATTACAATTTCTAAAACCTTGGACATACATAACCTTCATAATACACGATTGAGAAGCATCTCCAAGCATGCTTCCTCTTTTTTTGGGTTTTAGGTACTACTCCCTCAAACGAATGAAACAGTTTTTTTAAAATATTATGATATTTAAAAAACCGTTGGACGTTGGTCTTTACGAAATATAACTGTTCGCGAGTGCTAGTACAGAATAACATTTAAATCCAATCCACACTTACCTGTTAACATAGAAATAGTTGTGGTCTTTCCAGCACCGTTATGTCCTAATAAAACTGTTATTTCGTTTTCGTACATCCTAAGGTTTAAATTATCTACAGCCTTTTTGCGACCTTTGTACACTTTAGTGAGATTCTGGAAAAAATAGTATTAATTAGTATTAATTGCACGTTGTTTGAGAAATAAAAACAAGCAATAAACTTTAATCTTAGTATATGTTATGAGCCGCCTCACAGAGTACACGGCAAATTATTTTTATGGCAGTGAGATAATCGCCACGTGATACCCAGTTTTCACCCTAATTCATGTGCAACATGTTGATAAATATCGTTTAATAAAGTGTGTTTTGATGGCTTTCAATGCCCACTATCTATTAATATGATGAAGTGTTGTTAACCTTCCCAGGTTAATTCACGTAAGTGTACAAACAACTAATAACTATCACACTATAATACATGTTGATTGCACAATGTGAAACAAATGGAATTTAAAAGTGACCACAAATTTTAACAAAAAGATAACAAATAAAATGTAACGTGTAGTTATACATCAATACTTAGTAAAACATATAATTAAAAGCAAGCTTGTTAATACACTTTCTTGTTTTATGCAACGGTAGCGATCCTGCCCTTAGCTTGATGGATGGATGACAAAATATATCTTTTTGCTCCGATCTATAGAACTATACGACGGACATGCCCCTGTTCACCCGGTTTGAATGAAGCCCTTTCCAATACCATGGCTCATTGAAGACAACAAACGTCTATCGTTGCATAAAAATTTCAAAGATGGGCATTGGGTAACAACGTGTAGCCTTTTCATTCAACAATACACACTGAATAAACATTTCAACATTAGAAACAAACAATCAATAAAAACAAGTTATTAAAAATATTAAGCGTTGTCAATTCGTGATACATCGTAACCGATTTACCACACAAATATTTTATAAGACTACTAACAAAACTTTAAACTGACAAAAGAACTTTATAAGGAATTAATTTTACAAGACTATCACAGTTATCAAAGGTACAAGTATCAAAGGCTGTCACAGTTGCCACTTACCTACAGCAAACACTTACCTGAATATTAACACCCATAGGTACACCCTTTGGCTCTTCATCGTGTATGACTTTCAACAAAGCGTCGTTGTACTCTAAATCAGCGCCATCCTTTTTAGTTATCGCTGAAATGACAATTATATTTTTCTTAAACATGCTTGTGTCAAAAGTCGTAGTTATGCAAGAACTGTATCTAGTTGTTATTGTCGGAAACTAGACTACCAAACAAAATTATTAATAAACAAAGAATTTAAATATATGTAAAATATAGCTATACCAGATAATATGGCTCATAAAAAATGTCTAATACATTTTTTGAAATACATTATGCAATGTAGTACAGATGTAAACAGCATGTAAACTTACCACTAAATATCAAAGTTTATTAATTGATATTAAACTCTATATATATTGTTTACAAAGATTGAAATCGATAAAGTAGATTTGTTATTTTTGGGTGTGATGATATGGGAGTAAAAAATATAAATATAATTAAAAACAATCAAATCTGCATCAAGGTAAGCCACAAAGTAAAGGAGACCTCTTAATCTGAATCTTTGCTCAAAGAAACATATATCCTTATTACTAGCACACATGATACCACTTACCAGCTCTTTTATTTTTGTCGGGACACCAGAAGCTTTTGGTGATTGGGAAATACCAAGGCAAGGGCACTCCATACAAGCCAGGTCTTATCTTCTCCACGTACATTGCTATGAGCATGTACAATATTGCATCAAGCACCAACATCAGAGCAACGTGCCCTGGCTGATAAAGATCGTGGTACGATACCGGAGAAAAAAAATCACTCCATTGTAAACCTTGAAACAAATAATGGATTTTAATACATCATAAAAAAAATACTCAGCATACTTCCATTGTCAGTTTAGTAACATAACCATTGTTTAACTTAATATTACATGCACTTAGTAATTGTTGCATTTATTCAACATAGCGTTCTGTTAACAAATTAATGTCATGATTAATAGCAAGGAAAATAAATCACTATTGATTCACTGGTAGGTCTCTTTTCAATCCGTAGATTAATTTCTATTTATAGGCATTATACAATTGTTTTTAGTGTGTACTCTAAAGAATCTCAATGTTTGGAATGAAGTAATAACCTAAGAATACATTCAAAATGCTCACCTTTCGAAGTACCTTCACACATAATGATCATCTGGAAAGCGTATCCCATGGCTGTGTTGGATATGAGGCTGAGCACTAACTTTGTCGTCAAGCTGATATCTTCGTACAATACTTGCGTGAGCATAAAAACAGAGTAGGTGGAGAACCAAGCGAGCCCCATAAACGACGCTGCGGTGTTCGCTGCAAACGAAAACTCTTTTACAATAGTAATTAGTCGCCATATCGTAATGAGTTACACCAATGTTTATTGTTTTCAGCATATCTAAGAAATAGGTAACTCTGGATAAAATATATTTTTATTTTTATCCTTTCTTCAAAAATGACTGAGATACACTCGGCGTCACAAAAAAAACACTTAAACAGGTAATTAATATATTATATGTACATGACACTCGAAGCCCGACGTCATCGCAGGAACACAAATTTAAAAAAGCTGTGAAACTTTACAACGCTTTACAATACAACAGCAATTTTCAATAGAAATTTCGATGAAACAAAATCTATTATTATAGGCACGAGTAGGCGCATTAAATGCAGTTACTTATAAAGTAATATGTAGATATGTTAATGTGACTCATTGTGTATCCCTCTATAGGACTTCGCTATATTTTTATGGGAATTTCATACTTAAATACATACGAATAAAGCAAAAAGATCAGTACGGAATTATATTCTTAAAAGCTTGTTTATATTATAAATGTAGAAAAGAAGTAAGTATAAACAGGATCTAAAAAGCCGGGCGAGGTGACGAAGTGGGGCTGCTATTCCCGTTGTCATTGACAACCAATACATAATTGGTTTAATGACAAGAGTTAACTCATAAAAGTTGCGGTTTGGTTGGCGACAGCACATCAAGTATAAATTCTGACGTTAGAACCATTTTTATTTATACTTAATAAACTCTAAACTTTATACTAATATAAACTCATCCTAGTTTCTAACGATTTAAAAACTAATAAACATTGTTATATTTTTCATCTCGATAAAAGTGTAGTTATCATAACGAAAAGTGTATTACAGGGATGCTTGACAAACTATATTGAAATATGACATGGTAATCGGACGCCCACTGCATTAG
Organism: Calamotropha paludella; assembly: GCA_927399485.1. Lineage (NCBI taxonomy): Eukaryota > Metazoa > Arthropoda > Insecta > Lepidoptera > Crambidae > Calamotropha > Calamotropha paludella. Next base: position 14,875,500 of record OV656812.1, read on the forward strand.
TAAGTAGCTGGAATTATTATTCTGGTTATTTTATTATGGTAGCAAAGAACAGTTTTTTTTATAAAAGTTTCAATTATTCCATATGGGTTTCGAACCACATATATGCATACACATATATGTCACATATAGTTCCTGTAATCAGGCATTTTAGTATCAGAGTTAATAAGAACATAGATATAATTATTTTTCCAGTTGGATATTATTTATGGCGCTTAAATAGGAACATAATTTGAATATGAACAACTTGTTTAAAGCGATATGTATCTGTCAACGATGTCAAGTGGTTTAAATTGATATTGGGAATGTAATCATTCCGTGCAATCACAAGCAATTACAACTCAGTCAAACGTATGTAAGCCATGTCGTATGTAAGCGAGTTCGGCCCAACAATGACTCGAGAAAGATTAGGTATTCTTACGTATGTATTATTAGCTTATATAACAGTTTAGATCAATTTGATTTGTGATCTTGACTTTATACACAAACCTTATTAAATCTTATTAATTTCGCGGACAACTTTATCTTTACTTAAAAGCTTATATAAAACGAACATCAAAATATAGCCAATTTGGTTCAGCCGCTCTTCAAGTGTTAGATTGCCAACGAACGACATTTATTTTATTTACATCTTCAAAGCCACTATTAAAAAAAATCGTATCTCAAAGAAATTCTTTAAATAATTGGTTGTCTGTAAAGTCAGTTTACGGACGACAATTTTACGTGGTAACTTCATAAAAAAACATGATAAATTGAATACAACTTTTTGGAAGATTTTTGAATTATTCTTTCGAACGGCATCTATTTCAGCGACAATATAGGAGCGAAATTAAATAAGGAAGTAAATGACTAAATATACAATAGTGAAGAAACGTAGCAGATATGAATAATAATTTTAAAACCACATTAAAATAATACATTATCATACCATAGGTACTATGATCAATCTTTTAGTTTAAAAAGCTCTTACCTCTAGTAAAAAATACGCTGACCATGAAACAGAAGGCTAGAGATGCGATCACAAAAAGTATCATAAAGAACAGGAGTACCGAGCATGGAGTGAATGTGAGCACCGAGTACTTGTCGCCTGCTGCCGTCGAATTAAATGGAACCTATAAAAAACGAGTCATTTAGCAACTGAAAACATTCTTATAGATGCAAAAATTGTAATTTTGCGACTTTAAAAGGTTCAAAGCTTATTAAAATTATATAAGCGAAGTAAGTCAGAATGAAGTGTATGTAGCGAATTGAAAATGTAACTGCTATATAATTTGCGATAGTCTTGACTTTCGTAAAATAAAAAATGACTAATGTAGGGTACACTTTTTATTCATCAAATACATTTATTTATAGTAATTTTATATGCTCTCTGTTGGACATAAACAACTTCTTTTAAATTTAAGATGTGTAAAATAACTTCTTTCTTAAACTATATTATCTTACAGTAAATCGTCATTCTGTCCTAAAATGAAAATTGTTTTTATAATCGATCGATAAATCCGATAAATAAAGACACTGATCGATCTGTTTCGAAATGTTTTTAACATAAAATACGGGTGTGTAATTAATTTTGACATATTTTTTTATATTGTTTGGTATGGATCAAATATAGAAAAAAATACTAAAATTAATTTAAATTCATAATCGTTGGATTATCATTCGCATTGGTCGGTGCGAGTAGAGACTGCAAACTCTACCGTTGTAGCTTTAGTTTTAATTTTGTAATAATTAAGAATTTTAAGCAAGTAGGACAGGAGGAATCTGGTATAAAGCTTTACAATGTCATCCTCCGAAAATTCCATGGTTCTATAATATCAACTCTCTTAGACCATTCATAATAACAGCACTTCGACTTCGTTCGGGTCATTATACAAATAAAAATTTTAGTCATCTCATAAGGAAAATAGATTTTCCAATTTGTGAAATTTGTGGTACTGTTGACGACATCCAGCACATGCTTTTGGAATGTGTCAAATACAGTAGAGCGAGAGAGTCGTTCATACAAAAACATAAAGTATATAGATTAAATGCAGGGACATTTTTAACAATAATATCAGAACCACAATCAGCTGCGTTTAAAGAACTTGTTAGTATGTTTTTGTATGAATGACCTAATCGTTCCCGTTTATTTATATTAAATTTATGTAAGCTATCCTAAAGGGGTATGATGAGGCTGATATAACTCATAGGAATGTTAATATAATGTAATGTTAAATAAAGAAAAAAAACAGTATTCTCTGAGAAGCCCTTATTGGGCTTATCAGAGAATACTGGTTTTTTGCACGCTGCAGTAATTACCTACGAGTATTGTAAGGCACGATCGTGTAGTTGCTAAGATTTTTTTATTGTTAGTAAGAAAATTAGAAAAACAAGGCTTCTTAACCTATTCATATTTTTTTAATTGCATAGGTATGTAATTGATTATTATGTAAGCGACGACGGAAATTAATAGTTAGCATATACGAGTATTTATAGGTTAACTACGTTGTGAATTGTTTTGATATCGGCTTTTGAGAGTTACGAGAACCATATATAAACTCAAGGAAAAACTACTCAGTGATTTAGACATGGCAACATAAAAAGAAATCAAGGATTTATTTTAAAGCTTCTAATGACAAGGGAACTAATAATAAACTAATAATTTACATTTAGATATGTACGTAATGTGGAGCTGAATTAAAAATACGGTAATGATCCCGCTTTAATTGATACTAATTATGCCGAAATATCGGATATTTTGGCACAGGTGCATCCGTCATCGACACTAAATCGAACGTGTTGCATTTTTTTTTATTAAATTTATAAATTTCATATAACTAGTTTGACAAAGCTGCCTAGGAGCCTTGATGATGTCTTAGGCAAAGGAACCTTAATTATATTCAAACTAAAAAGTCAAATGACGATACGGTTGAGTTTCGACCACTGGGCGACCGCTAGTAGAGTAGAATAGCACCAAACCATATCCACACTTAAGGCCGTCGTAAAAGACGACCAATGCTACTAAAGGTCCCCACGATCACCATGCACACGAGATAGGAAGCAGCGTTTTCATATTTTTATTGCGATTCCCAACCCGCCTATTAAGCACTTAGATAATAGCAAAACTCCCCTTTTGAGGCAAGTCTTTTGTCCGAGGTAATGATTATATAAGCTTTGTCGACTTTGTTCGTATTTCGCCTGTGGCTGTGGCTAAGTGAACTTTTTTTTCTGCAAGGACATAGAAAAATTGGAAACAGTGGTAACAAATTAAAACATACGAAGCCGTACGGGTCAGCTAGTTCGATCATAAAGAGTTCTATCTGCGACAACGAAAATTAAGCAACATTTGCTAGAGGTGGTTATCAGTTGAGGGACCAAAAATTCCCTCGTGCTTCGGATGGTAAGCCGTTCATTTGGGATGCATCTGCAGTTGTCAGGTCGCCACTTGGTCCACGTACTGGATTAAGATCCTTTCTTTCTAAGATGTTCTCATTCATATGAGACGCCGGTGCCCCACAATTGTGGCGATATAGGCAGGCGATAATGTTTTCAAAATTTTCACAAAAGCCACGTGGTTATGTTTATCGACACTACATATGACATTGTTTCAGTAGACATATAAGACAAATTAAAAATTAGTGAAAATATTATAACTTGTTAAAGAAAAACACAATCTTACCTTAAATAATATCACCATAAGTATTACAGATATCAATAGAAAAGAGAACTGCTTAATGAACCACGCCAGCCAGTGGAGCCATGAAGGTAGACCCATAATAGTCATTGTTTCCTAAAAATACATTCACGGTAAAATTTCCTTTGTGATTATAATAATTAATTTAATAATAAAATGAAATTACGTTCGTTACATACTTTTAACTGCAACTCCTTTTCAGCAGTAACGACCCTTACAGTATTGACGAATGTATAAGCAAAGCAGAGCATTATAATCATTGATATGAATCTTTCGAGGGCAGTCAACAAGTCGTCGTCTCTGTAGGCGATTTGCGGAAGGCGTTGAAGGTACACCTGCGTCGTTAGAGGTTTCCCAGACTTCTGTTTTATTATTTCCTTTGACACTGCATGTTGTACAGCGAGAAACATTTCGTGAGAGTACCCTAAAAAAAAAATTGGAAATAAAATGCCTAAGTATAATTAATACAGAGTGGTCGAAGTTAATTCATAGTTCTTATTGATTCATTTAAAAATACAGCAACAATAAAAAGATGCATATTTCTTGGTTTTTAATAGTTTAAAAAACTGTTTCTTTAGTATCATTTTAGTCTATGCGTAAATAAAAATTAATCAATTCAGGTGACTTAACTTATAACATATAAATAAGAGAGAGTACTAAAATAAAGTAATGTTAGTAAAAGTTGGTTAGAATAAAACAGATTTGTATAAAGATTGTATTAATGAAGTCTTACAGCAGTACCAGTAGTAGATATAAGTTGATGAAATTAAAAAGGAAACCGTAACGACAAGGAAGATAAAAAAAATGTGTTCTCTATATATATTTCCTGTTTTACCATCAACGATGAGGTTCTTCGAAGCCACGTTATGTAATCAAGTGACGCGGCAGTTATTATAAAGTCACGCTATTTTGACTTCCGTAACGATATAAATGGCTGTATAGTAACTTAAAAGTAATATAAACTTCATTACTCAAATTGGTGTTCGATCGCATCAACTGTAAGGAATATATTGTAACTACCTACCATTTTTTATTCTGTCGTATTTGACTGGTTGGTACCAGGCAGTAAGGGCCGGTACCTCAAAAATATATACTGACAAAGTTAGTCAACTTTGTTAAATCGAATAATTCATATGTTTAGCATGGTTGCAGCGCAAAAGTTTGTTTGATCGTACCTTATATCCCGTAACTGCAAGAAAACGGTTTAAAAAACTATTCTTATGGTCTGGTTCTTAAGTTATATTTCTAGGTTATGGCGAAAGATACAGTTCGCAAAAAATATAACCCAATCCCATCGCATCTATCTGAAGTTTAAGTCAGTACTCAGTATGGCTGATCACCGTCACTATAATGCTATCATTATAGTGACGGTGACGGTACCATTGTGATAACATTATTATAGTTTGATACACGTATAACAAATTCTCTAGTGATCAGATCAAACTTAAGACTTATTATAACTTAATTAAGGTTGATAAAGATAAAGGTAGAACGATTGCTCGGCGTTGAATAAAAACAAAATAATTATCTCCTTTTTAAATAATTTTGTGTTGAAAGACGAATTAACGGTGCTTGATTGATGAGTAAAACTTCTACAAACTATTAACTTTTTAAAATTTAACAAATTAAATTAGCTTTTAATTCCACTTAGCTGTCTACATAACACCAATTATTAAGGCCTAAGCAGGATTCGAGTACTTATAATAAATGACGCACTCATTTTTTATTCTGTGGAATCTTCACACTTCATAAAAAAAACATGACGAGGTGGGTCAATACAGACATGTTAATGGTCAGAACAACAACTTTCCTAGTTGTTAATGATATCTACACTCACTTACCTGGTGTTTTCCCACCGTACATATCACCGGCGTCTCTAGGGCCAGGGCGAGGAAACAAAGGGAAAAGTAAATTGGTCCTCCAACTCGCTCTCAGAGGGTGTTCCACCATGGGAGTCCTCATAACAGCTGGGAATCTCAACGTTACTTTCACGTCCTTGGGCCATTCAGTTGCATCTGGAATATTGAGAAGTTCTAAATTGTCCATTCAACTAATGTTATTACCTCAAGTAAATTAGAATGCCTAAAGGTAAATGTTTTTATAAAGTGATGTTATACACACTTATTACCGTACATTATACAAAATACTTTGCCTTGACACTTTTCATTTAGAAATGAAACAAAAAAATAGCAACAAATTATGTTTAATGAATTTAAAATTTACTAGATAAATCACAAATATCCTTTTAAACTACGCCCGTTTGAATATTAAATTGCTTACAAATTAGAGAAAAAAAAGTAATTTTTTGAGTGGGATTCAGTTTCATTCTTCTACAAATGCTTTAAAATTTCGTTTGCTTCGAGTCGCGTTTATTTAAGGCTTGGCACTTGGTCGTGTATTTAGTCGCTGGAAGATCCAGGTCAGAACTACGATATCCAGGAATTGGTCGTCAGAGTTTCCTCCATTATAATATTTTGAAGTAAAATTGATTCATTGTACCATCATTCTTTCGGACAGTCCTATCTCCACATTCGGAAAACCATCTATGCTAATTGTGAATTTATAATTGAAAGTATGGTTTATTGAACGTCTAACATTCTTTTCGTTTGAATTTAGCATATTTATTTTGTTTCATCTGAGAATAATTTTTTTTTCATTCTAAATATATACACACCCCATGTGTGTTCCGCGATTTTTTTGTTTACGAGTTATGTTTTTTTAATATTTTGAATTTTGCGCAAAGACCGTAAACAAGTTGTTTTATTTAAATGTGTAATGTGCGCGGAAGTGTAAGAACTTGTATTGTATTGTGTTTGGAGTACACGGCAGAAAATAGGCAGAGATGTGCTGATCATGTCCAAAAAAATAAAAACGATCATTGGGATCGCGACAATAGGTTCGATGATATTATTGAGCCAATAATCATAAATCTGCAGGATGACTCTGATTCAAGCTCCGATAGCGAAATGGAATATGAAGTTGAAAGAGAATCTATATCAGAATAGTCAGTGTAATTTATTTATGTTATAAACGATTTTTAGTTTTTTAGTTTGAATTGTCAGTCACTTTATCATGTACAATGATTTTATATTTCCAAGGATTAAAGACTCATTTCATTTTTATTGGTTCCTTAATTGTACTTTGGCACATTGGACAAAACAGGGACTAAATATAATTATACTCGTAAATATAGTTGTCAAAAAAATGTGTTTTGATATCGTAAGATCTGTCTGACACTAACGCGCGGTACAGCGGTTGCCGTCAGACTATAGCCGGCTAACTTTCTAGAATGAGTCGCGTCTGCTACAATTTTTCTTCTTGTTTTATGGTTTTTTCATGAAATGAAAAACATTTCCAAATTACACAGAAACGCAATCGGGGTTTTTAGTTTTTTAAATTACCGATTTTCATAATTACTACATTGATGGCTTACAAACATAAAGATACTAAAAGAAAATACTACTCACTTCAACGACTCACATTAATTGTAAGAATCTTTTGTTTGGGTGATAATCGATAAGGTGTATCGATTGTCTTGTCGTACTTTCCTATCTATAGTGAGCATGCAACCGATATGTATATCGGTTGCAAGTCGATTGTTGGTCTGGTGCCAACCTTGGGAATAATGTTAGTAAGGGCATGATTGGCAACGTTTAATCGTAATCGTATAAAGTTGGTAGCTTGAACTGGCCGGTACGAGCTTAAGTTGACACTGTGTACAACTGGTTTAATGAATTTTATTGTAAACGTAACAATCTCACCGATTTGGTAAAAGAAGTTTTTCAACAGCGATGCATGATAGTTTGATAAAGGAATTGCATGAAAGAAGTTTGTACGAGTAAAATGCGAATGTTTATACACAGCTTATCCTTTTAATAAGTAATAACCAGTTTTATTTTTTTTTGTTATTGGACATTATACTTTTAAATTATGTTATATAAAAAATTCAACTTGTCTCAGTCGCGTTCGCAGACTCACATCCCCTTCTTATACGGGCAAGTACTCTTTTAATTATATTAACTAAAATTAATAAAAAAAATATTAACTTATTATTTTTTGTTGCGTAAGCATTTAACTGCTAGATTATTTTTTAACACCTTACTTTTGTTCAGTAACTGAACCGGACAAACATCCGTCATCTGTCTCACGATAGTCCACAAAAAACGTAGTTTAATAACGTGTTCTGAGTTTGTAGTTTATACTACACAATTAATCAAATCCTTAACATCCTTTGTGAGTTTGGATAACATTATAAAATATCATAAGAATCTGTTTTCCTGTTTAAAAGTATTTGGACTTCAAAATTTTGTTTGAAATGCGTGCGCGTTGAAATTCACCGAATAATATCTACGCATGTTCTCAAATTACAAGGGACTGTGAATTACATAGTTATTTTACTTTGAAACCACATAACTCGTTAAGCATTATCACGTACCAACGCAAATTCAAGTTATTATTTTATAAATAAGCCAACCTAGGTTTACCAATTCACAAAATCTAACGAAACATTAATCGCTGCTCAATTAGACTAAAAATCAATAGTTTTCACTCGGACATAGAACTTTAAAACTAATAAAACCTATATAACTGCTGATACTAACGATTAAAATCACTAGTCTGGCCATAAATACGGTTACATAAAAACGTTTTCCTATTTTCAACTTTTTAATTATTTTGAATTTGGAACGCGTTTATTAGTTTATATTATAAAGTTTATAAACTTTATAAACTTCTTTCAATTTCGCGCCATTTCACATATTTTTTCGTGTTCATTATCAAATTACAATAAGGAACGGGGTGTAAAAGAAAATGGGATTGCAGTAATCGCCTTGCACAAAGTGGGTATGGCGCTGTCGGTCATATTCCAGACATTTCAAAAGCTTGGTATCAGCGGTATGTTCGTATATTGTATTATCAACAGATTGTTGTATCTGTCTGTCACTTCCTCTGTCAAAGACCATAAAAGATCGGGGCAGCCGCATGCTGTTAGAACTACAAAGGTTGTTAATGCTATTAAAGCCAAATTTCGTCGAAACCCCATTAGGAAGCAAAAAATCTTATCACGAGAAATGTAGATTCCCGCTAGGATTCTGTCGCGTATTATAAAACAAGACCTGAAGCTCGGTGCTTATCTTCGTTCTACAGGACATGCCCTAAATAAATCTTTACAATTAAAGAAAGTGGATCAATCAAAATGCCTTCTGTCACAATACGCAGGTGAAAGGCACATAAATATCCTCTTTAGCGATGAAAAAAAATTCATGATTGAAGAGCACTACAATAAGCACAATGATAAACTGTATGCTCACAGTTCTAAAGAAGCTGTTCAAGTGGTCGGAAAGGTACAACGTGGTCATCTCATCATCCTGCGTAAGTGATGGTTTGGTGGGGTGTATCTTATCAAGGCGTCACAAAGCTACATTTTAACTACAAATTATGGTCAGTTTCAAAGGACATGGCCTGCTCTAAACGACACGGCGACATCAAGTCTCTTAAAAAATTTTTGGAGCTAGCAGTAGCGAAATTTGCCGTAGAAGTTAATCCATAGATTCGTGACCTGTATAAAAGCCAAAGGTGGCCATTTCGGATAACATATTTATTATTTTTTACTGAGATTTTAATAAATATATACATATAAGTTTAAGTAACATTACATTACTTCATATAAGTTTTATTAATATTACATTTTCATTTGTAACAGAACTTATGGCCGGAATGAGTTTACACCTACGTATGAATTTTAAGCATTGGTAAATAAAAAATAATAAGCACTTAACACATGAGTGTAAAACATGTAGAATGCTTACTGCCAGTCGTTTTACACGTGCAGCCTATGGACCCACTATGCGCAAAAAACCTACAACGCTCAGCGGGTGCAATATAATAATGGGTTTAGATTGTTGTTGGGGCTGCCACTCTACTGCAGCGTGTCGGGAATGTTTGCGGAAGCGCGAGTTTTCACGCCGTTTTACGCAAAAGAATCGCATCACTGATAAACCGAGTGCGGGGCAGCACCAACAGCATTCTGAACTTAGTGGCCCTGAGAGAGGACAGCCCCATTTTACGTCACTGGGTTGTGGTGCATCTAACACCATAGGCCCGAAACATACACTTTTGAATGATTATTGACAATTTTATTGATTTTAATAGTTTTAATGATTTTAGTTATTGGGATGTTATATATATAGTTTTAATGATTTTGATTGTTTTGAATTAACTTATGAATGACATGGATTTAAGATTTTATTTGCTTTTTAATGAATTTAATTGTACTAACATAGGATAAGATTTGATTATTGTTACTAACACAATATGGGTTATTCCCGAAATAAACGAATTTTAATTTAATTTAATTAACATACACATTGACAATGAGTAACTTGATTCTCGAGAAAGCTTCTCTACTAAAGTTTTGTTGTCTACCGAATGCTGCAACCGGATAGCTTGCGCTATATTATCGTTATCAATCGGACTCAGAGTAACTGAGCTAATTTTTTTAGCTAAAATTAAAAAAATGACATATACGCTTTATTACAGCTGGCTAATGTTAATATGAAAATAAAGTTCAATCTTACAACTCATCACTGAAAAAAACTTTCAAATGCTTCTGTTAAATAAAAATAAGTTTATTAGTTTATTACATGAAGAGCGGGCAATTTGGTGAAAATCTTTAATTTCATCCCTCCAATTAATTGCATATAATTTGTCTATAATAAGATTTCAATAGAATCGTAGCAAGATTATATATGTACGCGAACTGACGGTTCCACATAGAGGAACCGCTTTTAAGAATCAGGCTCTAGCAAATATTTTTTTGAATCAAATCTACGTACCTATTTAACGTGGTTAACGCGTTTATTTTCATGGTTTTATTTAATGCTGGCGTTTGGACTCGGTTTTCGGAACTGAGCTAGAGTAAAAAGCTTGTGTGATTATTTTCTTTTACTTTGGTAAGGGGCCGTCCATAAATTACGTCATTGATTTTTTCAGATTTTAGACCCCCCCCCCCTACAATCATCCTATCGTCATTCCTTAATGACCCCCCCCCCCCCCCTTCTCCCAAAATTGACGTCATTACCAGTTTGACAAAATTAAAACATTGCAGATTTGAGAAAAATAGGGTATTATATGATTAAAACACTTGGTTATAGAATCACCTTTTATTATTTTTACTTTGGCAATAATCATTGATATAATATAATATAAAAGTAAAAAATAGGGAATAATAATATTATATATTATTATTATTCCCTATTTTTTACTTTTCTTTGGATAACTCCCACGGAGTTTTCACCCATTCTTTTAAATTCTGGATCACGGGTAATATCTCCTTATCGTAATCGTATCGTAAATTGTCGTCTAGAAATAATCTTTTTGTACGTGAACAATAAACTATAAATAAATAAATAAGAATGACGTCAATTTCGAAACGCCCCACCCCTATCTATCATTTACCGTCATCCGCAGACCAACCCCCCCCCCCCTAATTAAGAATGACGTAATATATGGACGGCCCCTAAATAAGTTTCCAGTGCTACGATGTTACTTTACCCAAAGCTCACACAACTCTTATGTAACTTAATTATAAAGACGATTACATACTTAATCACTTAAACGTCAAAAAGAATGTAGGCTAGCACCTAATTACAACTTTAATTCGACCACACGTGACGCTACTTGACCTACTTCCATTACTGAGTTTAGTCATAATCGGCTCAATTTTTAGAAATTAAGGTTACGGTGGGTATTCAGGTATAGTTAATGAGATTTTTCGGATCATTTCAGCTTACAGCAGTCATGAATGACTCTCGCAGTATAACGTTAAACATTACCAATTATACTTTTTTTTTAAACTATAGACACCCCTGAAAATTCAAAAGATTCCTGATTATTCATATCCTCTTTGTATTTAACCCAAGCTTAAAATACTGAGAAATTGAGAAAAAAGCAATCGAAACATAACAACATAACTCGATACAAATGCTCGTATTTAGACTCAAGTCTGCCCCTTACGGGACTCTAACCCAGGACCGTTCGGTGCGAAAGGCAGGATCGCTACCATTTTGCCAAACGCTGGTGAAACTTTAAATCTAAACTTTTTGACTGAGCAATAAGATAAAAAAAACCATGGCACCTTAAGAATATTAGGGAATAAGGGATAAATTTTGTGAACCAGTTTTTTATTCTACCCAACCGATTTCATGGCACGAATTATCCTTTAAGTTGAATTTTTGGGGTCAAACCGATACCCTGTGCGCGTATTCTTGAAATTTTATGACGTTCAATAAAAGTAACAACACCACAGCAGCTATTCTAAGTCCCAGTGCTTGCTATATTTAATTATCTTTTTATTATTTCCCAGATCATGCAAGTTATACTTAAGTCGATAGAGTTTTGTTTATGTCCGACCGAAACAGAATTATCAGCCGATACTCAAACCTCGGTGCTAATCTCAGTTTCGGCCGAAACCGAAACTTATTTAGACTTGTTCAATTTTTTTTTGGTATAACGAATTAGTGTTTTATTTGTATACTGAATGAAAAATTATTTCGTCATAAATTAAAAAAAAAGTATTAAAAAAACAAACTAATAGTAAGAACAAAATTTGGTTCTTAGGTAAGGTGAGTATTTCTTATGTAAAAAAAATAGCGGAGCAGATTAACTCAGAAGGGTCGGACACTACCTATATATGTCGTCCTGTTGATAACCAGACCAAGACAGGTCTTGCATCAACGGTGCCCAACGGAACATTCTGTGCTTTTTCCTCGATGAGGAATAATTCGAAAAAACAATAGGAGGATCTACTTGGATAAATTCCAAAGATCTGTCGCTTGTACCCTGAACTGTTGCCGCCGCCATCCATTGGCGGAATTGACTCTTTAAACTTATAAGGTGCATTTTCTCTGCCACTGCCTTATTTGGCATTTTCATCTTATCGAGCGCTGAATCGATATTCTGCCTAACATTACTTTATTTTGGTGGTATGGTGGGGATTTTTGTACTATGTAAAGGTAGTAATCGCGTTTTCTTTCATTGCTAAAAGTAGCGCAGCGCGCTTTTTATTAAGGATGAAAACAATGCTTAACTTGAACGTTAAAAAAAGTGACGATGTTACGACGATTCTCGTGTCGTAACTTGTAAATCGAAGCTCGGCTCGTCAAATTTGATCTGCTTCGTTTCAAACACGTAACGTAAAATTCGGAAATTGTGTGTCAAAACATTTGGATTGTCTGAAATCATATTTGTGGGACTTACAATATTACTCTTTTTCTAAACTAGTTTAACACATGTGTTTTTGATAATAAAGTAATTAGTAACAACTGACAGTAAGAATAACTTTTTATTAAACACATGTAGGTAATTAAAAGTGAATAAAAATCATCAGCCTCGTCAGTCAGGCAGACAGAAAGTCAGATTATGTGACAGTCAGACATATAACATACATGAGCTCAGGCTCAGATTTGTGGGTCTGAACAACTTCCACAATATTCAAATTTAAAAAAATATATAATTTATTCCCAAAGATTCTTCACCTAGAATCTAAACAAAGCATATAAAGAGTAATCTAATAAAGCAGCTACTAATGATTAATAGAAAACAAAAATTAAACTTACTGGCCATTCTATCCTCAAACTGGATTCCCACTAGTATATGATTCATAACATTTGGTTGAGTAAGAGCAGTTTCCATTTCTAGGGCATTTTTGTAACCTTTGGGTTGTGGCAACATTTTTGTGTCAAATAGTAAAGCCAGAAATCCATTAAGATTGTCTAGTGCCACAGTAGCCATTGCATCTTCAGTAATTTTTCTAGTAAGGGGATTTTCTGGTGAAAACGCTAAAGTCCCCTCTCTTTTAGCCGTAGTAAGATTTCCTCTAAAATATTAAAAACCATTAAACCATTGTCTTAAATCTTATTTTTTTACAATATGATTCAATTTACTTACAAGGTTTTGCCACTGATGTTAAAATATGTTGGAAAAAAAGGTGGATAAGAAACATCAGGTTTGGACTGAGGATCGACAAGACATCTTACTAAAATAAGAAATAAGGAAAATATCACAGGTGATGCTATTTCAAATATAGTTTGCCATTTGTGTCGTCTTTGAAGAAGGAAATTTTTCCAAATAAGAAGCTTCAACTTTTCATATCCCGACATGTTGAGACCTAAAAAAAATCGAAAACTATGGTTTTAATTTTTTTTTATTTTAATTCAACTCTTATATTAATAAGAACTAAATCTATATACTGCAATAAATTATTATATTGGTTTGATATCATACACTTCATCTTGTTTTAATTATTTTGCTTTATATTATCACACTTAATACCATAATGAAACTTCTATGCACAACTGTCATGTGTTTAGATTCACAAGACTACAAAGTATTAATGACCGAAACAAGGTATTCAAGGCCAAGGGGCGGCTTACCCAGTACCTATGTATTCATACTCTAGCAATAATAGATTGTCTGGAATTAAAAATTTATATGTACATTGCAATGTGCTAACTTATTTTATTTTAAATGATATGGTAAAAATAATACTTAGATGATCGCGCAAACTTTTTACACATCACATCCAATGAATGGAAATAAAAATAGATTTCAGTGCGCAATATACTAATTCCAGAAAACGGTCCGGTCCTTAGTTCATTAAGGTACAACTTTATAAGTCAAATTTAAGCTTTGTTATTCTAATGGAATATTATATTTACATTAAAATCAGGCACACCCCGCAGAAATAACTTACTAATTTCACTTAATTTATAAGGAAAAACTTACGTATTTAGTTTTGTAACATAATTTTGAAGAAAAAAAGAACTATCATTACTCTAGTCAGACCTGGAAACAAGTGATACTTTATCAAACTAATTTAAATTTAAGCATCGTAAGACGATACCGCACACACATTACACCACTCATAAACGCCGACTGACGTACGCTATGTCTGACGTACAACTGACAAATGCAGTGACATCATCAGGGTGGCCAACTTTATTTTTGAGGGGATCGTACCACAGACTAGGAAAAATCGTATTTTTCTAAAAATTCTAGAAAAAAAAGAGAACGCAATGATATTTTAATAAAACAATAGTACTTAGTTAAAATTCGTAATGTTATTAATAGTTAAAATCACCATTTGACACAGTGGTAAGGTTTTCCTGGAACCTATCATTACTCTAGTCAGACCTGGAAAATGACATTGTCTATTCTAAACTAATTCTATTCTAATCTAAACTGATATTCCTTGAACTCTGTGAACTGACATTGTCTCTCATTTACCGGTATTTAACCGTATTTTTCTCGAGCTAAATCCTAGCATCTTCTAGGTAGTTCTTTGTAAGCTTGAGAGGCACTATTCTCTCCCATGATCTCGCTGCACCCATTCAGCAGCAAATCCTATTAAAATGGTGACCGGAAAGTTTTTCTTTCTTTATAAGGGCATTTAATAATTTTTTGCTAGTAGCTCGTCCGTTAGCTAAGTCCGGACTTGACGAATCAAATATTTTTGACAGTTCCCAAAATTTATGAAAGATTACCAGGATTCATATAATCAATAAACACTTTTTATCAAATTAACAAATCGGTGGTCAATTTTGAAAGATTAAAAAAAAAAAAAAAAATATAAGTTATATACGAGATTGTCACCATCAAATAATAAATACCTTTTAGTTTAGTTATTATCATAGACAAAATCTCAAATTCTTTATTTAGTTGTATATCTACCTATCTTAATTATGTTATGTTAATTCGATTATTTGTTAGTCAATTTAATAAATCCATCCATGGTCTGCGAAAAGGGTTATAAGAGTATGAGTATTGGAATTTTCCAATACTCATGCCCATGTATGACCTCATCTCAGAACAATAATTAGTTATTGTTCTGAGGACCTCATTCATCCGAATAAAGTAGCAAATGGAACGAGGTTTCAGTAAATAAATGTGTGGTGTAGGAAAGGGATTATTTCATTTTTGATTTTTCGTCAAATCCCATTTCCTCAAATCAATAAGTGACATTACTGATGACGTGGCTGTATAGGCTTCATACTCATTGCTTTTTCTTAAATAAAGCTAACCTAAAAAATCTAGTCTATGATTTAAAATGGCGCTTATGTCATTGACATATCAATGTTTTCTTATTGGTTTTCTTCATTTTAATTAACTTTACATGTAAATTGTTATTTTACTAGTTTTTACTATGTCAATGAATAATTTATCTTCGGCAATGAAGTCTTGTTCAGAGAGTGAGCTTATTAGTGAAGTTTCTGATGCTGCTTTGACACCAAAGCAAGCAGAAGGATCCCGATTGAAGCGAACTTTTACGCTGCCTCGTAATCCATTTGGCACAGTGAAACCTACTTTGAGTAAGAATAAAACTCCTGATAGTGAAAATAAACCAACGAGTGCCAGTTCTTTGTCTAGCGAGTCTCAAAAAGAAGAAAGTGCCCTGGAAAGGAAGTTGTTCAGAAGGCCGTCATGGAAAAGATTCTTAAATAAAATAGCGCAGCATATGAGTTCTGTTAATACTACTGGTGTACGTATTTAATTCAATTGCAATATTTAATTCCGAAATTTATTCTCTAGTTTGAAATTAGTTTGAAAAGGAGTAATTCATTTATGACCTTGGCATAATGATTCATTTATAGACTTCAAGGTCCAGCAGACGAAGAGATTTTTTTTTATAATTACAAATTGATTAGAGATCTTAACCCTTTACAGTTTGTATTACTAACTATATAATTAAGATATGAAAAACAATGCTATTGTAGGTTAAATCTGCTCCACCTATTATGAATGGTGATAGAGTACCTGGTAGTGGAGACCCACCATGGCCTCCTGGAGCAACACCAGCGGCATCAGGAATAAAAAACCATGGGAACACTTGTTATATGAATGCAGTACTACAGTGCCTTTCTCATACAGATGTTATTGCTGAGTATTTTGTATTGGATCACTATAAGGTAAATAGTTAAACATAATTAGCTTAGTCTATAAATGAAATACAATGAAATCAATGCTTGGATGAGATATATCATCTAAATAAATAAATTACATAGTGCAGTTTATGATCAACATCCTAATATCAACACACCTGCAGTAAATAAGGATTAAGTAAATTTTTTATACAAAAATTAAGTGTTTTCACTGTTATTGCACAATATGCAGTATAATTTATTTGTTATGTAAACCTACATTTTGTTTACATGTTTTCTGCTCAGGTTTTTTAAGAGTTTGTTTATCTGGATAAGTTTAGTCAAAAGCCCAGTCTTTGCACAATTACAACACACAAATAATTGATCAAACTTTCTAGGTGTTTCTAATTAACTCAAAGTTACATGGAAAAAGAAATTCTGTAAGTCTGAACAAAAAATCTTCCTCACTTTTGGTCATTCCTTTTTGAATAAAACCTTTTATATATTTACTGGCCTTACAGTTATTTTTAATGCCAGACCTCTGTTTCACAATAACGGTAAACACTCCTTGCAAACTCGAACTAAAGTACAATAAATATTGTCAGTACTAAAGTGCCACTTAACACTCCAGTCCAAAATTCACGAGTTGACTGTTGTATCTCTTTCTCTCGAAGTCATTTCTTTTACAAATTGATCTTATCTTCAGCAGTCTTTGTTTTAAAAAGCAAAATTATCCCAACTATAAAATATTAAATACGCATGTAAAAAAGCAACTACACCTCCAAGCCCTCAGGTGGGATTGGAACCCACAACCTTTCTGCTCTGTGAGTGCTCTGACCGCTGAGCTACCGAGACGCTGGCAACCCCATTGAAATTTACAAATGTATTTCAACTTCTACTATGGGTTAGTATCGTTCCACCAATGTGGAACGCTAACTATCTTCAACATTAAAAGTAATATTTTTACAAATATTAAACTATCATTTCAGATGGAACCAGCTGTCTTATAGAATTATTGCATTGTGAATACAAAATTTAAATAAAAACACGTATCCTAACATAATAACATAGACTAGACATAATTATAACCTCAAAAGACTAACTAGGTAGTCTTTTGAGGTTATAATTATGTCTATCTATTTTTTTTCTTCTCAAAATTTGATTGATTTCAATATTGATTTTCATGTGTTTCTTTTAACATTGACAAGGCCTTATTGTTTGCATTAAACTTTAACTAAACACCAAAAACTGAAAGTTGAATTGTAACTATGTATTGTACTCTTAATTCTTTATAGAAACTACATATGCTATTTAAAAATGTTATTCTAATAAAGTAAAAAAAATAAAGTAATTAGAACTAGGAAATGTCTGGCTATGGTACATCTGTATGTCTATATCAGATAGCATCACAAAATATTGTGGAATTCCACTACTTTATTCAATCATTACATATTACATTTCCTAATGTTGTAAGGATTAGTTAATTGTGACAATGTAAACTTATTTCATATATTTTAGTTGTATCTTTTGTTCTGTTGTCTATATATATATATTAAATCCCTGTGGCAGTGTTTGATAGCGATGAAGTTTGAAAATGAACCAATTTTAATTATTATTTTTTATTTTGCTGGCTTTGTTCTGACTTAGGACAGGGTAGGTTTAATTTTAATACAAAACACAGCAATGCGTGACGGGGTCAGCTAGCAAATATTTTTTTGTATAAATATTATGACACATTAAAAATATATTTTTGTTTTAGGTTGATCTTCAAAAACGTAACAAGATAAATTCAAAGAAGTATGGGACTCGTGGGGAAGTAACAGAACAGTTAGCTTCTTTACTCAAAGCCTTATGGGCTTGTCATTATACGCCTGACATGAGCACTGTATTTAAGGTTTCTGAAGTATTCTTTGAACTTTGCATAAGATATATCTATGACTATACAAAAATGGACAAAAATTGTACTATTGTGTAAAAATTGCTTAATTTGAGATTCTTAAACTTCTTAAATATTGAACAAGTATTTTAATGACGAAAAAGTTTTATAATGTTGAAAAATAAAAATCAACTAGGTATTGGGATTCACATAGATTATTTTTAAATCCTGTGTTTGTTTTCTTTCTCTTCATTCATCTTTTTATGTTTATTATTAATAGTGACTCCATTTGCTCTCCGTTTCAGGGAGCAGTTGAAAGGCATGGCACACAGTATAGAGGTAACAGTCAGCATGATGCACAAGAGTTCTTATTTTGGTTACTTGACAAGGTTCATGAAGATTTGAATACAGCCACTAAGAAAAAGTATAAAACAATTAAGGTAACTTTAGTTAAGATTTCTATAGCACTTTTTATTAAAAGTATATTTTTATATAGATATTGTTACGATGACCGGCTATGATGTAATTTGAACTATCATCTGTTTACACATTGGAACGAAAAAAGAGGTTACATTTAATGAGTAGTTTAAGAAAGAAAAAGAAAGCAAGTGCGTGCGGTACTATGCAGAGGGAGACAATCGCGAATGGAGGTTTATGTGGATAAATCCGGGTTCATGTGTACTCGCCGCGCCACTTTCGCGACTGCGTGGTCTTAACTACCGCGGTTATAATAGGTTGAGGAAAAAGTTTCTTCGCATTTTATATGAAAATTCAAGACATTTTATTCAAAGTAAATTTTAATTCGATTACAGTACATGTAAAATTCCTGGATTGAAAACGCTTAAACCAACTTTGTGCTACTCTTACACATACTTAGGTCCATAGACGTCACAAATTTTTTTCGCGGCTTGCGTTGCATTTTTTCTTTTTTGTAACAAAATTTTAAAATGTATCTAATTTCTTCATTTGATTAGCTCATTTTGACAGAAAGAAAAACAAATAAAAATAGTGGGAAACAAAATTTTCCTCATTTCATTCTTTTTATGAAATGTTACCTTTTTAATGTCATGAAAACCAGCCAGATATAAATAGTACAGCCAAAGATATTTTATTACAAGTTTATACATACAATATGCGAAAAGACTTTTTCCCCGACCTAATAATATAAAGCGGAATGCACCGCGTAAACGGATAGTTTTCTTTTTGAACCATAGAGATTCTACCTTGTGCTTGATTTTGGTTCCCAGATTCGATTCTTGGTAGCATTCAACGGAAAATAAGTAAAGGAGATAATATTATAAGTTCTATTTTGCACATATGTAATTAATATTGTGCTCCATTGTATGTTTTAGTTAATAACTTTGTTAATTCTTACTTGTTAACTCTATCACTTTTTTGTTTCTAATTAAAATATAATAAAAATTGCCATTATCTTTTACAGAACACAGGTGGTAAATCAGATGAAGTAGTAGCTGCAGAAACATTGGCTAATCATGCCCGAAGAAACAGTTCATTTGTGCAGGCAGTATTTCAAGCACAGTACAGGTATGAGATTTTAATCATCATTAGATTCAGTTAGAGCACAGGCCATCTCGATGGATGAAAAGACTAGGTCATAACCCACCGGCTCAGTGTCGTTCGGTGTATTCGCAGCTGTAATAGCTGACAATACGAATGTTTTAACATGCCTTCCAAAAAATGAAGAAGCTGGAGGTTATAAATTTTTGGTACCCGTTTTGTTGTCTGACCCTGCAAATGTTGCTTAACCTCACAAATCGTAGGCCGAATGCGTTAACAACTTCGCCATTGAGCTCCTCATTACTACTAACATCAAACAAATTAATTACATGATGTATTAGCAAAAACAGAATTAATAGCGATAAAATTTTCACTTTTTAAAAGAATATTAAAAAGCCTGGTAAGCTAACCGCTTCTGTTACGAGTGGGTCCACGTTTGTAGTACATCAGCGAGGATTGAACTCAGTCCTCTTGGATTTAAACTGACAGCTGAACCAATAGCCTATGGCTGCCTGAGACTTTAGTAAAAAATTGGTATATGCAATTTTCAGTACCTTAATATTAATAAATTACACATTTGCAGATCAGCGTTGACATGTGCAAAGTGCGATCGTACCTCATGTACTTTCGATCCTTTCCATTGTGTTAGTGTTCAGCTACCTTCAAGGCTGGCTACAGCACAGCCGTCACCTCTTCCTGTCAATGTGAGTTAATCTTGTTCTAATCTTAAAATGGTATTTTCTAGGTGGTGTTGTGTACATGCAATCTTTGTATTATAAAGTTGAAATGGACCATACAATCTTATTTTCCTGGTAAAAAAATGTTTGACTTTGTCTCAGATATTATACAAGAGTATTAACTAATAAGTTAATAAGTACAGCTAATAAATAAGTACTAACAAATTACTTAATGTTTTTAGTTTTCAAGATGCACTTAAACCTCGGCAAATATAAAAAAAATAGTATGTCCAACCTGAAAGTAGGTGTTATACTTTGTCCAATGTAGGATGATACTTTTGACAGTTGACACCTATATAGAGGGTATAAAGTTGCTATTGCAATGTAAATGCCAAACATAAGGAAACAAACGCAACCTTAGTATGTAGCAATAAGGAAGTGACACCTGTCAAAAGTATCATCCTACATTGGACAAAGTATAATGCGAAAGCCAATCTATTGTGAGTGTGAATTTGTAAAGAGAGAAGATATGATAAAACTGCGACTTATTTGGATTATCTTCAAAATAAATGTGCAAATTAATGTTTAGGTGGTGTATGTAAACCAACAACCCCGCCAGGTTCGAATTGGTGTTGAATTGCAACCAAACGCTACTATGGAGGACTTACGTACCACATTGCATGCAGACACAGGCATTGACCATGATCATATTATACTTGCAGAAATAAATGAAACAGGTAAGATCATTTAATGAGTAAATCAAACTTATAGGTATATTTATAACAAAGATAAGTCTAGTGTTTTTAAAATGAAAATACACAATATTTTACATAATATTTTTTTTACTTTATTTGTTTTGTAGGAAATAGTTTTATAGAATTTCGTTTTATTCATAAAATACATCTTTATCCTCATATTGTTCAGGAAAAAAAAATACATATTGTCCAAGAAAAACATTCCATCAAGTGAGGATCTAATCTTGTATGCAAGCAAGTAACAAGCAAACAAGCAATTTGATTCTCTGCTCGCTTCACTACGCGTGGTCACAACTCTAACCTACTCATAGTTTTTCTTTAAAGCGGGGGGGCCTGCACCCCTGCAGCATGCACGCATGTAAGCAGGCATATGAGCATGCAGTAAGCAAGCAATTTGACTCTGAAAAAAATGCATATAAAACTGAAATCTGTAGCAATTATGTTTAAACACACTTGTAGCAAAAAATTTAATCACCTTAATTTATTAAAATAATATATTACTTAAACCCTGAATTAATCTAACTGAATATTTATAATATATTGATTTATAAAATTGTGGATAGCACAATGACTATTTTACATTTTCGTTTATCATTACTATGGAAAAATACACAAAACTGACCACAATATTCATAAAAAATAATTCTAAGGTTTGATAAGTTTGTTAAATAAAAATGTGTTTATAAATTGGGTATTTGACATAGTTAACAAATAAATAAATATTGTATTGAACACTATAGAATTTAAGGTCCTAATTAATAATATTTGACTTAAATTACAAATAAAAAATATTAAATATTTTATTTTCCTAAATAAATATTAGAGTTTTTGAATCTGTGCATCATTTAGACGAAACGTCTCAAAGACCAATCAGAGTACGTGACGTCACGATGTAATAAATAATGTCTTGTCATGTCATTGTCTAATATAAATAAACAACTTTGCTTTAACCTTAAAATTTTACTAGTTTAAGTAGCTACAGTTTTATCAAACGTTAATTATCAATATTTATAGATATATTCAAGTAATACTACTATACAACTAATAAATTGAAGATTTGGGTGATACACTTGTCGGATCACGTCGTGTTAACTGCAGCCACTTTACACGAAGATTTTGCGATTGTGGCACGTTTTTTATACTCGTATTTTCACACAAAGGAACGGCACATATTCTATAGGACTTTGAAGCCATTTTTTAAAGAATCATGAACGAAAAACGAATCTCTCACGTATTGTTTACATAAAGACTATTACATCGTGACGTCACGCCTTTGATTTGTCACGTGACCTAGCGTTTGAGCGGGAAATACAAAATGTAATTATTAAAACTATCTTTTTGTTATTAAAATGGCTCTAAATATAAGAGAAAGATTTTTTAAGCGTATCTCTAGCGACTTGAGAACATTTTGAAGTACCTTACGAAAATCTGTCAAATACCCTATTTATAAATTGCATTGTTTCTGTGAACTATGCCTTATTCAAGTATATTATTACAAGGACTAAATATTACATAAAACATTATCTGCAAAACGAAATTCTATGAAATTTCCGCAAAAAAAAAGGCAACACAAAAAATAAACTATGACAATAAAAAATCTATTTCTATTAACACTATAAAAAGTGCTTGGATGAGTGGATACGATAGTGCAAAAACTAAATACCTACTTTGTCTTACTCTTCACAATATGACTTGTGGTTATCAAATCATAAAATGACTTCATTCTATTTATTAAGGAGATGTTGTATTCAATTGGATTTCAATGTAATATAGAATAATTTTGTTACAGGGTGGTGTAATGCACGTGCAGGATGGGAAGTTGCAGGACTAGAGGCGGGTGCATTGTACTGCGTTGAAGCACCACCGCTGCTAACTGCACCCACCGCACCCTATCTACTACTGTTATGGGTTAATCTGCTTGATGGACAGCGTTTTGGTAAGAAAGAGTTTGTAGTAGTCAAAAAATAATGTTCATTTTATTATGTGAACTAGGAAGAATACCATGATAAGGGTATGTGAAATTAGAAGTCTAAATTTTATCTAAAAAGTCTAAAAGATAAATAATATCCTATATTCATTGATTTTAATTTACACATCTTTTATTATGCATAGGTTCGCCTTACGCAATGCAAGTGCCCCGCGAGATATGTTTCGAAGATTTGCAAAAGTTGATGTTAAAAGAGATGTGCCAAATAGTGGCAGAACGCATACTGGAAAACTCACAAGGCACTGATATCTTCCGAGCCCGGATTGCTGAAACACACAGGCCGAAAGATCCTGCTTATCTGCAGCCAGAGGTTTGTTTTGGAAGTTTCCAAAATGTAACTATTTTAAAAAGTGAATAAAATGTGGGGATACCAACTGTGAAATAAATTATTT
Organism: Calamotropha paludella; assembly: GCA_927399485.1. Classification (NCBI taxonomy): domain Eukaryota; kingdom Metazoa; phylum Arthropoda; class Insecta; order Lepidoptera; family Crambidae; genus Calamotropha; species Calamotropha paludella. The sequence continues at coordinate 14,899,289 of OV656812.1, forward strand.
TATCATGCCGCATGTGTTGTAGCTTGTAGGAAAATATGAATATACTTCACCATTGTTACTATTTTGAACTATATAATGTTACCATTACCATGCAGTCAAATTATTTTCTAACAACATCTAAAGGCTTATCATAAATAGGTACTGTTAGTGAGATGATCCGGTGCGTTGCGTATGCACTTAGTGTATGCCGCAGGAATGAAAATTTACCTTTTGACTGCATATAAAATTTCTATCATGTCTAATTCCATATTACTTTTTTGATTGTATTCTTAATACAATTATAAATATTTTCTCATTTCGTCCATAGCTCCCGCATCCGCTGTTCGCGTTAGACGTGGAGCAAGCGCTGTGTGCGCACGATAAATACCCACATCTTCGTCTCGAACTATTATGGGACCCTGCGCATAGAGACAGGTATTTTAACTATACTATCTATATTTTAATTAGTTCAGCTTGTGTCACTTAGTGTATCCGTGTCACTGTACACGTTTCCATTATGTACAAACTGTTCACTCTAAATATGTTTAAACATTCGATGCGCTAAAAGGACTTGCACTTGGGAGTAAAAATCAATGGTCTGAGAGACATAAATTGAAATATTATATAGTACTAGCGGCCCGTCCTGGCTCCGCACAGGTGGACAAAATTCTTTAATTTTTTTCTATTATTAAATATTTCTCCGTTAGCGCCATCTAGCGTCCGGTAGACGAACTACTTGCGGTTAACGCGTTGCTATGGTAACGCATATACAATGGAAAAAGAGCGGGAAAAAGTGCGGACAGACAAACACACAAACCACTGTGATCTTATGCTGGCACTTCACATGGCTGTAGGCATTTGCATCGGCGCATTTGTCTAGTTTGGCAAATCTTTTCCACTACGGCAAATATCACAAACTACACGACTATACATGGTAATCAATGCCAAATTAGACAAATGTCATTGTAAATGTTGGCTTATGGACCAAGAGCCACTGACCAATTTTAGGTGTTCATTTCAAAAGACACGAATCTTTCTACAGTTAATCCACCATACCTACTAAAAATGAAAAGCCACTTCTGGCAGCCCAGAGTGGCCGGGGTAGACTACCCTAAAATTTGAAGGAGGGTAAGAAATAAGTTTTATTTTAGTTAAAGTATCAGTCATAAAATTTTAGGAAATTACTTTCGACAGTATTTTGTCTTCATGGGATTTTTGCCAGAGCATTTACAAATCTCCTAATTGTTGACAGAACGCCATATTTCTATAAAACATAAAATACGACTGTAAAATAAACAAGCACGCCTCGGAGCCCTCAGGTGGGATTCTAACCCACTACCTTTCGCTATCCGGGTGAGTACTCTGACCGCTGAGCTACCGAGACGCTGGCAGACGCGTCGAAATTTACAAACCTATTTTAACTTCTACTATTGGCTAGTATCTTACAAAAAATAAAAATTAAATACAGAAATATTATTATTATAAAGTATGCAATAACATAATAATAATGCAATAAATATTTATTTCCAGAAAAACTATATAAACGTTTATAGAGATATTGGCAGAAGTTTAAGAGAATTTTATAACTTTTGTCCAATAACACCCAATGATTTTAAATATTTATAACAAAAAGCATGTTCTCTTATTAAAGACACTTTTTTGTTTTTAAATTGTGCCACAGTTATCGAATTATTGTCTAAGTACATTTTTATTTGATTCCATAGGTCTGAAAGAACAGGGAAAATATAATGGAACTTGTCTTGCGAATTCTAAAAACATCTATGCATTTGATAAAGCTCGATAAAGTCTCCATTCCGTTTTTTCCCAATAGTAGGACACGTCCTCACAAGTCGACAGCGCGTGCGCTACTAACGCTCAAGACCAAGTGTGGACACACGATCCAAACATTTGGTTATGGTCGCCTTTGATATGCGACGAAAAACCGACTAGCGATGGAAGCAACATTTGGCATTGGTTGAGTTTGCCAAAAGATTCCAAATTGGCAAATGTGTGTGTGTCTACACATGGATAACATTTGACAAATAAGGCCAACATTTGCGTACCTACCGCCATGTGAAGTGCTAGCATTAGATTATAGATTTGTAACAAATTCGATTACACAGCTTTTATCGCAAGGTCCGTTCATCGGATGAACAACATCACATGCATTGACAACATCACATACCTTGTTCAGAACCCAAGTTAAGTAGCTATAGCACTTGTGTTATGAAATTCAGAAACAACGATAGAAAAGTTCGTTTTCTACATTGACCCGACCGGGGATCGAACCCGGGACATTGGAGTGGCGTTACCATAAAAACCAGTATGCGAGGCCGCTCGACCACGGAGGTCATCTACAACCAAAAACTTATTATCTCCGTCTTTGAGAAGGCACGTTAAGCTATTGCTCCCGGTTGCATCAGCAGTAGTCGTTTGCACTCGCTAAACCACTATCCACTTTGTACCCGAGTCATGGGTGTTTATATATATTTCTATGAATATTACCTATTTATGTATCATATATGTATGTCTTTCTATTACCCTAGTATTCATAACACAAGCCTTGCAGAGCTTACTTTGGGCTAGGCTAATTGGTGCAATATTTATTTACTTATTTGTCCAATTTAAATATTCTTCGCGACTTTTAGTCATCATATATCAAAAAAAGATGATGTGGCTAAGCGACGTTTCGGCTAGTTAGATGGCGGATTAATTATGGTGTTTTTGTAGCATAATCCGCGAGGCGGGCGAGGCGTGCGAGGTGCACGTGTCCGCGTCGGCCCCGGCCCCGGCCCCGCTCACGTTGCACGCGTGCCTGGCGCACTACACGCGAGCCGAGCACCTCGCACAGGAGGACGCCTGGAGGTATCAAATGGCACTCACCTTAATAATTATTGTTGTCGTTGATGTTCTTATAAGTTGCAAAATGTTAGATTTATTGAGTTATTAAATTTCGGCGCCCGCGGCGCGCTGCGATCTTGGCTGCGCGCGCAGGTTGTGGTGTCCAGGATTATAGCGTTAATGAATGCTTTTTTGTAATAGTTAGTAGTATTTACAACTGACGGATAGAAATAACGTCACATTGAGTGAGGCGTTCTGTTAATAATAATGTTTCTTAAACAAATAAATTCAGAACGTTATATTAGCAATTTGTAGTGATTTAATACTATCGGTTGTTTCAGATGTCCACAATGTCAACGGTACATGCCAGTTGTGAAAACGTTGGGTCTTTGGTCGCTTCCAGATATCTTAGTGATACATTTAAAAAGATTCAGGCAGTTAGTATTAATCTCATTTTATGGTGAATTTTTTTCTATATTATGTTACTAATTTCTCTGTTCTTCTATTTTAGGCAAGCCAAAGGTCGTACGAGTACAAAGTTAACTGCTATGGTAGAGTTTCCTTTAAATGATTTTGATATGACTCCACATCTTGTTAGAAGAAATTCCACTGTAGTCGATTCTCCTGGACATTCCCGTTCCCCGCGACGTAGGCATTCGAAGACTACTACAAGCGTTACGCAAGAGAACCTGTACGATCTGTATGCTATTTGTTACCATCATGGCGATGATTTAGAAACTGGCCATTACACAGCAGCTTGTAAAAATCCATACGATGGTCACTGGTACAAATTCGATGATTCTAGAGTCACATTGGTCGATGAAGAAAACGCATATGAAGAACTAGTAAATAATACTGCGTACATGTTGTTTTACAAGAGAAAAAAACCAAAAGTAACGCATTCGTGTTCTACCGATGATCACAACGGGCATTGGGCGCTCCGAATGCCTAAATTTGTAAAACCAAAAACAGAGGTTTTTAATGAACTCACCGAAGTCAAAGAAGAAAATATTGATGGAAATAAAATCGAAATTCAAAATAACGAACAGGAATCTGAATCCGACGTTACAGCGCCAACTGGCAGCCCTCTTACGAGGAGTGTCGAAAGTCTACCTGACGATAGCATGAATGGAGTGACGACATTCGTTAGAGAAACTGTAACTGTTGTTCACAATACTGCAGAAATAATACAATCACCTACACTCCAGCGGCCGTTGATCGTTGAAGTGAATGGGAATAAAACGAACGAAGATCCGAACGACAATGAAACAAGCGCACCCACTGAGGCTTACATACATAAAGATGTTCATATTAACCCTAAAATGACACCTGTAGACACACGACGGCCGCGATCTGTGGATTATCCAACGCGGTCTAACTTTTCTACTACTAGCAGAGATTCAAACCGAAACTACGAAAGTTCACCGCTCGTAGCGAGCATTAACGAAGTAGAGTACCATCCCACCACCGAAGAGTTAATGCTGTCGATGTTCCAAGAATCCAAGTATATAGTTCCGAGACATGGGAACCATATTACCGGCGAATCTCATAGAACTGGTAAGTTTACTTATTGAAAGATGAGGAACAATAATTAGTGTACCCTTACACTATTAATAACGAAAAAAAATTTGATCCAAAAAATTGCAGTTGACAACAAAAGCCATTGAATTTTCACTTTCAGAAATTATATTATCGTTATAACATACAGAAATATATATTAAAAGTAAAGCCTAAATATACGAAATCGTAGCTCTTCTCTAATTTATTCTCATTTTCAAGGTTTGTTGGTTTTAAATTGTAATTGAATTTCTATGTTTTCTATTTAAGTGTTATTCGCAACTGCATGTTTAAATATTTTAAATATTATAGATCTGTAGAAGTGTAAGCTTTTAACTTTTTGATGGGAGAATTTTGATATAAAAACATAAATACTGTCGGCGAAACATGAAGCCTAAAAATGACATGATCATGTAAGGTAGGTCTAAATGTTAATGTGTATAGCTTTATGTGCTGTTCTAAAAGTTGGCAATTTTCTTAGGTTTAACCATTATCCTGATTGTTGTGTGGTCTACGCAACTGCCCGGATATCGAACGGTGTCCTAGGACGGCCGAATATTTTTAAAGTATTACTTTGCCTAATTCAATTTCAACTAAAAATATGTAATGTAATTCAAAACTTAGTATTGTTGTATATAAAATTTTTCTACTATTTTGCTGATGTTACTTTATTATTTATAGGTGAGAAATCATCTGTATGGAAAACTCGAATATCAACGTGAGGACAGCTGAAAACACACGAAAACCCAACGAGTTTTTATTCTTCTATCCTTTTGTATCCTATTTTAGATCTGCCCAAGTCTAGTTGAAAGTTTAGTTGTACAGATAAGAAAATACTATTAGCTCGTACGTTGTGAAGTAAACAAGTAAAACACGAAATCCTGTAGAACTTTTGATATATAAGTTTTTGTCTTATAATTTAGCAACCGGAGATTAAATATTGTTGATGAAACTTATATTTATGTTATGCTGATGTAACTTTAACATTACATTAAATTTTCTATTGGATGTTTTATAATATTTGTAAAATACGCAGCCGTAAAATTTCTATTTTTGCTTACCAAAGATAAGCTGGAAATTATGATACTCAATGAAATCAAGGCAACTTTAGGTAGTTTTATTGGAGCACATGAAATTTAATTTCATTAAAACTGGGTTGATTTCGTTCAATTTTTTTCTGTTTTTGACTAAATGACAGATTCATTACTTGTTTCACAGAGGGACTTTATTGTATCACGATAAATGTATGAATGGTGTACACAAGTGTACATATAATCATGTTTGCTGACTAGGTATTCCCCAAATAAACTGTGTGTGAGTGAGAGTCGCGTCGTACTGTAATGTATATTGGTAAATGTTTGTAATACGATTGATTGTAGATAAATACACGTCTTATATATCGTAGTTAGCGAGAGTAACAATCGAATTTAATTTCATAATAAAGCCCATTTGTGCCTTGGCTCTAGGGATGTTGTGATTTTATGAATAAATTTCTGAATGACGTGTAATTTGCATCATATTCGCTTTTATTATTCAACAAATTATTCTTGTGATAATTAAAGTTTAAGATTTTTATTATAATATATTTTTTTTTATTATTGAAATAATGAATCCAGGTACTGTTCAAAAAGAATATTTGATCGTGCGATTTTGTTATATTTTTATGTGAATCAGTGTATATAATTGGCTTATATATGTTTATATTTTGCCAAGTAAGATTGTTGCAATAGTATATTGGCCTAACAGAGGTGATTACGAAATGACATTTCCTATTAATTAACATCAGTGTTCTAAACATGGCATCACACATTTTACACATTAATGGGTAAAATGGTGTGTTGACTTCATGAGTTTCATAACCATTGTAAGTTAGTAAAAATATTTATTTTTCATCATAATATTTTAAAACTGTGTGTAGAATAAATGCAGTAACATGGATGTACTATTCTGAAAAAGCGACAATTAAGGATTATTTAATATATACTAAGGGAAAATGGATTGCTCTCGATTTTTATAATGAATTTGGATATGTTTAGTTACCTGATATAATTCACAAATAATGTTATGTATACAGTTCAGAAGTTTTAAGACATTTATATTTACGTTGAAGAATTTGACGATCGGTTCACCAACTATGTACATTGTTATTGTAATCGTAAAATTTTTGTACACTTTATTTAACACTGCTATATTTATTACATTATTATTATTCAAGCATTTAACAGCTAGACTCTTTTATACCTTAAGAAATGATTAATTAGAAAAATTCAATTTCTCTCAGGTGTCAATTTTTTTAGACATAGTTTTTAAAAAGTTTTAATTTGTTAACGCGCTGTTTACACATACATTTCTTGATAATTGCCACTGGCTTTACTTTCCAGGTAGGCTCAAGTTCTAAAGAAGTTCTGATTATGATCGTCAAGACTTCACTTATTTAATATAATTTTTTTTGTTGTTTTAATTTAAAGATGTTTATGATAGTTTCACCACGTTATGTTAAAATATATGTGTTAATTGTACACAAATAGTTGTTTTCATTTTAATACCTATTTACAGGGTGTCCGGTGGCAGAATCAGGATTTAATATAGATATAATAAAAAAACTATTGTCTGTCTCAATCCAATTTAATGAAAATGTAAGCAAAGACGCCATTATTGCGACCATAGCCTGTTTAGTGATGTGGTAAAAATTAAACCATTTATTATTCGATCAATAAATTGATTGCTTCGATTAGATTCATTGAACAATTTTATGTTGGAGCTTCGCGTTAGCGGAGTTAGTTTTTATTCTAAGTGTCGGATAATGGGCATTTGTTCTCAAACCTCGAGAGATGGCCCTATTCATCGCGATTATAGAGAAATGAAATACTTAGATTAGACCGAGTAGAAATGACTTATATTTTTTTAAATTTCACATAAAAATCAATCTATGAAGAAAAAGGTAGCACCATCTAGCTAGCTCCATTTAGGCTGTTGGAAAAACACCAGTAGAAGTGAAAACTCCCAACCTGCTTCCTATCGAGAAAACTCCCAACCCGCTTCCTTCCTTCCCATAGAACAATATAGCACTCCATCCATTCAATAGTTCCTGTGATTTTTTTCAAAAGACATACATCGTATACTTATAGTAACATAGAAATACTTATCAACTTTCGTATAGGTTACTTCTTCAGAAGGCCCAAAATACTGACGTGAATATTGTAGGTAGGTATAATCCTAACAGTATGACGTATTTTATGTAGGCACTTGTATACTTAGCATCCCCCAACAAAACTAGCTCATGACTTATATGGTTTTCTGTATGTAAAGGGCGGCGAAAATGATCTTTGCCCTGAGCGGCAAAATAGCTAGATCGGGCCCTGTGTGGAACTATATAGAAGTATAGTCTCGAAAACCGAGTACATGCGCGAACTTTCCAGAGTCATCCAACCCTGTCGATCACGCTCGCGCGAGTTGAGGATGTTCCAGAAAGGAACTTTCTGGAATGGTCTGAGACTCGTCTCGGCCCATATAAATAGCCGCAGAGAGGCGACCCGGGGCAGTTCAGTTTGAGCTACTTTCGGGGCGATTTCGAAGAGAAAACTAGTGATCAAGAGTGATACCAGTGAAACCTACGACTTGGCTACGACCTAGGACATCGTTAGTGCTTAGTGTTTGGACCTAGTGCTTTGTCTTCAAAAGAATCAGCAGATCTTTCTCTCCAAATCCTTCAAACCCCAACTCGTAACAACTGGTGTCAGAAGTGGAATTTGGAGATGCCATTGAGTCCGAGAGAGGACTTCAAGGAGGGCGTCGAAGCGAGTCGCTCCACCCACCTTGCCTCGCCTACCGGACAGGCCACGCCCACCAGTGGTACCGTAGCTTCTACAGCCCCTCAAGTGGCTCTTCAATTAGGAAGTTTAATTGAATTAATGAAGCTGCAAAAGGCTGAAAACAGTGCGATTCGAGAATCACAAGAGGAACAAAAAGACCTCAAAAAAAAAGCGCTTTGGGCTATAAATGATGTTAGTGTCACGGTGATTAAGCTTTGAAAAGATGTCGATGTAGTGGAATAACGAGTTACCGGGTTAGGATTGGATGTTGAAAATGTGAAAACCGGCCTCACTGAACTACAAAAGAAAGTAGTGCGCCTTGAAACCACGTGAGTTACGATGTCTAGTGGAACTACCGGAGTGGCACAAGGACCAAGAGTGAAGGTGCCGCCATATGACGGCGGAACGCTGACCGTCAGCAATTTCAGATTGTTGCTACTACTCAGAGGGCAAGCTTTGTCGGTCCTGGAAGCACTGCCACATACAGGAAATGGGTTTCAAGACCTGATGGAGGCACTTAAATCCAGATACGGGGAGCGACACCTGGAGCACGTGTTCCGTGCCCAACTGCGTGACAGAGTCCAAAGCTCAAAAGAAGGACTACAACAATGGGCGTTGGAAATTGAAAAACTCGTCAGGAAGGCACACCCAGGAGCCGACACCAAGATGGTAGTGTAAGCTATGCTAGCAAGTGTTCAGTAATTATTAATAAATACTACATAACAGTAGTATATTAATAAAAACGAAATTATGAATATGAGTACATTATTAAATGAGTATCACGATGTTTGAAAGTCGCTAAACAATTACGTGTAATGGCCGATTGCGGTGATTGGTCGTGTGCTGTGATTGGTTATTTGTCAAAGTAAAGGTTTTCCCCCACCATTTTGATGTTATAAAAGGTTTGTCTTGCTGTCAATTGACGCATTTATACTTCGGTCTGTCGACGAGAAATAACCTCTTGCTGTTATTCTGCTAGTTTAACTTAGGACGTGCTTACAATAGACACGAATATTGTTCAAACATTTGTCAACGGAATCAAAGACCTGGAGGTCAGTTCTGGTAAAAGCCGCAAGGGGACACAAGAGGAGAATTAACTGTCGGCTTCTTACTGCCTCCGGTCAGCCAATACCCGTCCTGGGAGAAATCTCAGTTACGATGTATGTAGGGGGGTCCTCATACTCTCATAGCGTTATCGTGGCTGAGATTATGGATGATTGCATCTTGGGTTTGGATTTCATGAAGAAACACAACTGCAGAATTAATGTAGCTGACGGAGTTTTCAAGTGTGGTGAAGAAGAAAGCTTTATTCTTGGAGGCGCTTGCGGGAAAGTCGCATGTGTAAAGAAAGTCATTATACCTGGACGAGCGGAAGCTCAGGTGCTAGTGAAACTGCCGCCAGCTGGAAAGAAAAAGTCAAACAGATGCGTATTGATCGAAGACACACCTACCAAGACATCGGCGCAAAAACTGATGACGACGAGAACCTTTGTTAGTGAAAGCAGTAACGCTGTGGCAAGGTTTTGAATCTTGGTGATCGCGAGATCTGCTTGAACAAAGGTGAAGTCATTGGAAAGTGCGAGGAAGTTGTCTGTATGAAAAAGTGTAGTTCGATAACAGGCGCAGACTCAGCAAACAGCAACAACTACGGACTGAGCTACTCGATGACTGCAAGAGTAATCTGACTTATTCGCAGAGCATGAAAGCTAAGAAGTCTTTACAGCGCTACGTGAATATCTTCTCCAGTCAAAAATTGGAAGGGGACATTGGAAGAACATCAGTGGTTGAACAACAGCACAGGATAGATACCGGAAGCGAGAGACCAATTCGTCAACGAGCAAGATGGATACTTATTGTGAAGGAGGAGGATGAACAACTTTTGCAAAGGCCGGTTAGCAGATAGGTGGCCAAAAACTTTTTATCTCGAACAGTTAAGCCAGTGATGTCGGCTGCACATACAGTTTTCTTAGAACCCTCCGGAAGGCCCTCAGGCTTCGAAGGCTCACGAAATGCCCGCGTAGTGGGTTACGCCTCATTCTCTCTATGGTGTTTTCATAATGTTAAAGGCTTGTTTTGCACATTCCCATGTTTGTTTGCTTGTTACCATGCAGTGAGAACACTAATGGACAGATATGCATGATAATGTTTATCGCGGGTAGCGAGTGACTGATTACCGTCGAGCGTGCTGTTTGAAGCTCCTGAGATCAGAATTCGCAAATATTCTATTAAATATCTTGAATTATAATGAATTTTATATGAAAATGAAGGCGCATTTTCTGACTTTTTCTTTGCACGAAATCAATATATACCTTATCGTATTTTACTATAGTAAGTTTTACAGGATCATACTATTAACTAACAATATATGTCAACTGCAGCACCTTGTTAATATTTTTTTCACCTCACACGCTCGGAAAAGTTTGGTTTATCAATAAATTCTTAGAAAATTGCGTAGAAAATTGCGTGTTATCCGCAAGCGTGGAAAAGTGTTTTAAAATTTGAACCTTTCTATTCAACACACATGGTACATTCCTAATCGTCGATATAGTCTTTATAAGTTACATTTTGTTCTTATTTAAATTATTGCTATAATACTTCCGTTTAGTATTATTAAATTATTTTAGTCTGTTAAATAATAAAAACAACAAAAATAAAGATTATTTAAAATATACTATTTATTATAAAAAAATTAAATGTATGGTGGGTGAGATTTCATAACATTATTGGATTTCGGACCGCACCGCAAAGTGATTATGGTATTCTTAGTCAAGTTACATTTAATATAAACCGATTAAATATATATAACATTAGTAATTGTAGCAATTTTACTTTTAAATTTTATTGAAATAAACAAATTTCCCATTTTATTTAAGCTGTTTTTCTTGTACCGAAAAATTTTCCTCGCTGTAGTAAGGTAAAAAATTGTGTTTCGCTCGGCAGCAAAATTCGTGGTTCGCTCGTGGTTTGTGGGCCTTCGCTGGCTCAGGTTTCAATAGAGGTAACGCGCGGCAAATCTTAACTTTGCAGCCTTGCATAACAAATAACCATTGTCAATTACTACAGTAATCTATTTTGATCAGGCGGCACCTGGGCTGATATAATTAGACCGTGTTTTGTCGAACTTCGAATACGTGGTTATTATTTTATCATTGTTCAACCAGGTACAGAGGTTCTTTTTGGTGACGAGTCTGTTCTTTTAGTGGGTAAATATCGCCCAAATCGCGAAAGAGCGATCGCTGTTTAATAAGTTTCCTGTTCTTGCTTTCATTGTGTCATGAGTAAAGGTGAGGAAGGACGGAAGTAGAACGAGATGCTGATTGCGAGCGAGTGAGATGAGCAGGAACTCCACACCACGGGATAGTTAAACCTGATACCGCAGAGATGCCCGAGCTTTTTTGGAGAAAACGACACCAAGACTATCAATTTTGTAGAAACATATCTATCAATTCTTATAAAAACCATTGCGATCGTTTTAGTCCTTAGAAAGTTGACAGCCTTGAAGTATCAACCAAGTATTAAACTGATAACAACGCTATAATATGAACAATTATCTGCCCTAACAATGCTTCTTATCATTTCTTAGCATTTATCTTGACAACGAAATAGGATACATGTCATAAGAAAATATAAGCTATTAAAGTAACCATCGAAAATGCAGAAATTATTACTTTAATGTTTTGACACAAAATACGGAGTACGGTGAAGTTTGGGCGTGTATCCAGTTTCTATAATTACTTTATCTTTTCAAATAAGTAGTAGTTCTTATTTCCGGACCTGTTTTAAATGAGTTAGGCATATGGTTTATAGGAAAAACGGTACACATTCAAAGTGTCGAATGATAGCTTCTAAATATTTTACAAAATGATGAACAAAATCAATGTTAACGTGAGAGGTAGAAGTTACTTAAAAGTATTTCCAACGGGATATGAAAGATATCTTTGTTAGTTAGTCGTCGGTCCGGGCTGTTATGTCGGTTGTAAATTACACTGAACATTACTATATACTTAAAATAGTGGTACTTATCTATTCGATAGTATAACAACTACATAAGTACTTAAAAATCCTTACAAATACTAAAATAACGAACACCCTTTCATTTACACTAACTGGGAATTGTATCTGCATAATCTGCTTTATACGTAGCAGTATTGTGTATTGTTGCCTGGTTGCAATACGAACATGTGATTAATCTGATCGTGATGAGGCAATTATGTGCAAAAATGCGTTTAATGGCAATACCACGATGTCGAACCCACGCTGGGTATTGTTTTTAACCATGGTTTGTAATTGGTGTTGCGCAAATTAACCTCATGGCAGCCAATTCAAAACATTCTAGCAAGCATTGTTATGTCTGGTTTGTTACACTATGATTGAAGCATTAATTTAATATAATGTTAGTGTAAACCATTAATTAGAGAAGTTATAAAAATATAAAGCAAGACAATGTTTTCTTTAAACCAAGTAATAGTTTTAATACAAAAGACATCAACGTCGTTATTGTTTAAAGAAACACGTTTTAATACTCTTGTAAAAACGGTCGATGAATTTGATTAGTTCAGGTGATAATGCTAATAGGTTAATAAAAGTTACTCCAGGAATTAGTGCTTTATTCGGTACAGCAATTAATAAATCTTGCAGTTTGAGGGGCGCCTAAAACCAATGAGTTAAAAATGGTAAAATTAATTGAAATCTGTTGTTATAGAACTAAAAACTACTGGTTATATTAATATCGTAATCTTTCGATACGTTATTCAAGTAATTTTCTGAAATTATTTTCTTTTCTTTTTTCAAACACATACATTTTATGAAAATTTTATGTATTTTGAAATCCTAATCAACACTTTCTAGAAACTATTAATGCTCCATATAAATGCAGATAGGTATTTTACGGATGTCGTTTCACTTCGGACAAATATTATTTCGCCTATACTTTGTCCAAAGTGGGATGATACTTTTGACAAGTGTTTGTTTGTTGTCACAATTGCTACGTACTAAGGTTGCGTTTGTTTCCTTATGTTTCGCTTGAAAGTGCAAAAGCAACTTTATACCCTCTATAAAGGGGCCAACTGTCAAAAGTATCATCCTACATTTGACAATCCTAATTAGGTAGCTATATCTCTATAGAAAAAATAAATTTTACATTGTTTTTAAAGCGACTTTTGTTAAGGGCTTTTTATTTTATACGATCCAGGATATTTTGAAGATAATGTCAGAAATGTGAAGTGATGTGGGCAAAAGTAAAATCTTATGAATATGCTTTGCTTGTACCACTCGCGCAGTTTATACACGCAACTTGAATACAAAGTGTTATTAAGTATTCTTACGTAATGGTAGACATAATATCTATGTATGGCAATATCCTAATTAGAAATTATCATCATAAATAAACAGGCTATCAAAAAAGATATAGTCAATGTACTTTGGATAACCAATCGTATTACTAGACATATCGATACACACCTTTATTAAGTTTTCTGTTTTCATTTTTGATTGTAGTAGTAGGCATTCAAACGAAATTCACTATTGTTGTCACTATATCATTTGAGATAAGCTATGTATATCCAAAGCAGTCACTGTAGATGTTCACCTATGTATTTCTAAACCCTTCAAAACTAGCTATAACCAAGAAGCAGAACTAGCCCTGGAGGTGAATGATTTGAAATCAAAACGTAAAGTTGAAGACACAATCGATGAAAAACAAGAGAAATTGAAACAGGGCTTTGACAAGGGGTCGAATTCCTCACTCAGTATTAAACAATATTTCAGCTATGAATCTACCAATTAGTAACGTATTGTTAAGGCCCTATTAAATACTGTCTAACATATTGCTCCAATTCTTTTAACTGTATTTAAGATTGTTGATAAGAAATAAGTGCTGCCAAACAATTGTGAATAGTCCGATTGTATCGTTTACTTATCCATTGGATCTTGCGTTTGCTCCCCTATCTCAACAATTTTATTTAAACGCGTGTGATGTAAAACTTCCACAATCACTTATTAGTCTGACGGGATTCTTAAACGTATCGAAAATATCCACAAAAACTCTAATGTCATTCTGGCTACTATTTCCAACAAGCTTAATAAAACACTGTCACTGAATTACCCCGAAAATGTGAGTACATCGCTGTTAGATTCTACAAAAGGACCGAGGTGGTCGATATGCAGTGTTTGATAACTTTATCTGTATAATCTACATTGTATGGTTTTCTTTATTTCAGTGCTGCATGTTTTCACTTTAAGTATGTAGTATGTTCAATTAAATTGGTAAATGTATTTAACTGTAAAAAATATTCTGAATTCTAATAAGCGTTTTAAGCTTCCTCTCAATTGTCTCAGTTATTTTGTATTTGTAGATAGTACAAATATCTATTAAGATTAATATGGTATGTCTTAAGTGGTGCGAGTTTTAGGTAATTTGTTAAATTTTTGTTCTCGACGTTCGTTTAAACTTGAAAAAGTTCCACCCAGCAAAAAGCTTTAAATTCCTGCTCACGGCCTTCCGTTTTGCCTCTTACTAAGTAGATACGAGTACTTAGCTAAGTAGTCACTAATAATAGCTTTGTCTAAATAAAAGGCATTGCATAATTGCAGTAGTTAATAACTGGAGCTTAAAATTAATTTTTCCTATCTAAATTTGATATAATAATAGTAATACTTTGGATTTTAAGTGAATGGATTTTGATTTAAAACACTTATAACAGGTAAATAAAGACCAACTTATTAACTTGGTTAGGTTATGTATGTAATAATGCACTTATATATTTTTTAAGATAAGTGAAAATAAATGCGCAAAATGTTAGATATCTAACATTTTGCGCATTTATTTTCACTAGACGTACAAAATGAAAGATTCAAGGTGTAACTGAAATTAATATTATGTTTAATATTATGGTTCATTCCTACATAACTTTCTAGCTATATCGGAAACATCTAATAAATCTCGACTTGTTTATTTACCGTAATACAATGAAGTTTCCTATATTTTTTCTTGGAATGTGTACCCAGAAGGTAAAACTTTCACTCACACACGCCTTTTGAGAAAAATATTTATAAGTATTCAGAAAAAAAACATGTATTAACGATGTTATAGTTAGTAGATTATAATACTTAACGAAACTTGTATTTCTATCAAGTAAAGAATTTTTATTTTACATATTTGCAATGTAATAACCAAACTACAAAAAATATAAATCTTAATACCGTTTAGTATTTTGATACAAAGCGATAATTAAATATTCAAGATTTGAACACAAAACATAGTATAAGACAGCTTTCGCCGAGGACGTTCAACTGGGGATCTTCTAGTTTATGTGACGCACTGCTAGGGCGAGGCCCTCGAGATGCACGGCAAAGCACTTACCGTGTCACTTGATATCTCGAAGGCATTCTCATTGCCGATTTCCTGACTGAACGGTTGATCAGAGTAGTTATCGATGGCAGCTCCTCTGACTCAGTGGCTATTGATGTCGGAGTTCCTCAGGGGTCTGTCCTCTTTGCGACGCTCTTCCTGTTGCACATCAATGACCTGTCGATACCAGGAATTGTTGGGTATGCAGACGACAGTATTGTCCTAGAGAGATACCTGTCTACTGCAAAAGCCAGCGGTAACGACAGGATGTTGATAAGAAAGGCTATGGTTGAGCGAACGAACCAGAGGCTGAACCAGGTTTCCCAGTGGGGTGACAGTAACCTCGTTCATTTCAACGCCTCAAAAACGCAAGTGTGTCTTTTCACGGCAAAAAGAAGTTCCTTCAACCTCACTCCTACTTTCCGAAGTACAGCTGTGACCGACAGCCTCGAGCTTTCTGGCGTGGACCTGTCTTTAGACCTTAACATCGAGTCCAAGGCTCAAATTGCAGCTAAAAAGCTGGCCGTTCTAAATAAGGTTAAGCGATATTTCACACTGGGTCAGCTTTTAACTCTCTATAAAGTTTAAATCCGATTGCATGGAATATTGCAGCACTTCTGGGACGGCTTAGCAAAATACCAACTTGCTGCACTGGACAAGATTCAGCGCAGAGCTGAGAGGCTCATTAGTGACAGCAAATTGGTGAAAAGCAAGCTTCACACCTTAGCTCATCGCCGCAAAGTTGCCTCGCTGTCGGTCTTCTACAGATTGTATTTTGGAGAGTGTGTCTGCGCGTTTGTGAGTATGTGTGTGCGTGCGTGTGTGTGTGTGTGTGCGCGCGCCTGAGAAATATTGTAAAGGTTTTTATATTATGATTTATGAGTTACTGCATAGGTACATTCTGATACAATTATCATTTAAACTTTGCGCGCCCTAGAGATATGCAGCACTTTACCTTAGGGATATGCCGCCTCTGCATTGTGCAAGGTATGTTAATCACCTAATAAAAGTTATATAATTTAAGTAATGTGTCCTTTAACATTTTTTTGTAAATCAAGATTTGTCAAAAAATATTAAAACCTAAAATGGTATTTCTGACTGTTTTAAAATTTTTCAATGCTATCTTATATGATAAATTATTTTAATAGAAAAATAATACAAAAAAACTTCTATTACATTAATTTATAAAAATATAGTAACTCCAATACTTGAAAAATCGAGGACGTTTCGAGTAGCCTTATGCTCTACCACTGGACTTTCGTTTCATCTTATTTTTTGGAACAAGCTGTGTATATTGATTATCGAGTTATTGTACTTAAGATAAAACCTATTTTCTAATGACAAGAATACTTCTACTTCTATGACGGTACTGCAGTTCTTGCTAAATGTTTTTCCCTTATTGGGAATACACACGGAAGGGCGCGCTAACAGAATCTTGTCGATCTAACTATTTGTCGATTCTTGATTAGATAGTTGTTGCATAACTTAAAAAGAAGTTAATCTAATAAAAGTAAAGCAGGAAAGAAATTAGATATATAGTTAACAGTCAATAAATAAGTATCAAAATAAAATTTGCTATATGAGATTTCAATGTAAATCAATATGATCCTAAAATAGTTTCGCTCTGATTCTCGGAACAGGTAATAGTATCTCGTATGTCGGCTCATATTTCCTATTTCTCAGAGTATCGTGTCATTATATAGAATACGCAAAAAAAGATTCGATTGTGCGCTTGGGAACTGTGCGCGGGTTATTTAGAGCAGGTTAAATAGTACTCTCCATTTCAATGCCCTCGTTCCACCACACTGGAGTATTGCAAACGTGATCAAATTAGCCGTGCAGATGGCGATTGATAAGACTTCCATATCCGCGTAATATAGTGATAAGGTATTCAATTGTAGATCTCAGTAACTACAACGATGTGAAGTAATGATCTGTAGTTCAATTATACGACGAACATTATTATGATCTATTTTATTTTTATAGTTTTTGTCATTTAAGCATTGTAAATAAATTTTTATAAGTACAAATTCGACCTGTTTAAAAAAATCTAGCAGTTATTAAACTGGTATTATTAAATAGGTATTAAGCTATTTAAATATATATCGATATTTTGATACGTGTAATAGCATTTTTCCGGATAGCCGTTGGTAAGAAGTTGTGGGTTTGAGTTTCACCTAACTTCTGAGATTTTTGATTACGTGAGTCCTGAGAGTTTTTTTTTATGCTAAATAGGCAGGCGCTTGACCACTATTTCGCCTGATGGTAAGCAATGCGCATCATTGCTTAGTCTAGGATGTGACGCGCTTATCTAGAAGATACCTGTTCACTCGTAACTTGAAGACCCTTAAATTCTTTGTCTTAGTCTGTGTTTCCTGACAAATTGTATTTGTCAGGAAACACAGACTAAGACAAAGAGTTCCACTCCTTAGCGGTGTGTATCACAAAATTAGAACCAAAACGCTTAGTGCGACTCTATGATATATCAACTATATAACGGTGGCGCCTATTTGTAAGTCTGGTTGTCCGATGAAATGGGGATGGCGGAACAAGGCTATGCAATTCTGCTACACAATCTGAGAAATGTATCCTATAAAAACTAGCTACCTTCCGTCTATGTTCAAGGCTTTTCAGCGTATTATAAAAAGATTGTCATTGCCGATGTGTTTCTTGGCCTTCCTTTCAATGGACTCAAGCGTCTGGAGCTGGTGTTGGGCGGAAACGTCCCAAAGATGAGAACACTACTCCATACACGATCAAACTTGCGCTTGGTAAAGGATGAGCCACTCTTTCAGCGTGAAGCATCTTCTTACCTTCGCCAGAATGCCAAGTTTTTTACTCTCAATGAAAGAGCCAAAATTGAGAGTTGGTGACAATACATGCGAAGCTCAAGATGGCCAGTGATTGGCACGGGTAAAAGGAAAGGAAAGTAGGAGTCAAGTTGAAAGGACTTCTTTTTAGCGGAGAAAAGACACGTTTTTCACAAATTGAACCTTACCAGATTGGCATCGCCCCATTCGGAGACTGCTTACAGGAATAGGTTCACGCGACTGACTATCACTTCCCTATGACGCTGGATCTGTTCAGCACTGACTCGTGCATATGACTTTCTACAACTGTGTTTTTACCATCGTACCCCAAAATACCGGGCAAAAAGAGGTCATTAATATGAAGCAGAAAAAGTGTCGCAGAGAATACGGAACCTTGAGGAACGCCGGCATTGATAGCCAAATGGTCCGTCGAGAGCTACCGTCAATGACAACTCGTATTGCTAGCTGGTATACCGTACGGACCACTGGCTTTTTTCACGTCCAGAGGCCCTACCATCACGTCTTATAGCGATTCAAGTTTAGCTGTTAAAAAGAGACGTCGACGACGAAGAACTTGAATCGCGCTAAAAGATGATGGTAGGCCCTCAGTTCACGCAATGCTTTTCTCACTTTGGTTTGTTTAATACGGATTTCAGATATAAAAGTTAGAGGCTTTCTTCTTTTCGCGAAAATTACAAGCTTTGTAGGATCGAGCTTCAATACCCAGGCTAAATATGCCTCATGTTTTGACGCTACCGCAACACGACATTATACCACGGGCGAGCTTTTCCGGCAAGTCAGAAAAGGGGATATAGTACTCCATACCCTAATAAAACACATAAGTCACGGCATTCGCGCAAGCTGAGGGGTCACTAGAATAAAAGCAAATCGCTGCCGCTAAGGATAAGATACAAAAAAGCAACGCCTCTCATCCCAATGTTCTGATTTGTAAAGCCAAATCCGCCGGAAAACTTTTGGGCTTGGGTTGGGCGGAGTATACACCGACACCGATTCCACCACATAATGGTCAGCACTGCCAGGGGAAGGCATAAGCAACGTCGGGGTTAGTCGTCAGCATAAGATCCAAACAATTAGCTGTGTGCCCGCCAGTGTCCGGCACTCTGTGGCTTCTTGGACCAGCTGGGTGAAGTCTAGCGTCAAGGCTAGCCGTCATGTTTCACGATCAGCGTAGTTGGTTTTCTCGTAAGGAAACAGTCAGTCCTCGTGGTGTGCACTAAAATCATTTAGAACCTCTAGTTAAGTAGGTTGGTAAGCCTAGTAGTCATCGCGTCTCCGCGTTGCGAGCGATAGTCACAAGCATAGAGACAGAGAAAATTCTCTACCAGTGTCAACTAAAACCAGATGATGGAAGAGTCCTAACCCTTTTATGACGGAGACGCAAAAAACAAATGTCATCGCGTGCATGCATGTAAACACCGGCATGAGCCCTAAAACAATGTTCAAGCATGCTAAGCTGCGTCAGTTGGACATTTTATCTGCGTCTCCTTGAGAAAGAACAGGTGTGGTTTTTTAGTCTGGAGGTGGTGATGTACGGGGTCGAGATTAAAATGCAAATCAAAACGTATATTAGAGACGTGCACTATGAAAGAGAGGACTTGCGACCGCTGCACGGTGGTACCGCCATAGGCCAAAACCTCCTAAAAGTCAGTGTCGAATATTGCCAATACAGGTAGCCCTATGTGATGTCAAGGGTCCTACCTACCTAGGGGTATAAATATCAGGGCCATTTACCCCAGTTCTCACTTATTGATTGACCTCTGAAATGAACATATTTCATTGTTGTTGTTCACTGTTTATTGGTGACTCATCCAAGTGGTATTTGATTTCGTGATTTCTAAAAAACGCTAATTGTTTTGTTGTTTGTGTATGATTTAATTTGAACAACAAAGTAAGTGTTTTGTAAATTATTAAGTTTTACTCATCTATATATTATACTTTTTATTTTATGTGGGTGCTACGACAACCCTTTTTTGAAGTTTATTTTTCCGTTGATGCAACTTTATCGAGACCTACAAAATTTTGCATCCATTTGCAGCGGATCTGATTTAGTATAAAGTGTAGGTACATATGTGTATTTTATGAGGAACATATTTTTTTTTGCCTCGATTTGCCCGCGCGTCCGTAAAGTGCCTGCTTTATGTCAGGACGCTTCGTTACGCATTTGCTACGAAATTGATATTTTTTTTATATTCTTCATTTCAGGTACAATAATAAAATGTTCCTTTTCGAGGTGGCACTTTTTTGAGCTGTGGTGTTCGCAAAAACCGTTAGATCGTAAAAAATATATTTTAAAGTATTTTACCGTCTCTTAATGATGTTGAAAATGTAGATATAGAACCTTTATCACGTCGAATTGTTAATTTATGTAAAAGTCTTGACAGGTTAAGTCAGCACGTACTAAGAGTAGACTTTAAGTAATTATTCTAATTGGTTAGATGTAATTGAATATGTAGAACTGACTAGAAATGTGGAACAGTGCCATTTACAGCAGGAATAACCGGGGCCGTCCCACGACGTAGGCGGAGGCGACCCAAAAAAAATACTTTTCAGATCTTAGTTCGCGGTCAAGAAGTAGACGATTGACAGAAGTAAATACCTCTGTTGTAAACGCACTGCTTAACTCTTCGGGTCAATCTAATAGTAGTAATTCAGATATGGCTATAAGCGCTGACAAAGTATGATCGCTTATTGTTGAAGCTAAGTTCACCAAGCACCAATATTTATTGATTAAAATCTTGTGAACTCCATGTAATATTTTACTGCATACTAAAGTGTTTTGAAGGCTAAAAAGAAGGGTTACCCAGAGAACATATCAGTCTCAGAACGTACTTGCGAAATAGAGTTACAAAATTTATTAGATCATACTGTTTCTCGAAAATTTGAGTCATGTAGTGAAGTTTTAGATAGTGTTTCAAACGATTCGAATATATTAGTTTTGACCAGTTAATGGGGATTTGACGTTGACGATA
Source organism: Calamotropha paludella (assembly GCA_927399485.1). Classification (NCBI taxonomy): domain Eukaryota; kingdom Metazoa; phylum Arthropoda; class Insecta; order Lepidoptera; family Crambidae; genus Calamotropha; species Calamotropha paludella. The sequence goes on from OV656812.1 coordinate 14,920,626, forward strand.
GCACGAGTCATAGCGAGTACAAGCAAAGCTTTTTGGATTCAACATTACAAGATGACAGTAGTTTATTTGTGACCTCTTATGTTCCACTTCAATTAGCAATTAAAATAGAACCGAATTCTTCAAACCATATTGTTTTGTGGAAAATCCCTCGCCCTTGCTCTACCAGGTACTGTAGAGTAGACCTATTCGTTTTCAATTTTTGAAAGAAAGTTCTACAGTATCTAAGGAAGAGGAAGAGCATTATAGGAAGGAAATTAATCGAATATTATTGAGTTCAGACCGCTTTATAACTGGTCTTCGGAAACTTTCTCGAACAAAAAAGAGCCTTCTGTCTAAGGAAGTTATAGATTCATTGAAGTTTCAAGCTGCATGTTCATTTTTAATTCTTTATTTGGTAAGCTCTTAATATTGTTTACTTTGTTTGTTCTTGTTAAGTTATCGCACAATTTTCTGTTTAATTATAAGTCATAATCATATTTTTCTACACTAGGATTATTTAGCTTAAATTATTAATAATTTCTTGAATTTACAATTAATTGGATTTTAGTACGAAGTTGGCTGAAAAGAATTGCATACAATTTAAACATTTTTTTAAGGTTTTCTGATGCTTGTATATGTTTCATTATAAATGTTATTTCAATAAATTTGTTTGTATTTAATGAAAAACGTCTATTTTTAACATTCTACTTCATTCCCAATGAGAAAGAATGATCAAATACAATTTTAGGAGGTTATGACCGCTCTCCCTTGGACGCGGGACCACTGTGCGCTGTTTGACCAGTTTGCTGTTTGACCGTTTCCTGTTCTTGCTTTTACTGTGTCATGAGGGAAGGTGACGAAGGATAGAAGTAGAACGAGATGCTGATTGCAAGCCAAACGAGACGAGTCAGAGCTGCACACGACAGGATAACCAAACCGGACAGCGGCGGGGACGCCCGAGCTCCCTCAAGGGTGGCCACCGGCACGATATCTCACTCCCAGATTTTTTTTTGTGAAATGGTGGGGCAGCCTTTCGAAAGTGGCTAGGTCACTTCTTGGGCTCCCAACTATCTGCGGTTGGCCAGCGGAAGAACCGTGAATCGGAATTTGGATAACCGATGCATTGCCCCTACACATCTCAAATAAAAACCGGCCGTTGCAACCAGCACAACTATTCTGACCCGTCCTGCAATGTGGCTTTAACAGTATACTGGACCACGATCCGTTGGGACCGATGGCAGTGTTGTCTTAGTCTGGTGGGTGGTAACACGCTGCGGCCGAAGCGTACCACCTGAAAGGGGTTTATTCTTTTAGTTCCACCAAGGGACCACGTGTGGGATGTTGAGAAATCCCACGGACACGAGTAAACTTGGACCCCCAAATGTCCAATCCGAGTGGAAAAACCAGAAAGAGAATTTTTTTGACTAATTTATTTTGATATGGTATATTATGGTTGTGTTTTAAAAAAAAAAATAGGACCAATATTGAATAAATTATTTCATCTGTGGAATCTTTGAGTAACAAACAAACAACCTAATGTAAGGTAATCAACTTTTAAATGATAAAAAATATATGTGAGTTAAATTATTATAATAGAAAAATACTAGAAAAAATCGACTCGGGTCACAAGTGAATCTCAGGCGGGAATCGAACCCGCAACCTTTGGAAATCCGGTCCAATGCTCTCCCAATTGAGCTACCGAGCCTTGCGAACACTCGTCGAAATTTTCTAGTACATTCCTGATTTTACGCTGTAGGCCAGCGTTGTTTCATCAATGAGAGGAACACCCTCTCGTATTCGAAAGAAACATTTTTACAAATGTTTGGTCAATCGATTAAGATGAAACAGCCATGTTAGATTTATATATTTTTTTGATTTTTTTTATATATTTTATGCATTTTCAATGCGATCTTATAAGATAAATTATTATAATAGAAAAATACTAGAAAAAATCGACTCGGGTCGCAAGTGAATCTCAGGCGGGAATCGAACCCGCAACCTTTGGAAATCCGGTCCAATGCTCTCCCAATTGAGCTACCGAGCCTTGCGAACACTCGTCGAAATTTTCTAGTACATTCCTGATTTTACGCTGTAGGCCAGCGTTGTTTCATCAATGAGAGGAACATCCTCTCGTATTCGAAAGAAACGTTTTTACAAATGTTTGGTCAATCGATTAAGATGAAACAGCCATGTTAGATTTATATTTTTTTTTTTTTATATATTTTATGCATTTTCAATGCGATCTACCGCGTAAAATCAGGAATGTACTAGAAAATTTCGACGAGTGTTCGCAAGGCTCGGTAGCTCAATTGGGAGAGCATTGGACCGGATTTCCAAAGGTTGCGGGTTCGATTCCCGCCTGAGATTCACTTGCGACCCGAGTCGATTTTTTCTAGTATTTTTCTATTATAATAATTTATCTTATAAGATCGCATTGAAAATGCATAAAATATATAAAAAAAATAAAAAAAAAATATAAATCTAACATGGCTGTTTCATCTTAATCGATTGACCAAACATTTGTAAAAATGTTTCTTTCGAATACGAGAGGATGTTCCTCTCATTGATGAAACAACGCTGGCCTACAGCGTAAAATCAGGAATGTACCAGAAAATTTCGACGAGTGTTCGCAAGGCTCGGTAGCTCAATTGGGAGAGCATTGGACCGGATTTCCAAAGGTTGCGGGTTCGATTCCCGCCTGAGATTCACTTGTGACCCGAGTCGATTTTTTCTAGTATTTTTCTATTATAATAATTTATCTTATAAGATCGCATTGAAAATGCATAAAATATATAAAAAAAAAAATTATAAATCTAACATGGCTGTTTCATCTTAATCGATTGACCAAACATTTGTAAAAATGTTTCTTTCGAATACGAGAGGATGTTCCTCTCATTGATGAAACAACGCTGGCCTACAGCGTAAAATCAGGAATGTACTAGAAAATTTCGACGAGTGTTCGCAAGGCTCGGTAGCTCAATTGGGAGAGTATTGGACCGGATTTCCAAAGGTTGCGGGTTCGATTCCCGCCTGAGATTCACTTGTGACCCGAGTCGATTTTTTCTAGTATTTTTCTATTATAATAATTTATCTTATAAGATCGCATTGAAAATGCATAAAATATATAAAAATTATAAATATATGTGAGTGTTTTTCTGAACTAAATTCAAAGACCTACATATCTATTCCGTTTTATTTTTTTAATTTTAGACGTATCGTTGTCGTTACTCTGTATGACTTGCGGGTGAACTTTGGGTATAAATTGTGTTAAATCTTTTTTTCCGCAATTGTCAAAAGCATTTAAACTGACGAGCTGCAGTTTCTTTGCATAATAATAGTTAAGTTTAACGTTTTCTCTACATAAACAAGGGTTTTTTATCTATTTTTTTAAGTTTGAAAAATCGACACAAAAGATACTACTACATTTTAATGTATATATTCTTATATAAAGATAACCGTATTAAATATGACTTGCAATATATTTTTTTCTTTTATTAACTATTAAATCATATATGTCATTTCCTACTTAATTGGACGTAGAGGCATAATGAGTGTTTGGTGCAAACCGCTTGAAGCTATAAAGCCGCCTATTGTTACGCCTACCTGGCGTTTTAATTTAACGTTGTATTTTTATTGTATAACTAGCGGCCGCCCGCGACTTCGTCCGCGTGGAACATTGAAACATTACTTTATTTTTCTAATTTTTTTTTCTAAAATAAAAGTAGCCTAAGTTACTCCTTATTACATCAGCTACCTGCCAAACAAAGTCCCGTCAAAATGCGTCCAGCCATTTCAGAGATTAGCGGGAACAAACAGACAGACAGACAAAAAATGTTATTCTGGTGTATGTCCCGTATACATAATCATATGCATCTAGTAAAAAACAGTTATTTCAATATTAAAAACAGATACTCCAATTTTATTTATATGTATAGATAAAGTACATTTTTATTGCATTGTATAGAAAGTGGATTACATTTAAATGAAACTATACATTATATTAATCTATAGCTATTAAATGTTCATTACATTATTGTTCTACATGTCTCTTTGGTGTTGTACTCAATAAATTTAATGATTATATTATTATTTAATTTTTCATTCTCAGAAATTATGGAAATCATATTTCGCAAAACATATTTTGTGATCGGTAAAGACTTTGAGAACACTTAACTACGTATATAATGTTCAAGCAAAGTGTATTATAGTAAAGAAAAGAATAAGTCATCGCCTAAACATTAGGTTTACGATCTCTTTAAGATTTTTCTAAGATTATACAATCGCTTACGAGATAACATAACAAGAGTAATAAACAACGGGGCAGCGCTATTTATTTTTAAAATTATTTACATAGCCAGTAGTTAAAGCATTGTCTTGGGCGAAGCGGTTGGTTTGCCACTACGGGTAGTAGTCGCTTTTCCCATTGGAAATCTGTTAACTACATATTTTTCCAGATCAAAGGAAGTAAGCACAGGCGTTAAATTTTGCACGACCAGGAGATTTCTAGATGTCTCCCTAATTTAACTTTAATTAAAGGAAATCATAGCTTACTTATCATACATACTTGTTGTATGTTACTTGATAGATAGAGTCACTAGATGCAACTAGAGACTATTTTATATGGTATAGATATACAGTTAATAATAAAAGACAGCATTCAGATAAATAAAATAAATCATTCGACTATCCGGGAACTTACTATCTATTCGAGTCCAATTGTTTCAAAGCAAAGGTGACGAGTGACCTTGACATTTCTAAAATGAAAAAAGTCGTGAAATACTTATCACGATCGGCAATCACGCACCTTGCTTTAGGCGACGTAACGCCGAGTCACGGCTGTTAGTGACCACGCCTTCGGGATCGACCACTTTTACTTTCGAGGTGGCTGGCGTGCGTAGCGAGGCGGTACGGGCGAATTCGGCGCGTGAGCACGTTCCTCAGTAAGTATTACAATCGTGCGACTCACTCGCGTCCCGACCCGCTGTCCGCTTTCTTAACCACGCGCTCAATATTTACCGGTAGCCGTTACTCGGTGTTGTTGTCATTACAGGTACTTACAGTTTTAATCTTGAAAATTTGAGTTCAAATAATGGATGAGTGCATGAAGTTGATTGGCAAAACAAACAAGTGATTTCGTAAAAGAATGTCTCTATTAGTTTTGTGTTGTTTCCATATTTGTTTGAACTCAGAAGTTGCAACTAATTTTCATTATTTTCCACTTTTATGTATTTTCATTTGAATTTATAACGGCTAAGAAGTGTAATAGTGTTAGTATTTATGCATCATAGTGCTTTATCGTAATAAGCAATGTATGTGATGTTGTTTCTATCTAATCTATCTAATTGGCTACTTTAGTCTTAAACACCCTCTTTGGTCACGGTGGAAGCTTTATTTTATTATTGTGGTATCATATTTAATATAATTTTTGTATAAGAAACTAATACGTTAAATATTTTTAATACTAATAAAAATATTGTTACTAGTTTCTTATCTTCGTGTTTAACTCCAACCATAAGAATTCAAAAATATTATAATATCTAACATAAAGGGATTGTAATAAAATTCAAATTTTATCATACGAACACTGTATTATACATATACAAAGACTCAAAACAATTGTCATATATTACTAGAGATCCTGATGGGTCAAAAGTTTTGAGGCAAAAAAGTCTTTCACAATACAGGTTTAATCAAATATCAATATCAAACGACTTGGACGTGAAGTCTTTCCTTTTGTCACTTCATTATAATTTTCTCCTTAAGAAGGGATCTGCTACTTTCCCTTATTCTGTTCCGCTTAACTGTCTAACATAATGTGATATTCGTTTTTGTTGCACATGTTAACTTGAAGCACCGCTGCCGCTGTCACGCTGTTCATTTTTTTTAGATTTCCTTGTTAGTTTCGTAATTGTCTTATTGTAAAACAATATAATAATACCTTATTATTATTACTTTGGAATTTTAGTAAGTTTAAAATATCATAGTATTTTCTATCTTATTTAATATAATATAATATGACCGATATGTCTGGTAATTTTTAAATGATAAAATTGACCAAAAACAGGGTCGTCCCTGTGCCAAAAGTATATGTAACTTGTAAGTAATACAGGTAAAAAAGGACAAAGGACATCATCGATTTTGGTCCAAATTTTGAAAGTGCCGGCCAAAGAAAATAAATGCTAGAGTATGTCCATCTGAGCAATTGTTATTAGGGGGCCAATAGTGTAGGATCAAAATCTTTGGTGTTATTAGAGGTTGACATACATCTTTTCATACATTATCGTTGAAAAATATTTGTCAAAACAAACATGTTTATAAGTACAATGTGGTAGCTTTCAAATTTGGACCAAAAATGTATCGATAGTGGATGCTATCCTTTTTTAACCTTTTAAATTTCTATGATGGATAATGAGGAAAATAGAATAGCACAAACCCATTATACTTAAAGAGTCGTAAGGTCGTAAATGATCATAATAATCTTAGCCTATAGGCTATGATCTGTAGATCTTCACTGCTGGAAGCCTCCCCCGAAAATATTAAATTTTGCCTTGAGCTTTACGCTTGGCAGGCGGGTTAGAGATCGAAGTCACATCGAAAAACATTAGTGTTGTAAAAGGCAACTACTAATGAAACGGGACGCAGCGTTTTTAGAATTATGGTGTCTACTACGATCTCCAACTCAGCTGCCGTGTACATCTTTCAACTCAGATGATGCAGGCGAATGCGTAAAAACTGATATGCAAAGGTATTTTTATATTGACGGTTTATTCATATTTTAAATTACGGGATTTAAGGTTTAAACTTGACTTGTGTTTTAAGAGTAACGCCGTTATGCCGCTTGGCTCAACCTACTAATCTATGTTGAGAAGTCAGTCAGTCCGTCTTTAAATCTCCTTCTCGCTATTTACGTAAAGATCTAAGACTATCGCAAAGTTTAGTAGCTACTAAGAATTTTTTGAACTTAATCATTTAACAAAAAAATATCATCTTAGTTTGTCCTGACTTCCCAAAAGCCAGGGGCTGAATCCCGTTTCTTCTTTATGTATTTTTCTATATTTGTTATTGTTAAAAATAATTACAATGAAAGCTTAACGTAACAAGTTGTTTTGTTGTGGATAGGTCTCCATACTTCGCAAGACTTGTTGATCTTGACTGCATTTACTGGACCGCGTGGTGGTCCATTTCCCCTACAGTATTTTGTCCATAAGAGAAGCCTGTGTCCTAGCAGATAAGAAATTATTTTGTTGATTGAAATGGTAATATTTAATATATAAATAATCATAATTAAGCTGACTTTCTGATAAGCACCTATGTCTTATAGGATTTTGTATCGTAAGAAAAGTATATTGAATTAACCAAACTCACGTTGCTAACCCAAGAAATTTCACAATTTAACGAACGCAAAAGGACCAGTTTCTGAACTGGTCAATATATCTATATATGACAGGTCAATATATCTGTAACAGAGAATTTAAATCCCTGTCACAGTGTTTGATTGCGGTGAACTCGAAAACTACTTAACAGATTTTTATGATTTTTTCTCATATTGCTGGATTTGTTTCGACTTGGGACATAATATAGGTTTCGTTCCATATATAATCTCAAATATTTTTTTTAATATGTAAAAGTGTGTATATAATATGTAGGTACCTATATAAATAAGTATTTATAAACTCTTCTTTGAAGTAGCTGGTCTACACTCTATAAATCTTGAATTGCAATAGATGCATTCGTAGATACGTGGAACACACGAAAGGTTTTGTGACTCTGAAAAACCAACTTATATGGATAACTTTTTAACTTTTTAAAGAACCGATCACCATCTTTATACGAAGCTTTGAGCATCTGAACTAATTTTCGAGACACTGTTCCTTTTCAACCGCTGTAAGCGTATCTTCCAGTGGTGAAAATTGTCCATTCCTTTTAGTTGAATTTTTAAGTAATAAAAAGAAGTGCGGTGTCCACGAAATCCTTTGTTTTGAGCGCTGAGCACGGGTACGTTGTCGTAGTGAATTGGTTACCCACGGACAGTAGGCGCGTTAGGGTAGGGCGCCGGACATAATGTAAGGTCTGGCGCCGAGGAGTTAAAAGAAACACATGTTGATGGTACAATGATTAGATATTTAATAATCGATATTCAATCTTATTAGAGTATATATAGGATTACGCAGTTAATATACATATTTATAATTACTTCTACACCGCACGCCCCGCGGAGGCAAAAAAAAAATATTACATTGGGAGGTACATATTTTTTTTTTAAACTAGGTACAAAAATTAAAAAACTATGTTTACAATAAATCAAGGTTATTAAAGAATACGTTACAAATGTAATAAAGTAGCTAATTCTAGTAATGATTATACATTTTTTCTTACTATATTGTAAAGGTTATTTTGACTTATATAATTTTGTTCTATTTTTATGTACTGTTTTCTGTACACCTTTATCTAAAATTATTACATTCGGTTCACTGTCTTGTAATACCTCAAATGGTCCCACATACAAGGGATCTAACTTACTGCTTCTAGCCTCATTTTTAATCAAAACCAAATCACCTGCTTTGTAATTAATAATGTTTATATATGAGTCATAGCGTTCTTTTCTTAATTGTTTACTTACACACAAGTTGTTCCTAGCATCTAGTTGAGATTTTTGTATTCTGTACTTTAGTTCTTTAGCGTAATCGTTAAAACTATACAAAGGATCTAAACTTTCTGTTAAATTGGTAGGTATGTTACAACACTTTCCGAAAACAAGTTCATAAGGGCTATAATTAGTTTCGCTATGTACAGTAGTATTAAATGAGAAACACCAATAGGGTAACCATGATGACCAATTTTGAGCGTTATTATTTGATTGAATACGTAAAAAGGATATTAAATTTTTGTGAGTATTTTCAAGTGCACCTATAGTTTGATGATGATAGGCAGTGGATGTCTTATGGCTTATATTCAATAACTGGCAAACTTCCTTCATTACAGAAGAAATAAATTCGGTACCCCTATCTGTTATGATTTCGCGAGGTATTCCGTAACGCAAAACAAAGTTACTTACAAAGGCAGAGGCGACGGTCACTGTATCTTTAGATGAAATCGGATACGCTTCGACATACTTTGTCATATCGCACTGTAGACTTAAAATATATTTAGAATCACTAATACTATCATTACCTAAGGGCCCTACTAAATCTAAAAATACTCGGTCGAAAGCCGATGTAGCCGTATCGGTAATTACCATCGGCTGCTTTGTGTACTTAAAGTACTTTTGTCTTTGACATTGATCGCATTTAGTAACAAAATCTGTCACGTCCTTCTCTATGCCTGGCCAGAAAAATCGTCTCTTAATATTTTTCACCATACGCCTAATACCGGCATGTGCGCTAGTTGGCAATATGTGATAGTCGTTTAATATAACACGAATCGTGTCCCTGTCTGTTATCCTCTTAACTCCTTTTATAATATGCAAGCGCGGACCGGTCCATTGAGGAGTTCTATTTATAGAATGAATTAATTCTTTTACAATTGTGTATCTATCTTCATTAAGGATAACATATAACTCGTCTATATTTACTTTATGACAAAATAAACTCAACTCCCTCGCAAAGGCATCTCGTGCGCAGTGTGATTGGGCTGTTGGTTTAACACAAATAAAAGACTTTGATTTTATATACGCGAAAAAGTAATTTTCACTATCAAAGCTATTTTTTAGTTGTTGGAACTGAGTCTCATTTAAAAATACTAATTCGGTGTAATTTTTCGGTAGTTTAAGCATCTCTACGACTCTTGGGTGATCAGACCAACAGTCGCTAGTGACCTTATTCTCCGAAACTTTACCCAAATGCGTTTCTTTTTTCTTTGTTTGTGCCCTAGTCATAACTGACACAATATTTTCATGCATACCTTTCAACTCTTCACTACTAATGCATACCCTGGACAATGCATCTGCAGCTACATTATCCTTTCCTTTCACATACAATACATCGAAGTCATACTCCTCTAATAGTAACCTTAGTTTCATTAACCTACTCGACGGATTTGATAAATTAAACAAATAAACAAGAGGTTTGTGATCGGTTTCGACTGTAAATCTTTTTCCGTACAGATACGGCCTAAAGTATTTAACCGCCCATGTTATAGCCAATAACTCTTTTTCTATTGTTGGATAATTTTTCTCTGCTTTATTTAACGTCCTACTTGCGAAAGCCACCGGCCTACGATCTCCGTTGTTAAGTACCGCGCCGATCGCAAAACCAGACGCATCCGTTTGCAAAATAAATTTGTTGTCGCTGCTAAAATTTGGATACTGCAATAATTTAGGTGAAACTAATTGATTTTTTAATTTTATAAATGCTTTTTGACAATCATCCGTCCATTCAAACTTCGCATACTTTCTACACAACGCATTAAGTGGTAAGGTAATCTCCGCAAACCCGGGAATAAACTTTCGATAATAGTTTGCAAACGCGACAAATCTCCTAACCTCGTCTGAGTTTTTGGGAACTGGATATTGGTTTATTGCTTTAGTTTTTTCTGGATCCGGTACTATACCTTTCGCTGACACAACATGACCCAAGTATAGAACTTCTTTTCTGAGAAACTTGCACTTGGCAGGGTTAAGTTTTAAATTTACTTTTCTGAGCCTAGATAATATGTCTATAAGATTTTTATTATGGCTAGTTAAACTTCGTCCGAAACAGAGAATATCATCTAAATAAATTAGGCATTTTTCATAATTTAAGCCTGCCATTGCTATAGTCATTGCTCGAGAGAAAATACTAGGAGAAGTCTTCAACCCCATGGGTAATCTAGTTAGTTGGTACTGTCCCGTGGACGTTGTAAAGGCAGTGAACTTCCTACTGTTAGGATCCAAATTTAATTGAAAGTAAGATTGTGACAAATCAAGATGACTGAAATACATAGCACCTGAAAGTGAATCAAGTATATCTGCGATATTTGGAAGTGGAAATTTATCATCTAAAATTCGTTCATTTAATTTTCGAAAATCAATAACCAAACGCCAAGTTTTAGAACCATCTGACTTTTTCGGAACTAACAAAACGGGGCTCGACCACTCACTGCAGGAAGGTTCAATAATATTTTCGGATAATAATTTATTTACTTGATTCGTAATTTCACCTTTTTGTGTGCATGGTAATCTATAGGGTCTTGTGTACGCTGGTACAGCGTCAGGTTTTAATTTAATCTCTGGTTGGTAAATATTACATACTGACAACTTATCCCCTGGTAAATAAAATATGTCTGAAAATTTAGCACATATATTTTGCACAGATCGCCTTTCTTCCGTATTTAAATGAGAAAAATCTAAAAATGAAAACATTTTCCGTACCCGTTCGCTGTCAATAGATTCATTCTTATTAAAAGTACATACATAATAGCTATCCAAATCTTCTATCTCATGCGAAAAATAACTCAAAGTGACTTGTTCTTCACGTGAGTTTAAAATTTGAATAGGTATTTTTCCTTCTTTAGCCTTACATATACCGCCTGCTAAATAAACACCTTCACACAACTCTTTCGATCGAATAATACAATCCTCACTCATACGGGAATCTATATAAAAAATCTTCTCACATCGTGGTGGTACGGTCAAATAATTATTTCCGTGAAATGAGCCCAATTCTAAGGGTAAAGTTATTTTAAAATCATTTCTACCATAAGTCATAGAAACCGTATTTACTTCGTAATTTACAATGCATTTGTATTTTTGCAAATAGTCTTGTTCAATTATGCCATCATGCAAACAAGACATATTTCTTAATACATAAAACTTGTGTACAAATTCTTTTCCTTTTGTGGAGAGCTTTAAGTACACATAGCCTTCGCTGTTTAGGCTGCCGCCAATTCCTTTTATGCTAATGTTATCGTTAATGATCGGTATCTGTAATTCAATAATGGATTCATATTTTACTGCAGATAATGATGCGCCAGTATCTATGAGCCACCTTTTATTTACGTTGCCTAAACTTAATTTTACATGATTACTACTATAACACGAAAAAATGCATTTATGAACGAAAAAAATCAGCTTCGGCAGAACGGGTCTCAGTTTCGGCAGGACGCGTCTCAGTTTCGGCATCCCTGTTATCTAAGTTTGCAGCTAAATAATTAATAGATTTATTATAACTATGTCGATTGTAATGTCTCCAAAAGTATCTACCCCTTTCTGGATAAACACGGTGAGATGAACGACCTCGAACGTCGCTCGTGCCGCCCCGCGCCGATGCGCTGCCGCGATAAACATTTTGAGTATTATGATTATACGAAGTAGGTCGGCTGCCTCTGAAATGCATATAGCCCCGACCACGACCTGTAAATTGTTGATTATAGTTACCTGACTTTCCTCGGCGGGCCATGAAGACAGACCCTTCCGATGAAGCTCGAGAGGTAGACAATTCCTCGTCCTTGGCTGCTCGGATGACGTCTTTCAAAGACGTGTAGTTACGCGCTGTTAAAATAATTCTTAAACTAGGGTTTCTAAGACCGTCAATAAAACTTTTTATAGTCAACTTTTCGTTGATCGGCTTCAATACACTAAAAGCGGTGCTATTGCCTTCGGCTTGCGATATTGTTAAGTCAGTAAATAATTGTTCAAGCCTTTTACCATAATCTTCAATACTATTAGTGCCCTGACTTTCTCTCATTAATTGTGAATGAATAGCGTTACTAGACTTTTTTGTCAGTAAGTGTTCCCTCATATCAGACAGAAGTTGCTGACATGACGAGTAAGACTGGGAAAGACGCAGTTTTGCACTTTCGAGCTCTCAATGGTAAAACGCCCTTTGAAGCATGGCATGGCGAGAAACCAGACTTAAGTCATTTGAAAGTTTTTGGGTGTCGCGCCATGGTTAAGGTTCCAGATAACTACAGAAGGAAATTGGACATTAAGGCGACAGAACACATTTTCGTTGGATATTCAAAAAATCCACAGAGCTACTACTTTCGTGAAGCAGATTGTCCAAGGAGGTTGATAAAAGGAAGAGATGTGGTTTTCTTCGAAAATTCTTTTTCTAATTTGAAGGTTCAACAAAAGGAATCGATCCCTTCTACTTCTTGTGGAGATATTATTTTTGATTCAGTACCCAATCAAGTGTGCAGTTTATACAGGCGAAGTGAAAATACTGAGCAAGGCACTGACGCTGGTGCTAGTGAGCCGGAACTAGAAGCACAGCAAACTCACAGCGCAGACGGGACTTTTGATGTTGAAGATACGTGTACTCAAAGTACAGAAATTACAGAAGAAAGATATCCACTCAGAAAAAGAATAACCAAACGTTTTGATACTAATCTTATTTGTAATGCAGTTACGTATGACTCCGACGAACCTGAAAGCTACGCAGTTGCTATGAAGTCGGAAGAGAGTGCAAACTGGCAGTTAGCGATGGATGACGAGTATAAATCGCTAATGAAAAATAAAACTTGGACGTTAGTTGATAAACAAGATAAGAAGATTATTCAATGCAAGTGGGTATACAAATTGAAAAAGGATGCTCAAGGTCAAGTTGCCAAGTACAAGGCAAGGCTAGTAGCCAAAGGCTTCAGCCAGACGGCGGGCATTGACTACTATGAAACCTTCTCTCCGGTAGTGCGTAATTCGTCCTTGCGAACACTGATAGCTTTGGCGGCAGAAATGGAGTTGAATATACATCACTTAGATGTAGATACTGCGTTTCTCAATGGAGACTTATTGGAGGAAGTTTACATGCAGCAGCCTCCGGGTTTTGTTGAGACAGGTGCAGAAGATAAAGTCTGTTTATTAAAGAAATCACTCTACGGCTTAAAACAGGCTGCTCGTGCATGGAATATTAAATTAAATCAAACTTTATCAAATATTGGTTTTGTCAAAACCTCTGCAGAACCATGCATCTATACGAAAAAGTTTGGTGATGAAACTGTTATTATCAGTGTCTATGTTGATGACATTTTGGTATTATTTAAAAGGAAAAAGACTTTTGACACTGTCAAAAATTCTCTAAGTAAATTTTTCTCATTAAAAGATTTGGGAAAACTTGAATATTGTTTAGGTCTTAATGTAAAACGTTCTGAGGAAAAGATTTATGTTAGTCAAACGACATATATTAAATCAGTTTTAAAACGTTTTAACATGGAGAATTGCAAAGAAATGTCAACACCTTTAGAAAACAATAAGCTGGAAAAGGGTAAGGAAACATGCAATTATCCGTACCAGAATTTAATAGGCTGCCTTATGTATCTAGCTGTGAATACCAGGCCAGACGTCGCTTATGCCGTAAGCTATTTAAGTCAATTTAATACTTGTTTTGACAAAAGGCATTGGTTGGCCGCAAAAAGGGTATTACAATATTTAAAAGGAACTCAAAACTACTGTATTACTTACAGGAAGACGGGTGACTATTTGTGTGGTTATACGGATGCAGATTGGGCAAACTGTATCAGTGACAGGAGGTCGTACACTGGTTACTACTTTACTCTGGCAGGAGGGCCTATTAGTTGGGAATGCAAAAAACAACCAACAGTCGCGTTGTCTTCAACTGAGGCGGAGTATATGTCGCTTACTAGTGCGTCTAAAGAAGCAATTTTTCTTAGGAGGTTAGTGTTTGATATCACTGGTAACGCTGATAAGGTTGTAGTGTATAACGACAGCCAAAGTGCGCAGAAAATTGCTCTCAATCCAATCCATCACAATAGGACGAAACATATAGACACGAAATTTCATTTCATTAGGGAAAAGATATCTGATGGCATTATAGATGTAAAATATATGCGTTCAGATCATATGTCGGCAGATGTCTTAACGAAGCCCTTAAGGCGCATAGCACATAATAGATGCGTAGTAGGCATGGGCATAACATAATTAATTAAGGTTATCTTTATTTTTCATTAAGGGGAGGATGTTGTAGAAACTCTTTGTTTATACATTATGGTTAATGAAAACTAAAGTACTTTTAAACCTTACTTCAAAATATACTGTCATACGTTCATAATCTCGCTCTATTTTATTTATTACATACAACATTTAATAAATAGCTATTTTGTAATAAATGGCTATTCTAACATATCCGGTGCCTTTTTTTGTATAGTATAGGTTTGAATTGCAGTTAGAGGTGTCGTATAAATCTCGCCCGGGGCGTTGGTAGTGCTAATACCGACACTGTCCACGGAACCCGGTGTCCAGTCGCATGTTGCTTTTTGCAGTTCACTTCTACCAGGCATTTCGTGGTTTAGTCATACCATTCGACGTTGAGGTTGCTTCGATTTGTAATGGAATCGACGCCAGATGACAAAGTAAAGAAACTAGCGATCATATTTTTTTTGCGCTTTTCAATCGCTTGATTTTTGTAGGTGTTAATTAGCTTTAAAACAGTCAAACTGTCGAGAGTATTGAAAAATCAATCGTCAAAATGTAAAGTAAAGGCCCCAAGACTCTGCTTCAAATTTATAAGTCACGTC
This sequence comes from Calamotropha paludella, assembly GCA_927399485.1. Classification (NCBI taxonomy): domain Eukaryota; kingdom Metazoa; phylum Arthropoda; class Insecta; order Lepidoptera; family Crambidae; genus Calamotropha; species Calamotropha paludella. Next base: position 14,936,052 of record OV656812.1, read on the forward strand.
ACGTCATCATTCCACAAGGGCGCAATGTAGTAAACGCACTCAGATGAGCCTTCTTTAAATGTATTAATCACGTCACGGCACCATTCCATAAAGGTCTGCTTCTAAGCTTCTTGAGGTTGAGCGGCACCCAGCGCACAAAGGTTATGTGAACGCTTCTCGATCCAATCTGAAGTATATTTTAAAACACTTCATAAGTAAATTGTCTGTTTTTTTTTAATTAAAATAATCACGCTAGTACGTTTTCTTCAGTAAATGGCGTCGAAAGACGACCACTCTTTGTTAATATTATCTAAAGTTATATGACCGCGCTTGAATTTGTAATGGCAACGGGAGATGGTTGCTTAAGAAGTGCCTTCATCCATAAATGCTATTTGAAGTCAAAACAATTGGTCGGATTTAGGCCATTTAGAAATCATAAAAATCATCGCACGAAAATGTTCTCGACGCAGATCTATTTTTCAATGATATACTATAATTGAATATAGCTCTCAAATAAAAAAAAAAACAATAAATACGCTTTTATTATAAACCGAAATAAAAAGTAAAATATAAATGCTCGATATCAATGGTTGAATTTTTAATGCAAAGTTAGTGTAAGAAGGATGTCGTACAAAGCACCCCACGCTTTTCTTTCATTCGTACCTACTTAATCCGAAGCACTTAAGATTAGGTATTATGTACTGCGAAAAAAATATTTATGAGTATTTATGTTTAAAACTTATTCAGTAAATCCTTTACGCCACCAAGGCTACAAATTGGTTAAAATAAAGATTATTTATGAATTTAGATTCCGTGTATTTAAAAAAAATCTAACTGTATTATTAATATTAGATAAGTATAAATTCGTAAAATTGAAAAAAAACGGCTTGCGAAAGTATTTAATGTTAATCTGAATAAGTCGTTTACTTTGCTACACAAAATGCGCTAGCTAATCCTAGTAAATATTCGGAAGAGCCTTTTTTATTTATTTTTTTATTTGGGTATATACCCATTAAATACACTAGATAAAATGTATGTTACCTATATTGTTAGGAATTATATTTAATGTTGCTGTTAACGATACCATAATGAAAAAAATATTCCGATTAGTTATTTGAATTAACTATTATTAAATCTAAGGAACAGGTGGACTACGTACGATTTTTATCTTATCCAATTCACTTGTACAGGGCCTAATTAACAAAAATCGGACATCGGACATCGAATGGAGGTTGTCACAAAATAAGCAATTAAAGTCGGTAAAATTTATCGGTCGTGTGCGAAATTTTAAATCACATGTGAGCTTGGAAATTTGGAAATTCATATTTTTAAAAGTCTCATATATAGGTATGATATTTAGATAGTAGAATGACGAATTTGCTTTGTGAGTTTTTTAATTGTCAATTTTATCAGTCGATATAGCTCGTCCTGATAGCGTTATTTTTCTAGATAATAGCAAATGCACACGTCTACAGGAATTGTTTACTGTGAAGTTACATTTGGATTTATTGACTGATTGACAGCTTCTTCGACGTCAATTTTAGTTTATCTGCTGACGCATACTCTATTATGTTCCAAAAGAAAGAAGTTGGGTTATACTTGTATCTTATTACTATATCTAACATAAAAATAATAAAAACAAGAAATATAAGAGCATATGTTTCACATAACCAACGAAATAGAGCCCCACCACTAGAAATGAATTAATAAACTATCTAATTAAAAAAGGTACATATTTATATAAAAAAGGGATCCTTGTTAAGCTTGTCATTTTGGCACTATTGTTGTCAAACATTTAAATTCGCGGCAATTGAGTAATACCTATCATCCGAGTAAAACAATAGTTCATTGTGTGGTAAATTGCACAGCTAACTGTTTGTAAATACTTGAACAATGACCAGCCTAACGAAGGAGGAAGTTATTCGCAGATCAGCTGCGAAGTTGTTATTAACAAGACTATTATTATCTAATATACAAATATTTGATTAATCGACGGCTTTCTATGACAATGTTTCTCATAGAAAGCCTTCGATTGATCGTCAACAGACAAATGTTTGTCTATGAATTTCTAACAGTAAATAAACCTTCGAGTCTTTACTTTATGATGGTACCTAAATTACACATAACCTGTTGTGGCTATAAAATCCTAATCTGAAAAATAACATAATAATAAAGTTAAGTTAAATAGTTACTATTTAAAATACTCACCAACTAACCCTCAATTACCCTTTTCCTTTCGATTCATATACAATGTTGTAATAGAATATGGGTGCTTAAATTTCGATATTTTTAAAATATCTTTGTTTATAGGTATCTAAGTTATCACTAACATTTTAAATATCAATCACGATCTTACTCACTTACTTAGGACAAGAAAGTAGTAAGCGGTTATAATTGTCAATTATCTTCATTATGTAATTTACTCTTAATCGTGATCAGTAAATTGCTTTTCAAAGTAAACCTTGATCTTCTTTCATGGCGACCAAGACCTACTTATCATTGCCTATTTGTAATAGAGATGTTTTTTATGAGCGACTTATACGAGTAGGTGCATTACATATTTTTCATAAATAAATACTAAAATCACTGAGATCTAAAAATCTTAAAAATGTAGCCGGCTTTTCGAAATCTGAAAATAAAAGTCGGCATTTAATTCGAAATTGGTGGAATTCCATAATTACTACATATGATTTTGGTTGCGTTGTTAAACAGGCTTTAAGCAATCAAATCTGCATTAGTTTTTTTTAAGAAAACCAATTACCTAATATTAAAAACCAATATTACCAGCGTTCATGTATATTGCGTATCCACAAAAAAAACTAACAGTTTAAAAGTCGGAGATCACAATACACAATAAGCAGGTCCGTAGAGTCTTACTTAGTCTGGACGTGAATAAGGCCAGTGGTCCTGATGGCATACCAGCAAGAGTGCTGAGGTACTGTGCGCCTGAGTTGTCTCCTGTGCTAACACGCTTGTATCGCCTCTCTCTCAACACAAAAACCGTCCCAAAATCCTGGAAGCTTGCCAATGTGCAACCAATACCCAAAAAGGGTAGTCGTGCCGACCCATGCAATTACCGACCGATCGCCATCACTTCCATACTCTGTAAGGTTATGGAAAGAGTGCTGAACAGCAAGTTGCTCTCATACCTAGAAGACAACGATCTCCTCAGTGACCGTCAATATGGCTTTCGCCGGGGACGCTCAACTGGGGATCTTCTAGTCTATGTCACGCATTGCTGGGGCGAGGCCCTCGAGATGCACGGCGAAGCACTTGCCGTGTCACTTGACATCTCGAAGGCTTATGACAGGGTCTGGCACGCAAGTCTGCTGCGCAAGCTTCCTGCGTACGGTATCCCCGCTGACTTTTGCAGTTGGATAGCCGACTTCCTGACTGAACGATCGATCAGAGTTGTTGTCGATGGCTGCTCCTCTGACTCAGTGCCTATTGATGCCGGAGTTCCTCAGGGGTCTGTTCTTTCTGCGACGCTTTTCCTGCTGCACATCAATGACCTGTTAATACCAGGAGTTGTTGGGTATGCAGACGACAGTACTGTTGTAGAGAGATACCTGTCTAGCGCAAAAGCCAGCGGCGACGACGTGATGTTCATGAGAGAGGCCATGGTTGAGCGAATAAACCAGAGGCTAAACTACGTTTCCCAGTGGGGCGATAGTAACCTCGTAAATTTCAACGCCTCCAAAACACAAGCGTGTCTTTTCACGGCAAAAAGGAGTTCCTTCCACCTCACTCCTACTTTCCGAGGTACATCTGTACCTGTGACCGACAGCCTCGAGCTTCTTGGCATGGAGTTGTCTTCAGACCTTAACTTCGGCGCCAACATCGAATCCAAAGCTCAAATTGCAGCCAGAATGCTGGGCGTCCTAAATAAGCTCAAGCGATATTTCACGCCAGGACAGCTTTTAACACTCTATAAAGCTCAAGTCCGATCTTGCATGGAATATTGCTGCCACCTTTGGGATGGCTCAGCAAAATACCAACTTGCTGCACTGGACACGATTCAGCGCAGAGCTGAGAGGCTCATCGGGGACAACAAATTGGTGAAGAGCAAGCTTCACACCTTAGCTCATCGCCGCAAAGTTGCCTGTCTGGCGGTCTTCTACAGACTGTACTTTGGAGAGTGTGCTCAAGAGCTGCATCTGCTCATACCGCCATCTCCTTTTTTCTATCGGACATCCAGACGCACTGCAGGCTACCACCCTTTCTTGGTTGATATTCCCACCTGTCGTACCAAGCGCTTTTCAACATCCTTCATAACGCGCACAGCAAAGGAGTGGAATTCCCTCCCTGCGTCTGTATTTCCGAGAACTTATAACCCGTCTATTTTCAAGGCCAGGGTGAATAGGCACCTTCTGGGTTAGCTCGTTCCATCGTGGATTCTGTCATGGCCCCCGGGCTTGATTGGGATCAAGAGCAAACCCATCCTAAAATAAAAAATAAAAAAAGTTCGTGTCCTGTATTTTTTATGCTGAAAAATAGCTATTTCAATCTCAATAAGTATTCGAACTTAGTTCTATCCGGTCTTTTACATAAGTATTGTATATGAAACGCACGTGAAAAAGTCTCACGCGAGGGAACACATAATGCAACGATTATTGGTCATCAAATTATGTTCTGTCGAAATCTAACCAGCGGCCACAGGTTACACCTCCTGTAATCAATATTTCCTATACTCTTATGACATTGTTCTAGTAACAAAGAACGGGACTATATGACTTCATGTGAGAATTTAACAATGATATTGCTCGAGATGTCGCTTTTTTGCAGCTTAGCTAGGTTTTATTTGCAGTTTAAGAACGAGTATTTATGTTTAATGATTATAACATAACCATTATAGTTTAATGAATATAATTTTCTTACTTAGGCATGGGCGTACTCTGCTTAATACCCAGGGGGAGGGGCATATCCATAACGTGACTTTAACTTCACTTTTATCGTCAACTGTAAGTACACGGGTGTAAAAAGTGGGGGACCCCCTCCCGTTATGCCGGTGTTTACTACGTTTTGTCAATACCTTTTCGTATTTGTTTTTATATTTTTGTCATTTTAGGAAAAAAATATATAATGCCAAATATTTTTTTTATGTTTCTATGAGTTCTCCTTTTTCCATTATTAAATTATAGGTTCGTCGAATATATGCAATATTTTTTTTCGATGAATTCCAAAAGGAAAGCTATAGGAAATAAACAATTACCGAAAATAAATAGAATATGATGGGCTTGTCAGTCAGACTTTTTATAGATAAACCTGTATACTAGGTAGGTATTTAATACATGGTTATATGCTTTATTATTTAAGAATTTATTATCTGTTAATTTGATTTGTAACCTGAAAACAAAAATGTCAAGCACTACGTTATTACTGCGTTATTTTAATTAGGTACTACGTGCATAATAAGTTTTTTCTTGAGTGTTTTTCAGACTGTTATTTTCTCTACTGAAATGTATGTATGTGATGTGGTATTACATGATCTATCCATTTACTATGTCAGAAATTTAAAAATCAGTGGAATTTGACCAATTTCGTATAGTTATCAGGGCAATAATGGCCAAAAACTTTTTGCAATAATATACTCTGCAGAAAAAATGGTTTTAATCTTCTTACAACGTTTGTAGATATTTTCAGTTCAGTGTGACGTACTTTCGTTTTTTGGTATAAATAACCAATTGCTTGTACAATTTCCTTTTATCGTTATACTCTTATTCTATTTACAAGAAATATTTACAATAAGGGTTCCAAAATTCAACAGTTTAGCTCTGAAAAGCTTGTGCAGGCACTACCTATGATTTCTTATCGAGAGATACCCTACCTTATTGTTATTAAATGTTTGGTAATAATGACACTCTTGAAAGAATCAATCCTAACTGTTTTTTTAAGTGTATTGGAAAAAGAACTTCAAATCGCAGTGATAGCTCTTTTAACTTGTATGTTTAACAACACAATTAAGAAGCTAATGAACGACAACTTCTTGAAATCTCCCGTAATGGTTAATTTGTCTAGCTGTGAATTTCGATAGGCTGACGATGATGTTATATGTCTATGCTAACATAGATAGGTTAGAAGTGGACATACAACAATTACACTCAACACTTAATTTGAGGAGCCTTGTTAGTTGCCTGAATGTCAAAGGACAGGTTAAATCATCAGGGTTATAAAAAAAATATTATATAAATTGATATCGCATAAAAACTGATTCGTTTTAATAAAGAAGAAGAAGTAATTACTGAGCGAAAAGTTGGTTGCATTAAATAAGCAACAGGTTCTGTTCATGTTATGTTTATTATTTTTTATAATAGCCTGACAATCGCAAATGTTTTGATTGACATAATGATGTATGGTAGAGTTTCAATTAACTTTCAGGACAAACTATCAACTTGTGCCATATGTTGAGTAATTGTCTTAAAATAACAAAAACCGGCCAAGTGCGAGTCGGACTCACGCACCGAGGGTTCCGTACAAACCTGTAGGTATATAAGTAAAAGTTCACCCATCACGACAATCGAGTCATAGTTATAGTATTTTTATTGCAAAATGAAGATATAAAAAAAAAATAAGGTTAAAGGAGTACCCTTTAGGTTTTGATTCCCTCGCGAGTAGTTGCGAGTTCGAAAATATGCGGCTTAAATTGCTATTTCTTTTGATTGCGTTGACATAAAAGTTTGATTTTGTTACAGCTCAAAGGTATTATAGACCTGAGTATTTGATATGAATTTCAATTTAATACCTCTACGCGTTCAAGAGAAAAGAGGTAGTAACTTTAAAATTTCCATAAATATTTTTTTATTATATGATGTAACAAAAAATTTACGGTTTTTGCAATTTTTCCTTTATCTGTACTATAAGACGTTACTTCGTACCAAATTTCAAGGTTCTAAGTCTACGAGAAGTTGCCTGTAGGTTTTGATTCCCGTGCGAGTTTCGAAAATTTGCGGCATAAACGTCTGTATCTTTTGATTGCTTTGGCTTAGGAGTTTGATTTTTTCACAGCTCCAAGGGACAGTAGGCCTGAGTATTGGATATAAATTTTAGTTCGATACCTCCATACGTTCCTGAGAAAAACGGTCTTGACAGACGGACGGACGGACAACAAAGTGATCCTATAAGGGTTCCGTTTTGTCCTTTTGAGGTACGGAACCCTAAAAAGAGTATGATTATGGTAAACAAATTGTTTTCTTTTAAAGATATTATAATAGGTTGTTTGTTCTTATTTCACACAAAAGTGTGGCATTATTATTAGTACAGATGGTTTAGAATGTAAATATAAGCCAGTTATATCTTTAACAGGATTGAAATAACATCTGAAATCAAACTGACGACATGTAAGCTCGACAAACACATCAGTAATAAGGATAGTTTAGCCCCTACATTAATATTAAGTTAAACTAAAGTCATTATCAATTATATGATTGTACCAAAGCCCCTGCGACAGCAACACCACGTAAACTCTCAATCACTTAATACAGAAATGTCCCAAATTAACAGCAGCAGACTGTAATATCTACAAACCTTTAACTACAGTTATACTAACAATTTTACAACCAAATTTTACTAACAATTTAACAACCAAATAAAATATATTATCCAAAACCCCAAAGAACATTAACCAAACTTAATAAAAACATAAAAAAAAAACAAAAAAAAACATCACTTACCTAACAAATAAATCAAAATTAACAAATAAAACCTGAAAATATTATCCAACTCTAAATAACTAACACATGAAAACTACAAAACAAAAATACAAAAAAAACTAAAACAGAAAATAAAAATCAAAATGGAAAGTCGCGTAGCTTGCTCGTAAACCAGTAGCGAGAAGTTATCTGAATTAACAACACAGGATAACCCAAAAAATCTCTGATGTAAAATAATTTACATCATTTGAGGGAATTATATAGTTGAAGTATAATCAACACATTCATTAATTATACTTCGCCAACCATTTATTTTACTATTAACAGCTCCATGTTTCTTAATAACATTTATTTAAAAGTAATATGTAAACTGCCCAATAATTTTTATTTATTAATGAATGCAAACATTACGAAAAGCCTCGTTGTTTAAATGTAATGACTATTAGTAGGAGGGATCAATTGTATTCGATACATATAATACATTTATTGTAATTGATGTTGTCTAAGAATTTTACCGTAATGCTTTATGTAAATGTTTTATTTTAATAAATAAAACATAGTAATTTGAACACCTAAAATAAATAAAGACATATTGAGGAAAATAATATCAAAGTTCTGAATCGAATCGGTACTTGAATAATACTCGTACTAAAGTAAAATTAACGTTAGGTAATTAACTGCATTCTAAAGACAAAATTATGCACCTTCGATTTTGCTCAATTATAATAGACACGGAAAAGAAAGAGTTCTAGGTTGAACAGGTGAAGAAAAAATGTCAACAATTTCAAATTGAGAATAATATTCTAGTAATGAGACTATACTTATAAATGGGTTATTTAATAAACTAAATTTTTTGTATTTTTATATATCAATGAAAGAAAAAAAGAAAAAAGGGGTTTTAAGAAAATTATATTGACGGAAGAGTGTGTGCAGAATGCTAAAACTTTGATATAATTTACATTACATTTACATTAAAGTATTTATTGTATTTATGATCACCAATGAGGATGGACTTACAACAAATAAATCGTATTTGAAAACTGTTAAATAAATGTATATTTTGCAAAACATCAATGTTTTTAAATAACATTTTTTGGCTACCAATTGTCGCATATTTATAAGTCGTCGTTTTTCTCGAGAGCTTGTTGTCCTGCACAAGAAATATAATATTAATATTAATTGAATGCCGTTCTTAAATTACTTTTTTTTAAAGCATTCCGTAACTTGATAAATGTGTTGTAAACATACAATTTTACACAAATCCATAACATGTTTTTTGCCAATATAAATATAATAACATTCACTTCATTGTTATGGAAATAATGTTAAATCTGGGTAAATGCAAAAATAAAAAAATCATACAGTTTTATAAACCGATGTTTAATATAACTGTTACAGTTAACTTTGTAATTTAAATATGCTCTGCACTTCATAGTGACAGAAAGGTCAGCAATTTTTGCATTATATCTTAACTGGTTTCTCTCGCATTCTCGACCTTGTCGGTCTTACCACAAGTGGTATCAGCCATAATATTATGAAATAGCTTTAGTTATGTAACCGTGCGTAGAGATGAACGTTTCTCGTAAGCCGGTTTTACGTTACCGTAGGTTAGTGCTATCGATATCAACTTCATAAATTCGAAACGATGTTATAGATTACTTAACATACCATTGCCTTTCACTAATGGAAACATTGAAATTCTCAATGGAGCCGTATACAATACTTTTTTAAGCTATTAATAGGCTAAAGGTACGGTCGGCTGCACATGAAGCATAGAGTGTATACTCTAAACATAAAACTATTTTTATTACCATCGCATAAGGAAGGCCCAAACGTCAAAGCATACAGCTTGATGGTGACTGTACTATGACATTATTTTCTTTGACCAATTGCTTAATACTACCGTTTTTTTACTGGCTTGCGGCTGTCGAATACACAGTGTGAGATTAATGAATGAAATATGCAAAAATTAAAGTGTGTTATAATAGCTACGCTTAATTTTATCGACGAAAAAATATTAATGTCTTTTATTGGAGATAATTAAATTATTGTTCTCTTCTGTGATTCTAATGTAGTAATTGTAGAATTTTTCAACAAAACATCCGCCTTAAATACCGTTTTTGTAACATACCGTTTGTAAAATTTTAAACAGTATTATCTTTCGAGTGGTAAAATTTATGACTACAATTTAAGCACAACATTTTCGTTAAGCTATAAACAAGCGTGGTGCAGTTCTGCAGTGTCTTTTTGGTTTTATTGAGAAATTTTACAAATACTGTAACGGGTTTATTTATGATGATGCTCAAATATTTTCGAGCATTATTCAGTTTATTTCATTGTTATAATTATCGATTTAAAGCTATAGCTAGTTTTGTTAAAAAATAAATAAACAACTAAAAACTTTTTTTTTTAATTTTACTGTCAATAAAATTATGTACAGTAATTCTAATTTTCTTTTCTGGAAATTATCGACTCACACTGTACAGGGAAACTGTAAAAACTAATTTACGGAAACATTTTTTTGTCAAACTGATTAAACAGCCAAAACCTTGAGAGTTCAATCACACGAGACGAGACATTTAGTGTCAAGAATAACCACAAGTATAATATTTAAAAAACAATCTATTTTTAACAGAATTAAAAACATCTATGCCTTAACCCGGATAACACCTCAATAAAAACAAAATAATAATAATAAATTCAAGAAAATTTTCTCTAATTGAGCCCATATATTTATACCATATAAAGTATGTGATATATAGAGTAAGAATTATTGAAATAGAATGGCGCAGGTCAAATGGTTATGCTCAACACAAAAACATATGCTCCTACCAAGGTCCGAAACCTACATGGGTAGGATCGCTATTGCAGCACCAAATGGCAGTGAAATTAAAATTGGTTATTAAATTAATACAGTTTTGTTAATGAGTAAAATGAAACCTAGAAAAAAAGAAAAGATACACTAATTACATGCTATACTATTACATTACGTAATATATCATAATAATTTTACTAAACATTGCAGGAATGAAAATACAAGTTAAGCATAAAAAGTTGTAGCTTTGTAATGATTGAAAAAGTCTTATAAATATATAATAAGAAAACATTTGTGTAATACTTTTTGCTTCCAGGTATCTTTTTAGTGGCAATAGATATAAAGCCTTCGAAGTGAGGTAAAATTGTAGCCAACCTTAATTTATTCATAACAGAAGCAATACAAATTGATATAAAAGGTTTCGCTCTTTGTAAATATATTACACTACCACTTCATAGAATAGAATTGCAATAATATTGCATGGTTTCTTGATAATTGATACTGATTTTTTTAACCGATTTCATATGCATTTTATATCTCCACAACAATTTTAATTATTTAAAAATCACGAAGTTTCCTTTAAAATTTTTAGGAGTTACAAAGTGTTGCAATGTTATTTATAAAATTGAATATCTATTTAATTATCAGTTTTATTATCATTTCTGACGAATAATAAGTTCAATAGTAATCGAGCGTATATATATAATTTGTAGTTTATAAAAAAAATATTTTTATTGTATATTAATACCTTTAATAATCATTTTTTGTACACAAAGTGAACTAAAAAACGTATTCCAATATGAGATTTCAGTATTTTATGATAAAAGTACCTGTTTATATAAAGTACTCGGCGACCGGTGACTTTATGCACATATATCATTCATACTATAATATTAATATGATACTATCGCAAATTAATAATTCATATTTTTAATGCTGCATCAAACTATGTTATTCTATATATTTATTTATGTGCCTACTATTACCATTTTACTTACTCAAGTTGGTTTTCAAATTATGAAGCGGTGAAATTTCGTACTGTTTTACCAATTTCAATCAGAGAGGGTTTTCGAAGCGCGTGTGATTTTTTTTGAGATCAAGGCCAGAGCTTGATAAGCGTGGCTTACCTCTAGAGTCTGTTCTTGGACCTTTATTATTTATTATGAATTCTTGCTGATTTGCTATTAGCAGTTTAGCATTGCATCCGCTCCATTGCTTAAGATGAGCAATTGTACGTTTCTGAAAAAGCTTCTAAATTAACTAAGCCTGTTTGAGAGATTAATGAGGACTTGGATAGTGTGACTACTTAGTCCCCCAGCAATGCATTGGTGCTTAATCCAATTAATTGTAAGTCCAAGTTTATTGTTCATGGACAAGTAAAACAGATGCCAAATATTCCAAGCAATGCTCAGGTGTTAAAATATGTGACAATATTATAAAGCTCGTCAATGACGCTAAACATCCTTTTAGCCAGTTGCTTTTGAAGTTCCTATTGGGTGTTGTCAAGAATTGCAGCGGCTGGGAAACCCAGGGGATATGGTCTACGGGCTATATACAGGTCGTATCTTGTGTTGGTCTCTGTGGTTGATAGAGTGGATTCAGTATGCTTGCTGCCGTTTTTGCTTCAATCTTTCGCCGCGTGCTCACGTGATACCTTTTATCAATAAGGCATCGATGATGAAAATGGAGTCGTGCCTTACAAATGACGTGTTATGTTTGATATAATGAAAGAACAAAGAAAAACAAAGAACAACGGCTTTTACTGGTTGTTTTATTTAAGAACCCATAACTTTTAATAATTGTAAAAGATTTTTTTTCCAAAACAAATCTACGGGTGTTTACAAGACTGTAGCACAATTGGAAGATAATTGGACCGGAGGTAAAGGTTGCTGGTTCGATTTCCGCCTGAGAATTCACTTGTGAGCTGAGGCGACTTTTTCTTTTATTTTACTTTTAAATTAATTATTCTAATAAGATAGCTTTGAAGAAATGCAAAAAACATATAAAAGTTAAAAATTTACCATAAAAGATAGCGTTAAAAATGCAAAGATTTTAAAAAGTAATTCCATAACTGTAATATAGTGTGTAGTGTACGACTTATCTTTAAATCTATCAAGTAGATAATATAACAACCTAATTTTAATGCAACCCAATTGATTGACTGCAATCTGATAAAAATATTTAATCGAATGAGAGTTCATTTCAAATCATAATAGTAATTCACGGAACCATTTTTTGTTTAGAACATAACAGACTTATTAATTTGGTCATATTAGTTTTTATTGCTCAGGGGTTTTAGGAACAAGAAGTTCCGTTAACATATGAGAGAAATAATAAAGATGTTGGGTGTAATTGCTGTGATATTTCGCATAAGCAATTTTGTGTGAATACCTATATCGCATTTACTAGGTAGGATAACAAGAATTGTTTAGGATATTTCTAGTAAAATGCAATAAAGTTTCTCGATCATCTTATAATATTAATAGTGAAGCCTCAAGCGGGACTCGAACCTGCAACCTTTTGATGTTCCGTCCACTGCCCACCCAATTGATACTCAAGTTGTGGGTTCTTATAAAAATACAAGTAAAAGCCAACTAATTTGAGAGAGTTGCAAAATAAACGTATATTTTAGATTATTGACTTCTACAATGCGAATTTATATTCAAAATAAATGGTTTTGATGATCTTAGTAAAATCAATTGTTAAAATAAATCGGAACGAAACTATTTTATATAAATAAACTAGCGGCCTTCGCTTGGGTGCAATGCTCTACTATATTATGCATGTATTATAAATATAAACTTTTCTCTTGAATCACTCGTATCTATTAAAAAAAAACCGCATAAAAATCCGTTGCGCAGTTTTAAAGATCTAAGTATACATAGGGACAGACAGCAGGAAGCGGCTTTGTAATGATATATTTCTTACACTCAATTTTTCTTACGCCAATTAGCCTAGCCCAAAGTAAGCACTGTAAGCCTTGTGTTATGGATACTACGGTAACGGATAGATATACATATATAATATATGAATAATAAAATTCATAGTAATATATTTTAATACCTGTGACTCAGGTACAAATGCATATACAAAAATCAAGTACAAGTTATCACACAAACATCTGCCCCTTCCAGGACTCGAACCCATACTGTCGGCGCTAAAGGCAAGGTCGCAACCGTTGCACCAAATGGTCGTCAACTTACTATATTTACCTTATGACCTTTACGAGCATTAGTTTGACTTTTGTATATAAATTGAAAGATCGATAGTTATTGTATTGTATTTTTACCCGACGGCCCCAGATAAAGGGTAATGTTTTTCTCACGTATATATATATATATATATGTAATATGTCCTATTGTGATCTCCTGTAGCATAAACAGCCTGACCGATTTACATTGAGGTATCATTAGATCCGTATTCTTCACAGGAATGTCATTGCCAATATGACGTCAGCACAAAACCCATATAGTAAATATAAACCTATTCTAAACACATTTTCATTCCTTTTTTTACAGTGAGTTTTTTTTATATAAAACTTTTTGTTGGATATAAATAATTCAATTAGAAATCACATTCATTTGAACCTAATTTTCAATATTCAGATGATACTGATTATTCTGATATGGTAATAGTTAAATTGGGTGATATTTTTTTTCGATTGGGTTATTATATTTATTTGTACCTAACAGATCAGTGTGTCCAATATCAGAAAATATTTTTTTCATATCGGTTATCTATACCTCTGCCCTATCTATCTATTTTACAGAAATGCGTACAAATATGTGTATAGAGTAATTTGAAATTAAAATCGTTTCGTCATTACAACAACAATTATATCGTCTTGAACCCATTCACAATAATATATATATATACGACCATGACATGCTAAGAAAATGCTTGTGTTTATCATCACGTAAAAAATACCCTACCATTTTCCGAATTTCGAATCAAAACTCCGGGTGCGATCCCGCAAAATTCGGATTACTACCGTGTTAGAGTGATGCCACACGATGCGGGTACCGCACCGCATCGTAATAAATTCGAGGTATATGGTGCCACACGGCGCCGCACCGCACCGCGGTGAACAGCGTTGTGCTGCGGGCGCATTACTCCTTCCCGCTTCGTCTCTCAGGTCCCAAGTCCGGCGCGCTGCGGTGCGGTGCGGCGCCGCACGGCGACCTAACGCGTCGTCTGACATGGTATAGTGATTTGTATGACGCAGCGGCACCACTCAGGCACCGCACCGCACCGTTAACGCATCGTGTGGCCTCGCACTTATCAAGCGGCTGTCAATGTTCAATTGGCTATGCGTATCATTAATCAGTAAGACTATTTGACAGAAAGGAACAGGTTAGGTTGCGCAGCTTTTTATTTTGATGCAAGATTGGTATTCAAGTATCTTTTACTAAATTTTGACATCGATTTTGGCCTCTTAAAATATGGCTTGTTTTGATGTTTAATTGTTGTTGTTTGTTTTATGATAATTATTATTTTAGGATTAGAGAGTAAGTCTTGTTTCTTGGTTAATACTTCTTAACATCTTAAGTCAATCTGAAAGAGTGTCGTTAGTTTCTTGAAACTAATATAAAAAACTAGATACATGAATGGAAGACTGTTGCTGAAATATAATTGGATTTCGAGTTTGTCATACATTAAGTTTTTGCCGTCGGGCAAGATTTTTTGCTCAATAGCCTAACTTCCCTAAGTAGGTGAATGCTTACCGACCTTCGAGCCATACCTACGTATTATACGCGTAATAAGGACAATCCGATTACTCCAATAATAATGTAACTTTAAGTAGGACGTCACTACTCGGTGTGGTTAATATATCATACTTATTATATTTTAATCATACACATAAAACTTTTTTTTACGAAAACAAGTATACTTGTTTATCGAAATAATTACGATAATTCTAGAATATTAATGTTGTCAAATAACATCATCAATGAAAATTTTAAGCTATTTAGGAAAAAATATTTCTATATCTATTTTTCCGTGCACTTTTCCGACTTTTAACTGACTCAACGCACTCGTCCAAAATTTCAAGAATATCTCACGTGGAAAGGAGTTATGGAAATATATGTACAAAAGTATTGATGTGTGGACGATTATTTTAAATTCGATAGCTGCTATCAGAATTTAAAATAATCGTATCATATCGGCCAAATCAAATTTCAAATTTTCCATAATTATATTAAAAGGTTATCAATGTAATTGTGGAAAATTTCTAATTTGTTCCAGTATCTTAAATAAGCCTTTTCAAAATATATGTAATCTCAGAAACAAAATCCCGTTTATTATCAAGTTTTTGTAAACATCATTTCATTGACCTTTATGTCTAAACAATAGCATAATTAACCTAAATTATAATTAACCGGGTATTTAACGCGTGGAAAAAAATGAGTTGAAATCAACGATTGTAGATAATCAGGCATTAAGGTATAGGCAATTAATCAACAGTAACATCAAATCTATTAGTTGGCACATTGATTAATTTATTTTTTATATTATTTCGAAATAAATACTATCAATGCCTTAATCACATAATTACTACTGTCGTGAAACTTCCGTCCGCTAGAGTGCTTGCATTACCACGTTGAAGTTGATTGACGTCATAACTGATATGCTACGGTCACGACTGATTGTATCCTTAACTCTGGGTAGTTACACGAAGATCTCTACTACAATAGAGGTTTCCTTGATGATAATTGATCTTATTTTTGATTCCTTTTTTGATCTGCATACAGTTTGCTCTGTTCTACTAGTAAATCGCGAAAGTCAAACCCCCAAATACTCAAAAAAAAAAAGTACAAGCATTCATATTTCAACTCCCCTGCAAAATTAGCACGTCATTTCCAACGTCTGACCTACGGCAAGGTATTATCACGTTCTTCTGCCACGATGATCGTGATGTACTTTGACTTACTTCTTCAGTATTTCCGTGCTTCTTCACGAGTTTCTTCATCTTCGCCTTCTCCGCTATTCTCCGCTTCTTCAGACTCTTGAAGAGCTCTTAAGACATCTGGAGGCATACTCTTCATCATCATCGTCTCTAGAAAAATTAAGGTCGCTGTCATTCAGGAAATCCTCAATGCCCAGTCGTCCATGTTCAAGCTGTTGTATATCATAGAAAACTTTTATATCGCCCTGAGGTTTACATATGTGTACTAATAAAACAAGATATCAATTACACGAAAAAATTAAAACAAACAGAAAACTTACCCTTCACACGTTACTTTCGTGGTCAAAAAAAATTTGAACGTACTTTCTCGCCATCTATTGACATAAATCGAAACTTTACAACATATAATAACTCATTCGAGTTATAGCAGTTGTCACAAGACGTCGCTTATAGTCTTAACTTGAATAAATTAAAAGTGCAGATATGTGTGCCTACGGTCTCTGGAGGTTATGTGCGATGTTTTGCCATTGCAGTGTTGCCGTATTTAGGCCTTAAGATTTAGAAAAACAATAAAAATGACACATAATATTCGTTTCATAAGTGATCTGTTTTTAAGATAAAAATAACTTTATTATATATATATATATATATATATATATATCACTACATAGTATAAAACAAAGTTGCATCCTGCTGTCTGTCCCTATGTATGCTTAGATCTTTACGCAACTGATTTTGATGCGGTTTTTTGAATAGATAGAGTGATTCAAGAGGAAGGTTTATTATGTATATTACATGCATAATATAGAAACACTGATAAGAGAAACACTGATAATTTTAGAGATATTTAATATGATGTCGTAAATAAACACATTTTTGCGCTTACATTGCAAACGCTGCAGCCAGCGCGCTGGCTGAACCGTACGAGATAGAACAAAATAATGTACTACAGTATTGTTCAATTAAAAAGGCCTATAAAAAGTCCGTGATGGTAATGTCTATCTCAAGGGATAACCCACAATAATCATTTCTTTATCTTTACTTTTTACGAGAAATAATGGCTTATTTCGGAAGCGATTTCAAGCAATACAGCATTAATTCTTATCCAATTAAGCACCTTAAATACATTGTGCATTTCAATATGGCCCTTTACAGTCTACGATTTAAATTAACATTTTCGAAGATATTATGTCGCTCTTTCAAGAGTAACCTCTAAAGAGAACATTATATTGAAGTTGTGTAAAAAAGGTGTGAACGTTATAAAGTAAAGGTATTTTTATCCTAAATACAGATAATAACGAATAGTAACGAAATTAGACAACCATGAAAATTGTTACAGTAGTTTTCTTAAAACTTTAATTTCTACAGTCTGTATTATGGGAATCTTATTGTTAATAATAATTAAATAAATATGTAGTAAGTAAGTTTAATATGTAGTAAATAAGTAATAAGTATGTAGTAGTAAGTAAGTTTGAGTCGTTAATGCGGATCAGCCTTAGATTTTCTTATATTTAGTTTCACTTTTGTCGACAGAAATGGGGACACGGACGCTGATAGTGTGTGCATGTATATCAATAGCAAGCGGTTCCTTAGAGGTGGTGAACCAATGGAACCTCTTGCAATTCGATTTTCCACCGGACCCCGTCCTATTGGAGAAGTTCCAACCGGAGAATACGGTGCCCACTGGTCTGGAAATCGGATGGGATAAATTGTATTTGGGGATTCCACGTCTGAGAGCTGGAGTACCAGCCACGTTGGCTTGGGTACCTCGCAGCTTACCGCCTGGTGTCAGCCCTGTGTTACAGGTAATACTATCTAGTTTCTTAGACATGATATTTCTTGAAAATGTTATGTATTGTCAAAAATTATTTTAATAAATTGAAACTTTAAAAAGAATATGATATATTTTGGTATAAACGTCAAAACTACTATTAAAGTAGCCAGAGATGCATATTAAATTATTAGCAAACATTCCGACACGCTGATGTAATAGGACGAAACTGATAATTGGACTAAATTTCATTTGAGAGTTTCTATCTATTAGTTCGGAGGTTTGTTCTGTTAAATTATGGCCTCCACCAAGTTCAATTGTATGCTATCTTAAATAGAGATAACTATTAATATTTTCCTAATTTGGCAATTAATAATAAATAAATAAATATTTCTTACATTCACACCGATTAGCCTAGTCCAAAGTAAGCACTGTAAAGGTTGTGTTATGGATACTAGGGTAACGGATATACAAACATATATGATAAATAGATATGTAATATTCATAGAAATACATATAAACACCCATGACTCAGGTACAATTGCTCGTATTCATCATACAAACATCTGCCCCTTCTGGGATTCGAACCTAGAACGGTTGGTGCAAAAGGCAGGAACGCTACCGTTGTACCAAACGGTCATAATAAATGGATATAAGGGGAATGAGGCCTATGTCCAGCAGTGGGCGTCGTACGGCTGATATGATGAAGGGGAATGGGGATAAGACTGAGGGTTAGTGAGATAAGATGGGGACCCATTATATTTTAGAAGCTAAAACAGTTCTGATAAACTAAACAGTGCGCTTATAGCAAAAAAATAAGCAGGGTAGGTACATGATGTGGTTATTGAAAAGAAACTATTTTCTCATTATTTGACGTTTTTTTTAGAATATGTGTCGAGAGTGACTATCATATATACGTAGATTTTTATGTTGAAAACAGGGTTTTATCGCAGTCCCTGTATTTTAAACTGGTTTAAGAATACATATTTACAAAATAACTTGTTATTTTAACCCCATAGTGTACCCCATCTTATCTCTTTGAATTTAGGTATGTAGGTACGTTTTATTTTATACTTTTCACAATAAATTTATTTACACAAAATGGATTGATAACAGTTCGTAATTGTAAGTAAAATACCGTCAGGCGAAAGGAACGAAGTAGCTATGAGAAAACTACATTGAGATGTGCTATGAAAGGTTATAAATTCTACTAATCCACAAATCATATTTTTATAAGCTAAGCTATGCTAGCGAATTTGTTATATAAAAGCTTCTTAGTGTCTAATATATTATCCACTATCAATGGGTTCAATATCTACTTTTTAACGTAGAAAGACAAGCCTTAGTACTTTAATTCATTTTGTTATTCCTGGGTTGGTTTTAGTGTTTCCCTGATCACTAGCGCTAACAGGTCAATGCCTGCCAGAGAGACACTCTACAGCTTGGTTGTTATGAAAACGTTAGCGCTGAGCAATCTAAATCTTCAGCAACCATAGATTCTGGCCGGCTTTTAGTGTTGATAAATTAAAAAACAAAAATAATATTTGCACAAGAGAAAAATACTCCATCTCATCTCAAGGCAAGAAGGGTCCTGTCTTACCCCTTTCTTCAATAATAATATAAATATAAACTTTAGTCCTTACAATAAGGCAATTAATTTTTTTAAATACTCATTTCTTCTTTGGTGAATAACCAACATCGACTAAAAAATAAAACAATAAACAAAGTCGTGTTAGCGTCCATTCAGCGTCGAATATAATGTTGATTAAGACATCCTGACTATAAAAAAAAAATTGGAACAGTCAACGTATTTAAAACGAAATACGTAAAACGTATTTGAAACGACTGTATTTAGTATCTCTAAATGTCTGAATTATAATAATGTTGCCATAAGTTTAAAAACTCCAGCTATTCCCATACTTTTTTTTATTAACAGCTGTAATCAAGAAACTATGTAATAAAATTAGAAGCTGAATTTTACCCACTTATTGTTCTGGTAACATTACGAAACTTGGCATGTATATTTAATTTAGATGGCAATACAATAGTATGGTACTATCTAGCTGGTCTGATGCTGAAGTTGGAAGGAGATGAAACCCTGGGATGCTTACTAGGAAACCCAGGGGTTTGAGGTTATTAAATTCGTCGTAAGACTTTTTAATTTCACCTGACCATAAGGACCTAATGGAATCGGAAGGTGATGGTATGGTATTCTTACTAGTTGTAATGTTACGAGCAATAAAATGTAGAAACTGTTTAAGCTTCATTCGTTCACACATTGCATTATTTATTGGATTCTATACGATCTTTGTATGTTTATCGGTGGATTCAGTTTGATATGGTACTGCGATATAATGTAATGTACATATTTCAACTAGAACATTAGAGCCTAATGGTGGTCGACTTGACACACATTGCCTGATACTGTTGCTTAATCTTTTGACGCAGCAAATCGAATGAAATCGTGAGACGAAGACAATAAAATAAGAGTGACATTAGATATCTAAAATAAAGTTCAAACACAAACGAAGAATTTATATCCATTATGATTAGCGGTATTTTATTTCATTATTTAACACTTCCATACTTTTGATGCATATCCATATTTCAATTCAGAATTTTAGCATAAGTTGGTAATAATTAACAGCTAATTAAAGAACTAAAATTGCTCATTATGAAATAATTTGTAGGCGTCATTAATTACTGTAATAATACCTACACGTTGCAATCTAGATATTAGGTTAGTAAAAACAATGCACACACTAATAGTTTTTAGATTCCAATGATTACTTCCGATTTGAAGAGACGTAACACGCCACGGAATTTACATGCGAAAAATTAAAGAGTTAATTAAAGAGACGTAAATGGAAATAGTGTGAATATACAATAGCTGTTTTAATAATATTTTAAATACGTGGTTTCGTAGGGTTTGTACGACAAAATCTTTTACAAAATTGACCGAATCTGTGCAGATATGTATGCAGATATAAGTAACGGTGAAAGCCTCGTGCCATGCTATCATTGTTACTTTATCATTTTTTAATTTTTTTTGGCCTGCTTAAAGTTAGAGGAACTTTATCAGTGTTTTTAGTGTTAAGTATACTGTTTGCTACACTTACCAATTCTAAACCTCTAAATATTCCTATCCTGAACGAACGTTAATATTTTTGTCTAGGTTTTTGAATCCCTCGACATAAATGGACTAAACTCAAAACAAAATTTATTTTTTATTACCGTTGGAGGCATTAGTGATTTAAAGTTAGTTATAACACTTATATGCTGCATGGGAAAGTGAGTATAGGGCCTCACAAAGTGTTCCGTGGGGTTCTCTAGTTGTTCGCCACAAAAAAGGTTACTTAGAGAGGGGCTTTCTCACAATGGAATAAAGGATTCCATTTTGGAGAATATTACTAATACCTAGTGATTTTTTTTTTCAAACTTGCGATATAAATATTTAAGCGTCAGAAAATTACTAATCAACCTTGGAGATGCGTTGATTTGTCTGAACTGAAACATAGTGTTTTCTTACTTAGAACGAAAAAATTCCTTCCAGCTTCACCGATTTAAAAGTATTATTGAACTTTTAAAGTTATAAGTTTTATAACTTAATTTAAAAGACATTGAAAAGTTAGATGTAGTGGTGTATTGCATACTTGTTACATATATCAATCCGCGACTTGGAAAGCGTGAAGGGCAGACTCAAACAGAACTATCGGTAGAGAGACCTTGGGGAACGAATTCCAATCTATTCAGAGAGGGGAATTTAGTCCTGATTGACAAGTCAGACAGGATAATAATTGCTCTACTTTTTATAAGATATTGTAAGAAGCAAAATTTTATGAATTTTGTTCAACTGCTGAGGTTCTATACAAACTAATGGCTTTATCACTGTAACTGTGATTTGGTGAACACAAAACGTAAACTATTGTTTACCAGTACATATGTATTTATATCGGCAGCAAATGTCTCTATTATTATTTTGTGTATTCTTATAATTCTATCTTTAGTTGTATAACTGATAGTTTAGTTCAAGTGTAAGAGTTCACATTTGATAATTGTATTATATTACTATAGATTTACTTTATTACTGTTTTATTATTATTAATATAGAACAATTTGAGGCACATATGATTACGTACCTACTTGAAAGATATATATACATAATTTATTACATAAGAAAATTAAATTAGAAAAGTAAAATATATATATAGATGCAGTTAAAATAACAAAATACTTATTGGAACATATAATGTTCTTATTTTTAAGCAATAATTTAGAATTTTAAAACATTATACGTATAATGCTCGATATTAAGTATGATTGAATTGATGTTGTAATAAAATGATAGTGTACTTCAAAACAAAGTCTTATTCTAAAAACAATATCTAAGTATGAAATAAGTGAAAATCCTAAAAAGAAAATAGATATAACTAACGTTTATTGCTGTACTTAATTCAACGCTGTTTTGCCGCTCACCGTTCTCTTTATTTTAATTTTCTTGGCATGTTATGTTTTTAAAATTTGGAAACAGTATCTCTCTGTCACCTGTGAACCACACGATTTTAAAGTGCACCATATAATCTTGAGACAAATCTGTTTATCTTAGACATAAAATTGCACAGAAAATGGATGCAGAACCCAAGTACTTCCTATTTTCTTGTATAGGTAATTTATATATTTTTTTTTTTTTTTTTTTTACATTCACACCAATTAGCCTAGCCCAAAGTAAGCACAGTAAGGCTTGTGTTATGAATACTAGGGTAACGGATAAACATACATATATAATACATAGATATGTAATATTCATATAAATATATATAAATATCCATGACTCAGGTACAAATGCTCGTATTCATCATACAAACATCTGCCCCTACCGGGATTCGAACCCGGACCGTCGGTGCGAAAGGCAGGATCGCTACCGTTGCACCAAACGGTCGTCAAATTGCTTCTATTCAATCATTTTTATTGCGTATATTAGCAATCTACAATTAATAGTGGAAATATCTGCAACAAACATCAAAGCACATATCAATATTAACATAAATTTAGATAATATAATAACAAAATATTCAAAAATGTAGCTTTATCGTGATGTCGTTCGATATACCGATGAAACATATGAGGTATTAGTTTATTATAAAAGGTTACTATTTATAGTCTACATGTGTAAATAAGTGATATGTTAGATACTTTCATGGAATTTTAAACCTATATATGATTCCTATATGATGATGAAATATATGATTATAGGATTCCAAATTTGATTGGCTTGACCACTTACTTCGTTATTACTTACTTGTTTGTTATATTTATGTCTAACTGTGATAGCGTTTTTCTTATAAGAGGAAATTAACCGAGATTCATATAAACTAGGCCCTGGCTGAGGTGTCAAAAGATTAAAACAGTATTATTTGACAGTATATTATTCATGAAAAATAGAAGATAAGAAAAAAGCGAGGTAATTAACAACTTACGCTGAATAATGCTTTTTTTATGAAGGATTAATCACCTTTTTTCATGCAATTCGCTATAGATCGGATAAAATAAAGAGGAACACGCTTAACACGCCAAAACTCATGAAACAAAGCAAACTAAAGTGAATATAAAATAAAAGAAAATATTGTCTTTAGGCAGTCAAAGTATGTTTTTTTCAACAACAACAATCTTATATAATAATAACATATTTATTTATTTAAGTTACATGGCTCATTTTGTTAGTTATAATTTTACTTATCCTATGTTAGTAACGGTGACACAGTTGAGAAACAAAAGAGAAAAAGATTTTTATTCTGCCCGCATGCGATTCATTTCCATACAATGCCGGCAGACGTTGTGCATCCATGAGTCACATACCGGCAGTCCAGTCTGCTAGCGATCATGCTTGAGATGCTGTTAGTGCTGCCCCGCACCCTGAGCACCAGTGAGGAGCAGTGTTTCCGCATAGTCGCGTAGAAGCAGTCTAGCCGCGTCTCTGCAAACATTCCAGATGCGTTACGGGACAACCCCAACAGCACCCTGAACGCGTTGTTAAATTGTACTCAAAGAACACTGTGAGCCGCGCGAGTACATTTAGCCCACAGACTACACGTGTAAAAATTTATACAGTATGCTCTAAAAAGAGTAATTTTTACATGATTGGTGCAATGTGCAAATCTGCGAGCTAACATGTTCGCCCTCACTGACAACGCCCTTCGCTCCCTCTCAACGTCCATGGCGTCCTTGAGGTCGGGAGTTAATATATGACCCGAATATTTAAACTTATGCACCCTAAGTAGTGCGCAATCGTTCAAGATGATCGCCGGCATTCTATCTGGACGCTTGCTCCTCGCCTCGAAGACCATGAACTGGCTCTTTTGTACATTGTAAGTAAGTTCATGAGTCTTGGCGTATCTCTCACATATAACCACCAACCTTCCCAAACCACACATAGATGCACTAAGCAGCAGCGTGTCGTTCGCGTAACTAATATTATTAACGCTGACTCGGTCTATATAACAGCCTGATTTGGCGCCGCTTAGCGGTATGAGCGCTTAGCGCCGCTATGAGGTCATTTACATAGAGGTTGAAGGATTTGGCGAGCTTAGTCCTCCCTGCCTTACCCCGCACTCCAACTTGTATAGTTGAGAGAAAGACCCGTCCCACCGTACGTTATTGACCTGGTTTCTGTACCAATATTTAAAGATGTTTTAAAGTTATTTAGGTACTTGGGCTTTTTCGAGCTTCTGCCACAATATATCATATGAAACCAGGTCAAACGCCTTAGAGAGGTCGAGAAAGCACGCAATGACTGGTGTTATGCGCTCCGTATAGTAAGTGACAGTGTGTTTAACAGACAGAATAGCCATTTCCATCGACAGCCCCGGTCTAAACCCAAACTGGTTACCTTGGTGTGTTATATACTTATTTAGCTGCATATTCAGCACACTATTAAATACTTTTGCTACAACAGTTGCCAATGATATAGGCCGATAAATTATTCTTATCCACTATATCCCCTGTTTTATTTTTATTTAATTTTTGGTACCACTATAGTATGGATCATTTCATTAGGCGAATAACTATGCCCCAAACAAAAGTTGTACAACAAACATAAAGTAGGACTCTAGATAGATGAGGGCCAGCATACTTAAATGCTCTATACTGAGTCCGTCGTGACCAGGAGATTTCTCTCTAGACATAGATGTTATAATATTAGATATATCCTTAACAGTAAATCTAATTTTCCTTTTCACATCGAACTCAGCATCCAGCAAAGACTGCGAGGGCCCCAAAGGAGCCCTAAAGGATCGTTTGTTTTCGCTTTACTTTGTTAAAGTAAATAACAAAGGAAAACGAAAACAAACGATACGTGAGGAAAACTGTTGCAATAAAAATATACGGACAATACCACACAATGTAAAATGAATCACTTGATAGAATGTGCTAAGATTTTAAATGTATTGGAGTTAATATTTATATGATAGACCTTAACTCTCAGAAAATAAGTTTTTAATTTAAAACTTCAACATAAACGCTTTGTACTTGAGTCATGGGTATTTATATATATTTCCATAAATATTAAATATTTACGTTGTTGATAGGACATGAGTAGTAGTGGTCGAATTAGTATGAGAGCTCAGGTCTTGGTTACATAGAAAACAAAATGGCGGCCGTAAGAGAAAAACCAATTGAGGGCCAATTTGTCGATAAAAAATACCATATTTCACACCATTAAAGGCTCCGACACTGGTGACGGGACACATTGTATAAGTTGTAAATAAATTGTTAATACCATATTGTTACTTGGTATTAATCTGTATAATTTAAGTAAAAAAATATTTGAATTAACGAGTACAAATAAAAGTTATTTATCGAAAAAATTGTAATTTACAATTACCTCCTTCGTATTATACCAAATAATGATAATTCAGTGATCATAATTCAATTCAATTCCTAAAAGTATGCAATTTTTCATAAATGTTGACGTTGTCACGTAAAATTATCGTCCGTAAACCGACTTTACAGACATTTTTTTGTTATTTTTAAAGATATTTTCTTGGAATACGGCAGGTACGTTTATTTCAATTAGCGTTACTCATTATGGTTATACAAGGATTGAGAACAGGACTTATCTGGGTTGCTTATTTCTAGTCAGCTTAGAATCAAATTAGTAATTAATTATTAGGTAAACGAAGTATTAGATGAGATTAAAATCTCAGTCGTTTATAGAAAATGCAGTAAGTTACAGATATTTCATTTCCAAGCTGTACACAGCAATTTATTAAACATTATGAAATTATGATAAATTATAAACTTCTTGTTCTTGCTCTAGGCACGCTGATCTAGATTTTTTAACTGATAGATTGATTATATTTAAAGGCTGGTTGTGAAGTCGTTGACATATTTGGTAAGTCGGGCATGAGCAAGTTTACATTTTGATTATAAGTCAAGTAGACTAGACACGGAGTTAATAACGTAATGGCTACTTATCTATAGTTTAGTTAGAATTTTAATAAGAAACAACATACAATATTTTTCTTTATCATGTAAAAGGTTGGATACCCAACATAAAGGAATATCTTAAATAATATTTCGGGGTTTTGCAAGTACGGTGATGTATGCTACAGCTTATATTTATTTACTGTTCGATTGATTTCCAAACTACATATGTACTTACCTTTATACAAAACATTAATTTGAAATGAATACTCCGTATAGGTATACATGTATGCTCTTAAGAAAACGAGTCAGGTATTTCTTACTCATTACGAATATTTATATGCATGACACTGTATTTATATGGATTTATTGAAGGACAAGTAGACTTTTCTTGCAGTTTTGTTTTATGAATTGTGGATAAATCTCATTCCCAGGAGTATGGTATGCAAAAAGTGTGGCTCAAACAAATTTGTTAAAGAATAAAGAGGAACAATGGCGATAATTAGATTGGTGGTGGTAATGGTACATCCAAAAATCAAGAGATAGCTCGTATTTAATTAAAATCCTGACGTCTTTCACTAGTTAGTATTGAAGTAAAATCTGTTTATTAAATGTAGTCATGGTATTTGAAACTTCCTACCTTACACCTTACCTATACACGCACTCTATTACTGTAATATATACAGTATATTTGTAATCATACAGATAAAAATCAGACATTCCCGAACTTGGTAAACTTTTTTTAAATAATAATTGGTTCGCTCTTGATCCCAATAAAGCCCGGGGGCCAACACACTTATTATATTATGGCTTCGTTGATGGTTTCATAAATCCAGCATTTCGCTTCAAACATGCTATAACTTTTGATGCGTTCATATAACACCAGTTTAGAACACCGCAGTTTCGAAGCCAAATGATCCCGGAGTCGAGTACGGATGGGCATGGGCAGATGTTTGTGTTATGAATATGTTAAGAATATAATATGAGTAATGAGTATTTCTTATTTAAGTATCAAAATTATGTACGTCTATTATTCATTACTCTAGTATTCATAGCGCACAATGCTTACTTTGGGTCAGCCTAATTGGTGTGAATTAATTAAAACAATATTGCTACATATTTCTTTTTTTTTTTCTGCAGGCATACCCTGATTGGTCATGGCACAGTGCTGGGCGCGGAGACATTAACTGCACTGGTCTCATTTCGGTGTACCGTATCCGAGCGGATCGATGCAACCGACTTTGGGTTTTGGACGCCGGCGTCATCACGAGCATTGATGACTTCCGACGCGTCTGTCCACCCAAAATACTTATATTCGACATGGCAACTGATCGTTTGGTATGTATTATTAACGAAACCAAAGGGAACTGTGACTACTTGATTTCATAAAAACTCCTTCTATGAAGTTCTTTCAAATGCATCTGGTTCTGTTTACTGGAGCCGAACGTCCTCAAGTTTGCCCCTGGAGAAAATTAGTAATTTTTTCTATGCCATTTGCATTATAAATTCTAAAAAAAATTGTTATTAAAGTTGTAAGTGTTTTCTTATGGTTTAACTACATGGCGTCTTTCATGTTCCCATAAATTAATTTCCGTTAAAATTTATGGGAAAATCTGTATCAGATTTCCATTGGTATTTTTTCAAATATAAATACTTACGTTAGTACCTACCTATCTGCTTCATGAACGTAATTTATTATCGGTAGTATCAACATAAGCTACGGCAAGATTTGTATATGTATGTGATCTGTGCCACAGATTTTTCCATGTTTATGCAAAGTTTGATTATATCACTACAGTACTTACGTTCTATGAGCCGTTGCCTACGTGGTAAGGAGGTATGTCGACATCCGAATGTCCGAAACTCTTACTTCAACATCGTTCAAGACCGCAGCGATCTTGACGTTATCACGGCCAAGCCTTATTTCCGTGACGCTATATTACTACAATAGTTCATTCAGAAATACGATTTGATTACGATAGTATTTTATCGTTGGTGTAAGTTTCATAATCTCTGATAAGGAGAAGGTTAACGTGAAATTATTTATTACATATGAAGGTAGACTATAAATATACAAACGTATATTTAATCGATAATATACATACGCCTACGAAATCTTACTTAAATTAACTCATATGGTATGTGCATGTTTATTAGAGAAATAAATCTAATAGCATGGAACTAGAACGAATGACTAATATAAGCAGATACATTTAATTTTTAATTCTGTTAATATAATAAAGTTCCTGTTTTAGGCGTTTCCTATATGAGGCAAATGGAGTCTTAATTAGGTACTAAATCGCAATAATATATTAATTGATTGCGTTTTAAATTATTAGTTTAAATACATATTTGGCATAAACAAATAATAAAGTTGTAGAAATTAAATATAAAATTCAGATTCTTGAATAGAGGTCTACATGTATCCATTGTGTCTGCTCCACAAATGGCTCTAATGCATTTCTTTTGCATTATGAATGCTTTGCTAATGTTAGGAGAGTTACCCCACAAAGTCTATATCTCAAAACTGACGACACATCCCCGTAATCTTTACATGTTTAAAGACTTTTTTAACAAGTCTCTTAATGTCTACACGAACCTACTTAGTCTTTCAATTGCAGTGCTGATTAAGGATAATACCTAGAAATCTGGTTTTGCTAACTTTATTCAGTTTTTCACCTTTATACATTACTTTTGGTTTCAATCGGACTGATTTGTAATTAGAAAACTGCATAAAGGTGTTTTTTGAAATGTTTACTCATAGCCCGTTTCTAGTCAACCAGGAATCGACACATTCAACTGTTTCATTATGCATGTCCTCTAAATCAGATCAATCAGATTGTTGCAATTATTATCTGAAGCTATAACTGATATATCGTCTGTACATAATATAGTTTGATGTTTTAATGAGGATGGTAAATCATTAACATATATGATAAATAGGATTGGACCAACAACACTTCCCTGTGGGATAACGCGTTTATTTTTTTAAGGAAGAGTGACCTATGTAAAACAATTTCCTTATTAGAATTTAGTTTGTTAATTTCAACACATTGTTAACGGACAAAGAGGTAAGTTGCTACCCAGTCTCAGGCAATTCTTCTCATACCGTATCTTAGAATTTTTTTCCACAATATATCGTGATCTACAAGGCTAAATACCTTAGTCATATCGAAAAATAAAGTGGCAGTAGGTATTTTTTTGTCTATATTGTCACAGTTTTCAATTATCTAAAAACAGCCAGAGTATGAGACGTAAGAGTCTTTTCAAATATTTTTGTTAATATAGGTATCATGGCAATTGTGCGATAATTACTTATGTCATGTTTGCATTTTTTAGTGAATTGGCTTAATAATAGACAATTTTAATGCATCTAGGAACTTGACTGTTTCGAATGATAGATTTTTGAGGTAAGTCAAAACAGGTATCAGAATATACACGCAAGATTTTAAAAATAAAATAGGGAGTTTGTCGTATCCTACATTTGGTATTATTTAAATATTTATAGGACTTATTATTTATAGGATATATTATTTCTATGATTTCTTGCTCTTAATAATGTCTTAAGAACAAAGACGTTTTATTAAATATAGGTGCCCCTTCAATTTTAAAATTACTGTTTTTATCAAACCAGTCAGTTAGATTAGTTAAATATTCTAGCCATGTCAAGAGGGTCGTTTGCTAAAATGTGATTTATAATAATGTGTTCAATTTCGTTGTGTTGTTCTTGTGTTTATTTTTTTCCTATTATTACATCACTTTGCTTTATATTTGTTCTTGTCGTTCACAATAAAGCCGGTGTTTCGAACGCGTTAGGATTTATTGATGCGTTTTCTAGAGAGTTTTATGTACTTTTTCAAAATAATCTTATTATTTTGGGGTTTTATTCAAATAAAACTGTCGCCTGAGGGTATCATTTTTTCATACGGAATATTTTTATACCTTTGGTTATCCACTTAGAGTCTACTTTGATCTACTTTTACCCTTTCTCTCTTAATTGGGATACAGAGATAAAAAACAGCTAGATCTCGTTATGGAAACTGTTAAATGCAGTTTTGAGATCATTTCGTTACGGTTGAAAAAATGTTTAGCTAGCCTTACCTGGAGTGATGTATCCAGGTAAGGCTAGCTAAACATTTTTTCAAAACAGTCTTGTCTTATCATTGTTAAACTCTCCGACTATTTTTGTACCAAGATCTCAAGTTACATTTTTGTTTAATGTTGAGAGTTCAAGAGTTTGCTCTGTCTCATTATCTGATAATTCTAGGTTATGTACTTCACCCTTAGCACCTTTAATATTTGAGGCCATCTAATCTATACATGATGTCTGCCTTGTAGAAAGATTAATACGTAAAACGAGGTGAAATGTTTTTAATAAGTTTGATACTCGTTGGAGGATTTTCTTTCAAAGTATTGAGGTTCCAGTCATCTGATACAATAACCTGTCTTTTACTACATCATCATCATCATCATATCAGCCGTACGACGCCAACTGCTGGATATGTCCATGTCCATATGTCCTGGCCTATGGGCCTCCCCCAAGGATCTCCACAACGATCGATCCTGTGCTGACGGCATCCAGCGTTTTCCTGCGACCTTA
This sequence comes from Calamotropha paludella, assembly GCA_927399485.1. Classification (NCBI taxonomy): domain Eukaryota; kingdom Metazoa; phylum Arthropoda; class Insecta; order Lepidoptera; family Crambidae; genus Calamotropha; species Calamotropha paludella. The sequence continues at coordinate 14,967,195 of OV656812.1, forward strand.
CCCAGATCGTCGGTCCACCTCGTAGCGGGCCTACCCACTGAGCGTCGGCCGTCGTCCTTTTACTAAATAAATTTTGTTATTTTTGCTAATACTGGTTCTAAGAATGATGTAGATTTCGACATGTTTAATTGTTTTGGAATTCTATATACGGAGACAATTATACAATTAAGTTGAGGTATATCAGTATCACAACATCCAAAAACTTTTTCTATGCAGAACTCTGAACAAAAGACATGTATTTTTGGAATTTAGTTGGTTATGTACTACAGAGATCCTCTCGTTTTTCATTAAGTCTGCAATAAGAACAGGCTACCTTAAATTTTTTAAGACGAATGTTGTTTTCGTACCTTGCTACAGAAATGTATCAGAAAAGCACAAAATATCCAAATCTTTATTACACTCTTCGAATTCGCTGATACACATTTTTATTGTACTCAATTTGTTTAATAAACCTTGTACATTTGATGAAGTATACGTAAATTAGCTAACCCGCGACAACTACACTCGCGAGCAACCAAATCGACTCAAGCCCTCATTCTGCTTACAAACTTTGTTTTTACGTAAAGTATACAAGGTATTTATAAAAAAAGACTGTCATTAGAAAGCTCAATATACAAGCTTTCATAAAACACTAATATTGTTTTTTTTTTTAAATCTAACGCATTCATTTTTACATCAATAGCACTATGAGTCGTTTTGCTCATTACGCTATCCGCGACTTGCGCTAACTGCCACCCCTATAAAAGCTCTCGCAACCGGCACACCTTATCAGTCGCTTATCACAAGTTGACATGTACACATCTCCGAGAATTGCAATCATTTTTTCCACGTTACCATGGATACCACACCTGAAGAAGCCGCTCAAGTTGTTGCCTTGTTGGAACAAGGACTTAGCCAGCGAGTAGTCGCTGCCCAGCTTCGCTTGAGCCAGTCTGCTGTGTCCCGGGTCTACAGACGATTTCGAGAGACCGGTGCCTTCAATCGAAGACCAAGAACCAGCCGCCACCGGTGTACTTCTGACAGAGACGACCGTTTCATTGTCTCAACATCGCTGCGCAATCGGCATCTGACGAGTGTTGATGTTCAACAAGAACTCAGGCACGTTCGTGGTGTAGCTGTAAGCGAGTGGACAATAAGAAGACGACTGAGAGCAGCCAATCTCACTCCAAAAAGGGCTGCGACGGGGCCCAAATTGACTGCAGCCCACCGACAAGCGCGTCTTCAGTTTGCTCGAGAGCATGTCAATTGGACCATTGCCCAATGGCAGTCGGTTCTCTTTACTGACGAGTGCAGAATGTGTCTGCATGGCAACGACAGAAGAGGCCGAGTCTACAGGCGTCCGGGCGAACGATTTGCCCAATGCTGTTTCGCTGAAACAGTAGCATATGGCGGTGGTTCCTGTATGATGTGGGCCGGCATCTCTTTAGAGGGAAAGACGGAGCTCGTTTTCGTGCCTGGTGGAGGCCGAGGAGGCGGGCTTACAGCTGATCGGTACATCACCGATATTCTCCTGGAACACGTTGTTCCCTATGAAGGATTTGTCGGCGAGGACTTCGTCTTAATGCACGACAATGCTCGTTGTCATACAGCGCGCATTACCCAGCAGTTTTTGGATGAAGTCCAGATGCGTACAATGGACTGGCCTGCGCTCAGTCCAGACTTGAATCCGATCGAGCATTTATGGGACCAGTTAAAACGAAGAGTACGAGCCAGAAATCAAGCCCCTTCGACGGTGGAAGAGTTGAAGGCAGCATTGTTGGAAGAGTGGGTTAACATACCTCAAGAGGACGTCAAAAAGTTGATCAGATCAATGAAGAATCGACTTCAAGCGGTGATTAGGGCTAGGGGGGGGAATACCAAGTATTGATTTATTAAATTGTTATGTATTTTCTTAATCAATTTTCTTTTATTTCTAAAATACCCAACCACAACATCTTCTCACAAATTCCTGTTTTTCCTGTATTTATGTTTAGATATCATTAATTACAAAGATAATGAACGGATATTGATAATGGTGATATCTTATTAAAGCTGCAGTTTGGAGCTTTCAGATGATATATAGTTTTTAAAAATATCTCCTATAACTTTCTTGAAAACAGAGTCTATACTCAGAGTTAGGGCTTGAGTCGATTTGGTTGCTCGCGAGTGTAGTTTCGAAAAAATTGACTGAGCCACATTAACATGTTTATCGATTGATATCTGTTTGTTCTTATTTACAATTGGAAAGTAGTTCAGTATACTAGATTGCTTAACGATATAAGTAACACTTTTAGTTTTTCGTTTTACAGTGCCGAGAGAACAAAACAAAATTTTCATATCATGGATCATATTTTTGGCTGTCAATATATACCTACATTTATTTTAGTTGTCAGAGTCTGTAAAAAGGTATTCTCACTAATTTGGATATATTCCTGAGTATAATGATATTCTATTATTTAACATATTTACATTAAAGTATTTGCTTTGATACAGCGTTACAAGAATAACGCAATTATTTAATTTGTCAAAGATAATGTATAGTTCAGATTCCAATTTCAGTAGATTTCAGATTTCCAGATTCAGTCATTCCCATGACTACAATATCGTCCTCAGATATAGAGTTAACGAATCCTTCATCACATAGCTTCAATATCTGTGAACTAGGGACATCGCTCAAAATATCAGTTGTGGGTTAATATTCATAATTCCATTTAGCTAATCATGTCCTTTCTAGGGAACCTGCGAGTCCCGCAAGAGTATCATCTCATCTCCCAATATTTTTATTATATGCTTACGTTTTTAGGAGAATACGTTTCTATAACGTATGCATTATATGATGCTATTGTTTCACTTTTAGGATAGCTCTATTCAAGAGGGGCAAGCGTAGCATTATCACTGTGGTTTAATGTCTCTTTTCCTGATATTTTCCACAGTACCGCTCTGTTTCGAATTTAGTCTTTTTTTAGTTGAACCACAGATCGTACTCAATTATAATATTTTATTTTCTTGTTTAATGTTAATTTCTTTTAATGAGCTCTTTTCTGATAGTAGATTTATTATTTCTTGTTCGTCAGAGGCCATCAGTTTGGGCAGTTGAATTTTCAATTATTTAACTTTTTTTAAGCCGTCAATAGATCTTAAGTCAGGACAGCTTCTATTTATTATGCTTATAGTCTCAGGAGACGATGGTATCGTGTCCTCATCTTTGTAATTCATTGAGATAGATTCAATCTTGTTTCGTGAGTACTTGAATAATATTTTTTTTGATTTAAAGAATTATAACTTTAAGACAGTGAAAAAGGGGTTGACAGTGTATATGTTTTAAGTGAGAAGCATTAAATGGAGTATGAAAGCCGTTGATAAGAATAATTAGGTGATATAGCTATATCACCTAATATAGATATATTAGGTCTTAACATATAAAATTGGCGATTTGTCGTAATGGCCACTTTGATCTGAAATATCTCCTCTTTCCTTCCTCTTTCTTTCCTAGAATTCCAAATTCAAATTAAAATCCATTTTGCTGGTACATTTGAGTTTCAAAACAGTTATCGTTTGTTTTTTCCTGATTAGTTTTTTTTTGGCGTTTCTCACATCGCACAATGGAAAACATAAAATATCGCTATATTTACGAGTACGAGTTCTACCGTGGCACCAGTGCTGCAGTAACAGCTCGAAGGATTAACGATGTGTATGGTAGTGGTGTCGCAAAATAAAACACGGTACGATTTTGGTTCTAATCTTTGGTTCTCTAAATTTTGACCTTAAGAACGAGCCCCGTGGACGGCCGGAGACTAAAGTGGATAATGAAGAAATAAAGACCATTGTGGTAGCGGATTCATTGCAAACAACTTCAGAGTTAGCTGCAGGCTTCGGTGTGAGTGATATAACTGTTGAAATCCACTTGAAGCAAATCGATAAAGTAAAAAAGCTTGAAAGGTGAATTCCTCATGCATTAAGTGAATAAAACCAGCAAATACCCGTCGATTGCTGCGTTACATAGCTCAACCGACACAATAATGAAGGGATTTTAAAATGCATCATTACATGTGATAAAAAGTGGATCTTGTACGATAATCGGAAGTGCTCGTCGCATTGGCTGAACCCTGGAGAACCAGCCAAATCCGCCCCAAGCAAAAATTTACTCAGAAAAGTTACTTGAGAGTGTTTGATGGACTAGTAGCGGTGTAGTTCACTAGAGATTTCTAAAATCTGGTCTAACGATTACGGCAGATATCTATTCAGCAACTGCAAACCATGTTGAAAGGACTTGCTGCTAAACAACCGAGGCTGGCCAATCGCTCTAAGCCACTGCTGCTTCAGGACAACGCTAGACCACGCTGCACAACAGACGGCTGCTAAACTAGAGGAGCTGCAATTAGACTTAGATTGATTAGCCTGCGACATCCACCGTACTTCACGGACCTTGCTTCAACAGATTACCATCTTTTTTCGGAATTTGAAGAACTTGAAGAATTTGAAGAAGATGTGGCAGTCCAAATCGCCTTCAGAGAGTTTATTGATTCTCACTCCCAAGGTATTTTTTAGTAAAGGGTCAATGAACCTATACCTATGAGATGGCAAAAGTGCATAGATAACAATGGTGCATACTTTGATTACTGAAATATATTTTACAAAAAAAAAAAAACTTTATATTTCTCCCATATAAAACGCTAATTTCATATGTAAGGCTAATATATTTTTAATGAAGTACGTTTTTTTAGTACAAAGCATGTTGTTAAATGACAACTTTCTGAAAGAAATTAATGGTTACATGTTCCGCATTTTATCTAAAATGCTAGAATCATTTGATTCTAAGCGTAAGGGGGGTAAAAAAGATTTGAATGTTTAAAAAAAATAACAACATCTCTATGTTAGAGTGAGGAACATGAAATGTAATATTTATTAGGTTTTTAAAAAACACCTACTGCCTTTGTGACCTTAGTCGGGATTACGACTCCCGGGTTAGGTGGTTTTATTGGGTTTTCCTATCCTTTAAATGTGAGGGATGTCTCTTCATGATACGCTGCCTACAAGCCGATTTAATAATAATATTACTAGGTACTTGCAAACTCCATGTGTACGAAGTAGCGGGCAAATGCTAGCTATAATAAAATAATAAGCATATTTTAAAATTAAGTAGAGTGCATTATTACATTTTGCGTTGTTTCCTAAATGCATTGACTCGCAAAAGTATTTATTTCCCTAATAAGGCATGCGGTTTATGCAGGGCAAGTCAATATTATTCCTAAGGTAAAACCTTCTTTAACAGTGAAAGGGAACGTAATGTAGCTACATACACCTAAAACGTCTATAAACTGTTTCCTTGAGAGTGTTAACTCAAGCAGCTTTTCTCAACAGGAACCGGATTATAGCGTCGAGAAGGGGTATTTAGAAAGGACACTACTCCGTTGTCTTATCTATAAGCGCACTGCTTACATGACGTTTATATGAAGGTAAAATGTCATTACGAAATTACTATTGCGAGACAGTTGTCAGAGTCAAAAAAAAGATTTTGCACATTTATAATGAGTATCCGATCAATTTCTAGATCAAATTATTCATTTAAGGTCTAGACGTAACGGGTTTATTAAATTGATAAGAAGGTCACTGATTTTATAATTATTTTAAAATTAACATCTAATTAGAAGGATAAGAAAATAAAATAAACATTATAGTCATATAAGTTATATACGGGATTGTTACCATGTACCTTAATTTTATTGAGTTTCCGATATTTCGTTACTGTTGCAAGCGCCATGATCACGGAGCAACCGAAGTAATTGCGGGTAGGCTGTTATTGGCAACATATCGGTCTACCCTCCGAGGAAGTCTTTTATTGCGTACGATACCCGTATATGACTTATATTACTATAATGTTGGTGACCATGAAAGTTTAAAACAAAATAAAATAAATAGCTTTCTGTTACCTTAAAACTCATTGATACGCACTGGCGAAGGACAGAACTGAAGGGCAGTAATGGTGTTCTTAAATTGGATTCGGTATTTTTCTATAAATAGGAATAAGTCAGAATCAGAATAATTCTTGGCAAAGGAAGTAAATTTAGAATAATTAATTGAATTCTTGAGTCATTTTTATTAAAAGTGATAAACTGCTTCTATGTTCTGAGACTTTTTATGGAAATGTGACTCATAATCTAAATCTTATGTGACACAATAATATATGTACCTTCTCATATATTGACCTTTCTGGCAAACTTTTACACAAAACTAAAATGTACCAGTAGCGTTTTAGGAACCGAAACTTACTCCTTCGAAATATTTACCAATAAATAATTTAATTTCGTTAACAGTTTGTCATTTATTTATGTATATATATCAAAATCATATAAACATTTGCTTTTATCTGAAGAATTCTAAACAAAATTATGCGAGGTACGCAATAATATCTAAATCGTATGATAGTCGTTCGTTCAAGTACTCACGCAAATTGTTCGAGGTCGTTTTCTATTATGTGAAAGGGTGTGGTCAGTTTATAGCCGCAACATTGTCAGAGGCTAATATGCATGATTGTCGGTACTTAATTGTTGGGTGCCGCCTATTGAAGCTGAAATGGTAACATAACGGTTGATTAGGGAGAGCCGTATTGTCGTTAAGTCGACCTTATAATAAGTACTATAGATAAATGAAAATATTTTATTTATATTGGAATTTCGTTGGTCTTTCGTCATGGCTATCTTAAAAAATCAAACAATTAACGTAATTCTGATGTATTCTGATATTTATCCCGGAAAACAATGCTAGAAATTAAGACAATAAATGGTAGCTTTACAAAATGTATCGTAGAAAGCTAAAATTAGTTTTAAAAAATCTTTTCATCCATAAAAAATATCATTTTTAAATAGATATTATCTAATAATTTAAGGCTTTGCATTCTTTATGTAGGTGAAAATAAATTCGCAAACAAATTATATATAAAATTAAATTAAATTTATAATATAATATATTAATGTAAAGTTGCCCCGGATAAGTATGGCAGAAGTGATAAAAAGTTAGCTTTTTATTAATTTACAAAGAATCACAGCGTTAATTTTGCAAATTTCAGTGCTTTTGTTTAATAATTTAATATTTGATAATATTTTAGTCAACCCATCAAAATGTTTTTTGAACGAAGAAACTGTTATTTATGTATTTATAAATGAACGTATTGCGCACATATTATTGTTTTATTAATTAATCGGTTTAAAGTAGGCTAATGAGTACCGATTACAGAGAACGGATGCAAAATGTAATGGTGTTACTTTACTAACTAGATTAATTCATGAGTTTGGAAGGACACGGCTTCACTAGAATTAATATTAAAATTACATTTCGAGGTGGATTTTATTTAAATAACATAAAATATGATGGCCTAGTCCTTCCATGCTTTTTATACATTAGAGAGAGCTTTGCCCCTACAGGGAGGACAACATAAAGGCTGATAATGAATATTATGATATTTTTATAAAAAATTTATAATAATGCGGTTTTTCAAAGTATAATAAGATTAGTTTCATTGTTAATTTGTATGCAATAAAGTAAAAACTAAGCCATTGTAGAAGGCACTAGTGTCTATATTACAGGCTCTTCGTAGTTTAGGTACTAGTGAAGGTTATATATAAATTATTATTCTAAAGACACTTTAATAACTGTAACCTCCATTGTACCCATATATGTTAAGTGCAAATAAATTTTTGGTCTTATTACTATAAACTTATTATAATGACTTAATTGATTATGTCCGAATACGTTTACTAATCCGAATGCGAATTTGTAAACTGCAATTTTATATGTAGGCGTAACAGTAAGGTTAAAATAAATACTAATAAAATTCGCAAACTTTCAGTATGCATGTCTATTCAATTCTATTAAATATTCTGTGGTACAGATATTTTTGTCGGGACTGATTGGTTTGAATTATTTCCTTGACGTGTATTTCCGTGTAAAGAGTTATATTTGACCTCGAAAGTAAAAATCTCGTTATCTTTACAGCTGAAGAATATGCAAATTGAATTATTTGGTTTTTAATTTAACTAGATGACTCGGCCACGCGTTTCTGGTTTATTATAAATTAAAATGAAACATATCCTGTCCTAAGTCGGGGCAAATCCAGCGAAATAAAAAAAAACGGTTGAGTAGTTTTGGAGTTCATTGCGGTCAAACACTGTGATAGAGAATTCAAATAAATATATATATATATATACACATACAGATGTATAGTTTAATAGTTTCTTATTTATAAAAACGTATCTGTTTTTTGTATTTGCATTCGGTCACTCAACATACTTTAAATTAAAATTAGTGCATATTTATTTAAATAATTTATCACACTATTAACATTGAATAGTAAGTATAATAAATAAAATAAAAAAGGGTATATTTTAGTCTAATATGTATTGGTTTAAATTCTCAAGTTACGCCTGATTCTATCAAATACCTACTTATTATACAGATGTATGTAAGGCAGTTATGTAGAAGAAGAAATACACTTCTCAGTATATTTAGATACAAACAAATGGTAATAGCTGCTGTGACATAATATGGATTTAAATTAATTACATGTAGATTATTTGATTATTAAAATATACGTTACTTCACATTGATACCTGTAAGTTAGAACCTTTATAAAAAAGTCTTCAAAACTACACTGAGAAGTATCATTATTAATAAATAGCTGACCCGGCCACGCGTTGCTATGGTAACGTTAATTGCTGGTATAACCCGGTCACACTTTGCTGGCATGGCAACAAACCCACAAAGTCCTTTTTTATATATTTTAATATAATAATAATTATTAATAATATTGGCTAATCTAGCATTGTTTTTTTTTAGGTTGCCGAATATTGCAAATATTGTCACAGGTGGATATTACGTTTATGAACTAGGGATTCACAATAACATAGGATACATTTTAATTAACAAAAACTTATAAGGTATTGCGTTTTCAGTCAGTATTCTCCAATATATAAATTAATGTTTTATTGATATACGGAGCAGACCTTTCTTTCTGCTACAAAGAAGAATATTTAACATGGATGTCAGGTGCTAGTCCAATACAAGTACAATATGTTTTATAAATACATTCTGATTAATTATTTTTTTTATTATAGGTTCGAAGTGTGTACTTCCCTCGGGAACTGTTGCGGCCCGCATCTCTTCTCACTAATTTGGTGCTGGATGATACACGGGCGCACAGTTCGCGCCTCTCCGCAACTTGCGACAACATGTTCGCTTACATCAGTGACACTGTTGCTCCGGGTAATATATTAATTTTTTCATGTTTGTATGATTAGCCGAAAGCCAATCTAAACCGAAATAATGATTTAATAAGTTTTGATTTGAGCTACAGTTGCGTAGGTACCTATATTGGGGAACTTCCAAACTTCTAGCTTACAAGTAAGTAAAACGAGTATTGTATTATAAGTATTTTTTTACAGTATATTATGTTAAGGAAATAAAACAAGTTTAGTTATATTTAACAAAACCTTTTCACAACAATTCTAATATTAACAACACTATAATATAATGCTTTTTTTCGATATCCGGTTTTGTAGCCACCCGGATTAGGACGCCGCCTGAGGTTTTATTCTCTTTTTTAGCGTTTCATTTATAAAAAAAAAATCTGATCTATACAGAATTAGAGTAAAAATAAGTGCTGTAAAGCAACTTCAATAATCATTAGATAAGTAAAAAAATTCTTGAGCTTCTTCGTACTTCGAGTTGAGTTTGCCTTTACACTCGTTAGCATCCTCAATCTGCACTGGGATAGCAAAGTATGCTGCGGTGTTTTAAAATTTCTATATTTACGCCAATCGGCCTAACTCAAAGTATCCTGTATACTGTAAGGTTTGTGTTATGGTTACTAAGGTAACGGATAGACCTACATAAAGGATACATGGTTAAGTTATATTAATAGAAATATATCATGTACAAATGCTCGTATTCATCATACAAAAATCTGCCCCTCCTGGGACTTCAACTCAGGACCTACGAAAGGTAGGATCGCTAAGATTGCACCAAACGGTCGTCGAAAATTAAAAGGCTAATGGTATAGTAAAGTTTGTATATTGTTGATAAGCGCACTCAAAACCACATGGATTTGTCCTGTGTGTTGACGGTACGAAATTAAATGACACGTTTATCTACTAAGAACTAATAAAAAATATTTTAGGTTGGTTATTACAATATATTCGGCTACTTACCGATTATAAGTGAAACATTCACACATTGAACTTGCATATGCAAAGTTATAACTAGAGATTTTTGTAATTTAACCTCAATTTTATATTCAACGTTCAAATTATCAAATTATTAAAAAATAATCTAATAAACATTAAATAGACATGCCACAATTACTATTCGTTAGTTCGTTTTCGTTGTTTCGCAAGTAAGTTTGTATATCTATTAAAAGTTATTAAGTATAATGTTTCCGCTTGATTACATTTATTATTCTTTATTGCACATAAATTATTAATAATGCACACCTATAATATATATTAACTCATAGTTAGCTCATCCGTTCATCATTATGTTTTTTATTAGCAAAATTTTCGCCTTACATCTGTAGGAGGCGTCACAAATATTATTAATTATAATTATTTGAAGTGATTATTACTTCATTGATGAGTGTTGTTCCAACAAAATGGAAGAAAAAAGACTACCCATTTATTGTAGGTACTAAACAACGTAAAAAATTGTTATTAATAAATATATATTTCACTATTTCTAGTATATTCAGTAAATTAACATGGTGTAGCGGCAGACAATTCGTTGTTCATACAGAATACCTTAAAGTCGATTCCGGCTTTAAATAAAATTTGCTAAGTTAAACCCAGACCCATTCTATGATATATTACATGTGTTCAGTGAAGAAAAACTATGCGATACGAAGATACCGAGTAATTAACAGGTATAATCACCGACACGTTTACTCAATAGCACATTATGCGTGCTTGCATGATTAATGATTGCTGTTGTGAATAGCGTGTCGTGTGTTTAAAAACCTATTGCTCTTTTGGCTTGTTGTTACCCAACTGTAGCATGCACTACTGATCAGATTCTCACTGCATTTTTTATTCGTAAAGTAAGTCAGCGAATGTGTCAAGTTATATCATATAATAAAACCATATGATGTATTGTTTTTGTTATTTAGATCCATTTAAAACTTTTTAATGTCTAAAAAATCACTGAAAACTATCACTGAAATAAATGCAAGTGTTAAAAGAATATTGTATATTGTAATAATAAGTTACTTTGCTATTATCATTCAGTAGTGATTTACTGTTGTTATATTAAAAGATATGACGACTACAAAAAAAACTTCACAGAAAATAATGAAAAAAATTTTTTTTCACACAGCACTTAGTTAATGTAATGTACTTACCAAATATCTTCGGATCTTAATTTAATGGTAATATTTATTTCTTATATACGTTTATAACCCGCGCTTTGTAAAATATGTGTTATGATTTGTTTCTACTTCAAATTGTGATCAACTAGGTATATAAACAAAGGGATAATAAGCTGATAACGATGATAAAATTATAAGTCTACTTTTGCCGAAAATGACGCAACCAACAAGTTAGCAACATACAAACAAAATTCTAATTTAATTGACAGACTGGTTTCGGAGAAATTGTACCATTACATAATAATCAGATACGCGTGTCTCGCTGAGACTGTTATTCTACGTGCCTAGCTTAAGGTAAACCTACATAATTTTATATAATTTCGTCGGTAAACTGTTTCATACTTATACTAATCGTTCGTTTTTTATCGCTTCACTACACTTCTGACATCTAATTGTATATTAAATAAAGCATGATCGATACACCGGATCCTTAACTACTAATTATTATCTAATGAGTTGTATTATTAAATCACATGAAACTTGTCTGAAAACTTATAGTTTTATCGTTAAAATTAAAGCAGCTTTTATACATATGTTATGCATAAATTAAAGTATTTGTGAATATCAGAAAAACAGATTTTGTGTTTTTCACACACAGTAATTTATTTACGTCATTCAGTAGAACATTTAGAGATGTGACACAAAGAACAACGAAATTATTTTAAGACGTAGAATGTACAACGTACGAGTGTGTCTCTACGCTGGTAATAGATATAACTCGAAACTTAATTATATTTAGTGGAGGCAAGGGAAAATTAAATTGTAGGCAAAACGAATCTATATTAACTTTACTGTTATAACGATAGGTCCTTGCCCATATTTTTGATGCCTGTTATACCCAGGCATTACCCCATCGCCACAACGCCATCACAAGTCAAAAAGAGGCTCGGAAACGGGCTTGTAGCCCCGTCGATCTGATAACACGGGTCCTACTAGCCAAACGGCGACGAGAACAAGTACCGAGTATTATTAAGGCGTTTAGGCCTTCTGACAAGCCTCGGTACTGAGTTTCTTGCTTAACTAACGCGATCACTAGCACAAAAACTATATCTCAAGATGTTTTAAAAGACGTTTATATATCAAGATTATTGATAAAATTTTACGTTTGATTTTTCTACCCCTTCCTTCCTATTTTATACAATTGCAAATTTTGCAATATGAATTCACTTTTGATAACAGTAATGGAAAAGCACTTTTAACATTTGCATACATATTTGAAAACTTATATTCAGGCAAATGTGCTATAACGGAAACCACAAATTACACTTTTTGAGGACTTAAAAAGTTTTTCTAGATATAAAACTTAGACATAGAAAAAAAGTTATGTCTCTGTAAATTGCACGTTATGCTGTGATCTATAATAACATATGTTTTAGTTATATTTTGCCTAAAACATTAAATACCTTCCGCACTGCTGGCTTTTATACGTTTCTCGCATATCTTGACTTAATGTATGTTATAAGAACAATTCACCCACCCACATCAGAGATGATAAAATATCTTCCTTCTTTACACGACTGCGTCAGAAAGAGGGTTATGTTTTTCGAGAGTATGTATGTATAATTGTTTGGCACGCTCTGCGGCCTGAACGGCTCGATGGATTTTAGCTTGAGAGGTGTCGTGGCATTCGTATTTACTGTGAGAGTGACACTGGGTATATCAAAATAATGAAAAAATAAAATGGCAGATTTTTGACGCCAAATTCAAATGTTTGGCACGTTCTCCAGCCTGAACGGCTTGGTGGATTTAAGCTTCAAAGGTGTCGTTAGATTCGTATTAATTGTGAAAGTGACACCGGGTATAAATTTTTAATCAGAACAATATAAGCTGGGAGTACATCCACGCGGTGAAGGCGGTAACAGTTTAACTGTCTAAAACTCCCATAATGAAATATCAATGCCTTCGGGTTTATGTTGTTGTCATTGTCGCAGGAACCAAATGGAAACCAGAGAATTACCACGAGCAGTGTTTGTTGAGTTAGACGACCTCACAATAAAAAATAATCAACCAGGAGTTGGTGAACGGATTGAACCATTTACGATTGATTTTGACGCACTTCGAGGACAAGGAAAAACTGGCCAAGTACGAGTCGGACTCGCGCACCGAGAGTTCCGTAAAAAATATTTTATATGATGTAACTAAAAATTTACGGGTTTCGCAATTTTTCCTTTATCTGTGCTACAAGACTTTGCTTCGTACCAAATTTCAAGATTATGAGTTCACGGGAAGTACCCTATAGGTTCTGATTCCCTTGCGAGTGTCAAAAATTTGCGGAACGTTGCGGCATAAATGGCTGTATTTTCCATCAACTTTTAAATTTCAAGGTCAGGTCTACCATTTAAATACGTTTGTAAGTATTTATATTACCTGAGCCTGGATAAGATGCCCAGTATCTTCGTCGTATTTCGTCGGTGAAGATAATAGAGAAACAAAGATTCGATGTTCTAAATTTCCTAATTTAAAACCAAAATTAGTTAAACAATTGCAGAATATGCTTCATCAAGTAAACCCATATATAAAATAATTTAAATGTGCCATTGATAAAATCCCTCCTTCAGAGTCATTCCAAGTTGTCATTCATGCGGATAAAAAACCAGCAGAAGAAAAAATTATAATGCACCAATGGCAAATAAATTGGCTTAACTCTTTGCGGCACAGATTTTTATTTTCAGTGTAAAACTAATATTTTTGTGTATTCTTAATTACTTGGGGTTAACTATAAGTAGATTTGACGGTTTTTCATATGTGGGTTGATGGGGGGGTCAGATATGGGGTGGTTACTGTGGGTGACCACTGTGAAGAAAATATACTAAGAATTTTTTATTATTAGTTTTTATTATTAGTACAGTTTTACACGTTATTCACAGATCAAGTAACAAAAAATGCTTACATTATAAAACAAAAGATAAACAAAGCTCTTACGTATCACTTCTCAAAAGATAAATTATTGTTTGTGGTGGTCCTCAAAGCAAGATTTGCCCTCTCGGTAGCATAAAGGAACTTTGCATATTTTGCAGCCCCAAATTGTTCGCACAGGCTCTTTTTTTGTGCTGCATCTGCTGCAACGCCTGGAAGTTCCTCGGACTGGCTGATGATTTGCGACAGCTAGGCGAACAGATCGAGGAACTTCAGGTTTGTGCTTTTTTATGGACACCAAATTTGGTGATGAAGAATTGGTTCTAGACATGTTTTTCATGAGTGTTTTATTGCTTACATAGGCAGGCACCAACATATCTTGATACACTCTACGTCTAAAATCTTTTAGACAAAGTTTGTCGAGACATGTGTTAGGGTCTTCTTGAAGGTCTTTGTACAGAAGAAATGCATTGACCACTGAGCAGTCTAAAAAAAGAAAGAATAAGCGGTGCCACCATTTTTTAGATTTTCTATCAATTGCGTAGCTCCCCTTCAATTGATCAAACTTATCAACAAAGTTCATATTGTCATTGTAATCTTTGATAGCTTCCGGACAATTAATTTCAACACATTCGCCATTTCTTTCGCGTCTAGTAATTTTAACGTTAATCTTAGGGTCATGAAAGTTCGTCAGCAAATAAACACACCGCTTATCCTTCCATTTCATATACGACACCATTTCATTATCACTGATACGATAGTCAGATTCACCACGTTGCAGTTTTTTGTCTGCTTTCAGTTCTGGCAGGTATTTACGAGTAGCATTGACAGTTCCACAGGCATAGATTTTTTTCTCTCGTAAATCTACTTGTAAAGCGTAACTATTGAAATAGTTATCAAAATACACACGGTGATGTTTTCCATCCAGGCCATTACAAAACTTCCTAACAACTTTACCTCCTAAATCTGTCTCCACTTTATCTCCAACTTTTCCAGTATAGATCTCAAAGTCAAGGCAATAGCCAGAGGATGCACACATAGTCCAAACTTTGTACCCGCGTTTAGTAGGTTTTTTGGGCATGTACTGCTTGAGAGAACTTCTTCCTTTGAATTTTACCATTGACTCATCTATAGCAATATTCTTTGTAGGGTTGCAGTTTTTTATGAATGAGTCTCTAATTTTATCAATAAATGGCCTGATTTTGTAAAGCTTGTCATAATTAGGATCTGTCCTACTTGGAATCAAGTTATTGTCATTCAAATGAAGGTTCCCTAGAATCCAAGAAAATCTTGTCAAAGGCATGAATGCCGATATGTACTCGTCTCGTAAGTCGGATGAAGAGGACCAGTAATCTCGGTAACTTGGGCTCTTTTTTATTCCCATAACTAAATTGAGACCAATGAATACATCCATTTCTTCTTCTGTAACAGGCTTATAAGATCCTCCTTTTTTTTCAGCATATAAGTTAGTCTGAAATGTGATGAGTTGAACTAGCTCTTTTGTCCAGAATAGCTGAAAAATGCTTAGTGGAGATAGTTCTCTGTGAGCAGCCAGAGATGACAAGTCAGTAGGTATGTGATGTGTGGAGGGGTCGTAATCGACAGGAGGTAAAATTGAGTATGATTTTTTCCATTTTGGAACCTGTATTTCAGCCCGCGCTGTAGATGGTCCGGGTTGTGGCGCTAGTAACGGCTTAGAGGAAGATGATCTGGCTAGTGGTGTGTCATCATCGGATTCAAATTCAGAGCTTGGTAGATTAGTACCTTGTAAGTCTTCTCCGAGGAAAATTTCTCCGGTTGTCGTACTTTTAACGATGAGCTCATCTTCGATATCCGAACCATCGCCACCCGCATAGCTGTCATCATCAGAAGGTATATCGACATATTCCGATAAGGCATTTTCTATGTCCCAGGTTGATAAAGCTCTTCTTTTCATTATCTTCAAAACTAAAATCAATATAAAATATACTATGTATTTGTAATTAAAAATTATGCCTTTACAGTACGGTGGTTACCGCTCCTAACCACTTTAAATAAGCTGTCATTGACAAGAACCTCTGATGTTTATTTGTAATATTTATACTTATAATACATAATTAATTATATTTCAACAATTTGCGCATATAACTAATTCATATTTGTAAATATTAACTTACTTATGAAATATTACACTTGCAAAACAACGAATTTAAATTTCACCAACTTTCGATTAAAAGTTTAGTTCTCCTTCTGACCGTCAAAGCACTGACAATTGGCGCTGTTCAAATGCTACACGGTAATGACGTATATATTTATACCAGTCGTAGTCAACAGATGTCGCTTTATAGTAAAACCAAGCGAATAAATAGGTGGTTAGCTCTACTGATCACCATGAAGAAAAGAGTTAAGATCAGCAATTAGAGCCGAATTAACTCACTTTAGCGTAAATATGAGATAGATCATGCATATGATGCGCTACAGTACCCCTTGATGTTTTTCGCAGGGGATGATAGGTATTCAATCAACATACCAAAATACGATCCCACAACTACGAGTAAGTTGCCGCTTAATAAAACTGTATCTGTTGCAAGTTTTTATTCCGCACAGATTGATGCTCAAAGAAGGAGAAGACAACTATTTTGTGAATTATCGTGCCCTGTATAGTCAATATTTGTTGGGCGATTACGCCAAAGTAGAGACGGAAAGATTTAATCATATCAAACATAATCAAGCCAAATTACGTGCAGATTACTACATTCATTTAAAAGATGCTATTGGGCGCCAAAACGCAAAAGCTAACTAGTTAGCATGAAATAACAGAGGATGGTATAACCTACTTCAGAAATTACGTTCATCCGGACGTTTTTATCACTTTTACATGCAATCCTCGCTGGGACGACATACAAGCGCTCTTGTCTCGTGGGCAAAAACCTCATGATCGACACGATATCATTTCAAGAGTCTTTTGACTAAAGGTGAAAATGATCATAAACTTATCGACGTAGTGAAAAATATTTGACAAAGTGAGGTGCTTTATGTAATGTAGGTAATGTATTCAACCGAATGGCAAAAATTAGGTCTTCCTTATATTCATATTCTTTTATGACTTCAATATCGCGTTAATCCGGATAAAATTGATAACATTATTTGCGCTGAAATACCAGATCCTAAACGAGACCCAAAGCATCACGAAATTGTTTAATGCAATATAATACATGGACCTTGTGGAAAAGTTAATCAAAATTCACCATGTATGAATGATAACGCGTACAGTAAACATTAGCATCGCCAGTTTGAGAAACTCATACCGTCAATGACGGTTATCCTCGGTACAGGAGACGTTCAACAGATGACGGTGGATCCTCCGTCGATATTTAAGGTGTAAACATAATCACAGGGTAGTCCCTTATAATCCAATGTTATTAAGAACATTTAACGCTCACTTGAAATATTACCATTCGGTTAAATCTATAAAATATATCTGTTAATTCGTTGAAAAGGCTTCGTTTGCTTTAAGAAATGAGAAAGATGAAGTTAAACTTACCTAAGAGGACGATATATAAGTTAAACAGGCAGTGTGGCGTATCATTGAATTTCCTAATCATGAGCGTTTCCCTCCCGTAGTGCACCTCACAGTCAATATGGAAAGTGGACAAAACATTTATTTAAATGAGCAAAACTTGAGTGATAGAATAAATAATCCTCCTATAACTACACTCCTCGATTTATGTAAAGTGGACAATTTTGTAAAAACATTGCTTTACCCAAAAAAACCCATACTATGTTTGGGGCAATCAAAAGTTCCAAAGAAGAAAGAGAAGAGTAGGCGTTGACGACTGGCCAAGAGTTAAAAAAGAGCACGTTCTGGGTATATACCGTTCACCCGAACAATTTAGAATGCTACCATCTGCGAACGCAGGTGCCGGTTTTTCATATGGTCCGTGATCCAATTTCGTTTTATGTTGAAGACTGTAGATAGTCTTTAACATCCCACTTTCCAATCAGCCTGCAAAGCTCTAGAGTTGCTTGAAGATGCACTAGAAAGACAGGAGTTTGCCGATAACCGCACATGATTCCGGAAACTATTTACTATTGCATTAGTGTTCTGCCAAGTCTCAGATCCCTTATGTCTTTGGGAAAAATTCACAGAGTACCTATCTGAAGATTAAAAAAAAACATGAAGAGAGACTAGATAATGTAGATGTGCTCTACATCCTTCAAGACCTGATATATAATAAATGCTTAACGGTAATGGAAGATGCCGTGGTAGCATATGGTTTACCTCGGCCCACTCAACCCTAATAATTTAAAAATAAAGAGTTTCTCAACGAAATAAGTTATAACATAGGAGCTTTAGAAGATACTGTAAAAAATAAAGAAGGGTCTTTGAATGATGAGTAGAAATTAAATTACAGTAAAATTTTGAAGCAAATTCGGGCAGGGTATTTTTCTTAGCTCCAGGTGGAACCGGAAAAATCTTTTTGATCAATTTGCTTTTAGCAAAAATTAAGATTGCTTGGTTTCCTCTGGTATAACAGCTATACTGTTTGAAGGTGGACGAACTGCTCGTGTAACTTTCAAGTTACCTCTTAATTTAAAAAC
The DNA here is from genome assembly GCA_927399485.1 of Calamotropha paludella. Classification (NCBI taxonomy): domain Eukaryota; kingdom Metazoa; phylum Arthropoda; class Insecta; order Lepidoptera; family Crambidae; genus Calamotropha; species Calamotropha paludella. The sequence continues at coordinate 14,986,021 of OV656812.1, forward strand.
AATTGAGACTCCCATTTGCAATATAGCCAAACAAAGTAATTTTGCCGAAGTGTTAAATACACTAAATTGATAGTGTGGGACGAGATGACAATGACTTATAAGGGTGGCTTTGAAGCTTTACATAGATCTTTTCAAGATATACAGGGTAATAAAAGTTAATGGGTGGAGTAACGGTTTTACTGGCTCAGCGTTGTCAGGTATACGGGAAATCTCATATCAATACGAGATTTACAGTCTCTGTACGACATAAGAGAAGAATAAAAATCTTGTATTCTTTTGAACGAGATTTGATCCATGTTCACTGGCTGCGCCATGTGTCTTAGCAAAATACATAATATAATAATGTGCCACTCCAAAAATGATCCACTCAGCTCATCACTAGATGCATTACCACATCACATCACTAAAAGAAACATAGTCTTGCCTTAGTCGTGATATGCATAAATGCGTTTTTAATGAAAACCAAAGTGTAACAAACAAACTCATTGTCGTATATATAATATTAGTTAAGACTAAAAGGTTTTCAGCAATATAATATATTGCCTACGATTTGCGCGATGACATGTTCTTACCATATACCAAATTTCATCGTAATCGGTCAATCTGTTCTTGACTTATAGAAGAACATACCGATAGACACACAGACAAAAAAATTAAAAATAGTAAAATTGGTGTCAGTGAGGCATATAACGAACATTTATTTTAAAATTTGTTCAAAAAATAAATGTAATGAAAAGTAAATAGACTGAACTATGAATTTCATTGTTCTTTTTTTATTTATATTTATACGAGATTTTTTACTGAAAGTATGAGATTTATGGTATCCCTGGTACAAGAAAAACGTTCGGCATCTGGCAACTCTGACTAGCTGTCGACTTTAGGCAAATTCTCCCCGTAGAAAGGAACCGGAGCCGATGAAGTTATATCGTGTTTAAGGACAAGATCTCTTTAAAGAGATCTATTTTGTGGCCAAAGGTTAACTTTCTCAAGCTTTCCAAAAATATGAAGGTTCACTCGAGAGGGGAAGATACTGCTGGTTTTGAAGACGTCTTACTTGAAATCGGCAACGGTGATTATCCGAACGTTGACTGAAACTTAACTGTCACAAGCAATTTGTACACGGTGATAGCTCGGGTTAGGTGTTAATATTTTTTTTCTGGATTTCCTAAAATTCACAACAAGCCTATAAAATGGTTGCGTGAACATGCCTTACTTACTTCGAAAAATGATCAAGCGGCAGCTATTAATGATATGGTGTTAAAGTCTTTCGTGGTGGAAGAACTGGTATACACCTCTATGTACACGGTGGTCAACAAAGACGACGCTACGAATTACCCTGTAGAACGTCTGAATTCGCTGAAACCACCGGGTCTGCCGTACCATAGGCTTATTCTACGGGTGGAATTTAAAATTTAAATTTCACATAGAAATATGGTGTGAATTCTTTTGATTTCAAACGATCTTCCGTTTCAATTTAAACGATAGCAGTTTCCCCTCAAAGTCTGCTTCCCGATGTCAATAAACAAGTCTCAAGGACAAACATTCAAATTTACTGGGATAGATTTAAAAGAAAACAGCTTCTCTCATAGCCAGTTCTACGTAGCTTGCTCACGAGTAAGTTCACCCTGTAGTTTAGTAGTTTTGGCACCTGAATTAGTGAAGAATATTGTCTATAAAGAACTTTCGTAGAGTTTTTACTTATTTACCGAGTTTGACATTCGTTCATTAACTCAAAATCAAATCTAACGCAAGTGTAGCCGCGGGCAAAGCTAGTATATATAATATTTTAATAACGGTGGCGGCTTATCTAAGTGATTGACTACAGTGGTTGTAATTCATCACGTAACATTCCAGGCATAATAGTTTATGATGGTCGACGCGACAACGCGTGGCGTGTTACGCACGCATCTATGTACCCAGATCCTGACCTGGGAGAGTACGACATCGGTGGAGAGAAGTTCACACTTATGGATGGTGTCGTCGGCCTCGCTCATTCTCCCACGCAAGGTCTTCTCTACTACCAGCCTTTGGCTACTGATAGGTAATTATCCTACACTCCCGCTGCGTCTTCTTACACAAGATTGGTTAGTAGTCATTGTCTACTAAAACACAGCGTGTAATAGCAATGTATATTTAATATTTGACTATAATTAACTTACTTCTTGTCATTTGAGTTAGCAAAAGGGGCTGGTTGCTTACCACAAAATCCCAAATTATTTTTGGTAATCTTACTAAGTTTCTTTTACACCATACATTAATCATATTATTTCTATTCCGGTTAACCCTTCTCGTGATAATCTAAATACTTGTGATACGAGTGGGTCCATGTTAACCTTTAGGTTATATAATATAGCATGTAATATAATATAGCATTTTAACCTTTAGGTTTTATAATATAGCATAGGAGGCCTATGCCTAGCAATGGGCGTCGTACGGCTGAGATGTTGATGATGATGATGATGAATATAGCATTCGCATACTACACATTACCGCATTTTTAATGAGAGTAAAAACTTTGAATGATGAAATTTCTGACCGTGGATACTGAGCGAGCTAAATATCCTAATCTACTCGTAAAATAAGAACGTCAAGATTTTTACGCATTATAAGTATTTACGCATCATAAGTTTCTAGGAATCAAGATATTTTAAGCAATATTTAATAACTTTGAAATTAAATAGAAATATCCAGATAGATTGATTAAATAAAATGTTTTCGTATGTGTAAAATCTGCATTGCTCGATCTATACCGTAAATCGCAGAAGTATTTTTTTGCGTTTGATTTGCGCGATTTTATTTATGGTAGACTTTTCCGCTTAGTTAATGCTGACATTAAAAAGAGATAAATATAAAAATACAAGTTTTCTTCTTTCCGTAATAACGAACAGCAGATTGTATCGTTTTTTTTCTCAAATTTATTTTGTATCCCGTTGTCGGATTATATAGGAATAAGGTTTTTTCTTATATGGTGGCCGAAATCGTTCAGTTGCTACAATTGCTTGATGCGTAATAGTAGGTGAGCGCGGTATGCGTTTTGCATGCACTTCATTTTCATACTGTATACCGCAGAAGCGGACGGCTTGCGAGCAGCTTACAAACTTGTGCACAAACTTCAATTCAATAATGTATGAAATTATTCATGGGCACTACTTAGCTTAGACTAGATTGAAAACGGGTTCAATAGTCTAAAATTTTGGGGTAAAGATATCAAAGTACATTATGAGCATTAGTTTTACATAAATAACCATAAAAAAGCCAATTTAATAATCAAACCGATGAACAATCAAACGCAATAGAAATGAAAATTAATATTTATTTCAGAGTATTTAGTGTGTCGACGGCAGTACTCGCTGCTGGCCCACCAGCTGAAGGAAATGACTTGCCCGTTAACTTAGTCGGGCGCAAGTCTTCGCAAGGCCTCGGCATCGCGGTCGACCCTAGGGATGACACCATCATCTTTAGCCCGCTCACTGAAACTGCTATAGCTGCATGGAACCCCATCACAAATTCTCATAAGTAAGAACCGTCAACCTTAGACTTTAAAGTTTTTGTTTTTATCTTATTTAAGTTTTTTATTTAATCCAATCCAAACCCACCAAATAAATTTCTAAGTCCAATATCCCCTGTATATTGCAATTAGTAAACAAAGAAAACTCAAAGTAGATTAGGAGACGAAGCGACTTTCGTATAAACTTGGGTAATAGGTGTAACAGAATAAAAGCAGTATTATTTGAAAGTCAGTACGATAGAAAATGATTCCTGAAAAGTCGTCTGATTTTAGAAATATGAGAACTAGGAAATAGAAGATGATAAAAAATGAGGATAAAAGCAACATACGCTGAATAGGCTTTTTTTAAGAATAACCACAAAACTGTTTTTTATCCATGCACCTAATTTAAAGGCGGAGTAAATCTATACTAATTTTATAAAGAAGAAAAGTTTGTGTGTTTGTATATTTGTTAAATTGTAAGGGGTAATCTCGGGATCTACTGAACCGATTTTAAAAATTCTTTCACCAATAGAAAGGCAAATTATTGCTGAGTGTCATAGGCTATATTGAATGCTAGAAAAAATTTAAAGAATTTTGTCCACCCGTGCGAAGCCGGGACGGGCCGCTAGTAACAAATAAACAGAATCGCACACGCAAAATAGGACGAAACGAAGCGAACGTGAGTTATATTTTCCTATAAGATGTCAAAGTCTTGATTTGTCTTCATAGCCCTGGCATTCAGGTTTAATTAAGTAATAATCAATTTCTGTTTTTTTTGTGAAAACCATTCTATAGGTTCATTCCCTAGCCACCTGTGTTGATAAATATTCGTTCATTGATTTATTGGAATCCCGTTATTAACAATTATTGATATTTATTATAATATATGCTTATGCGCCAAGCGAATACGAATAATAAATGGATTTTCCCGTTGACGTCAACGTGAATATGTCATTTATGTATTTTTTAAATACATTTGACATTGCCTACTTTACGTAGACTTAAGACCATTTTATTCCAAATTGAGTTTGAGTTTGCTATACGAAACCTTATCCATGTATAAAGTGTGGTCAGATAACGTGACTTAAGAGAAGTGTAGGAGGCTGTAATAATAATGAATTTTTCGTTTGTTGAAGTTGGTTTAAACATTAAAATAGCAAACACACAACACTCGTAATAAGCAGTTAGGCTGTCACCGTAGTTTTATAGGTTTCCCTATCAGAGGTATTGCTGTAGGTGTCCTGCAAGCGGGTTATTCGGCACTAACATTTTCACGGTTTTTTGTGCATAATTTATATTTAATTCTGACGTTACGACTCCTTTACAGGAGCTGCGATCACAGGATGACTAAGGCAATGGTCGTCATATACTCTTATGTTCTATTACCTTCACAACGTACGCACGTTCTTTACTGTTAAAATGTGTATAACTCAAAATTGTTTTATTTGAATTTTATTCAGTCAGAAACGTTATAAATTATGCGAAAAAACCGTGAAAAAGTTGTTTTATTTATTTTAGCGATGTTGCTTCATTTTATTTTCTTAAACTTGGCTATATAGACAACCATTCCTTAATTGGCAAAATGACTCGTCACTGCTAATAAAAACAAGCGTGCAATAGATACGTTGTAGTCAAATTCGCACATTGTGCAATCACCATTGTTTTATGCACAACGGCAGCAGTCGTAGCTATGGAAGGTAGCCATAATGATGACGATTATTGTAAATTTACGGGCGATCCTTCTTTAATACTGCTACATTGCGTTTTTGTTGTACGTAGGCTGCTAGCCATTGATCCGGAGAAGCTACAGTTTTGCGCTGAAGTTCGGTGGGCCGAGCGTGATAATGGCGCAATTTGGGCACTCTCCACACGTTTCCACAAGTTCTTCCGCCGCGCCGTCTCCAAGCACGAGGTTTGTAATATGTTTAAGCATCTATTGTAAATCATGGATTGTTTGTATTATTAAACTAGTTTGTGTTTTATACTGCGCCCTTAGCGGTACTTATTAAGAACTATAATTTTATAAAAAAATACACAGTCGATATCAAGTTTGGACTGTGTAGTATAAACTCATATAACTAGTCTGGCCATAAATACTGTTACATAAAACCTTTTCTTATTTCCAATTATTAAATATTTTAAATTTGGAACGCGTTTATTATTTTAAAACTTCTTCTTCGATTTCGCGCCATTTTACATACCTGAGGCCCTACCATCACGTCTTATAGCGATTCAAGTTTAGCTGTTAAAAAGAGACGCTACTATAGACCGCGTATAGCGGTGTCTCACTTTGACAATCGAAACTGAATCGCGCTAAGAGATGATGGTAGGCCCTCAGGTCACATATCACGAACTACCCAAGCCTGGCATGAAACCAACGTTGCGGACCTCATAAGCTGAAGACTGGCCCTCATCTAGCCCAGACATTAACCCTTTAGACTACAAATTATGGTCAGTTTTAGAGTACATGGCCTGCTCTAAACGACACGACGACATCAAGTCTCTTGAAAAATTTCTGGAGTAAGCAGTGGCAAAATTTCCCATGGAAACAGTACGTAAATCAATAGATTCGTAGCCAGACAGATTAAAGGCCCGTATAAAAGCCAAAGCCATTTCGAATAGAATATTTATTTATTTTTTGCTGAGACTTTAATAAATATATTATTACATTATAATATTACATTATTTCAAAAAAATGCATTTTCATTTGTAACAGAACTAGGTACGGCCGGACTAAGTACACGATTTCCTTCTAAGTATATAATTTAGCAAAGAAAAATGCCAACATTGGTTTGATTAGTGTTATTTTATGAGTACATCGTTGTACATAAGAGCTTTTTGTCCGTGTAAATTCCATTTCAAAATTATTGTGATCAGTAGCTTTTTATAAAACTAGCTTTGATCAAAATTCGACCGTAATTGAATGAATTTTAAGGTTTATTAAGGTTATAATTATTAAGGTTTATTTGTCAAAGACTAATATAACCTTTATTGAAAAGGCTACACAGTAAATTTATCTAAGTATATTTTCCAAATATAAATTATATAAAACAAAAGAAAACTGAGACTGAAATATATGATATTTTTACCATACTAATGAAGTATTTTATACACTAACTGCATCAGAAATTTCGTATTTTTTAATAATATTTTTATACTTATTATTGAAGGTTCATTTGAAAATAGTCCATCGTAGGTTTAAAATATTAATTTTAACTTAAGGCAGGTACCAATGAACCGTGACAACGTGAAATAAATGCAGTCCTGTCATAGATATAAAGTACAACTATGATAATGTTTAATTCTTGTGATATTAATCCTGAATGGTCGTCATAAATGTGCTAACTATGACGACCATTGCCTTAGTCATAATATCATCATGGCTACTACAAAGGGGTCGAAACATCAGGATTACCGTCAAAAGAATTATATATAATCATAATTGTACTTTTTATCGAAACGTCAGGATTAAGTATAAAAATAAAATAAAACGGGTCACCAATTCGGCAAAAGTAGTTTTATTTAAATGATTATATTTGATTATTCAATAAGACTATATTAAACTTCGATCATAAATATATGATCGAAGATATTAAAAGCTTCTCAGTTTGTCCACGGACTTACAGAGTAAATTGTGTGGTTTAAGGTACTTCTGATGCGCTTATTGCGCTCTTTCTCCCTATTAGAAACGAAATTCTATGGATTCGCCGTGCAGGTGCCGGGTTCATTGTGTGACAGAAAGAGAAATTCTGAGTAGATCCGAGACTTGTGACACGGGTGTAGGTTTTAGGGGACCCTTTTTGATGAACAACAAAACTCACCTTGATTAATCGTTTTTCTTTCCCTGCCCCGCCTAATCTTGCATGAACCTGATAATGCAGCTTTAGATCTAGTATAGAACTTACTGCAGTTCTGGACAAGCCAAGGTCTTTCAACAGTTTATAGAGAGATTTTGCTGATATACCTCACGCTTCTACTTCTACAGCAAATAGACTAACTACATAACCGTTTTAAATGTTATTTCATTTAGTAGGTCATAATATTTGGGTTGTTTTATCGCGCGGTCTTTGGGTATGTTAGTTTCCCACGGCCCGGTAAGCTCTACAATGCGTTTTGTAGTTCTGGATAAAAGAAACAACCACATCCTCTGTGATTTAATAATGCTTTTCATGCGTGTCCATTAAAATAATCCAGTTGGATGCTGTACCTAGGATTGAGTAAGGCTGGATCTTGGAAATTGTAGTAGAGCCTTCTTTAATAAAGTTGATTTGTCTTATGTTTGTGGTCAGTTCTTTTTGGGCTCTAGCTACTGAAAGGCTTATGGCTTCACGTATAATTCGAAGCATACTGTTATGGGGATGTAATTAAAGACCCCTATTAAGGAGCACCTTGCATCCTATCAATAAGTGCCTTGCTGTACATATCGCCTCTCCACAAGTATAGTAAGATTTGCCAGAGGCTTTTCCCCGGTCAGGGAGGGTCGCCACTTCAAAGTTTCAGAGTTTTACATTTCTAAATTCGTAGCGTTTACTTTATAACTGTCATTTTCGTCTTGTTGTAGAAAGGTTTTTAGTATGTCTTAGTTTTCCCTTTTCCTTCTCATACCCAACCTAGCTCTATTTACCTGTGCACCTGCTATAAATTGTTTGTGGAATTGAAGTCTAGATTCAAGTCTGTGGCGCTGTTGTCATTTGGGAGAGATGTTATTAATTCGTCTTGCGACTTTCCAAAAATATGCGTTTTTGTAACTCTCACGTGTTTATATAGTTCGAAAGGTTTCATCAATTTCAGTCCCCAAATAGAGTCGAGGAATCAGCTGGATGCGCCAGTCCAAACCGCGACTTTAATTTATGATATTAGCATCTAACTTTGCTACGAGGGTTTTACCAATGTCGTACACTAGGAAAAACCAAGTGAGTCGTGATGTGAGATAGTTGTCGTATATCCACGCTTTTTTAATATTACTGATTGGCCTTCGGTCTACCTTATATAGGTCTTTTATTAATGTCTATCCTTCTATCAAGAAATTTAAAAGGCACTGTTCTGCAATCGTGGTAACTCTTTGGCCACTTATAGAAATACAGTCCACTATGGAGACCGACAGAAACCACTTATAGAAATTAACTGTGCCAAATTTCACGTATTTTTTTTAAATGGCCACAATATTTTTGGTTCAGGTATAAATACCATCAAAATCACTTTGTTTGGCGAGTGGTGGGGACTTTTTCTTCTTGATTTTTTTGTGTTACTTTTATCTTTTGTACTTTTCTGTTAGTAACTGAACTGAAAACGCACTGTAACCTAAAAAAAACATAAAAATAAGTTTTTTATAATATATATCACGGTGTTGTTTTTTTGCTAGATCAACGTGCGAGTACTACGCATTCCAGAGAGCGGGTTCGTCTCATTGCAGCCACACGTACTGCGCCGTGCTGCGCGACGAACCAATGCAACACTTTATTGAAGCCAAATCAACCTTCATCACTAATATAGGGGACTAGTTCTTTATTTCTGGAGCGAACTAATACGTGCACGTCGGATGAAAGCTATATGTTCATTAAAATCCAGCACACTCGTGTTTACTTCTACAACGGCTAGTAAAGTTATAATATGGTAGTTAATGCAACGTAGGTAATATATCCTCGTAAGTCCTGTGTTTTTTTAACATCAGTAGTAGTATCTGCCGGCTGTTCTATACCAAGTACGAATCAAAACTTCAGACCTCGACAAAGAGATGTCGGTTTTAGGCAATTTTAAAAGTGAATTACTGTTGTCTGTATTTTTTACGGTATGTTTGTGATGTATAGCACCTCCTTAAGAAGGAAAACCTTGAAAATATTTTGTACTTCTGTAAGTACATTAGGTATTTGCTCTATCTATGTAGTTAAAAGGTTAGGTCTGAACTGCTGTCATTAATTTGTACTTGTCTAAGTACGCGGGGATTTAAGAGGATATAAACAAAATACCTAAGTTTATAAACTAAATTGCATCTTTATATTTAATAAATTAAATATTATATATCATATTATTATAAAAATGCAGGTACTCATCTCAATCGATTTTTTTTTTTAAATTAATGCCTAAGTGGGTGATGGTAACCTCAGATTACCAAATCGATGCACATCGTTTGCTATTACTAGTCCCTAATTGAAGTTATGCTGCTACTACAATGATCGCAACCAACTGCACGCATCTATACAGTAATATATAATTGTAAATGAATTGTTTGCCATTGCAACCAATTTATTGGTTCCTAATTAAATGTATTGGTTATTGTTATATCCATTGCTAGAGTGCATAGTAAGTAGAGGATGAAAGCTGAATATAGTAATTATATGCGTGTTTAAAGTTGTTGTGTCTATTTCAATTGTTGGTTTTAATTCGCTTTTTATATACCAGCCGCCACGCTTAAGTGATGCTCGTGTCAATTCGTGAGCTAGAACTCAATGTGGATTATTCCCATTTTCTTATTTTAATGTCCAATCAAGTACTTACACAGGCAAATTTAGTACACTTAAGCCAAACATAAAATATGCACTTAGCAAATTAAAATTTTACAACAAGTTGTAAAATGAAACGAAAATCGGTGTACTAAATATAGAAGCATAGCATGTGTTTCATGGATTGCTAAATTGTCAAATGTTTTTGTTTTTCATGTATAAGACAACATCAAATTGTTCACATAGATTGTTCTGATTTCAAGATAAGTAGTTGAAACAATTATGTTATGGAAATCAGGATCAGCGACGGTATCACACCCAGTCCCGGGCTAATATAGGAAGGTAATTTTTTACATTGACTAAGCCGGGTCGAATCCGGGATCGCGAGTGGCGTCATCATGATAAGCGGCGTGCAGTCACTCGATCACGGAGGTCGTTATTACATATTTTAACATGTATGTACATACGATTACTAATTAGTCGTAACTATCTACAATCATTATTGATTTGATTCTACACGCAATCCGGTGGCATAGGAAAAGATATCTAAATAAATAATTAAAGGCAAATAAAGGTCATCATACCTAAAGTGAGCTTAAAAATCTTGTTTGGCTTCATTAAAAAACAACTGCAGCTGGGTGAAAAGAAAAGTACGTGGTGTAAGGTTTATAGCTCAGTTGACCCTTAGTGTCGGATCTTTCGCAGATTCATATACATAAATTACGGTTTATAAATAATTTTTTTTAATCCCACCTTTTTTGTAAGGAAAATGCTTCTACTAAAAGTACTTTTAAGGGACGTCATAGATTTACAGTCCAACTAAGAATATGGATCTGACAGATATTCGAAATAGATCGCATAGCCCGCGATTGTTTATCAGTGAGGCTCTTTAGCATATAAATAAGTTGGCGGTTAGTCAGTATTGTTATTTTTATCGTTTAAGCGATATCGTTTCTAATTGAACAATATATTGCAAATAGAGTCAACATAAAATAAAAAAAAAACTGAATTTACGGTACCACTCTACGACTAATTATTGAAAAGGATATAAAGTAAGTCAACCCTGCGACTTGGTAATAATGAGCTACTAAATTTAATGTAATGTAAGAAATATACATGTAGGTCCTGTAACACGTGCTGATTTAAGTTACCAATGCAGTTACCGACGTGACGGAGTTTATTTGGGTACATAATAAACTATATGATTCAAGCTAATAATATTTTCGTTCGTTTTGATTTTTCTTGTCGCTTCTGATGATAATTTTCTGTCACTATAGTGATGATTTTTTCCTTAGCATGAGGATTTCTATAAGTAAAATTATTTTATAAAATTGCATAAACTTATTATAATTTGTAAGATTTTTGGTGCAAATATGTACATACTTTTATAATATTGTTTACGTACGTTTTATTACTATTCACATTAATATAATTCCTATACCAAACCACTAGTTGCAATGATAATTTGGTTTTCACATTGATGATTAGTTTCTACAGATTTTTGTTTTTAAAACTTCTGTAAATTAATTCCTATCTTATTTTTATTATCTTATTTTCTTTTTCTATCGATATTAAGGAATGATGTAGTATTTTCACAGAAAGTAATATATGAATTGCTGGAGAAAATATAAGTTGCCATATGTGTGAATCTGCTTTTTTATATTTTTAGTACGGTTGCTATTTGACTGCAGTTGTCAACATGTTTTGTCCATTACTGCATATCGACACTGTCGTAGAACAATGTCACATCAGTAAAATGGTAACTTTACAGGAGGGCAGTATTAAGTTTTGAGCTCAAGTTTTGCTGCATTTTTCTTCATCGTTATTACTTTATTAAGAAAAAAATACAAATAGCTTTTGGTATCATGTTAGATGTTATTTATAGACACTCGAAATTGAATATTATTTATAAAATAAGAAAATGCTCCTTTTAAGTTACCATATGACACTGTTCTAAGTAAATTTGAAAGTAGTTTATTACATTATGACAATGTTCTACGGAAAATATAATAACATTAGTGCTCATGTCACGTTGTCCTACGGAATCATATAAGATAAAATATGTTGTATGTGAAATATTTGTATTATTAAACTTTAAATAAAATCAAAAACAACAAATTTATATTGTTTATTGTAATAATAAACGGATAAACAATTCAATTCTTATAAATCACGATATCTAAGAGATCAATTAAAATATTATGAAGTCTTATTTCAAAATGTTAATATGGGTTATTAAAAGCTAAATCTAATATTAGTTACTTTATAATATAAGTACCTCAACAATGAAACAAATAAAGTAATCAATATAACACACTTAAATGAAACAAACATCACTCTTGAGTAATATTAGAAATAAACAAAATAACGAAATTCCTATGTTATTTTAAAACAAAAGTAATTTACATCAAATTTAACAAAAAACATAAAGGTCTTAAACTTTTAAATAATTATTTTAAGTTAGGAGAATTACCAATAAATCAGATCGAATCAAGAATGTAATGAAAATATGAAATTGTACAATAAATATATGAAATACAATAAAAAGTCATTCATCGCCCCAGTCATTACTGGAAGCATTAATATTTTCAAATGGTAAAGATGTAAAATAATTGCTATGTCCATCAATATTCACCCCGGAATTACACATATGAACAAGATCATTATATTTATCTAAGTACAAAGAATCAGAAATATTATTTATTGATGGCAAAGAAAAAAAATTCTAGTGCTTGATTGAATATTTAAACAGTAGTAGGAAGTGTCATCGAGATTTTTTTTTAAATAATTTGTTAGGATCATATTTATCAAAAAAACTTTTATTTTATCATTTCTTTTATTTCTGATCCATAATTTATTTTTTACCTTTGACTTGAAATCAAAGAAAGTCTTTATTATTTTAGGATTATCATTTGTTTTGCCCATCTGACAAGTGCACGCCATTCATCTGGGATATAAATTATCCTAGACTTGATACACGTTTTATGAGAGCATGAACGGTGTCCCCCTCATTTTGTGTGTGCCCTTTTTCTAAAAATCTATGTATAATCGAAACATTAAATGTTCTAGCAGCATACGAATTAAAATAATAGACAATTCTGTTTTCATTTTGGCCGGCGCAGTTGTCCGACCAAAATCGAAATTCATCAACACCTGTTTGAGATTTTTAAATTAAGCTCAATAAAATTTAGTAAATAACTGTAAATGTTATTGGATCCTCTCTTTGAGATAGTCTCATCCCATGCGTAGCACATTGCCTGTTTGTGCGCATATCAAAGAAGGTAAAATTGAAAAAAAATAGTTTTCTTTTGTAATAGAATACACAGATCTGACCCTGAGAACAAGAGGGCACCTTCTGGAAGTCAAATATTGCAGTAATGTTTTAACATATTTGAATTCAGAGCTGCATTTTTATCTTCAATTTTTTATTTACGAGCGGTAGTTTTGTTATGTATTTGCTTCTCATACTTTGTTATCTCGTCTTCTGTGGGATTATTTTTATTAAGATAAATATTACAATCATCACATGTTTTTTTATGGAAAATGAAATCCTCAATATTTTTATTTATTTACAATGTCTCAATATTGCCGTCCGTTAAACGCTTTCGTAGCATATTTTGTGGGATCATACCATTCTTTATTCAAAAGAAACATACGTCCAAAACTAAGGCTGTCGTCCAAATTTAGTTTACCAAATCTCTTCCTAGTAGTGCGATTCAATTGGAACAAATTAATTAACATGACCACACACACTTTTCTCCGTTTCAGTTTCTTGTGGTTAGCCTGTCGACCTCGTCTATTCGTTTCCATATTGAACATACCGTCATATTTCTGATGAGCTGTCTGTACAATCCTCTCAGTTACGGCAAGAGTATCTAAAAACCTTATTTTTCATATAGAAACATGATCTCTTTCTCTTACAACAGTCTCAGATGTCGAAGGTCTCAATACTACAATCTGCAAGAAATTAAAAAAAAATACCTATACAAGGTCATTATATAAACACCATCCAAATTTATAAATGATATTCTTTGAAGAGAGTTACGAAACAAGATTTTTTTCTTTTAATATCACTCAGTACTAAAATATTAAGTTAAGGCTATACAAAGTTATCCGAGGAAAACTACCGATTTACTGTCACAATCACGCTACGCACGGTGTTGGAGCAGATGATTACACAACCCCCGCCCCTCCCCCCGTATTTCATTGATACATTACGCTGCGCACGGTGTTGTAGCAGATGACTACATGACCTCCCCCACCCCCCCGCCGCCGCCGCCGCTCCCGCTCCCCGCTCTCGCATATTTCATTAATACATAACAATAATTGTCATAAGTTCCAAATTTTTCCTTCATACTTGATCGGGCTTAGGACCGTCAAATTGCAGAAGGTATGAGTTGTTTTCTAATAACAGATAAAAACTTTGAACGTAAAAGTAAACCATACTTTTTGCAATAAGGCGTATTTAAAAAATCTGGAACAACTTAGGTACAAAAATTGGTTGGAGTATAGCAATGGCTGTGCAAGGCGTCTAGAACTTAAGATTTTTTTTGTCTCACTGAAACATACAAAACTAAGAGAACTATTAACAACAGAAACTAAAAAAACACAGGAATCGCATACGCAATACGAAAATCGGTATTAAAAAGCAATAAATTCACTGATAACACATTTCAATACTTTTCCTAGTCCTAAACATTAACATCGCTCATTTAATACTAATCCGAAGCCGGATGAAAAATAGAAAGAGTAAAATTATTATTAGATTTTATAATTTTTATGACTCACCCGGATTGCGAAAGGTCGTGGGTTCGAATCCCACCTTAGGGCTCGGAGACGTAGTTGTTTTTTCATACGTATTTTATATCTTATAGAAATATTGCATCATGAATGCAAAAAATTAAATAAAAAGCACATAATTATAGCTGGTTCCATCTTAATCGATTGTTTAATATTTGTAAAAATATTACTTTCGATGTTGAACTCATAATAGAAGTTGAAATACGTTTGTAAAATTCGACACGTTTGCCAGCGTCTCGGTAGCTCAGTGGTCAGAGCACTTGCCCGGATTGCGAAAGGTCGTGGGTTCGAATCCTACCTGAGGGCTCGGAGGCGTAGTTGTTTTTTACACACGTATTTTATATCTCATAGAAAATATTGCATTGCGAATGCAAAATAATTAAATTAAAAACATATTTTTTGAAGCCTAAACGCCCTGCACACCTTTGCTATACTCAAACCCAATAATAAATAAAAGAACCAATCATAATACACTTACATAAAGTTTGAAAACAATCGTTTTAAGAGTACTTCATTAACTGTTCAAAATGTAGACCATTTCTCTCCAAACAGAGTCTTGCACGTTTACGAACATTGTCTTTAATTTTATTAAGCACTACAGTGTCATTTTTCACTTCGTCAAATGCACGGATTATTTTTATTTTTAAGTCCTCGAGGCTTTGGGCCTCCTCCACATAAACCCGCCGTTTAATTTCGCCCCACAAAAAAAAGTCACAAGGCGTGAGGTCTGGTGATCGGGGCGGCCATGGGACGGGGCCTCCACGACCGATCCAGCGATCACCATGTTCGGTGTTTAAATAATCGCGAACTGCGGCCGCATAATGAGGTGGTGCTCCGTCTTGTTGGAAATAAAACACGCGATTTTGAATAAGCGCGAGTGGTACTTCGTCCATAAAGTCGGATATTACAGTGCGTAACATATCAAGATACGTGCTTCCGGTCAACCGCCCTTCAATAAAGAACGGCCCCAGTACTTGGTTACCGATAATACCCGCCCACACATTTGCACTAAAACGCACTTGATGATGGTTCTCCCTTATCACGTGCGGGTTCCGGAACGACCACCAATGCTCGTTGTGTTGGTTATACAGTCCCACGCGAGTGAATAAAGATTCATCAGTCCATAAAATAACAGCACCAGGATGTTCAATCAGCCACTCACAAAAGGCACGGCGAGGCACGGCATCTGCTTCACCTAAAGACTGCACTTTCTGATAGTGATAAGGATGCATGGTTGCGGCGTTAAGTAATTTCCACACCGCGGGTTGACTTACGCCGAACCGTCTTGCTGCGTCATTCGTACTTGCTCTGGGATTTCGATCAAAGAAATCAAAGATTTCGTCTTCGATTTCAATTGCAAGTCTCCTTCTACCACCTCCTCGAGCGTGTGATGGCGTCGTAAATTGTCCGTGGTCAAGTAAGCGTTGATTCGCAGCTAAAATGGTTTGACGATTCGGTGTTGTAGCATTTACGAAACCACTATTTCGAAGACGAGGAAGACTTTCAGCTTCGTACAGTGCACAGGCACCGTTTAAGCTTTCTCCACTTAAAATATAGCACCGTACCATCTCGTAATACTCGCGATTTGAATACATTTTGTTAGGTAGGTATTTATGTGATGTAAGCTCGCGGGAGCACAAGACGTACGTCGCGGGAGGTTCCCGCGTGACTGATTTCATTGCACAGGTGTCGCCACAACTAGGGTTGCCACCCGTACGAAAATACTTTATTTCGAATGATTTGATTTTTTTGGGATTTTGAAAATTTTAGTAGTACAGCTCGACAATAAAGAGTTGACAAAAAATATTCCGCAACTAATGTACACTTTTTGTTGGCAACACTTCCTTATCTGTCAAAACTGTCAAGAGGTTGACTAATTTTTTGCTTAGTTAAGAAGTCAATTGTTATTCTAGTGTGTTTTACGTGATATTTCTTTATCCTGGGTTTCATCATGAACAAAACCTACCGTATCGGTTCTCGCACAGAACAGAACTCTCTCTCGGAACAGATAGTGAATATGTTACACCGAAAAAATGTTTAAAAGAAATGATAGGTCAAAAAGAAAAATAAACGATTGCAGTAAAGTATAAAAGTACGTGGGAAAACGGACATGGTGATTGGTTAATTTATGATCCACAGAACGAATATAATGGAAAATGAAAATTGTGTGGAATTACAATTGCTTCAGTATAGGAGTAGGACAAGTAAGAAGACAAATTTTCTTTTTCTGTGTGTGTGTGTGAATTGATATGGTTGCATTAAATATCCAAACTAAACTATGCTATGCTAGACTGTAAAGATGCTGTGTTTGCAATTGTTTAATAGAAATACTAATTTGATACAAACTGCAAAAAGCAATAAAAAATATGCTTTTAAACATAATGATAAAGGAAAATAAATTGTACTTTATTTTCATACTATGTACTTTTTTTTCTTACCTATAATAACCAGTGTACTTTAACTACAAAAATAAAAGGTGGCAACCCTAGCCACAACCTGCGCGCGCAGCCACGATCGCGGCTCGCCGCATGCGCTTCGAGTATTTAAATTGAGTAAGTCATTGTTCTAACTTTTTGCAAGTTATAAAAACATCGACTTCAAAGTTATTACGGTTTTCGGCAAAAACAAACAATATTTTATTTCCCTTCATTGTTCTAATAGAAATAGTAGTATTTATAAGGCTATTGAATTATTGATTTTTATTTTTTTCTTTTATGAAATAATCAAAATTTACTATTTCAACGTAACATAACAAATTTACGGTAAACATTATTATTTTAATTTTATACAACTGTCCGTTTTGCAATAAATGGAAAAAAAATATTGATTATTTTTCCTCTTTTAAACAAACAGGCAACAGTATTTTTTTAATTATTTAGCAAGAAATGGTTTAATGCGAAACAAATTCAAATAATTAACAAATTTAAATTGTTAGAATGACATTAATTAATACAAATAAATGAATCGTGGTCAAAAAGTGCACTACACATGTGGACTTATACTGCAGGCAACCGTATTATTGGACTTTTCATTCTTTTTCGAGGTCCAGCTTCAAAACGGTAAGTTGTATAAAAAAATTGTTCAAACAAAAGTCGTTGACAAAATCCTAAGGAACAACTTTTACATTTACATTTTTGCAATAAAAATGTATTTTCAAGGTGAAAAATAAAAAAACACCGTTTGAAGACTTTGGCGCCACCTACTGTGTGCATTTGTTGGTGTACGGGATTGCAGCAATGACATTTTTTGTAGATTTTGACGTCCTCTACATTTTATAATCAATCGATTTTTCTGTGAAATGCATACATTCCGAGAAAAATGCATTTCAAATTTTTTTGGCTCGTTTTTGGAGTTTGCAAAAAGACGCACCAAGATGGCGCGTGGCCACCTTCAAGGTAGATAACTAACACCATTTTACAGCAAATAAAACAACTTTCACCCATTCGGCAATTTTCTCACTCAAACGATTTTTTCTTCGACAGATTGACTTTCTAACAACTCAATTTTGGAAAAAGAAAGTTACGTCGTTCTTTCTTACTGTACCTCGGCATCAACACCCCGCGACCCCACCCCGCTGTTTCATTCAAAACATTTCGGCCGTGTTTGACCTTTCGGGCGACCTTTCTTTTGACCAGTAACCAGCTGTTGTAATAATTCGCTCGGACAAAATAATATTTTTGCGGAAATTTTACCTACCAATTTTTTTTCATAAATGAAGTGTTTGAATGATATCTAATGCCTAGAAAAAATTTGGATGGTGTTTATAAAATAACCTGTATAATTAAACCGACTATTATAAATAATTATAAAATACATTTTATTTTTATTTTAATATTATCGAAATAGGATTCTAACGCATATTAAATTCCGAACAAAAGCATATGTGAAATGATGCCGAAGAACACAGTCAGTTCAAAATGTACATTATTTTTTTATCCAGACTCCAAAGTACAAAGTAGTTTGTGCTTGTAATACCAAAAATATCGATATTTTTTGCTACCAATAACGTCATTAATGCAAGATACGACAAAAATATAAATCAACCTTAAATGATCACAAACAATAAATAATTTGTGATATATAATATGATATAATATAAAAAACGAAAAAAAAGATCAATTTTTACACTCCATAGAACATTGTAGGTTAATATTTTACTACAGGTTTTACCAAAACTTTTAAATAAATAAATGAATTAGTGGCTTGAAGCGATAAAGAAATTATTAAAAGATCCATATAATTTTATTGTAAATATATAACAAGAAAACTTACCCATATTAAATGTACTTTGTATAATATTAGCCAAATTACTCAAATCCTCCTCTGCACGGAAGCTCTCTTCTTCATTATCTGTTATCAGATTTAATTCTTTTCTTTATCTTGACATTGCACTCCTCATCCTATATACCTTGACAAGAATTATGCATAAAAAAAAAATAAAAAAGTATAAATACGCGTTCATTCTAAATTACCCCCAAACCGTGGCCGCTTGTCGAAGTACATTGTCACTACTGACGATCGACAGGCGGCTGCCGGCGAGAGCGCGGCCGCTACACGATAGAGACAAAATCGTTTGAGTACCAACGACGTTGTTCTCGGGAGATATTCTAAGATATGACTTTGTTCTATTAAATATCTACTAAACTACCAATTATATTTTAAAAATAATTACACGTAGTGATAGATAATTGTTTATGGAATCCTATGGTATCCAAAACGCAATTTCGTAGTACGATCACTCACGACACTGTTCTATGATGGTGTCGATATGTCTTATTTAATGTTTAAAATTTTATTCTTTTATCTACTCTAATACTATAATACAAAGATTCTAAAACTGAAAACAAAATGCTTATGACAAACATTACGTACAGGCCAAAAATAATAAAAAAAAAGTTTCATTACGATACAGGTCTTGTATGGACACCTGTAACATAATATAACTTTTTTATCATAACGATACACCTATACAACCTCCAGCTGGACCAAGGAGGTTGAACCTCTACTTTAAAAAGGTTTCAATGAACGAGTCCTCGACGACCGACGCAACACGCATGCGCAATTGATGTTTGCACCTTGGCGCCAACATTTGACATTTAAATAAATTTGTTGTTATATTCAGCGTTTTATTTGCAATATTGTTTTACATATTATAGTATGAGAGTAGATAAAGTAGTGTATGACACTGTACATAACTTGGTCTTATAACACTCGTGTGATGCTATAAAAAAACTCGCCTACGGCTCGTTTTTTTAAAACACACTCATGTTATAAGAACCCTTATTATGCAACAGTATCATAAACTACTATTATATTCGATTTAAATAAATGAAGAAATTATAGCTCTAGGTAATACAAATGCCGGATCTTGAAATAATATTTTTATGAATACTAGTTTTGTGATTAATTTGTAATTTACAATTATATAGTATACTTTATGTAATTACATTACAACCTAAGCTTATTTATGAGTCTGTAAACTAGTTGAGATATTTGGAAGTAGCAAAAAAATATCTTAGCAACTGCAGTTGTTGTATTTATGTGGAGTTTCATATCTTTATACTTTTAATAAATAATATAAGAAAAAAAATGTTTTATTTTTCAGAACTGTGTTAAAATCTATGAAATTTAAAAATATTTTTGTTTTTTTTAAGACAAGTCAATAGTTTTTTGTTATACAAGGTTGAAAAGTTGAGTTTGTCCGCGAGTAATCTCTATTGAAACCTTTATAATTTAAATAAGAATAAAATGTAACTTATAAAGACTTTAATGGCGATTCGGAACGTACCATGTGTGTTTTTCTTTGAATAGAAAGGTGATAATTTTAAAACACTTTAGCGAATCAAACGCACTTTTGCACGCAGAAATTGGATGACGAACTAAACTTTTTCGAGCGTGAGATGATAAAAATATTTATTATAACCGTGGTGTATTAGTTTCCGGAAATCGGAACCAAACAACATTTCGCTGCTTTTTCATTGTGAGAAAAATATGGCTGCGCGAGGCAATATATAGTCCGCATCGCTTTTTTATATCGCATGACTCGGATGGAGAAGCCTTATATGCCATCATTGCAAACAAATTCAAGAGATAACGACATACTTTAAGTACAAGTAGATACGTCAGGTGGCTTTAAAAATAGCAACATAAAGAAATTTTACACATATAGAAAAAAAAATCTTTTAAATATTGATACCTAAACCAATTGTTTAACACTAATTGACTAATGTGAGACAAAATAAAATATCATGGTTATATTATTTTTTTTATATCAGATTATTTTACTTTTATATTATAAGATTTTATTAATAGGTTTCGAAAACAAACGTCACAAAAAAATACACAAATTTGTTACAGCAGTAAACAAGAAATACACAAAAGCCTTACAATACAATGGAGCGCTGTTTCAAGGCTTTTGCTTATCACCAATAGTATTTAACATATTGATTAATATTTTAGTAGACAAAGTAATAAGTCATGAAAGAATGTACAATAAGTGCACTGAGTCCATCTTAGCCTTTGCTGATCTTACCTTGCAATACACACACGTAAATCCAAACAATATTTGTAATTATTAAATAAAGTGGATGAGTTCTGTTCATGGACTGATGGACTGAGGGCAAAACTAAATAAATGCCACTATGTATGTCTGGGTATAAGAAGTACAAAATATACTTCTTAAGATCTAGGACTCTCTATAAGTAGAATGTGTTGGCAAAAGTGGGATAAGCAATCACACACGTGAACTGTTTTGTCAACCGTTTATAATGTGAAGTGAAAAGTTAATGTGGTTTCCATTATTTATTACAATAACAAATGCGACAAAAAGGTAATTAATTCTTGCAATTCAAGAATTTGATTAGCGATATAATCTCATATGTTTGTTTTTTGATTATTAAAAAAAGTAGCATCGGTCGGCGAGTGCAGTAATAATAGTTTACGTTACAATTTTGACTAAAAAGTTATTTAATACATATAAACGATCCTATAAAATGTAAACTGCTTTTATTTAGTATTTCAATTACTTCTTCTTTGTATTGATAATATTATTCTTTTAAAATACTGTTAATTCAGTGATAGTAATTCAATTAATTTCATTTCATTCGTAAAAGTATGCATTTTTTATCAATGTTTTCTTATGACATTATCACGTAAGATTATTGTCCGTAAACCGACTTAACAGATAACCAATTTTTTTTCATATTCGAGCAGTGTTTCAGATAAAACAATAATTTCATGTCTTAATCGTCATAAAACCTTTGAATATCTTAAAATCAGTTTTGGTTTGGTTTTTGTAGTTTTGGTTTAGTTTTGGTTTTGTATTCAGCATTTTCAGCAACTGGATGTTTTGTTTGTTTTTGTTAGTAGTATCCTTCCTCCTAGTTTTTTTACCCCAGAGAAGGCAAAAGGAAGATAGGTAGACCACAAAAAAGGTGGGACGATGACATCAGACAGGTTGCAAGAGTGATGTGAAACAGAGTAGCCGAAGAAAGGTCAGAATGAAAAAGGTTGGAAGAGGCCTTTGCCGATTGACAAACAGATCTGCAGAAGATAAAGAAATCTCAAATAGTAGAATAAGATTAATATTAGTGTAATAGTGTTTTGGTGTAAGATCTGAATAAATGGCTATATTATATTATTATTATATTATTATAATGCTTTTTACAATAATTGAATTATTTAATAGTTAAAAGAAGTTTTTTTAAATGATTTAAAGAGATTAATAATTTTTTGATTATTTTTCTGGCGCAAACTAAATATACAATGTTTTTTTTATGAAACATTTTTTATTTTTTGCAAAAGATAAAAATAAAAAACAAAAGGCTTGGTTATTTGAACTTTTCACATAAATGTTTCAGGTTATGAAAAAGTGTTATACAAAAGGTAAAACTTTGCCATTTACCTATTTTCATAGGACTTGTAGTTCTGCCGGAAATAGATATAATAAACTGTTTTTACCCTTAAAAACCCTTCCCCTTCCCGACCTCAGATCGCCCGTAAATTATATTTCCTTTCATTTTTATTATATTCTCTACCTTTTCCAATGGGTTTCATCCTATTAATGTTTTTTCACTTTTTACCATTTTCAAAATTATCGACCCTGGTCTACATAACTTCGTTAAATTTTCAACAGCAAAAGGTAAATCCACTATGCTAACCTTACCGTACCCGAACTATTTACATTAGTTCGGGTAAGTCACGTTTACTTCCAATATATAAGCATAATCATTATCATCCGATACGTCCATTACATTTGTGCTTAGGCCTACCCTATTTTCTATACATATAAATAAAATTGGAGTGTCTGTTTGTAATATTGAAATAACCGTTTTTTACTTCATGCATATAAATATATATACGGTACATACACCAAAATAACATTTTTTACAATTTTTGTCTGTCTGTCCGTCTGTTTGTTCCGGTTCATCTCTGAAATGGCTAGACCGATTTTGACGGGACTTTTATTGGCAGGTAGCTGACATAATAAGGAGTAACTTAGGCTACTTTTATTTAAGAAATATTCTTTTATTTTAGAAAAATTGCTGATTTTTAATAAAAAAATATATAGCAAATTATAATAACTGAGCCACAGCAACGTGTGGCCGAGTCAGCTAGTTAATATATATAAACGGCTTGTGCCAATTAGCTCTTCCAAAAAGTTAAATCATAACATATACTGACGATATGGCGATTCTGCTCATGGTTAAACTTGGGAAGAGACTCGTGTCCTTGCTGAGAGTGCTTTAAGGACGGTGGAAGCATAGCTATTGGAGATTATGTTACTTCTCAATCTTAATAAAACTTGTTTTGTAACATTTACACCAGACTACAATCTCAATCTGATTCTTCGTTTGTTATATCTTTACATGAGAGGCGGTGCTCAACTATTGGTCAAACTTCTTGCACTGTCCACAACTGTATTCCTGTCGCACGGGTTAGCCACGTCAAATACCTAGGTGTTATTGTTGATAGTGTTATGTCATGGAAGGACCATGTGAAATCCATCTCAGCACGAATCAGAAAACTTATCTTCATTTTCTGCAAATTAAGAGGCAGTGCTAATGTTAGCATACTCAAATCTATCTACTTCTCTTTGGCATAGTCATTACTGACATATTGCATCACTGTCTGGGGTGCCAAGGGTAAGACGCATCTCCTACAGCTGGAACGAGTTCAACGGGCAGTATTGAAAGTAATGGCATATAAACCTGTCCGGTTCTCCACTTAGCAACTGTATGAGTTATGGAAAGTTTTTTCCATTCGTGGATTATTTGTAATTAATCTTATCTTACGCAAACATGCTTCTTGCGAGTATGATTGGAAGTTTAATTTAAATAAGATTTAAAGTGTAAAAGTTTAAAAGTGTAGTACAGATTTGGCTAGACTCCATTATTTATACCTTAGCTCTGTATTATTCTATAGAATTAATAATAAATTAAATATTTATAACCTACCTCTGCGCAACTGTAAAGCTATTTTGAACAAGTGGCTTTCAAGCCTCAGTTATGATGATGTTGAGTCCCTTGTCAAATAAAACGTTTAATCATATATGTATCTCCTTCATCCATACACAGACACACAAACACACACACACACACACACATTCACACACATAAGCAAAAGCATACGCACAAAAAGTAAATTAAGTAGATTCTTTTCTTATTGTGTTATTTGTTACTTTTTTGTGCAATAAAAAAATGATTGATAAAGTTCGAGGTGGGCGCTAATAACTGCTACACAATCTTAGACTAATGAAGTTAATAATGTTATATATTGTGTAAACTTTAATGGTGCAAATAAGTATTATTATTACTATTATTTAAATTATTTATTTCACCTTAAGATAAGAATCTGAAATTTGAAAACCCAACCTCTTGGAAATCACACCAGTCAATGTCTTGGTTCACCTTCCTTAAAGTCCGATCCGTCCGAAAGATCTCGTAATTATGATTTCTCTTTACTCCCTAAAATACAAAATCAACTTAAAGTGAAAGAGTTTTCATCACCGGAAGATGCCCTAACAGAAAAGGTTGAAGAAAAGGTGTCAGCGAGGGACTGAAAAAAGTCTTTTGAATATTGGTTAAGACGCATGCAACTAAGTATAGAGGCTAATTAAATATATATATTTTTCACCTCACATGCTCGGAAAAGTTTCGTTTATCGTTCAATTTCTGGAAAATTGCTTTTTATCCGCTAGCGTAGAAAAGTGTTTCAAAATTGGAATCTTTTTACTCAAAGAAAAACACACATGTACCTTCCGAATCGTCATTGTAGTCTTTATAAGTTATATTTTATTTTAATTTCAATTAATACTATAATACTCAGTTTTAGTTTAACTAAATTATTTTAGTTTATGAAAACATAAAAACAACAAGAATAAATAATATTCAGAATAAAATATTTATTAAGTATAAACATTTTGAATGTATGATGGGTGAGATTTCATGACATATGATTGGATATCGGACCGCACCCGAAAAAGAACTGTTAAAGTGATCTGAACATTCTTAGTCAATTCACATTTAACAAAAACCAATATAAAAAAATACATTCAACATTACTAATTGTAGCAACATCATTTTATATTTGAAATAAACCAATTTATTTTATTTTAAACTGTTTTTCTTGAACTTAAAAATTTTCCTCACTGCAGTGAGGTGAAAAAAGGTGTGTTGCGCTCGACAGTAAAGTTTTAAGTGTCTCCTCGTACCTTTGAAACCCTCGCTACGCTTAGAACTCTATCTTCGATTTAGTTAATTAATTCGAGTATCCTTCGCTGGCTCAGGTTTCAACACAGGTTGACCCACGTGAACAGTAATAATGAATTATATTATCAACGTTAGCTAATCAAAAAGCAGAACTTATTTAGGCACAGTTATTTACACTGATCTGGATATCGACAAAATGATCGACATCCCCATTTACTTAAAAGATTTTCATCCCTAATATTCGGCCGGTGCATACCAACGCAATGAATTAATCGTAATTCATTACGCTCGTAACAAACACGCTCTTCAATCCGGTTGCTCATCAGCCGTCACGCTCAATGCTGTCTCGCTTTACACAAATGCAATCGTTTCCTTAATATTTCCTATAATGTATCTCACTATTAATGTCTTTAAAAATTGTAAGGAAATTAGATGGAGTGTTTCACGATCAAAATAGATTAATCCGTTTAGGTGGCAGACTAGGTAACATGTTGATTTGATTATAATAATCGACACCAGATATTATTACCTACATATGTAGTAAAAAATGGGTACACAATGTTTTTGTTTCGACTTCTATTTCAATATTAATACAATATTCTTTTTCCTCTTTTGTTTAAGTTTAGCTTAATACTTGTTTTTTTTTTGTTGTATAGTAATATTAATGTTGCAAGAAATTGAAGACTAGCAACATTTGAACGTTTCGTAAGTATTTTAAGGAACAACATTAAAAAATGTTTATAAATATAAAAGTTAAAATATAACTTACTAATAAAAAAATGATTAAACACAGAAACGTAAATATTCAAGTGTTAGTCATTTCTATTGACATCACTTTTGACTTTTTTATAAATGCCTTTGCCTTATCAATCCTAAGAATGAGACTGAGTGTCATAAATTATTTAAAGACAGTTTTCACAGTCAACAACTTTGAATTTCCTGAAAATTTTCCTTGAATAAATTAAACTTTAAATAAATGATTTGGCAATCTATTACATTACATTACATATGATTATTCATATTGATTAAATCTTAAGTCTTAGATCGATTGATCTATAAATTACGTAAGCTGAGTTCAAGGTAATTTGGATTGAGTGATTAATATCTATTCCAAAAAAATAAATAAAAAGCATGATATCTTGCCTGATATCTCAATAGATACCTATAAGTTACAAATACAAATCGAGCTTTCTATTTTTTTTTAATAATTAACTTCTTTATTAGCCCTAACATATGTAAATGTGTTGCCGAGAAAGGCATAATTCCCGTCTTTATAATTTACACTAGCTTTCCGCCCGCGGCTGCGCCTGCGTGGAATTCGGTTATATTGCGGTATAAAGCACAACTATAGGAAAACTTCTCATTCCCACGGAAAAATCTAAGAAGCGCGATGTAACGTTGGATACAATTAGTTGTTAAACCAAAACTGAATGGTACACTATATTATATGTTTTCCCTTGTGGAGCAAAAACATGCAGATTTTGTGCACTGGAAACCCGGGAACACGCTACATAGATCAGACCATGCGAAAAACAATGTTTTTTTCCAAGTGTACTCCAGCAACCCTTAGAGTTTGGCCTTGTGATTTATTAATGGTCATTGCAAATAAAACCCTTATAGGAAATTGTAGTCTTTAAAATTGAAATGCGAGGTCGGTTGGAATAATCGGAATCCAAGGAATGAGTCGTTTAGTGAATCATTTAGCTTCAAAATTTACATGTTCATATTCGTTTGCAACATATAAGTAGATGTAAAAAAACAGTTTAGACGATAAAACAAATTGTACGTCATCCCTCGAGAATTCCTCATTTTCGAGGATTCATTTTCGTATCATTTAGCTTCAAAATTTACATGTTCATATTCGTTTGCAACATATTCATAAGTAGATGTAAAAAAACAGTTTAGACGTTAAAACAAATTGTACGTCATCCCTCGGGAATTCCTCATTTTCGGGGATTCATTATCGTATCATGTAGCTTCTAAATTTACATGTTTATATTCGTTTGCAATATTTTACCTTGTTTTAAAAGACACACAGCGCCATCTACAATCCATCCATCAAGCAAACAATATTTTTGTTTTTCTTCGGGAATATCAATTTTTTCCAGGATAAAAAGTACTCTATTATTTAATCCGGACTTTTATCTTTACGTCTGCAAAATTTCAAAGCAATCGGTTCAGTAGTTACGGCGTGAAAGCGGAACAAACAAACAAACAAACTCACTTTCCGATTTATAATATTAGTAAGGATAAAAATAACTATGTTAAACGCCATGCCAGTTCCATTTCGACTATGGTATTGCCATTGTCTTGTTATTCAAATTATTCTTGGAGGCATGGGTATCTATTCAGAGGATTTTGACCAAACTGTAATTATTCTTCAAAAAGCAGGCTTGGGTATGCCTTTGATGCAAATAATTTATATATTGAATAGTCCCTGGGTTGAGATGTCAGCTTTAATCCAAGCTGACCGAGTTCGATCACTGCCAATGTACTACGAACTTGGATTGTGCTATAGCTTACCACGAGACGCTAACGGAAATATTTATAAGGTTTTTATAGCATTTTTAATATTCTTTATAAAAAGTAAAGTAGCAAATCTTATTGACCTTAGTTTCGGTATTGAAAGTGAAAGGGTTCTGGCTATTTGAGACTACACTTTCAGAGGGTAGTTCTGATAAAACGTTATAAAGATTTTAGTTCACTTAAGTCACAAATTTATAGCATTAATATAAGAATTATTGTCATGTATACTCACGTTGAAAACAACTTTAAATCTTGGAGAGAATGACGAAGATAATGGTACTACCCAAAATATATATTTTTTAAACCGCAAAAAAAATACAAAACAATTTTATCCCGTATTAAAAAGATAACTATATAAAACACTTTTGCAAGAAAGCTTTGGTGTATCAAACATATAATGTTGGCGCCTTTTTGTAAGTCTGGTTGGCGTTGTAAGGCTGTGCAATTCTGCTGCGCACTCTTCCAAATGTATCCTATAAAAACGGATAAGCCTGCTACCTTCCGTCAAGAATGTGATACGTACCGCAAAGGAATGGAACTCTTTGCCTGACTCTTCTCAGTCTTCTAGCCAAGCGCATCACATCTAGATCGCATCATCACTTACCATTAGGCGAGATAGTGGTCAAGCGCCTGCCTATTTAGTACAAAAAAAAAACATTTTGTATGTGGCCAATTTTCATTTTGTTCAGCTTTTCAGATAAAGTTCTTAATGATTAAAAACAAAGTATAATTTAAATGGGGATTATGAATTAAGCAGGACGCAGAGACCTTCTCAAAAAAATTAAGGGTTTGGCTATAATCTTCACGCTTTGCAGGCGGGTAAGTAATCGCAATAAGAGACCATAATTAGAAAGAAGCGTCCCATTTTGTGATCTAAGATAGGTAGGTATATGATATTGTGATTACCACTGTATCACGAGTCGCCTTTTATGACAACTTTAAGTGGGAAGCGTTGATGCTATTCCATTTTGCTGGACACCACACGGCACTATAATTATGCCATTGTAAAGAAATCAATGATCATTGGTTAATGTTATGCTTCAAATAGAAACTTAATTCTGATTTGAATAAACAACATTTTTTACTTTTAAATAAAACAGTGAACCAAAAACCAGAAGATTTACTCTTACAATATCCCACAACATATTTATAAAGTAAAATGTCGAGATCATGATACTAACCAATTTCTTTCTACCCATTTTGTGAAATATATTTATCAGGGGCGGTTATAAATTACTAATTCAGGTGAAATGCACCTGAGCCTGAGAGAGTTTCGTAAATCAGGATATATTTAAAGTATATGTAATATATTTTTTACCAGCATGACTGGGATTATATTTATACATACGATGTCACATACACCCAGAGCTACTTGTTTTTTTTAAACTTATTACACCATTATATTTGCGTCGGGGTTTAAATAAGAAAAAATAATTTATCAAATGAATAATAAGTTTACTCTTATAAAAAGCCAGGTCTATATATTTACATAATGAAATGAAATCCTGTCTAAAAAATAAAATGTTCAAAAATGTTTCTCAACACACCCGTTTCAATGCTAAAGGTAATGATAGATATCATGGAAAAATAAATCAGTTATTTCAAGTATCTATCAAAGCACTCTTTGACAACTATTTCACAAATTGTTTCCTAACAATGAATTGTCTACCAACATTAATAGTGACCGCTCTACATATGCACTGATGACCAATTTTCATTTCTGCGGTAAATTCTGAAAAATTCAGACATTGTTAACATAAGGAGAGGCAATTTTAAAAAGTCATCTGCTTTGCCTGATATCGTCCTCGTCAACTAATTTCCTTTCCCAGCACCCTGCTGTCACCTGCTTCAAAAGACTAATTTGACTCGTTATGCCTGATTTGAAAAAATACGCCAAATATATGTAAGAATTGTAACAGAAAACAAAATATAAGTTAGTGACGTAGTTCCTATCTATGAAGTTAACAATCCACCACTGAATTGGTGCTAGGGAAGAGTCGAGCGATTGTATCTAGAATAGGATGGTATTCCCAGTTTTTCAGTTTTTCGCACAACTTACAGTTCCATACGATGCCTTAAGGTTCGCTCATGCCTCCTGTCTATTAGTGAGGGCATTTGGGTTAAAGGTTTTCAATCCTTCAACGGGGGATGATGTTCGTGCATACAAGCGCCTAATCAAAATACAGCGGCAATTGCCGAAGAACAGTTCCTTACTACTATCTGTGTACAGATGTTACGGTTGCAAGTTTTTTCTTCTATCTTCTCACAATTCGAACATCTGCAATGATGTACATACCGAATATCCTACTAATATTTTAAATGTGAATGTAAGTTTGTTTGTTATGCTTTCACGCAAAAATTACTAAACCGATCATCAAGAATCTTTGTACGTATATTCTTGGAGGTATTAAAAGTAACATAGGATACTTTTTATTGTCAAAAAATTGCGGGCGAAGCCGCGGGTAAAAGCTTGTGTTACTATAAAGTTAAACAGTAAATTGTGTAAAACAACTAATATTGAAAGATGAAGAGAAGTCAAAACAAAAGTTGTAATAGAATATGATGTTTTTTTGTTTGCGGTACGTTGGCATGGTATATAATAGATCTAGATCTATTATAAAATAGAAACTATCCAGGTAAAAAAAATATTCTTTAATAGAAAACCAATTCAAAGTTCAATTTTGATTGTGATGCATGAAATTTTGTATGTAGGGAATATATGTGGGATGTTTTCTTTTAAACATTCCAAATGGTGAAAAAGAGATAATTGATACATATTGTGACATATTGATACAAAGTGTTCAGAATGCTCAAAAAATTTAAGTTAAATTGTTTGGTGCCAAATTAGAAACAAAAGCGTACAGTAAAATTCATTTGATTATTGAGAAACTTATTTATCATCTGATCTGAGTCAGATGACAAGTTAACATGGGCACATAACACAGTATGTAACTGCCAAGTTTCAATAGTTTCATCCTATTGGTACGTTTACACTACGACACAAATGTCCGACATTAGTGTCTGTACTGTTTACACTTGTACGGATTTTTACGACGCGACACTAATTATGATGTCGCAATAAATTTCGCAACCAGAGACACTCGTGTTCACACAGAGACACTTCGATGTATACACTGAGTGTACGGTGTATGTGTCGTAGTCAAACGTACCTTATGAGTTGAAACATCAGAGCAGGTTAAAATAAAAAGGCGTTTTAGTAATTTACTTTCACAGCACTTTTTTTATTAAACCATTACCTCGGGTCTATTCTAAGTGTTTTTGATAAAGTCGATTCACCGTAAGCCTTCTGTAACATTTGTAGTGACTCCGAAAACGAAATTCCATTGGCGATGCAAAATTAAAGACAAACTTTTTGTTAGATATTTTTGTCCATTGTGAAATTCGCAATACACACTAAATATGATATAACTAAACACAACACAGTATTTAATATAAATAACAGATGCAACTCAAACTCCGCGCCAAAATGGATAGCAGTTGTGCAAATCTAACAACAACAAAAAAAAACAAAAATTTGAATTTGGAACCATAAACATATCATCCATTTCCGATACTTTTTGACTGAATGTACCTAATCATGTTTTTTATTTTGTGTAGTGCCATTTATCAATCTACTTGAAGCTGACTTATCAGCATTCTTTACAAATCTTAATAGTTTAGTGTAATGCACTGATTAAATGTTCTTGCTAGTTATTTATTAAATTTTAAATAAATAAAGAATCGGTCCCGTGCCCGGCTGTTTTTACCGATCCCCTTGGGGAACGATAATCGCCGGCCCTAAATCCCATATTTTTTTAACGATATATTGGCACAGATGGGTAGTTAATTGGTACCTTATTTCTTTAAGTCCCAAAACAGATATACCATTATTGGAGCGGAGCGAAGCGAAGCTCCCATGGATCAGCTTCAATGGCGCAATGTCTGTTACGCCGTAACTTGCCGAGTTCTTAACCGATTTTAATATTTTTTGTGTGGAATCGAATCAACAGGTTTAGGACCAGATTGTGACGGTGCCCGAATTTCGAAATTCTCGAAAATATCCATCGAAATAGAAAAAAAAATATCTTTTTTTTGGTATTACGCTCCGCTCCAAAATATGGTGCTAGCGTAGCTTTATGCTTAGTGGCTGCATCGCCTAGTTTATTTATAATTATTTAGTTTGGTTTCCCATTTAAAACATTTTTTATATAGTTATATCAAATATAAAAAAATAGCCTACAAAATTTAAAATATTTTTTATCGGTGAAATAATGGTGCATTTTTGTTTATGACCTTCTTTTATTGTTTGAATTGAGGTGCACCTTTAATTGAATTATGGTGGAAATAAAAAACGATAACACACTTTGCTTATTTATTTGAATTTAACTACAGAAATCCTTTAACACTTATTGTTGAGAAGATGAATCAAATAATAACCGTACATACCGCCAACAAAAATCTAAGTTTTAGAAGCTATCCTGATATAATAAACTAAAATCCCATGCTACTTACAGAAACTTGTAACTAAGTAGTTTTTTTACATTACTGGAAGCAACACTGGCCTATAGCGTTGCGTTAAAAGTACTAGAAAATTTCGACGGGTGCTCACAAGGCTCGGTAGTTCAATTGGGAGAGCCATGGAACGGTTGCGGGTACGAGTCCCGCTTGAGCCAAGTAGATTTTTTCTAATATTTTTTTGTTAATAAAAAATATTAAATGAGATATAATTTAAATTATTATAATAGAAAAATACTAGAAAAAATCGACTCGGGTCACAAGTGAAATCTCAGGCGGGAATCGAACCCGCAACCTTTGGAAATCCGGTCCAATGCTCTCCCAGTTGAGCTACCGAGCCTTGTGAACACTCGTCGAAATTTTCTAGTACCTTTCTGATTTTTCGCTGTAGGCCAGCGTTGTTTCATCAATGAGAGGAACATCCTCACGTATTCGAAAGAAACATTTTTACAAATGTTTGGACAATTGATTAAGATGAAACAGCCATTTTAGATTTTATAATTTTTATATATGTTATGCATTTTCAATGCGATCTTATAAGATAAATTATTATAATAGCAAAATACTAGAAAAAATCGACTCGGGTCACAAGTGAATTCTCAGGCAGGAATCGAACCCGCAACCTTTGGAAATATAAAAATATTAAAATCACGAAAAAAACATTCAATTATTGTTAGTTAACAAAACAAACAAAAGTTTACACTAAGGTATACCTACATTTTCTTTTATACCTAAGTCCTATATTTTTTTAGTTCTTACACCTCCGCGCACATTACACATCAGAATAAAACACTTTTTTACGGATTTTTGCGCATGTTTTATTTTATTTTATATTTAATCGTGACGTTTCGACTCCTTTACAGGAGCCGTGATCACAGGATGACTCCTGTAAAGGAGTCGAAACGTCAGGATTAAATATAAAATAAAATAAAACATGCGCAAAAATCCGTAAAAATGTGTTTTATTCCTATATTTTTACTATCTTAACCACGCGGAGCTGTGAAACGGTGAGGGCCTTACTGCCAGCGATGTATTAGGAAGATGAGCGGTGTGAGGAAGTGTAACGGGCTCTGTTCAAATGTAAGTGAGTGGGGTGAGAGAAGCTGTTTTGCTTCTGAGATCAGTTTCTATGTCGCCTCCATCCATAGCACACATCCCTCGCTTGTTTTGTTCGTACAAAAACTCTTACCGATAAAGCTAGGTAAATGAAGTGATTCTATTGGTTTGTTTTTATCAAACACATCCTTCGTTACGCATCCTGACACATATACTTCACTATAGTTGTTACAGCATTGCCAAAAGTCATCACCGTATAATGATATTTCACCATCTCAGACTTACTTTCACTTATATTTTTTATGTAAATTAGGAACTTCTGCTGAACTTTGGTCTTGTCATTACCACTGATCGGAGTAGGTAGAGCTATTTAGCTTCATTGACCGCAAACATTGATGTTAATATGGATATTCCGCGTGATTCCGACTAATACTCGGGGATTTTGATGAATATAATTCTTTTTATTAATAAGTATAAAAATGGTTTATGTGTAAAATGGTTTAATGGTAAATGAGAGGGGGGAAAGACTTTTGGAGTTTTGCACTGATAACAACCTGGTTGTAATGAATACTTGGTTCCAACAACATCCTAGACGCCTGTACACTTGGACATCACCCAATGGTCAACATAGGAACCAAATCGACTTCATTCTTGTAAGCCAAAGATGGAGGTCCTCAATTTCTGTCGCCAAAACGAGACCCGGTGCGGATTGTGGTAGCGACCATCAGCTGCTTACTTCCAAAATGAGAATTCGTCTCAAAGCTAGGCAAAGAGCTAGAATCAGTAGGCCTACAAATTTAAACAACTCAGCGCAAAAGGAATACCAAAGGGAAGTCCCAATCAAACTTCGTACATTAGAAATTGATCCGTTTGAACTACCAGAAGCATCATGGTCAAAACTAAAAACTGCTCTTAAACAAGTTGCTAAACGATCTCAAGAGAATCAAAAGACCATTGCTCCAAAGGCCGAGTGGATAAGTGTGGAAACGTGGGACAAGCTCAATGAACGAAAGGCGCTTAAGAAAGCTGGCCTCAATCCGGATGAGGATCGAGACCGGTACGCGGAAGCACATAGAACAGCCCAGAGACTTTGTAGGCACGACCGGAACGCTTTCATTAATAAAATCTGCCAGGAGATAGAGATGTGCTCAGAAAAGAATATGTTCCAAAAGGTCAAATACCTTGCAAAGGAATACAAACCTAAGCATTGGTCTATTGAAAGTGACGTAGGAACTCTGTTGTCAGACAAGAGGGCGATCCTCGAAAGATGGAGAGCATACTGTCAACAACTTTATAGTGAAAACTATTCTGAGGACAATGTGTTGGACTACAATGAGACAGAACCTGATATCCTGCGTCAGGAAATCGAGGATGCCATTTGCAACCTAAGACCTAAGGCTTGCGGCAGTGACGGTATAACGGCCGAAATGCTGAAGAATATGGGAGAAACCGGAACCACAATTATGCTGTCGATATGTCAAAAAGTCTGGAGAACAGGCGAGTGGCCTGAAGACTGGACAGAGTCGATTGTGGTTCCTCTACACAAAAAGGGTTCTTCACGCAAATGCGAAAATTACCGCACTATTTCAATCATTTCACATGCCAGCAAGATCCTCCTGCGAATCCTTTACAAAAGGCTAGAAAGCTATATCGCACAACAAATACCCAAAGAACAGGCGGGATTTGTCAGAGGTAGGGGCACGAGGGAGCAAATCCTGAACATTAGGCTACTTATTGAGAAATGCAGGGAACACAACATCAGTGCTGCCTTGTGCTTCATCGATTACGCAAAAGCATTCGATTGCATCAACTGGAGTCAGATGTTCAGAGTGATGAGAGAAATGGGAGTTCCAGATCATCTGACATTTCTGGTACAGAATTTATATCTCATCAGCAAGTCTAGGGTTCGGCTAGAGGACGATCTATCACACCCTTTTCATCCAGAAAGAGGAGTCCGTCAAGGATGTAATTTATCACCTCAATTGTTCAATCTAGTCGGTGAACACATAATGAGAAGGGCTTTGGACAATTGGAAAGGGGGCATCCGCGTTGGTGGCCACTTAATAAACAACCTGCGCTTTGCTGATGACACCACAATAATAGGCTCCTCCGAGGCAGAGCTAGCTGAACTCTTGTCCAGAATAACTATCATCAGTCGAGAGTATGGTCTGCTGATCAACAGAGCAAAAACCAAACTAATGTTTGTGGATAGAACGGGTACCCTGCAACGAACTTACGAACTTCGTGACTTGCAGGTGGTGCAGAAGTTCGTATACTTGGGATCGCAGATCAGTGACGACGGTGATTGCGAACAGGAAGTTATCAGGAGAGCACAAATGGCGAAAAGTGCGGTAAAAAGATTGGAGCGATTATGGCGGAACAGGGGTATTAGCCGCAACACCAAAAAGAAGCTAATGCAGACGCTCATATTCTCTCATAGAAGACGAACCAGACCCAGAAATAGATCAATGATATTTCTTGTTTTAATAAGTA
This sequence comes from Calamotropha paludella, assembly GCA_927399485.1. NCBI lineage: Eukaryota > Metazoa > Arthropoda > Insecta > Lepidoptera > Crambidae > Calamotropha > Calamotropha paludella. The sequence goes on from OV656812.1 coordinate 15,022,050, forward strand.
AATTATTGTTTAAATGTGTTGATCATTTCAAGTAAGATTTTGTTGTATATACAAATAGTTTATTCTGTTTGATCGTATTTTGATTTTTTGAATAATTTGTATTGTAATATGTTCTTGTACATACAACTTCAGAATAAAAATGTTAAATGATTGTTATTTCTTGTATAAATATAAGAAATTGTTACATACAAAAAATATATGTGGTTTCATGAATCAAGTTTCTATCTATTTATAATACTATCCTTAAGGACTATTATACTAACCTTACCCGTCTGAGAAGAAGTGTATTCTTTAATTACTCCCTAAGGCGTAAATAGTTTTTATTATTTTTCTACTTAAAAACAAATGCCGCGGGATTCAGGGAATATCCATATTATTCTAACACATGGCAAGTACACAAAATAGCTCTACCCACTCCGATCTATGGTCATTACCAACTTTGATTATTTGCGTCTGTTAGAAAGGATTTTATTTAAACACTTTATACACCGTCCCCCATCTCTAATTAAATCTATTTTTTGTAAAAATTTATGGCTTATCGTGCAAATGCATTTTAATATCAACAAAGACACTAAGAGCAATATACTTTTTATCAATTTCTATTTTAATGATAAAGGTTGGGCTGACTTAACCGATTTTAAGCGAGTCCTAATTTCCAGTCCATAGGCATTTTATTATTTTTTCCAAGAAAAGGTATGAACAGTTTTATAGTTTTAAAATATTGTTCATTTCATCAGTGAACACCAAACAAAATTTGGAAAAAATACTTTTAGAATTCTGGAATCCATTTGAAAGTAATTGTCGCTGGCGTTTTTGATTGGCTAAACTAGAATCTATGTTAGCGGAAAATGAATCGAAATAATATGTTTACTTTGTACCAATCAAGTCGTCAATTAGTTTTCAATGTCAAGTACATTTTCACATCACATTTTCAAATAGTTTTTGACAAAAGTGAAATATTTTATTAGATATCATTAGTTGTATATTTTTTTTCTATTTTCCTTTTTTCTGCTTTATATTCTTCCTTCACCACTGGCCTTAAAATATAAACATATCCAAGTTCGTTTCGTGTATTGATCACTTTTATTATACGAGGCATATCCAGAAAGTAAGTGTCCTGAATTTTGGTAGGTAACAAAATTATTTATTGAAACAAAAATCATAGTTACCCTATTACATATCTAAACTATTTTTCGATAAAGTCGCCATTCCTCTCAATGCAGGTGGTGAAGTGGGGTATCAACTTTTTGATGCCTTCCTCGAAGTAGTTTCCCGTCAACCCCTTCGTACACTTCTCACCCTCCTCCTTTACCTCTGCAGCTTCAGGGAGGTAAAGAGATAACAATCTGAAGGTGCTAGGTCAGGGGAATGCGCGTGGTGGTTCAGGACATCCCATTTAAACGAGGCAAGCAGTTCCTTCATGGCGTTGGCCGTGTATGGTCTGGCATTTTAAACTCGCGATACCGCTTGTACACACTCCTACACTTCATAGCTTTATCACCATATGCAGTTTTCACCTAATTATAAACCTCAACCGGAGGTTTTCCCTTCCAAACGAGATATCGGATGACGCCGCGTATTTCGCACTTGGCGGGAGATTGGATTGACATTTTCAATGTACTGACCTTGAACCGGTCTCGTCGGGGAGGGGAAGAATCTGGCTACACGTAAGTGTAGCCAACATGTCGAAAATAAAATTTACTCGGTCGTGTGAGCCTCAGTATATTTACTTTTTGGATACGCCTTGTAACTTTATTTATACAGTCCCCTTTAAGTAATAATAAATCATTATTTTAGTCTTTGTTTCCTTACATTTGTCAAGATCATAAAGTAACAATTCTTCTAATTTCTCATATCTGCCATTTAATTTGTCAAGGTTAACTAACTTTAGCTCATAATTGAACTTGCAGCATAGTTTGATATTTGAATCTTTTAGTCTTTAAAAAAGAGGTTTTTTTATTTACGAATCACACAGTCGAGTACTAAATCAGATACAATATATTCATCGGATCAAATAAAGGCAGGTGCGTCCCAACTGCGTAGGTCTCGCAGAAATTAAAAGTAGTCTTCTTTCTGCGGTAGGTCCAATTAAATCCATAGCTGAGCTAAATATAAAGTGGATTGAAATTGTTACATCAAGCAAACCGAAAATAGTTTTGTTTAATGTAAAATAAATTCTATGTCTTCTATGACATTTAAATTACCAACATAGGAATAAAATCACTTTATATTAGGACCCCTACGTTTGTATCGATTATTGTAATTAGATTTTTTTTTCTCCCCCGATTGCGTATAACTATCCACAATTCTTTAGCATTACTTTAAAATAAACATTAATAAAAAAATATTCCATCTTTTACCGTTTGGTCTAAAATAAAGCATTTATTGGCCTTACCATGATTATAGTAAGGATACTTATAATAATAATAGTATTTCTTTCATTCAACTAAAAAATCCTAATCCAAAATAAGCACTGTAAGTCTTATAATTTTTTATATATTTTATGCATTTTCAATGCGATCTTATAAGATAAATTATTTTAATAGAATAATACTAGAAAAAATCGACTCGAGTCACAAGTGATTCTCAGGCGGGAATCGAACCCGCAATTTCAATCAATTGCATTGGATCGGATTTCCAAAGGTTGCGAGTTCGATTCCCGCCTGAGAATTCACTGTAAGTCTTGTGATTTAAATGCTAGGGTAACGGTTAACAGATACATATATGATACATAGATAAGTAAGATTCATGATAATAAGTTTGACATGGATAGTAAGGACTAAGGTACAAATATGTCTTTATTAAATTAATTACTATTTAAGAAATATAAAAAACAGCTTTGTTTCACTGACGGGACTTTGTTTTGAGATCTAAATCATTATTAGGTACTTAAGATAAGATAAGCATTTATTTTCCAAGAATATGGTAGTAAATTTAGGTGACAAACAATACTATATATTCTGCTTTTGTTCGGCGTGGAAATTGAAAAATTATAAAAAAAAGCTAACAAAAATAAATAGTCTAAACATTAATTAATATCACAACCATATTAAAATTTATTAATTGCATAATGATTGCCAGTCAGTAGAATGACAATTTAATTAAACATTAACAAATATATATTATAGTTTCTGTCCTAGGAATTCGTTAACTGTATAATAACACTTATCTAAAAGGATGTTAAACAATTTATACTTGAATTTGTTGGTAGGCAATTTCTTGATTTCAACTGGCAGCACATTATAAATCCTGATCGCGTTACAAAACGTACTATTTCCATATATTTTCCAATTCTGAGATGGGACCTGTAATTTATGCTTATACTTATGCCTTATATTAGTTTTTTTATATACCGTGTCATGAAGGGGAAAGAGATGTAAATGATTCTTAACAAAAATGCAGATCTCAAGTATATAAAGGCAGGGCAGCGGTAGAATCCCAAGTTCCTTAAATAGTGGGATAGTTCCTTAAAGAGAGGTACCCATTTCGGCATCGTCTGTACAACTAAATAATGAAAAAATTACAGCAACCTTGTATTAAATAACCTTTATGTGAAACATGCTACTTGGTGGAATGTTGGAAATTTGAATAGTGTGAAGAAATGAATATGTTAAGCAAATTTCGGAATGAAAAAACATTTTAGAAGTTTCTACAAAGTAGTATGATAATAATTATGTACATAATAATTCACTCACTGGAGGGAGACTCTGTACCAGGGTCGTCTGCTTAGGTACCTCCGTCTTACTTATTTCTGCCGCAAAGCAGCAGTGCTTGCATTGCTGTGTTCCGGTTTGAAGGGTAAGATATGGCAGTGAAATTACTGGGTACAGTGACTTTACATCTTATGTCACTAGTTGGCAACGTACACTGTGGTTCTTGTGGGGGTTGCAGTTTTGCTGCGAATCTCACAGGAGCCACATGTATTGTAGGTGACTGTTACCACTTACCATCAGGTGGGCAGTTTGCTTGTTTGCCAACTATCTGCAATAAAAAAAAAAAAAATTGAAAAGTTTTATTAATATTTCTATTTGGCAGAAAAAATATTACTTTTGATTCTTATTAGAAGGGAATACGTCTTAAGTGTCGAAAATAATAACATGTTTATGCATCTGGCTACCATACATACTTATGAGCAGCTGTAATAACAATTGTGTTGTTAAGAATTCTTAGTAAACGCATAGAATAGACAGCAGTTATTTAAATATTTTACAATACAATTGAAAATTGTTATTGTCAAACATTATATTCAGAACAAATATTTAATACAAACGGAATACAATTTAATAATACCTACACATAAAAGTGAATAATAAAGAAGATTGAGATAGTATTAAAGATAACATTAAGATAGAATATAAGAATAAGTTGTGTTATTAAAATGTTAAGTTAGAAAATCGCTCTAAAATAGAGTAGAAAAGAATATTATTTATTTATTTTCCACATAAAGATGTTAAAATAGTTTAAAACAATAGATACATTGTAAATAATACATACTATTCAGTATGATGACCATTTATGTAGAAGACTGGAGCCTGAGATAGGTTTTTATATAAAACTCGTATGACAGGTCACCAGTGCCCCTGTAACTCAGTTAAGTAGCGAATTTAGTTACTTTTCATGTGATAATATATTTAATAGTATGTAAATGCTATCAGTTGATAGCATAATCGGGTAGTTACCCACAAAGTCAACAAGTCTAGTACCAGCTACAACAATTGGAAAGACAACATGATTAATTTAAACAATCACATCCAAAGAAATCTGACAAATCATCGTTGAAAATAAATGTGAGTATAGTGAGTGCTTGTGTGTGTGCGATGTAGGAAAGAGAGAGATAATAATATATCGAAGAAATTCATGGGAGCTGCAAGGAAATTATAATAATTCATTCATAAAGGGTTAAATCAGTGCTGGATAGAACTAGGGAATTAAAGTGCGTGTTATAATGGTTGGATGACCTTATACCGAGAAGATGCTACAAGAAACTAGGCAAGGCCTGTTTTTTTTGTCCCTTTTATTATTTGTTACATTACAAAGTTATAACAAAAATAAGAAAGAAAACATTTCTTTACCATTAAGACATAAGCATAATTTACCTAGTTTTACAATGAACGGATTATATACAGCAATGTCATTATAAAAAATAAAAAGAGGGCTTATTATTCCTCACTTTCTTGTTTGTTTAATAATAACTGATAATATTTATTAATCACACAAATGAACAAAGAATTGTAATAATTGCCTTTGTTTATGACTGTGTCGTTACGTTAACAACATTATTATTCTTCTCAAAAGGTAGTGCAATGAGCTTGAGTGGATCTTTGTTCTAAAAAGTAAAACCTCTACCCACAAATGTGTGTTTAATTTTTTGAAAAGTTTAATTGTATAAATATCGCTCTTTTTCATAAAAGTGTTATAATATTTCTTTACATACATATTAATACATTATGTAATATTTTAACATAGTTTATTTGGGCAACTGAGCCCCATACCAATAGTCCATTCGTCATAATACCACTTAGTCATTATATTCCGAAATAATAAGAGCTATCATCTATCTAAAGGGTATCATCTGCACACAATACCGTTTTACACAAGTTTTTTCTGTACATCTATTTTTAACTAGCGACGTGTTTCAAAAAGGCACTTACAACACCTGTATTCAAGCAAGGGAACAAGTACGATGTCAATAATTTTAAACCAATATCGACCGTGCTGGCGTCCAAAGTTTTTGAAAAAAATCTTCATAAACGCTTGAAAACCTATAAGCGAAGTCACAATTTGGATTTAGATCCGGCCATTTAACCGAAAATGCTGTCAGTAATTTAACAGAATGCATAGTTAACAACCTCGATAAAGGTAAAAAGTATATCGGTATATCTTTGGATTTAGAAAAAGCTTTTGACACCGTTTCTATTCCCATCCATTGAACAAGCTAGAGAATATAGGTATGCACAGAGTACCATTAAAAATATTTAAAAAACGTTACCAATGTGTTAAAATTGGCGAATACAGTAGAAGTGAAATGCCTATTTCTTATGGGATACCACAAAGCAGTGTCCTCGCACCGAATCTCTTCCTAGTCTACATCAATGAGCATTGTCTTTATACTCCTGGTAAGGTTTTTCCTTCGTAGATGACACTGTTCTAGTAAAGTATGGAAATACTTAGGTTGTGGTTCCTAAACAGGCTGAGCAAGGTCTAGGTGTGGTGATTACTTGTCTAAACAAAACCTTGCTGTCGCTCAATCTCGGTGAAACATAATGTCACTTTTTCTATCAATAGTAGCACCCAACCTAATTTACACTCTGGCATTCGGGTACATACATGTGAAGGCGAACTATCTTTGCCTTGTCAATGCGCTCGTTTAGTGGCAGCATCACATATTAGATACCTAGGTGTCGAAATAAATAACCATCTCTCCTGGGCCCGACAGATTGAAAATTTAAATGGCATAGTGAGAAAAGTTATTTAGGTCTAGATCTAGATGTACTAGAAACCGTTTATGTTCTGCCTGTGCCAGTCCATTCTATTACACTGTATTGCAGTATGGGGTGGTGCATGCAAGACGAAACTATTGACCACAGAAAGAGCTCAGAGGTCTGTGCTTGAAGTGATGACATTCAAACCATATGGATATTGCATAACTGAACTGTATCGGCTATCGATTACTTTCTGTAAGACAGGTTTTTTATCCCAAAAGACTGTATTGAAGCAGCACTCTAAATTAACCTACTAGCGATCCATTTAAGGCTCTCGATATACATAAAATTACTTTCTATTAAAGATTCTCATGCTTTTAAGGGCCCCATTTGTACAACAAGTTTAATAGGAGTATAGTGATTTACAATTCACAAAAAAACATATGTAAATTAAAAGTACGAGATTGATTACTTCTGCTAGACTATGACAAATTGAACAACTTTTAACCTTCACTCTAAAATATATTTATAAAGAACCTGAAAATATATCTGAAAACTAATATAAAATATTAATTAACTTAACAATAAACTTAATTGTTTCGGACAACTTAAAACTTATAATATTAACTGAGTTAAACTTAAAATTACACTTAGTACCAAATTCATCAGACGCACCCGCGCGCACACACACACAAAAACACACACACACACACGCACACAACAGACGCACTTAGTTTATAGCTATAAGATAGTGCTATGTGCTAATGCAATACGATACTAAAGGGTAGGCTTTGTCTCCTAGAATGCAGGTTGACCTAACCTAGGGGGCAGAGTTGTTTTTGTTTTGGGATTGTTTATATTTAGCATTGTACGTACTTTAAATTATTACTGTAATTTTTTTTCTAAGATTATTATACAAGAAATTATTATTTATTGATTTAAAGAAGAATTAATAATGGGCCCAATATCGATCCTTGGGGCACACCCATAATGATTAGTGCTCTACAAGCCAGATTTGCCAATTACTACTTTTTTAACTCTCTAAGAGAGATATGACTGCATGAGGTCTAATGATAGTTTTGAGACATCATAATAATCCATATTCTTTAACGATGTTTCATGGCTAACACAATAAAAACAAGCATTAAATATGTGTCTGCGAAGTGCAATCCCGGCGTCAGTAGTTCTTCGGCGTAAGTTGATCTTCCTTTAGTAACGTCAAATTATTTTTCATGAAATATTTTATTAATACAGAAATAAGTTAATTTTTTGACCATAGATATTTTTCAAATGTACTAAGCAAAGATTAGTACGGGCAATATAAATATTGGTCTCAATTTATTTGAATCGCTTTTGTTCTCATACTCAATGACAGGGATAATTTAAACATTCTTCTTTAAATTTTGGTGAGTTCCTTAATCAATACATTGTATTTACTATAACATATCGGAGAAAATAAACTTAGATTTTAAACCTGTAAATACAACAATTATAAGTGTTGACAATATTCGATATATCGTTATTACTCTAGTCATTTATTTATACATTATGCACAAATTGTACAAAGGCGGACATAAATCATTACCTTACGCAATTTCAACAAGTCAACTTTATTATTTTATCTACTCTGATACTATAATACAAAGATTCTAAAACTGAAAACAAAATGCTTATGACAAACATTACGTACAGGCCAAAAATAATAAAAAAAAAAGTTTAATTACGATACAGGTCTTGTATGGACACCTGTATCATAATATAACTTTTTAATCATAACGATACACCTATACAACCTTTTTTTTTTTTTTTTTTTTTTTTTTTTTTTTTTTTTTTTTTTTTTTTTTTTTTTTTTTTTGACGCGGGGAATGCGTTACGCATACGCCGCCGTTTGGGAGAACGGCGGACACGTTATGTGGGACTCCCCTGCGGACCTACCTGACGATAAAAGCTCGTCAGGTTGGTGCGCAGGGGCCTACCCACTAAACCACCGCGGTGTCCCTCTAACACCTTGGTGGGGATTATGTGATCGTGTTAGGACGCTTTCCACGATCCCCACCAGTGTGCGTCCTCCGTACTCCCATCCTGAACGCATCCCGTCTCCCTCTCAGCTGAGAGGGGGGCGGGAGCGCTTCCTACCTTCGGGGATGCCGACTACTCGGACATCCCCTCCCCCTCTGGCGCCTGGACTCGCGCCTCCCGCGCTCGCGCCTCTCCTGCGGAGTCGCTGGTGCGGTCCGCCGGCTCAGGGGATATCCCCTTCATTGCCGGCGGGTCGCACCTGCGACTGCCCATGACGTGGTCGGCCGGCCGCTCGAAGGCGGCGCACACCGAGCACGCCGGGTCTTGCTTGCAGGTAGCGGCTATGTGACCTGGTGCTCCGCATCTGAAGCACAAGCCGCTCCTGTCCTCCTTCGCCGGGCACTTGGGCTTCGTGTGCCCGACCCCCATACACCTGTAGCACCGCAGAGGTCGGGGGGCGAGTACCCTGACCTCTGCCATGCTCCAACCTACGCGGAGCTTCTGTCCGCTATCGGCTAATACTTTCGCCGCAGCGATCGGCAGCCTCATCATTACGTGCCCCATTCCGCTTGGGACGTTTCTAATCGGTTGCGCCTTGATGGCGCTCCTGGCACAGCCTGACCTTGCCATCACCGCTTCAACAACCTCTTGCATCTCGACGGAGTCATCCAGGCCTGAGACTCGCACGTCTGCTGTTCTCTCAGGCCTGCCTATCATAGCGACATCCCCGAGCCGTCTCTTCAAAATTTCGGCGAGGGCATCCGCTTTTGCGCCGTCCACCTCTGGCACCTTTATAATGCGCGCCCCCGTCGCTGTGCTCCTCACCATTACACCGGAGTCGATGCCTACCTCAGAGAGGGCCACCAACGTCCTGGCCCTCTTGATAATATGGGCATAAGTTTCACCACACTCCTCTGCTTCCGGCCGGATTGTGATGGTCACGGCCGTCGTTCGTGGCGGGATGAGTCTTCCACGCTTCTTCCTCTTCGTGCCACTCTGGCCGCCTGCCGATATCGGCGCCACAGCCTTGGCTGTCTCTTCAGTGGCGCGTGTCCTCCCACTGCGTTTCTTTTTTCTGCTTCCTGCCACCTCCCAGGCATCACCCTGGAGGAGGGCAGGGGGCGGTGCATTCTTCACCTTTTTTTCGGAGTTGAGGCGTTGTACTGCCCCTTTTCCAGTCGTCAATTTTGTATGGAGAGTCTCCTTAGGCTTTGAGGGCACGGCCAGACGTTCCGCCATCACCTCAAATCGTTCGTCCATTGCCTGCTGTATCATCTGCCGCAGGTCCTCCCTTGTCGGCAGCTCTCCTCTTGGCTTCATTTCGGCTTTCATCTTCACTACCTCCGCCTTTAAGCCGGCTACCTCATCTTTGAGTTTACGGACTGCATCTTTTAAGCGACCGTTCTCCTCCTGAAGCTCAAAAAACTCTGGATCGTCCTCGAGGGCTTGGGCGGTGAATGCCCTGAAGTCACTCAACAGAGCCACTTGTTCCCGGCCTATTTCTGTTATTTTCCGTCTTGAGTCCCCCGATAATCCAGAGTTCTCCAATTCGACCTTCAACCTCTCATAGGTTTCCCTCGCCTTTGCGCGGTACCGCTTTAGTTCGGCGACCTGATCATCGCTAATCTGGCGGATGTTAGCGGTAGAGGAATCATCGTCTGTTTCGTCCTCATCTTCGCCGCTCTTCGGCCTGGTCTCAATCGGGAACCTCAGCGTCATACATGTCTGCATGCAGGGCCGACGCTCTTCTTGTATCGAATCCAATCTTTGGCGCTTGCGTTCTCGGGATAGTTCAACGGTATCCGCCGACGATCCTTGCGCCATGTCTCTTCCGGACTCTTCCATCACTTCTGTCAACATGTTTTCGCAACTGTTTTTGGTCGGACACAGTGCTTCGTCCTTCACCTTACTCCCTCCTTTTTTACTCTTAGTTTTGTTTTTATCAGACTTCATAATAGACCCACGAGTGCGGGAGATCTAACGGTCCACCCAGGCAGAGATCCCGCGATACCTGGGCAACCCTACTACACCTCGAGGGGCGGGAGGTACTCGAGGGGGTCGCTCGCGGGTTGATGCACTCCATCAACCACCCGCGCACGGGCGCTCGACACCGCGTTACTCCAGTGCCGCGCCTTCGAGGATTTTTTATAGTGGTTATCTCCACGCAGCCCCCACCTAAGTGGCGGCCCCCACTCCCTGCATCACGTACAGGGTTGCGGGTTGGCCGGAGCTGGTACTAGGACCAGACACCGCCCCGACTTGCTCGCTGCTGCGATCTGGGCCCGAAGGCCCCCACGGGTGATTTTTTAGAGGGGTTGTCTTCCCCGCGGCCCCCACCCGAAGGTAGCGGCCCTCGGCCCTGCACTACGTACAGGGTTACGAGCTCCTATGACAACGCCAGACAGAACTGGCATCATCTCAAACCCTCCTAGCTCGGCTACCGCTACCCGGGATACCCAGGACGCCAGCCGAGCTCCCCCCGTTGCTAGTTTTGGTCCGCGCCGGTAAACCGGTAACCCCCAAATCTGGAGGCCGTTCCCCAATCCGCCACCCGGAGGACGCGTCCGATGGCAGACTAGCAACTGCACACGGAACCTATACAACCTCCAGCTGGACCAAGGAGGTTGAACCTCTACTTTAAAAAGGTTTCAATGAACGAGTCCGCGACGACGCAACACGCATTCACAATCGATGTTTGCACCTTGGCGCCAACATTTGACATTTAAAAAATCTTTTCAATATTTAAACAAAGTTTGGTTTTGTTTGCAACATTGTTTTACGTAATATAGTATGAGAGTAGATAAAGTAGTGTATGACACTGTACATAACTTGGTCTTATAACACTCGTGTGATACTATAAAAAAACTCGCCTACGGCTCGTTTTTTTAAAACACACTCATGTTATAAGAACCCTTATTATGCAACAGTATCATAAACTACTATAACGCATACCGACTGGTCGTTATTCTGATGTCTAAGGGAAGGGTGATCCACAGAAGAATATGGTAAACGAAGAATGATGAATACATAATATTGAAGTGGTGAGAAGGACAAATAAGTTAACAGTTAGAATAAGAACGGAGATTTAATCGTGTGCATAAAATTTTGGTATCTATGTGTATCAGTATTATTCGTACTGGAAACGCGGAGTCAGATAACATTTATTGAAAATCAACGCAAGTTGTGGTGCACTGAAAGTAGTTATTTATTTGAATATGGTAGTTGAAAAGTTCTTCCGTTTTCTTAATAATTAAAGAGCTAAATGTTTTTATGACATGAGCTAAGGCTTATTGTTACTTCGGTAGGTATCCTTGAAAAGAAATTCTCGAATATGTAAGGAACAGCCTCAACCGACTTTATTATCTTATTATAATCTTCTTGTGTATACACACAAGATTTTTGTTTGTTTTCTTCACTGTTCCGACTGTCCCGACCTAGTAGTGGCTTTACCATGAAAAACATGCAAGCCACTCTACCATTGAGGTCACCGTTGTATGTAAGCTTGCCACACGGTAAGAATTTCCCAGTGTTTAAATAATTCTATTGTAGGAATTTAATAAAAATGCATGTTGTGCTCGCTACAGCTGGATGAAGCGAGGCTGCACCACCTTATAAAGTGATGCACTATTGATCGACACAGTACAATAAAAAAACCAATTGATTGTTCTTAGGTTAGGTTTGCCACATATTTTAGGTATTTGAAGACTTAAGAAAGTCTTCGTAACTGGGTGGTAAGCACTTCAATGTGTGTTTAAAGGAAGTCTTATGCGTGGTAACACCAAGGATACTTAATTGTTTCAGTTCTTTTTTAAATTTGTGGACGTTGATGAAAACGATTTATTTCAGTGCCATAGCCGAAGTTCGTAAATTGACCAGCGGGGAGGGCGCTCTATTAGTACACCGAAATATTTGGTGCGCTATAGGGAAACGACAGAAAATTAAAAACTTCCTTAGTTGAAGTCATTGGAAAATCACTAGAGGCAAAAGAAGCAAATAACAAACAAGTATTAATTTATTATCTGCATATAGACATATATAATTATGTACTTCAGTTAGCAATTCTGTTATCAGAACATTATTATTCATATCAATTCACCTCACGAATGACTATTGTAAAAAAACAGCGTAGTGAAACCGAAATTGTGCGTAAATGTTGTGCTACTGCTTAAGAGAAGATGTATCTTCTTTGAACCGTTATACTAGTATATATACTATTATATATGTATATAGTAATAACTAAAATAAATGTATTAAATATATAAAATGATTTTTGTTTCAATGCTCAAATATAGTAAAATAAAAGAAAAGTTGAAAAATCATCTTGTGTGAAAGGAAATTTCAAAGAGGTTTGGCTCCGACGAGAAATGAACTAGCACCTTCTGGTATAGACATTGGTTATGCAGCCAAAATGTGTCAGCTATTCGTATTTTATGTTACAGTACAGAATTGAGTCATTAAAAACAAGTGTATAAAATGAAAATTATCAACATGATAGGCGAAGGCGAAAACTGTCTTTACTTAAACATATTTATCTTCCATATTAATTCTTTTAATTGTTATTATGATTTAAAAATTGTCTTTACTTAAACATATTTATCTTCCATGTTAATTCTTTTCATTGTTATTATGATTTAAAAATATTTTACAACGTTCTTTATTTCATTTCGCGAGAAAATTAGTTTTTCAGTAGTCAGATGCCTCATATTCTCTACCCATTGTGTTGTACAAATTAGTATATTTATTATGTAATAGGAATCCCCGTTACCAACAATTATTTATATTTATTAAATGCCTTTGCGTCAAACAAATGAGAATGATAAATGGTTATCCCCGCATGAGGGCTAGTCGTGATAATTTTAAAAATATTTCATTCATAATATGTGTTTTTATAAATAGATATAATTTTCTACGTTAGTTTTACACCGCGTTTTGAGTTTTTGTTTGAGTTTAAACTTATTTCGGAACATGAAAAGCAGTATCATGCTATCTATCTGTATATCAGTATTATTAGATAAAATGACCAAATTGAAAACTTTGAAGATGATATTGTTCTACAAATTAATTCTTTATTTTGAGCTTATCTATGATAAAACATTTAATAATCCTGGTGTAAATATATAGGCATATCTTGAGGGACAAACCATTCCGTACAATATTTATTTTGCTTTATTTTCTTTGCGACGAATTACAGTTATATAAGGCGTATTAATCTATACATAATAGGTTAAATAATACCTGTATAACATACTACATTTATACGGATTTTATATTAGCGATGTTGTTAAATTTTACTTCTATTAAACTAGGCTTCATATATGACGATTTCTTTATTTGTAAAATGTCTGGACGCAGCTGATAAAACAAAAGAGCAAATTAAAGTACCTATACGTTGTTGTCAATATCGCACATGGTGCAATGATCTCCGTTTGTAAGAACAAGGACAGGTGTCTAATCTATGGAAAGTAGTGAGGACGAGATGTATGATAGATGAGAGAGCATTATCGTAAATTTACGAGCGATCCTTCTTTAATACTTCAACATTGCGTTGGTGTTGTACTCATACGTAGGCTTCTATATTGTTATTAATCCTGAGACGCTACGATTTTGCGCTGAAGTTCGACGGACCGAGGACGATAATGGTGCAATTTGGGCATTTCTGAAAGATTATTCTTTATATGACAATTAATTGTTTATTATCCACGCGTTTCCACAATTTCGCTTGCCGCACCACCGTCTCTAAACGCAAGGTTTATGTGTTTCAGATACTTCTGTAAATCATGTTTATATTATTAAGGCAGTTTGTATACTGCGCTCCTAGCGGTAACAATTAAGAATAATATTTTGTTATAAAAATAACATGATTTTATACAGTCTTACTGTAAAAACTTTAACAAAAACCACTACACACCGTCGTGTTCTAAGGCAATAATTTTCGAAATTTTATTTTATTAACATATAAACTATATGGCTCATTTTCAGAGAATAATGTGGAGTTATTTTGAATAAATATAATCAAAAAGAACTCCACATGCGAAAACGTGTAAATGGTCATAGTCAAGGTCATAGTACATAGTCTTTTACACTTATTACCTAAAATGTAACATTGTCACTGTATGTTTTCCTATGAAAATAAAATAAATAAAATAACAGATTTCTTTTGTACTTAATCTGTTAGTAACTTAACGATCAATTCAATAGAGTTAGGGTTGAATTAAAACAATAATTGAAAAAAAAATCAACCAGTATATGATATGTTCCATTTATATGCAATTTTGATAGACCGGCGTGTGAGCACAACGCATTCTTGAGAGTGGGTTCGTCTCATTGCAACTGCACGTTCTGCGCCGGCCACGATGCGGGATGCACTAATGCAACTCTGCTGAAGCGAGATCAATCGTAATCGCTAATATTTATAAGGAACTAGTTCATTATTGCCAGAGCGAACTAATACTTTGCGCGTAGGATGAAAGCAAAACGTTCATTAAAATTCAGCAGGCCCATGTTTACTTACTACTACCGATTACTAACTAACTATAGTGTGGGGTAATTGCAATGTCACGTTTAAGCGGTATATTTTTAAGCTTTATGCTACACTAACTGACCCGGCCACGCGTTGCTATGGTAACGTTAATTGATTATAAAAAACTGTTATTCTTAGGCTTATTTATTTATTTTAAGAAACAAACAGCACTTATATCACATATAAGAAATAAAACAGCTTAGATAGATCACTAGCCAATAACAGTTTAACGTTTAAGCCAATAACGATGAAATTTACATACTCGCTATAGTAAAGAAATAATAAAAACATTTCTACTTATGTTGTTAGTTGCAATCATAATCCAAAATTAAAAAGTAAAAATCTAACTGTTTACATAATTTTTAACAATTTTAACATATCCAGTGAGTTTATTATTAAATATGTCAATGTGACAGTAGCTTTCATTGTGTGTATTGCAAGCTCGGATCAAAAACCTGTTCATTGTGTAATTAGATCTACATTTAGGGATAGAAAAAACTGCGTTAGAGCGGGCACCCAATCTAGGGCACCTGAATAACATACGGCTAAGGAGAAAAGATGAGTCCACACAATTATTAATGATTTTAAATAAAAATACTTGATCTCTATGTTCGCGTCGTAACTCCAATGATTGAAGGTTAATTGAATTATCTTTAAATTTAAAGCTTAGTCTACTTAAGAACTTATTTTGAATTTTTTCCACTTGTTCTTTATATTTGGCATATAGAGGGTTCCATACTGTAGAACCATATTCTAAATGACTCCTGACTAAGGAATTATATAACATGATATAAGTGTTAAAATTTTTGAAATCTTTGCACTGTCGAAATACAAATCCCAGCATTTTGTAAGCCTTGGTTGCAACCTTGTCAATATGAGATGCAAAGTTTAATTCGCTGTCAAGGTATACTCCCAGATCTCTCACCCCCGCCAACCTCTCAATCAATGTATCATTTAAAGTATAGTCATAACGTATAGGCTGTTTCTTTCGAGAAAATGTGATAGTAAAGCATTTATTTAAGTTTAATTTTAAATTGTTGCATGAACAAAATTCATGAAAACTGTTCAAGTCATTCTGAAAAAGCTGACACTGTTCCACGGAATCAATCAGCGTAAATATTTTAGTGTCGTCAGCATATAGAAGAGCTTTAGAATTAAGAAAACATTGCATTACATTGTTGATGAAAATGTTAAAGAGAAGAGGGCCGAGATGAGAGCCCTGCGGCACACCTGAGGTGATTGGTACGAAGGTGGAGGTAAAACCCTTAAGCGCTACAGCCTGGGATCTATCACGCAGGTCATCCATCAACCATCTAAGAAGGTCGCCGTGTATACCGATGTTCTTGAGTTTAATAATAAGTAAATTGTGCGAAATTTTATCGAAAGCTTTGGAAAAATCAGTATACACGGCGTCCACCTGGTGCCCCCTATCCATAGCCTCTAAAGTATACTCTGTAAACTCACACAAGTTGGTCTCCGCAGATCTTCCCGAAATGAAGCCATGTTGACTTGGACTTATCAGTGGTTTTACAACAGGGAACAGAGAATCATAGATAATTTTTTCGAAAAGTTTAGGTATTAGAGAAAGTTTGGAGATACCGCGATAATTAGCGATATTGTGCTTATCTCTACTTTTCAAAATTGGAACAATGATCGATCGTTTCCAAGTCAACGGCATAGTACCACTACTTAAAGAGATGTTGAAGATGAGTGACAGAGGAATTGCTAATTGTTTACTGCAACGTTTAAGAAATATTGGGTGGATACCATCCGGGCCGGATCCTTTGCTGGTATCAATTTTATCCAAGTACTTCTGAACCACGATGCAGTCAATATAGACAGAACTAATTATACACTCATTACTTACTTCGTCAAACGTTAAAGAGGTGTCTGAAGGAGGTTCAAAAACAGACTGAAAAAATGAGTTAAACATATCAGCAATCATCTGACCTTCAGAAGTATGAATATCACCGAGATATAAAGTATCGGGAATACCACTATTACTCCGCATAGAATTTATAAAAGACCAGAAATGCTTGGAATTATATCGAATATTTGTTTCAGAACGAGTTATAAACTGTCCATAAAAAGATCTTCGAGCTCTTTAACATGAAGCCGCGTACTTGAAAATTCCTCGTAATCAATAAGTCTCCCGTAAACTTTCCACTTCCTGTGAAGTTTTAATTTTCTTTTCGTCATTTTAATAAGATACTTACTGAACCATACCGAGTGTCTATTATCATTTTTAACTACCTTGCGAGGGATGTATCTATCTATCACGTCGTTAACTGATTCATAGAAGAATTCCACAGCACGTTCAATGTCATTTGAGTCGAGCCGGTCAACCCAGTCAATATTTGCCAGTTCATTATTAATTTTATCATAATCGCCTGCATAAAACCGTCGTACTTCGCGAGTAGCCGGCTGCAAATTTTTTGCGTAATTAACATTGATTTCTATACAAAGAGATGGGTGGTGTCCGTCCTCAGGTAACGATAACGGTGCGACTCTTTGTATTATGCATTTGAGGTCTGATATTACCAAATCAAGTTTTCTATTGTTTTCATTATTAATATAATTATACTGAGATAAATCATTAAAACACAAAAATGCAAAAATTTGAGTTGTTAATACATCATCATATGGATTTAGTAAATATAATTGACTATCACAGGAAGCAGGTTTGGGAATCCAGTCAGCAACTCTAATATTAAAGTCGCCCACCAATAAGAATTTATCGTTTGGATAGTCAATTTTAAGATCGGAGATGTATTCGTAAAAAGCCAGTTGGTCCACAGATTGATATTCATTTTGCGGAAAGTAACAGCAGAATAATCGCAACATAGACGAACTAGGTGCCTTATCCATTAATAAATTAATAGAAGTTACGTCAGCGGTATGCATAAATGGCAATGTACGTAATCCAACTATACTTACATTAATATCCCGGCGAACAGCGATCAAGGTACCACCCCCTCTCTTCACCTTTAACCTGTCATAATCGCGATCAGTCCGATACACACTATACCGAGAATCAAACAATTCCGTATCAAAAATTCCAGGCAACAACCAAGTCTCACTAAGACATATAACATCATAATTAGAGTTCAAAAAATTACTGTAAAAGACTCTATCTTTTGTCCTTAAACCTCTGACATTTTGATAGAAAACATTAAGCGCCATTTATTGCTAATTTATTTAACTGATTTCTTTCTATGTATATTTCAATTAACACCCGTATAACATCAAGGAAAACAATAGTAGACTGCTGTAATTCAAGATCACTAATTGCTGGCCCCCAAGTACATTTATTCAATATTAGATACCACAACAAAAGACAATGATGATTCAATCGAGCATGCCACATTATTACGAAATAAATATAGTCAAAACAAATACCTCTAACAACAGTGGAAACTGATATCTTAAAATTTTTAACAACATGCATTATTTTAATTACTAGATAAAAGATCAAATTTAATAAAAAAATATAACCGACTGTAATAGCTCTTATAAATTTTTTTTTAAACATTCCTCCGACGTGACATGTATAATCGGTGACTGATCACTCCGGCGCACCATGACACTACAATTTCGGACCCAGCAATACGCATATCCATTTTCTTTAGCCAGCCGTTTAGCCTGTTTAAGTAGGAATTTGTTTTTAGCGGATAGATGGTCATTGAAATATATTTTGCTACTACTTTGAGATCCTGAGATACCCAAATCACTCGCAGTGCAATTTTTTAGTTTGCCTAGTGACAATAAAAAGTCGTCCTTCTTATATCTTGAATGCATCTTCAATATAATAGGCTTCGGTGTTTTATTATCAACGTCGTTCTTGACCGCGACTCGAGTAACAAAATCTACATCAGTATCGACGTTCAACGCGAACTTGCATTTTAGCGCCAGAGACTGCAACAGCTTCAAAAGATTTTCTCCTTTTTTTTCCGGAACTCCATTAATTTGAACGTTCGACCGACGGACCCATTGTTCATTACGATGACTGCTGTCCGAAATATCTTTGACCTTCGAGTCAAGAAATTTCAGCTCCTGTTTTAGTTTGTCATTCTCTTCTTTAAGATTAGATATTTCCATGTTAAGGGATGAGACAGTCGCTGCAAAACCATTCATTTTCGTTTCCCAAGAAGATACCGTTGCTGAAAGTTTCATTAACTGATCATTAAAGTCGCTCTTCAGAGAATCGATCGCAGATTGTAACGCACTAAATTTAGTATCAAAGTGCTCCATAATAGCATTTGCATTAATGTTTATCATAGAATGAGTCACGTTGCATTCCTGGCGCGGTGTTATCGGACTGTTATTATTATTCTTTTTGCCGGATTTACATGATGGACATTTCCATTTGATCTTGTTCATAGGCAAGATTTTTTTAAATTCCATTTCATTTAAGCCTACACATAAATAATGGAAAGAGCTCCGACATGCCGAACATTTAATCATATCCTCCGCCTTAATAACTTCGAAACATTTCTTGCAATCCATTTTGTTCAGTTTAGTTTAGTAACTCACGGTAGTGGGTAAAACAACAATCCCGTTCGCGAAGTCCACAGTTTGTGGACTTAATGGTAACTATATATGGTAACAAAACCATACTAACACAAAGTATTGTCATTGTATAATGTACTGATTTAATTTTGCTATAAAATAAGTTTTGCTTTAACTTTACTGATTATGGATAAGCTACAGTGATCGGGATCAACTGCACGCAACTATACAATTACTTGCAATTGTAACCATTGTTGGTTGTATTGTAAGCATTGTATTTTGCATAGTAAATAAAGGATTATGATTGTATGAATCGCCTTATACTGTTTATTTGAATAGCTTGAAATTGTCTATAAGTGTCTATAAGATCGATTGCTGCCGTGGCAGTTCGTACATTGGCCAAACAAAACGAACAGTAGCATGCCGAATAAGGGAACACATAAAAGCAATCAAGAACAACGACATGCAGAAATCGGCCATCGAGGTACATTGGATTGATTCTGGTGCTAACCACTGGATTGAGTTCCATAACCCACAGATTATTTCGACAGATCGCCACTACATACCAAGATTGGTCAGGAAAGCGATTGAAATAACAAAACATAAAAATTTCAATCGTGAGGACGGTTTTAAATTGTCGAATGTCTGGAACCATGTGGTTCGTTTGTGTTAAAATCGAAATAATTAAAAAGTGACGTGTCCAATACTGTAAGTGTTGTGTGTCGAGGACAGTTTCAAGTGAATAGTGAGTATGTGAATAGTGGTACGGGTATCGAACGCAATAAAAGACTTCGTCGGAGGGTAGACCGATATGTCTGCCAATAACAGCCTACCCGCAATTACTTCAGTTGCTCCGTAATCATGACGCTTGAAACAGTGCCGAAATATCGGAAACTCAATAAAAACAAGATACATGGTAATAATCCCGTATATAACTTATAGGTATAACTATAATGTTAGATTAATTTTAAATTTTGCACTCTTATCAGAAACCGCTTACAATACAATAATTAAAAAAAAAGATAAAATAATTATTTTGTTGAAGAAAATTCGAAAAAATATTCATAATACTAAAAAATTATAGTAAATTACATTAATTATGAAAAAAATCACGCTTCTATAGTAGATCAAACACGAAAATGAAAAATAAATAACAGTTAAAATTGCTGGTACATCGAACTAAAAGTAAAAAAATATAAAAAGTAATTAACGAGAAAAATTATGTCGTTAAGAAAAACGTAGAGTGCTTTATACGACATTCTTTTTACGCTAACTCTGCATTTCGAAATAAAAATAAAAAGGTATCTTGGTAATCTTTATATATATAATTCTTCTGTGAGTGTGTATGTCACTGAACTCCTCCTAAACGGCTGGACCGATTTGAATGAATTTTTTTGTGGGTGTTCAAGGGGATCTGAGAATGGTTTAGATTCACAAATCAGTCCGGCAGATGACGCTGCAGTCGGCACAGCAACGCGTGGCCGGGTCAACTAGTAAATGTATAAAAAAGTACAACAATCTATATCCAGCACGCCACGCTGTTCCTCGTACAATGACATTTATTATCTCATTAATTACTTAATTGTTATATTGAATTATTATTGTTTATTTATAGGTATCGTACGGGTACATAAGATAACATTTAAAATTCAACTGCAGGTTGAAATTGTTGTCATGCGAAAAAATGCATGCATCTGATAATCACTACATAGTATAAAACAAAGTCGCTTTCTCTGTCCCTATATCCCTATGTATGCTTAAATCTTTAAAACTACGCAACGGATTTTGATGCGGTTTTTTTTAATAGATAGAGTAATTCAAGAGGAAGGTTTATATGTATAATACATGCATAATATAGTAAAGCATTGCATCCGTGCGAAGCCGGGGCGGGTCTCTAGTATTTCTTATAAATTTTGTCACAATAATTTGTACAACACTAATTCGTCGTCTCAGCCAAATGACTTTCATTGTTGGACAAAAGCCTCCCCCAAGGATCTCCACAAAATCCTGCGCTGCCCGCATCCAGGAATCCCTTACTAAATCGTAGGTCCACCGATGACATCTTCCAGTCCGTGGTCGTCACTCGATAACTTCTCTGGCCCAATGGCCATCAGTTCTACGAGCAATGTGCCCCGCCCACTGCCACTTAAGTTTGGCAATTCCGCGGGCTATGTCGGTTACTTTGGTAACTAAGTAATATTAAATATTGCTATTTTTATTGTTTGAATATTAATTTGAAAATGAATACTGCGACAATAGGTTATTTAATTTAAGTTTTTTTTTCGTCCTCTGCATATTCTTTTTTCATATTAATCCTTTCCGTGCCAGCTACGAGAATACTCGTAGTGCGTTACTGTAACATGGTGCCGACTACGAGTATACTCGTAGATTTTTTTGGGCATCCTATACAAAAAAATATTTCTTGGCACTACAAGTAAGATCGGTTTTTTGGAGTTTGGCATTAGGATTAAAAATACATGTTAAGTGTTAAAATAGTATTTTCGTAGCTGGCACGGAAAGGATTAAAAATTGTTTCTTAATAGGTTACGATTGTAAACGTCACATTAAATAATAGCGATTTCCTTATAACCTCCTCGATATAGTAATGGGACCTCGTCAAGATTTTGTCGATATCACCTTGTAGCTCTATGATACTACTCATAAATAGTTGTTAGTGTTGAGCAATCTACGACTGCTCTGTTTAGTATATTATAGTACTTATACTGTGTTTTTGATTGCTTTTGATCGATTAAAGTGTTTGCTAGATAAGAAAAGTAATTCTGTTTTTTAGTTTTTATAAAAAAAGAATAAAAAGTTTTCATGGAAACTTATTGTATCGATTATAATAAAATATAAAAGGTTTGATAATGTTAAAATGGTTTATATAAAGAACGCAATAAGGTATTATTTGTTATTGTAACGGATCGTAATACCTATCTTGTTGTCAAAATGCACACTATTACATAGACTTTTTATTAAAGCAATTTTGTTAAACTTTTTTATTTTGGCTACAGGTTTCTTAATCAGAATTATTATTTGAAAGAAAAGAATTTTAATTTATCTCTCGAAACTTTTTTTCCAAAATTGCTGCAGTGTCACTTAAACCTCCAACTTTGTCGTTATATAATTTATTAGATAGATATATGTTATTTATGTTAAAAAAATTATCTTTATTCAAATCGCTTTTATAATCAAGAAACTTGTGCACGATAGTTGGGAACAAAGTCTTGTAGTTTTGTTTAATAAAATTTTATTTTTGCTGTAAGGACGTATAATTAAGACAGCTCAAAAAAGTAATGTTATATCTAATTATAATAGGTACTTGTTTCATAATACTAAAAAAATATACTTTTTGTTTTTAATTTTTATTTTTATATTCACAACGCCATATTTCTTTAAGATATTAAATACGCATGTAAAAAACGACCAAACCTACCTGAGGGCTCGGTGGCGTAGTAATTTTTTACATACATATATACGTATTTTATATCTTATAAATATACTTTTTGTCAGTTTACATTGTTAAAACTTGTAAATATCCGGAAAATGTTTAAAATTGGTGAGGTGTTATCTAAAAATTTTGATTTAAAATCATAGACCATAAATATAAATTTTAAATGAGCAGGGTCATCCTCACCAATAATCTGACCACTTTTGTTATTGGTATAACAGGTCGTAGAACTGAGATATGATAGTGAATTCTGATTTCTATCGTTTACACTACAGTCTGATTGTTTCCGCAGCTTAGGTATAAAAATTTTGTTTTTGTTTGCTATCAGGTTGGATAGAAAGTGGTGAGTAATATGCCCAAGACAAAACAGGGCTGCTTTTTTATTACGGTCTCAGTAGAAAGAGCTATCTGGCATAGTAATTGGTTATTTTTTAAGCATTCTAAGAGAAGAAACTATAGGCTTGTGTAATTGCAGTGTTATTTTGCACTTCAGTGGCTTGTTACGTGATAAGCAATTAATTTAAATGTCTCTGCAGACTGATTAGATTCTGTACGTACTTTTTATTGTTCTGTGGCGGAGAAAAGGTGTAAAATTCGATTTCTAAAAAAATATTCGTTATGCAAAGAGCGGTTTATAGAACAGCATATATTTTTTGTAAATTTTCTAATTGTCGACCGTTTGGTGTAACGGTAACGATCCTGCCTTTCGCACCGATGGTCCTGGGTTCGAGTTGCGGAAGGAGCAAATAATTGTATGATAAATACGAGCATTTCTTTCTGAGTTATGGGTATTTATTAATAGAAATTTATATTTCTCTAAATATTACATACATAATGTATCATATATGTATGTTACTTTAGTATCCATAACACAAGCCAGTACAGTGCTTACTTTGGACTGGGCTAATTGGGTGTGTATAACTATGGATCTTGATCGTTTGTATTTCGCAAAGTACATCAAATACCAGTTTTATATAAAAGGTCATCAAGTCAGATCGTGAACTTATAAGTCTCGCTATAAAATCTCGTTTCGACAATAACAAATCGACAAAATATTGGATATTTTACTATGTATATCCGTGAGTCACTAAATATTTTCTCAAAAACTTGCACCAATGTGTGAATATCCCTTAAATAGTACAGTTAGTACGAATATTTTGTATCAGCAAAGGGGAATTTCGTAATCCCATTTGACTCATCCGTTTAGAATGCACGATTCTAAACGCATTGTTTGTAATACGTTGATCACCGATAAAATATGCATATCTTTAATGTACCTTCGGTAAAAAATAGAATGTTCGTGACGCCTCATGCTGACGCCGTTAACCCAGATTTGCATGGGGAAATACGCTACGAACAAGTTGTTATTTCAGCGAAAGTTGTGAAAGCATTGCATTTCCTTCACAACGCAAGTTTTTTGCTTTTACTTAAGAGTAAAGGTTTAGGCAAAAACTTTAGGAATAAAAAATTGACATAAAAACATATTAGCAATAGTTATTTACTTCTTTAGTATTGATATACTGATAAATAAAATAGAAGTGTCTGTTTGCAATGTTAAAATAATTTTATCTAATGCGAATGCGATTGGAGCGATTTCGACAGGGTTATCATTCATCCTGAATGTAATAACTTAGTTGATGTCGGGCAGGTGGTAACTTATAAAATACGGAATAACTTTTACATTTTTTGAAATATTAAATTAGTCTCCATTAAGTTAAGATAACAATATAATTTAAAAAAAACAGTTAATTGCCATTATTTTTGTAAAAAAGGGAGATTCTACTGTCAGACACACAAGCAAGAGCAGTAATGGGTGGTAGTTATATTTAATAAAAATATTTACAAATACAGTAAATCGGAGAAAATGAAGTCTATTTGCCATAAACATATGCAGCATCCAGCATTTAATATCTCAGGAAGGGAAAGCTGTTACAGTTTTGACTTAACAATTATACTCTAGTACCTACTGAAATTAGTCACAGTTTAGTTACGGTTCGAGCGTCACACTTAGTGCACGATATATTCTACATAACCAATGGATATATGATGGTTATTTCTCACGTTTGCTTTTGTATCCGGTCATTGTTTACCTAGAACTAATCCCTCCACGGCCATCATGGGTAAACCCCATAATATCTACCTTTGTTTACCATAGTATCTACTCTGTGGTGACATAAATACCAAGTTTTCGATGGCATTTGTAAGAGGAGGAGTTTTTAAAGTATTTAAGTATCTTAGTTCTATCAACTATTTCTATCCTTTTCAATAGTTTTTGAAAAGGACATATAGTTTTTATTTATTTAATTCCATTTAAGGTGAGCTACAACTATGTGTTAATGACATAAAACTTCTATTAAGCTTCTTCAAATTTCAATATACATATCTTCTGAAAATTACTGCCAATCATTTTGAAAATTAACTTAAAAGTAACTCTATTTTTTTCTGGGGAGGATGTCCCCGATGCATAAACAAAAACATATGATTATTTAAAAAAAGTCTCAACCCTTGTACAAGTATTAGTATTTAAATTATAGAGACGATATAAAGATATTTAAATATAAGATTTAATAAAAACCAACTCTATTTTACAAAAAAAAAAAATGATACCGCTATAGATGACTGGCAGGATATAAAGTGTTGTGAAAGTGAGAGGTAGAAATTTCAAGCAATTTTTATAATATCACTAGCTGACCCGGCCACGTGTTGCTGTGTAATAAATTAAAATGAAACCTATCCTATATCTTAAGTGGGAACAAATCCACCAAAATAAAAAAAAATCATGAAAATCGATGGAGTAGTTTCGGAGTTCATCGCGATCAAAAAATGTGACGTGGAATCTTTATACTATATATAAATTTATTATGATATCGTGATGATTTAATGAGTACATATATGTGTAAATTTGATATGTGTAAATTAAGTGCAACCGGGTAGGACGACTTTCTTGTTTTGGGGTTTTTCATTTCCAAATACCATAGAAATGCAGTCGGGTTTTCAATTTTTTCAATTACCGTTTGGTATTATTTTAGTATTATTATTGAATGAGTTTGTATAATGACACCTTAGATGCTAAAATCCATAAAGCTGTTCAGGCTGCAAAGCGAGCCAAACATTTGAATTTGGCGCCAAAAAACCGCCATTTTGTTTTTTTTTTTTGCTTTGATATACCCAGTGTCATTCTCACAGTAAATATGAATCTAACGACACCTCTCAAGCTCAAATTCATCGAGCCGTTCAGGCCGCAGAGAGTGCCACACAATTTTCTTTATTTTTAATGGGTTCGCTCTTGATACTAATAAATACATACATACATTCATACTCTCGACATTACCCTCCTTCTAGCGCAGTCGGGTAATAAAGGATTATACTACCTTAATACTACCTTAGCGATGTCCAGCCATTCCTTCAGTAAGTCGATCATATATTCGAAACATACGAGTTTAAGAAGTCGCAGTCTCAGCGCTGTTTTAGCTACATCTGCCTTCTATAAAGCTAAAGCGATGTGAGGTTTAACATTACCCGCAGGGCTGCTGTTGGAGCCATGCTCATGCTTCCTGTAAAGGCGAATCACGCTTGGCACTAGATACCTAATAGATTATTAACACAAGATGATTGGCAGTTTTTGGCCACCACGCCACAGCGCCGTAATTACCATTGGTCTTATTACCGTGTTGTCAAGCCACAAGAATATTTTTGGAGGCTGACCCCATCGTTTTCGATCATCTGCCTGCACTACCACAGCACGATGCCGGCGGTTTTAATCTTGCGGTTTTAATCACTTAAAGAATAAGTAACTGTTCCAGTTAAGTTTACTGTACAAGATTATACCTACCATATATCTACAAACTCGGCAGATGATAGCTTCCAACGTTGCTTTCATTTGAAAACATTACCAGCTCCGTCTTATTAGGGTTGACGGTTAGGTTAGGTTTGTTAGCATATTTAGGTACAGCATCATTTAGGGACTAGCTTGACTGTAGTCTGCATGGTGTCACAGATAATGCTAGCTTGATAACCTATAGTTAGTATTCTGATGTTATCTGCATAACATATATTGTAAATATAGTATTTAGTAGCGTAATGAAGCAATTTTTAACTACTAGGTTCCATAGTAAGAGTACCCCGTCTTGTGGGCCTCCTCGCACTACAACCACTGCCTGGCTGTCCCCTGCAACCCTTATTGTTCTTTCCCGAAGGATGTTTAAAATCCATTCGTTGATCTTTTCCTCCACTATGTGTGTCTCCAGAGCTGCTTTGATACTAAAGAAATTAGTCCTTTCAAAGGCTCTACCATTTTTATAGTGAGAAACATTACATCGAGATTCAAAAGCTTTTGATAAAAAATAAACAAAGTGGGTGAAAAAGCAGATATTTCTTTACTTTTTTCAGGTTTTTTAAGTACACTTAAATATACAAGGCAATGCATTCGCTAAGCATAAAGCTACGCTAGCACCATATATTGGAGCGGAGTGTAATACCTAAAAAAGAAAAATAAAATTTGTTTCGATGGGAATTTTTGCGAATTACAAAATTCGGGCTCCGTCACAAACCTGTTATCCTAAACCTGTTGATTCGAATCCACACAAAAATATTAAAATCTGTTAAGAACTCGGGAAGTTATGGCGTAACAGACATTTCGTAATTGAAGCTGATCCATCGGAGCTACGCTCGCTTCGCTTGTTCCGCTCCAATAAATAAATAAATAAATTTTACCAAAACTGGATTAAAAAGTGATTAATTTCTTTTATGAAAAGTTTAATGTAAAAAACATAAAATGGTACATATATGTATTATGATCGCTTACATAAAACAACGATTGCTTTAGAGCCTAGTGGACTATGTAGGCGACCGTGACTGAGTTAATTTAGGTGACAGAATAGTTTGCCAATAATTCTAATCGCGTACAGAGTAGCGAGCAAATGTATGTATTGTATGAAATTTTTTATTGTAAGTGATTGACTGATGGATAGATAATACATCGCCTAAACTTTTGAACCTAAAGACTTAAAGTTTTAAGAGTGCAGGGGTGAAAATGCTTACAAATGATGAAAACGGGACACAGGTTGCTACGGGACACTGATTGCTACTGGACACTGTAACTCTCTGTGGATTTCAATGTCAACGACAACGATCTGACAGATGAACTCGCCGGGACCCGGGATAGACTAGGACTACGTAGCGGGACGTCCCGTTAGGACCCAAGCCATCTTCGGTGATTACCGGCCTGGTCAGAACAAGGCTCACATAACTAGTAGCAAAACTCTTGCATGAACGAATCAAGCCTTGGAGGCAGTCCCAGTATGGACTCCTGTCAGCCAAAAGGTGATCTGGTTTCTTCTTGGAAGAAAAATAATTATACGTCATCAGGAGAAACACAAATAAGAAACAAATAACAAATATAATTTCACAAATTCTGTACTGGTTTGTTGTGATATAATTTTGTTGAATTTTGCATCATAAGTAAATTGTAACATCGATGGATTTTGTTTTGGTTTCCATAAAAATTAGCCAACACCCTGATCTTAATGATATTGAATCTTTTTTATCAACATCCTGTTTTTGTGATGTTGACAATTTTAATCTATACAAAAGGTAAAAATGATAATGGTAATAATCCTAATGAGTTATCATTCCGATTGAGATATGTTTCAGTCAGGAATAAGAATGATTATTATTGAAATAATAAAAAATTATTATTGTAGACATCAAATAATTATCTAAAAATCTATTAATAGTTGATATTGTGTAATCTTTTTTTATAATTTAAATGAAATCTCTTTAATATTTTTTTATTTTTAACTTAATATAAATTTTTTCGGGATGTTCAAATCATTATAACAAATACGCCATAAGTTAGTTCGAAAAGTAATTTTTTACATCAAACTGTCGTATGATTTCTGGCAAGTCGTTTTTGTGTTTAATTTAAAAGCACTTGAATAACAGTGTAGCAATATACTTGGTTTATTAACCTATATTTAAAAATCATCTTTTAAAATATAAACACATATTACAAAAATAATACCGCGTGGTGGTGGAATAAGGTGGTAGCATTGTCTAACTTCTTAATAAACTTGAACGCTTTTGTTTTGTTTTTTGTTTGCACAAATATGAATATGATTACATTTTTTGTTGCAAATCCTGACTCACATGCCTACCTATTCATCAGCGCAGGCATTCGAGACTTTGCTCGGTCTACTCAGTCTTTCTTCTTCTTTTACTCTATCTTATCCCCACTGCCAAGAATACTTGAAATGCAAATTTCAGAACCGCCAACCTATAATGAAATTAAAACTAGTAACCTAAGAATCATAAATAAGAGCTGACTTAATTTGGTTATAATGATGCGTTATATGACGCCGATTTATCAATAGATAAATAAACTTACCCATTTTATTTTACAAAACATTTTGGCGCTACCCAAATAGCCAGGTTTGAATTGTCGCATTTTTTCTTAAGAATATGAAGAATCTCGAATAGGATCGCAGATATAATTAAATCCAGATAGGCACACCAGATATTTGTTTTGTTTAAGATGTAGGATAACATGTTGTAGATCTTATCCCAATAAATTAATCAAAAGGATTATGACAATGCGTGATAGCGATTTCTTTGAATCTATTTTTATTATTGTTTGTTTTAGATTTTTTAGATTATTGTTAATATTTTCATAAGTACAATAATTTAAATGGTTAACTTTATTAAAAACAAAATAAATCCTCTTGGGTTCTTCATGGTTTGAATCATTGAAACCCTCTGTTGAAGAAACTGTTTCAAACGTTGGTATTATATCATTATTACAGGATCGTTTTTAGGATATTTTTGTTATTTTTCAGGATATCTTTGATGATAGTCATATTCTCATTTTTTAATGATTTGTAGAAAAAATATAATGGTTTATAAGTGAAGATACAGTGAATTTATAAGATGGAATTTTCAGATGTTGAAGGAAGGATTGAAAAGAGATAAATTTTCCAAATCTGAGTTTTGAATACTGTTTAATTTGCCTGCTTTGTGTTCAATTTAGTAGCCATACTCTTTGAGTTTTAATGGTCGCCAAATTAGTCATGATCCGGGGTCTCTACAATTGAACATACATTTTACGGTCAGTTATTTGTCATTGCACCATTTTTAAAAGTGTAGCCATAAAAGTAAAGACGAAATATATTTTTTCATAAGATGATTGCTAAATACTAGCTGACCCGGTAACGCGTTGCTATGGTAACACGTATACAATGGAAAAAGAGCGGGCAAAAGAGCGGACAGACAAACACACAAACATCAAATTTGTGTTCTTAGAGTATATATTTTTATCAAATGACTTAACACTAATATTTGGTTTTGAATTCAAGTTTGCTGAGCTTTCTTTCTTTTTCTCGAGCTGTACCGATTTCTCTTTGAGATAGTATAACAGAAATGGCAAAGGTTGATGAATTGAAGGTAAATATTTGGTTTGGTATAATAAAGGTTTGGTATAATCGAGACGTATTAAAATGGCTAGAGAAACGAATTTGCTTTTCATTTCCCAGAATACAATATTCTGTTCATTCGACTGTTAAGTCTTAATCGAAAGAAATAGGACTTTTAACATCCATAATTATCACAATTAGGCAGTTAAAAATTCATACGTAGTAAGACCTTCGACATTCCAGCATCAAGACAGCAGCAGCATGTGGTGCAGCATCCTCAATGACGAACTGAACGCACACAAATACTTTTAAAAACAATGCCCCATGTTGTACATGACGTAAAACTCTACTTACGTAGTAGAATGACATAAGGGAATGATGGCGCTAAATGCCACTACTCAAGTCATGTACGTATTTTATAGAATAATAACAATATTAGACAAACCAGACATTGTTCTAAACAGGTTGAGTAGCTAAAGTTATAACCACAATACTCAAATCCGAGCCAATATAAATAAGTTCATCATTATCCGGTCGGGGATCGAACCGGGTAGGTACGTGAAAACCGGTATACGAGCCACTTGACCACGGGTGTAAAATATTGAGATGCGACGTACCAGAATCGCTAGAAAGGATGACGAGGACCAATAAACTGGCCACCGTGTTCACACAATCTAAACCCCAGAGCATTTATGGTCTGGCAAAAAGAAGTCGTACAAGCTCGAGCGACCACCACAGAAAAGGACACGAGAGAAAAAAATCGAGAAGCTAAAAATACAGTATAAAGTAATAGATAGTTGATTTAATTGAAGTGCAGCTATACTGTTAATTAGTCATATGTCGTATAAACTGTTTATTGTCCCAAGATGTCTCCATATTGACGTTACGTCAAATAGGCCTTCTTTCCGCCGCGTATGCCGTTAAGAAAATAAGTTTCATATCTGATGTTGAAACAGCAAGAACGGCTTACTTTAGCCACTTTCACAGTGTAATGACCTACTCGTATTAATGAACTATTTTTGAGGGGGTCAGCGGGTAATATTGATAATTAGTGCACTCTATTTACAAACTAAAATCTAGAGGCTTTCTTCGAGAATAATTCAAGGAAAATGATAATGACGCTAATTAGGTTTACAACAAAAAAGATAACCATTTGTTAACACTAGATAAAAATAAAAAGTTGGTGTTTCAAGCGGCTGATTGAAAAAACAAAAGGCTCATTTTTAGTAGGTCTATTGCATTTTATGATAAGGTTCCATACTATGTAATTGAACTGCCTTTGGAAGAATTTAAAACACTTATGAGCAAAGGCTTAATTTTTTTAAGAATAAATTATTGGTGATTTTTTAAGACAATAAATTATACTAAATGAAACTAATAAACACGTTTTCATGGTAAACCGAACTAAAAAGTAAAAATTTAATTTCAATAAAACAATTAAGTACCTAATTTAAATAAAATTAATGTCATTGTAAGAAAAGCGTGGGGTGCTCGATATCGATTGTTGTATTTATTTATTCATTTATTATCAAGATACACTACTTTTTTATTTCGAAACGCAGAGTTGGAAGAATGTCATACAAATCATTGCGAGCTTTTTACAATGACATTAATTTTCTCGTTAATTAACTAATTGTAATTAAGTAGTACTTTTTAGTTCGAATTACCATAAAAGTGTTTTTTAAAACAATTTTTTAAAACAAATTTATTAAATGGAATGGAATGGAAAACAATGGAAATTTCAGGTGAGATCACAAACATAATATTCAAGCGTTAGACGTTAGTATCGACATAATATTTTGTTTTTTAAATAAATACCTCTGCCGTAGACTAGGGTTGATTGAGGCTGAGCGTCATGAACTATTTAGAGACGGTTATACTACATTAGCCATAATTAATTCAAAGAATACAATTATGCCAAATACAGCGATCACGAATATTGTTGAGAAAAGGCATAACTTCCCATTTTCAACATTTTCAGAAAGCGTTTGTTTAGATGCAAGTGCAGTTTCCTTGTGACTATGGCTAATTATCTAAACAAATCTTGGGGGTAACGGTATCTTTTGAGAGGGTTTTGACCTAACCTGCTATGAAGCACACTTGCATTCTGAAAAGTCTCAAAGAGACTTAAGTTAATTCTTTGTGCTTTTATCCAAAAAACTGCATGCAATTTATTACAAACTCGATACCCAATCGGTATGCACCCTAATTACCTATAATTTAAATATATTTTTATTCCAAGACTGGCAAAAACAAACACCGAGTCGTTCCTTCTCTTGTCTTTGGAATGTGCTATTAATTAATTAATTAATTAGTTTTTATACTTCTTGTTATTTAAGCATTTTGATTGATTTTTATGCATTTTGTATATTTTACTAGACAGAAATTTACTTGGCTCAAGAGTCAGGCGGAACCTACACCCTCTTAAATCCGTTAAATTTTCACAAGTCATTAGTAAGTTGACTAGCAGCACCATCTCTTCATGTTCTAGGTAGGCAACTATTACCTACAACATCTGATGTTATACTAAAAATCGAACAATCGATAAAAATGAGATAGGCAGGCCTCAAATCCACAACCTCTCACAATATGGACGAGTACTCTCCAAATTGGAAGAGCATTCCTCTCAGTGATGATACTTTTCCTAATTTTTATTAAAAAGAGTCATAAAAAGGTTGTCTGAACCTTTGACCTACGACGACAGTTAACTGGAAATTGTGCTTCTTTTGAGACATCGTTACGGTGTAAGTTAAAGCCGTAATATATTGTTTTAAACTTTCATGGTCACTAACATTATAGTAATATAAGTGATTTGCGGAGCTCCGTGATCATGGCACTTGCAACAGTGCCGAAATATCGGAAACTCAATAACAAGGTACATGGTAGCAATCCCGCAAATCACTTATATTACTATAAAGCCGTAATGTTATCCGTCACAGCGCAAAATGGATTTTAAACTTTGAAAGTTCAAGAGATGAACCTCTATTATTTTGTTTTCTAGGCGAATTATCACATCACCCCCATTAGGCTTGCTATCCATCGTAAATTCAATGGCGTGCTCTAATCATCAAACCAAAAACTAAATGTATTTTAGGAAGGTACTTCATCCACTAGCAGCCTTTTCAGGCTACTGCAAGTTTCAGGGTGTGATGCCGGTGATTGGAGAAGTTGTGCCCGTTGCTCTGCCACACTTGTACATTCCATGAGTACATGCTGTGGAGTTTCCTCTGCCTCCGTGCAGCCTCTGTAAAGAGGGCTGTGGTCATACCAATGACAGACAGATGTTTGTTTAGAGAGCAATGACCACTAGTTGTACCAATAACTTTGCGGATCTTGTCCCTGTTCAATCTGATGAGGTTGCGGGCAAGCTTTTTAGAGGCCAGTGGAAGTGGAGTGTGTTCTGGGCCACCATACAACCGATCCATAGAGTATAGCGGGTCTTATGACTGAAGTGTATAGCCATAGTGTGATTTTCGGATTGAGACCCCATCTTTTACCAACTAGTTTCTTACATTGCCAAAAGGCTGTTCCTCTGCCCTCTTTATTTTACAATCGATATAACTCGCCAAGATCAGTTTATTGTCCAAGATGATGCCCAGATACTTCACTTGTGTCGATGGTATGTGTGTGTGATTGGTGTAGTTCTGGTAACTTCCTTTTGTTGGTAAAAAGGATGAGTCCTGTCTTTTACTGACAGGTGGTGCTCATCACACCATTCTTCCACAACCTGAAGAGCTGAACGCATAATTTTGCAAATACATTTTCAGTATTTCCGCTTATCAGTATTACTAGGTCGACTGCATAGCCGATAGTAGTGTATAGTTTCGTACTTAAATAAGTATAAGTAAGATCAAAATTGATCATAATGCATAATAAAGCTTATTACACTACTAACATACGCATACTCAAGAAATAAATTTACTTTTGACAAGAAGAATTTCCTAATATTGATACACAAAATATATTTTACCTACGGTTGGTTTCTTATAGACTAAATCACATAAAATGTATTTTAGAGCAATTTAACAGAATAGAGTAATAATAGCTCAACGGTTTTATATGTGTGCTATGCTATTTTGCTAGATGTTCTGTTGCTTAAGATATAATTAACATTTAAAAAGTAAAATTACGAGGTATCGATACTAATCTTTTATTTTATATTTATTAATTTTTTATGTATTATTTTTCATGTATTCTGTGTACTTGTATGTTTATTATTTGTTGTTTTTATGCGTGTACGTCCGTACGTCCTGAGGGCCTGCCAGAATACCAGCGCTTCTTCGTCACTCTGTCCATCTTAGAGTGACACAGACGCATATGCTGAGGCAGGGTCCAAATTGGCCTCGCTGTATTTTAAGTTGTGTTAGTGTTTAAATAAATGTACTTTTTGTGTTTAATGTCATAGTTATTATTATTATTTTTTTGTAATTGTTTTTGTATTAATATAATGTACTCTAATGTATTGAGAAGCCAATAAAGGTGTTTCTTTCTTTCTTTCTTTCTTTCTAACCAATTTCTCTCAGCCCAATTTGTGAAATTACGTATTTATCAATGGTATCGATAAATAACTAATTATGGGATATTACAAACTTAACAGAAAAAATATATCGGATGTATACTCGGTATATTTGAAGTATAGATACGTAAGATATTACTTTATTGGCTAATTATGTTTAGGCGCTAATTTTATACATCCTTTGGGATTTCTTTCGCCACAGACACGTAAATCTGCTTGTTTGAAAGATTAAATCATTTATTTGCATTTAAAGAGTAGCCTGTACAGTAGTGGGTCACAACAATAAGCATACAAATATATCTAAAATTATATAGATACAGGTGCAAAGTCAAAAATAATAGCACATATATTAATTTACAGTTAAATCACACAGTATAAACTGCATTATAGTTAATGTCTAATAATGTCAAATTTATAAAATTACAATCACTTCATATAAATTATCAAAAAGAAAATGTCAATTCAAAAACTATTTACGGTATAAAATCCGTGTTCCATTTATCAACTGTATAAGGTCGTTTTCAACCTATTAAATGGTGTGGCTTTTACAGATTGATGTTCTTTATGAAAAATAGCCATACTCATTCAAAAACATTATTTTCGGAATTATAGAAGAGACCAACGTTTTGCCAAACCAAATTGCAGTTCCTTGTATTACGAGGATAAAAATTTAACCTGTTTTTAATATAATAAAAAAAATTAACAAAAGCTTTGATAAATGCAGTTGTCTGCAACGTTCATTGGGTGTAGTAAAATACTAACTTTAACTTATAATACCGTTATATTTTAATTTACCGTCGGGGGTAAAAATGCTATTTACTGCTATTACTTGCTATTTACTTTTACAAAAAGTAAAGTCACAAAATGAAATGATATCAAAGAAAGAAAAATATCCAAAAAAAAAAGGATTCGCAATACAGTTCTTCTAAGAGTTACTGCTAAAAGTTATCTGATTTCATGTCAATTATTTTAAATTAATACCTATAGAAGCACTCCCTAACAACTTTCTCTCAAATCAATTCCTACCAAATAATTGTCTACTAACATTTATAATGATCGATCCATTTATTCACAACCAATTTTCATTTCTTCACTCTATAAATTAAGCTGTTCTTATTTATTGAATTCTGCAAATAGCGGCCCGGCGCGCCTGTCTGCGCGGAGTGTCTACGCCGGCCGGCCCGTATAGTGTGTGTCTTGAGCGTTCGTCGGTAACGACAGAATATGCATTGACGTATCTCACGGGGGGCAGATTCGGTAATTTCCGGTCGATAAGACGTCTGATAGCTGTTACACTCCCATTAATAAGGTTCGGCACCGGCTAAGTCATCTTTAGTGGCCGTTTCGGTTTCACAATAGCGCGTGGTTCCCGAAGCGACTGCCGCATGTACTTTACAAACATTATTAATTTTTAAAAGTGCTTTCCTTGATCAACTGTGTTTACACAAGTTAAAGTAAGTAAAGTTTTATTTATGACCATCGTTTATTTCATCAATTGAATCATAAATTTTGGAAAAGAGTCCATCGGTATGAAAATTAAAGTTTAATTTTGATATTTTCTTAACAATAAATATGTTATGTTTCTAATTTAAAAAGCATTTAAACTAAAATTATAATATTTAATTATGATCATGTTAAATCCTAAAACTGTTTTTACATATAAATAAATTTAATAATTAAACAAAAGAAAACAACTAATATGATAAAACAACAACAAAATAATGTTTTAACGGTGTAACGGCTGTTTATGAAATAACTTGATAGTAGAGACCGAAACTTATTCTGTTAGTAGTTTTAGGCTTGTCAAATATATTAAAGATCCTCATTGTTATGATTTCTGATATATCGCTTATATTGACGATCTAATCTTCACCTGCCAGTGACCACCACTGGCCGTGATACCTATCGAAGTATATAAAACACCTATAACTGGTATACATATATTCATTGTTGATGTCAGTTGTTCAGAATTTGTATTTTATCTGAAAACATTTCGTATTTGATGCGGATAAATTTTAGAAATATAAATGTAACTAACCATATTTCTTTTAAAACAATAATTAATATTTAGAGAGCCACCATTTAACAAGTCAAATTACATATCACTTGGTCAATGGAAATAACGAAACGGATAAAGAATGTTTGCTATTTAATTTCAAATTTAAATCGCTTTTATTTATATATCATATAAAACTAAATTTTTCTTTGAACCATATTCGAGGCAGTTATTGGATAAATTACAGTTTGTACTTAATTAACACTTGATAATTATGTATTTAGTCAAGCTATTCGTAAGTACAGTGTATTTGTACGTAAGCTATTGAACTTCTTGATAATATACATATAAAAGAGGTTAATTACCTAATTGATATTGCTATTCTATACTTAGGTAGAAAAACATCTTTAAACAAAACTGTGATAGGTATAATGTAATACTTTATTGATTACCACACCATATAACTTAAATACTGCCTAGGCGTACAATTATCACTAACTAAGGACGAAGAGTATATATTTCCTATAAGCCTTGTTAACTTACATGTTGTGAGCCTCGTTCACCGTGAGATCTATCAGTATTATATAATACTGTAGAGGGATCTCATATAATATAGTATAATTATTGCCAGTCGTGGTGTAAAAATAGTAATTATTTTATTGGAAAAATATTTTTGCAAATTTATTTGATCGCGATAGTATTGCAAACTCACATGACTTAGCCTTACATTATAATTTGGTCTTGTAAGTCATATATACTCACCTGTATATGTCACAATTATCATCATTATTTTGTCTAAAAGACGCCCACTCTACTGCTGGACAGAAGCCTTCCCCGGAAGTAGAGCGTTTTGTCATAATCTTCACTCATAGCGGGCGAGTTGGAGATAGCAGTAATTGACCATAAAACGCTGCTGCCTATTTTGTGGTCTATACAGGAGGTGCGTGGTTATTGCCTCCAGTATCATTAGTCGCCTTTGACGAGATCTTTATTATGAAGAGTTAGTGCTATTCTACTCTGCCAGATACCACACGGCGACATAATACTGTAGCTCTATGATTTACCAAATAACCATGAATATTTCTACAACTTTGTTCTCTATATATAACACACATATAGATATGTACGAACGGATTAACGATTTTTTAATAACTTTCATGTATGAACAAGGTCACTTTCAGTGGCTTGGCATAGCCGCAAATGTGGGACATAATTATGTTACGTTTATGTAACAACAACAAACAATTTCATATTATTATTTAGATATTTGTTCTCTAACAATTGCCACGTTAGTTTTATTGATGAGCAGTGTGTTGCTATAAATGACAGAATCATCCACTACAATGTAAAAAATAATGGAACCGGTTTCGAAATCACCTTTTGAATAATCATTTATTAATGTGCGTTAGCGTACGAGACCATGGGTCATGTCACGTTTTGGAATTAAATAATACAGTTTCTGCTTCTATATCAAACTGTTGTGCGTAGTGAATAACAGAATTTCCATTTTTTTTAATACGTGTGTAAGATAATCCTACATGGTGACTGCAACTATGTAAGTGACGTTTATTCAGTTTTGCTTTTAATATAAAAAATCATTTCTAGACTTGAATCTGTGTGGTTGTGTTGAGTTTAAAATAAAAAACTAACTTGATAAAAATTTAATAGCGTCTTCAATTGTTAATCAAAATATATCATACTCTTCAATGCCGAAGTAGTCATCATTTCATTATTTTCTTTTACATATCTTCAAATTAGACAGATTTAAACAGAGATAAATTCAGGAGAAAAAACACGAAAATAAGGATCTTGTTTGATTTAATTTTTAAAGTACCTACATATATTTGAAAGACTGAAAGTGGAAAAAATGAATTTTATAGGCCCGCGTTATAGAAGGAATAGTGACGTATTAAGGCGCGATTTGTTATGTCAAAAGAAATATATCGTAGTAAGCTTGATTTGGTGTTCAAGCATTAGATATAATTTTGTTATTCTACCTCATTTTAAGTTTTTACCGTTTATGAATATAAATATGAGACTTTCGTTTCAATTCGGCGTTGGAAGTCGATCATTAGAGGATATTATTCGAATTTAAATATGGAATATGATTATCATACTACGCAGTAGGGACTTAAAGTGACTGTCCTCTAGAGACGAGAGTCCTCGTCAAAACTACATCAATATAAGCATGAGTAGATTTTTCTACATCACCAGTTATCGATCAAGATATAAAAATATTTTTACCAATTGGTAAACTAACGTCGGGGCCGAGTCTCGAGTCCGCAACCGCGGTACATGCTTGAGTTTTTTAGTTAAGTGATAGGGGGATTTACATATTCCTGATATCTACCAGCGAGTCAAAGATGTTCAAAGGTATAGCTTTAAATAAATTGAATGGGTACAGACGTGATGCTAACAGGGGCGTTTGTATTGACACGAACGCGTGAAATTTGCCAAAAAGTTGCTCTCTAGACCAAAAAAAAAAAAACACTTAATAAACGCAGTAAAATAATGATTGCTCCTTTGGGTAAGTGCTTTAAATGCAGTTTCAAATTAGTTCCTAATTCTCTTTACGCTCCCGAATACTTCATTACGATATTGAAAAGTATATCGTATCGTTTCCTATCCCCTCACAAAATATTTAAGTTCGCTTGTATTACTCGTTTATTGTAAACATCTTATTTTACATTACAGTTAATAAACGGTACGAAAATATGAAAAATATATTGTTTATATATTTGGATCTAACTGATCTTTTGAATGTTTGTTAACGGTAAAGTACTTTTATTATAAAATAGCAAAATAACACACCCAAAAACATATATTCCTTCACCCAGAGGAGAGCCAAAGATTTATTAACCTATTTAAAATCGTATGATATTTCGTTCATGAATAAAGCTGTGTATTCATTAGCAAGATAGTGTAAGGCAGAATCGAATAGCACCAACTCTTTACACATAAGGACGCCTTAAAAACCAACAAATAATACTGAAGCCTTAGTGAGAGTTTACGTTTCAATACTCGATATTGTCTGTTTAAATATTGCTATGGATTTTTGTATAAGCGCCCCTAGCGGTAACCATTAAGAGCTAGGGATCTTCATAGAAATCTGTAACGCACTCGATAACGAGAATCGAATGCGTAAACTCGCACTAAGGCCTTTGGAGGTAATCACCATACACTTCCCTTAAACAAAAAGATGGGCAGCAGCGTATTTCTAATTATGAATGTTTAGTGCGACTTCAGCCCAGCTGCTAACAGTGATGATTACCTATGACAAACCCCCTTTTCTTGGCTTTCTTCCAGCATTGGACGTTTTTCGGCTGACATTTTACTAAGTTATTGTTTTAATGTCTATTTTACTTACTGGAAAATATAAATTGAAAAATCAAACAAAACCGTGCCCCATTATTATCTAAATTGTAAAAAAACTGGTACAGTACAAAATAAAAAAGGGTACGCACACTATTTGCTATCATTATTGTAAATCATTACTAGTATTTTTTACCATTAAAATGGTTGTTTGTTTAACGATCATCGTCTCGATAAAAACAGTATTACGATCAGATTAATTTAAACAAGTTTTCTATTCCATTGGGACGTAACGAATGTTAGAAAACGCGATTCCATAAGTACTTACCTAAAAACGCTTTACAGGTAAAGTTGTTACTTTTTAGAAAGCCCTGCGTCTAGTGCAAAAAATGCCGTCAAAATGCTCTAGTTGCTTAAATCATTAACCTAAGGGGATCATTCCTCCGATACACAAGAACTGTGAAAATTACTTTGTTTTTGTCGTGTACAGCGCGATAATGTTTTTTGACTAAATTTGTCGTACCGTGCACAGGTTTAACTAGCAGAACATAATATCTCTTCAACAAAACGTCAAGTTCATTGCCATATTTAATTTGGTATGACGGACGGGTTGAGTATACATATTGTTGTTTGTTTCCAAACAATGTTGGCAAAAAATATACAACATTAACTGTGACTTCATTATTATAGTTACATAATGATTAGTTGTTTATATTTCATTTATACATATGTCTGACATTTTTATTTATGTACTAACGTCCTTTGCAT
The DNA here is from genome assembly GCA_927399485.1 of Calamotropha paludella. Classification (NCBI taxonomy): domain Eukaryota; kingdom Metazoa; phylum Arthropoda; class Insecta; order Lepidoptera; family Crambidae; genus Calamotropha; species Calamotropha paludella. The sequence goes on from OV656812.1 coordinate 15,062,969, forward strand.
TACTTCTGATTGGCTGGATTATTATAATTACTTACAGCATTTTTTTTAATAGTATGCCGAACTCATTCTGATCACGCATTATTTGGAATTAACGAAGTTTACGCACTTCAAATTTATAACCTTTCGTTGTCTGTATTGTGTACTCCGTTGTATGTCACAGGAAGACATAGTTGAAATCTTTTAGTATATACTAAAAAATGGAAAAAAAACTTTTGGATATCCAAAAGAAGTTTGTTACCACCTTCCGTTAATTTGTAAAATAAATGAAATTTTGTTGAAGTCAAAATTTTACAGTATTCCAAATGTGTCTGTTCAAAAAGTACTTTTTATTGACTTAAATAGCACTGTAAGTGTACATTATGGTCGTGAATGTTTGCGGAAACGCGAGTTAAAGGCTTTCACGCCATTTGATGCAAATGAATTGCATCCCTGATAAACCGGGTGAAGGGCAACATTAACAGCATTATGAAAGTCGTGGCCTTAAGAGAGGATAGCCCTATGTTGCGTCACTGGGTTGTGCTATACGCCCGGAACACACGTTTTTAATAAATTTGAACAATTTTAATGATTTGATGATATGTTAACGATTTTAATGGTTTTAAAAATTTAAATGACTTTGAATTATACTAACAAAGGATAAGATTTGATTATTAATAATCTGATTACTAACATGATATGAGTTATTCCAGAAATAAATAAAGTTAATTTCAATTTAATTTAATATGTGTTTATACCAGTTTTATATTTCGTCGTATCACAGGTGAACTGATCTAACCCTCACAATCATTAATATGAAATCTAAGATTGGGTGTTTACTCCTTCGTAAAAAGTATTATGTAGAATCAGATAACTTTCCTTCACAGTTATGTGAAAAAAAAATAGTTTGAGATGGAATATCACTTAGATCTTTTAACTACATTGTATTTTGGTCCTTTTGAACTAAATTAACAGTTCAATTTGCATAATTGTGTGGCTTAGGTCTTTTCACCACTAAAACGACGATTTGTACTCATCTCTTACGCTACTGATGTTTTCAATAGGAATTGCTTCAAGACATAAGGTCAATTTTCTATAAAGAATAACATCGAATATAACACTTGTAAAGTTTTTTGTAGACGCATAGTACGCCTCAGCACCAGAAGTAGCATCAGATGTGGTAGGTGGGTTAGATCAATTTATGGTACTTTCTAAAAACTTTTTCTAAAAAAAAAATTCATGATGTAAGTAAAACAATTTTGCGTGACAAATATTATTTCCTCAAAGCGTTATCTATGAATAATAACTAAACCTGATAGAACGTCAATTTTCCAGCTATTCATATTGTAACTCATGTTGTTGTTAAAATTAATACATCATAATACATAACATTTTTTTTGGGAGCTATCAAACTACTTACTATTTTATTGAAGCCGAAAATGTCTTAAGACATTACATGCACAATAATGGCCATAATACAGGATAGCCCTTATTATAATTAAATTACAAATTTATTCCACCATATTAGTCATATGTAAAATGATTTCTTTGATTTTAATGCGACGATTATACATCTCGTCTTAAAATCAATCATTAAGACATATTTTAATAGTCATGAGAATAGTCAGCACCCCGGAAAGGCTTGTGAGGTTTAGGCGGTTAACACACTGCACCGCGCCCCGTCGCGTAGCGCGTGGCCGCAGATTTTTATTATTGTATGCAAGAATCTCAATTAATATAGAAAACACGCCTATGACAACACACTGCCGACGCGGGAACGCGCGGGTAGGCGCCCCGCGCGCAGATTCTGCGCGGGAGCGCGGGGCGTGAAGAAGTAGGGTCAACTTGTATTGAAAATCTGCGCGGGGAAGCAGATTACACCGCTAAGTTAGGCAGATCTGCGCCTCCGCGCGGGGGCGCGTTTTCTGTCGTTACGCGCACCGCGGCGGGACGCATCTTTAGTGTGTGAACCGCCTTATGGGTGTTTACTTTGCATCATTTGTATTTATATGAAAAAGACATTTATTAAATAAAAAATCACAATTCTATTAATTGATTCTTTAATAACAGACACAATGCCATATCATGTTCTTAATTTTCTGATTCGTAAAATGAAAAGATTTTTTTATGATTTCTTAGAGTTTATAATATATTTTTTTCTCTATAATATAACAATAGATGTAACAAACTCTCCATCTTTTATCAAATTTATAAATATACTTTCATATGATATTATATGTATGCCGGTAGATTATTTACGTCGCTTTCTGAGTCAGTTAGCACAAAAATTTTTTGCTTATGATCTTTTGCAGATAAAGCTGAAGTCGCTAACTATTATTTTTTATAATTTTGTCAGGTGGAGTACCTTTTCACTAGTATGGTAGAGCCGCCTCTGCTCACGTTCACTTTTTCGAATCCTCCCTTTGCAAAGTAGGCACAGTATTTACGAGGTAGAATAAAAAGATAACAGGTGTAGGATGGTGGAACAATACCGCGTTTTGTTTTCTATAATATCTTTCGGTCATAACATTCGCTTGCCTATTGTCATTTATTCTAACAATTGATAACATAACAATTCATTAGCCATAACTCTAATTAGCCATATAATGGGCCATTTAATAGTAAGGTGTTATATGTATTTGTATCCATTTTTTTCATAAATTATAATTAGCTTTATTTATGGTTTTAAAGTATTTTTTACCTAAAATTAATAACCCGAAAATTACATATGCATCAAAACAGTGCATGCCATGTTAAAACCCACAGAATTGAAAAGGTCCTATTCGGTTAGGTTGGGTTAGAACAGTGACCAAAAATAGCGCGATCCGGGTCAGCGGCAAGCTGACAAAGACTGTTTTTTCAATTGCTATCATCTTTTTTATATGATTCAATTAGGCGATCCAATAATTACCCAAAAATAATAACCTGAACGTATAATCTATAATCTAAGAACACAAATTTGTTGTTTGTGTGTTTGTCTGTCTGCTCTTTTCCCCGCTCTTTTTCCATTGTATAAGCGTTACCATAGTAACGCGTTACCATAGCAACGCGTTACCGGGTCAGCTAGTATATACTCTAAGAACACAAATTTATTGTTTGTGTGTTTGTCTGTCCGCTCTTTTTCCATTGTATCAATAAACGTTACCATAGCAACGCTATTGTCCAGTTTGAACTACTGCGACGTGGTGCGGTAGTGGTACGTGTGAATGCGCTTTTGCTTATTTTGACTTGCGACGTTTATTGAAGAATCACAGGAAACAAACAATAATGAAAATGCAAATTACTCTCTGCGTGACTTTGACCACGTTTTCTGTAGATGAACAATTTATAATAAGTATCCTTGCTTTACCGCTAATTTTCCTTTCAGTCCTAATCAAAATAAACAAGTCTGTGTTTGTTTCTACTAATGAAATCAATTAATAAAAAATATCAAACAATAATCTATATCACATTTTACCTTCGATCCTATGTAAAGCCGTTGCATTGTGGAAATCGGGAACCAAAACCTACATTTAAGTACCACAACTAGCCAGATTTAACTGACCTGGACTCTCAACAAACTGACGTACTTGTCACGGGTTCAAAGAGAATTATTTGAATTGACGAATTTTTTTAAATCGTCGTTTGACAATTGTTTACTGACTTGGTTTTAACCTGCACAAATCTCAACTGTTTCTATATCATGTTTGACTGTACAAATCCAATTCGATTTTATGCAATACATTGCCAAAAAAATGGTTTATAGTGTGGATGCTTCATTAGTGGAAATGCCCGCGACTAAAAGGTTACGACGATTAATACTGGCAACCAAACCAAATCGAGTATTGGCGCTTTTGTGGAAGCAAGTAGCAACGCGATTTTATTTATATTGGAATACATTTTAAGAAGCAACAACAATAGTGAAAAAATAGTCAAATCTTACACTTTAATCAAATTCTACTTCTAATATTGTAATTTATTAAAATGTAGTATCTAACTTTTAATTTTTTAAATATTTTTTCTAAATTATTTTTTTTTAAGTTAGGTACTGCATTTTGAAAATTTATTTAGTAATTTGCTTATACTATCGTAATGACTCATTAAATATTTTTCTTGAATATAATTTTTTTTCCCTCGGTGCCTCCTTTGCAGAAACCTTACGGATCGTTGGCACCCACCGCAAAGGAAAAGTCTGATTTATTTGCCACATAACTTGCTGAATATTCGCGTTTAGATCCTAGCAATGCTGTACCTTCTGGTTGTTCGCTTTAATTGTGTATCAAAAACTCTTTCATAAAATATTTGTGAAAAATATCCTGCATAGTGTCATATTTTAATCATAATACATTATTGATAGTATTTAATAAGGACAATAATTTTCTAAGCTACTAATTGATTTTCTTAATTCCTTCTTATAGCAGATGTTCAGCAGCTGTTCTATTAACTACTTTATTGTAAGTTGTAGTTTTGGATGGAGGCACCATTTATCGCTAATTACCTTTTATTTAAATCGTTTAGTTTAGATTACTTATTTAATCACCCAAGTTGTTTTGTTAGATACCTTCTATTAACTTCGCTAATTGTTTTTATTCATGCAACTGTTTATCATAATTATAAGGTCTTTTTTGTATATCAAAAGCATTAGTTAATATAAAAATGACATTCTCAAATGTTATGGAATATATTTCTAGCACTTTAAACTTTACTTAATTTTCTTACTCTTTCATTTTTACCGTAGAAGGTTAGCTAGGGAGCTGTTTGCATATTAGCTATATGATTTAGTCGTTGATACCAACACGAAATATAGTCTGGATCTACTCTAATTTTAATTCGAATAAAATAAGTGGCGAGCTCAGGTAGCTCTGATTTATTTTTATAAATAATTTCATAATTATAAAAACAATCTGTCTTAAAATATATCTTCGTTTCTGTCGTTAATTTTATCCATTAATTACATTTTATAGATAGTGAAATTAAAGCTGGCAGAATTCAGGATGGTGGGAGTTTTTATAAAAATAATTATTAAACTGTAAAAAAAAATAATTAGTGCTAAATCATTCCATCGTCTTTTCAAATATTATTTCTATGTTTTTTAAAGTATTTGTAAATATAAGAAAAAGTTGGCAGAAATCTACAACTATGATTTTAGATCTAATATATGTAAAAACAAATATGTCTTATATATGTGTGCGTCGTATTTACGGCGCTCCAATTCATTGAATTGTGTATGATGCCTAGTACCAAAATATGTAACTTTCATACTTAGATTTATTTCAAGTTAATGATCTTCGTTTTTGTACATGTTCGTTTTTGTTTCTTTATTTCTGTGGCCTTCAATCCCGGTTTTAAACCACATATTCTTTCTAACTTCCTTTTACATGCGAACAAATATAATGTACACAAATAAATATTATCAGTGATTGTGTATTTGTACTACCTTGCAGCTGGCCTAAGGTATATCTGAGGAAAACTGAAGTATTTTAGTATAGTAAAATTCTTCTGCCTTTAAAAAAGACATCTATTTTTCAATCTTTTTCATTTTTATTTCTAAACTAATAGAAATATTAGACTTAAAGGCAGAAACGATGTTATATTTTTTGTATTTTGTTATTTAAACATTTTTCAACAATGCAGATTATTAATGTAATATCATCATAGAGGCAGAGATAATTTTTTTTATTTGTTATAACATAATTTCAATAATTATTCTTATCTACCTGCCGATGAAGTAATTTTTTTTTATATATCTTAATCATTTTAATTACTCTAAAACACGGCAGGAAAACTTCTGCTACTAGCATCAATATTTTTATTATATTAAATACAATTTATTAAGACTATCGACAGAAGCGATAATATCGTTTAAGACAGTTATTATTATTAAGTTTTTTTGCAAATTTGATATTGCAACAATTAATGAATGGCAGAAATTGTTTAAAAGGGTTATTTTAGTTAGTATTCTAATGCCATCAACCTCTTTCAGACGATAAAATCATATAAAAATTACTACCACCAGATCCCTAGCTATATGAAATTATTACCTTAGTAATTTTGTTAACACGGTTCATAAAAGGAAAGGAGATGCTCATAATTGAACAAAGAAACAAGACCCACAAATAAATTAGTTTACCAGTAATATAGCTAATAAAATAAGGAACTGTACTGATGACTGTATTACTATTAAGTCTCACATAAGTATAACTTTGTAATAATAATTTTAACAGCTTATGACAGTATTATGTTTTTAACAAATCTGGAATTTTGGGAACTGAAATTGATTTTCACTTTAAAGTTGTTATTATATCAAAGATAAAGACTAAATCTTGTGTTCAGACTTCTTCTGTCTAATATGTTACAATAATTATATAAAATATAATGCAATCTTGATTTGCTATTCTCAAGACCACGGGGTCACAGAAGCCTAGACATTTGGTTACGAATTCATTAAGTTAAACTTAAAATTCTTACTTGCCTCATCAGTTTAGTCAATGTGGTATTCTGTGACACTACTTAGATTTGCGAACCTCCTCTTCGCTGATTGGCAAAATGGGCAGATGGTTACTAAACCATTGCAACGTTTTATTTTCGCAACATGATTTTCGAGGTATTTACCATAGCAGTACTATGCCCCTTGTGGCCTGGCAGTTAACTTGTTCTAAATGGTTACGTTCATACGAGCGGATAGTGTTTGTGAAAAGTGGGCTAACAAAAATGGGCGTCGTTACAGAACATACGTGAATAAATATTTGCGCACTGGACTGCGTTATACAGGTATTTCATTTTTTTCCAAAAACTGACATGAGTGAATATAAATATGAGTATACAGAGCATATTAATTACACAATTCCTATTTAGTTCTTACACTTCCGCGCACATTACACATCAGAATAAAACACTTTTTTACGGATTTTTGCGCATGTTTTATTTTATTTTATATTAAATCCTGACGTTTCGACTCCTTTACAGGAGATGACGATCTGTGATCACGGCTCCTGTAAAGGAGTCGAAACGTCAGGATTAAATATAAAAAAAAAATAAAACATGCGCAAAAATCCCGTAAAAAAGTGTTTTATTCTGATACACAATTCCTGTTTCAAAACAACAGTATTCGAAATGTGTCTCCTATCCCTCATGAAATATGATTCATTAATACGGCACTTATAATTCGTAATTGTAATAATTTATATATGTAATCATATCTAATCTGTAGTCTTTTAAGAGTGCATTGCGACCAATTTTACTACACTCTTTGTATTTATTGTGGATTGAATAATTAAAAAAAAAGACACGTGGAAGAAGTAGAAATGGTTTGTAGGTAATGTATTGAAATTCTCAAAGCATACAACCGCATTAATATTTTAACAAATATATTTCTTATTATAGCTAGATATAAATACTTTTTCATTTTCCCTAAATTGTTTTTTATAAGCACGCGCGGTAAGTGCCGAGATCGGTCAATGATAATGAATAATCACGCAAACCAGATTTTGTTGTCAATTGTCAGAGATCTTTAAATAATAAGCAAATTGTAGCTAACTATTGTGAATGTAGAATTATCAACAGTTAAAAAACAATGTAGACAATTACCACAATTATGACTTTAATGACCCTACGTTAAAAAGATTTTTCCTGACATTGACTTTAGTTTGATAAAAAGACATTAACGATATCCCTACCGTTAGTCGAGCTCGGTAAAGCTTTCGAATTAAATGATCTTATTTCATAGAGTAGAGATTGAAATGATTAGAATCGTGATTTGTGTATCTTCATAAAAATATTAAGTGATATTTAGGTTTTAGGTTTATTAGGTTTTGCTTTCGGCTTAAAAGTTAATACTTATTAGCAATTAACGGTCGTACACTTTATGTACTTTAAAGATTTCTGAGTGGTGTGGTTGACAAAAAGTTAGGGTATTATTAAATTGCGATTGTTTCTTTAAATCGTAGATTTTTTTACTTGTTATTATTTCTGCATTATATAAAGTGTCCCAGTGTTGGAAACATTTGGAATAAAGTCTGTTGTAACCCAAAGTGTATTGCTAACACGCGTATACTTCTTAATATATCAATGCATCGATTGTGAATATATATTAGATTAACCAGGAACGGTCGCATCATCATCACCATTTTATATATAGAAATTCTTATTTTTTATGTCTGACAACTAAGTGAATTGTTGTTTCTGCATTATAAAAGGTGTCCCAGCGATGGAAACATTTGGAATAAAGTCTGTTACCCAAAGTGTATTGCTGTTAACAGATATATTTGGTTTACCAGCAACGGTAGCATCATCATAACCATTTTATTTTACTACATAGCCATCAACCTCAAAACAATAAAATACAGTCAAAACACATCATATGGAAGTGTCAAATTCATTCAGGTTTCAGCTTAAATTCTTACATAACCAGTTTAATATCAATAGGCTATTTGACAATATTGAAAATATTCTACAAATTATGGTTATCCTATCAACTAATTGCATAAACAAAACATATTTTATAGATACTAAAATATCTATATTTTTTTTCCAAAATATACGAAATAAAACAATATTTAAAACAAAAAATATTTGTGACGTGAACGTCCTGTGAATGGCGGCAAGTCTGGTGACGTACATGCGCGTAAGCATCGTTTCTTTTGACTGTTGGTTGTACGCGTTCTAAGTTTTATGAGTGATAATTACATCTGTGAGCTATTTGTATTTTTTGTTAATCTTAAATTGGTATTTTATACAAGAACATAAGTTGGCACAATTTAGAAGATTATGTTTGAACTTCTACATACAAACCGCGGTGTTATACTTTTAATATATACAATATTTTTATCTACTAAGTATCTAGTGTTATTAAAGGTAAATATTACTTACATTAAAATGATCTTCACACATGAAAACATTTGTGTGCTTTGAAATGCTATTCGGGTCTCTTCTAGCAAATTATAACCACATCTTTCGTCTTTTGGGATTCGTTGGAACCGAAAAAACATTCTTCATAGACGTATTTGTACATTGCGGCACCACACACCATTAACACACCATTTAAACCAATAAATTCGAAGGAAAATCATAAAATTCTCTTCAACTGTGTTGTTCTATTTCAATTTAATGAGGTTAGAATTTGTTGACTTGCTTGTGACGTCACACATCGTTTTAGGCGCAGTTTTGATAATTTTATTTTTAACATTGGTTTTTACTAATAATACAGTAGAGCTGCCAAAAATATCAATGTAGTGTGCTTATAGAGTATCATAGAATCATTGAAAACAATTTTCAAAAATAGCCTATTGAGAAAAATTAAACAGTTTGTCGTAAGTTGACGTGCTGTTATATGTACATACACAAAAGAAAAATAACAATGAAGTGTAATATTACGCCTTATTGAACGCATGTTTTTAGGGTAACAGCGTGGACATTGATGTTGTCATTGATGTAGTGACAAAATTTGCATATTTCGTTAATAAGAGAATTGGGTTTAGACAATCTGCTGAAAAAATGGGGACATGGAAATTATTTCATTGTTATTATTAGAAAAGTTTACATTTAAAGTGTTATATAAACCTATTTAGGTTACCAAGCACTGGTATCCATCCAAATTAATATTAACTTATTATAATAGCAACTGGTGCCATCAGGAGTACCTCAAGGCTCCCACTTAGGACCTTTGTTTTTCGTAATATTTATTAATAATTTATCCACTTGTATCAATTCAAAATTTAAAAAGTATGCTGATGATTTAAAAATTTATCGCGAAATCAATAGTTTTGAAGATATACATGCTTTACAATCAGATATTAACAAAGTTCATGATTGGTGTAAGTTAAATGGCATCGTGCTGAATACTAATAAATGTTTTGTGATTCGATTTACAAGGAAACTACATCCAAACAACTCAACCTATTTTATCAATGAAGTTCCCTTAACTGAAGTTTCCAGTATTAGAGATTTGGGAGTTATTATTGATAACAAATTGAATTTCAATCAGCACATAGATGTTATTATAAAAAAGGCCTCTAAGCTCAGTGGTTTTATCACGAGACAGACGAAAATTTTAAAAGATCCACAGATTACAGTTATACTCTATAACAGTCTAGTCCGCAGTATTTTGGAGTACTGTAGCATCGTATGGAACCCCGATTACCAGGTTCACTCAAATAGATTGGAGCGTGTACCAAAACGCTTCTTGTACCATCTTAGCTACTCCGACAACATGTGTCGTAAACTGCAGTCCTATGAAGCACGTCTCTCTAATTTTGATTTGACTCCATTGTACACCCGTAGAAAAGCTTTCGATATACTTTTTCTCTTCAAAGTCGTTAATTGTCACATCGATGCCCCGGATATCTTAGAACGCTTGCGATTTGCAGTACCACGTAGTGCCAGCCGTGTACAAAATCGAAAAACTTTTGCAATTCCATCCTGCAAGACACGACTCGGTCAGCACTCTCCGTTACATCGCATGTGTACATTTTACAATTCAATGCGTTCGGTATTTGATATTTTCATTGGTTCTCTCGTCACCGCCAAGCGTCGTATTAATATAACATACATTAATATGCAGTCTCAAACTAAGCAGTGCTTGTATTATTGATACTAATCAACGGAGAGAATATGTAAATAAGAACACATATAAGAAACCATGACTCGGGAAAAATTATACAATAGAACATGTAGCAATATATCTTTTAATGTTTTTTTTTCTACTGCCTGAGACACAATTGATGATGACTTTGCTGTTTGACATTCTAATGTTGCTAAGTTTCCACTTACATGTAATAAACTTCGGTTTAAATTTCGTTATTCTTTCTTAGTTTTCAGTAAGCATAATTGACCGCCTGTTGACCTTTTAGTAATCTATCCTCATGACATTATTGAATGACAATCAAAAAAATGTCCCCACTAATGTGGGAACTAACCACTAATATTAGGGACCGTGAAAATTTTAATTAATATAAATTTGAATACTATTTTATTAAAAAAAACAATGACGTTTCTAATGAATCACACCTGGATCGTATAGATAAAATAATAATCAGATGGTAATTATTACATGGAAAAGCAATGGAATTCATTTCAATAACATAAAAAATTTATTTCAAGTATTTGTCACTAAAACAAGTTAGAATCCTTAATATATCCCCAAACTACACACATACGCGGACAAATTAGCAGGCAGAAGCAATATTGTGAGCAATAAATAAATTTCAATACAAATATATAAGTGAAATCTACCATTGATTGTTGTTTGAACACCACGAAACCAGAAACGGTGCGTGGATAGATACCGTTACGACAGTCAAATCATGGTTCAGTATTCAATAAAACATTATAGAGGTGACATGTTTTACATTCGAAATACATAAGATTCGACAAAAAAAGATTTACTTTAAATATAACTGTCATCAGACTATAGATAACGGTTCTATAGAGTTTGAATTAATTACATCATTAAACAGAAATACGTGTCTTGCTCCAATTTTATCTTAATCGGTCGTCACAAAATTGATGTGTTCGACACATTATAAACAATTAACTTGGTATCCAAGCCGTTGTTGAGCAACGGGTACCAGTTTGCGAATATCTTAACTTGAGTATTTATATGTTTCCAATATTGTGGACCCATTCTCAGCGGATTGTATACTGTTATTAACTTAAAAATGTAACCGTATTCGTGCGTGCGCTAAATATTTCGACTTCTTTTAAACTGCAACCAATATAAAGGATAACACCGCATTTTAGGTTAATGTACGTATTAAAACGCCAATTGATCTTAACGTGTAGAGTGAGTTCTACAGTTTATTTATTCGTCGAACTAAAAAGTGGAATTTTAATGAGTAATTAGTGATGGTTATGGACAGACGTGGAGTTCCGAAAACCTGCGCAAAAGTGAAGTTAGTGTTATCGTTAGAAGAGCGTAGATATGGATTACCAACAGTCACGTATTTGTGAAGTGCTACTAAGTCAATATGGTAATGATCTCAAATACTTTTAAAATATAAAAATATGCCTCAAACAACGTTCATAACATAAACTCTCAAATATGTTAAGTATTTTTACTTTATAATTATTAAATTTGCGGAGTTTATTCACAATAAATTTTTAATTTTATTATTAATAATTACAACCACAGAGTAACTGGCTTTATTTTTTTAAATAAATAAAATTTAAAAGTGATAACGATTTATTACAATTTTACTTTTTTACTCAATTTTAGGTCGTCACACAATTCGATGTGACCTTACTTGTATAAACATTTAAACAGATATTACAAAAGAAATATACACAAATATATAATAACAATTTGAGATATATAATATTATTATTATTAAAACCATTATGTAGCAGCTTATATATCGCACGTATCCGTATAGTCGTTTACGTCATAGAAAAACTTGGTTATATATTAGTACAATATGGTACTTAATTAACATTTTTATGATTATTTTTTTTAGTAATTAATATTTTTTATTGTTAGTTAAAAAATGCATATTTAGAAAAAATATAATTCTCATTAGGTAGAATTCTAAATAAGTTAATAGTTCCTTTGTTTTATATCTGATAAACCGAACACTGTTATTTTTATATTTCTAATGTGTATTATGAGATTGGACTGGTGAGTAAATTAACAAATTCTTCTTCAGTTATTAAATAGATAAATTATGGTCATTAGAAATAATTTGATTTGAAATTATTATTTCACCCAATGATTTTAATAATTACTGTTTTATGAAAACAAATTAAATTACCAATAATTTTATTTTGAAAATAATATTGTAGGTCAATGTAATTATATGCAAACTCATTAAATCTTATTACTTAATTAAGCTTTAACTTGCACATTATATAACATCATTTGAAACATTAGCGTTATTTAAAAAGAGTAAAGTATAAATATTAAGCCAATTTTTTATCAGTCTTTATCAATACAAAAAAAACAGAAATTGAAAATTGAAAAAAATCGAAGTTATTTATTTTCCTCTTGAATTATGTTAATTTTTTTTTTTTTAATTGTTTGAACAAGGTTTGTATAGTTCGTACATCATATTTAAATGTCTATTCTCATAGACTCGAGGGGAAAAAATTATATCGACGTTGGTCATTTTTATTAAAATAAAAAATATGTATTTTTTAACTATATGAGACTAGATGAAGCATACTCAAAGGATGAGTAGAAGATTTATACATTTTAGAGAGACTTTTAAATATTCAATATTTGAGGTTAACAATAGGATAAAAGAATAAGGTTGATATGGGTCCACCTTCATAGACTAAAAAAAGGAAAATTATGTCAAATTTTGTGCTAACTCCATACCTCGTGAGGTATGCGTGGGTAAAAATATAAAACGTATTGTTAATTTAAGTGACATTCCTTTACTAATTTAAGTGCCCAAATTTCTTTATTCTTAGTAATTTTAGATCCTGTATTGATTTTTTGAATGGGTTTTATTTTGATCCCAGTTAAGCCCGGGGGCCAAGTAAGGATCCAGGATGGGACGAGTTACCCATCTAGAGTAATAATACGTTAAATCCGGTGACGGGTTCAGCGATTACAAAAATATCTAAAGCTATGTTATTAAAACTAGGTCGATAGAGTCGCTAAGCATAAAGCTTCGCTAGTACCCTATATTGGAGCGGAGCGTAATGCTAAAAAATATATTTAAAAATAAAATAAAAGTCAGTATTGTTTAGTAAATTTTAAAATTCCGTAAGAATGAAAACTTTCAAAAAGCGTGCGCTTTTTGTTTCAATGGGAAATCACACTGAGCTAATGTTTTTTAGTCATAACTTTTTTATTTTTGCAAATTTCAAAATTGGGTAATCTGTCTGTCTGTCAAAATCTATCACAATCTGGCCCTAAATGTATTGATTCGATTCCACACAAAAAACATTAAAAACGATTAAGAACTCGCGATGTAATAACGTAACAGACATTGCGTCATTGAAGCTGATCCATGGGAGTCCTTCAATTATGCTAGTTATTAGAAGCAAACTAGCCAACAATAATGGAGTTTCTATTTTAAAGACAAACAACAGCATATTTAACCTACCGCTATTTTTCTGAATTCTATATGTTAAAATTAAAGTTGAAACTCGTTCAATGTAAATTAACATTTTGGAGAAGGTCGATGTGCTGTTGTTGTTGGCTATATCTCCTTATTTTCATAATTATTGCGACATTTATTTGCAATAAAATATACACACAGAAAGCGATATCAACAGCAACTAAATAATAATGTAAGCTAACTAGGTATAACGGATATTAAAAGTTAACAATTAGTTTAATATTTGATATATTGCAATTGTCTTGAGATTTGAAATGAATGTTTCAATATGTTTAGGTGAACAATAACTCACCTTTGTTTACTCGTTTGTTATATATATATTCGTACTTTCACCGTTTATAAGACTAAGGAAACGTCAGCATTTCCTTTTTAAACAAGTTTGGGCGTGGAGTCATCGCACCACAGATGGCGTTTCGTGTCACCATCATGTATAAAGCTGCAACGTGATTAAATACTCTATGGGTGCTACCATTGGTACCTACATAAAAAGATTTTTTTAATTATTTGCTTCCGACTTAGAAATTTTGTTCTAGACATGGAGGTTTTAGTACGCCTGAGATAAATATTATCTTTTTCCTTTACCGGATTCATGAAAACAACAAGTAAATCGACTTTTGATTAAAATATTTTTTACTTACGTTTTTTTGTTGGAAAAGAGAGATTCATAGCGTTTATGAGACTAAAATGAGTCGTCCACCGTTGGCCCTAACACATTGTATGCCTAAATTCATTTTACAAGCTGCAAGTTTGAAAATTTCCCAATGTGGCTATTATTACAAGTAAAAAAACTTAGCTAAGAGAGTTCTTAAAAAAATATTAATAAAAAATATTAAAAAAAATATTAAAAAAAATAATAATAAATGTTTTACAATATTTTTGATTGACAGATCCAGTTGTGTTGGACCAGTTCAAACTCGAGATGTCGTACGGTATTGAGCGGTTCTTCCTGCTCACCTATTGCCTGGCATGTTGCTGGCCAGGCTTGGGTGCGAAGACAGATCTTAGGGTGGTCAGGCAATGGTCGGAACTTGAGTTCGCCTTTCCGAGCGAAGAAGCTCGCTATAGCGCGATAGAAAACAGGTATTACGTACCCGGCAACTCGGTCCCTATTGATGTAGACGTTCATCATAGGCAAGGTGAGAGAATTGTTACATTATGAAATTGTTTCTTTCCACCATTTATACGTATTTCCATGGTAAGTATCCAACCCACAACCTCACTTAAATTGACGTAAGTATACCAAAATGGCCTTAATGTCATATACTTTCACGTCACGCAAATAGAAAGTAGCATAAATAGAAAATGACCCTTCGCTCTGACATTTTGCTACAGCTGTTTTCGTGACGTGAAAGCATAGTAGTAGAAAAGGCTATTTTGGTATACTTACGTCAACTTAAGTGAAGTTGTGGGTTGGATCCTTACCATGGAAATACGTCCATTTGATATCCTAGGCATATCAAACATTATTATATAATAGTACTCAGTTTATTTGATATTTATCTAAGTTGATGTGCAATAATGACATTATTTAGTGAAATAATTGGATGTATTGTTTTATTTATTTATATTGTATTGATGTATTGTTTTATTTATTTATATTTGGATTACATCCAAATTTTCTTTTTTAATTGATATTTTGTCTCAAGCAAGATAAGAACAATTAAAGCAATATCTCGCCGATCTGTGCTGATGTAGTGACGTAGACATACTCCATGTTTGTTTTAATATAAATGTGATGTAAAATTCACTTTGAATCTTAAGTTTTTAAAGAATTACATGCGCTGAACTAACAGGAAGCATTATTAAGATAAAATTATTTTATTACCTCTGTGATGACTAATATAGTAATTACTTATTGCTTCGCAGGTCAAGAAAAGTCTCGTATTTTTGTGACAATTCCCCGGTTTGATGAGGGTCGACCGGTAACTCTCGGCATCGTGGATGACCAGGGCCGCATCTCCGGGTATCCCGACTACTCCTGGCATGACAACCAGGGCTATAACTGCCAAGGGATGACGTCCGTGTTTAGAACTGCTGTGAGTGTTAATTATTGCTCAATTGAAGGATATTTTAAAAAGTAGCAACTTACAGTGGAATAATAAAAAGATATAGAATACTACAAAACGTTATCTTTAAGCTTCAACGTTTAAAATTTTATTTCTTTATACATAGTTTGATTGCACTGTGACTAGCCTGTTCGGCTATAAATTTATCAGGACATTAGATTGAGGACCAAATATTATTGTCTGAAGATCTTCGATTCTTCGAAAAATCAATTGAGATATAGATAAAGTTCCGGCTGTTTATTAACCATATCCATGTGGTGTCATAGAACCTGAACCATATGGTAGAACCATATATACACCAGGTTAACCTCTTAAAGTAAAATAGTCATAGCTTAGTAAGGAAAAAGTTACACACGATTGTTAATTAAATTTTCTATTCTAAATTCGAGAAGAATTTTTAATGTCTAATAAAAATGTTAGTGTTAGTATACACAAAACCTATTAAGTAATGTAAATAATTTAATTTCATCAAATATTTTTTTAGAAATACAATCGCTACAACCAAAGCCTAACTAATATTTAGAAATTTAAATTGAAACAGAATTATCAAAACTAAATTATTTATAAAATTTGTTTGGATTGTGACACTAACATAATAAAAATGTTATTAGGTTGGACAGTTTTATTAAATGAGTAAACGGTAATGCAAATTAGCGAAAATATGAAATTTTTATCACTTAACTCGACTCGTTTAGTGAGATAGTTATATTACTATATTGTGCTTGTATCATGGTTATATTCTATAACTGTATTACGGTATACAACCCTATATAACTATCTTCAACCATCTTACAACGACATATAGGCGGTTAACACACTGCACCGCGCCCCGTCGCGTAGCGCGTGGCCGCAGATTTTATCATTGTATGCAAGAATCTCCATTAATATAGAAAACACGCCTATGACAACACACTGCCGACGCGGGAACGCGCGGGTAGGCGTCCCGCGCGCAGATTCTGCGCGGCAGCGCGGGGCGTGAAGAAGTAGGGTCAACTTGTATTGCTACACCGCGCGGAGAAGCAGATGACACCGCTAAGATAGGCAGATCTGCGCCTCCGTCCCCGCGCGCGTTTTCTGTCGCTACGCGCACCGCGGCGGGACGCATCTCTAGTTGTTCTAGAGTACTAATGCGTATTTATCAAATAGAATATAGTAATGACATTTTCGACATTATCGTTGTAATGGTAGAAAATATTAAGTGTCTTTTCTCATGTTCGTGTTTCTCATTAACAGATTGACAAATGCAACAGGCTTTGGGTAATGGACGCTGGCAAGATAGGTGACAATCAAGTTTGCCCACCACAGCTCCTGGCTTTCGACTTGGCAACGGATACGCTTCTGTACCGACATGTCGTTAACGCATCCAATTATATTGCTACTTCACTTTATATCACGCCAGTAAGTATAAATATTAATAAAGCTAACAAAAACAGCCAAAGCACATCGTTTTTGTTTGATATTGTTTTATACATTATTACACCTCATTGAAACTTTGTCAAACAATCAAATCTCTTTATTTGCGAAATATGGGTACAAAAAAGGAGATCTTATGACGATTGGAGCGCTATATCTCCCCATTGATGGTGTGCAAATAAAATAAGATTTAACATACTCGTACATTAAAAATCAATTTTTGATGTTTCATAGGGAATATTTTTAGGAATAATAATTATAATAATAATAATTTATGAATTTAGATACAATTAAAAAACTGTCTTAAAGATAATATTACATTGTCGTATAATATCTTTATTTTTAAGGATCTTAGAAATCTGGACAATTAGGTTAATTAGGTTAAATTGGACTTTTTACCACGAGAAAAGACATCTTGTAGTTTAGAGTTTATTTTCTAGTTACTAAAGTGGCATTCTGTAATCTCTGCTAAAATTATTAAATAGCAATTGATAAATTATACGAAGGCAAGTATCTTAATTTTTTATGTGTACAATTGCTTATTGAATTGCATAACTATACTTATGTATGTAATTTTCTGAGTAATCTATATGTAATAGACCTTCTTTATGATTCAAGTGGTTTTTTATGAGAAATACCTAATTATATTGGCCTGTTGTTGCATTAGGATAAATATTTAATTCTTGATCAGATGAGCTGCATCTTCCTTAATTAATATAACAGTCTCCTGTACATTTTTTGGCAGATTTTATTCTTTCCCCTCACTAAAATTTCATTAGCTAAAGTCCCCACTTTTCATATAAAACATTGTCTTTCTCATGGAACTCATTAAATATAAGGATTTTATTCTTACAGCGTTGACATTATCTTTCTAAACAAATTAATGTCCACTCAGTTTTTCGCTTTCGTAGCAACAAATAGTTTGTATTAACTTTTTCAGCCTAAAAATAAAAATAACTGCAAAATTTTAAACAGGTTCAATATAAAATATTGCCAAAATTGCTTGTTTTTGAGTATCGGAATAAAGTGAAAATTTACTAAGTAGGATAATAAGGAATAGTTTCAATATACAACAATTACATTACAATATTTACAGTAATAATAGAATTTGGGTGACTGTCGCTTCACTAAACCTGACGCACGATGCACTGCCATTAAACGTCATCTACGAAAAGTAAAGGGACGCAAAAATTACTTTACTTTGTAACCTGTTGCGTGTTTTGTCTATGACATCGGATAGTTATGCAATGTACGGAACATATTGAAAACATCGTTATTGTGCGTTCATCGTCATTGATCATCAATGCTGGATTTACCTCAGACGGGGCCCCAAGCAACAACTGATTTT
Source organism: Calamotropha paludella (assembly GCA_927399485.1). Lineage (NCBI taxonomy): Eukaryota > Metazoa > Arthropoda > Insecta > Lepidoptera > Crambidae > Calamotropha > Calamotropha paludella. The sequence goes on from OV656812.1 coordinate 15,081,811, forward strand.
TAAAGCCCTCGTTTTAATATAACCCCCCCCCCCCCATTCTTTTTAAATAACAAAAAACAGATCAATTTTGCAAAATCAATATATTATTTGAACCATCTCCATTACTACTTTTTTCAGTCGCAAATTGATTAATAATATCATCAAAGTCAAGTTCTCCAAGCTTCTCTTTTTCGATAAACAGTAGGCTTAAATCACTGACTTTTTCTTTGCCCATCGAAGAATTGAAAATGTCAATGTCATTGTTATTTTATTTCAAAATTTTTTAATATTTTTATAAAGGAAGCAATTGCTTGGGGCCCCTCTCCAAGCGGGGCCCCAAGCAATTGCTTCCTTTGCTTCCTGGTAAATCCGCCACTGTTGATCATTCACGATTGTACCTGAAACACGCAGCCATAATCTCGACGCTCGGTAAACTGGGATCACAGTAAAAGACCATAATACTAATCAAAATGCTGCTGCCCACTTTACCGACCACGGGAGGTGTATGGTGATAACCTCCAGTTTTATTAGACGTTGTGCATTAAATATTTCTAAATTTAATTACATTAACATAATATACGGAAGAACGCATTTTGAATACAATGTTAATTATTTATTTTATTACAGTCAACATAGTAGAGTCAAACTTAAGAAGGTTTAATTCTAAGCTACTAAGGAAGACAAAACAAGGCAAAATTAGCTTTTATTTATTTTTCAAAAAAATTGCGTACATTGATAAATTAACAAATGTTAATACACTACGTTTTGCATTCCAAACAATTTCTTGCTTTAAATTCGATCGATTTAGAGTTATCTGAACCTAATATTTTTTCTGATAGTAGAATGACCCCGGTATTATCACAAACTTTATTTTATCGTATTTTTTTTAATTTTGGAACTCGGATATTTCTAAGAACTAAAAATTCTCCCATTGCATTGTGGATTGCAACTGTGCTGAAATATTAGACCTTTAAAAATAACAAAAAATGTAGTAAAAAATGTTGTTATCTAAAAAACAACTTACAAGTGACTTTAATGAAAATGAACTATTCAAACTTTATAACTATGATATTGAAATGCAAACAAAAAAACTATTCATGATTATTTACACATATTTTATTTCCCCTGCAGTTCAATATTTTAGTGCTATGAATTCGGTTGCCCGTAGGTGTCTGTAGCATACATGATCAGTTTCGTAAAGCCCGGATATATGCTGTATCAGCGAGTCATCATGACTTTTCTTCTAAATTATCATTCAAATAATAATAAACTGTTTCCAGTGCTTCAGAGGAAAATAACTCATTACCACAGCGGCGATCGTTATGGCACACCACATGAGGTCGAATCCTGCGATACTTTTCATAACGTTGATCGACATTGACTAGGCAGTTCCTTCCTTATTTTAATGATTATGTTTTAACATTAATTCCCTTTTAAATAACCTTACATATTTAACTAAAAAATGGAAACACGCCGTTATTTCTTCCGCCCACTTACTCGTAACATGGGTTTCGCAAGAAAAGTTTCCTATTATTAAATTATTCATACTACAATGAAAAATAAATTTAAATTTATACTTTAAATGCAAAATACTTCTTTTTGTGAAATAATACTGTTTGGCAGCTTCTCGAAAAATCTATTTCGAAAGATTTGATAAGAACAAGATTTTATTGAAATGCTATTGAGAGTCTAGTGTTTTTGTTTGTTGTTAAAATATAATAACAAAAGAAGAGGAATCAACCCACGCATCATTATATATTAATATTAAGACTGTGTTGTTAAATAATATACTTATTAGTAAGTTACTCTCGACTCTTACGCCTTTGCCTTATTAGGCTTCATTTATCTTATTCATCTTATTCATTAGGCTTCGAGTTATATGTTTTAGCTTTAAGTGTTTTTAGGTACATGTTTGACAATATATTTTTCATTATAGGTAGTGGATGTCCGCGGAGGACCTGGCGACTGTAGCGACACGTTTGTGTACGTTGCTGATGTGTCAGGATTCGGCTTACTAGTCGTTGACGTCGGCAAAAACCGCTCCTGGCGCGTTACTCATCGGCTCTTCTTCCCCTACCCCAACCATGGAACATTTACAATTGACGGTGGGTACTGATTGACAAGAGATATCAAGAGGTGTTTGTATATTATGTCATTGATCAGCTAAGCATTCCTAGTAACTACACGATGTTTATTTGTAATTAAATTACTTCTCTCTCGTGTCGCCGATCGATTACGTCCTACGTCATTGGAACAACTACCATCAACAGCTGATCCATACTGCAGATTTTAACTATTTCGGCGAATCTTTGTATACATTACGTCATAGTATTTGGTGGTATCTGACTTCACCAACAACCGCTTCCGTTGCAAAACTCACGTCTCCTTTCTTAGCCATGTCTGGGGAATATTATTAATTGTGAAGTAACGGCTTGGGAAGGCATTATGGAAATCGTTATTCTGCCCAAAATGTTCAGAAACTTGAATCAATATATAAATATAAATAAATGTATTTTGTTATTAAATACTTAAAAGCGATGTTCCAAAATTTAATAGTACTAAAAGCTAGTTATAATCGAGGGATAACTAAATAATAATTCTTATATTGACATCAATCAGCCTAGAGCAAAGTAAGAACAGCTTGCGTTATGGATGCTAAACCAATTACTAGTCATATAATAATAAATAAAGATATAATGATCCAAACATAACTAAATACATTTATTGTAATATATATATATATATCCATGACTCCCGAGACTGTCAAGCCACCCGGGAATCGCGCAAGGCAGGATCGCTACCGTTGCATCAAACGGTCGTCAAAGATGATATTAAATAGTGACGCTAAAGTAAACGCAAATTTAGTAAATAATAAATTTATTTACTGGAATGTAACAAATAGACACTTGTGCAAACAACTCGTTGAGATCAATGCTTTGTACCACTACTAGTTATTTCTGTTACAAATATTTTTCTTTGTGAACATAATAATATAATACCTACCCGGCACCGGCGAAGCTAAATTATACGCTTGCTGTTAAGATATTTTTGATCAATAACGGAAAATTACAAATCAAATTTAAATATTAAAAAAAAGCTTGTGTTAAACTGTGTTAATAAAAATGTTTAACTAGATAGATTAACTTAAAAGCCTAATTTAATCTAATTACAAGTCGCTTATACCGTATACCGTGATACGCGAAATTAACACATACACAAGAATTGATAGTTTAAAATAATTAGGAAAATATAAAATTTGATAAATTATTGTTAGTCATAGTTAAAATAGTAACACGAATATTCAATTTTTTAAATAATGTGCCACAGTTGCATTGACGATGGATCAGTTACAGGCTTAAGAGATGAGAGAGATGGGAACTACTCGTTGAAAAATTCTTACCTGCGTTAAATAACCCCTATAACTTGCAATTCGTGGACAGATATAAACACACGTCATGGGTGTCCACACGTCACTATTCACATACCTCAGTATAAAGGAGTAGATAACGGACTTATATCGCTTTAAAACAAATTCCAATTAGTCAGGCAGTTCTGGAATTTCACCCTCCAATGTTTGTTTCAGGTGAAAGTTTCGATCTGATGGATGGTGTACTTGGTATGGCATTGTCTCCATACAGGGCAGGCCGCGATCGCTACTTATACTTCCACGCGCTAGCCTCTACTACAGAGAATGTTGTGCGCACCAAAGTACTGCGCAACGATTCCTTCATTTCCAGCCCCAGCGCCGAACCTAAGTCGATTAATGTAAGTACTAATGACGACTTTCCAATGATTACCTACTCATTCTACCAAAAAAGTGGTTTTCAGATGACCCAAATAATATATATGTTTTTTAAGTTTTGTCTTAATTTTTCAGGTTTTTCCTGATGAACGACCAAATCAGGCTGCAGCTGAAGCAATGGATCGCAATGGTATTTTGTATTTCGGATTGATGGAGCCGCCTAGCATTTGGTGCTGGAATTCTGCTACAGAATTCTCACAAAGAAACTTCCACCAACTCGCCGTTAACAGGGAAACGTTGCAATTTGCCAGCGGAGTCAAAGTAATAAATAACTTAAAAGGAGAACAGGAACTGTGGATATTGACATCAAGCTTTCAGAGAGTTATGACGGGGACACTTTCTAATAATAGAATAAACTACAGAATTCACGCTGAAAAGATTAACACTTTGTTAGCAAACTCCCCTTGTGCGAATTCCCCAAAGGAACGCAGCCATGGATACCATGCCAATCTTATAATACCGACAGGGGGATATCAGCGTGGGACGCTAAGATATGGCGCTGTTTCGTATCTCTAGAACTTCGGGCGCTGTCCGACCACATGTTTAATGCTCCCATGTGGCACAAATGGCCATAAAGTTAACCAAATTAATATGGTAAAATATAATTTATTATTGAAACGGCAAATGTGTATTAATTTTTCCTTGGACCGTTTCATTTCTTTCCTCGCATTCTACTGAATGCTACATAAAAAAAAACTTGAAAGCAATTATTCAAACAATTTATTAGTTTTGGGCAACAATTACAAAGACTGTTTCAATATGTCTGTATACATTTGAATCTTTCTGGCGATGCTCATATCAATATGTTTATCTTCTACTCCCACAATCATACCTCCTATAATAGATGGGTCTACTTTTTCCGTTAATTGAATTTTTTTCCCACCTTGCACAAATTTCTGCAGAGCGTCCATAAGAGCACCTCTGCCGCTGTCGTCCAAAGGTTTCGCTGTGATTACTTCACACAAGGCCTCATTCCTATGAGCGACCATAACAGCGAGGAACATAGTGATCATACGTCTTAATTTTTTCAGGCGTCCATTTTCAGCTACCAAAGCCAAAAAGTTGATGGCAGCAGCTGGCATCCCTTATAAACATATAGAATTTTAATTTTGTACTGTAAATCATGTAATCATAACAAATGCATTAACTGTTAGGATTAGGTTGTAATTACCAGAACTTAGGTAATTATTAACGAATTTGACGGATTTATTCAAAAATTTATACATCATAAATGAAAATCACATATTTTGATAAGCACCTAACAAAAAAATTACAATCATTTTTTCACATTGTAAATAGTAAAGCCGATCATTGACGATACTGAAAATTTAGATTGTAGATTGTAGACTGTATTCACAAGAATTTACATGAAATTCCTACATATTTTTAGTAGAAAATATGTAGGAAAACTTTACAAATAAAGGACATCAGGCAAATTTCTTTGATAATAAACCCAAGTATGTACAAGAAGCTTTTCTGGTTTTTTCAAAAAGTAGGCCTTTAAAAAGCAACTCATAAAAAATATTTAGATTTTTATATAAATGTATATTTTGAGAGTTATATAGATTTGATTTTTTTTTCTTTGGTAACACTCGACACAATATTGCAACATCATAATTGAACTAAAACACACAGTTATGGACTTAAGTCATATATGACAGAATATAATGGTGTTTGACATTTAACTTACAGTGACAGTTGGCTGACAGAAATAGTGACTGAACGAAAGCCACTCAATCGGCTCGGCATTCGCGTTTCCCAAACGATAGTCAGGAGCAGCAGCTTATTAGGGGGCGAATAGAGTCAAGGCACCAGAGCCACAAAGTATATTTTACATATGTATTTTGTTTGATTAATGTGTCTGAAAATGATTGGCAAAGAAAAATATCTGGCTACTATTATAATTGTTTAGTAGGGATGAGAACAGTGGGCTGCTGTGTACACGTGATGACTATCGTTCGGTGTTTGGGATGGGCTAGATATCAAAATGACATTGAAGCACCGACAACATTTCTGGATGGCATTTTAGTTAGAGAGGATATTGATTATGGATTGGAAGAAAATTAATAATAAAGTAAAATAATATCAATTTATTTTTATTTTTTACCCCATATTTATCCATCACTATCCCACTGCTGACCAATTATTATTAAATATTCATTACACAAGGGTTTGGTGGCCATTTTAACATAATTGTGATTAGGCTAGGTAAGTTAAAGATTTGTCAAATACGCGCAATTTTGCTATATCATAATTTTATCGCAGAAAGGTACACATAAGACAAAGTAAGCAATTATTCTAGACATGCAGCAATCTCATAAAGAAGGGTAGTATTTATTGTAACGATATTCTGATTGCATCGTAATTAACACATGTCACATTTCATTCTTCCCAGCTGCATAAACACTGATGCCACTGAAACTGATATCACTATTTTGGCTGCAGTCGCTGCTTACTGATTATAAGTAATAATTAATGATTGGTTAATATATGTTATAATATGTGACAAAGGTTCTACCTTCCAACAAATGAAAAATAATTCAAATTATATAATATTATCCAAATATGTGGACTTCAATAGCAGCGAGTAGTATAAAAGTACTCTACGAGCGGTTAGAGCTAGTCATTTAAATTAAATATTTCCTGAGAATATTCCTTCTTTTAAAGTACTCTTTTATTCCTTCTGTCTGTCAATGTGACATATCGTTCAGGACGTGATTATTTTTTAGTTGCCCTGCAAGGTATGTCGAAGAGTCTTTTTCATGTTTATACTTTATTTTTCCAATAATTAATTCAAGCCAAAGTTGCTACTGTAAAACAGTAGCAACTTTATTTTTTTCTAATGATAGTGATTTATGCAATATGTATAATTAATTCTAATGATACATAGTGCATAAAGGTAACAGAATTAGATTTATACATTTTTGGGTCTGATGTGCCTGATGTCCTTTGACAAGGTCAGTTCAACACGATAAATGATATCTGTTACACAGGTGAACTTTTGGGTGTATATTATTGGTACGAAATGTATTATTTTTTATTATTTTATCCGACTTCAAATAGGGAGGTAAAAATACCCGCATGACAGATAATGTTTTTATTTTATACAACAGACAGAGAAATTTAGAATTCTTACAACCTGTAAGAATAAAATTAGTAAGTGTGCTGCAGCAGCGCAAAAAGGTCACAGCTGCGCGGTACAATTAGTCAGGAGCCCCGGAACAAATCTTTAACGGAACAAATCGTATTTTTAGCCACGACCGCATGGGAGGGTCACGCGGTAGCATATCTATATTATCTTACTAATGTAAGTAATGTTGTCAGAATTGCACAGTTTTTGTATATATGTAAGACATTTCCGTCTTTTAAACATTAGTGCCAAATTTCATTAATGTATGTATGTTTGTCCACGCATATCACAAATATTGAAGTAGGTATAATCCAACTTGGAACTGTGCAAGTTTCATCAAAATCGGCTCAGCAATTTTTGAGATAGAGAATTAAGTGTGTATTAGGCACTAAGAAAATGTCTCTGTGTAATTATCCACTATTTCAATGTTTACATGCAGTCAGGCTCTCGCTAAACAATCTCAATGAAAATTTTATTTATTGATTAAGTTACAACGACAACTGAAATTAAAAAAAAAATATAGGGTATTTTAAAAAAATATTAGTAAAAGATAATTTAAACTGACCTCAGTTGTAAATTGAAATAATTAATTAATAACTAATAAGGAACAGATAAAAGTGTTATGTTTTTAAAGATCTAAAAGTAACTATGCCAACTATATTTTGAGGTCGTTACCAACCTAGCAATTACAAAGAAGTAACGTTTATTTCAAGTAAAGAGGCTGACTTAAGACGCCAGTGAGTTAATTTAACTACTCAATAATATCGAATACGACTTAGCACTAACGATTCATAGCCATTAATATAAAATTATAATGGTTTACCTGCTTCCTTACCAACATCTTGCATAAGTTTTGCTTTAGCAACAGATGATATCATACTAGTCTCTATGAAATCCACAATTGTGGGCTTCAACAACTCCTTCTGCAGAGCACGTAGATGTTTCTCTACATCATCTATTTGATTCATCTGGAGAGCAGCGCTATATAACGCAGTAACATAACGACCCTCCACACCTTTAACACAAATTTTAAAAAAATGGGGAAAAAAGCATAAAAAATAAGCATAATAAATATCTACGTAATCATCACAGTTGACAACTTACCAAATACCGGGATCGGTGGTTTAGTAGATTGCGCTGATGATTGACATCTGGTTAATATTTTAGCTAAACTAGATATATAAGGAGGCAATTTATTTCGGAAAACATTCATTTTAATTTGAGATTTAGGCTTGTTAATACTAACCTGACATTATTGGAACAACATGTGATCTCTATGATTCAAATGACACTTCGTGTAGGTATGTCATTGTGCCGGAAAAAGGTTTATTTATTTTTGTATTAAGTACTTTCATCAAATAGAAATCTAAATACAGATTCTTCTACATTATTTATTTTTGTATTAAATGGTATACGTAGGACTAAAACCGAAACTTTGATTTTTCTTCTAATTTGCTAACTTATCTTACAATCTTCGATATACGGAGCACATTACATTCTCCAGTCTAAGAAATTATTCTTGATTCATTTGTTTTTTTATGATGAGTGAGTCACTACAAATTGTTCCTAGAATTCGATGTAGTCGTACATGTCGATGAATGTCAAAGATCTGCAATTTTTTACATTTACAGCACCAACTATACTGCACGTGGTTATTATTGATGAGTTTAGCTGATCTAGGGGAAGGCATGAAGGTAATACTCACTAGTCCTATATGTATTAATATTATTGGCAAATTAATGGATCTGACACATATTGCTCGTAATAACTATTTTGCCTTCCCTTACCCAAAATGTACCTACTACATTTGATTGAACACAACTTTATAGGACAATTTAGTGCTCGATTTGGAGAATTAAAAAGTTTGCCCCAAATTCAACTGTCTGGCTGTTTTTTTATTATTTTGAATCTGTTCGCTATAACAACTATTGTTTTTGTGTGGTAGAAGTAGATGGCATGTTAGCCAGTTCCTGAAATTGCTCTGCAACGTCATAATGGATATTTGAATTATAGAAGAAGTGAGACAGAACCTTACGAAATCAACACACTGGAGTGAGAAGAAAGGTACAAATAGAACAATAAAAACAAGTAAGTCGCTTTTGGAAATGAATTAGATTTCAATTATTTATACATAATTACAAAAAATAAAATAAAATAAAACTCAAGAAAGTATATTAAAAAATATTTATTAGATGTTTTGAAAATACTTATATTAACACGTCATACTGGAACGCCTGATCAGTTTCCAGCAACGCTCGAATGTAAATTACCAACGAACCTAGTGCCATTGCAGACGTTAAGGAGTTACATGTTCCTCCTTCTGAAGATGCTGCTTTCTTAACACGATACTCTTCCTGCAATCATTAATAATCATTATACAAACAAACCAAAATTAATCGATTTGTTTTTCCCCGTTTTCATAAAAAATATGTATTACATATGTTCCGTATTTAACTATTTCGATTGACGATTATTGGGTCCAATATTTTGGAACCATAAATATTTTGTTGCGTTTAGTTATGATTAAATAACAGATTTCAATTAAGTGAACCATCGATATAGAAGACTTTATATTAAAGTATCTGATAATAATACTGAAGTAAGAACTTAAGTTCAAGTAAGGGTTATTTTGAACTATATAACAATGAGTAAAAATTGAGATAGGGGAGAGTTGGATATTACCGCGCGGTTGATAATTCCGCGCATCAGCATATTTCAAAAACCATCCACTGGTTCTGCGACCCTTCCCCGCGCGTCGCCACTACGTTCCGCGCGACGACGGAGACAGTACATTTTGTAGAAGTTTTTTTCGTCACTCCTTATAAAATCTCGTACATACTTTCGATAAGAGGTAAGCGATACTGTAGTATTATAATACTTTGATACCATACATTTTTAATGCTAGTATACTGTAGAATTAGTGTTAAAATACTTTTTAACAAACTATAAACTTATCCATATTATTTGAAGGTTAAAAATTTAAATGGGTAAGTTTGACAATTTCGCGCCCGGGGTGCTATAGGTATTATCAGACGAGGGCGCGAAATTGTAAACTATGAAAATAATGTATTATTTACATTAACTTGATTTTACCCCCGACAAAAAAGTTATGTATGATGTGTCTGTATGTGCGTCCTTTGTCTGTCTGTGTCATTGTTTTATATTCGATTTAGATGGATGAATCTGTGTCAAAGAAAAAGATGAAGTCATGGGATCCAGAAAATATGAAGGCTGCACTTGCTGCTATACGAAACGGAAGTAACATAAAGACAGCTGCTAGCCTGAATCAAAAATAAGAGATCGATTTAAATTGGGAGAAAATTATGACCCCCATTACCCTGTGTGCAATTAATGTGGGCACTATTTTATCAAACCTAGGCACGATATTATCAGACCGGTTTGACAATACCACGCTTTTAACGTTTTTTGATATTTTAAAATAATTACTTCCCTTTTCAATTTTCGATTTTTTTGTTATACGGTATATGTACCTGAATAAATGTCCTACTAATTACTGCATTTTGTTTCTTTTAATATCAAACATTTTCCTAATTATGGACCCAAGTCCTTAGGGGCTCGGTATTATCCAACTCTCCCCTAACGCGTTCTAGTTTTTTATTATATCTCTTTTTATAAAGAACAAAAGGCACCTGTCATAAATTGGATCGGATCTTCTATGTGTGTATATCAGGTGTGTATATACTATCCACCTTCAAATAATTATAACAATTTTTGTGAAAACAATATGGTTGACAATCAAATGCAACAGGCGATATGATAATTTAGATTATCACCGTCATCATGAAGGATATGCAATGTATGTTAAGTTCCCACAATTGGATAACTGTCTTCTTAAGGATGGAAGCACTTTGTAGAAAACGGATTTGATACATTTTGACCAGAGTCGGACTTAGGTAGAGTTATTTATGTACTTGCATCAAAATGTTGATATTAATATAGATCTTACGGGGATTTCTAATGGATAATCCCATGTGGCCAATAATATTACAAATACATAATAATAAAAGCCTCAGAGATAAATACAACAAATAAAACAAAGATAGTTAATATACAATTTTTTTAGTATTTACATTAATTCACAATACAAATTATTAATAGTCTTAAGCAAATTCTCACACTTATACTTCGCCTTTTTATAAATACATGCAAACACTTATGCTTTTAGCCTAGAATCGTGAGATTTTGCTTATTCAAACAGCCTGATGGCTCATCATTTTCCTTGGCCGATTCATTATCACTAAGATTTGAAGTGTTCGCTTTCGACATTATTGTATAACTTTTATGAGAATTGAAGTATATAACCATTAGCTTATCAATATTTTCTGGCTTCAATAAATTTCTCCGAAAGCGTAAAATCCATTTGTACATTAAAAAAAACGCTATACATCAACTGAGGTGAAGTTGGCAAAATATACTTCCTCCTCCTCGCCATTAATGCAGGAAGAAAGGAGAAAGTCCATGGCCACTACTTTTGTATGATGATTTGTGTTACAATGATTTGCAAACAAAAAAATCAAATAAAATATTTTAAGAACCTCAGTATTATATTGAAATTATTCCTTTTAGGGTTATTATTCTCACTATTATTAGTAATGCAAGTAGGTAGGCGGACATCCGTTTTACCTACAACTAATCAAAACATTTAGTCATTTATGTAAGGGTTGTGCCAAGGTACAGGAGTAAACCAAATCGATCGATTAATTATTGTATACATACTTTTTTTTTAGTACTCTCCGACTTTAAATATTAGTAAAAATACCTATAGTTATTTATTATTGTACTCAAAACAAGTTTTAACCAATAATAAAAAGAAGAAATGATATCCGCTTTTTTAATCATAACTATAGAATAATATAACTATAGAATTGATTACGTATCGATTAGGTGAATTACTACTTGTGTTGTTGTAGCTGACACTCGACTGTCGTCCGGTGTTCTACCGTTGTGTTACTTGTGCTAGTTTGTGTATTATTTGTATTGTTTGAATTAATAAGTACAACCCGGTTACAATATCTGTGGACCTGATGTCGGCACGTCAGTGTTTAGGTACGGTGCACAAAACAAGCATCATGGGGATAGTATTGTAAACAATAATAATTATGAACTATAAATAAAATATTATACTTTTTCTCTTTTATTCTTTTATGTGATAAATTTTATGTTTTTATATGATAAATTAACGTAAAATAAAACGTTTTATCCTTGTGATTTTTTTCTTTAAACTCAATAGTTATTGAGTAAATTTTTTTAACGGCGGTCGCCGGCCGCTGCTGTATAAAAAAGTTCCAAGTAAAATAATAAATTAAATTATCTTGGTTAAGTACAAAAAGTATTAAATTTACACAAAATAATATTATTTAAAAAAAAATCGTCATCAGAATAAATTATTGGCTCTATGCCTGTCATTGACTCTTCGTTGTCGCTGTCGCTTATCTCGCTGTCGGAACGCTCCTCGCCTAGGGATATGATTATTTCACGTACATTTTCTTCTTCAAGATGGTGCTTTTCCCAATACTCCCGTTGAAGTCTTTTGACGTGGTTTACTTCTTTTTTCCAGTCGGATGGTGTTTGGCTTCCTTTTTGATTTTCATCAAAGCAGATTTTGATATACCAGTTACAGCACAGGTTCGTTTAACAGCTTGGTCTACAGGTATGATGTATTGCTTATCAGCTTTCTCTGATTCAAAAATTATTAGCACTTTCAGGATTAAGTTCCTTGCTTCACTGTGAATAGTCTTTCCCATATTTGAGGAGTAGAATGAACTTTAAAACAACGGAAACCAGTAACAAAATAGTCCAAACTTAACCGAAAATGTTCAACGTAACAACAAAAACAATATTTTAACGTAACAGCAATAACAAATTAACAATAAAAGTCCAAACGTAACAATGAAATGATAAAAAATATGGCAGTAATAAGACGAAAACAAGACGACGCGTATCGGCAACGAAACTGCTAACCATACTGACGCGACAGGGAGAGAACGGGGAGGGGGCTTGACATTCCAGCGAGGTCCACAGATATTGTAACCGAGTTGTAATTGTGTTTCCGTATTATAAGTTAAACACATTGCGCCATTTAAGTAAAGGATAGGCATATGATGAAGTTGACTTATAATTAATATTTTTAATGTTTTCAAACTAATTAATATAAAAGTATCGAGCGAGAGCTCCGTTGCTCCGTATCATGTACCTTGTTTTTGTTTTTATTGCAACGGAGTTGCTCGGTAATCATGGCGCTTGCAACAGTGCCGAAATATCGGAAACTCAATAAACACAAAAACAAGGTACATGGTAAAAATCCCGTAAATGACTTATATTACCATAATGTTGGTGACCTGCGTCCTTGATGCAATCTACTAGGGATCGTGGATATTATGGAAGCCGTAGCTATTGCCTATAAGTGTATCGATCCTCTATTGATCAAGCAAGCTTGTAATTATCCTTGTACTAAACTAAAACGTGTATAAAATATTAAAAATCGAAAATAGTTTTAATGAGCAGTATTAAGCTTATTGGTTTTAATACAGCTTTAGACAGATAATGAATTTAAACTGTCAACATTAGGGTTCTCTCTTCTAATCTGCCCCGCAACAAGATTTAGAGCATGAGAGCAGAGAAACAACAGGTTCTACGAACCGGGTATGTTAGCTGTGTGAATAAATTAATCGATTTTTTGCTAATAGAAAGTTTAAATGCGATAGAAAGAGACAAAATCTAGTACATCCCGTTAAGCGGAGAGTGCTCCGCATTTCCGCTATTATTCTTTTGCTCTCACAAGCTATGTTGTGCAAAGTACAAATGTGGCAACATCGTGGGTGTGCGCACTGGAATTTTGCAACTTCGGACATCCGATGACGTTAATGTAAGTTTGACAACATCGCTGGTGCAGTTGTTAAAATTGTGTAAAAGAAAATATCATTTTTATTTAATAAATCACGGGATTTTTTCTGCTTTTTAAAATTAATCTTGGGATTTGAGGCATATCCACTTTATTCTTTCGCTTTATGAAATTAGTGTAAGTACATAAATAGCTCTACCTAATTCCGACCTCTGATTATGACTTACACGGACGGAGAAACTCGAAGTAACAAACTTATGGTCACTGATTAGATGATGGAGCCTATAGAAAATTACATAACATATCGCTTAAAAGGCAATGGCAAATTGAAGTCCATAACGATAAACTCTACTGTATCGAATAGTATTCACTATCGGGAGTAAGAATATAGAGATATGAAAAATACGTCCGATTGGGAATTAAAGACAGTTTAAACGAAACGATTTCTATGGAGAAACCAAATTTATTTATGGAGATTGTTTTTCCAGAATTTCTTATATTTAATGACAAAATCATTAGCGGAATTTTTTTTTCTGTTATAGTTGATTTTGTTAGGAGAAAATAGTGAGGAGTAAACGCATAAGTTTTGCGATCACATAATTTAAGCAGTGTGTATATGAGCACATTAAAACGCTGGTGATGACGTTAATGATGATGAATATGATTCTTGAATATATAACTCTTACTAATAAATTGCAATGAAAAAGTATATTATTCCTGTAATTACCTCTCTATCTTTGGGCGGAGGATTAGCCGTGGGTCCAATGAAACCGGTCAATTTTAAAAATGGTTGCCTATCATCAGCGTAGCACCCCTTAGGTTGCTGCCAAGACATAATCTTGTTCATCCATCGAGGTTTTATAAATTCTCCATATCCTTGCGCGGCACAAAAGAAGACTGAAAACATGTACGTTAAAATGTTTAACGGACAGGACAGTTTAAAACTGTGCTTTATTTTGTGCTTCATTATAAGCCTATCATCGCATAATGTTGAACATAGGCTTCTCCACTTGCACGCGATCGAGCGAGCATCGAGTGTCGTGGTTACTCTTATCCATCTCTTGCCAACCACCCTGCAAAGATCGTCGTTTCACAGTGTCTGATGGGGTTATGCACTAAGTTTGCCGATACGCGGTCTCCACTCAAGCAGTCGTTTACCCTAACAAGTATCGGTTCAGTTTATTTGTATATACCTCTTTACTACTTACTTTGCTGCATAAATAAAGTAATAGTTCCAGCTGGATGGTTCCAAGACTCTAATGACTTTGTTTCCTTGTAGATTTGTATGCAAAGCTTGTAAATGTATGCAGATAGGTCTGTGCCTTCCATACAGTCGAAGAGTTTAGCTAAGATGGCTGCACGTACTCGACTGGTCTGTTGAAAGGCCAGTGCAGAGCCTTGCATCAACTGCGTGTTGCATTCAGGAGTCATCTCACAAGTACCTTCAACTTGTGTTGTTTGTATTTCCATAGCCGATATCAGTAACTGCATTGTACAAGCATCTGCAACAGTTTGTTGTTAATATTATATGAATCTGGGTTAAGCAGTTTTCACTCCAGTGGTTACCAATTCGAACTCATTTCATACAGCGCCGCTCTGTGGTCAATAGAGGAACTAAAAAACGTCGGCCTTGGGTGATTCCAAGCGTGTCAGGGATTTAAATGGAAGTTGAAGTCATAATGAGTTCGAAATTTACCGTTAAAAGAAACTGAAAAAATGATCTAGTTATTGAACCTTTATTTGATCTCTGCGATAACTCTACAATTAATGCTCTACATAGATATTGTAAAATTTGTTTTACAATATCTTATTTCATGGTAAAGATTCTCGATAGCAACGAAAATTTAATACAAAAGTATTTGCCGAAAGAGTATTATTTTATTTAAAAAAAGTAGAACACCCATGTATTTTAACAGTTTCATAAAATTAATAACCTATTTTCAGTGTATATTCTACTTCAAATAAAATAAAGAGGCAAGAAAAACATATATTATTAATAAATACATCTATTAAAATTAAACATACTAATAAAGAAATTCTTATTTGTATTTTTTTTCGGAGTCGTTAGTGAAATCCTCTAAGAGCAGGTACTTAAGGGCAATATTGAAAACAAAATGTATTCATTTACACTGAACACTTTAAAAAATATCAAAACAATGTTTGACCGCGATAGCGGCAAATATACACGGGTTCTGAGGTTATTATATTGCACCATTTATTGCTTTCTCTGCCTTCAATACTGCTTTACATGGTAAACTAAATCTGCTTTTATTGAAATAGATAACACATTATTGTCAAGAGTTTTCTTTTTGAGAGTGAAAATCTTACCTGCTGCTTTTCTAGTAGGCATTTTAGTCCTTGCCTCTTGTACATACTGCTCAAAATTAAACCGATAAGGCTTCTGTGTACCCATTGTTCCAAGGGTTATTGGCTCCATCATAGATGACATAACCTCAAGGTTTTCGAATATTGCTTTTCCAACTGTTCAAATTAAATTTATTCCAATATAAAATATATAAGACATTGTGACCACGGGAAGTTCTACCTGTTGTAACTTAACTATGACTGTTTGATTTTGACTCAGATTTGAAATTTATTAATAATAATAGTATTTATTATATTCACACCAATAAGCCTAGCCCAAAGTACCTACCGAACTGTAAGGCTTGTGAAATGGATGTAAAGGTAACGGATAGACATCCATTACCGGATAAACATGAATATTTAATATTCATAGTAGTATATTGAATTACCCATAACTGAGGTACGAATGCTCGTATTCGTCACACAAACATTTGCCCCTTCCGAGACTGAAAACCTTCCGCGGGAAAGGTTGCTACGGTTGCGCCTAGTGGTCGTCAAATTATGGCAAAGATATAAATATTTTATACAAAAACACTATAGCTACTTTGCCAACATTTATGATCTTATAAGCGAATTGGGAGCACTTAATAATAAAATATAAATTAGAAGATTAAAGCTTTTATATTCAATATGAATATATTTACAATGCATTCATTGAACGTTGACAATTATAGCTTCGTAAGTCGTAAGAATGAGCGCACATTAGCAGACTTGTCAGTCTTTAGAGTTTTTATGTCGTGTTTATTCCGACAAATTCCGACAAAGGGCAAGACAGATTTGTTTTAACACCTACGCACATTGGAAACAATACAGCCCGCAGACAGCAACAGATATACAGTTCAGTATCGCAATGGAGGTCGAAAAGATAACTGCCCTGTGGGTTTAGGCAATGCGAAAAGAAAGAAAGAAAATAAAGAGCGATTTTTTGTTTCAACCAATTTATAGCGACCAACTAACGAGATGAAATAATACTGAATATGATTCTTCGCAGTAGTATAAAAATTTTTTTTTTTGCTTTTTTAGAATGTTTATTTCAAGTTTTGATGAATCTATATACTCATCCCACATAATTAAGGTAATTATTATAAGTAAAAAATTAACGACCATTCCGTCTCAAGCGATGCGTGTAACTGAATTGTCGGCGGGCAGTCTGCAGGCGGTCTGCAGGCACTTTCGCCCTATATGTGCGCTTTCGCATACCTTCCTATGCAGACAGGGAAGCAGACAGTCTGCAAACAAAAGTGCCGGCGGCTACCCGTCGCGCCCGAGGGCATTGTGTCGAACAATTGTCGTGCCTTATAATGTGCGACTTTTCACAGATTCACATACCATAGGATAAAAAGACAAAACTGCCCGGAGGCAAAAAGATTCTAATGTGCGCCCGGTCTAAGAATTAGTAAATGGAGGAATAATAAATAATACGTTCAGAAGAACTGACATTTTGTGTCAATAAGGAAAACGAAATCATGCCATAATTTCGCGTTCTGATGGTTGAGGTACCGACTTCTTTTCCTATTTCGATAATACACATATTTAAGCTCCTTAAGTAATTTACAGCGTATGATCGGCGTAATACATGGTATGCTGTCTTAAAGTAATTTTAACAATTTGGGACACGAAAGTAGAACCTTTTACAAATAAATTGAGTACAAGTGAAGTACTATAGTTTCTACTATACTATATAATGGTTTCCTAGAGTCTCATTATATACACTTATAATTAAATCTTGACAATTTGAATTTTATACGCACTATGTGATGATATTATAATGTTCAGTTCCTGGTTATCTAACGTGAAAGTTACGTTTAACAGTGGAGCTTATAATGGAGGAAATAACAATTTACCTGCAAAAGTAAACGGTATTGACGCTATCTGATACAACTCGTAATTCAACTAGGAGAAATGACCTTGCATATTCATTGCACTTTACGTATTGCATAATTTATGAGAGTTCTGAGTTTCGAATTCTTATTGAAGGTCGTAATCACTATTATGAATAATAATTATTTACAAAGTTGTAGAGTTTCCTATTCGGTTAGAAGTATTTCACAGTAGAATAAGAGAGTAGCCGAAACGCGATGCAACATTAGTGCAGTTGCAAAATCGCCTTTGCATAAAAATAGCATGGGTAATATGTCCCTAAAACCAAATAAGTAATTAATTATAATAATCTATTTATATTTTATTAAGGCTACACGTGAAAAACTATAATAAAAGCCATTAAATGCCAGCTTTTGAATTTATTTTATATAAATTAACGAATAAAGGTACAATTTTTGTTGTATAAATGTAGTCAATAACAATTAGTACCTTTCTATGTAATACTCGATAATATCTTCGTATCTTTTTATTTAATATAATCCGATTCATACAAACGGGACTTAATTAATGATCTGAAATTTCTCATCATACAGCGAGCGAGTTTCTTAATTTATGCTGCAATGCTCCTGACAGCCCGTCAGCCAAGTTTGCAAAATATTTACTGTAGGTAACTATTCTTTAACATAGGGATTTAAACTAAATATTGGTTTTTATACATTTTAGCTAAAAACCGAAAAAAAGACTTAAATAAAAAAAACCGCCTAGCGTTTTGGTTCCGCTAAAATAATTCATAATATGATATTTCCACAAATGCCTACAATATATTGTGTAGTATCTTAAAGTCGTATCGTGGCTTTTATGATACTTATTCAATCACAATTGGGTCGCATTTTGCAATATAGAAAAACCATTACGCGTTCTATATTACTTCTTTCTAAATTAAATGTACCTACCTCGTTATAAATAAAAATACGAGTTACAATTTTATAATGGTGAGTAGATGATATATATATATATATATATAATTACGCTCAAATAAAGTTTACTAAGGACCAAAAAAGAAATAATTGTTAAAGTTATTTATTATTGCATGACAACAATCTTGTATAGAAGAATTACTTCTATGTTTTTTGGTTTGTCTTTGTTTCACTAACATAAGTGACGAACGGAGCAGCGAATCGAGATTGGCTCTGCATAAATATCTAGTAAACGAGCCATCGTGTAATGTGGCCTACTTTTTTGTTAGTTTCATCGCGGTTATTTACACTATACCTACACTATGAACTTACGGCCGTATCTAAAAAAATCTAGCACTGCTCGAGGTAAATATTGCTAAGAAGTTTCTTTATTTAGACGTTATTGGATAGAACACTACAATAGAAATAATAAAATAGTTTATTTATTAAAATTGATTGCTTGCACAACTTTAGTTCTTTAAAAATCTAGCTCATGTGGTTATTTTAAATGCGAAAGCAATCTTAAACAGACTTTTAAGTAGTTTGGTAAAGCAATACTTAAAAAGTAACGAGACACGAGGCAAGACTGAATAAAAGATTAGTTTCCGTATTTGTACGTGGTTCTTAAAATCCAGTTTGTAATTGTATGTACACTTTTAAATGCAATAAAACGATAGTTCTTATGTGTAATTATTTTAACTGCTGCAGTTCAGACTTCAGTGTCACGATTTTTTTCAAGTTAGTAGTTACAGAAATGTACCGCATAAAACGTACAATAGAAATTAAAACGTAAAGAAGTACACAATTTGAATCTGTTAAAGTCCTTTAACAAAGGATTTGTTTACCCCTAAAGATACAATTTTCAAATAAATGTTTAACTTTCTTTGACCCTTTATTATGAAAACCTTATTGGTTCCATTTCACAAGGATCCTATTAATTGTGAAAGACAAAATTAATAACAATTTTAGTAAGCATATAAATAAGATTTGACTGTTTATGTTTAGCTAAAGCATTAGGTATAGATTAAGTATTAATGAACTAGTCTCTAATACATTAATAATTTGAAATAAGGTAAGAACAAGAAGTAAAGCTCAATTAAGGGCTCAATTAATTAAATTCCGGTATAGTTTATAACAGATACGAACCATATTCATAGTCCTTACTCCTGTACACCAAATTAGCGTAGTCGGTGCTATTTTGAATTCGATCCATGCGTCTCGTGATGTTCTTCAAATTTTCTTTTAATTTTGCAGGCACCGATTTATCGAGTTCATTTATGGTGTACTCTAATTGCCCTGTAATTTACAATATATTTGCAATTCTGATTAAGAAAGAATGTTGCGTACAAGTTTGGTAGAAACAACATTCACATTAAAATAACTACAAAACAGTAATCAGTTGGAGGTTTACGGAGTTTGCTAGGCTATCTACTAATTGCCTTTATGAATGAAATGAATGTCTGATGAAGTTTAAGCGTTAAATATTTATTTTTGACTAACTGAAATGCAATGGAACCAACTAGAATTAGGCTGGTTGCGAATTGCACCAAATGTGAATTGATATTGAAAAAAATATATATTTACGGTTTTACTGAATCTTAAAACCCGTCGAGCATAGCCTTGCGTTTCAAAATAAATTGTGTATGAAATCCGATATATATATATAATTATAACACATTTATATATAATTAATAATGATAAATTTTTCATTCGATATTATTCGATTCGTACCTCTTGCCAAACCCAGTGTTATGTGCCACTCAGGATCCTTAGAAGGTTTCTTTTCGTAATATTCTAATAATTTGTCTAAAGTTATAGAAATCCGAAAAACTTTTGGTACATTATAAATGAAGTCCTGCGTATCAAAGTAGGGATAGATGGAATAACTAGCCCGAATTAAGAAGGCAAACAAAACGAAGTGTTTTACGAACATTTTGATATGAACTAACCCATTTGGAACCGGCGAGACCGATATAAAACTATAAGCCACTCGGATATCATTGATTGGGTGGCCCTACATAAATGCGTTAATTAGTGCAATGTTTGAGAATGCTTGCTCTATAAAGAAATTTTACGATTTACACCTTAACCAGCAATATTAACAATAATATTACAACGTAATTAAATACCAGGTTATTTTAAAACAGCTTGGAGAAATAGTTAAAAGATGCAAGGAAATAACGAATAAAATAAAATCAAAAAGGTAACAAATCTGAATTATTATTGTTGCTAGAAAGCTGCGTATATTTTTCACAGTAAGATGGTTGAAACCGTAATAATTTCCATACTATTATTTTTAGCTATATACCGTTTTATAGTTATATGGAAGCTGTTCTTGACTGTCTTACTGAGATTATAACTATTATACAAGCACGATCTAATAATAATTATTGTTTCTAAAATATTATTAATCTTAATATATGTAAATTACGTGTCACGTTGTTTGTCCGCGATGGACTCCTAAACTACTTAACCGATTTTGATCAAACTTCGTAACTATCTGTTATTTGAACTAACTTCAAAGATAGAATAGGTTTTATTTTAATTTATAACACAGCAACGCGTGGCTGGGTCAGCTAGTTACTTATAAAATATTCTTTTCTATGTGACGATTGCATATTAAAGAAAATGTTATATTAATGAACATATATATTTAAAATCATTTCACGAGATTAGTCAAGTAAGATATTTATGTTACTATATCATACTTGTATTATAACTATCATGTGATATAAAGTTATATTCCTAGGTATATAACTATTTCAAGAGTTCAACCATTTTACTGTTTTTTTAAGAAACACCATTTACTATTTTGCATAAAAATGTTTTACTTCAGTAGGTATCGATAATTACTCCCCATTGCTTTCAAACAAGTTTGAAGAATGATTAAAACTTACATATAAATAGATTTCACAAGAGCCTTACCCAAACGTTAGGAAAAAACGTAGTACCTGCGATGCTTTACTATAAGGAGGTACGAAAGGTGTCGAAAGGCTCCCGAGTCGTTAGCCTACAGACAAACAACAGCTTAGCTCATGCATTCACGCGTTTATAGTAATACCGATTTTTACAGAAAACTCGTACAACCGTGTTGCCATCCCGCGCTCAATGTATTTATCGAAGTGAGAAAGAACACTTTTAAAGATATTATGTAAATACTATCATGGCTTTGTCGCATCAGTGGTTCATACAGTGGTCGTCGCCTCCCAGTTTGCTCGCGGATATTAGTACGAAGTACAATAGTCTAAACAACTGGAAAAGTGATAAACCTGATTGGTCCTGGGAAGTTACTTTACAAAATAGTGACAATAATTACAATAAAAAATCTTTCTTTGATGAAATTGATGAGGAATTTCTTGAAGAAGATATTAACAGTGGACTTGAAGAAGCAAAATCCTACAAATCGAATGGTATGTGAATAATTTTATACATTATTTAGGGGTGCAGAAGGGGGAGGTCCATTGTTACCCTTGGAAAAATTAAATACTTAACGTTCACTATTAAATATATTTTTCTTATAATACGTTCGAAACCTAACTCTTTAAATTATAACTTACAAATGCAAAGGGGTGGTTCATTTTTGGCTCAACTTTTAATTTTTCAAAGTTGGGGATAGCTTTTCACAGTAAAATTTGTTTATTTATTATTTACATATTGTTTGAATAATAATTAACATGCGATTCTACCTCTTGATTGGCAGAGGCACTTCTTTTTGGTATGCAGGAATAAATTTATTTCTTACGTTACCTCCTTATTTTTCTCAATGAAAAATTGACTGGAGTGATAAAACTAAAGTGATAAATTATATACATAAATAAATATACTGCCTTCTTCTCTTCCAGGCGCAAACGTGTCTCCTCGTCAAAAATAAGAATTATAATAAGATATGACAT
Source organism: Calamotropha paludella (assembly GCA_927399485.1). Classification (NCBI taxonomy): domain Eukaryota; kingdom Metazoa; phylum Arthropoda; class Insecta; order Lepidoptera; family Crambidae; genus Calamotropha; species Calamotropha paludella. Next base: position 15,104,618 of record OV656812.1, read on the forward strand.
GAGATTAATCACTTTCCATCTTTCAAGTTGGACACACCGTAAAGTTGTTAAGATTAAATAAAATATAGAAACTCGTTCAATAGTGTGTTCTGCAATACATGGTTTGCAACAGAATAGTGAAAGTATGTTGAATGTAATAATTTCACGTTGAAATTTTGCATTCAAAAAGAAAGGCTTCCAATTGTACTCTCATTTAAAAATGTTAAGGGCGCCACGATGCGGTTTTAAGCCTCCTAAAAGTGATTATAAAGCTAAAATATTATAACAAATCGTTTCCATTGATCTTATTAACAATTAACGAAATAAAAATAAAAATCTTTATTTCTACTTTTTTTCATTAATATATTGTGATTTTATTTATTTTTATAATTATGAGAGTTTTATTAGTGTGACCGAAACCGAATTTATTTATATATTCATATATATATATATATAAAAAACATTATGTGCAGGTCGCAAATCTTTGTATTAGTATGTGGACCTCAAAAATAACCGCGAATGTTTAAAATTTGTGCAAATAAGGTAGACTAGATAACCCGTCAGGAGGAGGCTTGTCTATGCCAATATACGCAGTCATCGACCGACCTATGGCACTAAATTAGTCGTGACCACCATAGTTGCCAGGTTTAGCTTTGCTCGAATTTGTGTGTGCAAGCATTCAAAAACACTGCAATAGAGACTCAGATTCTCCGATGAAGCCAGGCTCTTAATCGAAAACGGCACACTCACTGGCTATAAGAAAACGGCATATAACTAAAGTTTTAATTCGTTATTGACAAACTTTGGGGAAAACTCAATTTTTGAGGTGTCACGGGGGTTGAACCCACATCCCCTCAATATCCTGGCGGATACTCTTCTAATTGAGCGTCCGAGACCTATCTAAAGAAATTATTAGTTGAAAAAACACGCTAACCACCTGAGACTAGTTGATTTTTTTATACCAACAATTTTTAAACGTTTTTGAAATTTTCAACATGTGATTCAGTGATATGTGTACAAAAAGTAATTTTTGTTTCCTGTTATTGAATTTATAATAAAAGAAATAAATGTAACAGTTAATGATATTTTCATATATATACAAGCGGACCTGGACTTGCGTTGCTGTGTTATAAATTTAACCTATCCTATGTACAAACCCAGCAAATAGAAAAAAAAATCATCAAAATCGGTTGAGTAATCTCAGAGTTCATCGCAGTCAAACACTGTGACCATTTATTTCGGATATTTAAAATCCATAGATAGAATTAAAATTAAAAATTAAATTCAATGTCTCATAATTAAATTAAATGTCAATATCATAAACATACATAGAATAAAAGTTCACATAAAATGCAAATAAAAATATGTCAAAATACCTACCTATAAATAAGAGGCAGCTTCATTCGATATCGAAGACCCCTATATTGTATTTATCAGGAAACACAGACTCATGCAAAGAGTTCCACTTTTTAGAGGTACGGATTACAAAATTGGAAACAAAACTCTTCTTTAATTTTTATCTATTATTATTATGAAGAAAGAAGCAACTGGGAACAGACATATTAATTTCCTTGAAAAGTTTTTGAAGGAATTCTCTATATAGTAAGTCTAAAAAATTGTTACAAGAAAAATACAATTTGTCTCAGGTGGGACTCGAACGAGGACAAAGATTTCTCTTTCAGTTGAGTTACCGAGATAGATACATTGAATTATTCCAAGTATTTCTTTAGCTGATGCCAGCATCATCGCTTCGTGTTCTATGTAGCTACTATTGTATGTAATGTATGTTACTATTATAGTTGCTTCTCTATATATCTATGAAAATATTGTAAATGGAAGAAACTGTCACGGCAGTTTTATTATAAAGAGTTAATATTTCAATATCAAAAACATAAATTGCTTTTCTAAGATTAAAGCATGTGTTTGGATACAGATATTTTTAACATGTCCACAAAATTTTATAAATGTTTATAGATTATTACTATAAAAAACAACTCATCTCAGGTATCTGGCGAATTCTACAATTAATTTTTCTTTAGACGCAAAAATATAGCAGTTAAATACTTACCATAACGATATAACAAAAAATATAATAATATCAAAATGTAAAAATGCAGTCACTTACAAATACTATTACAAAATTAATGATTATTGAAAAATAAGAACACGTGGTAATTATTGTCTTGTTTCTATTTATTTGGCGTAATTAATGACTGTACTGTGTATAAAATCTCGTTTATGGTATTTTTTGTTGCAAGAAAAAAAATACTAAATTATTGGAACTATATAAAGTAATTATAAATAAAGGAAGAAAGACCCCTCTGCCGTATTTCTTGCTGCTTCTTCTTTATACAAGGTCTCCCGACGTAGCACTTACGAAGCCGCCACAGCTGCGCCATAGGTGTTGCCGTTCAACACACGCAGTAAATAATAACCACTCATATTCAACAAAAAGCATTTTTAGTTAAATCTTATTTTATCTTTTTTCAAGATATCATGTTCAGTGTCAATATTGCATAAATATAGTGTTAAGATACTCTACAACTCACACACACACACACACACACACACACTCACGCGCGCGCTACGTTAACTTCGTCCGTAAAATAAAAGTAGTTGCCTTAATAGGATATATGAATTTTGTTACTTAGCTTTATATACGTTCAACGGCACATAAACTTTAACTAAACTTTCTAACTGAAAATTGGCATGCGCTTGACCACTATCTTGCCTGATGGTTAGCGACGATGCGATCTAGGATGTGACGCGCTTGCCTAGAATATACCTATTCACTCGTGACTAGAAGACCCCTAAATTGTTGCAAAGAGTTCCACTCCTTAGCGGTACGTATCACAACGGAACTAAAACGCTTAGGGTGACTCTTTGGTATATCTACCATATAATGGTGTCGCCTTTTTCTAAGTCTGGTTGTCATATGAAAAAATGGGGACGGCGGAACAAGGTTGTGCAATTCTGCTGCACACTCTCCGAAATGTATCCTATAAAATACGGATAGGCTTGCTACCTTCCGACTATGCTCAAGGCAATGCAAAAGATCCTCATTGCCGATGAGCCTCGTGGCCCTCCTCTCAATGGACTTAAGCGTCTGGAGCTGGTATCGGGTGGAACCGTCCCAAAGATGAGAACAGTACTTCACACACGATCGATGTGCTTGGTAAAGGATGAGCAACTGTTCCGGTATGAAGTATTTTCTCACCTTCGCCAGAATGCCAAGTTTTTTTGAAGCCACTTGAGCCTTGCTCTCAATAAAAGTGCCAAAATTAAGAGTTGGTGACAAAGACATACCGAGAAGCTCAAGGTGGTCAGTGATCGGCACGGATACACCTCGGAAAGTCAAGTTGAAAGGACTCCTTTTAGCGGAGAAAAGACACGCCTGGGTCTTTGACGGATTGAACCTTACTATATTGGCATCGCCCCATTCAGAGACAGCCTGCAGAGATAGGTTCATGCGGCTGACCATCGCCTCTCTATGACGCTGGATCTGTTCAGCGCTGGCTCGTGCATCAGACATACAGTTCTCTACAACAGTGCTGTGATCTGCGTACCCCAAAATACCGGGCAAAAGAAGGTCATTTATATGTAAAAGTGTTGCAGAGAGAACGGAACCCTGAGGGACGCCGGCATTGATAGCCAAATGGTCCGACGAGCTACCGTTAATGACAACTCGTATTGACCGATCTCTCAGGAAGTTTGATATCCAGACACACAAACCAGTGGGAAGACCATATGACGAAAACTTGCTTATAAGACCCTCATGGCACACCCTATCAAAAGCTTTCGAGATATCAAGAGAGACGGCAAGCGCCTCACCATGCCTCTCGATGGCTTTGCTCCATATGTAAGTGGTGTATGGTAGAAGATCTCCAGTAGACTGGTTCCGGCGAAACCCATATTGCCAGTCACTAAGGCGGTCATTTTCTTCTGGATACGACAGGAGCCTGTGGCTCAGTACACGTTCCATTATCTTGCAGATAATGGCCTGTAACTGATAGGATCAGCACAGCAGTAAAATCGGAATGTCATTTTGTATAACATTTATATTGATTTAATTACAAATGTACAAAAAATAGAAGTACATCTTTTGTTTTTACTTTTTAAATGGTTCGTATTTAATTTTCGCTATACCAGGATGAAGTTCGTCGAAAGACGTCTTCCTGAGAAAAGATTATGACGTACTTGTCTAAGTAAATTCGTCATTATTTGACATAAGATGAAATTATAAGGTTTTGAACAGGTAAACTTTTGGAGAATCAAATGAACTGCTGAGCTGAACCATCTATCTATATTCTGCATCAGCTTGGGGATTACCTGAAATGCAAAGCCATCCGCTACAAAAAACATTGCTCACGCCATGAGTCACGGCATTTAAAATTCCAATGCCCGATACGCTGTAAATTTGATTTGAGACCAACAGTAATCATCCAAGCAGTAAATATTCCACGATTAAGGAATGTGGAGTTAATGAACTTTAATAAAGACCTTGATGCATTTTTAATGTGTAATTAGAAAAATCCAGGCTAAACATGCAATGCACTAAAAATCATTCAGAGAGACTGTGAAAACATACGCACTTAATACGGACAACAGCATATCAACCTTGAAACACTAACTTGATATTTTAAACTCTATATGTTGGACTTTAAACTTAAATAAAATGATAAATTTGACAATAATGGATACCTTGATGTGCCGTTGACTGAATAATAAGAAGAGCTTAATGAACGAACATATTACATTTCTGGGTAAGCAATTCATTAATCTGGTAGTCACAATACTATTTTTTCAATTTTGAAATAAGATAATGATAAGAAAATCTCTGGAAAACCAGGAGAAATAGTCACTATCTAAAAATACAGTAGTCTGATCGTAGAGATTTATAATATTAACAACTTTTGCTTACAAATTAAATACCGTTAAACACAAACGTTACAAAAACAAATTATGGTGTAGAACTTTGTGTGACCTAAAAAAATGATTTATTAAGTACCAAGTTAATTAGACCAAGATAGTATAAATGTGAAAATTCATAAAAACTGATCATACCCATTCTTGGCGAAGAGGGAAGGTCCAAAATCAAAGACATCAATCTCAACTTCCACAACTCACCATAGCGTTGATGTGGTGGAAAAGAAAACATTCATAGAGAAGGGCGTGCATTTTTTTTTAATTATACCGTGAAGTAATAAATTATTGATAATTATCAATTTATTGATGATAATTTACCATCTGACGTTTTTGCTTATGGCATAGAATTGCACTGAATTCTCACGTTGCTTCCTGCATGATCCTGCTTTACGTGTTGTATGAACGCCTGAAACTACTCCTTCAGTGGAAAATACGTATTTGCTACCGTTGAAAGGGTTTGTAAAAAATCAAGTCTACCTACAGTAGGTAAGAAATTAAAAGTTCTAAGTAATTAGTAAGGGGTCAGATTTATACAATAAAAAACATTCATTGCTGTAACTGGAAATCGATAAGTAGACCGATTACATAAGTTTGAATATCGTTTAACATTTACTAATTACCAGAGAGTTCGATTCCGTTTATGAAAGTCAATATTTATTAGAACTTTATGGCTTTGGATCTTTAAACAAATCACTCAGGCTAAAATTGTTGAACCTAGCCATGATATAGCGCTTTAGAACATGTGCCGCGCAATCTATCACCATGAAAATTCATATCCATTTGTATTTGAGCAAAGAATATAACCTTCACCTTTGGAAAAAGTTTGGTTTATCATTCAATTTCTGCGTGGAAAATTGCATTTTTATCCGCTAGCGTGGAAGAGTGTTTTAAAATTAGAAGTTTTCTATTCGAAGAACACACATGGTACGTTCCGAATCTTCATTTTAGTATTTATTAGTTACATTTTATTCTTATTTAAATGAATACTATAATACTACGTTATGTTTTTATTAAATTATTTTAATTCCTTAAATCATAAAAACAACAAGAATAAATAATATTTAGACTTAACCAATAGTATAATTCGTTAAGTATAAGAATTTTTCATGTACGGTGAATTCTCAAGTAGATTTCATAACATAAGTATGATTGGATTTTGGACCGCACGCAAAAAGAACTGTCAAGGTAATCTGTATTATTAGTTCACATTTATAAAAAATAAAAAAATATATATTCATCATTACTAATTTCAGCATTTTCTTTTAATTTTTAATTAACATAAACCAATTTACAGTTTTATTTAAGCTGTTTATCTTGAACCTAATAATTTTCCTCGCTTTAGTGAGGTGAAAAATTATGTGTTTCGCTCGGCACCAAAGTTTTAAGCGTGTCGTACCTTTGAAACCTGGCTACGCTTAGGATTCTATCTTTGAAACCTAGAATCCTTTGCTTGCTCAGGTTTCAATAGAGATAACTATTTAAGGTTTGTTGTTGTTTGTTGTTTTAACTATTTAACCTTTGTTGTAACTAGTTTCAAGATGGCACTGCATTATATCAACTTCTATTGATCTGTTAATATGATGACTGATCTGTTCAGAGTATCGCCATGAAAATGACAGTACATAGAGCAACGAGAATATTTTAAGTTATTAACTTTGTTGTAACTTCTCACAAGATGGCACTGCATCGGGTATGATGATACCACCCTATGATTCGCTTAAAATCATTTTATTTGTCGCACTAATCACTTGGCATAATTTAATATAAATTACAGGTATGGTTAGTTTAGATTTTTCTTATCTATTACCAGCCAGCTAGCGATGTGCTTTGTGTTCCAAATGATAAATAGGGTTAAAAATAAATTTCAGCGATCCAATATATACCACACTACATCACATAAAAGTCAGACTATTCGCCATGGAAAATTGTGTGTGTATGGACACGTAAATATATGTAAGGTTGTGTAGGTATAAACATCGGACGTGTTATTATAAAAAATATTACAGACTTCAACAATTAATTAGTAAAAATCAGAGCTTAAAACAAACAGGTATGAAGTATAAAAAAAAACAACAAGCATGATACGAGAATAACTGCTTATGTTCATTGTGTGCTCTGGATAACAACGGATATAATCAATTTTTATGGTGTAGGCATGTACAATTAAAATCTTGTAAAATAACAGTTTAATTGACGCAATGACAAACAGAAGTGCAAACGTTCGTTTTAAAAACATTTTTGTTATAACAGTCGAAACTGTTATCATAACGCTCGTGCCAAAACATAAACTTGATTCAAAAACAGCAGAAGGCATAGGTACGCACTCGCTAGAAATCTTCAGTCCGCGTTACTTTTTTCCGGGAAATGGAATATCCATTTGTTTTTTTCTCAACTGTGTTTCTGCTGCTACGATGAGTTTCAAAAGTGAGTTAGTAACTAATATTAGATTCTAGTTATAGGTTATTTTGTTACACAATAATATGATAAAAACGGCATATAACACGATTGGACTCGCAATCTTTTCAATCATGGCAATCAAATACGTCAGACATTTAGTAACTTTCCAGAGCGCATTCTTTACACCATCGGCTCGGACTATCGACATGCAAGACGGATTAAACGATACTTACAACGTAACTAAACTTCTTAAACCACTCAATAGAAGTAAATATTCTAGCTGCAGTAGAGTACCATCCTTTACAGAAATCAAGGTTCCAAAGATATAGAATAAAACCGATTTTAAAAATATAAAAGAAAAGGTTCTATGTCCATTAATTATTTGCAATTTTTCCAATTTACAACATGGTTTTCAAGGGCGTTCCCAAACTTCTATTCTCGCTTGTTTTAGCCAATTTGTTTTGAATAACATGGAAAAAGGCGGACAGATTGAATTATCTATACCGATTATAAGAAGGTGTTTGATCGTGTATATAGATCCTTTTGTCAAAACTAGAACTGCCTTTAATTCATGGCGATTAATTAAGATTGGTGAAATGCTACCTAACTATTCGCTCTCAAGCTGTTATATTAGGTGGTTACAGGTCAGATTACGTGACAATCAACCATGGTGATGGATTAGACATTTATACTTACATAATTATTTATAACATTTATCTACAAATATTAAATTAATGTTCATTTTTAGGTAAACCTTCAAATATTTTGGATTTTAAAGCTTCCCTATTGTAAAGTATACACATGTCATACACATGTGTATACATTTATATACATATATAAATGACGGCTCTAGCGGGTTATTGACCGATTTGTTCATCTTCACAGTTAATTGTCTCAATTAGTGTATACTCCCATTGTTGTTGTTTTGGTTTTTGTAATTAAAACTGTTATTGTGAATTTTATCTTTTATAATTGTAGATGTAAAGGGTACTTGTATGTTTCTACTCGGTACTTGACTTGGATAACGTATATGCTACAAACAAGCTTTCATCTAATCTGTTGCTAACCCGTATAAAATTATAAGTGCAGAAACGTAGGCACGACATAAGGATGCGGATTACAAAACAATTAGTGAAAAAACGTTTATTGATGTAACTTGTCTCACGCGAATCATGTGCTTCATCATTCGAATGTTCAATAATAATAATTAAAACGACATTTCATGAAAAAAGCGTATATATTTGTAATTAATGTTTTCCAGGCGTGAGTATGGTTTTTTAGTTTTCATAGTGTCTTTGAAGAAATACCTATATGTGCCAAAACAAGATGAACGTGACATTTCACCGCGACAAACTACAACGTACGACGATTTGACACAGAAAGTTGTAAAACTCCTATTGATCTCAAATATGGGATGCCAAAATGAAGACATCATGCTTTAACAACAGGTTTGCTAAGGAAGCTGTTTACCCTAAACGAGATTTGCTGATGAATCAGTAGGTGTATGCGTCAAGTACAAAATTATCTAAGAAATGGTTTACCTAAATATCAATTATCTGTAAAGCAGTTTGCCAGGAATACAGTATGATCTGTACTAAAAAGAAACGCGGATAAAGTCTAGTACTTAAGATAATTATATCAACCCATATTATAACCCATACCCAACGTACCTTGATTTGTAATACATATGAACTGATAAAATAAACCGGTATTTTTATTTTATTTTTCTTTCTCTCTTTGGCTATTTTCCATTATATTACTTAACCACTTAGCCCTTTAGCTTCGAAAGCATTAGCATAATACACCTTGGTTTTGCTTTGTAGGCATTAACTTTAGTCAAACTGCTTTTTGATTAATTGCGTGTTTCATCAGCATCTCTCATTTTAGGCAAACAGCCTTCTCGGTAAATCTTTTGTTTGGATAGAATGACTTAATTGGCATCCGGCATTTAAGTTAATACATTAAAAGATTGATAACCTAAGAGTAAAATATCTTACCATATAAAAACGCTTTTACAAAAAGAAACCCTTCCTCGTTAGAAAGTTAATTCGGCGAGTATATGTTGCCCACTTGGTAATTATCTCAAAAGTTCTTTGTCTCAAAGGAATCCCTATAATTAGAGCAACCTCTACCTAGTGAGATTTTCCTAAAAAGACCTAATCAGGTGCTGAGCGAGTACTTTTATTTCCTACACGAGTGCACTCTTATGATATAAAAAAATATTACAGACGCGTCCCGCCTCACATTATGGTTGACAATGCTTGGCGTGGCACGTGCCCAGGCGGTGCCAGCAGATATAGAGACGCCACCATTCAACACACTTTATAAGTGGAAATACATCGATTTTGAATTCACATCACTACATCAGCGAAGGCAAGCCATTGCTACAGGGTAAGAAACTTGAAAAGATTCAAAATAGACACATTATTTTTCATTAAAAGCTAGCTTAAGTGTCAAAACAAAAATTAAATTGCCAGTACTTTATAATTCGTCAAACATATATTTAGAATAAAAATCCGCGAAAGACTTGTTGATGTTGATTTGATTATTATTTCTACTAACTATTTATTTACGAAACCCCAAGTATTGGCAGTTTTAAATTTTATATTTTATTACTATACAGAATCACTTCAGTTGAAGTATGAATGAAGGGATTTTTTATTTCTACATTAATTGTCATTGTAAAAATGGAAAACACCATCATTAACTTTAATTGATTTCATCCGTTTAAAAAAAGGTGATTGTTTAACGTTTGCGTTTTTATTAGACTCACGAAATAAAATGAACCGCTAAATGACGATTGCACGATCCAACGGTGTTTTACTTTAATGAACTTAAAAAAATAATGGCTTCCCTTTGAAATGCGAATAATAAATTACCCCGATATAATATCAATTTTGTTTTGTGGAAGTTGTAAATTAGGCACCACTCTAAAGTAAAAACGTTTACTTGAAGTAATTTCTTAGGCCTATTCTTCCGAAAAAATGGGAGCAATTTCGCTAGCAACAGTAAATAGTGCGATTGTGAAAGTTGATTAACTTTCACAATTAATGGCCCTACGCACTATTTACTAAAACATTGGATTTATAACAATAAGCCTGCATGATAAGCCATTGGTCCCCGGCTGTTATGGAAGTGGTTAACATTAACTGTGGTGGTTAACTTTGTAATAAAATTTTAAATATAATAGTATGTTTGTTTGTTGCCGCATTATGCTTCAATGCTAATCAAATTTATCATTTTAGTATTTCATGTTACAGAAAAGAATATAGGCTGGCTTTTCTTCAATTTCTTTAATAACTGGTTTTCGTAAGGCAGGTTATTTTTGTTTATTCCCTCTTATCGCCTTAACCCCTCAATAAAACTTTAGGAAATTAAACGTGCACATAGAGTGTTACTGGTATATACTTAACGCGCCTTAACGTAGATATTATAAAAAACAAATTTAACAACATCACAAACATTGTTCTAAACCCAAATTCAGCTACGGCTAAAGTGTTTTAGAATTCAGAAACAACGACGGTATCACATCACTCAGAAATCGAACCTGGGACCTCGAAGTGACATTACCATAAAAGCCGGTATGGGAGCCACTTGACCACGGAGGCCGAACATTGTCAGCAAGGCCGAGGTTCGAATATTTAAAGACTACAGACTATATTGCACCGCGTCGAATAGGCATATATCGAGATATCTCTAGCTGAATCACAGTAGAATGATAGCATTATAGGTATGATAAAATTTGAAAATCGTTGTTCTGGAGATTTGTTCATAGGAGTGTCTGCTTATTAAAAACAGGTCAACAACTAAATTTGATGAACAGCAATTTATTACACTTAAAAATTGCTGAAATATAATAGGTAGTTACGTATTTTCATTACTGTTGGCACAAGCAATATTTGTGATGATATATCCCTCCTGTCCAGGCTGTAATGTTCGATCTAATTCAAGTATTAGAATTTGTTATTCTCTGTCATTTTATAATTTGTTAATTGTACCTTTCAGGAAATATATACCAGAAAATGTTTTGCCTCTGGGTCTCGAAATATGGGGTTCCCGAATATGGGTGACGTTTCCAAACTGGCGTCACGGTGTGCCCGCCACGCTTGCGACGGTGTCACGCGATGGGGGACTCACGTCTCCGTTACTGAGGCCTTACCCAGATTGGACGTACCATATGGCATATGGTATATACATTTACAATATTCATATATCTGCAAGAACCGTCGCATAATACATACACTATACGTTACATTTTTTTTCATTAAATTATAAATTTCAATAGATTTTTTACTAGAAAAGATTCAATTTTTCTCAGGTGTCAGGCAGGACTCGAACCCACATACTCTCCCTCTCCGGACGAGTAATTTTTGCATTTGTGCAACTAAGACCTTAAAGACAAAAAAATTCAAGCATTTCTTAGCACAATACCAGCACCATGTCTTCAAATTCTAAGTACAACAACAAATGTAATACTTTTTTCAAATAATCAATAAATAACCTGCTATATAATATATATTTTTTGTTATTTCAGCAATTACTACTAGATTTTTATTATAACTTAAGCCACACTGCCTGACCCCTAAGACGAGTCGATTTTCCTTATAAAACTCTCTTTAGATATAAAATCTAACAATAAAGAAAATATAAAATAAAAAATATATATGATAAATAGAGAAGAGCCATATGTTTTGTATTTTTTTGCATTTAAAATGCCATATTTCTATATGATATAACATACGCCTGTAAATTAACAACCACGCTTCTAAGCCCCCAGATGGCGTATTTTATGTCTTATAGCCATATGTTTTCTTTTATTTATTATCAGATTTTACATTATATTTTACAAAACAAACCTCTGAAGCTATTTGTTGGTTAGTTTCCAGTATGCTTATCATTAATTAACATTAGAAACGATAAAATGGCCATATCATTTTTTTAATCAGATGGCAAATTCTGAGAATTATTTACCCACAGGAAGGCAGATTTTAGCCGAATTAAAAACTATTTTATATACAACTTTTTTATAATTATAAAAGCTGAGAATCTGGAACATTCCCGAGTCCTACTTAGCAACAATGAAGTTACCTGTTTAGGTTTTTAATTCCAAGTTGAATATTAAAGTAAATTATTCACCGAACGTGAATTTTTCATTTTTCATCACAGTTACGAATTATAACTATACTACATAGATTATACTATAAAGTAAGTGATTATTTTATGTAAAAAAGTAATAAGTACTAATGAAATTCAGTTGCAAAAAAATCTCGATAAATTCCTTCGCTTTTATGTTTTTTTTTATATTTTTACATTTTCAATGCTATCTTATATAATAAATTTTAATAGAAAAATGCAAGAAAAAATCCACTCGACTCGAAAGTTATTCTCAGGCTGAACTCGAACTCGCAACCTTTGGATGTCCGGTCCTCTCAATTAATTATTATTTTCAAACTGATATTTTCAAAAATTCTAAAATCATAAATCGAAAAAATTAAAAGTCGCGGAACAGATAAGGTAATAAGGATACCTCACGGTCCAAATGTACTTCATTTTAGGCCGTCAATGTACCGGCCTCTCTTATTGATTTGCCGACTGGATATTTAAAATTAAGTGTTTTCTTAGTCATTTTAAAAAAATATTTTTTAGTAAACATTTGGTGCTTTTATTGTATGCTTATTGGTGGTTATAGAGGCACATATAACAGAATAACATATAAAAAAAACATTGCAGTTTATTGAAAAAGTTTACATCGCTGAATTGATGATTTCATAACCATCAATTTCGCGAAACCCTCAAAGAATACTAACATTGCGTTTAAATCATATATTTTACCCCTCGTGGTAAGATAAATGCTTGTGGTAAGAGCGTGACCACGTAGGTACATCGGTGAGGATCGAACACTTTGCAATAGAACTTACTACGGCCTTAGCATAGACATGATATGTATCTATCAAATAATTGATTTGAGTTTTTGTCAAATAATTAAGGAGTTAAATTTACGTCACTATCTAAAAGTGATTTCGGTAACTCGTGCAGAGTTAAATTGCAATCAGTAGTATCAGAATCAATAAACTAGAATTGTTAAAACAATTGTAATATTATTTTTCAGACGACACAAACAACTGTTCAAGTCTTACATCCGTTTTTCGTGTAACTGCTGACTCCTGTGGAAGGCTGTGGGTCATCGACTCCGGCCAAATCGATTTACAGGACGAACCGAAACAAAAATGCCCACCCAGCATTGTCGTATTCGACCTTAATACAGACAAATTGCTCTACCGCTTCGACATTCCCAGTAAATACGTCTTGCAAGATTCTTTATATTCAAATATTGTCATTGATACAAGAACAGCTGACTGTTCCGATCTCCATGCTTATATAGCCGACACTTGGCGCTTTGGACTCTTAGTTTTCAGAGAAAAAGACGCTAAGTTTTGGCGTTATAACAACCCCTTGTTCTTCCCAGACCCTTTAGCTTCTAATTACACATTGCATGGAGTAAATTTTCAGTGGCCTGATGGTATATTCGGTCTGTCATTAAGTCCACTCACCCCTTACGAGGAACGTGTATTATTTTTTCATTCGTTATCCAGCTATAGAGAATTTTATGTAATGACCAATGTACTACGAGAACCTACAAAAATAAATGACAGTGACAATGAATTTAATTTAGTAGGTGACAGTAGAGGTTTAAAAGGTCAATCGTCAGCATCAGGTATTGATAGAACGGGCATCATGTTCTACGGCTTGGTCTCACAAGATAGTATCGGATGTTGGGATACTAGAAAGCCCTATAGAAAGAATACAATTGGAGTGATAGCAAGAGATTCGGAGACTCTGGTATTTCCTAATGACTTAAAAATAGATCAGGATCAGCAACAAAGCGTATGGGTAATAACTAATAAACTGCCCTTGTTCCAAGCGGGGCGATTGAACCGAAATGATTATAACTTCCGGATACTGTACGCCGACACATCAGAAGCAGTCAGGGGGACTATATGCGACCCTGAAGTGCGTGTACTATTCTAAAACTGCTGCCATAAATCTATAATATACAACTTGCTATATTGACTAAAGAAGTTTTATTTATGACCTGATTTAATGTGCTTTGATTTAAACGCCTTATATTTTATTAATAGCTCATACAAATATCTAGCAGTTAAGTAAATAATACCAGTTATTTGTCAGGATTCAGAATAAACATACAGATCTTATATTTTTGTCTAAATAAAGAACATATTTCAAAAGTGGTACATGAAAACCAACAGATAATTTAAAAGCTAAATTATGTTTCATTATTACCGGTTGATTTCAATATTTAATTCCCCAACGTTTAATTTTAAAACCGAGTATTTTTATACACTGTATAAAATATAATACATGTAATATAAAATGTGTTTACACATAAATGTGTAGGTGCAGTCACAAGCACATCTACCCATACGAAAAGCAAATTTAGCCATTCAACTGTTAGCACAAAGTCCTTAATCAATACTTGCCAGACTACAATGTTGAATAAGAGCTCAGAGTAAAGTCAATATCAATAAAGAAAAATTAACAGATTGTGGCCGGTTGTCATGATGTTCCTTACTACTCACGTTAAGCTAGACACTGAGCTGAAGCTCAACAATAGATCCTATATTCAGCTAATATAACTATTAGAGTATCTAACTGTACGCGGACACAATCAGTTATTTTTAACAATGAAGCTAACGAAACGGAACTAGAATTATTTTAGCAAACGGATCATAGGAATAAGTTACTCGATATTGTATTTTGACATCACGTTTCTAATCAGAAGTTTGAATATTACAATGCATCCATCACTAATTTATAGAGACCCGACTGCGTTTCTGTGTAATTTGGAAATGAAAAAACCTTAAAACAAGAAAGTTGTCATACTCGATATACTTTTTTTATTATATAAACACAAAGTTAACAACACGAGACCTCGTTGTATTAACGATAATTTTTAACCCAAGGGTAAGAAACGAATTTTATCGTCGATTTTACTGGTTAGTCAATTAACAATATCACTTATTCAATCGTATCGTCGTACTTGATTAGTACATCAAGCATTAATCGATAATACAATAATCGATAAATAATCGATAATATCGTAATAAAGTAACACTAGCTCTTTATTAAAAACAATTCTAAACTTTGAAATCTATTATAGAAACAGTACATAAACGAGACATATTAGTTGTTTTTTTTTTTTAAATGTATATATAGTAAGTGATAAGTTGACCTGCTGTTCTCGAGTTGTACCTACATTATTATTACATTTTGGTATTTTGTGTAACATTGATGAACATGAATAATGTTTGTTGCATTATTAGTTGGCTGTGTAAAATGAATAAATAAAGTTTAACGTACGACTTTATATTTCGTAAAATAAATAGTAAAATTATTTATAATAAAAGTGTTGCAGTCCCGACATAAAGCAATTATTTTATGGACATCTTATATAAATAACAAGTATAAATTCTGTGAAATAATTATTAAGTTGCCTAGTAGATTTTTAATGACACTTTAATTGATTTGATATGTCGAAGACCAGAATATTAAAAATGTATATAATGCCCTCTATGTTCATTGAGGTGGATACCATTTCATATCGTGTCAATATCAGAAAATTAAACCAAATGTTACACAACTTTTACATTTACACAACCACAGAAACTTCAACTCTTCCCAGCCGATTAAGGAAGCATACTGAGCATATTGTGGTGTTATACTTCAAGACAAGCACACGTGTTTAGGAAAATTCGTATTGACTTTGTTGTGTTACAATGATAATGTGCCAAATCTGTTCGACGTGTTAACAAAGGTATGAATATGTATCTTTAAGTCAATTATCAAACAAAGCTTAAGAGTTTAATTCTTCAAGGTTGAAAAAAATTAGGATTGTTATAGTTAAATGGATAATCTGCCACGAAATGCCAAATTTTCTCATTTAGTACTTAACCCTATGTTAGATCCAAATTTGAGAATCGGTAACGGAAATTTATAATTTTTGGTAGCGTGATCTGCCATTGATTAAACTACACATTAAGTATTTTTCTTATCTCCAAAATAGTTCAAGACTTTAATTCGTGACGGATGAATAAAATTAACATTGTTATGGTTAAATGTAAATCCTGCCACATAATGGCAAATTTTCATCATTAATATTTACACCTTTGTTAGATTTAAATTTGGAAATCTGTTAAGGAAATTTATAATTTTTTTTTGCGTAGTCTGCCTTGACTACACATTAATTATTTTTCGAATCTCCAAATAAAGGTGTTAAAAGATGAGGTTACAAATTTATATCACTATTTAAGTTACTCATACAAAGTTAGCATTTACCTTGAGCAATGATTGTTTACTTGATTTCTGTCTGTTATTTTAATTTTTATTAAAGGACCTTAACGGAAAATCAACCTTCAACCTTAATGGCATAAATCTACA
This sequence comes from Calamotropha paludella, assembly GCA_927399485.1. Taxonomy (NCBI): domain Eukaryota; kingdom Metazoa; phylum Arthropoda; class Insecta; order Lepidoptera; family Crambidae; genus Calamotropha; species Calamotropha paludella. The sequence continues at coordinate 15,121,376 of OV656812.1, forward strand.
AAAGCTGGTAAATATAAGCGAGCAACTTGAAGTTTGATGTAACAATTTTATATTTATATTCCAAATTCGAATAAATTACCTATACAAATATAAAACATACAACAAAATAAGTTCTTCTAATAGATTTACGCAATTTAACTACGTGAGCTTTGCTACTTAAATCTTGTGTCACTTCCATTTCATTAAACTTTCCTTGCTTTCTGTGGCAGTGTGGTTTAGCTATAGCATTACAATCATTTCTTAATATATCAATTGATGTTATGCAACTTAATAGGATACAGACGATGTAATAAATATATTACCAGAATTCAGCCATTTTAAATTACTTGTCTGTGACTGCAAACATGGGATTTCGAGTATTATTAATAAATGTACATAATTATCCATGAAAATCCCGTTCTTCCTTACTGTTTCTTTACCTAGGTCCTTACTTACAAAATTACTGATTTTTCTTACATACTTTTATAGGCATAACTCCTGTAAGGCAATGGTAACTTCAATTATTGTAATTGTTTGGAATCCAGGCCCAATATAAAAAAAATCTCGTTATTAAAAGTTAGAAGATATTATTGCTTGATCTTAGTTTCACAAAATTGATAGAAGGTAAATAAGTATAGTCTTTCTCTATATTTTCTTTTGCTGTAGGTATGTGATTTTAAATCGACCAATAAAACACCCAAAAAGAAGGATCATTGCTTACTGAGAAAAATTTAATAAATGGTAGTGGTATAAGTAAAAACAATAACAAATATGTGTTGAAAACGTCACATGAAATAATAGACGTAACGCGCTCGCTTTTTCCATAATCTATATGTATAAAAAAATTCTGTCACAGTGCTTGGCCGCGATGAACTTTGAATTAACTTAACCGATTTAATTTATAAAACAGCAAAGCCTGGCCGGGTCAGCTTGTATTTATATTTATGTATAAGGAGCAGTCAAAGTGTTTGGTATTCGATATTTAAAATTATTATTGTCTGTTACTGAATTTTCAACGAAAACTAATTTCTTTTATGTATGTGTTAAATTATGGTTACATAAAGATAATGTAACAAGTGCTAATAAATTTAAAAAAAATATAGGTTGTAAATTTTTAGTTCAGACTGATCCCAAACCGCCGTTATTAACAATTTTTCTCTCTAGGCTGCGAGGGGCTGGCACTATTAGAATAAGCCTGCTTATCTATATTTAAAACAAGTTGTCGCATAACTTTATGCCGATGAAATATCAAAATTTAATGTGAAGCTAACCAAATAAAACAAGGAAAAAACAGTATATTATTACACAATGTTGAACGAGTTCACCTAAGAGGCCAACGGGTTTGGAACAACTAAACTATTAATGATACACTTATACAAGAAAGGTGTGGCTTTTTAGTCTTTTCCAGTTCATTTGATAGCATCATGTCATGCGAACATGCTGTGTCGTAATGGAAAGAACTAGTTTTTTTTATTGTATATAGGTAAACGCTTGACCGCTTTCTCGCCTGATGGTAAGCGATGAAGCGATCTAGGATGTGACGCGCTTGCTTAGAAGATACCCATTCACTCGCGACTTGAAGACCCCTAAATTGTATTTATCAGGAAACAGACTCAGGCAAAGAATTCCACTCTTTAGCGGTACGTATTTCTCCAACAGCCTCAGTCCTCATGGTGTGGATTGAAGACACCGAGTAACACTAGTTGAGCGGACGGGTGACCGCTGTGAGACAACGTCTGTCTTCTCAACGAGCAAATTGGTAAGTCTGATAGTTTCCACGTCTCCGCTATGCGAGCGCTAGATACGAGCATAGAGAATTTTCTTTAAACCGGTGTCCACTAGAACCCAGATATTGAAAGGATGGAGTCTTCAAGATCACGGAGACGCAAATAACAAATGTCATCGCGTGCATATATGCAAACACCCGCATGAGCCCTAAAACAATGTTCAAGGACGTTACCTGGATATGCAAGATACGTTGCGTCAGTTGGAAACTTTACCTGCGTCTCCGGGAGAAAGAACCGGTGCGGTTTTCTAGTCTCGAGATGGTGATGGACTAGGTCGAGATTGGAGTGGAAATCTCTTATATTGGAGAGGTGCACTAGGAAGAAGAGGACGTGCGACCGCTTTTTTACCGTTTTTCTGTTCTTACTTTGCATATTTTTCAAGAAGGAAGGTGATGAAGGACGAAACTAAAACGAGATGCTGATTGCAGGCCAAATGAGACAAGTCAAAGCCTCACACCACGGGATAGCCAAACCGGAGACCGCGGAGACGCCCGAGCCCTCCCAAGGGTGTCCATCGGGTCCTCTCGTCTGGGCGCCAACCAGCACACCCCCAGGATTTTTCTCGAGATGGCGGGGCAGCCTTCCGTGAATGGCTAGCTAACTATATGGGCCCCCAACTATCTGCAGTCAATCAGCGGAAGAACCGTGCTTCGGATCCCGCTGCTCTTCGAATTTGGATATCCGATGTATTGCCATGACGCATCTCAAAAAAACCGGCCGTTGCAATCAGCACAACTGTTCTGTTCTGACCCGTCTTCCAATCTAGTGATTTAAACTTTACTTTGTTTGTGACTTGTGTGGAATAAATTTTGATATCATTGAAATTTACTTACCCTTACTGTTATAAATCATCCGACTCATCTTAAACTTGGTATATAAATTGGAGCGGAGCGAGCGAAGCTCCCATGGATCAGCTTCAATGGCGCAATGTCTGTTACGCCATAACTTCCCGAGTTCTTAACCGATTTTCATATTTTTTGTGTGAAATCGAATCAACCGGTTTAGGACCAGATTGTGACATTATGAAATTATGAAATTCGCAAATATTCCCATCGAAACAAAAAAGGTTATTTTTCTTTTTTTTGGTATAACGCTCCGCCCCAATATATGGTGCCAGCGTAGCTTTATGCTTAGCGACTGCAACGCCTAGTAAAATATGAAATATTTATTCGCTAACAACATAGTATGTCAAAGTTACTTCAGAAATCAAATTTAATCCGTCGTACTCCCATGTTCTAAAGAGTATGCAAATTCAAATTCGTAAAATGTATCATTTTTATTACTACGCCTAGACGGTCAAATAAATTATAACACAGATTAATATATTCATGCCACATTTCACAATTTCATTATTGTTACTATTTTTGATTAGAGATCAAAAGGAAATACATCTTTAGTTGTGGCGACACTACAATTATGTATATTCAGTATCATTATAAATCGAAGATGATCACCACCACAAAATGGCGGATAACAATTTTTTTAACTTTCTCAATATGACTCTATCAAATGAAAGGGCTTTACGAGTAGAATACAGACAAACACTAAATATTTATAAATAAAATGCGTCAAAATTTGTTTAAAGTTAAATAGTGTTGTTTTAAAGAAACAATATTGATGCAAACAACGTGATAAAAGCTAAAAAATTATAAAGCTAGTAGGTATCAATGTAGAGGATTTATCAAACTAGAAAAAATCGTGGCGTGTAGTGCAATCTGATTAAATATGTAAATGACCGTATGTAAACGATAAACAACGATGATAGTGACATAAATATTGAGAGGATACATCCAAAGTAAATAACTATATGAGGTGACTGTGGATAATAGAAATTCGACACACCACACGATTTTAGTTTAATCTAATTAATACACTAGATTGATGGAGAGAGTGTAATGACGGGTTCTTAAAATAAAAACATTTGACTATTTTTTTATTTATTTTATTATTCCGTATATTAGAATAACTCCATTGACAAAACCTTAATTAGAAGGTTATTCATAAACCGTAACTTTTCCCTTACAGATGACCTTCAAAGGCGCAATAGCATTGGTGGTGCTGTCGAGTCTGCAGGCGTATGCACACTTTGCCGACAATAAAGTCATAGGCACTTTGTACAGATGGAAACAAATTGATTTTGAATATCCCTCACCAACAAATAGACAAACCGCACTAGACAATGAGTGAGTAGAGCAATTTGATTTGACGTAATTATAAATCACATGTCGAGGATCTTATATTTTTATTTCGTGAGTTATACGTTTAAATTTATTTTATTGTGATTAAGTACAAGTTAACTTATTAAGAGATAGGCAAGGAAGTAACGAAAGCTTATTCGAACGACATTCTCAAGGTTATTTCTCTTAAATTAAAAATTTCAAGGTGAAAAGATTTTTGACCTAACTTTTACTATCATAACTCGGTAATTTATTCTTAAACAAACAGCATCTTAGGTTTGTTAACTATTATTTTTGTACAAATAAAATAGATAATTCTTTAGAAATCAACTTAATATTAAAATAAAGTGTATTATTTTTTTCTTAATTACGAACACAATTCAGTAGAAACTGATGACAAAAAGAACAAAGGCCTAAAATTAAATGAAATAAAAAAAATGTGTAATTAAGCGATCGGTGTTGAAAGTGTAACTTCCAATTAAGTTGATTGGTACACCAGTAAATGAAGGTAAAGATAATAGTTTTATTATAATGACATTTGAATCAACCTGTTGTTGATCTTATTTATACACACTTACTTATTTTAATTCTAATAAGTGTAAGTTGTTATTTCTACATAAATAGTTTGATGAATGATATGATTCAAAATTGTTACAAAAACATTATTAAGGCTATGGTCTCTCAAAACCAAATATTTCATTTTTCTGCGAGTACTGTCACACCCGATAAAAACATTAGGTACACAAATATATGTAGTACAAATATATGAAGTACAATAAGTAGGTACAGTAGGTATCTATTAAGATACCTACAAATGCCTTTAACGTTGAGTTATCATTGGATACATAAATGCAATTTTATTATGCTTTAAAACTTATTTTAATTGAAGAAATGTAAATCCAATTAAATCTCAATTCAACATCAAAACCACACTCCAATGAAATCAGTCATTCTTAATATTAGTTTGCAAAGTCGCCCTGACCAACGACCATAAAGTTTGCATATGATAGTATTAAATGTAATTTTTACTTCATGTAGGGAATTCATTCAGCTAAACGTCATTCCGCTAGGCGTAGAACGCTGGAAGGATCGCGTTTTCGTAAGCACTCCGAGGTGGAAAAAAGGCGTACCCGCCACGCTGTCATCCCTACCTACTGTCACCCAATTTGAATCTTTGCCTCTAAAACCTTTCCCAAACTGGGAGTGGCACACCGCAGGTAAGGAAAACGTCTACTAATTATGCTTCAAAGAATGAAAATATTATTGCCCCAAAATAAAAACATTTTATATATTTTAAGATCACTTTTGTTTCAGATTTGAATATCTTAATAGAAAATACTATAATATTTCCAATATAATCAACATGTTTTTTTTTTAATTCTGCAGTTAACTGTACCGGCTTTACTTCAATATTCCGCATGAACATTGACCATTGCGGTGTCATGTGGGTTCTCGACTCCGGCCAGGTGGAAGCCTTTGAGACACCGCGCCAGCTGTGCCCACCGACTCTCTTTGCAATAGATCTGCAAACTGACACCGTTCTTGCCCGCTACCCCATACCACAAGAATTTGTTCTGCAAAACTCGCTCATCACCAATATTATAGTAGATTCCAGAGATGCACTCTGTAAAGACCTCCATGTATACATCGCCGACGCTTGGCGTTTCGGCCTTATAGTATTTAGAGCGGCTGACGCAGCTTTTTGGAGGTTCAGTCACTATTCCTTTTATCCCGAACCCTTATTATCAAACTATACTTTACACGGTTTGAATTACCAATGGTCGGATGGATTATTTGGGATGTCCTTAGGCAAGTTCAAAAATGGGGATCGTCCTTTGTACTTCCATTCTATGTCGAGTTCTTTAGAGTTTGTTGTAAGTACTTCTGTTATTAGAGATTCAAATCGTGTATCAAATTCTGTAAGTGAATTTAAACTTCTTGGCGAGTCTCGTGGCGCCGACGGACAAGTATCGGCCGCTGCTGTTGACCGCAACGGTGTTATGTTCTTTAACCTTATTTCAAAGGACAGTATCGGGTGTTGGAATACACTTAAACCCTACAGAATCGAGAATATATCCATCGTTGCAAGAAATAACGCAACGTTAGTTTTTCCAAACGATCTACGCATCGACCACGAGGTACCACAGACTGTTTGGATAATTACAAACAGATTACCGTTTTATCAATTCAACTTAATCGACCCAAACACATATAATTATCGAATAATGTTTTTAGATCCAGTGAAAGCTGTTAAACACAATCATTGTGTATTTTAGAGAAAATTTTGTTGAAAGTATATAATGTTTTGTACACTTACTCATTCATTTCATTTTGGACGATTGTATCATTTTTTATTAAATAAGAGTAAATATTTACCCCTCAAACTAAATACACTGTAGCTCCTAAGATAAATTATTTTAATAGATTGCACACTGGCCTACAGCGTAAGAATTAGAAAAGTACTAGAAAAATTTCGACGAGTGTTCACAAGGCTCGGTAGCACAACTGTAGCTACTGTTTATATGAGCAAACATAAAATAATTTCAATTTTTTAACAAGAAAATAAATAAACTTATAATTTTTAACATTATTTTTTAATATTTTTATTTTGTTCCTTTGTTTTTTTCTTTACTCGTTTTGTAGAAGTTGCTTTATCTACGTTGTTAGTTTCACTTGCAATTGATGATATTATATTTATTTCCGATTCATTTAATGTTTGGTTCGAAGATGTTTTGATTTCGTCTTTGTTTAAAGATTTTTCGTCTCGGGATCGATGACGTATGTTCCTTTCTTTTTTCATTGATTTTAAACTTTCTTTAGAACTCTCTGCACAATTATCAAATACCCCTATCGGATCAAATTTTTGTTCGTAAATTGTCGTTGTCACTTTGGATTCAGAATGCTTTTTATTTTCTAAAAAAACTACGCCTTTCTCACTTGTTTTATGTTGTATCATTCCGTTTTGTTGTATTTCATTAATTTGTGAAATCTTAGAAGATGTAGAATCTAGTGGTATTGATCCGTCTGATGACAGAGAATTCGACCATTTATGATATATTGAATCATTATCTTCCTCGTAGTTTTTATTTCGTGCCGATGACGCTGATGGACGATTAACACTATTTTCACGTCCTAGCACTAAAGGTATGTCAGCTTTCTTTTGAAATATATGTGGATAATCCCGTAAATAAGATGCTTTTCTGGCTCCACTGTTTGCGACTAAAGGGGGCGTATCAGCATTATCTGGTGGCATTGCAGTACAATTCAAATGGTTTCGCATAGAGTTTGGAATAGAGGTCGAATGAGAATCAAATATTTCTGGATTATTCGAGTCCATCCCCTCTTTCATCAAGAATGCGCTAATTCGCAGCATCATAACACCAAACTGTTCAAGAATGCGATCAGTGTCACGAGGTATCATCACTTCACTGCCTAACCAATCTTCGTAACAGACTGGAGCATTCTCATTCTCAGGAGGATTCTCATCTAATTTAATTGGTAGAGTATTATCTTTTAAATCTTCTGCACTTGTGTCCGTCGCATGGCTCATACGCGAAGAATAATCTGTTTTGAGGCGAAGAGTATCAGTGTTTGTTATTGCTGGTGTGCCATTGTAACTGTAATTATGTTTTTTTGTAAGTGTTTCACAGTTAAATAGTTACTATCTACTTACCTGTGATAATTAATTTAAACTCACAAGTTGGAAATCAGACTTTTACGCAACTGATCTTCTCCTTGCAAAGATTTAGCTCGTCTTCGTCTTATTGCTAATTCAAGTCCATAATCATGTTCGCTGGAAGGTAAAACTGGAGGGAAAGTTTTGAACACCGATACAACTTTCAGGGCATGATAATAGCTAAAATCAAAACATAGCTCTAAATTACATCTCATCGATTTAAAATAATAAAAACATTTAATTAACGTTTGATTCAATACCTGTAAACCAACATCCACATGTAGAACGATGGCATGATAGAAATTACTTTGATTACTACGAACTTAATACAGGGTGGTCTAGCTGGTCCTAGTAGGACACATGTTCCCAAACCCAACGCCAAGCTAGTTAGTTCGCATAGCAGTTTTCTTATAGCCGCAAGTAAAAGCCAAGGTAGTAACAAAGTTGGACGTTCCTCCTGTATAAGACACAACAATAGATATTTATTTAGTCATTGATAGAATAAAATTACTTAAATACAATATATTGTTGAGATTAACGAGTATAAAATCACAGCTTAGAAAGCATTTCGAGCAGCATATTACTAGCACCACTTTTTGATGATCTGATAGCGTCATAAACATATTCTGAAATACTGTCAGAAAACTATGAGTACTAAAAAAGAGATAAATATTAACCAAGAATACTGGATAAAGAAGGACTATGTAGGAAGCAAGGTACACGTAGACCGTGAAGCACTGCACTAGCATGATGCCGGATATCATGGTTCTCAGGACTCGTTGCACCGGCAGAGTCAGCTCTTCGGGCATACTCATCTGCCATACCTTCAATACAAAAGTATATTTAAAATATATTTGCTTTCCCTTTTATGGTCATTGTTTTTACGCGTAAATTTTACCGTGGCGCGATTGAATGAAAACTTTTATTCTAACTCCTTGTAATTTATATAAATTGACAATATTTTATATTTTGCTACATGTTAAACACCTGCGGATCCTTTATTAATCCCACATTATTATGCTAATTTATCAGTGAATTCTATGGTTAAGTGATAGTGTGATCATTCGGCAATTGCCAAGATAAAGTGATATGTTTTTAAGCTTTTGTTAAGCAGTTTTATTCTTGCTTAACTATAAATTTTTGAAATATAAACTAATCTTTATTGTTTCGCAATGTTCCAATGTTGGGAACATTGATAGCTGATCACAAATATGCTCTAACATCCGAACGCAATATTCAATTCTAATCCATTTTCATCTATCCAAGATTGAAATCACAATCCATATTTGTATCAATGTACCAATAAAGTATCCATAGATTGCAATCCATAACCTACCACGCGAAGGTTTTTTAATCCAGATCTAAAATCTTAATTTTTTTTCTCGGATTTGTTGTTGAAATATGGTCATGTTCATTTCTCGCCTAGTTGCTAAGCCCAAAAGGGTCCATAATAATCTCTATACTTTTAATTTAACATCTTTGAAAATTATCCACTTGTCTGTCCGCTACCGCGCACCCCACCCCTTTCAGCAGTCCCAATGCTGAGCGAATTGTGAAACAGAAAATGTCGGACTCTTACATAAAAATGCAATTTTCTCGCTAAATAATGAAGCTAGGACCAAACAAAAAATACTACCTCAAAGCTGATTAAATAAAGAATCTATCCCAGAATATTCGGACTCCGTTACTCAAAAATTAACCGTAATTGAAAAAAAAACAGCAGTCCACGCGGAAATTTGAATTTGGTAGCAATTGCTACCAGGGACTGACGAGGGAGTTTGGCTATCGGTAGCAATTGCTACTGTGGACTGAGAAGTGGTTTTGGTTTAAGAAATAAAATATTGAGTATTAAATTTATTTATATTCACATTCATTATTTATTAATCGAACGTTACCATAGAAACCAATTTGCGAACCACTCGACCACAAAAGCCGTTAAGCAATGATAGAAGTGATTTGGAGGACATCATGGTAAGTTTTAACAATTAAATTATAACGTCGAGACACTGTTCATGTAGGATGAAAAGAGTCAACTACATGGAGTCACGATTAAGCTGACATCGCTTTTAGTTTAAGGTTATTTAAACCTGCGGGTAAAGGTAGGTGAAATAATGCCTTTCTCGTGTGTAACATCGACTAGGTAAGATTTGACATACGTCTGTAAAAAACAAATAAATCTCCGAGCCTCTTTCCTATCTGAGAGCTCGAAGATGTAGTTGTTTGCTAAAAGCGTATTTTAAATCTTATAGAAATATAACATTATGAATGCAATAAATACATCGACAAGGTAAGTTGAAAGAAACACCGTGCAAAAAAAAGTGATAAAGTTATGCAACTTAAATTCTTTGCAAAAACTGTGAAGAGTCATCGCTACATCAGCTGCTGTTTTCGTTACGCTTTTATGTGTTTGGCACTATACTAATATCAGTAGCAGATTTTGTTGGAGTGTCCAAGTCAAGAACAGGTAGAACAGTTAGGAACATATCGTCAACAATTGCTCATCCTTATTTGATTTCGTCTACTTTATACGCAACTACGGCGACGTATGACGACAAATTGTCGCCGAAGCATTCACTCGCCGACTCATATTTCACTGCTTCATTTTTTAATATTGTTGGAGGCGTTGGTGGTTTTATTGGTAACTAGCGACCCGCCCCGGCTTCGCACGGATGCTATGCTCTACTATATTATGCATGTATTATACATATAAACCTTCCTCTTGAATTACTCTATCTATTAAAAAAAAACGCATCAAAATCCGTTGCGTAGTTTTAAAGATTTAAGCATACATAGGGATATAGGGACAGAGAAAGCGACTTTGTTTTATACTATGTAGTGATGATTTTGCTGGCTCCTATGAGTTTCAGTAATGTCTCCGCCTTTGTAAGTGTCTTGCCTTTTACTTAAAACAAACAAATAGTTCAATAGAATTGTGTATATAAGGGCAAGAAAGTATCACAACAAAGTGTCATACTTTTCTTACAAAAAATATGAATACTTATAACATATTTTAACACAATTGATAAAACATACCAGTTCTATGTCCATAGCAAAAGTTTATTCTTTACTTCATACTTCTTTGATGGTTGACTTGACTGATCACAGATAACGGACAAAAAAGTCGTAATGAAGAGAATTTGCGAACTTTGTACTTGTAAATCATATATTGTGTACCATTTAGCAGTATTTTTCCTATTGATATGAGTCATATTTCTCCAAAAATGTAAAAATGTAGATTGGCGCAAAATTCAACATGCGAGTGGAAAAACATCATAGTCGATCTGGACACAAAATAGATTGCAGTTTCGACTTCTATTATTAAGTCAGACGTGTGAGATCTATCTACGGATAGAAGTCGATTGATTTCAATCTTGGATAAAGGATAGATTAGTAATTAGGTAATTACATGTTGATTGTTTCATTGTTTAAAAATCAGGCCTAAAAATTTAAAATTCGATTGATTTAGATATTATCTTAATTTTTGCTTAACATTTACAATATTTAAGTATTCTAACTGATTACCTATATTTCTCATAAAATAACATCAAAATACTACACCTGTTTCAAATTAGCATTCACTTTGAAGAGGGTTGCGTCAAAGATAGTTCTGACTAATCCAAGCAAAGTCCAAAGACAGACTTCGGACTGCAAACCCATTCCAATATACGATAAAATATTAATCATTATGACGAGAGGAAAGCCTGAAGACTATTTTTACTGCTTTTTGTTATTTTGGAAGTCGGTGATTTTTCATAACTACTATTGATAAATTACATTTTAAATCAGATTGAAGTGTGTTTGTTGAAAAACCATAAACATTTTAATCGGTGTCAAAGTGAAATTGTCAAACCTATTTTACTTTTTTAATACCTTTCAGAGACGTAGTAATGGTCACATAATTAAACATACACAAAAACTTTAGTAAACACACAGTGCACATTGTTTCAAGCAAATGCTAGCGTGAAAAAGTGTTAATTATAAAGGTGCTTTAAAAGTGCGGTGTTACACTCTGACATTGTATTCTAAAGTAAGTATTCTAAAAAGTTTTCTCGTAAAGTTTTGCGTAAAATTACCCCAGAAAATGTTCAAAACCTTGATTTTTAATGTCGCTTTCTAAATAATAAAGGAAAAACAGATTGAAATGAGAAATAGTAACAAAAACGAGGTTCAACAAAACCAAGAACGTCAGTCACATCACATCATTCAATGAAAACGGCAAGGTTAAATTGCTTAACACTGAATACGCTTTTCCTGTGGGTGTCCAACAGATAAAAAATATCGTAAATTTCTTTACACGAATAATATGATAAATATTTCTTCCGTATAAGTTATGTCTTATACGATCGCCATACAGTAAGCTATAAACATATTTTTATTATTGTCTGGGTTATTATAAGACGTTTATGCGTAATATTGACTGATAGATGTTTTCCCTATTTTTGGTTAAATCACTGTTTAATAAGTCACCAATATTCACTCATTCATCATAATTCTAAATAATTGTTAAAGATGATAATGGCGTACTCATAGTGAATAAAGCCGGATTATGATATGGCAGGCAGGCAGCGTGTTTAGATCAGACAGACGAGTCAATCTTATACGACGGACGGACGTATGGTTCGCGCCGCACCAACGTATATCGCAGTGACTATCGAATTTATAAACGTGCACATTGTTTCAAGCAAATGCTAGCGTGAAAAAGTGTTAATTATAAAGGTGCTTTAAAAGTGCGGTGTTACACTCTGACATTGTATTCTAAAGTAAGTATTCTAAAAAGTTTTCTCGTAAAGTTTTGCGTAAAATTACCCCAGAAAATGTTCAAAACCTTGATTTTGTTTCTAAATAATATATTTAGGTAGCGTCTTTACCTTGAACGGTGTGAGTCGCAGTTTATTTTTGATAATGTCTAAAGACTTGTGCTCCGAATTAACTTTACTGAAATTGAGAAAATATAAACTAAATATAGTGATAGTATTTACAATATATATTTATTAATACTGGTTAATTTAAATTTATAGTTTAATATTGATTGATTTTATGCAAACTTATGACCTATATTCTTTTTATTCGTCATGGAATAAAGATGCAAAAATTGTACCAAATACATCTGGTTACAAAGAAAAGAATGATGTCATTCGCGATATGCAACTGGGGATTTATTGCTTAGCACATATAACGAAGTAGAGCTTGCTGCTACTATTTTTATATAAGGTCACTCTCGCAAGATGATTTTATCAGTTACTGTCTTATGTATTAATTAGTTAAAAACAAGTTTACAGAGTGTGGTTTCGCATATCATATTTTAAAAACTTACCCGGTTTATAATAAAAAGCGCTTCCAAATTGTTTAATTATATATACTGAACTACATTGAAATCTCTGTTTCGTAGAAAATATTAATTTATAGTCCAGCATCCAGTCTATTTTTATCAATAATACTAATCATACACGATAGACTTATACAGAAATAGGATCTAATGAAGGAATAAAAAGTATATACCTAACATTGTAGGTACATTCACAAATACTCATGGCAAGATGTGATCAGTATAATTGTATAATTTATATGGAATTGAATTGATTCTTTAAACTTACAGATATCATTTTTTTATATGTAGCAATATAGATGCTGTACAAAATACTGTTGAATATGTACCACATTAAAGGTAAACAATTTTGTATGTTAATTAGTTATTAAATATTATAAAGACAAAAACAAAAAACTTATGTCAAGTATATAAAAAATAATTACTTATAAATTTCAATTATAAATATACATATTTCCTGTATAAGATATAATTTCAAGGAAGATTACAAAAAAATATGTAACGAACGTAAAACTGCGTGTATATCGTAGAGTAATAGCAATCATGTACGTTTATTGACTGGAATGTTCAGTGATGAGTATTGAATGAATGAATTGTATGTAGTAGTGATGAATGTTCAGTTAACCCTATGATTTCTCTGGTCTTCAGCATGGTCTCACAAAAAAAAAATCATAAAATTATGGAGGATTTAAGTTTTAATCTTTGGTAAAATGTATTAACACCTCGTGTATAATGTACGTCAAAAGAAAAAAATATGACCCATGATTATACACCATACTATGTTAATAATTTACAATTTGTCACAACAAAACTCTTACGAAACTTTACGAAAATATTAGTTGAATATGTTCCTTGGATATCTCACGAATTTCATTGTTCTATTTCCCTTGGAAAATAGGTAGTAAGATTGTAAAAAGTTGTCCGATCTAGTGTAATTATTTAATTAGGCAATTTGATTAAATTTATTTAAAATCTAAACTAATAATAGTTCTATATTTAATATAAAAAAACAGAATATTTTTTATGTGTAAAACACAATTGGAAATATAAACAATTAAACCTTGGGAAGTTACTATAACATTTTTTTTATATATCTATTAATTTGGATCCCAAATTGTAATGTGGGTTTCACCGTGGGAAGCAACTATGTGGGTTTGCTGTCACACGTACCCACTCACTTCATAATATATCATACAACTTAATATCTAGTAACCAATAATTTCGTAATTTGTAGTATATCCCACTTTTTAAGCATAAACATTGCTTAAAATAAAAAAATAGATTTTCTTCTAAATCCTGCATCACATTTAAACAAACCAAAGAAAGAAAAAAAGATTTCTCTGTACTTAACTTCACAATAACGCCTTACATAGTAAGAGCATATAGAATTTCATTCTTTCAAGTGATCAAAACAAATAAAATTATTTCAAAAGTAAAAAATAGGTTGTATTTTATTTTTTTAAACACGACTTACCTAAGCTAGAATTGGTTTATTGAAAAAATAATAGTGAATTCCTTTCATTATGTTCTATTCATTTATTAAATGTCAACTAATATAATTACCTCTAAAAATCTCATTCAAAAGAACAAAAATGTGAACACCAAACACGCTTGAAGTGCGTTACGTTACGCATCACGGTACAGACGCAACCCACGTTTTGTGTCATACGATACGATACCGTTTGCTTTGTTACAAAACTCAACACTGCCAGTTCCGATATAATAATAAAAAAGCACTGTGAATAAATAAATATTATTTACTTTGATCCCGTATATTTATTACTAGGCCATGCAGTCGCTAAGCATAAAGCTACGGAAGCACCATATATTGGAGCGGAGCGTAATACCTAAAAAAAATTTTTTTTTTGTTTCGATGGGAATTTTTAGGAATTTCAAAATTCGGGCTCCGTCACAATCTGGTCCTAAACCTGTTGATTCGATTCCACACAAAAAATATTAAAATCGGTTGAGAACTCGGGAAGTTTTGGCGTAACAGACATTGCGCCATTGAAGCTGATCCTCTTGGTAAATCCCCACAACAGCAAATTATAGAATTTATATATTCTTTCCGAGATAAGCTAACATTTATTATAAGCTTATTCTGATAATAAAAAATATACGTAAATGTACAACAGTGGTTCATGATTACCAGTTAAATTAAATAATTTCGAGACAAAAATATTAGCACAACATGAAAGATTACCTCTGAAAATTAGAGCAGAACATTAAAT
This sequence comes from Calamotropha paludella, assembly GCA_927399485.1. Taxonomy (NCBI): domain Eukaryota; kingdom Metazoa; phylum Arthropoda; class Insecta; order Lepidoptera; family Crambidae; genus Calamotropha; species Calamotropha paludella. The sequence goes on from OV656812.1 coordinate 15,136,552, forward strand.
GTTTATTCTAAACATAAGAATAATAATTTAAATAGGCTGAGAAAGCAACGGCCATCGGCGAAAAAACACTTTTTTATTTTCCATAGAGTATAACTTTTATAGCTTTGATGAAATGAGACACAATGAAAACATGTGTAATAACACAAACGATCCAGAATACCGATGCTATGACAGTTGAGATGCCTTTTAGTTGTCTAGTAGCTTCGAGAAAGCGACACATCCGGGATAATATTACGGCATTTTAAAATTGATAAATAACTGCATTGTGAAATAAGTAAGATGTTATCGAAAATCAAGAAAATATTAAATTTATCTGTTACTAATCAGATTTTTAAATATGGAATAATACATCTATACTAATATTATAAAGAAGTAAAGTTTGTGTGTTTGTATATTTGTTAAATTGTAAGGGGTAATCTCGGGATCTACTGAACCGATTTTAAAAATTTTTTCACCGATAGAAAGGCACATTATTGCTGAGTGTCATAGGCTATATTGAATGCTAGAAAAAATTTAAAGAATTTTGTCCACCCGTGCGAAGCCGGGACGGGCCGCTAGTATACTTATATATGGTCGCGCGCCGCCATGTTAAGTCTAAAGATTTGTAACTATCCGAAAACAAAACTTTGGTTGATGGTTCCTTTTTCCTGGATATGTTTCTTTTTTTAATTAGTTTTTTCTATGTATTTTTTTTTTATTTTGAATGGATTCGCTCTTGATCCCAATCAAGCTCGGGAGCCAAGACTGCATCCACGATGGAACGAGCTTACCGAGAAGGTCCCTTCTCACCCTGGCTTTAAAAACGGAGGGACTATAAGTACTCGGAAATGCAGACGCTGGAAGGGAGTTCCACTCCTTTGCTGTGCGCATTTAAATGATGCTGAGAAGCGCTTGGCGCGAAAGATAGACAAAGCAACAAAAGAAAGGGTGGTAACTAAATCTTTAAGTAGATGTTGCTTCCTATATACAAGCTGTTGCCATTCCTTAGGCAAATAGCACGTGAGAGTATGTCAAACAGTGTAATACAGAGTATGTATATACAGAAGGACTGCTCCTGTGAGCTGGTAAAATAAATTAAGAACTGTTAATCTAGTTTGAGGTGATTTTTTCATCACGAGTTCTTATATATTCAACAAGTATGATTTTCATTGTCATACCATTTTTTAAAAAGTATAAAATTAAGGTCTTAATGAAAGCTTACGTTATTTATACCATAATACCATCATTACAAGATTTTTATCAACCTTAGGAAATGTATGTAGTTGAATGGAATTATTAAAAATCCTTTATTTTTTTTTACCTTTCTCTATGAATTGTGTAAACTGTATTACTATCATATCTAAACGCTGTTTGTTATAATTACGATACAGTGCATACTAAATGCTATTGAGATATATATATGATTGTTTCTCTTCCTAAGATTTGTGTTCTACAATATTTAGTAGCGCTAATTTTTAGTTTGCTCTTTATGATTTAATCGTATGGTTAGATAACAATAAATAAGGTATTAGTCCTGAGAATTACGTTTATTCCTCTTAAAAAAATATGTTTTGGCGAGTTCTATTTCTTTGTTATTGTATACGTCTGTATTATTAGACGAACATTGACTGCCCCGTAATTAAATAATAATATATCCATTAAAATCAAACATAGTTACTGCCCCTTTGCTGTACTTGCGGTACCTTGTACAAGTTCCCTACTTGGTGTGGCTTAGTATGGTAGGTCCACATGCCTAAACTGCATTAGTCCGAGCATTCATCCTATCTCCTGCGCTTTCTAAATCACAATAATCAATTTACCTTTTCTCTTTAAGATTTACAGTACTTTCTTTTTATACTGTTTGTGTAGACCGCTACTTTTTATTTATAAATATAATTTGGAAATTACTATCAAGTTCGTTCGTTATTTAATTAAAGATTATTTTTATTTGTATCTTGCTATTGTAAAGTTAACATTGAATAAAAGATATTACAATTTAATAAACATTAAACTAATCAGGTAAATAGGATAAATTCTTATACCAGTTACTCTTCTAATTACCTTTATTAAATTTGTTAGCGTTCATTTAGTCGGAGTCAGCCACCCAGAAACTGAATCTATTGTTCTCGAATCTTGAAAAATGAATCATCCATAAATCTAGAACTCTTAAAGTTTTGGTGCACTAAACAGACAAACTTTGCATTTACATTAAAGAAAATTCAAACCACATTTTTTTCATATAACAAAAATACTATACTGTATTATATAATTGTATTGTATTGAAGTTCAATTAATATTTTGTACTAACAAGACAGTAATAATAAAATATGCCTTTTGATGACTTGGTCTTGAGTGCATCATGCATGACTCACAGCATGAGTACACATCATCATGACGTACCTTGCAGAGATGACATTATTGAACTTTTGAAAAATGTCTTACAGTCTGTAACTTTAGTTTCAATGACAAAATTTAATCATAGTGTAAGAACGGTTTTAGCGCTGGTTATGCTCTTTTTTCTACACTTTTTACTATCTCTTTTGAAATAGAGTTCAAATCTCTGCAATACACGTTGAGAGTTTTTATTAAAAGCCGCTAACCTTGGCGTCCGGCAGTAAGGTACATGACCATATTGAGTTTTTGCTTTATCTCACTCGTTACCGGGAATTTCATCAGTAACATTGACATTGCGGTTTATGTGACTGCGTTAAGTGCCTGCGATTTTTTAACATCGTTGTTATAGTTTAAATGACACATGGTATTTCATTGTTTTTGCCATAATAGAAGCATTTCAATTAACGGGGAGATGAATACGAGCAGTTGTACCTGGAGTAATGGGTATTTACATATATACTTTTAAATATATACTTCTATCTATCTTTGTTTCATATAATACAGTCGTACCCTAGTATCTACAATACAAGTTTTAATATGCTGACTTTGGACTAGGCTAACTGATGTGAATGTAAGACATATTATTATGATATTAACTATGATGAATAATAATCTTTTGAAATCTGGAGTTATGGCATTTTCAGGAGCCATGTAAAAATATGGAAATAAACGCATTTCCATATCCACTAAAAAGTGTTACATTTCAATGAATGGGCAGAAGGGTGTTAAAAATAATATAATATTACTAACTATGCATTTTTTGATAACTACTGCTTTTTTTTCAATTTTTTTTCATAAAAAATATAATAAAGTCAAAGTACATAGACTATTTAAAGTATTTTTGATATTCCGCCAAAAATAAGCTTAGATTATTTAGTGATTATAAACTATTCTAAGCGGCGGCTTATGAATGGACAAAATCCAGATATATCCAAGTATGTTTCCAAAAATATAATAATTTAATAGGGCACTTATAAGTTCGCTACTGTGTTATATCTTTTAACGGCTTTTATGAGGCAGTCCAAAAAACATCGTTAAAAATAGCTGTTTTCGTAATAAAGTTAATTAAGCCAATCGTATCAAGCGTAAAAATGAGCTGCTTTTAATAAATCACCTGTTGTTATCTACTACATATATTATGTACATATATGTATGTACTTTATTTAATATGAGTTGATATCTATAGCACTCTATTCTATAGCAGTTAGTAATTACAATAACTGGAAATGAAAAGATCTAAATTGTTTAATTAGCTAAAAGTAGCTTCTTAGCTACAACATAATGCACAGTGTTAATGAAACTAAGTAAAATTAATAATAATTAGCAATTAATCATACACAAGAACAACAATAGTGTAACGTACGCAGTTACAGATTATTCCTCAATTATATTTATAATAATATTTTAAACGACATCTCTTAAAAATGTTAAATGACAAATTTGTCTTTTAAAAACTCTAACACTAATATAAGTATAGTTCATTTTCCAAATTTTAAGTTTAACTTTCGTAAAGTAGTATTATTACAACTTGTATTTAGTTTTAGGGAACCAACATAAAGAAGTCTCAAAGTTCATTCATCAAGATATAAACAAACCTGTCTAATCTTTGGTTTGTTTGAGACAACGCATTGTTTATACAAGCGTATGCTTCCATACATGCGTATAGGTATCTGTGTATCGGTGACGTAACCATCCGAGCAACGCGTGCGCCGACCTTCGCGGCCGCTTGTCGTGGGTGAGTGTAGTAGTGATGGCCTTTTGAGTCTACTTTAAATTTAGTTATGATATAATGTATTTATACGTACTTAATAAATATGTAATATATCCAAATAAGTAATTATAAGACAACCGAAACGTTTAGTTTGTGACATTACGTGTCAAATTACATCAAATTATATTATTACAAGGTGGTATTCCGTCATAAAGGAGCTAAACGTATATATCTTTGAAATCCGGAATCAAATAATAGGGGTTAAAGTATGAAATTGCCGTTTTATTGCAATAGGTTCTTTGAATTGACATAGAATCTTCATGGTTTGAGGTTTTCGAATGAAACTTTTTTTAAATGGTTTCTATGATGTTCTTTTTTTAAAAAATGTAAAACATTTGAATATCGACTTTCAATTGTTTTTGTTATTCAATTTAGACAAGAAAGATGGATACTGCGAAAATTCGAGTTATTTTTGAATACGAGTTCCGACGCGGAACTAACGCGGCAGAAACAGCCCGCAATATCAATGCTGCGTTTGGAGAGGGGTCTACTAATGAACGCACCGTGCGATTTTGGTTTAAACGCTTTCGTGATGGAAATTTCGACTTAAAGAACGAGCCACGAGGAAGACCGCCCACACAGGTAAATAACGATGAATTAAGAGAGATAGTGGAAGCCGATCCTAGTCAAAGTACCCAGGAATTAGCGGCATGGTTTAACGTTACCTTACCCACAATATTGACTCACTTGCGTCAAATCAATAAAATAAAAAAATACGAAAAATGGGTGCCTCATGATTTGACTGATCTGCAGAAAGAAACGCGTGTTGAAACTTGTGTTGCCTTGTTGAACCGGTACAGAAATGAAGGAATATTGGATCGAATTGTAACATGTGATGAAAAGTGGATTCTTTATGATAACCGGAAAAGAAAAATGCAATGGCTGACCCCAGGTCAAATGCCACAACAGTGTCCTAAAGCAAAACTTACCAATAAAAAGGTAATGGTAACTGTTTGGTGGTCTCAGCATGGTGTTATTCACTATAGTTTTCTCCGATCTGGTCAAGCAATAACGGCAGATGTCTATTGTGCCGAACTCCGAACCATGTTGACAAAACTAGCAGTAAAACAGCCCCGACTCATGAATCGATCTTCACCATTATTGCTCCACGACAACGCGAGACCTCACACAGCACGAGAAACCATTTTGACCCTTCAGGAACTGCAGTTAGAAACCATTCGTCATCCTCCGTATTCACCAGACCTTGCTCCAACGGACTACCATTTTTTTCGTGATTTGGACAATTATCTACGTGACAAGAAGTTTTCTTCCCAGGAGGCAGTACAAAATGCTTTCACACAGTTTGTGCAGTCTAGATCGTCGGAATTCTATCGCAAAGGCATTAATGACCTTCCCATTAGATGGCAGCAATGTATAGATAATAATGGCAACTATTTTGATTAAATAAATTTGTTAAAAATTTAAAAAATAAACAATATAGATTTTCAGTACAAATCGGCAATTTCATACTTTAACCCCTAATATTATATACCAGATAGTGACGAAAGTAAAAAAGAACGAAGCCACAACTCAAACAAATAACTATAATTTGTTTGTTGTTTAATATTAGCATAATTTTTTTGGTTCTGACACTTTTGCGCACATCACAGGTTTAAATAATACTTTATTATTAATTGCGCGTTAGGATTAAATATAAAAAAAAACTAAATTAAATGGGCAGTAACTCCGGAAAAAGTGGTTTCATTTCAATTCGCATGTCTATTGCTTTTAATGGAAAACTAGCTTTCGCCTGCGGCTACGCTCTTACATTTGAATTAGTGTACACCTCGGGAAATGTATTGTTTTCTGGCTTATGATTACCCTGAAGTGTCGCTTTGTGTAGCCCTGACAATGTGTATGCAAATTTTCTTAATGATCGGCTGCGTAATAAAGACGTAAAAACGTCTCAAAAAACTCATTTTGTTATTTATAATATAGGACATGTTTGTTCTAACAGACGAACAGTTCTAACAGCCTTTGCCGCGACAAAAGTCTACCTCCCGTGATGTGGCAATCAATGTTCAGGGCACACCATCAAAAATTTTATCAGTATTCCCCATCTCTATCATGGATGCTTCGACAATAAACACGGTTGCTTATCTTTATAGGTCTCAGAGTAAACAGGACTTATAGGTTTATTAAAGTTCTCAGACAACTTTAGTGCATTATGTTCTTTCTCTTAAATTACTTAGTTAAATCCATTACAATTATTTTTCGTAAATTCTTTTGGTTTGAATAGACGATTAGTTAATTAATATTGTTAGGATGATTTTAAAATTTGATGTAAACCAGTAAGTTACATTATTCCGTGCTCTAGTGAAACGTGTCATAAATCAGTTCTATAAATCCTCTTCAGTTCGGTATTTCTATGGCGCACAATAATCCCAAACTATTTACTATCAATAATAGTTTATATGTATACTTTTTTATCGTATACCAAATTAAAAAATGTATAATCTTGGAATACAATTCCTAAAAAAATTCTATTCTAAAAATTTTGTATGATGTAAAGTTTACTTCATCCAGAATCTAACAACACAAGCTGTGTAACAAAATCTTGCTTCTGACTGAAGTATTTTACTTATTACCAACCTTTTTACGAGAAGAAACCCTACGCAAATAACGGTATTTAAGAATACTTTCTGTTTATTGTTATTTTCGGACTCTGCCTTAGCATAATAGGAACTACGAAAATATCACCGGTGAGCCAACATCCGTCCACGCAACACGAAACTGCAAGGTGTCAAGACATCGTTCACGGCTAGCTCTATTTTTGCCGCACTATGGAAATACTCCGTAAAATCTTAAAAAAAAAGATCTAAAAGAAGATGACATCTTTACAGACTTACATATGGAAGAGACACTACCTGCGATATTTGAAAAAAAAGCTAACTTTGTTATATAAAAACTCTATTTATACAAGAATACGAGTGATACCCACCCCACTAAATAATTAAATAAATCTGAAGATATTGCAGTTGGATAAAATTATTACACTTTAATGGGGAACTCTGTAATTCTAAATATAATTACATGATTTTACTGAAAAATTCGAATATTGACGCACATCTGTTGCAAAGTGAAATTTACTGCCAACAAAAAATATAAATAATAAAAAGACATTAATATGATTGACCTTTCTAAAAATTCATCATTCATTCATTCATCTCAAAAACATGTATCCCAAGAGGAAATCGAACACACGACCCTATGATTCGCCGAGGTTACTAACCGCTGGGTAACCCTCTATTGAATTATACCACTTATTCATTTAGGTCGTACTAAGTATTAAGTGTGCTGTAAACGTATTATACACTCTATGGGTATTAACTTGAGTATGATTACAGAAAATAAAAAAAATAAAATAATAAGTTGGAAAGTCCTTTTCAGGTGTCTAGTCTTAATTCAATTACATCATTTTATATGAAGCTATTGACTGGGCCAGATTGACCGCGATTAACCATTGTTTCATAGCAGCGGCAATCCCGTGCCCGTTAGAACTTGAAAGGTGACCTAATTTTCCAGCACGTAATAAATAGTTGTAATATTTAGTTTGGCAGCCTCTACAAATAGACACTAGTTTTTGATTAGAAAAAGCTACTTCATTTTGGTAGGTACTTACTTAAATTAACAAAATCTAGTGTATACACAAAAAACTTAAGTAGTTTTGATTTTTGAAGTTCTCATTACGCTGATTATCTATAGAAGATAATGTTTCGTAAATTAAAATGTAAAAAAGTTTTCTAAAGATTTTATTTAACAGACTATTGACTTGTTCAGTACAAGTCACTAGTTATCAAGAAAAAACTTCCACACTTTATCGAAATATAATCAAGATCAAACTCTGCACGCTTGTACTTTGCAATAGCAATACAGTAATGGAATGCGTCAGTAAAGTCCAGAATTAACTTTGTTAGCTAATGCTGCTTGCCTGTGGGTTGTGGCTGATGTTGCCCTTTTGTAATGGAACCATTAGGCAACATTTATTTTTAAGAATAACATTGCATGTGCGTAGTATTAATATAAAGCATTTTATTACTCAACCATTACTATTCTGAGAATTCAAATGATGTGATTTTCCATGAAAAACATTATTAAGACAATGTTGTTTATTGAATTTTTGTGTATAATGGAAGTAAGGAATGAAACACCACCAATATTAAATAAATATTAACATATTAAATTTTTATAATTTTATAATACGTAAGTGCGTTTTATTATTAAATCGTTATGAAATTATTTATTTATATATATAGACGAATATCGTCTATTAATAATAGACGAAAAGTTTTAAAACAATTGATAGATGGATTAGCGGATTTATGAAGAATAGATCAGCGTTAGAAAGTCCATTGAAAACAATAGTTATGCTAAGAAAAACGAAATCCGCAATATCACAACCCTTCGCAGAGGAAAAAAAGATTGATTCATAGTTTTTACCAATACGTAAAGTTCAACGTTTTAATATAAGGTTCCAATCCTTTGACGCGTACTCCAGAGGGCAGAAATCAGCAAAAATGGATTTTTCAGTGTCTCGACTAGAGATTTTTCAGATAAAAAGATAATTGCGTATCTCATGATTTTTTAAAACTCAAACAATTTTTTCAGGGTCAAATCTCGTACTGAATCTGTACTCGGCAGCACATTCAGAACATCGCTGCTGAATATATTTGAATGTTATAAAGGTTTATCTTTGATGTTCGCAGCTTTCGATTTCCACAATTACTTGCAAAAAGTTAAAAACTGTTTGATTAACATATTCGTTCATTACAACCCTTAGCTTCGAGTCTTAGTTCGAGCTTCAGTTTTATATATGTCGGATTGGTATAGTTTTGCTATAATTGCTATTAAGTTTTGCTTAGTAGGCGGGTTTGGGATCACAATAAAAGAACATAACTTAAAAAACCCCTTTGTAATCTGCGGAGGATGTATGGTGCTTAACTCCGAAGTCATTAGACGCCGGAGATAGCACGGCATACAACATGGTGTTTTTATTATAGTAGTTTGATACCCCAAAACATATAAACTTTATTGCTTATATTACAGTGGCAGGATCAGAACCGCTAATAAATATAGGAAACGTTGCCAATCAGTTCTGTGGGGCCGCGATAACCCCTCGTATCATGATCCGACATTGGACTGACCCAAATGTTTGCCCTCGTTACACCGTGCCGTATCGCCCCATTAGAAACCAACCCAGTCTAACTAAAGGACGCGCAGTTTTATAACCCATTACGGGCTCTGTAGGCTGGCCGTGAAAAGCTTTTATCTAGCGCAAACTGAGCCACGAGCCATTAAACAAATGGATGGCTGAAAACAACAACTAATGATATTGACTTACAAATTTTTTTAGTTACATTTACATATCAATCAAGTTATTGCAATCTAGGTCCTTATAAAAGTCTTAGTAATAATTTTCCACGGTGACATTATAATATAATATCGAAAATCGATTTATATCCGTTACTTTTACAAAATCACACTAATAATCACAAAAATTGTACAGTTATACATTTATTCACTTTATTTAAATTTAATTTAAATTTTAATAAAAGAGCAAAACGTTAAGTAAATAATTATATGCAATATTAATACACTGCATCTCAGTAAGATGTGTGTGCCTGACGATAAGAACCTATATAGTTTTTTATATGGATTACTAAAACTATTACAGGAAATGGTATCAGTCCTCTAAAATACATTGTAATGTCTAGTATGAGCACGTATTCTGCATCAGTCAGCTATACTACTAAACTTTTATTCAGATTACAACCAGATTTCAATCTTAAATGGAATACAAAGGCACAACTACTAAACCAGTAAGCGTAAATATCAAATGAAACGCGTGCGCTCAATCTGACTATAGAATCGAAGTTCTTATTGCGGTAAACATAAAGTTTCAATTTGAATATATATAATGTGATTTAATCGGTTGCTGTTGTGAGGTTTTGATGTGTAGCCTCTCTGTGGAGGCGTTCTATTGCGCAACACTTAATAATTACTGTAGCATATGTCATTGCGGTAGTGGACGTGAGAGCACTACTGTTACTGGTAGTATATCGTAACAGTACTAAACTCGGCGTCAAAAAAATCGCACCTTATAAAAATCTTATTCAAAAATTCCTAAACCTTATATAGAGGATAGTGTTAGGTATCATTAGAAAGGTAACAAAAAGGAGCATCAAACAACAATTAAGTGCAATCTTTTTTTTAATTAAAATTATACAAAAAGCATAAAAATTTGAAAAATAATAAAAAATCTTAATTAAGTCCTAATTAATAATCGATAATTTACAAAAAAAATGTACAAAAAGTGTCTTAAAATTAACTCAAAATCTAGTGTTACCCCCCCTTGCCCTGATGACGGCTTCCATACGGTCCCTCATAGACCTCACCAACTTCAGGAGCTCTTCTTGAGGGATAAGACCCCATTCTTCAATCACCGCGGTTTGGAGTTCCTCTAGAGTCGAAGGAGCCGGATCCCGAGATCGAACCTTACGTTTAAGATGGTCCCAGAGGTGCTCTATCGGATTCAGATCAGGACTTCTCGCTGGCCACTGCATCACAGGAATTTGGGACCTCCGCAGGAAGTCGTTCACGATGGCTGCAGTGTGTGCGCGAGCGTTGTCGTGCATTAATGTGAACCCCTCGCCAAAAGATTCGGCAAAAGGGACCACATGCACATCCAGGATCTCTGTGATATAGCGGCGCGCAGTCAGCGACCCTTGTCCGCGAGCACCTCCGGTCCGGGAGACGCAGACCAGGTCGGTTTTGCCGGCAGCCGACATACCGCCCCAGAACATGCAGGATCCGCCTCCATATTCCACCGTCTCCTGGATGCAGGCTTGAGCGAAACGTTCACCCTGCCTCCGGTATACTCTTCTTCGTCGGTCGTTGCAGAAAAGACACACTCGTGTCTCGTCTGAGAAGAGAACAGCTCCCCACTGCTCAATGGTCCAATCGACGTGGTCGCGAGCAAACTGCAAGCGGGCTCGTCGGTGCGCTGCAGTCAATTTTGGACCTGTAGCAGCTCTGCGGGCTGCTATGTTCTTCTCCTTCAGTCTTCTTCTAACCGTGGATACACTCACGGTGCGTCTGCGAACTGCCTGGAGCTCCTGTTGCAGCTGAACAGCGTTTGAGAAGCGATTTCTCAAAGAGTACGACACAACGAACCGGTCGTCTCTTTCCGAAGTGCAGCGACGTCTACCGGACCCATGTCGCCGGATATAGCCACCGGTCTCTAAAAAGCGCTGGTAGACTCTACGAACCGAAAAACGGCTCAGATTCAGTTGCCGGGCGACATCACACTGCCGCACCCCTGCTTGCAGTAGTGCAACCACTTGAGCGGCCTCATCAGCTGTAGTGTCCATTTTCCAGATGTTCTTTCTTCAGTAAAATCAGTGCGTGTGTCCCCTTCAACGGTTTAATAGCGAATGACCCACATTGAACCCGTGTTGACCTCTTTATACCCACAAAGTTAGCGCAACTCGCGACTCTCCCGAGCAGCAAAATTTCCTTAGAATTTTTGTGACCCTTTATTTGTTGCTTTAGGTTTTATTTGATAATGAAAAATAATGTTTTTTTATTAAGTTAATTAAGTAACCTTTTAAATAAAATTATAATTAATACGACTGCATGTGCATATCCAGAGTTAATGCCATTTGAACGTGATTTTCTTAGAGGTGCGATTTTTTTGACGCCGAGTGTACATGTAATAAATGTGCTTTATCTTATTAATGATATTTGAATTTTTGGCATGAAAATATAAAATGCTCTTAATATAGAAAATAATGTTGGGAACATTCTCCTCGGCTGGGATTCGTACCCACGTCTTTTGATTTTTTTTTGTTTTGTCTTGAATCAACTATAACAATTAACTTATAATAACAAAATAGTTTCCATTTTTGATAACTTAAGGTTTAAATAGTTTGCCAGCAATGGCAGATAACGTACACAAGTTCTACAAATGATAAATTAATAGAGGAGCGCTTAATGCAACATAATGCATTTGATAATCCATGTGGGACGTGGCCCGCTCCTTGCTCTACACAAATGTAATGTTTAGATGCACATCCACTCTTTCAGGGCAGTGAACTCGCGTCATTTTATAGCTTATTTATCAACTCTTTATGAACAGTGATAACACTACTTCAATACATACTAAGCCCTTAATAATTATTTATGTCTTGCATTACGGTACCACTGTTATAAAGGACATTCAACTGTTAAATAATCCCAGCTGCGTCAAAAATAAGATTTATCCTCAGATACATGGACCTATTCCAATATGCTGGCATAACTAGTTGTATGGTATTGATAGATTTTATCGAAATTCCCGAAATAAATGAATTTTAATTTAATTTAATCTAATTAATTGTCATTTAAAATAAACCCTCATAATGTTTGACAGACCGTCGGCGCCGCTACTTCGTCCGCTTAAACTAGAAGTATGAATATAATAGGGGACATTACGTGAAACTCGGCGCAGATGGCGCCAGTAGCACATGGAGTAAACAAACCACCATGGTGTTCTTGTCAAATTATGATAGTTAATTGTAATAACTAGGTATTATGTGAAAATTTATCAAAGTTTAAATTAATCTTACTTATCTAACTGTATTTTAACGATATTATGGCCTCGTACGGCCATTTGAAAGTGGATGATCTAAAGAATCTGCTTCGAGAACGTGGTGCGAGTTTGAAGGTGGAAAGGTACGATAACGATAAATGCAATAATTATTTTTGTTGTGCTTATTTTAAAGGTAGAACTTCACAATTTTCTTCATGCTTTAAACGACTTGTCAAAAAAATTGTTTACAGTCTACGCTAGTGCTGCACTCTGGCGCCAGAACATTGCAGTATTATCCCCTATTATAACCTAATTGTATCAGGAACAATATAAATTTCAATCAAAAAGAAAGTCAAAAAGATTCAGTGGTTCCGAGGATTACCCTATACATTTATTTCGGAAATAAACAAAAACACAAAATGTGTTCCATCTTTAGTACATAATATTAGTACAGATGTGTCTGTAGCTATGAAGTTCAGAATTAAAAAATATCTCTGTTTTTTTCAGGAACATTTTTTTTCTTTCAATATAATATAACCATTTAATTTCCTTTATTCTTAATGTTTGTCTCGAGAGTGGTGATATGGTGTTATTATCGGGGCCACTTAAAACGAAACATTTCATTTCAAGATCATATATTTATAACAGTCAACTTGGCAACGAACACTCTTCGGTCAACAAACAATATGAAGTTCAACTATCCCAGCTTAAATGTTTCGTAAGAGATAGTATTGTATTTCACAAATATTATGACATAATTGTACATACTTCTGGTCACTAAGAAATTGATTTTCAAACGCTATTTATCTTTTTTTCGCTGTTAACTGTTCGCCGTTAACGTTAACTGTGAACGTGTCTAAATACGTTATGTGCATTTTTTATCATAATTGCATCTTGCCGTAAGTCTCTGCAATAAGGTATAAAAATTTTAAATGAAAAATAAAACCATTGAAAATAATCACAGCTTGTTTTTGAATTCATTTTTATTACAATTCATTGCCAGTTATTAATTAATCATGTCATAATTCAATAAAAATACCAAAACGCTAATATTAGGGGTTAAAGTATGAAATTGCCGATTTGTACTGAAAATCTATATTGTTTATTTTTTAAATTTTTAACAAATTTATTTAATCAAAATAGTTGCCATTATTATCTATACATTGCTGCCATCTAATGGGAAGGTCATTAATGCCTTTGCGATAGAATTCCGACGATCTAGACTGCACAAACTGTGTGAAAGCATTTTGTACTGCCTCCTGGGAAGAAAACTTCTTGTCACGTAGATAATTGTCCAAATCACGAAAAAAATGGTAGTCCGTTGGAGCAAGGTCTGGTGAATACGGAGGATGACGAATGGTTTCTAACTGCAGTTCCTGAAGGGTCAAAATGGTTTCTCGTGCTGTGTGAGGTCTCGCGTTGTCGTGGAGCAATAATGGTGAAGATCGATTCATGAGTCGGGGCTGTTTTACTGCTAGTTTTGTCAACATGGTTCGGAGTTCGGCACAATAGACATCTGCCGTTATTGCTTGACCAGATCGGAGAAAACTATAGTGAATAACACCATGCTGAGACCACCAAACAGTTACCATTACCTTTTTATTGGTAAGTTTTGCTTTAGGACACTGTTGTGGCATTTGACCTGGGGTCAGCCATTGCATTTTTCTTTTCCGGTTATCATAAAGAATCCACTTTTCATCACATGTTACAATTCGATCCAATATTCCTTCATTTCTGTACCGGTTCAACAAGGCAACACAAGTTTCAACACGCGTTTCTTTCTGCAGATCAGTCAAATCATGAGGCACCCATTTTTCGTATTTTTTTATTTTATTGATTTGACGCAAGTGAGTCAATATTGTGGGTAAGGTAACGTTAAACCATGCCGCTAATTCCTGGGTACTTTGACTAGGATCGGCTTCCACTATCTCTCTTAATTCATCGTTATTTACCTGTGTGGGCGGTCTTCCTCGTGGCTCGTTCTTTAAGTCGAAATTTCCATCACGAAAGCGTTTAAACCAAAATCGCACGGTGCGTTCATTAGTAGACCCCTCTCCAAACGCAGCATTGATATTGCGGGCTGTTTCTGCCGCGTTAGTTCCGCGTCGGAACTCGTATTCAAAAATAACTCGAATTTTCGCAGTATCCATCTTTCTTGTCTAAATTGAATAACAAAAACAATTGAAAGTCGATATTCAAATGTTTTACATTTTTTAAAAAAAGAACATCATAGAAACCATTTAAAAAAAGTTTCATTCGAAAACCTCAAACCATGAAGATTCTATGTCAATTCAAAGAACCTATTGCAATAAAACGGCAATTTCATACTTTAACCCCTATTAAATGACATTTAAGCATCATAACTTTCTCTTATTTTTCATATAGTGATCGTTTAAGTATAAAAAACCTGGTAGTTAAAGAAATTAAAAGTTGCGTATTGAACTTTAAATACTTCGAAATTAAATAACTTCTTCACAAATCTATAGATTTTATGCTTACATAAATAGTTATACAATGTATTACTATAACTGTATTTAAAATAAATGCTGATTTTATTACTAGAAATATGTGTTAAAAATTGAACATGTTGATCTGTATGTTTAGGCGGAAATCTAATTAATTATAATTTTATTATGTGAAGAATTCATTGGGCTTAGTGTTGAATAATAATTAAAAACCTCTTTTTGTATTTATCGTAATAATACGAGTATATGATTATTAGTTTTATCTGGGGATTTAAAATTAACCTTAAGTATAACAACCATATCATCAACTATATTATAGCATTCGTTCGATTAAAGTATATCTAAATCGGTTACACTTCGCAGCAATTCACTGTGTAAGTTGATTGTAGTGTGTCATCTGTTACCAATTGATACGGGCATTCCGTTGCGCGCCCACGCCATGCGCCAGTTCCCACATGCTTTCAAGATGCCTCAAAATCAAAGCTACTGCTGAAACATTTTGTCGAAAAAACTGTCTGATTTAAGAAAGAGATAATTCTAATTGATTCATATAAGTATTTACAGTAAGTGTATTGCTACGCCATAGCCTCGTAAGTTCTACGTCGGGAGACATTTCCACCAAAACTTTTACCTATTACAATAATAAGAAAAAGTGTTAAATATATACATCAAATAACTAACTTATTTGCTCATACTAATACTTACCGTCGTTTTAAAGCTTTTTGAACACAACATCTAAATTAAATCAACAAGCATAGAAACGCAGTTTTCATTTTGAATGACCGCTGGAGTTAACAAGGTGCAGGGTTAACTATTCAATTAATACTTCATTAAAAATATGGCATTAGTGTTTTTTTTTTCATAAATCGTGTATTCCATATTTGGTTTGCCACCGCTATTGTTATTATGAAAAAAATTCAACAAGTCCATCAACTCTACGCATTTCTGGTTTCCTAAATAGCCACCGATTTTGTTACAACCTTTGACCATGTGTGTATTTTTAACAACTGAGAAAAACAAAAATAAAAATTTTCATAATGTACTCGTAGATCAATGAAATGGTGTGGAATATTGTTATAAAATATCTCTACCCAAAATTTGCTTCTTGTATTTTGAAGCCTAAATCAAGGACCATCAACATGAACATAAGGTACAAATTTTTATACAAATATCATTATCTTTTCTTAAATACATAATGTTTTTGAAAATATATTGAGAAGCAATTGGTAATACTTTTATTTCTAAAAATAGTTGTCGAAGTGAATTTTTTGCAATATTTTGTTAATACAGAAACGAGCTAATAATTTATCATATTTTATAATATTCAATAACTAAATTTGTTTTTTTTTTCTATTATAATAATTTAAATTTGTTTTATCATTAAATGTTTTCTGGACTTGGTTGAAAATCTGAGAGGCCAAAGTTTACTGTCTCACTTATCTCGCTGAACAAACTGGATTTTTAATCTATATTTGAAATCTTGATATCACCTAATATAAGAAATATAAACGGGTTATCATACCTCGGTACCGAAATAATGTGTGACTTGATTAGACTTCGTAATCAGAGTTGATTATACTCAAGGTTAGCAGCAGAGTAGAAGGACTAGCAGTGGTACGACAAAGTCATCGTCTTTAATTAAGTATGAACCTTGTCACCATGTAAAAAACGATTAATATAATTACGTAAAATATAATTATGTATAATATCAAACTATATAACTTGCTAGAGAAAGATACTTTAATTGATGTTTCATATTATATTTATTTTACGTTTTATCTCACGAAGTCGGGCAAGTCATACTTGTATTGTTTCATAGTTTGGTATGTTTAAACATGTACTTGATGTACATATGTATAATATGTCTCTTACCTGAAAAGCATAGACACCATTTCCTTTATAGAATTATAACAATGTGTGTATGGTCAAATGTAAAAATATAATCAACAAAAAAAAACCACCAAGCCATTTGACAAAAGTCAAAATAATGTAATTGAATTGAAGGTGCAGTTATCTTTTTATTCACGTATCGATCAAAAATGCATCCAAAGTACGCTATCCTAAGGTTAACTTATATCCAATCGATACATTTTTGTGGCACTGTATATTTCATCTTTTGACTTTACATAAGGACACTGTTTACAACGTTTGTGTGGACTTTATAATTATTAATCCAGTAAAATTCAGTAGGTTTGTCTATTCTCTGTAGATTTATTTTGGTGACATTATAAAGTGTTTACCTTTCATTGCATTCTTATAATAAACAGCTAACGACTCACGTGCATACAATAAAAACGATTAAAATTCATAAAGTTTCACATAAAATTATAACATTCACATATAGTATTCACATATTCCCTATAAATAAGAAAAATAAATAGTTAAAGCTATCAAAACTTATACCTAACAAGATTTTTTTCCACCCAAAATATCAATTTTATCTTAAAAGAATAATTATGAATTAAGTACCTAAAGCACTCGAGGGGAAAAAAGACATAAGCTCGTATATCTTCTATAGTAGCAAATTCTTTAAGTTACTTGCATTCAAATTTATTTAAGAATAATGAAATATCATATCAGAAATATAAATACAAATGCAATGTCAATATAAGCACAATCTCTGTACGAAGTAGAAGCTGTAAACAAACGAGTCTAACGAGATAGTGTATGCGACTATAATTTCACACGAGTGCACCGTGTGAACGGCAAACGAGTGGGAATTGTCTAAGCTCGAAACGTAACGGTCGAGCCGAATTTAAACACCCACGACCATGTCATTTGACTAAATTCCGAGAAAATCATCAAACTCGATGATTTTATCGATCATAAAAAGAGCTGTACATTTTTAATAACTCATCTTACAATGCAAACAAGTTTAAAGAAAACAATAAGACAAGAAAACTAAATGAAGTGAAATTGGGAACAATCGACGATTTTTTTGAATTGGTTTTATTACCGAATAGCTGTACCTGGCGGGCTTTGCAACATAATTTCTTTTTGTTACCTATATATGAACCTTTTTTGCACGTCTACAACAATTTACCAAAGTTTTGTTTTAATCTATGAATTTCTTTTAAATTTTTTGGGAGTCAACTTTTATTAGATTAACCGATTCGCCGAAAGTAGTAGAAAATAATTTTTATAACGTCGTTAACGCTGGGAACTCAATAATAATCTTATTAACTGTGAATCAATAAATTTGAGCTATAAAAAATAAATTAAATCGTTTACAATCAACAATAGCGTTGTCATTATTGTAGCTGTGGAGTCGTGACATAGCTTGAATAAAAAATATTCTAATTGCATTCTTTCTTTCAGAAGACATGAAGTGGTAAACTGTAACTTCTATCATCTATAAAGTGCGTAGAGAAATAGAGGATCACCATGAAGCGGCTACAGAAGTGTTGTTGTTGTGCAACCACAAGAACTGGTACCCTTATCACTGCAGTTTTGGGTATCATACTCTCGATAGTCACTATCATCACCGTATGGGTCGTTGAGAGACACAGGGTATCTTTCAAGACTTTTATATTTGGTGAAGACTTTGACAGGAAGCTCTTAGCTCTAGACAGTAAGTTTTCTTTATATAAGTTTTTCATTTAATTTGATGATATTGCTATTAGTGTCTTTACGAAAAATAATTTTTGTGCTTTTATTTTTAATGTTTCTGATGCAGTTAGTATTAACAAGTAAGAAGTGCATTTATGACAGTTAAGTTCGCAATTCTGACCGATCTTTTGTAGCTAATTTAATGACTTAAATTGTATTTTTATTTTCAGTTCCGAGAATCATCCTCACTATTAATTTATGTTTCACTATACTGATATGCTTTCTTCTCATCGTCGCAGTACAAAAGGTAAATTACCTTCTACAAATTACATTCAATTTAAAAGACTAAAGTTTTAAAACAGCTGTGTGACATATTGTGTTCATATTGCCTGGTCGAAAACTTGCATAAATTCAAAATAATGTTTATTATAATGCCGTTAGCAGAAAAACATAGCGTCTTCAAATATTGTTATCCAAATAATATTAAAAATTTTCTTCTATTTTTTTATGCAACATAGACATCGTTCTCGGTAAGTTCATCACAATTTATTTGTTTTTCTGAGATAACTCCTCTAAGTACTATTTCTAAAAAAGAAACATATTAACTTTAATTTGTAAACTTTGTGCGTACGCAGCACCAATAGGGATTTTTAATTAATCACTTAGTGTGATTTATGCACAAACGAAGAGTGTTCTGCTTACCTACCCAGTACTAGTTTTTCCAAATACGTAAATTTTAATAGATTTCGTTCAGTCGGCAAACTATCTAAAATCTTATTACATAATATTTTAATTATTTACTTGTTGCTTTGCTCATGAAATAAGTGTATGCATAAAGTACCCTATGTCCTTTTCTGTACGCCTAACGACGCAACGTGTACGTAAAATTTCATGATGATCGGTTAAGTATTAAGGTGTGCAAGCGTAAAATAACAAATAAACTCTATATCGCATTTATAATATTAGTTAGAATAGTTTGACCCTTATAAGATAAGTTATTAAAATAGAAAAATACTAGAAAAAATTGACTCGGGTCACAAGTGAATTCACTTGACTTGAATACGAGAGGATGTTTCTCTCATTGATGAAACAACGCTGGCCTACAGCGTAAAATCAGAAAATTACTAGAAAAAAAAATTCGACGAGTGTTCACAAGGCTCGGTAGCTCAATTGGGAGAGCATTGGACCGTATTTCCAAAGGTTGCGGGTTCGTTTCCCGCCTGAGAATTTACTTGTGACCCTAGTCGATTTTTTCAAGTATTTTTATATTATAATAATAGATCGCATTGAAAAATGCAAAAAATATTTAAAATTTATAAAAGTTTCTCCCTTATTTATCACTCATTTTATCACAGCCAATATGCGATTACTTCTGGATAGAATTCTCCCCTAAAAATGGAGAGCTCTGCTGTAATTTACAGTTTGGGATGCGAGCGCGTAACTACTTAGAGTACGCTGTAAAAAATCATAATTTAGAAAACACTGCTGCCCATTGTGTGGTCTGCAAGAGGTATGAGACTACCTCTAGTCTCGTTAATGCGTTTTACGACACCTTTGAGTGTGAAGAGTTGGCGCTAGTGTACTTTGCCGGACTCCGCACAGTATCACACTAACTTACAATTTTTATTTTTATTTTATAATTATAATTTATTTAATATTTTCAGAGAAGATCATGGCTTATGCTACCGTGGGTTGTCCTGGGCATCGTACTTGCGATAGGTCTTCTGATTAGTGTGCTGCACACTTCAATTTCATTTTACATCCACGACACCGACGATGAAGAAGAAAAGTACAACTATAATATACTGGCGACCATTATACTAATAGGAGGCATAATTTATTTATGTAAGTAATTTTCCGACTAATTCATTTTTCAAAAGATCGTATTAAGATTCGCACGCCGGCAGCGTGTTTTGTTTATTCCACAGAGCAGTTTTTTGCATGTTTTCAGTTTTTATAGATACAATATCGATACAGATAGCGATTCAAGCGCGAGACTGAATTTATGCAGGTATTCAAACGTAGAACTTTGAACACTTACATAGATTCATGGTCAAAGTGCGTTTGACTCATGTGTGTATCGCGTTTGTATCGATACAAGGCTGCACATTTAAAAAACGTGGTGTGCAAAGTTTCTGAGAATATGTACGAAGATATATTACCAATATTCACAGGCTAGTTGAAATCTTTCAAATAGTCATCACCAGTCTATTAATTTTCTTTTGTGGGGCACAGGCGTTCCATATAAATATAAACACCCCAAAAAAATGGGCCATAATACAACACGCAAACCAATGCGCATCTTGCAGCTGCATAAGCAATCGTTAGTACCATCATACTAACGGTTGCACATGCAGCCAGTACCAACGGTTTAACATGCTTAACATGAAAAAGAAAGATAAGATGTTCTTTGTAATATGAGCATTTACAATGTATTTACTATACCATGGCTTTATAAGTCCTAACAACAGCAGACCTTGTACCGAGAAGAACTAAGAAACTCGGCCAGGGACGTCTTCCTATAACACGTTTTTCTGTGTTACAGATTTTTTAAATTAAGGAAACTTTTCTTGCCTTGCGAACTATGGATTTTTTTTTATTATTATCAATTTGCACATACACATCCACAAACCACACAGGTTTACCGGAAGTGCAAACTAGTTCGCTAAAAAAATAAAATACTGGTACTTACGTTTAAATTAGGCTTGCGCTTTAAATAATATTTTCTTGGTCACCGATAATTCATACGTCGAGCTATCAATTGCACCCTTGATGTACAAATCCCAATGTTATTCCATGGTTAACACAAATGTCTCTTTTCACTTATAATTGCAATCACAAATCGTAAAATTATAAACCAACCGCCCAAAAGAACAAAGCAGTAATGTTAAAAGTACTATTTTACAGGAGAGCAAAAAAATTAATATGACTGTCATGTCTATAATGTTAAGTCTATATTTATGTATTGCACATGGATC
This sequence comes from Calamotropha paludella, assembly GCA_927399485.1. Lineage (NCBI taxonomy): Eukaryota > Metazoa > Arthropoda > Insecta > Lepidoptera > Crambidae > Calamotropha > Calamotropha paludella. The sequence continues at coordinate 15,158,257 of OV656812.1, forward strand.
GATAGGAAAAAAACAGTCTTTTATGTGTATATAACGTCTAACAATACCTTAGTTTTGAGAAAATTATTAAAAACAAAAAACAACAAATATTTTTTGTTAATCAATATACATTAAAATATAATGTTTGTCGTTGAATAGTATCGTGGCTTTTTGGCTAATGTTGACTTTTGATAAATATCAAGACATCCAATATTGTATGTGATCTTTGCAACAATAATCTAATCGCGAAACGTGTTCTGTATGCCTTTAAGTAGATACCTTCAATTTCCATAATCGATTGATCGTCGATAAGTACCTTTACTGCTTGTAATGATAATAACAGTTGCTACACATACCATCATAAATGGAAGAGATCTTGTTTATAATCTCGTAGTCCATCACGAGATCCAAACCAAATTTTTTAGACCACCCTAGCGGTAAGTCGAATTAAATAAAATAAATTGAAAATCGTTTCAAAATTCACGGAAATATCGCGTCACATACATACAAGAAAAAAATTAGAATTTAATATTAAGAATAGAGAGAGACAAATAGAGAAGAATTAAAACTATAAAACCCTTCTCCTTTAATATTAAGAATAGAGGGAGAAGAATTGAGAATTAAAACTATAAAACTCTGTAATATGTTTTACGTATATAAAATTTAAAGTATTTAAGATGAAAGAAGCAAGAAAGAAACATTACACAAAAAGAAACTAAAAAAATTGCGGAAGAAAGGCGTATCATATTTCAACACCATTATTCTACTAGTGTAGTCTAAGAACAAATAAAGTAACATTTCCTTATGATTTTATTCAGCACTAGCGGCCCGTCCCGGCTTCGCACGGGTGGACAAAATTCTTTAATTTTTTATCTATTTTAAATATTCTGTCGCTAGCGCCATCTGGCATCCGGTAGATGAACTACTTGCGGTTAACTCGTTGCTTTGACAACACATATACAATGGAAAAAGAGCGGACAGACAAAAACACAAACCACTGTGATCTTAGATTATAGATTAGACAAATCGTATTTTTTCGGAAGTATAAAGGCGTCTAGCATCATGACATAAAAAATAACAGCAATAAATTTGTGAAAAAAAAATTGACACAACATAATAGCACCTTTAGATAACGTTTCTGCATTAATATTAAAAGTCATGTAAAAAATCTTTACTATTTTATTCGTTTGGACCTTCAAAATAGTGCTCTGTTTAATATATTATAAATTCTATACATATGAAAACAGACCGCTGGCAATAACTTTCATTGTTGTTATAAAAATTATTGTATAACTTATTTTTCAGCTGTCTACTTGTACCTTTGGGTAGTGGTGTTTAGCCACTATCTTGATGTTCGCGATGAGGAAGAGCGAGGACGATACAGGAAAGCACCATACAGACGCTAGAAGCCAAGAATCATGAGGTTTAAAACTTGTGTACGGAGTAATCATCTTTAAAAAGCAACTAAGAAAAACTAATTTTTAACGGGAATAAGTTAATGTTATAAAATCTAAACTAAAATCAAATCTGCATGTTGGTGAATTATGATTATGTACACTCAGGCTGCACAGTCTGAAGAGATAAAAATATAGGTAAAAGTCCAAAGAAGAAATGCATGTTGATTTCTTTTAAACGACAAACTTAAGAAGTTTCTTTTTTATAATCAAACTTCGTCTTTGTTTATTCCTTTTCATTCGTGTTCTTAAAATTAGTCTTTTATTAAATATAAAAACAGCCAGCGGCAGATCATCCTAGACACAGTGGAGTGGAATCTTTAATACATGGCTTACTCAGAATTTCAGGAATAAATAAGAAAAATCACTATGAATTGTCAATTGTCAATTGACTATATATTCTCCGTTTGCGGAAATACACTTTTCATTTGATTTAATTAATTTTTAAAAGTCAATACCACTCCTCTGTCGTTACCTCGAAATTACTCATCTGATTTTCAACTTTAAAAAATAGCTTAGATTTACTTAGGTATGTATAAATAGCTGACTGTGTAGAATCTCTTTAACGTTAAGTAGTTGTAACAAAAAAGTATCTTATTCTCTTTTCAGAGTTAAACTTTAAAGTTTTTGTCTTTTTTTGTCAAATTCTTAGCAAGGCACAAATACACAAATTCCCTTTTTGCAATATTGTACAGGGTGAATATTACAAAGCACATATTTCAACAATAAAACTGCCTTATCTGCTGTAAATAGTAAATATATATAATTATTATTCAAGGAAATTCGCAACTAAACTTTTTTATGAAAATGTTAACTTAGATCTGATAAATCAAACATATAATCAATCAATCAACGATTAAACAGATTTATACAATCGAAAACCAAATAAGATTATGTAAGTAACAAAGTCCTGATTATGTGAAAAGGTGGAGCAATTTCTTGGTCTTCCTTTAATTTTGACACAGTGAACTTAATTTAGATACATGCCTAATTGATTTGAATATCATTTTATATGGAAATATGTAATACTACTTATTCTTACTACCAATGTAAAACTAACATGTGTCAATCTTATTTTGTAATAAGACTTACTATATAAAATTGACACCGTAGGTATATTTTTGTCATCTAATCTGATGTATGGAATTTATCACATCTAATTAAAAAATCTGATCGCCAAAATTCACCTTTTGCCTCTATATTACCTACGTGCCTTAAATTATTCTATTACATGAAAATGTATTTAAAATAAGATGAATTTAAATTTGTAAGCATTGCATTGTAATAATAAGCTAATTATAACTTAAATGCCTCGAAAACTCTTTAAGTATATTTTTTTATAAGTTCTACACAAAGGAAAAGAACTAAAAATATTTTTATGAATGTTTCTCTTAGTAGGAAAATAAGATTACCTATCGTAAAGTACATTATTTATCAATATATAAGGAGTAATTTATTTGTTAAGTATCTTATTGTTATTAACTTATTTTTTTACTAAAAGTGTAGAAATGGAGACAAAATAAATGTATCCAGTAATAATTCATTATTTTATTGACACACAGTAAAAACTTTCAGAAATATAATACTCAAAACACAAAAATAATTAAGACGTTTTTTAAAAACAGTCAAATAAACGAGAAGTAGAGAAGAGAACAAAGAATAGCGATACCATCATAATTTACTCTAGTAAAGTAGTAGTAGCTTAGACTGGATACTTTGAGCTCTAGCTCAAAATATCCAGTCTTAGCTCACACATCGATAACGTGGCTTACACAGACCATTGATTTTTTTTTTCCAGCCCAAATCTATATGAGCATGAACGCTAGGTGTAAAATACATCTACCAATAGCTACCGAGTGAAAATTTGCGCCCCGAATGGAATACAGATAGTCTTAATTTTAATAAGTTATACATTTGTAAAGAAAAAAGTTCAAGTTTCTAAAACAAGAATAAACTACGATTTGACAGCCATTCATGGCTGACCGCACCATCGAGGATTGGCATTATACAAGCGGTAAATGCTTGTATCTCATATATAAAATTCTCGTGTCACAGTTTTCGTTCCCATACTCCTCCGAAACGGCTTGACCGATTCTCATGAAATTTTGTGAGCGTATTGAGTAGGTCTGAGAATCGGCCAACATCTATTTTTCATCCCCCTAAATGTTTTAGGGGTAGTCCACCCCTAACTTTATTTTTTTATTTTTTAGACAAAATTTTTAGTTTCTATTTTTTTATGATACAACATACAAAAATACATACAACCCTAAATTTTCAACCGTCTACCATCAACCCCTATTTTTTATTAATTAATTAAAAACTTTTCCTAGAAATAATATACATGGCAAAACAACGTTTGCCGGATTAGCTAGTATTATAAATAAATAATAAACAAATTTCAGACAAGTCACTTTTATTTAGTCCCAAACTACTAAAGAACCAAAAGACCTATAGAATACATAAATAAGAATATAGACGGGCATGATTGGGGGCCAAATGTTTGTGCTTATCACACAAACATGTCCTTACCGGAATTTGACCAATCGCTCGTCAAATGCAATTTAAACTTATACAAGTGTAACCAGGCCCCGGAAATTAGTGAGCGTCAAGATGGCGGGATCAAGTCCCCAATTTGAAATGTATATATACACATATACATTAAAATGTTTGTGCTACATATGTTCTATTTGTACCCCGAACCAGACATTTGTACCTCTAAAGGTAAATGAAGTATGTAAAGATCTCCCTGATCCCGCCAATTTGACGTCAAAGTGGCGGGACCTTCTGAAAGCTCTACTCAGAGGCAGGCAATTCACACCCGAAAACTTAGTACTACATATGTACTTGTATATAATCAGTATTCAACACAGTTGTAAGTGCCAAATTAAAGTAATGTGATTAAAACATTGGTCCCGCCAATTTGATGATTCATGTTATCGCTGAATTTATATGAACATTGTTACAACTCGCGCAAAATCAAATCTGGAAACTTAGTACGGCCTAAGTACATGAACTTGTGTAATTTACATGTTCATAATTTAAGTACATCAAAAGTTATCTGTCATTCATCGTTATTAATTTTCGTACCTAGTATTGTCCCCGGCAAATAAGTTGAACATGATTTTGAAATCACGTGACATGCGCAGTAGCAAGTTTAGGTACATTATTCACTACTGCGCATGTCACGTGATTTCAAAATCATGTTCAACTTATTTGCCGGAGACTATATTTTTATAGAATTGGACAGATATATGCAGTAATGAAACAAATATTTTTTTGGTTATCAATGGAAACCCTAATTATTTAACGTAGTTTGTATTTAACGAGATAATTATTATCTAACCATGTTTTACAAGTTATGAGAAAATATTATTGAATTTGAGGGTAGGTCAAAATCAAAAATGTTATCATGCAGTGCATCTGGATGTAATGGAATCAAAACCACATTATGTTCACTATCATCTACTATATTTTTTGAAATTAATGATCTGAAGAAGGTTAATATTTTTGAAATTCCGAGACAAATTGTCTTCAAAGGGAAATGCTATTATATATTATCTGCTATAGAGTTTAAAGCTCCACCTACATCTAGCGGTATCGGGCATTATCGAGCTCATTTCTCGAATATTTGGTAAGTGGGAGTGCTACGATGACTTAAAGACGAAAGTTACTAATAGTCAAACGTACATAGTGCCTAATTGTTTAATATATGGGCAAAAATAAGTTGTTATAAACTTTATTTTTATTTTTTATGTAACTTTTCTCATTAGAACACTAAAGGCAAAACTTATCATTATTTTGTTGTTGTTGTTTCATTTCTGCATAAATGTGTCCATTTCAGAGATAACGATGAATAACAGATAACTTTTGATGTACTTAAATTATGAACATGTAAATTACACTAATTACAATAGTACAATAATTAGGGTTTCCATTGATAACCAAAAAAATATTTGTTTCATTACTGCATATATCTGTCCAATTCTATAAAAATATAGTCTCCGGCAAATAAGTTGAACATGATTTTGAAATCACGTGACATGCGCAGTAGCAAGTTTAGGTACATTATTCACTACTGCGCATGTCACGTGATTTCAAAATCATGTTCAACTTATTTGCCGGGGACAATACTAGGTACGAAAATTAATAACGATGAATGACAGATAACCTTTGATGTACTTAAATTATGAACATGTAAATTACACAAGTTCATGTACTTAGGCCGTACTTAGTTTCCACATTTGATTTTGCGCGAGTTGTAACAATGTTCATATAAATTCAGCGATAACATGAATCATCAAATTGGCGGGACCAATGTTTTAATCACATTACTTTAATTTGGCACTTACAACTGTGTTGATTACTGATTATATACAAGTACATATGTAGTACTAAGTTTTCGGGTGTGAATTGCCTGCCTCTGAGTAGAGCTTTCAGAAGGTCCCGCCACTTTGACGTCAAATTGGCGGGATCAGGGAGATCTTTACATACTTCATTTACCTTTAGAGGTACAAATGTCTGGTTCGGGGTACAAATATAAACTTAATGAGTAATAACCTAACACAAAGATACTCAGAGCAGATGGGAATGCAAAGATGAACACTGATATAGTGAACATGGCAGAAAAACCTTTGTTTATTTAAAATCTAAAGCGGTTATCAGGAAAGTTCAAGAAGAAGAAGAAGAAGAGGTCCAAGTTTACTTACGTCCATGGGATTTATTTAACCCTCGATGTCCCCTGGCTTCCTGGACCCATGGCCCCTGAGTGGTGCTAAAGGAGTAAACCCCTTTCAGGTGGTAAGTTTCGACCGAGGCGTGTTACTATTCACCAGACTGAGACAACACTGTCAAAGAGTCCCAACGGATCGGTTCCAATGTTGAAATCCGGTGAAGCCGGGCAGAACAGATGTGCTGGTTGCAACGGCCAGATTTTTGAGAAGCGTAAGGGCAATGTATTCGATTTCCAAATTCGGAGGCACGGTTATTCCGCTGGCCGACCGCAGATAGTAGGAGGCACGAGAAGTGAGCTAGCCACTTACGAAAGGCTGCCCCGCCGACTCGAGGAAAATCCTGGGGTGCACCATAATGACGGTTGCCACCTTGACGAGAGGCGCCGATAGACACCCTTGGGGTGGCCCGAGCGTCTCTGCGGTCTCCGGTTTGGATATCCCGTGGTGTGGGGCTCCTGCTCGTCTAATTTAGCTCGCAACCAGCATCTCGTTCTACTTCCGTCCTTCGTCACCTTTCCTCATGACACAATGAAAACAAGAACAGGAAACTGATTAAACAGCGATCACACGTCCTCTCATTAATAGTGCACGTTTCTAATATAAGAGGTTTGCTCTCTAATCTCGACACCGTCCATCACGATCTCGAAACTAGTTAACCGCACCTATTCTTTCTTACGGAGACGCAGATAAAATGCCCAACTGGGTTGAGATGCGTTTCTTTTTTGTGTCTTATCCTTAGCAGCAGGTTTGCTTTTCTTCTAGCGATCCCACAACTTGCGCGGAGGCTGTGACTAATGTGCTTTGTCAGGGTATGGAGTACTATATCCGCTTCTCTGACGTACCACCTGCTGGCAAAGCTCGCCCGTGGTATAATGCCAAATGTGCTGGCGTTCTGACAGCACTGGCGTCCTGTTCTGCAAAAAATTATTAAAAAAGCTTACTTCGACCAGATACGCCGAATAGGGAAAATGCTTGCTTCTAACCCGTCGGGTAGAAAAGCGTTTTAGTCCCTGGCTAGGTCGGTCGAGGGTAGCTTCTACCATACCTTAGTGCCTCCTTAACTTAAACCTGATGGATCGTTGGCACACACCACCAAGGGAAAGACATATTTATTTGCCTAATCATTTGCCGAATATTTGCGTTTGGTTCCCGGCAATACTGTACCTTCCACTTTGTCAAGTCATAGGACTTTTATGTCTGAAATCCGTATTAGAATATTCTGACTGAATAGCCTTGAGCATAGACGGAAGGTATCGCCTTCCTATCCGTTTGTAAAGGATTTATTTCGGATAGTGTTCAGCAGGATTGCACAACCTTGTTCCTCCGTCACACAACTAGACTTACAAATAGGTGCCACCATTATACGGTTGATATACCAAAGAGACGCACTAAGCGTTTTGATTCCAATTTTGTAATACGTACAGCTAAGGAGTGGAACTCTGTGCCTGAGTCTGTTTTCCTGACAGGAAACCTGTTCATGTTAGGGGTCTTCAAGTTACAAGTAAATAGATATCTTCTAGGCAAGCCCCTTCACAATCTAGATTGCATCGTTGCTTACTATCAGACGGGATAGTGGTCAAGCGCCTACCTATTTATTATAGAAAAGAAGAAGACGGTTACTCTTACCACAATTTCCCGACTAGCAGTAAAGATTCCATAATTGCCCATTTATACTTTGCTTTACAATATAAAATCAAGAAAAAATGTGTCACACTGTTATTTTATATTATCATATTCTATCAAGACCCAATATTTAAAATTTCAGATAAGAGTTATTTCTTAGATATCGTATTATAACAATAAAATCAAACAGAGTTTCATTAGTTATTGTTCTTCAATTAAAAGTGATATTTCCCTTTAACAGAGTAATCATTTATCTGACTGATATATTTTATACGAGACTGAAAAATCAGCCATAAGTTAATGATACTGTTTTTTTACTATTGCATACTATAAGCAGCATGTCTGATAGCATGTGCTAACACTATTAGCAAGACCGCTGTAGGATGATCATCACATTCACTGTTCATTGTTTTGCAGAAAAATTCTTGATCCTTCATCTTCTGTCTCACGTTACCTTTTTTTGATTTTATCAATAGCTTTGTACGGTTCAAAAGGAAGTTTCTATTTTCCACTATACAGCCCTCACTTTTGATCCAGGTTGTTGCTTTATTGAACCAGTTTTTCCGATGGAACTCTTCGTAACCCAATAGACCACATAGGCCTACTAAAAAATGTCAAACATTCCAATAAGTACATAAAAATTCTAGAGCTACGAAAATGTATTAACAAAAAAAGATATTAAAAATTACTAGGAGGATTCTTATTCTAAGATATTTCCTAAAATTCTGTGGTGTACTAAGATTTTTTATTCTTCACAGTAGTAAGATTGAAATCAAAGGAGAATGGCAACCACGTCATTTTATTAAAAAATATTTTACGTTTTGTGAAATTTATCATGTTCATAATTAAGTTGTTAATTTAATGGTTTAGAAGTTGGGAATAATTTAAAAAAATATGAGTATCCTTATTATGAATATCTAGTATTAGCTTTTAAAAGTAAAATATTATCCCCATTTTATAAGTATATCACACCGTTATACAATTTGTTAATTTTATTAGAGCTTTAAAATCCTAATATTCACTTCATGACACGCTAAGCTTTTATGTGGTTCTGAAAACACATAGACTTCTGCCATACTCCATTAACTATGAAGCTACAATAAATATTAAACCATGTTAATATACCTATATTAATATCTATTAAAATACAAGTGTAATACACTTGACAACGCTGAATCCGGATTATATAAAACTACCTGAAAATCTCGAAAACAGAGAAGCAAAATTAATTGTTGTTGTGCTACGTTAAGTTAGGTAACGGACAAATTGGTCCTATTATCACTTACACCAACAAGACAGAACAAGAATGTATAGAAGACCATAAGAACGATTCAAACAAGCAGGCTTCAGAGATAAAGTACAATTTGTCGGTGGATCCAAACTTGTATGGGCCTGCATTTCATCGAAGTGTCGCACAGAGCTAGTGCTTATAGCACCAACAACGACATGGAAAATATCCTAAACAAATAAATAAAGGCCATTCATGGTCAATTTTGGGTGAAGATACTGTCTTTATACTCGTACATGACAATGCCCGGCCCTAACGTGGAGGTACACAAAGTATTAACATTAAAGACAAATATGGTATTTATTTATTTTTGTTTGGGGATGAGATTGGTTATTATGAATTTTTCTAATAATTTAATCTAAGAGACAAATAAATGTTATTACTTGTATGTGTCTATTAAACACAGTTTATTTCACCATGCTAGCATTCTTAGTTTCTGAAATATACAGGCATTTTTGTGACCCGGTTTCATTACTCTCGACTGTATTTGTTTGTTTTTGTATCATTCGTCATCTATCCGATTACTACAGGTACTTACCATGCTCTAGGAACAAATCCCGGGCAAAATATCCACGACGAGCTAAGTACACTGATTCTCTGTACATGTTTGCACATAGTCTGTGCATAAGAGCCTTATCTTCCTCTTCTGATCTTACGTAACATCTTTTTATAGAGTAACGTAAATAAATATTTAGAAATCTGAAATATTGTAAAGTAATAACTAAATACGTTAAATACCTTTTTACCTCTTATAGAATCAGTTAATAAAGACTTATAAAATCATAATTTTAACAGAAGCTTATTTTAAGCAAAAATGTTATTTAATAAATAACTTGTAAAATAAGTATTGATTTACCTATGGCTCAGAGAGTATGCCAACGATGGGTCGGCGTATATCCTTTCTTCACAATATGTGTTATTATTGCATTTTTGCATCTGACTTAAATCTATCGGCTCCTTATTGTACGATACGCGAGATATACATTCATCTAAAATTTTGTTTTTTAGTTTCAAAAATTTATTTCATTCCTTGGAATTAGCTATGACTAGATATGTTAAATAACTAGTACTGTATTATATTAATAATTTCATTATTTTATACCATTTTTCGATAAAGGTAAATTATACTTTTAGAGCACTTTAATTGGATGCACATCTTTACTGACTTTCTTAAAAAAAAAGAAACGATCACCAATACATCATATCATTATTAATATCAAAATCATCCCATGTTTCCCATGTGTGATAGGTGGGTTAGAGATCACAATAAAAGTCCATAATTCGGAAAATACTGCAACACATTTTCTGGTCTACGGGGTGCTTAAGTATGGTGATTACCTCGAAGTATCATTATACTTTGTCCAATGTAGGATGATACTTTTGACAGGTGTCACTTCCTTATTGCTACATACTAAGGTTGCGTTTTTTACCTTATGTTTGGCCTGACATTGCAATAGCAATTTTATACCCTCTATAACCTATATAGAGGGTGTTACCAATTTTATACCCTCTATAAACTTTATAGTGGGATGATACTTTTGACAGTTGACACCTGTCAACTGTCAAAAGTATCATCCCACATTGGACAAAGTATAGTCGCCATTTTGACGCCCTTAATAGTGAAGGGTGCTATTAATACTCTGCCGGACACCACACTGCATTATGTACAATAACTACCTGAATAATTAAGCGAAATTAACATCACCAAGTCACTTAAGCAGTCATATGATTAAATTATTATGCCTAGCTCCCATATGTTTTAAAAGGCACATTGCACTGGTTTCACTAGCAGTCGTTAGCATCTAACTGCATTGGGGTCGCGTATGACCCGTACTCTGTATGTTTTCTCTTTGAAAATTTGAATTATTTCCTTTTGGGGGACTGGTGCCTCAACTAACTGATGAGTAATGAAGGATCCAAAGATAACAGAGGTAACAATAACCTATCACCACCGCCCATTCTCTCTACATAGTGAAATGACCAACTAAGTATAAGATCTTTATCTACGTACATATAGGTACATATAGGTACTGTATACACATTGGATATATTTATATATATACGTACATATAGGTACTGTATACACATTGGATATATTTATTTGGAGCAGTATCCTGTCTTCCAAATATATCGAAATCACTTTTAAGACTATGCCTTTGTCTATGGAAACTTACCCGAAGACCGTATATCAATATTATAATCTTTGAAATTATTCGATACTTTGCAATATTCGTCTTTAGGAAAACCAGCCTTATCCATTGCTTCCGTAAATTGATGAATATTATTATCCTTAGTGATAATCCATTGCTTCAGCTGATTTCGGTTGAAATCACTAATCGAATAAATTTGCGATGCATCAAGTTCAAATATTCTGGACACTGAAAGAGTCGCCTTACTTTGAGTGTATGGATTTATTAAATGTATTTAAATGAGAAATAATTGTAATTTCTCGAGATTTGAGTCTCTTTAAGTACTTGATATATAATGCTCACTATTTTAAGTACTAATAATTTTAATTAAAAAAAGTATTATGTGCTTTATTATTGTTAAGTAAATTGATAACTCAACTCACCCCTATATTCGAAATCGTCCCAATCGTATGGTGCATTTTCGTACATATAATGGGATAAAATGTTTTCTCCCATATTAATAAGTTTACGTATATCCTCGCTCTGATATTTTTTTATTTTATTAGAATAATCTAAAAGAGTCCTTTTCAGTGTTGCTAGAACATTGAAAATGTTTAAACATTGATTATAGCAAGCAAGTGTTTTAAGATTTTTATAAGCTTACAAAAAATCAGGGATTTCAAACCAAAATAATGCTGTTGCAGTCAGTTGCAGTTAACTCGTAACTTAAACAGTGGGGTGAAAGATGAAATCAAAAAATCTTTTAATGAAAAGGCGTTTCATCATTTGAGCGGAAAGATTTTGTGGGGAGGCCCAGCAACACAAAATGGAGGATTTTTATAATCTCCATGCTCCACGCACGAATGACAGACGGGTTTTAGTTCGCAGTAAGACTCAAGTTGGAAAAACAATGATGCTTTATGATTTTTACATATTTTTTACATTTGATATGATAAATTATATTAATAGAAAAAACTAGAAAAAGTCGATTCGAGTAACAAGTAAATTCTCAGGCGAGAATTTCATAAGTCCTTTATTTGTGTAGGTACTACGGGTGGTAGGTAATTAGTTTGAGTATCACTAATAGCCATTTACAACACTCTTAACTGTAAAGGGTTAGTGATATTCTACTACACCGGACACCTCACGGAATGAATGAAATTAAAGGCACTTACATTTCATAAGATACACAGCTAAAGCAATATTAATTTCTGTTTCGTTTGGAGCACTATTGAAATATCCTAATGATTTATATAAAAAATTAGTATAGCGATCTAGGTCTAGCGAAGTCTCACGGTCTTCATCAACTGTCAAGTATTTTAATGGAAAATTCTCCCCACCATATTCAACTTGCTTGCCAATTTCTACATTAGCTATAAGTAAGATAAATAAACACAAAGCTATCCGCATTTTATTTGAGACACAGCAGACTTAATTTAAATCGCGGTGTAAATGACTTATAAAATGTATATTGGCACCGCAGTGCACCGTAGCGAAGTTGCATGAATGCAATTGGCTTGATTTTAATTGAATCTTGTTCCCTACAATGACTTTCAGAGATCTTCAGTAAAAATGCAAAACGTTTTATAACGATTCTGTATGCCAATTCTATAACCATATGTTTCATTTTCCAAGTGCATATTTTTTTTGTCACAATCGGTAGATACAATCTCGCATTGACAAAGCTAGTATATGATATATGCACACGCATACGTGAACTTTTCACTATTTCCTACGGAGAGTTTATGCAGTTCATTATAAAATCAAGTCAAGCACAATCATTGTAAAAAGCATAATTTATTTGGCTGAGAGTGTTGAATACTACTAACTAGTTCCATAAAAGCAAAAAAAGTGCTATTCAATGGAAAAAATTCCGATAACCTTAACTACCTATGCGAAACTGATTTCTTAAAAGGGTAGCTTTCGCAAGCATAATACAGTTATTAATACCATCAAGGGCACATGAAGTTGTGATGTAATGTGAGATGAACTGTATTACAATAGCATAAGGTAATATATATTTCCAGCTTTTACTTTAAAAAATGTTTATGCCCATATATTTCAGATTACAATATCTATAATATACAAATCTTAAAAAAAATTAAATCACATCATAATCAAAACCTATCCTGAGATTCAAATAAAAAGTGCTTTCTTGTCACTTAATTTAACATGCTGTCCTGGAACCAAGGTGTATTTTTCGAGAGGATAGAAAAAGGGCGGTGTATGGCACTTGTCCCCTGGCGACAAGGTCTATCTTTTAAGTAATATGCGACCTGTGTCGACACTCTGGCACCATCACACATAGCTGCTACATCGAAAGAAGCCGGGGCTGCTGCAGCAGCTGCAGAAAGTAATAAAGTTCGAAAGTATCCGGCCCTTGCAAACAGTTACATCTTTGTTTCCTTTGGTGTAGAGACCGGTTTATGGGACCCGAAAGCCAAGGACTATTTCAGAGAAATGTCCGACAGTTTAATTGAAGCGACCCAAAAGAGCTGGCAGCTTCTTCCGCCGACGTATAAGTATAGTTTCAACGGACAAATGCTGCCAGCCTTTTAGCAGCTTTCTTAACAGCAGCGGTGAGGTTGATTTGATTATCTTTAATATTTTGCCATACTTTCTTTTTCTGTTGTATCTATTTTAAATGTTTCTAATTACAATTGTTGATTGTATTATGGTTGTGTTTTGCAATATACATCAGTATACTGGGCAGTAGTAATGACGTCATAAATATACGCCATGCAGTTGATTTGTTTCACAAAACACCTACTGGCCAGCGCGTTAATGTCAAAAATCGACGCTATATTTAAAATAGCGTGAGAGCGTGTCAGAGGGAAAAAGTCCAGCAAGATACGTCACACTTTATTTCACTTTGACCAATACACAATTGCGATGGATTCATGACGTCATTACGACTGATCAGTACGCTGATAAGTATTTTGAAAGGCACACATTATAGATAGTTCAAAATATACCATGTAAAATAAACTTGCTAACAAATTATCATCTCAGTCTGGAACTGAAACCAATCCTTGAACAATCAGCACGCTCCTTATCCTGTCTTAACAAGATTTTTCAACTAGGTTAGTATTATATATAATTTTGAAGACCTTAGCAAAATTTTGAGAAAAAAATAAATGGAATCTTGTCACCTTCGAATGGCTGGCGCTTGGCTAATATGTTTGCCTCAGCTATAAATTATAATCAAATATACCTACTTCAAGAACTAGGTAATTTAACGACATAGTTACCAAAATAATATGTCCCTATTTACGGGCTAAATTTAGCAAAGTTGATAATTAGAAGTACCTATGTAGATGGTCTGTATGTATATAAAAACATGTAAGTAGATAGGCTATAGTAGAGACGAGAACTTCTACGGACGCAGGCAGGATGAGGTGGGCAGAGGGAGTGCCAATCAGCACTTACCACACCCTCCAGTCCGCCGGGGGGTGTGGTATTCCTCCTCCTCTCCACCGAAAGGGGGCGAGCAGATTTCAGGTTGGAAGACCGGCATCCGTATTGCACTCGGCTCTCAGGTGTGCGTAGTATTCAGGGCGTCACGGCTCATTCCGTTGCTGCGCCCCGCACGTATCGTAGGTGACGTCTGCCCAAGGGGAAGACCCACACTGGTTGGGATCGCGGTTGCATTCGAAAGAAGATCACGTGGGTCCCACCGATATGTTGTGGGACGCCGCATGTTTTAGTGGGTATGCCTCCAAGCCTTCATCGGGCACAAAGCCGGGTGGGGGCATAGAGGATATCACATACCGTCTCGTGCGCTCCCAGCACGAGCGAATACGCAAAGCATTTCCTGCGAAAACAAAAAAAAGATATAGACGAATGACTTTAGCGTTTTTTTATTGATTTTTCCTCATAAATAAGCAATAGATACTTTTGAAATCATAGAGGATGGTATCTGGGTATACACGTTTACATGTTTCATATTGTTACGCGCTACGGGATTAGCATTGTCCAATTAAACCAATTTATTTATGCCGAGATTTGATTACTAAAATTATAAGCACACAGCATAAAGTATAGTTCCAGGACAAGTCCGCTAATTAACTCTAATTGTCCAATAAATCGCCAAAGTCGTCGGAAATTGTCCCTTCAATACATTCCAGTCGCGTGCGTGAACCACGTTCACATAGTCCAGTAACGTAAATTCGCTCCAAGATAAGTCATCTTGTAAAAGTCTCGATCGTTTCCAAAATCAGAACTACTATTACGCGGTCGTGCTCAGCTTTAAATATAGGACGACGCATTCGCGTAATTCTTAAACAATGTTCGCGAGCAATCTCGCTCACTCAAAACACCGCGCGTGCTTGCTTTCTCTGTAGTCTAGTAAATATAATTACTTTTGTTACACCTACACGCTCCGATCAAATACTGCGGCTCCTTTTTTATAAGTTTTTATTAACAAACGACAGAAACCATCTCCTCCATCGTAACACTACCCTCTTCTTACACATGCTCGACCTGAGCATTGTTTGATACATTAAATTATTAAATTGGGCTAATCGATTTACATGCACGAACTTAGGAGTGTTTCTGAATCCTTTTTGTATGGTCTAGTTGTAATCTAGTATATCTAGTTCAGCTCGTCTCACTTGCTCGTATATATTATAAAGCTTATCTCGAAGATCTGAACCATATTCACATATGCTATTTGGTACGTCAGGAGGTCGGTCAGTAACTGTATCTGCAGGTAGACGCAACTGTCACCAAAGAGGGTTTCACATTCATGCTTTTGTGGACCGAGTTGTTTACCACTCTTTTAGAGAAATAAAAAGTTTAATTGGTCCCTTTCACCACAGACGTAACACATAGGGCCAAGACGCGGTTTGTCTTGATTATTTCCCGAACGCGGTATGAGCTGTAGTGTCTCCGCACCACCTCTACTTCCAAAGCGTGTTATAGTGCCTCCAGGATGATCTTGTGGTGTGCCAAGGTCAGACCTGCTTTTACTTCTAAATCTCTCATGCCGTAAACAAACGCTTATACAAGTACAAAATCTATCATAGCGTAGACCTGTAAGCCTTTCGAACAAACTTTTCTATTACCAAACTCCACTGTTGAAGGCTCAAACTGCTGCGCTGTATACGTCCTTTGAGTCCAAGTGAGAGCCTCCGTAGCGTGACTCCAAGACTTCCATTACCTACTGATATTTAGCATTCTCATCCAGTACTTTAACAACAGTTTCGTGTTAAAGTCCCTCATCACAACGGTGAAGTGGGTCCGGGAGCTATGTATCTAGCTCTGGAAATATCCTCATATATAGTATCCATCTCGTCATCGGTGTTTTCCGTGGTCGGTGCGTACACCTTTATGACCTTCAGCGAATACCGTTCGGTGATCCAGAGTATAAGGTACGCTACCCTCGTCAAAACTGGACCACGATGTTGAAAAATCACCTGTGGACGATAGAGTTGGAGAGATGGGGACTTTTCTGCCATAATGGCCACGCTTGGCAGATGAGTTGGCGACCGCAGTGTGATGGTTTGATAAGCGGTAGGATGCTGCTGTCCATCCTCCGGAATCAAGATCCCTTAGTCGCCTCTTAAGACACCCACGAGAAGAAATGAGGGTGGTGCAAACCGCGATTTCAACATGACATTTGTTAAATAGTAAAAATCGTAATTAACTTTAGAAGAAAGTAATGTCCCGTTAGTTTTTGAGATTATTGGTTTTTTACGTATATAAATCTTTATAAAGTGAAAATAAAAAAAAATAAGATTTAAAAATTGTAGGAAAATTTTGATTAGAATAAAAATATTTTCTATCACATAAATAAAAGAAAATATTTTTATTGTAAAGTCGGATTTAAATTTATAAAATGAATAATATTTTTTATAGCTGAACTGTTAATAGCAAAAAGCAGCTTAAAATTTGTAAATTTTACATTATTATAAAAGAGATGTTCACGCTACAACATTAGTTAAATGCAAACTTAATTTTAGGTTTCAACATAATTTTGATATAACCATGGAACTACAACATTTGAACCCAAGCCAATATAGCAAAAGTTCGTTTTCAAGCCCAGAACTTCGGAGTGGCTTTCCCGTGAAAACCGTTATACGAGCCATTTCACAACGGAGGACGTCAAATTTAATTGTATTTTGTTCTGTATTAGTTTGTTTAAAACAAACTTTTGGGAAGATTGAGGAAATCACACAAAATTGCCCTCCCCTGAATAAAATCCTGGATCCGCACCTGTCTTGACTAGTAAAATACAATAATAAGTCTTGGGCGGTTTATTTTGTATTAAACTAGTATTAGTTGATAGAATAAGTTAAGTCTTTGATTTGTAAAAGTTGTAGGGTGCGTTAGGGTGTTCTTTGACCAGTTGGAAGAATGTCACAAAAATATTTAATTCCCAGCTGCACTATTCATCAATGTTATGAAATATAGCACAAAGTAATTATGAATAATGGAAGATAATAAATGTGATTTTATTTGTTTTTAAACTCTCAACAGTTGTTGTGTTATGCGTCGGTAAAGTTAGCATATTTTTCTTCATTCATATGATAAAGGGTTGACCATTAAGTGGTAAGTCCGGATTTATATTTAAACCCGCTTCTACTGTCTTAAGCATAAAGTCTTTAAATAGAATATAGCCGTACATTGCATTCTTTAATATTACTTAGTAATAATCTATATATTCCTCGAAATAGATATGATACAATCCATTTCTTTTTGCGCTTCAGCTATCCGATGTTATCCCTAATCTATTAATTTGGAAATTTCATGGTTCTCTAAGTTTGACCTTGGTCATGAGTAATAATTACTCAGTGTGGGTAAAGATCGATTAAATTCAACTAAACATGTTTAAAGAAAAAAAAACGTAAACGTAAACTTCATCTAAACATGACTCTTAAAATGTAGGATACAAAGGAAATATCAAAAAGTGACATTCTGACTTCTATAAACCATGACCAACTACATGACCATGACCAACTTCATGACCATGTAGGGAGTCGTCTAGTTAATTCGAAAGAATTAAAGTTTTATTAGAACAGAAGATTGGGGTTGGCTTACTCTCTTCAATTAAATAAAGGAAGCAAGTGTTTTTATTATAAAAATGTACATTGCTAGGTATTTAAGTACTTACAGATATTATTATTTGCTCTTTTTGCAAACAATAAAAGTAAGATGAAGGTCGGTCTCCCTGCCCGAGTTTCTTTCGCCAGTTCTTTGCAAAAGGACCACCCAAGTAGGAGTCTACTATACTTTGTCCAATGTAGGATGATACTTTAGACAGTTGACACCTATATAGAGGGTATAAAATTTCTATTGCAATGTCAAGCCAAACATAAGGAAACAAACGCAACCTTGGTACGTAGCAATAAGGAAGTGAAACCTGTCAAAAGTATCATCCTACATTGGACAAAATATAGTGTAAAGTAATCGTGGTGAAATTTAATAACTAAATAAAAACCAAAATAAAACAATTTTGTTTTATATAAATTTTAACAATTAGAAACGTGCCCCATTAAAATATTGTAAGGTAGCAGAACATAATATAACGACCATTGGCTTAGTCATCCTGTAATCACGGCTCCGATTAATTAGCAATTAACAATTTAATATAAATTATGCGCATTAAAACCGTGGAAAAGTTGTTTTTTTTAATGTGTAATATGTGCGGAAGTGTACGAACTAAATAGATAGGTACATCAATTCAATCAAAATACATTCTTACCTAGATAGGTATATGGCTACCTAGCCAGTTAGGTAATTTGTGTGTACCTGTTCGAAATATTTTTTTAATATTTTAAAATACGTATACTTCCAAACAAAAACTTAGCTCCAAAAACAATTGTTATTTCTCAAAACTGTGGGCAAAACCGGATTATTTTATCCGACCTTCACTCGCGAGGGGTATTAATGGATCTCAGTCCAGAGAAACCCTACACCTATTTTGATTAATTCTATCTGGTTATTAGTACATAAAACTTTGTATGCAGGAAAAATAATAACAAAATAAGCAATATTTTCGACAAAATACGCATATGAATGTAAAATTGAATGTCCGGATAGCCAAAAAACGACATCTTACCTTTTTTATTTAAATTCACCTACCACACGCCTGACTTGTCGTAGCGATTAGCATCGACGGGCAGTTTGGACAAAACAAGAAGACGTCCTACACAATGTGGCTAGCATTAAAAAAATAAAGATTATTTAGTGAGATATTTAACTCGTACGTTCTTTCCCCAGTGCCGATCTTACCCATCGCACCTTTCTTTATTCTTTAATTTGTATTTAATGGTCATGTAACAGAACGTATGAATTAAAATAAGATGACAAAATAAATATACATTTTTATTTTTATGGGAATCTGCGATTTTTATTCGTGTTTGTCATTTGTCCCATATTATGTACAGTTTATGTTCAATAAAAGCCAAGTCAAGTGATTTTATGAGACTTTTTAGCAGAAGAAGGAAATATCTTTAACCATTAAGGATTCCTTATAATGCATGAGCGCTGGCAAGTGGAACGAAACAATGGAAGTAGTGATTTCACGCTCTCACAATACACGGAGGCTTTTAGTAAATCCTCATACCTTCACTGGAACATTGGAAAAGGGGTTATTTCATTATTCATTCATTACCCATTGATTTGACCCATGATGGATGATCCATCATTTTTAAATCATATTAATGAAAAAATAAATAAATATTTCCTACATTCACACCAATTAACCTAGCCCAAAGTAAGCACTGTAAGACTTGTGTTATGAAAACTAGGGTAACGGATAGACATACATATATCATACATAAATAAGTAATATTTATAGAAATACTAGCTGTCCCGGCCACGCGTTGCTGTGCCGACTGCAGTGCCATCTGCCGGACTGATTTGTGAATCTAAACCATTCTCAGATCCCCTTGAACACACACAAAAAAATTCATTCAAATCGGTCCAGCCGTTTAGGAGGAGTTCAGTGACATACACACTCACAGAAGAATTATATATATAAAGATATACAAACATCCATGACTCAGGTACAAATGCTCGTATTCATCATACAAACATCTGCCCCTTCCGGGATTCGAACCCAGGACCGTCGGTGCGAAAGGCAGGATCGCTACCGTTGCACCAAACGGTCGTCACATTATAAATCATCTCAATAAGGAAAGAAATAAAAAGAGGCTCTACGCGAATTGTACCCTTTGGATTCCCATATGAAAGCCTAACACACACTACTTTCTGGCGGGAGCTATAAATGTCGCTTTAGTTTCACTTAAGGAAGTTGTTGTTTTATGTTTACTCAAGAAATCCAAATTTGGTCAAGCGCATGCCTATTTTCTAAAAAAAAAAAAAAAAAAAAAAAAAAAAAAAAAAAAAAAAAAAAAAAAAGGTTAATCAATCCCCAGAAATTTAATTATTTATTCATTATCCATTAACTATTCATCATTTACAAACCAGTTATCGTCGTCATTCCTCATCATCTAAATAAGAAAAGAAATTATCGAAGACGAGGCTGTATGGGTTTTTTGCCCTTTGTTATTCCTTTTCAAACTTAGACAAAATCAAAGACTTTTTGGCGGGAGCGGGAAGTCAATATGGTGATTTTGATTTTCTTTTTAAAAATTGTGTTGGGGTTAATATTAGTGTGTAATAATGGTGGTTTATTAACCACTCAGTATTTCTGAATATGCATGAGTCTTGGCAAGTCAAACAAAACAGTAGAAGTTGTCTTTTCGTGCTCTCTCAAGAAGTCCACGTCTTCTCGCCCACGTCCTGGAGGCTTCACTAAAACCATTTCACTACTTTACTGAAACCTAGAGAAGGAGTTTTTTTACTAATCATTCATGGTGCACTGATAATCTACCATTCATAAATCAGCTCTCATCATCATTCATCTTGATTTAATTAAGAAAAGAAATAACTAAAGACTAGGCTGTATGGGCTTCATACCCATTGTCTTCCCTGATGGGAAAACACAACATAAAAAAAAACAAAAAGAATGTCTAGCTAGTAAAGTTGGGCGTTTTGACTATAATTTGAAAACCGTTACGTAAGGGTTTGAAATCGCCATAACGTTATTAAAAACCGTTTTCAGTTTTGGTTATCACTACCGCGGTTGACGAGATGGTTTGGCTATTGCAAAACGAATGGAAAACGCAAACGCTGTTAGCTAACGTTGCGCAAGTTTTTGTTTTAGTTTTAGGTAATTATGGTTATGATGATATCCCTTCATGCTTTGACAAAGCTTAGGAATAGTTTGTTAAAAGTTAAATGTATGAACTACATAGTAATTTTTGAATGTAATGTGAATAAATGAGAACTTAAAAATTTTGAAATTTAAAAATCGTCATATTTACAATAATTTTTGATTCGATTTTTTTTATAATATTTCAGTTCATTTATATTATTTTCAAAATTATTTGTTTTTAGTAATGCTTTTATCACTCTTTTGGCAGCGCAGCGCGGTGCGTGGTTTTCAGTTTTGGTTGCATTGCATTGGTTATGACAAAAACGGTTTTATGTTTTGTGGTAACGTTACGTTTCGTTATGAAATTCAAAACGGTTTTTAGTTACGTTTTGGTATTACGTTCTTATCAGTGCTGCCATTTTAGCGCGTTCGGCGCTAGATCCAGCGCTTTTTTACCATGTTCAGCGGGCTCTTGATAATTTTAGCGCCGAGCGGATAATTTAGCGCTTTATTAAATTTTAATATGGCAGCACTATTTATTCTGTGGAGAATAAAATTGTCTATACGCAATTTTATAGTCTATGCCAGATGGGTTTTAATATGGCAATAGAGCACGGGGAATCCCCTGTAACTTAAGTACGGTTTCATGTTTGATTGATTGACTTTGCTTCTTTCATTTGTAAACGCTCTGAAGTTTAGGTGAAGAAATAACGTTTTAAGCACTGATTATATTAGTTACTTTTGAGAGTGTTCCGTTCCATAGTGTTAGTTAACTCTTTTGAAATGGATGTACCATTATCAAAAAAAACTGTGTAGGTACAAACAAAGATATAATGGAATGATGGAATGAATATAGATGGGGCGTTGAGCTGGAGGGTTCAGGTGGACTCTTTAAGTCGCAAAATTATCGGCACACTAAGAGCATTTTACCAGCTGAAGAACTTCCTTCCCATTTCTAGTAAAATCCTTCTGGTCAGATCAACCATATTTCCTATCCTTGATTATGCTGACGCGTGTTATGCTGACATTTCTCAGGAACTTCTTAATAAATTGGATCGACTTCTTAATAATTGTATATGTTTCATCTTCTGTCTCCGGAAATATGATCATGTCTCTTCATATCGGCAGAAATTAAAATGGCTTCCTATTCGGCAGCGTCGAGACCTGCGAATTCTCACCACTCTTTATTCTATACTTAAAGATCCATTCACTCCGCAGTACTTGAAATGTAATTTTCAATATCTGAGAGACTCTCATAACCGTAATCTCCGTTCAGACAGCAAAGAAACTCTTGCCATTCCTTCTCACCGTACTGGTTTTGTTTCAAACTCTTTTTCACTTCAGGCTATACGACTCTGGAATGCATTACCACCCCATATTCAAAGAGCTCCCAATAAATTTAATTTCAAACGACTGGTTCGCGATCTCCTTTTGAATACTCCGAACCTTTCCACTTAATCTCACTTTTATGTCTAGTAATACTAATATTGGTTTAGTGTATCGATATTTAAGTAGTTTATTATTTTATATATGTTTATTATTTTATATGTTTATTAGTTTATATATGTTTATTAGTTTATATATGTTTATTATTTTATTATACATGATGTCAGTATGTATGTTTATGTAGTCTATAGCATTTTCTATTAACCTTTTCAATGCACCTCCAATACGCTATCAGTTTCTAACTCTCCGGTTGACTGGTAGAGAATGCCTAATAGCATTAAGTCCGCCATTTGTACATATTTTGTGTGCAACAAAGTTTAAATAAATAAATAAATAAATATAAAGTCGAATGGGAGAAATCACCCAATTTCAAACAATGGTTGAAACCTGTGCCTGGAGATGATACAAGGGCAATGTGTTTGTATTGTAGGAAGGACTTTCTTGCCAAATTAAGCGACTTCCAGAGACATTGTGATTCAGCTCATGTGATGAGCTGAATCACAATGTCTGAGTGAGAAGCAGGCGAAACCTTTGTTAGACAAAAGACAAACACAAATCTCTTCAATGCTGCAAAAACCCGTCGATAAGCTCTGTGTTGAGGCTGAAGGTGCTCTTTCAATGTATGTTGCGGAACACACAGTTATACAAGCAATTGATCATCTTAACGAATTGTGTAAAAATAAATTTTCTGATTCTAAGGCTACTACAGAAATGAAATTGCACCGAACGAAATGTACAGCAATAATTCAGGAAGTATTAGCACCTCATTTTAAAGATACTTTGGGAAATCATATTGGTGATAATTCGTATAGTTTGATTATAGATGAATCTACTGATGTTTCCGTTCGAAAATATCTCGGTATCGTTGTTAAATATTTTAGCAGCGGTCGCAACGAAATAGTCTCCACATTCTTAGGGCTCGTTGAATTGGAATCTGCAGATGCCGAAGGAATAGTTTCGGCGTTAACAGCACAACTTAAGGCTTTTAAACTTGATAAAAACAAGTTAATTGGAATCGGAACGTATAATGCTTCGGTTATGACTGGAGTAAACGCAGGTGTCTATAAAATATTGCAGGAAAGGTATGCTTTACCCAATCTAGTGTTAATTAGATGTGTCTGCCATTCGATTCAATTGGCAGTGTCACATGCGTCATGTGAAACTATACCAAGAAATATAGAATTTATGATAAAAGAAACTTACAATTGGTTCAAGCTTTCACCGAAACGAAAAAACGAATATAAAAAAATATATGAAGCGATAAACTGTGGAGAGGAGCCACTTAAGATCTTAAAAGCTTGTGATACACGATGGCTATCAATTGAACCTGCGGTAACTAGAATCTCAAGCCAATGGATAGAACTAAAATTACACTTCCAATTAATGAGAACTCGTGAAAATTGCTATCAAGCCGAATTATTATATAACATGTACAACAATGAAAGAAACAAAATTTACTTGCAGTTTTTGTGTGGAATACTTAATAATTTACAAGGGGCAATAAAAACTTTTGAAAACAAAACTTCTGACCCATGTCTGCTCTACAATACGCTACATGATTTGATACGAAACATGTGTACGAAAATAATAATAACGCAACCGAGAATGCAATTCGAAAGCATTAATGTGAAAGAACATCTGTCTATGTCACCATACCTTGGTTATTTATGACAAAGAAATGAACGAATCTTCATTAAATGAGGATGAAAAAAATGCAATGAGGAAAAGGTGTGTTGATTTTATTATTAAGCTAATAAATGAGCTGCAACAAAGACTGCCCGAAAATTTAAAATTACTTAAAAACTCAATGGCATTATCTGTTTCCGTAATTTTAAAACCAAAAAGAATTATTGATAACTTTATACAAGTTTTGGAAAGTCTGGGTTACACAGAAAATATGGATAATGTTATTCAGCAGTGGCAAACTGTTATCCTACAGAACTGGTAAAATACCGAAGATACGGTGAAGTTCTGGGCAGAAGTTCAACAGTCGAGGGACGCAGCTGGCTGCTGTCCATATAAAGATTTATTCAATATCGCGACAAAAATAATGAGTTTGCCACATTCAAATGCTGATATTGAACGAGTGTTCAGCTTAATGATATATAATGTTAAAATCAAGTTACGAAATGCATTGCATATAAAAACTATTAACGCGGTCCTATTAATAAGAACAGGATTAACCGCGGTTAACAGCAACTGTTATAATTATCAACTACCAGCTGATATTTTAAGTAAGATAGGATCATCCGAAAAATATAAAGTAAAAACTACTGCACCTAACGAGCCTAGACCCTCGAGTTCAGCTATGATAGAAGAATATTTTTAATTTTTTTTTTATTTTTTTTTTACTTAAAGTTGACTTCACTATACCCAAACTGTAGGTATAAAATAATATTATTATGTTTTCTCTTTTAAATTTTATAATTGTAATAAAAAGTTGTTTTTTATTAGAATCAGTTCGTGTTTAATTTTATTTTTGTCGTATCGTCGACGTTTTCTCCACGATCAATGTGATTACACAATCTCCCATAATAAACACGTATAGTATACACAGTATATACACTACCGTCCATAAGTTTGGAAGCAGCGAGGTAAAATCAAATAATACGAAAGTAAGCCCACTTCAATTACTTTTATTGATATAAAATTAAAAATTAAACAATTTAACTTAGGAATAATTAACTTAGGCAAAACATAAATTTAACATATAATGTGTCGAATTGTTTCAAATGTCCACCTTTGCTTTAATGATTTCCGCGCATATTTTAGGCATTCTATTAATTAATTTCTTTAAATAATTTTCGCCTTACTTGTTCCATTTTTCTAATAATAGCCATATATGTATGTTCTGAGCTCGTAGGAGAACGGTTTTTCACCCTCCTGTCGAGTTTTTCCCAGACAAGTTCTGTTGGAAAAAGATCAGGTGACTGCGATGACTATTGCATGATTTTTAAAACCTCATCTCTTTTTTTCTTCAAAAAATACTACTACTATCACCATGTTTCACAGTTGGCTTGGAACTTGTTAAAATTTGTTTCATGAGAGCCGACGATCCTTTTGTTGTTGAGTAAACAATAATTTTTACCCCATATAGTAGGCAATGTTTCGTTTTAGTCAAAAACAGGCTTATGCTTCTAAACTTTTGGACGGTAGTGTATATACGTATACACAGTATAGTAAGCCGGCGAGATACGTTTATAACAAGTCGCAATCTGCGTCTCGCTTCCACAACTTTACCAGAATTAGTATGGAAGATTGTTTAATCACACTTGTCGTCTAAAAACCACCTCAGTTAAAAGTTCGAATTTGGCGCTTTATTGACTCGTTTGTGCCAATTTAGTGCTTTATTATCTCTTGAACATATTCGATATAGCGCTTAGTGCACCGCTGTCAGCGCTGAGTAGATTTTTTCATCTGGCAGCACTGGTTCTCATGCCTACTAGCTAGTAGTGATGTGCCGAGTCGTTGTTTTTTAGGATCGAGTCGACTCGAGTCAGTTTGTACGGTATTCGAATCTTGACTCGATTCCGCGATTCGAGTCCAGTACTCGAGTTCTATGTTTGGTATTCGAATCTTGACTCGAGTCCTGGACTCGAGTCTAGAACCTTAGTCTGGGAATTCGAGTCCAGAATTCGAGTCTGTTACCGATTTAAGTACAAAAGGAAAAATTAGAAAGAAGTAAACTTCAAACAGTATCTAGGTTTAGCATAACTACCAACCAACTAACACTACCAACATTTTAATGAAAAATATTTTTAAACATTAAACATAAGAAATAAACATAGAAAACTAAGGAGATATCTAGGAACCAGAAAATTTCTGTTAATGAGATCAAGTTCTATTTATTTTATCAATGTACTTATATTTTAGGTGTCACTTCATTGCTTAAGTAAACAGAAATCGAGTTCGAGCGAGTCGAGGTAACTCGAATACTAGACTCGAGTCAGTTGGACTCGCATAATAGTTTCGAGACAGCGAGTACAAGATCTATTCTTCCTGACTCGAGTACCGGAATCGAGTCCGGCGTTCTCGAATCAAAATTAATTGGTATTCGAATTGGCGAGTCCAAAGCAGGAATCGAGTCTGACTCGAGTCAAGCCGTACTCGGCACATCGCTACTAGCTAGTCAAGTACCAAAGCAGAGTGAAGTGGTGATCAATTTAGTGCCTTTTTCACAAGTGACGCAAATTACGGGGATTAAAACCTTATTGATAGTATTACATGTCAGTTCCTTTTAACTGTAGATTACCACACATACAATAACGTTGTGGCAATATTATTCCCAATAAAAAAAATGGAAATTTCATTTAAAGGCAAAAGAATTTTAGTTACCGGTGCAGGACAAGGTTAGTTATTTAAGCCAATAAATACAATTGTGTAGCGTATCTGTAAAACACTAATGCGAAAATGTAAAAATAATATTACTTACAGGTATTGGCCGAGGCATAGCTATAGAGCTATGGCGTGCCGGAGCAAATATAGTAGCACTGTCTAGAACGCGATCACACTTGGAAAGCTTACAAAGCGAATATCCTTCCATCGATATTGTTAGCGTAGACATTGGAGATTGGGAACAAACAAGAAATGTTGTAGAATCTCTTGGGCACTTTGATGCTTTGGTGAACAATGCTGCTGTGGCATGTTGTGAACCATTTCTTCAGACCACATCTGCCAACTTTGATAAGTAAATTTCGCCTAATTCAAATATGTTCTACATAGGTACTTATCGGCTGCATATAAATAGGAAGTAACTTTGAAACTTTCCTTTCAGAACTTTTAATGTTAATGTTAAGGCAGTTCTCAATATAAGCCAAGTAGTGGCAAGAAAGATGGTAGAAAACAAAACACATGGAGCAATTGTCAATATATCTTCCCAAGCTTCTAAGGTATAGTTTGGTAAACAATTACAGACTGTAATGATCAGAAAATAAATATATATAAATTAATATGCAATTACAGGCTGCATTGCAAGACCATACTGTATACAGTGCTTCAAAGGCAGCTCTCGATGCTTTAACCCGCTCTATGGCATTGGAACTTGGCCCACATGGTATTAGAGTAAACTCTGTAAACCCAACTGTAATAATGACAGAAATGGCTAAAGTTGGATGGTCAGACCCAGTTAAAGCTAAAGATATGTTGTCAAAAATTCCCCTTAGAAGGTTAGTGCATTCATTTAAAGCATGTGGAAAAAATACATCATACAGAATACACATATTAGAAATATCAATTTAAATGGTTGAGGGGCCTGGCAGTCCATATCACAAGTCCTTTCCAACATGGATGCCAGCTTCCCCCAATTTATTATTGTTCTGTTCATTTTGATATAATTTACACTAGTCTGTACTATACATTGTGAGGAGGAAATAAATAATTATTATCATCATTATAATACAACTCTATTGACAATGCCTCGGAAATTATACTTTTAAATGATAAAATAATTTCCCAGGAATTTATTTAAATTAAATTCAAATGTAAGCCAGAAACATAAAACATCCTATATCTTTGGTAATATTTGAGATTGATTATGCCTCATAGAAAGCACTAGAAAAGAGTTTAAATTAACCTTATTATAAATAATATTCATACATAATAATATGCTGGGTGGCATATAAAACAATTACTGGCCATCTATCCAGGGTGGCAAGTAATTGCCTTCTGGCACATTTTTTTTTTGTTAAGAAAATAGGCCTAGGAAAATTTTATACTATAAAACATTCCATTTTTCAAAAAATTTCCTTTCAGGTTTGGTGAAGTCTCTGAAGTAGTAAATGCTGTAGTTTTCCTTCTCAGTGAAAAATCAAGTATGATCAATGGAGTAGAGCTTCCAATTGATGGAGGTTTTCTTGCTACATAAATGTTTAACTGCACTGCATATTCAGAGTGCAGAGGGTCATTTTTATATCTAATAAAATATCTGAAAACCAAAGAAAAATCCAATACTGATATTTTGTTTTAATAATGCTGTGACATTGCCATTGATATTATTTATTAAGCTTCATAATGAATATATTGCTTTTATTAATTTTACTATGTATACAATATCATGTATAAGTATTGAATATATTATCATGTTTATAACACTTTTTGCTGTCTTAAATATTTACTTTTATTTGATATACTTGTCTGGATAATGTAAAATTAAAATGGTCTGTTCGACAACATTGCTAATGGCAAGGTTTTGGAATAACCACAGTCAGACGTAAAGGGGGAGGGTCAATAAGGCGGGTTTTCGGCCCCTTAAATTTTTGACCTAAAAATTAAAAAAAAAAAAATATCTACTACATGGACTATCAAATCGATTCCATCCCAAACGGAAATATTTTTTTTTATGTATTAAGTCATATATGATTAATCTGCTTCTTGGGGGGGGAGATGGTTCCGTTTGGGGGGGGGGATAAAAATTAACCATATTTTTAATTTATATTGTTTGTGATTTGGTTTGGTGTTTCTGAGTATATAGTAATATAAAAAATGTAATGATCATTTATTTGTGCTTTTAAATCATCATTCGAAATTGATGATTGCCACATGGTGTATTAGTTAGTAGTGCTCACCTTACCCTTAATTAGGGCTCGATAATAAAATAAGGTGTCTGCTAGCAGCCCACAAAGCTGGTTAAAAAAAAACCTCAGATTTAAAGTTTCCTGAGATATTACTAAGGCATATATTATCATATCAAATTAGTTTGTTGAAACAACAAATTATCATATCAAATTAGTTTGTTGCTAAAATTCTCAAGAATAGCAAAAAGGTCAAGTATTACTGATAATATTAAGCATACAAGAACTATATTCCCTTATAACAAAATAGGGGTCACTGCTTACTTCAGTAGTATCAAGATCATGGACATAAAGGAAAATCGTGATCCAAATATTATTAGAATGATAAATATAAAAACGTAAATAAGAAACCAAGAACTTTAGAAACAAGCTTTTATTACTTGTCTCAATTTTTCAAATAAAAGAATGTACAATATTAACATCACGGGAAAATAAAGTTTGAGACGATATAAGCATTATTATATTTTTGTTATTTAAGCATTTAACTGCTGAAAAATCTGGCAGTCAATCCCGCCTGAGACTAGTTGATATTTTTTAGGATTAATTTCTCCAGACAAGAAAAGCTTGTATTTAAAATGATTATATTTTGTAAATTTATTCGTCTATCTTGTCAGTCGTACTTAACCGCTTTTTATTACGAGAAGATTTTGTGTATCAAGTATTTTTATTTATAATTTCAAATAATGATAATCGTGTTATCAACTTGCTTACATAGTTACTATCATTATTTACGTTACCTACATGACCTTTGTTATCATTTGATGTAAACAAATATTCAATGACGTCTCTGTGATCAACGCTGTTAAGACAGGGAGCGATCACCGACTGGTAAGAGGCACACTGAATATCAACGTGAAGCTTGAAAGATCGCGACTGATAAAATCTACGCTCCGACCAGTGCCGGCCCAGATTCAAAACCCCGAGCGCTTTCAGCTCGAGCTCCAGAACCGCTTCGAGACCCTTGATAACAGCATAGATGTGGACGATCTGAACGACCTGGTTGTGGATGCTGTCCGTACGGTAGGGTCAAAATTCTTCAAAACCCACCGTCCCAAATTGAAGAAACTCTCCGCACATACACTCGAACTCATGGATAAGAGACATGAAATGAGACTGCAAGACTCAGCGGATGCCCTACGTTATAGACAGCTTAATAGACAGATCTCGAAGTCGCTG
The DNA here is from genome assembly GCA_927399485.1 of Calamotropha paludella. Classification (NCBI taxonomy): domain Eukaryota; kingdom Metazoa; phylum Arthropoda; class Insecta; order Lepidoptera; family Crambidae; genus Calamotropha; species Calamotropha paludella. The sequence continues at coordinate 15,188,816 of OV656812.1, forward strand.
ACGAGCGACCTTCGCCAATTTAATACCGAGCGTATTAAAGAAGCCATAGAGCGGAACAAAGGCTCCAAAGTGTTCGCTAGAGATCTGTCTATTGGGCAAAGTCAACTGACGAGGCTGAGAACTGAGAACGGCAGTATCATTTCATCGACTCCTGAAATCCTGAGAGAGATTGAGAGTTTCTATAGGCAGCTGTATTCCAGTATCACACCAGGCCAAAGCAAAGCTCGAGATCCTAGAGCCAAGCTTACCCGACACTATACCGAAGATATCCCGGACGTCAGCCTGTACGAGATTAGAATAGCCCTCAAACAGCTAAAGAACAACAAGGCGGCGGGAGATGACGGAATTACAACAGAGCTTCTGAGAGCGGGCGGCACGCCGGTACTTAAAGTCCTCCAGAAGCTCTTCAATTCTGCCATCGTCCAGGGCAAAACGCCGAAGGCATGGAGCAGAAGCGAGGTGATTTTGTTCTTTAAAAAGGGCGATAAAACCCTACTGAAGAACTACAGACCCATCTCGCTTCTGAGCCATGTCTACAAGCTGTTTTCGAGGGTCATTACGAATCGTCTTGCTCGCAGGTTTGACGACTTCCAACCTCCCGAACAAGCCGGTTTCCGAAAAGGCTTTAGCACCATAGACCACATTCATACGCTGCGGCAGGTTATACAGAAGACCGAAGAGTATAATCGGCCACTTTGCTTGGCGTTTGTGGACTATGAGAAGGCCTTTGATTCGATCGAGACTTGGGCGGTGTTGCAGTCTCTCCAGAGGTGCCAAGTGGACTACAGGTATATCGAAGTGTTAAGGTGCCTGTACCAGAACGCCACCATGTCGGTCCGAGTACAGAGCCAGAGCTCTAATCCTATCCAACTACAGCGAGGAGTGAGACAGGGAGACGTTATCTCTCCGAAACTGTTCACTGCTGCGTTGGAGGATATTTTTAAGCTTCTGGACTGGAATGGACTTGGCATCAACATCAACGGCGAGTACCTGACGCATCTTCGGTTTGCCGATGATGTGGTCCTAATGGCTGAGACCTTGGAAGACCTGAGCACCATGCTCGAAGATCTCAGTAACGCATCCCAACGAGTGGGTCTTAAGATGAACATGGACAAGACGAAAATTATGTCCAACGCCCATGTTACACCCGCTCCAGTAAATGCTGGGAACGTTACACTCGAAGTTGTTGACCATTATATTTACCTAGGACATACAATACAGTTAGGTAAGTCCAACTTCGAGAAAGAGATCTCTCGTCGAATCCAACTCGGGTGGGCAGCGTTCGGGAAGCTGCGATACATTTTCGCGTCCAAAATACCTCAGTGCCTTAAGACGAAAGTCTTTAACCAGTGTGTGTTGCCAGTGATGACTTATGGCAGTGAAACGTGGTCGTTCACTATGGGTCTTGTAAGAAGGCTCAAGGTCGCCCAGCGGGCAATGGAGAGAGCTATGCTTGGTGTTTCCCTACGCGATCGAATCAGAAATGAGGAGATCCGTAGGAGAACAAAAACCGCCGACATAGCTCAAAGAATTGCGAAGCTGAAATGGCAATGGGCAGGACACATAGCAAGGAGAACCGATGGCCGTTGGGGCGGAAAGGTTCTCGAATGGCGACCGCGTGCCGGACGACGCTCAGTGGGTAGGCCCGCTACGAGGTGGACCGACGATCTGGTTAAGGTCGCGGGAAAACGCTGGATGCGGGCAGCACAGGACCGATCGTTGTGGAGATCCTTGGGGGAGGCCTATGTCCAGCAGTGGGCGTCGTACGGCTGATATGATGAAACAAAGCGAAATAGTATTTATTTACGTACCTACTTCATTTAAGATATCACTCGATTAATGTTATTTCATTACTTGAATACATACAAAGATCAAAAGAGAGCGCTGTAAATAATTATGGACAAATCTTTAAAAGGAAAGAGAATACTTGTTACGGGCGGATGTCAAGGTAAGTATAATTATGGGTAGGTATGTAGCACTGTTTCGGTACAGACAACAGCAATTCATCCTACTAATGTATTGGTTATTTATATTGAACTATTTTTGACCCAAGTTGAAAAACAGCGAAGAAAATGGTCATATTAGTGTAGGTTGATCTTGCTATTGTATTGACAGTCATTCTGTTCTCTTAATGTTTTCTTTATAATCTTATAAGAGCAGTATAAGTAGAGGTAAAACTTCGGAATCTTTCCGAAACTTTGGAATATTTCAGGAATACTTCCGGAAGTTTTCCTCATAACTTCCTAAATTACCAGCAACTTTGGAAGTTATTATTAATAATTAGTTACTATTCACTGTTATTGCGTGCACGCAACTATCATAAAATCGGTTAGACAAGCGCGGTGTGGGTGCGGGCCGGGGGTAGCGCCGCGCCGGCCAGACGCGCGAGCGGCGTCAATCCGCCAAACAAAAGCTGCTTCACTGTACTGAATGTACGGCGAATTTACTTATCTTCAAATAAATCGTCGTGTTTTGCAAGTGCCTACGTATCCAAACTAATATTTTAAATGTGAAAGTGTGTGTGTGTGTGTGTCTGTCTGTTTGTTTGTCCGTCTTTCACGGCAAAACGGAGCGACGAATTCACGTGATTTTTTAAGTGGAGATAGTTGGAGGGATGGAGGGGCATAAGCTCGTATGCCATATAAGTATGTTAATATTAAATCAACAAATATTTTTGTGAGCGTCAAGATGGCGGGATCAAGTCCCCGATTTGAAATGTATCACATTAAAATGTTTGTGCTACATATGTTCTATTTGTACCCCGAACCAGACATTTGTACCTCTAAAGGTAAATGAAGTATGTAAAGATCTCCCTGATCCCGCCAATTTGACGTCAAAGTGGCGGGACCTTCTGAAAGCTCTACTCAGAGGCAGGCAATTCACACCCGAAAACTTAGTACTACATATGTAGGGTCAAGGCGGCAACAGTGGTTATAGCGGCAACAGTGGCGCACTGGTCGTTGTATCAAAAGTATTATAGGTATCTTTTTCTATCTCTCACTCTTCGGAAGGTCTCCTGATAAATACTGGTCACAACCAGTTTCCCTGGGTCAACCATGTAACAAACCCGTGTTTAAGTGTTTTCTTTGTTTTGACGAAAGAAAAAGTGAATTTTCAGGTGAGATATACTTGGTATTTTCTCACAAACCTTTTGTTTCACCAATGGACTTATATTTTTGCTAAGTAACAAACTTCGTTGAGGTCATTTTGGCGTATACTGCACTTCGATTTACGTAAAACCATCACACGTGGAATGAGTTAAATCCAAAATGGCAGTTTTGTACACAGTGGCTCAAATCATTTGAGTTCACAGTGGTTCAGGATCCACTGTGTACTACTGGTACTGGATAATAACTACCCGGACATTAGTTTAGCAAAAATCAAGACGTAATATTTTTTCTTAATTTTCCCTTTTAGGATGACTTGACCATCAAGGCCCCGTAAAATAGGGAAACACATAGCTGACATGAAAAAAAGCAAAATTATATTTCTTATGTGTGAATGAAAAGTCACTTTGAGACTGAAGTAGTCAAAAAGTTACCTGATTATTCATTTTAAGGATAAAACTTCATTTTGTTTGATAGTTTATGCAAGATACAGAAAAAGTTTTCTGTTGATGATTAACTAAGTCAAAAAAAAAACATAATTTAGTAAATTTTAAATGTGTAAGACTGAACAGTCACTTTGAAGTGAAGTAGTAAAAAAAAAATCTTTTTCGATGTAAAACTTATTGTTTGATTACAACAAAAAATAAAGATCGATAAAAAGCAAAAAAAAAAACTTTTTTATTTGAGATTTATAATTTTTATATATTTTATGCATTTTCAATGCGATCTTATAAGATAAATTATAAAAATTATAAATCTAACATGGCTGTTTCATCTTAATCGATTGACCAAACATTTGTAAAAATGTTTCCTTCGAATACGAGAGGATGTTTCCTCTCATTGATGAAACAACGCTGGCCTACAGCGTAAAATCAGGAATGTACTAGAAAATTTCGACGAGTGTTCGCAAGGCTCGGTAGCTCAATTGGGAGAGCATTGGACCGGATTTCCAAAGGTTGCGGGTTCGATTCCCGCCTGAGATTCACTTGTGACCCGAGTCGATTTTTTCTAGTATTTTTCTATTACAATAATTTATTTTTTATTTGAGTTATATTATAGATGATCCACTGTGAACTTGCCTGATTCACTGTAAACTGAGGGCCGATTCACTGTATCCCACCCCCAGTACACAGTGGCTCAAATGAGATTTTTTATTAAATACTGTTTATTTTCTAAAATATTACCTTGTTTAACTAAATCGATTGGAATAATCAATATACATTAGTTACGCTATAATACTAATCCTTTTACATCTTTCCAACACTCACCCATATCAAGTTACATCACTGGAAAAAAAAAGTGACCCACTGTTGCCGCCTTGACCCTACATGTATATACTCAGTATTCAACACAGTTGTAAGTGCCAAATTAAAGTAATGTGATCAAAACATTGGTCCCGCCAATTTGATGATTCATGTTATCGCTGAATTTATATGAACATTGTTACAACTCGCGCAAAATCATATGTGGAAACTTAGTACGGCCTAAGTACATGAACTTGTGTAATTTTCATGTTCATGTAAATACAAACTATGTTTAATAATTAGGGTTTCCATTGTATCAATGGAAACCCTAATTATTTAACATAGTTTGTATTTAACGAGATAATTATTATCTAACCATGTTTTACAAGTTATGAGAAAATATTATTGAGTTTGAGGGTAGGTCAAAATCAAATGTTATCATGCAGTGCATCTGCATGTAATGGAATCAAAACCACATTATGTTCACTATCATCTACTATATTTTTTGAAATTAATGATCTGAAGAAGATTAATATTTTTGAAATTCCGAGACAAATTGTCTTTAAAGGGAAATGCTATTATATATTATCTGCTATAGAGTTTATAGCTCCACCTACATCTAGCGGTATCGGGCATTATCGAGCTCATTTCTCGAATATTTGGTAAGTGGGAGTGCTACGATGACTTAAAGACGAAAGTCACGAATAGTCAAACGTACATAGTGCCTAATTGTTTAATATATGGGCAAAAATAAGTTGTTATAAACTTTATTTTTATTTTTTATGTAACTTTTCTCATTAGAACTCTAAAGGCAAAACTTTTTTTTTTTTTTTTTAGGATGGGTTTGCTCTTGATCCCAATCAAGCCCGGGGGCCATGACAGAATCCACGATGGAACGAGCTAACCCAGAAGGTGCCTATTCACCCTGGCCTTGAAAATAGACGGGTTATAAGTTCTCGGAAAATACAGACGCAGGGAGGGAATTCCACTCCTTTGCTGTGCGCGTTATGAAGGATGTTGAAAAGCGCTTGGTACGACAGGTGGGAATATCAACCAGGAAAGGGTGGTAGCCTGCAGTGCGTCTGGATTACCGATGGAAAAAAGGAGATGGCGGTATGAGCAGATGCAGCTCTTGAGCACACTCTCCAAAGTACAGTCTGTAGAAGACCGCCAGACAGGCAACTTTGCGGCGATGAGCTAAGGTGTGAAGCTTGCTCTTCACCAATTTGTTGTCCCCGATGAGCCTCTCAGCTCTGCGCTGAATCGTGTCCAGTGCAGCAAGTTGGTATTTTGCTGAGCCATCCCAAAGGTGGCAGCAATATTTCATGCAAGATCGGACTTGAGCTTTATAGAGTGTTAAAAGCTGTCCTGGCGTGAAATATCGCTTGACCTTATTTAGGACGCCCAGCATTCTGGCTGCAATTTGAGCTTTGGATTCGATGTTGGCGCCGAAGTTAAGGTCTGAAGACAACTCTATGCCAAGAAGCTCGAGGCTGTCGGTCACAGGTACAGATGTACCTCGGAAAGTAGGAGTGAGGTGGAAGGAACTCCTTTTTGCCGTGAAAAGACACGCTTGTGTTTTGGAGGCGTTGAAATTTACGAGGTTACTATCGCCCCACTGGGAAACGTAGTTTAGCCTCTGGTTTATTCGCTCAACCATGGCCTCTCTCATGAACATCACGTCGTTGCCGCTGGCTTTTGCGCTAGACAGGTATCTCTCTACAACAGTACTGTCGTCTGCATACCCAACAACTCCTGGTATTAATAGGTCATTGATGTGCAGCAGGAAAAGCGTCGCAGAAAGAACAGACCCCTGAGGAACTCCGGCATCAATAGGCACTGAGTCAGAGGAGCAGCCATCGACAACAACTCTGATCGATCGTTCAGTCAGGAAGTCGGCTATCCAACTGCAAAAGTCAGCGGGGATACCGTACGCAGGAAGCTTGCGCAGCAGACTTGCGTGCCAGACCCTGTCATAAGCCTTCGAGATGTCAAGTGACACGGCAAGTGCTTCGCCGTGCATCTCGAGGGCCTCGCCCCAGCAATGCGTGACATAGACTAGAAGATCCCCAGTTGAGCGTCCTCGGCGAAAGCCATATTGACGGTCACTGAGGAGATCGTTGTCTTCTAGGTATGAGAGCAACTTGCTGTTCAGCACTCTTTCCATAACCTTACAGAGTATGGAAGTGATGGCGATCGGTCGGTAATTGCATGGGTCGGCACGACTACCCTTTTTGGGTATTGGTTGCACATTGGCCAGCTTCCAGGATTTTGGGACGGTTTTTGTGTTGAGAGAGAGGCGATACAAGCGTGTTAGCACAGGAGACAACTCAGGCGCACAGTACCTCAGCACTTATAATTATTTTGTTGTTGTTGTTTCATTTCTGCATAAATGTGTCCATTTCAGAGATAACGATGAATGACAGATAACTAGTGTTGCCCAAATGCAAGAACAAGACGAGACTTAGCCAGTCTTGGTCTTGGTCTTGCGCCAATACACCTGGTCTTGGTCTTGGTCTTGGTCTTGCGCTTGCAGTCTTGGTCTTGGTCTTGGTCTTGCAGCAAGAGTCTTGCAAGTCTTGCAATTACCTATTAGTCTATTGCTATTTATTAAAGTTTACTTTAAATCTTAGAAAAACGTATTAGAATTGGAACATTGTGAGCTTGAATTAACATAGCCATAGTAAAGATCAATCAGATTAATAAATAACTGAAGATTTGATAAGAAAGTCGAAAAATCAACTGACCTATATGTCGTTTTCCATGGAAGTAACTGTTTCTTAATAAACATTTATGATTTATAAGCTTACATTTGCTAAAACATGTAAAAAAACAAATTAATTACAATAACTTGACTGTATTTTAAATAACAATGTCTGTCTAGAAAGAGATTGAACCCTCAACTTGCATGAAATTTAATAAAAGAGTTTTATGATTTATCATTTATTTCAATCAAAAATAAAATACAACACAAATCAAACATAACAGTACACAACAGCTTTATCATTAGGTTATGTTACTTTATATCAATTCTTTTGACCAAGAATTAATACAAAGTAACCATCTGGCTGACTCATCACTTAACCTATTTCTATGTTTTCTAATTACTAATGATGCTTTAGAAAATAATCTCTCAGCAGGTACTGAAGTTGCAGGTATTGAGAGAAAATCACGGGCCATCTTCGATAAAGTCGGATACTCTGTCTCATGCGTCCTCCACCAATCTAAAATGTCTTCCGAGCTGGCAGTTCTTGGTTTTCTCAGGTACTCCTCCAACTCGTCTATCACTAAGCCTTGAAGACAAGATCCAGATGACGTCGAGGGACATTCATAGAGTTTATCAAAGTCTATAATGTCTTCATCTTCATCACATACTTTATTTTCTTTTCTTGGCAATTCCAGAGATTTGTTCAGTGAGTGTAGACTTTTATATTCTTCATAAAGTTCATTGAACTTGCGCAGACTTTCTGTTTTAAGTTGCTTCCCCCACATTGTCAGGTCAAAAGTCTGAGCCTTATGCCTTGGGTCTAAAATTAAAGAAGTACAATAAATCCAGTTGCTCTTCTTATAATGTTTAAGCATTTTGTCTCGAGCTGCTTGGAAAGCTAGAATGAGCCTTTCATCCACTTCAGATCGATTAGGTTTCTCATCTAACTGTTTTACCATGGATTCAATTTTATCTAGCAAGAGATTGAATGATACAATGACTAGCGGTAATGTAACATATTTGTCTCCACCAAGTTTTGTACTTAAAAGTTTAAAGTTTATTAGAAATTTATGTAATTTTTCGAGTACCTGCCATTCACTAGCTGTGATTTGAAAATCATTCAATTCGGTGACAGAACTGCACAATATGTTAATGCCCGCTCTCACTTTTAAACCAAATCCAATCATATCATGTGTGGAATTCCATCTTGTTGGACAGTCAAGAATGGCATTTAGATTTGATGGCACGCCAGCTGCTTCACAAGCAGACTGAAACTTCTTCTTCACTATCTCACTTCTTTTTATTTTACTGGAAATACTGCGTAACTTTGTTACAGATGTACGCGAGTCAGCAATATTTGGTGCATATTCTTCATCTTCCTCAGTTTCGTCTGCATAGTCTTCATACTGCTGATCTTGCGCGTTAGTGTCAGACTCACAGTGTAATGCTAAGGTCTCTAATAAATCTTGTACACCAAGGTTTAAAATGTGAGCAAAGCACCGGAAATGTTGATTGTCTGAATCAAAGTGTGGCAACTGTTTGCCCAGTTCATACATAAATTTGGTATTTGCAGTTGCGTTGTCGACCGTGATACCTTGTATTTTATCAATTATGCCATATTCCAATAAACATTCATGGAAAATCGTTGCAATATCTTCCCCAGTATGTCGACCGCGTGATGGTATAAAATCAAGAACTACAGATCGATACTTCCATTCGTTGTCTATATAATGCATAGTAACCCCGTAGTAACTCCTACCAGCAATTGACGTCCACCCATCAATGGTAAATGACATTTTAGATGATAATTGTTGAAGTCGTTCCTTGAGATTAAATTGGAGCTCTTCAAATCGCTCTTTGACTTTCCTTCTAAGTGTAGACCTTTTAGGAAACTCCATATTAGGGCAAATACGTCGAAAATATACTTGTGTAGCTTCGTCATCGAAAAATGAGAAGGGAAGATATTTTTTCACTACCCAATCAACTGTAGCTGTCGTGATGTTGTCACTGCTGTTTTCCGACTGAAATAAAACAATAAATCTTGTGTTATTATTTAAAACATACTAGGTTTGAGCGTTTAGGAGGAGGAGGTTTGTTGTTGTTAAATCGAGAAAATCGTTAAATTGACATTTGTTATATTAAGGTTGCACTGTACTGTAATTTACCAAAATAAAGTACTTAGTTGTTACTGGCCGATTATGAAAACAAATGAAAATATAGGTGTTTATAAAAATATTTAAGACGATAATTACATACTTAATATGTCGCACCCCTAGATGAAAACACCACTAACTCAAAAATACTTACGTAAGTTAATGGCGTTTTTGAAAGTATCGCATGAACAGCTACGCGGAGTTAAAATTCCCGTAGCGACAATTTCGACCATTGTTAAAAATGACGCGAAATATGTACCTATGTATTACTATTTTATCAATATCTATAAAATATTCCGAAGTCAGTTTAAAGTCATTTGTTCAAAAAAGACTTTTTTGAGTTCCTGGAGTTTTCATATAAAAAAAATATATTCTTACCTGTCCACTTCTTCCAGCGGTTACTAAAAAGCTTGTGATATCTCCACTTAATTTTGGTTTAACAGGAAGAAATATTTGTGATTCCTTTTTGTGGAAAGATATTAGATGTTTCCTTAAGCCTGAAGTGTTTCTGTTTTTCATTTTTATTTCAGTCTTTTTATGTTGGCACAATTTACACAAGGCAGTTTGGGATGCATGAATTATTTCGAAAAACTCCTCAAATTTGCTTTTGGGTCTTTTAGATCTGTGACTCAAACTCTCGTTACTCGGACTAGAATAATTTGAATCTTCGTCACTCATATTAAATTGTACACGTGATACGTTTTTAGAAAACAACAAGAATTAGTAAAAACAATTATTAAGTTAGACTCGAAGCACAGCTCAATTGGAAATGACTGGAATTAAAATAATTCCTTTGTTTATAGTACGTTTCCTTGCTTTCTACCGCGCCGCCTCGCCACGTGCCGGCTCTATTAAAAGGATGCCGCCGCAAATCAAACGATGCCGCGTGCGGTGTACAAACACAGATTATTACCTACTTGTACAGACGCGACGCGTGAATAAAATATATGTAAAGAATTAGTGCCAATCACTATTCTTTACATATAAGTGAATGTTTTGGCGTACATCTATACTAATCTATACTAATATTATAAAGCTGAAGAGTTTGTTTGTATGTTTGATGACAGAAGTTTTAAAATAAATAAATAAATCCTGAACGTCACTATACCTCCAAAGTTACTATTCTTCGTGGGCGAAGTCGCGGGCACTGCTTGTAAATACTTTTTTTTTTTTTTTATTTATTTTTTTTTATTTATTTATTTCATATACAAGAAAAAAAAATACAAAGATACAATTTAGTCCCACAAAACCGACTTGTCGGTTTGACTGAGGGATCTTTAGTCTCTTAGCTTATAATTATAATTATGTAGGTATATAATACAACTATAACTGTATCAGGTAAAGTTAAGTGCACAATAATTGGATTTAGACTGAATTACAACAAACTGAAGGAAAATTTAGCGGTGATAATAATAAGATACAATTGTTGTAAGATATAAAATACGTGTGTAAAAAACAACCACGCCTCCGAGCCCTCAGATGGGCTCGGAGGCGTGGTTGTTTTTTACACACGTATTTTATATCTTATAGAAATATTGCATTGTGAATGCAAAAAAATAAATAAAAACATACAATTGTTGTGTTAAATAGTAGTCATCAGATAATCTTTTAATATTTTTTTAAATTTATTTTTATCCGTTTCACATCTAATAGTTTCGGGCAACGAATTAAGAAGATATGGTATACGCTTCTGTAAAGTTCTGTCACCAAAATAATTTTGAACCCTAGGAATTACAAATTTCTTTTTTGAAGTGGCTCTAGTGATCTGGTTATGATTTATGTATTCAAAAGTGGAGACACACTCTCGGCTGCCGTGATTATTTACTAATAATAAATCGCAGGCTTTTTATTTTATTAGTAGGTAAGTACCTACGCTTTTTATATTATTTTATTAATTATGTAGAATTTTTTTACACGTTTCAAGTATATTTAAAAGTGGCTACAATATTTATCAAACGGGTGATATTTGAACACTTTTTTGCTATTTTTTCTTGTAAAAACTTAAGAAATATAATGACTAAATGTACAATAATAGTACCTAAGTAATTAGTTTAAAACCATATAATCAATATTATAATATATACTTACTAGAATAAATTATTATGACATCTACTACCTATCCTTACCATTTTATTCTAATCATAATACTACTTGCGTGATCAGTATAATGTATTCATTTTCATTATAAGCACTCTGAAACTTATTTATTCTTTGGAACACCTGTAGGTACTCTTAAAATTCGAAATTATTTTGCATGAGTATACCTACGCCTACGCCCTGTGGCGGCAATCAAATAGTGTCAAATGTTGTGATTTCGGCGCGGCGGCAACGATTGTTGTATATGATTTCAAAAGAAGCCGCCGGCGCGTGTATTATAACCATGTGCTTCCGAAAAGCAGCAAATTTCTTTGAGAAGTAAGTACAAAACCTTTGATGCCGCATTATCAAAGTGCCGATGGTTAAAACATAACTATGCATGCACTCAGTTTGATTTTAATGGATATTTTTTTATTCGCTATGTAGGTATGTTTATGGTATTAGTCGTAATGCGCATAGATCCAGTTTTTCATATTCTTTGATACAGTTTTTTGCGTCTCATAGAATTCCTAAGCGTACCTATACACCGAACTGTTACACCTAACTACTCCGTGAAATAGCGCTAAGTCCTAGCTGCAAGACGCAAGAGTCTTGCAGGCTTAGTCTTGTTCTTGCTCAAGTCTTGCACGGTCAGTCTTGGTCTTGGTCTTGCTAAAAATACGCGGTCTTGTTCTTGGTCTTGCAAAAACGCAAGAACAAGACCAAGACTGCAAGACCAAGACTGAATTTGGGCAACACTACAGATAACTTTTGATGTACTTACACATGAACATGAAAATTACACAAGTTCATGTACTTAGGCCGTACTAAGTTTCCACATTTGATTTTGCGCGAGTTGTAACAATGTTCATATAAATTCAGCGATAACATGAATCATCAAATTGGCGGGACCAATGTTTTAATCACGTTACTTTAATTTGGCACTTACAACTGTGTTGAATACTGAGTATATACATGTACATATGTAGTACTAAGTTTTCGGGTGTGAATTGCCTGCCTCTGAGTAGAGCTTTCAGAAGGTCCCGCCACTTTGACGTCAAATTGGCGGGATCAGGGAGATCTTTACATACTTCATTTACCTTTAGAGGTACAAATGTCTGGTTCGGGGTACAAATAGAACATATGTAGCACAAACATTTTAATGTGATACATTTCAAATTGGGGACTGGATCCCGCCATCTTGACGCTCACAATATTTTTGAAAACTTCCTTTACATACTTCAGGCATCGGTGAAGGAGTGGTAAAAGAACTATGGAAACAAGGGGCGAATGAGGTAACGATATCGAATCAGCCAGAAAACCTTAAAAAATTGAAACAGCAATATACGTCTATAGAAGTAGCAACCGTAGATCTTCGAAACTGGGAACAAACTAAAGATATTGTGAACTCTCTTGGAACATTCGATTGCCTAGTAAATAACGCCGGCGTGGCTATCATTGAACCATTCCTGGAAGCGACACCCGAAAGCTTTGACGAGTAATGTTATTATTTTTTATTAACCATACATATACTTACTTCACATGTCAGCAAGTTTACATTATTTTTTTAACAATTTCATTAAATTTTACTATTTTTTCAGAACTATTTCCGTGAATGTCAAAGCCATCATGAATGTAAGTCAAATTGTTGCACGAAAGATGATTGAAAATAAAATAAAGGGCGCCATTGTCAACGTCTCTTCGCAAGCTTCAAAAGTAGGTTTTTATGTATAACTATTGTAGAATAGTAGGTTTATATTTCATTTATTTAGTATCAATTTTCATAACAATAAAAAAATACGAGGGAAAGTCAAAAAGTTCGCGGAATGTAGGGGATGGTGGGTGGGTTCATGTATACAGCTAGATACTAATTGAGCATCTCGCCATTAGTACACATTCCAAATTCGAACCTAATAGGATCATTATTAGCCTTTGAGTTATCAACGTACAAACAAGTTAATCGGGAAGAAATCAACAAGTATGGAGAAAAGTGAATATCGCGCTGTTATTAAATTCCTCAAGGAGAATCCGCTCAGAAAATTTGTAAATAGATGTTAGCGGTTTAACTCTGCCTCTGGTAAAACATATATGTACGGCTATCCGTTATGCAGAACACAAGCCTTATTGCTTACTTTATGCTAAGATAATTGGTGTAAATGTAATCAATATTATTATTTAACTGCTAGAGTTTTATATCTTAAGAAATTATTACTAAAAATACCACTTGTCCTGGGACAATTTGATGTTTATCTAGTTATAAATTCTTCGTTAAATAAGTAAAAACAAAATCTGGTTTAAACTTGAAGTAGCATTTTTGTCGGTTTAATGATAAAATATATGCGTGGAAGGGATGTCCACCTACCTACGTACGTCATCTTTAAACTAATATCATCAGTATTTTTAGTTCTTACATTTCCGTGCACATTACACATTTTAATAAACAACTCTTTCACGGATCTTTTCGCATATTTTATATTTAATTCTGACATTTCGAGTCCTTTACAGGAGCCGTGATCCAAGGATCACTGATCGACAACCGTTGCCTTTACGAAACAATCCGTGAAGAAGTTGTTTTATTTAAATAATATTATCCATTTCACTGTCCAAGTAAAATGTAAGTTAAAATTATATAAGCATTGCTTTTTTCATAGTTACAAAGAATTTAAGTTATTATGTATATAAAAGTAAGTATTGCATTTTAGCCACACATTACTTTCTTATTCTATTTAGTTATATTTATTTTATAGGCTGCACTTAAAGATCATGTAGTATACTGTGCGTCAAAAGGAGCAGTAGACTCAATGACTCAAGTAATGGCCTTGGAACTAGGACCATTCGGGATCCGTGTCAACGCAGTAAATCCTACAGTCATCATGACGGAGATGGGTCGCAAAGTTTGGAAAGAACAATCGAAATCTGCAGCCATGCTCTCAAAGATACCGTTAGGACGGTAATATTATTTTTTATGTCTCTTGGCTTGGTAATATTATACAATGGTGTTGTTAGTATTTTTTGAAACGGGATTTCTACCGTGTTTAGGAGGCTTAGATATTGCGGCGCAATTGCATGCGCTATTATCACAACACAAGAACTGACGATAGTTCTGAGAACCAAAAATAAAAAAAGCATGGTAAAAATCCTCGTTTTAATTAACACACATGTGACCGTGAAAGTTGTAAACAATATAATGAATAATCAGCATCGCGGGCATACACAGAATGGCTTTACTTTAGTACAAACATTAAGTACCTCAATTGAATTCCCTTAGAAATTCATAAAAAATATCAAAGTCAATCGAAAATATCTTTTTTTATTTTCTTAGTTTAATATCTGCCTGATTAAACTAACAAAGTTAATAAAGCTACATTATTCGTAAGCATTCGTGAAATACCAAACCTACAGTCTCCAGTACATCTACGCTTCCTCACACCGAGATGGCGAATATCCACCTTCATTAACATCTACTAAGAAAGCGAAAAGACGCATGTGTGTATCTAGACATAGCCGGTACCGAATATGTGCACTAAATGTAGGTCATTCTGAGCACACATGGAATATTGATACTATTTTTTTTCTTGTTTTGCAGATTTGGAGAAGTACATGAGGTAGTCAGTGCCATTTTGTTTCTATTAAGCGACAGTGCCAGCATGATATCTGGAGTGCAATTGCCAGTGGATGGAGGGTTCCTTTCTACATAAAGATACATTGTAAAATGCGAATAAATACCTAGTTTTATTTTATTCAGTTTATTATGCCAAAGGAATTAATACATACTGGACATAGGAAACAATGCAAGCATAACAATTTATAATGCATAATATGCTAAGTTTGTTTAGCACAGATGTATGTTTAAAGAGAAAATATGCCATGGTAAGGTAAACTAAATGTAATACAGTGATATTTCTAGAACAATAACTCATCCCACATTCTTATAACAGTTTACTCACTTGGAGGGAACAAATACATTTGAAGACTTACTTAAATTTAGAATTTACGATATCCAATAAAAGCAAACAATCTTTTACTAAATCCCTTATATTCATTCTACAACTACTAAAATGCTTCGTTCCCTCCGTCATCACGAGTAAGATGACGCTATCGACGGGGACGTATCGATCTTTATAAGTGGAAATATCAATCGGTATGCAACACGCAACTACACGAGACTGCGCAATAAAAAGGTATTCGTAGAATAACAGCAAATAATCTGAATGATATTAAATCTACAACAATTATGTATTTATTTTCCTTTTACCTAGGATATTGTAAAAAACAGTGTCGGTTTATCTAAGTACCTTACAATTTATTATATACAAAATTAAGTCCATAAAGTCTTTCGTCGATTAGAGCATACACTTATGTTTAGGAGCAAGCCACGACTATTCCACGCCAGAAGCGTTTTGAGATACATATTGGACACTCAACACATGGAACACGAACACAGTGCCAGTTCTCCGTCCTCACCGATGCGTAGCGTCACGGGCTAACCTCCGCACCAACCGCAACACGTCACACTTCCCGAACGATTCCACACAAAATATACTACCAGAAACTTAGCTAAATGAACTTCATCAGAAATAATATTAGGCCCTTATCTACGAAATTGCCCTTTTGAATACTGGTAAATTTCAACTTCCTGGAATTCCAAATTCAAATTAATGTTTCCCATTGCTTTAAAAAATTTGTTGCTCATTTGTCCGTAGTTTTTATTCCTTTGGTGCTATTAAAAATAGAAATTACCGTTATTTTTTAATGTGCCGGCTATACCTGGAACCCGATTAGTCTAAATTCACGTCAGGCAGCCTTCAAAATAAAATTAAACAGCTCATGAAGATGGATACCTCATGAGCTTACTGAAAGACCAGCAAAATCATTAGATTGTTAATTGCGACGATAAGTGGCTTCTTTAAGCAATGTGTTCTATACAATGGTTCCAACCAGAAAAGGCTTCGAAACCACTACCATCGCGACTGTATGGTTCCATATTTTTCAACAGGAGCATTGATTTTTTTTTATAATAATCTAATTTTACATCGTCACTGCCACGAGTGTATTGTCAATAACCGCAAAGGCGGCCGTATCCCATCCGTTGAGACGTCCGTTTTAACTCAAGCGGACGGAGTTCGCTCCTCACCAATGTACTATGGACCCACTGGCAACACAAGCGTTTAGCTTAGCTGTGTTCAAAGCACTGTTAATATTATTAAAATGAACAAGGAGAAGCTCGCTATCAATCCATTGAGTTTTGTCAGTGCTTTAGCCGAATCGTTCTGGTTATGGAAACTTCGACTGGAATGTCTTCGTTACTCATCGTGCTCACTAGACTTTGAACCTCCTATCTCCATTTTTTTCGAATTTTGAGTAACATCTTACATGGGAAAACTGATCTCCGATCATGTGGTGAAATAAGCCGTTAAACACGCTGTGGATTCTCATCCGTAAAATTTCTATAGGAGAAGAAGAAGGAACGACCTCTCATTAAAATAACAAAAATGCATTGACGATAATGGTCAATACTTTAATTAACAAAAAATATAATTTTTATTTAAAAACTATTGCTTGAGTTTTTCTTTACAAAACGGCAACTTCGTAGTCAGGGACCTAGCAATACAATTATGTCGATAAAATTTCTTTTTAAATATTCTGGATTGATAAGTTATCTTATTGAAATAAACTAAGTAATCGAATAAGATACACCAAAGAATTTGTTTTAGTACTAAAAGAGGACAAAGAATATTTTTATAACTGATGACTGCATCCAAATGCTACAATATACCCTGTTGATTATACAACTTATTTATTCATTAAAACTAATACAGTGCAGTCATACAATAAACAGGAAAAGAGGAAATAGAACGATTTCTATCATACATACGTCATATAGAAAAAATACTTATGTGTGTGACAAAAACGTATGAAACGTTTATATTGATTCGTGACAATAAGACGATTTCAAAGTTTACAAGTTCTTGCAGAGTTAACCCTAAAATATTTATACAAAATTGAACCTGATTCTCAGTCATATTTCAATAGTATGTGAATTAATAGATTCTTAACAATCACTAATGGATATTTAAAATAAAAATCGAATTATGTTCACAAAGGTTTAACTTAAAATAATTGCCAGAAACGTAGAAAACTCTGCCTTATTCATGCTCGTAACGCATAACTAGAAGCGATTCAAAAGAGATTAACGCACTTGCTATTTCAATAATAAAAATAAACTTTTTACTACGCAATCATTAATTACTTCATCTGGTATGGTTTCACTCTAGTTATGCACTCGCAGTGGTATAAATAAGAAATGATGTTATAATAATTAATCTTTGTGCAAAATGGGACATGAAAATGGTAACCAATTGTGTTGACAAAACTTAATACAAAAGTGACAATTTGGTCGAAAATACGAGATCATAGTTATCATATACAGAAAATTATTTATAGCAAATACTAAAGGGAATGTGTCTCTCTAAAATCAGAAAATACAATGTGTAACGCAGAAGCAACATTTAATCTTGCAATGTATAACATTCCCGGGTTATTGGGTAACATTCCCAATTCCTTATGTTGAGTTCAAAATTTCAAATAGGAATTTCTAAAGTTATCTGATTTTAGTAGCAAACTTACCTAGTTACAACTATGGCAGTGGCTGAATATTAAAATTCGTTAATAGAGATTACACATTGGCAACAATTACAAAGAAAGCCTGAAAATTCCATTCTCAACATGTACCATGACATTAAACACGTAAATTAACATGGAAGACAAAATATTGATGAACCATTCTCACTTTTGCAGTCAAGGAAAAAGGGAAATCATAATATTGCACAAAACATTTCAGACCTACTAATAAACTAGTTCAGAAATTGGCATTTCACAAGCAATAGTCAAGTATACAAAAGATGAAATGACAATTGAAATGCAAATATTTGCAACATCGACAATTACAAATCATCCCTTAATCACTCCTCGTAGTTAATCGAATATATACACAAATATGTAAAATCTCGAGGTCGGCGAACATTTGATTGATAATGAAATATTAAATTTTAATGCGGTTCGGTTCGATTCGCCAGATAACGGCGGCTGAATTAATCGACGCCACTCCGTCGGTTCGCACTCTATTCTAAATACAACTGAGCATAAAGTACAACTGATGCACCGGTCACATCGAACGAACGTCGAGAACGTTCCGAGCCGCAGCCCGCTCGCGGTGTCGCCGCTTACGCTAAAATTAAATAATTTACAATACATTAACGTTAGGCGAATGCATACAAAAGTTTCTTAGTTTTACAGTCGTCCCGAGCGGGCGGAAGTGGCTTGTGAGGAGCGTGGCGTGCGGCCAGAGTGGCGAGCGAGGTTTGCCGCCTCACCGCCACTCGGAGATTGCCGCCAGCGCCGTGCCCGCCGGGCCCGCTCCGCCCACGCCCGCGCCCGCGCCCGCACTCGCCCCGCCTCCAGCGCCCACGCCGCCTCCAGCGCCCGCACCCGCCGCTGTGAACGCGAGCAATTTACGTTAAAAACGTAGAAATATTTATTTAAAATGAAACTGATTCTTATGAAATTTTATACACTTAAGAAGATACTAAGCCTAAAAAAGGGAATAGAACACACTTATAAAGGTTTAGTATAAAAATCAATAAAATTTATTTTCTGTTACTTTACAAATCTACATTGAAAAAATTAATGTTCAACATCTCTTAGCTGTCAGTCGGGACTCGAACCCACGTCCTCTCGCTATTCGGGTAAGTACTCTTTCAATTGTGCTACTGAGACCTAGACAGACCCGTTGAATCTTCCAAAGTATTTCTTAAGCTTACGCCAGCGCCATCTCTTCATGTTCTAGGTAATACTACCAACAACAGCAAGTGTAATACTTTTACAAATGTTGAGCAAATGTTAAGGAAAGGATTCTGTCTTCCGTACAACGAAGGCTAAACATGTACCTAATATTAATATAGGTAACATTGTAAATTCACTATCACATACACTAAAAAAAATCGTAGAAAATATCCATTACTTCCAACAAATGTTTTTTTATAGCTGGCATGCACTATTTTTTTAATTTTGATGCGTTTTGTAGCTTTAATAAAATAAATAAAATAAAAATCCTTTTATTCAGGTGATTAAACCCATACACAAGCAAATTACTCAAGATCACAATTAATAATGACAATATTAAAATCATATTAAATCCAAATCAAATTAGAACAAAAATATAAACAAAAACCAAATTAGCAAATAAAATTTACAAAATAATTAAATTTAAACCATGTCACAACTTAGATGTCACAATTAATATTATAAAATGAAAAAAAGTGATAAAATGTAATAATAAATAATGAAATAATAAGTAATCAATAAATAACATTCTTTCCTGGTATTACCATAACATCCTGCACCATATGTAAAGTCTTAAATATAAACCGTATACAAGTTTGTCAGCAACATACTGCTTTATGATTTCATCTGTTTTTAATAAATACAATGGAAGCAAGAGCAAAAAGACATATTTCATGCTTGTTAGGTTGCTTGTCAGGTGTTCATTTGTATCATTTTAGTTTGTTTAAAATTTACCAGAAGGTACTGAGATCAAGTTAAAGTAGATTTAAAAGTTACAATTAGTCCTTTCAAAAATATAAAACAGTAATGGCAGATTTGGTCAAGACGGGTGAATGTGTTACTCAAGAAGGTACACAATTAAACAATTTCCTTAAGGACTTACTTGCTTATTCAACTATTATTGCATGTTTATGATGAAATCATAAGTGTTTTCTTCGTTTTTAATGGAAATCTGTTGAATTTTTGTTTCTAACGTTTAAGTTATCTGTGAGCAATCCAATCACTAAACCTAATTTTGCATATTTTTACTTATTGCCCACTTTCATTTTAGCAATGATTCTAATTAATTTCTATAGTCTTTGCCTGGACAATAATTATCATGATCAAATTATTGGTCAAAAATAATATCAGTATCACATGCAGAAACAGAATAAAACACAAGTTACACCTTTTGTTAAGTCACGCGCTAGTAGTGAATTTGTAATTGTTGATTCACCCCTATAAAATTAAAAAAAAAAAACTAAGAAAATTTCTTTGGGAGAATATATAGTTTACCCAGAACCGCTGTAAGAGACAAACTACACAACAAAGTGTGCCATAAGTTCTCAATATTTCAAAGTAGCATTACGTACAAAATAAATAGAAAAGAAAAAATTCGTTAAAATATGCAGAAAGACATTGAAAAAAATCAGTTACATTAAAACTAAAATTTTAAAATGTAAATTCTTCCCTAAACCTCATTAATGAGAGTGTGAGTTCTAAGGAAATTGATACAACAAATGGGTATAATGACCACCAGTTTGAACATTTTAAGCAATAACCTGAATAGAAAAAAGGAAGTGAGTAAATTATTTTAAAAGAATCGAATTTTTCCAGTATTTTTCTATTAAAATAATTTATCATAGAAGATAGTATAGAAAAATGCACAAAATATATAAAATTTTAAAAAAGGAAGTGAGCTGGTAAATCACCAGCATCTAAAAATTGTTAATTTAAGTAACATTGTAATAATCTACTAAGAGTCTTTAAGGACTTTGTCTTTTTTAATGTGATAAAAATCAATTGATTAGCAATATTAAAAAAATCTTTCATGTGTATTACATTCAATGACATCTTAAGACCTATTTACATTTATTTATATGCCATCATCATTTTAAAGTAGACAATTCTGTCTCTGACGATTCTTCCTAATTAACATCGGTAAAAGAATTATTTGATGCAGTTTATAAAACTAAACACAATTTATTTTGCTATTCTATTGACTATCCTATTAAATTAACTGTTTATTTACATTAAAAGTCAATTCAGAATTTAATTTATCATTAATTAGTTCTGGGCAATCACTGTGCTGCAATGTTGGCAATTCATTGCATTACTTTATTGATTCTTATTACATTACATTATTTTCTATGGTAAGTTTTAACTGTAAATTGTTTGCGCTCTAAAGGGGAGTTTATTAAGCCATAAGAACAGTTTGAACAGTTGCTAGTTATAATATTTACATGTGTTTGTATAGTTTACTAGGGTAATGTGGTAATAGGCTACATAACAGATATTGTTGTCTCTTAAATTAAAATATAATAGGCTTTAAATATAAAACAGACACAAAATATACACAACCAAAAGTTTATTTATTTGATTTCATACATTTGAATCTTGAGTTTTATTATTTTGTTATGCTAGATTTCAATGAAAAATTGCTCACTTCAAATAAAATTAATTATCTCTATCAATCAACTTACTATTTTCCTGATCTTGATTCTGTTCGTGGCGTCTGAGCGTGCGATCACTGCCTCCAGACTGGTAATTGCCACGTTGTCCACCTATAACAATAAAAATAATTAAATAATAATATTATTAAAAGGACCAAATATTCATGAACTAAAAATCTGTGGAACTTATATTGCAGCAATAATGGCTCTGTCAAATGTCCACAATCAATTTTCAACATTCCACATTTAAGATTTCAATCTAAACTGTGAATTGAGACTTTTTGTGTTGATGTAATCATTAAAATGTATATTAAATAAAGAAACATTGATTAAATGAATAAGACTTGATTGTGTATATATTTTTGTATCTATGGTTAACGGGCAAGAACAACTGTTGAATGTAATATAAACAAGTGCCTACTAAAATGAAACCTCGTAACAACATATCTGTGTATACCAACGTAAAGAACAAAATGTTCTTAATGTATTTATGTTAATTATACATAACAACTATTTGATAAAATGTGATTTATTTCATTGTTGTTTAGTTACCCTTTGTTGTACATTGGCTAAATTTTTAAGAAGCACAAAAAATTAAGCTAAATATCAATTAGACATTGATGCATCATTTTGAGGCAACTGATTAATGCTATGTTATTCTGATTCTGGAATTATACCATGTAGGCGTAGTTTGTGCTACAGAACAATGTTAACATTCAATTATTTATTTAAATAATGATTTGACATAAGGCAAAACAAGTATTTAAAAAATAATTTGACATAAGGCTAAACAAGACTTTTTTCAAAGTTCTGGTAGTCGACAATTATTCAGAATAAAAACATTACATCTATTAAATGGGCATTGCCATGTAAGATTAGTTCCATACATTTTGGATTTAGTACAGAAACTAATGTCGCAATTGGTTTGTTTTATCACTTTTTAATTATCAGATACATTAATAAATAAATATTTTTTTTTGTTGAGAAATTTATAAAAATAAATTAAAATTCAATATAAAATTATTGTTTATGTGATGCCCATCTCAACTAGATATCAGATTTAGTTGGAATCTTAAGTACCTACTAGAGATAGTAAAAACTATTTGAGTATTTTATATTGTTCAGATAAGGCTACAAAAGATCAAATCAAATCTAATTTAAACTAGTCGCTATGGATTATTTTTCAGGAAATACCTATAAAATTTTGGTTTTAGATAATTATGATATCTACTTTACATTATTGCTTCCATATGTTGATGATTTTTATTACTATTTAAAAAACCAACATTGCTGTGGCACTTTATTGTTATCTTTTCGAGAGTTACAGTTGCAATTTTTTAAATATTTACTAAATGGTTATCCATTAATAAATCAAGGAAAAATTATAAAAAATACATACCAAACTTAAGCATGTTCCAGTCAAACACATAGTCATAAGTAAATCCTTGTCTGTGAAATAGTGTGCGGAACAGTTGACGAAGATGTGCGTAGTCTGGACGCTCCTCAAAACGCAGGCGCCGACAGTACTTTAGGTATCGCTGGAACTCTATTGGATGGTTCTAAAAAACAAAGTAATGTTTTTAATCTATATATAGGATTATTATACATTAGGGAGACATGTTTAAGTCATTCATATAAATATTGAATATAATCTTATTTACAGTTAACTGATTCGTTGCTACATACAATTACAGAAACGAAGGCTACGAGCTTGATTTATGTGAATAATGAAGTTTTATTCTGGTTTGATTTCCCTAAAACTTGATTTGAAGGAGTTATCATCGATTTAAAAATGGCACGGTTTCAGTGGCTAATGCCAAATGGAAAAAAAAGTGATGACACAACAGGCGAGCCATCAACTACAAATCGGTTAACTGAGAATAATCAACTAATCTAATGATTCTACATAATGGAGTTCTTTGTAAGAGCTATAGTAGAAAAATTGCTAAGTCCATATTTAGAATTTAATATCCAGTCTAATGGTACAATTTGCAGCAGCATAGTAGCCAATATCACTCAGCAAGAGCCTTGAGCTGAATTTATGTCATTTCAGTCAATTGTGAGTTCCAATCTGACCTAAGATGAAATTTATAACACTATTAATAGATGTATTGCATTTTGCCAATAACAAAATATATAAAAAACACTAATATTCACTATTACTTTAGTATACATTATTGCTTACTTTACAAAGTTCATCAAAAGGTGTAGACAATTTCTTCTCTGATATCCTCTCATATTTCTGACGCTTAGTAACTGCCTTGAGACCCTGCCATGGGAGGCTGCCACGGTTGAAGTACATTAATACATAACCCAGGGACTCCAAGTCATCTCGACGAGATTGTTCAATACCTAAGTGGGTATTCACCGAAGCATATCTTGCTGTACCTAAAAAATATAATATTATATTGTTATAATGTATAATAACTTTGTTATAGTGTATAATAACTTTGTTATAATGTATAATAACTTTGTTATTAATTCATACATTATGAAAATTAATAACTGAGATTGAGCTGCTTAATTATTATTAATGCATTTTATACTTGTAAGTTCCTAGTATGCAAATAATCTAAGCATTTATGGCAAATGTAGTATAATATAATTAGATTTAATAAATAATATTTAAACACACAATCAATCAATAAATTGAAAACCAACTACATTTTAAAGAAAATATGTTTTTGAACATTTACCTGTCAAATTTTTGTTTTCTCTATATGCAATATGCTGCATTGTCCGAGGGTCTTTGTACTTCTTTGCTAAGCCAAAATCTATAATATATACTAAATTTCCTTTTTTACCTAAACCCATAAGAAAGTTATCGGGCTTGATATCTCTGTGAAAATGAAATTAATGATTATTAAGAGTTAACTATTGACATTGATAAGATTTACAATTGTCATAGATGAAAAATAATTGATATTGTGAAACGGTCATACTATTATCTCTGACCTACAACCTTCATCAATATAAGTGGTACTGTTATATATAGAAATGTGACATACCTATGGATAAAGTTTCTGTAATGGATGTCCTGGATTCTTGTGATAAGTTGGTCAGCCAGGAGCAGCACAGTTTTAAGAGAGAAACGACGGGAGCAGAAGTTGAAAAGGTCTTCCAAAGATGGACCAAGCAATTCCATAACCATTACATTGTAGTCTCCTTCTGACCCACACCATTTTATTTCAGGTATACCAACTGTAAATTGCAGTAATTTTGCTGGTCAATTCATATAAAAGACAATAAATCTTATATGCAAATAAATACAAAAATTGTTCAACTAACTACTTAATTCATTTTAAAATGAATAAGCAGTGTTAGTTTGTATGATGATGTTATTATGTTTAGAGGTCACAGTGTGAATTTGTAAATTTGGGTGATGATAGTGTCTACTTAAGATTTACTTACCACCTCCTTGCATAACTTTATAAAATTTACTCTCTATGTGCAACTGTGGGTGTCTTGTTTTTATACATTCTAGTTTAATAGCTACCTCTTCCCTGGTTACAATATTAGTTCCTGAAAACGAGACCAAAATACTTTTTATTAATCAATACTTTTAACATGTATTATAGTGATTGAATTTTCGATGGGCAGAAATCATTTTAAATTTACAAGAAAATAGCACATTATTAGAAAATACTGTAAAAAAACATAGTTACTTGCATCTATCACATGTCTTGAAAATTGGAATATATATAGCCAATGTAAGTAATAGACTTTAACATGAGTACCTCACTGATTTAGAGCAGTCATCAAATATAAACCTTCGGATGTCAAAAGAAACTAGATTTCGAAACAAAAAAGTCGCAGCTGGCCTACAATACTAGGTAACCATCTTTCTTTGTTTACAATTATTTCTCGGCCTACTCACCCAGATAAATATCTCCAAAGGATCCCGAGCCTATTTTACGACCCAGTCGGTATTTATTACCGACACGAAGTTCCATTTCGATATTTTCTAGGATATGAAATCACAATATTATCACTGACCACCGAATCATTACAGGACGGCCATATTGCGATAGACGCAGATCTCTACTTGGGCGAACACTGTAATTTTAGGTGGAATTTGTTGTATACAGAGATTCTTTTGTAATGTTTTACGCTGTGTTAATTATATACTGTAACTGAAACACACAAAAACTTCTTTTCGTAGATAAAATATCAAGAAACTTATTAGTCAAAATCTAACTACACACGCATCTGAACATGAGGATTGAAAAATTCCTTCAAAGATCGCCCAATTGTGATTGGGTAATTTATCTTTTTATATGGTAACCCGCTAGTTGTCAAAGTACTAGATAATTTGGTAAGAAAAAAATATTTGACCAAAAGATAATTAGGGGTCAAATATTTAATCTAGTTATTATTATTTTTTAATTTAATAGAATGTAATCACACACTTAGTTTATTATTTAATAGTGAAATTACTTTTTTATTTAAGCGTGTAATTGTTTGATGCATATATTTAAAGCAATTTTTACCGTAAAGTATTCAGATTTTTTGAAGCAACAGATAATGATTTAATTTTAATATATTACGGAGCCTTTTCTAATCGTAATTTGATTAATAAAAGGTAAATAAATGTTCGACCTCAAAAGACATAAAGAGGAAATGCCAAATTTATTAATATTATATTTCATACCACTGTCCCAGCACTTACCGGTGTGTTACATGTTAATCGGTCGTTAAAAACCCTCCTCGTCTATGATTTGCCTTCATTTCTGCTGAGTTCCAGAAAGTGGTATTACTGTACCTTGTGTAATTTTTTTTAATAATAGACTTTACGGCACTGGTTTTCAGTTATTTATACATTTATTAACATCTTTAGAAGGAAGAGCTGAGAGGCAAAATGAACAAACCTAAATCAATCTATGTCAATTCAAGATTATTCTACTTATATGATAGTTCATCATTTCTTAACTTAATTGTTCATAACATTCCGCTAAAACACAAACAAATGAATAAAATTATTAAGATGGTATTTATTTGCTCGTGTTTTCGTGACCAAATGAACTTTACACAAAAAAGAGTAGATTATAAGGTCAGGGGGCCACTATTTTTTGGGTCCATATAAAAACAAATAGAGGTTGTTCTATTTGAAAATAAATTTAATTATTATGGAAAAAGAGTGCCCTTTTTCGTATATATTGTGATAACTATTGGACTTTGAAGCGACATCTGTAACATTAAACAGATTTGTGTGTGATAGAATCGCGCATGTACAACCCGGTTACAATATCTGTGGACCTGATGACATCACGTCAGCGCTTAGGTACGGTGCACAAAACAAAAGCGCGGGGAGGTGACAAGAGAACGGGGAGGGGGCTTGACATTCCAGCGAGGTCCACAGATATTGTAACCGAGTTATACTTGAGTAATTGGACCGGAGCGAGCGAAGCTCCCATGGATCAGCTTCAATGGCGCAATGTCTGTTACGGCATAACTTCCCGAGTTCTTAACCGATTTTAATATTTTTGTGTGGAATCGAATCAACAGGTTTAGGACCAGATTCTGACGGAGCCCGAATTTTGAAATTCGCAAAAATTCCCAACGAAACAAAAAAAAAATCTTTTTTTAGGTATTACGCTCCGCTCCAATATATGGTGCCAGTGCCAGCGTAGCTTTATGCTTGGCGACTGCATCGCCTAGTTTACCTTTAACTTCATGCAATCGCGGTTGCTGCGTCGAAACAAGTATACTTGAGAAAATATTACTTGACACCCGTGGCATATGTCTTAGTGATGTGCCTAGTGCTGGGAGAATATTAATATAATCTATCATAATTATCGACTGTATTTGGCATTTTTTTTAAATAATAAAGTGCTTTATTGTGCACCAAGAGTTATGACTAACGCGAAAGTTTTATTGAAGACCAAATCATTCGAATTAAATTATAGACATTTAAATAAAAACATTATCACCGGATTCAGGACGAGTCTTATTTAGTTTTTTAGCGCTCATACACATAGCGTCACTCTATGTGTGTCTGGGGGGATGTTTGGCCCCTCCAACTGGTCTGGCTGCTGACCAGGAGTGTGGAAATAGTTCCTTAACCTATCATATATAAAAATCAAGACTGAGATTATAAGTAACAATATATTATTATTTTTTAAACTTTAAAGCGTCTGGTAAGGGTAGTCCCCCACGGAAATTGTCTGGTAATAATTATTATTAATTTTTAACTAAATCCTCTAAAACATATGTAAAAATCAGCACTGAGACTTTAAGAAAAATGAGAACAATATTAATCTACCTTTAGCACCTGGTACCTATGAATTGGCCGTCGACCCAAGCTAGCAGGTATGCACGCACTCAAAGTATGTACTAACACTATTTTATCCCATTTCTATTATTTGTGAGAAAATAAATAACGTCTGGGGGCCCTGGGATCTTGGACTATAACTTCCTGAGTCCTTAACCGTTTTTATTAATTTTTGTGTGGAATCGCATCAATCGGTTTAGGACCCGAATTTTGAAATTAGTAAAATAAAAAAAGTTATGACCAAAAAACATTGGATCTATGGGATATTCCCATTGAAAAAAAAAATGCGCGCTTTTTTAAATTTTCATTCTTATAGAATTTTAAAATTTATTAAACATTATTGAATAGTTTTTAATTTCTTTTTTTGTAATACGCTTCACTCCAATATATGGTGCTAGCGAAGCTTTATGCTTAGCGACTGTATCGACCTAGTTATATTTAAACCTTACATTTAAATTTCAAATAGACAAATGTGTATGTTTATGCTTTTATTTATGATCGGATTAATCATTATTAGAGTCACTGGAACAATTTTGCAAATTATAATTAAAATTAAATCTTGATTGTTTATATTGTCAAACTAAACTTCTTGTATCCCAATCTTCTTGTATAATTGGACGTATTTCCATGGTAAGGATCCAACCCATAACTTCACTTAAATTGAATTGGCTCCATTTCAACTGCAATGATTTTGTATTTTATACTGGCAGTGGTATGGTGGTAATCAAATGACGTTATTGCCCACTGCTTCGGCGATTTCATCCAAGATGTATGTCTTCGGAGTTCGAGGCTTATAAATGCTTACTAATCTTATCAGTTGTTTTTACAACGTTGCTTCTGCATTTACTACTTTGTTTTACAGTCATAAGATCAACTAATTGATCATTACGGTTGCATATCTTTGGCATTTTATTGACGTGATAACGTCTTATAAATTGGTTGCGGCTGGGAGTCACTTATGAAAAAGTGTAACGCTCGGTAACGTTACGATGAGTCACCGAACGAGAGAGAGGCCCGCCGAATGCCTTGCGTCTCTCTCCCACTCAACTATGATCGGTCTGCCGCGCGCATTGTGCAATTTAATTATATTCATATCAATAAATATTCTACCGAGAAAAAGACGTTGTCACGTAAAATCGACATAAACCGACTTTTTTTTATTTATTATTGATTGTTGCCTGTCTATGATAATGAGATACGGCTCAGTCAAGTTCCTAAGAATAATTTAAACCATTCTTGCAATTTTTATGCGTTTTTAACTTGAACGCAAATAATCATTTCGGTACAAAACCTGATAAAATGCCAGCATGAGCAATTATTAATCTTTGCAATTTTCCTTTAGGCCCTTTTTTGGTTGGCGGCTGTATTGTCAGTCCACGAATTTGAAACATGGTTTACGTTGAACTGTATTTCATTGAGTAAAACTGCTTTGTGCTAGTTTGAAATATTTTGAATTTGCGTAAAAAATCTATTTGTTCATTTATCGATTCATTCATTCGCGATTTTGCTATCTAATATAAACATTTATGTATGATACCGTTTTAATTTTAACTTGGTGATGTTATTTATAAGTGTGAAATATATAATGTACTCTGCGAAGGCACATTTCTATGTCAAAATGCAAAGTATTGACTGTGTAAAATATATTCTTTGTCGCGACGCGACGACAAAGTCATATTGCCCAATTCAATGAATTATGTCACGGATATCAAGCTATATTTTTTAAAGCATAGTATCGTTTGTTTGTAGTTGTTACTATGTCTTAGAGAGTGAGGATTATTTACGCTACATTAATAAAAAAACATTTCAAACATGTTGTAGCGGACGAAAGATTTTTTTAGTGCCCAATTTTATAGTAGCTAAAAATAAAGACATTTTAAAATGTTGATATTTTTTTAATACTCAATATTATTTATAAACTAATTGATTCATTCAATTATTTGATCATTATAGAGCCAAATAAATATTTAATACATATATATTTTACATTAAATAAAATAATAGTGCCACCCCCAACACTAAGTTCACAATAAGTTAACTTCCAAACAAATAAAATGCTTGACGAAGGGATCATTAAACCTTGGACATCTCCATGGTATTTGTTTTAAATTGAATGACGTTGACATTCGTTACGTTATATTTTTCAATCTTTCTGAGAGATTTTGTTTATATTTTTTTCCGTAAGAACCTTGTACAGAGTATTAGAAAACTACAAAAAAAAATCAGCCAAATCGGTCAAGCCGTTTTCATGTTATGTCGTGACAACGGAAAACGGGTTTAATTTTTATATATATAGATAGGTCAATATAATAGTTTGCCATTATTATTATTCGGCATAGCATTAGTGTTGCATGATTATCATTTTTAGTTACCACAATTTTACTAGGCATATTATCTGTTCACCTAATAATATTTAGGCATAAAAATCAATGTAATGAAATTTTAGTAACATTACTTATTTATTTTGAATTTTCACGTAAAACACAAAAAATATGTATGTATGTATTACAATAACTGACGTGCATTAGAAAAAAAATATAAGAATTATAAGAAATAGGGTTAATACAATTTTATTTTATTTAAAAAATAATTGATATGCATTAAATTTACAGAAACGGCCGTACTTATTCATACTCATGCATATGGCAAAACAAAAAAGTTTGCGTCTTCTTTTATTTTATTGATGGTTGTTTGAATCTGAAAAAAAAGGAGTTGATAAAGCCTATATTTTTTAGGTATTGTAGTGTTAACTGTCGAAAATTTGTGAATGTGAACCTTTTGAAGCCAAGCTCAGCTCAGCTTGACGAAAATAAATTTTAATAATATTTCAGACTTTTTGAAGTAAAACTTCCTTACACACGCTTAACTTGGGGAGTAAGCTGGTGAATGCGTGACGAGAGTTTTACCAAAAATGTGATCGTGCGAGTCGAACGGAAGTTGAAAGACAGATAGATATAAGTTAGAGTAGATAGAAAGAGAGTTACGTTTCGTATATTACTGTCGGGGTAAGAGAGAAAGGTGCGAGCACACATTTTCTTTCTCTCTTTCTCTCATAGCCAGTTACATTTCGTATATCTAATATATTTAGATGGAGCTAAAGAAGTTTATCTTCAGTCGTGTAGTCTAAAGCGCAATTGTTTTTTAGTATTTCTTAAAATTCGTAGGTATCACGATTTAAGTTATAGAAGACTTACCTTACTTTATAAGGAATTCTTAGAACGTTGAATTTTTGATTCCTTGTTCTGATATGATGTAAAAATATCTAAACACGTATACTGGTATTTATGAACAGGCTTCGTTTGTGTGCCAGTTCGCAATGTACGCACAGCCCCCGACCCTCCCGCTAGAGCTAAATCATCGCTATGCCCTATTCGTTCGTTACATTCGTTTCCAGACACTGTATACACAGTATAGTGATACGAATAACCTGTTTTAAGTAAAGGGTGTTGCTGTAAATAAATCATGTAGGGTTGTGTGTAATTTTCTTAAATAATATTGCATAAAGTATTAATTTTGAGTAAAAACAGCTATTTTTAATACACAATAGAAAATGGATACCTTTGTTAAGTCACATAATAATGAGAGTGGCTTTGTAATGAACATAATGTTAATAAAATATTTTTTTTTTTAATATGAGAATTTACAATGTTTTAATTGAATGTCAGCAACATGTCCCTAGGGTTAACATTTGTATATAATCTTAAAAACGATAGTGCATACCTTCTTAACTATCATTTGATTATGTTGTTATGGTGGCGATTTGGGTTTATAACTGTAATAAAACTATTCACTTGATTTATCTCCAACATTTATTTATTACCAGGAACACACATCAATACTATATCAATTACCTATGTATTTATATATCAACATTAATTGGTTATAATTTTTAAGCTCTCTTCTTTCCTTAACTTTCTGTAATAGGTAGATACTCGTATCTATCTATTTACGAATCTAATATCGATAAAAAGCATAATGAAACCTCCATATTTCAAAAATGTGTACATAATATATAAAAAATATTCTATCTATATTTTTTTTTCATTAACACATAAAGCAAACTGTTGTACCTCACATTATGTTAAAAATATAAATTGATTTTTTCCTACTTAAATTAAGACTTAGGTTATCGTAATTATAATACAGCCTCGCTGTGTTTTGATAAGTTGTTTTTAAGTCTTCCCATTTTCTTAGACTTAAATGGTAGGTGTTGTCAAATAATTATTAAGAACGAGCACTTTATTGATTCGTTGAAAAATCATATCAGAATAGCGTTCTTGGTCTTGACATTTAAGAATGTTCAGCATGTAGACATGTTATTCCAGAGCGTAAAGTCAGTGAGTGTGTATTATGCACAAATATGCAATACAATTAAACTGTAAGAAAGAAGTATGATGATTTCTTAGAAATATTATGATATAAGTAGAATTTATGGAGTGTCATTTCAGCACCGTATTACTTTACTACAAGGTTCACACTCGACATTACGTAAATGTAATAGAAAAAATAATAGTAACAATTTAAAACATTTATTTATGCAAAGAATTATATTTAAAACATTAATTTATAGGCACGCGTCCCTTCCACTTTTCATGTCTGTCTCTCTCGCTCTTAAGCGGGCTAACCATGCCCGAGTGGAAGGGACGCGTGCCTCTCACTCGCTCTCATTGTAAGCGCATAACGTGAGCGGAGCGTAACGCAGTTTCTTGAAGTGTCACCCGGCAAACCAATTTATAAGACGTTGTCACGTCAAAATGAAGCGACAACATTAACATCTTGTAACTTTTACCTACCTCCTTTTTATTATAATTATATAATACTATTTAGCTATTTTTCTAACTCTAAATTATTTTTATTTATGATAAGATATTGGATAGAACCTTTTACTACCCTGTCAAGAAGAACATACCTGTTATTTATAATTGATTTTAGAAGTTATTTACAATTTGAATTGCAATTACTATATAAGTACGGTAAAAAAATATTCCGTATTGTTCATAGTTATTTACTTAACTGTTTAAATCGCTAATATGGATAAAAATGGTAACTACATCGTGAGATTTTTTTTATTATCTAAGGAATAATATAGAGGTTAAAAAGTAGGTGCTTAATAAATAAAATGAAAATTCAATAACTGTTGACGATAGAACTGTAATGTCCACGTCTTAATTTAAGATCAATAATTATAAAATTCATAACAATCAAATTGACTAATTTTTTAGAACCTAGGCCATTTTTTAAGAAATATATGGTTATTAATTTAAAAAAAATTCAGTCCTCGATAACTGATAACGTATTACTAACAAAAGTTATTAAGAAAAGAAATTGACACATGTAATAATTTGATTTAAATTTGTTTTTAAGTCGAAGATGTGGATTGATAGTACTTTGTCGTTATTTCACGCGAATTATATTTATTTGGCATTATTATTATTTTGGCACCATGAGCATTTTAAAATAAACTTTATAAATATTATTTGATCATGCTAAGTTTATAACATTATTTACGTTATAATAATAATTAAATTTTGGAATCGGTATTTTTAAAAACACAACATCAATATAATCCAATTTGCTATAAGAAAACTGTAATACCGATTATATGACAGTATATAGTCTGATACCAAAGGTATCTTTATTTTATAATTGAACAGCGTAACGCTCGCCTATATGCTTGTCGTTTTGCAAAAAAAGGCGAATATTATGTTTAAAAGTGAACTTAATTAAATTATGCATACAGTCAATCATAAACACAACAAACATGAGAGCATGAAGGTTATCTTAGCATGATTAATCATTATTCCATTAAAAATGATTTTACAGATCTTCCTACCTAAAAATCTTCTCGTCAATAGCAATAATTTATTATATCTACAAACCTACAACAGATACACTGCCCACTCTACTTATATATTAATTTTAGATAACCGTTAAAAACTAACGTGGCTCAACATCAAATTACCTAAAAATGTCAAACATTTTCACTTCGTTATTTGATTTTTAACTTAGCTAAAAGTTGGTAGTTTGTCATTTTTTAAAATATGCGAACCTGCAACAAGGAGCACTTGCACAATTAGGAATTCTTTCAATTCATATTAAACTTTTAAAGTTACGAGTATAAGCTGATTGAAGAAACTGGTATTTTTTCCGGTAAGTGAAAGTGTTCCGCATGCCTAAAAGTTCTACACAATATATTTATAGACAATATTTTTATTGCCTTTTTAATAAATTTAAAGGATGTTCAGTAGATATTAACAAAGAACAGGTACCTAGTAGTTTTTCTATAATCATTTCATATAAAACTCAGTTATTACCGGAATTAAAAAAAAAAACTAACCTATAAGCAATTTTGTATATTTTATCTTTATAATAAACAATGTTATACTTTTTTTATACATATACGAAATCGTGTTCGTTCCGGTTGATCGCTACTAAATACTGCATTCTATTGGGTTAGGCGCTGCATTCACTGTTTAAGATGAATTTATGTACTTACTTTTATGTATGTTTATAAAAGGTATCTATCGTTATCTGAACGGATTTAGCAATCTATAGTATCTATAACTCATATATCTTAACATTGAGGCGCAAGAGTATTTCGAATGGTAGGGTAGAAGGCTGGGTACGGTTGAAACGGGGTACGGCAGAAACAGAGCGAATATCTCAACTACCCTGCCTGATGAGGTGAGGGGTACAAGGGGAGAATGAAGCGGCCGACAAATCGTAACACGAATTGTAGTGTTGCTTCGCCTTCCGCGCGCTATGGTTGTGTACAGGAGATAACATTGTGTTTTTTGACAAAAATAGTTTATGAGTTTATTATATTATTCTTTAACTAGCGACCCGCCCCGGCTTCGCACGGATGCAATGCTCTACTAAATTATGCATGTATTATACATATAATCCTTCCTCTTGAATTACTCTACCTATTAAAAAAAACCGCATCAAAATACGTTGCGTAGTTTTAAAGATTTAAGCATACATAGGGATATAGGGACAGAGAAAGCGACTTTGTTTTATACTATGTAGTGATTCTAAAATAATCTTAGTTGTACTAAGTACCTTTGAAGGCGGATTAAAAATAATATAAAAAATCGTGAAAGACTTGATTATGAAAAAAACTATTGGTGGTTTTCAACAGTGTCCATTACATGTCGTTAAAATGGTATAAAACTATAAATAAAAAAATGATTATTTATTGCATTTTGTATTATTTGCATACGTTTCAATTGACTCCAGACATTGTTTCAACCGTTTGTTTCAATTGTTTCAATCTCAAATAACATCGTATATTAGAAGACATTTTAGGAGACCATTAGTAAATCTTTTATTTAATACATTTCGATCTTCGCTCGTATAAATAATTGCGATGCAACAAACGACAATAGCAAAATTGATTCAACCATACCCAGTCTACCCTACCTATCTGTGAAAGAAATTTTATTTACCCTCGTATGCACCAAAATAACAGTCTGCTCCACCTATGAAGTTATTACCAAACTACTTTTTCCTATTTCAAAACATTATTTTTTAGAAGTCCGTTTTACCGTACAAAAATTAGGTATTTGAAATATATTATAACGTTATAAAGAGATAAGATTTTTGTATTTCAAATATATTTCATTTGATTATTACATAAAATATTATAGAAAAAAGTGTTTGAAATCTTTAGCTTTGTTCATATCACGTGCACAAAAACGACATGGTCAATAAACATTTTAACCTAAAAATGGCTATTAATTTGAAATTCAAGTGGTGGCTCCGTTTGACGACGAATACAAAAAGTAGCGTCAATCGAATGCAACGAAACAAATCGGATTTGAAATGGAAAGCTGTTACGTAATCGAGGTGCCGTAACTTTTATTTATGGCTTATTTTCAGCTTAGCAACGATGGCGTTGGCGTTGCATGTCGTCTTTACAGCAAGCAGCGCAAATTTGGTGAGGCAGTCGCGATAGGCGGGAGCTGCGCTGTAGTCAGAAGGTGTCCGGCGCAGAGACGGGCACGGCCTCACGGTCCTCCTCCATCATGTTATTGTTCTGCTCTTGTTCACGGCATAACACGAAGGATGGCTCGACATTCTCGTCATCGGTAGTGAAGCTGTAATACATATGTCGTTTAAACTGATCTTACTTTCTAAATAAAAGATTTCATGAAAAGTTTTTGCTCTTACTCTGACTTACGATTAACATGGGACTATATGGTTACAGTAATCACTCGGATTGTAATGACAAAAAGGGTGTGGATCGGTACTTATCGCATTAATAGTTTAATAACAGAACGTAATGCAAACTAAATTATTACTTAACTGAATTTGTTACTTACTGATATCTTGGACTTTCACCTCTCATTGTGCATATAGCATTAGTTAGGGCTTTCACGTAATTTTTGGCCAATGTTAACGTTTCTATCTTGGATAAGCTCCTGTTATCTTTTTTCACATGGGGAATGACTCGGCGCAGTTCCTGAAATTAGAACACAAGCTTTATTATAAATGATTCTCTATTCATTATTACAGAAGAAATGGTATCTTGTTTCTTTATTTTAGCACGAAAAAAGGAGTGGGCAATCTGATCGATTTAATGAAATTGTAATCCATTTCTTTGATTATATAGTTAGTACAATTAACAGCAGTACATAGGTGCTATACTCTTACTATAAATTTATTAAGATCAAATTTGAAAGACTGTGTTTGATATGGTTACAATGTTATTTAATTTAAAATATCACATTTATTTTGTATTTAATTAATGTCCGTTATGTTTTTGCCAGTATATTTTCTGTTATTTTCTTTTAACTAATTTTTATCACAATAAGTTGCCTTAATTTAGAATTGTGATCATATTTTAATACTTTCTAACTTATATTTTTAATAACATTGCTACTACTAATCAACATTTTAAGACTTTAACTTTTATCATTTTATTGTGATATCTGCTACATATTCTATATTATTTACGGTGAGTCACTACCGAATAACTAAGCATAAAAATGCTTACACCATGCATTTTCTGAAGATTATATATATTCTATATGTACGTAGAGATCGCAAAGCTGTGCTAATTCTACAAATTTCGTTGCATACCTATAGGTATGCAAAACCTCGTAAATTTAGTCTAATACTTAGATACACTTTTACGAGGTTTTGCCCCATCATGAAAAGGAAGCATAGTATTACAGTCAAAAGATGATGTAGGAATTCTTTGTCTCCCAACGAACTTGTTATTTGTGGTTTCTGCCGTGGATTAAAAGATATTTTACCAAGAATCAGAATTAAGATTTTTTTTTACCGCCATGTTGGATCCATAGACGTATGCCGTTTAGGTAATTAGCTTTAATTGGCGGAATCATCTATGTAACTTTTTTGCAAAAAAAAGGACCTATAAATAATGACGTAATAAATAATACCTAATAGTTATCAGTGACTACTTATTTTATACCTATTCCATCTTTTCTGCTTTCACTGGCAAGTAAACGCAAGTACACATCAACCTGTTTATTCAAAGTAAGCGAAGGCAATTTACTAGACCATTCAAATTGTGGTTACGTAGGTACTTGTAAATGTGTTGCTATAATTCAACGTAGATGTCATTAATTTTATATTCATGTGTAATTAGATTCATGTTAATACTTTGTTGGATCCGAAGTTTTGCGATTGCATAAAAGATACGCACAAGTTTTTTTAGCATATAGTCAAAATCAGGGATTTTAGCGGTATCCGAATAGAGTGTTCTGAACACTGTTTTTAATTTCTGTTTTAAAAGTTAAACAGAAAGAAACTCTAACACTTTGAATCTGTTTTAGAAAATACCGGTTCATAAGTGTTAATATCTGTTACAGTCAATAAGGTTCAGATTGGCATAACTATGCGACAGCTCATTAATGATTTGGGTACTTTGAAATGCTTATGTTGGCGTACTGTGTGTGCCCATAGATAGTTAAACGTAAAACAGTTTCTAACAAATTGGTAACAGAAAACATTATATCTGTTACACTTTTATAAGTGTAAGACGCAAAACAGGTTCAAAACACCCAAATAAATGATACAGGAATAATTCTGTTACAGATTCAATATGCAACCCTTATGAAAGTGTAGGTATCCTTTAGGGGTGTTTTTGAATCCCTGGTCAAAATATAGAATAATAAAGTACGTGACAAAAGGAGTACTGCGTCCATACATAGTTTGCACCAGGATTGTTGTGAATATCAGTATTCGTGGATTATCAGCATTGTTTTTAATATCAGCATCAGCAACAATCAATGCTGATTTTTAATGCTGACATTTAAGTCGTAACGTGTTTGTTGAAGACGGGACCTAGCGCAAGATAGTAGTTTTATTCATTCATAGATAGTTAAGCAAATAAGCTATCATTTATACCCTCATTTGATTGTTTTGTCAGCATAAATTGGTTGGACGTTGGGGATGTATTGTGTGACGTGAATGCATAGTGTAAAAATAGGAAATAAAATAATCTATAAACTAATTCAAAACGCCTTCTCCAATGAAAACATTATAATAATAATAATATACAAAAATCTGTTATGAGCCCACAATAATTAATTGTATTTTTCTTGTAATAAATATTATGTGCAAAGCCAGGGTGACCATTGTGTGAATTATTGATTAATTAATAACAATATAGTTTTTATAATAACGTTATAAAAAACCCTAAAAATGCTAGTTATTATCTTCTTCTTTACAAATTAAGCGATAGCTAATCGTTGGTTATTATAAATGATTTTTACAATCACATGTATTATAATATGTATACTTAAACTATAGAGGTATCTATAGTATATTTTGTAAACAAAAATAATATAATAATTATGTATAACTTGTGTTATGTTTAAAATAATATGTCTCATTTGCTAATAATTTAATACTAGGATATGTTTTATTTACGTTATTTATTATTATTAGCATCAGCATCCGCTCATACAATAAAAACCTGAATCAGCAACAACACTGGTCCGCACCAGAACCAACGCTAAAGTTCCAAATACGTTCTTAATTACAACCATATAAAGAGGTACCCATGAAAACAAAATTTATTGACGTACATCTTATAAAATAGTTTTAGTTAGATGAACATGAATAAGAAATCCTTATTTGACTAATCACTTACTTTATTTTATTTATTAATTAAGCAGTTATTAATAAATGAATTAATAAGTTCTGAAAGGTATGTTTTAAATTAATCTTCTAGGGTCGCTACACTAAAATGACATCTTATCTTATCTCACGACTACTGGTCCGTAATAATATCGAAGAATATACCTAGATGTTGCTTGAAGCACGGTTTCCGTTTAGCCTTTTTCGCTTTAGTCTTCTACTGTGTGTACCTATATATTTATTTTTCATTATTATTAGAGAAATTATGTCTAATAAATATTATACATCCCATTTTGCAACATAAATGGAAAAGGTTATTGAAATCGATTATAAGTGGTCTAGTTTGTCAATGTTAGCTACATTTTTTTTTTATTTTTTATTGGGTTTGCTCTTGATCCCAATCACCTCAAATGCGCGGTTTAGGGAATGCATTCTCATTCGCTCGCGTTCGTTGCTCTCCAATCGGCGAATGTTCCGTTCCCTCGCTGAGACAGCACAACGCCGCCGGCGACCGGGCCCTGTGTTAGACCCGAAGCTGGTACCGTTAGAAGCAGGTGGGGACCCAGACGGTGTTCGCCTCGGCCGTGAGACCCGTCGCGGTTGCTCCTCACTGCCGCTGCTGCCGCTGCCGCTGTCGTAAAACTCTGCAAATGAAATCAATGTATCAAATATAACTTTAACGTCATCTGGATATCAAAACATAATATACTAGTGGTGGCCCGTATCTTCATTCGTGTCAAATCAGGTGCCGAGGGAACGTATTTTTCTACAGAGCCTATGTGCTCCCCCAGGGTTCAAACCATCTGCGAATGAAATTTCTTCAAAATCGGTTCAGCTGTTTCGCCTTACAAACTTAACAGACGGAAAGACATAGTAAAAGTATTTACGAGACAATATGAAAATAATCAAGAATTTTATTTGGCTATGGGGACATTAAAAAATAATTGATTCTTGCAGTTCTTTTTAAATTTTTAAGAATTTCCTATCCTTATCATCCCAGTTCCATATTTATAACTTATGTAAATGTTTGAATGAGTGTGATTTCTCTTTTCTTGACTTCCCTTTTTTAGATTTTTTAGTAAATAGTAAACAATATGTGTGTACTGTGCACATTGTCTTAGCTGCATCCGCAGTTGCAATCACTTGAAACATCTTTTTTATAATAACATGGTCTCAGCATCATACGTGGCCGTATTGAACTGAAGTTTTTGAATGGTTTTAATTTTAAAATAAATTATGCTGTCATAATAAGAAATTATCAAACGGAAGCGAATGCAACTTATTATGACACAGCAATCACGGCTACAAATCACGTAACATGAAACAATTTTAGCAAACCTATGAAATATGTTATGAATAAGAAACAATGCAAAAACTCTGTTCCGATCAGTGAAACCTCAACACTACGTACGTGAGGTATTTCACTGACGGATGGCAACATCATTTATACGTCACCGGCTCCGCGCTTCTCTCTTCCGTCACGAATTTTGAGCAATGTACACGAGACGCGAGAGAACGTTCAATTTTGTGCAACTCTCAGCTTTGAAACTCTGTTACGTGACGCTGGCGCACGCTTGATAAACTACTTTGCGTAAGCGCAAGTGCAGACTAATCGATTTGAATGCACAGCTACGGATGATTTTCGCAATTTGCTTATCTGCTTCGTGCCTATTCGTGTTCAACAATTATATTTTAATTACGGTTCAAACTAGTGTGCGAAATATAATAATATTTATGCGATTTGTTTTATTATTGCCTTGAAGCTAATATCTTCGATACTTACAATACCTACGAGTAATTAAATTAATCAAAGGTTAATTAAAGTAATGAATTGGGTCATTTACTATATAATGTAATGTTCTTTTTAATGATTTATATAATGTGTTAATGCGATGGATAAATTACGATTATAGTGACCATTTCGCATTTGCAACTAATGATTTTGTAATGACGACTAGTTATATTTAAAGGGACCCATTCATAATTCTGGTACATGAATTTCCTTAATTTAGGTCCTTCCGCTTTCCCATCCGTGTCCTAAGTCTACAACTTTGTACTCATATCATATTGTCATTTTGTAATCATATTGTCACAAAAACTGATTCAAACTAATTATAACCTAATAATATTTTTTTGGTATTTATAAAAGTTTAAAAATTTGAGATTTTAAACTTTAACTAGGTTAATTATACTTAAAATAGGTTTTTTTAATAGTATTAATTTAACTACCAAAGCAATATCGTCTAAAGAGAGTTAGCAATTTCTTTGACTGGCAAGAAAGCAGACGCCACACACTCATCTGCTTACAACAAAAGAACGACATTTAATAATTATACAGCGGTTCTATACAATTATCATCTCAAGTGAACCAATAGTATAAAGTGTATTTTCGCCTTATTTCGCGTTCACCATATACCATCGCAGATGTAAAATGCGCATTGTCTGCACTGAATTAACCCTATTCTTCTACTTCTCCCACTACAGGTTCAGGTAGAGCAAAATTTCAAAGCTATGTGTTTTTTTTAATTGAGTCACTATGTTACCCTACTCAAAATAAATAAGAATTTAATGATAACTTACCACCGGCAGGCTCTATTTTAACGCCGACATCTAATTTGTTATCATAGTACTCTGACGCTTCGTCATAGAATACCATAACTTTGCCCGGGGACTCAGCTTCTGATCCGCCTCCTTCGCCGCTGGCCCACTGCGGCATTTTCAGTCCTGAAATAGACAAAAAATAAAGATAAAGTTCTGGATCGATCCAAATTGTTTTAGAACATACCTATTACATGAATAGATAGCCTTTAGTTAAAATACATATTGAAGTGGAAAATGAGTCGGGTATTAAAACATTAAACATATATTATGTTCGTTCGATGAATGTTAATCTTACATAACACCTTTGACAAGTGTGGATTTTACGTTTATTTGATTTGCGTGTCGATTAAATATAATGAATGTTGCAAACCTGTACAAACTCAAGTTATAGACGGAAAATATTAAAAATATTTTGATTATATAATTTATTTTTTAATATAATTTATTTCTTTGCTTTTATTGTTAAAGATTAGGTTTAACATTCCCGCTTCCGGTATATTAGCCTTAAATCAGGCGACAGCTAACTAAATTATTTTACTTCTTATTAACATCACCTCAATTTATTGTAACTGAAACAAATAAAGTAATGGAGATGCGTTTTGTATTTTAATATGACATGGATTCAAACTGATTTACCAGTATATTGTTTGGAAGAAGTCAGATAAGCCGAATATTGAGAAGTCACCAACCGTAACCGTTTAAAATCGAGCTATTTGGATATTTATCATTTAGCATTTATACAGGAGATAATCTTTTTATGAATAATATTTTGGTACGATAATTTGCCTTCTGATATAGGAGGGACGACCTAACGAGGTATTTTTATTATTAAATAAATTATAATAAATAACAAATTTCATCTTCTATCTTTCATCCTATTCGGATTTTAACGTGTTGTATGCCACCCTGATAGGCGTGTTCGCTGGGCGCCGGGCCGTCGACACTCGGCGTCCGCGAGGCGCCACCGGCCTAACGATGCCTGCGTCGCTGATCGGTCTTGATGGACAATATTAAAACACCAACTGGAGCATCTTAATCAACTTTATTTTGTGGGATGTTAAACGAAATCTAAATGAATAGATAACTTTATATAGCCGACGATTTTATTTAAGCAGAAATGTTTTTGAAAATGTTTTTTATTATAGTAATAACAACTAAACTAACGACTGACAACTAAAACTGACGACAAAAACGTGAAACTCAAATAAAAAAATGTAATTTAGAATCTTCGGCATTACAGGAATGACAATATGCATATGATGCTACGAACTACGCTGCTACATTTCAAATGCCACGTCATCGTAGTTCGACTACGATATATTAAACTACGATGTTAGTTCAACGTCACTTCTCATCCAATGGAATTCATAAATGTTGTTAAATTACTGACTTGTATTTACTAAATTGTATTTTTACTTTTACTTAATTTCAGTTTTATAATCAGAATTTATGAGTCAGTGGTCAAAAACCAATTAATGTATGAGTATTTTTCTAAATAATGCAATTGTTTATGTAAGCATTTATACTAATTGGTACCTTAGTAGCAAAGGAGAGTATTGTAGTTGTTGTTCATCAATCGAGTTTGCCTCGGATCAGCCTGTCTGGATCAGACTAATTTATTTATAGCAATTACCAGATTCAATATTTCCCTTCTTTTGTGAATCTTTTGTAAACGAA
Source organism: Calamotropha paludella (assembly GCA_927399485.1). NCBI lineage: Eukaryota > Metazoa > Arthropoda > Insecta > Lepidoptera > Crambidae > Calamotropha > Calamotropha paludella. The sequence goes on from OV656812.1 coordinate 15,232,038, forward strand.
ATGTGAGGGTTAAATAATTTTGTTTATTGTATCTCGAATCAAAATAGATTATTTTTTAAGAAATACCCTTGGTAAATAAATATTTATCTTGGTAAAATTTTAATTTTAATATATCATTAGTAAACTTAATCTGTTAAAATCATACACATCTACCCAGCTAATCACAAAATTATAATTTAATATGTTTTTAATTATAATAAAAACGGTAAAAGGAAGCTATTCTTATTAAAACTGAATTAAGTATCTAGCTGTTAAAAAAAAACTTACCGGATAAATAAACACAAACAGGTGTTGAATATTAACGCTTAATAATTTGTCACATTAAAATAACAACGACAAAAAAAAAAATGTAAACATTTAAACCTACCAAAATTTCGGTTGTATTTTTTGTTGAATATGTGCATTTGTCAGTGACTTGTTTGGTTGAAAGTGGGACAGTCAGGTATCTGTTTAATAATTCAATTGCAGTAGGATCCGTCTTGATATTCTTTGAATGGTGTCAGTGTTTTGTTATCGGTACAGAAACATACGTATATATATAACTTGGGTTGTTGCTTTGATAAATTAAATAGTTGGTATAATTGTGTTATAGAGTTTTAATTTATAACGTCTAAAATTAATATTTAATTCTTAACTATTTTTGTTTCCAACGTAAATAATGCAAAAAAGCTCTTTATACAGAAAAATATGCCGTAAAATTCGACTAAGGTGGGATTCCAACTCATATGTTTCTGATTTATTGGATCAGATCAGAGGCCGTAACTTTTAGATTGCCAACGCCTCAGTTATATAGCGGTTATAACGCCTGAGTTACTTTACCAATATACCTATAAAAACTAGACATTTTTGTTACTATAAATGGACATTTACATTCGCCAAGTGACGCCTGATTCTATTAAATACTCCACCAATAATAATTCATTCTTCGTTGTTATGAGTAGTTGGTAATTAGTTATTAAGGAAGTGAATGTTGGAATAACTTAACTATTGTTAAAAATTAGTACTACTACTGCGCTGGCACAGCGACCCAAAATGGATCTTCAACTCCGATACAAGAGTTCGCCATTAGTGCATACAATATAATTCATAGGATCATATTTATCGATAGAAACACTTCTTACATGAGAATTAACGTGTTTACATTTTATCAACACCTATGAACACGACTCCTAATTTGACTGAAGAAACTGAAAAATAGTCAAAGCGTCTGACACAAAACAATGTCTCCGTTATTTATATAAAGACGCAATTCTGTAATTCTTAGAGTCTTCTTTCTTATTGTTTATGTTCAGTATCCGAAGCTGTGGTTTGTAATATAGCGCACCGAAGAAAATCCGGATGTTATTCATAACGGCTGCCACCGCACTTATCGGCTTCGCGTGCTATTTGCACGTGTAAATGTCACTATACTTTAAGAGGTTATTTATATTGAATTTTAAATATTGCTAGTAAGGAAGTAAATAAGAATTTCATTATAACGCTGTTCTGTATGAAACCAAGATCGAACTTTTGAAGTGAGTATTAAAGAGATGGAGTAATTTTGTTAAAATTCGCTCTTATGTACACTCCATATATGTTATGGCGTGTGGTGTCCGGCAGAGTAGAATAGCATCAAAACTTCCCATTAATGGTATCGTGAAAGGCGGCTTATGATAGTGGAGGTAATCACATTTACCTCCCGTAAACCATAAAATAAGCAGTGTTTTCCGAATTATGTTTTTTACTGATGATAAATGCATGAAATGTATCTAAATTTGCTTACAATTTTAAAAGGGATAACCCAAATATTAAAAAAAGAAGTTATTGATGTCAAAAGTGATATCGTTAGTATTGAGTGTCTAACATGATAAATAATAATAAAATATTAATTAAATAATCAATCGTTCAAAAATAATAGGTTTTTGACCACAGTCGATCAACTTTTTATTGTCAAGTAGGTAATAAGAAAAAACCTGTATAATAAGCAAAATGGCACATAATATGTTTGATCAGAAAACAATCCAACCTGATAGTTTCCGCATACTTTTAAAAGACACCAATAAGGGAGAAGCTGTTTTTAGTAAGCTAAAGACTTACTTTAGAAAGCTATTTTGATTTTAAGTATGTATATTTACACATATTATGCATTAAGTGACATTCAGTAACATGTTGCAAAATTTTATTTTTATATTTTTTATTTCTCCATTAGATTAGATTTGATTCCAAAGTATTTTCACGATTGTATGATATACAGGATGTTTTAAACCATTTAAAAAAATACAACCCCAATTGAAACTGGTGTGCTGACTCGTAATAACAATAAAATTGTAAATAGTTTAATATTCTTTATGATAAACATGATTACATATATTGTTTTAAAGTCAACATGTATGTTTACTCATATTGATTTACGTCAGGTTCACCTTATTACACCTGTAATAATATGTAAAATAATATCTAAAGCATTGTTTTTATGTTTTTGTTGTCTTTAAGTTCAACCCACTTGTTTCTTAAATGTCATCCTGTATGTAAAAACTTAACATATAAATTATATTAGCAAATTAAAAAAACTATAGCCAGTAGAATAATTATTCACATTTCCTATTGTCTTTCTGTATTTTATATATCAAAATACAGAACAGAAATTCCATAATAGCCTTGATCGTGATCAAATAAATAAATGTGACGAGATATATTATGCATCATATAAGTATATACTCTTATTAGTAATGTATAACGAAGATATTTGAACAGTGGCATTGGTTATATAGTGAAACTAACAGGTTTACACTCGCGCTGACATTTGTGTGACATTTCGACTACCAATGTCAGCTGCTACAAAGCCACGTGGTCCATATGCGTGAGCCAATGTTATATGTTATTGTTTTCTGTTGTTTCCTGATCGAATGCGCACTCTATCAAAAGTTATCTCTTTTTTTGTAAGGTGTTTCCATACGATGGAAATTGGGATACCTAATTAATGATATTTCGTTTCTATAGTAAATGCTTTACTTAAGCTGTATTTGTTTTCCAATTTAATTTTATAGGGAACCAGATTTTAATACTTAATTAGAAAGTCGACATCATCATCGTCAGTCTAATAATGTTCCCGTTGCTGAGGCACCTACCCTAATCGATAGCAACACCGTAGAGCCAATGGATAGAAACCCATCACACGGGTAAATTATCAAATATTCTTAATTTTGAATGCTATTTATTTATTTAAAAATTATAAAACAAAAGTTAGGTAGGTACCTACTTTTTATGCTTTGTTTTTTACCATCTACTTAGATAGGAACAAACCTACCTTCAGCAGGAGTTACACAGTGGAAGGGCCAGACACCATAATAGTAATAGTGTTACGTAGTTTTTAAACGCTATATGAGACGCTCTATGAAGTAAAGCTAATATGATATTCACGAAAACTGGTTTGAAGTTTTTTTTATAAAACATTATATATCGATATATAACAATTAAAGTTGATATCAAGGTGAACCGTGCGTCCAAAGCTTAAATTATTCGTTACTCAAACAACTTATAAAATTGCATTTTCTTATTGTATTTTATGTTCATATCTATTTTATTATAAAGTGCCTACGGGATTACAATGCGAGCGTTTAGCGAGCAAAAAAACAAAAGATGCATCAATTATTACTACATGTAAAAGCACACAGTCCATAAATAATAAAGGATAAAAGGTAGGGATATAGCAAGTGAGAGGCCTAACTTTAGCCAACGAGGCGGCCTTCGGGCTCGGTCACTTTCACCTCAGCGCCACTGAGTTAGCCTACTTACGGTTATCGCTTCATTGTTGCTATACTAGAACAGTTGCATAACTTACCTCTATAATCCCTTAATAATAACATTGTAGTTACCACGGCACTTTTCAAATCCGGACTTGAACTTTGATTCTTTGTGTTCTAGCTTCAGAGCTTAATGAAAATTTAACTGATAAATAAAGCTGCGTTTGGTTTGAGTGTTTCTCGAACGCAAATCAATGTTCTCACGTGGAATATAATTTTTTTAAACACTGTTTTTTAATAGGTACTGAAACCTTCCAAAACTCTGGAGCAATATCTAAGCATCTGAGGAACTCAAACCCTCAGGAAACATTGTTAAACATAGGTAGGATTTAAATTAAAACTTTACCCACCGTCTTGAAGAACAACATTGCAATATTAAAATATAGTCCTAAATATATTACTATTTTGTCACATTTATTATCTTTAGTAAAACTAGAAAAAAGGTATACCGCTATAGGGTACCGGGTTTTAACCGCACCTGGCAATACTTTAAAACTGGAAATATACATTTTCATTTAATTGAAGGTAACTTTTTAAATAGAAGTAAAACTACTTTCTGAGATTTCCTCAAATACATTTGCTACATCCGGATCTCGAACCTACGTTAATGCAAAAATGTTTTTATTATTATTTTATGGTACCAATCGATAGGGTCAGTCGTAAGAGTTTAATTTCTCTTAGTTTTATCTAGCTGTGAATTCAGACTTTAAGACTTCGATGAATACACCACAATACACTGCTAACAGTTACACGAGTGAAGTCCTAAACAGAATCAATTAGTGAATTTAAGAATATAAAACTCATTTGAACAACAAATTTATTATGATAAATAAATAAATTCAGAGCCTTTCCTAACTATTATTTTGTCTCAAACTAAACAGAGCTTGTCCTATAATAATAACGTATGTCTTACATAAATAAGTTGTGATAACGATATTTCTAATACTCACACCAATTAGTCTAGGCTTTTGTTTTAGATACCGGAGTATCGTTCTATATGTATGTACATATATGATGACAGAACAATCATTCGTGTAACAATGGATTTTTATTTAATAACACTATCCTAAACTATTATTCATTGAACTCTATCATCCGTCAAACTAAAAATAGCAGGATCGACCGTTGTACCGTTATTTCGTCAAAGTTAAAAGTAATTAATTTATACTTATTTTAATTAACTTAACAGTAAAATAAGTATCAATGAATGGTATGTATTAAATAACTATAAATAGATTTTATTTATTACTTTAAAACAAACGCTCATCATACAAACATATTCCTTTAATAAAATTAGACCTGGGACCTTTGGCATAGAAGAAAGATCACTAGAAATAATAATTAGGTATTTTAAACGTCTAGTATTTCTTATTGTTATTAGATTTCGTGGTCTTTCTTTCATCTAAGATACCATATATGTTACAGGAGTTTGTTTCTTAAAATTACCCTATCGATTGGTACCTTAAAATAAGTACAATGTGCATTTTTTTATACTAACGTCGGTTAAATTTCCGGATGTGTCAAAAATGTTTTTAAAAATATTTGCAGACAGTTTTGCTTCTTTTTTAAATAAAATGTTTGAGTAAAATTTGCTATATTCAGGATTCAGAGTACTTTCCCTCCGTACGGTAAAAAATTCAATCCTGCATACATATATAAAAATCATTTGCCGTGCATTAGCCTTGCAAAAACTTGTAAAGAAGTCGATGGATTGCGCCCAAACTTTGGTAAGTAGTTATAAGCATGAAAATAAAACCGGCCTAGTGGGAGTCGGCAGTGCACACCGAGGCCGAGGGTTCCGTAGATACTATTACTTTAGATATTATATTATATAGTTATTAGTTAAGTTTTATTAAATGATGGGAAAAAAGATAAACGGATTGAGAAATCAACTTAACTTTGCCTTTGTTCTCCCCATATATCGACATAGGTCGCGGTTAGTTTACTAACTGCAAATAAGTTTATAATCGCAATAAAAATTCTTTTGGTGCACATTTAAATTTACGGTTTTCGGACTTTTTCCATTACTTATGCTACATGAAATTGCTTCATGCCAAATCTTATGATTATAGGTCACCGGAAAATTTTGATTTCCTTAAGAGTGTCGAAATATACGTTTTTTGCAGCATAAATTGCCATATGTTTTTTTACGTTAACTTAGAAGTTTGATTTTTTCACAGCTTCAAGGGACTGTAGACCTGAGAAAATGGTATTAATTTCAACTCGATACCTCCATGCGTTCCTAAAATAAAGGGCCTTGACAGACAGACAAGGGTTCCGATTTTTCCTTTTGAGGTACGGAAGTCCAAATTAGTCACCAAAACAAGAGCATTGCAAAACACGCCGGGCACAGCAAGTGTCATTAAAAATGAAAGGGCATGCCTTCAACAGAGGACCTAAAATTGCCAAATAAGGTTCGAAATATTTTACTTTGACAAAATGAGCTGCCCCAATTTATCAAGGTTTACTAACCCTATCAATCTAGATAAAATTATACTAGAAATGAGACTTAATTTGTACATAGAGTCATTATAATAAAACCATTTGTAAACAGAGTGAAATATATTGATTTTGTCAGGCTATTTAGGCGGAAGAAAACGATTGATTATATTATATTGCAATTTTTTACAATCAAATGACTATCAAATCTATGACTAAAAAATAATATATAAAAAATAAATTTTGCAGATATCAAAGTAATATTAAAATATCTAAATGCTAAATAGCATTAGCAGTATATTTAAATAAGTTTGTGAATTTCAGTTGCTTTACAGAAAACGAAAGATTGCCTAAGAATTGACTTGCCACTTGGTAGGCTACTTCGAAAAGCAGCCGTTTATGTCGCGGAAGAAAAATCTACGAAGCACCACGAGTATATTACCTAAGTAGTCACTACGACAAAGTATTTAAAACTATAATGGTATGGTAAACCAATAAAGTATTTGTAAATCTTAATAAGTTAAATAGACTGCAACAAAGTTGGCAAGTCTTAACTATAGTAATAAATCTGATTTTTTTTAAGTTAAAAATCTTTTTTTGACTTTATAATATCACTAAACAACGTTTTGTTTCTTTAAAAATCATCGAGGGTATGTGCTCGATGTTAAAAATATATCAATTAGTATACGTAGTATGTTAAAACTTCATAGGTAAACTGAAAGTCTTACTTTAAATATAATAATATGATTCTATGTATTTGAAAAGAAAAAGAACAGATTGTTAATTGATTCAAAGTCTCTATCTACCTAATCAAGAACGGCTATATATCTACTTCAAATGTAACTTTAAACAATATATTAGGGGTTAAAGTATGAAATTGCCGATTTGTACTGAAAATCTATATTGTTTATTTTTTAAATTTTTAACAAATTTATTTAATCAAAATAGTTGCCATTATTATCTATACATTGCTGCCATCTAATGGGAAGGTCATTAATGCCTTTGCGATAGAATTCCGACGATCTAGACTGCACAAACTGTGTGAAAGCATTTTGTACTGCCTCCTGGGAAGAAAACTTCTTGTCACGTAGATAATTGTCCAAATCACGAAAAAAATGGTAGTCCGTTGGAGCAAGGTCTGGTGAATACGGAGGATGACGAATGGTTTCTAACTGCAGTTCCTGAAGGGTCAAAATGGTTTCTCGTGCTGTGTGAGGTCTCGCGTTGTCGTGGAGCAATAATGGTGAAGATCGATTCATGAGTCGGGGCTGTTTTACTGCTAGTTTTGTCAACATGGTTCGGAGTTCGGCACAATAGACATCTGCCGTTATTGCTTGACCAGATCGGAGAAAACTATAGTGAATAACACCATGCTGAGACCACCAAACAGTTACCATTACCTTTTTATTGGTAAGTTTTGCTTTAGGACACTGTTGTGGCATTTGACCTGGGGTCAGCCATTGCATTTTTCTTTTCCGGTTATCATAAAGAATCCACTTTTCATCACATGTTACAATTCGATCCAATATTCCTTCATTTCTGTACCGGTTCAACAAGGCAACACAAGTTTCAACACGCGTTTCTTTCTGCAGATCAGTCAAATCATGAGGCACCCATTTTTCGTATTTTTTTATTTTATTGATTTGACGCAAGTGAGTCAATATTGTGGGTAAGGTAACGTTAAACCATGCCGCTAATTCCTGGGTACTTTGACTAGGATCGGCTTCCACTATCTCTCTTAATTCATCGTTATTTACCTGTGTGGGCGGTCTTCCTCGTGGCTCGTTCTTTAAGTCGAAATTTCCATCACGAAAGCGTTTAAACCAAAATCGCACGGTGCGTTCATTAGTAGACCCCTCTCCAAACGCAGCATTGATATTGCGGGCTGTTTCTGCCGCGTTAGTTCCGCGTCGGAACTCGTATTCAAAAATAACTCGAATTTTCGCAGTATCCATCTTTCTTGTCTAAATTGAATAACAAAAACAATTGAAAGTCGATATTCAAATGTTTTACATTTTTTAAAAAAAGAACATCATAGAAACCATTTAAAAAAAGTTTCATTCGAAAACCTCAAACCATGAAGATTCTATGTCAATTCAAAGAACCTATTGCAATAAAACGGCAATTTCATACTTTAACCCCTATTATTTGCATAAAATCACCTCTTAGCGTCAAGTTGCGGAAACCAGCCGTATAGTAGAAGAAAAATACAAAATTCATCTTTTAATGAAAATATGAAATGATAACAATCAAGTAAAAATAATAAAAGATACCTTTATTTTTATCTCTATGTTCGGTAACATTGTGTTTAAGAGTACAAAATATTCTAAATAATAATGAGATACTTGTTGGAATGGCTAAATACTACATATTAAACGTTATATACACATCTCCACGTGTAAGTGTACAAACATATGGTACAATTATTATTGTATTTTAATAAAAAAAAAACATGGCGCTGTAGGTAGACGCTTTGAACGTCAGTGACAATAATGTCGGATCAGCTGATCAAATACATTAAAACAATACGATTATTAATTACTGCTTCAACGTTGACTCGGTGTTTCAAGGCTTTTACAAGGATGGCGTAGATGGCTTACACATACCTACTTTTATTTACTAAACTAAATGAAACTTTCGAAATATTGGCTACGTAATACATTTCTTACAGCTTCGAAATTATCAAAATGAAACACGTTTTATTTTATAACAGATATTGCTACTTTTCTTCTTTTAAAATAACTCCTGGCGTTTAGATCCGAAACAGAAGCTATGTTACAAATGAAATTTCAAGAATAAACATAACAATAAAACATTATAAAACAAATGCTATAGACCGTTTAAAAATGTATTACAAATTGTTTTAACTTCCGCTTTTTATTATAATGTGACTAGTTTCTTTAATTGTACGTGGATGGCAATGATATATTATTTTTTTCAATAAACCAATCGCTAATTCTCCTCAAACATAGAAAAGTATAACAGACTACAAGATTAGATAAAACTACCCTTTTATGTTATCATAAAGCATCATCGCTTACCAAATGGAAAACAGCTTTACTTACGATCGATAAATTTTAATTTTAATAAAAGATATTTATTTGCAACAATTTATTATTGATTTATGTTTTCTTTTTCTTTTTTTGTTAAACCATATAAATATTTTTTTCTTATTAAGTAATAATTTGACGTCCTTCCAAATTTTTTTTTATCAATTTAATTTAATTATTTATTCAATCATTTTTTAATTTAATGTAATTGTAATTTTTTTATCTAGTCCTTATTATTATTTTTTAATCTTAATTCAATTTTTTTTTATAATTATCATTGTATAATATAAATGTACGATATGTTAAAACATGCTGTTCGCACATGTGTTTGGAGTTGCAGCCTACCATGTTGTTTTGTTTTTTATAATGTATAAAAATGATACTGCTGTACATCTGTTTTGTGTGACAAATAAATAAATAAAAAAAAAAAATTGGTACAGATATTTTTTTTTACGAATATGAATGTTGTGAGTGTCATAATTACATTTCACTACTTATTAATTTTTATTTTTCAACACCGCGTCACATAAAAAGACTCATATCGTATTAAATCTGCTTTATTAAGTGTCTTCTTACACAAAGCATCGCAGCATTACACTTTACAGTTTTTTTTTATTTACTAAATCAATACTTTTTTATTATTTTAATGTTTTCGCTCTTGATCCCGATCAAGCCCGGGGGCCAAGACAGGGTCTACGATGGAACGAGCTAACCCAGAAGGTTTCAGAGTCAAATTGCATTGAGCGTGAAAGATTTGGAGGGGAAATTGGTATAATGAACGGAACAAAATATATATTTATAAACAAGAAATCTTGTTATTGTGTTTGGATTTTATAAATTTTTGCATACGCAATAACAATACGCAATAATAACAAATGCCAGCAAAACAAATTCTCTCAATCAAAGCGAGTATAAATAAAATATACAGTCGCTACATGAAACCAAACGTATTTTCTTCCGTGTTGTATTGCATATGCAGAAAAATGTCAAAGCGTAAGACGAAATATTTATATTTTTATCGTCACTGCTTGAGCCATCTACACTCGCGAGCAAAAGTATGGAATCACTTACTTGAAATTGATTCCGCGCCATTTTGAGTTCTAAATAATTAGTAACTAATTATAAAAATGGCACCATTTTTAAGGTTTAACTGTTAACTTTAAATTGACACCAAATTCATTCAAAACATGCCAGTATTTAAGAAGTTATCCCGGATTACGTGCAGAAGTAAGGAAAAAACATGTTTCAATTGTTTTATATTTAACACATAAAAGCACGTGTTATCGGACTTAGTTTATCAGTCGGTTTTCACACGTTGACCCGTACACATCTCCGCTACCATTGACCCTTGACCTTGCATGAAAATGGATACTACACCTACTGAAGCACAAATCGTCGCCCTATTTCATGAAAGGCTCAGCCAGCGGACTGACGTAGGTACGTCAGCTCCACATAAGCCAGTCCTGTGTTTTTATTTGACTCCAAAAAGGCCTGCTAGTTCTTATATGATGTGTGCCGGTATTTCTTTCGGCAGTGAAACTTGTGGAGCTTGTTTTTGTGCCTGGCGGGGGACGAGGAGGCGGTCTAATTTCAGACCGCTACATTTCCGATATTCTGCTGGAACATGTCGTTCCCCATACGGGATATATCGGTGATGACTTCCTACTTATTCACAATAACGCTATTTGTGACACTTCCCGTGCCACAACTGAATACCTCGAAGAAGTTGTTATCGCCACATTGGACTGGTAAGCGCTCAGCCCGGAATCCAACGTGTACGATGAACTGAAGAGGAGGGTTTGTTCTAGAAATCCTGCTTCTTCAATATATCAAATTGGCTTTGATAGAGGAGTGGGAAGGTATCCCGCAAGAATCGATTCAAAAACTGATTAGGACAATGAAGAATCGTCTTCGAGCGAGGGGAGGAACACAAAATATTGAAACTTAATTTTAAGGCCAAATATAATTTTATAAATTCATTTTTGTCGTTTTCTTCATTCATTATTTTTCCATATTTCCCTGTTTTCCTAACTTCTTCACTTGATTTGGGATAGCTCCTTAAATCCTGGTGTGATTCAAATGAATTTGGAATCAATTTAAAGTTAATAGTTTAACCTTTAAAATGGTGCCATTTTTATTATTCGTAACTAGTGATATTACTCAAAATCCCGCGGATAAATTCCAAGTAAGTGATTCCATACTTTTGCTCGCGAGTGTAGTAAATGGTTTATTACCTGGTTTATTTCATTTTTATTATTTAATCAAAACAAATATAACTGTTACAATACGGGCCTGATGTAATTTATGGTTTCGGTTTGCAGGCTAATACAGGGTTTATACTATACTTACCACTTAACTACATATAAATCTGTTGCATCTGTGCCTAAGTGCGTTTTTTAAACGCTCTGTTGATGCTCTAAGAGTTAGAGCTGTATAGAACAGCAAGTACAACTCAGGCGCGAGTCGTTTTAAAACAGCTTAAGTCGTTTAAGTATTTTGTGATAAAAAAACTAAGTGCTATTAATAAAGACTGGAAACTATGGTCTTCTTTTCGGACTTGAACCGTGTCAAATGATATTAAGTCTTAATTAAAAGAACTTATTAATTGATTGAGTTTCGGATGATGTTAAAATATTGGTTGCGCAAAAATTTTCAGTAGTATGAAAAGCATGCGCTAAGCAGTGTAGACGTTGTTATTGGATATTACGCCTACGATTTTTGCTTAATGCTTTTATGCGCAGAAGTCCTGTAAAGAAATAGTAACTTCAGTTTGTGAGATTAATTTAAAATACAAACCATGTTTTGAAGTATATCTTCAAACAAAATCCAGTTTTTTAAATGGATTGATAATGAAAAATTGTTGCTTTGGTACTTTGTAAGTTTTAAAATGTCAGTATCACGTGTAAAGATCACGAGAAGGATCTTGTTTTATTTAAAATAATAACTAAGAAAAAGAAAAAATTCTCAGAAAATAACCATGCGAGTGTGTTGTTATTGATGATAATTATCATGTTGCCTTTTTTAGTATGGTAATTTAATATGGTAACATATTTCATTACGTTTTTATTTGAACACTAGCGGCCTGTCCCGGCTTCGCACGGGTGGACAAAATACTTTATTTGTTTTTCTGGCATTCAATATAGCCTATGACACTCAACAATAATGTGCCTTTCTATTGGTGAAAGAATTTTTCAAATCGGTTCAGTAGATCCCGAGATTACCCCTTACAATTTAACAAATATACAAAGACACAAAGGAGCCTTTCTTTCTTCCATATATTATAAGTTTGGCTAAATGTGTACCTAAGATTCAAAGATACCAAAAAATTGCTAAAAAATTGTATATTCCGAAAAAAATACTTATTTATTTTTAAATACATTTGTACCACTAAAAAAATCATTCAAAAATATACATTACTTGCAACAAATTGTTTTTTTAGCTGGCAAGCACAATTGTTTTGAGTTTGTAGCGTTTTGTAGCTTAAAGTTATATAAACATTTTTCGATATTCAGTTTTAAACATAAAATGTATACAAGTTTATCAGCAACACTGCTTTATGAATTCCTTAGTTTTTAATAAATACAATAGGATCAAGAGCGAAAATAGATATTTCTTGCTATTGCGAATCATTCTAAGCGTTTAGTTATTTTATCAGCCTACGAACATTACTAAAATACCGTGTTCCAGAGCCGCGAGAAACTTGTTAAAATCTAACCGACTGACACACACAAGTGCCATATTAGCGTTTCGTTCTACGCAGTTGTGATTTTGTGTATAATTTATTGTGTTTTATTAACTTAATAAAAATCTAATTTATGGGTATATTATATATGAAATAAGTGTTTGTACATTATTATGAATATTTTCAAATAACTTGTACCAAGGTACATTTTTGGCCCGAAAAGAAAGGTCTCCTTTACTTCTTTATAATATAAGTATAGATACGATAGCCAAATTAATGTTTAATATCTAGCTTCCATGTCCTGTTTATGTCAGACAAAGGCAAAAATTGCCCTTCTTTTGTTTTATTTTCTTTTGAAAAAAGAAGAGTTTAACGGTTAAGCGTTTGAAGGGCCTCTTAAGGAAGCATATTCTCCTAAAAATTAAGGATTAAACCCTCCTCCAGCCAAGATTTCAATTAAGAACCGATTTAAAATTTAAGCATACGTACTATACCATGAACAAAAGGGTAACTACATGTGCCACGTGTAACATTGCAAATGCAGTATTGAACGGTATTCCAGGAATTTCATAAACCGGTGCGCGCGTCATGCGTCCCCAAGTTTCCCGGGAGGCTGCGAACGAGCTATTTATACGATGCCTGCCTTGACCCTTCATTTAAATGTAACTATTGAAAGTTGCGTTCGTTTACATGTGGTTTACAACAGCATACAATTAGTGCGGGGTGCATGATCACATAATTGGTATTGAAAAGTATAGCAATCAAGTAAGGAATATATGGAAATTAAGTGCCATTACAGCTATGAACGGAATTATCGCTTATACATTTAGACACAAAATGTGTGTTATATATTATTACACGCTGACCCAGCCACGCGTTGCTGTGTTATAAATTAAAATAAAACCTATTCTATCTTTTAAGTTAGATCAAATAACAGATAGTTACGAAGTTTGATCAAAATCGGTTAAGTAGTTTAGTAGTCCATCGCGGACAAACACCGTGACACGTAATTTATATATATTAAGATAAACATTTTTGTATTCTTTATAGGTCTACAATGCAAATGTTGCCAAAAAGTAACTTTTATTCAATTATTCACAAATAATAAATTAATTTCTCTGTGATTTTTCGTACATCAATTTGTACCAAAAGAACAGACATAAAAATAACACACTTAATTACAATAATATTGTAATTAATCATTTTTTTCTCTCTCACACATTGTTTATTAATTTAAATATATAAATATATTGAGATATGTTTTATTTAAAAAAACGATTTTCTAGAAGTATATTAATAAGCCTGAACAACCAGAACCTGAAACTGCCATTTTAGAGATTTATAGTATTTTCAGTCAGCTTAATGTCGATAAAACTTTTCCTGTTATTAAGGTGGTTTTGATAACGTAACTCCTTATTTCTGTTTCCTGGTTGGGTTCAGAATAATATAAACGAATCTAAGTAAATAACAAAAAAGAATTCTAAAATTCGAAGAATACTCTAACTTCTTTAAGGGAATTAAATACTTACTTTCATATATCAAATTAAACTATTTAATTTACTATGACTTTAAATTGAAACAATGGCCAAATATCAAATGCGTAATAAAATTATGCAAGCAATTCGGTAGTTAATAAAATCATATTTTTTTTAATAGGTAGTAGATTTCCACCCAGTCAGTAAATCTAAATGAGTAGAATTATAAAAAAATATATAAAGCTGCTCTAAAAGTTTTCATGAAGTTCATAATTTTCTTCGCAATATTATGCCAAACTATCCAATCAATTTAATTGTAAATTTCAATTAACTCAAAACCTAATACCAATATGAAAAAGGCCAAATTTAACCGGGAAAACTTTTCATTAGTTAACTAGTAGCAATTTTATTTTATTTGGTTTTAATTATAATTTTAAACAGGCTATTTACATAGTACAATGCATACTATAAGGATACGTCCTTCCACTCTTAATGCATGCAAAGTGGCATGCCAAAACTAGGCGGAAAAGTGTAGTGGTTTGAAGTTTTTTAGAGTAGAAACTAATTTATGATTTCATTTAATTAAATCAGTTGATCAATTCTAGACCTTCGACTTTTATGTACATCGAAGAAACATTAATACACTTATTGTAAAATAATATATTATGTTTCATTACAATCTTTTATAAGTACAACCAAGACACAGCTCTCCTTAACATCGAAAGTGAAGGTAGTACTTTCGCTGTTGATTCTCAAGAAAGCTACTGTTTCCTTTTTTATTTTTCAACACTTTCTATGGGCAATATATAACGACAATACATTTAATGCAAAAAATATACAGTAAACCACTAACCCATCATTTTATGTTAACTAATATACCAAATATTAAAATTTTAAGAAATTTGGTGATGATTTATTTCATTGCGCGAACTTTATTTTATCGGTAATTTTAGTAGATCGCGAGATTATTATGAGACTTAAATAATAATCCTTCGTAAACTCCAATTTAAATTACTGATCTACATAAGACCTATAATTTTAAAATTGAAACCTCTAATAGTGGACTAATTTGCCACATTGCACTTGATGCAATAGTAATGCAACTATCACAATGAAACATTGTGACATTAGTTACTACGTCATAATGTTTTTTTTGTTTCTTTATATCCGAAATACTGAATTCAGTGCTTTTTTAAGATAAGAAGGAACCCAAGCTCGCATCCAAAGTCACTAGAGTGTTTTATAATAGTGGATGAATTTTGTTTTTTGCGACAAACAAAACACTAAGAAATTCATTTCAGTGCCTCATTTTTTGGTGCAAGAGATAAGATCATGCCGAGTTTTTGAAAAAATGAAAAAGGTAAAATATGATTCTAAAGCATTTTTTATTATAAAAAACGATTCTACAGAATCTGAGAATGGAGATGTAGAAAAACTTAACCGTTCTGTAATATAAAGAGATGTGAAGTTATTACATATTTAAATTAGAATTAATACCTTTACTTAATACCTTAGTAGATTGTACATATTCTGTAAGGTAATATTTAATATTTAAATTACTAAATTACATACTTTGCGGCAACGCGTGATAATCAGAAAGATTTATGCTATAGAATCGCCGGCACCCTGCACCCGACTGCACAGAGATTACCAAATAAATATTTATTATAAAAAGTTTTACTGTATTTTGTACGTAAATGTTACATTTCGAAAGTTACGGAATTTTAAAATATCAAACAATAGAATATCTGTTTTATTTAAAATAATATTTTAAAAAGGTTAATTGTACATGTAAAAAGATTCCACTGTATGATATACACGTAAAATTCTTTACGGTAAACACGTAAGTTTCTTAAATAATTCTGGTTCAGTAAGTTTTTAATAACATGGTTATGTTTTAGACAGTATTCGTAACGCCAGCCGCATTACGATAAATCCATAGTTTTAAATTGCTCTTCAAAGTTTTTTGGCTTAGATTATGTTTTTGTTATAAAGCAACATGATTTTACTCTCTTATATGAATTACTTGTATTGATTTATGACAAGCATTAAAACAGTGATAACATTAGTTATCGCCCGATACTAATGTATCGTTGTTTGACTTTGGAACAGAATTAAAACTTTTTTATATTTGTAAGAGTTTCATGCTATTGTATACTTTTTTAAATTTTAATTTTTAATAGTTGTCTTACAACGAAACACAGTGATTTAAGACTTTATTAACTAAAAACATAATATAGGTCAACATTTCTACTACTGTTATTGTAATCTCCTTTTATGTAAGATTAGTACAGTGTAATCAACATAGTTCTCCTTAATATTATAATTATTATATAGATATTTATTTTTCCAAAGAGTTTGCCTTTCACTTAGCTTCGGAACTGACACGTAGACTCAAATTGTTTCTGATTCTATATCAAATGAACTTACCTTGAATGGTGTTATTGAAACAAGCCCAAACAAGCACAACAAAATTTCACAGTGTTATCATAGTTGCAAATGAAATGCGGATCTGCAGCGAAAGTGACAGTTTCCGTGTGTTAGTCCGCGAATTTTGTATCAAGTAAAAGTGGTAAGTGGTGATTAGTAGCAGCGCGTGGCGCACGCACTCGCGACGACGACTCGGCACGGAGTGGAGACTGGTTGGCGCGAGAGTACTGCTAGAACCCATCACTTGACGCCTAGCTTTGTTTTTCACAAATTCTAAACCAAATTTTGTAGAACATTATGAAACTATGTCGTCATCTTCCCTCTCACTTCAATATTAATTAATGGGTAAATTAACCTATAAAGTGTCATTTCAAACCGCAACATGTGTATTGATTTTATTTATCAAATTCTTCCATTTTCATTGAATGACGTACGATTTTATTACGTCACAGTTGACCTATTTGAATTTAGAGGCAAGCGGATAACTGGTAGGTAATCTCCCCCTTCATCTAGCAAATAACAATATCTATTTTTCTATAGAGTAATACTTTTTGCCTTTTCAGTTATCACACCCAAAAACTATCTTCTGCTTTGTTTCTTAAGTGTGACGCGTTCTAAGCAAAAGCTCTCATAATTTTTATCCCATTCTGTGTCAGAATTAGAATTAAAAGAAATTTAATTCTTACCTCATTTAAATACCATCGTAAATTCTCCAATCTCTTGGGATTGGTAAAATTCTCCATGGGTCAGGTCTGATCTCACGCTTGCTACACGTGGCGGAGTTTTTTTCTATACTCCGTAAATACCGTATCATATACATCCAATTACCCTGGTGGTGTCCGGCAATGAAGTGTAACATCAGCCCTTCACACATAAAAGGGTATTGTTAAAGGCGACTGATAATAATGTAGGAAATTACTATACACCCTCCGTATATATATATATATTTATATATACTAACTGATATATATGGCTGAACCATCCACACGTTGCTGTGTAATAAATTAAAATAAAACCTATCCTATCTTTTAAGTTAGATCAAATAACAGATAGTTACGAAGTTCGATCAAAATCGATTAAGTAGTTTAGGAGTCCATCGTGGACAAACAACATGACACGTAATTTATATATATATCTCTAAAAACAAAAATATTACCCAAACAAATTTAAACGCAAAGGCAAAACTGTTGCTTGCAGCCGCATTTAGTGCCCTTATACATCAGGCGCCACGCAACAAGTCGCCGCCCGTCAACGACCTGCGCACGCCCCCGCCTTAACCGCGCCATCACTGGGCGGAAAAACTAAGGCTGAATTTATAGTCAAGCTTAAACACGCGCCTGAGATAAATATAGCGTAACAGCATTAGATTCGGCGTGTTGTTTCACTGATACCCAGCTGACTTCCGCTAATAAAGTTCATAATGACATTGCTGGTTATGTGCAATGTACGTAATAATACAATATAATAACTACAAGTTTTTTCGACAGCGCATACTCATATAAGTATGATGTGAATTATAATATGAGTAAATATTATTTGAGGCTTTATCAAATACCACGTAAATAAATTTTTAGCGCTTTATATTTTTTTTGTTAATTATACAACGCGTCTGAGCATTGTATCGTAAATCATTCTATGTACCTACATAGATCGAAGATTTAATCAATATTTACTGTCATAAATATATAATAAAAATTGGTTACACTGCTGTTAATATAAAAATTCACGATGATTTTATTCCTTTCTGCACAAGTTCTTACTTACGTTCCCTTCCGCCCACGCAACCAGTGCGTCACATGGCTCTGATAAAAGTTTAACTCTTTAATATTTTTTCTACGAGGGTTAAGAATATGATGAAATCAAGTGAGTGATCAAGTTTATATAAATGAAGAACATGGGTTTTATTAATGGATAAATATTCTTTATCAAAAAATATTATTTTACATCTACCTATTTAGTGTCTAGTATATATACCGCTTTTACAGCTACAAATTATTTTTGAACAAATTATTATTACATCAGTAGATGCTTCCGACTTCGTCCGCATTCGTTTTTATTGTACACTCCTGTTGGATAAATAAAATAAATCAATCAACTTAATTTATAGTTAAAAATCGTTTGTTTGAGATTGACTCTATTATAACACATATTCATTTAATCTTCACAAAATTTCAAAATAAAGAATATCTATAAATACGACGCTTATATAAACGTCACTAATAAATAAAGCCTCACTATTTTTCACTCAGAAGCATTTACAAATTTATTTTAAGGAAACAAATATATATTTTATATTATTATTTATGTAAAAATAATCTATTGTTGTTTATAAATACTAAGTATGTTCTCATTTTATTTATTATCCTGCTTTTCTGTTTTATTCATCACCCAAGGTTGTCTGGAAAGCTGCTATAGCTGTATTTTCTCTTTAGGATTAATAAATAAAGAAAGGAACCGTCTTCGTTATTTTGGTCATGATTGTTGTCTTCCTCTTCTTCTTCCTTGTTTGAAAAGTTGTTCATACGTCAGCATTAACAAGTAAGACAGTCATAGAAAAAATAAATTAAAAATGGTCATATCTCAAAACTCCTACGGGTCCACCGTATTCAGAAACTATTTTGATCCATTGTTTTATGATTGCATAACTTGTTTGGCTAATTTTCGGTTTGTTTTGATATAGTCGGGTTTATGATTTTTTATTATTTTGTTTTTTTCCATAGTCGGATATTATTCTATTAACAAGTTGGAGTCATATAAGTTTCCATAATTTTTCCTCGGGTCGAGATCGCTAATAAACAAGGATTCCAAAGTTTTGACACTACTGAGTGCAATGTGAACACTCCCTTTTGCGAAAGTGTTTGCCTTAGTCTACTACTTACTGCTCGTTTTAAAGTGCATCTTTACAATTTGTGAGCGATCACCGCCAGACAGGTTATTAGAGGCATTATTTTTTTCATAATTTTTCCATTACCTCTTACGCCATCAAATTCAAGTGATGTCAAACATAAAAAAGTTATACGATTAAGTTATTAATATTTATTTTTATCCTTGCATTTGATATCCAACACGATACAATTTGAAATATTTTGATTAGGTGTTTTATATCTTCTCTACAACGCCATATTGAATTTACTGTGACTTCATATATCTATCAATGCTTCTTAATAAAAAAATAAGTCTTGTCAACGTCCATATAAGATATGCATACATAGACAGTTAACTTCATTACCCTCCCTTGGCTCTTCCGTAGTCACTAAAAATCATGAAATCAGCCGCGTTTTAGGCATCCGCATGAATCCAAACAACGAGAAAGCGTAAAAACTATAAATAATTATTTAGTCTGAAAACCGCCAATTAACTTTAAAAATGTTTTTCAAGATTCTTTATACATCAGACCTATTCTTAAAATATAACAAAGAAGTGATTTTTAGACCATATGATAGTTTTCCAGTGTTGCAAAGTATCTACCACTTTACAAACACCAAACACCACCACCAACATATAAAACAAACCTTCCAAATCCACTATCTGTCTTTATAATAACTGTTATACAGATACTTTATGGGGCCTCGTTCACAACTTTCTTACACAAACAAAGTCCACCTTGATGATAATTAAAATTAACCCAGGGGAAATAATTTCTCTTCGAGGCAAGAGTATTGTCACAACTAGATATGCATACTGTAACTTAGAGGATACAATAGATCGTCGATAAGTCACAGCGACTAAATTCTGGCCGGAACTACATAGCTTCAATAAAAAAAAGTCACAGCGACTAAATTCTGGCTGGAACTACATAGCTTCAATAAAAAAAATAACAGCGACTATATTCTGGCTGGAACTACATAGCTTCAATAAAAACAAAAACCTATTCTTAACAAATAATAAGGTGAGTTATAATAGAATTTCTCACATTACTAGCTCTGAATTTAATTATCTAGGGGTAGCGATATGAATTTCAGAAATAGAGCGTGTGTTAAAGTTAGAACGAGAATCAGAGCGGAACACCTTTAAGTAGCGTTCTGTTGCGGTTGTTAAAGCTTCATCAAATCGCTTCGATCAGGATTCACTTTCAGTAAATACCTAACAGACTTGGGAATTTGATCACTATATTTGGCTTCAGGAAATAGGTTTATTCGCATATTCCTGCATATGCATAAAAAAGCGCGTGGACTTTGTCTTTCAGCTAGTTATCATATATAATATGTAGGTATTTATGTCATTTATTGCTAATTGACGCCCGCTGTCTTTTACTTAACAAAGACCTAGTTGGCGATAATAGGCAGAAATTAAATATCGTCTTGTATATTTAGTTCTTACACTTCCGCGCACATTACACATTAGAATAAAACACTTTTTTACGGATTTTTGCGCATGTTTTATTTTATTTTATATTTAATCCTGACGTTTCGACTCCTTTACAGGAGCCGTGATCACAGGATCAGTCATCCTGTTTTATTCTAATATCGTCTTGTATTTTACCACAAATCTTATTTAAATGCTAATAATTATAGATACCTACTTATATTAAATATCAAGTGTTTCCTTGCGACAGAAAACGGAAATAAAAAAATTTAAGACGGATCGGGGTTGCCCTTTAAACTTATATGCTTCTCTTTTTTCATTTAGTATGCGTGTTTCCTTAACTTTAAATTTTTACTTATTTTGGTAAAATAACAGGATCTTGTTTAAATGGCTGAAGTGAACTTATTTGTAGTTTTCATCATCGATTCTTTATACACAATACATAGAAAATGATCCTACCTTTATATTTATATTAGCAAACTTATTTATCGTATATTTTTACACGGTTTTATATTCTTTATACCCAACATGGAATCAATCCGACTCCTTGTAGTACGAAAGAGCAAACTCTTATCTTGGGCAATAAATTATAATTTTCTCTCTGGCGCCCTCAATTTGTTTTGTAATTTCGTACAAGAGAAAATCGTTTTCATTCGCTGTTTGTGTACTTTAATTTTGTCAATAATTGTGACAGTCTAATTCGTAAGTACTAAATCCTCTTCAATTATAAAGCTGATTACTCAAAACATAGCCAAAACGACTTTGACAGTTAGGTATTTTAGATTAGATTTGGACTTTATAGGTGCACGGCATCCAGTAGTAAAATAAGTTCTTACTTTGACTTACTCGCGCATAAAAGACATAAATAAGTACTTGTTGTCTTCTAAAATAGCGTACCTATTTCCCTTAGCTATCATGTTTACATTGGTATTGCTTCTAGCATAGTATTTACTTACCGCACTACTATGCTAAATTAATGACTTAAAATACGCGCTTCACGAGTAGGAGTAAACCTGTCTAAGACGATGGATCAGGCTTTTATGAGCGAAAGGCTTTGCTTTTTTTATTCTTTACGTTTAAGAAATGGCGGGACATACCAACAAAATCCAGTTTCTAATTTAAATTTTAGACTACAAAGAATGCTATGCATTAAACGCAACGCAGAAATACAATGCATTTTGTTTTTTAACGTCTTTGTTTAACTGGCTGCGATATACATAATTACACACACTAACTTACCCAATTATAAATAATATTTAAATAAGTACGTACTTTTACATTATTATTATTTCTTTGAAAAAATTATGACATCAAAATCTAATAAACTCTACAATGGGCGAAATATGTAATCGATAATTAGCAAAAAATATTGATAAGTAACTAATTTGTTTTGGAGCACTGATAGCTAAGACAGTTCAACTCAATTAAAGTGACAAAGATTATTTTACTTGAAGAAATATGGTGATTCAGTCATAGTTGTATTACAATAAATATGGAAACATGGTTGATTGTGATGACTGTATCTTTGATGATAAACTTTGTGTTTATTGGAGGGGCAATTGTGTACACGTTAACGCAAAAAAGAAATAAGGTACCAATCTTTTTTATTTTTTCATAAATGAAACTTCAGTGTCTATAAAAATATATGTGTTATATATAAGCCACCCATTTTATATTTTCTTCAACGTGGTGTGGCAGTTTCACCTATTTATGCGGACAACAAATACATAGGTTATCAAGAAATATGATTGGTCATTAGAAAGTTGATATTGTGGAAACTAGTAATTAAAAATCATATGGTAGCTGCTTAAAAGAGTCATGTCAATATTATCGAAACCATTGGCTTAATGTGAATATACTAAATTACAATCAACCGCACATTTGGTATTTTTATTTTTCTTTTTCTATTTATTTTCTTGTTTGTGCCCCAATTTGACTCGTGAAGCAACTCATCTGTTAACAACATAGAATTATTGGTTTTATTCACAAATCAAACTGAAAAGGAAATATTAATCTTGAAGGTAAGGTATCAAAATTTATCTATTGATAACATGAAAAAAACTTTTGAATGATTTGTTTTGTGTGAACGCTATTTTAGTTTTGTATGAGTCTATCATTTACTATGTCATATCAATATCTATGATATGTTTTTTTTTTCTGTTTATTTATATTTCCGTATGTCCATTTTAGTGATGAGCAAAGCAAGCCCAAGACAAAGACTTGGACAGTCTTGAGTCCAAGAACAAGAAGTCCTGCTCAAATACTTCTGGTCGTGGTTTTGCTCATTTAGTGTTAGTCTCGCATATTAAGTCTTGATAGGGGTGTCCACTTGAAAAAACATCGATGTTTTTTCGATTCAACAAATCAGAACTGTACAACGACGTCTTTCGATGCATCGGGTGAAAACATCGATATTTTGTACGCATCGAGTACTTTTTAGGGTTCCGTACCCAAAGGGTATAACTACTTGTCAGGCCACGGTAGCAATTACTGCCAATAGCCAACATCCCTCGTCAGTCCCAGTAGAAATTGCTACCATATTTTATTTTCCGTGTGGCCTGCTGTATTTTTTAAAATTACGAATAATTTTTGAGATTTTTTTTAACGTCAAAAGGAAAGCGCTTGACCGCCATCATGCCTGATGGTAACCGACGATGCGATCTAGTATGTAACGCAATCTAGGTAAGTATGGTGTAGTAAGGTAGGTATCTTCTAGGCAAGTGCCTAGAAGATACATATTCACTAGCGACTTGAAGACCCCTATATTGTATTTATCAGGAAACACAGACTCCAGGCAAAGAGTTCCACTCTTTAGCGGTACGGATTACAAAATTGGAACCAAAAAATGCTTAGTGCGGTAAGTGCTCTTTGGTATATCAACCAAATAACGGTAGCGCCTATTCGTAAGTCTGGTTGTCCGATGAAAAAATAGGGACGTCCTCGCGGCGGAACAAGGCTGAGCAATTCTGCTGCACGCTCTCCGAAATGTATCCTATAAAAAACGGATAGGATGGCTATCTTCCGTCTATATTCAAGGCCCTTCAGCTTATTATTAAAAAGTTCGTCATTGTCGATGAGATTCTTGGCCCTCCTTTCAATGGAGTCAAGCGTCTGGAGTTGATATTGGGCGGAACTATCCCAAAGATACATAGGTATGACTGAATAATGACTGACTTAATACGTCAGCGCGCGCGCACCGTACGTGCCGGGTGTTAAAGTGTGTTGTGCGTGCCCTGTCGCTAATTTCATGTGACAATGGCATCGAATATTGTTAAATGTACGGGTTGTAATCTCGTAATTAGTGAAGTATTAACTTTTGTGAAAAATAAACTCGATGTAATGGACGAGATCAGTCTAAGTCGAATATGTGTGACGGCGTTTACACCTGATGAAATATGCAGTGCCAAGAAATTGCTACATGACTCCATCCCAACGGATAAGCCAATAAAAAACCGAAAAGGTGACAAAAAGACGCAACGAGATATCGACGATATAATTACGCTTTTGAAGCAAACGGATCCCGACTTAGTTCCTGTGTTTGTGGCCCGTGATCTCCAGAAATTACCACCCATATCGTTTGATCACGTTGATGTAACCCGTCTGCTAAAAGATATCCTGATTTTGAAGGAGGATGTAAAGGTGCTACATGAACGGTGTGTGACAGTGGATACCTTTCAAGTATTGCAACAAGATGTGGACGACTTAAAAATGACTGCAACTGTGACACACGATAATTACTACAATGTAAACACAAGACGAGGTGTACATTTGCGGGAAGACTACAATTATGATAGTGGTCCAATGGGACTACAGCACATCCCTGACTTGAGCCCCAAGAATAGGGATATTACGGTAAAAAGCCCTGAACATTCGTTTGAATCGTATAGAATGTCACATAAAGAAACTACTACCGCCAACAAATGTTATAATGCGACTTCAATTCAGCGAATGTCAAACCAACCTCCCCACTTGCCGTACGATGTGCAAACAAAATCGCCTAAGTCGCATATTACAAGTGTAAACGCAAAAGCGCCAATGTTACAAGCGCCTTCGGAACCGCGAATGTGCGCGAAACAAGACACTGAAGTGGTATCTATGGCAGATAAACTTAAGGAACCAGGGCAATGGAAGAATGATGACAAGTCTCAGGAATGGAAATTGGTGCAGAGGAGAAAGTTGCGAAATAGAATTGTTGGAAAAAAGGGAACGGCTACGAGTGAACCAAATGGAAATTTTAAAGCGGCTGATATCAAAATACCCTTGTTTTTTTTACAATGTTGATAAGTCTACAGCAGAGAATGACATAATTTCGCATGTTTACAATAAGAGTCAAATAAACATTTCATTGCAAAGGCTCACATTAAAGATTGACAGAGGATATAATGCATATAAAGTGATGGTGCCAAGAAGTAAGTTGGATGTCTTTTTAAATGAAAGCTTTTGGCCTGAGGGTGTACTTTTTCGGCGTTTTGTAAACTTTACGAAATCTAGGTTGAAGAAAGATGACAATGAAAATGGAAATAGATTATTATTAGATAACACGAAATATGCATAGTGAAACATCAACAGATAATCTCTCATTTATAAGTTTCAATTGTAAAGGTCTATCTGGATCTGTTCAATGTGTGAGAAACCTATGCAAGTCGGCAGACATTATTGCCCTTCAAGAAACGTGGTTGTTGCAGCATGACATACCACAATTGGGAACTATTGACGCGAACTTCGCCTACGTCGGTAACACAGCTGTGGACTTGTAGGCGGGTGTCCTGTCCTGCGCTTCTCTGGCGTAAGGATAAGTTTCCATGTGTATCTTTAATACAGTGCAAAAGTGTGCGTCTCGTGGCTATTAAAGTTCTCATGAAAAATAAATCTATTATATTCTTTTCTGTGTATATGCCAAACGACAATAGTAAAAACTTAACTGAGTTCACGGAATGCTTGGCTGAAATTTACGCAATTATCGAAAGCGAAAGTGTAGATTTAGTGTACATACTAGGTGACTATAATGCTCATCCTGAGATGCCTTTTTACAATGAACTAAAAAGCTTCTGTGTGGAACAAGAACTGTGTATAGTGGACAGTGAGTTGCTGCCAAAAGACTCGTTTACCTATGTCAGTGATTCACACCAGGGATGTAGGCGGTGGCTTGATCACTGTGTGATTACGGCGGCGGCTAAACGGACAGTTGTAAGTGTTAAAATACATTATGATGTGTTCTGGTCTGACCATATACCCATTGAAATTGTGTGTAATTTAAGTAGTATTGGGTCTAAACATTTAGGTAATGGCAATGATGATATCATTAATAATAATAATAACTCCTTGAAAGGGGTGATCTGGGGAGAACGGGAACAATCGCAGATAAAAGAATACTTAAATGTATGTAATAGTAAATTAAAAGATATTGATTTTCCAGATGAATTAGAATTGTGTTGTGATAGTATATGTAATAATATTAGCCATAGTAAATTAATTAATAAAATGTATAATTCGATTGTTATGATACTAAGAGAGGCATCTGTTGCTAGTTGTGATAAGGCGCGTGTAAAGGGACGAGGTCACATTACGGGCTGGAATAAATATGTAAGGGAGGCGCACCAGAAGGCTAGGTTATGTTTCCAACAATGGTTTTTGCATGGTAAGCCTAGCTCGGGGCGGCTGTATGAGGAAATGTGCTGCTCTAGAAAAAACTTTTAGGCAAAACTCAAATTCTGTCAAAAAAATAGTGACCAAATAAAGATGGATATCATTGCCTCACATCATAAGGCTAAAAACTTTGTACAATTTTGGAAATCTACCAATAAGTTGAATCCAAAAGTATGCTTACCAGCAAGTGTAGATAATATTAGTGAGCCTCGACAAATATCCAATTTATTCAGGGACCTTTTTAAAGTGGACTCACAATCAGTGGACGTGGGTATGCCGATGCCCGATGCTGAGAGCCGTGTGGGGGGCAACCTTGTAAAAATATCTCCAGCAGAAGTTGCTAACGTCATCAGACATATGACGAGGGGTAAGTCACCTGGACACGACGGGCTCAGTATCGAGCATCTGCAACATGCTGGTGGTCATCTCCCTAGAATTTTTGCAATGCTATATACATTGTGCATTCGTCACAACTACTTACCAGATGACCTCATGAAAACTATAGTGGTACCAGTTATTAAAAATAAAACGGGAGATGCATCTGATAAGTGTAATTATAGGCCTATCTCGCTAGCTACTATTTTGGCAAAGGTGCTGGACAGTGTGCTTAATAAGCATCTTAACCAGCATACAAACTTGCAGGAAGCTCAGTTTGGTTTCAGATCGGGATTATCAACCGAGTCTGCGATACTATGCCTTAAGCACACTGTTCGGTATTATACTGACAGAGATACGCCAGTTTTTGCATGTTTCCTGGACCTGTCAAAGGCATTTGACATGGTGCCATACAACGTGTTATGGAATAAAATATATAATAACACTAGCTTGCCTTTAGAAATAATAAAGTTATTTAAATTTTGGTACGACAATCAAACCAACTCTGTAAGATGGTCAGGAGAGTACTCTGATGTTTATAAGATGGAATGTGGTGTGAGACAGGGCGGGTTATCATCACCCACACTTTTCAATCTTTACGTTGATGGGTTGATTGAGGAGCTCAGCAGCGCGGGGGTGGGGTGCTCCGTTGATGGACATTTTGTTAACAACATTAGCTATGCCGATGACATGGTGCTGCTGTGCCCCTCAGTCTACGCACTGAGAGTACTACTTAAAATATGTGAGAGATATGCTGTGGCTCATGGACTCAAATATAACGTAAAAAAGAGTGAGATAATGATCTTTAAATCTAGGGCAAAAACATATTCACTTCCTCCAATAGCTCTCAGTGGATCTCCTCTTCGGGTAGTTACAAAGTTTAAATATTTGGGTCATTGGGTCACGGAGGATCTCAAAGATGATGTCGATCTTGAAAGGGAACGCAGAGCGTTATCGGTTAGGGGTAATATGCTGGCACGTAGGTTTGCACGCTGCTCTCATGAGGTTAAAATTACATTATTTAAAACTTACTGCCAAACTTTATACACGTGCAACCTATGGAGCAATTACACCCAGAGGACCTTCAATGCTCTGCGTGTCCAACATAACAACGCCTTCAGGGGATTGTTGGGGTTGCCTTGGCGATGTAGTGCTTCGGGTATGTTCGCCAAGTTTAGCACTGATGGCTTCTACGCTGTGCTGCGCAAGCGAGTTGCTTCCTTGTGGGAGCGAGTGCGATGCAGTGCCAACACTCTTTTGAAGGTGGTTGCAGATAGGGTGGACAGTCCAATCCTTGCACAATGGATGTCGACCCACGTTAAAAACAATGTTTATTTTAAGTTCTACTAACATAGTTTTAAGTCATTGTTACTAACATATTTTATGGATTGTAAAAGTCTGAAATAAATATTATCATTTCATTTCATTTTCATTAATATTCTGTGGTGGATTCTTTATTAATCAGCTTTATGGTAATATTTTTTGATTGGTCCTGGCTTCATTATTAAGCGAGAAAAAGGCATTTTAATATAAGAATCCGACATTGTTTTCATAATTCGCACAGCATTGGGACTGTTGAGAGGGGTAAGGCGCGCGGTAGCAGAGTGACAAGTGGATAAATGGAACCCTATTACTAAGATTCCACTGTCCGACTGTCACCAGCCTGTACCTCATGTCAGTCCACTATTGTATAATCAACTTTTTTTTTTAAATAAACAAATAGGAAAAAAGATTTTATGTAAAATTTTATTGGTTAAACTTAAGTTTTTATGAAATTATAAATTCGTTGGTTATAATCAATTCGATTCGAAAAAACATCGATATATCGAGTAGATCGAAAGCATTTCAAAACATGGGATCGATTCGATGTATCGCATTGTAAACATCGATGTTTTCAATGCATTGATGTATATCGAATATCCCTAAGTCTTGATATTGTTCATTTTATCTGTTACTGAGACAAGGTTTCACTTAATACTTTAACCACGCGTTTTCCAGACGTTATGGCAAAAGTATTCTTGTAGATCCTTTTAATTTTTAAATAGTAATTGATTAAGTTTCTTTTTTTATACTTAATATTAAAATGTAATATAGGAAACTGACGATTACAACTACCAAAAATATTTTGTACCACAAAAAGCATGTGTTGACGTTGTTACAAATATTTTAACTCATATATGCTCTGGAAGTTAAAGTTTTTAGTTTTGTCTTGTGTATTTGGTCTTAGTCTTGCTTATTTGGTCTTGGTGTTGGTCTTGTTCTTGGTCATTCGGTCTTGGTCTTGCTTTTTCGAAAGACTGCGAGATGCAAGACCAATTTTGCTCATCACTAGTCAAGTGCGTACCTATATTATACGTAGTATTTATTTATATGTACGTATTTCTCGTACTGTATTTTCCATTCATTTCATTTACATCTAAATTTTCATACGTATATTGAGCATAAATTTCGTATCAGTATGTAGGTTTAAACATGTTTAAATAATATTGATATTTATTTTAAATACATAGCTTTCTTGGGTATAAACCTTTATCGGTTGACTGCTAGAAAATTTTACAAGCCATCAAGCCTGTGTTATGCTGAATTGCTTGCAATTAAGAAAATAAATATTTTATGTACTTAATTATTAATATTGCTGGCAACACAGGTGTCACTAGGGCGAATCACCCCCTAGTCTGTTATGCGTCAGGTTCAACATTGTCTTGTATCGTAATGGCATCCAATTTAACCATCTTAATAAATTGATGTCTCTGTGAATCTCTGCTTTCCCAAGGAACACTAGAGTTTTAGCCAGTTTTCATTGTTACTGTATAACATGAGGGTCTGTAAGTAACTTTTGGCAACAAAGACCATTTTAAATAACCATCTCTTTGAGTGAATGTTAGTACTCCGGTTAGTTAGATAGTATTTTTTAACATAATCACAACTGATAAACATTCGTATCAACTTAAAAGAAGTAACAAGTATTTTCATAAAGATATTTTAACCAACACTTGAAATTTTTGCTATGATATGATAACACCTACACCTATTATTGCAGATTAAAATGATCTATATGGTATGTTCGCGTAAGATGATAAAACTGCTTAAAACTATAGTATGATTATATTTAATACACTACTCTTTATCTATGCGAGTTATGTACAAAACTGAGCTGCATTATATTATAGGCTGTGAGAAGTTTGGATACGTTTTCGTACTAATTTTACCAGGGCGAACACGCACGAACGATCCGACCTTCCAAGTATTATTTGATGTTATTTACCTAGTGCAGCCATAAGTTCTGTTATAAATTAAAATTAATTTTTATGAAGTTATGTAATACTACTAAACCTAATATTTACCATATAATTAAAGTCTCAGCAAATTTAAAAAATATTCTATTCAAAATGACGACCGGTTGGTGCAACGGTAGCGATCCTGCCTTTCGCACCGACGGTCCTGGGTTCAAATCCCGGAAGGGGCAGATGTTTGTATGATGAATACGAGCATTTGTACCTGAGTCATGGGTGTTTATATATATTTCTATGAATATTACTTATTTATGTATCTTATATGTATGTCTATCCGTTACCCTAGTATCCATAACACAAGCCTTACAGTGCTTACTTTGGGCTAGGCTAATTGGTGTGAATGTAAGAAATATTTATTTATTTATTATTTAAAATGGCCACCTTTGGCTTTAATACATGCCTTTAATCTGTCTGGCCACGAATCTATGGATTTACGCACTGTATCATGGGAAAATTGGCCACTTCTTGCTCGCCGTTTCGTTTATAGCAGACCGTGTCATTTAAAACTAACCATAATCTGTAGTCTGGGTTAGAAGAGGGCCAGTCTTCAGTTGTTATAAAGTCCCGAACTTTGGTTTCAAGCCAGGTTTGGGTAGTTCGTGCCTTGTGACCAGATGCAGAGTCCTGCTAGAAAGTTCACGACACATTTTTAAAAAGTTTTTTGCTGAGAAGTTTCACAACACGATCCAAGACTGTCTCTTGATACATACACTTTAGCTGAAGTTTTCACTCCTCTTTCTAAAAAATATAGCTTTGTGACGCTTTGATTAGAGACGCCCCACCTAACCATCACTGACGCAGGACGATGACCACGTTGTATCTTTCCGACTATTTGAGCAGCTTCTTTAGAACTGTGAGCGTACACTTTATCATTTTGCTTATTGTAGTGCTCTTCAATGGTGTATTTTTCATAGGAAAAGAAGATATTACTGTGCCTTTCACCTGCGTGTCGTGACAGAAGGCATTTTAATCGATCCACTCTTTAATTGTAAGCATTGATTTCGGACATGTCCTATATATCGTCGATATGCACGTAGCTTCAGTTCTTGTTTAATAATACGCGACAGAGTTCTAGCGGGAATCTTCACTT
The DNA here is from genome assembly GCA_927399485.1 of Calamotropha paludella. Classification (NCBI taxonomy): domain Eukaryota; kingdom Metazoa; phylum Arthropoda; class Insecta; order Lepidoptera; family Crambidae; genus Calamotropha; species Calamotropha paludella. Next base: position 15,263,605 of record OV656812.1, read on the forward strand.
CTCGTGATAAGATCTTTTGATTCTTTATTTATTGTAATTTGATAATGAACACGAAAGAATATGTGAAATGACGCGAAATCGAAAGAAGTTTTCAAATTAATAAAGGCGTTCCAAATTCAAAATAATTAAAAAGTAGAAAAAAAGAAAAGTTTTTATGTAACAATATTTATGGCCAGACCCAGATTTCACCCATTTAAATAAATACCTTGTATAATTTTAGATATAGTCAGTCAGCACATCATGGCATCTGAAACTGGCAAATTGCTTTAATTGGTCTTCAATTTAATCTCGAAACAATAGAGTTTATTATCATTTGGGGAAATTTATCAGTTTGTGGTAATGTGCTGTTATTTGTACCCATTCCATTTTGACCGTGTGCTTACTAGAGGGGGCAAGGGTAATGAGTGCACACGGGCGCTACGTGGGTTAGCTAGATGCTCCTCTCGCCCTTTGTTTGGCCCATGTAGGAATTTCGTTTTTTTTATCAATGTGGGTACAGTGTAACATCTTCTTTCTATTTTATTATTGGCGAAAAGAAATTTATTTTTTGGATAACTTCATCACTGTTCACAATATGTTTTGCTTCTACTATACTTTTGTGACTAACATCTTAACGCTGTGATAAGCAAATATATAATACATACAAAACTCGCAATTTATATAAACATTATCTTGCCTTAAAATACATATGTGTTACAAAACAATATTCTCAAAACTATATCCATAAATTAAAAATAGTACGATTAAAATTTTGATTTATTCAAAATTTGGTCCCCGGTACCAAAATTCACTTTCTCATTTCTTATTTGAGCCCTCGCTGTCGGGACCTTTGATAAATAAACCAAAACGATATCATAACCTACCACGGGGGGCAATTATACGCTATAATGGACTCTAAAGGTTGCAGATACAACCGGGATCAAAGGCTGAATTTCCAAAGTACGGAGTAGCTCGGTCTCAGATTATAAAACAAAAGGCAGATAGACCGCACGGAACAATAATGTGAAGCCACGCTTGTAGACATGTGTGCGTGACAGCACTATAGAAACACGTAGCCTCGGTGTGCGTTACGGTTGCCAGGATAATAACAAAATTACTTAGTTACAGTTACAGAGTTGGTTTTGATTTTTTTTTAACTAACCGACGACCGTTTTCGGTGAAGTAAACATTTTCTTCTTTGAAATGCGTTGAACAGACAACACAAAATTTTGATGGTAGCCAACCGGTATGGGTATGAATAGAAATATTTTGTGGATTTATAGCAGCCATTAGTAAAGTCGTGATGAGTCTTTATTGTTTTTGGCTATATATATATATATATATATTTACTTTATGTTGGCGAATCGACGGATGTACATACCTAATTATTATAAGAGACAAAACATTCAGTAGTTTTAGTAATGAAGTCACATAGAAACGGACACACATACATACAAACACACCAACCAACAAGCGAGACAAACAAAACACTATTATCGAAATAAATATTTGTATAAATCGATAATCCTGTTTCCAATACATATTTCCCAACTTAAGGGCAAATGTTTAAAAATAAACTAGCAACACCGGCAGATTTTTGTTAAGGTTTTGTGTTCCAAGAGTTCACTAAAAATAATCACGTAAAATAATATCTAAATAGACAAATAAATCAATATTTACATATGAAAAGATACTCCATCTTCTTTCTTTTGTTTTTGGGATCAATTTTTGCAATGTTTGAAAACACAAGACGGCATTATTCTCAAAAATATGAATATTATCTGTGACGTACTAACGATGCGACGCTTCGTGACGTACTGACTCGAGATTGTATTCGCTTTTGAATTTGTATTTGCTTTGTTGGCTTCACTTTCGGTGTTCCGCACGGTCTATCTGCCTTTTGTTTTATAATCTGAGAGCTCGGTATAAGAAATTTTTGGTTACCCATCCAATGATCAGCCCTAACGAAAATGACTTAAATTAATTTAATTTAGTTATCAAATACTCAAATAGGTATCTTTTATAAAATTACTTGATGTGGATAGAAGGTTGCGATACAACAGTGAAGTGGTTTTTATCTAAAAATATAGATAATATGCAGATTGTACGAACAACTGCCTACCCCTAAGTGTCAATTGTTTTCAATTGATAATGAACTCTACGCATTAAACTTTAAGCTGAAAATCGAATGGCGAAATGTTACAGTTTTGTCTAGGTTGATGTGCTGTTGACATGTCCGTTTCAACCGCGCGGCCACCTCTTAATATTTGATGAAACTTTGCTAGGAATTAGTGCTAATTTGTTACTTTACACACCTCTTTTCATGAATTTGTTACAAAAAAAACTAAGACGCTATGACAAAAAATAGTTGGCCGCTAGAACCGCCACTTGCCGTAGTCATCGTCCGTGATTACACAGAAACTACACTCGGCGTCAAAAAAATCGCACCTCTAAGAAAATCACGTTCAAATGGCATTAACTCTGGATATGCACATGCAGTCGTATTAATTATAATTTTATTTAAAAGGTTACTTAATTAACTTAATAAAAAAACATTATTTTTCATTATCAAATAAAACCTAAAGCAACAAATAAAGGGTCACAAAAATTCTAAGGAAATTTTGCTGCTCGGGAGAGTCGCGAGTTGCGCTAACTTTGTGGGTATAAAGAGGTCAACACGGGTTCAATGTGGGTCATTCGCTATTAAACCGTTGAAGGGGACACACGCACTGATTTTACTGAAGAAAGAACATCTGGAAAATGGACACTACAGCTGATGAGGCCGCTCAAGTGGTTGCACTACTGCAAGCAGGGGTGCGGCAGTGTGATGTCGCCCGGCAACTGAATCTGAGCCGTTTTTCGGTTCGTAGAGTCTACCAGCGCTTTTTAGAGACCGGTGGCTATATCCGGCGACATGGGTCCGGTAGACGTCGCTGCACTTCGGAAAGAGACGACCGGTTCGTTGTGTCGTACTCTTTGAGAAATCGCTTCTCAAACGCTGTTCAGCTGCAACAGGAGCTCCAGGCAGTTCGCAGACGCACCGTGAGTGTATCCACGGTTAGAAGAAGACTGAAGGAGAAGAACATAGCAGCCCGCAGAGCTGCTACAGGTCCAAAATTGACTGCAGCGCACCGACGAGCCCGCTTGCAGTTTGCTCGCGACCACGTCGATTGGACCATTGAGCAGTGGGGAGCTGTTCTCTTCTCAGACGAGACACGAGTGTGTCTTTTCTGCAACGACCGACGAAGAAGAGTATACCGGAGGCAGGGTGAACGTTTCGCTCAAGCCTGCATCCAGGAGACGGTGGAATATGGAGGCGGATCCTGCATGTTCTGGGGCGGTATGTCGGCTGCCGGCAAAACCGACCTGGTCTGCGTCTCCCGGACCGGAGGTGCTCGCGGACAAGGGTCGCTGACTGCGCGCCGCTATATCACAGAGATCCTGGATGTGCATGTGGTCCCTTTTGCCGAATCTTTTGGCGAGGGGTTCACATTAATGCACGACAACGCTCGCGCACACACTGCAGCCATCGTGAACGACTTCCTGCGGAGGTCCCAAATTCCTGTGATGCAGTGGCCAGCGAGAAGTCCTGATCTGAATCCGATAGAGCACCTCTGGGACCATCTTAAACGTAAGGTTCGATCTCGGGATCCGGCTCCTTCGACTCTAGAGGAACTCCAAACCGCGGTGATTGAAGAATGGGGTCTTATCCCTCAAGAAGAGCTCCTGAAGTTGGTGAGGTCTATGAGGGACCGTATGGAAGCCGTCATCAGGGCAAGGGGGGGTAACACTAGATTTTGAGTTAATTTTAAGACACTTTTTGTACATTTTTTTTGTAAATTATCGATTATTAATTAGGACTTAATTAAGATTTTTTATTATTTTTCAAATTTTTATGCTTTTTGTATAATTTTAATTAAAAAAAAGATTGCACTTAATTGTTGTTTGATGCTCCTTTTTGTTACCTTTCTAATGATACCTAACACTATCCTCTATATAAGGTTTAGGAATTTTTGAATAAGATTTTTATAAGGTGCGATTTTTTTGACGCCGAGTTTATATAATGCAGATAGACGAATGATGCATCAAAAGAACAGTCTTAATTTGTTCAATTTGTCACAAAAATAATAAACGTGAAAACGTAAATAAACAAAAAGTTATGCAATATTTAGTTTTCAGGTTATGAGTAGGTAAGTATGTCACCATAAATATCAAATTAATAGAGGCTAATGTGTGTGAATAATTAGTTACTAATTTGTTACAGCGAATAAACGTAAAAAAATACTAGAAAGTGGGTTCAATAATTTGTTAGAGTCGATTTAAGTTGGCCGCTCGGACGGCAATATGCCTAAAATACAATGGCATTTATCTCGTTATTAAAAGTAGGTTTAAGCTTAGTTAGAGTACTAGTCGACGGGTAACGTAACCTAGTTTAGATAAATATGGCGAATATAACTGCAGCACTCATATTTTAGAAAATATTTGCTAAAAACCGTAATATGAAACCGTATGAGAGTAGGGTGACTATGAATATATTAGTACAAAGGCATGTATTTAATGTTGTACTCTGTTTGAAGGAATATGCAGTTCGTTCTGCAGCCATATTGATGTCTATTGTTCTTAATTCTTTAAAGTATTTACTGATAAGATTTTCGTTCCGCAGGTGTTTTATGATGGGCACGATTCCCGAAAAAGGATCTCTTTTGTTTCCAAATTATTGTTAAAAATATTTGTCGGAAGGGGTTTAAAAAGCGATTTAGCCGTTGTGAATATTGTCATTATTGTGCTGGATTTTGAAGTGTGTGCTCGTACGTATTTAATTCCCGTGATTTTCATACTACTAAGTTACTGAGACAATTAGCAGTAAATCCAGAAGTGTCTAAAAGTGCTTAGCTATGAGTTGTGTCCACTTATATGATTTGTTAATATAGAAGTCACCACCAAAAAGTGTATTGCAGAGGGATCCAAATTGACTGCGGTAAGTTTAATTTTTACAATTTTATGATGACTTGAATAAAGTTATTACTTTATTGCTACAGCTGTTTTCGTGACGTGAAAGTATATGACATTAAGGCCATTTTGATATATTTACGTCAATTTAAGTGAAGTTGTGGGTTGGATCTTTACCATGTGTCCAATTATACGTTCTTGTTAACATATTGGTGCCTTAATAAAAGAGAATTTTAAATTTAAAATAATTCGACTAAACACTTTTGTTATTACATTCTTAAATATACGTATATATTCATTGAGCTTGCATTTGCGTGCTTTCCCTGGAGTTTTTAAATACATAAATATCTGTTACCATATTCATGATTGTAAGAAACTTTAATATTTACTAACAAAATGTGAGGGGCCTTCGAACTAAGTCCCAAGAATTTTTTTCTTAAGTAGCATTGTCCAATTACGACCTTATTTGCTAAACTAAGACTTGGCTCAATGATAATTTTATGACCGTGAGTATTTCGACGTAAGTTTCCATGTTTTTCGTTGTGATAGATCTCAGGAGGATAACAGTTTGAGCGAGGTGGGGGGGGCGGCAGTAACCGTGCGATCCAAGCCGATGCCGTTGCGCCGCGACTAGCCCGTGCCCCCACGCGCTCACTGTGATTGTGTGTGGATTTCTATTCCTTTGGATGCAACTAATCGTAATATCCTTCAACACCAGCCGGCCGTAAACGCCCGCGTTATTTAAATGTTGCTTGCATATACATATTTGTTTTTCTTTCATTATTTTTTTCTATTTTTTATTCCATGACAATTGAAACATGATGGCTGTGTAACTGTTGTCTACATGTTGAGTTATCAAATGACACCTTTTTAATGTTGATAGGACATTTACATGGGTAGTGGTGGTCGAATTATTTTGAGAGCCCAGGTCTTGGTTATCAAGAAAACAAAATGGCGGCCGTAAGAGCCAAAAATGCCATATTTCACACCATTAAAGGCTCCGACACTGGTGACAGGACACATTGTATACATAGGATAGATAGATAATAGCTTAATTTCTTACTCCACTCACACTAACATTATTAATAGAAATACTATAAGCATATTTTAAAGCAAATATCAAAAAAAAAATAAAAAAAAATAAAAAAAATGGTAATATAAAGTATGCCTTAACTTAAAATGTATTTATATAAGCACTCTCCCTAAAAAATAAGATATGAATATCGAACATTCCAATAATCATAGTCACCCTACTCTCATACGGTTTCATATTACGGTTTTTTGCAAATATTTTCTAAAATATGAGTGCTGCAGTTATATTCGCCATATTTATCTAAACTAGGTTACGTTACCCGTCGACTAGTACTCTAACTCAGCTTAAACCTACTTTTAATAACGAGATAAATGCCATTGTATTTTAGGCATATTGCCGTCCGAGCGGCCAACTTAAATCGACTCTAACAAGTTATTGAACCCACTTTCTAGTATTTTTTTACGTTTATTCGCTGTAACAAATTCGTAACTAATTATCCATACACATTAGCCTCTATTAATTTGATATTTATGGTGACATACCTACCTACTCATAACCTGAAAACTAAATATTGCATAACTTTTTGTTTATTTACGTTTTCACGTTTATTATTTTTGTAACAAATTGAACAAATTAAGACTTTTCTTTTGATGCATCATTCGTCTATCTGCATTATATAGTTTCTGTTTAATCACGGACGATGACTACGGCAAGTGGCGGTTCTAGCGGCCAACTATTTTTTGTCATAGCGTCTTAGTTTTTTTTGTAACAAATTCACGAAAAGAGGTGTGTAAAGTAACAAATTAGCACTAATTCCTGGCAAAATTTCATCAAATATTATGAGGTGGCCGCGCGGTTGAAACGGACATCTGTTGACTGCTCAAGTGATCAGTTGACAAACATTTCTCAATAATCCGAATTTGAATAAAAACTATTCTTTCTGATTTTTTAATTAAATTGTTATAAGTACAATCAACCCAAAACAGTTTCAATTATCTTACTGATAACTACTGATCATACTGATATCTTTGATAAAAGAAAGAATAAATATCTACTTTTGAACATAAATGACAATTTATTAACTCTTATCATTGAGACAAGCAAAGCAAATGCAAACTGCAGAGACTTAATCCTTTGGTTCAATTATATCTAAAATCTAATCAAATTAGAAGTCAAAAATCTGTCCAGTGCCTGCCTTAAGATTATAAGATCGAGATTTCAAAGTGGAAACAAAATAGAAAAATTTTTGGAAGGCTGAGTATGAGGTTTCAAATGTACACCTTAACATTACTGTCGCTTTTCTTTAGACTATAAGTAGAAGCTTTGAACTACACTACTGGAAAAAATTAAGGGATCAAAAAATTATTCCAAATTTTTGGGCAATTTTCAACAGGCCGTTACTTCGAGAGAAATGGTCGTACAGGAAATTAAAAAAAAGGGAATTGTAGCTCCAAATGTCTAGTTTTTGGATTAGAACTTTAAAATTTTGTAGCCTCCGTGGTTTTTGAGTAATCTTAGAAAAACCAGCAACAAAAAAAAAAATCATTTTTTTTTTAGTTTTATTTTTTGTCTACGGGCGTGGAAAAACAATTTTTTGCTTAACCACTATAACGATCGGTTACTTTGTTCAAAGTTCAAAGTTAGAAATTCAAGAAACCATTGCCCAATCATTTTTAACGCGTTTCCACCGCTGCATGCCTTGATTCTACCGATCTCCTTTTAATTAAATTAAAAAAAAGTTAATATCGAGTAACTAATGCCCGCGATGATCGTGCAATTGTTAGAGAAGATCATCGATAATCTTCCGTCAGTAAAATTTAAGCACTTTCTGGAACAAAATGTGGAAAAAGCTTGGAAAACAATTTTTTTCTCATTTTTCTAAAATTATGAGCTTTTTAGAACAAATAACATGATCCTTTAATTTTTTCAAAAATTCAATCAAGTGAAACAAAAAAACGGCTGTCTGGATTAATTTGGTTCTTTTTAGGGTTTTTGTGGACATATTGAACTGTAAAAGGCACACTTAACATTAGTGGTTTCCTCAATCCAGCGCTTGATTTTCCAAAAAACCACCAAAAGCCCTTTTTTGTTGCATTTTCAAATTCATGTGATAAAAAGATTTGTTTTTTTTTCGGAAAAGCAATAGCTAGTCGTTAAAAAGAATTTATACCTTTAACTTTCTGTGCGATCATTGGTTGCTGAGATATCGATAAAGACAAAAGGATGTTTTTCCATTTGAAGACCGATATCGCGGCGGGAAGTGGACGTATCAAGGTCTATAAAATAAGAAATTAAAGCTAAATGAACAAAGTATTTGATCCTTATAATGGATAAGCAAAAAAAAATTTTTTCACGTCCGTAGACACAAAGTAAATCTAAAAATTTTAGTTTTTTTTTTGTTACTGGTTTTTCTTAGATTACTCAAAAACCACGGAGGCTACAAAATTTTAAAGTTCTAATCCAAAAACTAGACATTTGGAGCTACAATTCCCTTTTTTTTAATTTCCTGTACGACCATTTCTCTCAAAGTAACGGCCTGTTGAAAATTGCCCAAAAAATTTGGAATATTTTTTTATCCCTCAATTTTTTCCACTAGTGTAAATCTAAACTTAATTGCAATAGTAAATTTTACACATTCAAAAACTTACACTGTCTCTTATTATTTTGACGATCACCAAAAGTTCAGACTGATTTCTGAAAAACAGATTTTTTGTCTTAATAAGTGGATTGTAGTAACTCACTCAAATTAATGTATTTCAAGTTTTGCCTTTTACGGTGTATGTACACCAGAGCACTTATAACAATGGTAGACGAGAAAATTCCCCAATTACTTTGATTTGATTCTCGGTTGACACTTTTATACCTATGAAATTTCATTGGCTTAGTATAAATTTCATTTTCATATCCAATAACATTGGATTAATAACGTAAGTATTAAAACTTTTATCAGTTATTTGTAATAACATATTGATACCTCTGGGCTCAATTGTTGTAAAGGACATTATGCGAATTTACAGGAAAGGCAAAAAACAAAAAAATATTTTTATCTACAACTTTTTTGTTTTTGAACTATTAAAGTGGAACGTAGACAAAAAAATCTTAGAATTTGTAATACTTTTTATACCAAAACTAAAAAACTGACCCGGGGCTGTATTTATGGAAGTAGTATGTCTCATATGATCGTAAAATCGCAAAAATATGACCCCACAAATTTTCTTAAATTTCATTAAAGTAAAACTAAATGTGTGAAGTTGTCTCTATCAAGAATTTGACCCTTCTTTTTTTAAACAAAACCACTTTTACCGGATTAGTGATGCATATAAGTTTGTTTTTAATGTATTTTTTTTTATATTTAAACCTGACATCTAAACTCCTTTATAAACCCATGATCACAGAATGACTGAGGGACTGAAAGGAGTCGATACCACTTTCTCTGTTTCATTTAAATGTGAGATAGGCGCGGAAGTGTAAGAAAAAAACAGGCTAATACGCCAATAACCGTAAATAGCGAAGTAATAAACTTGTTAAAATATTGCTCTTGTTTGATACGATGGTTGTATGTTTTTGTACCAAGATACCTACCTATTTTTATTTCGAAATGCAGAGTTAGTGTAAAAAGAATGTCGTAGAAAGAACCTCACGCTTTTCGTACAATGACATTATTTTTCATTTACTTAATTGTTATATTGATTTCTTTTACTTTTTAGTTCGGTTAGCCATAAAAGCGTGTTTTTTAGCTTTTATTTAAACTACAATTTATTTTTAATTTAAGTTCGATCTAGGCACAACTGTCAGTAATCTAGCCGAAGATCCAAGAGCTAGATTGACCCGACACTATACCGAAGATATCCCGGACATCAGTCTATACGAAATTAGAATGGCTCTCAATTAGAATAAGGCACCTGGTGATGGTGGAATCACGGCTAAGCTTCTGAAAGTAGGCGGAACGCCGGTACTAAAGGCTCTTCAGAAGCTCGAGTCACACTTGAGGTACAAACGCTTACGTCATGGCAAAGTGTGGTGGTACTCTTCTTCAAAAAAGGCGATAAAATTTTGTTGAAGTATTATAGACCCATTTCACTTTTAAGCCATGTCTTCAAGCTGTTTTTGAGAGTCATTACGAATCGTCTCGCTCGCAGGTTAAACGACTTTCAGCCTCCCGAACATGTTGGTTTCCGAAAACGTTACAGGACCATAGACCACATTCATACGCTGCGGCAGTTTATACCGAAGAGGATATAATCAGCCACTTTGCCAGGCGTTTGTGGACTATGAGAAAGCCTTCGACTCAATGGAGACTGGGCTGTGCTGTAGTCTCTTTAACGGTACCAAATTGACTTTCGATATATCGAAGAGCTGAAGTGCTCGTAGGTACAAAAACGCCACCATGTCAATCCGCCTCCAGAATCAGAACACGAAACCTATCCGGTAGACGCCATATCTCTGAAACTGTTTACCGCCACCCTGAATTTTTTTCCTAATTCATGTCATTTATTATATTATCCGTTCGTCGTATTTTGTTTTTTTTTCGAAATCTTTCCGACGAAATTAAAATAAATAAAGTTATTGTATTGCGATCAGTCTCTGATAAGAGTGCATTTGCTGGAAGGATAATCGCCAGTCACTATTACCGATCGCCCTGTAAGTTTTCCGACTTGAAGTTACATGGCTTCTGGCACTTAACGGCCATGCTGCCAAACTTCGCGTGATATCAGCACAGTGGATGCTGTCTGTAATTGGACTGCGAACGACTGCAACTGCAGCTGCGGTTGTGGCTACGGTACCTCTGTCCTGGATTCCATCTGGATCTCGATTCTCTCTCCTCATCGTTAGAGCATGAACCTGCTGAGTTAGCTTCTCAATCTGCTTAGCCACCTAAACGATTCGCTCGTCAGGCTTACGGTGCAATGCTGAAACAAAAGCAGTAGCAGTGGTGAATGTGGACCTACCGCGGGTGTGGACATTGTCCCAATATCATGTACGCGATCAGCGAGTTTAGCCAAACTGTCGAGAGGGAGCTGCAGCTGGTCTGCATGCTGTTAGGTAACCTGCTGGTCGAGATGGTGCGAACGAAATCTTCTGGTACGCCAGAACCGGCGAGATGTTGCAGATGTTGTAGAAACTGCGACTGCTTCCTATCATCCATCTCGTCATGGTCCAGAAGCTGCTAGACCCTCCGCTCTTTCGAAGCTGACAGTCGCGTGATGAGCTCCAACTTCAACTTGGTATATTTATTAGATTCTGGTGGAGACTCAATAATGTCAGTGACTTCGTCGGCATACTGGTGGTCAAGCATGCCGATGATATGGTATAATTTGGTCGCATCGGAAGTAATTTTGCACAGTGTAAATTGACCTTCTAACATGGAAAACCAAAGAGATAGCTTATCCGGGTAGAACACTTGCTTTGCTTTTACTGGAGTACTGCCCCTGTGCTGCACCTGTGGTATCTTTGTTACCTTCAACCAGTTTGGTCACCAGTTTGGTGGTGGTAAGGTTCACTTGACCCCACTTGTTTGAACTTCAGAAGGTGTGATAAAAGGAAACACAATATCAATTAACGATGTCAACGCGTGCGCAGATAAGCGAAGTCCATAAGGACGAGCGACATGCGCATCGCGTCGTAATTGCATAGTTGCATTCTTGTTTATCGCTTGTTTGCGTTGTCATTGCATTGCAAAGAACGCAGAAAAAACCGGAGGACAATATGTGTGTGTAAAGTTGTGAGTACTGTGTGTAGCTATTATCGCGAGACACTGATACTCGTAATACGTTAACACTATTATTATTTAGAAGTGTAATTAATATGTAAATAATAAAGTGTATAAACTATATATATAGTGTTTAGTTTTATTATTGTTTAATGCAAACATATGGTATTAATTAGTTGTACACGTAAATAAATTCTAATTATTTTAATGTTCTTATAAGCCTGAGGAAGCGGTTGTGGAGCGGCTGTTATACGATTATCAATATCATATCATACAGCGCTTAGAATGCGCGCTAGCGTAGCGAGAGTGGGCGTGCGAATTTAAAAAAGTACGTACAAACAGCAACAATCTTAACTGCCCCTGTCACGTGACTACCAACTTTTTGAAAGAAAGTGAGAATAGATGTATGACGTCTTATTAAATGTCATTTTTATTGTAGATGTGTGTGTAACGTTACAAAGTTTTGAAATGAACCATGATAACTGACACTAATACTTTTTTCTAAGACCCTAATGAGTTTCGCATCAAAAAGGTGGGATTGTTTCAATTCTATAATAAGAATAATGTCAGAACAATCATTGTCAAATTTTTCCGGTCGCTCGTTTGGAATTATTGGTTATCTTTTTGTTTTAGTTCTTTCCTTTCTTTTAATTTAATTTCTTTAAAATAATGTCGGCCCGACTATTATACTTTGAGAGGGTCAGAATTGTTACTTTAAGACTAACTGGTATGGGAGTTGTGGAGATCTGGCGGCAGTTAGGTATTCATGTAAATAAATTTTACATCACCTAAAACACTTTTCCGTACACAGAAATAACGTTTGTAGACACCAGCTGTTTCTATTTGTAGAGAAGGTCGGTAAGCCAGTGGATCCAGCGGTTCGAAGAAGGTGGTGACTACGGAGGCGGAGGATGCAACCATTATAGCCACCCACTCTCAAGATCCCTTCCACCGCACTCGCGATTCAGCGGTTCAGTACCGTGTATGTTTGACACGGTCAAAATGTGATGTATTTTAAATTTTAGTATGAAATACGACGGATTCAGCAATAAAGTATTATTTTATCTTTAATTGCAGATATCAATGCAGACAGTGGCATAGGCTAAATGAAGGTGGCCTACACCATCACATACAAGGGCTGTACTAAAAGTATCGGGAATGAAATATTTCCACTGTTCCTGTCATATTAAAATCTTTTTAATTGAAAACTCCTTGGTTTCAAAAATCAAATACCATTTATTTATTTTAAAAAAAGATTCTCGGTCTAGTCACAAGGTCTTGTCAAACTTGTTTAGTCGTTGAGAAAATGGAATTGACTTGAGAAAAATCAAGAGCGATGATTTATTATGACTTTCGAAGTGGTTTAACACAAAAACAGTGTGTTGATCGGATGCTTTCTGCATTTGGTGATAAAGCCCCATCCAAAACCACAATTTATCGCTGGTTTGCTGAATTTAAACGTGGACGTGTCAAGCTCAGTGTTGTTTCCCGTCAAGGTCGTCCAAAAACTGCAGTCAGCCAAGAAAACGTTGATGCTGTGCGTAAGCTGATTGAGGAAGATCGACATGTGACATACCGCGAAATTCAGGCCACTTTAGACATTGGCATGAGTCGAAATACAAATAATTTTGCATGAACAATTAGGTGTAAAAAAGTTGTTTTCCCGATGGATACTGCATTCGCTCTGTGAAGAGCAAAAACCGGCTCGCGTTACTTGGTGCGACAGAACTCTCGAAAGATTCCACGCAGGAAGCTGTATACAACATCGTATCAGGTGACGAATCCTGGATATACGCGTACGAACCCGAAACAAAAAACCAATCACGAGTTTGGGTGTTCGAAAATGAGTTATAGCCAACAAAAATTGTTCGTTCACGGTGTTGCAAAAAAAATGGTGGCCACGTTTGTCTCCAAAACCGGCCATGTTGTGACTATTCCTCTTTAGGGACAAAGAACGGTTAATGCAGAATGGTATGCTAGCATTTGTTTGCCACAGTCTTTTCTGAACTCCGTAAAGAGAACTGCAACCGCCGCATCATCCTCCATCACGACAATGCGAGTTCTCACACCGCGCACAGAACAAAAGAGTTTTTGGAGCAAGAAAACATAGAAATATTAGACCATTTGCCGTACAGCCCCGACCTAAGCCCTAATGATTTCTATACATTCCCTAAAATAAAGAATAAATTGCGTGGTCAGAGATTTTCATCACCTGAAGAAGCTGTGGACGCCTACAAAACGGCCATTTTGGAGACCCCAACTTCCGAATAGAATGGTTGCTTCAATGATTGGTTCCATCCTATGGAAAAATGTGTCAAATTTCGCGGAGAATACTTCGAAAAGCAATAAATACATTTTTAAATAGTAATGTTGTTCCACTTCCTTGATTCCCGAAATTTTCAGTGCCGCCCTCGTACCAGCCCGAAAATTGCCATTTACACAACAGTTTTTGATTACTGTTGGTTCCAGTTATCTTCGTATGATAGCGATTTTTAAAAGGCAGAAGGTACAAACGGTTGGTCCTTCATAACAATGTTTGAACATTGTTCTAAAGTGGTAATGATATATTTTTACTGAAAAGCGTATTGGTTTTTAAAATTACCAGGACTAAGCAAACATTCTGCCTAATAAGGCAGAATGTTTGCTTCGGCATATCGTTAATTTTGGCGGCGATATAAAAATTTTTTGCCCGACTTAAAAGATTTTTCGTCGACAAATATTACGATATTATCCGTCCAATCAAAATTATAATATTGAAGGCAAAAGGTGATTCTATCTTCTTTGTGCTTTTGTGTAAGTAAGGTTTTTAAAGTTTATAATTATACACTCGGCGTCAAAAAAATCGCACCTCTAAGAAAATCACGTTCAAATGGCATTAACTCTGGATATGCACATGCAGTCGTATTAATTATAATTTTATTTAAAAGGTTACTTAATTAACTTAATAAAAAAACATTATTTTTCATTATCAAATAAAACCTAAAGCAACAAATAAAGGGTCACAAAAATTCTAAGGAAATTTTGCTGCTCGGGAGAGTCGCGAGTTGCGCTAACTTTGTGGGTATAAAGAGGTCAACACGGGTTCAATGTGGGTCATTCGCTATTAAACCGTTGAAGGGGACACACGCACTGATTTTACTGAAGAAAGAACATCTGGAAAATGGACACTACAGCTGATGAGGCCGCTCAAGTGGTTGCACTACTGCAAGCAGGGGTGCGGCAGTGTGATGTCGCCCGGCAACTGAATCTGAGCCGTTTTTCGGTTCGTAGAGTCTACCAGCGCTTTTTAGAGACCGGTGGCTATATCCGGCGACATGGGTCCGGTAGACGTCGCTGCACTTCGGAAAGAGACGACCGGTTCGTTGTGTCGTACTCTTTGAGAAATCGCTTCTCAAACGCTGTTCAGCTGCAACAGGAGCTCCAGGCAGTTCGCAGACGCACCGTGAGTGTATCCACGGTTAGAAGAAGACTGAAGGAGAAGAACATAGCAGCCCGCAGAGCTGCTACAGGTCCAAAATTGACTGCAGCGCACCGACGAGCCCGCTTGCAGTTTGCTCGCGACCACGTCGATTGGACCATTGAGCAGTGGGGAGCTGTTCTCTTCTCAGACGAGACACGAGTGTGTCTTTTCTGCAACGACCGACGAAGAAGAGTATACCGGAGGCAGGGTGAACGTTTCGCTCAAGCCTGCATCCAGGAGACGGTGGAATATGGAGGCGGATCCTGCATGTTCTGGGGCGGTATGTCGGCTGCCGGCAAAACCGACCTGGTCTGCGTCTCCCGGACCGGAGGTGCTCGCGGACAAGGGTCGCTGACTGCGCGCCGCTATATCACAGAGATCCTGGATGTGCATGTGGTCCCTTTTGCCGAATCTTTTGGCGAGGGGTTCACATTAATGCACGACAACGCTCGCGCACACACTGCAGCCATCGTGAACGACTTCCTGCGGAGGTCCCAAATTCCTGTGATGCAGTGGCCAGCGAGAAGTCCTGATCTGAATCCGATAGAGCACCTCTGGGACCATCTTAAACGTAAGGTTCGATCTCGGGATCCGGCTCCTTCGACTCTAGAGGAACTCCAAACCGCGGTGATTGAAGAATGGGGTCTTATCCCTCAAGAAGAGCTCCTGAAGTTGGTGAGGTCTATGAGGGACCGTATGGAAGCCGTCATCAGGGCAAGGGGGGGTAACACTAGATTTTGAGTTAATTTTAAGACACTTTTTGTACATTTTTTTTGTAAATTATCGATTATTAATTAGGACTTAATTAAGATTTTTTATTATTTTTCAAATTTTTATGCTTTTTGTATAATTTTAATTAAAAAAAAGATTGCACTTAATTGTTGTTTGATGCTCCTTTTTGTTACCTTTCTAATGATACCTAACACTATCCTCTATATAAGGTTTAGGAATTTTTGAATAAGATTTTTATAAGGTGCGATTTTTTTGACGCCGAGTTTATATTGCTTAAAAAAAAAAGCGTTGGCTTTTTATTTTACTTTTAGTCAGACTGGCGAACAAATTATTTACGCGCTTTGCGCTCAAACATTAAGGCAAAAGAATAGGTATATTTAATAAAATATTATTTCATATTGATTCCTTGCTCAGTGATATTGCACTACAAAAATTGCAATTTTAACTTTCTTCACTTTCGCTAACCTGAAATTTAATAGCAAGACACATTTTGAACCTTAAAACCATTCTAATCTTTGCATTTCGAACACCGAGGTTTTAAACAGAAAAAGACACGCTGTCACAGATATAAAATTCGAGTAGAATTGAATAGATTATGCATGTCTGAAAAATTATTACTTCATATTTTAAATATAAGAAATAATAAAGTTTTGGGAACGGAGGCAACCATATGCGTGGTGGAATAAGAGCTAATATAAGGACAAACTAAATAATGAGGTTGAGTTTGGCAATGATCCTACTAACATAATCAGAAAAGATTTTGAGTTAGAGTCCCGGTAAGGACAAATGTTTGTGTAATAAAAAAATCACAATACTTATGCGCTATTTCGATTTGTTTATTTGTAAAGTTAGTATATGTTTTATTTGAGTAATATAATGTTAATAATAAATTTTTATAATGCAAGTGTAAGAAATCTTTATTATTATTTGCTTGCTGCATCTATACCTTTCTAAGTCTATGGATGCAGGATAAGTAAAATTAAATTTTATCATTATATCATCCAAAAGCATGCGACGTTGCCGTTGCTCTTTGTTTTGGAAGAGCGGCAACAACTGAAAGCACGTCATCAGGCATGTCAAGACTCTGCGTCAAGCAGTGACAGTTCTCTGGCGCCAAGAGACACACACCACACACACAAAGATATTATGTCTTAAAAACTTTAGTTTTTGTTATTAAGTTGTCATGTGAAAAATAATTTTATCTCTTTCTACCTTTCTGTCTGTTGGGTCTTCAACGGGCAGTTAAGAGTGTTGCTGTTTGTACATAGCTCGCGGGCGGCTCCCTTTTGGCACCGATGCGGTTTGGTACGGCGCATACGTACATTAGTTAATAAAATACAATATTTCATTACAATTTAACTTTTTTAATTCTAGGTTACAACTGTTGACAGAAGGTGCTCTCTGGCACCACCTAAGTTGTCGAATACTTCGCAGAATAGTTGCAACTCACAAGCGGTTTCATACCAAAACATTGTAAGTAGTAAACATTATTCTAGTAGTAGTTGTAGCAGTAGTAGTGTAGTAGACTTAGGTATACATATTTTACTCAGTATATTAATTAAAATTGTTTACTGCGAGTGTAGTTTACTCAACTCGCAGTAAACATCTCACAAAGAAACATACTACCCAAATATGAAAAAACATCATACCAAATGAAATCATATTTAACCTTATTGATATTTATATATTTTTTAATTTTTAATTGGATTGGATGGGATCTCAGATCCCAGATGGAACGAGCTAACCCAGAAGGTGCCTATTCACCCTGGCTTTAAAAACAGACGGGTTATAAGTACTCGTAAATACAGACGCAGAGAGGGAGTTCCACTCCTTTGCTGTAATAGGGTTGAATTTGTATCTACCGAACCGAAAAATTTAGACCTACCCAAGTCTAAGTGTATAGCTTGATGTGCCGTCGATTGTATATTTTTTTTAACTTATAGAAGCTTTTGTTGTTACTAAAAAACATAGAGCAAATATTTTTTAACGATAGATAGAATAGATTTTTTATGATGCTATGTTGACATAACTTGGCATGGTGTGGTTGCCAATCGGTTGGTGAATTCGATTAGCAGTATCCTTATATTGTATATTTAAATTAGAATAGGTAGGCGATTCGAAAACATTTATAAACAAGGCATAAACATCGAAATTTTAGTCTTTATTTGAGCAAAAATATACATATTTATTTACATAAAATATGGCATCGCAAGATTTTTATAAAAACTTTTACGTACAAATACTTTAAAATAATTTACAATAAGAAGATAAAAGTCTTAAATATAGTAAACCTTCTCAAAATGTAAAAAAAATGTATTTATTTTACTATGGCAATTTTGAAATTGTGTTAATTTAAAGTATAATTAAAAACTTTCAAAAATATTTTGTACTAACTTTTTAATCTTTTGTATCCGCCATAAGTGTACTGCGTTAACGCTCAATATCAAAATAATTTCCTAGGGCATCTTAGCCGATTGAATTTCAGCAATGCTTAATACTTTTACTGTTTGTATTTATATTATCTATTTCTTATTGTTTAAATTTCGTGAATTATTTAAAAATGTTTTTAAATATAAGTATATTATGCTTACATAGTATGCTATCCATTGAATACTCATTTGGGTAATTTCTCACATGTTGTTTTCACAAAATCTAGAATGTTAAATTTCCTAAGATTTACTTAAGTAGGTATATTTGTATTGCCCACTTCGTAGTTTTTTTTTTCTTGTTATGTTTTAATAAAAATACAGTTTTTTTTATTTTTAGTCTCATACGGAGCATGGCCATGTAGAAAAACCCGAGAAAAGCATGTCACCCGCGGGTACCGAGGTGGTTATACCGCAAACATTTAAAAAACACTAAAGTGTAAGTATTTCATTGTCGCTATTCTGTGATCAGACCTATTACTGAGTGTCAAAGTTTGTCAATTAACATCGAATTCTAAAGTAAAAAAGACTCTAAAATCTTTCTTTTCCATTTCTTAAATAGGAGAAGATCATATAATAAGTTGAATGTAGTGTGTATTAAATTTATTTATTTTCATAATATAAAGATGGACATTACTGCGTCATTAGTGTTTAATTCCCTTGCGTTCTTAAAACTATAGTGCATTCCTTTTCACCTACATGCACAACTTTGTTCCTTGTGTTTGCACTATCGCACAATCAAAGTACTATGGCGTACATCACTTAAGGCATGTTATCGTTTTATAATGCCGAGGTATTCTGTTTCCTTAAACCTTCACACGATACGTTGCTGTAGGAATAATAAAACTCTACCGGCGGGAAAGCATACTTACCATAACAGAAAGTATGTGGCTTTACTAAATTATATGCTGTGTCTACTTATAAAGCGTCTTAAACATTTCTCCTTGCTTGTGACTCTTGTGAGTGAATCCTAGATTTAAGTTATTAAATTTCCTATGCGGGCTCTGCTCTCTCTCTCTCGTACGCTCTCTGCGTACAAATGTTTATTTAAATCAGGCCAGTCTTATTATCTTTCAAAATAATGACTTTTCAAATCAAGAAACTCAACCAGCAATTTATGTGAGATAATGTGTACCATGAATAAATGTCCTACTTTAATTAACTTTAACACATCGCGTGAACATAATTTCTGAAACCTTCCTGAGTTTAGTTCTTACATTTCCGCGCACATTACACATTTTAATAAAACACTTTTTTACGAATTTTGCGCATAATTTATTTTATATTTAATCCTGACGTTTCGACTTCTTTAAGGAATCGTGATCACAGGATGACTAAGATATTGGTTGTCATGTATTTTCTACAACCTTCACTATATGTTAATCGTGCACATTCCTAATTGTTCATTTTTTGATATAAATCAAATTGTTTTATTTTTACATTACTGCTCGGCTAGTCCCAAAAGACCTGAATTTTCTCCAAAACTCAATCGCATGAGAGTCGCTGAGGACATGCTAGAACAAGTCAAATCCGACGCAACATTCATGAAACACATTGTTACTGGTAACGAGACGTGGGTTTACGAGTTTGACATGCAAACTAGTCAACAAGCTTCGGAGTGGCGCCTTCTAACTGAATCGAAACCGAAAAAACCACGCGAAAGTCGATCAAAAGTCAAAGTCATGTTGACTGTTTTCGCGGTGTTATGCACTCGGAATTCTTGCCGGAAGGACAAACGTAAATAAGGAATATTATATGTGCGTCATGCGACATTTAAGAGCGCAAATTCTATGAAAAAGATCAGATTTGTGGAAAGAAAATTCTTGGATTTTGCACCACGATAATGCGCCTTCGCATAAGGCCATAATTGTGAACGAATTTTGACCAAACACTCAACAAATACCTTCGAGCAACCACCATATTCACCAGATATGGCTCCAGTCGACTTCTTTCTTTTCCTAAACAAAAATTACCACATCGTAGCACCCGTTTTCAATCGGTAGAAGACATAAAGGAGAATTCGCGGCGTGAACTGAACTCAATTCCGGAAACAGCGTAAAAAAAAAGGTTTTGATGATTGGATTATTCGTTGGCGTACCTAAGTGTATCGTTTCTGAAGGAGCATACTTTGAAGGTGATAAAATAAACTTGGATGAATAACAAACATTAATATATTATTGCTCTTTTCCCGGTACTTTCTTGACAGAGTAGTAGGTATACGGAACTCTCGAAACATTTTATATTCTATTTAAAATAACTTTTTCCGTTGCTATATTCCGTAATCTTTTATTTATTAAATTAAAATTGTTCAATTCTGTTTTTGTTTGGCTTTAATTCGTATTGTGTTTATCGTATATTTCCCCCATAAAACAGGCAGAGCCTAGTGTGGGGTTAGTTCAGTCATATATGTTTCGTAAGCTAATTGGAAAATAAACTATTTATTATTATTTGTCTAAAGCAGTAATAAATAAATAAATTTACCACTCACACTTTGCTTATTTCTTAGATTCGTAGCATGTTTAATTTTCTCAGAATTATTTTTTTTTTCAAATAACTTATACCAAGATACATTTTCGGCTCGAAAATGTACCTTTTCTCCTTTATAGCTTTTCCTGAAAAGAACACAAAATTGTCTCCTTTATATATCTTCTGTCTGTATAAGAGTCCACATGTAATCTCTATAGAAGGCAGCATTTAATGGTCCACATTAACTCTATTATACAGCAAATGGCATATTCGCTTCTATTTATCGAACCTTATTCAGTTGATAGGCTTGTAAATAACCAATAACAAAAAAAGGCGTAAATTATATACCAAATAAACGCCTGTAGCGTTTTAAGGGTAGTGAATATATCTATACCATTATGTAGATCTTATTCAGAATATAGTTTTTAAGGATTTATTCAGTTATAGGATCACCTGTGAATAATAATAACGGTTTTAATATGTCGTAAGTACCAAATAAGACCACAAGTGATTAAATATGCAGAATTCTGTGTTACTTGGGATGTTTTGATGTGTAATATGACAATATTTGATACTAAATAATTACAATCTAAATAAGAAATTGACGATAATAAACCAATTGACGTCAATAAACCAATTGACGCAGATATAGCTAAAAAACAATCAGTTTTATGCAACGCATGTAGACGACGAACATGGGCTTTCATATTCATAGACAACCACTATTGGTTGGGACGTGTTATAGTTATAGATCGTTAGAGCGCGACGAGTTTGGTGGCGACTCAAGGTCGATAGACTAACAAGGTTGTCACACACAATTAACTATTATAAATAAAAATAATAAATTATTAATTGTGTTTTATCACCATAATGTTTGAAGATCACTGCGCCGCTCGCAGGCCTATTTTTTATTATTTAGTCCATCTCTGGACCTCTGTATCCACATAAAGCGATAGGTACGAAAGAAAACTATTATAATATATGATTTCCGTGATTACTGAAGTACCACATGCAGGTATTGTTTTTTCTGATCTAGTTCGTCTTCGGGAATTGTGGCGCTATAACGCTAAATTGTTTAATACTGATTTTAAACGTCAAGTCAGTCCGGTCGGTAAGTCGGCCACATTCTTGCTTTTGGAGTAGTTGTTTCGATTGTTCTCTTATCGTTTCCATATTAAATTGAACTGACCTCGGCTGTGTTTTCTGAACTTGATGTTTATCGCGTATCTTTAAATTTCTTATTACAGTTTTTTTTTAATTTCTTATTACTGTATTTTTTAAATCCCTTATTACTGTTTTCTTTATTTCTTATAACTATGTTTATTTAATAAAGTGTGATACGATTAATTTAAATACATAACATGTTACTTAACGAACTTTTAAAAAACAACGAAGACTGTGTTGTTCCTAATTACAAATTAATGACATTTCTGCCTATAGCTTCTGTTGAAGTAGGGAAATCTTTTTCTTATTTGAAATAACTTTTTTCCAGAAGACGTCACAAATTAAAAGGAAGCAGCATTGAAAAAAAATTAATAATTTATTCAATTGGTAAGGGATTTTTACTTAAAAGGATTAATTTATTAATTTAACGCTATTTAAATGTCCATTGTGATTTTCTTTTATTCGTTGTTTAATATTTTTAAATTGTTAAAGATCAAACAAGTTTTGTTGAGATATAATTCTGTGATTCAATTTATTTCATTTTAATTGTATTTTGAACTTTAAGATAATGCTGCGTTCAATTGTTTTTGAACTGTAGATTCATTTTGCATCTAATTTTATAATGACATGTTGATTCGTATACCGCAGTTGTCGTAAAATGTTTGTATTATTTTACAGACTGCCACATCTTAAACAGAACTAATAACCGAATTTTGTTTGTTAAAATCGTCACAACGTCATTCGTTTGTATTATTTGGTTTTACTAGAAATGAAATGCATTTAACCTAAAATTGAATTTTTTACTATAAAGACTTAAGTCTCTTCTTACAGATTAAATTACTTAATCAAACGATGGATAAACCGATTATCAAATCACCATCGGTATATTTGATACCACGTAAAAGCAAACTATGTAATATATAATATATATTGGTTACTCTTTATGGGCAATATAGACTTAGACATAGAAGAGATCATATCAGTGAAATAAACTATACTCTGATTTTTAATTAGATGGACTAAAGTGACAGCCGCCAGCGCACTATTCTTTTTTTAATGTTGCCAACTGAAGAGCATAGTGTTGTGACGCGAGTAATTTTACCGATTAAATTGAATTATCATGTGATCGACATGATTGTTAATAGGTATAATAAAATGTTTTTGTTGTTTTTATCCTTGTGCTCTTATTTTTAATACATATTTAGAAGGTTTTCGATGTATTGTTTTTAATTGAAAATGTCGTTAAGTAGTGATGAATTTATTAGTTTTTTATTTATTTTCTCGCAAATATGTTATAAAACGTCGTATGACATTAAAAAAAACAAAACAACAAACAGGAACAACAACACTCAAAAACAATGCAACAAAGAAAGATATAACAAAAACTTATAGTCGGAAAATATTTTAAGTCACATGATGGTTTTAGAATTTACAGGAAAACCACTTTAGCATAAAAATTATTAAAGCTGGGGTGGGGTCACTGCATCATTAGATTAATTTTCAATTACAAGTATTTTGGTACATACATATTTTAACAGACAAAACCGATTAAAAAAATATTACGTTAATTTAAACCAAGTCAGTTTCTGTAAATTATTTTTCCAAAATGAATAATTGAAAGATAACTGGGTTTTACTTATGTGTTCTAATTAAGTAGATTTTTTATCACAATAACACATTTCGAGTGTTTTGCATTTAACAATTTGCGAAATTGAACAAATAATTGAATTTGAATTGGATAAGGGGACAACACTATTTATATTTTCCATTATGTGGTATCATTACTAATGTCACTTTAGTCCATCTAATTAAAAATCAGAGTATAGGCGATGCAGTCGCTAAGCATAAAGCTACGCTAGCACCATATATTGGAGCGGAGCGTAATACCTAAAAAAACCTTTTTTTTGTTTCGATAGGAACTTTTGCGAATTTCAAAATTCGGGCTCCGTCACTATCTGGTTCTAAACCTGTTGATTCAATTCCACGTAAAAAATATTAAAATCGGTTAAGAACTCGGGAAGTTATGGCGTAACAGACGTTGCGCCATTGAAGCTGATCCATGGGAGCATTACATCCCTCCATCCTATCATCTACTCCAATTACATTGACAAACTTGAAAATAAAGTTATAAAGTATTATACAATAGTTATTTGTTATGCAAGGCTGGAAAGTGGAGATTTGGCCGCGAATTACCTTTATTTCAAAGGTACGAGACGCTGAAAACTTTGCTGCCGAGCGAAACACACAATTTTTCACCTCACTACAGCGAGGCAAATTTTTAGTTACAAGAAAAACAGCTTAAATAAATTGGTTTATTTTATTAAAAATTAAAAGAGAAAATGCTTAAATTAGTAATGTTGAATGGTTTTTTTATTAAATTGGTTTTTTATAAATAAGAATTGACTTATACAGATCACATAGACAGTTCTTTTTCGGGTGCGGTCCGAAATTCAATCATATGTCATAAGTAAAACCTCTCCCACGATATATTTAAAATTCTTATACTAAATAAATAGTATATTGTAAATATTGATTATTTTTGTGGTTTTAATAATTTAAGGAATTCAAGTAATTTAATACAACCGAAACGGAGTATTATAATATTAATTTAAATAAGAACAAAATGATAATAACTAATAAAGACTATAATAACGATTCGGAACGTACCATGTGTCTTTAAGTTCTAATTTTAAAACAGTTCTCCGGGCTAGCGGGTAAAACGCAATTTTCTATGCAGAAATTGAATGACAAACCAAACTTTTCCAAGCGTGTGCGGTTAAAAAAAATGTTATTAAGATTAAATAGAAAACCATTATTTATGCGTGTCAACCCTTATGTCTGTCGCCCAGAAAGTGCCCGCGCGATAACGATGTATAATCATATTTGCAAAAAAGTAATTTTAATAATAATATTTCTCACATTCACACCGATTAGTCTAGCCCAAAATAGGCACTGTAAGGCTTGTATTATGGATACCAGGGTAACGGATAAACAAACATATACGCTTTTTAGATATGAGAAATATGTATAAATACTCATGACTCAGGTACCTACAAATGCTCGTATTCATCACACAAATGACTGCCCCTTCCAGGACTCGAATCCAGGACCTTCGGTGCGAAAGGTAGTATCTTTACAGCCATAAGTCGTTAATTTATTTAAAAGTCTTTGCAGCTAGACTTGGTTAAATAGTTTCAAACAGTAACAAACATAGAATGTAGCAATTTTTTTGTTGCTTGACTCACTTGCTACTTTTTATCCCTTAATTTAATGATAAATAAGTGAAATATAAAAACATGTTCTACTCTCGCTCCTTTTACATACCTATGAAATTGCTGAAAGAAACTATAGTTTATAGAAACTAAAGTTACTGTTGCCTTACAGGAATTATGCACAAATTAGTACCTATAGGTACTATTTGTAAAAATCTTTGGGGGAGACTAACCATACTTTGGTCTTCGAAATTATTTTCTTACTTCTTATTCATTATTTAGGATAAGTAGGTAGGTACCCATAATATAACTTAATAAATAGGCAAGTACCTATTGTTTATAAATTCATAAGGATGTGATTGTGTTATAATATGTATTTACGGATTACATTTTTTCACACGCCCTGCTTATGTAAACTCATCACATGCAAAAAATAAAATCTACCTAATATAGAAAACTTAACTAGAAAGAATCCAACTTGAAAAAAATATAGTTTAAAAAAAACTAAAAAACACGCTTTTATGGTAAACCCATCTAAAAAGTAAAAAATATCATCTTAAGATATTTCAATATATAACAATTAAGTTATTAACGAGTAGGTAAATTAATGT
Organism: Calamotropha paludella; assembly: GCA_927399485.1. Taxonomy (NCBI): domain Eukaryota; kingdom Metazoa; phylum Arthropoda; class Insecta; order Lepidoptera; family Crambidae; genus Calamotropha; species Calamotropha paludella. Next base: position 15,289,348 of record OV656812.1, read on the forward strand.
CTATGTAAGAAAAGCATGAGGTGCGCGACATTAGTTGTTGTATTTTTTTATTTACTTATTTATTCATTTATTACCAAGATATCTTATTATTTTTATTCCGAAATGCAGATTAGGTGTGAGAAGAACATCGTACAAAGCACCCCACGCTTTTCTTACAATTGTATTAATTTTGTCGTTAATAATTTAATTGTTACACTGAAAAATTTATACTTTTTAGTTCGGTTTACCATAAAGATGTACTTTTAGTTGATTTTTAAGCTATAATTTATTTTTCATCTAATATAATTTTTCAGTTCTTCGTATTTTGATTTTTTTCCAAAAAACATACAGACATACAAACATACATGTGTTATTAATAAAAACTATATGTGTTTATATCTACTTCCTGTAGACCAAAACATTTCCAACCCCCGCAGGTATCTTTTTAACAGATAAAGATAGTCATTCATAGTGACTTATAAATCAGGTCAATGCATAACACTCGCATCTCGCCATGTAATAGTTAGGGTTAAAAGTATAGTTACGTATAGTTAGTCATTTATATGTATCGTTGACTATACGTATAACTGACGAAACAGTCTTCAAATACGAAGTTCATGTTTCGAATATTAAATAACAACTTTTATCAAAAGATAACGTCTGTTTTAGATATCTTATCTGTGTATAGGTATGTTACAAATTGTAATTCAAAGCAATATTTGGTAATTGTTTAATTGTTATCAGAAGAAAATTATTTTTTACGTTAGACGCTACGTTTTGTTACGTTACGTTACGTTTACGTTTAGACCTCTACATTGGATAATGGTAACAAAATGTATATGTCTATCTTAACAATATCATCGCGCAATATCACTGATATTAGGAGATAAGTAGATAAGTGTACTTATCCACAAACAATATTGATATCTGTAATGGCGTAGGAGGACGGCTCCTACCTTACCCAACTACCTAAGCAGTAGGAATTGGCTTATGGCACGTGCATAATTTTAAATTTCTTTTAAAATCCTACAAAATTGTAGTACCTATTCCGATCCGTCCCCTGATTACTACAGACTCATATGAAAGTCTATCTCTCCGATTACCAGTAGAACTTTGTTAAATGTAGATATACCTCTACAAATTTAGCACTAAACACTGGTTTTAGGCTGTAGATTAAGCAAGGATGTAGACGTTACATACGCTAATTTAAGTACATATTATTGATTGAAGCTAAGCAGTCAATTTTATTAAAGATTATTTATCCCTTATTTAACTTGAATTATATGAAAAAACAGTACATAATAATTGGTAAATAAGTGGTCTCTAACATTAGAAGAAAGAGGTGATTGCTTGTAAGTTTATGTGTTAGCTAAAATTAGATAATTAAGTAAGAAATGGTGTACTTAGTGCATAAACTGTAAGTATACTAAAATAATAGTAGACCTAATAAAAATAAATAATATACAGAATAATAATAATAATATATAAAAAAAACTATAAAATACTGTAAAAAGAAGTGAAAATACTTTATTTTTTTAAGAAAATGGTTTATTGATAATTTTATTTTATTAAGTCCAACGCTGCAAGTTTATGACAAAATGTTAATACATTACGCAAATTTACAAAATGTTTCATTGTGATTTAACATTTTTTAATACATCGCCCAAAAATACGCCAATCTCACTCCATACATTTATGACGCGACAAAATTAATCCAAGTGGAGATATTTCTACTTCATTACTGCTGAATTTTGGTTTTTAATTGAGCTATAATTTATAGCCATATTTACCTTTAAAATTGAACATTTGACAACACACCGCCAGTCACTAACAGATACTTGCCAACGTAGGGTCTGTATTAAATTTTCTCTGCCTTGCCTGCAAAATTCTCGAGAATTTTCCACTCTTTAATTTTTGTAATATTTTTCAGCAATGTGGTAGAATCGTATAACACTTTATCGCGATCTTATTAAAACGAAAGTCCATAACCTATAGTTAATAATAATAATAAAAAGGAAACTTTCATAAAAATAATTTATTATTATATGTCGTAGATTCCGAAAACGATGACTATATAGACAACCGGTAAAAGAGAAGTAAAAGAACTTGCCAAGCAAGCGAAAAACATAAAGGCTTAGTTTCAAAATTTAAATATTGCTGCTACCTCTAGTGTAGAGATAACCAGAATAGGGTTTTTACACTTTGAAAAGTTGGTTTCTGCTTTGAATATGCACATTTTCACGTTCTAATACACACCTACAAAATATTTTTTATGATATAGTCATTGGGCTATTTTGCGGTTGCAAATGGTTATTTAATAAGTTTATTTCTAAAAAAAATGATTCGGAAAAGTAAGACATTACATACTTCCTGCCTAAAAACGAAGTTTCTAGGTAACATTATAAGGCATAATATAGATATTGGTAGATTGCAATTTACTAGACGTTCCCCTGTTTCATTTTATTCTGACGCTAAAACAGCAAGATTAGTTTATAATTCAACAAGACGGCGCTTCATACCACACTTTAGAGAAAGCAAAACCATGTCTGCTTTCGTGAGCTATACTTTAATGGCCATCTAACAGTCGAGACACTATGATGGAAAAAGACAAAATTTCTGGGTATTACATTAGATTCACGACTACAATGGGACCCTCACATTGAGGCCTTGTCAAGTAGACTCAGTTCTGCGGCATATGCTGTAAAAAAAATAAGGCTTTTAAGTAATATTGAAACGGCAAGGTTAATTTATTTTAGTTATTTTCATAGTGTAATGTCGTATGGTTTGTTGTTGTGGGGCTCAGCTGCTAATATTGAAAGCATTTTTGTATTACAGAAAAGAGCTGTCCGCGCAATATACAGCCTTCGGCCTCGGTATTCTCTCAGAGACTTTTTAAGGAAATTAATATTCTTACTGTGGCAGGACAGTACATTTATGAGAATATAATTTATGTACGAAAACACTATAATACTTTTGTCAAAAATAGCGACGTACATTGCTTTAACACCAGAAATAAGAATAGACTTGCCGTTCCAAGATTTAGACTTCAAAAGACAGGAGGCTCTTTCTTGGGGAAAAGTATAGCACTGTTTAATAAAGTTCCACAAAGTATAGTAGATTTGCCTTATCATAAATTTAAAATATATGTAAAAAATAAGCTCATGTCCAAAGGTTATTACAAGGTCAACGACTATTTCATAGATCGCGATGCATGGAAATAATATGTGTCATTTCAACATGACATTATTTATTACAGGTTGTATCATACAACATTAGCATTTGTTATTTTTTTTAAACTAATTTATTACTGGTAGTTAGAGTATGACATGCTCTCTTAATACATTTCTTAGGTGGTGGCATGTGGTGCGGATCGTTACGTTCCCTAAGATATAAGGTTGAGCGAAGCGATGGCTGTATCATGCGTCATGCTCGTGAACGGGTGCTGCCTTGGAAAATGGGTCTGCTTTAACCTTCAGTATTATTGACTAATACTAAACATAAATCTTGTTGCTTTCTTAAATTTGTTGTTTATTCCCTGTATGTTATTGCAATGTTCAGGGATACTTACTTTAAGTAAGTACAGGTACTTGTTGACTTTGTTGTAATCAACGAAATAATGATATCATAACGCTATTAGTATTGTCATAACAAAATAATTTTGATTTTTTTTTGTGGATTGTGTATGTTGACGACGTATTATATTGTAAATGTCGTTACTTCTGTTAAAGCTGACGAGTTTCTTGCGCCCATTCTTATTGTCAGTTAAAAGACGTCCTGAATGGGTGGTAGGTAAAAATGTTGGACGATTTAAAACTACTTCGTTTTAAGTGCATTTGAATAAAGTTATTTTCATTTTCAAAGAAAAGAAATACTCTGCAAAAATCCATCAATGTCGAATAGCGACCTGAAGGCAAAAATTATGAATGTCTGGGGAGTCAATCATGCCTGAAGTGTGCAGAGTTTGTTGCAACCAGGCCACTTCGCATTAAGGATATTATTAATAATAAAGGAAATACAACCAAGTACTGTATGACAAGGGTTTTTCAGAAAACAAAATATTATGCAAGGACATAGAAGAAATTCTAATATGTTAACATAAACTATATAATTACACAGAAGATATGTTTTAATTACCTACATACATTTATTAAATTGCGCAATTTTATAAGGGCAAAAAATATGTACACATCCAGTAGACTAACTATTATACTTTAGGGCTTATTTAACCTGATTTCATTCATATTTTACACCACGTACATATTTATTAAGTTTATCATAGTTTGAATACTGTAATATTTTATACTGTGGCATAGCGCTAACGTAAACGCAAACGCAACTTGACTTTGAATTTACGTAGGTTTTCAAAAGTAGAACTTTGTATCTATAAATTCAGTCTCTCGCTTGAATCGGTATCTGTATCGCTATTGTATATCGATACAAACGCATTACACGTGAAACAATTGCTCTGCGGAATAAAAAGACGCGCTGCCGATACGCGAATTTCTTACACGCAGTGTGCATAGGCCCTGAATTTCTTTGCTCGCTTCGAAATACCTCGCCTTCGAAATCACGTAATGATTTGCATCATTCAAAAACTATGGCGTATCCTACGCCAATAGACCTATCTACGGACACTACTAAACAATACTCGTATTTCATTATGCGAAATTATATTGATGATAATATAATTTCTTCTAGTCATTACCAATGTATAGTCCCCGACATATAAGTTGAACCTGGTTTTGAAATCACGTGACATGCGCAGTAGCAAGTTTAGATACATTTTCAATTTTAATTTCTGTGCAAGTTTATTGTTTATGGTTTGACTCAAGTTACATTGCGCCACCTACTATACTGTGATTAATGGAATGGAAAGCCTAAATCTTGTTGTGATATTGTTTTTGATGTCACTCATTTATCTATTCGTCAATGTGATTTTATCAACACCAACAAATAATGAATGAAACGAATGAATTATTATTATTACACACAGAGTATTAGCTTATATCAAATAAAAAGCCATACCACGTGATATAATAGACGGTCTTGTCGCTTAGAACGATCTCTACATAATCTAATTAATAATGAACTACTTTGTAAAGAAAGGTACAACTCTATACATTTGAGGCATTGCACAGCTGACGAAGTTCCATTGTAAAAAAAAAACAAACAGGCCAACTGGCGTCGGTCGGTTCAGTGTCGCGAAACCGTTGTCGAGGTCGAGCAGTTTTGTTTGGGAAACGTATCGAGACACAGCGTCGTGTCGAATATTAAATTAATATAAAGGCCGAGTTGTGTTACCATGACTTACGCCTTTATTGTTGTGGTGTCAGTGGCTATCACTTTAAAGTTGCTATTCTTAAGTTTCTCCATGTATTTTACTTTCAAAAACAAGGAAAGCCAAGCACAGGTAAGTGAGTTCCATTAGCGATTGCATTTCGAAACAATAATATGCGTATCTAGTATCAATAAAAATAAAGGTAATAAGTGATATCATAAAATACCTATAGCATTGGACACGTAAAAGCAATGCAAGATATTTATTAGAATTTTGTTACGTTTTTAGTTTTGTAATACCCGAATTAATCTACTTTGATACTTAATATTGTTTAGTTATTTAATCATAAGTACCTTTATATCTAAAAATAATTAGAAAGCTTGGTACATTATTACTGTTTTCCTCTCGCTCTTAAATAATATAATTAAACCTACTAACCAAATAGCACTGTTCTTATATATGTCATTCGTAACACATAGCTAGGTACTTGAAAATTTTGAAAATCTAGCTTACAGAGGGTCTAGTTAATAAGCTTTTAAGACCAGTCTAATAATTATGTATATATTCATGGATTAAATGTAGTAGGTACCTTCCTAGTGACCTTTATGACAAAATAGTTCGTAGCTTTCTAATTCTAAGTTGCAATTATTCACGTCGACGATCGTCGATTATGAATAATATAACGCTTTAACTATAAAAAATACGATATGTAAGTATTTTTGGGTCAAAAAATTATCTTAGAACTTACCTGATCATAATTTCGAAAATATTTCACCTATCAATGGCAACCCTTTGCGATTATTGCAACATAACAGAGGCCCTACCATCACGTCTTATAGCGATTCAAGTTTAGCTGTTAAAAAGAAACGCCACTATATACCGCGTATAGCGGTGTCTCACTGTGACAATAGAACTTGAAACGCGCTAAAAGATGATGGTAGGCCCTCAGCTCGTGAAATTCCGAAGATTGTTCTATATAAATTGTATTTACTGTTTATAGCGTACTATATAGGAATAGTGATACAAGATAATAAAAAACCAATGGTTATTTTGGATGATAATTTTTTTTTATATGAACCGTCGCGAATTTACAATACAGTGGACCCCCGATAATCCGGCCCCTGTCTAATCCGTCGCCCCCTGTAATCCGACATGACAGAATTATGTTTGACAATCTGCTAATATAGATCACGCAAGTTTGAACAGGTCACAACTCGTACGCGCCACGTATAATATATAGACTCTCGTCATTAGATATGTAATTTGTCGGATTACAAGGTACTCTTTCGTAAAAAAATCCGGAATATAGGGGTCTTAGGCAGGTGCTCTATAATCCGACAAATTCGATAGTCCGACACTGCCCTGCATAATGTTTGCCGGATTACCGGGGGTCCACTGTACTACGAACTATGATGCAAGAAGGTAGGTACCTACTTTATACCTTAGTACGCGCACGAACATTACATTCCTGGGTACTGTTATCTAAACATTCTGTGTTAGTTCTGTGTATAAATATTTATACACAGAACTATCACAGAATGTTATATATATGTAGTAGATATTGACATCACAACTAAGAAAAAATGAAGTCCATTATAGTTTCTTTCTACCTATGACACCAAAATAACGATATCGCTATTGTGTTTGCATCGTAATATGATCTTGCTTAATTATATTTTTTCCGAATAGGTAACTATTGTAAGCATTGTTCAATGTACTTTATATAATACACTACGACGAATGATGACATGGCATGTTTCAATTTTTGTTGGTCGACCTTCCGAGAACATTGTTACAATACCTACTCGTTCCATGTACAGTCGATAGCAAATCAACATTGACGTTCATACGTGCCCTAAGCCATTGTATTGTAATAGAGATCATTTTAAGAATGTATAGCTTGACGTGCTGGTGACCGTATCTTACTCATTAGGAAACATCCGCATCTTGTATTATTAAGCCTCGATTCGAATCGAATCATCAGTAATGATCCAAAATTTAATATTTTGTCATTTCCTGTCACAGATTCTGTCGGATGTACCTTTAGGTGATTGATTTCGCACTTTAATTGACTACATTTTTTTACAACATTCTAATTTCATTGATTCATTTAAAAATAAAGTAAAAGTACTTTATTAATTTTCCAGAATCTCAACATAAGAGTAGCTTATAATCAACTCTAATAGGGAATGGAAAATACCAACTTGGTATTATTTAACCACTTATTATTATACACAATCACACCTATAACTTTACAATCTCCAATCATTCTTGAAAATTAAGATATCTATCTATTGATCTACTTGTAAAGATATATTTTTTATAAACAGCAAATAAAAAATACTATCAACATTTCAAAAACGTCAATATCACATGGAAATTTATAATAAATAATACCTCTTCTAATTTAAGTTGTTCAATTGGCTTGCGAAGTTTTTTGATAATGTCCTCTTATGCTACATAGGACATGCCTTTTTTATTTAGTTTAAATAAAGGATCTCCCTCAACATATTTAGAATATGAATTTCATCTTCTCATCATCTTCAATGTCGCTTTGAGCTATTTATGCATATGTATACGATTTGCCTATAGTTCCGTAAATTTGTAAAGACGACTGGAGCCGAGAATATCGCGAAAACAAAATGGTCATTTATTGGCTTTGGCACTACGGTCTATTGGCCTGTCGTCGATGAACTTGTAGTGCTTTCTATGTCATTAATTCTAAATTCTGAGCGGTTGTCCAAGCGACTTACACTATGTCACATTTTTCGGGGACAACCTTAACGAATATTAGTGTTTTTCGAAAACTAGGCGTATAATAGGTACTACGTATATCTGAATCAATCATTAAAATTACCATATAATGTTTTTTCGTAACAGAAGTTTTACATGAAGAATTTCTCGGGGACAATCTACATTACTATGATTAACGGACTTGCACGTCGATTGGACAACCGTCAAAATAAGATTAATTAAATAAATTAAAAATTTTCTTTTGTCACTGAAATGTGATTTTATGTATTACGTAAAAGCCAAACAAATTTTTTGTAGCTATGTTAATTTTCAAAAAAAAAATATTTTTTTATATAGGGACAAGGGAAGTCCCTATATAAAAAAATATAATTTCTAAAAGGACAACTAAAAGTTGATTGACCCATATACCTATTTAAATAAATCTGTTTTAGTATTTGAAGTAATAAGTTACAAATTAACTATTTGTGCCAATATAACGTAAAAATTATCGTTCCCCAACGGGATCGGTAAGAAACAACCGGAAATGGGACCAGTTTTTTTTTATTTATTTCAAATTGAAGAAAGAACAAACAATTAGGTACATTTAATCAGCGCATTACACTTAGATTTATATATTTTACATTCTTGAGATGTCGTTATAAAAGAGAAGCAGAATGACATAACCCTTTGAGTCCTAGTACCTTCCTACTGGAACCACCTATTTATAAATTATTTCCTAGCGTCCTAGTCCGCACAACTTGGAACCACCAGCGTGATGCTTTAAGACATGTAACAACTAGTGGTGTGCTGGATATCCGTATCCGTATCCGTATCCGCGGATATCCGAGGCAGAAGAAAGATCCGTATCCGTGTCCGTATCTGTTATTTTTTGGCGGATCTTTTACGGATCTATTTATCTTGTTAATATTAATTTATAAATAAAATTCTTTAAGACGAAGGGCAAGGCGCACTAGCGACGCCAATTGCCGAGATTTTGAAGGTCCACAATTATTTAAACTAGATCCAGTTTAGTAGTTAACAATTTAAAGCAATTGGCGTCGCTAGTGCGCCTTACTCATCGCCTTAAATAGGTGATTAAATTGATGAAGAGTCAGACCAGATATCTGATGTGAAGGAAACTTTCTCAAAATCTTGTAACATGTCTTTTATTTTTAAAGACACTTTATCGTAAAGCTCAATACAAACAAGGTCCTTAAAATACTTTCTACCTCTTAAAACATAGTTTGGAACAATATGGTCCATCAATCGGCGGAACCGTAATTCTTCTACGTGTAAAAGTAGATCCGATAAAGCTAACATTTCAGCAATCAAATAGTCTATTTTTATTGATTTGGGCTTTGTATTATCCCACATTTTAGCTTTTTCCATGTATTCTTTAAAAAAAGTTTGATAAATTCTATTTTTCTGTCTCTCTTAAAGAATAAAAAAATATTGTTGAGGAAATTTTTTTTTTGCAAATGATTTGTTAAGGAATTTTTGCCTTTACCCTTACGAGAATACTTTCCATCACAAATTTTACACTTCGCACATTCATCATTTATTATCAAAAAATAATTCCAAATTACACTAATAAACTTCTTTGTAGACAGTTTTTTAAATTCATGTACCAATACCAAACACAAGCGTTATCTATGCTGCCCAGTATCACATTAAACTAAAACAAAACAAAAGAAAGACCCGCCTAGCAATGCAAGTCGAAATATGTCTCAACTCAAGATTGCGCGCACCGACACTGATTGTGGAAGAAAGTTAAGATCCGTATCCGTATCTGCGGATCTTGACACAAAATATCCGTTTTTAGATCCATATCCGCGGATCTACATTTTTGACGATCCGGCACATCACTAGTAACAACACGAAAATGATTGAAATTTACGCACATCGGTTATTGTCTTTGCAGCCTCAGGCGTATCAACAAGACGTGTCGTAGTGGTTCTAGACAGTGAAATCCATGGACATTAAGTAATATTTTTAGTAACTACATTTTACTGGTGGCCCCAATTTGGGACCACCATTTTTTTTCAAAATTTTGATAAATATATAATTGTGTTCAATAAAACTAGTTTCATTGTTTAATACCTAATATAATTTTCCAACGTCAATTATTAACTTTTCTATTTTAAAAAATCAGGAATCAAAGGGATAAAATGCAATAGCGTTCATAACGGAAACAGGATGTTATAAACTACAGGTGACCCACACCATCTCAAGTGAGATATAGGTACTTCTTTGTGTCTCTTCAATACACCACTAAGTATGATTGTAATAACTGCTTACATTTCACCCTTTTAAGCCCCTGTAATAAACTTGCACATAAAAAAATCAAATCTATAAAACGGTATCTTAATCACAAGTCGCCAGATTACATCCGGAATCGAATCATTACATTGTTTTTTATTATTATTTAAGTAACATTAGATAACTCCAAGGATAGAAAACGATACCAACAATCGTTAATTACAATGCTAGATAAAACTGTTGTGAAGATTATCCCGGATACTTTCAAATAAATAATTAGGCTAGCCCAAACAAGGCACTGTAAGGCTTGCATTGTGGATACTAATCTAATGGATGATACATAAATATGTCATATTTATATATATGTATATAAACACGCATGACTGATGTTCTAATGCTCGTATTTATCACACAAACATCTGCACCTTGCGGGACTCGAACCCAGGTCAGATGATGATCGATGCGAAAGGCAAGATTGCTACTGTTGCACAAAACGGTCGTCTAAATAAATGTAAAGCTTCTTGGGAAGTCATTAAGAGCAATATAAACAAAATTGTGGTTCTATTATAAAATTATATTATAAACGCAATGACATAGTAAATGCTCTAATTATTACACTGCCCTACAAAAAATAATTACAGGTGGCAAAATGAAAATGACATTCATATGAAATCTAATCACGCTCACCTATTTCTATTTTCGACAAATGAAAATTAAACTTTCAAAATAATTCGCTCAAGTTTACTAATTCCACGGGTTTTTTGATTTGATTGAGGTATTAACCAGGAGTGTTACGTATATTCGCATCCGCAAATGCGGAATATTCGCATTAATTCAGAAGTCTTCGTCTGCATTCGCACGCTAATCGACGTCCCTGGCAGCGTTTTCATTGATCAGCAGGGTGTTCATTTATATAGTTCCCATATGTAAAGTAGTACCGATTGAGAGGCATAGTTATTAAAAACATCTTTCTAATACAAAACATAAAATGGGTTTACCACAGGGAAGTACACTGGCTCCTTTTTTACAGTACATAATTATGTCCTAGATGCTACCAATTACTATTGTCGGTACACTAGAATAATATATGCTAATGACGTATCTGATGTCATACCGTGTAATGATACTGAAAAAGTAATGAAGATGTAAATGAACAATTCCAATAATAAAATGACTGAAAAAAAAAAGGAAATGGAATAAAACTACATTTATACAGTTTAGTTATAAAGCCGATAGAAAACGATTGAAATTTAAAAATGACATTATAAAATACAATTATATGGTTTATTAGTTTATGACAAATGTTATTAGGGGGGCCTATAAATAAACTGTGTGGATGGATATTGACTAAGAGCAGTGTTCAACCTGCAGATATTCAGGCATGCCACGGTTACTAATAAATATACCATATTCTCCTTTAGGGTAACTAAATTCATTCAAACCGAGCTTTTACCACCAAAACAATGTATTTAAGTAATTTGATCTGCTATTGATGCTGTAAAACCTATAGGCCATTCTTAAGCTAAAGCTATGTGTGGTCTTACAGCTTAAGACAGCACATATATGCATCTATGAAACGTCTATTTGCCATAATTAATCCCCCAACTATTTATATTAATAAAGAAACAAAGATATTAGTTTTTCCTTCAAAACAAAAACTCTTTACACAAGGAATGCGTATTTTTTATTAGTACAGCCAACAAGAAAACACAACTTCCTTACTTGCAACACAATAAGCATTGTTTTAGATTGCCTGATGATCTTAAGATTTTACCCTTGAATGCTTTTGAAAATAAACTGAACAATTTGTTGATTGAGAACCTTTATTTTTACTGTTGATAAATGTAACGGTCAATACACATTAATGTAGGTACATGATTGTAATGTTTTGAGCATCAAGATAAACAAAGATTTTATCAGTGTATTTATCTCTGGTGAAAAGTGTGATCTTTATTCAACACCTATTGTACCACTTGTCAATCAAATTAATATTATTATTAGAAGTAGAGCAGCGGCAGATTTTTTTCCTATACACTAGATTTGCAATTATAATGGTTACTTACAGATTTTATTGATTTCTTGAAATTTATTACTTTTTAATTACCGTCAGGTATATGACGTCTGACGAATGGTCGTAAAACGAAATTCGATACACACATCAATTTATTTCTCTATAATATTTTGTTTTATAGATACTACTTTAATATCCTGATTTCTTTTATTATTAGCCTGAAGTCGATTAGAACATCTAGATTTAAAATATGTTAGATTATTTATATTACTCCGCCACAAAATCAATAACTATGTTTTTTTCTTCTTTTACAGGCAAATCCCCAAACAAGAGACCCAAACAAGTCTATGAGATTACCATGGAGGTACATCCAGCAAATATTTCTGCGAAAAACATTACATTTCAATTCTGATTCCAATAAATCTAATTATACAAATAAAATTTGATGGCATAAAGCTACCTCCATATCGATGTTTATTATTTTTGCTTCATCAAAAGGGCGCTCCAAATAATACAATAGGATTTTTTTATATAATTTTATATTTTTTTCATTTTTTCAATGCTATCTTATAAGATAAATTATTTTAATAGAAAAACACTGGAAAAAATCGACTGCTCACAAGTGAATTCCCAGGCGGGAATCGAGCCCGCGACCTTTGAAAGCCCGGTCCAATGCTCTCCCAATTGAGCTACCGAGCCTTGTCGAAATTTTCCAGTTCAAGTTCACGCTGTAGGCGAGCGTTTACCAGGCACCAAGCGCTTCTCAACATCATTTATAATGCGCACAGCAAAGAAGTGAAACTCCCTCCCTGCGTCTGTATTTCCGAGTATTTATAACCCTTCCGTTTTTTAAAGACAGGGTAAATAGCCTACCTTCTGGGTTAGCTCGTTCCATCGTGAATCCTGTCTTGGCAACGGGGCAAGTATGAAGCGAGCGAACCCATTAAAAAAATGTGAAACTTTATCAATTTGTGGTAGGTTTACGTCCAGTTGTTCGCATCATTCACAATGTCACCCTAACAGTATCGACAACCGAGATCTTAGTGCGAGTTTACGCATTCCATACTCGTTATCGAGCGTGTTACAGATTTGTGTGAAGATTGGTAGTTCCTGATGGTTACCGCTAGGGGCGCTTAACCAAAAATCGATATCGACGATATCGAGTATCGAAGTGTAAACTCGTACTAAGGCCTCTGTATACAGATTCTGTCTGTAATAAGACGTTGTACAAAAGAAAATGTATAATGTGTACATGGAATACTTATATCCCCATCTATATAAGTATCCCATCGCCCTTGGCACAAATGGTTGCTGGTTGTTATTGTTTTTTGTTAATAGAATTACTAAAAATATGATTGCAGTATGTTGGTTTGACGCCTACCTGCGCGCTAGCTCTTATAATAATGGTATCTGCAGAAAATCAGTGCGGTAGAACATGCTGTCGCAGCTATTGACGGCAGACGCCTATATGAAACAAAGTGGTTAAAGTTAGTAGTAGTTAGTATTGTATTCACTTTGTTTTGTGCCAAAAAGAAGTGTTTCTTACTTTCTTTCTAATTTATAGCAACTCGCTATCTGTAATTGAAAAATAGTTTTGTTTCCGAATGTAATGACATAAATTTCTTGCAACATTTAATACGGAATTACGTTTGAAAGAAATACGCACAAATATTTTCACCTTGACCTTCTTCCAAAAGTTGGCAATGGAAAATGAAAGTTACATTATATATTCCTAATGATCATGAAAACGTGGAAAATGGTCAAATTGGTAGCTGAGACCACTAAAGACTTACATATTAAGTATAATAAATAATATGTTAAGGATATGACACTTAAATCCCCTTCTTTTTTATAAACTGTTAAGCGAATAACGGTCAAGTTCGGTCTGTCTATTTTACTTTATTAGATTTTGATTGGATTCAAAACACAAACGATTCGCTGTTTTTTTTGTAGATTTTAACATATCAAAGAAGAAAAAGGAACTGAGATATAAAAAGGCGACTTTGTACATTTACTAGCATAAGTATTGGCCTCGAACTACGGTTGACCGAACATCAGGATAAAGCAAAAAGTAATATATTCGTGGTGCATGGTACTGAGGACCTACCATGATCTTTTAGCGCGATTCAAATTCGATTGTCAAAGTGAGATAACGCTATATGCGGTCTATAGTGGCGTCTCTTTTCAACAGCTAAACTTGAATCGCTATAAGACGTGATGGTACGGCCTCTGTTCCCTAATAAGTGGGTATAAGAACTAAGTAGAAGTCCAACATTTATTACTTGTTACCAACACTACTCCATTAATATTATTATTTATTAGTAATAGAGTGAGTGAGTGATAGAGTAATAGATTGGAATTGTGTATTGCTGTGGTTTAAAAATATTAACTTCACAATAGAACGATGATGCAGTGAAAATACGGTTGGGACATTACGTTGCGATAAACGTTGTAAAAACCGTTTTCGACAGCTCATTATAATGACACAATGTTGCGACAAACGTTACTGCGACAAGTGATAGCGGTAATACGCCATTGTAAAGAAGAATTAATACCACTGATAGTTAGGTGCCTATGGTTATAACGAAACTTTCAAAAAACTATATGTAATTTTAACTGTATTTATTATACTAAAAATATATCGCTGAAAAATATAAAAAATATTTTTTTCCCAATATAACATCCATATAATTATGCTCATTAAACCAATAAAAATGAACAAAAGAGACAAATAGCAAAAAATCTACAATTACAGAATTTTTAAATTCGTTTCTGTTAAGTTCCCTTTCGGCCGTCATTTCTTTCGTCAATCGACAATTGGTGAAAAAAATGTACTTATTTTATGTAGGTAATGCAACAGAGGTACCTAAGCGAGGCCGTGAA
Source organism: Calamotropha paludella (assembly GCA_927399485.1). NCBI lineage: Eukaryota > Metazoa > Arthropoda > Insecta > Lepidoptera > Crambidae > Calamotropha > Calamotropha paludella. The sequence goes on from OV656812.1 coordinate 15,304,491, forward strand.
AATGTCTTGAGACTTCTTAACATTTCTTTTTTTCGATTGTTGTGCTTTTAGTTTCTTAACGTCTCAATCGGATTTTTTTATTCCATCATCAATTCTTTACGAGCTTTAAAATATGTTAATTTTCATTAAATTCATTAGAACAGTCCATCTGCTATTTGAAATTTTTTTTCACAGAATTTTGTATTGTTGACAATTTGTGTCGATAAGTTAAGTATCGACCAAAAGAAACAGGCGGTGATTTCTTTTTATGGATTTGTGATCAGAATCTCAATTTGGTTTCAATAAATCACCGATGCTGTTTGATGTCGAATTGCTGTCACCTATAAGTATAATTCTTTGCCAATTGCGATACTTGTACCTCCTTAAAAAAATTGCCACACAGTAATGTTACCTCGGGTTACTTCAGCTCTTTTAAAATCTTTAAACTTCCTCTAGTTTTGATTGAATTAGTTCTCTTTTAACGAGATTACCAATGTGAGTGACAATGGAAGTTTAAAACAATATATCTTTCTCTGCTCGTGGAAAACCATTCGCATTGCACAAACTTTAGGCAGATATGGTGCTTAGTTATTATGCTCTTTACACTTACTATTTTGTGAAACCGTACACAAATTATTGGTAAGTAGGGAATGCAATACCGGGATACCCGGATCCCGAAATACCAGGTTCCCGCACTATTTTTGCGGGATCAGTCACGCACATAAATCGAGCGGGATCCCGCGGGATTGATTCGGCTTGAGAAAGAGTATTTTTCGTCAGTTATAATTTGTAATTGTGACGTAACCTAATGACGTGCTTAGTTTTATTTGTTTTAGTGATTTAATCAGGACGATTTGACTTTTCTTGTACTATAAACAGTTAGATAAGTGTTCAATTATGTCGAACATTGTTTATAAAGACGTTGTCAGTAAAATAATGCCTAAACTTTTATTATATCTTTTTAACTTCCCGCTAAGAAAATCGAAGATTTTTCGAAAAATCGGGAAGTTATTGTTTTTACCCCGTTTTGCAAAAATCGAGTTTTCAACAGATCTCGACGTTTTGAGGCCTTAGGAATCTTCCCTGACCCTTCCCGCGATGGTGTCTGTATGTATGTGTGTGTGTGTGTGTGTGTGTGTGTGTGTGTGTGTGTGTGTGTGTGTAAACATCTTATAACTTTTGAACGGTTTGACCGAATCGAACCAAAAGTAAAAAAACTAAAAAAGAAAAGAAACTTTTTTAAATGTGGTTTTTATTAAATAACTTTTGAACGGCTTTACCGATCAATTCCAAAAACTAATCAGCTCTTAATCTCAAAAAACCACGTCGATCGCGCCCAAGTGCGTCAAAATAGGTTGATTCGTTCGTGAGATATCGTTGACGAAAAAAGTGTTTTTTTGTAATAACTCCGAAATTTTTCATCTGAAATTTTTCTTTTAGTCCAAAATTTTTTCTGAAGTTTGAAAATCCACATCAATTGCCGCCAACCGCGTAAAAATCGGTTGATTCATTGAAAAGTTATGGCAGTTTGAAAATTTTAAAAATCGTGTTTCACCAAACTTTTATTGGCCTATTGAGCTCGAAGAGCTCAAAATCATAGAATAGCTATTTCTTGAGCTCGGAGAGCTCAAAATAACACATAAATTATATTTTTAGCTCGAAGAGCTCAGAAACATTGTATTGAGTGGAATTTTGAGCGCAAAAGCATAGAATTAGCGGGAAGTTAAAGGGATGGCCTTTAGGGTCAACCGTTTTCCAGATTTTTATTTATCCCTCAATATATAATTTTGAATAATATTTTTTTGTTTCATTTTTAGTTCTAGATGCATTTATGATACAGGATTTCTCTCTTTTTTCAATTATTTTCAGAAACATGCGGGATTCCGCAAATACCAGGATCCCGCGGGACTTAGACCTCTCAGTCCTGTAAATACCTGGATTAAGATTTTGTTGCGGGATTGCATTCCCTATTGGTGAGCAATGCTGTACTAATCTTTTCCAGCCAACCAAGAGTACCTTATGTGACTTAAAAAAAGCGTGAGAACTTACCAAAGTTAAAAGGACATATTTGAAATGCTCGTAATAACTTTAAAATATGCAAATCTAATTGTAGTACATAACTGTCATTGAAAGCTCCGTGGTTGAGTAATAAATACACTTTTAAAATTATACCAGTATAATTGCTAAAAAAACAACAACAAAAAAGATATTAACAATAAAAAATACAGCATATAAAAATATGTTTTTTTAAACAAAACTATTTCAAACAAGCTGGCAAAGCTGTCACGAACAATGAATATAAGTGTACCTAACTTACGGCTTGAGTGGCCGCTCTTGACGCACGTGCGGCCGGGCTGGGTTAATTTCATGAAAATACAAGGGTGGCAGTAGCAACTTTTGAATGTATATTACAGAGAACTGAAATAAGATTAAATCTCTGAAGTACTAATTTTCACAAATCAGATTCGATAACTTAAAGTAAGTTAAAAAATAATGGCATTTTAAAGGTTATTGAACGTTTTTTTGTTCACAAGAATTATTAGATTCTAATAGATGTTGAATCAAAGAAACGATTATAAAAAATTACATATTAATAGTATTTTGAGTAAATTTTTGTGTTGAATCAGTTGAGTCTGATTTTAATGGCCACTGTTTGTTCTATATGTACCACGGCCAGAATAATTTTTGATTTTTATAGTATTCATCGACTTTATTCTCTGTAAAAACTTCTAAAAGCCAATCGTTAATTCAAAAATGGAACTTCGTAGGAAACAAAGATAATAAAGGTAAGTTTAAGATAAGAATACTTTTAAGAATTAATCTATACTAGCTAGCTACCCGGCCACGCGTTGCTATGGTAACGTTATGTTATTCTTAGGCTTATGGTAACTATATATGGTAACAAACACACAAAGTATTATCATAATATAGGTAATGTACTGATTTTCTATTTCTAGCATGATGACGATACTCAGATATTGAACAGAATTAGAGAAGACATTGAGACTGCATTGATATCATCTATGCAGACCCGAACATTTTAGTAGTACAGTCGACTCTCGTTAATTCGAAACCCGAGGGACTCTTAAAATATTACGAATTATCGAGTGTTTAAAATATCAAATGGTTTGAAATTTGTGAGAGAAAATAAATAAAACTTCGAATTATTAAGTGTTGATTAATGCTTATTTAGTAACTGCTATTCTATAACAATGTCAAAAGTTTATGGGTACATGGGTACATTGGTTAATCTCGTTTTTCATACCTATCTTACCCATGACGTTTTAAACGTTTATCTTACCCATTCGTAAGAAGTGTGTTAAATAGTCAAACTAATCATAACAAAAACAAATGCTCGTGTACGTTGATACAAGTTTGAACTTGTCGCAAAATGTACTTACAATCTTTCCGCCTCTTTCTCTCTGCAACTTTGAATTGTCGAGTGTTGGACGCCTATGAGTTCGAATTAACGCGTCGTTTTGTTACATAGCAATGATTTTTTCGTTCGAATTACCAAGTGCATAAAAATGTATTGATTTAGTTCGAAATATAAAGAGAGTCTGTAGGAAACTCGTGATAACTTTGAATTATAGAGAGGTTCGAATTATCGCAGGTTTGAATTAACGAGAGTCGACTGTACTATGCGTGCTAATTTTTTTACTTCCAATATTTGTCATGACAATATAAATTTCCATTAGTCGGCGAAGGCATTCTTATCTCTTACGAAATATTTATTAGAGTGAAATATTGCCATTATGGCTGCCGGGTCGGATTCTAATCCAAATCTGGGAATCGGTTGCTTTTTTCCATGCAGTTCCTGCAAATGTTTCTCACTTTTCTTTAATATATCTTAAGTAAACAAATTTTACCTACTCTGATTAAACCTATCTCGCAACGGGTGTTTTATTGATTATTGGCCTACATTGTATATGCATTTTGTTTCTCCATATGTCTAGAACGAGGTGATATGCGAATGCCGCATGAGGACATGAGGAATTACCTAAATAAGATAGCGAGTGATTATTACAGACCAAGGCAGTTTCTCGTGTGCATTGGTTCTATTGATGGCAAGAACTGCTGGGTAAAAGAGTCCAACGAAATCTGGTTCTTCATATTACAACTATAAGAATTATTTATTTATAAGGTGTAGAAGATCTAAATAATAACAGAAAATATTGCGTAAAAGAAGACTAATTAATTAAGAGAAAAGGGAAAACCAAACGATGGCTCTTTTCACTATTCAAATTGTTTATGTTGATGGAGAATGGATATCTCGATATCCCACCGCAGAACATAATATATGCACCATATGTTTATATTGTTGTTGAAGTATATCCTCTAAAAATCGAGTTTAAAACTATACCTATATGTACAAACTTAGGCTTAAAAAATAATATTTTAATTACTTTAAGGTCTTCAGAGCCTTAAAAAACAATCAACAATATTTATACTTTTTTCTACTTTAGTTCATAGTTTTTCTTTAGTCACGAGAAATACTTGACAGCATTTTCGGACTACTTTTGGCCAATTAGTCATTAATTTGTAAGATAAATAAATATATATTTAAACAACGGGAGCCTAGTTTAAGGTGTCCTGACAGTCAGAATATATACACTGAACGAGAAGATAATAGGGTATTTTATTCCATGTAAGAAAAAATACAATAATGTATATTTATGATAGATTTCGTTAAAATTTAACAAAAAACTTCTGTATTTATTCATAAAAATGCAATTTAAGTGCTGTCTAACAAGTTATAGCTCATTATTTTCACAAATCTTATTACTCGGTCTGATACAGTCGTATAGTTTACTCACGAAATGACGTCACGAGCCGAAACCGCATGGCAGCTAACGTTTTTCGCGCGAAAATTCGAAATCATAAATAAAAGCAAGTTTTTATATAATTTCTCAGTTCTTAAAAATTGAAATAAAAATTCTACTGGTTCGTTACGACCTCAGGTTTGATTTCAGTTTTTTTCAAAAAAGGTGTAATACCCTATTTCGTCAGGTTTATTCTGTAGTTCGGAAATTATGTCTTCGAACGACATCACGCAAACGCTCCTATCACCGCTGCACTATGGGACGTTTCGCCTATTTTCTGGCCAAAATATCAAAGATTCGTTTTCTTGAGTTAAATGTCTACATATTGGGGTTTTTGGGGTCGCTGATTTTGAATATGACATTAAAAATTAGAAATACAAAATGGCAGATCCAATATGGCGTCCGAAGATATTAAAAATTGCTTGTTTCGCATAAAAATGAAACCTGGTGGGTTTCTAAGGGGTTTTCGAGGTCGCTGATTTTGAATACGACTTTAAAAATTAGAAATACAAAATGACGGATCCAATATGGCGCCCAACAAAATTAAAAAATTATCTATCAAGACTTGAAATTGAAAATGACTGTTAAAACTTATTAATTAATAATGACTTATTCAATATTTTCATCCTAAATTTCAGGGTAAGGGTTTATTTACAGCACAGGGGCTCTTTCTTACTCTCCATTGAGGAATCATCACGAGTAGGCTGTAAAGCCCTTTACCGGAGATTTTAAAGGTTAAGAATGGATGACATACCCACATGGCACGAAATACACATATTTATATCATAACGATTGCATTTCTTCTATATACTTTCTATATACATTTACTTTGATTTCAAATTAGAATTTAACGAACTCAACAACCCTTTGGAAATAGCTTACATTTCATTTTTATGCAAAAAAGCAGTTTTTCATATTTTTGGGCGCCATATTAGATCCGCCATTTTGTATTTCTAATTTTTAATGTCATATTCAAAATCAGCAACCTCAAAAACCCTTATATAACGACCCACTGTGATATCGCTTAGCTTAATTACGAACTTGTTAAGAAACACATAGTCGATTGCTTTTACTTTAAAATATTATATCTCCCGGATAGGGTTCTATCGGGTAATTTACGAAACGGTTTTAGGAAGAGTCGAGTCCCACCTAATATTCAAGCCGAAGATCGCCTTGTTATTGTTTGTTATTCGGAAGTTCTATTCTTTTAAATATTAGAAACTGATAAAATCATTACTTTTCTGTAATTTAAGTTTAAAGTTTTCTCCCCCAGAATCGCCAAAGCTTAATTTATTCTTATTATTTTCAAGCATTAACTTACGCTAAACAAGTATTTCAAGCAGTGGTTTGTACGCCTTCAACATTGGAGGAGAAAAAAAAGATAAAAGAAGCAATAATCTTTCGTGATTTCAAGGTACATTTTTACACACTTTCGAACACAAAATGCGACAGAAAAAATACTTTGCGTGGAACAAATGGTCTTAAATTTTTCCCCAGGTCTCACTAATGTTTATAGAAACCTTTCCAGTCGTTAAACATCACGAATTTCGGCTTTGATTTTTGCCACTATTGGCCAGAAAATAGGCGAAACGTCCCATAGTGCGCTGCAAAATACGAAAAAGTTTGAACTTGCACTATCGACGTTACGCTTGACGCAGACCGGCCGCATTGGTCGAAGAGGGCACTCAGGCAGTAAGTACACTGAGACTATATTTTATGCTTCATAAATACATACCTAAATAAAAACATTTACATAAAAGAAAAAAATAACAATTACAAGTGGATTATGTTTTATCTAGGATATTTGTGCCAAAATGTGATCTTTAAGTTTGGCTTAGAGGAAGTGACGAACGAGACTTGGATGGTCGAAAGAAGTTTGTTTCAGTGTAGTGCATCACGGAAAAAGAAGTAGTTTCATAAAACAACTGTTTATACTTATTTGACATGGCGAGTCAAAACAATCTGCTGCTTTTTACAAATCAAATTCGGCCCACTTCTAGGTTGCTCATCGAGCTGATCTTTTGCATTCATATATAAATCAGATGACAATGCAATATTATTAATAATGATTTGATCTGATAATGGAGTCAGAAGCTGGTCAAGGGAAATTTATAATATAGCAATGCAAACCCACAAAGTAGGCTCAAGTGATTCGTCTTAACAAGTTCTTTTGTCCTAGATGATATCCAGGGAATGATATTGATCTGAATTGTGGCCATAGGAATTCTGCAATAAAATGACGCACTCCATCTAGTTTGGGCTCGTGTGTCGTATGTGTTGAACTGAAAGCCAATAATGTTTTAAATGTGCAGTCTAATCACAAAGAAAATTATTCTGGTATAACAAACTAGCTAGACAACAAGGAGGAACTCCTTTTAGTCCTCCTCTAGTCATACAGATGTAGAAAATTATCTTTAAAGTAGGGTCAAGGCGGCAACAGTGGTTATAGCGGCAACAGTGGCGCACTGGTCGTTGTATCAAAAGTATTATAGGTATCTTTTTCTATCTCTCACTCTTCGGAAGGTCTCCTGATAGATACTGGTCACAACCAGTTTCCCTGGGTCAACCATGTAACAAACCCGTGTTTAAGTGTTTTCTTTGTTTTGACGAAAGAAAAAGTGAATTTTCAGGTGAGATATACTTGGTATTTTCTCACAAACCTTTTGTTTCACCAATGGACTTATATTTTTGCTAAGTAACAAACTTCGTTGAGGTCATTTTGGCGTATACTGCACTTCGATTTACGTAAAACCATCACACGTGGAATGAGTTAAATCCAAAATGGCAGTTTTGTACACAGTGGCTCAAATCATTTGAGTTCACAGTGGTTCAGGATCCACTGTGTACTACTGGTACTGGATAATAACTACCCGGACATTAGTTTAGCAAAAATCAAGACGTAATATTTTTTCTTAATTTTCCCTTTTAGGATGACTTGACCATCAAGGCCCCGTAAAATAGGGAAACACATAGCTGACATGAAAAAAAGCAAAATTATATTTCTTATGTGTGAATGAAAAGTCACTTTGAGACTGAAGTAGTCAAAAAGTTACCTGATTATTCATTTTAAGGATAAAACTTCATTTTGTTTGATAGTTTATGCAAGATACAGAAAAAGTTTTCTGTTGATGATTAACTAAGTCAAAAAAAAAAAACATAATTTAGTAAATTTTAAATGTGTAAGACTGAACAGTCACTTTGAAGTGAAGTAGTAAAAAAAAAATCTTTTTCGATGTAAAACTTATTGTTTGATTAAAACAAAAAATAAAGATCGATAAAAAGCAAAAAAAAAAACTTTTTTATTTGAGTTATATTATAGATGATCCACTGTGAACTTGCCTGATTCACTGTAAACTGAGGGCCGATTCACTGTATCCCACCCCCAGTACACAGTGGCTCAAATGAGATTTTTTATTAAATACTGTTTATTTTCTAAAATATTACCTTGTTTAACTAAATCGATTGGAATAATCAATATACATTAGTTACGCTATAATACTAATCCTTTTACATCTTTCCAACACTCACCCATATCAAGTTACATCACTGGAAAAAAAAAGTGACCCACTGTTGCCGCCTTGACCCTATTCAATTGTTTGTTCACTTAACTAACTCAAATCTTCCAATGATAAATAGTTCATATCCCTCTCATATGTTGCCCATTTTACTGCTTTTTTTCTTATATTGAGTTTCAAGTTTCTATTTTTATACTCCAGGGCTAGTTTAATAACAAGTCTGTTTAAAGCGTGTACATGAGGGTGGTTTACGTATTCATCAACATCCATCCACTGGCAAGCAATGACTTCAGATTGTGCCATAGATATTTTGTCATTAGTGGCTGACATCCTGAGCAAATAATAAATGTCAGAGTTACCAAACATCATATTGTGCGTGTGCCGAAAAGTAACCAATGACTGAAAAGCAGCATCCACGCCTGTCTCTTCTTTTACTTCTCTCACAGCAGCATCTATGATGTCTTCCCCTGTAAATGAGATATATATTTTGCTTTTTATAAAGCAAGACTGAATAATTTATAAAGTACATAATACACACAATAATTATACACTGACAACATTTAACTAAAATGTTTAGGGGCCCTATTTATAAATTGCTCAAACCCAGTTCACATGTAAAATTCAAGTGCCATCTTTTTTATTCTGTTTCGAAATAAAAAAGTAGCATGCAGTCTTGCACCTTTTGCAACAACAAAATCTAGTTCTCCTAAAAAGTAAACTTACAATGAACTTTTTTCTAAGCTATATATTAACTATTTTAAAAATAGAACCTACCTCTTTCTACATATCCACCAGGAAGTTTCCAATGTGGGTATTCATAGTGCTTCTCTGATATAGCCAGAAGCTGATTCTTATTATTGAACACCATAGCACCTACTCCCAAAGTTGTGTGGCAAGCTGGAGGCAAATTTGACTTGGTATCTTTTGGTAACCACTTGAACATCATCACAAAGTCACCTCTGGCATGATGAAAATTAAAACCTTTCTAAGAATATAAGCTCTTATTTAAAAACCAATACAGACATCGATGTTAGTTTTGTTAAAAAATTATTTATGTACTTACTTCAGCTAATATGGGAATACAAGAAGAGTTTTTTAAATTAATCTTAAACCAAACGCATCTCTTGCCTTCTGCATTCCACAATTTTAAGGATTCTGAAAAAAGAAATAAGAAGCTTCAGAGGAAGTAGTATGTAGTTTTAAATGACACTTTCTATACTGCAGTGTCAAATAGAACAAGTTTGAACTGAGACCAAAACTGAACCATGAATAGGTACTATTCTAAATATACTTAAACAAAATGAAATCTGGTCAACAAATTTAGGTATACACCATTATATTGATTATTACATAAATTATTTTAGGATTTATTTTATTTCCCAAACTAATATTAAGATCAAAAGTGAGTATTTTCATATCTTTATATATATAATTCTTCTGTGAGTGTGTATGTCACTGAACTCCTCCTAAATGGCTGGACCAATTTGAATGAATTTTTTTGTGTGTGTTCAAGGGGATCTGAGAATGGTTTAGATTCACAAATCAGTCCGGCAGATGACGCTGCAGTCGGCACAGCAACGCGTGGCCGGGTCAACTAGTTGTTTATAAATTTGGATTCAAATGTTGATCTTTTATTTGATCATTGATATTTCCATTAGGTTAAGCATTCTTCTGCCAATGTATCATTAATGCGGTGGAAATGAGAGTTAAGAAGTATAGCTTGAGTGAATTTGATGGAATGATGTGACAAGAGAGTGGTATGAGAAGATATAGTGACAAAGATGGAAAAGGGAGGATTAGATGGTTTGCACATGTAGAGAAGATGGACAAAAGAACATTGACAAGTACATTCAGCAAATGTGCAAGGGCTAGACGGTAAAGGCAGACTAAGGCAAACTTTTAGGTACCAAATAGATGATGTCCTGAAAAAGGGCAGGTCAAAAGTATCCTTAACCAATGAGTGAAAAGGGCTCATAAGAGTTGAAGAAGCAACAGATATATGTCGGGATAGTGGAAATCTGTGATATCTTTTTACCCCAGCGCAAAAAAGCGTGATTGTATGTATGTATATATCTTACTGATTTTTCAATAACTTTGTTTTGAAATGTTTGAAGGTTATTCGGTGTCAATGATGGATCTTTAACTTTAGCTTAAATTCATATTTATTGCTTTATTGATATTGCATTTCACGATTGGTACAGCCTTACTATCAAATAAATAGAAGCAAGCATTTTACCTGTCAATTTATCTACGAAATCTTGTTCAAAACATTTGTCTTTTGTAGAATCAACAGTGACTCCTTTATATCTATCAACAGTGCCATTAAAATATCTGTTTTCTTTACACATATTTATAGAATAAAATGCAAATGGTAAACAGCTTCTGTAAAAAAAACATTTTGTTAATATTTGACATTATAAAAAATGCATAATGAACACCGAAATATATTCTCAGACCGTACTTTCTTGTGCTGCTGACACAATTAAGAAATAAATCTGTCCGAGTTAATGTTTTAATTAGATACATATTAAATAACTGTAAAAAAACAGATTACATTAAGGTAAAAACTTCATTGATATCTAAAATAAATAAAAATTACATATCTAATGTCATTGTCAGTGTCAGTGTCAGTGCTATTAATGTTGCCGCAATAGAAATCGATTATTGGCGTATTTTTAAACAAAAAAAATCTGCCGTATTGTAATAATTATTTATTAAGAAGCAAAAATGATTTTTTTTCTGTAAAAATACTATTTTTCTAAAATCTTTTTTTCTTCTAGAAAATATTTCAAAATTGCAATTAATGACACATAGCGGATAACTATACTTTGTCCAATGTAGGATGATACTTTTGACAGGTGTCACTTCCTTATTGCTACGTACTAAGGTTGCATTTGTTTCCTTATGTTTGGCTTGACATTGCAATAGCAACTTTATACTCTCTATATAGGTGTCAACTGTCAAAAGTATCATCCTACATTGGACAAAGTATAATCACTTATTTTAAATATTATTTTTACAGATTTCCCACAAAATTTAACCAGTCTTCTGTCACTAAATTTATAATACGTATAAAAATCGTATAAATGTACTTGATAACAGTAAACAAATAATTGATCAATCAATCAAACAAGAATAACGCTAGTGCATTCTTTTTTTCTTAAATCATCATTACTATTATTTTGATTAACCACAGTCCATGAATCGTTAATTTTATTTAAAGCGAACAACTACATTTCAACGATATTTTTTTCCAGTTTAATCATTCCGACCACCACTCACTTTCGTTAATGTATTCCGTTCGGACACTTCGCTATGCAGAGAGGTTAAAATTAGAGGTGAACTTATTGGCTTTGATTACATATATCACCAATACTTTTCCCCTGACTCTTAGTTTCTATCCGTCGCTTTCTTTTTAAGATTCCCATACTCATTCCCTTTTTCATCATTTGCAGATCTCTGTCACTTTTATCTCCTTTATTATGTTTTCCATATAGAATATAATAGTAATAATTTATTTGATACATACAGTAATGCATATCTTTACAAATGTCACAATCAATAAAGAACAAAACATTTGAATAAAACACTGTTTTACGGATTTTGCTTTTATTTTATTTTATATTTAATCCTGACGTTTTGACTCCTTTACAGGAGCCGTGATCACAAAGTTTTATTCAATGTGTAATGTGCCCAAAAATACATTGCAAAATAAAAGCGTGTAAAATGTGATTCATCTAAATTGTCCTCATTTTTTTAATTAAGTAAAATAAATAACAAAATTGAAAAATTACTAATTTAAAAATGAAATATATTCAAGTGGATATTTTGTCTTATTCTAGCCCTTTTTTCAATTCTATTTAGCCCGAAAATGGCTCACCTGACATGAAGTTGGCACCACTGATACATATTTTTTTTATATCATAAAAATTAATGACAGCTCTAGTGTTGTCAGGTTTTGGTGAAAATAAAATAGCGACGACGTAGCAAATAATATAAATGTAGTCGAGACAACATTTTTCAATTGAGTTAAGTTTGTTAATTTATTTGCTATTCAAAGTACGAGTTCTGCTTATGATGGGACTAAATAAATGGTATGTTGGTGTGTCTTGCCTGTCACCCAAGTGCGAGACTCAACTGACTTATGTTCTGAACTTTTAACGTAGTGAGAAAATCGCTAGATGTGCGAATAGTAATATATATTGACGACCTCTGTGGTGTGGTGCCTTGCATATGGGATTTCTTGGTGTAGTAACTCTGCGGTTCTAGGTTTGATCCCCGTTCAGGGTTAATGTAGAAATCGAACGTCTGTTTATATTCTCGAGTTGGGTGTTGGTTAGTTGCTTAAATTATTTGCCCTTTAATTTTTAGAAATAAGTACATACAAACAAATACAATTATATTATATTCTTATAGGTATGCCTATTACAAAAAATATAAAATCAACATTTTTATTGATTGAGTTCAAACATCATCACTACTTTGACGAGTATGGTATCATTAATTTATAACGTATGACATTAGGATCTGTTAAATACCTACCTATTGAAAGGCATTAATAAATCAGACAACTGAACAAGGAATCACTAAGTTTTACGTTTTTTCAATCCAACTATTATATACGGTAAACGACACTCCTACTTCAGTTAAGTTTGAGCGCAGAATACTGTTTCATTTATTTTTTTCTAGTTAGTCTTGTGTTTAGTTAATTACAATGGTATCTATGATTTTTAAAGGTAATTTTGATAGATACAATGGTGTTACTGTAGATTCCCTCATGGAATCTTGTGATACGCAACAATTTTCAAAAATATTAAATGGTAAGTTTTAATTGTGATTATTTTCTTACAATCTATGTGTTTTGATTTTGACTGAGTATGATTTTAAGAGAAATATATCATGTATGAAATGCTTTTAAAATATTTCTTTTAAACCTTTAACAAATAGACTGAAGGATTATTTTTTCAAAATTTATTTTAGATTCTCTACTAAAGTGGACTGAAGAGAACAAAAGGTGCATTTGGTTTAAAGTTGATATCAAGCATGCATTTTGGGTTCCCATATTAGCCGATGTATGGTAAAATGATTTATTAAAATAAAGTTAGTAATAACCCTAATTTACTTTATATTAAGTTAATTCTATTACTTATAGAATGGATTCAATTTCCATCATGCAAGAGATAGTTTTGTTATGATGTATAAATGGTTACCATTAAATACCTCTGCAAATTTGCCACCTGCTTGTCATACCAACATTGGAGTTGGAGGTCTGGTTATCAATGACAAAGATGAAATGTTGGTTGTAGTTGAGAAACACACTGAAATCGCACATTGGAAGCTACCAGGGGGTTATGTTGAAAGAGGTAATTCAATAATTTTTAATATAGGTACTAACTAGATTCTTTTTAATTTTGCACTAATCTTAATATTTTACATTCTGAATTTTTATACCAAGAAAATACAATTCCTCATTCAGCTTTCACTTACCCAAAGCTAATGTTTAAATGTGACTTATCATGAAAAGTCACTGATAAGATACTAGGAACATGTAGTTTAGTAATTTAAATTCAATATGAAAATGATATAGTGTAAAATTGCTGTACCTTTCCTATTATAATATTTATCAAAATATCAAAACTGCATATTACAATGCCTCAGACATAACTCACATCAAGGTATATTAAATCTGAACTTTTCATTTAACAGGTGAAGACATAAGTGACGCAGTTGTAAGAGAAGTTAAAGAAGAAACTGGAGTTGATGCAACATTTGAATCAATTGTGACATTCAGACACACTCATAAAGCCATGTTTGGCAACTCAGATATATACATAATTGTAAGACTTAAAGCTATTTCTGACAAAATTTGTAAATCAGATACAGAAATTAAGGAATGTAAATGGATGGGAATAGAAGAATATTTGAATCATCCTAATACAATTAACTTTAATCGATTTATTGTAAGACAAGCTTTGGATTTAAAAGAAAGAAAATTAAAGTTCAATCTTAGTAAAACTACACAACATTTTGCAAAGATAACACGGGACATCACGTCTCTCATAGTAGAAGATTTGTCATAATATTATTACTTTATTGCTACAAAAAATTATGTAGGTACCTAATAGAATTGTAAACATTACATAATGTATTAAGTCTGTACAATTCTGTATGTAAAATATTATATTATTAGATAATCCTTAAATTGGATCTAAAATATTCATGTGACACTTTTGATTTGAATAAAAGGCAATGGTTTTGTTATTTTAACTTTTACTGTGAAAGCTTTCCTTGACCAATGAATAGCTCATCCATGTTGTGGTGTATGATGGTGCCCTAACTGGTGTCTGCCAATTTGGCGGAACCTCACCCAGACATTAATATGGAATCAGATTTCGACCACCGTTTAGTGCGACGGTAGTGATCTGTCCTTTCGCACCGATGGTCCTGGGTTCAAGTCCCGGAAGGGGCAGATGTTTACGATTGATGTGTGATGAATACGAGCATTTGTATCCGAGTCTTGGGTATTTGTACATATATATTTCTATAAATATCATGTAACTATGTATCATATATGTATGTCTATTTATTAGCCTAGTATTCATAACAAATCTTAAGTGCTACTTGGTGTGCAAGTAAGAAATATTATCATTATGGACTCAAATTGCTATCAATTTATCGGTCCATTTGAAATTATGACATTTTAACAAAGTAAGTGATTTGGGAGATAAATCAGAAAGTTTATGTTCAGACGCCGCTGGTCCTAACAACAAACTGGCAGCGCCAAAACAATTGTAGCCAAGCAACGTCTCCTAAACATAGCACATTGGAAGCTTACTTTAGTAAAGCATTTTGTCATTATTGCAACAACTGTAAAATTGAAATTGTGCAAGTATTCACTAGTTTAAGACACGTAAGTCATTCAGATTATTTTGAAATGCACACTTATCAGAGACCGATGACAATATAGATATAGAAGCATTATCTAATAATATAATGTATTACATACATAAATAGTACATAGGTACTATATACATTATGTAATATTTACCATTCTATTACATCATTTTATTTAGCAATAGAGTAATAGGTAATATTATGACAAATCTTCTACTGTCTCAGTAATAAATATTAAATTAAAAACTGCAACAATCGAAATCGAGCACCCTACGCTTTTCTTACATCTCGTTAAATACTTAATTGTTATATTAAATTTTATTTTTACGTATTGGTTCGGGTTACCATAAAAGCATGTTTTTTAGGCTTTTAAATCTATTATTTCCACTCCCGCCCCGCGCGCGCCGAGTGTAGTTACGAACGGTAAGCACAAGGTCTCAACATACGTGACGTGTTTTTTCTCATGCCGGAAGAAACAGGACGACTTCTTGACGTCGTTGCATGCCAAAATATACGTGCCGCGAAATTCGGACGGGACGGGACGGCACGAGAAAAAAATCGTTGACGGAATATTGCCCCGTCCTGCACGCCCCGTGCCCCGCCCAGATCGAAATATCCCGCCGCGTATAAGCATTACCTGATACTAGTGAAACGATTTGTTTCGCGCGTCATTCTTCCATGACACCATCACGAATGACGAAAAACTAATTGAATTGTTTGTAGCCCTACAACAATACAACCTCAGGAATCCTAAATACTTAGATACGAAGTAGATAGTGACAGAAGATAATAGATTGCAGTGATTAATTATTTTCTTTAGTAATTCATAATAAACTATGATTATTTCATAAAAGTAACGTCTTCTTATTTAACTTAATTCTGGTAAAGAAAACAGTTAAAAAATATAGGTATGTATTATATCGCTCGGTGAAGTCTAGAACTGAAGAAAAATTGGTTTTCTTTATCTAAGAGTTCCTTTATAAAAAGTATGGTATTCGCCTTCATTCTCTCTTTTTTGCCATGTAGGATGTAATCGTCTTCTTTTTTTTTGTTATAGCATCTTCTTCATCTAATGCTATAGAAATCATTGCTACTTAATTCTGGGTTAGCTCGTTCCATCGTGGATTCTGTCTTTGCCTCCGGGCTTGATTGGGATCAAGAGCAAACCCATTCTGAACAAAAAAAAGTAGAAAATTTAAAAATATTGAGCTTTTATGTATGTAGGGTCCAGGCGGCAACAGTGGGTCACTTTTTTCGAGTGATGTAACTTGATATGGGTGAGTGTTGAAAGATGTAAAAGGATTAGTATTATAGTGTTTCTAATGTTTATTGATTATTCCAATCGATTTAGTTTAACAAGGTAATATTTCGAAAAATAAATAGTACTTAATAAAAATACTGGGGGTAGGATTCAATGAATCGGCCCTCAGTTTACAGTGAATCAGGCAAGTTCACAGTGGATCATCAATAATATAATTCAAATAAAAATGCAATCTTTGGGTTTTTATCGCTCTTTATTTTTTGTTTTTATCAAACAATAAGATTCACATCGAAAAAGTAACCTTTTTTACTACTTCACCTCAAAGTGACTGTTCAGTCTTACAATTATAATTTTGCTTTTTTCATGTCCGCTATGTGTTTCCCTATTTTACAAGCCCTTTGCTGGACAAGCCATCATAAAAGGGAAAATTAATAAAATTATTACATCTTGTTTTTTGCTTAACAAATGTCTGGGTAACCATTGTCCAGTACCAATAGTACACAGTGGATCATGAACCACTGTGTACCTACTCAAATTATTTGAACCACTTTGTACAAAACTGCCATTATGGATTACACTCAAATCGAAGTGTATTTATACGCCAAAATTACCTCAATGAAGTTTATTACTTAGCAAAAATATTAATCTGTTGGTAAAACAAAAGGTTTGGGAAAAAATACAAAGTATATCTCACCTGCAAAACAAAAAACAATACAGGGGTTTGTTACATGGTTGACCCAAGGGAATTGGTTCTGAACAGTATCTATCGGGAGAACTTTTTATATCTGAGAGATATATAATACTTTTGAAACAATTTCCAGTGCGCCACTGTTGCCGCTATAGCCATCGTTGCCGCCTTAACCCTATGTTTTAAAACCACGTTCACGTTATGAACGATGCACGTCACCGTTCTGTCCGAGGAATTAACGTTACGTATGCTGAGATGTTAAGATTACTTATCTTCGTCCGTCGTTGGCAACGCTACGGCGCCGGCGCACTATGGACAATCAAGGCGTGTTTCAGATCAAAAATCGATAACTATTTTATTTGTTAAGAAAGACAATTGAATTTTTGCACAAGCATAGAGTATTCAATAAGGCTTTAGATAAAGTTCACATACAAAACTTTTATTAAAGTAAATATATATAAAAATGTTTAAATTTTTTTTTAAAGAAATTTCTTTTAGTTTATTTCTTTTCTATATATATTATGAAAAAAAATATTATTTCATTTTTTTATTATAAAATAACAATATTAAACCCACCTTATGAAATAAGTAATTTAAAGTTAAGATTACAAATCTTTATTTCATAAAATATGAAAGTTACAAGATACTAATTTATAAGTAGAATTAATATTAGAAAAATTATGTACCTACTATATTTGTAGCGTAGATATTCATAAATAAAATGTATCAAAATCAGCTGCGGGTACAAGTCAAACTCGTAATAAAACTAAACAGACGTTTGACTGTTACGTATCATACATTATTTTTATTTATACTTGGTGAAGATGAGTTCGTTCCTTTTAAAAGATCTTGGGTATCTTCATCAAGTGCCTTCACACTTTTGCTATGTTTTTCTTAGGCTGCAAATGTACGGATCTGATGTGTGGAGAAGAGTACGAAATACATCTTCATTTGTTGCTGAACGAGAGCACTTTCTGGCATGATGTAGGCGAAATTTTTTAATAATCTCTATTACGGGAATCCTGCGCATCTTCTGAAAGTTAACCAATAGGAAACACGGCAAAATGCTTAATGATACTTTTGCCATGAATTAAAATTTTATGAACTGAAGATGACACGTAGTACCATTTATAATTACTCACATAGATTCTAGTAGTTCCCATGGCATGATTGCCAAATTTTTCAGCATTTATCATTACGCCCAATGCAAGAGTTTATAAAATTATGTAAAACCGTTTAATCAAATTTGCATCCATTTTTATGATTACAGCAGAACAGTCTGCATTGTAAAATAATGTAGCAGTATTACCGTCATTGGTATTACCACGTACCTGTCGTGACTTGTCGACGATCAATCCTAGCTCCTCACGAAAACGTTTTTGTACTAGAGTTTTCTTTTGCTTTTGGCGTTTCTTTTCTTCGCTCGTGGCTGTACAGATATCTGATGGCATTATAGATGTAAAATATATGCGATCAGATCATATGTCGGCAGATGTCTTAACGAAGCCCTTAAGGCGCATAGCACATAATAGATGTGTAGTAGGCATGGGCATAACATAATTAATTAAGGTTATCTTTATTTTTCATTAAGGGGAGGATGTTGTAGAAACTCTTTGTTTATACATTATGGTTAATGAAAACTAAACTAAAATTATGTTACTGACCATGTTTGAAAAGAGAGGTTCTATGAAATATGTAAAATAATTTCCATACAACGAATCCAGGCATGCAATGAAGAAAGTCCGTATTCAAATGAATTTTTATTTTCTGGCCTAGCAGTCACTTTAGTGAGATCATTCATTTGCCGTGCAGTAGCTCCACAAATTGTACATGTGGAACTAGAAGGTGTATCCGTTAATGCTCGAGCCACTTTGCCATCTATCATTGTTAGAAGGAGTTTATGCTTCACGTTCACTCCTTCATCTTCTTTATTAATCGATGATGGTCACAAGGAAAAGATCTGGTTCTTTATTTCATCCAAAACAGTTTTAGTTTTTTCAGGAGTTTCTTTGCAAAATTCTATTGATATAGACCGACATAAACGGACTGACAAAGGCACTGGATTTTGCCAGACAATATCGCCTATTTGCTCATTGATCAATTTAATAGGCACTAAAGATGCAATAAACAAATTTGCATCAGAAACATGTTCAGACTCCTCTGGAAGTTTTTGTTTCTACTGACTTTGACCAGATGAACCATCACATTCCCATTTACTGTATAAAACTTAATTGCTCAATCCATTCTTTCTTATACACCGAATCTATAGCCAAAATCCTAGCTGCAGTGTGGTCCATTAAATCTTGAGGATTCAGTATTTTAGCATGTATATTTGAAAATTCTATTGCTGAAGATGGTGGAAAACATCTCTGTTTGACTTCTTGTATTTTATAATATGTTAGGAATATAAAACAGTTTCGTTCGTTAGTTAAATTGCTGAAAACCGCATATTGTGCTTTCGTTAAATCTAAATCAATGAAAACACTTAATGCCTCTTGATCCATTTGCATTTTGCTCTGGCTTGCGTTATCTATGAGATTGAAATATATAAGTTTGTATCACGATCAGCAAGCCTTAATGTTTCCACGAGATTTGCGTGTTCAAAGCCGTATTTACTAAGTAAAGCGGTATTTTTTCTTTTTTTGTGAAACTGATGAATCCCCATAAGCGACACAGGGTTTTTCGCGTTTCCCAGAAGTAATAGATGGCGTGAAATCAGGTTCTACTTCTTCCGAATTCGGTAAAGTTACCAAATATTCTGAGTTCAACTAATTTTCTATCTCTTTTAAAAATGCATCCTTATTCCTCGACGCTTCTGCCCATGGTCTATTTAAGCCTGGAATAAGATTCCTTGAAATATCACTGATGAAAAAGCATACGTCGTCTTTAAAAACATGATGGTCTTCTTTTAAAATAGATCTACACTCGAGAGCAATGAATCCGGGTCACTTAAAGAATCCTAAAAATCTCGGAAACTAAAAATGCTAGGTTAATGCAATAAATTGTATTTAATAGACAATGTAATACTCCTTAAATGAAGGTATTAAAACTTCTTAGTTATTGTAAAGTTATATCATAAAAAAATCAAATTTGAAAAAGGGCCACTTTCGAAGATGGAACTACGAAATTACAGCATTTGGTTTTGCTTTTGTTTGTAATCTGTCATTTATGTGGGTACATAAACCATGTTGATAGTGCTCTATATTCATTATTCAAGCTGAAATTATGTCGCTTACGCCTGAAGAATGCACCAGAATACTTACAATGCTGGAAACCGGCCGGAGTCAGCGCGATACAGCCAGGACTGTCGGTGTGTCGCTGTCAACAGTACAAAGAGTTCTCCGACGTTACGAAGAAACTGGTTCTAACCTACGCAGACCAGGAACGGGCAGAACCAGGTGTACCAAAGCACGAGAATACCGATACTTGGTGAACACCATGCTTCTAAATCGCTTTCTCACAGGAACTGAACTCACCAATCAGTTTCGACGCCTCGGAGGAAGTAACCCAAGTGCATGGACAGTAAGACGTCGGCTTGCTGAATCTAACTTAAAACCCCTTAGACCTGCAAACGGCCCTAAACTGGAGCGTGGGCATCGTATTTCAAGACTAAGATATGCCCAGAGTCACGTAAATTGGAGTATTGAAGATTGGTCAAAAGTTATGTTCTCCGACGAATCAAAATTTATGCTCTACAAGCACGATGGAAGACACAGAGTGTATCGAAGACCAGGGGAAAGATTCAAGCAAGCATGCATCGAAGAAAAAGTAGCCTACGGTGGTGGGTCTGTACTTGTGTGGGCCGGAATTTCTTCTGAAAGTCGCACAGAGCTGGTGATCATAGAAAACGGCTCTTTAACTAGCGTAAGATATGTGGAAGAAATCCTCAATGATCACGTTGGTCCATTTATGGTCAATTTAGGTGAGGATGCTATATTTATGCATGACAATGCCCGACCTCATACAGGTAGGATTGTGAATGACTACCTTCAAGAGATGAACATTACTCGTATGGAGTGGCCAGCGCGCAGCCCGGATATCAACCCGATCGAGCATGCTTGGGACGAGCTAGGCAGATGCGTAAAACAACGAAACCCTCCCCCAATCACGCTTCGTGAGCTCAAAATTGCTCTCACAGAGGAATGGGAGAATATTCCCCAAAATCGTATAAGGAACTTGGTGTACAGCATGCCAAACCGCGTAAACGCAGTAATGGAAGCACGAGGAGGCAAAACGAAGTATTAAAATTCAAGAAAATCTTAATAAAGTTCAAACATTTCATGTTTCCTATTTTTGTTTTAAGGAGAGATCAGCAGTTTTTTTCTTTATGTAATTTTGTGTTAATAAAATGTATGGTGACTCATATTTTTTTTACTTTCATTTAAGGAGTATTACATTGTCTATTAAATACAATTTATTGCATTAACCTATCATTTTTAGTTTCCGAGATTTTTAACATTCTTTAAGTGACCCGGATTCATTGCTCTCGAGTGTATATCTATTGTTGAAGGAGGAAGAAAATTTGTATCTTTATCTACATAATTATAAATACAAATTACATAGATACAAATTTTCTTCCTCCTTCAATGTATGACAGTAATAATACACGCTTAGAACATTTTAAAGTAAAAGTCATTTTGAAATTCGGCAAAAATACTTAACAGTCAAACGTCTTTGAGCGGAGCTCTATTTTAGGCAACTCACAAATTTCGCTTGTGTCCCTCCAGCTACTTAACGGTTCAATCGATTCGAACGAATTTTGGCATGAACATACATGATTATAACCTGACGGACATAGGCTATGTAAAAAAAATATAGACTTTACCATGGAGGAATAATCACCTAAAGAAGAAAAATTCAAAAGCTGATCACAGCCAAACCGCTGAGACTACATTGATGAAATTTGGCGCCAAAACTCACAAACGAAGGTAAGGTAGTGCTTCGCTCAGTATTTGCAAACAGAAGCATGCATTGCAGACATAGTTTAGTTTTATTACGAATTTTAATAGCTATATAAAATGAATCTATGTTTAGTTGAGCCCCTCCTGCCCTCAATGGGTACCCATTGAGCCCTGACAAAACGCGTCTACTATTGGATGCCTTTAATGTATTCTCCTTACCTCATTAACGAATGACAAAATGTAAAACGTTCGCTAAGTTATAATTATAAGTGAAAAATAATTTAATATGAAGTAGATTTACGTAATTTTAGCAGCGCCACTTAGGTAATAGATACCCCATGTACTCCACGTTTATCGTGAGTCGTTCCAACATTGTACGTTTTTCCGTGAGATAAAAACGCTTATCAGTCTGGTTTTTAGCATTGTGCAAGTACAGTTACGATACCTATACTTTTTATTTATAAGACACGTGAAAGATTTTAATAATGAGTTAGCTATGCTAAATCAAAAGTATTTTAATTTAACAAGAAACTGGATTTTCTTGGTGAAACATAACGTTATTCTCATGTGATAAAATTTGAGTTTTAATGTTAGTGAATTTTTTATTTATGGCCATTCCTAATAATCAATAGACAGGTACACCACTCGTGCTTTGCGTCTCATTGGAGATTTGCTCGCTCACCACTTCAACGTAAATATATTTGCTGACCGCTTTGAACAATTATGTAGCAAGGTACTAGTTTGTATAAGTGCTAACATAAAATGAGCCGATATGAATTATTTTGACATACAAGGTACTTAGGATTATCAAAATAAAGGTGATTTTGATAATTCTTGACATTCCAACGATTGACTTTATTTATTTGTATTATTATCCGTTATGCCATTCATATTATTTCAGCCATTATTAGTTGTATTCTAGTATATACGATAATTTTACAATTATAATTGGCATTCTTGTTTTTATGTAATAGTATTAATATCATTAACTTAATATCATTGGCGTTTTGGGCAAACTGTAAGCCAGCAAGTAAATTGTTTAATAAATTAATACCTAATGTGGTTTCATTGCTAGGCAACCAATATTTTGCTCCCCTGGGAACTTGGGCTCTCTCAAAATTAACTTAAATGATTTTATTTTAATTTAATTAAGCTAATTTAATTGAGAACTTTTTCGAATTCTAAGTGCAAAGTATCCACTATTTCGATTGAATATAAAAACAAATCTTTTATTGATTCATCGGTGACCTGTGATGAATAATCACTAATTATTCAATATATTGTTTTAAACTTTCATGGTCACTAACATTATAGTAATATAAGTTATTTGCGGGATTGCTACCATGTACCTTGTTATTGAGTTTCCGATATTTCGGCACTGTTGCAAGTGCCATGATCACGGAGCGACTCCAAGTGCCATGATATCGGAAACTCAATAACAAGGTACATGGTAGCAATCCCGCAAATAACTTATATTACTATAATACTAATTATTCAAATTCAAAAGTTCAAATTCAAAAGCTTTTTATTTGGTTTCGTAACTAAATCATATCAAAAAATATATATATATTAATAAAAAACAGATATACGGTGAAACCAAAAAGGCAACCACTCAGCATTTGTTGCAGCATGGACATCACCTGCAACGCTGGTATTACGTGGCAACCTAGATGCGTGCGTGTGCAGACCAAAAGAGACAACAATTAAAAACAAAATATATACCTCTACATAAATAAAAACAGTTCCCATTTTACCTAATCACAGACTTTTTATCTATTTATTGCATTGAAAACCATACAACGATCTCAATATATACTAATTATTTTAAAAATGGCAAATTATATTAATAAAAACTATTGTTGAACACAGTTATCTGTCATGTTAAGATTTGGCGACTAAGTAAATATTTTTTAAATTTAAGTTTAAAAGAACAAACTGATACTGAAAGTTTTATTGGGGGTGGAATATTATTCCAGCATTTTGTGGCAGCATAGCGAAAGCTACCACGAAAGGCAGATGAACTGTGTCTCGGACAGGTAAGTCTAGAGGCAAATCTGATTTCTCGCCGAGAGAAAATTAGCTTTTCGAAGAGATACTGCGGCCGACGGGACTGAATAATACCAAAAAGTAATGTAGCAAAATGGAGCGTCCGCCGCGCCTCCATTTTGATAAGGTTTCCATTGTTCAGGAATGGCGTCACATGTGCTCGACGTGGTATTGGGAAGCAAAACCGCGCGCAGGCGTTCTGTACAATTAATTAATTGCATACGCTTAAAAAGGTTATCCCTTTTAGCATGTAATAATTTTAACTGCGTCTTCGGATTCATTTTCGGAGGTATTGCTTTACAAAAAACTAACTAAAGTACAAACTACCGAACGATCGGATTGAAAGCAGTGAGGAACAGAGTCGCGAGCAAGTGTACTAATATTTTTTCTGTGTTTATTCGAACCTATCCGCGCACAAAATATATTACTATGCGATACGGTCGAAACAACGAATTATTATGCGGAAACTAGCTAAATATCAATAAATTAGGTTTGGCCCTGTTAAATGGCGAACGACTAATTGATTAATTACTAATACATATAAAATGATTATTATTGTTATAAATGCGAAATGCAAATAAAAATTGTAGGAACAGCAACAGTGCGTATTTCGGGTGAAACTAATAAGAAAAAATGCGATGTGAATGTTAACAAACGAATGCGATAGTTGCGAGGCCACACGATCATAATGAATTCGAGGTAAAGGGTGCCACACGGGTGTTGCGGCGCCGCACCGCGGTGAACAGCGTTGCGCTGCGGGCGCATTACCCCTCCCCGCTTCGACTCTCAGGTCCCAAGTCCGGCGCGGACGACGAGGATGGAGGACGCAGGGGCACCGCTCAGGCACCGCAGCGCACCGTTAACGTATCGTGTGGCCTCGCACTAACCGAGCTTTAGATATGTACTTAGTGCCTATACACGAGGTAGGATACTTAAGTCTAAACCTAAATGCCTAGTGCGCGGGCGATACTAATAAAAACAGCTAGGTATTTAGGTGCGTTATTCCCTATGGAATAAAACTTGCGATTTTATCACAAGCTACTAAAAATAGGAATTCGGATCGTATGGATCAGGAAATGATTAACAAACGAACACTATTCGATTGACTAACCGAGCGTTAGATATCTACAGAGGTTTACCACTTGTATAGGCAGGTGGTAAACCTAAAAATCCTGAAACCTAGTGTGCGGGCGATACTAATTAAACAGCTAGTTATTTAGGTGCGTTATTCCCTAAAGAATAAAACTATTGCGAATTTACCACCGGCTCGAAGGAGCACGAAATGGTTGTGCGGGCGATTCAATATTAGTGGACTGTATTGCGGTATGAGAAAATTATTGTCGATAACAAATATATGAGTAACATGAAAGAGGCACGATACCTTGACCGCCATGTGGTGTGAGATGCTGGAAGCTGCCGGGATCCTCAGCGAGCTTATTGTTACGCACACGAACACACCGTTACATAAAACTATAGTTCACAAAATACGCGCGCGAAATGCCGTCAGTCGACTTTTTTCTTTATTCTTTTTGTCCGCATGTTGGCCACATTCATGATTTGCCACCGAAAGATGGCGCGTTCGCCTCGCTCTTCCATATGCAAGACGACAAGATGGGCAGCAAAATAGTTCATGGCCACGAAACGATGAAAATTATACTTTTCGACTTTTTAAACGTTCTCACATGCTCTGCTGGTACTGGGACGTGAGTTCTGGACTCGAATCGAATTGAAGATTGCAGTTCTGCTACGGATCAGTGAAAAACGAAAGAGTTCTAGCCTTCGAGGATTGTTTGATTTGAACCGATGAAAATTATATTTTTCTACTTTTTAAACGTTCCCACATGATCTGCTGGTACTAGGACGTGAGTTCTGAACTCGAATCGTCCGTAAAAAACGAAATTGTTCTAGCCTTCGGGGATTATTTGAATTGCTGAAATGATATTTTTCGAGTTTTTGAATGTTGTTACTTACATGATCTGTTGGCGCTGCGACGAAAGTTTTCGACTCGTAACGAGTTCTAGATTGCAGTCCTGCAACGGATCGATTAAAGACGAAAGAGTCCTTACATAATCTGCCGATACAGGGACGGTAGTTCTAGACTCCAGTCGAGTTCTACATTGCAGTTCTCATCAGAATATGTGAAAAGCGAAAGAGTTCTAACCTCCGATTGTTTGATTTTTTACACTCTTACATGATTTGCTGGTACTAGGAGGTGAATTCTGGAATCGAATCGAATTATAGATTGCAATTCTGCTACGGATCGGTGAAAAACGAAAAAGTTCTGGCCTTCGAGGATTGTTTGAATTGATAAAAAATATTTTTCGACTTTTTAAACGATCTGCTGGCACTGGGACGAGAGTTCTCGACTGGAATCGAATTTTAGATTGCAGTACACTAATATGTGAAAAGGGAAATAATTCCAGCATTCAAGACTCGTTTGAAGCGATAAAATTGATATTTTTTTACTTTTTGGACGTTCTCGCATGATCTGCAGGTACTGGGACGTGAGTTCTGGACTGCAATTGAGTTGTACAATGCAGTTCTCATAAGAATATGTTATAAGCGAAATAGTTCCAGCCTTAACACTTGTTTGAACGGATGAAAAAGAAAAACGTTTTCACATGAACTGCCGGCACTCGAACGTGAGTTCCGGACTAAAATCAAGTTTTGTACTGAAGTTCTCATAAGAATACTTTAAAAGCGAAATAGTTTCAGCCCTGAGACTTGTTGGAACCGATAAAAGCTATATCGTGTGTGAACGTGTCAGCATGGTAACAACCTATTGTTTTAAACTTTCATGGTCACTAACATTATAGCAATATAAGTTATTTACGGGATTGCTACCATGTACCTTGTTTTTGAGTTTCCGATATTTCGGCACTGTTGCAAGTGCCATGATCACGGTGCGACTGAAGTAATTGCGGGTAGGCTGTTATTGGCAGAAATATCGGTCTACCCTCCGACGAAGTCTCTTATTGCGTTCGTTACCCGTACCACTGTTCATATTTTCACTATTCATCCGAAATTGGTATACTTTTTGAATCCCGTAAATAACTTATATTACTATAATGGTAACAACCCTTAAAATACCGCTCGACCAGACAAATCTTTTCTCAACAGACAGTCGGTCTCAGTGCTAAATCGGTCAGCAAAGCACCTTAGCTTTGGCACGAAATCGAGAAAAATGCAACGTATCGGACCAGTGTTACACGAACTTTTTTAGCAACTTTTATAAATTTTAAGTTGCTTCCTTTCATAAAAGACTCCCATCTTATCCCGTCCCGAATAATTCCCGTGAAAACTGTCAGAAATTGATGCCATATAGTTGTCAAGTAATGTATAAACACAAAAGTTTTGTTACAGAATATCGATTTCCCTGGCGATAAAGCCTAAAAAATTTTTTACAAAACATGCACATACAAAACTGCTCTTAAAATCAATATAATTCTGTTGTGTATAAATAAATGCTGGTTTTTAATGAAATGTTCCCTAATTAGTTCCCCAACACTACCAATAAAAAATTAAATAATCAATAAATATTTATTACATTCACACCAATTAGCCTAACCCAAAGTAAGCATTGTAAGGCTTGTGTTATGGATATTAGGGTAACGGATATATGTACATACAGATATGAATACATAAATATGTAATATTCATAGAAATATATATAATTACTCATGACTCAGGTACAAATACTCGTATACATTATACACACATATGCCCCTTCCGGGATTCGAACCCAGGACCATCGGTGCGAAAGGCAGGATCGCTACCGTTGCACCAAACGGTCGTCAATCAACGATAATTTATACCTTTAATTATAATTTCTTTTAAGATATACATTCTAATAATAAGTTTAAAATTGAATGGAACAGTTGGGATCAGGGTGAAAGGGCTTGTAAAATAGAGGTTCACGAAATAAAGTGAAAAGTGCCATGGAATTGTTATTTTATTGTAGTGTATTACAGATTTTTATCAATAAGCAATACACTTTCCTTCTCCGATAGTCAAATAAGGTTAAGGTTTTAAGGATTTTTGCACAAACGAAAAGGCAATACTCAAGAACTCTCATTGACATCAAATTTATTATCCTATAGCCTAATAGAAATACCCCAAAAAATTATTGCTGTTAGCTCACAATATATGATTTTTTAATTAAAAGCATCACTATAGATCGACCACTTAAAGGAGTCTTCGGCCGCGCGGTACAGGGGCGCGGGGGTACGGAAAAAGGGATAGGGGGGAGCGGTTTGCACTATACGCCCGCCCGATCCTCTCTCGATCCCTTTTATCACCGTACCCCGCGCCCCAGTACCACGCGGGCGAAGACTCATTCAAACGGTCAGTCTGCAACTTTTTTAAACATGGCAGGGTTTTCCTAACAAAATTAAAATTCATAATTTTTAGTGACTTGACCTTGTAGAGAAACTAAAAGTAATAAATTATTATACATACAATCACTGAATCTTATATGCAGCTTTAGCTGATATGTTAATAGAAATTAATGTTTTATAATTAATGAATTATTCATAACAATTTAATCTAAATCAGGAGTGGAAGTACTGTGTCCTGGAAAGTCACCATCTTCATCGGAACTGTCTACTTCACCTATAATTGATTTTAGAAGACCTCCAAACATTGTATTTGCATTCCTGTTATCTTTTGGAAGTTCAATCCCAAACCATATGCGTCCAATGTTGTCTAAGTACACTGAATAGTTGGGGTCTCTTTTTATACTAATAGCATACCAATTTCTTAATACCTTAAATTGACTTGCATGTCGCCTGAAATAGAATTAATGTACACATTTAAATTATTATCAGGGGGTCATATATGGAAAAGGCAATATTGAATGTTACATAAAGGTTTCATGTCTTCTTTATGATTATAGATGCCATTTGCTTTGAAACAATACTATAAGGTCTTATTATATATTAACAGCTTTAAATTGAATAATTGTTTAAGTTATAATAGGATTGATTTGGTCATAAAAAAGTTTTTATACATCGGATAACTACAATGATACCCTATCAAACATGAAATAAAAGTTACTTACTGTTCAATAGCTCTCAATAAGAACCAAATGAAATTCAGTAAAGGGAATAAATATGGTGGCCCTTTGTCATTCTTTATTATGGGATGAGAGCCTGTGTATTCATTGAATGTTTCTGTAGCCATCTGTATATTGCGCAAACAAAGAAACTGTAGTACTGCTTGGGCTATGAAGAGGTCTATTTCAGACTTCAGTCCTTTAGTTGTGTGAAGTTCTATGAGCATGCTCGCATACACTGAGCCATCACAGGAATGCAAAAAATGTCTATGTGCTGCTGTGTATTTTTTCTCTTTCCAATATACTTCAGCTATTTTCTGAAAAGAAAGTAAATGGATAATCAAATACAGTGACCAAAAAATGTGAGTATAAGGAATGAGCCACAGCAGTACACTCATTATCCAAATGAAGTGAAAACTTCTAATATTGCAAATAACTGTTTGTTTGTTTATATTTTATATGAGCTGCTATATCATTTATCCTATTATGATAAAATTTAGAGTATTAAAAATTACTATAAGGCTTTTAATCTTAAATTTAGAAAACTAGGTGAGATACAAAACAAGACAACACTTAGGTCTCATACTAGCCAAGAGGGCTCCCATAATAGACTTATTTCTCATTCAAAAAAGAAGATTTAATCACAGCTCTTCACATCTCTGTGCACAATACAATGGCCAACTGAGAAATACAGAATAATGAGCATTGTATTTCTTAATGTGAAAATTTTACACTTTGCATCATTTGAAATTCCTAGAAAATGATAATAATTTCAAAATCGCTGGATCCCGGAGGCATATCCATATTAACATATAGATACTAGTTCATTGACCCCAAATCAATCTACCTATTCCGATCACTGCTTATAAGACAACAAAGTCGACTGTATTAAAGGCCTTTTTACAGTGTATGAGTCAATAGACATTTATTCTGCAATATTTGACATTAGTTTACTTATATCACATTGTAATTTTTATGCTGCCTATCTTTTTTTTCTTATTTTTTTTATCTCTTATTAAACATGTTATTGATTAATAATATTCTAATCAAAGAACAAAGAACTCATATCTTCTGCAATTACAACTACAAGAGGATGAGGGCAGTGTAATTATCTGCTACAACACTGTGCGCAGCGTGATTGTGTCAACAAACACAGTTTAATTTTGAATAACTTTGTATAAACTTAATATTTTAGTACCGGGTAATATTAAAAGAAAAAATTACTTGTTTCATTATTTTCTTCAAAGAAATATATTTATAAACAATATACAAATGTAAAACGTTGGATTGTGTTTATCATTTAATGTTTTATTATACTAATAGGAATGACAGGTATAGTGTAATGGTTAAAGAAAAAGGCCAACAATGAAATGAGATAAAATGGTCTGAAATAAAAAATAACAGAGGGTAAGTCAAGAAAAACAATTGTGAAACATTTTCTTGAACTGTTTAAATGAATATTTTTGATGTTGCTATATAACACAATATAATTTTTACTAGTTGGATGATACTTGTAAAAAATTCACATGTTTAGTATTCCACAGTTTTGTAAAGTTATTAATTAATCAATCATCTTACCTTATGAAGTAAGGGGTGTCCTTTTTTATTATTATCCATTGACCACTTAACTGCATTTGTGAGAAATGATTCACGTTCTGGTATACTGGAGTTCATCATTTCAAATAGTTGAGCAATTTTATCAATCCATTCTTCACATGGTTTTGTGTCTGACTTCGTCAGCACGTCTATTAAAAGTATAGCCAGGTCAGCTCCACTACCTTGTTGATCATGTTGTAATAAGACAGTTGATCCTTTGTATAATAAATTCAAAAGCTCCGAATATTTTTTTTGACCCAAATATCTGGAATTTTATAAGAAAAACAAATATTTGCTATATCTCAAACAGAATTGGAACCAATTGGAATCAAACTAAGTAGGTACCTGAAGTAAAGAGTTCTATACATTTGATGTGCTTCATAATATTGACCAGAATTCACGGAAGCTTCTAACTTATCTAATACTCTCATTACACCTCTTTCTCCACGGGCAGCCATTATTTATTTTCTAGAAGTTTTCTAATTTTGTAATCACTTAGGACAATTTACGCCATAACCATAGAAAGAATTGTCAAATAAAGTTGACATTTTTTTGTTAAGGTTTCCCCATAAAGGCATGTAAAGGAAACAAAGCCCATACAGCCTAGTATTTAGTTATTTTTCTTCATTAGATGATAATGAATGATGATGAGAGCCGATATATAAATAATAGATGATCAATAAATCAAAAATGAACAGTGAAATTTCCCTCTCTCTAGGTTTTTGTAAAGGTGTGCGGTTTTACTGAAACCTCCCCGTGGATTTCTTTAGAGAGGAGGAAAGACAACTACCGCTACTTTATTTCACTTGTTAACACTCTTGCATAAACACTGATTAATAAATCACTATCATTACGCACTAATATGTACTACAATACAAAATTTGTATGTAAGAAGAAAAATAAAACCAGCAAAGGGATGCTTTCCGCTCCCGCCAAAAGTCCCATTTTTTGTTTGTTTTCGTATAAGGGAAAGCAATCGGTACAAAACCCAAAAATACTAATATTTGGTATTTCTTTTCTTAATTAGATGAAGACAAATGTTAATGTGAGCCTGATTCATAAATAATCACAGGTCAACAAAAGTTTTTTCGAAATCGAAAAGTAGGCAGAAACTTCATTAGTAATAAATAACGTTTGCTTTTGTCCTTCATATAATGAAAAATAAATATATCGACGGCGAGGTGCCAATACCTCCTAACTGAAATTCGTCGAGAAATTAACTTTTTTGTCATTTCGAATTAAAATTCGTTATTTGAATGTTTTAATGAAATTTCCTAAGCGTATTTTCAGTCGCAAGCATATCAAGTAACAAAATAAAAAATCAAATTTTTTAACCAATTTTTAGCTTGTCAATAAATTAAACGTTTTATTCAGCTTGTATTTTATTTTGAATTTAGCAGTTAGGAGTTATTGTCACTTCGCCGTCTGCTGTTTTGGCAGATTTTTAAGGAGCCGTTGCATTTAAAATGCAAAAGAGGGGTAAGGGGCGGTTAATCACCGTTTCACAACCACAGTGCACGGTGGTCCCGCGTCCAAGGGAGAGCGGTCAAAACCTCCTAAAATTGTTTTTAACCTTTCTTTCTCATTGGGAATGAAGTAGAATATTAAAAACAGGCGTTTTTGATTAAATTAAATCCAAACAAATTTATTGAAATAAACATTATAATTAAGGATGAGAAAACCTTTCAAAAAAATTTTAAAATTGTAAGCAATTTTTTTCAGCCAATATCTTACTGAAACACAACTAGTAAATAAAAATACGATTATAAGTCAATTTAACAGAAAATTGTGCGATAACTTGACAATACTAAACAAAGTAAACAATATTAAGAGCTTACCAAATAAAGAGTTAAAAATGAACATGAAGCTTAAAACTTCAATAAATCTGTAACTTCCTTAGACAGAAGGCTCTTTTTCTTTCGAGGAAGTTTCCGAAGACCAGTTATTAAGGGGTCTGAACTAAGTATAAGTCCATTACTCAAGTCTGTATTTGTAATTTCGCGTGACAGTTTTCGAGTAAAATCTCGTCTATACAGTTTGTGTTTTAAATTTTTGTTATTAGATTCAGCAGCTTCTTCCAAAAGTTCCTCGAAAAATAAAAGGGCATATTCTGATAAATAAGCAATGGTGCTTATGTATCAGAATATGCCCTTTTATTTTTCGATATATGGATATGAGAACTTTGTGGACAGAAGCAGGGAGATTGTACCACGGATATTCTATTTTAATGCGCGTCAATTAATGCGCGGTTACCAAAGAATATTGTTTAAACTTATCGCAATAAATACTAAATCCCGATGACAAAGCTTGTAAAATTATTCTACATCTATCAAGTAAATCTTTACGTAAACTGTAATTTCAGCCGAGAAGGCAGAGCAAGAATAAAATTTTCGTGCCGGATTACCGTCGTTCGATGTCCCCCTTCCGCCACTACGTGGTTTATTTACAACTAAGGCTAACTTCCCCTAAATTTAGTTTGAACATGTAGTTTCCTATCTGCTAACAATTTTTTTCTCCTCTTCTGACCTGACCTGCCATTTCTTAATATTAATCCTATACCAGAGATTAATAAAATATTCAAAGAACCGAATCCAAGAATGTAAAAGAGATAATCCTAACTGATAACGAGCTTCTTGGACTGGCTTTTGCAAACAAACATCTATTTTATTAATCTCCTTTGGAGTAGCTCCACATAAGATGATGAGTCGCTTAATGCACTACATTATTTTACCTTCTACCATAACCCACCACCATCCTACCACTGAAATTAAAAGTAGCAGGATGTAAATTGTTAAATTTCTTCCTAAAATGCTCTTCCTATTCCTAAGAAACTGTAGAACTTTCTTTTAAAAATTTTAAAACCAACAGGCCTACAGTATCTGCAGAGCAAGGGCGAGGTTTTTCCACAAAACAATATGGCTTGAAGAATTCGGTTCTATTTTAATTGCTAATTGAAGTGGAACATAAGAGGTCACAAATAATCTACTGTCATCTTGTAATGTTGAATCCGAAAAGCTTTGCTTGTACTCGCTATGACCATCAAATCCCCATTTACCGGTAAAAACTAAGGTATTCCAATCGTTTAAAACACTATCTAAAACTTCACTATATAACTCAAGTATTCTAGAAACAGTATGATCTAATAAATTTTGTCACTCTATTTCGTAAGTACGTTCTGAGACTAATATGTTCTCTAGGTAACACTTCTTTTTAGCAATTAAAACACTTTGGTATGACGGCAAAATATTACACGAAGTTTTAGTGTTCACAAGATTTTTAATTAATAAATATTGGTGCTTGGTGAGCTTACCTTCAACAATAACGAGAATACTTCGTCAGCGCTTATAGCCATATCTGAATCACTACACATCATATTGACCCGAAGAGTTAAGCAGTGCGTTTACAACAGAGGGATCTACTTCTGACAATTCTGTTAATCGTTTACGTCTTAAACGCGAACTAAGATCGGAAAAGTATTTTTTGGGCCACTTACCTACGTCGTGGTACGGCCCCGGTTGTTCCTGCTGTAAATGGCACTGTTCAACATGTCTAGTCCGTTCTACATATTCAATTACATCTAACCAATTAGAATTATTTCTTAAAACTCTACTTTTAGTACGTGCTGACTTAACCCAGAAATTTTCAAGACTTTTACGTAAACTAACAATTCGACATGATAAAGATATATACATTTCCAACATCACTATAGTCCGTTTTTTTTAGCCTTAGAAAGAACAAAATTTGGGTACTTTATTGTACACATATAATGTAACAAGCAAAACGTAACATCGTGAAAAGTTTACACTAAAAAGTACCTTAAGAAGCAGAAGTTACAAACTTGTGGAACGAAACGTTAATCAGTTTGACACGACAAAATTAAAAAGTACTAGCCGATGTTGTAATACGTACCATATTAGGGATTTTTAAAATGGTCGCTTAACATGGCCGCCATTTGCAACAATAGCGGCAAATGTCAACGTCTGCATTTATCTGTTTTGACTATTTTCTTTGATTTATTGTTAAGTTTCTATTGTTTTTGTTGAAATTTTTGTTAAAAGTTTTTGTTGTTATTTGTTATTTAATCTGTTCAACAATGGACGAGCCTAAAGCCGGTCAAAGTGGACTCCAGCACAAGGTTAGCCACCACTGCTTCTTTGTTTACATAATTTCTAATGTTAAAAAAAATGGACTATAAGAGGCGTTAAAAATACATTTAAAATATATTTTTTACCATATAACGGTTTTTGCGAACACCACGGCTCAAAAAACTGCCTCCTCGTAAAGGAACATTTCATTATTGTACCTGAAATGAAAAATAAATATCAATTTTGTAGCAAATGCTACGAAGCGTCTACGACATCGTAGCAGGCACTTTCTATGTCGATCTTGTAAATCGACAAACGCCGGCTGCACGAACGACTCATTGTCACGTTACACCTGAGCCGTGCGTGCAAGCGAGAGCGCGGAACAAGCGATAAAGAGGCACGATCGGCCTAAGCGATGCCACTCCATCGGCCGATGCGTCCGAGTAGAAGAGAGACACGGAAGACGGAGACAGAGAAGCGGCAGTACACAACCTACACGTGAACTGATTTGTCAACTGTTTATAAAGTGAAGTGAGAAGTTAATATGGTTTCCATTGGTTATTACAACAACAATTGCGGTAAAAAGTTAATCAGTTCTTGCATTTTAACAATTTGACGTGAACTGTTTTGTCAATTGTTTACTAGGCGATGCAGTCGCTAAGCATAAAACTACGCTAGCACCATATATTGGAGCGGAGCGTAATACCTAAAAAAAATTTTTTTTTAATGGGAATTTTTGCGAATTTCAAAATTTGGGCTCCTTCACAATCTGGTCCCTTTTCTTTCCTTTTGATTATACCTTTTGATTCCATTCCACGCAAAAAATATTAAAATAGGTTAAGAACTCGGGAAGTTATGGCGTAATAGACATTGCGCCATTGAAGCTGATCCACGGGAGCTTAGCTCGCTCCGCTCCAATAAAGTGAAGTGAAAAGTAATATGGTTTCCATTGTTTATTACAACAACAATTACGGCAAAAAAGATAATTAATTTTTGCATTTAAAGAATTTGATTAGTGATATAATCTCATAAACTTATTTGTTCTTTGATTGTAAAGAAATTGTTAATAGCAAATTGTTACTTGTTATTAATCTATATAATTTAAGTAAAAAAGTATTTGAATTAACGAGTGCAAATAAACTCCTTCAATAAAGTTTCATTTCAATCAACTCCTTCTTTGTATTATACAAAATAATGATAATTCAGTGATAATAACTCAATTCAAATCATAAAAGTGTAAATTTCTCATCAATGTTTCCTTATAAAAAAATTATCGTCCGCAAACCGAATTTACAAACAATAGATTTTTTATTTTAAATTCAACTTCACTTCAAAGTTATGTCGCCTGTTTGATCACGACCTGTCAGCATCGCGTTCTTTCGTTGGCCGCACTATAGTTTCATTATTATAATTACAAAATTGTCCAATGTACTACACATTTACTGTCAAAATAGTCTCGTTATGGTTTATTATCAGACAATATGGATTGTATAAACCAACGCTCAAAAATTTGCTAGGTTTAATAATACTTATTTACAAAATTGGCAAAAGGAAAACTATCTCAATAGCGTATGGGAAGTAATAATTTTGACAAAATTATTATCAGATTTATTTGTGTAATTGAAATCTAAACAAAGATGATGGAAAGTAAACATGACGTATAAAGTTATATGGCATATTTAAACAATATTCATCTAAAGATAAATCTAACTTTGAATTAGAGTATTATACAGTACAATACAACTGATCAAACTATTGTATAATAGCAAGTATTTGTAAATAAAGGAAGTGGCCAAAGATTTACGTAGGTGTAAAGAAATTGTTCTGGGACTGAGCCCCAAAGGAGGGTTTATTTTATTCATGCATGGGAGTTTCCTCGGTGTCCCGACCAACACGTACGTGAGAATAGGATATTAGTTTTTGAGTAGTTGGTCTTAGATAATTAGGTCGTTCGTAAAGTGGGTAGAGATGCGCTTTTTTATAACGAAAATAATTATCTCTAATATGTATAGGCAAGTAAGGGTTAGAACTCGTTCACTAATAAAGAACGGCCTGCAGTTTGTTCCCTCAACTTCTAAGATATCGCTTGTTTAATTTGAATAATTTGATAGTGTCGGTGTTATTTCCCAACAAAACAATAACCATAATGTAGGCAAGCGTTAGCATACGCGTAGTCCCTATGCTTTTAAAGTAGACAACTTTGCGGCAACTTTTTTATGTGACTCTACCAATTAATATTTGTATCGACATTGATCCCTAAAAGTGGATAAGTAAAGGGTCTTTCAACAAGGACGGGTAGATGTTGACAGTGTGTGGCGGCCATGTTCTTTTGAGGGCATCTGTCAAATCTGTTGGTTTGCAAAGAAGCCTATGTTTGCTTAGGTGGGGAAAAATTTAAATTGTTTTGACCCTTGGAACATACCGAAAAAATTTTATGGCCCTAAGGCTTCAAAGTATGGAGACCCCTGGTCTTATCTTTGAATTATGCTGTCGACCCCCTTTTTGGCCGATATGTCGCAAGCATTTTAGAGTATTATATTTTTAAATAGTATCGCGACCGCCCTAAGCAGGATAGGACTGTGGCTTCTTTCAAATGATCGGTCCTGTGGACTTCACCTTGAACGGATTCGTTGCTTATGTCGTTGCTTTTCATCCCTTCTTTTTCGGCTGCGAGATCTTTGAGCCGATGGAAACAAAGCCAGATTAAGCACGTCCGTTCTGAAAATGTTAACAGAAGGGACATAATTTGTTCTTTACGAGACTTACTGCTTTAGATAGGTACTGAAAAGCAAAAAAAAAACATTAAATAATCAAAGTGATATTAGGATTGCTTTATTCATATCTTTCTTTAAAATGTGTACATCAAAGACTGACTAGGAGCATAAAGGAAAATAAACTTGAAAGATCATAGTAGTATCCGCGTTAGTCCGTGTTGTTTGTAACGCAAAAGTGGATCGAAAGCGTAATTATGTTAAGTGAGACATTTCGATACATATTCAGTGGGGGAATAAAAGGCGTCGCTACAGTTATTTAGTTAAGAGTAGTCCAGAGTATAATGTATGCAGGATAATATTAGATATTGAATATCAACATTTTATCTTGCATGATTGAATGAATTTAAATGTACTCCTATTAAGTCAATACGCGCACTGTCTGAATGTCAATTCAACAAATTAATCGGGGGGCACAGCAGTGCCCCCGCCAAGTCGAGCGCGAAGCAAACACTGCCGTACCATCCTTTACTCGAACCATTTCGCCGCATTTTCAGGCCCCTATTTGAGAACCTCTAGATAAGACTAGAACGCAGAAATTTTCGTCATCTAGTAAGCTATAATCACACACTTAAAATCCGAATTTTCTTGTCTGTAGGTCACTTAGTTCCAAAGTTAAGCGAAAGCAAAGATTCGCATTTACGACACTCACTTATGATCATCAAAATAGAACTAGTACTTCCCATAAACTCAGAGAGCTGAAATTTGGTACAGAGTTAGGGTTTAATGGCCACATAAAGGGAAAACTATAATAACTAGGATAATCGAAGATCTGGAGTACCTGGTGACCCTGATCAGAAAACACAAGAGCCCATCCAAACTATTAGAGATCGACATACCGCCTTTACAAAAAGTATTCAACTTGGTGGGCCGCTTCATTTGATGGCAAAAATCGAAGGTCTAAAGTATCCGATGATGATGACGTTCTAAAATATACGTTTACACGTAATGTTATATCTGTTGTAACTATAATACCTATGTATGTTAAGCGAGACAATAGCCCATACTGGTATTGGTAATTGGTCGCTAGTGTCTCATTTTAGGCTGTTGTTGATTGTGCAACACATGCATTCAGCATTGACAATGCTGACTTCTGCTCTCTTCTTTTTGGAGCGTCAAATCGACCACCGATCTAACATAAAATAGACGTATATGATTCTATAAGTTTGTTGAGAGAGCGCGAAAAGACACCTTCCATTGTTTTGTTACACGCGATATGATTCTATAAGTCTAGCGTCCAATTATCAATACCAGTATGCGCTATATATCTCGCTGAACAAACATAGGTAGTTACAACAGATATAACATTACGTGTAAACAAAATTGACTTGTACCCACTAATGTATAAAGAATGTTCAACGGCCAAGTCACACAACAAGAAATCGCAGTAAGGCACCTTGGGCTTGGCACGACTTTGTCTAGATTTTATTACTTTTTAGAGATAAACAAGCAGCTCCATCGAGACTTGGCTACTTTTTACAGAATGTTTTTGGTGGGATTATATAGCTACTTCTATCGTCATATCGGTAAGTAATAGATTTATCTCCGATTACTGTTATTTAGGATATTTATAATATCAATACAATACACTCTATGATTAAACGAGATCAGCGATAATCTTTTTGTATATTAATATATACAACTTTTTTTGTTTCTGGAATCTAATAATACGATGAGCTTTTTCTAAAAGTAGTAAATCAAATTTGTTTCACGTGCAATAACTAACAATATTAAAAAAGGGGAGATATTTAGAAATAAGTACCGTCCTTCGTAAAAAATGCGCTAGTAAGATCCATCGTTTATGTGCTATTAAATATTTAATTAATTTTATCGCTCAGTCATTCAGAGTACGCAATCAAAAACTAATTACCGCGTAGCTTGGATTAATGCGCTCTCGTTTACCGTAATTAGATTGGATAGTGTCTATATTATGCCGTTTGTGTCTCGGGTGGTCCGAGCGTGTCATTATGCTAATCGGGACTTGCGAAGTATTTACGTCGCCACAAAGCATCGCAGACGTCGTCACAACACCCCTGTGACCCCCTTATGACTTTATGAGTCACTTAGAGAATTATTAAAACTTGGCGTTGTTTACTATGACTCTGGAGGCGAATAATAGATAATATTTTTAATTTACGAATATAATTTAAAATCGGGTTTTATGGTACAGATATTTTCCATAATATTCGAAATCCCCTTTTGGTAATAATCGGACGAAAAATATCCGTATTAACATTGTTAAGGAGAAATATTAAAAGAGGAGGTGGTTGCTCTTGGTCCCCTAATGCTGACGAATGGTTCAGGTAAATCATGCGCCCAACATTTTTCACTCCGTTAACTTCCCGGCGAATTTGTTTTATAACGACACCATTTCATTACTCAGACAGCGTGGAGGTGAAAAAACTTGTATTACGTTATATACTTATCGAAATATCAATGTGCTTTAAAAGATAAATACATATAAAGTTAGTTACGCATACATTCATTGCACTTATGGCAATGTATATTTTAAAACTTTGCCGATGGCCGGCCCCGATAACTGTCCTAATTGCGTGTGTATGGGAATTTAGTTTATGATTTATCTTTACCCGTTTCTTACTTAATTTTGGATTTGAACTCAGAGGCACTCACCTTGGAATCTGCCGGTCGTCTTCTTGGAGGTACCTCCGTATCCTTGATCCAGCTGTATTGTTCTACGATGGTCTCCTGGCCTAATTCACGATTTTTGCACTGATTGCACTGTAAATTTAGTTTTATGAGAAATATAATTTTTTGGGCTGCGCGCCGCGGGGAACGGTTCGATCGAAAGTGTATAGTTCAAGTGAGAATGTTCAAGATGGCAGCACTAATGGCTGGCTTTGTTAACGGCTTTGAGCCAAAGGGATTGTGCCTCTGATATTATAGAGAGAAAAAAAAAAAGATTGGATGTAGTATTGTTTGTGCTATGATAAACTAAATTATAACGAAAGTACGAAACAGCGTGACAAAAAGTGGTACTACAAATTGTTGACAAGACCGAGCAATTTCGATATGAATATATTTAACAATAAATGACTTACAAAATTAATTATAAGTTTCATGGTTTTCGATTCCTATAAAAACATCTTTTCTTTATACTGTTGTGGTTGCAGGAACTACCATCGTCTGATTCTGATTTTAAGAATTTTCACAATTTATTTATTTCAAAACCAGAACAATGAATATAATACTGCCCGTCATTTAAGTGGTAATGGAATTAAAACCACAAATTCAAGTTTGTAATTTGTGGTTTTAATTCGTAAACATTTATTACTTTCAGGTATCCTCAATACCACCTCAATAGGGTTCTCCCTTCCTTTGCTGAGTCCCAGAGGTGGAGATATAAATAGACTGACGATGCTGACTACAGAAAAAACAAAATTTTATTGGCTCTCTTCATCGTCCATCTGACTGTCAATTATTTACCTTAATTCGCAGTATATGAAGGCTCGCTGTTATAGTGAACTTAAGACGGTTCGCAATATGCCTTTCCCATGTTGGTTGGTCATCCAACCACAATCCCAAACATATTTTGTGGGTGGATTGGTCAAATACTGCATTGTTTATGGTCACTGGGGTGCGATCAATATTTTTCGTTTATAGCGGCAAATATCATATTTAATGTTATTGTAACGTTTATTGCCAGTAGGTTCTGCAGAAACCACATTATTGGCATTTCAAGATCTTTTTGAGCATTTACTACTATGTAATTAAGTAGAGTACGGCCAGAATTAAATAGAAACGTGCAATGAGCATATATGGTGAAATGACCCGTTAAACCTATATTACTAATGTCGTTCACATAAATATTTAAGTGCAATGGCGCTACTATCGAACTCTGAGGAATTTTTGTAGTTTAGGTTTTGGTATCTTCATTTATAATCACCTTTTGCTATTAACAGTTTAAGAGTAAAAAGGAAAAAAAGATAAAGTGGATATCTTTTCTGTTCTTTTTATGATATACCCATTATTTAAAAAGTAATTTTATCATTTAACTCCTTCCCCCCCATTGCTGAGACAGTAATTATCATAACGATTGAAGAAATTTATTTTATTTAAAATATTACAATGAAGATATCTTGATTGGTAGTTAAAAACAATTGATCCCAGAGCGGTTCCGATATTACCAGTTAAAAGATGGAAATAAAAAATAAACAAATATTTCGTACATTCACACCAATAAGCTTAGCCCAAAGTAAGCACTGTAAGGCTTGTGTATGGATACCAGGGTAACGGATAGACATACATATATGATACATAGATATAATATTCATAGAAATATATATAAACACCCATGACTCAGGCACAAATGCTTATATTCATCATAAAAACATCTGCCCATTCCTGGATTTGAACCCAGGACCGTCGGTACGAA
Source organism: Calamotropha paludella (assembly GCA_927399485.1). Lineage (NCBI taxonomy): Eukaryota > Metazoa > Arthropoda > Insecta > Lepidoptera > Crambidae > Calamotropha > Calamotropha paludella. The sequence goes on from OV656812.1 coordinate 15,346,496, forward strand.
AGACAGGATTGCTACCGTTGCACCAAACGGTCGTCACGGAACAAATCAACTGTTGTTTCTACCAAAGTAATATTATTATATAACTAATCTGCATTGTCTGTCAAAATGGAAAAGATCAATTGTTAATAAAAATCTTCATCAGCAACGCTTAAGTGTACAGATAATTGCGTTATTATTAGAACGAAAGATCTATTATATTAAATTATGGGAGCCGAGATGAAGAACATTGGCATAGCCAATTAACTATAACCACGATAACAGACAACATTAATTAATACAGTTAACACTCACGCAGAGACGTATCACGGACGCCTCATTGAGTGCCCTTAACATATTACGCCAATAATTCGGAATTTCAGGAAGGGAAATACGCTAAACCTTTGCCAATTAGCGATGTATCTTTGAATAAAATAAAATAAATATTATAAATATAATAAATCTGAGACCCGGGATTAAAATTATTTATAATAATTACTAATAACCAACAAACGGATGATGTAACGGTTGGCTGACGTCCACTATTTGGATAAAACACCATCGATCACTGCCTTTGCCACTTATGATCGTACTTTTCAACAAACAACTACTGTCCTATAATATGATTAGATATTACGGATTGAAATCAGTGGAGAAATAAATCCCATAAAGCTTACTGAATTGAGGAAAATGAATGAAATACATCACGTTCAGTTATACATAGTGTTGAACGCAATCAATTACAAAAACCCTCGTAGACTCCGCCGCGTGATTGGAATATAGTACTTACCCATAATATCGATCTTCCTAATGTATTATTTTCTCCAAAATCTATACACGTTTTCGCTGTAGCACAAATTAGAGAATTTGAATTTCTTTTTAAATTATACCAGTCTGCTGTCTATTGATCTATTGAATTCATCATTGTACATCCACAATGAGGTTTTCATTGAGTGAACTGGAGTATTCTGTAGCTACGTATCTCGTAGCATATGTGCTACGATAGACGGCTACATACAATGGGGACCAGTCACGTTTTATGTTATGAATGCAGTTCTATAGACATTGAGAAACTAAAACATAAAGTGCAAAAATTTTTGTTCTACGACCAAAATTGACAAAGTTATGAGCAAAATACCGAACGAGGTTCACAGACCGCGCGAACGCATGCGATGACGTCACAATGACCCAGCGCATGCCGCCGAACCACTGCGCGGTTTTATTCTGTTTGCGATATACGTCCAACAGGGAGCGTAACGTCACCAGTTTATACCCAATCGATTAATAACTGATTTTATTTGTTTAATATTAGAAGGTTGTTATTATAATGTAACAAATAAGTGAAATAAGGTAGATATCGGTATTGAGCAAACGCAATCCGATAATCTACCTTAAGTGGATACCTTCATGGTATTTGATTATCTTAGTAACCATTTAAACTAGACAAGCTCTGAAAAATTCGTGGTTGGAGACTCAGAGGTAGGCAAATCTCATTATCAACCTAATCAGAACAGCAGGATAATAAGTAGGTAGGTACACGTACTTGGACTAGCCTATAAAATACCCAAAAGATTTAGGTTAGTCAGCCAGGGCAGTTGTGTTTGTTGTTGTAACCTACGCCGTTATTTTAACATTGTTATGTAGATGAGTATGTAGAAACTTTACTGTCCAATATATATTATGTATACAATAAATAAAATTAGACTTAAATACTTCATTTGACAGGAATGTACCTACGTTCTTTGGACTCGTAATTTTGAGCTATGAATAAACGAAATCGCTTGGTTAAGTCCTAGTACTGTTTCTAGGTAGATACTTCTTTCTTAAATCCGTTTTTTTTATTATAATCTTAGTACCTACTTTATTTACAGCAAGTTTCGTGGTGATAGCAGCAAGAAAACTTACTTCTCCATACAAACTTCACTTGTGGTCTTCCTAGTGCCTTGGGGTCAAGGCGTGATTATTGTACAAAATTATGTTTAAGAGGCAGAAGGATACTCGAATGCAAAAAGTTTTATTTAAATACGTCTAACTGTTTTCACATGGAAAGCGTACAACAGACAGACAGACAAGAAATTCAATGACAATGTTTTTGGTTTCTATTGCGTGTATGGAGCCCTCCTAACGCGAATATTCAAAAAAATATTCAATGTACAGAATTCACTTTATAGATATATATATTTATTCCCTAAGGCGGGAATATTCCCCTATGTTCTGGGGAACTTCAATTTTATTGTAGTTAGACCTTAGTAAGACCCTGGTTTTTACCCGTGGAAGGGTTATTAGAAACTTCACTACTTACACTCTTTATCATTAATTTACTCATTAAAATATACATAATACAACCCTGTATTTTTTTAAGATTCGTAAACAAGTTGTAACTAAGTTACCTACCCACTTGTTTACCACACGAGTAATGATGATAAAAGTTGGTATACAATTGTTGTGTTGTATACAAGGTAATGGTTGGTAGGGAGGTATTTACATCAAAATGATCCTCGCAACAAAATCTTAAAGCTTGGCACGAAAGCGGAATTTTGTCATCCCTCTTCATGACAGTACACCATTTTTTGCGTACTTTTGAGTCCTTTGGCACATTGAAAAACAGTTTTTCAGGTGTACTAAATGAAGTATTAGTACATTTCGGTATTATACAGTTCTTATAATCCGGCATATTTTCACTTAAAAACTGCAAAACCACAACATCACCCGCGCAGATCGAGGGAATCTTAATAAATGAATTGCGGAAAGTGCGCGCGCGGGCGGAAAGGTAATCGTGACGTCACATAAGTTATCCGGCCGCCCCGCAGTCGGCTTGTACAAAATGTGTAATATCTTCGCAACCAATGGACCGATTTCAATGATTTAAAAAGTATCGTACCTAAACGAGTTAAAGGAACAGCATTATATAGATAATATATGCATTTTCCGACTTGATACGGGGACCCATTACAGAAACGAAAGCTACGAGCTTGATTTATGTGAAAAATTAAAATTTACTTGAAAAATTAAGATAGTTTTATTCTGGCTTGATTTCCCTAAAACTTGATTTGAAGGAGTTATCATCGATTTAAAAATGACACGGTTTCAGTGGCTAACGCCACACGCAAAAAAAAAGTCAGCAGCAACGAATCGGTTACAATAGCCAATGCCTTTTATCTTTTCAATTCGTACTTTTGTGCTGGTGTATCCAAAAGTATTTTAGTAGTCACTTATTTTATAACACTGGAAATTTAAAAACATTAATGTCCCTTTCGACGGCCGCTTGGTGTAATTATATCGTTCCTGACTCCTGCGTCAAAGATTATGGGTTCGAGTTTTGGTAGAGGCTTATGTTTAAAAGATGAGCACAAGCAATGATAGCTTATATAATTATTTAGTATATAATAAACATTATTTAGTACCCATAGTGCAATCTCAATTTATTTTGGTAGTCAATAATTTTTGTGTGTTGACCGAAATGGGTTGATTGATTTTTTATATATTTGATAGGTACAATAACAAAAATCGAATCGTGAGTTTGTTGATTAACATTTATTATAACAACTAACAGCAAATTTCACTTTTATCTTAAATTTTATTTAACAAATATTAATAACAATTCATCTTAATAGTAAATTTAGCAATTTTATTTTACATTTCTTTGCGAACTTTTTTTGTTATAACGAAGTGCTTCATTGTTTTATATGTCGGGTATGATTGCTACCATAAAGAAACAAATTAATGCTTGGACACCAATTTCAATGTGGTACTATTAAATATTGAAATTTAATGGCTATTAGTTAATATACATAGCGTTAATTACCTCGTAAAAGAGTTGTGTTCATATTGTTACATGTAAAATAATCATAACAGACAGAAAGATATTTAAAAAAATGATTAAAAACATTGCCTTAGCTATAAAATATAATGGTTGATATACCAATAAAAATCACAATCACAGATATCGAAAAATTGGTACGTCCAAGTTTCAATAGAGATTGATATTTTAGGGCACCGCCTACTTGGAGTCATTATTAGTTAAATAAAATATCTTACAATAACAGACTTTAAGCCTATGCTTAAAGTCGTATATAAATAAATGGGGTCTTCAGATCTGGCATATACGTGGAGAAAGTAATCCTATTATAAAAGTATTTGATTTAAATGAATTGATACGTAAACCTAAATAGCATCAAATTATTTGTAAACAAGATGATTTGATAATAATGTAATTATTATTAAGCTCCCATGAATACGTAGAAAAAGTAATAATATTTATGTGTTTATATTGGATTATATATCGACAACAACAACAACTTTCTTAGTCGTATCCTGTGGGAATATAGTGTATTTCAGTGTTTAGCGGAGATTGACATCATAAAAGCAACCAACGCTTCAATCAAGGATTGGATCTAATTTCCTATGTGATATATGTTAGCCTTTATGATTGTGTTTATATACTCGATTTCAGCAAAATATGTATACGAAAGCTTGACTTTTGATCTTTAGGTCATTAGGTTTTGGTTCATAGATATAAAATTAAAATAAAAGAAATGTCATTACTTCAAAATTAAAGTAATATTTACGGGGTGGTGAATAGAATCAATAGAAAAGAAAGAGAAGGAATAGAAAGAAGGTGAAAATAATAGAATGAAATAGTGTCAATGAATAAATTTAAAATTTTAATTAAAACTCAGTTATGCAAAAAGGCTTATAACAGTGTTAAAGATTTTTTGAATGATAAGGCAGCGTGGACCTAAAAGAAATTAATTGCTCGTTCTCTGAATCGTTTTGTAATATACACAATTTGTAAGACATTTGGCGATTTTAAAAGAGTTTTGGCACATGAGTTTCTTGCCTGATTCTTCTCATGTTAGCCCCTACGTTCGGAATCGGGTCGCTCGTGGCGATTACATGCGCGGCATCAACTCCGCGAATGTACTTACCGCTAGCGCACGGGTTATCTTGATTTTATTGTTATTCGTTATTTTGAATATCTCCTTAATTTTGTAAAATTGACGATTTTAAGTGCCCGCAATAAAGTAATGAAATAAAGTAATTTTGATTTAGAATTGATTTTTACTTATGACAATCATTATTTGATCGCCCTGTGAATACGGCTCTTGAAATGGAGAAAGTTATCATTTAATAATTTCAATAGCAGAGATACTAGAAAAAATCGACTGTCCGCACTTACTCGGCTTTCTATAAAAAAATATCGAATTCTTTATTTTAATTATGTAACAATTTTTTGATTTAACACTACGTTACATTGAGTACATACTACTCAATAGTACTAATATTTGCTAGAGGCGAAATGAGTTGACTACTGATTTGGAAATAATTTAATTTAATTTGTTAAGATTGGAGAATCAGTATCAACAAAACAGTTACTTTTCAATATTTAGGTAACTATTTCGATTATGGTGACAATACAAGTTATGAAAGGCGCAATTACATCAATGATTGATTCTATTATTTTAAAAATTAATAACTTTGTTAATGTTCAAAAATCCTTTATTTTTTGTTTAGAAGGCTATCAATAATATAACATCTCCCATTTATTTCTCCTCTCTTAAGATAATGTTTTAAAACGCTAGACGTATTTTACCTATGCGATAGTTCCAAAACATATGCCCTCCTTAATTAATACTTACCAAAGCGGTGAGTAGCTAGCTCTGTAAGCAGCCCGTTTGTTTCGCTAACGAGGTACTGGCATCCAAGAAAAGTTTGCGGCCGTGGTTGTTTCACGTCGTCTTCAGAATTGATGGTATTACTTTCGCCTGAAGCTGATATTGGACGGGAAAAGCCATGAACAAAGTTTATCAGTGCAGAAGTTAAGTTTGCTCATAAAAAAATTAAGTATGATAATGAGATTGATGCCTAAACACCGCCAAAAAAGGTATTCCAACTAAGAAGTTCGTTTTAATTCTTTAGAATAATAGATATCCTTCCACCGTTATGATGATCAGTTTGAGTTTGAAATAGTTTCTTTTGTAATTTTAACTTTTCAGAAAGCGGATTTCAAACCCAAGCTGGATGGAAAGAGCTTTCTCATCTTGATAAATAAAAGTAATTATGAAATTTGACAGTTTGTATGCCATCTATGTCAAACACCATTCTTAGCATTTTCATGGAAATATTTTAACATGGTATTAGGACTCGGCAATTACAATTCATAATAACAATACATTTCTTTCTAGACCACCTGCAATTTATTAAGGACTGATGCCTTTGCATGTGAGAAGATCGGAGACGCGTAGGTCATCACCGGTCGAATGCAAACCTTGTATAGCGTTCGCTTGTTGCGAAGTGATATGCGGCTGTGACTCCCCAACATAGGGTTGAGGCGCCCCAAGTAAAATCGCGCGTTTCGAGACACTCTCTTGACGTGACTCAATTTTTGATCTAGAGTGACCCCTAGGAATTTGGCAGTGCGCTGCCAAGGGATGGACTTCCCTTAGAGTCGGGGTGGGTTGTAGCGGGTCTAAACACACGAGCGTTTGGCATCGAAGCAAACAGCGGAGGACTTATCCCGGTTTACATCGATGCGCTACGTTCGGAACAAATCGCCTAGGTTATTAATCGAGGTCTGGAGCCTCGGGAGAATAACATAGAGGAACGAGCCCCTGAGATACAGAGCGGTATCGTCAGCAAATAGGGACAGTTGTATCCCATTTCTTGGGACCGGAATGTCATTTGTGTAGACTATATACAGAACGGGAGCCAGGACAGAGCCCTGAGGCACGCCCGCTGTTATGGTCCGAGGGGTTGAGAGAGTACCTTCGTATCTTAAACGGAAGGTACGGTGATGGAGGTATGATGCTATTAACTGGACCGGTCTCGCTGGCAGACGGTAGTCTGTGCAGCTTGACAAATAGTCCGGCGTGCTAGACCTTATCAAAGGTCTTGGCTTCATAAAAGAAGACCGCCACGGTATTTTGTTTTCTGGGGAAGAAACCGTTCGAGATATACTCGACTATGCGGTGTATCTGTTGGGGGCATGAGTGTTTGACTCGAAAGCCAAACTGATGGGGTATTATGAGATCGTTTCATCAGTTTGACCAGGGCGAGAGGCCAGAGCTGTCCGGTGCTCGAGTGCAGCTTGTGCACTTCTTCGGCCGGGTAGCTCTGTTTGACAAAGTCATTGAGGATGTCCTCGTTGGGGATTTCCTCAGGGATTCCCTTGAGAACAGCATGAACTTTGCGCTTTTCTGGGAGCGCAAACGTGGGGTAAGGTTACTTTTAAGGTACTTTTGAGTCAACAGCTGGGTAAGGCTCCTGAAGTCCTGGATTGTTGGGGTGTCCACTGGGATTGTCATCCCCTTATTTAAAGCTCGTGTGAACTGGAATTTCTCCATATTGAACAATGAAGAGACAAAGTGTCCTCGGCGGCGATGGAGACGCCGGTGAGGACGATATGATTATTGGTTGGGACAGGGATGGCAGGGGTTTGGATGGCTCAACTATGGATTTTGAGCGACTCCACGCAGCTGGCAAGAATCTACGACAGCTGCGGGTCAAAACTCTGAAGCTAATGAGTAAAGGCCCTTGGGACAGGAAAGATAGGGCGGAGGAGGGTGAAGCGCACGTGGTCAAGTATCCCCCAAAATGCTCGGTCGGCTGCGGCGCCGTTTTTATATTCGCAAGACAGACGTAAACAACAAGATGACGGCATTAAAAGTTGTTAAATGATAACGCTCGTACGCGTTATCATTTAACAACTTTTAATGGACTAATCTAAAATAAAATCTTTAACAATTTATTAAAACCGAACAGCTATTAAATAATTTTTATCAATAAAACGTTAACAATCAGGCGTTCAAGTGTAGTTGCCAACACATAAATAGTTCAAAGAACACGATAAATAATAGCGACTTTTAAGGTTTTAAATGTTTTGGAATATAAATAAAATCTACAGTTATGCTTGTTTAATCGTCAGCCAATACTAACATTCAGCCAAGAGATAGGTTAATTCCAGGATATTGATGGTGAAATAATCGTGAAATATGAAGCCAAAAAATTTGGTTCTTGTTTTCAAAAAACTTTTAAGGATGATGAAGGGCACTCTAGCTTTGTACTTTTATCACTGTAATTTCGTATATCAGAGCTTAAATATAAAAAAAAAAATGTTTCGGGTCGTTTTCTTAAACGCCATATTTTATTGTATTATTATACTTCATAATACTTAACATTTAATTTTATAAAAAAATAGAATGGAAATATAAGATATAATACAAAAAGATATTAATTTGAGTGATATAAAGTCCGCTATATGATTAGTTTGCCACTGAAGTAATTCAAAATTGACGTATTTCCAGGTCAAATGTTTGATTTGACACATGTAAGGGGTTGCCATTAATGTAAATATTCATATAGAAAAATAAATTAAATCTTGTTTCCTTAAATAAGACAAAACTTAATAAGTCTGAATTTTAGTCCAGTCTCTATAAGTTCGATTTTGAAATTGTCTTGTGACTTCGAGGCGGATTGGAGAGCAAAGCAACGCGTGGTTCGTTTTATGCCGGCAGCTTAAAGGTTTGGCAAAGATCCAGTAACTGTAAAATCGGACCCAAGAGTGGCGATATTCGGCAAAGCGTCGAGGACCGCAGTTTATTTAATAACTTGTTCCATCGACCGCGCCCGAGCCATTAGCCGCCACTATGAACTCGTGATACGTAAAATTTTAAACACTTTTCACTTAATTAGGAATTCACCGTTTTTAGCCCCTCCAGAAGGTTGGTATTTTGCATTCCTTTTAAAGGGTTGGGTTAAGTTATATATTTTTAAATGTATTTGGTGTCACCGCATAAAACTCTAATATATTTTTTAAATATTTATGTAAGCGAGTTTTACATCTCACGCATACCTACTATGCATTTAGGAAAACTATTTAATTTATTTCAAATAATTATCAAATTGCAGGTGATGGGTTTTACAAACACTCGTAAAATATGATTTTCAATTCATATTTTATTAATTATGATTCCACTGCTTTTTACTCTTCTTTTGATGAGTGGTTATAACAACGTAAGTTAATTATTATATATTAACTTTTATATTTTACGTATGGACGACCGTTTGGTGCAACAATAGCATTCCTGCCTTTCACAGCAAACAGTCCTGGGTTTTTTTTAGTGAATAGGAAAGCGTTTGACCGCTATCTCGCCTGATGGTAAGTGACGATGTGATCTAGGTTGTAACTCGCTTGCCTAGAATACCTATTCACTTCACCTAAACTTGAAGACCCCTAAATTGTATTTAACAGAAAACACAAACTCAGGCAAAGAGTTTCTCTTTAGCGGTACGGATTACAAAATGGGGACCAGTCACGTTTTATGTTATGAATGCAGTTCTATAGACATTGAGAAACTAAAACATAAAGTGCAAAAATTTTTGTTCTACGACCAAAATTGATAAAGTTATGAGCAAAATACCGAACGAGGTTCACAGACCGCGCGAACGCATGCGATGACGTCACAATGACCCAGCGCATGCCGCCGAACCACTGCGCGGTTTTATTCTGTTTGCGATATTCGTCCAACAGGGAGCGTAACGTCACCAGTTTATACCCAATCGATTAATAACTGATTTTATTTGTTTAATATTAGAAGGTTGTTATTATAATATAACAAATGAGTGAAATAAGGTAGATATCGGTTTTGAGCAAGCGCAATCCGATAATCTACCTTAAGTGGATACCTTCATGGTATTTGATTATCTTAGTAATCATTTAAACTAGACAAGCTCTGAAATTCGTGGTTGGAAACTCAGAGGTAGGCAAATCTCATTATCAACCTAATCAGAACAGCAGGATAATAAGTAGGTAGGTACACGTACTTGGACTAGCCTATAAAATACCCAAAAGGTTTAGGTTAGTCAGCCAGGGCAGTTGTGTTTGTTGTTGTAACTACCTACGCCGTTATTTTAACATTGTTATGTAGATGAGTATGTAGAAACTTTACTGTTCAAAAAATATTATGTATACAATAAATAAAATTAGGGTTAAATACTTCATTTGACAGGAATGTACCTACGTTCTTTGGACACGTAATTTTGAGCTATGAATAAACGAAATCGCTTTGTTAAGTCCTATTATTGTTTCTAGGTAGGTACTACTTTCTTAAATCTGGTTTATTTATTATAATCTTAGTACCTACTATATTTACAGCAAGTTTCGTGGTGATAGCAGCAAGAAAACTTACTTCTCCATACAAACTTCACTTGTGGTCTTCCTAGTCCCTTGGGGTCAAGGCGTGATTATTGTACAAAATTATGTTTAAGAGGCAGAAGGACACTCGAATGCAAAAAGTTTTATTTAAATACGTCTAACTGTTTTCACATGGAAAGCGTACAACAGACAGACAGACAAGAAATTCAATGACAATGTTTTTGGTTTCTATTGCGTGTGAAAGGAAAATGGAGCCCTCCTAACGCGATTATCCAAAAAATATTCAATGTACAGAATTCACTTTGGCTACAGTTTAATTACATGTATAGATAGATATATATTTATTCCCTAAGGCGGGAATATTCCCCTATGTTCCGGGGAACTTCAATTTTATTGTAGTTAGACCTTAGTAAGACCCTGGTTTTTACCCGAGAAAGGGTTATTAGAAACTTCACTACTTACACTTTTTATCATTAATTTACTCATTGAAATATACATAATACAACCCTGTATTTTTTTTAACATTCGTAAACAAGTTTTAACTAAGTTACCTACCCACTTGTTTACCACACGAGTAATGATGATAAAAGTTGGTATACAATTGTTGTGTTGTATACAAGGTAATGGTTGGTAGGGAGGTATTTACATCAAAATGATCCTCGCAACAAAATCTTGAAGCTTGGCACGAAAGCGGAATTTTGTCATCCCTATTCATGACAGTACACCATTTTTTGCGTACTTTTGAGTCCTTTAGCACATTGAAAAACAGTTTTTCAAGTGTACTAATTGAAGTATCAGTACATTTCGGTATTATACAGTACTTATAATCCGGCATATTTTCACTTAAAAACTGCAAAACCACAACATCACCCGCGCAGATCGAGGGAATCTTAATAAATGAATTGCGGAGAGTGCGCGCGCGGGCGGAAAGGTAATCGTGACGTCACATAAGTTATTCGGCCGCCCCGCGGTCGGCTTGTACAAAATGTGTAATATCTTCGCAACCAATGGACCGATTTCAATGATTTAAAAAGTATCGTACCTAAACGAGTTAAAGGAATAGCATTATATAGATAATATATGCATTTTCCGACTTGATACGGGGACCCATTGGAACCAAAACGCTTAGTGCGACTCTTTGGTATATAAACTATATAACGGTGGCGCCTATTCGTAAGTCTGATCGGTCCGATGTAAAAATGGGGACGGCAGAACAAGGCTGTGCAATTCTGCTGCACACTCTCCGAAATGTATCCTATAAAAACGAATAGGCTTGCTACCTTCCGTCTATGTTTAAGGCTTTTCAGCTTATTATAAACAGATCGTCATTGACGATGAGTTTCTTGGCCCTCCTTTCAATGGACTCAAGCGTCTGAAGTTATGTACTAAGTTGTGTACCAACAGTGATACTGTTGGTACACGATCGAGTTTGCGCTTGGTAAAGATTGAGCAACTGTTCCAGCGTGAAGTACCTTCTCACCTTCGCCACAATGCCAAGTTTTATTTTCAGGCAATTGAGCCTTATTCTAAATGTAAGAGCCAAACATTGAGAGTTAGTGTCAATGGCATGCCGTGAAGCTCAAAATGGTCTCTGATCAGCACGGATACACCTCGGAAAGTAGGAGTCAAGTTGAAAGGACTCCTTTTAGCGGAGAAAAGACACGACTGGGTCTTTGCTGGATTGAATATTACCAGATTGATATCGCTCCATTAAAGACTGCCTGCAGTGAAAGGTTCATGCGGCTGACCATCGCTTCCCTATGGCACAGGATTTGTTCAGCATTGGCTCGTGAATCAGACATATAGCTCTCTACAACCGTGCTGTCATCTGCGTACCCCAAAATACCGGGCATAAGCAGGTCGTTTATATGAAGCAGAAAAAATGTTGCAAAGAGTTTAACCCTGAGGGACGCTGGCCTTGATAGCCAAATGGTCTGACGAGCCACCATCAATGAAAACTCGTAATCGACCGAACCCTCAGGAAGTCCAATGTCCAGACACACAAATCAGTGGGAAGTCCATATCACGGAAGTTTGCTAATAAGGCTTTCATGCCACACCCTGTCAAAAGCCTTGGAAATATCAAGAGACGGCAAGCGCCTCACCATGCCTCTCGATGGCTTCGCTCCATATGTAGGTGGCGTATGCTAGAAGATCTCCAGTAAACCGGTTACGGCGAAACCCATATTGTCGGTCCCTAAGGAGGTCATTTTCTTCTAGATACGATAGGAGCCTCTGGTTCAGTACACGTTCCATTATCTTACAGAGAATAACGTGACAGAGATGGGTCTGTAATTGGAGAGACAGATATTTGTGTGATAAATAATGATGCATTTGTACCTGAGTCATATGGGTATTTGTATACATTTCTATAAATATAACATATCTATGTGTCATATACATACATACATACACACATAAATATAGTCAAGCCTAGTCAGGCCATAAGTTCTGTTACAAATAGTGTTGCCCAAATGCAAGAACAAGACGAGACTTAGCCAGTCTTGGTCTTGGTCTTGCGCCAATACACCTGGTCTTGGTCTTGGTCTTGGTCTTGCGCTTGCAGTCTTGGTCTTGGTCTTGGTCTTGCAGCAAGAGTCTTGCAAGTCTTGCAATTACCTATTAGTCTATTGCTATTTATTAAAGTTTACTTTAAATCTTAGAAAAACGTATTAGAATTGGAACATTGTGAGCTTGAATTAACATAGCCATAGTAAAGATCAATCAGATTAATAAATAACTGAAGATTTGATAAGAAAGTCGAAAAATCAACTGACCTATATGTCGTTTTCCATGGAAGTAACTGTTTCTTAATAAACATTTATGATTTATAAGCTTACATTTGCTAAAACATGTAAAAAAACAAATTAATTACAATAACTTGACTGTATTTTAAATAACAATGTCTGTCTAGAAAGAGATTGAACCCTCAACTTGCATGAAATTTAATAAAAGAGTTTTATGATTTATCATTTATTTCAATCAAAAATAAAATACAACACAAATCAAACATAACAGTACACAACAGCTTTATCATTAGGTTATGTTACTTTATATCAATTCTTTTGACCAAGAATTAATACAAAGTAACCATCTGGCTGACTCATCACTTAACCTATTTCTATGTTTTCTAATTACTAATGATGCTTTAGAAAATAATCTCTCAGCAGGTACTGAAGTTGCAGGTATTGAGAGAAAATCACGGGCCATCTTCGATAAAGTCGGATACTCTGTCTCATGCGTCCTCCACCAATCTAAAATGTCTTCCGAGCTGGCAGTTCTTGGTTTTCTCAGGTACTCCTCCAACTCGTCTATCACTAAGCCTTGAAGACAAGATCCAGATGACGTCGAGGGACATTCATAGAGTTTATCAAAGTCTATAATGTCTTCATCTTCATCACATACTTTATTTTCTTTTCTTGGCAATTCCAGAGATTTGTTCAGTGAGTGTAGACTTTTATATTCTTCATAAAGTTCATTGAACTTGCGCAGACTTTCTGTTTTAAGTTGCTTCCCCCACATTGTCAGGTTAAAAGTCTGAGCCTTATGCCTTGGGTCTAAAATTAAAGAAGTACAATAAATCCAGTTGCTCTTCTTATAATGTTTAAGCATTTTGTCTCGAGCTGCTTGGAAAGCTAGAATGAGCCTTTCATCCACTTCAGATCGATTAGGTTTCTCATCTAACTGTTTTACCATGGATTCAATTTTATCTAGCAAGAGATTGAATGATACAATGACTAGCGGTAATGTAACATATTTGTCTCCACCAAGTTTTGTACTTAAAAGTTTAAAGTTTATTAGAAATTTATGTAATTTTTCGAGTACCTGCCATTCACTAGCTGTGATTTGAAAATCATTCAATTCGGTGACAGAACTGCACAATATGTTAATGCCCGCTCTCACTTTTAAACCAAATCCAATCATATCATGTGTGGAATTCCATCTTGTTGGACAGTCAAGAATGGCATTTAGATTTGATGGCACGCCAGCTGCTTCACAAGCAGACTGAAACTTCTTCTTCACTATCTCACTTCTTTTTATTTTACTGGAAATACTGCGTAACTTTGTTACAGATGTACGCGAGTCAGCAATATTTGGTGCATATTCTTCATCTTCCTCAGTTTCGTCTGCATAGTCTTCATACTGCTGATCTTGCGCGTTAGTGTCAGACTCACAGTGTAATGCTAAGGTCTCTAATAAATCTTGTACACCAAGGTTTAAAATGTGAGCAAAGCACCGGAAATGTTGATTGTCTGAATCAAAGTGTGGCAACTGTTTGCCCAGTTCATACATAAATTTGGTATTTGCAGTTGCGTTGTCGACCGTGATACCTTGTATTTTATCAATTATGCCATATTCCAATAAACATTCATGGAAAATCGTTGCAATATCTTCCCCAGTATGTCGACCGCGTGATGGTATAAAATCAAGAACTACAGATCGATACTTCCATTCGTTGTCTATATAATGCATAGTAACCCCGTAGTAACTCCTACCAGCAATTGACGTCCACCCATCAATGGTAAATGACATTTTAGATGATAATTGTTGAAGTCGTTCCTTGAGATTAAATTGGAGCTCTTCAAATCGCTCTTTGACTTTCCTTCTAAGTGTAGACCTTTTAGGAAACTCCATATTAGGGCAAATACGTCGAAAATATACTTGTGTAGCTTCGTCATCGAAAAATGAGAAGGGAAGATATTTTTTCACTACCCAATCAACTGTAGCTGTCGTGATGTTGTCACTGCTGTTTTCCGACTGAAATAAAACAATAAATCTTGTGTTATTATTTAAAACATACTAGGTTTGAGCGTTTAGGAGGAGGAGGTTTGTTGTTGTTAAATCGAGAAAATCGTTAAATTGACATTTGTTATATTAAGGTTGCACTGTACTGTAATTTACCAAAATAAAGTACTTAGTTGTTACTGGCCGATTATGAAAACAAATGAAAATATAGGTGTTTATAAAAATATTTAAGACGATAATTACATACTTAATATGTCGCACCCCTAGATGAAAACACCACTAACTCAAAAATACTTACGTAAGTTAATGGCGTTTTTGAAAGTATCGCATGAACAGCTACGCGGAGTTAAAATTCCCGTAGCGACAATTTCGACCATTGTTAAAAATGACGCGAAATATGTACCTATGTATTACTATTTTATCAATATCTATAAAATATTCCGAAGTCAGTTTAAAGTCATTTGTTCAAAAAAGACTTTTTTGAGTTCCTGGAGTTTTCATATAAAAAAAATATATTCTTACCTGTCCACTTCTTCCAGCGGTTACTAAAAAGCTTGTGATATCTCCACTTAATTTTGGTTTAACAGGAAGAAATATTTGTGATTCCTTTTTGTGGAAAGATATTAGATGTTTCCTTAAGCCTGAAGTGTTTCTGTTTTTCATTTTTATTTCAGTCTTTTTATGTTGGCACAATTTACACAAGGCAGTTTGGGATGCATGAATTATTTCGAAAAACTCCTCAAATTTGCTTTTGGGTCTTTTAGATCTGTGACTCAAACTCTCGTTACTCGGACTAGAATAATTTGAATCTTCGTCACTCATATTAAATTGTACACGTGATACGTTTTTAGAAAACAACAAGAATTAGTAAAAACAATTATTAAGTTAGACTCGAAGCACAGCTCAATTGGAAATGACTGGAATTAAAATAATTCCTTTGTTTATAGTACGTTTCCTTGCTTTCTACCGCGCCGCCTCGCCACGTGCCGGCTCTATTAAAAGGATGCCGCCGCAAATCAAACGATGCCGCGTGCGGCGTACAAACACAGATTATTACCTACTTGTACAGACGCGACGCGTGAATAAAATATATGTAAAGAATTAGTGCCAATCACTATTCTTTACATATAAGTGAATGTTTTGGCGTACATCTATACTAATCTATACTAATATTATAAAGCTGAAGAGTTTGTTTGTATGTTTGATGACAGAAGTTTTAAAATAAATAAATAAATCCTGAACGTCACTATACCTCCAAAGTTACTATTCTTCGTGGGCGAAGTCGCGGGCACTGCTTGTAAATACTTTTTTTTTTTTTTTATTTATTTTTTTTTATTTATTTATTTCATATACAAGAAAAAAAAATACAAAGATACAATTTAGTCCCACAAAACCGACTTGTCGGTTTGACTGAGGGATCTTTAGTCTCTTAGCTTATAATTATAATTATGTAGGTATATAATACAACTATAACTGTATCAGGTAAAGTTAAGTGCACAATAATTGGATTTAGACTGAATTACAACAAACTGAAGGAAAATTTAGCGGTGATAATAATAAGATACAATTGTTGTAAGATATAAAATACGTGTGTAAAAAACAACCACGCCTCCGAGCCCTCAGATGGGCTCGGAGGCGTGGTTGTTTTTTACACACGTATTTTATATCTTATAGAAATATTGCATTGTGAATGCAAAAAAATAAATAAAAACATACAATTGTTGTGTTAAATAGTAGTCATCAGATAATCTTTTAATATTTTTTTAAATTTATTTTTATCCGTTTCACATCTAATAGTTTCGGGCAACGAATTAAGAAGATATGGTATACGCTTCTGTAAAGTTCTGTCACCAAAATAATTTTGAACCCTAGGAATTACAAATTTCTTTTTTGAAGTGGCTCTAGTGATCTGGTTATGATTTATGTATTCAAAAGTGGAGACACACTCTCGGCTGCCGTGATTATTTACTAATAATAAATCGCAGGCTTTTTATTTTATTAGTAGGTAAGTACCTACGCTTTTTATATTATTTTATTAATTATGTAGAATTTTTTTACACGTTTCAAGTATATTTAAAAGTGGCTACAATATTTATCAAACGGGTGATATTTGAACACTTTTTTGCTATTTTTTCTTGTAAAAACTTAAGAAATATAATGACTAAATGTACAATAATAGTACCTAAGTAATTAGTTTAAAACCATATAATCAATATTATAATATATACTTACTAGAATAAATTATTATGACATCTACTACCTATCCTTACCATTTTATTCTAATCATAATACTACTTGCGTGATCAGTATAATGTATTCATTTTCATTATAAGCACTCTGAAACTTATTTATTCTTTGGAACACCTGTAGGTACTCTTAAAATTCGAAATTATTTTGCATGAGTATACCTACGCCTACGCCCTGTGGCGGCAATCAAATAGTGTCAAATGTTGTGATTTCGGCGCGGCGGCAACGATTGTTGTATATGATTTCAAAAGAAGCCGCCGGCGCGTGTATTATAACCATGTGCTTCCGAAAAGCAGCAAATTTCTTTGAGAAGTAAGTACAAAACCTTTGATGCCGCATTATCAAAGTGCCGATGGTTAAAACATAACTATGCATGCACTCAGTTTGATTTTAATGGATATTTTTTTATTCGCTATGTAGGTATGTTTATGGTATTAGTCGTAATGCGCATAGATCCAGTTTTTCATATTCTTTGATACAGTTTTTTGCGTCTCATAGAATTCCTAAGCGTACCTATACACCGAACTGTTACACCTAACTACTCCGTGAAATAGCGCTAAGTCCTAGCTGCAAGACGCAAGAGTCTTGCAGGCTTAGTCTTGTTCTTGCTCAAGTCTTGCACGGTCAGTCTTGGTCTTGGTCTTGCTAAAAATACGCGGTCTTGTTCTTGGTCTTGGTCTTGCAAAAACGCAAGAACAAGACCAAGACTGCAAGACCAAGACTGAATTTGGGCAACACTAGTTACAAATGAAAATGCATTTTTATAAGTAATGTTATATTACTTCAACTTATATGTACATATTAATTAAAGTCTTAGGAAAAAAATAAAAAAATATTCTATTCGAAATGACCACCTTTTATACGGGCCTTTAATCTGTCAGATTTATGGACTGTTTCCATGAAAAATTTCGCCACTGCTTGCTTCAGACATTTTCAAGTGACTTGATGTCGCAATGTCGTCAACAAAGGGCAATGTACTCTAAAACTGACTATAATTTGTAGGTTAAAGGGTTGAGGTCTGGACTAGGTAAGGGCCAGTCTTCAGCTCTAATAAAGTTCGGAACGTTGGCTTCAAGCCAGGCTTGGGTAGTTCGTGCCTTGTGAGCAGGTGCAGAGTTCTACTATAAAGTCCGCGGTACATTTTTAAAAAGTGTATTGCTGAGAGGTTTCATAACACAATCCAAGACTCTCTCTTGATCCACTTTGGCTGAAGTTTTCACTCCTTTTTCACAAAAATGTAACTTCGTGACGCCTTGATAAGACACGCCCCACCAAACCATCCCTCGTAATCAATTACAAAGATAGATTTAAGGCATGTCCTGTATATCGAAGATAAGCACCGTGCTTCAGGTCTTGTTTTATAAGATTGATAGTATATGAAAATGAAAATGAAAATAACTTTATTCAAATGCACTTAAAAATAAGTAGTTTTGAATCGTCCAACGTTTTTACCTACCACCCATTCATGACGTCTTTAAACTGACAAGAAGAATGGGCGCAAGAAAGTCGTTAGCTTTAACAAAAGTAAGTAAGTAAGTATATAGGTATATAGTATGATATACGAACATACGGTTGATACCAAGCTTTGAAGTGTCTGGAATATGACTGCCGGCTCTAATTGGACCAGGCTGTATAAATTCATAAAAAAATGCATTTTCATTTGTATCAGAAATTATGGCCAGACTAGGTAGTTTTGTTTTCTTGTTGATTTCTCATAAACAACCTATGACACTAAACTGTAACATTTTTGGTTATTTTAAAGTGTTCATCCAATTTGTTTCATATACCTTCAACTGCTTTTACTTTCGTAAGTTATTGATCCAAAATATCCCGACACTGTTCACCGATGGTCTGTAAAATTTGCGCCGATTTTTTTGTTAATTTCACTCAGTTTACAGTATATTTCATAACTATTCTTCCATTTCAACCAACTATCACTGACGCTCTCGGCAGCAGTGTAAGTCGAATTATTATCGGAATGAAACGGAGCAGGACACAACAGACTTTCCATTGTTAAAATTTTACTAAGTACATCGAAATAAAATGAAATTAAAAACCACTTTTAACTAGTTACCGACTGCGCCATATATTAGTATGGGCATGTCAATCAAAGACGGCTTCGGAGCAAACACTGATTTATTCACTTCATCTGACATCTACTTCATTACAATTTTTATTTGTGTACCTTCCACAACGAATACCTTTATATTGTTTATAGAACCTTTAAATCGTTATTATATTTATTGTTATATAAGCATTCAACTACTTAATTAGTTTTATCTAATAAAATATTACAAAAAACATCAACTTGTTTGAGGACTCGAATCCCCATCCCTCGGGACTTTCGAGTCGATGGGGATTCCCCATTCCTCTCAAACCGGGCGAGAGCAAACTTCAAATTAAGCTACCGAAATCATGATGGACCCGACGAATTTTTCCAAATATTTCTTAAGCTGACGCCAGTGCCCTTGTTGTTCTAGGTATAACTACCAACAACATCAAGTGTAATACTTTTACAAGTATCAAACCATTGATAAAAAAGAAACAGCTTTTCATTTGTTGTATTATGACAAGTTGAATTTTTTCTCGTGATTATTTCTGTAGATATGTAAATGTAGTTTATTAAGTATTAGTTAACACAGGTGCATCTCTTTCCAGTATATAAAGTGATGCACTCAGAACTTGATTTAGTAACACCGAACCTTTCGCCATTGCACAAATATCTTTAGTTTTAGTTTTGTATATTAAGCCAAGCCACTTTAAACGATAAAGCCGGCTTTTGTAAAACCTGGCGTTTTAATTTTAATTCTTTGATGTACTGTGTTTATTTGAATTTTTAGTGTACAATAAAGTATTTGGTTTTAAACTTTTATGATCACATACCTTAGCATTTATTAAAAGAGAATTACTATCGTGTTTTTTTATTTTTGAAGCTCCGATATTTCAGAGCATTGCATGCGCAGATATAAGAACTGAAGAAATTTCCCCGTGACGTTGGCGCACTCATCTTTGCCGAAATATATAAACATGGCTATAATCATAATATAATCCCGTTTTTACTAATGCCAATACAAAAGTATATTTTGAATTGTAACGTAGTTAAGAGCGCGCTCTACGGAATTCCAATCCATTTAGTAATTCTTGAGTTCATGTGCTTTAAATATCTAGCAATTCTTTTTTTATTTTGCAGATATGCTTTAAAATACGTCGTAGACTAACTAGCCAGCCAGATATTGATAAGTCAAGCTAGTAGCGTAGCGTGCCTTGGAGGGGCCCTGTATCAAAATTAGTTAGAGGGCCCAAATGAAGGGTAAAGTTTTCTCACAAAAGAAACAAAAATGCTTGCATTAAATTAAAATAAATATTAATTGATTATAGGTTATCGCTTCCTCCTTGAAATTGAGCTAGCCAAACAGTTCAAATTAAATGAACACTTTTCTTGTACATTTGAACATTTTTCTTTGCTTTTTTTCGGCAAATTGATTTATTAAATCTATAGCTGAAGACGATTTTATTTTTTCTAAAATTTCTGCCTCTATAGACAATAGTGACAAGTCTGGGATTTTTTTTTATAACCTCCTCCCTTTTCTGTTTACTAATTCTTTTCATAGCTCCACTGGGATACTCTCTTTTCCTTTTACTCATTCTTTTCACAAATAAAACTAATTAACCAATAAATAATCAGAAGAACAAGATTGTATTGTATTACAATGAAATAACGTTTAAACCAAAATGAAATAAAACGCGTAAATATTGCTCTCCGTGGTTTGACTTAAACGGGGAAATCCCGCAATAACCGATGTAGGATGTTGCCAACACACTGTAAATCCCAAGATTTCACAAACGTGTTAAAATAACACGCATAAAGTGTGTTCAATGTAAAATGTCCATAAACAAACTATACAGCTTAGCGTGTTAAAAGTATTTACAAGAATAACACACTTGGATTTGCAGTGCTTAACCCGGGAATAAAGAGATTGCTTTTTTGACTTTTGCCATTTCTGAAGTGAAAACTCTATATGCACGTATGACAGTTTTTTAAATGTTTTTTCCTGGGCAACACGAGATTAAGTAACATTGGGGATAACATTTCACTGATGTTTGTTTACACACGTTAGGGGCTTCTGTAGCCAGGGGGCCCCGTATCATTGATACGGCTCATGCGGCGGTAGCTACGCCCCTGAGTCAAGCTCTAACACAAACAGGCCTATAAGCCACCGATGCATTGTGGCATCGCCTTCTGGTGTCCAACAGAGTAGAATAGCAACAACCCTTTAACTTAGGGGGTCATTAAAGACGACTGGATAATACTGGACGTAGAAGTGATTGTGGAAAACACACTTTCTTTACCTCTCAGAAAGGGATAGGTTATTCTATTAGGTAAGGTTTAATTTCCTCAATGGAGTTTAAGTAATGTATGGAATATATTTATTATTTAGCTCTATTATTTTTATTAATATTTTTTCTTATACTTTCTTCGAAACTTTTTGGTGCGTATTGTTAGTTTTATAAAAATCTCTCACATAAATAATATTAGCCCTTTTCACATTTTATTGAATAAAGAGAAACATTAATTTGATAAAAAATATAAGATATATTACGTACAGGTATAATGGCAACCCTGTTCAATACAAAATTTAATTATGTTAATATGCCAATTTTGTGTTAATTGTGGAATACCATGACATAATTTGTTTGAATCCGAGGTTTTCGAAGTTTTCGAAGAGGGTTTCGAAGTACTGTTCATTCGATGAAGTGCAAGATTGGTTTGATTTTTTACAGTAAAAGAATACATAACACCAAAACTCCATATTTAGAATATTTAAATAAAACGTTTTAGTAAACCAATTTAACTATTTTTTATCAATGTTCATGAAAATTTAATATCAAGCGAAAAGTTACTATTGCGATTTAGCATTATTCTTTAATTTTTGGTAAATTAAGTTATTTTGAACGTGCCCAATTAGGCGAAAAAAACACACTTTACCTTAGTTATCTATCACAGAATTAAATAAAATATGAAAACAAACTAGTTTTATTATAAAAGCTCTTTATTATGACTTACATACCTTAAGATTTGATTTTTAGCTTGACATCTTCACGATATCAAGTTTGATATTTTCTATATGCAGATTCCAATCATCTAGATTAGGATTGCCATATTGGTTACATTATTATTTACCGCTTAATAAATTATGAGTCTCAGGTACCGATTTATAAAATTGCATTACTGATTTGTTAAGTTATACAACTTAATCCATATGACGAACTGTGAATCTGTCAGGATTCACGAGGCTAAGGACGTTAATAGTGATGCAATTATTCGTAGGAGGTTTATAAATTGCAGGAGTTGCAGCAGACAAGTGCATAGATGCAAGTTGGGCGTAGAGGGGGCGAGTGGCAGCGGGCGGTGGGGTGCAGCATGCACCTGGCTGGGCGGCGGCCGGGCGGCTCCACGGCTCCATCCACGTGCCCGGGGCTCAGTCGTAGCCGAGCCGCCGCCGAGTCGCGCCGCACTTTACCGCACACAGCGACAGGTGGCGCCGACGCCCGCCCCGCCTGCGCTCTTCGCCCCGGCAACACAACTTTCATGTTCAAATACAATAAATCACTGTGAGGTGCCCGGCTTGATAAGCGCGAAAATGAGTATCACCAGTTGATCCCAGTGCTCTTGAAATCATTTATAATGCTGATACACAGTTTTGGATTGTAAATCGAAGTGTAATTGGTAACACTGTGAGTATTTAATTATTTATAAAGTTAATTTTAAATATAACTCGAAAGCCTGCTCTAGCATATGGGGGCAAATATTTGTACAAAATCAATTAGGTAAACAGAATTGAACCATGAACCATTTCAGGACTTGGAGAGCAATTGCGTTCCAACTCTTTGTGTGTACTAACGTAACATTTATTTTGCATTTAGGTAAAGCGTATTGTGTGTCCCTATAAAAATATGTGAGGCACGTTTTGTCTGTCCACTTTCTAGATCCGCCACATTACCACTGCTAAATGTTATTCTAAACACCTTTTATGATTATTTTAAACACTTTTCAACGGATGTATTAAAAATTCAGTGAATGTGTCATTGTGTTAAAAATATTATAAAGTATGTTGTTCCTTTTATTCGACTAAAAACTGACCACATTAATTTATCATAATAGTCTTTATTTTTACGGAACCTGCGGGTGCCAGCTTTCCTATTGGAAAGCACATACTCTTGATTGATTTTTTTAATTTAAATGTTTGAACAATGATTTTCCGGCTCCAGAAACAGCTTACTTCAGATAAGTGAGAAAACCGTTTTTCCGAATTCAAACAGTATATAAAATACAATCCGGATAGGAGAATTCATCACTCCCATATTGTTAAAATTTTATCAAACTCTCGTATATTAATTTAGTTATTTGTGAATTATGTTGGTAAGCTCCATTCTATTAATCGGAAAGCGGTGTAAATTCATTTAATGAATATTTTAATGTGAAGCTTGATCTAGAAGTACAATTAATGCATGATCAATATCTACTAAAATATGACAAATTTTCATTTACAACTTAAAGTTCAACACCTAGAGTTTAATATCAATTGAAGGAAATCCACCTTTTGTAGTAAGCCGACGTGTTGATGGTGATTTAATCAAATGAAGTTGTCCATAGGGACAGAAAATATTTTTTGTTTATATATTTTCTTTGCATGCTACATAAGGTCATTAAAATTTTATACTTTACAATAAAAACAACAATAAAAATCTTATATTACTGAAAGGCCAGACTCAACTGATAAAAGGAAGACTCGACATCCCTCGTTGAAAGCTTGCATTAACTATGGATCTTTGAACTCTTAACATGAATTAATAATTCTCTGATGAATTTTAGACTAGAATTCTATCGTGGGTACTAAAAGTCGCTATGTAGTACGAGTTGTTTTGATATTTAAATATCTAGAGTGTTTATTATGTAAGAGACCTTAGTCAATCATCTTGGCCAAGTAATTAAAGGATATTCCTCTGATTGTGGAAGCAACGTTAGCCCAAAGCGTAAAAAAGTAAAAATTTCGACGGATGCTCGCAAGGCTCAGTAGCTCAATTGGAGAGTAATGGAATGGACATCCAAAGGATGCGGGTTCGGGCCCCTCCTGAGTATAAATTGTGAGCTGAGTTGATTTTTTCTTATTGTTTTATTAAAATTTATCAATAGGATAGCATTGCAAATGAAAAAATATATAAAAATATTTATTTAAGGCCTATTTAAACTTAATCGATTGCCAAATACTTGTAAAAATATTTCTTCGAATGCGACGATATTCCTCTGAACCATGAAGCATCGCTGGCTTACATAGCCAATGCCTTTTATCTTTTCAATTCGTACTTTTGTGCTGGTGTATCCAAAAGTATTTTAGTAGTCACTTATTTTATAACACTGGAAATTTAAAAACATTAATGTCCCTTTCGACGGCCGCTTGGTGTAATTATATCGTTCCTGACTCCTGCGTCAAAGATTATGGGTTCGAGTTTTGGTAGAGGCTTATGTTTAAAAGATGAGCACAAGCAATGATAGCTTATATAATTATTTAGTATATAATAAACATTATTTAGTACCCATAGTGCAATCTCAATTTATTTTGGTAGTCAATAATTTTTGTGTGTTGACCGAAATGGGTTGATTGATTTTTTATATATTTGATAGGTACAATAACAAAAATCGAATCGTGAGTTTGTTGATTAACATTTATTATAACAACTAACAGCAAATTTCACTTTTATCTTAAATTTTATTTAACAAATATTAATAACAATTCATCTTAATAGTAAATTTAGCAATTTTATTTTACATTTCTTTGCGAACTTTTTTTGTTATAACGAAGTGCTTCATTGTTTTATATGTCGGGTATGATTGCTACCATAAAGAAACAAATTAATGCTTGGACACCAATTTCAATGTGGTACTATTAAATATTGAAATTTAATGGCTATTAGTTAATATACATAGCGTTAATTACCTCGTAAAAGAGTTGTGTTCATATTGTTACATGTAAAATAATCATAACAGACAGAAAGATATTTAAAAAAATGATTAAAAACATTGCCTTAGCTATAAAATATAATGGTTGATATACCAATAAAAATCACAATCACAGATATCGAAAAATTGGTACGTCCAAGTTTCAATAGAGATTGATATTTTAGGGCACCGCCTACTTGGAGTCATTATTAGTTAAATAAAATATCTTACAATAACAGACTTTAAGCCTATGCTTAAAGTCGTATATAAATAAATGGGGTCTTCAGATCTGGCATATACGTGGAGAAAGTAATCCTATTATAAAAGTATTTGATTTAAATGAATTGATACGTAAACCTAAATAGCATCAAATTATTTGTAAACAAGATGATTTGATAATAATGTAATTATTATTAAGCTCCCATGAATACGTAGAAAAAGTAATAATATTTATGTGTTTATATTGGATTATATATCGACAACAACAACAACTTTCTTAGTCGTATCCTGTGGGAATATAGTGTATTTCAGTGTTTAGCGGAGATTGACATCATAAAAGCAACCAACGCTTCAATCAAGGATTGGATCTAATTTCCTATGTGATATATGTTAGCCTTTATGATTGTGTTTATATACTCGATTTCAGCAAAATATGTATACGAAAGCTTGACTTTTGATCTTTAGGTCATTAGGTTTTGGTTCATAGATATAAAATTAAAATAAAAGAAATGTCATTACTTCAAAATTAAAGTAATATTTACGGGGTGGTGAATAGAATCAATAGAAAAGAAAGAGAAGGAATAGAAAGAAGGTGAAAATAATAGAATGAAATAGTGTCAATGAATAAATTTAAAATTTTAATTAAAACTCAGTTATGCAAAAAGGCTTATAACAGTGTTAAAGATTTTTTGAATGATAAGGCAGCGTGGACCTAAAAGAAATTAATTGCTCGTTCTCTGAATCGTTTTGTAATATACACAATTTGTAAGACATTTGGCGATTTTAAAAGAGTTTTGGCACATGAGTTTCTTGCCTGATTCTTCTCATGTTAGCCCCTACGTTCGGAATCGGGTCGCTCGTGGCGATTACATGCGCGGCATCAACTCCGCGAATGTACTTACCGCTAGCGCACGGGTTATCTTGATTTTATTGTTATTCGTTATTTTGAATATCTCCTTAATTTTGTAAAATTGACGATTTTAAGTGCCCGCAATAAAGTAATGAAATAAAGTAATTTTGATTTAGAATTGATTTTTACTTATGACAATCATTATTTGATCGCCCTGTGAATACGGCTCTTGAAATGGAGAAAGTTATCATTTAATAATTTCAATAGCAGAGATACTAGAAAAAATCGACTGTCCGCACTTACTCGGCTTTCTATAAAAAAATATCGAATTCTTTATTTTAATTATGTAACAATTTTTTGATTTAACACTACGTTACATTGAGTACATACTACTCAATAGTACTAATATTTGCTAGAGGCGAAATGAGTTGACTACTGATTTGGAAATAATTTAATTTAATTTGTTAAGATTGGAGAATCAGTATCAACAAAACAGTTACTTTTCAATATTTAGGTAACTATTTCGATTATGGTGACAATACAAGTTATGAAAGGCGCAATTACATCAATGATTGATTCTATTATTTTAAAAATTAATAACTTTGTTAATGTTCAAAAATCCTTTATTTTTTGTTTAGAAGGCTATCAATAATATAACATCTCCCATTTATTTCTCCTCTCTTAAGATAATGTTTTAAAACGCTAGACGTATTTTACCTATGCGATAGTTCCAAAACATATGCCCTCCTTAATTAATACTTACCAAAGCGGTGAGTAGCTAGCTCTGTAAGCAGCCCGTTTGTTTCGCTAACGAGGTACTGGCATCCAAGAAAAGTTTGCGGCCGTGGTTGTTTCACGTCGTCTTCAGAATTGATGGTATTACTTTCGCCTGAAGCTGATATTGGACGGGAAAAGCCATGAACAAAGTTTATCAGTGCAGAAGTTAAGTTTGCTCATAAAAAAATTAAGTATGATAATGAGATTGATGCCTAAACACCGCCAAAAAAGGTATTCCAACTAAGAAGTTCGTTTTAATTCTTTAGAATAATAGATATCCTTCCACCGTTATGATGATCAGTTTGAGTTTGAAATAGTTTCTTTTGTAATTTTAACTTTTCAGAAAGCGGATTTCAAACCCAAGCTGGATGGAAAGAGCTTTCTCATCTTGATAAATAAAAGTAATTATGAAATTTGACAGTTTGTATGCCATCTATGTCAAACACCATTCTTAGCATTTTCATGGAAATATTTTAACATGGTATTAGGACTCGGCAATTACAATTCATAATAACAATACATTTCTTTCTAGACCACCTGCAATTTATTAAGGACTGATGCCTTTGCATGTGAGAAGATCGGAGACGCGTAGGTCATCACCGGTCGAATGCAAACCTTGTATAGCGTTCGCTTGTTGCGAAGTGATATGCGGCTGTGACTCCCCAACATAGGGTTGAGGCGCCCCAAGTAAAATCGCGCGTTTCGAGACACTCTCTTGACGTGACTCAATTTTTGATCTAGAGTGACCCCTAGGAATTTGGCAGTGCGCTGCCAAGGGATGGACTTCCCTTAGAGTCGGGGTGGGTTGTAGCGGGTCTAAACACACGAGCGTTTGGCATCGAAGCAAACAGCGGAGGACTTATCCCGGTTTACATCGATGCGCTACGTTCGGAACAAATCGCCTAGGTTATTAATCGAGGTCTGGAGCCTCGGGAGAATAACATAGAGGAACGAGCCCCTGAGATACAGAGCGGTATCGTCAGCAAATAGGGACAGTTGTATCCCATTTCTTGGGACCGGAATGTCATTTGTGTAGACTATATACAGAACGGGAGCCAGGACAGAGCCCTGAGGCACGCCCGCTGTTATGGTCCGAGGGGTTGAGAGAGTACCTTCGTATCTTAAACGGAAGGTACGGTGATGGAGGTATGATGCTATTAACTGGACCGGTCTCGCTGGCAGACGGTAGTCTGTGCAGCTTGACAAATAGTCCGGCGTGCTAGACCTTATCAAAGGTCTTGGCTTCATAAAAGAAGACCGCCACGGTATTTTGTTTTCTGGGGAAGAAACCGTTCGAGATATACTCGACTATGCGGTGTATCTGTTGGGGGCATGAGTGTTTGACTCGAAAGCCAAACTGATGGGGTATTATGAGATCGTTTCATCAGTTTGACCAGGGCGAGAGGCCAGAGCTGTCCGGTGCTCGAGTGCAGCTTGTGCACTTCTTCGGCCGGGTAGCTCTGTTTGACAAAGTCATTGAGGATGTCCTCGTTGGGGATTTCCTCAGGGATTCCCTTGAGAACAGCATGAACTTTGCGCTTTTCTGGGAGCGCAAACGTGGGGTAAGGTTACTTTTAAGGTACTTTTGAGTCAACAGCTGGGTAAGGCTCCTGAAGTCCTGGATTGTTGGGGTGTCCACTGGGATTGTCATCCCCTTATTTAAAGCTCGTGTGAACTGGAATTTCTCCATATTGAACAATGAAGAGACAAAGTGTCCTCGGCGGCGATGGAGACGCCGGTGAGGACGATATGATTATTGGTTGGGACAGGGATGGCAGGGGTTTGGATGGCTCAACTATGGATTTTGAGCGACTCCACGCAGCTGGCAAGAATCTACGACAGCTGCGGGTCAAAACTCTGAAGCTAATGAGTAAAGGCCCTTGGGACAGGAAAGATAGGGCGGAGGAGGGTGAAGCGCACGTGGTCAAGTATCCCCCAAAATGCTCGGTCGGCTGCGGCGCCGTTTTTATATTCGCAAGACAGACGTAAACAACAAGATGACGGCATTAAAAGTTGTTAAATGATAACGCTCGTACGCGTTATCATTTAACAACTTTTAATGGACTAATCTAAAATAAAATCTTTAACAATTTATTAAAACCGAACAGCTATTAAATAATTTTTATCAATAAAACGTTAACAATCAGGCGTTCAAGTGTAGTTGCCAACACATAAATAGTTCAAAGAACACGATAAATAATAGCGACTTTTAAGGTTTTAAATGTTTTGGAATATAAATAAAATCTACAGTTATGCTTGTTTAATCGTCAGCCAATACTAACATTCAGCCAAGAGATAGGTTAATTCCAGGATATTGATGGTGAAATAATCGTGAAATATGAAGCCAAAAAATTTGGTTCTTGTTTTCAAAAAACTTTTAAGGATGATGAAGGGCACTCTAGCTTTGTACTTTTATCACTGTAATTTCGTATATCAGAGCTTAAATATAAAAAAAAAAATGTTTCGGGTCGTTTTCTTAAACGCCATATTTTATTGTATTATTATACTTCATAATACTTAACATTTAATTTTATAAAAAAATAGAATGGAAATATAAGATATAATACAAAAAGATATTAATTTGAGTGATATAAAGTCCGCTATATGATTAGTTTGCCACTGAAGTAATTCAAAATTGACGTATTTCCAGGTCAAATGTTTGATTTGACACATGTAAGGGGTTGCCATTAATGTAAATATTCATATAGAAAAATAAATTAAATCTTGTTTCCTTAAATAAGACAAAACTTAATAAGTCTGAATTTTAGTCCAGTCTCTATAAGTTCGATTTTGAAATTGTCTTGTGACTTCGAGGCGGATTGGAGAGCAAAGCAACGCGTGGTTCGTTTTATGCCGGCAGCTTAAAGGTTTGGCAAAGATCCAGTAACTGTAAAATCGGACCCAAGAGTGGCGATATTCGGCAAAGCGTCGAGGACCGCAGTTTATTTAATAACTTGTTCCATCGACCGCGCCCGAGCCATTAGCCGCCACTATGAACTCGTGATACGTAAAATTTTAAACACTTTTCACTTAATTAGGAATTCACCGTTTTTAGCCCCTCCAGAAGGTTGGTATTTTGCATTCCTTTTAAAGGGTTGGGTTAAGTTATATATTTTTAAATGTATTTGGTGTCACCGCATAAAACTCTAATATATTTTTTAAATATTTATGTAAGCGAGTTTTACATCTCACGCATACCTACTATGCATTTAGGAAAACTATTTAATTTATTTCAAATAATTATCAAATTGCAGGTGATGGGTTTTACAAACACTCGTAAAATATGATTTTCAATTCATATTTTATTAATTATGATTCCACTGCTTTTTACTCTTCTTTTGATGAGTGGTTATAACAACGTAAGTTAATTATTATATATTAACTTTTATATTTTACGTATGGACGACCGTTTGGTGCAACAATAGCATTCCTGCCTTTCACAGCAAACAGTCCTGGGTTTTTTTTAGTGAATAGGAAAGCGTTTGACCGCTATCTCGCCTGATGGTAAGTGACGATGTGATCTAGGTTGTAACTCGCTTGCCTAGAATACCTATTCACTTCACCTAAACTTGAAGACCCCTAAATTGTATTTAACAGAAAACACAAACTCAGGCAAAGAGTTTCTCTTTAGCGGTACGGATTACAAAATGGGGACCAGTCACGTTTTATGTTATGAATGCAGTTCTATAGACATTGAGAAACTAAAACATAAAGTGCAAAAATTTTTGTTCTACGACCAAAATTGATAAAGTTATGAGCAAAATACCGAACGAGGTTCACAGACCGCGCGAACGCATGCGATGACGTCACAATGACCCAGCGCATGCCGCCGAACCACTGCGCGGTTTTATTCTGTTTGCGATATTCGTCCAACAGGGAGCGTAACGTCACCAGTTTATACCCAATCGATTAATAACTGATTTTATTTGTTTAATATTAGAAGGTTGTTATTATAATATAACAAATGAGTGAAATAAGGTAGATATCGGTTTTGAGCAAGCGCAATCCGATAATCTACCTTAAGTGGATACCTTCATGGTATTTGATTATCTTAGTAATCATTTAAACTAGACAAGCTCTGAAATTCGTGGTTGGAAACTCAGAGGTAGGCAAATCTCATTATCAACCTAATCAGAACAGCAGGATAATAAGTAGGTAGGTACACGTACTTGGACTAGCCTATAAAATACCCAAAAGGTTTAGGTTAGTCAGCCAGGGCAGTTGTGTTTGTTGTTGTAACTACCTACGCCGTTATTTTAACATTGTTATGTAGATGAGTATGTAGAAACTTTACTGTTCAAAAAATATTATGTATACAATAAATAAAATTAGGGTTAAATACTTCATTTGACAGGAATGTACCTACGTTCTTTGGACACGTAATTTTGAGCTATGAATAAACGAAATCGCTTTGTTAAGTCCTATTATTGTTTCTAGGTAGGTACTACTTTCTTAAATCTGGTTTATTTATTATAATCTTAGTACCTACTATATTTACAGCAAGTTTCGTGGTGATAGCAGCAAGAAAACTTACTTCTCCATACAAACTTCACTTGTGGTCTTCCTAGTCCCTTGGGGTCAAGGCGTGATTATTGTACAAAATTATGTTTAAGAGGCAGAAGGACACTCGAATGCAAAAAGTTTTATTTAAATACGTCTAACTGTTTTCACATGGAAAGCGTACAACAGACAGACAGACAAGAAATTCAATGACAATGTTTTTGGTTTCTATTGCGTGTGAAAGGAAAATGGAGCCCTCCTAACGCGATTATCCAAAAAATATTCAATGTACAGAATTCACTTTGGCTACAGTTTAATTACATGTATAGATAGATATATATTTATTCCCTAAGGCGGGAATATTCCCCTATGTTCCGGGGAACTTCAATTTTATTGTAGTTAGACCTTAGTAAGACCCTGGTTTTTACCCGAGAAAGGGTTATTAGAAACTTCACTACTTACACTTTTTATCATTAATTTACTCATTGAAATATACATAATACAACCCTGTATTTTTTTTAACATTCGTAAACAAGTTTTAACTAAGTTACCTACCCACTTGTTTACCACACGAGTAATGATGATAAAAGTTGGTATACAATTGTTGTGTTGTATACAAGGTAATGGTTGGTAGGGAGGTATTTACATCAAAATGATCCTCGCAACAAAATCTTGAAGCTTGGCACGAAAGCGGAATTTTGTCATCCCTATTCATGACAGTACACCATTTTTTGCGTACTTTTGAGTCCTTTAGCACATTGAAAAACAGTTTTTCAAGTGTACTAATTGAAGTATCAGTACATTTCGGTATTATACAGTACTTATAATCCGGCATATTTTCACTTAAAAACTGCAAAACCACAACATCACCCGCGCAGATCGAGGGAATCTTAATAAATGAATTGCGGAGAGTGCGCGCGCGGGCGGAAAGGTAATCGTGACGTCACATAAGTTATTCGGCCGCCCCGCGGTCGGCTTGTACAAAATGTGTAATATCTTCGCAACCAATGGACCGATTTCAATGATTTAAAAAGTATCGTACCTAAACGAGTTAAAGGAATAGCATTATATAGATAATATATGCATTTTCCGACTTGATACGGGGACCCATTGGAACCAAAACGCTTAGTGCGACTCTTTGGTATATAAACTATATAACGGTGGCGCCTATTCGTAAGTCTGATCGGTCCGATGTAAAAATGGGGACGGCAGAACAAGGCTGTGCAATTCTGCTGCACACTCTCCGAAATGTATCCTATAAAAACGAATAGGCTTGCTACCTTCCGTCTATGTTTAAGGCTTTTCAGCTTATTATAAACAGATCGTCATTGACGATGAGTTTCTTGGCCCTCCTTTCAATGGACTCAAGCGTCTGAAGTTATGTACTAAGTTGTGTACCAACAGTGATACTGTTGGTACACGATCGAGTTTGCGCTTGGTAAAGATTGAGCAACTGTTCCAGCGTGAAGTACCTTCTCACCTTCGCCACAATGCCAAGTTTTATTTTCAGGCAATTGAGCCTTATTCTAAATGTAAGAGCCAAACATTGAGAGTTAGTGTCAATGGCATGCCGTGAAGCTCAAAATGGTCTCTGATCAGCACGGATACACCTCGGAAAGTAGGAGTCAAGTTGAAAGGACTCCTTTTAGCGGAGAAAAGACACGACTGGGTCTTTGCTGGATTGAATATTACCAGATTGATATCGCTCCATTAAAGACTGCCTGCAGTGAAAGGTTCATGCGGCTGACCATCGCTTCCCTATGGCACAGGATTTGTTCAGCATTGGCTCGTGAATCAGACATATAGCTCTCTACAACCGTGCTGTCATCTGCGTACCCCAAAATACCGGGCATAAGCAGGTCGTTTATATGAAGCAGAAAAAATGTTGCAAAGAGTTTAACCCTGAGGGACGCTGGCCTTGATAGCCAAATGGTCTGACGAGCCACCATCAATGAAAACTCGTAATCGACCGAACCCTCAGGAAGTCCAATGTCCAGACACACAAATCAGTGGGAAGTCCATATCACGGAAGTTTGCTAATAAGGCTTTCATGCCACACCCTGTCAAAAGCCTTGGAAATATCAAGAGACGGCAAGCGCCTCACCATGCCTCTCGATGGCTTCGCTCCATATGTAGGTGGCGTATGCTAGAAGATCTCCAGTAAACCGGTTACGGCGAAACCCATATTGTCGGTCCCTAAGGAGGTCATTTTCTTCTAGATACGATAGGAGCCTCTGGTTCAGTACACGTTCCATTATCTTACAGAGAATAACGTGACAGAGATGGGTCTGTAATTGGAGAGACAGATATTTGTGTGATAAATAATGATGCATTTGTACCTGAGTCATATGGGTATTTGTATACATTTCTATAAATATAACATATCTATGTGTCATATACATACATACATACACACATAAATATAGTCAAGCCTAGTCAGGCCATAAGTTCTGTTACAAATGAAAATGCATTTTTATAAGTAATGTTATATTACTTCAACTTATATGTACATATTAATTAAAGTCTTAGGAAAAAAATAAAAAAATATTCTATTCGAAATGACCACCTTTTATACGGGCCTTTAATCTGTCAGATTTATGGACTGTTTCCATGAAAAATTTCGCCACTGCTTGCTTCAGACATTTTCAAGTGACTTGATGTCGCAATGTCGTCAACAAAGGGCAATGTACTCTAAAACTGACTATAATTTGTAGGTTAAAGGGTTGAGGTCTGGACTAGGTAAGGGCCAGTCTTCAGCTCTAATAAAGTTCGGAACGTTGGCTTCAAGCCAGGCTTGGGTAGTTCGTGCCTTGTGAGCAGGTGCAGAGTTCTACTATAAAGTCCGCGGTACATTTTTAAAAAGTGTATTGCTGAGAGGTTTCATAACACAATCCAAGACTCTCTCTTGATCCACTTTGGCTGAAGTTTTCACTCCTTTTTCACAAAAATGTAACTTCGTGACGCCTTGATAAGACACGCCCCACCAAACCATCCCTCGTAATCAATTACAAAGATAGATTTAAGGCATGTCCTGTATATCGAAGATAAGCACCGTGCTTCAGGTCTTGTTTTATAAGATTGATAGTATATGAAAATGAAAATGAAAATAACTTTATTCAAATGCACTTAAAAATAAGTAGTTTTGAATCGTCCAACGTTTTTACCTACCACCCATTCATGACGTCTTTAAACTGACAAGAAGAATGGGCGCAAGAAAGTCGTTAGCTTTAACAAAAGTAAGTAAGTAAGTATATAGGTATATAGTATGATATACGAACATACGGTTGATACCAAGCTTTGAAGTGTCTGGAATATGACTGCCGGCTCTAATTGGACCAGGCTGTATAAATTCATAAAAAAATGCATTTTCATTTGTATCAGAAATTATGGCCAGACTAGGTAGTTTTGTTTTCTTGTTGATTTCTCATAAACAACCTATGACACTAAACTGTAACATTTTTGGTTATTTTAAAGTGTTCATCCAATTTGTTTCATATACCTTCAACTGCTTTTACTTTCGTAAGTTATTGATCCAAAATATCCCGACACTGTTCACCGATGGTCTGTAAAATTTGCGCCGATTTTTTTGTTAATTTCACTCAGTTTACAGTATATTTCATAACTATTCTTCCATTTCAACCAACTATCACTGACGCTCTCGGCAGCAGTGTAAGTCGAATTATTATCGGAATGAAACGGAGCAGGACACAACAGACTTTCCATTGTTAAAATTTTACTAAGTACATCGAAATAAAATGAAATTAAAAACCACTTTTAACTAGTTACCGACTGCGCCATATATTAGTATGGGCATGTCAATCAAAGACGGCTTCGGAGCAAACACTGATTTATTCACTTCATCTGACATCTACTTCATTACAATTTTTATTTGTGTACCTTCCACAACGAATACCTTTATATTGTTTATAGAACCTTTAAATCGTTATTATATTTATTGTTATATAAGCATTCAACTACTTAATTAGTTTTATCTAATAAAATATTACAAAAAACATCAACTTGTTTGAGGACTCGAATCCCCATCCCTCGGGACTTTCGAGTCGATGGGGATTCCCCATTCCTCTCAAACCGGGCGAGAGCAAACTTCAAATTAAGCTACCGAAATCATGATGGACCCGACGAATTTTTCCAAATATTTCTTAAGCTGACGCCAGTGCCCTTGTTGTTCTAGGTATAACTACCAACAACATCAAGTGTAATACTTTTACAAGTATCAAACCATTGATAAAAAAGAAACAGCTTTTCATTTGTTGTATTATGACAAGTTGAATTTTTTCTCGTGATTATTTCTGTAGATATGTAAATGTAGTTTATTAAGTATTAGTTAACACAGGTGCATCTCTTTCCAGTATATAAAGTGATGCACTCAGAACTTGATTTAGTAACACCGAACCTTTCGCCATTGCACAAATATCTTTAGTTTTAGTTTTGTATATTAAGCCAAGCCACTTTAAACGATAAAGCCGGCTTTTGTAAAACCTGGCGTTTTAATTTTAATTCTTTGATGTACTGTGTTTATTTGAATTTTTAGTGTACAATAAAGTATTTGGTTTTAAACTTTTATGATCACATACCTTAGCATTTATTAAAAGAGAATTACTATCGTGTTTTTTTATTTTTGAAGCTCCGATATTTCAGAGCATTGCATGCGCAGATATAAGAACTGAAGAAATTTCCCCGTGACGTTGGCGCACTCATCTTTGCCGAAATATATAAACATGGCTATAATCATAATATAATCCCGTTTTTACTAATGCCAATACAAAAGTATATTTTGAATTGTAACGTAGTTAAGAGCGCGCTCTACGGAATTCCAATCCATT
The DNA here is from genome assembly GCA_927399485.1 of Calamotropha paludella. Taxonomy (NCBI): domain Eukaryota; kingdom Metazoa; phylum Arthropoda; class Insecta; order Lepidoptera; family Crambidae; genus Calamotropha; species Calamotropha paludella. The sequence continues at coordinate 15,382,806 of OV656812.1, forward strand.
TAGTAATTCTTGAGTTCATGTGCTTTAAATATCTAGCAATTCTTTTTTTATTTTGCAGATATGCTTTAAAATACGTCGTAGACTAACTAGCCAGCCAGATATTGATAAGTCAAGCTAGTAGCGTAGCGTGCCTTGGAGGGGCCCTGTATCAAAATTAGTTAGAGGGCCCAAATGAAGGGTAAAGTTTTCTCACAAAAGAAACAAAAATGCTTGCATTAAATTAAAATAAATATTAATTGATTATAGGTTATCGCTTCCTCCTTGAAATTGAGCTAGCCAAACAGTTCAAATTAAATGAACACTTTTCTTGTACATTTGAACATTTTTCTTTGCTTTTTTTCGGCAAATTGATTTATTAAATCTATAGCTGAAGACGATTTTATTTTTTCTAAAATTTCTGCCTCTATAGACAATAGTGACAAGTCTGGGATTTTTTTTTATAACCTCCTCCCTTTTCTGTTTACTAATTCTTTTCATAGCTCCACTGGGATACTCTCTTTTCCTTTTACTCATTCTTTTCACAAATAAAACTAATTAACCAATAAATAATCAGAAGAACAAGATTGTATTGTATTACAATGAAATAACGTTTAAACCAAAATGAAATAAAACGCGTAAATATTGCTCTCCGTGGTTTGACTTAAACGGGGAAATCCCGCAATAACCGATGTAGGATGTTGCCAACACACTGTAAATCCCAAGATTTCACAAACGTGTTAAAATAACACGCATAAAGTGTGTTCAATGTAAAATGTCCATAAACAAACTATACAGCTTAGCGTGTTAAAAGTATTTACAAGAATAACACACTTGGATTTGCAGTGCTTAACCCGGGAATAAAGAGATTGCTTTTTTGACTTTTGCCATTTCTGAAGTGAAAACTCTATATGCACGTATGACAGTTTTTTAAATGTTTTTTCCTGGGCAACACGAGATTAAGTAACATTGGGGATAACATTTCACTGATGTTTGTTTACACACGTTAGGGGCTTCTGTAGCCAGGGGGCCCCGTATCATTGATACGGCTCATGCGGCGGTAGCTACGCCCCTGAGTCAAGCTCTAACACAAACAGGCCTATAAGCCACCGATGCATTGTGGCATCGCCTTCTGGTGTCCAACAGAGTAGAATAGCAACAACCCTTTAACTTAGGGGGTCATTAAAGACGACTGGATAATACTGGACGTAGAAGTGATTGTGGAAAACACACTTTCTTTACCTCTCAGAAAGGGATAGGTTATTCTATTAGGTAAGGTTTAATTTCCTCAATGGAGTTTAAGTAATGTATGGAATATATTTATTATTTAGCTCTATTATTTTTATTAATATTTTTTCTTATACTTTCTTCGAAACTTTTTGGTGCGTATTGTTAGTTTTATAAAAATCTCTCACATAAATAATATTAGCCCTTTTCACATTTTATTGAATAAAGAGAAACATTAATTTGATAAAAAATATAAGATATATTACGTACAGGTATAATGGCAACCCTGTTCAATACAAAATTTAATTATGTTAATATGCCAATTTTGTGTTAATTGTGGAATACCATGACATAATTTGTTTGAATCCGAGGTTTTCGAAGTTTTCGAAGAGGGTTTCGAAGTACTGTTCATTCGATGAAGTGCAAGATTGGTTTGATTTTTTACAGTAAAAGAATACATAACACCAAAACTCCATATTTAGAATATTTAAATAAAACGTTTTAGTAAACCAATTTAACTATTTTTTATCAATGTTCATGAAAATTTAATATCAAGCGAAAAGTTACTATTGCGATTTAGCATTATTCTTTAATTTTTGGTAAATTAAGTTATTTTGAACGTGCCCAATTAGGCGAAAAAAACACACTTTACCTTAGTTATCTATCACAGAATTAAATAAAATATGAAAACAAACTAGTTTTATTATAAAAGCTCTTTATTATGACTTACATACCTTAAGATTTGATTTTTAGCTTGACATCTTCACGATATCAAGTTTGATATTTTCTATATGCAGATTCCAATCATCTAGATTAGGATTGCCATATTGGTTACATTATTATTTACCGCTTAATAAATTATGAGTCTCAGGTACCGATTTATAAAATTGCATTACTGATTTGTTAAGTTATACAACTTAATCCATATGACGAACTGTGAATCTGTCAGGATTCACGAGGCTAAGGACGTTAATAGTGATGCAATTATTCGTAGGAGGTTTATAAATTGCAGGAGTTGCAGCAGACAAGTGCATAGATGCAAGTTGGGCGTAGAGGGGGCGAGTGGCAGCGGGCGGTGGGGTGCAGCATGCACCTGGCTGGGCGGCGGCCGGGCGGCTCCACGGCTCCATCCACGTGCCCGGGGCTCAGTCGTAGCCGAGCCGCCGCCGAGTCGCGCCGCACTTTACCGCACACAGCGACAGGTGGCGCCGACGCCCGCCCCGCCTGCGCTCTTCGCCCCGGCAACACAACTTTCATGTTCAAATACAATAAATCACTGTGAGGTGCCCGGCTTGATAAGCGCGAAAATGAGTATCACCAGTTGATCCCAGTGCTCTTGAAATCATTTATAATGCTGATACACAGTTTTGGATTGTAAATCGAAGTGTAATTGGTAACACTGTGAGTATTTAATTATTTATAAAGTTAATTTTAAATATAACTCGAAAGCCTGCTCTAGCATATGGGGGCAAATATTTGTACAAAATCAATTAGGTAAACAGAATTGAACCATGAACCATTTCAGGACTTGGAGAGCAATTGCGTTCCAACTCTTTGTGTGTACTAACGTAACATTTATTTTGCATTTAGGTAAAGCGTATTGTGTGTCCCTATAAAAATATGTGAGGCACGTTTTGTCTGTCCACTTTCTAGATCCGCCACATTACCACTGCTAAATGTTATTCTAAACACCTTTTATGATTATTTTAAACACTTTTCAACGGATGTATTAAAAATTCAGTGAATGTGTCATTGTGTTAAAAATATTATAAAGTATGTTGTTCCTTTTATTCGACTAAAAACTGACCACATTAATTTATCATAATAGTCTTTATTTTTACGGAACCTGCGGGTGCCAGCTTTCCTATTGGAAAGCACATACTCTTGATTGATTTTTTTAATTTAAATGTTTGAACAATGATTTTCCGGCTCCAGAAACAGCTTACTTCAGATAAGTGAGAAAACCGTTTTTCCGAATTCAAACAGTATATAAAATACAATCCGGATAGGAGAATTCATCACTCCCATATTGTTAAAATTTTATCAAACTCTCGTATATTAATTTAGTTATTTGTGAATTATGTTGGTAAGCTCCATTCTATTAATCGGAAAGCGGTGTAAATTCATTTAATGAATATTTTAATGTGAAGCTTGATCTAGAAGTACAATTAATGCATGATCAATATCTACTAAAATATGACAAATTTTCATTTACAACTTAAAGTTCAACACCTAGAGTTTAATATCAATTGAAGGAAATCCACCTTTTGTAGTAAGCCGACGTGTTGATGGTGATTTAATCAAATGAAGTTGTCCATAGGGACAGAAAATATTTTTTGTTTATATATTTTCTTTGCATGCTACATAAGGTCATTAAAATTTTATACTTTACAATAAAAACAACAATAAAAATCTTATATTACTGAAAGGCCAGACTCAACTGATAAAAGGAAGACTCGACATCCCTCGTTGAAAGCTTGCATTAACTATGGATCTTTGAACTCTTAACATGAATTAATAATTCTCTGATGAATTTTAGACTAGAATTCTATCGTGGGTACTAAAAGTCGCTATGTAGTACGAGTTGTTTTGATATTTAAATATCTAGAGTGTTTATTATGTAAGAGACCTTAGTCAATCATCTTGGCCAAGTAATTAAAGGATATTCCTCTGATTGTGGAAGCAACGTTAGCCCAAAGCGTAAAAAAGTAAAAATTTCGACGGATGCTCGCAAGGCTCAGTAGCTCAATTGGAGAGTAATGGAATGGACATCCAAAGGATGCGGGTTCGGGCCCCTCCTGAGTATAAATTGTGAGCTGAGTTGATTTTTTCTTATTGTTTTATTAAAATTTATCAATAGGATAGCATTGCAAATGAAAAAATATATAAAAATATTTATTTAAGGCCTATTTAAACTTAATCGATTGCCAAATACTTGTAAAAATATTTCTTCGAATGCGACGATATTCCTCTGAACCATGAAGCATCGCTGGCTTACAGCGTAAAAAGTAAAAAGTACCTACTTGAAAATTTCGACGGGTGCTCACAAGGCTAGATAGTTCAATAGGGAGAGCAATGGACCGGACTCTAAAGGTCATGGGTTCGAGTCTCGCCTGAGAATACCTTATGAGCCGAGTTGTATTTTTCTATTAAAATGTATTATATTACTAGTGATGTCCATTCGTTATAAAAGTACTTAACAATTAACGTTAGGTAGTTGTTTGAAATAAATTATAAATTAATATGTTCAGTACATAATAACTAAATACAAAACAATATCAATATTAGTAGGTACTACTTCTGGACTCATAAGAATTGTTAAAACTTTTTTCCAATACAGACGTCGGTCGTCAAAAGAAAGGGCTAGTGGTATATTTATTACATAAGGTAGTGATTAAATAATGACTGATAAGTAGATGCTTATCTGGACTTAGAATACCTATTCTATTAGTTATATAGAAAGAAAATGTTTGAATAGTAGACTTACCGGCGGCCAACACATTAAGCAGTGACTTAAGCTACGGACTGAAATTTCCACATTTCATCCCAACGTTTCTCACAAACTTTGCAAAGATAAAAAATCTACGCTGCTTTTCTAATAAGATTGTAAAAGCTTATATTCTGTTCATTTTATTTAACTTTGATAGCGTGTTATAAGACGTAATATTCAAGATTCTAGTGTAAATGAACTCATTAAGTCACAATGAGATATAGAAAATTCTTTTTATATCTCGGAACGTATATTTGTGCAAGAACGGGGCAGAAAAGTAAATCTTAACTGTCATACAAATGTGCGGAAGATAAAGTTGTATAAAATTTATTTTCTTGTTTAATGTTTTTCATAATTTTTAAACACTTTAAAAAATGAAAACTTAACCCCTCTTGCCAAAAATTCCTATTTTGAAATTCAAGAAAATTATATTAACCGCTTGTTTCTTTACTGTATTGAATAATTATAGCGGAAACAAAAATATTATTGCTCGACAATTTGTTGGTTGAATTTTTTATTTTATTATCGTTCATATAATTGCTGTACATAGCATAAATGTCACTTAGTAGTGATAGACGACTTGTTATGACGCCACCAGAACATGCGTCCAAGCTCCTTCGTTGTCGTATGAACTTAAAGAATTTTTCAATATGTTCCACTTAGGTGTAGTATAAAATACTATGTCTCTCTTTATACAAATGGCACTCTGATCGGTAATCGATTATCTTATTATTTATTATCTTACCTCATCGAAAAATTTATAGTATACATTTCGTGTCTTGGTATCCTAATTTATATAAATGTCGAATAATATTTTTCCTTGTTGCGTTATATAATTTAAAACAATAACTTAAAAATTATAAATTGATCACATATTTTTACGCTGTTTACGCTTAAATGTTTGTTTTCGCAACGATTATTTTTTAATATATATATTTTTCTTTAACATGTCGGCAACTGTCGTCTGCATTTATTAGTTTATTTTCGTGTCAAAGCCAAAGTTGATAGTCTCACGCCCAGTACAAAGCGAGAAACATTGTACAAAAGGACAAGTTGAATGTAAAAGCGTCGACTTTAACTATGTTCCCCAGTAAGAAATAGTTATTTATTCCGGGAAAACGTCATTTTTTTCCTTTATTGTTTTCCATTATCTGTATTTTATTGCTTAAGTTTTATAAACCCTCTAGTTCCTCACAGTATTTGATTCAGAAGGGTGTTTTATTAGCATCATCACTTATGGCAGTCCAACATTTTTGACCAATTTATGTCCAAAGTTTATACAGATTGAAATAAAAATAGTTAGTCTGAATTTTTCTTTAGCAACAATAATAACTAACTTTTCTTTGGATCTCGCGAACTTTTAGTTACTGTAGCTTCAAGCATAGTAGCAGTTTTTTTTGTAGTAAAATCACTGCAATGGCTTGATTTTCATTAGACTATTCTCGCTCGAAACTTGGGTATGTTGTAGTGCCGAAATTAAGGAACGACACAGCTATTATACAGAATGAACTACTTTGATTTTTGATCTTTAATTGGAAATAGTAATAAATACGAACTACAGTTATGACCTCTTTAGGTGTTAGGTACCAAGAAAAAAATTAATGGAATACTTATGTTGTTCGAAACTAAAAGATTAGACCTCTTTACTGTCAGCACAGTGGACTGCAGCTGTCGCCTTTGGTTGGCGTTTAGCTAATGCTGCGTTGGAATCAGCTGTTGCCAACTGCACTGCAGCTCAGCCATGAAGGTGATGATTGTAACACGTCGTACTCGTTATGAATAAAAAAGTTAGTAACTTAATAACATAGTCATTAACAAAGTTAATGTGTATAACAATACACACTTACTACATTATACATATTAGTGCCATTTTCAATGCAAATAGGTGTGTGTTAAAAGTCTAACGTTTGAATATGTAAGTACGACATCGTAGCCCCCAAACGAGACAGTAATTTAATTAAGAGATTTCTTAGTGTTTCAAAAATATCCGTTCAGCGGTTTGAATATCATTGTTGCCTTCTAGTTTATTAGGGAACATGAATAACTTTCACAGCTCCGTTCGATAAGAAAGTTGGTATCTTATAGCTTCAGTGGTAGTGCCAGAAAATAGTAACGGTAGTTGTAGAGACAGAAGAGCAATAAGTTTTTAAATTGAAAAGGTCGATATGAAAAAATAGACCAATCTGTATCCGAAGGTTCTAGATTCATCTCGAGGAAGGGGCAGATGTTGTGTGATACATATGAGCATTAGTAGCTGAGCCATGGGTATTTCTTCTTTTTATATTACATCCTCTTTCTTTGTATATTACGTTATATGTCGTATTATACAAAGTAAGGCTTTTATTGTGGATACCCAAGTATACACAATAAAAGCCTTACTTTAGGCTAGGTTTTTTGGCATGAATGTAAGAAATATTATTATTCTTATGTTCAATGAGGGAAGAATGTTAATATACTTATCCAAGCATTATATAATTCACACGCAAAGATTTTTAGTTTTTCCTACTGTCCCAATTTTGTCTATCTAATCCTATTCTATGGCACGGAATGACTTGCAGAAGTAATTAAACACTTGTTATCTTATGTTGAAGGCGATAAATAAGCGAGGTCCCACAAAGCTATTATAAAAATTAAATAACCTTTTAAAAAATATTATTTACCTAACAGCCTCACCCGTTGATATTTTCTGAACATTCCGCTTTCCCCTAGTAACCTTTTTTATTATCGCAGTGTTAAGTGTTATTCTGTTGTATATCTGCGAGAACATTTTAATGGATGTGCGTCGTTATATTTTTTGTTAATCGCTTTAGTTATAGCTGTTGGTCTTCCACTTAGCAAAATTTTTTAAATTGGTAAAAATCTAATTCATCCTACTTCATCCAAACTAACAAAAAAAAACTTTACCTTGTTACAATATTATCAATGTAACAATAACAGATGTAACAAAGTCAGACTGAATTGAAAAACATATTTAAATCGCAATTTTTCTGATATTTGTGTGTTTCTAATATAATTTGGTTTAAATTTTATCGCTAATATATTAATATTTACTAATCAAAAAACAGAGACGGGACACCACTTTGAAAATACGTATCATAAACACATGTATATGGAGACCAAAATTAAAACTTAGAGATACTCGTATCTTTTCATTTTATATTGATTGCGTAGCGAGTGTATATTTTGCCGTGGCGGCCGGCAGAGCAGAATTACACCAACCCCTCACACTAACGGCTATCGTAAAAGGCGAACAATGATTTGAAGGCAATCATCACCATTCATCTCCCGTGGACCACAAAATGTGCAGCAGCATTTTCCGAATTATGGTTCTCTAATGCGATGTCCAACACGCCTGCTAAGCGTAGAGATTATGACAATATTGGGAAAGCATTCGTCCAGCAATAGACGTCTTTCGTCAGAGATGATAGTGTAGGTAGATTTCGTTTCAGTATTACTTGGTATGTCGCTGATCCGCTTTATGCTTCTTATTCGGTATGGTTTATACGGAATATAAAATCCACGAAAGATTTTAAACATCTGTAATATAACTTTGAATGTGACATTTCTTTGTTAACTTTTTTACTACGGGTTAGAAATTCAACTATAGAATACCTACTTTAATACGTTATTAATAGGTATACTTTTGATAAACTAATATGGTAATAAGACTCAAATCTTCCAATATAGTGCTAGTAATATACTTTACATACATACATATTATGGGCGCCATTTTCAAGTAATATAAAACCAGAACTGTAATAGACGTGGTAATTAAGACTCGGCTTAGAGTTTCCTCGCAACATGTTATTACAGAGTTGTATAACGACATAAATTTTATCAAGGATGTCTTTTATATGATGTATACAGAAATTAAAGTTGTAAAAAGAGGATCAGTGCCTTTCTAATACTCACTTAGTAATGATAATATAACTTCTAATCGAATATACAGGTATTCTTTTTAAACAAACGCAACACAAAATTTGGCAAATCAATTTACATGATTGATTTTTGTGTGGTCGATGTTTGGATTTAATTTGAGTGATTTAATGTTTGATCCCGTATTAACAACTTTTGTCACGTCCCAAAAACCTGAAGAGAGATAGATTTATATCAAATAATATCCTTTTAAACGTAACAAAACATCGTCGAACTTTAGATATGTACTTACATATCGATAACTTACATGTTACGTACATTGGTAAAATGAATTTAAATAGCATGTGTTTTTCTTATCTGCTAAAACAAAGATGTTTAATCAGCCACTTATAGCAGGCATTTTTGGAAATACAATTATATTTTGCCTATAACTTCATATTTAATTAGAAATCAATTAAATATTAGTTTTAAACATCCCAAATTCACACAAAATAATGTTGTATTCAAGTAGATAAGAATAGTAATTCAGACAAAAACCTCATTATATCTAGGCTATTAATATCCCTAATATGGGGCACAGGAATTCCCTATGAATGCAAATACAGTAAGGAGAATGGCCAATAAAACACCACTCGGGCCCAGTGCGGATGGGTGAAAAACATTAATATAAAAATATATTTATTTCCCAATCTTGCCTGCAACACCAACGGTCCTGGGTTCGAATCCTGAAAGGTTTTATGTGTAGATTAAAAGAATTTTTTCCAAAAATATGATTGTTTATATAAGTATATATTTTATCCGTTTTATTCATGTTATCAAATTGTAGTGTAAGCTGTCCAAAGTTTTGATTCATTTTCCTAAAAAAAAAAAAATGTGATGTAATATTTTATTTATAGAAACCAAATAATATAAGTTTTTTTATAGAATCAGACGTCATTTGGCGGAAGTACATATCTTTATATATTAATTCTTCTGTGAGTGTGTATGTCACTGAACTCCTCCTAAACGGCTGGACCGATTTGAATGAATTTTTTTGTGTGTGTTCAAGGGGATCTGAGAATGGTTTAGATTCACAAATCAGTCCGGCAGATGACGCTGCAGTCGGCACAGCAACGCGTGGCCGGGTCAACTAGTATACCTATAAAAACAAAAATATCCAAGCTTACTTCCCCAAAATACAAGCAAAATGCACCGCCCGTCCGATCACAAATTAATGCAGATAGCAAACAGCACCATTCCTTGCACCTTCACCAACTCTACACGTGTTTCACCCTAGCTCGGAGTATCATCAGAAGCTATTAAACCGTGTAATATCGAGCATTTAGTGGTGTACAAGTGCTGTCAATTAGCACCCGGAGATGTCAGAAATCAAAAAAACAGTGAAAGTCACCTTTTTGTCAACCCTGTAATCAAGTATTGGTAAAAATATTAAAATAAATATATAAATTTATGACGTCTCACAACAACAATTTAGTGCCAAATTACGCAGATCTTGTACTTTGAGTATTCCTCGTAGCAATGAAAAAATCAAACTTCAAAACCTACGCAATTTAAAGATAGGGCCGTTCATAATGTTCATGCCTACAAGTTTGTACGAAACCCTCGGTGCGCAAGTCTGACTTGCACTATGCCGTGTTTTTTTTTATATTTTTTTGATTCGTTGCTACATACAATTACAGAAACAAAGGCTACGAGCTTGATTAACGTGAAAAATGAAGATAGTTTCAATCTAGGTTTATTTCCCTAAAACTTGATTTGAAGGAGTTATCATCGATTTAATAATGACACGGTTTCAGTGGCTAACGCCACACGCAAAAAAAGCGATGACACGACAGGCGTGTCATCAGCAACGAATCGAATAGGCATTATTCTGAATGTATATTATTAAATACAATGATTATCAATTTTTGATTTGTACCAAGTCACAAAACAAATTGAAAATAAATAAATTGGGACAGGACAACGCTCCCGGTTGTTTTTTGTTGCAAACACACTTTAATAATAAAGCTTGTTTAAGTATTTTTTAAACTACACATATTTCTTAGTTTGAAATATACCATATTATTTATTACTTTAGCACTATACTACAAGCTTTTATTGATTTAAAAATATCAAGAGACGTTACTTTCTTATCGACGCCATCTTGAGGACTCAACGTAAGACTACGCATGTTTAGTAAAACCGAAGCTTATTCAGTTCACTGAGTCATTTGGTGCATATATTACCTACATTAGTAACAAATTACACCGTTTCTATAACATTAAAAAAACGCATCTAAAAAGACCCACATCTCCGAGACCCGGTATAATAAGTCTAGGTATTATAGATATCTCGGATACCAGGTTGTTTTTTAGATGCGTATCTTAAATCCTACAGAAACATGGTAAAAAATAAAATAAACACAAAATAACCCCATTATATTACTTATTCCGACATTCAATTCGTACGATATCCTATGTATTAAAAGAGTTCAGACAATATAATGGTTTATGAATAATAATGAATGTAAAGTAGAGCGCGGTGGAGTGGGTGCAAGTATAGCGATGTAACTATACCTATTCGTTTTTCTTTTATTGCTTAAAAAATTTATAACATCGCTGGTTTACTAGCTAACCAGCTATTTTAAATTGACATTTTCATTTATAAAACTTGTTGGAACGGAGCGAGCGAAACTCCCATGGATCAGCTTCAATGGCGCAATGTCTGTTACGCCATAACTTCCCGAGTTCTTAACCGATTTTAATATCTTTGTGTGGAATCGAATCAACAGGTTTAGGACCAGATTGTGACGGAGCCCGAATTTTGAAATTCGCAAAAATTCCCGTCGAAACAAAAAAAAATCTTTTTTTAGGTATTACGCTCCGCTCCAACATATGATGCTAGCGTAACTTTATGCTTAGCGACTGCACCGCCTAGTTTAATTATCGTATCTTCTATACTGTTATGAAATTTTTAGTGTCTTGGTAATGGAAATTAAGAAATGGTATTGTAACAAAAACTGAAAATGAAAGTAGTAATTTTAAATTATTTTTCTGAGCTTATCTTAGCAGCCTTTGAACTACTCCCTAATTGTCTGTGCCGCAGTCGTATAATTCGTTAATGTCACCCTTAAACTTCACCTCAAGGGATAAACCCCGCGGTTTAGATAGCATAAGAACATGAACATGCTGGTTATAGCATGTTTATGTCATATTATTATTCAACCCTTTTCTTGGTTCTTACATACATACCTAACATCATGGGTTTTATGAACCTCTTAGTTTATTCTTTGTTAGTAGTGCATTCCTGGATTTGAAGACGTATTGTAGATACCCGATAATTGACACCATCTCTAAACTGTATAAAATGTTCAGCATCATGAAATAAGAATTCATCTATTATTTTTTTAAATTTAACTTAGTATATAATAAACCATTAGTCACGAGTTTCGCTTCTGAAAATAAAAAGGTGCAGTAAAGGAATATGGGAAAGTATGGATATGTTATAAATTCACATAACGGCAACATCATTATATTTTAAGAAAGGGATTTTTATAAATGTAAGGGATCATATAAATGTAGATTGCTTTTTGTTAATTGAACATGCAAGACTACACAATTCCGTTAATTATTGATTCTCCAGCCCATTAATTAAGTATTGCTTGATAATTACTTAAAAATTAAAGGTTCAGTGAAGATGTCAAGCATAATCAAAAGCAGAAATGGCGAAGACAGTTACCAGCATGTTATACGAATCTTTGAATATTAAGTTAGTACACAATTGTAACATAAATAAAATTAATGATAGCGAACAACTACATTCTACTCTTCGGAGGGGCGAGAAAACGTCGACCATAAATTGAAGTCGATGGTTATGAGGTCGCAAGTGCGTGACATCTATTGTGGCAGCGCCGCCGCGCGCTACTCGGTCATTCATCATAGTGTCGCGAATTTATGCGAACGTCTCTTTTATTCCGCTCTCCCGAGAACAATGACAGATTCTTTCACATTATTTAACTTATACCTGTAACACCCATTAAAGCCTTATTTGTAAAAAAAAATAACGGATTCCATTGCCCAGAAACATCGTACATCGTTTCTTACAACACTTTTGTTTCAACTAAGAGATTTAAATTTGCCTTGCTGTTTTGGAGTCAAAGAATGTGGTTAACCAAAGTTTATTTCTAGAATGCTTTTCCACACATGAGTTACTAAATAACTGAGCAGATAGTTCCTTACCTTCTGTTTCCTATGTGTTTCTGTGTGCGTACTTAGTTTAATTAATGAAAAGTAAATAATGCTAATAAATTTTATAATAGACGGTATATTTTATTACTAACACACGTAACGGAACTAATACTAACACAATATTTGTGTTCTCTCACACGCACTATTTAGAACCTAACAGCGAAGTGCGTCATTCTCGGCACGTTATCAGGCTACCCATGTTTACGGAACAATTAAATCTCTTTTAGCAGCATACCCAGTTATCATATGAGCGGATGTTTTGGCAAGCGTGACCCGTGTCACGGCCGAGCCCCACGACGGGCATCTACTAGGGCTGTCAACTAGCACTTTACTGTTAATTATACGTATATAACTGCTCTCAAACTACAAAGAGTATATCCCTTATTGTAGTTATTCGTTCGAAAATATTCAAAATTAAAATTTTAGTGAATATAGTGTATTGGTTGTTTCCATTTCAAATTGCTACATGGTTTTGATCCATGCTAAATTTACGCAATTTACTCCAGGATCCTCGTATCCATTTTTAATATTTATTACTATCAGGCAAATTTTTTGTAAGTAGCTTCATTTGGATGAGACACCTAACTTTGTCTCCTACGTCAATTCTCCATTGTGGTAACTAACAGAGATTGAATAAGTCGATTTGACAATTCTCAAAAATGTATTAAAAACTGTGGGTTTTTATTAAATCATAAGTAAATAACATACATTATTGAAAAAAAAATTTGTCCTACAAAATTAATGGTTTCATTAAAGGGGACTCTTTAATGAAACCATACATTTAGGACAAATAATCCTTCCAACATGTATCGATATCGACGTCTTCGAAAATTTTCACTAACTAGCTTTTTTTTCACTATTGCTTAGTTAATATTCATATATTTTAACAATCATATTGTCCTAAAAATTGCGTGGTATGTTATCCCCGTCCTACGCTCAGGTATTATTAATACCACAAGACTATTTTACTTTTACTAACTGTAGGACAAAAAATGACATAATTAGGTTAGTGTGTTCTCTGTCCAAATGAAACAATTTCCTAAAAGAAAACAAACGAGTATCACTAGTCCGATAAGAATTGACATTTTTATTTTTCTATGTGTAGCATAAAGTGAAATCAATTTTGAAATTAAAATAGCGGTGTTTATAGTAAACTAGGTACAAAAATAGTGTTATTACAGATAATAAAAAATATATTCTTCTTCGCTACTACCATAATTTTCATCTTTATTTCCTTCATTGTCCTCATTCGTGATATCTGAACATAACCTGAGGTCATTAAATAAATTGACAAATAATCCATCAATAAATTAGACCGGTACCTTGCAAGTCAAGACATAGTTCTTCAAATGATGGACTATGGGGATCATCAAACCAGTTATATTCATTTGCCATCAATTATTGTCTATAGATAATTTTCTGGCATTTTTTTTGTGGGGCACCGCATGTGAGCTTAACGTGATAAATTAGAGATAAATACTGTTCTTCTTCTTCTCTTTTCTCTCGAAAAAAGTTTTCACATAAAAATACACACAAAACACTACATGATTATTTGGAAGTACAAAAATATTTATTACATATTTTTCTATTGGTGGCAAATCATACTGCAATGTAGCCAACATGTAACAAAAAAGAAAAAGACACTACCGCTCGGGAGCGTCGGTGTAGCACGCGAGCACAAGTTTCGCAATTTTAAATTAATCTAGTGGCCTATACACAAACCCCTACAACAAACTATAATTTTATGTGGCGGTGTCTTCGTGTATTGTCAACAATGAGGAACAGCAAAGGCGTCCCCGGCAGCCTCCAGCATCTCCCACCACGTGGCGGTCAAGGTATCGTACCTTCTTCATCTTCCTCTCATATTTATTGTTGACATTAATTTTCTTATACCGCAATACAGTCCACTAATTTTGAATCGCCCGTACAGCCATTTCCTGGTCCATAAGATCCGCATTTTTTATCGCAATAGTTTTATTCCATGGAGAATAACGCACCTAAATACCTAGTTGTGAAGAAGTGGCACACTACCGGGCAAAACATCTCGGCTCGCTGAGCAGTCTCCGGGAGGTTCTCACCAAGGTGAAGGCACTTGGAGCATTCCTGGCGGAGCTGGGATGGCTGGAATAAACAAACAATCATCCACCAGACGCAAAATAGGCGCTTAAAGTCGTCGAGTTGCGGATACCGCCCGTATTGGATGAAGAATGAAGATATACCTAGTTGTTTTTATTAATATCGCCCGCATACTAGGCATTTAGGTTTGGACTTAGGTATCCTACTGCGTGTATAGGCACTAAGTAGATATCTAACGGTCGGTCACTCCATCGAACTATCACGTTCATTTGTTTACATTTACATCGCATTTTTTCTTATTAGTTTCGCTCGAAATACGCACTGTTGCTGTTCCTACAATTTTCGTTAATATTTGCATTTCGAATCTATAACAATAATAATCATTTTATATGTAGTAGTAATCAATTAGTCGTTTATCATTTAACAAGGCCTACCTAATTCTACCTAATTTATAGATATTTAGATATTTTTCGATTTATAACTCGTTGTTTCGACCATAATGCATAGTAATATATTTTGTGTGCGGGTAGTTTCGAATAAGCACAGAATAATTATTTGTTATCCAAGGCTGGAAAGTTGACTTTTAGCCGCGAGTTACCTCTGTTGTACGAGAACGAGACGCTAAAAACTTTGCTGCTGAGCAGAACACACAATTTTTCACCTCACTACAGAGAGGAAAATTTTTAGATGCAAGAAAAAGAGCTTAAATAAAATCCTAAATTGATATCTTGGTTGCTACTGGACATTTTTTTATATTAATTCTTTTGGATTTAATTCATCGCAGTTCACCGATAAATCAATAACAGATTTGTTTTTATATTCAATCGAAACAGTAGATATTTTGCGCTTATAATTCGAAAATATTCTCGATAAAATTAACTCAATTGAATTAGAATTAAACCCTGAGTTCTTGTTAAGTTATGACGCCATGTCATCATTGGAAGATTTAGTTTGTCGTATTAAACGTATCGCTCAATTATTGCAAACGCCCGCAGTTGTTACCGACACGAAACCCAGTTACCAGTTTCGATTTGCTAAAACCTAAATTACCGCCCATACGAATACCAGAATTTGATGGCGATATAAAAAATTGGCCTTTGTTTTTTTTGCTAGTTTTGAAAAGACGATCCATAAAAATAAGTCGTTATCGGATTACGAAAAATACTGGATTCTTTCCGCACGCAATTTGATTCGTCCTGTAGTCCGTAGATGTATTCCGTGTTTCAAACTTCGCCCGAAGTTTACCGCGCCTGAAATGGCCGATCATCGTTCTTGTCGCGTCATTCAGACTGTTTAACCATTCGTACACACAGGTACAGATTTCGCTGGCCCCTTAAGGGTAACAGTTTCTCGTGGTATACGCTCCATGAAAGCTTATGTTTGTCTTTTTGTGTGTATGACGACTCGCATCGTTCATATAGAACTGGCTAGCGACTTAAGCACACCATGCTTAATAGCTGCGTTCAAAAGATTTTTGTCGCCTCGGGGTCCCATATCTCGCATGTAATCAGACAATGCAATGGTGCGAATTATGTCAGAGCTCATCGTAATATTTTAACACGGAATTCGGTCACATATTAGCTGAAAATCGCATTGACTGGTCGTTTAATACGCCCGCTGCCAGCCATTTTGGTGGTAATTGGGAAGCTAATATTAAAAGCTTAAAGTCGCATCTGTTTCGCGTCATAGGTAAACAGATTATAACATTACAGAGCTGAACAACGTGCTCACTCAAGTCAAGGCCATCATGAATATGCGTGCTCTTTGTAGAACTTTGTTTAATGATCCTTCGGATCCGCTTGCACCGACTCCAACGCACTTTTTGAATGTCACACCATTAAAATACTTACCCGCTTTAGAAATAGAAGAAGATCGACTTCATCTTCTCTCGTGTCACACTTTATTAGATAAACTAGTTCAATTATTTGCACATGCTGCAGGCACGTCAGAAATAGAATACTCCATCAAACCCTATTACTGTCGGTACTGTCATAGTAATTTTAACCCAAAATACACCTCCATTACATTGGCCGCTTGGGGTTGAAGAAGTTTTTCCTGGGTAGAATGGGATCACCGTGTGTTAAAATCGCAACTGGCACGTACTTGCGACCAGTTATTCGTCTTTCTCCTTTGCCTAATCAACAGTAACTTCAACTACATTCGCAAATTATTAGGTTAGTTTGATATCTTTTGGTTAGCAGTTTAGCTTAGTAGGAAACTATATAGTTAGAGGCTCTTTTTTAAGGTAACCCTTCAAGCCGGGGGGAAATGGTTACGCCAATTTTAAATTCAAATGTGCCGCGTTATTTATTTGTATGTTTTTGTAATTTTGATAAGTTTGTTCGACACTCCTAGCCTCATCTCCATTTACTTCATTTCCCTTTCACACATATCTTGTATCGCATATTGAAGAGCGAGCGACCGGGTCATCTATTGGTGGCAAATCATACCGCAATGTGGCCAACATGCGGGCAAATAAAAAATACGACTGATGGCCGATAGGGCGCTTGCACCGAGTTTCGCAATTTTAAATTGCACTAGTGCCCTATCCGCAAACCCCTACAACAAACTATAGTTTTATGTGACGGTATGCGTGTGTGTAACAATAAGAAACAGCAAAGCCCAGGGACCCCGGCAGCCTCCAGAAGTATTGTGGAAGAAGTAGCCGGCAGTCAAAGTATTGTGGCCCCTTTCATATTTGTTGTCGACATTAATGTGTGTCCGTATGTGTCAGGATGGAGTCCTCCTCGTTGATGAAACCATACATTTTTTTAGGACAATTATTTTCTCAATAATGTAAATTATCTTTTACCAAAAAACCCACAGTTCTTAGTAAATTTTTAAGAATCGACAAATCGACCTACTTTATCTAGGCTATCTCTATTACCTACTACAATGAAGAATTGATATAAGAGACAAAGATGGGCGTCTCGTCATAATGAAGCTATTTAAAAAAAAATTGCTTGATATTAATAAATATTAAAAATGGGTATGGGGATCCTGGAAAAAGTGCCGTAAAAGGCGTCTAATGATACTGGAGGTAATCAGCATCCACCTCCCGTAGTCATTTTCCAAATAACAGTCGTTTACCGTGACCACCAAACTGCCTGCAAAATGTGGAAATTATGGCAAAAGCCCCCTAATATTTGGGGGAGACTACCGTCCAACAGTGGATGCCTTTCAACTAAGATCACAATAAGGATTTATTAAATATAAACGTGCCTACGGTATTTCAAAAAAAAAGGAATAACAATCATAGCTGTGTTAAATACTAATATTTTTTCAGAAAATTCAATAATTATATATATAAAGATTTAATATGAATTAAGCATTAAACTGCAACGTATGTAGATCGAAACAAATTTCTTACACAAAAATAACTACTTGCCTCAGTTGTCTGATGGGACACATGATGATGGATGGTCCACAGACTCTCGCTATCTGAGCGAGTGCTCTACCAATTTAACTTAAGACCTTGACAGACCCATCCAATTTTTCAAAGCTATTACGCTGAATAACACCACTATTTCTTCGTGTTCTAGGTAAGTACAAAATTGAATGTAATACTTTTACAAGTACCAAATAATCGATGAAGAAGTAATAGTTATGCAAGTATTATATATTTTGTTATAAAGGTATTTTAACTATTAGATTTTTGCATTGTACGAAATTAAAATTAAATAAAAGTGTCTTAAGCTAAGCTAGCGTAAACTTGGAAAAAATCAATACGTGTGTTAAGGGCTCGGTAGATCAATCGGAAGAGTATTTGCCCGGAAAGGCGCTGTAGGTATGAATGTGGCCTGGCATCTGAGGCCAGTTTAAATTATTCTAGTAAAAAACCTTTATATTAAAACAAAAGTTAAAAGTTTCTCATGTTTTTTTAAAAGATACTAATATGTGAGTATCATATAATGAGAATTTATTATTGCAAAGATTTACATTTACAGATTTAGTATAATCCTTCATACCAACCCTAAGTCCAATGCTTCAACTGCCGCTTTTCGCAGACACAGACAAATTAATTGTAGGCTAGCAATAACCGTTAAATATTAACCACCTGTAGACCGCCAGCTTACAGGGCGAGAGGCATCCGTGCCACCCTCGCGACATTGTTTAGACTAAGGAGTATAGTATAAGGATACTTACTGTAATTTAACACATTAAGTATACCTTGTTATATTACTTTTAGTACCCTATCTCATTGGAAATTTAATAAAGTAAAAGGTGTCACCGTAACTTTGTTGGCTTAGGGATATTCTACAACTTTAATATTGAAAACGGGTATTAATATTATAATTTGGACAAAGTATTACATTTACACACCCACAAAGTGTAATAAGAAAATCAGATATAGCTAACGCAAACTGAACTTGTATAAAATATCCCTCAGTATATTTTACATTTTAAACAGTAACTTCTGATCTTTAAAGGTCTTGTTTTAGAATCATTAACCAAGATACATAATGTGTGAATTGCAATACTACTTAATATCATGTGCACAAAATGCAAAACTTTAATCTCAACAGCCTTTAGAGATTTTAACTGCACTTCACACGTGTACATATTCAAACATCGGCCGAGTAAAATACAAGTTACTTTTTCCATAAATTCAATAAACCTATTCGTAATGGAAAATGTGTTCTTTCGATAGAAATTTGATTTTAAGATTAACACATAAGCACATAGATCACTTTCTTATTGATTAGTTTTATTAAAAACAACTTTTGCATTAGAGAACGTCAAATAAAAAGTTTTCCTGGTCTTAGTTTCACACTGGGACGACTTGGTCCCTTTATACACTTCGGGCCCCAGACTCCCCTTAATAAAGACGTTTTGCGTAGTCTGTCAACAACTTAAATTAATTACACGGATTATTAACGAGAGGAACCTAACAAGTAGGTAACCACTGTCGAGCTTACTTTATGTATTAAACATAAACAACTAACTACCGCAAATGTTAAACAAACTGATAAAATTAATGTTATTAAGTGATACTGCTGTCAGCGCCGAGAGGAAATATGTGCGATTATTCACCGGACAAGCTGATGATATTTAATCGAATAATATAAATCAACTGCAAAATTAAGATTAAACGTAAATAATATAAACAAGTCATTATACTGTAACAAATTAGTCAGATTAAAATATCACTACAAACAACTTTGTGTGACACAGGGATGGTTCCTCTGTCTATAAATCGTACGACCATTTCCAATCTGGCGGCATACTGGACCAGTCAGTTTGGTTACTGGTTCGCTGTAATCGCGCTATTCCACGGTGCTTGCGTTAGCTCCCTACGACGGACTATTCGCCTCAAGGTGAATATGAGACCAGCAATAGATTCAAGGCATCTGTTCCTTCACTTTTATACCAAACAATTACTTTTCCTGCTAATACTTATGAAAATAAACTAAAATTTAAAATGTTATACGTAACCCGGCTTAGTGTCATATTATATCATATAATAGTAAGATTCTTTTTTGATTAAGTATAGTTGACATTCTAAGTATTGTAATATCTGCATTATTTTGTTGCTGTCATTGTAAGGTACTTTAATCTCTTCTACGTTGTTTGAGAGTGACGTGTTTCTATTGTGCTCTGCAAATCCAAATATATATAACATTGGCGACGATATTAAAAACTCGCGTGTGCAAACCTGGGGTATAAGTTCAAGATTTCAGTGGGGAAATAAAAACCTTTCGACCAATAAGTGGATATTTGGACTTTATACATTGAAATATTGGAACAGTATTTTATTGTGGACTAGTTTCTGGTTTCTCGACATTTTTTATTTCTTGAATATCTTAAGAAATTTATATTACGTTAAATCGACTCTGTTGGCAACAGTTTTTTTATTAATAAGTATTATTAACAAAGCATTATTGGTACTTTTAACTGATAATACTTTTTGTAAGACAAAAAATGTATGTACCTCTGCGAATACTGTCCTCGTACTTAGATAATGAAATATGGTACGAAATACTTCGTTTAATACACCTAATAACATTGTCAATACTCGCTAGCGGGTCTTGATTCAATATTACCCAAATATCACGTTTCCCTCTTTTCCTATGGGCGCAAAAGAGATTCGCGTTTTTCGTTTTGGAATTGACACACGCTACGTAGTTGTCAAATGTGCTCGTGCAAAATGTTATTGGCTTCTTATCTTTTTTGCATATCAATTATGAGAAAGTTACGGAACTGTTGCACTAATTTTAAAATATGCTTTTACTATTTATATATAATGTACTTTATTTTAATAATGTAATTGAAATGATAATATCAAAAACAAAATTAATATTAATTGCCAATCTTATTGGTGTATAGATATAACCGTTTTTGTATAATAAATAAAGTACATATCACACTGGAATTACATTTTCGAAACGCACGTTTGTATTTTGATACTAACTTTTACTCTGGCTGGCCATTTATTTTTCTAAGTAGGTATACCATGAAACTGCTTTGTATAATTCACTCTTTAGTTGCTTTATTCTGTACACAAACAAACTTCTTGCCTTTTTTGTGTGTGATGATAATGAATCAGGAGTTCCGACAAATTTCCTAGATTCTTTACGTTAAATGCGTTTATGCAATTAAATTTTGATAAACGGAACTTATTGAGCTGTAATCAGAGAGATAAATATAATACCCGTGGGCTTCGATTTTCCTTAAACTCTATAAACTTCTATAGTCTGAAGTAAAGTTATTAATTTGCACTGTCATTATGTCCTTAAGCCAATTTATTGCGTTCTTTTTTAACTCTCTTAATATAAGTATTTAAGAGCACAGCCCAAATTCAGGCATCACTATACACTCGGCTGGCGTCCTGGGTATCCCGGGTAGCGGTAGCCGAGCTAGGGGAGTTAAGGCGATGCCAGTTCTGTCTGGTGTCGTCGAAGGAGCTCGTAACCCTGTACGTAGTGCAGGGCCGAGGGCCGCCACCTTCGGGTGGGGGCCGCGGGGAAGACAACCCCTCTAAAAAATCACCCGTAGGGGGCCTTCGGGCCAACAAGGGGGAGCTCGGCTGGCGTCCTGGGTATCCCGGGTAGCGGCAGCCGAGCCAGGGGAGTCTTAGGCGATGCCAGTTCCGTCTGGTGTCGTCGAAGGAGCTCGTAACCCTGTACGCAGTGCAGGGCCGAGGGCCGCTACCTTCGGGTGGGGGCCGCGGGGAAGACAACCCCTTTAAAAATTACCCGCAGGGGCCCTCGGGCCCAGCTCGCGGCAGCGAGCAAGTCGGGGCGGTGTCTGGTCCTAGGACCAGCTCCGGCCAACCCTTCAACTTCGGTGGGGGCTGTGTGGAGACAACCACTATAAAAAATCCTCGAAGGCGCGGCACTGGAGTAACGTGGTGTCGCGCGCCCGTGCGCGGGTGGTTGGTGGAGCGCATCAACCCATTAGCGACCCCCTCGGGTACCTCCCGCCCCCCGAGGTGTAGTAGGGTTGCCCAGGTATCGCGGGATCTCTGCCTGGGTGGACCGTTAGATCTCCCGCACTCGTGGGTATGCTATGAAATCCGTTAAATCTAAAATGAACAAGAAAGTGGAGGTTGTGAAGAGGGACGAAGCACTGGGTCCGCGCAAAAACAGTGCAACGGCAACCGCGATGGATGTTTGCCACGAAGACGAAGATGCTGTTTCGCAGGCAAGAGCCAGCGAGGAGAGCAGGAAGGGTAAGCGCCAGCGTCTAGAAAAAGAGGAGTTCCCGCCCTTGCCACCTCCGGCGGGGAAAGCTTTCACGCTGAAGCTTCCGGTAGAACATCACCAGAAGAAGGGGAAGAGCTCGAAACCCTTAGCAATCGAGCAACAAGAAGAAAGTGACTTTGAGGACGACGACTGTTCCTCCGAAGAATCGTCGGCGGCCGAAGTCCGACAGATAGGAGATCACCAGATGTCCCAAATAAGAGATTTCCGTGACGCAGGGAAGAAGCTTAGTCGAGAGATTGGGGAGGCACTGGAGGACGCCGGCCTGCCGGAATCTCTAAAAAAGAAGATCAAGGGGTTGGCGATGGACCAGTTCGACAATCTGAGGAACTTCCGGGACTATGTCATCGGTCTCATGGAAGATGACCCGGAGTTCTTCGAGCTGCAGAAGGAGAACGAGAGCCTGCGATTAGAGATCAGGAAGCTGAAAAAGGACATGGCTATCTTAAAGACGGAGTTCGCCAAGATCCGATCTGCCGGGCCAGCAAAACAGATGCTGCCTTCTACAGAGGACCTGCGGCAGCTGATAAGAGAGACTTTGGATGAGAGACTGGGAGAATTGGCGGCGCGAGCAGCCCAGAACCCAGAACTCAAGGAGAGGCAGCGCCCAGAGATGCCGACGGGAACAGAGGTGGCACAAGCCCCTAGCACCGAAAAGAGAGGAAGGGAGGCTCCCCCTGCCTCTTCCCAGGCCCCATGCTGGGAAGAGGCAGGTAGTAGGAAGAGGAAGCGCGCTGCGAGGAAGCGAGCTGCGGAGGCGTTAAACAAAGTCGCAACCAAGAAGACGGAGGGCAAAGGCGGAAAGCCCAAGGTAAGAAGGGCGAAACTCACCCCACCCCGGACGACCGCCGTCACGGTCACCATCAGACCGGAAGCAGCAGAGTGCGGAGAAACCTATTCGCACATCATGAGGAGAGCCAGAGCTGCTGTCTCTCTTAGTGATGTGGGAATAGAGTCAGTTTCGATGAGGAGTTCAGCGACGGGCGCGCGAGTCATCGCGGTACCAGACGTCAGCGGAGTCAAGGCGGACGCGCTGGCCGACGTGCTAAGAAGGACGCTGGGAGACGTGGCAGTCATAGGGAGGCCCGAGAAGACCGCGGACGTGCGGATCTCGGGCATAGATGACTCCGTCGATCAAGCTGAGGTGCTAGAGGCGGTGGCGGCCAAATCAGGTTGCATGACGAGCGCCATTAAAGCGCAGCCGATGAGAGCGGGCCCAAATGGCATCGGGCATATTATGCTCCGCTTGCCGGTAGCGGCCGCTAAAGCGCTCGTGGAAGACGGGACTAAGCTCCGCGTAGGATGGAGCGCCGCAGAGATCAGGGTCCTTGGACCCCGTCCTCTGCGGTGCTATAGGTGCATGGGGGTCGGGCACACGAAACCCAAGTGCCCGGCAGCGGAGGACAGGAGCGGCCAGTGCTTCAGGTGTGGAGCACCAGGACACACTGCCGCCTCCTGTGAAAGGGAGCCAGCGTGCTCGGTGTGCGCCGCCTTCGGGCGGCCGGCCGACCACGTCATGGGGAGTCGCAGATGCGACCCACCGGTGGTGAAGGGGAAGCCCCCTCCACCACCGCTGGACCCCATGGAGGTAGGGGCACCCAGCCCATCGGGTGCCCAACCCCCCCCGTAAAAACGTTCGGGGGGGAGAGAGCCTCTTCCACCCTTCCCTCGCGGGAGGGGCGTGAAGACGCCGGAAGCGCGGGCGCGTGCGGGGGTCGCACGCGGAGCGCTTGAGGAGGACCCTCGGTACCATCCCCCGAGGGTAGAGCCCCCTCTCGTCGCCCCCAGGTGGCATCGGAGCTTTTCTCCGAGGCCGCGTGGGGGGGGTCGAGAGGGGTGCTCGGCGGGACGGCGGCCGCGGAAGCCCCACGGGAACTATTGTTCCCGGGGGACTTCCGAGGACGCACGTCCCGATTGAGGTGGGGAGGGGAATCGACTGCACACCTCGGCCGCCATTAGGGTCGGTCGAGAGGTGCGGCGGTTTCTCTCCCCACCAAAAGAGGGCCAGCGGTTGTCGGAGCGGGAGACCGGCAGCTGCATTGCACTTGGCCCTCAGGCGTGCGGGGTGGTCAGGGCGTCACGGTTCACCCCGTTGCTCCGTCCCTCACGGAGCATAGGAGAGGTCCGCCCACGAGCGCGGACCCACACTGGTTCGGGTCGCGGGAAGAAGCCGTAAGGGGCCACGCGACCCCCACCACTGTGTTGCGGGACGCCGCAGGGTTTTAGTGGGTAGGCCTCCAAGCCTTTACCGGGCGCTAGGCCGGGTAGGGGCATGGAGGAGAGTCCCACATATCGTCTCGTGCTCTCCCGGCACGAGCGAATGCGTAACGCATTTACTGCGAAAACAAAAAAAAAAAAAAAGGCATCACTATACACTAATTATGTCTTTTGAAGTATGTGTAGTTTTTCCTATCAAATGTGATTAAAATCGTCATATTTCAATCCAGCCTCTAATGACGCTGTGACTATCATAATGTACCTTTTTTTGAATTTGAATTAGTAGTCCGGGGCCCAAAACAGAATCCACGAATCTGCTGCTTTGTAAAACTTTATCAAATAAGTAGTTTTTATGAAAGAGTACTTTTGTAAGCCAATTAAAATAAATGTATGTTTTAAATTTGATTCTTGTTTATCTGTGCCTGGCCGTTATTAAAACAAAGGGACCAAGATATCTTTTAACTCGTTAATTATCCTTGTTCGTCGTTATCGTTTTAAAAGAGTGGAGACCAAAAAAACAAGTACCTACAAAAAACTATTATGGCATATAATTTTGCATATACATCTTTGTTAAGATTTAATATAAGAAAATAAGCTTGATTTTATTGCAGAAAATAAATAAATACTGATTTAGCATACAAAGTGGATACAATAATTACATCACACACAGTTATTTGCAATCTGATTCGTTTTATATTAAAAACCTTTTAGTGTAGTCAATGAAACTTAATTTATTTATTTTGACTAGGGTATTTCTAAGAATTTACTTAACTTAAAATCAATTTAAAACAGCCATCTATCAAGTTACTAAAAATCTGCGAGATTTAGTCAGTTAGAACGACAGATTTACTTAGCTATCAAACATGTCACAGTAACAAGAGGGAGTTCCGTCAGAGATGGATGAACGTGTGGTTTTGCTGTCATGTCACGCGACCGGCACCCTGTCAGATTTTCGAAATATCCGCACTGTGGCGAACGGTAAACAGTTACTCAGAGGCTCTGTCAAAATAGGCGTGATTCAGCTTTTTCATGTCAGATTATTTGTATTACTGTTCATAGTGATCTATTTAGTATAATATGTGGGTATAATTTATTTATCGCGTCTATCATATCGATATCAGGTCGAGTAACGTTATATATTTTCTTTACTTAAAACGATAGATTTATTAGCTTATTAATTTTTATATACTTCATGCAGAAACGCACAAAGACGGATTTTATTCCTTAGGCAATAAAAGTTTGGGGGCAGATATTTGTGTTAACATTAGGACCTTACGGGCAGTTTTATTCATTTATTTGATGGGGCCAAAATGTAAAAAAGTAAATGGGTAATATTGAATATAGTGTTTGTCTCCAGGTGGCGGTATACAGGCGGCTTACGGGCCGTGACGCAGATGTTGCGGCGATGACGCGGCGCGCGTCGTGCAACATGCCCTGCTGACATGGCACGCAGCCGCTCCGCCCTCCTTTCGCTGGCAGCTCTCGCAGCACTCGCCGGTAATCAATTTGTCAGCAGGATAACATACAAAAATATTTTATTTATTAAAAGTTAACTTCATTAATACAGGAATACAAGGAGGAAAAAATCAAGTGATATCAATAGAAATATACATATACTAGTACGGCGCGTGGGTGCGCGGCCCGCTAAAGTGGACCGCGTCGAAAAGTGGTTGATAAGTCCATTTCGATTTAAAGTTTTAGTGTGTAAGACCTAGTTTTGCTTCTTATTACTTTACATTTCAATTCGCCTCCATAACTACTTCTATAACAACATTTCTTGTACAGTTCATTCATTGATTCATTCAGCATACAATCAAATACTTATTCAAATAGACAAACATGACCGCATTCACTCCTACACATATACACAAACACCTATACAATCACACTCACGCACACAAATGCACATAGACATAGTTCCTGTCTTGATAAGGTATAGAATAATGAATCGTGACTTCAACATTATCAAACAGCAACTTTGAGACTACTCGCTATAATGTGATATTCACCGCACTATAATAATAACTATAAGTCTGGGGCTAAATCCCTAAACACAGGTTATTACGAATAACCTATTAGGGTCAACTTCGGACATTATAAGTACTAAGTTTATGTAAACTGGTTTCTTGTAGTACTATAGTGTATTTGTATTTCACAAACATCATCATCATCATCATCTCATAGTATAATGTAGTCAAATGGTTAAAGAACTAAATGAACTGGTATTATTAACATTATGTTTTCTGTTGATCCCATTTTAGCTAGTTTTACTTTACTTCATTAATTATGTAATAAAAAGCCTTCGTTTTTGTACATTGTACAATCTTGATTTATGAATAGATTTTAATTAAGGGCCTTGTTACATTTTTATGCATATATTGCTATGTATTTATCTTGTTTTCATGGTAAATAAAGTAATAAAGGACCAACACATGCGGAAGTTGCTTTAACTTTGCAAACAGCCGAATAGGGCAACCGCTACGCCATTGATTTCTTTAAAAATATAATTACATGCAATTCCACCTAAAGTTTTATGTTTCATAGAATTTTAAACTTACAATTACTTACTACTAATTTGGTATGTTTAAATCTATTTTTATCTGTTTCTCATCGTATTTATTATTTAAATCAACTCAGATCAGACAAGTACTATCTTGATTTTTTATCGACCATTATCTCTTTGTATCATTTTTAAATGCCTAACAATAATCAATATGCGTTTAAGAAGAGTCGTCCTAAGAAAGATAAAAAAAAATTGTAATCATGTAATGTGGCGTTAAATTATTTTGTTTTTAAACATAAATTAGTATTTGTTATTAATGAATTGCGCCGTAAAGAATGCCAACTAAGTGCAACTGAACTGCACTCATGTTATCTTTACGATTGTAATTATTTATAAATAATTCGCTTATGGATTTGCACACAGAACGAATTGATAATACAATAATACTTTATTGTTTACATCACAAAAGAAAAGTGATATACAAAAATAGATAATTGCTTGAAAGTAACGTGTAACAATGTTCGATCTTATAGCTAAAAGCAGTCTCTACCAGACAGCCTTTGGATGGTGAGGATTATCAGAATGAAAGAATAACGGCAGTGTAACAAAGAAGTAAAAATAGAATTAACAAGAACATATATAGTTCTTACACATCCACGTACATTACCCTTTTGAATAAAACTATTTCTTACATTAATAATCTAGGCATCTTCTTCAAGTTACGTGGCCCCGGGAGCCATATCACTGAAGAAACTCTAGAAAACCCTTATATGTATTGTTATTTGAATATCTGAAACGGAAAAAAAAGTTCAGCTTTAAAACTGCTCTACTATTACTGTACTTTCTTTGATGATTTATTATACTATAAAGTGAAGTTTATATGAATAAACTGTTTCTGTATTTATTACTTAATAATATAAGAAAGTGTAGTAGGCCACTTTCCAAGCTACCCAGGAGATAGGGCCTCAGCTCGTTTTTTTTACGTGGTTCTCCCATTCTCAGACGTTTAAACATTATGTAAGTACATTCGTCTAACTCAGGATCTGAAGGTCTCGTCATGTAATTTTATAATTTGGACATGTAATTTTCTGATGCTTGCGCCTCCATCCCGGTACGGAAGATAATCGCGTTTCCGTCGGGTAGATGCACCGGTAGTGCGATGACAGTTGGGTATCTACAGCTGATGTCAAACTCTAATAGACGCCACATTGCATCAGAGGCGCTACTCTAAGAGTCCACTAATTATTGCCGGCTGGTCGCCAGCTGGACGTTTATAGTGTACAGCGCCTCGTTCATCAGTGTATATACTTTCATACATACATAAATTCTTTCCGAGATAGACTCCGATGAAATTTGTATGGCGGCCATGTTTTTTCCGCCATTTTGATTTTTTTTTCAGCTCATTGGCAATTAGATGACGTTTCAAATAACATTTGGTCGAGCACCTCCCATCTATCTTCAATACCCTAGCCGTGCTCTTTACCCGTCTCCGAAATCCTCAATCATCGGCTCTGTCCGTATTTTTCCTCTTAATGAATTTTCTCTTCTATACGAAAATAATAGTAAAAAAAATTCTTCATTCAAAATTTTACAGGAGATGTGATCAACCAGTCAGTGGGTGAAACAGCACGAGTAGCTATATATTTGTCAACTACGAAATAAAATGCGTATTCATTACACAGACATCTGCGACTTCTGGGACTTGAACCTAGGCCTGCGTGGCTTTAAAGATAAGGAATCTATCAAAAATCTGTTTTATTAAGGACAGATAGAAATATAGACGGACGTGGTGAAACTTCAAAGGTTCCTTGTTGACAAAACCATTAAAAAGAGTCGAAAGCACTATATTCACATTCATGAAGGTATTACGATTAACCATTTTGCACATACATTTCCCCCGAAAATTTCAATATCACTCAATAAATGGAATACATAAATAAACAGTTCCAATTTAGATTTGGATAGAATCTACTTGCTTTATTTAGTGCCGGCCTCACAGTGTTACTCGTTTAGCTTTAAAAGTGATATTTTAATAAAACATATTTGAATTTTTTGGAATTTATAGCTGTCTTTGTTCGGATTTCTTACTTTATTTAAATTAAAATGTATATCGATAAAATAACAATATAAAAAGCTTGAGTAAGTGTTAAATTTTGTTTTTTTAATAATGCCTTGTGAAATTTCCATTCCGACAAAAATCGAAGCTGCGTTTTTTAGCGAGTCTAACCGATTCCATAATTGCTAGGCAAAAGACAACTAATAGTGAACTTTTACAATACTATTTTCTATGTATTACAAAAAATGGTAGAAAGAAAAATAAGAAGTAAGAAAAAACTTTTGCATTTTTTTTCAATAATCTTTATTTGTATTTTGCACCTAATCTGATGATAATGTCTTTGTATTTTGTATCCGAAACAATTGATTTGCTGTAATGTTTTTTACTCGATCATAGGTATCAATTCGCTGGAGGAGCTAAAGGCCAATACTTCATCCAGGCTATGAAAACTGTACGGATGATGTTTTGTATTGCAAGAAATGGGATCTTTATTGAAAGCTGTAAAATAAGATTTATTGAATTAATATCTTGCGTTTTATATATTTCCGGAAGATTAAAACACTACATTAAATGCACCATGCTGGCCATTCTCTAACCTTTTTTTATCGTTCGTGTATGTAACATTCTACTAACTGAAAGTATTGTGCATATTTTTAAATATGAATATTTCGTAAAGAATTACTATTACTGTGTATACTCTGCGAACCGTAGCACTTTTGTAGCTACGTGCTCTCGTAGCATACTTGCTACGACCTCATCTAAAGTTGTTTAACAACAGGCCAACATGCCAATTCGTTGCATTTTTACGCCACGGAGATTAACGCTTGACTTTATTCTAAATAGAACAAAGGTCGAAAAATATAAAGAAAATGTTTCTATTTAATTTAGAAAGCGATTTCGTTCTGATTTAATTTGCAAATTGACAATCATATCGAAATTTAACTCAAGCAATAATAGTGTTCCCAACTTATTATCCGTCAATTTTGATAAATCAATAATGGCCACTTTTGGGCGGTTGACGGCCATTAATGAAAATAGTGTCAAATGTAAGTTATAAGTAGGAACCACTTTTACTATGAACGTTTTACTGCAATCCGTAATAATTATTGAGATGAGTATTCTCGAGTAGGCAAAAGGCAACGATCTGCATGTTTAAGGGATTTAAAGGGAATTACTAGTCATCGGTTTCCTGAAAATATACGGGTGTCACTTTTGGTGGATTCCAATATACTAAAAAGCCAGAGTGTGTGAAACACATTTAAGAAACAATGACTGGGATGAAATCATTGATAGACCGAATCTAAGACACGATTTCAATAGTGCTCATTTAGTAGAAACGATGAGTCTTATGAAAGCAGGTGCGTCAAGGAGCTATATTTTGAATTTCGAAAATATTTTATGAAGTTGCGTATTTTATGATGTTGATTTACGTAAACTTTTCTATTAATAATTCAAACTGCTTCGCTGATCAATTCTTTCCCAATTCTTTTAACCGTCTTATGGCTTACCCCGTAATTTTTTTGTCATTATAAAAGGCCAAGTTGGAAACCAAAGTTTTAATAAGAGGTGCCTGCCTCAATGGTTTAGGACTTACGCAAGCAGATAGCGAAGTTGGGTCCATTAGTTCCTTCTGAAGACATATTAGATAGTCCTTTGGATCCTTCGAATGATTTAAAGGGCGTTGAGGAGGTTAAAATTAAGAAATATATATATTAGACTTGTGTAGGTCTTTGAAGGACAAAGAATTAGTTTCTTGCCATCCGTTGGTAATGTGGAACCACCAGTATCATCGCTTCCCGTAAGCGTCTGCGTGATTTGTGATGATGGCAGTTGTCATGATAGTGCTAAGTTAAAATATGTTAGCAAAAGCTGCGTCAGAGCTTTCATTGAATGCGAATATGGAGGTTAGGAATATTACTGACCAAAAGATTCTGTCGTTTGCTAAGGACATTTTTACTGGCGATTGGTTTAGAAGTGTCAAAAGTCTAGTTTCAGATTGGAGTGAGTGGATGATTTTGTTAAAAAAGGATTTTGGTCAGTCTGATTTTAATACAGAATGTTAACTAAAATTCGTTCTAGGACACAGGAAGCATCAGAGAATATTACTATTTACTTGTCGATTATGACCGGATTATTTTCTCGGTTATCGAAAAAATGATCAAAAAGTGATCAACTTGAAATAATTCTTCATGATATTCTCCCGTTTTATGCTAGTACACTAACTTCGGTCACTGATCTTGAAAACAATTGATTGTCTAAGTTGTATTTGTCCTAATTATGAAAATATTCAAGCACGTCTAACTTTTGAGAACCTCCAGCTTCAACTCATGACACTTTAGCACCCGAGTTTTCATATAGGGGCAGTATTAATAAACACAGATTTTATAGCAAAACTTACGATGATAATAAAAACCAATATAATAACAGCAAAAACACTACAATAATAATTCGAATATTCGTGAAAGCTATTATAGTTCTTGTACTGACAAGCTTTTTAATATTCAACACTATGTAAATGCTTCTAAGCCTCGTTACTATCCTCGTTGGCGAGTAAATATCCATAACTTGCGACAGTGCACGACTGACAAAAATTAGATATACTTTAAGTGTGATCGGAAGGATACAATACACCCCAGTGCCCTGAAGCCTTTAGATGATTCGAGACCTTATATCTCTATAAGAATTTATGACTTATCTATTGCCGGTCTTTTTTTCTCTGGTTCTGCAGTAACTATTTTAGGTAAAAATTTTCATAAAGTCCTCGAGAGTCATGGTTTTGAATTAATTAAGGATACTAGTATTAATGTCACCATCATTAACACCATTTACAATTGGTTATATTGATATCCCGGTGTCTTTTAAAAATCCAGTTTCATATTATTAGGTCTGCTTTTGGGCCGGAGGACGAAAGTTTTCTCATTTTGGCAGTTGATTTTTGGAGAAAATTTAATGTATGTCCAAAATATCTGGGCAACATCTCGTACAGAAACGGTAGCTCTGATTTTAATTTAAGTACTGATAAGTTCATTCAGGGTTATGAACACTTGATTCACTCTGAAAAGTTGATATAAGTGAACAATTTAAAGATTTATCATTTGAGCGTATGGGATTAGGTAAAACATGTTTAATAACATATCGTATCGATACTGGAGCTGCTCTACCGATCCGACAGCGGTATTATCACATGTCTCCGGAGAAGCAATGCATATTCGTTCAACCGGTTGATGAAATGTTGTCTCTTGATGTCATCGAACCTTGCGAGAGTGCATGGTTTTCATCTGTATTATTATAAGAATGGCGAGCATAGTTTTTGCCTTGACAGTCGCAAGCTGAATTGGGTAACCAAACGCCATGCATATAACTTGCCTTATATGTCTGAAATTCTGGACAACTGGACAACAAGAGACGTTCGGTATCTCAGCAGCATAGATCTTTCAAAATCTTTCTATCACATAGAAATTGCTCCTCAAGGCAGAGATAAGACTGTATTTTGTGTTACTGGTAGAGGATCTCTTCGATTTTAAACAGCGTTTGAATTGACGAATGTTCCGGCTACCCAGCAGCGTTTAGTCGATTTGTTGTTTAGAGAGTTCGGTGCTAATGTATTCGCGTATATCGATGACGTCATCATAATAACGTAAGATTTAAAAGTCCTGATTCGTATCTTACAGAAGTTAAAACAAGCAAACCTGACAATTAATCTTAAGAAATGTAGGTTCTTTCATTGTCATTTGGATTATGTTGTGGACGGTTGTGGTTTATGGACGCACTCCGAGAAGGTGCAGGCTATATCCCACCCCTACTTGTCGTAAAAAATATAAACGCATCCTGGGTACAGCTACTTGGTACCGTCGTTTTGTACCCAAGTTTAGTACAATCGCGGGCCCACTGAAGCAGTTGACTTCAAGCAGGAAGGGAGCTCCTCCATTTGAATGTACCCCAGAGGCTGACTGACGATTCTTTTCAAAAGTTGAGGGAATGTTTAGTTTCTGCGTCGGTTCTTGTCTGTCTTGATTACATCAAACCGTTCAAGGTGCATACCGATGCAAGAAATTATGGAGTGGGTACGATGCTTAACCAGACCAAAGGAAATACGGAGCACCCTGTCGCTTATATGAGTCGTTCCTTAACTCAGGCAGAAAGAAACTACACTATTACTGAGAGAAAACATAAGTCATGATTACAGCCTTAGATCATTGGAGGTGTAACTTAGAAAATTGCAAGACGTTTACTCTATATACAGATCAAAGCGCTTTAATTTGGTTCCTTTCACTTAGTAACACTACTGGTAGGTTGGCCTGTTGGGGAGTCCAATTGTCAGCATTCAACTTTGAAATCAAACATCGCCGTGGTGTTGCCAATGTTATTCCTGATTGTTTGACGAGGGTTGTTCCGGTTAGTGCGATACCTGTTCCTAATTTATATAGCACAGATGAATAGTTTAATACTAATTATAATGGTTGTATTAATAGACCTCAAAACTGTCCAATTTTATATAAAAGGTAATATATTCTACAGATTGTGTAAGGAGAAACATGTCATGAATACAGAATTATCGGGGTAGATAGTTGTTCCTTTAGAATCTCGCGAACAGATTCTCATGGAGAACCATTTCGAACCAACAGTAGGTCATTTGGGCATTTTCAAAACATACAATCGTCTTATTTTGCGTTATTTCTGGCCAGGTATTGGAAGATATGTCAGGCAAAAACTTAGGTGCTTGGCATATACATGACTTAAAATTACGTCGTCTAGATAAGTAAAGTTTGATCACTATCAAACTTTACTTATTTAGACGATGAAAAGCACTCTCTTAAATTACAATCGAATTGAGTGTTATTATTAAATTCATGATTATGTCATAGTAATTATCTCCTGTGGTGTAATGTACTTAGGTTTATGTACACCTCGTTTCGGTCCGTCGAAAAAAAATACTTTATTAGTTTGCTAAGGTTATCTATTCTTTAAATAATTGATATCCTTTAATTGTTAAGCCACGACAATACATTTTGACAATATTTATTGCTGCTATGATGAGTCCGTGATGTATGTGAGTAGTGAAAGTTTATGGGAAGGAATGCAAACTATTGCCATTAAGTAAGATGCTGATTTTATTAGGAGAATAAAATCCTTGGTGACGAGAGGGGATATTGTAACGTTGCACGTAAACAAATAATCTTATCACGAAAAAGAATATTTTACTATTAATTTAATATATATAATAGTCAAAGTGTAATATATATAATGTATATAGACAATAACTTGGTATACATTTTTCTACTTGATGTATGACCACTTGTACCATAAATAACTTGTTTCTATTGTGTTCAAGACCGGTTTTGTTTGAGCTCGTATAGCATTTCGTGGCGCCGGCAGCGCCAGATTTCATTTAAGTGGATCAGAGCGCGGACGTTCTGTTTTTTTAAGCAAGACTTCCATCGTCCTGTCTCCGAATCCGAATAAAGTACTATTTAGTATCGTATATACTGAATTTAGTAGTGTTATCTTCCCCGTTCTACGTACGATTGGCGTTCTACGTACGGGTTTAATTTTTCAAGTTGGGAGCTCTCGTAACTGAGCCGCCAAAAACAGGGAAGTGCCGATCTGCGGAGTACAAGTTAAGGTGACACGACCCATGACCCAAAATTTTAAATATACCTATTTTTTTATTTTTGATGACGTGTGGTATTTCATTTTCTCATCTACCGAGGTAACCCCGTCACAATCTATGTATATAAAAATTCTCTGTCATTCAACTTTCAATTCAACTCCGCTACTATCCCAACCAATTTTGATTTTTTTGTAATTTTGCTAGATTTAATCTAACTAAGGACATACGATAGGTTTTATTCGAATTTATAATATAAAAAATATTGCAAATTATAATAAAGTCACAGCAATGCGTGGCCAGGTCTGCTAGTAAATCTATAAATCTTCGCATGCATTATAATATACTTCATCCAAGCTCCAAAATTATCAGTAAGTTTCATTTTGATGTTATTTATGTATATCGGCGAGTCTGGTGTTTAATTAAGATAACCAAATATAATATTCATAAGGCAAATACTTTACCTACTTATTTTCGTCAAAAGCAATGTACGCATTGTTTTCAATATGTTTAATATACGCAACGAGCTATAGAGCGTGCTACGATTAAAGTAGCTTTGTCATCAATATAGCTATTGCTAAACTAATGGGCAGAACACATTCTCCAGACGATTTCTGGGAAGAAATGTTCTAGATTTGCGATTAACAGGTGAAAGACACTGTGTAATTTGGTGAGTCACTATCTTAACAAGTGGACAAAAGGCGACGGATACGACTGTAGGAGTGGACAATTGCAAATTGATGATGATTAGTATGTTTGTATTCGCAGGGTGCTGTGTGTGCGCGCCGCAAGGCAGCGTGCAGGGCGGCGTGCAGGGTGGTGCTCAGGTGCCGCCAGGGGTGCCGCACTCCACGGCGCCGCCTGCCGGCGTCGGTGGCGTCCGAAAGTATGACGCTCGCTTCTACTACTTTCACATTCAAAATCTATACACACATCCTGATCTCATTTGATAATTACAGGGAAGCACTCATATGTTAAACCAGACACATCGTTTTACACCCATTCGTACTAGAAATGCATTCATGTTACCTGCGTGTTAGTCAATTTTTTAACATACACTCTCACTGTTGAGCTTTCCATAGCTGAAATATTTGTCATTGTTCAAAAATATCCATTGCGACTTTGCAGAGTAGAATGTCACAATGAATTTAAAGTAGCCGGTGGTGGATATAAAATAACTTTATTCAAATTTGAAATTTGTATAGTCCATAATTTTTTTATCTACTACCCTATCAGGACATCTTTCAACTAAGAAGTTTTATTTTCAATATAATACATAGTTACTGTATATAGCACGAGGGAACAAAGTAAAATTTATTTTGTCCATGGAATTTCATGCCTGTTATTTACTAATTTGTGGTCGCTGTTTTCAAATCTACCCTTACTTTTTCTTCAGCAGTTCTACTGTTTTTAAAAAGTTTTTGTTTTACAATGTTCACGTCGTGAAATATCTGTAAAAACGATCCCACCTATTTTTTTAACATCTGTGGTGAATATACATTCAAAAATTGGAGACTAAATGTCGAAGGTTATAAACAGGTGTATTTTGGTTACTTTGGATTCCCTTTGGACACCCGTGACAGGTACTGGGTCCATAATTTGGTATTTTTTTATTTAGTACAAAAACAGGTTACACTTGATTAATCCATTAAAATGATAATAAATAGTGTATATGGCAGGCAGGCATAAACGGATGAGTTACCAAATTGAACAACATAAACTTAAATACATTTAAAATAACGGTATCAAATTAAAATTACAATCGGGGTTAAAAACAAAATATGCTTTATTAGATATTATTACAATTAAAATTCAGTTATAATAATATGTAGAATGATTTTAAAATCAAATAAATGTTAATAAACATTAAGAAAGATAAAAAAAAACAAAATTATTAGAAAACATTAAATTACTGGGAATATTGAAATACCGATAAGATATAATATTAAGCATTAACTAGAATAGGCACAGTGTTTCATCAATACTGCGACGAAACGAGTACAAATTGCAACACAACACAATGGACAGGCCCACCAGGACAGAGAAGAAGAAGAAGACCAAATGCACGCTGGGCAGACAATAACATAAAAGTAGGAGGTACTCAATGGTCACGACTGGCAGAAAAAAGAGAGCACTGGTCATCTCTGGAGGAGGCCTTTACCTTTCACGGAGAGGGTTCTTGCTAACAAAATACAATCCTTGACTATATCTAATTAATTAAATCAATACATTTTATTATTATATCCATTACAACATAAATTCCAAATCTATTTATTATCAATTCACCTATAAAATTATGATTGTGTTATGAATTTTATTTACATTTTTGAATATATTATTTCTTAAAATGTAAATCATGTTATTTTTGATTGTTTCTTTTTTAAATGCACTAAAATCATCCAATTAAATTCAAAATTGTAAATATTTTTGCATGCACAATGTTATTGAATTTTTATTATAGAAAGCTAAAAATTAAAAAGGCTTTTATGTTTTTATTTTTATTTATTTATTTAAAAGATGAAAACTTAAATATTTACATGACTGAAATAAAAAAATGTCTGGAATGGATCCGTTTGGACTGCATATAATTTTCTGGATAACAAAAAGGATGAATGTTATCCGGAGCATATTGAACTGATGCTGTCACACTTACAGCAGCTTGGTTGTAATATGAGCATCAAAGTATACTTCCTCCAAAGCCATTTGGACTGTTTCCTTAAAAATCTTGGTGGTTTGAGCAAAGATCAAGGGGAACGGTTTCATCAAGACATTCAAGCTGGATTCAAGATGGAGGAACGTTACTAGGGTCAATAAAATGCTCACATGATGGCGGACTATTGGTGAAACAATAACTATTAGCTTCAAAATTGGTAACTGAGAGAGTTGAAATTTTGTAACTAATATTGTACCTGAGTTTATTTATGTTTTAATAATAGCCTACGAGTTGTTGCGCGTTTTTGAGGAACATGGTTGTACAACAGAGGCAAATTGGCTTTCGTGGTCTCACTTAATACAGTTTATTATTAATTTTTAGCTATTTCATTCGGTGTTTATTTAACAGTATGAATAAATAAATTATTTAAATATATTTAGTATCGATAATGATACGATGAATGAAGAAACACATATAATAATGATTTATCGAGCTCCACTCATCATAACTTCATAGTTGCCTCAATTGATTGTGGATATTTCATTAGTGACAAGCATTCGAAATATTCAAAGCTCGACATCGAAATTGTATGTTACATAATTGACACCCTTGTCATCATATTCGGCAGAGTGTAAAGCATTTCACAATAAAATCAGTACAAGTCAGCTTTGAATTTCATCATAAAACCACACTATGATAACACAGCTACAGAACAGGAAATTCTGAATAAGATTTAATTAACTTAAGACTAGTACTATTTGCATTGCTTAACCATTTAAAGCAAATGTGCTTACCACTTACATATTGAAAGAAACAAGGTCTCCTCCCAGATACTCATAGTCATACTCATAGAGTTGCGGTCTAAATATTGAAGAAAGATCAACCAAATAAAATACTGCCGCTGCGTATCAGGCACAGTAACCATATGCATTCTCTAAGAACATAAAATCTTATAGAGGCAGTGGAAGTCGAAGTGAGCACGGAAAGTTTCTCACAAAACTTGCACCATCACCACGGTAAAAGCCTTTACTAAAATAAATTAAGTAAGTAATCACGATCTGCTTATAGAGAAACATAGTATATTTACTGAAACATTTCTCGATAACTTCTTCACTCATTTTGCGCGACCTATATTCTTGCGGAATTTCTCTGCAGTTTTTGGTGTAATACGAGAATTCCGTGGTTCGTTACAAGATTGCTTTTCTTTAAGTGTCTAGGTGATTTTTGATGCTAGTAATGTTGTGTATTGTTTGAATAATTTATTTATAACTAAGTTAGGGCTATATCATAAATAATTAAGGGAACATTTTATATAAAAGTAAATGAGCAAAGTGTTTAAAATAAAATAGGTTCTAATTTATCTTAAAAGTGATACGCGTATAAACTATTCATCTCTAAATCAACTCCTTGTTAGGGTACTTTGGTTTATAATTTTATATTTCAAGAATATATATAAGTATAATTTAAATATCAAATAATAAACCTTAACCTAAGTGTGCGTTTTCTATAGGTCACAAACAATACGTAGTCACTGGAGATACAACGTTATCAAGAGCTTGTTTATAATTAGCACATACAATCAACTTATCGTGACATTTTCATCGAAATAATCTTGCCCATAACTATATTCCAACACACACAATTTAATTTCACAATTAAAAACTTCGTATCAAGCCAGCATCCATAAAAACAACCACTATACAACACGCTTTGTCATTTGGTAGTTAATTATATTTTAATAATTTAATCAACTAGTTGATATACATTAAATGAGCTTTTTCACAATCATCTTGTAAGAAATATCTTATCACAATAATAAAACACATATTCAATCAATTGGGATCGTCCAAAAGACTCTTTACAGTACCTATTAGTATAATTTTATTTACATAATTATCTAAATTAAGCATAATCTAAAAGAAAAAATCGTTGCAATTCAAAGAAGTATAATTCATTTAACAATAAAAGAAAGTGTAACAAAACAAGTACATTTTGCAAATTAATTCACCTATTATGTGATGACATATAATCTTAAAGACTAAAAATTCAAATGAAATGATCCTAGATGAAATGAAATGATGATGAAAAAGTGATTTCAAATTTATTTGTTATTTGTTTTATAACATATTAATACATTTCCTCCAGATGTATCGGTATGGTATCGAACTCGATACCATCACAAACAGA
Source organism: Calamotropha paludella (assembly GCA_927399485.1). Taxonomy (NCBI): domain Eukaryota; kingdom Metazoa; phylum Arthropoda; class Insecta; order Lepidoptera; family Crambidae; genus Calamotropha; species Calamotropha paludella. The sequence continues at coordinate 15,422,604 of OV656812.1, forward strand.
TATGCACATTACTATTTAAACAAATTATTTTAAAGAAAACATTGTTTTAGAAACGTTAAATTAAAATAACTGTAAAAAATATAATCGTCTACTTGAAATCACTTTTTCATTAACATAAAGTAGCATTAACCGGTTAAAAAAATTTAATCAAAATAATTCTACATATGTTTCATACTACATAATACTTCAAGTCAATTAAATATAGACTTTCAATGTCAATAGATTCAAGGATTGGTCAGCTATTTCGGTAATAGCCGAAATGAAATGAAAGCAAAAGTGATTTTAAGTAGATGATTGCAGCTATTTTTAGTTATAATAATTTACCGTCTCTGAAACAGTGGCTTTGCAACGAATTTACGTAATACTAGAAATCGATTAATAAACGACTTTGTATACTCTCTTTTTAAGTAAAAAAAATGTTACTTTAAATTTTATTACAATAAAAACAATCTTGTGTCAGTTTTGTTTTCATATGAACTTCACGTAGAACATAGTTTATAATGCGAATTAATTCAACTACCCCAAAAAACACATTTATATATGGATTGTTTTTTTCCTTTAATACAATGAAAATTAACAGAACTATTTCATGTTTCATATTATTTAATTTCTCTTAAACTACCAAAATGTCAACTATCAGTCACAGTATCGAAAGAGTAATTATCTCTTTGGAGATAATTACACAGCAATGATTGCTTCATCGTGAGTTCATTTTCCATAATAAATTCGTAATTACTTCGTCTGAACATTTCTTTCATAATACTTTACAATACTAATATTCATAAGCTCGTACTAATGCATTTATTCAGTAAACAAATTTATTTTCCGATACATATTTAGTCATTTTTTTCCTCATAATACTGAAGCGTCACATTAGTTTGTTAATTCTATTCGAATTTATTTTATTTCCAACGTCTTATAAGTATTTTAAGTTAAAAGTGAAAAAATGAAAAGTTACGCGTGTCTTTTCATAATTAACAAATATAAGCGTGGCTCATCCGTCATCGTAAGATAAAATATTTACTTACTTAATACTCATAATAACAATAAACTACACCAGTATACCGAATAGAGAAACTATTGAGAGATTGAAAAAGAATCGGTTGCCAGTCATCTCGAACATAAAGTGAAACTAGAGTACAGTTAAAATTGTAGGGTAGTGCAAGCTTTCAAAGCCATTGCTAATATATCGCAGTTTAAACCAAAGAAACAGGCTTAACGACTTCATCCTGGCCAAAATAATTATAAACGTTGCACCTTCATTTGGAATACTTACCATATAATTTCTAGGAACTTCTATAATATCACTCTTGCGATTGGCGTTGAATTTGCTAAGACGTATGAACATAGGGGATTCGGGTACTTGACATCAACCTCGGTACTTTTTCATTTCTATTCTTATTAAGACTTAGTAGTTAAATCTGTGCTATAACCATAGCCCCCGCAAAGAAGTTGAAACATCAGGATTATATATTAAAAGAAAATAAAAATAAGCGCGGCGTAAATACGCCTTTATGATTTTATTTATATGTACACCCTGAAGTGTAAGGACTAAATACACACCTACGTTTTTAAATTTAAAAGCTCTACACGACGGATATAAACCATATCATTTTTCATTATCAAATACCCATATCTATTGCATCTACGCATGGTTAAGGAAGTATTAGGAAATTGTAACGCCTCGTTTTCATTACTTTACACGATCTAATTACGACATCAAATAACTTCAGTCAATAAATATAGATACTTAAAACAATATATTTTTACTTAGGTTAATAATATACCTAATACATCATTAAAAATAGAAATATTTTTATACAAATATTCTAAATGAAGTATGTAATCGAAGATTTCGCATACAGAACAGTGCCTTCGCAACAGTGACTTCCTCTCTTAAGAATGAAAGTACAAAAAAATACTTATGCAGTATACTTACCAGTATTTTTATTTTATTTAATATTTGTCGAAGCAGAACATTTTTTCCATTAGCATTATTTTTATTGTTGTTTTTTCAATGTCAATAAAATATTATTTCATATTGAACTTCATAAAGTTTTTTCCAGAATAATTACTCTGTAAAGTTACATCTGTATGTTATGCCGTCAGGGAGCGTTCAAGTATTACGTAACGCAAATTTTGAAGATTTTTGACCCTCCCTCCCCCCTTGTAACGCGCCGTAACGTTTAACTGTACCCCCCCCCCCCTCCCCCTCTCTAAATGTTACGTAACACTCAAGTGACCATTTTATACCCAAAAGTACAAGAAAGTCGCTAAAATATCCTTGTTATAGTTTTAATCGACTTTGCGGTAGTAATACTAAATAAAACAAAAAAATTTAACCCGCAATACATGCGTTTTTTGTTTATTATTTTTTAATTTTTGCTTTATACACTATTGTTTATTTATTTTAACCTTTGGCAATTCAATTATAAACAGAAACCTGACTAAATTAAATATTTTAGTCAAAATAAAATCGTTAAATCGGTCTATAAAAAAAACAATAGGTTCCTTGCAGGTAATTTCAAAAAATCTAATATTTTTTAAAATATTCTTCAAATATGTAATAAACTAACGGCATTCGTTAATATCGATAATTTCTATTATTTTTTAAGAAATAATTTTTATTTCGCTAAAAAGTTATGCATAAACGAAAGTAAATTTCAAAACAAACTGAGCGCTTTTCCATTAGTTGTGACGTCACATTACATGAAGCCATGCGTTTACCGGCAACATATATCATTACAATGTATGTAGATTCACCCATAGTAACTTGGCGAGTCATGTCATGTGACGTCATTCAAAGCGCGTGAAAATGGCGGCTGTTTAAATTACGATTAATGCACAGACCCAAGAAAATATTATTTTTAACAAAAATCAATTCTGCAAAAAAATGTTTTAAAGTATTTCTTATTAAAAATGACTTGATTTAACGATTTATACAATAAAAATCATGCAAGAAACCTGTTCGATTGAAATTACTGCTGCTCTGTCCATGGGTTTGCTAGTCACTCAGATTCTTTCATCACTGGCTTCAGTATGAACATTTATTCTCTGTTGCAGTGGGCCAAATTTCTTCATAAGAGTTTCTTAAGCCGGTTTACTTGGAAAATTTTTAGTAATGTCCAAAACAATCAAAATCGTGTTTAGTTCCGTAGATGGGGTCTCCGCAGTTTCCTCATCAGTATTCTCACTTCGTTCATCGTGGGTATCGCTCATCTTTCGTTTGACGGCAGTGCTTTCTCGTCCAGTGACTCCGACAATAGATTCCATAAGAGATGAATAATTGGATGAAGCTACAACATCCGGATCCTATAAACCAAGTGAAAATAAATTAAGAATAGGTATTATTGAGACATGCGATGAAAAAGAAAATAATATACACATATACAAGCAGATGCACCTGGTTTTGTTGAAGAGCACGTGAAGTCGAGGGGACATTGGGCCTTAGTATTGCTGGCGTACTTAATGTTTTCATAGGTAGCTATAAATATATAATACTTATGACTAGTTCTGTTATGAAAATCTAGGTTTGCATTACATATTACTAGGCGATGCAGTCGCTAATCATAAAGCTACTCTGGCACCATATATATGAGCGGTGCGTAAAGCCCAAGAAAAAATTGTTTCGATGGGAATTTTCCTGAATTTCAAAATTTGGGACGTCACAATCTGGTCCTAAACCTGTTGATTCAATTCCACACAAAAAATATTAAAATCGGTTAAGAACTCGGGAAGTTATGGCGTAACAAACATTGCGCCATTGAAGCTATGTCATTATTACATTTTAGCAGTAAACTTACCTATGTAAAATAACTAAGCATTGTTGCTTTCTTCTTCGTGGCCTTCACCTTCAACTCTCGTATAAAATCATTTATATGTTCTATTAACATTTTTTTAGTTTTTTTTTTATCGTTTTCCAAATTTCGGTGGCTTTTTTGACACAGTTGCGCTGGTAAGTCAACATGAGAGCCTTTTGAGGACATTATAGTATGAACACTATGAACTCACTTTAATAACACCGACTACAGCAATGTGCTTCTGGATAAACACTAACGAATACTGACAACGAAAATAACATTAAATGGCGTACAATACAATCGAGGGATTCCCCGTAAAATATATAAGGGTTGCCAACTTGAGAGAACAAAATAAAATATGACGACAAGACCAATACAACCTAGAGATTCTCCGTAAAACGTGAACGAAAAGGATTGTCAAATTGGGAGTTTTAATTCCCTAATTTTAAATGTTACTTAACGTTTTGTAAGAAAGACCCCCTCCGGCCCCTGTAACGCATCGTAACATTTTACAAGATCCCCCTCACCCCAAATTGCGTTACGTAATACTTGAACGCCCCCTCATGAAAAAATGCCATTTCCCCTTAGCCAATAACATTTCGGTTGCTACATACTTTGTATTTCCGGCTTCTCCCTTCTCAGTTTTATCTAGAAATAAAACAAAGTTCGCCTCTTCGTCTCCGTCTTAACAGCTCCTAACAAATTAACTTTGACGAGGAATATTGTTTATATTTAAAAAATGTATTGAATCATTCCACTGACGTCCATAAACTATTATTACCTACTTAATTAAATCACCAATTCCTTTGCAAGTATTAGGTATATAAAATGAATTTGTTATTTAGTTAAGTTATAATGGATAAGTTTATTTTATTATTTTCCAGTTATGAAACAATACACTATAATTAAGTAAAACTGAATACGGGACCTATTTTTTCAAGTTTCTGATACGGTCTCAGCTCACACATCAATAGTAGGTACAGTCCCTCGTGATTAAAGAGAACACAAGGCTGGCAAATTGCAATGTATGTATGTATGAATCACCAGGTTACGTCACATCATGCCCTTAGAAATGTTCTTCTTTTCATATTCTTAATTCCACCCTTTTAACTCTGTTCTATTTACTGTGTACAAACCTACCTAAATTTAATATTTTATTATCCGCAACGAATGGCTGCGACGAGACAACGTAAGTAATTTATTGCTAGAAAACTATTGCAGTTATTTATTATTATAAGTGCCTCATCAAGCCCCAATAACCATCTATTGTTGTTGATGGTCAACAAATTTTAAGCCCTGCTGCATGACTACAACATTACTTAAAATTGTTTGCACGCTCCAATCTCGTAGTTTGTACGTAGGATTTTTCAGGTTATAAAGGCATAAACTATATATAGGTCTTTAATCCGCGAAATTTAAAATATATTCAGGATTTTAACAAAATTTAATTATACTTTCCTTTAATAGAGCGTTAGTATAACGTTGTTGTTATTTAAACAAATAAAAATATGACTCATTGATGATTTAATCAAATGATTTAATATTTAATAAAACTCAAAATTAATCGTTTAAGTTATTCATTAATTGCGAAATTGAATTGTTTTTAATAACTTTATAATTTTAGTAAAGCGATGAATTATAAATAGATCCTTTGGAATGGCCACTATCACCTGTGAATTCGGATTATGCGAACGTTAATATAATAAGCTGTACAATTTCAATCTGCTTTAATATTGTCACGGTAGTTACAATTGCATTCGCATGAACACTTATTTAGCCTCTATGCACGAGTCAAAAGATCCCAAGGGCGGAAAAGTAACAATTCAATTTCGCTTTTTTGCTGTTATTACATTTTAAGTCCTATATTTATGGATAGTAAGCTTAGCATTGAAGTTGCTGGCTTCTCGCCAGATTTGCGGTGAAAGCAAAAGCACCTTCAGCAATTTTGCTGTTATTACGTGCGACGGTATCAGTTTATTCTCGTGTAGTAATAGATTATAGTAGTGTGAGACAGGCTATCTAGCTACGTAAAATTTAATGTGTTCATCTTTATTATACATGTAACTTTGTGTTGAACGATTTATGTTTGCACACAGATTCAGTCACTTTTCCAGAGGGCGAGGTTATCGCGACTGGCGCACGCGCGGGGACCCGACTCTAATCAACTCACTGTGGCGCAGCCGGCAGCCACTTGGTATTCGAAAGCAGCTTGGTAAGTTTCAATTAACATAAAAATGTACTACCTACTGCAGGTAAAGCGCAGTACACTAACGACCACCCTGACTCCATTTCCTCACAACTAATAACGCTGCATATGAGTGATACTTAGTGTCAATAACTGTATAAAAATTAACTAACGTAGATAGCTAAGGCGAGGGTGACATTATCGTAAGGGTTAGTTGTTCTCAAATATAATACTTGAAGTCTATGTTCAGTTTCTGGACACCTCTCACCAATTTACCTTTCGCTCTAGTAAGCGCTTCCGAATCTTACACACTCACCGCGATTTGGCTTTTGAACTCGAATATGCAAAAAGCAAAATTAAAGTCCATCTTAAGTCTTTATCAGGTAATATAAAATTGTTTCTCCTATTCACTTACATATACGTAAGTTCATTGTGTATCTTTATATTATGTGTAAGTTTATATATTCTTGTTCATATTTTAAATTGTTATTATGTCTGTCTAAATTTCCATTTGCTCAATGCATATTTAATTCGTAATATATATATATATATATGAAATTTGTTTATGTTTTGTTGCATCGTTCGTTTATTTTACACCCTTACCATTTGCCTGATTGAAAATGCCCAAAGTCTGCCTTTTGATGTATTTGTTGGAATTAATAGTCAATGAATCATCTCAAACAATGACAACAAACAACTAATCAATTCACAAACACCTAAATTATTAATTGAAATATTTCGACATCTCACATCCGAAACCAATTAAACAAAATTATACTTCCAAACAAAACTTTCTAAGTCACGATGTATTTGCTTTTTCTTTTACATTCTTATTTTAAATGTTACATCTTGTGGACGTGTGAGGGTAATAGAGACACAGAGTAAAAACAATAAACTGTTAATTTAGCCAAGACGTAATGCGAATATAATATATGTCGCCTCTAATTTTTGTATCAAAGATTTATTTTTCTAGTAAAACGTCTTTGAAACACATAAATACTATTAATACTTTGAAATTTTAACTTCGCATGTTAACACTGAAAAACGAAATAAACAACAATAGGTGATTGAAATGAAATCTCAAGGTAGCTTGAGTTCGTAAAAATAAAGTGGAACGAACAAAATGTAGAGCCCGACTTATTCTTATCCTTATCTGCATTGCATTCTAGACACAGCTTTTCTATCGTCAAGCTTCTATTGAAATCTCTTTTAGGCGAAGTAATGTCCTTTAGTTCAATAGTTTTTTATCTATAAGTAACTAGCTGCCCCGGCCACGCGTTGCTATGTTATAAATTATAATCAAATCTATCCTATCTTTTAAGTTAGATCAAATAACAGATAGTTACGAAGTTTGATCAAAATTGGTTAAGTAATTTAGGAGTCCATCGCGGACAAACAACGTGACACGTAATTTATATATATTAAGATTATACGTCGGAATTATATATTCTGTTATGGCAACTTTACCAAATTTATTATATGCAATGTGTTGGGATATGTGGAAATTTCTAGAAATGCCTGTTTGAACATAAGCTTTGAGATGAAGAAAAGTCAGCATATATTTTTAGTATAATATCTATATATACATATATATGCTTTCTTATTATATCTCTATTAATAACAGAGAACGTAACCTATTAGTCACAAGAATGCACGGAACCCGTTCTTTGATAAATTTACTTTCACAGAAATGGCTCGACACACGATGGCTCGTCCTACTTCTCTTTTTCTTCGATAATATTTGTGTATATTATTGAAGTATATATCGGCTAAATAATAAACTTCACATTTACATACACTGTTACACACTATTACAAATTTACAATATTTTATGTTTATATATCCCTATGATATTTTACTGTCCCTGTCTAGATGAGAAGTTAGCTGTCATAACAGAAGACAATCATCTATTATGACATTTAAATAAACATACCGATATTCGAAAACTGTCACTTCACACGTGACAAGTGTTGCCTGTCATTACTTAAACATTCAAACTCCAACAGTCATATCATTTTAAGATTGCTATTATGCTTACAAGGTGATCCATTGTGAGATCCATTAATTATAATATAGTATTTTTTCACTAAAAAAATATAATACTCGACGTATATTTACGTCAATTATAATACCAGCAAAATTTTGAAACTTTTGAAACCGCTTAGCAGAAAGCTTATAAGTTTAAAATAATAAAAAAAACAAGATCCAGAAAAATAAATGCCTTAATAGCGGTATATATATCAGACATTATATATTTATATAACTTCACATGAATGATAATGCAGTTTATAATGTGTATTATGTCAGGAAACGCAGAGGTGTATATAGTGCTGGCACTACTGATTGGGTTCGTGACTGTGGTGGTGGGGTGCTGGCTATCCGACAACTGCTGGTCGCCAGACCCCGAGGACGTCCTGGCAGGCGGGTGACCCGTGACGGCGGGCGCGTGCACGCACGTGTAGCGCCCGCCCTCCGCGCCCGAGCGGGAGAGCCCCTCGGGCGCGGGATCGTTGTCCCCCGTTTTGCCGGCACCAGCGCCGCCGCGAGCACCCGCGCTTCTTCATCTTTGTCGTGGCGCTTGTCTCCGCCTACCCTGTGAACGCACACATAATCCTCCGGTTTTTTGACCGGAACTCACGCAGGGCTCCTGCCGCCTGCACGAAAAAACAAATGGGAATCACATCCCGACTATCGCTAACGGTGACATATGTGATAATAACGAACTAAATGTCGTTTAAATTAAATATTTTGTGAGTGTGCAATGTGTTAAGATTATGAAATGATGATACAGTGCAGGTAATCGGTTTTATGAACCATAAGAGCTTGGACTTTTTTATTGTATTCTTTAAATAGTGTTTCTCACGTAAGGACGTCATAGGTGCAATATATGGTTCTACGTGATATAGATCTCCGACCGAGTGGCCGGGATTAGAAACTAGAACATTCACTTTACTATTATCGAATCTCTCATCGTAGGGTACGCTTTTAGCGGTCTAATTTGGATTCATCTAATCTATCCTTACCTGACACGTGGTGCAGCTATATTTTCTCCTTGTACCACTACTATTATTTCTAAAAGTATGTGCCTTGAAACGCTTTCCTCGACTTGACTCGTAGTTTAGAGCGTGTTTGGAACCATTTAGAAGAAATTTCTTCTCTCTGTCTGTATGGACAAGTAATCCCATAAGTGCAATACACATCATGACCGTGCCTTTACCGTTCTATAGACTTTGAGAGGGACGTAATTAACAATAGGTTGTAAAATACGCTTTCCTAAAGGGGGGTCACCTACCAACTATTGATTTTATATTTTAGTAAGTCCAGCTTCTTTTATTATGTTGTACTATAATTGAACCGCCAATTGGAAGAAGGGAATAAATCCAAAAAATAAGAACGGAGATAATAAAAAAAAACTTCATAACTTTTAACTTTCAATTTTTAAGCTTATGGGGCATCAATGATTATTAAGAAAATATAAATCCTGATTTATTCACCAACAGATTTGCCTTAAATGTATAATATTTATCTATGTGTGTTCATCGAAATGTGGTGGATTTATTCCCTTCTTCCAATTTATCATATAACAGGTACAAAATAATTTGAAATAATAGACAATATAATGACAAAAACTATTTATTTATTACAAACAGGTAAGGACACTCTGTTATTCATTCTTCACTTTCGGATCTTGTAGTTGGCCAGGTCAGAATTAAATTGTAGAAATCTTTGAATTCGTCAGGAATATGTTGGATTATTTTTTTTATGTCATTCATTTTTTTCTCATTTATAGGTATTTTAGTAACATATGCCAGAGTTTCAGGTATTTTCGGGATTGTAGAAGGTTTTTGGAGCAAAAATGTAGCTTTGACGAAACCATCAATAAATTCGGAACATGTCAAGTAACCTTTATGACTTGAACTATACTCAAAGCTTCTATATTGCGAAATCTTGAATGTCGTGGCCTTGTCTAATGACTTACAGGTTTTCTTAAAACACTGCTGCCATGAGTTTTTAAAATCAAGTATTTCGTTTGAAGAAACAGGTTTAACTGAAAAACCCCTGATTTTTGCTGCCGAAATAAGATTATTGTATTCATTTGGAACGTAAATTCTGTCTCTTCTTCTAATGAGTCTTTTAGCTGTCCCAAAATTTCTGTCACACTGTAAAAAAGAATGGCCACGCACAGGAAAGTATTGATATATTTTCTCAAAACGATTTTTTGCAACAAGAGTGAGAAAGAATCTTATAAGGGTATTATTCCTATTTTGTCCCCCGCAAGCATCGCTAAAAACGTGTAGTTCTTTGACAGAGGGATCAATGTTCTGTATAGTTTTCCATAATAAGCTGCATACTTCATCTGGGCCCCTTTTAGCTTCACCCTCATGGTAAGTGTAGAAATCAGCTGAATTCGTCTTTAAGTCATGAACACAAAACACATACAGCCATAGTTTTCTTAAATAAAACATTTCCTGAACTGGGATCTTAGGAATGGGCAGATTTTGCATATAATCAAATACAATGGCTCCTACATCTTTTCTTTCTTTACATAAGGCCAAAACTTCTTTCTGCTTATTATAAAACTTTTTAGCACGTTTAAGATGTATGATTTTTTCTGCAACCGCCACTCTCTTCGCATTCTCATTGAGAGATGAGCTTTTTATTTTTGCTTCGAGTTCTTCGCAAGTCGAACAAACGTCTACTTGTGGCCGACCGAATCTGTAGCCATGATTATCATTAAAATATTTTCTGTAATAGTCGTATTTTACGCATTGATAATGGGGGTATTTTTTCAGAAAAAGTTCATACATTATTTTAACGTTTAAGTTTGCTTCTAAATACTGTATATGTTTGCTGCTGTAATGAGATTCTTTTAATGGAAACGACCGAATATGTTCATCAATAGCCGTGATTGCTTCGTTTGATAAGACGTTACCTCGATTACGATGCCGCCCTCGTTTATCTTCAGGTAGTTTTCCTTCTGATTTAAGAGAGGTAAGGCGAAAAATAGCCTTACCTTTTATAGCGTATAAAATGGAGAAAGCTTGACGGCAAACTCGAATTTTTTCATTTCCTTTCATTGCAAAATATATGAAAGTGCTGTCACGTTTTTTTGGATTTTCGCGTTTTGAACGGTGGCGATTAATCTTTGCGTATTCAATGAGACTCATCATATATATGTCCTGTTCATTTCTCGGTCGTCCATTATAAACCGATTCAAACAACTGCTGTTTTTCTTCAGTACTAAACTGCTGAGTGCAGTTTCTTTTACAGAGACAGTCACTATTACTGTTAGATTTAGCTGGCACTAACCTCCCAGTACTTGTACTCACATAAGATTGACCAAGTAGACGCTGTGACTTCTGTTTTTCTTTTTTATACAAATGGATATTTCTAACACCTCTTTTCTTCTTTTTTGGAGTCTCAGCTTCTGACTCGTTATCAGTTGAATCGTTAAAGCTACTTTCACTGGTCATATTAAATTTAAACTTTAATGGTGAAATAATTTTTATAGGTTAAGAATCTCCTCGACGCGAAACCAAACTAAAATGGCGGCTATTAGATCGCTAGTATAACGCCCCCCACCACTATGTGATGCGATTTTGTTTATCGAATAAAAAAACAGCCAAAAAGAAATATTATTTCTATACTCGTAAAGTTAATAGTTGGAAGAAGGGAATAAAGGAAGGATTTGTTTCCTTCTTCCAACTAACAATTTTTTTAGCCGCATGAATCTATACGAAATGAATGGACTTTGTTTCTTTTTTCGAACTCACAACTTAGCCCTACGTCTAACGAATATAAAAGTGTATAAAAGTGAATATGTCAAAAAGTGGCGTTTATTCCCTTCTTCCAATTGGTGGTTCAATTATGACCATACATAAAAATAGAAAAAGATTGGTTAAACCAACACCCACCCATAAGCGTGTCAATTTTATCATGTCCAGTAAAAAAAGGCTATAGGTTAAGATAGTACATGAAAACAACGACATGATAATCGTAAACTTAACTAAAGTAGTAGAATTTAGATATTTTTTGCCAATTTAACAAATTATAGTTATGGCTTTACGTATTGCATTTCGCTAAATTGTTTTTTAAACAATTCAAAGGTGTTAAGGTGAAAAAAGATGATACCGAGTAAGATGAATGTCTACAAATTAAGACCTTTTTATAAACTGAAGCTCTAGTTCTACCTTTACCCAGTCTGTCTCGTATACTACTTCCTTCATTCTTTAATTATTTTTCATAACCGTTACAGCCGAAAAACAATTTTGCACTTGACGTAGATTAGAGAACTTTTATGTATTTTTTTTTATTATCAATTTTGTAGAGGAAAAAAAATTAAGGATTGTTCATAGTCGTGTGTAGCTTAGATGGCGACACGAACAGAAATAGAATAGACAGGCTTTACATTTTTAACTTACTGCGGTTACTGTAAAGCTTTAATGTACATTATACGCTTACAGAAATGCATGAATATACGTTTTGGTATACAATAAAGAATATCTACATAGCTATCTAGCCTTAAGAAATGCGAATAAATGCATTTTTTAATATGAAAGGTTTTTTACTAAAAAATATTGTTTGTCATCCGAACTGAGAACTAAGTGTAAAATTTAAATTTTCAAACGTTACTATCGCCATTATGTTAATATTTGTGCTTAAGACCTCAAACACTATAGAAAATTAGGTCTTAACTCAACGCGATAGTAACGTATATATATTTGACAACTTACACCCAGCTCTATAGTAAGTTTAATTTAGACATATTAACCAAATATTGTATTACTAACGAGTGTTATTATTTTTAGTACATAACTAAAGAGTGCTGAAATGTGTTAATCCTTTGAACAGACTGATAAGCTTGTAAGTTAGCAGCAATGGTGATAAAAAAGGAGTATTTTGATTCGCCACTATTTGTTCGTAATTAGTGTTTATTTATTTAAAATTCCAAAGATCGATGAGCAGTCAAAAGTTTTGATTACGCAATTTTGAAGTTATTGTTCTATTAATATCTGATTTCATATTATAACAATCCAAGAAGTTTTTTGAAAATCAAATTTTAAATTGGTTCTGATTTAATGAGCGATTGTAATAGTGTTATTAAATTATGTTGCTGTGGCGATACTGCACTACAGCATAATATTATGAACTATTGACAAATCCTAAAACTACACTAGAAGGATGTTTGTCAACAAACTTGTATAGGTGTAAGCGAAACAGGTGTATTAGTCGTCGAGAGACCTACTTATAGGTATACATGTATTGCACTTTGATAGGAATGTACCTACGCTATGCGTTGAAATATTTAAAACCCGTATTATAAATTTTGTTATAGAGATAAGAAACCCGACTGAATAGTCAAATATTTGTAAGCACTGTATAAATTGTCGGTAGAACGTAGTCGACCGTAGCAAAATATTTAACTCGAATTGTCCGGGGTGTTGAATAGACTAAGGGCCGATCATTATATGCTCATTATAAATTCACGGCAACGATAACAGTTTTCCGAAAAATCTTAAAAGTGAAATTAACCACCCATTTTTATATTTATATATAAAAATATTTGTCAGTCTAAGTGATACTTTATTGTATATAATTGTTGTTTGATTCGTCGTATTCAATGTCTATTTTGCTCAAATATCGGGTAATATGTAATGGTAATACATCATTCAGAAACGTCTTAATGTGACATTCCAAATTTTTCATTATCTAAAAATTAATAAAGGCTTACCTTTTATGTAAATGCGATATTTTGATGCTTGTAGCATAACCAGACCACTCTTATGCATACAAAGTGTTATATACGCTTTGTATCTGTGTTCTATATTTTGTAACGCTTGTTGAAGTGTGTAATGGGGTAGACTTGACGGAAATTTTATTCAATAAAATATATCTAAATTAGCTAATCAGAGCGACATTCAATAACATGAGTTTTGTAAATACTTACAAAACTAAAAATTTGATACGTCATTATTGTTAAAAATGGGACTCTAATAGTTGCATCGGTCACTTTTCTTGTTTCAATAACGTTAATAAGATTTTCATAATTAATGCCTTTGATTCCGTTTGCCAAATTGTACTTCCATTATAATGATAAGTACAGTGACAATTGATTACGTTGAAAAAATTTATTAGTTTGTTTTATAATGAAGCGTCACATCGCAGATATGCCGATCTTAATGGCCAGATACATTACCACGCGCGACATCAAACTTGTGGCATATACTTGAGTTACTGAAACCGTAACAAAGTATAGGTAGACCGCTTAAATGAATCTTCGCCCACGCGGTACAGGGGCGCTGGCTAAGACTCATTTGAGCGTTCTACTTATCTATCTAAATAGTAATAAGACCAAAAAACTGGGTATGCAAAGAGAATTATCATAAAGAGATTACTGAATTAAATGCCCGTTTAATGGATAATTACACTGAGCGTATTTTTTTTGTCATCACCTCAATGTACCTCACTTCATTTTTATTCCAAGAAGTCCTTTAGGAATTATTCTGAGTGTTTCAATTGTTAAGTTTTATGTAAAAGAAAATGCCAGTGTGTAATGTGTCTCGTCTTTATAAATATGTTTTTTGATTTCTAATTAATTTTGCAACTAACTACGTACTAGGAACAAAAAAAATCGATATGAGGGGAAAATGCTTTATATTTATTTTAAATAGTTTTATTCCGTGAAGGTAACTAGCAAATTATGATGTACCCGAGTTTTAAATCGATAGAAGATGTATCGAAAATTCTTTTTTAATTATTGTAATGTAAATATAATATTCGTGTTGTATTTTTTGACGAATCACTTGCAATTGTTGATTCACGTTGGGGAGTGTGACTGGCTTGGCTGAATTAGGAATTGAGAGAATTAATAAGCTCAAAATAACATTTAGCGATTACTAGTTTTACATATTGTATGTCATAATTTGTCACGACTAAATAATAAATGTAATATCGTAACATACTGTGCTTTCATTTATGCTGTTAGCAATTACTTATGCTTTTGTCAGAAATTATTTCTTTACATTTACTTTTGTTTTGTCCCTGGTTTGTTTTTCTATATCAATACCGTGAAGAAACTGATAGTATAATAATTTTGTTTTGGTTTGCATTTGTCTGCATTTTTGTATTATTATTATGAATTAAACGATAGTTTTATTTTTTAACACAATGACGAACTTTTTATCACTTAATATAGTTTCAATGGCACACAGTCCGTAGTGACAATTTTAAATGCATCAGTTAATAAGGGCGCCTCCGCAAAAGGGTTTCAGCGAGAAAACTGTTTCCATAGAAAATATAGGGCATGATGCTCGGCGCTCCGCTAGACCGACACAAAAAGGCTTTCTCATTCCTCCTACATACAGATACGTCTATAC
The DNA here is from genome assembly GCA_927399485.1 of Calamotropha paludella. Classification (NCBI taxonomy): domain Eukaryota; kingdom Metazoa; phylum Arthropoda; class Insecta; order Lepidoptera; family Crambidae; genus Calamotropha; species Calamotropha paludella. Next base: position 15,437,966 of record OV656812.1, read on the forward strand.
TACTCGTCTACTTATTAAGAGAACACTCGCTGTCTGTAGAACCATTGACTTGAGATTCTTGTTTTCAAAACTGCCGAGAAATGTTTCCTGCTTGCAATCTAGATAATCTAGTCATTGCCAAGTAGTTAATTTCTAATTAGTTACATCTAACTTCTTACGTACTTCCTTTACATATTTTCTTCTTTTGATTTGCTGTGGAAATTATCAAAACAACATGGGTTACATCGTGTATTGTTTCTTATTCAATTATTTCGATTCAATGATATAAGTATTTAGCTTAGCTGTTTGTGTTGGTTCTGTAATATTAAAAAGAAGCATTATATTAATTATCTCAACCCAAAGACATTCAATGGTAGACAGAAAGTCCCAAAAATGGAGAATTTAGACATAATCTCTACTCTTGGCAGGCGAAACGGAGATTGCAGTATAAGATTATAATTCGGTGATCACAGCATCCCATTTTGTGGTCTACTTAAGGCATATGGTGATTATGTTCAGTATCGCAAGTCGCCTTCGACACCTTTAAGTTTGTAGGGTTGGCGCCACCGGACATCAAACGGCACGGCGCGGCGCACGACATTGAATAAATAACTAAATACCTATTTTGGTCCGTTTCGTAACTTGTTGAATTATTACGATGCGACGGTCTTTTAGTGAGCCAGCCACACCGTAAACTATATTTGTCACGCCAGCTTTTAACACAGAGGACAATTGTTGGCAGGGATTAGCATTTATCGTCCTTTTTTACAATTAGAAATATAAACAATTTTGTATTAAAAACAAAATTTAAAAGAATCTAAACATGTATCGAGTATTTACAGTATTTTTATTTATAACATTCAGAGTCAGACAGGACTTCAAATATAAAGATAAAAGTTGAAATACTTTTATTCAATATGAGCATTTATAATGCATATCAATATTTACGCCCTATTATAATAATAATACCAAATTTCAGACAACACACAACAACTATTTAGTCCCAAAATAAGTAGTTCGTATGCGATGGATACTAAATAACGGATAAACTTAATAAATTAGATTTGGGAACAAATGCCTAAGACAGGTATCACATTCACTACGATTGCAACAATTGGACATGTAGTACATAGTTTTATTATTTAACCGATTCGTTGCTTCATACAATTACAGAAACGAAGGCTACGAGCTTGATTTACGTGAAAAATGAAGATAGTTTTATTCTGGGTTGATTTACCTAAAACTTGATTTGAAGGAGTTATCATCGATATAAAAATGACACGGTTTCAGTGGCTAACGCCACACGCAAAAAAAGTCAGCAACGAATCGGTTAAGATAACTTTTCTTATATGTACTAAAAAGATGATAAGAAATATTTATATCACAATAAACAGATTTTATAAAGCATCTTTATTGTGAAATATCGTTAAACATATACATAGATTCAAAAACGACACTTCAACGTGCCTTTAGAAGTTGTTTTTGTTGAAGTCAGCTTCAATAGGATAATGTTTTCAATCATATGATTATTTATCTTTAAGTTCTAATCAATTTATATAAATGAAAATAATAATTTATAATAATGATAATAATTAATCATTATAAATAATAATTTCTTAATGGAATTGATTGAACAGTTTGGAATTGGAAGCCAATTTACGAGAAGCAATTTTGAACTATTTTATTTATCAAGCAACAAATGAAAGATAGTTAAAAAAGCGTGTTATTATTTGAATGAGGTGAGGTATATCATATATATAATAGTAGCTAAATGGGTACACATTGCTGTAATATAAATTAAAATGATACATATCCTATGTTCTAAATCGCAACAAATCCAGCAAAATGAAAAAAATATCAGAATTCATCGGTTCGGAGTTCATCGCGGTCAAATACTGTGTCAGGGAATTTATATATTCACTACTTTCTTCTTTTATTTATAGGGTAAAGACATGTGATTCGAAAAGCTATTTTCTCGTTATTATACCTGAAATCTGATAACATATATCCTTATGGAAAATATTTGTTCATTTTGAAAAATTGACGGTTGTTTGGCGCAACGGTATCTTACGAATATTTGTACCCGAGTCAGGGGTATATATTTCTATGAATATTACATATCTACATATCATATGTGTAGATCTATCAGTTACTCTAGTATTCCTAACACAAGCCTTATACAGTAGATAGTTTGAGTTAGGCTAATTATTAAAAAAAGTTTGTTCTTTAAAAGCTACATGACATTAGCCAATGTATTTCATTAGACAGCTGTTGCCATTATATTGCTGTACCTACAGTGCGTAATTCAGTGAACTATTGGGTAGGATTATTTACAACCACATCCGGATTGTTGCATGTAAGTTAGAAACAGTTTAATGGTAACGGTGTAGGTCATCGATCTCACTTAACCAATGTGTTCTGTATTGGATTTGTAAACCATTAAGCCCATTTCCAATAATTCTGCGACATGGAGCCGAAACCATACTCAGAGTTAAGTGGTTCGAAACATAGACGGACTATATTACAGTCAGTGGAGAAAAAGGATGTGTCCCAAAAAAACATTTAACAACGGTATATCCCTACTAATATTATAAATATGAATGTAAGTTTGTTTGTTATGCTTTCACGCAAAAACTACTAAACCGATCATCATGAAACTTCGTACATATATTCTTGGAGGTATTAGAAGTAACATAAGATACTTTTTATTAAAAAAAAATGGTTTAAATACGGGCGAAGCCGCGGGTAAAAGCTAGTAAAATTATAAAAGAAATATTATTTTGTTTATCGGGTTGCTTTAGAGTTTGTATGTGATTTTTCAGACGATTGGACTAGATCGACTTACCCAACCGATACAAAATTCAATTGATAAATCGCCTATACCGGTCTGATATAACCTGTGTATACTATCGCATCGACAATGATCAATATAGATCAGTATTCTCCGATCGATAGCGGAGAATGGCACGAACAAGATCGATTGAGTTAATGAAGAAGCACCTTTGAGTTCAATCGTGGCAAATCAATTCGCCCTCCGTTTTCTGTACTACTAAAAGATTTTTTTTATAGTAAATAGGCAGGTGCTTGACCACTATCTCGCCTGATGGTAAGGGACGATGTGATCTAGGAAGTGACTCGCTTTTCTAGAAGATACCTATCAATATACCTAGATATCGATCGAGTGCGAATTGCTACACGACCAAAGACAAATGCTTTTATTACTAACCTTTACACTTTTACAAAAAAGAAATCAAAATTACTACAAAAATATAAAAGAAAGGAAATTAATACATAAGAAAACATGAATCATTCTTTGTAAAGGAACTCGGACAATCCGACTTGCAAATCTCCTTCTTGATCGTATTTTTATTTATCGGCACATCCATCATCCTATGTCGTAGACTATAGATGTATCCACATGTTGCCATAGATGTGAAATATGGGCAAGCAAATTTATTGTAGAGCCCCCGCCCACGGCGACTTTTTGTAGTGATGCTGTCGCACGTTTCGTAAACGAGCGATAGCATCGCTAATAACGCGCGTTAGACGCATTTGCAACGCGCCACAGAAGTGATGCCAACGCGCTACTAACACTCTACAACATCGCGTCTGTATCGATGCAAACGCGCGCGTGTCAACTCTGGTTTTTCAATGGAAAGCAATCGACAAAACGTCGAATATGACAATATATAACAACTTCTGAATTTATGCTCATACTTTTTTATTATTTTAAACGTTGTTTCATAATGTCCACCAAGTAATCTCTCTTTATTAAATGGGTGCATCTAATATTGACGCTGCTTTCATTGCCCACGCTTCGGCTGCTTAAATAAAAGCAGGTCTTAAGACGTGATTAATATTGCCTCAACCGAGTCCATCTTGCAACTGTAGCGATCGCAGGTAATTTTGTGCCGTTACTGAATCGCGTTTGCATCACGACAGTAGCGCGACGGTATCGCGTTTGCATCACGACTGAATCGTGTTTACGTGAGCGAGGGCACACAGCTAGCGACCGCATTGCGATTGTATCGATACGAACGCGCGACTGAATCGCTACTGCATCACTACAAAAATCGCCGTGGGCGAGGGGCCGTAGATTTATGAAAGTTTTGGATTAGTTGAACAACGATAATACATGTTCTGTGAAGAAACAGAAAAAGTAATTGGGATAATCTTTGGCTGGAATAATCCGCAATAAAACTATATATCGGCTTTTAATGTAATGTATATATTTTTAAAATAACAATTTTCTTTTTTTTATATTTTGGATTTTTCAATGCTATATAAGATAAATTATTTTAACAGAAAAATACTAGCAAAAATTGACTCGATTCACAAGCAAGGATTTTTTCTCAGGCGAGAAACGAACCCGCAACGTTTGGATGTCCGGTCTAATGCTCTCCTAATTAAGCAGTAGGCTGAGAGTAAACATTTAATATAATGAAGCTGTGAGTATTTATTACCATCAAGTCTTACTGGTCAAGCAATTCCCTCACAACGTAAAAGTAATCGTATATCGTTTTCATATATTCTTGAAACCTTTGTTTTAAATGCAGCATCAGAAATATATACAGGGTCATTTTATAAACACCATCCAAATTTATATATTATATTCTTTGAAGAAAGTAACGAAACAAGATTTTTTTCTTTTAATATCACTCAGTACTAAAATATTAAGTTAAGCCTACACAAAGTTATCCGAGGAAAACTACCGATTGCTGTCACAGTCACGCTACGCACAGTGTTGTAGCAGATGATTACACGACCCCCGCCCCGCCCTCCCGTATTTCATTGATACATTACAATGATTTTCATAAGTTGCAAATTTAAACGAAAAAAAATGGGAACGTTAAATTGAAGAAGAGATAAGTTGATTTGTTCTTTGATTATAACAATATTAATCGATAACACTTTTAATAAATAAAAATTGAACATAAGAGTAAGCCAAACCTTATGCACTTACGTCGCATTTTTTAAAATTTAATCAACTTATGTACAATAATTGATTGGAGTAAAGCAAAGGGTGTTTCTTAACCACAGAATCTAAAAAAACACAGGGAGCGCAAAGGCAATTCGAAAATCGCAAAAAAAATGCAGTGCCAAAACCTTAGTACCTACCTACCTAAGTTATTTTTGTCTATTTTACACGATAGGATAAAGAAATGTATAATTAATAGTTCTATATTTTTGTGAAAAGTTTCACAAGTCTTAGCCGCCCTGCACACATTTTGCTTTACTCCAACAAAATAATTAATTAAAAATCCAAACAAAATACACATACATGAAGTTTGAAAACAATCTTACCTATTTCTGCCGCAAAGCAGCAGTGCTTGCATTGCTGTGTTCCGGTTTGAAGGGTAAGATATGGCAGTGAAATTACTGGGTACAGTGACTTTACATCTTGTGTCACAAGTTGGCAACGTACACTGTGGTTCTTGTGGGGGTTGCAGTTTTGCTGCGAATCTCACAAGAGCCACATGTATTATAGGTGACTGTTACCACTTACCATCAGGTGGGCAGTTTGCTTGTTTGCCAACTTTCAGCAATAAAAAAAAAAAAAAAAAAAATCACTTTACCTTAAAGTGTAGGTAATTTCTCTCTAAACAGTCTTGCACATTTATGAACATTGTCTTTAATTGTATTACTTGTTTTTTCACTTTGTCACTTCGTTAAATGCACGGATTATATTTATATTTAAGTTCTCGAGGCTTTGGGCCTTCTTCACATAAACCCGTTGTTCAATTTCGCCCTCGATTTAAATTGCAAGTGTGAACACATTTCGTTAGGTAGATAATTATGCGACGTAAATGCGTGAACGCAACATTATACATCGCGGAAAGTCCGCGGGTGACTGATTTCATTGCGCCGATGTCGTTACAACTTGCGCGCGCAGCTTGGTGGGGCGCTTCGGGCGGTCGGTCGTTCAACTGTAAGTACCTATTTTGCCAGTAACCAGCTGTTGTAATAATTCGCACGGACAAAATTTATTTTGCGGAAATTTTACCTCCCAATTTTTTTTCATAAATGAAGAGTTTGAATGATATCTAATGCCTAGAAAAAATTTGGATGGTGTTTATATAATGACCCTGTATATATATTCTGGAAACTGTAAAAAGAAATCCCGACATTACACGTCAGAACGTCTTCTTACAGTTTGCAGAAATATAATAACCATTATAAAGTTAACGATCAATTAATAATTGAATAATAGTTTATATATTTTTACGATATTTCTTAATCGGGACCATAATTTTATTAAATGATGTGTAACAAACAGTGCCTGAAGATCAAATAACATTTTTATTAATTTAAAAAAATATATATTTATATATTATAATTACGTTATAATAATAGGTGAATTTGTTATTACACTCCCTTTGAAAAAAAAGTGGCGAGCTCTCGAGTCAATTGCACTGACGACGAGTAAGAGTTGTTGAACAAATACTGGAAAAGTTGCCGCCGCGCCGTTTGAAATGAAAATGTAAATTTTAACTCATTTATAACCTGAAATATAACTGTTTTGAAGGTAATAGATATCTGCAAGGAAAAGAGAACAAAAACAAATTACGTACGGTACGACTCACTGCAATATATATACAGGTGTCATTTATATGTATTCGGATATCGTATACTCTTCGGATATTCGACTTTATTTCTATGTATTATAAAGTCAGTGTGACTTACAATGTAGCAAGACATGTAGCAAATGACTGCATATGTATAGTGAGTTACTATATTTGTGCATTGATGTCATTTTGATTACGATTTAATGAAAAGCAAAAAAAGTCAATGGTCGTGTTATCGTTTGCTATAACACCGTACGGAGAGCGATTCTGACAACAATATTACCTTAATATTTCGATACACTGGGTAATATTTAAAAGAAAAAATACTTGTTTCGTTATTTTCTTCAAAGAATATAGTTTGGATGGTGTTTCTAATATATCTGTAGACTCTGTCTGTACATTTTTGTTTGGACAAATTTCATGGTAAATATTATGTTTTATGATACGTTTTATGACTCAATGATACGATTTCCACTATTTTTTTCTGTTTCTCTGTTTGTCGGTCCTTCTAGTTAAAGTTAAACCTTATAGTCCAAACAAATTTGATAAACACGAAAATGAGTTTGTTTGTTACAATATCACGCCTAACTACTCAATCTTTCATCTTGAAATTTTGCATACACTTTGCCATTGGTAAATAAAAGTACATACGGTACCTTATTTCCAGAAAAAAAGTACTGTGCCCTAGGGATACCAGCCGTGGGTAAAAGCTAGTCTGTTAATAATGACAGGTTATTGAAAACGACTGTTAAAGATTTTATGTGTTATTGACGAGGTTTTGAATAAGTTTTTTTCCTTGCCTTCGAAGGAAATAGAGCGTTTGTAATTAATGGTGTTCCCTAGCATATTCAAAAATAATATTTTTTACCAATTTTTATTACGTTACGTTCATGTAAGCTACTATGTATTTATATCTACGTTTCAAACACTGATTTTGAGGTAAGAAACTTAATACACGGAAAAAGCTACGCTTCGAAATGTGCTTTCATATAAACCAAAGACTTAACTTGACAGGCTGCTATACCATGTTGAGACTAAGAAATGATGATGCTTTTAAAGTCACAGCAATTATAAATAGTCTATTTCAGATGCTTAAACTAGTTTGTAAAGTACTGCACATCAATCTATGAAAAAATACAAAATTCTGTTACCAGTTTTTAGCTTCTAATCCAAAATAGAGTTCTCTATCGAGTAAGAAAATGTGTCATTTTGTTGGTACCAAAAAATAAGCAATAGGTAAAATCAAGTGCTGTATTATTTTTAGCTATTTCAAGTTTATTAAATAACGCTTATAGACAACAACGTGGATATTAATAAAGCTAATTTTTTTACATAATTTATTTATACAACCCTTTATATGTGACCGGGTAGGGTTACTCTCACCGCTCCGACACTGTAGGTCAAGCGTTCATTGATATTCATGAACCGTATTCACAAGAAAATGTTAAATAACATTATGTATCACTAACTGCTGTAAATTATTGTTAAATACGAGGTGTTCTATTATTGTCAAAAGGGAACTAATAAAATAAACAGCAGCCTTATTTTTTAAATCAACGATTTTTTTTTGTAATCTTTTATGTAGTCAGTTAACTATTTAATAGTGCTTTGCGAATTATTAAAAAAAATGCATTAAACGTAATAAGATCACGTAGCTACACATTGACTTTGTAACACTGTACTGTTTTCTTCGGCCAGCTTTTAATACTCCTATAAAATATGTCTGTTGCAGAATTCAAATATCTAGTAAACATTTTTTGATACTTATGTACTTTTCACTCTGAGAAATATACACACAATTTAAGATTTAAATCATATACAATTAAATCAAAACAAAAGTTTCTACGATTTATTAATCATTAGGAACCTGCATACTAGCCGCATATTATACTCTTTTATACTAAATAGGTAAGCGCATGACCCCTATCTCGCCTGATGGTAAGCGATGACGTTATCTATAAGGATGGATTATAAGATGTGACGCGCTTGCCTAGAATTCACGTTCAATTCACTCGTGACTTCAAGACTCCTTAATTGTATGTGTACTTACACATAGTAAGCATTTATACATTTTAGACTAAAAAATTAACAAAATAAAGTTACGTCATATCTAAAAGTTCAATTTCGTAATTTTCACTAACGAAGCATATTATAAATTGGTTTTACTTTCCTTCTTCTTTGTGTGATGTCAAAGTCAGCCTAATGGTTGATATTATTTATTTGGAATCTGTCACACAAGAATTCTAAGGTTTCCTCAGGTTCAATTCAGAAATAGTTCACTTTTAGAAGCAGTATGTGGTATCTATTTTTTTCAAGTTTTTAATAATTGACAATTCAAGTCTGCGATTAATCGGTATTCATTCACTACCATGGCAGTTAAAATGAGTTAATTAAATTAACTGTGGTGGTTGAAATAATCTGTCGGGTAAAAAAGACACATGTCCCCGTTGACCACGAGAAAAGGGTCGAACCACTTGCGAGCCACGCCCTAAGCGATTGCTTTGAAAATTTCTATATTCGAGTAAATGCATTAATATCTTTGTTTAAAGTGTAACGCGTGTTTTCTAACTTTTAACATTTTGTATAACATGCCTCAAAAGGGTAGTTTTACTCTGAAAATGGGTGAATAAAATTTTGAAAAAAAGGGTATCATTAGGACTTTAAAAAAACCGAATCAAAGCTCGTATAGATGATGTTGTTTTGTTATTAGGGAACTGCTGTAATACTCGTAATATGAAATAAAATAATACTTTAATATTATTTTTAGATTTTAGATTGGTTAGATTTCATCCAGTTTTTGTTATTTTTGAAAAGCTATTTGATTTTATTGCAAAATTCCTGTTAATTTAATACTGTGTTAATCAAGAACTTCTTATCTTCATTATTGTCTGCACGAGATTCGAAGTGCAACCAGCGGATTATAGCTTATTAGCTGGTCGGAAACAAAGGAAAATAGCTACCTATTCATTTGGAGAATCGATCACTCCTCGAACATAAGATATGTACCTTATTTTTAACCCCGAAAGCTAATTTGAACATTATTTTATTATTTATTCGATGTTAAAAGTGGTTTTCTTTTGATTGGTAGAAATTTTATATCGAGAATCTTCCAGAAACTTGTAAGACATCATGACTTTTATTTTGTAGTTGAAAGTATTTTGAAATTTAAATTCCTCTTATTTTCTTGTTTCGCTAATTAAACCATTCTACATCCTTAAAAGCCCCTTCGATAAATCAACTTCAGTTTATAACCTTATAAATGCATAGATTCATTTCTAAAAGACATAAAAATGGAATTAAATTAGATGAATTCTGTGTCGCCTTCAACGTTAAATATCGATTTTTCCTAGTTTTCTGCAACAGTATTGGCCTTTTTGAGCCAAGTTACAAGTTATATTCTTAAATAGATTCATAAATAACCCTCCCCGATCTAGGAATATTATAAATTAACATGAACTAATTCGATGTAATTTATGCTAACTTCAGAGAATTTAGTACGGGCCCTGAGGTATCCAGACCTTGTTTTTGAAAGCTATTGTGTCCAGTCTACCCATAAGAATCCACACAACTAATGCGGGCTAATAAAGAGACCTTTTCCCGCGTGGGCCTTAGATGCTTTGAATTTACTGTTGGTATGTAATCAAACCATACTAACTACCATCGAACGAGTCCAAGCATCAAGTCCAAGAGCCCTTGGACATCCCAGAGACCCTGTACCAAGAACCCCTAACTAATTTCTCTTTAACGGCTACAGTAAGTATTACCTATATTAATCAAACGGACCTACAGTAACCTTCTTAAATTATTGTATAGTTTTATATAACCTCAACTAAATCAGGGAAGTATCCTTTCTGTTTGTAAATAAACTTAGCAGCTAATTTGAATTTTTTCACTTTTTTTTTTCACTAAATAAAGACATCGTAATATTTATTTTCATATTTTTTTATTATCCCTAACTAGGATGATTATTTGAAAATAGTAGTATAATCAGTAGTTGCAACTCAAACTGATGGTGATGTTGATAACATTAAAGTATTGACGCTAGTTTTCAACTATATAAACCCTTCTATGACGCCTTATAATTATTGTACGTATTGGTCTATTTAACATGAGGTAAATTCAAGAAATACAAACGTACAAAAGATTGTTAACAAAATTTTACTCTTGGGTCTGGGATTAATATTACAGGAGTTAGACAGGTAAGACCGTGAATTTTTAATGAAGCTGATGAAGAGTTTATACTATTATAAGTGTTGACGCTAAAGATTTGTATTTCCCTTTATCCAACATGAGATAAACTCAACAAGTAAAAACTTATAAATACTTAGATTTCAATCAAAAGTGTGTATGCAATATTTTACTCTTGGGTAGGGGCTTAAAAACGGACAAGTACGGGCAAAACCCCGAATATTTAATGACCCAACTGGGCAAATAATTTATACTTTGAAAGCCCACGGTCCTATATTACTTGACTTACCTTAGAAATTATAATCTAAAGGAAAAGTTCATTTTTGTGTTTGGTTCATTTGTGTACAGACAAGTTCTAGTTATGCCAACTGAATTTCTATTGCGCCTGTTTTATTTATAATAGGATTTAAAAATATATATGTTATGTAACATAACACCATGCTGACTAGAACATGATAATTTTATCTCTTCGTTCTATTTATATGCCATTTATACGTCATAGACAATATACTACGACCCATTTCTCTGAAACTTCGACGTGATCCGAAGTGTAACTAAATATCTCTAGAAGTAAACCCACTTATCGACTGAATATGACGAAGGACAACCGTTTCAAGAACTAAAAACGAATAAGAATATTATAGAGTAAAGAAATAATAAATTCGTAATAAAGGAAATGGTGTTTATTTCAATGAATGGACACCAAAATGCACACCATAACAATATTAGCCACAGTCTTAAGTGCTATTGCTTCATAGAATAAATGTTACAAACTACACGTAATTTATTGTTCATACAACTGTCCTTTATCTCCTCATAAGGGTGTACATATAATATTGGTCAATATGAGAGAGCAGCATTATTTCTAATATTTTGCCAGCAATTGCATTTGCCTTATTTTAAGGCAGACACTGTAGACCTACTAAAATGATACAGTAATTTATATATGCAATGTTAACAAAGAAATGTTATTTAAACATTATTAAACATGTATTTAGGGCCAACTTAAAATGGTTTTACTACTATGAAAACTACATCAGCGAAAATAACAAAGAACTATTCCATATCCTAACAATGAAATCTCATCAGAGATATCAAGGAATGGCAAAAAATATTCTTTACTCTAAATTTCATGTCTCCCTCAATGTCGAATACTCGTTAAGACACAGATTGGGAGTAAACGATTGAACAAACGAAATAAAAATTGACGATGCTAAAGAAAAATGTTGATTCAAAAGCTTTTTCGTCCCTAACAAATCTCAGCCACTTAATTTAAATCGTGACTAAGAAAAAGGGGCTCGCTTGCCAATGATTCAGAACGATCAATATTCCATGAACTGTCTACACAGTCCCAAATGATCTATGATCAATCAGAGTCTGTACTTAACGGGAACACTTAGTAGAAAATTAAGGGTTCTCTTTCATTTGTGTTATATTTATGAAGAGAAGCAGTCCTGCAATGTCGACATAGCCCGTAGCTGGTAAAATCCATTATTCAACAGAACTGCCCGCGTAACTCTTACCTCGCGTCTCGCGCTGTACCAATACGAACATTACTGATTCGAAGGGCCGATCTATGGTTTCAATAAGTAATTATTTGAACCGATTTCATATTATATCTTTTGACCTAATTCCTTAAAATAAATTAATTGAAGATTAAACTCGTTCATATTTCAACCTTTTCATTTTCAATTTCATCATTTAAATCAAAAATATAGGTTATGTGATATTACTATACTACTTTGTGTGCTCAATACAAGGTACTGAAGTTTGATTTTATTCAACACGGCTTGCTGAAATACAAACTACGACGCGTCTGATGGTTAGCAGTCATTCGGAATTACTATCAACCTTTATCCCATACTTTAATTTGAAACAAAATAATACAAACGTCAAACTCAAAATAATTGATTCAATTAATACTGTTAACAAGCGCCAATAGAGGTCAAAAAGCTACGCAATCGGTTCGCAAATCTACTGCGAAAGACCTGTATTAGAAGAATCTTGACGTTCAATACACGTATTGTAAATGCTCATTTTGAATAATTTTATCTTATCAAGAATCTCAGAAAGTGCTAATATTTTCTCCCTGTTTTGTTTCATACAAAAACGTCCATTGAAGAGCGACCTAGAGGAATATTTTACTAGTTCAGAAGATTAAAATACAAGCTGGTAAAACTGTCTGCGCCTAAAATAACTTTGTGCATTTTTGGACCTCTTTAAGTTATTTCTATGTCTATTTTATTTTTTTGGTAAGAAATGAAATAAAGGCTGAACTTTCCTTACTTATACCCCTCTTAATCTTAGTCTAAAAACCTGTATACTTCGTTCTTTATTCATTTGGAAACTTATCGGTAGATATCCTCCTCACGCCACTGATGTCGCTGCTGCTATGTGTTCAATAATTTTGCACGATGCAAACTATTCGTTACACGTTCTGGAATTCCTTACCTGAAACCATCAGAGGGGTTAGATCCGTTACGTGGTCGTCGTGACTACAAATGAAGACTTGCTTGCGTAAGGTGGATCTATTACATTATTTTGTTGCTATTTAGTCTCTTATAGTTGCTTTTTTTCATTGGCACTGTTATGCCTACTTTTTCAGATAGCTTCCTTTAGCTGGATGTTAACTTACTGAGATTTCTAAATTTCCAAAAAGGCCTTTTATTATGTTCTGTCTTTGTGTACTACTATACTATCTACCTTTATATCATATTTTATTTCCACTATGAAGTAGTTTGAAAAAATCATATTATTTGCGGAACCAAAAAAATGTCATCGAGAAAACTTTCTGACTTTAAGTATTCCTTATATGATCAAATTGCTGATAAATTTTTCCCTTACTCTAAGTATTTGTCAAAATTATTAGACAAACTTATCTTTAACATTTTACTTAAAGACGACCTTATAGTACTATTATAACGAATATTTGTTAGTAATTAGTCTTAAACCCAGTTGTACATAAGCAACAACAATGAGATTTCAGGCTTTTGACTTGAGACAGCAATAAAGTTCTGAATACTCTACTTTGCCGAACCTCACGGGTTAGCTTTAATGGAAAAACTTTAGCATGGGTTTCTAATTACTCCCCTTTGAGCGGTAAACGTTAATAGATATTTCTCTTTTGCTTTAGGAACTTGACGCGGCCAAGACGGCACACTGAAGCCACGTCTTTCATTAATTTTGATTGAAAACATTTAACGCTCCACCGCCTCTGCGCCTTTAACAACTGCAACAATGGCTGACGCTGAAATAAACTATACAACAGTATTTAAACACTGTGTTTTAATTTACAAAGACCGGTTTCACGTGGATATCAACGAAATTAAGAAGTTATGTGCAGAGGCGAAGGCAAAGTCATGCATATGCACAATTATTTTTTATATAAAATTTGAATATTTATTGTATATTCTTTTCATTTTTGTTATGACTGTCGAATATGTTCAATGAAGCATGTTCATTTATTCATTCGTAAGTAGCTGTATTAAAAAACGGCCTAAGTTAAGAATAAAATGACATGTAAAGTTCTGTAGGACTTCAACTAATAAAAGAGAAAACTATTCTCTTTTCAAAAAGTGTCAAAAACATCGTACATAGATGAATAGCTACTGATGTAGCAGTGCAAATGCATAGGATTCAATTTATTTTATTTATTATTTGGGGGCCCGTTATGCCGGTTACTTTCGACTTCATCTGCAGTCAGTAGCACACACCACGTTAAGCCTGCATTTTGAGTTATCGCTCATTGTTCCTATGGTGTTTTCTTCCATAGGGAAGGCTCGTGTCAGACGTTATATAATAGGGTAATGATGATGACATCGAGTCCTATTACTAAATATAGTGAAGTAACTATTTGAACCGATGCCAAAACATAAATCTTACCGTATAGCTGTAATAGTCTTTGTAAGAAAATCAATACCCAAAAACGAAAAATTAAATGTGATATGATATCAAGTAAGTATCAACAAAAAATTAAATGTGATATGAATACTCGACGAGACATTTAGACTTTCATATTCTTAGTAATAGCCAACAGTAATTAAAAAAGGAAAGGTTTTGCTTTCAAAAATGAAAGTTCCTATTTTTTATATGATGACTACACCAACATGTCAAAAATAGATATTTCTAGGTAATCCAATACACATAAACACAAAATGATAATGTATATTTCCAAAATCATTAAATTATATATTTATTTATAAGAATATCCTTTTGTATATTAAAAGAAAACAAAATCTGAGCTCGTATTATATGTTGTTCAGTATGCGCTTTAATTTTTAGTATAAATGAAAGCACCTCTTCAGGAACTTTATCATATTTTTTTACAAATACATCCAAATTGTATATTTCTATAATAAATATAATTATTTTACAATTTCACGCAACATAATTATATAAGAGAAATATCACAGACATAGTAAATACCATACTATTCTAAAAACTCTGTAATTGAACAGCCCTAGGAGGCCTTATTTATACATATACTGTATTAATCAAGCTAGGCCTAGCTAATATTAAGTCTATTGATAGTTTCGCATGAGAGAGATGTCACAACTTCTTGCGGTGGTAAGACTGCTTTGGGAGACTGTCATTTTCGTACAATTTATGTTTTGATGAGATTACGTTTTTTCGTTACCAACGAACTTTTGTATACGTTTACATCTGACTTGCAATTGGCCGTTACTGGTCTTCGGTTTTGTTTGTGTAATATAAAATACTATTTCCTCTCAAAACACAAAGCAAAATTGATTTTCTTGATTTCTAAACGACTCTGTATTTCTCACATACCTACACAATCAGAAACAATTGTTTAGAAGCAAAACAAACAAGTATTGATTTCATACGTTAATAAGAGATTGGTCTCGATTCAGACTTTAGAGAATAACACAAAATTTAAAAATGGAAAAAAATCCAAGTGTTTTTTAAGTTAAAATGACTCCAGCGGAATCTCTTCATTTTCTAGATATCAATAAATAAAAAATCGAATGAAACACTGACACGTACTAAACAATGATAAAGAGGAAATTATGGTGGGTGGGTTCGAGTCTCGTCCGACACCTCAGATAATTTGATTTTCTTCTTTTAATAGTTTCTTTGGATACAAAATCTAACAGTTAAATGCTTAAATAACAATAAATAAAATACCTAACAATATTTTCAAAATGTTATAATTCTTATCCATATACTATTTAACAGTCCAGCTTTTAGTGACTCCTTAAATAAGTGTAACACGTTTCATACGGAACTCTAGGGCTCCATACAGAATTTCTTAAACTCTAAGAAATTCGCATCAAAATCTTGTAAATATTGGCGCCGTTTATAGGTATCTCTGTATTATCTGATACAAGATTGCTTTCTTGGTTTTCTTTAATTCTGGGTTTATAGGCTTTTTTGCTGTCCTCGCCTTTTTGGTAATATTTTTGGATGATTTACCCATTGTTTCTGTATCATCGGAATCCATTAAATGGATCCTTTTGAAATGTTTTAGTTATCTTTATCTTTCTTCCTAATCTCAATATTGTACATTCAATAGCCAATAGGTAGGCGCTTTTGTATACGTTTGTGCGTTATCTATCCTAAATAATTATGTTGTCTTTATATACGAAAACAAAATGCTTTCTTATTAATATATTTATTATGCAGCTTTAATTTAAGTTCTTATAATTTATTGTTATTTTTATAATTAAGTACATATACTACTATATTCTCTGAAGCCTAAATACTATTAATTTAACTTTTACTTTAACACATAGTAAATTTATTATCACTACCAAAATCTTCATAACAATAGGCTCATTCACCGTGTATCACTATTTTAACTAATACAAACTAAAGGCCGACCGCTTAAATGAGTCTTCGCCGGCGCGGTACAGAGGCGCGGGGTTATGGCAACATAGGGGTAAGTAATCTGTGGCGTAGCTAGAGGGGGGCGGCGGGGGCGGCCCGCACCGGATGTCAGCCCTAAGTGGTGACCGTAAACATTAGTAGTGCCACCTATAACAAATCGTAAAACGAGGATTCAAGTTTACTCGCGTCGTCCGTGGGATTTAACCCACGATGTCGTACACATAACCTCTGGGTACAGGAATAAACCCCTTTTAGATGATAGGCTCCGGCCGCGGCGTGTTAGCACCCTCTAAAGTAAGACATAACTGCCAAAAAGTCTCAACCGATCGTCTTCCAATGTTGAAATCTGGTGTAGCCACATTGGAGGACGGTTCAGAAGAGTTGTGCTGGTTACTACAGCTGTTTTTTTTTGAGATACGTAAGGGCAAAGCATCGCATGTCCAAATTCGGAGACCAGCGCGGTTAGGGCTTTAACTCGTCTTATTTGACTTGCAATCAGCATCTCACTTTTTCAACTGTAGCAGTGCTAGTAAATACTAAATTGTATGCAAATAAAATTATTTCGCCGTTGTTTGCGGACCGGGGCATGGCGCGCGCCGAGAACGGTCCGTTGTCACAAAATACTACTCGGATTGCACGCTTGGATTGCACTACTCAACGTTTAACACTAAGTGGTACTATATTTTAAGTGTAAGATGTAGCTTATATTCAACTTATCCTTAATGTGTTAAATTAATTATTTGAAAACTAGGTATTGTAAGATCAATGTGTCCTTATTTCTTACTCAATATATTGCTATATAAATGGCTATAAAAATACTAATTGACAAGTTAAATTGTAATCATTATGTTGTTATTTTGATTTTTAATAGTGAAGAACTAAAATAAAATTACTGTAAATAATACTATATTTATATTGAAGTAAAAATTCTGTGTACCTATTTAACCTGTCAAGTGAATTTTTCACTTTTGCACAACATACATACCTAATAAGTTAAAAGTAGAAAATTATTGAGATCATAGTGCGCTTCGTAGCTTGTGACATTATTGTTGTTTGATTGTATAACAACCTTCTGCTCTTCTAGAGAAATTATTATTTTTTTATCAATTCACAAATATTTAACATTAAAATAGATATAAAAAAATGTGAACACATCGCTTAATCAATCACTACCTGGATAATGATCATCATCAGCGTTTTAATGTCCCCGCTGCAGGAGTACAGTCTCTCCTTATGACTGTTCCGTTGGCGGAAACTAATTAATTAAAGATAATTATTAAAACTATTCCAGAAGTTTTTATAACTTACACGCTATTATTCATATGTTAAATAACAAGTAAGTATAAGTTGTAGGTCCTATTTCTACCACTTAATATTAGTACATTAATATGTGCACCAATAAACCTTCACCTTTGCCTCGATAGACGAATATTTCTTTCCCATTTGATAATATTTTAAGAGAATTTCACGTTACTGTATGCGGCACAATACACTATGCAAGATGACTAATGGCGCGCGGCGAGAGAGATGCAGACGCAGTTCTTGCTCACTTCTGACGCTCACGGGCTGACTTCATGGAAAGCAGAACGACTGGCTAAAAGTATAACAGCAAGCGTTGATGGATAATATCGCAACCGGCTGCAGTACTGTGATCACCAACCCGTCATGGCTGACGTGGTGATTATGAATAACACTCTTTTTCTTCAAAACTATGATAGACAAAAACAAATATCGGTCCCGAGTTCCCAACGCTTCATCAATCAGTCAGTTAGTAGTTCGAGTTGTGGCCAGGCATGTTTATAACATGACATGACGCAGGATTCTGAAAAGTAATCCCTGGGAGTTGACTAACTGCTAAAAATTAAATCTATCAACGAACAACGTACAGTCCCTGTTATCGGACGATAGGCGCGTCAAACTAGAGACAAAACTTGCTAACATCAAACGGGTTGTCCTAGAACTGTGCGAAATACGGAACCAATTTTGAATTCAGGCCACAGGTTCTATTTCGGCAAAGGCCCAAAACGGCTTTATGGGAATTAGAACTTAATAATTTTCCAGTACATTACTGCCACATTCGACGCATTTATAAGTTAACCTATCTCTTCATCTGGAGGCATATTTCTAGAGTCAATGTAATTTAAAATATGACATTGGTCTGGGTAAACACAAAGGTAATGGACAAAGTGAGATCATAATTGATTAAAATAAAACACACTATCACTATGGATCATATTTATAAAGATAGTGAGATAAAGGGTAGTTGTCACGTGTACCTCGTGAGCTGCGTTTTACTGAAATAAAAACAATACGTTCGTAAACATTATAATTGAAATTATTTTAAGTATTTGTAACAGCTTCCATCAAGTCTTTAATACCCTCCAGAGGCGCCGGAAATAATGCCTACTTAAGTAAACCGTTTATACAATTAAGCTATGCAGAGAAACACTGAGCTACGTACAAACTCCAAACAGCGGCGGTCTCTGAAATATGACTGACATACAAAGCCAAGCTGCAGCGCGTGTAGAGTCGGTAATAAACGTCTCATAAATATTCAAAAATGCAAGGAAATGATGCAGTGGTGCATGCCGTTGCACGCATCAGATGAACTAAATGTTGATGTGTTACACAGTCAGCTGCTTACTATGCTACTTATTTATCTACCCGTCTATAAAGAATAAAATACTACAGTAAAGCACTACATAAAAGAGAAAATTTTTAATTAAAATTAAAGCATTTTACTTTACGACATATTATAAGTATGGATTTTTCACACAATTTTACAAAATCACAAGGAACG
The DNA here is from genome assembly GCA_927399485.1 of Calamotropha paludella. NCBI lineage: Eukaryota > Metazoa > Arthropoda > Insecta > Lepidoptera > Crambidae > Calamotropha > Calamotropha paludella. Next base: position 15,457,346 of record OV656812.1, read on the forward strand.
TTTTACAGTCACGCTTCACGATAGTATTTCTCAACTCTGACGAAGTGCGTAGCCTATCTCCGTACCATAAAACTCGTACGCCAATACTTAAACTATCTCCTTATGACCCAAGTCACATCAAGTTACGTAGGAGAGGTGTGCATTATAATTGGACTCAAGTTATTCACAAATTAAAGTTTACTAAATTTAGTTCTGTACATTCATTTACTTTTACTCATTTTATCGAATTAAGAAATACGTTTTTTTTTGTTTTTTATTTATAACTGCCGTCCTGACTCCTATTCAGAATAGAACTCGTAGAAAAACGCATTATTCATAGCTAAATAACGACTTTATTCGTAATAAACTTACCCTTATTAACTTATTATAGTAGAATAAAACACTTTTTTACGGATTTTGCGCATCATTTATTTTATTTTAATCCTGACGTTTCGACTCCTTTACAGGAGCCGTGATCAAAGGATGACTAAGATAACGGTTGTCATATATTTTCTACTACCTTCACAATATTTTAATCGGGCACGTTTCTTTTTGTTTTTTTTTTTACATTTAATTTAGTTATTAAATTCTCACTACAATTACACTGTATACTACTTAGTCTACTACCAGTTCAGAAATCGAGAGGCCCTTCCGAGAAGAACTAGCGAAACTCGGGCAGGGGGACCGACCTCCATCTTACTGTTATTATTTGCAAAAAGAGCTAAATACATCACCAGGTCTTGTAATGTGTGTCTTTAGAGGTATTAAATATGGAAATATAAAGAGGAAAGGTCAGGATTAAATATAAAATAAAATATGCGCAAAATCCGTAAAAAAGTGTTTTATTCAAATGTGTAATGTGCGCGGAAGTTTAAGAACTAATTATTATATTAGGTTTGATATATATATAATGATTATTATGAAAGGTTGTGATACATTTTTGTACATCACTGTTTGAAACAAGCAGACTGGGCTCTTCGATCCATTTTTGCAAATAACATTCATTCCATTAGGTATCTATAAAACACTATACCTATCTATATATAACAAACATCACAAGGCCCAATCCTTACCATATACTTAATGCATGTAATAAAACCTCACGTAGAGCTAGCTATTAATAATGGCCTAACGAAATTGGGATAAACACTTTAGTTTAGTTGACTTTTAACATAAAAGCGGTAGGCGGTCGGTATAATAGTAAAATTATGTAGCCCGTTCTTTTTCGCATCATGAATAATAAATGAGAATAACAAAGAATTACTTTTTATAATAAAATACAGGAAAAACGACGACGATTTTCTGTAGGCGAAGTCATATCAAATTTGCAAAAATATGAGATGAAGCTACTAAATTTGTTTCTTAAAATAAGAATGCTCTTCCTTTAGTGTTACTGTTTAAAGTTATATTACTATTGCACTAACAAACTGGCGGTTCCAGGACTTGAATAAATTTTCTCGTGGCGATAGAATTCTAAAAGACGTTATTAGAAAAAACATAGGAAAATATGTTTGGACTCAATGATAAATAACAAAAATTAAAGAAGTAAAAAAAACATTTTGACCTATGTGATTTTCATGGATTCAAAATAATACCTTAATCGTTTTAAAACTGAGGAATAAAAAATCGTATATTATTTTTCTTATACCATAAACGAACGAAGCAAAAAGAGATTAAAATCTGTATTCATCTGATAGATTAGCATGTCGGCTACTTTAAATTTCGTCCTGATGGGCTATATTTTATATTGTTAAAAGTATTTTGCAATCGTAAGCAAATTCGGTCAAATAAAAAAAAACTCAATGCATTTTATGTAACCTATGTTTAATTAATAAATCGCAAACTTTCTTAAATCCTTAGTGCTGGTTAATTAGCAAAATGTCTTATATAACTGTTCAACAAGAATTGCTTACAAATAAACTTAATTTCCTACTCAAATACCACTAAAGGTTCGTGTTTTCTTTTAGTAATTGCGAACAAATCCGACAGGGATTAAAGGGGGTGGCGCCCTACAAGCAATATGCAGCCTCAAATAATCTCCCCCACACGCAATATTGACATTTCTTTTTGTGTTTTTCTCCAAAACATAATAGGACATTATGCTACTCATTAGCCTTTTTTTTGCTGGAAAATAGAACTGGCAATTGGCTTAAATACTGTTTACATGGTTACAGCCAAGAAAAGGAAAAGTAATGTTTCAACTTTCATGATCGAGTGGCTAACACGCTAGTGGTTAGAAGCTTGCTCGTTCCTGATTCCTGCGTGTCAATTCTTTATCATACAATCTTATTATGAAACTGCTAGTTCGAATGTATGACATTTGCCAAATATCCATTTGCGACACTGCAGAGCAAAATGTCACAATGACTTTTGACGTAATCAATAATGGATATTTCATTGTTTATTGTCCAATATGCCAACTACTGAAGTTCGACAGTAAGATTGTATATTACAAAATCAATAAGCTAGTTTGGATCAGTAAGCAAACTTATGTGTTGTTTCTGGCAGAAACATGGACATCATCACATACAGCTAGTATGTGATAATGTCCATGTTTCTGATCTCTACCGATACGATACGTATATAGTGAATACAAAGTACATAGATTACAGGAGGGTGTGCTAACAATTCAAGAATAGAATAAATATAAAAGAATTTACAGTGTAATTTATTGTTGTAATATTATACCGAACTTGTTTGTAATGATATTATGATATGGCAGAATCAGCAAAATAATCCTTTTTACTTAATACCACATGATGGTTTTTACTAAAACAATAATTGTAGGAGGCAAATTAATTTCATTTTTTTTTGTTTTATGACTTTTTATTTTCTCGGTTTTAGACTACATAAAACATAATTATATTTCGGAATGAATTATTTTTAATAATAATATAACAACATACAATACAACACAGATTTTTTCAGTAATGTAGTTTATTTTAAATAGTTCTAAATTTTATTTAAATTATGTCTGTTGTCATTAAAATAATAATAACAACAATAATATTTCTTTCTTTCACACCAGTTAGCCTAGCCCAAAGTAAGTACTACAAGGCTTGTGTTATCGTACTAGGGTAACGGATAGGCATACATATTATGTCATACACAGATTTGTAATATTTATAGAAATACATACTATAACCATGACTCAGGTACAAATGCTCGTAATTATCACACAAACATCTGCACCATCTGGTATTCGAACCCAAGACCGTCGGCGTGAAAGGCCGGATCGCTACCGTTGCACCCAACAACGGTCGCATTGAATATACAATAAATCGTATCGTCCCTCGCATGACTAACTGTCGTATCTGACAATTTTGTCACAACTGACTTAAATACATGAATTAATTCGAAATAAATTTTCAAATGTAGCCCACTAATTATGGAAACGATATCTATCGCCGTTGCAAAATAACGTTGACGTATCTGCTTGGATAAAAAAAAATATTTGGTAATTGAAGCAATTGCCATTCGACTGTTAAGTTTCAGCTTACCTTCTTTAAAAAAAACCGTTTACCGTAACTGTTAATCCTGAAAGACCTAAATCAAATCGAACCGAATTTATAGAGTTATTGAAGTAAATTTCGTTCTAAGTTATTTTTATTTTTTGTCTTTGATTTTGTTATCATTGTTTGAAAATAATATTTCAGTTCTAATTTTGTTTAAGATTCATAATTATTCTTCACATACTTTATTCTTTATATTTTTTTTTATTTCTTCGAGATGTATTTATTTTTTGTTTAGAAATAAGAGACTGATACTGATTGCATAATTTTAAAGACTGACTTTGCCATTTTTTAAATAGAAGTTATAATAAGGTTTATTTGATTTATGAATAACTTTTTCGTAATTTTTCATAATAGTTCCAAAAACATTTATAGAAATTTATAGCTATATTTATATATATTTATAGAAATAAAATTTCTAAATAATAAAAACTGATAAAGTGCATTTCTTAATGTTAAGATGAGAAGAATTATGCTATAATCAGATAAGATATTATGATTAGCAATAAATAAGATATATTTTTATTTTAAACTACCTGACCCGGTAACGCGTTGCTATGGTAACGTTAATTGATACAATGGAAAAAGAGCGAGAAAAAAAGAGCGGACAGACAAACACACAAACAAAAAATTTGTGTTCTTACTTGTGAGTATATACTAGCTGACCCGGTAACGCGTTGATATGGTAACGCGTATACAATGGAAAAAGATTGGGGAAAAAGAGCGGACAGACAAACACACAAACAAATAAAATAAACGATTCACTATATTTTTATTCCTCATTATTATTACTTCCCCAAATATTATGTTTTGAAGAACATTAAGTTTTGAAGTGACGCGTAAGTTTTACCTTCAGAATTAAATAAAAATACAAAATGGTCACAGAGTGGCATGACTGTAAGGAATCATATACTGTAAGTACACTGGTGATATTCTTTCTATATTTTATACAGTAAATATGTTTGTATGATGCAGCTGACATTTGCTACAGCTCTAGATTTTCTTCTAAACAGAAAATAGGTTCTCCTGTAAAATTTGACTTTAACTACTTGAGACACTAAGTCATGAGAGGGACGATATGTTATATGCTTCGGCATATATTGCACTGTCTAAAAAAATATTGCCGTTCGCTGTTCTATGACGAGTTGTCAACCGATAAATTTGAATATTTTTAAACTACTTCTAGTTTTATAAGTACTTACAAACTGATAATATGATTACTTAGTTAAATCTTTCACTTGGTTAGTAAATTGGGATAATAATCTTCATTTATCAATTTAAAAATTCTTAATTATCCTTTTTACTGAATCTTTTTTTATAGACTCTCGCGCCTTTACGGCCTTTTTATATAAGTAACTTTTAAAACGCAATTGTATAATATTAAGATAAAACCTAAAACTCAGTGCGGCGTAGGTATATTTGTGTAGTTTCGTGACCGCAGTTCCGCCGAGTTATTCGCTCCGGGCGTCGGTAGCCCGTTCTTGCATTTTGCATGAAGACCATTGTTTGGATCACTATACCAAAATAACGCTACAGTCGCACTACTGGATTTACCTATCTTCAGAAGTTCTCCTTTCTTAGAGATCCGGGCATTAATATATAAAAGTGTCTTTCATTGGCATCTTAATACATTTTTCATTATTTGCCGTAATTATATTTAAGTACTAGTGGACCCGACAGACGTTGTCCTGCCTGTTATTTTTGCAGTATAGATAAATAACCTAGATACCGTCTGCAGCGCCATCTGCCGGGCTGATTTGTGAATCTAAACCATTCTCAGATCCCCTTGAACACACACAAAAAAATTCATTCAAATCGGTCCAGCCGTTTAGGAGGAGTTCAGTGACATACACACTCACAGAAGAATTATATATATAAAGATTGGAATATACCGGCAAACTTATCGATGTAAATTTCTTCACGATGCTCAATAAGCGTTTTGATTTTAGGATTACTAATATACGATTACAGATAAACTTGGTAGCGAAACCCTCAGTCCAGGATAAATTCCGTTCCACGCTCTACATTTTTTGACTTCATTTTTTTTTAGATAACATAGCTTTGAATAAACCTATTTTTAAATATGATCTCATGATGACGATGATAATGGTGATCATATATGTGCTGTACTACCTTCAAAATATTTCAATTGGGCACGGACTTAGGTAACTGTTAAAATTTTTATAAATTAACAATTTATATAAACCGCCGTATCTGTATGGGTTGCCGAAAATACCAAAGAGACGTACCGCTACGTCCCATCGTAAGCCAAATTGACTCACCAACCTACCATTAGGCTAAACAAGTAGCTAAAATACTATCACCATTAAGAGGTGAAACAACTGCCTTTAGCTTCGATGTCCAGTCTTTATTCACAAGCTTACCTGTACGAGACTGCATTGATATCACTAGGAAAAGACTGGAGAAATACAATATACCAACTGAATATTCCGAATTTCTGGAACACTGCCTAACACCGGCCTTTCTCTTGTGGATTGTGTAGGTGAATTCGACCTACAAATTGATGGTGTAGCAATGGGCTCTCCTGTATCACTCATAGTTGCCGACATTTTGATGGAGGACTTTGAGGAAAGGGCCCTAGCAGCGGCACCGGTGTCCACGCTTTTACAAAAGGTACGTAGATGAATACATATGTGCAATACTATTAAGATTATGGTTTCTGTCTTTTTAAGACACCTCACTTCCATACATCCCATCATAAAAATAAGTTGTTGAAATAAATATTTTTTTTATTTTCATTTATACAAATTTTAACAGTTAGGAACGTGCACGTTTAAAATATTGTGAAAGTAGTAGAAAATATATGATGACCATTGCCATCGTGAAAATTATGCGCAAAAAGCCGAAAAATAAGTTGTTTTAATGAAATTATACATGATTAATAATAAATGAAGTGTGTAAAGTCAGCTGCACTTTTATCAACCCCAAAATATCATATTAATAGATGTTCTATTTTAAATAAAATAATAAATGGAAAGTACGGTTTGTTCGTTTCCCTAACATTATATATCGGCTAATATATTTGTATATATTCCTTGTCACATATACAATCAGAAAACCTACTTCTGAAACAAAAGCTCCATAACGCTTTGCAAAACATACCTAATAGTTGGCAAAGTAGTCGTACATTTGGTTCTAAACCAAGCAAATTTCCCACGGCACATCTACACTATACTGCTACATTTTATATACTTTACATTTGCAGAACAAGTAGTATGTATCTATAATTCACACTACTTGAGCTAAGAGATTCTACTCCAAAAAAAATCACGTCAATCATCTGACGATGTTTTCTTATTCTTTTTGATCAGGGAAATGTGCACTATAAATATAAATTCATTACGTACATGAGTATTTAAAAAGGCTAAACATCAGATTTCTCAAAGTAAAATATTAAACCAAACGAGACATCATCATTTAAAAAAAACTCTTACTGGATTTTAATGAAATCTGTTATGGCGTGATAATAGATATCAAATATAACCATTTTACTAGTGTTTGTACTTTGTACTTTCTCTCTATCTAGCAGCTTATTATAATACAATATTCAAAAATTAAAAATTTATTTAAATGAGCATCAAACCACAAGCTAACTGATAACATCAGATATCGGTCGGCATCACATTTGAGAACTAAAAATAGACCTACCGATCAACTAATACAAATAACAAATCAACGCTTGTGATTTCCAGTACAGTTCAGTTACTATTTTGATAATGTATATTATGTATTTATCTTCCATTCTTATTTTTATCTTTGCTTTTGACGTGTGGACGTCTTATAATTCGATGGAGCCGGCTGCGTGACTCATGCGGCGTTACCTCACTCTGAGGCGTTCCATTTAAGGCTTGAAATGCAAGCGAGAGCGCGGAACGAGCGACAAAGAGGCACCGATTGTGCCTCTTTGTCGCTCGTTCCGCGCCTCCGCGTTCGGCAGCGTTCGACATCTGTCTCTCTCCTACTTGAGTGAGCGATGCGTCCGCGTAGACAGCTGCTATACAATAATACATTTATATGTTTTCGTCAAGTATGAAGTGCAGTGAAAAGTGAATGTGGTGTCAAGTGTTTATAGCAACGACAATTACGGCGATAAAGGTAATAATGATATATTGTCGAATATTCGTGCTTTCATCATTAAAATAAATAGCATCGGTCCGCTAGTGCAGCGATTGTAGATTGTAGGTTATGCTATAATTGACAAAACTATAACAATAAGTTAACAAAACTATTTCACGATGAGTAAAAATCAATGGCTTTACATAATTGTATTTATGCGTACAAATAAATGTAACTTGATCAATTCAATTGTGATTTCCATTATCTCCTTCTTTTTATCCATACAAAATATCTATCAAACAAATAAAATTAAAATTTTCTTTTGAAAAATGCAAGCATTCCATCAGTATTTTCTTATGACGTTGTCACGTTCAACTATCGTCAGTGAACCGACTTTACAGACAACCGATTTTTTTTTAGTATAAAATTACCCTCTGAATGCAAATCAAATCGACTCCACTTCTTTTTCGCTTATCCGTGAGGAGTCACTAGTAAACACCTACTTGTTACTATAGGCGTGTAGATGGCGAAAAAGTTACTAAAGTAATATCCCAGCGCAGTTCGTTCGCAGGTCGTTGTCATCGCGTTCTCACACGTTATATCTAGATGTTTTTATTTACGGAAACTACTGTCAAACTGCTTTTATTTATACGTAAAAGTTTCTGTTACAAACAAAAGTTTGTTGCCTTAAATTTCTGTTAAACCTTAATGTTCTTTTAAAAAAAGGAGAATGAAATGCGTAATTATTTTGATAAATTCACTTTGTAAAAGAAAATAATAATGCAGGCAAAAATATTTCATTACTCTTTTATTTTTTGTAGGCAATAGGGAATGATTTGTAAGTGGGACGATACTTCGAAAAACCGACGGATATTGGATGTCAGGAGCTTTCAACGATTTTCCTCTTAGCTGCAGGCCGCCATCGTGACAGCCCTTAATTGGTTGCACTATTAAACAATGTTTTTGCAGGCTGGTTTTCAGTTTTCTTTGAGCGTTAAATAATACTTCATAATTTGAGAAATCGTTTTAAACATATTATGCGTATATATTAGGACCTTACAATGACATGAAATTGGTGTTTTGAATCGGAGGAATATAAAGTTGTTTTTTTTTTTAATATATTTCATTAATCAAAGCGTTCATCATTATCATCTATGCACTTTTGCCATCTCATAGGTACTTCATTGATCCCTTTACTAAAAAAAACCACGAGGGTGAGAATCAATAAACTCTCTAAAGATGTCTTGGACTGCCTGCCACATTCGAGTTGAATTTTTTATCTTGTAAGAAGCTATCCAAATCCCGGAAAAATGGTAATCTGTTGGAGCAAGGTCTGGAGAGTACGGTGGATGTCGTAGATATTCCAATTGCAGCTCCTCTAGCTTAGCGGCCGTCTGTTATGCAGTGTGTGGTCTAGCGTTATCCTGAAGCAGCAGATTCAGCCTAGACCGATTGACAAGCCTCGGTTGTTTAGCAGCTAGTTCTTGCATCATGATTTGCAGTTGCTGATAGTAAATATCTGCCGTAATTGTTTGGACAGAATTTAGAAAGCTGTAGTGAACGATACCGGCTAGTCCAAAAAACACTCACAAGTAACTTTTTCTGAGTAAATTTTCGCTTGGGGCAGGATTTCGCCCCATTTTGGGGCTAGTTGTCCAGGGTTCAGACATTGCGACAAGCGCTTCCGATTATCGTACAGGATCCACTTTTCATCATATATAATAATCTGTTTTAAAATCCCTTCATTATTTGTGTCAATTGAACAATGTAATGCAGCAGTCGACGCGTGTTTGCTGGTTTGATTTATAAGGTACACACCTTTCATACTTTTACTTACCTCTTTGCTTTAAGTGAATTAAAACAGTTTAATCACTCACACCGAAGCCTGCAGTGGTTGGAATGGATCCGCTTCCAGAGTAGCCTTTAATTCTTCTGTTCTGAAGTTCGAAATTTTCAGAATGAAAACGTTGGAACGAAAAAGTATAGTGTTTTCTTTTGCAGTCTAGAACCCGTCAATATAGCGATATTTATTTTTTTCCATTGTGCTATATGTAAGACGCCAATACACGAAAAAACTAATCGGGAAAGAACAAATAAATTAGTCTTTTCGAAACTCAAATACATCAGCTAAATTGATTTATAAATTTAAGTTTGGTACATAAGTTTCTTTGCCGAGCACGCACCGAACCTCTCTTAATCTTCTTAGTTTGACCGACCTGTCAAACTAAGAAGATCTCCTGTGCCACCAATGGTGCGTATGGTTATGAAAAGGCGGAACAGAGCTCTTCAGAGATTTAAGCGGTACAGGTCGGATGATAACTGGGCTGTTTTTAAGACTATTGTTTGTGAGAGCATCCAAACGCCTATACTTACATGACAATATACTTCAATATTAACAGTTTCACCGTTCAGCACAAAAAAGATGCTGAGCCTATTAAAAGAAGCCTGTGGGAAAGTAACTAAAGATGATTGATCGAACGTCTTCGAAAAAACTCAAAATCTTATTTTGAAAACTTAGAACGAGACATCAGCATTGATACCATCGTTGATTATAATATTATTATACATTTAGATGAAGATGATGATGAAGACAGCAACTCTTCAAGCGAATTAGAATCTAGTTGAATTTCTTTGTTTGGCAGTCGCAACTCGTTTTCGAGATATTGTATTATTTTTTAGTAAATATTTATAAAAAAATATTTTAATTTTATTATGGCATTTTCATTCTCTTTATAAATTTGGTTACATTCAGAAATTAGAATCCAGAAAAACAAGTAGGTAATGAAACTTATATAATTTTTTATTGGGTCTGTTAAAAAGTAAATAATACTGTTAATTTTTCCACAAAAACGGATAAACTGCAACTCATGTTGAATAGATAATTTCCTTATCTCATGTAGGATGCATTAAGAGTAGAGACGTTGAGTATGTAAATCTGTATTTTCAAATTATATTAGCGACTCAATTTAATTTTATAATTTGTAGAAACAATACAGTTTGGCTCTGATGTAATTGAAACAAAACTCTTCCTAACTTTACGTAAAATTGAATTTCATTATACTACGAGGAGCAACAGAAACATATTTGCACAGAACTGGGTTGGTCTCAAATAAAACTCAGTTAAGCCTATGTGTAAATCTGTAGACAACGGAGAAGCGCTCGAAGTTTCGAGACGATAGACAAACAATCCCTTGAAAACTCTGAAATGTTATTACCGTCCGCCTGCCGTATTGGAACGGTTGTTTGTCACTTTTCCGGGTCTCCATTTTGTAAGATACCTATTACAAGAATTCTCGACTAGTTTCGAACGCTCTGTTGGTTTAAATTAAATCATTTATAATTTATATTAGCACCAAAGCCCTCTTACCCACAGGCAAAAGTTGTTTGATTAGAAAAAAATTGTATCTGAGGTTAAAGTCTGGGCTTACTTGATTTTGGATTCTTACTCAGTTCATTGTACAGTCACCGTTATCAATCAAATAACCTCAATGTACGGAGTACGGAGTAAATCCAAGGTGTTCAATATCATTTGTATATATATTTGACAGTTTATGGCAGGTAAACCTAAGTATCGTAAGCCGTTTATGATCGGTTTAGCTACGATGCCAAAGGCAACGTGTGTGATCCATCACTGATATTTTTAGTAGGCAATAAAGGACTAATTTTTTATATCTAAAGAAATAATTACAAGAAAAGTAGAACTTGTCTAAAGTGTCGGACAGGGCTCGAACCCACATCGCCTGGCTATCGGGGCAAGTACTCTTTAATTGAGCTACCGACACTCATCGTATTTTTCGAAGTCTTTCTTAAACTAGCGCCAACGCCATCTTATCATCTTCAACTGCACTTGGAAATCACTCGTAAATTATTCGAGTCTGCAGCTTCATTACGAAGGTTACAAAATTTCTTTCCAAGAGTCAAGAATATTACAATTACACATTCTCCTTTTCGTTCTATTATGACAAGGCTTGTTACCTTGATTTTACCAGCTTGATAATCATGAATGCGCAGATTCAAAACTTTTGCATTATGTTTATTTACGGCCTTTATGAATTCTTGCTCCTATTTTGCTTAAAGATCTGGAATGGTTTCCCATTCGTCTTCGCTGAAATACTCATACCCTTTATTTTTATAAAATATTTTATTTCTTTCTCACACTCCAACTTATAAGAATGTTTTGATTTTTACCTTTTAAACCTCGTCCAACCTATACCTCTCCAGCTGAAGACACCGACACAAAAATAGCATGTCTGCCTTACACAACTAACTTATTTCTTGTGACAAACAATATTAAACTGATAAGAGATTGAAAACACAGCATAAGTTTAAAAATTAGAAATTGGATATCATGATGGTGTATAATTACAATTAACTCAGTGCGATTAAGATGTGTGTTTTGAGTAGGTAAATAGTTGAAAAAAAACGAATTTTTATGTTAAATTGCTTTTTTACAAAAATATAATTATAAAGGTAAACTTAAGATGCAAAACCTTAGTAGACTCAGTTCTGCGGCATATGCTGTATAAAAAATAAGGCATTTAACTAATATTGAAACGGCAAGGTTAATTTATTTTAGTTATTTTCATAGTGTAATGTCTTATGGATTGTTGTTGTGGGGTTCAGCTGCTAATATGGAAAGCATTTTTGTGTTACAAAAAGAGCTGTCCGCGCAATATGCAGCCTTCGGCCTCGGTATTCTCTCAGAGAATTTATAGGAAAATAATATTCTTACTGTGGCGGGACAGTATATTTATGAGAATATAATTTATGTACGAGAACACTACAATACTTTTGTCAAACATAGCGACGTACATTGCTTTAACACCAGAAATAAAAATAGACTTGCCGTTCCAAGATTTAGACTTCAACAGGCAGGAGGCTCATTCTTGGGGACAGGTATAGCACTGTTTAATAAAGATCCACAAAGTATAGTAGATTTGCTTTATCATAAATTTAAAACGTACTTAAAAAATAAGCTCATGTCCAAAGGTTATTACAAGGTCAACGACTATTTAATAGATCGCGATGCATGGAAGTAATGTGTCGTTTCAACATGACACTATTTATTACAGGTTGTGTCATACAATATTAGCATTTGTTAATTTTAAAACTAATTTATTACTGGTAGTTAGACTATGACATGCTCTCTAAATACATTTCTTGGGTGGTGGCATGTGGTACGGGTCGTTGCGTTCCCTGAGATATGGTTGAGCAAAGCGATGACTGTATCATGCGTCATGCTCGTGAACTGCTGCTGCCTTGGGAAAGGGTCTGCTTTAACCTTCAGTATTATTGACTAATACTAAACATACATCTTGTTTCTTTCTTAAATTTGTCGTTTATTCCCTGTATGTTATTGCAATGTTCAGGGATACTTACTTTAAGTAAGTACAGATACTTGTTGACTTTGTTGTAATTAACGAAATAATGATATCATAACACTATTAGTATTGTCAAAACAAAATAATTTTGTTTTTTTTTTGTGGATTGTGTATGGTGACGACGTATTATATTGTAAATGTCGGTACTTCTGTTAAAGCCGACGAGTTTCTTGCGCCCATTCTTCTTGTCAGTTAAAAGACGTCCTGAATGGGTGGTAGGTAAAATGTTGGACGATTCAAAACAACTTATTTTTAAGTGCATTTGAATAAAGTTATTTACATTTTCATTTTCAAACTTCTCTTCAATGGTGGACGAGATATCTCCAGTAGCGCATGCTAGGCCGGCTGGTAGGCATAGCTCAAAAAGTTGACGGCCCAATACTCAGGCACTGCTAGATCACGTCGCATGTAGTGCCTTACAATCGTGCTACAAAATGACTTATTAATTGATTATGATTTTACATGGCAACACAATTAAAATTATTGTTATTTTGTACTGACAGCATATTGTTTCTAAGAAATATGGACAATTTCCGAAATAAATTATTGAATTGAATTATACTCCTATATAGTCTCTATAAGATAAATGTCCCTCATAATATATATGGCACATAAACCTCACACGCTCGGTGCAGAATAGTTAACTGCACAAAGTACATGGTTTTTTGGAACACCTATAATTGGAACACCCACAAAAACCGTTTGGTTTAGGCTCAGTTTCCACATTGGGTATAGGCACAAATCGCTTCATTATCGATTCTGGACCGTAACTTCAGGATCTATTGACTTTTTTCAGATTCGGGCTCATCTAGCCAAGCACAATTTTGAACGATTTATCGGTCAGCCATCTTAGACTTTGTATGCTGAAAATAACAAACAAAATATTAAAGAAATAAATTTACTAAATCAGAATAATTAATATACACAAAAAGTAAGAATAAATAATAAAACAATTTTTATTTATTAAAAAATACACGAGTAGGCGGGCGATGAGCAAAATGCCGCGCTTCACGATGTACTGCGCAGGAAGTCCTCATTGGGCGGTCTCACCAGCACTGAGCTATGCGTGAGTTGCGTCAGGAGGGAGGAGGTGAAATGTTAGGAAGGTACTAAGAAGCTTGTAGTGCCAGAACGTCAATAAAATCGAAATTAATTGCAACAAATTTTTGCGTCCGTAAAATGCTCATAGCGCGCCTTCTCACGGATTAAATACAAAATGTCACCCAAATCGTTATAACCGCTTCCGATATAATATGGATACAAGAGTTGCTCTTATAAAATATATAGATTACGATTTAAATAGCAGAGCAAATAATGCATGATCTTCGAACCATGGCTATTATAACTCAATGTCAGTGGAGAGCGTGGTTCGAACCAACAGAATAATTAATCTGTCATGAAGCTGCTAAACTTAAACGTAACGAAGCTGTTTAATGCTGACTTTTGTTACCAAAACAACGCTAAATCAGTTGAATTAACTTATTAATTGACTTGAATTATTAATTGATTGCGCGTTGATGACAAGGGTGAGAGTATTAATGAAGTTGTCTCGCATTCTTTGATTTGATTTTTGTTATGGGGACAATACAATATTTATAATAATATAAGTTATTTACGGGATTTTTACCATGTACCTTGTTTTTGTTTTTAATGAGTTTTCGATATTATAAAACAAGGTACATGGTAAAAATCTCGTAAATAACTTATATTACTATAATGTTAGTGACAATGAAAGTTTAAAACAATACATTATTTTTATTTTTTTTGTAAAATGTGAACTGTAATTCCTACTCACTTTGTTATTTAGTATGTAAAACTAACTCTATAAATCCGCTTTAACCACTGCAGCCAATTTATTACTAGATTTTACATCTAACGAAGTCGTTCGAAATTTATAGAGAACTAGTTGTATATATAACATGTTAAAGAATAAAATGTGACCGTACTGATACTGGTGTTGTGACGTCATTTTACTAAATAATAGTCACATGCTACGTCACAGACGCTTTATCAGCCCTCATATAGCGTAAAATTATCGTACTTGGTTTCCTTATTTTTTAATCAAATTAGTATACAAAAGCCAAAAGCGGGTGAAAGACTTACTCATATAAGTTATCAGAAAAATAAAAAAAAAGCTAAGTCATATATTTTAAAAAAATCTAGCATATAATAAAATCGATTTTTTCGCGCTTGTTGCTACAGATCTTGACTTTTCTAAACATTTTCTTTTGTTTTGTAATCCTGAGTAATGCTTTTGTATACTCTGATCTAGATTAGAAGAATATGCCATTTTTATCTAAATTAAATTTTCAAAATAATTTTTCGCATAGCTTTAACAAGCTGTACTGAAAAAAAATGCTATGCAAGTTTGGCAAGTAACTGCAAAAGTTGGCGCATTTAATAAGGATTCCAAAATGGTATGATACTTGATAGAAAATGTCTTCAATTGTGGACAATATTTTTTAAATAACCGTTTGAGATATGTTTATGAAATGGAGCTCATATGTATGTTTCTCTATATATTTGACAACAAGATCCCAAGGCCCCCGGATTACACTTATTTTTTAGCAAGCTTTCCGCCCGCGGCTTCGCCCACGTGGAATTCGGTTATATTGCGATATAAAGCACAACTATAAGAAAACTTCTCATTCCCACGGAAAAATCTAAGAAGCGCGATGTAACGCTGGATACAAAATTCATATAATTCATTCCACTTCTTACGTATCTTAAAAAAACACTTCGTTACCACGTTTTAAAAAACACCCAGCGCCATCTTTCGCATACCTCTAGAACTAAATAGCGTAAGCTATCATTCCACTTCTTACGTATTTTAAAAAAACACATCGTTACCATAAAAAAACACATCGTTACCATAAAAAAACACCCATAGATGGCGCTATCGCATACCTCAAGAACTAAATAACGTAACTAATACTTATACCAATTAGTAATTCGTTGACTTTAGTGATTTCAGGATAAGTAGATGTAAAAAAAACAATTTAGACGATAAAACAAATTGTACGTCATCCCTCGAGAATTCCTCATTTTCGTATCATTTAGCTTCAAAATTTACATGTTCATATTCGTTTGCAACATATAAGTAGATGTAAAAAAAACAGTTTAGACGATAAAACAAATTGTACGTCATCCCTCGGGAATTCTTCATTTTCGGGGATTCATTATCGTATCATTTAGCTTCTAAATTTACATGTGTATATTCGTTTGCAATATTTTACGTTGTTTTAAACGACACACAGCGCCATCTACAATTCATCCATCAAGCAAACAATATTTTTGTTTTTCCTCGGGAATATCATTTTTTCAGGATAAAAAGTACCCTATTATTTAATCCGGACTTTTATCTTTACGTCTGCAAAATTTCAAAGCAATCGGTTCAGTAGTTACGGCATGAAAGCGGAACAAACAAACAAACTCACTTTCCGATTTATAATATTCGTAATTTATAATAATACTAGCTTTCCGCCCGCGGCTTCGCCCGCGTGGAATTCGGTTATATGGCGGTATAAAGCACAACTATAAGAAAACTTCTCATTCCCACGGAAAAATCTAAGAAGCGCGATGTAACGCTGGATACAATTAGTTGTTAAACCAAAACTGAATGGTACATTATATTATATGTTTTCCCTTGTGGAGCAAAAACATGCAGATTTTGGGCACTGGAAACCCGGGAACACGCAACATAGAGCTGGAGCTTTTTCGCATGGTCAAGTGAACTCCAGCAACCCTTAGGGTTTGACCTTGTGCTTTATTAATGGTCATTGCAAATTAAACCCTTATAGGAAATTGTAGTCTTTTAAATTGAAATGGGAGGTCTGTTGGAATAATCGGAATCCGAGGAATGAGTCATTTAGTGAATCATTTCGCTTCAAAATTTACATGTTCATATTCGTTTGCAACATATAAGTAGATGTAAAAAAAACAGTTTAGACGATAAAACAAATTGTACGTCATCCCTCGGGAATTCCTCATTTTCGGGGATTCATGATCGTATAATTTAGCTTCTAAATTTACATGTTTTTATTCGTTTGCAATATTTTACCTTGTTTTAAACGACACACAGCGCCATCTACAATCCATCCATCAAGCAAACAATATTTTTGTTTTTCTTCGGGAATATCAATTTTTTCCAAGATAAAAAGTACCCTATTATTTAATCCGGACTTTTATCTTTACGTCTGCAAAATTTCAAATACAATCGGTTCAGTAGTTACAGCGTGAAAGCGGAACAAACAAACAAACAAACTCACTTTCCCATTTATAATATTAGTAAGGATAATATTAGTATGTGGCGAATAAAGTAGTGTTAGTATGTATTGCTAACTAGGGCCACAGGCGAATTTACAAGTAGAAGGTACTAACGCTACCGAAAAGTATTACTATTTTTTCTTAAAATATCATTTATGAATGTTTTGTAGCATAGGTATTTTTTGAAATTTATATTGAATACTGCCACGCACTTCGTTAGCAGTCATTTGTTCTAAACGCTTTGTACAATTTCTATAGGAAATTCGAAAAACCAATGTAATTTATAGTTTCAGTCTTGTTTTAATTATTTTTATATATAGTCAAGCACTAATTCTATACCTTCCGTAAGCTTCTATTAGAGTCACCATAATGTGACTCTAACTTAACTTTTGTTGCTAACAGTAATGACATGGGTAAACAAATTCAGGGGGGCAACGGAAACCGGTACGCCATGTCATATGTAACAAAATATGCATCTACCTACTTTTAAAAAGATGTAATTAAGAAAGGAATCAAAAGTACTGGGAAATGCAGTGAACGGGAGGTGCTAAACGATTCCAAGCACATTTTATATAAAAATATCCATTTATGTGGGATCTTTAATCTTTTTGGCCTTTATTAAATAGTAAACTAAAAAAAGATCACTTATTTTTGATCCATCCAAAAGTCTAAATAAATGCTATTTGCTTTCAGTTCTAGGGGGACAATGTTTTATTCAGTAGAGTAGACTGGCCTTTGTGTTACTCGGTAGGAGCTCAAATAAATTATTAAGGACGAGGTAATCACTCCGTTTGCAGAGAAAATACTTCGTTCCATGAAAAAAATGTCTTTCAGCGGCTACGGCAAAACGTAGAGTGCATTATTTATGAGATTGCACGGAACTAAAATGTATGTATGGAAAACAGAAAAGTGAACAAACTGTTGTAAAGTTTTTTTACTTCAGGTGCCATGGTTGAGATGATGTTTTAGATTTTATAGTTCATGATGACTCTGTATTGGAGTAAATCCGGGAACGCGATCTAGCTTCGGGGCGCAGGCTGATTTCGGCACTTATCTTGGCACTGCAGGAAAATACTACTCTCACTGAAGTAAGATTTATAATACGCTTCAATTTCTAACGCACATCTTACAAAGTTCGATCTACATCGGTCGGACCGCGATAGTGAGCCTAGCCAGGTAGAAAGTCTTGACATAAGGGAATCCTGTATTCCGAAAGTTTATAAACGCTTTCGAGAGACTGGTGGCTTTGTCCCTAGACCAAGATCTGGAAGGCGCCGGTGCACATCGGAGAGGGATGACAATTTTATCGTGTCAAACTCGCTTCGAAATCATCATCTGACTGGTGTCGACGTCCAGCAGGAGCTCAGAAATAGTTGCCAGCGAATGGGCAGTTCGTCGAGGACTCAAACAAGCTAATTTGACTCCAAGAAGGTAAGGTAGGCCACCTTAAGCCCGAAACTGACGACAGGACCCCGACAGGCATGCCTTCAATTTGCTCACACCCATCTAGATTGGGTAGTCGAGCAATGGAGGCGAGTCCTGTTCTCCGACGAGTGCAAAATGTGTTTGCACGGCAGTGACCGAAGAGGTCGGGTCTGAAGGCGGCCTGGGGAGCGATTTGCGCAGTACTATTTCGCCGGGACAGTGACTAATCGGTTCGATTTGTTTCGAAGGTAAAACGGAGCTTGTTTTCGTGCCTAGCGGAAATGTAGCGGTCTAACTTCAGACCGCTACATTTCCGATATTCTGCTGGAACATGGCGATCCCTATTGCACGATAACGCTCGTTGTCACACTTCCCGTGCCACAACTGAATACCTCGAAGAAGTCGGAATCGCCACATTGGACTGGCCAGCGCTCAGCCCGGACTTGAATCTCATTGAGCACGTGTGAGATGAACTAAAGAGAAGGGTTCGTTTCAGAAATCCTGCTCATTTAAGTGTGAATGAGCTGAAATCGGCTTTGATAGAGGAGTGGGAAGGAATCCCACAGGAATCGATTCAGAAGCTGGTTAGGTCAACGAAGAATCATCTTCGAGCAGTTATTAGGGTTAGAGGAGGGAACTCTTAATATTGAAACTTAATTTTAAGGCCGAATTATTTTTTGTTGTTTTCTTCATTCATTATTTTCCATATTTCATTCATTCCATACTGTTCCATTTTCCATACTGTCATTTTTATTAATCATAACTAATGATTTAGTACTCAAGATCAAGAATTAATTCCAAGTAAGTGATTCCATTCTTTTGCTCGCGAGTGTATAAACTTCAAATAAATCGTGACGTCAAAGGCAATAATCTGGTGTTATTTTTGTCTTAAGTGATAACAGCTGCTTCAATCTTCAATTCTTGGTAATCTTCATGCTGCTTCCACAGATAATCCATTCAAGCTCAGTACGTTGCGCCACCGGCATGGATACCAGATGCCCCTTGCAGACTCCATCTAATATAAGCTCTGGTAAGCTCCGATCCCAGTATCATATCTACTGGACGAGTGATGTTGAAGTCTCGATCCGCTAACCGTAGACCTTCTAGGTGCGGCCATGTCTGTTTAGTTATTGTTTTACTAGGCAAATGTTTGCCTATCTTATCCATTACATAGGCTGTTATATAAAGAAGAACAAGATAGTTTTACAATTCCCTTACAACTGTATACTTTCTTTCTGTCCTACACCTGATACGATATCCTTACACCTAGTCCTAGGAAGCTAAAGGAATTTTGCAGGTTTTCCTTTTATTAACGACATCTGTTGAACATTGATCTAGTAAATCACGCAACAAATAATAAACACGGGATAAAACCGTGCCTGTACTTCAATAACCGCTGTAGTGATAAGAATCTCCTCATTTTTCCTTTTTGCGAAACATACGAAATGGTCGATGATGGTCCTGGATTCGTCTTGATGTTTTTTGGAGCAGTTGATGCTGCTGAATTTGCGTATGCATCATGCATAATCGTGTTGTGCGAGCCATTGCATTCTCGACACGTTTTGGTAAAATAGCAACTATTTCCAAGATGATCATATAAGCAGTTTTTACATAAATTGTGTTTTGCAATTGCTTTTCTCTTAGCATCAGCTGACATACTTAGAAATTGCTGACAATAGTAAATTCCATGTTCCTTATTGCAAATTGGACATGATTTATTATATTTCGGATGATTCATCTTCTTGCTGATGTGATCAACTGCTTTTGATGGAACCTTATCAATAGAATCTGCTTTTTAATTAGATACTTTCGTTGATCTTCCATTTCCCATGGGAGATGGATTGCTCACTTTGTACATATTGTCTTGCTTTCTATGAGTAACTGATGACTCCATGCTCGTAAACTTGAATTCTAGGTACTGCAGGAACACTTTTAAAGATGGTAGTTCGCGTGGTTATTTTGGCAACTCTTGATAATCATTAAAAGTGTCAGTGTTTAATTTCAGTGACATAATTTGGACTAACAACTGACTCCAACTGCTTACGTCAAGCCCGAGGTTTTTGATAGAATTCAGACACACATTTGTGGTATCATGAATACGTTTGACCTGCATGATGTTCGGGTGTTGCGTAATTGGCAAATATAAAAGAATGTTAAAATGGGAAGTAAATATAAGTTCTTTATTTTGATACCGATTGTTTAATAATTCCCAGAAAACTTGA
The DNA here is from genome assembly GCA_927399485.1 of Calamotropha paludella. Lineage (NCBI taxonomy): Eukaryota > Metazoa > Arthropoda > Insecta > Lepidoptera > Crambidae > Calamotropha > Calamotropha paludella. The sequence goes on from OV656812.1 coordinate 15,478,208, forward strand.
TAATTATCTGAGTTGATTGACAGCTGCTGTAAGAATTTTTACAGCCTCCCCTCTAGCCTTGCTCTTTAAAAATTTTTGTTTCTATGCATTGTTAAGCGAAGGATTTCCGTGAATCGCTTTTGTAAACAACTGTTTAAAAAATTTTTCATTCAAATCATTTGCAGCGTAAACTTTTCCCTATGAGATACGGACCATAACTTACTACTTCTTGATTTATTTATAAATTTATAAGATTTTTCATTGGCTGCGAAAGACTTTTCATATGCCTCGTCTGTGCCAGTTAACTCACTATCAATATCTAAATGAAAATAATCTATTGATACACACCCTGTATTTAACTGCTTTAGCAGATCCTCGTACTCTCATTTTTCTGTTACCGCTTCTAAATCAATATCTTCAACATTGCGGCTAAACGCCCGAATGTCTGTGATCTTTTCCCAAAATTTCCTACCTTTAACGATGGAATGCCCGGGTTGTTGGGGCTTCGACGCTCACGTCCCGTTTTCTTCAAAGACGCATAAAGTTGCTCCATAGCGCTGACTATCTGCTCCTGATTCTTACTTGATAACTGTTTTATATATACACCATCCCTTGCTAATTAGTGTCCGGCTGCTAAACGCCCTTGCTGGTTCAGGACTGTCTTGCTCCCCTTGGTGGGTAATGATACTCCTTACACGCGACTGATCCTGCTTTAGACCGACCGGCGCGAAAGGTCGAAGGACCACAAAGTACGGTTTACCGTACAGTAAATGAAAAGAGAAAATATGGTCATCATAAAATTTATTGCTAGAGAATATTACACTGTGTAGAAAGATTACGTTAATAGACTAATTAAATTGCTAAACATGATATGAGTACACGCTATGATAACTGAATATGAACTAGTTATTTTAATTATATAAATAATTACGAAATATTCACTGCGGGTGTGAAATGCTGACCGCACTGAATGTACTGTCGTTTGCACTGTACAGTATTATCTCCGATAAAAGAAGGCATTGCTCCTTTGGTGAGCAGGCTGGCGATGTTGCCGTAAACTTTATTTAATATTCAGATTGCGCAAGCAAAAACTAGTAAGAAATCAAACTGGAGTAGTAGAGCTTGCGGTAATGTTATATGAACTTTCCGCAAACTACAAATTGTGGAGGATACTTTAGTTGTGTTCCCTCAGGCGTCAACAGGATTTACATAATAAATTAGGAGGGCACTAAGACGATGCATTCAAAGGGTCATCAGATCACGATAAGACTTAATTTTACCCCTTATTAAGCAAGGAAATGATATTATACTCGTAGTATAACGTAAACACTGCCAAGTGTACAATACGCTCTCGTTATTCTAACTCTTTACTCTTAAAAATCGAGTTAAAGTTACATCTTGCTTGCTCCATTGTGTAATTCGTTTTCTGTGTTACCTATGTTATCGTTATCAGTGCTTTCCTCCGGCTGTGGATCATTTAATTCCAAAAAATAAGTTGTATTAAATACTCATAAAACATCTTACTGAGTCAGGTAAATACAGATACCCTCAAGATTCATTTATAACATTTATTGTCAAAATCAACTGACACTTTCAAACTCGATTTTGACAAGTGTCATTATCAAATGACAGCTATGTTTTGACATTGTTATGTTCAAAAGTGTTGCCACATAGAGAGAGCTATACCCTAAAGTGGGAATTAGGACAATAAGTGGCACTACAAAGAAAAAAAATTAATCATGATCTTATGTAATGGATGTCGTCACGTCGTAGGAGAGGCTGAAAAAATTACATGCTCGGCGTGCTCTAATGCTTATCATTTTGGATGTGTGAGCATAACTAAGGAAAATTACAGCAAACTATCAGCGAGAACGAAAAGCATGTGGAAATGTCCGGAGTGTAAAATGCCTCGGAGACGAGGGGATAATAGCAATACTCCGGTTAAGGGGGATGTAACTGTTTTCGACGAACACCTTCAACAGGACATACTCGAAAAAAAACTGAACCAGTTTGAGTCCTCAATATTGGCGAAAATGCAGTCTATGTTCCGTTCTGAATTCGAGACGCTACAAAAAGAGGTTAAATTAATCCCGGAACTTGTGAAAACTATTGAATTCTTGTCTAGCAGGTATGACGAGGTGAACTCCGAACTAACAATATTGAAGAAGGAATCTTCGATACTTCGCGAAAAAAATACCAAACTTACAGAAAATGTTAAAGAACTATCTGTTAAAATGAATAACATGGAACAACAGGCGCGGGAAAGTAACCTCGAAATTCAATGCTTGCCTTAGCATCCTCGAGAAAATCTCTTTAACACTGTTTTACAACTTGGGCGAGTGATAGCTTGTCCCTTAGAAGAAAAAAATATACTTTCATGCACAAGAGTCGCTAAATCCAACCCCAAATCAACAAGGCCCAAGACTATAATTGTGAAACTGGCTTCACCTCGTATGCGTGACAGCATGCTAGCTTCCTGTCTGAAATTCAATAAAGCTCACCCTGAGGATAAGTTAAACAGCTCCCTGCTTGGTTTGGCTGGCGATAAGGTGCAGATATATTTGAGCGAGCATCTTTCTCCAGTAAATCGTTCCTTACACGCTCAAGCACGCTTACTAAGGAGGAATGAAAACTATAAATACCTCTGGGTGCGCAATGGTCGTGTTCTAATGAGGAAAAACGACGAGTCACCTGTGCTGTGGATACGTAATGGTGAAATGCTTCAAGAGCTAACATCATAGACTTTTTCTTGAAATTAGTTTGCATGATCTTTTTCTGTTATTTTACTGAATTTTTAGTCAACTGAACATATATTATCAAAATGCTCAAAGCATCCGTGGTAAATTACAGAAATTGTATTTATCAAGTCTGAATTGCAATTACGATATTATTGTAATGACGGAGACATGGCTGAAAAGTGGTGTTTATTCCGAAGTACTCAATGAAAACTATCGTATTTATCGTAGGGACCGCGACAGTACATCTTCTACCAAAAAAGACGGTGGTGGTGTTTTAATAGCAGTTGCAAATCATCTACGTTCTCATCGGTTATCTCACATAGAAAGCTTAAATGAAGATTTGTGGATTTCTGTCACGGAACCTAATTTGTCTAATGAACACTTAACTATATGTGCTTTATATTTGCCACCACCCGTAACTTTGCAAAATTTAAAGTTATTACTCGAGAATGTTTCGAAAACGTTGACTTCTTTGAATCACCCGGATAATATTTTAATCGTAGGTGACTTTAATCTGAGCAGCATCAAATGGGCATCCAGTCTTAATCAGTCACTAACTGGTACAGCTGTGTCTCCAGAACCAAGTAATTGTTCTATAAATCAACAATTGTCCGACTTCATGTCATTGCACAATCTAAGTCAATTTAATAATATAACTAATAATTACGATAATGTGTTAGATTTAGTATTATCAAATATTAAGTCTGTTTACACAGAGCGCAATGATGACCCACTCGTAGATCTCGATCCACATCACCCAGCTGTAAATATATCAATTAACTTTTCGCCACTCCAAAGATTTTTAAAAAAGAAAACAATATCCAAATACAATTTCTATATAGCCAATTATTCCAAAATAAATCTTGATTTGTCTAGCATTAACTGGGATACTGAACTTAAAGACACTGATTCGATTGATGGCATGGTTGAAATATTCTACTTGTTAATTAACGCAATAATTGAGAAACACGTTCCGAAGTTATCATGTAATCCAAAAAAGTACCCTGCGTGGTATTCTAAAAATCTAATCAAACTTATTCGAGAAAAGGAAAAACTGCGTATTAAAGTGAAACTATTTAATAATCCCCTTGATAATTTCGAATATGCTGAGGCAAGGGCTAGATGTCAGAATTTGATCAAAAAGTGCTATGCTAACTATATGTATAAAATCGAAACGTCAATAAGCGAAAAAATATCAAAGCTTTCTGGAGTTATATCAAAAGTAAACGAAACATTTCTCAATCTCTGCCAAGTGAAATGCATCTGGATTGCGAAAGACTGCTACACCCTGTTTCAATTTGCAATGCATTTGCTAAACATTTTTCATCCGTTTACGTCACTGATGTTCCTGACCGTTTAACTTACGATAAGGGTTCGATGTCCTCTTTAAACAATGCACTTAATAACATCTACTTATCCGTGGACCGTATCGAGAAGGCGCTGGTAGGATTGGACCCAAGGAAGGGAGCTGGGCCAGATGGCATTCCCTCAGTATTTCTCCGTAGTTGTGCTTCACGTTTAGCGTACCCACTCAGTATTATATTTAACCATTCATTATCCACTGGAACTTTTCCTTCATTATGGAAAACGGCCAATGTTCTACCAATACCGAAGGCAGGCACATCTAACAACATACGTAACTATAGACCTATATCCTTGCTGTCTGGTTTTTCTAAGCTCTTTGAATCCCTCGTCTATCCACACTTTGTCAGCCTTTTCAAATCAGTTCTTGTCCCACAACAACACAGGTTTCGTAAAGCTATGTCCACTGTAACAAATCTTGCATGTTTCGTTAATGACATTTCTTTTGAGGTCGACTAAGGGTGGCAAGTGGATGCAGTGTACACTGATATTAGTAAGGCATTCGATAGGGTTAACCATTCATTGCTACTTTATAAGTTGCAGTTGGCAGGTGTGCATGGTCCAATATTGAACTGGTGCCGTTCTTATCTTTTTCAAAGATGTCAAAGAGTGGTAGCTTGCGGATACGAATCGAGCCTTTATTTTGTACCATCAGGCGTCCCTCAGGGCTCTCATTTGGGGCCCATTTTCTTTCTTTTGTTCATTAATGACTTGGCAGCGGTTGTACATCATTCCAAATGTTTATTGTTTGCGGATGATTTAAAGATCTATAAAACAGTTCGATCTTCTGACGACTGCTTATTGCTACAGATAGATCTGGATCGGGTTGCTGCTTGGTCGTCATTGAACAAACTTCCCTTTAATCTCGATAAATGTAAACATATAAAATTTACTAAGAAACGCTGTCCTGTTAGATCTTCTTATTGCATCGACTCACACATTCTTGAAGAGGTTACCAATATACTCGATCTAGGAATTATTTTAGATAGTAAACCTACATTTACTACGCATTTTGATAATATTTTAACAAAATCTCTCAAACTGCTTGGATTTATTTGGCGTAGTTGCAAACATTTTAGAAATATAGAAGCTCTAAAATACACATATTTTGCATTAGTGCGCAGTTCACTTGAATACTGTTAAAATATTTGGAATCCACAATATAAATGTCATATTGCTCGACTGGAAAGAATTCAAAAAAAGCTGTTATATTTTTAAACGATTTACCAGCGTAAAAAATATGAACTGATTTCTTACAGTGATAGACTTGACTTTTTTGGATTTTCAACCCTGGAGAACCGTCGTTGGGTTGCAGATCAGGTCTTGTTGTATAAGATTTTAAGAGGTCACATTGACTGTCCTCAGTTACTTAGTGAACTAAGGTTTCAAATACCCAGATCTAGTTCCAGAATAGCAAATTTCAAACTTTTCTATCTGCAACTGAATAGAACTAATTTGGGCAGGCAAAGTATTATAAATAGACTGTGTTATGAGCACAACAAGTTTTGTCGCTCTGTCGATCCTTTTAATCTTTTTTTACCATCTTATAAAGAAGAATTATATAAGATTAGTAGGTAGTTGTCCTTTCTTTGTTTTGTCTTGTATCGTTGCTTAAGAGTGCATGTTGATTTGTTGCCTTAATAATGTGATTTAAATATTGAAGTGGTGTTTGCCTATAATTGTTTTTCACTATTCTTTTAAATTTATGCATTTTTGTATTTATTGTGTAAGTTGTGGTGTAAAAATGTTGGCAGACCTAATAAAATAAAAAAAAAAAAATAGTACGAAATGCAAAATTGGTATTAAAGATTTTATTTAGTTACTATAGTTCCATATTACTATCATTTTTATTTGTTTTTGGCTGTGTGTTGAATACAGAAATTATATACAGTAAATGGACCCTTTTTTAATTGTCATTGCGCACAACAACCAGCGACCGACTATGCAATAGCGGTAATTTGTGCCAGTCATTTAAATTAAATACATTCGAGGAAAACAGTATTCGCAATAAATACAAACATTAGATATTTCTTTTCACGGCCTTTAAGCCAGGTCTTGATATTCAGTAATTTATTTTCTCAATTAGATGATAATGAACGATGACGAAAACTAAGTTATGAATGAAATCCATAAATTCTGCTCAAGGTTTTACTTTTGAGATCGTGGATTTTTGAGAAAGCGTGACAAGACAATTTCCGCTATTTTCTTTTTTATAACTCATGTTTCCATAGTGTCTTATAAAGTATTACCAACTAGCGAAGGTCATTATCAATTTCATAACAACATTTATTTATCCATTAAGTCATAAATAGAATACAATAAAAAATGGATGTTCGCAGTTTTACGATTCTGTATCATAAATTATAGCCACTTAGATATTTTTCCAACTGATCCATTCATTGAATAGAAAGCTTTTTAGGTCAAATTTTATGAGCGAACCTTCCAGAGACTATGTATAATACAGGAAACGTCGTACGAGAAAAAATATTCAAAAATAGTGTTCCGCGATCACTAAGTGGCATAAGAAAATGGCTCCCGATAAATGGCGTTATCACCATATGGTAATAAATAAAAAAATCCTAACTTTGTTCATACAATTCGTTAAATATTCTCACGTTATGTGAATGAAATAAGTGTTCATGTAGTAATTCATGTAATGAAACATCTAAGAAAAAAAAATCTAATTGTCTTAGAAGTCAGGCAGGGCTTGAACCTTTTACACAAAAAAAACTAGCAAAAGTACTTTATATATTAAAATCGAGTAACTTATAAGTAACAAAAAATATATAACAAATCAGTTACTTTTTGTTGATTGTTAGATACATAAAATATTACAAAAGGACTCTTTAAGTTAAATTTGAATATAAAGGTTTTATAAAAAAACTTATTAATGTTACTAGAATGAAAATACATAATTGCATATTATGCTGTGTAGTCGAGGCTAATCAATCTCATGCCAATTTTAGTCTCAAGATATTCAAAAGTCTCAAATCATAAGTAAGAATAAGAATTAATAATATGAATTCTGAACAACTATGGTTCAAAGAAAATGTTTATCATAAAACCATTTTTCATAATATTTATAATTATATATGATAATGTTTATCACCTATTTACACAAGGAGCTCAACTGGCAGCAAGAGGGTACAAAGAACGTTTTCATTGGATAGTCCTTACACAAACGTTTTCAACTCCTTACCTGTCTACCGCCCGGCTAATGGGATTTCTTAGTAAAAAAAGATCAATACATCACAATACTTTTATTTTTTATTAGACTAATCATAATAAATTGTATTTGACAACTGGTAATAATTTTTAATAAATAAACAGCCACTTAAATTTTATATTTTAAGTTACATTCATTGAAATTACCAGTTCTAAAAAAGAGAAACAGAAACTATTTCACACACTAATAATGTGTCGTATATTTTTAGACATATTAATTTATTTGATTCAATATACAAGTACTTACTTTAGCATAATGCTGCACCCGCCTGCAAATTTTACACCGGTATCATGAAACTCCTTATATTGATCATACTTAGAGATAAGATATTTTGCGTTACCAGATACATACCTAGTAGCCTTGGTACAGGCAAGTGAGGCGTGCGAGTGAAGCGAGCGGAAGAGTTCGGCTGCGATACGATCTAATTTATGGCCTATCTATCTACGCCAACCACTGAGATAACTCTTATTTGCTATCTGTCTTATATCCAAGAAGCTGAATTTCAAGTCAACTTTTTTGATGAAAAGGTAGGTATAAGAAAATTTTAAGTTTTTAACATGATTTGCAGGTTTTCATTGAAATAATTGTACATAAAGTTAGAGAAGTACAGCAATGCTGTAAAATTTAATAAATTAACAATATTCACTTACTACTTGAAATTATTCCATTATAACTTTAATAATGGTACAACACATCAGTAGATGAACCAACGAAAACATTGATTGATGATAATGAAATATCCTTATTATAATATATCATTATTTATTCACTATGTAAAAAACTAAGCAACAGAAATTGCTAATCAGTCGCCTAAATAAGTCTTTCTCACCGATTAACAAATTAATATCTAAATGTATTCTTAAGAAGCATTTTTCGAACAGATTAATTGTTAAAACAAAGCTGCTACTTCGGATATAGTACAAACCCCCCGAGGCCCCTAAACATCTTTCACGTTGTAAACTCAGTCGAACTTGAGCCCACTATCAGTGGCTCCGAGTCGGGGCGCAAGGAGACTTTTATGACCACTAAGTCCTAAATAAAAGTATTACAACATAGAAAAAAGGTAACCAATAAACTGTCACATACGTAACGACATTTATTACAGTTACGAGTAAAACTGTGGACGTGAACGTTGAGTGAGCACGATACGATGACTATTAAATAAGTATCTTTGTAATACCTTTAAGAAAAAATAAACTATGTTTGAAAAAGAAAAATAGCAAATGAACTAAATCATTATGTAATTCAAAGCAGTAATGGAATGAAGTGCCCAAGGTGAGTAGGACAGCAATAGCAGTTACGGCACGGGGCGTCTCGGGCAGTTTTGTTAGACGGTTTGATCCACCCGAAGTTAATTTTATGAATACATTGTTTTATATTTTAATATTTACAATAGTCACATGAAGTCTTCATCATACTGCCATTTCATTTCATATTTATAACATATGGATTTCTCTAACGCGCATTAAAAATTAATAAACAAAAAAATATTATAACTAGATTTATATTTATGTTACAGTACAAGGTAATCACCATTTTGTATTATAATTAAGTGAACTGATATAGTTTGACATAAAACTTATTGGATAGACATATCGAAACAATATAGAATAAAACAAAAAGTTAAACACGTGTATGGAAAATTTATATTAGGAGTAGGTACGTTAAGGAAAGTTAGAAAATCAAGGTTTTACGGCGTTATTTTTGACACACAACGAAAATATTTGCTTGCTATATTTGATATACTGATCTAATTCTTATTTACTTCTCCATTTCTTAAGCTTCCTTCCAGTGGATAGTACTGGAATGGTTGTCAAATTCAAATTCAAAAGTTTTTATTGCACTCATGTGGTATACATAGATAAAATTACAAAAATAACAGAACCGAACATGAACCCTGTCAGGGTGTCGCAACATGTCTGGCAGAGACTTATTTTAAGTTTCCTTTTGTTCTATTATTTTCTCACAATAGCATTGTCAATAGTGTTTTTAATTTATTGTATTGTTTTGTGTAATTTTAATATAGTGTTTTTAATTTATTGTATTGTTTTGTGTAATTTTAATAAGCTAGATAAAAAAATAAAATAATTTGTTTTATTAAATACTAGCTTTCCGCCCGCGGCTTCGCCCGCGTGGAATTCGGTTATATTGCGGTATAAAGCACAACTATAAGAAAACTTCTCAATCCCACGGAAAAATCTATGAAGCGCGATGTAACGCTGGATACAAAATTCATATAATTCATTTATCTTCTGTACTTTTCTTCTTACGTATCTTAAAAAAACACTTCGTTACCACGTTTTAAAAAACACCCAGCGCCATCTATCGCATACCTCAAGAACTAAATAGCGTAAGCTATCAGTCCACTTCTTATGTATTTTAAAAAACACATCGTTACCATGTTTTAAAAAACACCCAGCGCCATCTATCGCATACCTCAAGAACTAAATAACGTAACTAATACTTATACCAATTAGTAATTCGTTGACTTTAGTGATTTCAGGATAAGTAGATGTAAAAAATAAATTTAGACGATAAAACAAATTGTACGTCATCCCTCGGGAATTCCTCATTTTCGAGGATTCATTTTCGTATCATTTAGCTTCAAAATTTATATGTTCATATTCGTTTGCAACATATAAGTAGATGTAAAAAACAGTTTAGACGATAAAACAAATTGTACGTCATCCCTCGGGAATTCCTCATTTTCGGGGATTCATTATCGTATCATTTAGCTTCTAAATTTACATGTTTATATTCGTTTGCAATATTTTACGTTGTTTTAAACGACACACAGCGCCATCTACAATCCATCCATCAAGCAAACAATGTTTTTGTTTTCCCTCGGGAATATCATTTTTTTCCAGGATAAAAAGTACCCTATTATTTAATCCGGACTTTTATCTTTACATCTGCAAAATTTCAAAGCAATCGGTTCAGTAGTTACGGCGTGAAAGCGGAACAAACAAACAAACAAACAAACTCACTTTCCCATTTATAATATTAGTAAGGATGTTTTAGTATCAAGTTTATATCAATCATATCATATTGAGCTTGATGCCTTATTTATACAAGTCGTTTGTTTCTTAAATGTGACACTACAGACGTTATATTCTTACTCCGTCTAGTCTGCCTCCTGCTTTGTTTTATTTTTAAATCAACTAAAAGTACCTAAAAGACCTAATATGGAATAAAAACTTAATAGTATGGAATACAACCTTTGATACCACAAAATACTTGGAAAAATGTTTGGGTGTCCAAATATTGTGACAGAAAAGAGAACAGAATACGAAGAAGAAAATAAATTAAATAAAGTGTTTTCATTAAGAGATTTTTAAATAAATCTGAAGTAGATCTATGTCTTATAATTAATGGAATATTAAGGTACAAAACAGTGTTTTGAAAAAAGAAACTTTTGTAGAAGGTTCCCAGCTTTCCGTAGCAAGAAACTGAAATATCAAAAACTGCACGATGGCGTAACTTGTGAAGTGTTAAAGCGAACATTTGAGGTTTGGCACATATAAGCAACTTTTCCTGCGGGAAATCGAATCTACACTGATGTACTTGAAATGAAGTTTCTTTAAATTTTTTATTTAAAATTGTTAAAATCAGTAACAATGATTTAAAACTATGTCTCATACATAAATAACTTTTTTATTTATATGTTGACGCAAGACTTTATTAGCACTTGCTAATTAAAGTTTTATTTAAGTTCGTAACAATAACTTTAACCTATTTTATTAATTTAATACATTATAAATTCTTATCGTGATTTTAAATAGGTTTTATGTATGTCTGGTCATAAATCTAAAACAAATAAACTAAATTGATTTTTTTTTACCAATCCGAACAACATTTTGCCGCAACGAATTTTTCAACTGGAAAATCGATTTATGATTTAAAATTAACTGATTAATAACTAAGGACTAAAATTAGGTCATAAAAATAATTGAATAGTTTTAAAAATATTTTTTTACTATGAAAAACCTTCATGTTAAATTATTACAATTACAATCATGTTTTGACTACACGATATTTCCGCCCAACGCCTTTTTTTATTTGTATTTAGTAACATGGTAAGGCGTAAGAACCGTCATTATTGAATTAGCCTTTGTAGAGGCAAGAGTGCGTAAGGGCTGGACTTCAATAAAAGCTGTGAGTATTTAAAGATATTGTTATATCGATTTGGATTAGATTTAGTTTCTGCATTAGCCAAAAATAAAGTGAGTTGATTCCATTATTTGCAATGAATGAGCCTCGTGATGGAAATAGTAAAGTCAGCATTGCTGGCGTAACTCTTTCAGAAAACTATGCTGGATTAAATACTCCGATATATATATTTACAAATATTAATAGCATACTCAATATGATACAGTTATTGTTTTACAATAAAGAGTAAATTACTATGCTTAGGTACTCGTAGTTTATTCTTACTTAGTTGTTGTTAAAAGAAAAGCGCATGATGCAAGTACGTCCAGGGCCTATCAGCAGTTATTCGCGCAGTTCTGGGCCTAAAGGAAACCGATTTTCGTATTAACTATACGAAATCGTTAAGTCGACCAGTTTTATTAACGGCAGCAGTGTGCAGTTTAATGTTAGTCCATAATCTGAATAATCAATAGACTTGTGCTGTTGTGCACATTGATTTCTATACAGGCTTGACGGCGTGAGATGACAGAACAGATCACAGAACTGCAATTATATATAATGGAGTTTCAAGGTGGGCTTGAACTATATTTTATTTACAAAAAATTGGCATCCCTACGAAAATTCCAATAAAGTAGGTAACCCAAGCCGATTTAAAAAAAAAATGTTTGCTAGCTAGTCTTGCCAGCAGGAAGGAAGGCGATATGCGTTTGCGCTGCCTCCGTCCGTCCCCCTCCGCCTGCGCCTCCCCAAGTGCTTCCCGGAGGACCGTTCTCCCTGAGAGGACGAAGGGAGCGTCGCCATGCTTTTGGGTTGACTGGTAATTAATAGCCGTTCCCTCTCCCAATGGCGACCGCACCTCTGATGCTCGCATCTTCGCCCTCACCTCTCGCGCTCGCGACCTCGTATCGCAGACCATCTCCACGAGGTGGTCCGACACCACGACTCCCAGCGCCAAGACCTTAGTGGCGGCCCCCGTTCCCGCACTACGTACGGGGTTACGGTGTCGCTTAACTACCGTTTCCCAGGCTGACCCGGGCAACCAGCCGAGCCAGGTTATTTTTAGAGGAGTTGTCTTCCCTGCGACCCCCATCAGAAGTAAGCGGCCCTCGACCTTGCACTGCGTAAAGTGTTACGAGCTCCTCTGGGGCAAACAACCACAGGGTAATTTTTTTATTGAAATTTTCTGTCTCGCGACGGCCTGCGGTGACCCTCGACCCCGCACGAATTCAGGATAGCAAGCTTATCTTCCACACAACTAGCTCGGTTACCCGGGCTGCCCAGGGCGCCAGCAATATTCTTCCCCTTTGTCGGATTATTCGCCGCCTTCGTATACAACCTCCGGCTTATATACGACAGCGCCCAGGGTGCGCCGGCCCACAAAACCTATTGTCGTTCCCGCCGCACGTATGAAATGGGACGGGCATACGAGGTGGAAAGTGCATCCGACCTTGCACCCTTATATTTTATCTTTCTATTAATCCTTATCCAAATAAATAATTTCGTATTCTGCGCTGTTTTAGTATGTGTCGCTTAATGTTGACGTTTGGTGTAACGGTAGCAATCCTGCCTTTCGCAACGACGGTCCCAGGTTCGAATCCCGGCAGGGGGAGATGTTTGTATGATGAAGACGAGCATTTGTGCCTGAGTCATGGTTGTTTATATATATTTCTATTTATATAATATATCTATATATCATATATGTATGACTATCCGTTACCCTAGTATCCATAACACAAGCCTTACAATGCTTACTTTGGGCTAGGCTAATTGGCTGCTAATATAAGAAATATTATTATTATTAATATTGTAGGGTTTGTTGTCCCACACTCTTATAATAGTTAATAGTTGAGTTAAACGACGTCACTGGTTAATAGTTTTATTAGAGTTCACAAATTATAAAAAATAATAGTTTAATGTTAGTTAGGAGGTGGCTTACGCTTAACTAAATATAATATTAATTAAAATTACATTGTCGCGGAAAATGCTGACACGCAAGACAGTGTACTTTGATATGACCTAAATTGTGCGGTTGGTAAACCGTACATGCTCCCGAGGGCAAGACGAGACAGGTTTCACTAAGATTTAATAAAGCAATAACAGTTCAAGCATAAAAATTGTAAAATATAAAGTGGTAAAATATAAAAGTAAATTAAATAAAAGTAAATAGAAAGTTATTATTACAAAATATTGTCTCTAGTTATTTAAATATTTTACACAGCACACACTACACTAAGCACTATCACTGTCACTGAATAGTTTTCTTATCACAGGGGACGTCGCTTTGTTTATACGGCCATACAGATGAGCTGGGCCCGCATTTGATTCGCGTCCTATTTCTGTTGGATGACGAATTTGTTTGAACTCCCCTTGCGGTCGCTGTGTCAGTGGGATCGGCGGCTCGTTCGGTGGCTGATCACCGCGGCGTGCCGCGGATGAGATAGTCGTGGAGCATCGCGCCCGTGCGCGCCGCCAAAGGTAAACACCTGCTGCAGTTAGCGTCACGCCGGCCAATATGTACAGCACTATGTACTGGTGAACATCATGGGTGCTGATGTTATCTATGTCCGTTATTAGTTCACTGACCTCCTTGCTCTTCATTTGTTGAATTCGATTGCCAATAAAATCAAATTCTTTTTCAAAATTTTTAAAGTCTGATCCATTCAACCCTTTGAACAATGGTATACTTGTGTTAAATATGTTGTTGATTGGATGTATGTCAACCTTGAGAACAGGTGATTGTATTGTCATAGTATTAGATTGCTGCGTATGAGAATATATCGTGAAGGTTTCGCCCTTGATGACGCATCCTTCCCCGAGTGCGATAACACCGGTCTTGCTGACGCGCTCGGCTGCAATATGATGCTCGCATATGATTCTTATTGTTCGTTGTCCACAACAGAAAAATAAATATGTATTTATTTTGTTAAGCTGTATCCACACATCAGTACACATTGTATGCGAAGTTTCACATTGATCTGTATCTTTTAATTTGATGCATAGATTCTCGTCTGACTTTAGATGATAAATTGGCTGTTGTAGAGGACACATAAGTGTTTTGTAATTATATGGTATACATGATTGTAATTCGGTTTCTGATAATGGTATGTAAGCATCTTTCTTTAAGTTAATGGCGATATGATCAGCGAGCGGCCGTATCTTTATCATATTATCCTGAATTTCGTGAGGAATAGCTATTAAGCGGTATATCTCGTAATTATCACGAGATACGAGCGGAATTCTGATCTCAAAAATGAAGTAATTCATAGTCATTCTAGCTTTTACTTTTAACAAATGGTAGAGCGTTCTCAAATCAGTTTGTATATTTTCGATTGGCAAGGTTAGATCGCTCGAAAGATGTCCTGAAATAATGTTTAGCTCCTTTGCTAATTGTTTTGGACTTAAAAGATGAATTTCAAATTTTCCATAGTGAATTTCTGTTATCGTATCCAAAAGTGTTTCATGAAGTCCTTTTAAATTTTCTAAAATGTTGTTAGCAATAATCGATGTCAGGGTAAAGTCACTAATTTTCTTCATATCCTTCATTTCAGATGCAATTGTGTTCACGGCCTTATCTAGCTCGACGGTGTGCTGATTATACATTTTATGTTGTCGTTCGATAGTTTGTTCTACTCTTTTCAATAAGTTGTTTTCAGCTTCCACGAGCGAGGTTTGGTTTTTCCAGAGTTGGACTATGTGTTTTTCATTTTCTTTAATTAATCTAATATCGTTTTCGTATTTTTCGGCAAATTGTTGATCGAGTAAACCAAATAAACTGTTCGCTACAGTGCCGATGCCGTTGATAAGCCCCCGTCGTCGTCGCCGCCTCGAGTCCGTTACTTGCTGACTAAGGAGCATATCACTGTAGTAGTTTAACTCGGTGTAACCGTGACGTAGTTGCAACATGATGACGTCGCACTGGTGACGTTTCTCGGACGTAGCACATATATTTTCTAAACTTGCAATGTAGTGTTTAAAAGTTTGTATGCCGTGCCAATAGGGTTCCATATTGTAGAATACAATCAGTTTCCATTCGTCGCGCATGACATGCATGTCCGTAATCTTGTCAAAATAAAGGCTCTGGTTACTATTTATGTTGGTAAGGCTGTAGTTACACTGAGCGGGTGTTATAATTGTTAAATGTGACAAGATGACCCATATAAAATAACATAACCCTTGGGTCTTTTTCTTGCTCGTAGATTTATTAGTTGCGGGTTTTTGCTGTTTGGTTCCACTGCTCATAATTTCTTCTTTTGATATGACTTGTTCTTCTTTGTTTTTAGTGTTTGATACAGGTAGTTTTGATAACTTGGTAATTGGTCGCTTAATTATTCCGTTTTTTGTTTTTATGGTGACCACTCGAACGTGGCCATCCTTTCCAGGGTGCAGTTCAATAACTCTCCCTAAGGCCCATTTTCCAGGCGGTAATTTGACATCTTGAATAATGACGACATCGTTGATGTTCATGTTTTCTCGCGCTTGCCGCCACTTACTGCGTGGTGATAACTGGCACAAATACTCCGATTGCCATCTCTTCCAAATATCTTTGTAGATTTTCTGTATAAGTTGCCATCGCGTACGCTCATCAGTTTCGGTTTCGATTATAGTTAATGTAGGGCCACTTGAAAGAAAATGTGACGGTGTCAAGTAGTCCAAATCGTCAGGATCTTCGTTGAGTGGTAATAGAGGGCGGCTATTGAGACAGGCTTCGAGTTGCGCTAGAAGCGTTGAATGCTCTTCAAATGTGAGCTTTTGTTCACCAATGACACGGCGGAGGTGGTATTTTAGGCTCTTCACTGCAGCTTCCCAAAGTCCCCCTGCGCTCGGCCATGATGGGGCATTAAAGTGCCATTCTATTTGCATGTCTGTAATCGTTGTGAAGAATCGAGGATCGAGTAGTTCTTTCAGATTTATATATTCTTGTTTCAGTACATTGTTGGCTCCGACGAAATTGGTACCATTATCGCTGTACATGTGTTGTGGAGCCCCTCGTCGGGCACTGAATCTTTTTAGAGCTGATAGGAATGCTGACGAGCTGAGGTCTGATACTAACTCAAGGTGAACTGCCTTCGTCACCATACATACGAAGACAGCTACGTAACCTCTTGATGTTTTCACGCCTCGGCCTTTATTGGTTTTCACATCGATGTACCCTGTGTAATCGACATATATGATATAAGTCTACTTTTTCTGTCAACTTCTTTTTTCTTTTCTAATTTTAAAATTTCATCTTCAAATGAGGTAAGTTGAATATGTTTAATAATAATGTTTCTTGCTCTTTTAAGTTCCGGTATAGTTAGGTAGTGCGGTCGATGTTTGTTACGCGACACCGTTCTTAGTATCCATGCGACGACTCGTGTCACTCGACCCAGACAGCTGTTTCGCGTAAGTATATCGGCAATTACGTCAGAACTGTGACGTATAGTAGTGACGTTTGTTTTTAGTTGCTTGTTTATTTTAATATCTTCGGTCGTTTCATAACTAATCTTGTCATTTTCTGTTTCAGGTTGAAATGTTTGCAGCCAGTGGGGTCCGTGCCACCATAGCTGATGTTCTTTTAGCTGAATAGGAGTTATACCTCGGCTAGCGCAGTCAGCTGGGTTCTCCAACGATTTGACATATCGCCAGCAGTTTGAAGGCATCGTAGTCACGATTTTCTTTACTTTGTTTGATACAAATGTCTTCCAACGACTATGATCTCCATGAAGCCATCCTAGCACAGCCGTGGAGTCTGACCAGCCATATAAAGTAACTTTGTGATTAGATAAGCATTCTTGAACCTTTTTCATTAGTGTGGCGAGCAGTAAGGCAGCACAAAGTTCGAGTCTCGGGAGTGAAATAGTTTTCTTCGACGGTACAAGTCTTGACTTTGCGGCTACTATTACCGGTGAATTTTGATCCGCTTTACAATAAATAATACAGGCGTAAGCGTTTTCGGATGAATCGCAAAACCCATGCAATTCTATTGTATCTTGTTTTTTCACTTGTAACCATCTTGGTATTTGTAGTTGGTTAATTTCGGTTAATTGACTTTTAATTTTTATCCATTCTTTTTTAATGTTTTCTGTTATTTCATCGTCCCAGAGTAAGTTTTCTTGCCAAACTCGTTGAAAAATAAGTTTTAATTTTGTAGTAACCGGACACAACCATCCCAGGGGGTCAAAAATTTTCGAAATTTCCGACAGTAAAAATCTTTTTGTTATTCGTTTGGTTGAATTTACATCAATTGTTATTTGGAAAGTAAAGTTGTCTTCGTTAGGATTCCATCTTAGGCCCAAAGTTTTTGTTGACTCCTGGTGGCGAAAATGGTAAGTATCTTGTTCGTTGTTTCTAGGGTTGTCATCTAAGAGTTTAGGGTTGTTCGACATCCATTTCCGTAAGTTGAACCCACCGGAGATAAGTAAGTTTTGAAGGTCATTTTTAATGCGTGTTGCAGTTTCAAGGTCATCGCAAGAATATAGAAGGTCATCCATATAAAATGATGACTCTATTATGGCTGCAGCTTCAGGGTAAATACTTCTCTCGTCATTTGCTAGTTGTTTAATAGTCATCATTGCTAAAAACGGAGCAGCTTTAGTGCCATATGTAACGGTTGTCAATGCGTACTCTTTAATTTGCTGATCAGGTGATTCCCTCCATAGAATTTTTTGATAATTTTGATCTTCCTTGTTTACTAAAACTTGTCGGAACATTTTTTCAATATCCGCAGTAATTGCAATTCTGTAGAGTCTCCATTTTAATATTAAAGATTGTAGGTCCGTCTGTAAGTTAGGACTACGGTACATCAAATCGTTTAGACTTTTTCCGGAAGTTGTCTTGGCAGATGCGTTAAAAACGACACGTAGGGCCGTGGTTGATGAGTCAGCGCGTTGCACACAGTGATGTGGTAAATAATAGCTTAGTTTTGAGTACTCATTACAAGGTTGCATGTGGTTTAGTTTTTCATACTCTTTTACAAATAATTTATAATCTTTCTCTAAGTTTTCGAATTTTCTGAATTTTTGTTCCAAGTGGCGAAATTGTGCCGCAGCTTTAGTTTTTGATTCTCCTAATTTTTCTTCGATATCGTGATGTAAAGGCAGCCGTACGACATAACGACCATCCTCTTGTCGTTTTGTGGTTGTTTGATATTGTTGTATACAATTAAGATCTTCTGTAGACATTTGAGAGCTGTCCGCAATAGTCCAAAATCTGCTGATTTCGTCCAAATTGTTTAGAATGACGTTGCATTGGAATGACTTCATATTACCACACAGTATCCAGCCTAGAAGGGATTGTTGTGCTATAGGGTGCGTTTCTTCTCCCTTTATTATACCTCCTAGTATAATATTAGAATATATATCGGCCCCAAAAAGGATGTCGACGGGTCGACTGATGTTAAAGTCCGGGTCCGCTAATTGAAGGCCTTCCAGATGTGTCCATGTTGATGGTTTTGCAAAAGATCGGTTTGGTAGATTGTTAATTAGATTTCGCATTATGTAAACATTAGAGTTGAAAGTATGGTTACCGAGCATAGATGTACATGTGATAGTTATAGCACCTTTACAATTATTTTCTCTCGCTCCGACTCCGAATATTACTCCTTTGCATTTCTGTCGTGGTAATTCGAGTCTCTGAGCGGCGTTTTCCGTAATAAGAGAAACTTGCGAGCCCTGGTCAATCAGCGCTCGTAAAACGATCTCCGAGCCGTCGTTGATCCTGACCTTGACCTGTGCAGTAGCCAAAAGTGTTTCAGATATGTCTTCCATCGAAGCATGACTGCTTGAAGTCGTTGCACTTTCGTGGTAACTCTTCTCCATATTGTTTTTTGGCACCGTGTTTGCAGTCATATCTTGATGAAGCAATGTATGATGCTGTTCATTACATTGCCTACACCTTTTTTCCGATTTGCATTGCTTGCCCTTGTGGTCGAACAAACAATTTTTACACAAGTTATATTTCGCAATCAATTTCCTGCGATCGTATAACTGTAATTTGATAAACTCGTTGCAATGAAATAGTCCATGTTCATTACTGCAGAGTGGGCACTTTACGTGGCTTGGAATGTTTTTCGACGTCGTTTTGTTAATTATTAAATAATTATCTTTTATTGGCTTATTAAAACTTTTTGGTTTTGAGTTAAGATTTTGGTTAGCGCTGAATGTTTTGTATGTAGGCTGGAACTTGTAGTTTGATGAACTTCTTTGTTGCTGATCAGCTGTAGGTCGCTCTTGTTTTCGTCGTGCAGACTCCAAAGATGTAAATTTTGTTTCTAAAAATTGTAAAAACTCCGTAAGAATTGGCAGCTCTCGTGGTTGTTTAAGGCTTTCAATATAGTCGTTGTAGGTATCTGTGTCCAATTTTTGCGATAAGAGATGCACTAGAATTGGATCCCAAGTGGAAATATCAACCCCAAGGTTTTTGATGGCGTTGAGACATTCGTTTGTTGTATCGTGTAATCTTTTAATAGAGATAGCTGTTTGGTACTGTATAGTTGGCAAGTTTAACATAGAATTGAGATGCGAAGAGAAAATAATCTTTTTGTTGTTGTATCTATTATTTAGTATGTCCCAGCAAACGTTGTAGTTATCTGAACTGATTGCTAGATGTTGAATAAGTTTTTCAGCTTCGCCCTTGACCTTTGACTTCAAGAACTGCATTTTCTGTGCTTTTGATAACGATGGGTTTGTGTGAATAGTTTCGATGAATAAGTCCTTGAAGGAGGTCCAGTGCTGATAGGCACCACTGAAAACCGGTAGCTCCATTACGGGCGTTGACTTTTCTTTATGTGATGCAGACCACATTTTTGTATTAAGGGCTTTCTTCATAGAGTTATACTGCTTCTCATATTTTTCAAACAATTTTTCGTATTCTTCTTGGTCTCCCATTACTTCACTATCAAGCTCCCAATGCATGGAATCGATCGTTTTCCACCTTGATTCTATATTCTTTAAAACGTCTTCAAATTCCCACTTTTCGTTAATTTCTTCCAAGTCGATAGCAGAGAGTGTCCTTGAAAACGCCTTAAAGTTACTACGTTGTCGCCGTAATAACTCTTCTGCCTTGCTAGCGTTACCCTGAGAAATAGTTTGTTTTTGATAGGAGGTAAAATATTCGCCGGACGCTGCAGGTTCAGGTGGTTGAATTTTCGGACCCATGGGTGACCTTCCTCTCGGCTGTAGTTCGCCTAATTTTGTTTCTTGTATAAGTGTTCGCGCTTCGTTGTAAAAGTTTTTAGTTTTTTGATAATAGTTTTCTGAAAAATAGGTATAGTTCTGCTCCTCAAACGAGCACAGTTGTACATGGTTAGCTTGAAATTCAGTCCAATATGAATCAAACGTTTCTAGTCGTTTTCTTATGTATGTTGAAGTTTTGCGATCAGCTGGGTCTTTCTTGAAGTTCCGAAGTTGTTGCTGCATCGCCTCAATTATCTGATTTTGGGTTGCTAATAGATCTTCGATGTTGCTCATGATGGTTAGTTGCTTATGTATTCTTAAGTATAATGACAAAAAGTTCAATGGTTGTTTTCCAAAGGTTCTTTGTTCGCACTCGTCGAAACACTTACGCACTTTTCGCAATTTTACTTGGGAAGCGCGCAAAGGTCCACGTGTACAGTTATTTGCGACGTAACACAATTAAAATGGTGCAGTCGCTGCTAAGCACACAATGCTCACTCTTCCCTCACACGATATATGCACCTTCTCAATCTGCCCGGTGAGACCCGCTTGTGGGAGGCCAGACAGACCGATTGCTACCGTGCAAAGAAAAAGAAAAACAAAGGTACCTACCAATTTTTCCTCGAAGGACCAGCAAGATGTAGGGTTTGTTGTCCCACACTCTTATAATAGTTAATAGTTGAGTTAAACGACGTCACTGGTTAATAGTTTTATTAGAGTTCACAAATTATAAAAAATAATAGTTTAATGTTAGTTAGGAGGTGGCTTACGCTTAAATAAATATAATATTAATTAAAATTACATTGTCGCGGAAAATGCTGACACGCAAGACAGTGTACTTTGATATGACCTAAATTGTGCGGTTGGTAAACCGTACAAATATTATTATTATTAATATCGGACATCCTATTCAAAAGATATCATGTATTTAAAATATGTCCTAAGTCACTCATCAATGCCCAGACCAAACGTTGGAACCTAGAAAGTTAAAGATTTCTTTAGATTCCAAAATTTGCAATTGTATAAAATAGGAAGAAAGGGGTAGAAAAATCAAACGTAAAATTTTATCAATAATCTTGATATATAATTAATAAATAAAATAATAATAAATAAATATTTTTTACATTCACACCAATTAGCCTAGCCCAAAGTAAGCACTGTAAGGCTTGTGTTATGGATGATAGGGTAACGGATAAACATACATATATAATACATAGATATTTAATATTCATATAAATATATATAAATATCCATGACTCAGGTACTAATGCTCGTATTTATCATACAAACATCTGCCCCTACCGGGATTCGAACCCGGACCGTCGGTGCGAAAGGCAGGATCGCTACCGTTGCACAAACGGTCGTCAAAAATAAACGTCTTTTAAAACATCTTGAGATATAGTTTTTGTACCGAGGCTTGTCAGAAGGCCTAAACCCCTTAATAATACTCGGTACTTGTTCTCGTCGCCGGTTGGCTAGTAGGACCAATATAATTTTACATTATGCAATAATTTATTAATTTAATTTTTCCCCAAAATACATTTTTGTAGTGATAAATACAAATTGTGTTTTTATTTCCCAAAGGGGCAACTATCTCAACTAAAATGTGGCTGGCGAAACAACCATCGGCTCCGTGTCAAATATCCTTTTCACCTCACACACTCGGAAAAGTTTGGTTTGTCATTCAATTTTTGCGTAGAAAATAGCGTTATATCCGCTAGCATGAACTCGTTTTAAAATTAGACCCTAAAACACACATGGTACGTTCTGATTCATTATAGTCTTTATCCCGCCCACATTTTATGCTCATTTAAAGTAATACTCCATTTTGATTTTATTAAATTATTTAAGTTAAAATATACCTAAACTCACTACGCTCGTGGTTCAATCCTAGAATCCTTCGCTTGCTCAGGATTCAATAGAGGTAACTAGCAGCCAAAACGCATCTTTACAGCCTTGCGTAACAAATAACTAAAGTAATTGAGGTCTGCGAAAATAACTATGGTTTATGCGCTAACTTCAAAAATTAACTATGTGTTACAAAAGTTCGTAGATAAAAGATTGTACTCATAACAGTTTCTCGATTTTGCACATGGTTTAAGTTGCAAAGCAATTTTAAAAAGTGCAGCATTAATCTGTAACATACCGAGTGTCAAAATTTAGTTTGAAGTACTTAAAAGGAGTTGTGTTTTACGACGTTCTTATTTTCTTTATTTTCGTTTGTAGTTTTAAAATCGCTTGCAAAGCAAAATGGTACAAATAATATACCAAATGTTCTTACGATTTACAGCTAAATTTCACATTCCAATTAAAACAGGTGACAATATTCTCACAGAGGAGACTACCGAGCTGATTAAGCCTTCCCCACTGTCTGACCACTTCAAATGTCTGAAGCTGCCAAACGCAAATATGCCCCGCAGCTTCAACTACCATCCATTTTAATGAAAGTTGGAATGTTACATTCCACTTCATGATTTTATTGAATTTAAGTGCTACAGCAATCAAGAGTCTCAGATTTATTTCAAATAAATAAGAACTAAATAAAACCCGTATTCACTTCACTGGTCACAAACGAAATTTTTTGAGAAACATAGGATGGAGTGCTATTATCTTCCACATATCGCAATTAAAAGCTCAACTTGCCTTTACTTTAAAAATCGGTTAGAATAATTTAAAATAGAAAAAGGTTGACCGGCAGTTACTCAGAAGCATTCAGTTAGAATAAAGTAACGGTGCATATTACCAGTTTGCCTGATACACTGTTGTTAATTTATTAAGTTTGATCGTTGCTCGTATAGTCTGTTTTTATTTTATTTATCATCTTATCTTAAAATATGATCTTAACTTTTATTAATACAGCAAAAGCTCTTTATACCCCGCAAATGAGGAGCTTATGCCTAAGTTACCTAACATAATTACAACGACTATCTACTTACTTACCATTTACTAACAAAAAGCTTTTATGCACATTTAAAAATATCAGTCTGTTTTGAAAAAATCTAAATAAATGTATTTTTATTACTATAACATAATTGAACGGGGTTAACCTCAATTATATAATAACGAGGCGATGCAGTCGCTAAGCATAAAGCTACGCTAGAACCATATATTGAAGCGCAGCGTAATACCTAAAAAAAATAATGTTTTTTTGTTTCGATGGGAATTTTTGGGAATTTCAAAGTTCCTTCACAATCTGGTTCTAAACCTGTTGATTCGATTTCACACAAAAAATATTAAAATCAGTTAAGAACTCGGGAAGTTATGGCGTAACAGACATTGCGCCTTTGAAGCTGATCCAATGATTAGCATTGTTATATTTGTCATTCATTCATAGGCTTATGAATGCCTTTTTAAATAGGAATTGGGGTTGTCAACAAAGGCGTCAAAATGTGGGTAAGCCACAAGGAGTGCGTTTAGTGGCCGATGCATGCGACACAGCGGAGACGCAAGCAGTCGATGCCTGCGACCGGTTCGCATACGCAGATACTTATCAAGCACAAGCAGACGAACTAACTGCTCAACACATACGGGAGACTCCACTTCCCTACGTAAAATTGCAATGGCAGTTATCAACTCTATTCGAACTCTCCTAACTTCCAGCCAATTCATCCCCAAGATTCCCAATAAAAATAACAATGATTTTCATAAGTTGCAAATTTTCCCTTCTTATTTTTATACGGGCTTTGGACCGTCAAATTGCAGGAGGTATGAGTTGTTTTGTTCTTTGATTAGAACGTTATTAATCGATAACACTTATAATAAGAGATGAAAAAATTTAATCAACTTATAACTGTAGAATAATTGGTTGGAGTATAGCAAAGGGTGTTTTTAACCAAAGAAAGTAAAAAAAAACACAGGGATCGCATACGCTATTAAAAATCGGTATAGCAAAGCAATAAATTCAACGATACGGCATTTCAATATTTTTCGTCAAATTATTCTAAGTCTTAAACATAACACCGCAAATTACAAAAGTAAATAATAAATTCAAGTTTTACACATTTCATATTTTTCATTAAAATTATTCTAAGTGCCAAAAACGTTTAAAAAAACCCGAAGCCCGAGGAAAAAATAACAAAGCTGTTAATTTGTCCATTTCACACGACAGGCTACAGAAATGTATAATTAATAGAATATTAGTAGCACACACTGCTACATGAAGTTTGAAAACAATCACTTTGCTTCAAAGTGTAGACGATTTCTCTCTAAACAGTGTCTTGTACGTTTACGAATATTGTTTTTTCATTTTGTCAAATGCACGAATTATTTTTAAGTTAGGCGGTTCACCCACTAGAGATGCGTCCCGCCGCGGTGCGCGTAGCGACAGAAAACGCGCGCGGGGACGGAGGCGCAGATCTGCCTATCTTAGCGGTGTAATCTGCTTCTCCACGCGGAGTAGCAATACAAGACGACCCCGCGCCTTGTACACCGCGGCACGCTCCGCGCTCAAGCGCAGAATCTGCGCGCGGGGCGCCTACCCGCGCTTTGCCGCGTCGGCAATGTGTTGTCATAGGCGTGTTTTCTATATAAATTGAGATTCTTGCATACAATGGTAAAATCTTTGGCCCCGCACTACGCGACGGGGCGCGGTGCAGTGTGTTAACCGCCTTATCGATTTCAATTGCGAGTGTGAATACATTTCGTTAGGTAGTTTATTATGCGACGTAAAGGCGTGAGCGCAAGGTTATGCGTCGCGGGAGGTTCTCAGGTAAAATAACTGATTTCATTTCATACCATGCGCGCGCAGCGGGGTGGGGCACTGTTTCAATCAAAACTTTTCGGAAGATAGTTGAACTTTAGATAAATTTACTAGTAACCAGCTGTTGTCGTAATTCGCGGGGATTAAATATTTTTACACGAACATTTTTCCTACCTATTTTTTTCAAAAATGAGGTGTTTGAATGAGATCTTATGCCTTGAAAAAGTTCGAATAGTGTTTATAAAATAAGTTTGCATACAAACGGCTCGAAAACTAACCAAAAGGGTACCGTAGCCGGAGTCTTCGCGAATTTATTTATTTATTTAAGTTCACCAGTGGTTGTTTACATTAATTTTACATGAGAAAACTTATGAACTACTTAATGACATAACTAAATGTAACAAATTTTAAGGCGAACACCACTTGCATGTTATAAGTAAACATAGTCTTAAAAAAACATAAAAGCTCCATGATTCATGATCCAGTAGTGCTACGTATCATGTGCCAAGTCAGGGTCGGCTTAGGATTGGCTTAAGTTAAGCGAACGAATAGGTATGGAAGACAATTAAATGACTACAGCCATTGAGCAATTTACAAAGCCTTGGTATGGAAAGAATTTGAACCAAAGGTCAGTCTTAGGTTCAAATTTTTCCCAGGTCAGCCTGCGGCGGGGAGGGCAAAGTGGGGTAATGGGAGTTCGTGGAATTCTGAAAGGGGCACGAAGTTTAAACTTTTGTAATAAGGAAGAGCATGAAATTTTATTTTAGAAAATTTTAAATAAAAATGATAGATCTATCAGATCTCTCGGATTCTCTAAGGAAATCATTTTAAAAACTGTTACCTCTTTTCATACGACCGGTTTTTTTGTAGATTCCATTCCTATAGGCTAAGTTTGACACAAATCTTTTTTGCTGCCGCTCCAATCTTAATGAGTGTGTATTAAGATTGGAGCATATGTATTAGAATTGGACATAGTGAGGTATCCATACAGTGCTACAGTCTTCTTTTTGGCTTCGCACGGGACTGTTGTACAGTTGGAGCTTAACTTCTTTATTTTTGAAGACCTTTATATTTCGCATAACGAAGCCTAACATCTTGTATGATCTTTTGACAATTCTCTCGATATGAACAAAGGTTAACTTTCTATCAAATATCCAGGTCTTTAACTACCTCTGTTTTTTTTAATGGAATACCATTAATTTTATAACTACTATTCTAGGAAATAACCTTTCTACTAAATTTCATATGGTAGCACTTTACAGTGTTTAAATCCATAAGATTTTCATGACACCATTCTACCATACGGTCAATATACTCTTGATCTTTTCTACATCTTCTGGTGTTTCAGAAATCCGAACCAACTATAAAACATCAGCATACACAAATGACATGGTATGTAAAAAAACAGTTAGGTATGTCATGGTTGAAGGCGTTGAATAGGATTGGCCCCAAATGTGATCCCTGCGGTACGCCCGATAATATTATATATGGGGCACTATTAAACCCATCGAAGACGACGTAGAAGCTACGGTCATGCAAATATGACTCCAGCCATGTCAGCAAAGAACCACTAACACCATGATCTCAAGTTTGACATGAGGATATTGTTAGGTTTTCTGTCAAACGCCTTACTGAAGTCAGTATATATCACGTCAATTTCCCTACCTTAATCAAGAGCCTCCACTAAAGTTTCCTTAAGAAGAGCGAAATTAGTGCAGATAGATAGCCTTAGCGAGCCCATGCTGACAGCCAGTTATGTAGTGATTCAAAGGGATTCGAAGACTTTATTTAGAATTGACAAAATTGAAATTGGTCTATAATTTTTAACATCTTTCACGTTTTCAGCCTTGTTAATTGGTACCACTTTTGCTACTTTCCACACATCAAGAAATATCAATCAATCAATTTTTTTTCAGATATTTCAATCCATATATTTTGTTAGTAACAATTAATCATCTTATATCATTTGTTAATAAGTACTGGGACAAAACAAACGATGGAAAATAAAAAGAAAATAAATATATGCAAAGACCCTTACCCGCACCACCGATTGGACAGTGTCTTCAACCCTACCCAATCAGGGTACGAATAAAGGCCCTCATAATAACTGAGTCAAACATATCAGCTATATCTTTTAGGATGCTGTTACTGCTGCTACTTATTCTATTGAGTAGGTAATGATGCCACCCGCTTCCATATTTTCGCATCCTAAACCCATTAATGTACTGCATACGTATGGCGTTAAGCTATCTTTTTGTACACGAAAACCACAAGCTGCTCGTAAAAAGGGATTGGCAGTAAGCTTTAAACAATGTGAATCTTGACTTCGCTACTAAATCGAGCAAACTGTACGTGTCGGAGACACAGTTCACTTCAAACTTCAAATGCTCTATGCTAAACCCGTCATGACCAGGGGACTTGTCACTATACATATTGTATATAATATCATTTATATGTTTGGCAGATACAGTAAATAAGTCACCGGTCTGAACGGTCCCAACATTCGCACTATTCTGCGCGGCACCAAGCGGCGACTTCACACTAAATTGATCTTTGAAAAACTCAGCAAAAGCCTTACAATCTCTCACACCATTCACGCTCAAAGTAACGCCAGGCCTAGGGTTCATTTTATTAGTCGCTTTCCAAAATTGACGGAAATTTTTAAAACCACGACGATTGGCAATTGTGTCCATCTTTATTTGATCGCTATTATCTTAGCACCATTTTAATCTACTTTTAAATATTTTACAACTTTCGTGCATTTCTTCAACGATTTCATTTCAACTATTCTTTTTGTAAACATATTTTTTTTATACACTAGTGCATATAGCAACATCATTATACATTACATCAAACCTATTTTTGTGCAGTGTACAATTACAGTTACTATTTAAACTACAATTTCCGAAGTCGTCCGAAAAGTCAATTAATCTTAAATTGCAATTACAATAGTGGATATATTTTAATGTCTGTTCATCAGTGCGGTGACCCCATTTTACTTTATCTTTATTTGAGCTAGAACTTATTGAATTTAAATTGTTATTGTATTAGTACAAAACGAATCATACTTTATAAAAACATTAGTTATTGTTTGCTACGCCGATTGACTAACCACACGATGATGAAGCCATCGAGTACAACCGTACACGTCACTAACATGTGTAGTTCTTTGAATCGGAGCCCAACCAATGAAGATCAGCGCAAGTCCATTGTTGATCAGAACGTAAGCTATTTAATTCAGTCACAAATAACTCACCAGGATGCGCATTAAAGTCTCCTGAAATATAGGTTATAGAACTATTTTCAACTAAAGCACATACCTCGCTAAAGCAGTCTGCAAAATCAGGTAAATTTTCAGTGTTGTACACTAGGCACCAAAATATCGCGGTCATTTAACGTAGCTTTTATCGCGGCGATGCGCGTATTACTACATTTTATCACAGACACCTTGCTGAACATCGTTTTCCGCCACAATAATGCGACGCCTCCGAAAGGTCGACCTCTGAATACTCCGTTAGAGGTATCTACCACTGATTTTCCCATAATTATTTATCAAACCGAGAAAGCTTTTTAACTGCGTGACATCTGTGGAGGTTGGTATTTTTGTAATTACATCGAGTTTGACTGGGTCGGGGTGTAACCCATATTTGACCACTCCGCACGCCTGAGAGCCAAGTTCAATGCGAATGTCGGTCTCCCAACCCGACGACCAAAAAAAAGAATAAGACTACTAACCACCTTAGAATAGTCACTATGCGCTGTCTACCTATTTTTTTGTCTGCTCAAAGTACAGAATCGAATTTCATTGATTAATCTCTGAGACGGCTCCGCAAAATACCAACTCGCTGTTCTGGTTACGATTCAGCACAGAACTGAGAGGCTCATTAGTGACGGAAAATTGGTGAAGAGCAAGCTCCACACCTGCGGCTCACCGCCGCTAAGTTGCCTGTCTGTCAGTCTTTTACAGCATATACTTTGGAGAGTGTGCTCAGGAGCTCATAATGCCACCTTCCTTCTTCCATCGGACATGCATATACACTGCGGGCTACCACCCTTCCTTAGTTGCTATTCCTACCTGTCGCCTAAGCGCTACTCAACATCTTTTATAATGTATACAGCAAATAAGTGTAACCCTATTCCTGCGCCTATACTTCCGGGTACTTATAGCCCGTCGGTCTTCAAAGCCAGGGTTAATAGGCACCTTCTGTGTTAACTCGCTTCATTGTAGATTCTGTTTTGGCTCCCGGGCTTGATTAAGATCAAAAGCGAACCCATTTTTATAGAAAAAATCAGTCCCCGACTCCTACTGTGACAAAAGTGCTAGGTGCAAAAGGGAGACGAGAGATACCAAACGAAAATGGTGTAAATCACAAACAACAATTCACGCGCCCTTTTGTTATGATTAGTGTTTGTTTTATATTATTTTTATTGCGATGCCTTATCAGTTTTTATCTAAAGAGCATATGACTAAGGTACGTTTGTACTTCTCCTCGCGCCACATCAAAGATGTACAGAGAACAGAACCTGGCATCCAGACGCTCGACAGTCGAGCTTTATTACAGTTATGGTAAAAAATTAAGTTGTAGCTAAAATTAAAGTTAAGTATTATTTCCTTTGCGAGTGCGATCTGTTAGTTAACATAAAGAGAGTCTTTTTGGCGGTAGCGGCAAGCTTTACTTACTTTGGTAATTTTGGTTTTCTTTTTAAAATTAACATTTCATTTAAAAATTAAAACAGCCCCACAAAAGTGTGGGGGCTGTTAGTGTGTAATAATGGTAGATTAATAGCAAATGAAATAGTTGTCTTTCTCAGGAAGGCTTTCTCAAAAAACCCACGGGGAGGATTCAGTTAAATCCCACACCTTTAACGGGAAAAGGGGTATTTCATTATTAATTCATCATTCAGCTATCATTCGTAAATCGGCACTGTTCAGAATTCATCATCATCTTATTATACAAAAATTAATGGATATGAAGACATGGTTTAAGGAACACACATCCAAGCCAATTACTAAAACAAGTCTTTTCAATTTTTTTGTCTAAGATTCATTAGGCTGCGTCATTACGCACACCTCGTGAAATTGGCAGAATCGTACAAAAAATGCAAATGAGACATTGAAAAAAAATGGTTTAACTACCTTTTAAATTTTGTGCTGTGGTAGATATATGTGTAATTGTTGGATATTATTGGCGAGTAAGAGCAAAACACATGTAGTTCAGTGTAGATTTTATATTGAAGTAAGGAAGTGACGGGTAAACATGTCAAAAATATAAAATTAAATTTGATTACACAGTTATTTATAAAAAGAACCTTATAGGTGGCTAGTATTATTTCAACACGGCCCCTTAATCAAATATAATTTAGACCTCATAATAATGTCTACACATGCTACCCGTTATCACTATAACATAATGTGCAAAAAAAAAAAACTTAAGTAAGGCCTAACCCAGCTATACATCGAGCATGCGCTGTGTGCCCCAGAGGTTTGGTTAAGACATCAGCCGGCATTTGGCTAGATTCTAAGAATTTTAAAGTAACTGCCCTATCTGACACCTTTTCTCTTACAAAATGATACCTGGTGTCTATATGTTTCGTCCTACTGTGATGGACAGGATTTTGAGCTAAGTTGAGTGCACTCTGACTGTCACTATATATATTTACAGAACCAGAAACTAATTTACACTCACTTACATTAACGAATACTTCGGATACAAATCTTTTCAGATATATTGCCTCCTTGACGGCATCTGTTAAGGCCATATATTCAGCTTCGGCAGAAGAAAGGGCCACTGTCGGTTGCTTCCTAGCCGCCCACGACACTGGACCTTCTGCCAATTTGAAGCAATAGCCTGTATAAGATCGCCGATCAATTTTGCAATTCGCCCAATCAGCGTCAGCATACCCTTTTAAGACGGCACCAGTACGCGAATATTTGATGGCAAGATCCAAAGTGCCCTTTAAATATTGTAAAACACGCTTCGCAGCTAACCAATGCGTTTTATCGTGACATGTATTAAATTGACTCAGGTAGCTGACTGTAAATGCTATATCAGGGCGTGTATTCACGGCAAGGAACATTAAGCTACCGATTAACTGTTGGTAGGGATAAGACTGGTCACCTAAAACTTTACTCACCTCTAACTTCGTATTTGATAATGGTGTGTAACAAGTCTTACAATTATACATGCCGAATTTCTTTAATAAATTTTCAATATACGGTTTTTGATCACATATAACATCATTGTTACTATTTCTCTTTATATTCAATCCTAGATAACATTTCAATTCACCCAAATCTTTTAGTGAGAAATGTTTTTGTAAGTTTGACATGACACTGTCAAAAGCTTTGTCATTTTTATAAAATAATATCAAATCATCGACAAAAACTGCCAAGATAATTAACTCATTTTCAAAAAGTTTAGTATATACACAAGGCTCGGAAGGAGTTTGTTTGAAACCAATTTTATTTAAAGTATCATTTAACTTTATATTCCAGGCCCTAGGAGCTTGCTTTAAACCATACAGGGATTTTTGTAGCAGGCAGACCTTCTGTGCATTTTCTTTTTGAACAAATCCAAGAGGTTGCTCCATGAATACCTCTTCTTCGAGTTCTCCATTCAGGAATGCAGTGTCGACGTCCATATGTCTCATTTTAAGACCCAATTCAGCAGCCAAAGCAAATAACACTCGCAATGAAGAATGTCGCACTACTGGGGCAAATGTCTCGTCATAATCGACGCCTAGAACTTGACTAAACCCTTTAGCCACTAGTCTTGCTTTGTATTTAATAATATTGCCCTCGGAGTCTCTTTTCACCTTGTAGACCCACTTGCAAGGTACAATTTTCTTATTAGGTCTATCGACAAGTTGCCACGTTTTCAGTTTCTTTAGTGACTTATATTCTTGATTCATAGCTTCCTGCCACAATGAACAATCTGCCGACTTCATGGCTTCTGCATATGTCTTTGGTTCATTTGAGTCCTCTGCTGCAGCTATGTAGGTGAAGAAATCGGGTGGCTTCCTATTTCACTGAGGATAGCGACGTTCAGGATTTGAAGAACCTGACGTTTGTTCCTCCACAGTTTCTTCAGCTGTCTCCGAGTTCTCAATTTCAGGCCGAGATTCAACATTGATGGTCGCTACAGTACCATCATCAACATCAGCATTTGCCTCGTTCAGTCCAGGATCAACAATAATACTAGTACTAGGTAAAGAGTCATTAGAAAAAGATAAGACCGGAGCAAAAGGAGAAAAAGGATCAGTCAACACATTTTCTGAACAATTCTTTAAAAGTTTAAAAGTACTCTCAAAAAAATGTACATCCCTAGACCTTTTTAGTTTTCGAGGACAAGTAGGATCCCTAAAGTAATAACTATTTGGATCATCACTATATCCAACAAATATTACTTCCTCTGCTTTATCATCCAGCTTTTCCTTTGACAACCCGGAATCTGTATGAGAGCCCTACTACCGAATACCCTAATATTACATAGATCAGGTTTTGCACCGTACCATCTCTCAAAAGGTGTAGTATTCCTACCTAAAGCACGATGAGGTGACCTATTTTTAAGGTAAGCCGCAGTTTGCACTGCATCCTCCCAATATGACTTAGGGTGGTTACCATCGGCCATCATCGATCTGGCTTTCTCAATGAGAGAACGATTAGTCCGTTCCGCAACTCTATTTTGTTGAGGACTATACGGCGTCGTCGTCTGATATTCGATACCCAAAGAAGTCAAATAATCTGACAAATCTTTATTTACAAATTCAGTACCATTATCAGTTCTGAACTTTTTAATAACTAAACCAGTTTGTCCTTCAACATACTTTTGGAAAGAACAAAACTTACTTTTAACTTCTGACTTAGAAGAAATAAAATAAATAAAAATCATTCTAGAAAAATCATCTATAAATAATAACATATATCTATTGCCATTAAATGACTCATTAGTAAATGGTCCACAGAGATCCGAATGGATTAACTCCAATTTACTAGTTGCTGTGGCAAAAACAATAGTTTTAAAACTTTTACGTGACTGTTTCCCTTTTATAACCATGAAACACAAGGTTTTCTATCTACGTCCTTAAAATCTATACCTATACTACAATTCTTAAGACTACTCATACCTATACGACACAGATGTCCTAACCTCTTATGCCATAACTCGTACCTACTAATTGAGTCAGAGTGCACATCATAAGCCGCAATTTGAGGTAATTTAGCAGAACAGTCCAAAGAGTAAAGTCCATCACAGAGCGAACCATGTAAGACAGAATCACCTGTAAAAGGAAAAGTGTTAGCATTGTAAATATTACAACCACTTTTATTAAAAAGGACACAAAACCCTTTCCTTATAAGCTCCTTTACAGAAACTAGGTTAGATTGTAGACCAGGAACATAGAAAACATCTTGTAAAGTATTTACAGAATTACAACTACTATTTACAGAATTGGTATATAAATTAATGTCACCAATACCATTAATACAAAGTTCAGTGCCATTTGCAACTGTGACCTTACAAGGGAAAGACATAGGTTTCATATTTGTAAACAAGTCTCTACGTGATGTCATATGTCACGTAGCACCAGAGTCAACATACAATTTGTCTGCGTCTTCTTGAACTATAGTTCCAAAGGCTTTCAAAGAAGAAGATGGCTCCTTATTCTTTGTTGACTTCCTTGTTTTCTTTTTACGTAAAGGACAGTCTGGACGCTTATGACCAGGAACACTACAGTTGTTAGAAAGAGGCTATACACACTCGCGTCTTTAATTGACATATAACTGTCTATGGAATTTAAAATAAAGAAGAAAATTATTCCTTGATTAGAAGTGTCTGTAATATGTCATGAAAATATTAATAAATATATTTTACTCTTTAAACATTCGACCGTTTAATATTTAAAAGGTTATGTTCCCAGTAATGCAAGTAAATAATTATAATAATGTATAAAAGTAATACGGTTATAGAATGTTTAAATAAAAATAATTATGACACTTGGAAAATACAAGCTCAAGCCGTGCTTATAAAAAACGGACTATGGGACTTCGTTAATAAGACCGAATTAAAGGATGATGCCGAAAAACAAAAGGATTTAATAGCAAGGTCTGAATTATTATTATTAATTTCGCCAAATGAAATAAAATTAGTAAAAAAATGTCAAACGTCAAAAGAAGTATGGGACGTATTACAAGCAAATTTTGAAAGTAAGGGTTCTGCTAGAGAGGCAACATTGCTAAAACAAATAATAACCAGTAAATATGATGGAAAAGGCGACATCAAAGATTATTTAGATAACTTCCTAGATATCGTTGACAAACTAAACAATATGGACGTAAAAATAAATGACGAACTATTGACAATAATAATTCTTTATAGTCTTCCATCATCATATGAAAATTTTCGTATAGCAATAGAAACCAGAGATAGCCTACCCACGCCAGAAATATTAAGAATTAAAATAATGGAAGAATATCAATCCAGATTTGCTTGTTCATCACAAAATAATGACATACAAGGTAACGAGGCCTATTATACTAATAGAAACAATAACAGATATTATACTAAAAAACAAAACAAATTTAAAAAATGCCAATACTGTAATAAAACCAATCATCAAAGCGAAATATGTTGGTTCAAAAATAAAGGCAAAAATAATAATAACAAAAATAGACATGAAACAAAAAAGGTTGAAAAATGCTTATCAACAAATATACCAAAGATGAAAAGTAGATGGTGTCTAGACAGTGGCTGCACATCACATATGTGCCATAATAAAAACATAATTAGAAATTTTGAAGCAATTGAAAATCAAACTATTAAATTAGCTTCAGAAGACAAAACAGAGAAAATACTAGGAAAAGGAGACGTTACATTACGCCACTTAAACTCAAACTTAATACTAAAAACATCTTGTATATACCAAACCTGACGTCAAATCTTATATCAATATCCAAACTAGTTGAAATAGGATATAAAGCATATTTCAATAATAAATGTGCTATTATAAGAGATGCTTATGGTAAAATAAAATTGATAGCGAAGAAAGAAGATGGTTTATTCTACGTTGATGGTAAAGAAAATGAAATTGCTTTTAAAATAACAAAAATACAAAAATGGCACGAAAACTTAGCTCACATAAATGAACTTGACCTTAAAAGAGCATTAAAAAATGAAACGATAAAAGGACTAAATTTCAACATCAATGATATTTTAGATCCTTGTGATGTATGTATACAGGGTAAGATGACTCGAATTCCATTCCCTAAAAACGAAGGACATAAATCAAAAGAATTGCTTGAAATAGTACACTCAGACGTTTGTGGACCAATGCCAATTGCAAGCAATGGGGAAAATCGATATTTCATCACATTTATTGATGATTTCAGCAGATATTGTCGAGTATACTTTATGCAAAATAAAAATGAAGCATTAACAAAATTCATAGAATATAAACAGGAAGTTGAAAAGTTTACAGAAAGAAAAATAAAAGTTTTACAAACAGATAATGGAACGGAATACAAAAATTCTAATTTTGATAGTTATCTAAAAGAAAATGGCATTTCTAGAAGATTATCCGCCCCCTATACTCCACAACAGAATGGAACTGCAGAAAGAAAAAATAGGACTCTTATTGAAAAGGCAAGATGCATGTTGATACAGTCTAAAGCTGATGAAAGGTTTTGGGCAGAAGCAGTATTGAATGCAAATTACACCACAAATAGAGTACCGAGTTCCGCAAATGAAAATAAAACTCCATTTGAAAAGTGGGTTGGATACACGCCATCAGTGAGACATATGCATCCGTTCGGTACAAAAGCATATGTATTAATTAAAACAAAACGAGGAAAGTTTGCACCAAGAGCACTTATTGGATTTCTCCTCGGATATTCAGAAAATTCAAAAGCTTATCGCATATGGGTTGAAAAATACAAGAAGGTATTTATTACTAGAGATGTAAAATTTGTAAATAAAATGTACTTTGAAATACCTAACGATAGCGATACTGACAGAAAAGAAAATAATGATATATTTAAAACTATAATTACATTAACTCAACAAAATGAAAATGAAGAAAACTTAGATGTAAATGAAAACATAGATTTAAATGTAAATATTAATAATAACGATATTAGCGATAGTGAAACTATAATAAATGAAGAAACAAATGAACTTAATGAAAATACTATTGCTGAATCTATAACAAATGAACTCCATGATGATAATAATAATGGAGAGGCACAAAATATTGGAACAGAAGAAAACCACCCTGATCCAAATGCGAATAGACCAAGAAGAAATACAAAACCACCGATATGGACCAAAGATTATGAAATGAATTTCAATAGCTCTTCACAGGTAGAAGATGAATGGAAAGACGCTATATGTTCTGAAATATCATCACATCTAAAAAACGAAACATGGTCTATTGTCAAGAAACCTTTCGGTCGAAACATAATCGACTCAAAATTAATATTAAAAGAAAAATTAGGATCGGATGGACAAATAGAAAGAAAAAAGGCTAGACTTGTCGCCAGAGGATTTTCTCAAATGCCAGGTTTAGATTATCAAGAAGTTTACGCTCCCGTATCGAGACTAAGTTCAATTAGACTACTTGTTTCAATGGCAGTAAACGAAGGCATGAGAATTGAACAAATAGACATTTGTACAGCATTTTTAAATGGAGATATCGAGGAAGATATATTTATGAAAACTCCAAAAGACTTAGAAATATATCTAAAATATATTAGTAAAGATAAACAAACATCCTGTGATATAAAAAAGAAGGCATTAGAAATGCTAAAAATAATGGAGTCAAATAAAGAAAATAATGTGTGCAAATTAAATAAAGCAATAAATGGCCTAAAACAATCTGGTAGACAATGGTATATGAAATTAGATGAATATCTCAAACAAATTGAATTCAAACCTACAAACTCTGATCCATGTGTCTACATATACGCGAAAGGCGGAGAAGAAAAGGTCATTGTTAGCATATACGTAGACGACATATTAATAGCATGCAAGTCAAAAGCAAAAATTGTTGATATTAAAAAGAAAATATTAGATAAATTTTCCCTAAGAGATCTTGGAGAACTGAAATACTGTTTGGGCATAAATTTTACAAAAGTAGAGAATGGTATAAAAATAAGCCAAGAACAATATATAAATAGTATTCTCGAAAAATACGGCCTAAGCAATTGCAAACATGTAACGACACCCATGGAAATTGGAACAAAGCTAAATAAATCTTTAACATGTCAGAAAGAATTGCCATTCCAAAATTTAATAGGATCCCTAATGTACTTGGCTGTAGCTTCACGTCCAGATATTATGTTCGCGGTAAGCTACATGAGTCAATTTAATAATTGTTACTCTCAAGAACATTTTAATGCTGTCAAGAGAATCTTACGATACTTAAAAGGTACGAAAGATATTGGGATTATTTATAAAAAAGGTGAAGAAAAGCTCGTCGGATATGCCGATGCAGACTGGGCTTCTTGCATAATAGATCGAAGATCGTACACAGGCTACATTTTTACAAATGGAAAGTCACCAATTAGTTGGGAATCAAAGAAGCAAAGGACCGTAGCCTTATCAACAGCTGAAGCTGAATATATAGCTTTAACAGAAGCAGCAAAGGAAGCAATATATTTAAAAAATCTTATAAATGAAATTGGTAATAACCAAGAATGTGTTACAATACACAGCGATAATCAAGCTGCGCAAAACATAATAAAAAACAACTTGGTTAATCAAAAATCGAAACATATAGATTTAAAAGCGCATTACATAAAAGCATTAGTCAAAGAAGGACATATAAACATTACATATATGCCAACAGAGACAATGCCAGCAGACTTTCTGACGAAAGCTGTACCAGGACCAAGACTTCAAAATTTAACTAACATGGTCAATATAAAACGCTTCATGTGAGGCGGAGTGTTAGAAAGAGGCTATACACACTCGCGTCTTTAATTGACATATAACTGTCTATGGAATTTAAAATAAAGAAGAAAATTATTCCTTGATTAGAAGTGTCTGTAATATGTCATGAAAATATTAATAAATATATTTTACTCTTTAAACATTCGACCGTTTAATATTTAAAAACAGTCGTAGCATATTATAGGTTTACTGGACTTACGAACGGGAATATCATTTTTAGCTTGGGCGATAATAGCAGTCTCCGCTTCTATTTTCTCCTTATTCATTTCATTAAGAAGTTTTGCTTTGACTAATTTAGTGGTAACTTCAACATTTGAATTTTCTAATGCCATGATTAAGGGCTCAAATTTTGAAGAAAGTCCACCAAGCATTATAGCTGTCACAGATGTATCCTCTATAGTTTTCCCGATGTCAGCCAACTGCTGTACAGTACTAAGTATAGCATTTATATATGCCTCTATGCTAGGGAAATCAAGAAGATTAAGTCTATATAACCTTCTCTCTAAACTTAACCTGCGCCCCATACCTTTATCTTCAAAGGTTTCCTGCAGTAACTGCCAGGCTTCAGCTGCAGTCTTTGCATTTCTGGCATGTATGATAGCTGAACTACCAAGAATTAAGCATATTTTAGCAAGAGCTTTCCTGTCACACCTCGAACGAATATGTATAGAAGTAGTATCCCCGTCTGGGTATCCTTCTATTGTTTCCCATAAATCTACGTCAATGAGGTAACTTCTCATTTTAAATTTCCATAAAGGATAACTTTCCCGACCTTGAAGAAAGAATGACGGAATAGAGGATGAGTTTGATCTTGAATGTAAATTCTCAGACATACCCATGTTTATAGTTTCTCCCATGTTTATAGTTTCTCCATCCATTTTGCTGACTTCACTACACTATTTTTATTGACTATGCGTATTTAAGTTCGTGCTGATAACGAATGTTGGATATTATTGGCGAGTAAGAGCAAAACACATGTAGTTCATTGTAGATTTTATATTGAAGTAAGGAAGTGACGGGTAAACATGTCAAAAATATAAAATTAAATTTGATTACACAGTTATTTATAAAAAGAACCTTATAGGTGGCTAGTATTATTTCAACAGTAATGATGATATTTTATCAACCACTAAGTGTAAGTGAACATGTACCAATGTCGGCAAGTGGTTCAAAACAGTGAAAGATCTCTTTTAGCGTTTTCTAGTCTACGAGAAGGTTTCGATAAAACCCCTCAAGTTTTCTGACACCTACATATATTTTTTTGTTATTTATTCATCATCCATTGATTACCTATCATTCATAAATCAACTCATCATCATTCATCGTGATGTAATTAAGAAAAGAAAAAAGTGGAGCCTAGGCTGTATGGACTTTGTACCCTTTGCCTTCCCTTATGGAAAAGCGTAACAAAAAAGTAATAAAATCAGGGTTCCCAACTTAGGGGTTTTCCCCCTAAATTTAGGGGATAAATAAGTGAGATGAGATTTTTTAGGGGTGTTATATGTTTAGGGTTATTTTTAGGGTTTTTGTGAACCTTCATATTTTTTTATATTTTATTTATCGAGAAAAATAAAGGGACAGTTTTTACTAGCTAATCAAATTTATTTTTTACCTAGCGACCTCGGACTTGACTTAGTGACATCTAGTGTACTAAAAATCCAAGTAAAGTACTTGGAATTTTAAATCAAAATGGTGGATGAAATGATCTTATACAATATTCAACCCATCTCCTAAAATATTAGGCTTATTCAAAGTCAACATGTATGACTTTATAAAATCTGATTCGTTAGAAGAAAATAAAATATTATTTGACGTAAAAAATATAATTTATTTTTATAAATTATTTAGGGGCATTTCCAAGTAATTAGGGCAATTTTAGGGGTTTTTGAATTTAATTCGACTGAAGAACTGGTATCCATGGTCATGAAGAAATTAATAATTAAAAAAAAAAATTAATTTAGGGTTAAATATTTTTAAAAGTTGGTAACACTGAATAAAAATAACCTCCAAAGGTCCAAAAGACTGCGAAAACCACGAGACAAATAAAAACAATGGTCTCTTCAAAACCAATAGTTTTAAAAAAGACGACGATGAAAGTAAAAAAAAATAAAAAAGAAAGTAAGGTGAAAAAACCAAGCCAGGACATACATAATGTTGATAAAAAAAAAAGAAAGAAAGTGATGCCAGAAATTTTAAACAAAATTGGAAATGATATCGTCCACAAGAAAAAAGTTAAATTTATAATGCCTTCCAAGTATATTACAGAATCCGTTGTTGAATCATGTTTAAACGCTCTGAACCAAGTGGCTGCTTGCACGAAGAAAAAAAATACTATTTTTGAGGATGAACAACAAATTTTGGCAGAAATACATTGTATAAAAGTTCAAAATTGTACAGGAAATGTAAAGTTGTAAGTATATAATGAGTTTTATTTAATTAAATAATTTTATTTCATATTATGACATTATTAGGAATTAAATAAAAAAAATAAAGATGGTCTTTTAGGCTATCTTTTTTATTCATGATAAAAACCATGTTTTATTAGAAATTAAAGCTTGTTTATAACTCCAATGACGTAAAGGACCCTAAATCCTTAGGGATTTTCATTATGCTTATCCACCTTATTAATAAAACACAGGGCTTGACTTAATTATGCAGTCCCTGTTCTTATCATATATGTGACACTCAGATTTTGTTAACAGCAACAAAATACTGAAGAAATAATTCCATCAATGTTGAAAGTTAACTACCTTTAACATCAAAAATAATATTATTGTATAATCATATCTTGGAGAAATATGTCATTGTAAATGCTACAAAACAAAATAAATACAATAAATGAATGTTCCAAACTTTTATTCTAAATCAGACACTGATAATTTATGTATATGCAATCTTTTCAGTGTACTTCCTCACAGTACAGCCGCATCAACTGGGGAGATATGCTTAATAACTCCAGATCTAAAAAAGGGGCAGAAAATTGATCATGAACCCACAATTGACTACTGGGAAGAAATACTAAAAAATGCTGATGTAACCTCTGTAAGTATATATACCTTCCAGCAAATAAGTTGAACATGATTTTGAAATCACATGACATGCGCAGTAGCAAGTTTAGGTACATTATTCACTACTGCGCATGTCACGTGATTTCAAAATTATGTTCATCTTGTTTGCCAGGGACAATATCTCTTATGTTACTGTTAACCAGCACTCTTTCTCTGTGAAGTGTTTTCTTTTAGAGAAATCTGCTATCAGCTTTTTTTGGTATTTTAAGGATTCACCTATTACAATTGCAGGTCAAAACTGTCCTTCCAATGAGACAACTAAGAGTGGAGTATGATCAATTTGAATTGAAACGTAGACTCCTTACTCAACATGATTTTATTATGGTTGACACACGTGTTTTAAATCATGTGTCCCATATTTTAGGGAAAATTTTTTTCAAGAAGCATAATATGTTGGTTCCGGTAAGATTAGATGAAAAGCAGAATGATGTCAAAAAATACATAGACATTGGATTACGCACTACTATGTTACGTCTTAGTGAAGGCCCTACATCTGTAATTTTGGTTGGTCACACGGGCATGCCAATGGAAAAATTAAAAGAGAATGTTATCTCCTTAGTTCAACAACTATGTGATAAATACCCTGGCGGTGAGGCAAATATTAGATCTATAGCTCTGAAATTACCATTGTCACTGGCAGTGCCTCTCTACATTACCTTGCGTAAGTGTATTATTATTATACTTTTATTGAAGTTATTTATAATTGCTTTGGCAATGTGCTTGCATAACTAAAAATATATACCTGAAAATCTTACAATAACATGATCTCATGTTAAATTTTATTATCAACTTCAATCTTTTTATTAACAGATAGATCTAAAAGTTGATCCAAATAAAAACAAAAAATTCTTTACTTTCATTAAATTTGTGATCTTAAATTAAGACTAGGCTAGAATTGGGATTTTTATTTTTTTCACAAAAATAGTTTTTTTTTATTTTTGTCTCACTTTCTTTTTCTGGAGATTTTCTTTGAAATTGTAACGAAAATGTATTTTATGATTTCATTTCATCATCTTTCGTTATATACAGGACCTTCAAATTCAGTGGTTAGCCCACCAAAACTAAGAAAGCGTAAACCCAAGAACTTCCAAGATATTGAAGATGAATTATCAACTATCCCAAATAGCAAAGTGAGAGTAGCTCCTGATGGAACTGTTTCCATAATTAAGTTGAATGCCAGGTAATTTACGCAATTTTTAGTAAAGGCGAGTAACTATATAATACTTCTTCTTCTTCTTCTTTATTTAAATGGCGCTGTCCTTATGGATTCCGCCAATATCGAGTTTTCTGCTAAGACATTTGTTACACTGACTCTGCTTGCTTGAGAAGTGTCATGAATGCACAATTTGTTTTCATATTTAAGTGAAATTATAACGATTGTGAAACTGTTGATTTATCTGAAAAGCAAACATACACAATATATACACCGTTGTTAGTGGGTTAATTTAGACAAACAAATTAGAGTCTAATTTTATTGGAGGTTAGGTAATCACACAGAACATAAACGAACTTGGTATTGACATATGTAAGAAGGGATTTAAAGTTAATGGGTCTGGGGATATATGGAGGGAGCAGGTCATACAGGGAACTAGGAAACTTAGGGCATTCAAAGAAAATATGATCCGTTGATCCTTCGTCCAAACCGCATTCACACAAAGATGAGTCCCTAACTCTTATTTTAGCTAGATGAACAGGTGTACAGGATTGGCCTAACCTGAGGCGACAAATAGTAGATATGCAAGTTTTAGTCGCGTTTATGAATTTAAAGAACCATGGTTTTACGAGTATAGACTTTTGAATATCAGAGTAATGCTTTCCTACAACACTGCTAGATTTTCTCCACTGAGAGTCCCACGCAAGAGCCAATTGTTGCTTTGCCAGCAAAGTAAGGTCATGGAAGAACAACCTAAAATGCACGTCACATCCATTACGGGTAGCTTCCTTTGCAATAAGGTCAACTGTTTCGTTCCCTTCTATGCCCGAGTGTCCTGGTATCCAAGCAAAGCACACATCAAGACCCTGCTGGTTGCATCTATATAGAGCACTTCTGATGTTGAGTATACACGGGAACTTGGTTTTAGACCTAAAGGGATTAGACAATATAGCCTGAAGGCAGCTTTTGGAGTCCGATAGGATAATCGTCTTGTTAAGTTTATGTGATTCCACATATAACAGAGCCTCAAGTAACCCAACAGCTTCACCGGTAAAAACAGATGTGGCAGGTGGTAATTTGTAATTTAAAATAATACTATATTTAGGGATCCAAACAGCAGTACCTACACACTCACAATCATTAATCTTTGAAGCATCTGTGTACATCACCAGCCAATCGCTCCAATTCTTGTTTATATATGATTGTAACAGGGAGTTAGCATTAGGAGAGTCTTTATAAATACCGAGATCGAGTATAATTTGAGGTTGAAAGACTAGTGAGTTAAATGGACAGTCAAACAGGGGATTTAGGGTGCATTGATAAACGGGGCAGGGAAGACGAATAAATTTAACAAAACTATTAAATAAACAGGGAGTGTTTTTATGGGTCCAGTATCTATCAAATGATATGTATTCTGAAAGCTGATGGAGTTTACCAATCAAAGGGTGGAAAGAATTTTGGATAATTTTGAATAAGTACCTATCTGATAGGTATTGTCTCCTGAGTGATAAGGGAGGCTCAGCACATTCCACTTGAAGAGCGTTTATAGGAGAGGATTTCATAGCGCCGACTATTATGCGGAGGCACTTAGATTGTAACTTGTCCAAAGAGTATAGAGACATTTTTAAACATGGCTCTAAAAGGAAAGATCCATAATCTAAATGGCTACGAACTAGGGCATTGTATAGAAGTCTTTGTGAGAATGGGTGGGCACCCCACCAAGATCCTGATACTGAGCGAAGGACATTAATATTTTTCTCACATTTTCCAGCAATGTGGGCAATGTGAGAAGCTCCTGTCATCCTAGAGTCAAAAATGATTCCCAAAAACCGAGCTTTATCTTTAAGAGGAATGATCTCATCCTCATACCTAATAGCAATTTCAGAAGGGAGACTAGAACGGTTGAAGTGGACTACATTCGATTTTTGAACAGATATCGAAAGACCATGTTCATCAAGCCAATCCTGTAAGTAATTCATAGCTGAGTTAAGACGAGCAGTGGCTACATCTACATCACTATTAGATATGTAAAGAGCTAAATCATCAGCATACTGTAGAACATTGCAGAAGGAATTCAGAGATAGCTCGAGATCATATGTATAAATCGAGTATAGTAAGGGACTTAACACTGACCCTTGGGGAAGACCTTTCCACGAAATTCTAGGCGGTAGAAGGGAGTTGTTCACGCAAACTTGAATAGATCGTGACGAGAGTAGGTTGGAGATAAGATTTACAAGCCTCACAGGGATACTCAGATTGAGCAATTTTTGCCTGAGTATTGGAAGCAAAACATTATCATAGGCTGATGCTACATCCAAAAAGACTCCAATCACGGATTCACGCTTGGAAAGACCTAACCAGATGTCTGTGACA
The DNA here is from genome assembly GCA_927399485.1 of Calamotropha paludella. NCBI lineage: Eukaryota > Metazoa > Arthropoda > Insecta > Lepidoptera > Crambidae > Calamotropha > Calamotropha paludella. The sequence goes on from OV656812.1 coordinate 15,523,054, forward strand.
AAGATACTGAGACTGTCCATGGTGCTCATACCCTTTCGAAATCCAAATTGACTCTTTGCAAGTATACCCTTATTTTCAACTATCCATTCCAGCCGGTTTTTTACAATGTGTTCCAAGACTTTGGCCATTGTGCAGGATAAAGCAATAGGTCTGTAACCATTATGATCATTGCTGAGTTTACCTGGCTTTAGGATAGGAATGATGATTTGGGTCTTCCATTCCTCTGGAGGAACTCCAGAAAGAAAGATATTGTTGAGGATCTTTAGAAACATGCTTTTGGTATTTGGGCTGCTGTTAACAAGAAAGGAATAAGGAATCCCATCAATTCCTGGAGAGGTATCTTTAAGTCCATTCAAAGCGGTTGTAAGCTCCTCCATAGAGAATAAGGCATCAAATTCATTAGATTTGGGGCAGAAAGCAGATCGATATATTGTAGCTTCTTGTAAAGTAGGTACTGAGGGTGGTGTCAGTTTGTTGGAAAAGGGTTCCAACCACACTGATGTGTCATTAGAAGTTATGTTGCCTATTCCAGATGTAGAGCCTCGGAATCTTCTAATATTTTTCCAAACCATTGATGGAGGGGATCTAGGGGAAAGCCCTTCACAGAATTTGTACCAACCTGCTTTTTTCTTCTCTGACAAGATTCTTACTGTCCTAGCAGAAATTTCACGGAATTTTATATAGTTAGCCTCGGTCATTGATTTCGAGTATGTAAACTCGGCTAGTTTCCGTTCTTTACAAATATTGGTGCACTCAGAGTCCCACCAAGGGAGGGAAGGTGATTTGTGCTGGAAGATATTTTTTTCCGGAATAGATCTGCTAGCAGCCAACAAAATTGAGTCTCTAAAATGTGAGTAGACTGTGAGAGCATTATTAATATCGACATTCGGAATGGAGTCAATTTGTCTGTCTAATGTGGACCGAAATAGGGGCCAATCTGCTTTTGTTACATTAAATTTCAGTTGAGGACGGAGCGTTTCGAGGGGATTAGGGCGACAGGACTCTGACATTGAAATCACTATAGGGAAGTGATCACTTCCATGGGATGTAGGTAGGATTGACCAGTGAAAACGCGGGGAAATGGAAGGAGAGCAAAGAGATAAATCAACTGCACTTTTAGGGTTTTGTGAAGGATATACTCTACGAGTAGGTGATCCATCATTCAGTAGGCAGATGTCGAAATTATCACACAGGCCCAAGAAAGATGAAGAGAGGCTGTCACAGTAGTAAGAACCCCATGAAGTGTGATGGATGTTGAAATCACCTAAAATAACAAATGGGGGGGGAATAGTGGACAGGATAGTAGACAACTCTGACAGACATGCCACATCTGGATAAGGAATATATATGGATAGGAAGGAGATGTTAAAGGCTCTTAATGCAACTGCATTAATATTTTCAGTATGGGGAGGGAGAGGAAGTTGTGTAAAGACTATTTTTCTAGAAACAAGTAATGTAGCACCTGCATGCCCATCACTCCTGTCATCCCGGAGACATGAAAAGCCTGAAACCCGGAAAATGGATCCAGGCTTCAGTCGCATCTCCTGGACAGCAAAAATAATGGGGGAATATTTTTGGATTAAAAAAACTAATTCATTCTTTTTATTTTTACTGCTGCGACAGTTCCATTGCAGAATTATTGGCGACATCGTGACCGACTTGAAGAAGCTTAGACAGTTTGTTTCGGATATTGTTCGGTAATTCTATGTCACTAAAACGGTCAAGAATATTGATAGTGGTTGTCAGTAACAGGTAAATAAGGTTATCATCCGAGTCCGGTTTATCATCAGGGATAGCACAGCCGTTATCCAGCTGAGATTTAGGGGTTGCAACTATCTCTCTGTGGGCCTGACGGTCATATCCTGGGGTGGAGGCAGGCATATGGGGCTGTTTACGGGTTGTAAGAGTTTTCCTGTATGAGGTTGAAGGCAAACTATTACCTAATTGGGAATTTTGAGGGATTGAGACTGCCATATTTTCGGGGATACGTCTAGCTGTGTCAGCAAAAGATCTTCGTACTTGTGGGAAGCGAGCTGCTGCTTCAGAGTAAGACAAACTCTCTTGTGACATTACCAATTTTATTTGTTTCTGTCTGGACTGTTCTGGGCAGGAAGGATCATTTGATCTGTGGTAACCTGTACAATATAGGCAGGTGGGAGTAGTTTTTTGACATGAAGCACCTTCATGAGGCTGGGCACAAACAAAGCATCTGGCTTGCGATCTACACTGAGATTGTATGTGGCCGAATCTGCAGCACTTGTTGCACTGGATGGTTGGTAATATATAGGTTTCAATTGGGAGTGATGTATAGAAGCAGTAGACATGTGATGGTAGCTTTTGGCCCGTAAATGTGAGAACTACTGTTTGCGTTGGTATCCACACTGTGGTTCCATCTAAAACAGTTTTCCTATTCAGTCTGCGTGCTTTAATAATTGTCCCAAAACCTATAGGTACCTCTATAGATTCTACCAGTTCCTCAAGGGTCCACTCTACTGGTATCTGACGAACAATACCCATTCTTGTGATGCTATAGCTAGGGATAATTGCCTCATATTTAGCAGGAGAGAGAGCTGGGTGTTCTAGGAAAGCATTAGCATCTACAAAAGATTTAAACTCAACTGAAATTCGGTTTCTCCCAATGAGTTTCACACCATCACACACTACATTTTTAATATTGTTGCGAAACAAAAAATGACCAAATTTAATAGGGCGTAATGCAGTACCAGAGGATGGATCACTTATTAATTTATTAATGTGCACTACGAAAGGAGCTTTGTCTTGGGCAGTATATTTAATTTTATTATTTAGGAAATCAGGTTTGGTGTAAGTAGACTGAATTGAGGGAGAGGATTGTGATGAGTTGGTTTTTTTAGGCGGTTGAGATGCATTTAAGTCTGTTGGGGCACGTTTTCTAGAGCTGACATTGTTAATATCAACTTCCATTTGTGAGGTTTGGCTAAACATTGGAGGAGATAATTGAGCACATGGCTCGCCGTCTCCTCCTCCCGGATCGGGAGGATCTGACATTAATTAAAATTAAGACTTAACGGTTAACTACTTACATGCACAAAATACAAACACCTCCGTTAATAAAACGTACACAAAAATAATAATTCAACAGGAATATATAACTTAAGAAAACTATGATAAACGAAAATTTCACAATAACACGTTGTGACAAACACTCGACCAAAAGCAGAGTCCAACTATATAATAAGAAGTGACAGCTGTTATTTTTTTAACAAACTGTAGGTATTTACTGTTAAATTATAGTCTCACAAAAAATATAGGATATAGTCTAAAAATTGTGCAAAATTAGTTATATTGTCAGTCAGAAACAACAGTGGAACATATCAAAATAAGTTAATTATTGTTTTTTATAAAATTACCTACATTTCATCTGCCCTTGTATGTATGATTTCTATATCTATAATAACTATCCTTACTGAAGTTCTACACAGTACCTCCTAAAGTTTAATTTTATATTAAATTCATGTTAAATACAAAACTTAAACGTTGCCCAGCGTGTGGCAACGCAAAACTACGGTAACCGCCTGACGGCCATTGGCTACCCTGCTAATCGCCGTTAGATCCACACCATGTCGGGTCACGATCAAAGGAAATACAATCAAAGACTCACAAATATCTGTGATCTCAAATTATATTTACATACTTACGACAATCAATGAGGTTATATAAAGACATACATATTTGATACATAGGTGACTCAGGTACAAAGGCTTATATTCATCACACAAGGTAATGACATATTTACAGTGATTTAGTGAAGACATTAAAAAATATACAGATTGTAGTTTTTAAGAACTTCATATCTATCCTATGTATGGGAATACAAAGAATTATGGGAAGAATATGCGACTTTAGTTATGTGCTTGACTTCTGATGTCAGACCTTCAAACAAGTTATATAGAGCTTTATTAAACTATACCATTTATTATAACTACCATAGAACCTGAGGTCTGTTCATCTGCGAATGACGCACAAACCAAGGAATCATGGCAGTAGTTACCAAACTAAACAAAAAGTACTAACACTTAACCTTGTAACTTATGTTTAATTCCTATTCATTTTCAGTAAGAGCGACGAGGAAGTCCATACTAAAGACTTGTCAGACAAAGATGAATGAAACTGAAGACAAGAATCCGATAAAAGGAGTAATAAAACAAACTTTCTATAAGATTACATTTAATATTAATGTTCTTGAACATATTATATTTCTTAATAAACATAGAAACATCATTTTCTGTCAGTTATTTTTACACCTCACTCTACAGTATTATTGGCATAATTATCATTATGACTATTTCTACTTAAACGATTGTTAGTATTGTTGGCAGACCTTGAGATTATAGATATCTGCATCTTTACAGGCCATACTTTCTTAAATTTTTTGAAATTCTTAACTATTGCTACCTGCTCCTCAACAACAACAGGTTCCTTCTTAACAATTAATTCTTTTTTTATTGTCACAATAGTAGTACCCAAATTAAGATCACTCATTTTATCATCTAATTCTTCTTTAATTGACTTCTTAAATGTATCATCACACTCAGTAAGTAATTTGTTATTATGTTTCATTAATTCTTCCAGTTTCACTCCCCTTAAAGATTTCAAGTCAATATTATTGGATGATATGCTTATATTTTTATCAGAACATGTTCTTATGGCAATATTTTCACTACTTTTATCAGATTCAAAAATATTGGATTTATTACAAGACATTTTTGACTTATTCTGCACAAATTGAAATAGATTATCTTCATTGTCATCAGATTCTAATTTACGCTTTTGTGGTTTAGCTAAATTCAGTCGTTTAGCTGATATCTCTTGTTGATTATTAATGTTGTTACTATTGTTTTTATTTGTAAAATTAAAAGTGTCTTGGTTGTCATCAGCCTCAAAATTGGTTACTAACTTTTTAATGGGATTGGCATCAATAACATTGGTCTCTTCATTTGCTTTTCTCTTAATGCCACTGTTTACAGCATCAAGATTGTACTTATCAGTAGCCAACTTCTTGTTACTATTTCCTTGCACTTCGTCCTCATCAGAAACTTTCCGCTTTATATTATTAGGAATGTTAATTGTGGATGACAAACTTTCATTTATAACAATTTTTTCCCTATTAGCTTCTTCTAGATTATGATTTGTTTCTTGAGATTCTTGGGCTAATACATTACTTGGTTTAGTGTTTTGATCAGTTTGCTTAATTATTTCAGATGGTAAATAAAAATCTGGATTACAATATTTTTCAGTGGAACAGTATAATATGGCTAAACCTATTTCAACATCATTAATCAATCTTTTTCCCTTGTTTTTCATGTAATTAACTATGTCTTGAATTAAACTTTGTTGAGCTTGAGTCTCTTGAGACACCAAATTGATGTTATATTGTATCACTATGACATCATTCTCACACAGGCTTGACTTTGTCATTTTACATTCACTTAATAATAAGGCAATTGCTGAAGCTTTGGTTAAAACCATTTTATACATTTCAAATTGACGTTTTGAGAAAAAGACTACTTTCTTTCCAGAAAATAACAATTTTCTTTCACTATTTGGTAGAAATGACACATTCTCTTTATTAAGTGTAGATTCTATGACTTGGGGAGTATAGTTACTAGGGTCTGGTAATATTGTTTGGCTGTTCATTGCTTCAAGACATTTACTCCAAAAGTTAACTGTGACAATATAAGCACCCTGAGCCAAAGCTAAAACTACTTTCATTGTAAGAGTTATTGCTGGCATTGTGAGAAACATGCAGCTCTCATCCCACTCATTTTTAAGCATTCCAGATAGGTTAATTAAACATTGCCTCAAATTATTTAAATTTTCTCCTTTGAGTGTGGATGTACAAGTTACAAGTGATTTATAGTGAACTATGAACACACTATTCATTTTCCCAAATTTGACAACATTTCCAACATTCAGTTTTATTTTATTCTTACTTTCTATCTTTTCATTACTGTTATCGATAAACGTTCCATACCTAGATCCCAAATCTTCTAAGAACAATTCGCCATTCAATTTAGATAGAATAGCGTGTTTTCTACTGATTGAAGGATCCTCAGGTATCACAAAAGAGAACGTTTGCAAATCAGCATTTCGTCCAATAATAACTTCCGTGTTTTGTCCAGCAATATATATAACTTTTTGGTCATTTTCGTTAATCAGACACCACATTTTGCGGTTTATTATAAGACCAGCTTTTATTCAATATATGACGAACCAAGTCCTACTTGAGTTTACATGACGAAAAAAAATAAGATGGATGACAAAGAGTATGTAATCACTACGTTGTTATTGTTTTTGTTACTTTCCCTTAAGGAAAGACAAAGAGTGCAACGCCCATACAACCTCATCTTTAATAATTTTTAGTGTCCGACCGAAACTGGTTTTTATGACCGAAATCGAAACCGAATTTCGGCAACGGTCTCAGTTTCGGCCGAAATCGAAACTTTTTTACAAGGATCACGTTTTGAAGGAAAAATAAAGAAAACATTATTATAATAAGTCAATTTTTTTTTTTCCTAAAATTACATATCTTTAAAAATGCGTTCAATAATAACTTAAATACTTATTTCAGTTGTTACCTAATATCGCAATAGTTATAAATAGGTACTTAATACTGTTTTTAACGAAATTGTCCGTTCATGTAAATTATTATCCGACCGACACTAATCATTTTATTACTTATTGAAATTATGATGAAAGCCGATTTATGATATTTAACTTCCGAAAGTACTATATACTACTACTATACGCCACTTTTGTTTGCCCGAGGAATCCACCTTTTTAGGCACAACCCAAATTGACTAACTCCACGCAGATCCTAATGGTCGTATAATACCTTGTGAAAGCATATTTTCTATTTGATCCTTAACCTCTTTTCGATGTGCAAAAGGATATCTGTAACTTTTAATATATACCGGTATTTCATCGTGGATGTTGATATGGTGTTTGATTTTATTAGTAAAATTAACTGTTCGTTCTCTATATATTAAATTCGCTTGTTCCTCAGGGTTTAAATGATCCGTTCGCAATCGCGATATTACACCTTGTGAGCGCAATTGTTGTTCAGTATGAGTGCACTCAATATTAAAAATATCGGTCGTAATAAAATGATCCAATGATAGTATGATGTCATTATCAGTAAAGTTTTAAACCTCTAAGAAAGCGCGATTATTAACTATCGTTGTTACACATTCGGTTATTACGCAATTACACGTCATCTGCTCTGGGACGAAAATGTCACCGTTTAGGGCGTTAAAAGGAAGTCTAATTTCGAACTCTGCGCCGGAATGATATCCTCGTATAAATTAACGTTTCGGTAGTTTAAGATTTTTGTTTAATTAACAATAGAACATGTAATCAATGTCCTGTCTATCAAGTCGATTTGAGCTTCCCATTACGTCAATAACTCAAGTCCGATTAGTCTAGGTCTTGGGGTTTGAAGGTTTTGGCCCTAACATCAGCCGCCATTTTGATATTTTTTTAAATGACGGTGCACAATAAATGTCACATATTTGGATAAGGGACACTAGCATAAAATGTTATATAATATAACATCACAAAAAGTCACGTTTTAGTTATTCAAAGATAAAAATAACAGTTGTTATAACGAATTTATTTATTTATTTTGTAGTTATTTCATGTTGTTTAAGTTTTTACTTTGAATCTGAATCAGACAAAGAAAGAAAACAAATATTTTAATATTGATTTTGTTCATTAATAACTTTTTAATACAATTCAGTATGGCAATGTGTTTAATGTTTAATGTGTTTAGTTATAATGATTTGTTATATTGCCTATACTATTATTTTGGTGAATAACTCCGAAACGTGACGCTTTAGGATATGTTATAAATTTTTTTGTTTGTATAAGTGTCCGCCATCTTAATATATAACTGTCGTTGTGCACCGCGATTTTGAAAAAAATCAAAATGGCGGCCGACCTTAGGGCAACCCTCCATACAATAATCTTCAAACCCTTTGGTACACAAAAAAGTTTTATGTCTTCGGTATCATTAAATTCAGAAATATAAGGTAAAGTTATAGAATAGTTATTCCTACTAGTAGCATGCACATCGGTGACCTCGAAAGGATCATAATCTAATGAAATGCGAGGAAAATATAATTTTGAACAGCTTCTGGACTTATAAATGACTGGTTAGCACCGGTATCGATTAAAAGTTTAAGCGGCGGAATACTGATTTGAAGAATGGTAGCTGCCTCTACGTTTGTAAATTTATTTATATTTTTGTCTTTTTGATGTCCGATCTGGACGAAAATTTTGGCTGTCATCTGAGACTGGGCAGTCCTCAAGGTTATCAGTGTTAAAATCTTGAGAATGTACGCTTTCTCGGCGACGTCATAACCTACTGTATATTCACTATACTGTGGCAAGTGGTAATCTGAGTCATTATAGTGATAATTATCGTTATAATAAGAGCTCGCGTCGTAATACTCGTTCAAATTCATTTCCCTCGACTTAAAATAATTGTGACCTCGAAGGCCTCCGCCTGATGATGGTAATGGCTTCGGGGTGAAATGCTGTATGCTGCTCATCAGCTTGGGAATACATGAGTTCCCGGGTTGATTCCTAGGTGGAAAGCGGAAAACGTTACTTTGGGGGTTATAGTTAGATAGCCTAGCAGCAAACATTTGCTGAGTTCGTGATGGACCGGCACGCACCTGTTGCTGTTGGTAGATCTGGGTAGGGTTTACTCTGAAACCTTGATTAGGTTGCGGAGCGAACCTAAACAGCTGCGGTGCTGGTGGTAGAGGTTTTTTTGAATATAATATAAAAAATTGGGTGGTGTTTATAAAATGATCCGGTATAATGTCTACTTGGTTCTTTCAGTAACCACAACCTTGTACACTGCACAGACCCTGTTCGCGTTCCAAGCAGAGTTGACTACTGGACAAGCACAAACAATACTTCAATTCCTCCTTGAACTAGACATTGGCTAAGTCATAATAATAATAAATTTATTGAAATTACACATGAACTGGCAGTATAGCTTAGACCTTCGTCTATCCCGAAAAGGACGAAACTACTCTGAGAAACTATTACTGGCAATTAGGGTTCGATTCGAATTATCGGCCTTAGGTATCGATACCAAGTACTCACGTGGTATCAAAGGGTATGGTATCGATACCCAAAAGGTATCGGTCCTAAAGAATCGATACTATTCAGTATCGAGTATTATAGTGATCATTTAATTTGGAGTTTCAACCGCACAGTAACCTTAATATAATAAAATATAAGTTTTTGAGATATGTAAGAAAATAAAAAGATTTAATACAAAAACAGAAATTGTATTTATTGAACATTTTTTATTTATTTATTGAAAAAAACAAACAAAAAATTAAAGCTACTCCTTTTCTGGGCGACCGGCTAAAAACAGTAATTCGTTTAAGCGCTTAGGCTTTAAACGATTGTGCGTTTGGACCATTATAGCCCCTGCTTTAGAGAATAGCTTTTCTGCTGATACAGAAGTGGCTACTACCACAGCATAACGCTTCAGTTCCTTATAAAGAACTGGAAAGACGTCCTTCATATCTTCCAAATATCCATGGGGTTGGACTTTAACGGCGTCACAGGACTTTTAATATAATGTGATAGCTCGTCTCCACTATGACCCGGCTTCTTTAGACTTTTATACACTAATTTAATGTGTCAACTTTGGGAATACTATCAGCATGTGTGATTCTGAAGAGGCGTTCAGTTCAGAGAGTTGTGCGGTGGTCCTACGTAAGATGCTCATGGCACTAGCACACGCTTCAGGGTGAATATCCCAACAGCATTTTTTGACAGTCCTAGGTGAGAACGCTAGTGTAATGTTTATTGGAGCGGAGCGAAGCGAAGCTCCCATGGATCAGCTTCAATGGCGCAATGTCTGTTACGCCATAACTTCCCAAGTTCTTAACCGATTTTAATATTTTTTGTGTGGAATCGAATCAACAGGTTTAGGAGCAGATTGTGACAGAGCCCGAATTTTGAAATTCGAAAAAATTCCCATCGATTCAAAAAAAAATTTTTTTTTTTTTAGTTATTACGTTCCCCTCCAATATATGGTACTAGCGTAGCTTTATGCTTAGCGACTGCATCGCCTAGTTTTAAAAAATAAATTGTAACAAATTAACTTACTCAACGATATGAAGAAAACATGCTTATTAGGTAGGTAGTGAATAATAAAAAAATGAAATTATTTAAGCACCAGATGGCGTGTCCACAACTGACATCTTATAAAACACGCACTTGCTATGTATTATGTTTAGGGTTCTATGTAAATAAGACAGTTAATAAATAATAAATATTGTCATAGCTTCTTAATACTGCCATTATTTCATTATTTTACTTATTTGAATATATCAGATTTGCGGATCAAAGTTTGTCCAGGTTAATTCCTAAGTTTCGGTGACAAAATTTCAACACGTTGTAACTGATCACTAAACCGCGCGGGAGTTATCATGTTGCTATACTATGCTTAGTTTATTCTCATACTTGCACTTACAAAGAGCAGAGGTGTGACTGTGTGCAGCATTTTACCGATATAACGCGAGTAACTTCTTTGGTGGCGTTTAGTTCAACGATTCTTTAGTTGTGGTGGCATGAATTGTATGTTCATAGAGAAATGTGGATCTTGATTTGTTTTGCGATAGTCTCTCATCTTTGAAACAAAAGTTGTCCAAATAATGTTGTTTATTCCATGTAAATTGTTTTTGTTTCTAATTTAAGTTTATTTCGTTTAATTTAAGTTAATTTAAGATTATTTTGTTTATTTGTAATATGTAATTTATCTTTTTATTTTTTTTATCTATTTTACTATAACTGCACATTAATATAATTCAAACTAATTAAATTCAATATAATTTGTCAAATCATTAGTTGATAAGTTAATTTTAATGGGAAGTTGTCGAATATGTAGGTGTTGTTTATTTTATCACGCTTATAATTTTTAGAATGCTGTCGACACTTGTAATTGTTGTGTTTATAGGTACAGTACTTATTATAAACTCGGTATTAATGTTGAATGAACGCAACGTTAGTGTTGCTTATTAAATAAATAAATAAATAAAAAATGTTTGTCACTTATTTTTCACGTAGTAAGTATATAGCGTTGAATAGTATTTTGGATAATGGACTAATTTATTCTATTATTTCAATCGTAAACTAAGTTTAAGCCGTTTTCAGTTGAGGTAGATTAGTTTTGGTGGCAAAAATTACGCCACTAAAACTTAAATATACCGAAAAACTTATATAAAACTTTTATTTTCAGTATTTTATTTAAAAACCTACATCCATAGCACCATATGGGTACAGGAAAAGACATGATTTCATGTAATTCAAGAGTCTTGAATTGTAATGAGTTCTTGTTAATTTTGATTTAATTTTAGAATTATATTACAGTTCTACGTATTTATTTTATATGCTAGAAAAAAACGTTAGAACTGATAATATAGTCAATTGGTTGTAGCAGTCACCCGGATAGCAAAAGGTTCCAGGTTCAAATCCTAGCAAAACTTCACACACTTCAGTTTTGGTGGCAACCTCAAACTTTAGATGTTAGTATTTCGTTAATTACTGGTATTTTTTTTGGCAAAATCTGAAATAATACTATTGTTAGTCTAGGTAATAATATTGTTAAATTATTTCTCATGAACTTACAAAAAATCGCATATGTTGATATTCACCCTTCTGCGTTTCTAAAGTGTAAATTTTTAAACCGTGGGTCCAGCAACATCCTGACGGCTACAATTGGCATGTGCTCAATTTCACCAAAACGCTTTTGTAACTGCATCTGAAGCAATTCCCTTGCAATTTTAGTGTTTTAAAACACAACTTGCATTGTGCTGAGTCCTTTGTCTTTTTTTCATACTTCCAGACCGTACTATTCATTTTTTAATTAAACATATATTTTATAGTGCTTTCACGGATACTCGATACCAATTATTTGTGTAAGTACTTACGTGAGGACTGTGGAATCGAGTACTCAATATCGAGTATCGCTATCTACTCGGTATCGAAAGTATCGTCGAACCCTACTGGCAATCAGTATCAGTGTTTCCACAATAAGGGGAAATTCCCCTTTTAAGGGGAAATTAAGGTCCAGAGGGGAAGAAAAAGGGGAAAGACTATAAAAGGGAAAATTGCGGGCAATCATAGATAAACTAATGAGGGTTTTGGCGTATGAGAAATCCACTAGATGGCAAGACGTAGATAAGAGGTCTAACTGCTACGTCATTGGTGAATTTTGACATATCTGTCAACTTCATGTCAAATATAATCAATCATGCAGCAGCAGTCGGACCCCACGCCTACGTATTACCATCTAGCGGATTTTCAAACGCGAAAACCCTCATTATTTATACACTACCGTGGACTAACTTATTACCATATAAAAGAAACAGTGACAGCACTTTCAGGTGGTGTATACTTACCCTTATTTTCATTCTAAAATATTATTTTGTGCTCAAATGTGCGCAGTGACAGCGTAAACGGACTTGGAATAAAAGGTGAGTATACAGCTCCAGGTTTTAAATATTTCTGGTCAGGCTATAAATAAAACACGAATCGTTTAATTATACTTTATTCATGCTAAGTCTAATTTTCTTGCAGTTGCATTGGACTGTACAAACTTAAGGTGTGGTATTTCTAACTGATTTTTCATAATTTGTACAGAAATTGTTCCCGTTCTTTTCAACCCAGATTTTACACAGAGGATTGATGCAACCGTTTCATTATCCAGCCTATTACGTTTATCTGCTTTAATATTTTTTAGATCACTAAATAATCATTCAACAGCAGCACTGGAAAAAGGCAGTGACATAAAATAGTTCACCAAAATTGGCAGTTGAAGGAATTTGCGTCTGCCGTCAACATTATTTTTTTCATACATGTTTTTCCAATAGCCTACAGTATCTATGGAATCGTTACAATCCGTTTCAGCAAGGAGACTTTGATTTCTCCTTTCCTTGTCCAGCTCTGTTAAATCTACTGTATTGTGTGATGGAATGTATTTTTTCGCGATTTCGTACAATGATGTAGGGTGCAAATCATTGGCATTTTTCGGGTTTAAAAAAGACGAATCATTGTGCACATCTTCAAATACAAATCGTTTCTTAATTTGTACGATCGCTTCAATATAAAACAATTTTACTGACTGAAAAAATTTCTGAACTTCACATTTTATTTTATTTTCCACCTCTGTTAATAAATGGGTTGCATCCACACCTAAATAAATACGTTACAATTCAAGATGTCCTTCTGTCTGATGAGGATTGATTTGGTTAGCAGGGGTTTGCTGGACATAATTTTTATTCATGAAATTCAACGCCAATGTTTTGATTAATTCCTCAGTTTGAGTCTTCAATTCTGAGAATTTAGGATAATTGAACAGTAAATAATATTATTATAGTATGGTGTCACCAGCGGCGTGAGTGGGCAGGCTATATAAGAAAAACGATACATATAATGCGTCAATAAACTCATGAAATTAATTGATGGCGCCACTGCCACTTACGTCATAGGGTATGGTAGCCCTATTGGTTATAAAAATCCGTTTTCAAGACTTTCTTGACGCATTATAAAGATTTTTTTTTTAGTTACTAGTGCCAAAACTAAAAACTACAGCAAAATAATTGTTGAGGGGAAGAAAGTCCTGAGAACCGGAAATTTGAATCGAGGCGTGGGGAAACAAAATCACTATAGTGGAAACACTGATCAGTAACCATGGAAACAGAAGACTAGACCAAATAAATAAAAAAGGTGTAAAAAAAGCCTGTGCTATGAAAAGAACTAAGCATAGAGTAACTTATATAGGGTAACTAAGCTACAATTCAAGTCAAGACGCAAGTTTAAATACTGCCTTGCATACCACAAAATACTATAAATATATATGATCACCACATCTCATGGTAGAAACTAAGCTGTGCCGGTTCCTCTGAAAATTGACAAAAAAACAATAAATTATAGACCACATGCATTGCATGCCACATTATTTATTTAAAATAAGTTTATATTTTAATTCTAAAAAAGTTAACAGAGGAAACCAAAGAAATGCAAGTTAACTACTTTATTTTATAATTAAGAACAAGACTTTCATGTGTGATAGAGAAAACCTCGGATCAATTTGTGTTAAAAATGACTTTATACATTGATACTAAACTTGTCTTCAGTGATTTAAACATGGTGTGCACTATTGGTTCCTGGCACCCATCTTTACCATTCTTAGCTGTAGGTTCATACAATCAGGAAAAGGGTGGTTTTGTCACAATTTTTCAAGAGAGTGTAAGTGATTTTACCTGTTTAACTTTGTATGTACATCATATAATAAACATAAATTTGTACACAAGTAGTCAAAGGAAAGTAACAATTACACACAGTACACATCTATTTGTTTTATCATTCAACTATTTGATGTATACCTATGTATAAAAATCTTACCAAGACTTCATTTTTTTAATTTCAATGTCTTTTCATAAAAAATCAAACTAGATTCATATCAAAGTTGGCAAAACTACAAAAAGCTAAAAAAAGCACTTGAAATCATCCTTTAGTTAGTTAGTTTTACGGGGCATTTTCCGCACTTAGCCTCCTGATTGGGCCATTGTACGTGATTGAGTATTCTTCTTTTACTCCAGCCATCCTAGTCCATCCCAGAAGGCAAGTAGCCTTTTCAGGTTACTACAAGCTTCAGGTAGTGATTTTGGAGACTGGAGAAAGCGTGCCCGTTGATCAGCCACGCTCCTGCACTCCAAGAGCATGTGATGTGGCGTTTCCTCTGCCTCCATGCAGCCTCTGCATAGAGGGCTATCTGTCACACCTATGGTAAATAGATGTTTGTTCAGAGGACTGTGTCCTGTGTTAACTGTGTTATAGTACCTAGTACTGTACGGATTTCGTCCCTGTTTAGTCGGGTGAGGTTGCGGGCAAGCTTCTTCGAAGCCACCGGAATTGCATTCTTTGTTTGCCTACAGTCTACACTATTGTTCCATTCTGTTTGGTGGTTTTCCTCTGTTTTTTTACACAGCCATGTTCTAACTTGTGCCATGGGTATAGGCAGTAATGGTTCCGGTCCATACACTGTTCCATTTGAACCCCTTTTGGCTAGTTCATCTGCCGCGTCGTTGCCCAGTGAGTTGCTATGTCCTTTGATCCATTGCAAAGTTACACTGTTTGTGTTTGCAATGTACTGGAGTGTGTTATGACATTCCAGTACTAGGACAGATGTTATGGTGTTGCTTTGCAGAGCTTGAAGTACGGATGCACTGTCAGAGACGATTTTGATATAATGGATATTGAAATTATCCTTTTTCCAAATGTGTAAATAAGAGGAGCATGCGCTGCCCTTGGCGCGAAGCAGTTTATTATACCTCCTGATCAGCTATGCGCGGTTTGCCTACTTTGAATTCAAGATGGTTCGAACTTTTTTATAGATCACAGGTGAGCTTAAAAATTACAAAGGGGTTGTAGGCATAATCTAAACACTTGAACCAATCAATCTACGAAGTCTTGGCAGGTAATTTGATTACATTATTGTTGGTAGTTTTTTATGTGTTACTAACCATGAAGTTAAAATTCAACCTCAAGATTTCGAACTTAAAAGGAACAAGTCATTGTCTCACTGCATAGCTGGTAGTTTGTGATTAAGTTACTAGCTTACTTAGCTACTTATACCCTAGAGGAGTTGGCTTCAATCACGGTCACTCCAAGATGTTATTAGTAGTTAAGATGATATTATTAGCCTAGATGTGAATGAAATATGTGATGAGATAAAAGTGAAAAAAGGCAAAACGGCCAAAACAAACATTAAAATGCATGATGCCTTTCTGGCTATGTATACGTGTAATGTATGTTAGGTATGTCATTATTAATTATATAATAAACTAAAAGAATTTATTAATATTTGATAGATATAAAAAATGCTAATGAATTCAATATGATATCAGTAATGTGCAAGTGAATTTTCAGAGCTTACACCATAAGGTGTGATTTTCTTCAAGACGTGCTTGTCCAAAGAGTTTGCCTCGTCTATGAGCACTTGCTGACGGCAGTGTGCACCATAACCATATAGAAATATCTTGACTCAATCAGAGAACAATATATCCCTATCCCAGTCTTCTTGAGACTATGACACAATTTCCAGCAAATCTAAGCTTGTCAACTCGATACTCACTGACTTAATCCTCCGGCTAATTTGCACATTCTTGCTTCATCGAGTTTATTCTTATGGTCCATATTAGCGATAAAGACCATAAGAATAAACTCAATGAAGCCGTCCCGTGATTTGACCTGAATTTTTTCCAACACTACGTTTTCTCTTGAGGAACCAATCTTTTGATGCCCTGCCAAGTCATATACTAACATTTAGCCTCTGAGCCACAAATTAAATGCAAAGAAATATTTTGTGTCTCTTTATCTACCGACATCATTTTCGAGACCGCGAAATAGCAAAAATAATAACTTTTTATAATTTCGACGAAATGTAAATTTTCTATTCAATCTATACATCTATACATATAAATAAAATTGGAGTGTCTGTTTTTAATATTGAAATACCCGTTTTTTACTACATGCATATGAATATATATACGGTACATACACCAAAATAACATTTTTTTTTTCAATTTTTGTCTGTCTGTCTGTTTGTTCCGGCTAATCTCTGAAACGGCTGGACCGATTTTGATGGGACTTTTATTGGCAGGTAGCTGATGTAATAAGGAGTAACTTGGGCTACTTTTATTTTAGAAAAATAATGTTGCAATATTCCACGCGGACGAAGTCGCGGGCGGCCGCTAGTAAAAAATATTAACTCAATAATTCATTATCGCGAATTTACGCTATAAAACAGTGAAAAGTTGTTATCTATACTATAAATCAGTCAAAACAAAAAAATTTGGGACATACTCGTACGCAGCTTCTACTTCATAACAATTTAATAACCGATCAGTATAAATGTTCAAATTATTAAAACAAGAAATAAATTAATCCATAACTTTTCCATTAGTTTCTGTGTTATCTTTCAGACTTTTTTATCTTTCTTTACAGGGCATTGCTTTAGAAGGATGCGAGTGGCCAATTTTATTATCAAATCAAGTCACGGCCTTGGCGTGGCATCCAAATAGAAAATTATTGGTTGTCGGTTGGGATGGTGGAGAACTTTATATATGGTTAGAATACTCATGGGCCCGATTAGAAGCTCCTCATAATGCAGCACTTACTACTATTGCCTTCAGTCCAGGAGGCGGTAGGTTGCTAGCATCAGATGCTGCCGGTTCGGTGTCTGGATGGCAATCTAGCTCTGGCGCACCCCTAACTTCTTTCCATCACCAACTAGGAGATGTAATTACACATGTTACATACTGTTCTCCACAACCAAGTAGTGAATCATCTATACGAGGATTGGCACGTGCTGCTGTTGCTGGAGATGAAAATGCTTTAGATGCTCTAGCCGCATGGCGTCCTCGAACTACGGCAAGAATGAGAGAAGGTGCTCAACCTGATAACCATACTTGTTATGCTGCACAAGATAATGGTGTTATACTATATATCAATGACACTGGAACCTGCTCAGAAGTTTTGAATGCATCTGGAAATATAATATTTATGGGAATCATTAGTAATATTTATTTGTTAGTTGCTTGGGAATCAGGAGGAGCTTTAAGCTTAACAAGATTTATGATGGCTGTTGATGGTTCTTTGACAACCGACACACATGTCAGAATGGCAGCTCGAAACGGACAAAGCATAGTTCTTGCTAGCAACTTTTACGTTGCTGTTATAACTGGAGACAATTTAATAAGAATTTGGGATAGTGAAACAGGAGATAATGATGTTCTACCGAATGACAAGGAAGTTTTTGCTGAAGGAGATATTTTTACTAGTATCAGTTATTGCAACCTTAGTGATACTCTTTGTTGTGGAACTGCTCAAGGTAATCTGTACCTTTGGAGACGGGACCACAGAAATCATTGGAAACTAATAAGTAGCACTGCTGTCAAAGGAACAGTCAAAGAAGTCAGTTGGGGTTCAGAAGGTCTAATGAATCCACTATTACATGTTAATTGTATAACAAGTGCATACATCCTTCGAGAACAACCAGTGTGCTGGGGATATTCACCAAATGTTTGGATGGTACAGAAATCTGCTGTAGAAATAGGTGTTACCAGTAAAAATAATTTGACATCAAGTATTGATACCACAATCACTGTAAGAGCACTTGCTTTTAAAGATAATTATGTAGCTTTAGGGGATGGAAAAGATGTACAAGTGAGTATTTTAAGAGAAATGTACTATTCGAAATTGATTTTAGTTTGTAAAACTCATTTTCATTTCTTAATTTCAGATTTGGATGAACAATAAAGACAATGATGTAAAATTTTCTCTCCTACGTAGTTTTCCTTGGAAAACTGAAATTCTTATAATATATAATGACATTCTTGTAGGAATAGTAAATCCCCACATTGAATGTTATACTATAACAGGCAATAGTTTAGGTATATTACCAAGTACTGAAGGAGAGGGAGAACCAATTGGCGTAACAAATACAAACAAATTTATTGTCGTTGCTACTATGGATGGCACACTTAAATTATTAGAAATAACAAAAAAGGGTCTGAAAATGCCATATCCACCCAAAAATTGCTATCAAATGATAGAGGATTTTGGAGAAGTCATGAGAGCTTCTGTGAACTGTAATGGGCGTTATATTTGCTTAAGTGTGGCCAATTCTGGGTTAGCGCCAGATCCCAGATTATACCTTTGGGATGTAGCAAACGATGTCATTACCAACATGCATCTTGATGAAACTGCAACCCCTCCTTATCAAAGTGTACCTATAGCTATTCTCTGGGATCACAATGATCCTCGAATATTAGCAGTGCATATGAGATCAGCTGATGCAGATAGAATTCATTTATTTTTCTGTCATGAAGGAAGCCTCTTCGAATATAAGTATTGGTCCTCTATCACTGACGACTACTTTTTGACAGATTTTATGCTCTGTTCCTTATTCACTCCCAATGTGATAATATTAAGACAACAGAGTATTAAAAGAATAGTAATGAATGAGTTTTCTGACGTAAATGAACAGGACTTACCTAATATAAGACAAACATTAGATTTTCTCTATTTCATGACTAGTGGTAATTTAGAGAAAGCTGTTGTGGTAGGAACAAATATTGCAGGTGGTAATGCCTCCGTTATTTGGGACAGTCTGGCTAAACAATGCGTTTACCGGAATCGACCAGAAGTCGGTGCTGTTTGTTTAGGCAAAATGGGTAATATCAAAGGTGCACTTATGATGCGTAAAGTTATTAACGATATCGATATCGATGATGCATGTAAGGTGGGCATACTTGCTTTGAATCTTGGTATGATCGATGAAGCAGATAAATTATTTCGTGAATCCCAGAGAACAGATCTCCTTACCCGCCTCGTATCTGCAAAGGAAGGCGGTCTTCAAGAAATTAGTAATGGAGCTAGTGAAGGTGAAAATATTTTGTTGATTAAGAGTGCTAAACACAAGTTGGCCAAAGTTTTGTGGGCGAACGGAGAAACCGGTGCCTCTTTGAAACTTTTTGAAAGTGCCGGAACACTTGTCCCTCACGTTCCCAGAATGCTCATTGCACAAGGCCAAGCTGCTATGTTAGCTCAGTATGTTACCAACTCGAATGATCAAACTTTAATAATATGGTGGGGTCATTACTTAGAAAGCATAGGCGACTTAGAAGGAGCACTGGAAGCATATGCTCGTGCAAATGATTTCGGTGAGCAAACTAGACTATTATGTCATATGGACAGAATCTGTGAAGCAGAGAGGTTATGCCAGAAAAACTTTTCGGCCATGTATCAAATGGCGAGGTATTTAGAAATGCAGCCTGACAAGACTGAACAATCAGTTAAGGTATTTTATATTTTTGTACAACAATAAATACAACGTACAAATACTTTTTGAATAAAACTATGTCAATCGTTTGATTATTTTCAGTTGTACATAAAATGCGGTGCTGTGTCTTCTGCTATTCGAGTCGCCGCAGAAGCAAGCGCTTGGAACCTTGTGTGGCGATCTGGATCGACGTCGGTTGCACACGCTCTTCATGCCGCTTCAATCTTGGAAAGCGCAGGTCAACACGAACAAGCTATAGCGCTGTATCAAAAAGCAGGTAAGGTTTCTATAAGAATATCATAAGTATTATGTAAAATCAGATTTTTACTATTTTTAACTATTGGAGAACTTTATGGGCGAGATATCCGACACCGTTGATAAGACTGCAGCATCGCCTCACCCGCACATTCTAACGGTTCAGCAAAACGCCGTTGTAATACTCGAACTCTGTATAAGTATGACGTAACTGGGACACGACGATGTCACATTGACTTTAATTTTAGAACATATATTTTCTAAATGTTCAAAAAAAGTTGGTACGCCGAATAACCTTAACAATAGATGGATGAGTGATTTGCTCACACTTTACCAGATTGCCAATGGATTGTCTGATCGGTGACCGTTGGAAATGTTATCATCTAAGCTACCGATTCGATCATGTCACAAGAAAATCACAAGAATATGCCAACATGCATCTAATTTATGGGGAATGTAGATGCAATTCCAACGCTGCAGCTCGATTTTATCGTGAGAGGTATGCAGCTCGTTTTTCGGATCATCGAGTCTCTACAAATGTGCACCGATTAGTCTTCCCAGAGGGACGATTCCCGAACCAAGTACATGGTGATGGAAGATATCGTCCCTCTTACGAAGACGTTGTACTAAACATTGTCGAAGAAGATCGGCGTATTTATGTACGTGGAATAGAGAGAAGTACAGGAATACCCAAAAGTTCAGTCCATTGGATTTTACAAAGAAATCAGCTACACCCGTACCACATACAGCGAATACAAACTCTACTATCCTGGGACCATCGACCCCGTGTTGCTTTTTGTAAAACAATGCTACAAAAACACCAGGGAGATTCGCGATTCATAGAAATAAATTTGTGGTCGGATGAGTCGACATTTAAAAATGATGGTTACATGAACCTACACAACGTACACGAGTGGCATATCGAAAATCCTCATTTTATGAGACAAGATAGATCACAATATTGATTTAAAGTGAATATGTGGACCGGAATTTTAAATGGACAAATAATAGTTGCCAGAAGCCTTGACTGGTGAAGTTTATTTACATTTTCTACAAAATGATTTACCAAATCTACTGAAAGATGTGCCACTTAGTATTCTTAGAGATATGTGGTTTCAACAAGATGGTTGCCCAGCTCACTATGCCAGCTCAGGGAGAGAATATCTCGATGAAGGAATACCCAGGCAGATTGATAGGACGATCTGGTTCTATCTCGTGACCAGCTCGTTCCCCAGATTTAAATCCATTAGATTTCTTTTGCTGGGGAGCGGTGAAAGAAAAAGTTTATACAGAGCCAATCGAAACTGACTGAACTACGGCAAAGAATAATAGACGCAAATGATTTTGGTAACAACGGAAGATTCGCCAGGTTGATAGCCCGATCTTTTTTAAGAAGACGTCGACCCTGCATTAGGGCTGAATGAAGACAGTTTGAACACTTGTTGTAAATCTTGACATTTAAATTATGTTAAACAATTTTTGTGTATTTAATTTATTTCACTATCTGTCTCTTTCTCATACACACTAAATAATGGTACAAATCAAATATTTTCTTTATCAAGATATATGTATAAAAAAATATATTAATTTACATTCTCATAACGACATCAAGATGTTATTATAGAAACAAAATTGTTATTATAAACTTGTAATATATTACCTATTTCTGCCGCAAAGCAGCAGTGCTTGCATTGCTGTGTTCCGGTTTGAAGGGTAAGATATGGCAGTGAAATTACTGGGTACAGTGACTTTACATCTTGTGTCACAAGTTGGCAACGTACACTGTGGATCTTGTGGGTGTTGCAGTTTTGCTGCGAATCTCACAAGAGCCACATGTATTATAGGTGACTGTTACCACTTACCATCAGGTGGGCAGTTTGCTTGTATGCCAACTTTCAGCAATAAAAAAAAAAAAATGAAAAAAAAACACGTAAAATTAATAATAACCGCTCTGTAACCGTTAAGTAATCGTTCCTGAGTAAAAGTATTAAATATTAATGAGATCCTATAGTTTGCAGAGCATTCGTTCATTTAATTAGTTATTACAGATTCTTTGATACGAGAGAATTGAACAAATTTGGTAACGACAAAACTTCTTTCACGATATATTTGCATTAAACTTTAACATTTTTTGTTTTATATTTACCCTACAGTGTAGGAAATTGCAATTACTGAGAAATATTACATTTAACTAACGAACCGTACATAAATATAATATAAAAAAAAAAAAACTGGTTGGTTGCCTGTAAAGTCGGTATACGGGCGAAAGTTTTACGTGACAACGACTTTGAGTGGTAAAATAATTTTAATGTGAATATTCATTCGTATAGTAGGAAGAAGGATGAAATAATAGTAACAATTTAAAACATTTATTTATACAAAGAATTATATTTAAAACATTAATTTATAGGCACGCGTCCCTTCCACTTTTTATGTCTGTCTCTCTCGCTCTTAGGCGGGCTAACCATGCCCGAGTGGAAGGGACGCGTGCCTCTCACTCGCTCTCATTGTAAGCGCATAACGTGAGCGGAGCGTAACGCAGTTTCTTGAAGTGTCACCCGGCAAACCAATTTATAAGACGTTGTCACGTCAAAATTTTTCATTAAAATATGTTTTTATTGGCAGGCAAACCTCATTTAGCACTGAAGTTGGCGTTGCTCTGCGGTGATACTAACGCTATGGTAACAGCCGTTGAATCGCTTGGTGATCGCGTGGATCCAGAATTAGCGCACACTCTTGCAACGCATCTTAGGAAAGCAGATCATCATTCGCATGCTGCTGCTTTGCTTGCTACTGCTGGAAAGGTATTTTATAAAAAACTTGGAGTACTTTCATAAATTACAATGCAATACTTTCTACGACATGTTCATCTCTTAACATGTATTCGAGTGAAAAAGCAGTGTAAAAACTAAAACCAAAATGTTAAAAGCATAAAGCCTCCAACTCGCTTTGGGTAGTACGTTCTTTCAATAACATAACTGTCGCCAAATCAATTTCAAATTTTTCTCTTCCTTGTTAGTGGTCAATGGCATACAGTATGACCACCCCATGGCAAAACAATCTTCCATAGCACACGAATAACATTGTATTTTTTATTTTTAATATAGTAAAAGCCGGAACAAATAGTAAAAAAATATGTAAAACTATAAAAAGTCACAAATTGTAAAACAAGTAATCACGCTAGTGAGTTGCTTAATGGGGATGCAACGGACAGGCCAATCAATGAAATTCAAATCAACTTAGGTTTAAATTTACAGTAAATTGTGGCCGGAGTTTCCTTTTAAGCAAGAGATTTGCTTGTGTTAGGAAGCTCCGCTCTTCCTTAACAATGCATAGATACTACTATTTTACACTTTGTAGTTTTGAGGAACATAATGTTAATTATTACTACAAATATTCCTGTGTATGTGTGTTTGGTGTGTGCGTGTGTGTGTTTGGTGTGTGCGTGTGTGTGTGTTTGGTGTATGTGTGTGCGTGCGCTTTGTATGTATGAGTTTGTGGTTGTTTCAGTTTTGGTTTTGTTTTAGTTTTTGAGTTTCTTTAGTTGTTACTAATAATGCTTCTTCTTCTTCTTCATAATTTATTGATTTTAGCCATTCTGTCACTGCTAGTTTAGCTTTGTAGTATGTAAGAGGATAGATATTTAAAATTTTATTAATGTTGTTATATAACAAGGATGACTGGTAGTTGAATTGTCGTTTAGCGAATACTGATTTTACTTGGGGTTGTGGTGCAACATTGTGTTTTCTCTTTCTGCATAGTATGTTTGGGTCGTATGAAAGGGATTTATGCTTCCTCAGTATAGCGTTCAGCAAATAAAGCTTTCTTACAGATAGGTTGCCACTCATCTTGTATAGAATTTCAGTACGAAATCTATAGGGTTTGAAAAACATTACCTTAAGTAGTGTTCTGTTTGCGATTTCTATATCTAAAAATCTCGTTTTATTGGCACCACCCCACACTGTCACACAGTATGTTATTACTGGTTGGGCTAATGAACTGTAAATTTGGTGCAAAAGGCTTTTAGTAGCCACATGGCGCAGTGTTTTAAATGTCCACATTAGTTTCCTTACTCTGCCGATAAGTATGTCAATATGGTTATGCCAGGATAAACGTTGATCAATTGTAACGCCTAGATATTTAGTGTGCGTTAATTTTTTAAGTTTCTCACATGTACAGGTAGTGTTAGAAGATTATCCACAGTTGTGTTGCACTATTTTATAGTTTTCTAAAGGCTGTGTATTGTTATATTTAGTGGAACAGATAAAGTTACTTTTTATTACATTTACAGTTAATTGGTTTCGGTTCAGCCAGGCTGCTCTTTATAAGTCCTGCTTCGCTATAATTCTTCAACTCTTCCCAATTATTAGCCGAAAAGACGATCGCAGTATCATCTGCATACGAAATAACTTCCCCCCCACCATCAAGTTTCATATCACAAAGGTCATTGATATATGTGCGAAAAAGCGTTGGTCCCAGCACACTGCCTTGAGGGACTCCATAAGTAATAGTAGATTCTGAACTGACATATGAGTCTATTTTAACACGGTTTCTGCGATTGCTAAGATAATCTTTGAATAGTTGCAGTGGAGTACCTCTGATGCCCATATTCTGAAGGTTATTTAAAAGAATTGAGACAGACACCGTGTAAAAGACTTTTTTAAGGTCTAAAAAGACTGCTAGACATTTTTTGCCCGAGTCAACGCTTTTTATTATTTTGGAAGTAAATGCTATAACTGCATCTTCCGTGGAAAGGTTCTGCCGAAAACCGAATTGCGAGGTTGAAATTAAGTTAAAAGTTGATAGGTATCCTATTAATCTTATGTTTATAAGTTTTTATAAAATTTTAGCTATAACAGATAATACCGATATTGGTCTGTAATTAGATGGATCGGACTTATTTCCACCCTTATGCACAGGCGTGATTATAGCTTCTTTGAGTGCGATTGGAAAGACGCCTTGTTGAAAACATAAATTCGTTAGATGCACTATGATTGGGACTATTTCTTTATGTGCAAGTTTTAAGAAACTACTTGGTATTTTATCCTATCCAGGTGAACTATCAGACCGCATAGACATGAATACGGTATGTACTTCCTTATAGTCAGTATCATAGAGTACAAAAGACGAGGCTTGTGATGTTGTTGATAGGTTATAGTTAAGTGTGCTAGTGTTTATAGTTAAATTCTCGGCCAATAAGCGACCAAAATTAGCAAAATAATAATTTACATTATCTATTCGCTGTGTGCGCGATGACAGCGCCTCTAGTGACCACAATTATTGTGGACTTGAGTTCTGTCAAATAATGGCAACTGGATTGTTTGATAACGATTTCCGGATTGTTTTTCAGCGAAATTAAATAAAAATATCTAAAAAAGTTGGTGCATATTAATAACCGATTTTCCTACCTTAACAAAAAAATGGTATGTTATAATACGTACGGGATTTGAATCGCTAGAACATGATATATATTTCCAACCTCAAACTATGCAAAAAGGAAAAAATAGTATTAGAACAGCATGTGAGAAACGTTGAAGAGCTTAGAACCAACGGACAAAGCTACTTAATATAAGCTCTGATAGACAAACGTCTTTACTGTTACACATAATCCCTTCGAAACATCATTTAAAGTGAGTTCATATCTACTTATTGAAATTGTATTTTTGACATTTCAATAAAACACTTTTTTCCGGATTTTGCGCATATTTTATTTTATTTTATATTTAATCCTTAAAATAATTATTAAATTCTCACTATGATTACATTGTATACTACTCGGAAATTGGGGCCCTTCCGAGAAGAACTGGCGAAAGAAACTCGGGCAGGGAGACCAACCTCCATCTTACTGTTATTATTTGCAAAAAGAGCTAACTTCATCATCAGGTCTTGCAATGTGTGTAATTTACACACATTGTTACTCAGTTACATACAATATAATCGTAGTGAGAATTTAATAACTAAATAAAATGTAAAACTAAAACAATTTGATATGCATAAAACAATTTTAACAATTAGGAACGTGCTCGATTAAAATATTGTGAACATGACAACCATTATAAAAAATATGTGCAAAATCCGTAAAAAGTGTTTTATGCAAATGCGTAATGTGCGCGGAAGTGTACGAACTAAGTATTGTATTTTTGAGTTAGTGCACCTCAACTTATATTAATTAATTTAATGTTAATTTTAATTCCAGATAAATGATGAACGTGTCGTTACGAATGTTAAGTGCGAGAGTGTTTATATTCAAAGTGGCAAGTGCAAACATATTGCTGCTTTGATACATTATATCAACACAGAAGAAAGTTTATCAAAAACAAGTAGCGAACAACAATGGGAAAAACTTTTCCCGCCTGTTTCTACACTTTATAACACTGTGACCCATATCGCGAATTTTAACGTTTTTTCTCAAAAATTCTTAATAGCGTTAGTATGAAATTGTATGAAAATATTGCAATTTGATACATGACAGTCCAGAGTTATTTCACATTTCTGTCACATCGCGCGCTGCGATCGATTTGACGGTCCCCACCACCCACTTTGCACATAGCGAATAGACTCTTGTGGAGATGAGGATAATTCTAGTAGCTCCAAATTTCGCGATTTCGATGGCTTACGCTGTGTGATATTGTCGATGGTCTGCCATAGTTTCTTTGGGTTTCGTATGGCTGTTTTTAATTGCATTTTATCGTAATTTCGTTTAAGTCTTTTGATAATATTGTTACAAAAATTACGGTAGCGTTTATATGTAATTTTTAGTGTTTGATTTCCAGGTTCTAATTTAACTCTTCTCTGCATGTTGTTTCTGTTACGAATACATCGCAGGACTCCTGCAGTTATCCAGGGCTTGATAACTCGATTATTCCGCGATATTAGGATTGTTTTGATATTAATAGAGAAACAACGCTGGATAGTGTCAATTAGTATGTTTGTAATATTATTACGGTCAGTATATGTTAGTAAGTCGGTTAAGTTTTCAGTTTTGAGAGAGTTTAGAGCCTTTTCGTAGTCAATCACAGTTTTATATTTCTTAGTCTTATTTATGTATGTATTTTTCAAATTTATTACTTTAAGAAAAATCATAGAATGATCTGTAATAGAAGTATCTATTATTGAGTTGACAGCTGAACGCTCTCCATTATGTCATTTTGACATGAAATGATCTAGGCAGTTGTCAATTCTTGTTGGTAATTGATGGCCAGGGAGTAAACCGTGCATAGCCAATATATTCAAGTAGTTCATTCTATTATAGCGATCTTGTGTGCGTATATCAGGTTTAGATATTAAATTAATATTTATATCGCCCGTTATAATTACGTTTTTATTAAGTTTAATGCTTTGTAGATGATTATTTAACGATTGTATGGAATATTCTGCGTTTGATATAGAAGGAGAACGGTAAATTGCAATAATGGAAAGGTCAGCAGTGTCTATCTGCAAACCTGACGCATGAGTTAGATTTATTTCAGTGATAGTAGCTTTATGTTTGTCTTTAGTATAGCTCACTACTCCATCAGCTTGGTTTAGGTGCTTAGTCGTATAGTTTGCCCTATAATGCTCTAGCTGAGGAATATTTTTGTTTTGATCCAAAATTTCCCTTTTGAATTCTAGCGTGATGAAAAGTATACTACAACCTGCCCAGGAGTATGAAGAATAATTGTACCAAGTTTCGTTAAAATCCGTCGAGTAGTTTTTGTTTCTATAAGGAGCATACAGACAGACAGACAAAAATTTTACTGATTACATTTTGGCATCAGTATCGATAACTTATCACCCCCTGATAGTTATTTTGAAAATATATTTCATGTACAGAATTGACCTCTCTACAGATTTATTATAAGTATAGACAAAAAAATCAGCATCAGTATAACTAGTCAATATTACTTAACAGCTCTATGTTATTCTGATGGTTAATGATGTTTATCTACTTTAATCGCCTAAAAACAGCTGGACACTACATACTTTTCGGTTCAGTCAAGAATAGAATTTCCGCTTGGCAAACTTAATTCGACTTCTTGTATGTAGTAGCCAATGTTCATTCTATAAAAAATCATAATACCTACTACGTCGTGGTTTTTTTGTATTTTTATTTGGAGGGGATAGTATGCTTTATAGTTGTTGTATAGCAAATTATTTTTTTTTTTTAATTTTATTAGGGACGACGAACTGTTTACACAATATAATATTGCAAACATAAATATCCTAATACAATTTGTTTGGTTCGTTGTGAAACCCACACCGTTATCCACGTATCAGGGAATGGATATATTATGAAGTTATACTAATGTTTTTATTTCTTAAACATTGTTTCTATTATTGTACATATTAAAATTTCAATCGATTTGCGATCGATGTGTTAGTGTTGGCAACATATCGTTTGTAAGGAATTCGAAAAAAAACAGTTATCATCAATTGGTAATTTGGTACGCTTAAGTTTAGTCCTTTGCACACCACGTTTTCAAACGCGCCATCGATGCGCTCTTGTATCGATACTCATGCGAGTCTAACGCATTGATTCGACCATGAATTTATGTAGTTGTTCTAAGATCTACCTATGAATGATAATAATTGCTCTGTGAAATAAAAACAAACGGATTGCTGACGCGCATCCGACGCGCGTTGCATACGCATATTGTGATTTTTATAATGATCCAGTTTTATCTGAACATAACATTGTGAGTTACTACAATGCGTTTTCTGTGTTTTGAGAAAGTGCTAAAACGGTGCTATCATTACAGGGTACGTTCAGATTTATTCACGACGGGACATTTTCGTTAGAATTAGGAATTACACCACAGTATAAATTAATGATATTTATTTTATAATTTTTATTTATATAAAGACTTAATTTTTCTTCCAGGTTACCGAAGCCAATTAAAACCATGATTTTGAAGTTTTATGATGTTTTTATTTGTCTATTCGTGAAAAATGCCTCTTGAAATTATTATTCTTAGCAATTCATAGATTAAAATAGTAGAAAAAATCGACTCGGCTCACAAGTGAATTCTCAGGCGGGAATAGAACCCGCAACCTTTGGATGTCCGCTCCAATGCTCTCCCAATTGAGCTACCGAGCCTTGTAAACACTCGTTGAAATTTTCTAGTGTCTTTCTAAGTTTATTGTCTTTTACGTTGTCTCATCAATGAGAGGAACACCCTCTCATATTCGAAAGAAACATTTTTACAAATGTTTTGGCAATTGATTAAGATGAAAAAACAAATATAATCAAAGAAATTACAAAATAAAATAAATAAATTCATTACACAACCAGCTTTGGCAGGTACCTGTGTGCAGCAGCAGGAATAGGGTCAAGGCTCGATGCAAAAAAATTCACCCGGGAATAGGTGAAGCACCGATTTTCAGCCATCACCCTGGCTGACGAGGGCGCAAGTGATATAAAACAACGCGAGTCAGTGTCATATAGGTATGTGCAAATTAAAATGTCAAAGAGAGTGGAGTTACAAAAAAAAGGAGATAAAATAGAAATTGCTCGAGAAAATTAAATAATAACAATAATTCAATTAATAGGTACAGAATGTAAAAAAAAAACCAATAAAAATTAGTAGTAATAATATAAATGTAAATAAAACAATATAATATAATACGGCTTAAATTGGAATGGGTAGTTTAAGTAAAAAAGAAAAAAAAAAGAAAGAGAAAACACCGTGGCTCCATTAGGCGACACCAAGTTGCTGGAGTTGTAAGAGGTGACACTTGAGTTTTTTTCTAAGGGTAAACAAACTAGACAAATCTCTCAGCGGTGGCGGCAAATCATTCCAGCACTTGGTGGCCTGGAAGCGAAAACTACCCCTGAATGCTACGGTCCGGTGACGGTAGTATGAGAGTAGAACCCGAACAGAACGCGCCCCGTACCTACCCATCCTCTCGGAGAATTTCAATTTGTTAAATAAATATTCCGGCTTGCGATGCCTCAACACGTTAAATACAAGGCATGTCAGGTGAAGACGCCTTCGCAACTCCATCCTGAGCATGCCTGCTGAATTCAGAAAAGGTGTAATGTGAGTTCGAGGAGGCACGCGAAAACAGAACCTGCAACAGGCATTCTGCACGCGCTGAATCAGATGCCGCGTTCTAGACAATAAGCGAGGACCGATCACGACATCGCCGTAATTGAGTCTTGAGAGTATTAGAGACTCGCATAGTATGACACGAACACTCTCAGTTAGAAAATTCCGAATCCGATAAAGAATTTTCAAGCGGTACATGCAGCTCCTAACCACATTCAAAACATGAGTCTCAAATCGCAGTAAGCCGTCGAAGATAACTCCGAGATTACGCGCCTCCTGTACCCTCTCTACGGCCTGGTCACCAATAATCACAGCGGGCCCACAACTTATCATTTTGCTAATTTGCGCTTTGGTACCCAATAGCATGAACTTGGATTTAGAGGGATTAAGCAAAAGCCCATTCTCTCGCGACCAGTCTGCAACACGTTTCAAATCGTCATTCAATTTCTTCGCAGCATCATGAATAAATGACGGCTTTTCAGAAATATAAAGTTGCAGGTCGTCCGCATAACAGTGATATCTGCAGTTCTTAATCACTTTCGTGAGATCTGCAGTAAAAACAACGAAAAGTAATGGTCCGAGAATAGAACCCTGAGGTACACCGCGCCTAACCCTCCTGGGGTCAGATAAATTATAGACAGAGCCACTCCCATTGTCCACCAATTTTACCGACTGGTACCGATTTGATAGGTAACTGGCAAACCATTTCATTGCCAAATCATCCAGTCCATAAAACTGAAGCTTGGCCAAAAGAAGCGATATGTTAATGCTATCAAAGGCACGGGAGTAGTCCAGCAATGCGAGGATAGTGCCATGACCAATATCCTGTTCGGATAAAATATTGTCAACAACATCGAAAATTTACAAATAAGTTCATTTGTTTTTTGGGCTATCTTTATATATATAATTCTTCTGTGAGTGTGTATGTCACTGAACTCCTCCTAAACGGCTGGACCGAGGGGATCAAGGGGATCTGAGAATGGTTTAGATTCACATATCAGTCCGGCAGGTGGCACTGCAGTCGGCACAGCAACGCGTGGCCGGGACAGCTAGTATTTATATAATTAAATAAAGAATGCAAAATTAAATTATTAACTTTTCTCATGAATTTACAATATGGTGATACGGAAAATCTATTAAATAATTCAAAGTAATATTGAAACAATTTTCATGCATTATATACACCCTCTTACCTCGTACATTTATGCTTATTTCACACACCAGGAGGTTCACCCCCTTTTTACTTTATACCGAAAAAAAAATACAATTTATTAACATCTAATGTATAGCACTATTATAATAACATTGTTACCCCAATATTGTAGTCTAGGGATAATCGCTGTCGTCTGAGATAACGGTTACTTATTGATCTACTTTAGACGCAGATGTAAACAAAACAAAAACTGTGAAATCTCCATTTTGTTCATTGAGACTATAAGTGCATTTGAAGTGTGAAATTAATAAACGTATTATTATTATATTGTATAGTACGAAGAAGCTCTAGATATAGTGGAACAATCATCAGCGCCGCTATCTGAGGAGTTAAGCGAACGGTTGGCAGCGCCAACTGGAACAACCGGACGAGATGCACTCCTGCGTCGTCTAGCTGACGTGCTAGGGGGTCGAGGCCTGTATCACCAAGCGGCTAAACGACTTGCACATGCAGGAGATAAGGTAAGAACTAAGGAGACATTTTCAATTATAAGTCCATACTCTGCTCACAAATCTTTTATATATATTCATCAATACATAAATTAAATATAAAAAAAAAATACATAGTTATGTGGTAGCGTATGTGTTGAGTCGATTTGGTTCCTTGCGAGTATATATTGGCAAACAAGAATATCGAAAATTTCTTTGTGCGTATAAAAATAACTACATTTAACGCAGCAAAGGATTTAAGAGTTAGACATATAACGTAAAGGTATTTCAAAAGGGCTTACAATTGCAGACAACATATAAATTATAGCAATAAACGACTAAAAACGCATTTCTACTTGACGTGTATGAAAACGAGATCCTATTACAAAACACAGTATTTATTTGTTTTAGCTTTTCCTGTTATTAGCAGAGTTGCGTTCAGTACCGTTTTATGTTTCCCCTCTATTGCAGGCGGGAGCCATGCGTTGGTTGATGCGATCTGGTGACGCAGATCGTATCGCTACATTTGCAGCAGCTACTCGCGACAGAAATGCTCAATTGATGG
This sequence comes from Calamotropha paludella, assembly GCA_927399485.1. Classification (NCBI taxonomy): domain Eukaryota; kingdom Metazoa; phylum Arthropoda; class Insecta; order Lepidoptera; family Crambidae; genus Calamotropha; species Calamotropha paludella. The sequence continues at coordinate 15,555,461 of OV656812.1, forward strand.
CAGCAGACTATCTTCGCAGACGTGCCGATTGGAGATCTCGCCCAGACCTTACAAGACATATATTACATTTCTACACTCGTGCGAAAGCGTACGGGAAATTGGCAGCTTTTTACGCCGAATGTGCTAAAGTGGAAGTCGACGAATATGGTGTAAGTAAAATATTTAATTGAAAAACTACATTGGTAATTTGCTGTTGCATAAAATTGCTGTTAAAAATTATGCCACTTTATTTATATTATTAACCCTTCCACCACCACACATTTTTCCGAAAATCGTACCCCTGACGCCCCGGCCAGTTGACACATTTAGTATGTAGTGGAGGCGATATTAAATTAATATGCTTTAAAAATACATTGTATTTATAATTGAAAGTGTATTTCTTAATATGTATCGGTTCAAATTCTAATCTATACCTATCAGAAAAATATTCAAACAGCCACTTTCGAACAAAAGTATTTATATCCAAAGTTATATCATATAAAATCTTTTAATAGGTATTCCCTGTGGCAGCACAACTGGGTCGGACAATAACACTGAACCATGTACCTATGTTTTTTTTTTCAAGCCTACAGTAACCTTACTTCTTCTACTTTAGATGAAGCCGGAACAAACGACTCTTAATGTGCCTCTGTGACTCACAGAGGAACTCAAGATTATGGTTCTTTTTTATTCATTGATGAACTTCCATAGTTATCACAATCACCTTCACATCACATTGTATTAATAACTAATAAAGCTGGAATGGTTGGGAATAAGAGGTCTTTCTCACAAAAAATATATCTTAGAAATATCAAATTTTGTAAAGAAGAACCAAACTTATTTTAAAAGCGTCCGATGTACCTAAATACAAGACTGAAAAGGGATCCAATCAGACTTGTATGCGCGGATGTTCCTATATCAACCAAATATGGAAAAAGCTGCTTAATGATGTCCGATAAAATTTTTAATAATTTACCTGACCTCATAAGAGAGCTCCCGTCAGATATAGTATTTAAAACTAAATTATAAATCTGGCTAAATGAAAATTATTTTTATGACCTAAAGGAATTGTTTTATCTAAATAAAATCAATAGTGCGCTGTATAATGACACCTAACAATAGATTGTTTGTGAGATACATACTCCTATTTTGTAAACATCACTATGTTATCACAATTAAGACACCAAAGAATACAATAATTATTATACAATTTATATCAGACTTTGGCGTTTTTAGCACGGAAATTCGTTGTCTAATAAACTTTTGCGTTGAAAGGGGTAACTTACAAAACTGGTAGTTTTCGTGCTCTTCACATGTCACTTTCAAATAAGTGTCAAATGTGTCACTGATACTGCTATAAAGTCATTTTAATAATTTCAATTATAATTAACTCATACTGCCATCTTTGGTTCGTTATAGTTTCCGCTAGAAGCGCTGGTGTGAAATGTATGAAAATAAAGCGACACAATCATACTAATCACGTCAAGACTTGTTTAACATATTTTTATTGATATGTATAATATTTTGTATGTGCAATACAAGAACTCCATTATATTATTACTTCATTATTAATTTTTGTTTCAGAATTACGAAAAAGCCTTAGAAGCCTTGAAAGAAGCTTCACGATTTCTCGCCAAGTCTTCAGATTCAGAATCTAGTACGTATAAATTAATTTATAGTAAGTGGAAGAGAAATAATTCTAGATTTGCCTCCTGCCACTGCGTAATTGAAGGGTTACCAACATCAAAAAAACGGGTATCAAGCATTTTCCCGGAGATAATAAATAGCATTGTATTTTTATGACAAAATCTTGTTTTTTTAATTTATGTTAATTGTTAGGCGAAACTTTTTATAAACTTTCCGTTTTGCTTAGCCAATTGATAAAGGGAACTTTAGTTAACCCGTATGCAATTGACCGTATCTGGCAAGTTTAGATAAGTCTAAATTGATATACTGTGTAAAGCTTTCTTACGTATACCAACACAAATATTTCAGGTGCACAAGCAATGGCACTCCAAGAACAAAGTACTTTAGTTAAGCGTTTTATAGATCTCAAGAAGACTTTGGAAGCAAATGAAATTAATACGGGTAAGGCATTATTAAATCAAGCATGATAATTGATACTCTCTCAAAGACGAGAATAGCGAATAGATTAGCTTTTTCTTTGATGCTGCAGTGTGATTTAATGGAGCCCATTAAACCGCAATAAATGTATCAATGATTACTTGTAGATACATATAAATCTCCGTCTTAGGGTAATATATTTATTAGTTATTAATACATTTCCCATAGGAAATTTGATGATGTTAATAAATCTGACAATAAATGCAGGTGTGACCAGTGGCCAACAATTGCTTCGTGCTGTGACTGGGCGACCTGGACTAATCACGGAGGAGAAAGTCCTCAAACTAATGTTGCAGTATGCGCCTGGCCATCCAGAGAATATACGTAAATAAAATTGTTATTTATAATGTTCGAAGACTACCGTAATAAGCATTTTTATGACAATCAGTTGTACTACCATAAGAATGTCAGTCTTTCATGTCATACCGCAATAACTTTTCAATTTCGAAAAAAAAATCCTAAATGCTTTAAGCAAATCATTAAAAAAAAATATACAAGACTCCTCAAATTATATTTAAATATTTTTGGGTCAATGTTTTTGTGGCGATTTTAAGCTCGTTGACGACAAGAGGAAGCCCGTCGACGCCAGGAGAAAGAAAAAGAGGAAGCTCGTCGATGCCAAGAGGAACCCCGTCGACGCCAGGTGAAAGAAGAGGAAGCTCGCCGATATCAGGAGAAAGAAGAAAAAGAAGCTCGTAGGCGGCAAGAAAAAAAAGAACTTCTCCAGACAGGGACTGACCGGGAAACTTGATAAGATAAAAAAACTGCGCCCAACACGAACTAAAGATTAGTGATCTCCAAGCTAATTTGGTTTATAACTCTCGTATAAACCAACACTAAGAGCGGTTTGCAAATCTCGACCAGACATTCAAGCCGGATGCGAGCATCCTGCAGACTGGATCAATTTTAACGCAGTATAAGGCACCGGATTTTGATGCCACTTCTTCTTGGACGGTTAGTAGTTTGAAGCTGATAAAGAAGCCAAAGGTGAACGAATGAACAAGCGCGTACCTCGTTTGATTGATCCCACAACCGTTATTGAAATGTTGGACGAAAATGCGACATATTAGCAAATAATGGAAGTCTTGGAGTCACGCTACGGAGAATCTTACTCCAAGTAAGATGTATAGCACATGTATAGAGCTCAGCTCAAAAAACTACTACAGCGCAGCAGTGAGAGCCTGGAAATTGAGAAGTTGGTTCCAAAAGCTTATAGCTCTATACCGTTAATGTTTGATTTCATACTTGTACAAGCGTTTGTTGACTACATTAAAGATTTAGAGATAATAGTTGCTGTGAGCTTGGCTAACTAAAAGACCATTAAAGAGGCGTGTACTGGTGTACGCACTGGAAGCAGAACCGGTACGGAGAGAATACAGATCATACTGCGGTCACGAAATAGTGAAGGCAAATTTCGACTCGGCCCCGTGTGCTTTGATTGCGAGGGGTCACTTGTTTTCTTGTCCAGTGAAAGTTGTCGGCATCATTTCATGGCGTAGAGCAACAAAAGCAACAGCAGATGTGGTTGCCCAACACCAGCAGGGAAAAATGACTAAGAAAAACACAATTTCATTGCGGAACATCGTAAAGGCAAAGCTCATGGTAATGCAAATGTGATGACTAGGAGACTAAGCTCTGATGAATTTAACTGCACTAGACAAGAAGATAAGGAAGTAGTACCTGTCAGATGGGGTATCCTTATAGAATGGATGAAGGCTGGCGCAGGTAACCAAAGTGGAGTGATGCTGCTGCGACTACTTCCACAACGAAGTATTATTCGGTCAATGGAATAATACTTCGCTATATAATAATAATACGCTGTATAAAAGAGAACTTTGCCGGAAAAAAAATATTCTGCCCGTCGTGAAAAAACACACCAGCAATTAATTGTACTAAAAACAACAATCAAATATGTACTGCAATTGTCAGACGTCGGTCCATCAGGTGACCACTTTGAAATGAAGATGTTTGTCCTTAAAGTAAGAGAAAGATTTTATTGGATACCATGCTGAGTAGGTGTAGAAGAATGGCGTAGACAATATACCAGCTGTGCTCCCGTGAAAGGACCGCATTTACGGAGTGGTGCAGGCATAAAACCTTATAACAGCGGTACAACTTGGCTAAGGCCCTAATCAAAGACGTTACATATCGCATACAAAAAGGGTCCAAAAACACTCCTAAGGTTGTAGATGTGAATCGATTGGCCCGGATTAATAGATCAAACAATGATCGGGATGAGCATTAGTAAAATAAAAATATGTAGCTTACTTCCGCAAAACTAAAGCAGTGTGCACCGAGCAAATAAATGCAGAAACCGCAGACACCGGCACCTTCACCAACTAATCTACACGTGTTTCGCCCCCATACGGAGCATCATCAGGAGCTGTTAGACCGTGCAATGGCGGCTTAGTGCTCGTCTTCACTCATTAATTTCAATAAAAAAATTTAACACAAAACAAAACGTTTTAAATAAAAATATTATAAATAAAATTATTGTTATTTACTCAATTGTAACAAAAAAGAAACAAACTGTGGTTTAATTTAAACGTTAGATAGGTTTAGTTAAAGTTAATAAACTTTTCCGGAATATGTAACAAAAAATCTCTTTCTTCTTTTTATATCTTAATTCCTTAGGGGACAAAATTGTAATAGAGGTCATTTCAGCTTTAGAAAGATTGATGTGCTAGAGACTGTTACCTACATTGGCAGGTAAATGAAAAATATTTTTTTATTATAGTTTGTACAGGCGCTCAACGCTCATTATAATAATCGTTCTAATAACTATCAGCAAATTGACCCTAGTTGAAAGGAAAGCTCGTAGAATCACACTATCAACAGATCGACTAGCGGTGGAACGAATGTTCGTACAATATATTATTGCGTGTGAATCTGCCATCTTGGAAACTTATCGACCGTACTTTTGCGTTTGGTATTTTCTCCTTGGCAGACTGTATCTAGAGTCCCGATTGAGCAAGTGAACAATAACGTCGAAATAGCTCTTTTAATAGCCAAGTTTAACAAAATATAGAACTTCTGATAAATTAGATGTTTTATAAAAATGTATCGTAGTTTCACTATCATTGGACTTCTTTTATTTGAACTTAAAGTTTCGCGTTCATTCTACCCAATAATATAAGTTTTTATGTATAGGCGTATGTATACGCTGTAGGCCAGTGTTGTTTCATCAATGAGAGGAACATCCTCTCGTATTCGAAAGAAACATTTTTACAAATGTTTGGTCAATCGATCAAGATGAAACAGCCATTTTAATTTTATATTTTTTATATATTTTATTCATTTTCAATGCGATCTTATAAGATAACTTATTATAATAGAAAAATACTAGAAAAACATACAGCGTAAAATCAGGAAGGTACTAGAAAATTTCGACGAGTGTTCACAAGGCTCGGTAGCTCAATTGGGAGAGCATTGGACCGGATTTCCAGAGGTTGCGGGTTCGATTCCCGCCTGAGAATTCACTTGTGACCCGAGTCGATTTTTTCTAGTATTTTTCTATTATAATAATTTACTCTTATTCCGTAAGTAAATAGCGTTTTAATAATTAAGTCCAATAAATTTGATAGCTGTCAAAAGATATATGTTTAATTTGGTGGGCTATAATATTTTAAGACTTTATATTATGTATTCAAGATTCAATTTTAAAGAAGACTTCAACGTTACGTTGGTTGACCAAATTTTACTTTAGACGCTTGTATTTTTTTAATTTTAGCACATAATAAACTATTTTGGGCATGATATTTACAAACTATTCGCTGATGTTTTGGATTAATTGTGTATTTACACAAGGTTATTTACTATCATAAACAAATAATGTATTTGTTTTCATTCTATGTGAAACGTTTAAGTTATGTTCTCAAAAGTGTCAAATGAGACTTCGTAATTAGAATAGTTGTAACTACCAAATATTAAGTAAATCTTTCTTTTACAGGTTTTGAGCAACAGTTAAAATCATTACAAACGAGCTCTGAAAACGATGTTGAAACCACCGATTCCCCAGACCAGAGCATAGAAGAAGTAATTTAGACCATATAAAAAAGCGCTACTAATTTATTCTATTATGTATAAATTAACCGATTCGTTGCTGGTGGCACGCATGTCGTGCCATCACTTTTTGTGCGTGTGGCGTTAGCCACTGAAACCGTGTCATTTTTAATTCGATGATAACTCCTTCAAATCAAATTTTAGGACAATCAACCCAGAATAAAACTATCTTCCATTTTTCACGTTAATCAAGCTCGTAGCCTTCGTTTCTGCAATTGTATGTAACAACGAATCGGTTTAAGTCTTAGTTTCTGATAACAAAGTGTACCGGTGATGGTAATTGAGTTATTTTCGTTTTATCTCTCAGTTTTTTAATGAAAATGATCTGTATTAGATAAGATAAATATAAATGGTTTTTATTTAATATGAACGTCAACAGCTACCTACGCTATAATTTCGTAAGTCATACGTGGGAAGACCTTTAACCTACCGAAAAGAAGCCGCAAGAAACTCGGCAAGGGCTGTTTCTCCCTTTTATTATTATTTATTGCTTTGTTATAGAAAGTAAAACCTCTACCCAAAAACCTTACCTCTTGTGTATTGAAGCCTGTAGCTTGAGACGACCAGTTATTTTAGTTTCTAGTATTATTTGTAAGAACATCGCTGTCTTTTATAAAACTATCATAGTATTTCCTTACATACAAACCTTACGTACATTAATACATGATATTTTCATAGATATCAACCACTTCTAAACTAGTTTTTTTTTTGAAGTTATGTTTATTATGAACCAGCGGTTACATTATATAGAAAAACAAGAGAAATAATTCCTTCATTTTATTGACTAACTTAGTAGTTATTAATAAATGAAAAATAAGTACATACCTACTTCAAAATGTTTTAAACTATTCTACTACTATCACAATACTAAAGCGATATCTATTCTCCTGCCGTAAGACTACTCGTTTTGCAGTTATGTCGTGAAATAGATGTCGCTTGAGGCACTGTTTTTATTTTTGCCTTTTTCACTGTATTCTTCTGTACTATAGGTTATATTACTTCTATTATTATTAAAGAAATAATGCATAATAAATATTCTTAAACCCCATTTTGCAAAATCGATAAGAAGACGATTTACTTTACTAATCTAGTTCATCAAAAATGGCGATGTCTCAAATAAAATAATTTTTCCATTCGCAAGTGTTTAACACTTTGTATTCGCACCTAGTATGTTAATTTATTTAAATAATTATGCTTACCTATATCAATTAGTTGTTGGTTCTGGGGCGACTTTCGACGATGTCATTTGACAAACTGTATGGATTGATGTACCTACATGTTGACTTTACATAATATTGTTATAAAAAGTTATGAAAATGTTCCGTCCTTAGTTAAGAAAATATATTATTGAAATGACAATGGCCTTTTTTTCGCTATTTATTGATATTTGCTTTTTTCATATTTAGTTTAACAGTTTCTGTAAAAGTAAACAATCTCGCAGAGCATAGTTGTTGTCAGCCTATTAAAAACATAGCTCGTAGCACTATCTATACTGAGAAACGTATCAATAGTATAATAAGCACATGCTACGATCAATAGTTGGACCAATATACCACTATCGGTAGTATCGATGGCACAAAATGTTATACTATTGACGAAATGCAACAGGATTATTAAGCCAATTGGAATAGTAAATTTTAATAGAAAAATCCAAAAAAGATCCACTATAATTCTCAAGTGAGATGAGGAATTTATCATTTATGATAAAAGGCTAAAAATATATAAATCATAAACGGGAATAGTATTTCACTCATAGTACTAGTAGGTAAGTCTGTGAAAGCTCGACTATTTTTACTTATTGTTCCGTACTTTCGTTATAATTTAGTTTATCATGGCACAAACAATACTATTCGGTCTTTCTCTTTTTTTTTCTCAATGGTATCAGAGGCACAATCCCTTTGGCTCAAAGCCGTTAACAAAGCCAGCCATCAGTGCTGCCATCTTGAACATTCTCACTTGAACTATACACTTCTATCGAACCGTTCGCCGCGGTGCGCAGCCCAATAAATTATATTTCTCATAAAACTAAATCTACAGTGCAATCAGTGCAAAAATCGTGAATTAGGCCAGGAGATAGATCGTAGAACAATCATATAACATAATCATATAACCACCGTAGAACAATACAGCTGGATCAAGGATACGGAGGTACCTCCAAGAAGACGATCGGCAGATTCCAAGGTGAGTGCCTCTGAGTTCAAAACCAAAATTAAGTAAGAAACGGGTAAAGATAAATCATAAACTAAATTCTCATACACTTATCCTTTTAATAATTCCAGGTTATAAAATTATACATCTGAATCACTTATCTTACTGTGAATCGGTATAACTCAGTAGTCTGATATAAAGACGTGAAACAGTAGAACACGAAACATGAAATGAAAGTGATAGACATACACACAAAAATATCCAAGTATACCTAATACTTATTTTCATATGAATTTTTATCCTATTAGCAAAAACTAAACTTTATTTTTATATTAATTTGTTTTTTGTACATGTTTTAAAGTCTATACCATGCATACCTATTCCACTTCTATCGATATATGAATCTAGCAATGAAATGACAAAAAATCTATAAAAATTGTTGGTTATCACACCAAAAGTCTAGCACATGAACTTATCTCACTGTCTTAAATGTTACTGTAACCAAAAGAATAAGAAAGGTTAGATGTCACTATATGCAAGGAAAAATATTGGAAACGAGATTGTTATTTTTTTAGTTCACGTTTTAGGTAACCTAGGTTTCTATAAAACTATTTCAGGAGAGTGACATACCTTCATATTTGTCAACCATACCTTCCTACTTATTAAAATAAATGTTCTTCGATAATCGCCAATAATGACGAATAAAAATAGTTTTGAAACAATGCTTTTTTATTGCAATTTCCCGATTTTAAAAAGACTTGTGTTAACAACGGACTCATCAAATTTTGCGATAGGAGCAGTATCTACTATCACAACGTACAATTGGCTCGGATAAACCTGTGGCATACGCAAGAAGGACTTTGAGTGATACAAAATCTAGTTACAGTACTATTGAGAAAGAGCTATTAGCAGTTGTTGGAGCAATGAAACATTTTAGGCCTTATTTGTACGGTAATAAATTTGTTATATAAACAGATCATAGGCCGCTTGCTTGGCTATACTCATTAAAAGAACCAAATAGTGAATTAACACGTTGGCGTCTGCGATTGGAGGAATATATTTTTGAGATTCGCTATAAAAACGACCTCAAAACACTAACGCTGATGCACTATCCAGAATTAGAATTAATGCGATCGATGACGATTTAGACTCAATGTTAGCCAATCCAGATGTAGATTCAGGAAAGTTATAATACGTAGTTAAAGAGTTAGAAGACTTTCTTAAAACAGAAACGATCGAAATTTCTGATTCTGATTATTTCTGATGATGGAGCTACGGCCCATTTAATATCCAATAGGGAACACAAAGGGATAGCTATATTAAATGAAGCCATTTATACAAAACCAAAACAAATAATAGTGTTCAAATGGTTTATGAATAAATTTACTGTAAAAAATATTTCAATTAAAATTCACGTGCCTCTAAATAAGGAACATCACGTAAAGGATTTCCTTAAAGGTTATATAGATTTTAAGCATAAATAAATATTTTATACATTTCGAAGACCCTTCATTTAGACCGATTTTTTCTAGAGTAGTAAAAAGGCGCGGTTAATTTAATCAAAAGTACAGAAGGCGTAATAAATTAGACAGATTCAGAAACTGACCAAGTAGAGCTTATACATAAATACCACGAAGCTAAACACCACGAAGCACGTGCCATCGAGGTATAAACGAAACATTTGGGAAACTTAAACGAAATTATTGGTGCAATAATATGAAAGAAACTATTACTGCTATTATAAATGGCTGTGAGAAATGTAAAAAAGCTAAATACTTACGAAAGGAAACCTATTAAACCTTATATTCAGTTGACACAAACATAAGATGCACCATTCCAGGAGGTTTTCATATACCTATTATTTATTGAAGGAAAATATTATTTAACAGCGGTAGATGCTTTCAGTAAGTTAGCCCAAGTCATATTTATACCGAATAGAAGTACACCAGAAGTAGTTAGAGCACTAATTAAGTATTTTAATATGTATGAAGTTCCTCATAAAATAAGTAGTGACTCGGGAGCAGAGTATAATAACGAGCTTAATCTTAATCGAGCGAACGAAGGATTTCCTGCCAGATCACTAAAGGAATACCGACATTTATTACTGAAAAACTTATTTAATTAAAATAAATCGAACCTCAATTACCTACTTATCGACTTGCTTATTAGCTTTTGCATGCGCGTAGCTACTCTATTCTCGCCCAAAATAAAGCTATCGAATTTACTGGAACCTCCCCGTGGTCTTCTTGAGAGAGCAGGAAAAGACAACTTCCGCTGCTTTGTTACACGCCAACACTCTTGTATGTTCACAAACAAAAAGGGTAATCGATCACGGTATCGTACTCTCATCAAAAATCTCGCCTAGGGAGTGACGCCTGGCTCATTCCAGCCATCCTAGCCCTGCCAGGAACGCTCCAAGTGCCTTCACTTTGGTGGGAATTTCTCGGAGACTGCCCTGCTTGCGATCCGAGATATTTCGTCCGGTAATTGGCCACTCCTTCACATTATATTGACATACATATACATTTTGAAAGAGATAAAGATAGTCCGAAATTTAGTTTTACCTCTTTCTTTCGTAGTGCCACAATTCTCACCGCTAGGACATGAGCATTCATCGACAAATACCTACTAACGTAGTGATTCCTTGCTCAGTGACCCACTAATGGAAATATGCCGTACCTGTCGTGAAAATTGAGAGCCGATGATTAGGTTAAGTGCAACCCAGAAAGTTTTTAAAGGTTTTAACAAGTTTTTCACTGGAACAAGGTATTTTAATAAAGTCCGTAGGCTGATGGAATAACTAAACGTTTAGAATGATTCGCAAAAGCAAGAAATATCTATTCTTGCTCTTGATCCTACTGTATTAAAAACAGAAGAATAAATAAAACAGTATGTGGCTGATAAATTTGTAAACATTTTATATATTTTTTATACTGCATAAAAATGTTTACATAACTTTAAGCTACAAAACACTTCAAAATAAAAAAAAATGTGCTAGCTAGCTAAAAAAAAACACTTGTTGTAAGCAATGTATATTTTTGAATGATTGATTTTAGTGGTACAAATGTATTTAAAAATAAATAAGTATTATTTCCGGAATCTACAATATTTTTGCTATTTTTGGTATCTTTGAATCTTGGTACATATTTAGCCTTACTTGTATAGAAGAAAGAAAGGCTCCTATTTTATTGGGGTTGGCCTTATAGTTCATTCCAAAGCCGATAAAATTAAAAAAAAAAGTTTGTCAGCTGACAGTTTTAGGTTATTTGAACTGAAATTGAAAAATCGTTTTATACTTGAACTAATCAGGTATAAAAATATTTGACTATGTTCATAAAAGTTAGAATTGTACAAAGCTTTTATACTTTCAATAATTATCACGCATTTCATAAAAGGAATTTGCAAAGGTAACACAAAAGATTAGGTGGTTATTATTATATGGGTTAAAACTTATTTTATATGTAAATCTAAATAACAATTCAAATTTTTATAGAACATTTGTAAGACTAATTAGTGGTTCGGAATCTACAAGTGAAGTAATTAATAAGGAGAAAATACGGAATTTTAGTATAGTAGCTCATGTTGATCATGGCAAAAGTACACTTGCAGATAGATTACTCGAAATTACTGGTGTTATTAAACCTGGTTCTGAGCACGCTCAAGTCCTCGATCAGCTGCAGGTAAGATTATACATACACAGTTATTATTTTGACAAAATTTAATATTTGCATAGACCAATTTAATTTATTTTTATGCAGAAGTATTATTGAGTCTGTAATTTACTGTACTATTACTATTTACTGAAACTATCTGTACAAAGTTGTTTGTATAAAAGCAATAATTCACTATGTTTTGCCATTATATGAATGAGAAAATAAGAATTGAGTTATTTGCCAGGTAGAAAGAGAAAGGGGTATCACAGTGAAAGCAGTGACAGCTACATTAAATTACACATACAAGAATGAAACATACTTACTAAACCTTATAGATACACCTGGCCATGTAGACTTCTCTAATGAGGTAAACTTAATACAATTATTTTTATATAATAATATGTTACTTGGCTGCACTTTTTTGTTTTTTTTTTTAATAATTTGATATTGATAAACTTACAGGTTGTACGTAGTGTCACAGCATGTCAGGGTGTAATACTACTTGTAGATGCAAATGAAGGAGTACAAGCTCAAACAGTAGCAGTGCATTCTCTAGCCAAAAGAAATAATTTAACTATAATACCCACATTAAACAAAGTTGACCTACCTAGAGCAAATCCTGACAGGGTGAAAGCACAATTAAAATCATTATTTAAAATTGAACCAGAAACTGTTATGAGCATATCTGCAAAAAAAGGATGGGGAGTTAAAGAGTTATTAGAATCAGTGATAGAAAGGATCCCACATCCTTCTGTGAAATATGATGACTACTTTAGAGCACATATTATAGACACATGGCATGATAAATATAGAGGTGTACTATGCTTAGCATACATTTATTCTGGAAAGGTTCAAATTGGGCAACCAGTAAGATGGATGTCAGAGTCGAAGCAACAAACAGTGAAATATTTAGCACTATTAAGACCCAAAGAAGAGCCCATACATGAAGCAATGGCAGGTCAAGTTGTAATGGTAGGTGAGTGGTTAAACTTATAAAGTAATGGAAATTCGGAAGAATTTACATCAGGGCTGGATTTGGAGGTATGGAGAACCTGGGGCACCAGGTGTTAGTGGGAGACCACTAGTTGTTTTAAAATTCAAAATAAAAACCTTTATTGCGAATATACTTAATAAAATTAAAATAACAATATTCCACCATCTAAATATTCTAAAAAAAATTGTTTGGAAAAATTAAAAAATAGTGATCTCTGTTGTTGATACCCCTCTTGTAGAGGTCCAAAGACAATAGTCCAACCTGGCCCCCCAAATCTAGCCCTGATTTACATACTTGATGTAATAATTTATTTTAACATTAAGTAATAATTTATTTTTTTACTGCATACATAAATTTTTACAAAAGTGTTTCTAGTATTATATAATTATGATACACAGTAATGGATGAATCTGTAAAAAAGGATATTTCAATGAACTCATTGTTGATTTTAGGCAAGTTTATATGCTCAATTTTCTTAAATCTAACTAGTGACACAATCTATGTCATATGAAGAAATGAAATCCTTTATCCCTGTGGTCTTAAGAATATTGTTTCCAGATATGTTATTCAAATGTAATATTTCAGGCTGCGGTCCAAAAAGCGGAGGCAGTGTTGGTGACCAGTTACTATCAATAGAATGCCCTAATAAAGAAGTATTTGCAAGTACTACTTCTGTGCGGCATATGGTGTATGCTGGTATATTCCCTGCAGATCAATCTCAGCACACTCTTCTCAGTGATGCTATAAAGAAACTGGCTCTAAATGATTCAGCTGTCTCAGTTAATCCCGATTCTAGGTGAATTGTTTCAAAACATTCTTAAGATGATGATAAACCCCTTATTTTGTTTAAATTTTAAGGCTGATGACTCAGTAATATTTCTACAATATAACTTCTATGAAAACAGAAAAAATCAAGAAAAGAAATATAGGTTTAACAAAAACCTTGGCTGTTTATAACTGCAGCCTTGTGAACCATTTCCTACTTATCATAAATACTATTTGTCATCATTGTTAACAGTGATGCACTAACTAGACAGTCTGTGATGAAATTATATAGAATGACCCAAAGGGTCAGACATTTTTTATTTTCGTTTTTTATCTTATTAATAGCAATTGGAAACATTTCATTTTATAACTATTTTAGAAATATACTAATTTTTTTTTTATTTTGTTCAAATACAGGTTTCATATTTTATTTTAAAATTCGCCATTTCACTTTCTTCTTGCCTCAATGATAATAATGATTGGTTCTGATAGACATTTTATACTTTGTGGCTGAGATATAGGCAAAGTTATTCTATCTAAAGATGTTTAGTTTAAAAAAAATAAAAGAAACAATTGGACACCACATAACGTCGTTGCGCGTGAAAGAGTCGCTATGTATTTTTTACATACTTTACAGGAGACGCAAAAAACTGACTTTCACGAAAATATATGGAACCTTCGAAGTATAAATGTCACATAGCTACATTCCGAAACTCTTCAAATATTTAATTTATTACATAGCTGTTTTTACAGTATGTGTGCATTGAAATAACAACCAACACTGCATAAAAATCCGAAAATAGCTAAATAACACAGCGATTTTTGCACGCGCAACGACGATAAGCAGAATGCAATTGAATGTAAAATTAAATGCATCACCTAAATTTTATTTAAAAATAAATATTTTTTAAATTGTGTAAGTAACAATTAATATTGCAGCCCCGCTTTAGGACAAGGATGGAGAGTTGGCTTTTTGGGGCTCCTACATTTAGATGTATTCACTCAAAGACTCCTACAAGAACACAAAGCTGAAGCTATACTAACCGCCCCCTCAGTTCCATATAAAGTGAAGTGAGTGCATAATTCTATTTTATATATACTCTTTATTGCACTTATAAAGTAATTAAACAGTACATTTAGATATATTTGTGAGCAATGGTGGGCTTATCTCTAAAAGAGATCTCTTCCAGCCAACCAAGGGTATGTGGGTGATTAAACAGGTAAGCGGGACAACTTAAGAGTGCAGATCATATAATATTCATAAAATAAAAAAAAAATAAAAAAAATTATAATCTCAATCAAAATCCAAAAAAAGAAAAAATCTATTATACTATGTCAATATACTACATAAATAGGAACTAACTATATACTACATAAATACAATAAATAAATAAAATTACACATTGAGTAAATAGATAAAGTAGATAACTATAGTAAAGGTTGTCAGTAAGTTGATTATGTTTAGACTATGATAACTGTGGTAGAAAGTGATCTTTAAGTTTAGTTTTAAAGGAAGTGATGGACGGACAGTTTTGAATGGCTATAGGAAGTTTGTTCCAGAGTTGTGCCGCTCGGAATGAGAAGGAGTTGTGAAAAAATTTGGTGTTCGCTTTAGGCAATTCTAGCATCTTAGTAATGCAGGCCCGCCTAGGGCGAGAAGGAGGGGGAAGAGTCTGGAACCGGGAACGGAGATAGGGAGGAGAGTTAGGGTCTTTTAGGATTTGAAACAAGGTGGTAAGAATGTGCATGTCTCTGCGCATACGAATTGGCAGCCATTTTAATCGAGTTCTAAACTCTGACACCCGATCATATTTTCGCAGCCCAAATATAAACCGGATGGCTAGATTCTGGAGACGTTCGAGCTTATTCAGCTGATCCTCAGTTAAGTCCAGATAACAGACGTCGGCGTAGTCGAGAATGGGGAGCAGGATAGATTGCGCAAGCATTATTTTAGTTTTAAAGGGAAGAAAGTATTGGAGTCGCCTAAGAGAGTGAGAAGAGTAATGCAGACGTTTACTCACCTCACCTATGTGAGGAGACCATGACATAGAGCTATCCATGAACAGCCCAAGATTTTTTAACTTGTCGTTATATGCAATTGGAGTCTGGTCATAATTAAGGGGAGGTATAAGATTCCAATCAAGTTGGCTCCTAAGCCTGCCACTGCCAATTATTATAGCCTGAGATTTAGAAGGATTGACTAAAAGACCGAAAGATGCAAACCACGCTTTAATTGATGCTACATCCTGATTTAAGGCATCAATCGCATCAGCAGTTTCAGATAGGGAAAAGTGTCTATAGAGTTGAAGGTCATCAGCATAAAGGTGAAAAGAGGAAGAGATAGCAGAGGAAATGTTATTAATAAATATAGAAAAAAGAAGAGGTGACAGCACGCCACCTTGTGGTACACCTGCTGAAATATCTGACCAATTCGAAAAAGAGCCATTATAGGCAACACACTGTTGACGGCCGAGAAGATATGATTTGAACCAGTCAATAGCCGGGATGGAGACATTAACCGCACGAAGAGCACCAACCAGTATATCGAAGTCCACACAGTTAAACGAACTGCTGAAATCCAGTAATACCAAAGCTGTGAGTTTGGTATTGTCCATCGCATAACGAATGTCCTCAGTAATGTTCAGCAGCGCACTAACCGTGCTATGAGAGGGACGGAAACCCGACTGATGAGGGCAGAGAAGTGAATTTGAAACGAGGAAAGCATATAACTGTTTTTGAACGACAGATTCCAGGACCTTGGAGAGAATCGGGAGAATGGAGATAGGACGAAACTGAGAAAAGGAAGATGGATTAGGTACTTTAGGATGGGGTAAGACATGAGCTTTTTTCCATGAAGCAGGAAAGACATTGTGTTGCAGGGAGAAATTAATGATGTGAGTAATAACAGACACAATGTCCTCAAGTACAGGAAGAATCATGTCAAGACTTAGGTTATCGCTACCAATAGCTTTAGTGGAAATGGACTTGATGCTCCTCATGACGTCTTCTTCAGATATTGCATTGAAGGAAAAAGGTGGTCAGTCGGGTGGGGCAAGACTTCCAAGATAAGAGAGAGCGGCTGATTTACAGACCGCATCTAAAACAAGTGGAGGTGAGGCAAAGTGACTATTTAAAGCATTGATATCCACGGAAGTCTGAAACATCTCCTTAGGCTTACCCACTCCGAGGGATCTCAAAAAACTCCAAGTTTGTTTTTGATTCCGTATATTAATTTGGGAATGAATGTACTTCCTCTTTGCATCCCTACACATCCTGTTACAAAGATTACGGAGGTTTTTGTAACGTTGCAGTCCCTCAACCGATGGAGACTTTTTATTACGGCTCTTTTCCCTGTCACGCTTTGCCATTACTTTTCGGATTGCAGCAGTAAGCCATGGTGCAGGCATATGCTTGATACGTACAGGTCTTACCGGAGCATGTATATCATAAATCATTATCATTAAGGAAGTTAAGTAACTAACCTTAGCGTCAATATTGTCAGCTGAGAACACCAAAGACCAGTCTGCATTCCTCATGTCCTCCCTCAGGCAATCCAAGTTCATATGTCGAAAATTGCGCATAAAACGAATATTACGTTTAACTTTTGGAGGACGCACTTTGTAGCTCAAATAAATTAGATCGTGATGAGAGAATGGGGCTGACATCTGCCCGTGAGACACAACGATGTTAGGATCAGAGACAATGACGAGGTCTAGGAGAGAAGGCCTACAATTAGGAAAATAGTGGGTTGGAGACTTCATTGGCAGTATATGAAGATTTAGGGAAGAAAGAAGATTATTAAGTTTATTAGCTCTAGAATCATTTTTTAACAGACATGTGTTTAGATCTCCCATGAGAATGACAGAGTCAAAATTTGGAACGAGTCCTTCTAGAGTGGTCTCCAGATTATTAAAATAATCAATCTGGTCATTAGGACTATACAATGCGCCCAGAAGAATTTTTTTATGGTGAAGTATTATTTCGAGAAAAAGGTATTCAATGGAGCCTGTATAGACAGATGAGTAGCAAGATATGACCCTTGCATTAAAACAGTTGCGTAGGTAAATTCCCACGCCACCGCCACCAGCGCCAGTTCTGTCGTTACGAAACAGATGGTATCCAGGAAGTGAGCAACACGTAGAAGGTAAAGAGGGTTTTAACCAGGTTTCAGAGACCAATATGGCATCGACCACGCCGTCGCCAAAGGAAGTGAGAAGATCAACGTGATGAGCAGCAATACTCTGCGCATTGATATGCACCAAGGAGAGAGAATTATTTTTGTTTTCAAATACCTCTGACAGTTTAGCTGCTAGAGGTTTAGAGTCAGAGACAAAGGAATCTTCACTTTCAGCACTATCATAATCCTCAGAAGAACAAGAGAAGTATATGTTATCTAACATTAAAAATAAATATTAATTAATTAATTATATGATAAATATAATATTGTAACAAATAAATATAATGATATATAACACTTATTATAATATTACTAAATTCACTCCACCTTCCCAAGCTGATATAAAAGAGAGCCTCTTTAGATTTTCCTTCACATGAGGAAAATCAATGGCATCAAAAGGAAGAATCACACTGACAGAACACAGTCGCCCGTAGGACGTTATTACCATTACATTATTAACATTTTTAAGCCAGACGCATCATAACCGCACACATTTTAAATATTAGATATCAAGATCCAAGAGCTCAGGAAAGTCGGTCAGTGGTTCATCATTCCATTCAAGCTCGTAACATTCAGTTTTTTAAATTAGTAATCTGTGTTCGGGCAATATCACAATGACATTGTCAGTTTACACAATACGAAGAAATGGCTCAAAGGTCTTTGTAACCAAGCCAAAACCCCACATAAAAAAAAAAAAAACAATGACATTGTGACAGTGACATACATACAGAGGTAGTCTGCGACATAAAACGAACTAAGATTACAAATTAATTATAAATCTACCGTTGTAAACTACAAATAATTGAAATTCCAAAACCAAATAACTATAAATTTCATCATACCTATAACTACTGGAGTATAAACCGGCTAAATTCAAGTGACAGTATACAACAAACAAAGTTTTGGTTACCTATTACCTAACTACGTTGAAGCGTTTTTCATGCAGTATTAGGGTATTGAGAAATGAAAGCAAGGAGTTCAGCATTGGAGAAAATCTTCCGACGAGTACGGTCCGGTAGTAAAATGACAACAGTGCCCTCAGTTGACCAGCAATTTTTCACTCCGAAGTGGTTGCGTGCCGCTACAAAAAGATCTTGCCTTGCCTTAGTTAGGAATTCAGTGAGGGTCACTTTACTGCCCTTAAGGGATGTCTTCTTATTCCATACCAGGCGACGGTGCTGCATAGAAGTGAAGCGAATCAATATGGGTCTAGAAGAATCCTTTTTTTTAATACCCAACCTATGACATGACTCAATCACATCGGAGGTTATATTAGCCAACTGCATTTTGCCAGTTATAGTTGATAATGCTTTCTTCAGCACATCCTCGTCCTTATCTTCCTTGATGCCATGCAACAGAAGGACTTTTTTGCGAGAGTGAGTATCTAATCGGTCAAAACCCAGGAAAAGAAGTTCGACTTGTGACTTGAGCAAACTAAGTGTTTTCCATACAAAGCCCTTAAATGAAGAAAACTCAGCAGCTATAGACTTAACTGTATTACCAGAATCCTTGGCTCCCGGCTGCTGTAGATTCTTCTCGAATTCAGACATCCGGTCATTAAACATTGAAGATAGTTCCTTCAGACTTCCAAGAAGCTGTTCTGCAGTAGTGTTCATGGTGTTGCAGGAGATAATGTGTGTGATAGTGGTAGTGAACTCAGCTTAGGCAATGGAGACTTTACTATGAGGTCATATACACTTTTTCTATTTTATTTATTAAAAATTTTTAAGAGCTAACAAATTTTGAACTTTTCACTCTTACAGCTACCCACCAAAAAAAGTTCTATTTTTTAATATAATAAATATGATTATTAAGTCTTTCAATGATTTAGCGTACCATAAACTCCGCAAAAATGTCTTACGAAGAGAAATATAAAACTCATAAGTAATTTATGTTGTTCTTTGATAGAATTAAATGAATGGAATAAAATTGATGTCAGTTTCTAGTGTACAATTTGTTACAGAGTTATGGGCGCTAAGATTATAAAACATTACAAGGGGGAGGAAGTAATCATCACAAATCCCTTACAGTTGCCAGATGCGCATAATATAGCTGAGTACTATGAACCATTTGTAATTGGTAAGTTACAATATTGTTATAAAATGTAATAAATTCTAATATAAAAAGCCTTAAAATTGGGTTTTACCGACGTTTTTATATAAAAAAGGGCTGCTGAACTACTTATAGTAATTATTTATAAAAAACGTTAATACTATTATATTAATTATCGTTTTCATCAAAGTGCTTACAGCAGTAAGTATAGTAGCACTATACTAACAACATCAAAACGTGTCGTCCGTTATCAATCCGCGCTTTTCTTTATATTTTGCTAAAGTATGTTAACTATAGGCCTTATCTATAAAGATATTCAGCTACTCCCCTTATATATACATGTGTGTATATAAATATATATACATGTGTGTATATAAATATATATACATGTGTGTATATAAATATATATACATGTGTGTATATAAATATATATACATATATTTTTACTCTAATAGGTACAATTATAACTCCCGTCGAATACATTGGTGCGGTAACAACCCTCTGCATGGACAGGCGGGGGACACCCCTCCCATCTAGTGCTGTTGATGACGACAATACCATGATGCAATTCATACTGCCGCTCTCGGAAATTGTTATAGATTTCCACGACACACTCAAGAGTATTACATCAGGATTTGCCACTTTTGACTACCAAGATTATGGATTCCATCCCAGTGCTTTAGTGCGAGTAAGATAAACCCATTCTTCATTAATATGTTAGATAAAAATTTATATTTAATATTAAGTCAGCAACATTCAAGCAAAAAACGTGTGTATGTTCTTATGTACGCACGTAAGAACTTCTTTAGTCTAACTAAAAAATGGTAACTAAAAATTTCCTTCAGTGTGCCAGTATTCTTTGTTGTGAAAAAAAAAGATAAATTTCTAAAAATAACAAAAACCACAAAAAGTATAATAATGTAAAAATAATAATAAATTATAATATAAACAAATAACGAGATATATTGAAAAATGAAATCAAAACGCACTTAAAAAAGATAAAAACCACTTGTCTCACGATTATTATATAAATTTGTTATAATAATATTATATAATGTAAAATTAAGTTATTATAATAGAAAAATACTAGAAAAATCGACTCGGGTCACAAGTGAATCTTTCGATCTGTGCTACTCACGTAAATTTGAACATATCATTTGAAATTTTTGTTCTAATATCTTTATTGTTGACTTATAGGCCTTAACATTTTTAATAATACTATTGTAAATTGGCAAATTATCGATAATTTAAAACAATCGATAGTGTCGATAGTATTGTTACCAAGAACATAGATAGTATCGATACTATCAATAATTTGTTTTTACGGGCAACAATACTAACGATAGCATCGATACTACGATCGATAGTCCTGCTATATATCTCCTATCGATAGACTATCGATGAATTATCGATAGTCCACTATCGATCGGCAACACTAGGCCAGTTCATCGTCTAGTACTATGGAATAACAGTTGCTTTACTTTATTTCAATAGGCGCGATAGTCAGCTGTTTTACCGTTTCGTCTTACGTCGACGCAACCAACATGATAGGCTCGCTAAGCTCATTAACAGTTTATATGTTTATGTTACAGATGGATATTTTACTGAATGGAACTATAGTAGAAGAATTGGCCACAATAGTTCACACAAGTCGTTTAGAATACAATGCAAGAAGGCTGACAGAAAAATTAAAAGAAATGATACCTCGACAAATGGTGCAGGTAACTTTTCATTTATTCTAGTTTAATTAAATAAGCGGCACTTTAACATCACATGATACATATCTATTTACACAAAAGCCAGAGGATAAATAGAAATGCAATGTAAAGCTTTTTTGTGACTTGTGAACATAAGCCTCAAACCGATGCGCAAGATTTGATTTCTTCTAGTTATATAGAGTTTAAAAAAATGTCAAGTACCTACTATTCTTAATAATTGACGTCTCAGTAGATAATAATCTCTTGTAAATATGGTCTTGTCAAAAATATGAAAAAAATGCATAAGGGGCCATTTATTACGTAAGACGATTTATGGGGGAGGGGGTCAACCATGTCTTATTTTTTCTTACAAGGGGGTGGGAGGGAGTCTCGATAGTTCTTACGTTAGATCACAAAAATGCGCAAAGTTAAAATTATACTTTAAAAGCGCGGGCAACCGCGCGAGTGCCGAGGTTCGCTCGGAAGCGTATAGGTATTAGTGATGTAACGAATATTCGCATTCGCGAATATTCGCATAGTTTTGCATATTCGCATTCACATTCGCATTCGCAAAACTCTGCGAATGTGAATGCGAATATGAATATTAGAAAAAAACAATTTGAAGATAATAGTATGTTCATAAAATCAAAACCCATTCATTTCTCATGTTTTTAATGCAAGAAAAATTTAATTACCCCCGTAAATACATTATTAGTCTTAACTTTGCATCTAGCTCGTTCAGCATCGCAAAGTGTGAAATAAGTCCATATTTCACTAGGATTTGATTTACTCATGTTAATAAATCACTATTGAAACTCTAATTTCAAAATTCACTTGTTTTGTTTACGAAAAGACCGGCTCGAGCGGAATGATACTTCAGTCGGATGAGTTCATTCATATCAACTCGGCAATCCGAACGAGACAGCCACCATGCCATAGACAATTGGCGCCAATTTTGAACAAACACTAAATATTCGCATTCGCGAATATCGGTACCAGATATTCGCATTCGCATCTGCATTCGCGAATGTTCAAAAAATGACATTCGTTACATCACTAATAGGTATATGATTTCCATTTCCATGGCAACGGACCCGCGCCACCCACGGTATTCATTTTTGCCTTCAGATTCTTACGTAATAAAAATTAAACAGGGGGGAGGGGTTGGCCTATTCTTATTTTTTGTTATAATGGGGGGGAGGGGGTCAAAAGCTAGCGAAAATAGTCTTACGTAATAAATGGATAGCGCCTAACTCGAAAACTACAAAAAATAACGGAATGATTGGGAGGTGGTTCAAGTACCCGTACCCGTCTACCTGGACATCCTCTTGAACAAATTTTTGAACACGCTGTATACTTTCATGACATAAAACATTGTAAATACCCTTGCTTACTTCGTAGTAAATATACTTATCTTAATTTTTTTAGGCAGTCTCTTGTGTACCAACAAATCTATATTTTTTATTTATTCGTTCTTTTATCAACGTCGCGTAGTGTTAGAAACTCGGAATGGTCATTGATCGATATTAATTGAATTGTGTAATTATTGATTCCGCCGTCTTTCAAAGATAATATTTTTACCGTAAAATGACTGAGACAACATAAATAGAAGTACTTATCTCAAAATCGTTTTCCGTTCAATGAGATTGAAAGTTGAATGCAAACCCTTAATGTTAGCCGTCTAGTCGGGACTGGCCATTTTATTATCTCATATGTATGAAAGAATAAGTCGTACTGCTATAAGAGTGTTAATGTTATGTTAATCGTCGTTAATGTTAACTGCATTAATAAACTAATTTCCGTCATTATAGCAGCGGCAACCTCAATATACCCAGTTGTAAAAAATATAAATAAGATATTTAAATTATGGTAAAAAATGATATATTGTATAAAATTCTTCCGTTATCTCGTCCCAAGAATACTAAGAAAAAAAAATTACTGACTTTGCTGCATATATCTCATGCGTTTTAGACGTTTCTTTTTTACATTTTGCATAAGCATTCTGTTTAAGGTAAAATAGAAAAAATTGAGCAATTTTTTGTTGTTTAGGATATTATTGACAGAGTTAAATATCTGTAGTTATGGTAAACTAACAAGAAATTGTGTAAGCAGCCATTTACTCATTTTTCATCTCTAATTAATCTGGTGATAAAGGGCTTTCTACGGAGATACTCAAAAGAAACAGCCCATCAGCATCACAACAGTCCTGGCCTATGTTTCCTAAACTATAACAAATTAGTAATTCATGTTTCAAGGCATTTGTATGACTAATTTTTATATCTATTTTTTATGTCGAAATTCCACAAGTATTCACTAGTCTTGGGCTTGTGCAAAATGTCAAAAACTGAATAGATGAGTAAATGACTGATTTGTTAGGTTACTCAACTAGAGAGTTTCAACTATGATGTTGCTGGTCTAACACACTCAATTTTTTATTTACCTTTGAATTTACTTGGATGGATAAATAATCAATTTCAATCTCCAAGAATGTGACATTGCCAGAATAAATGTTTCAGGTCGCCATACAAGCTGTAGTATCTGGAAAAGTTTACGCCAGGGAAACTTTAAAAGCTTACAGAAAAGATGTTACTGCTAAATTGGTAAGTATGTTCAACTATAGTTAATCAAGTATCAAAGTGTGTTCTAATGTTCAAATAAGTCTGATCTTAGTCACCCTAGCCATTTCCAGTGATGTGACTTATCTTAGATAAAAGTATCTGAAATACAGATACAAGATACGTATTTACATCTTGTTTGAAATACTTTTTAAATTTTTTATTTTGTATCTTATATGAACATTTTTTCCATAATTTCGTTATTCCCAATATTAATCACATTATCTGTTTCTTATTTTAATATCGTTGCTAAGATGGTTACTTATATGTACTATGATTCTGTTTTCTTTCAACAAAAGAAAATATGACTTCAAAACATTTAGTTTATCTTTCGCGTCTGTCGCACATTTGAATAATACTTCTACCGGATATACGACGCCTTTATTCTTGTTTTCTTTTTTAAGTGAAAACTTCTTTAGGCGCGTTGGGCATTTTTGGAGATGGAGAATAATTGATCTCGCGACACCATTACCGACACCGCTTTCGATAGTATACATAGAAACATAACTACCTACTATTAATACTACATCCGAGAAGATTTTTCTAAATTTAAATATATTGGCCGCTTATTTTTTTCTGTTTCGATTCTAAACCTATTCTACATTTAAAAAGTAAGAATTGAGCTTATTTTGTTGATTGACTTTTTTATTTAATTTCGTCTATATAACTGTTATAAACATAAATAGACATCTAAAATGAAATTCATTAGTAGAAGTGACGATTTTATAATTGCCGATACTAAAAAGAAAACTTCACCCAAGCAGTAATTGAGAACCTACTTCCTGGAAGTAAATAAATACGATAAATTACGTATAACATAATTATACCTCTTGAACTTTATTTAAAATTCCTCGTCGGTAAAGTACAGTCACGAGCAATAAGATGTATACACCGTAGAACCATCTCACATTACATAAATTATTGAAGTAAAAACTTCTTTAGGTGCGTTGGGCATTTTTGAGATGGAAAAAAACCATTCTACTGGCAACATCGTTACCGTTACCTCTGTATCTACATATCGCACCTTTAATACTATATAGGGGCACAATTCGAAAAAGATGATTGTTGGAAAAACACCTTTAAAGATTTTTAAGCCCCTGTATTGTCACAAAATCGATCATAAGTAAATTAGTAAAATAAACTAGTACTAGGATAAATTTAATATGCGATAAATATTTCATGCTTAGTGAACATGCTCTTATGATGTTGTATGATTTTGCTTTCAATAGTTTAATTTACTTATGACCGATTTTGTGACAATACAGGGGCTCAAAAGTATTTAAAGGTGTTTTTCCAACAATCATCTTTTTCTAATTGTGCCCCTATAGTATTAAAGCTGCGATATATTGACCCCGTTTACAGGAGAGTTTAGTTTGGGTCAAATAGATTGATTATATAACTATATTATAGTCATACATAATATGATTATATTATCAATTATTAATACCTTAGTTCAATTTTTATTTCATTTAAATGTCCAAGCAAGCTATGTGTCTCTATCAGACACAAGTAAATTTAAGGAGAAACTATTTTATTTATATTGAAATCCCATCAAATTAGTTGCGTTATTAAGAGATGTAATGATAAAGAACTGTTGTCCACTAATTGTAGTCCATCAATAACAAAGTATCCAGTAATTTAATACACCAAATAGTGTTTGTCCGAGTTATCCGATTCATTGCGGTGACAGTTTCTTCAAACTTTAGCGCCTGGCGGCAAACAAATGTTTCGAGGCTCCTCTGAGGCTTAGTGCCTTAGGCTTTCATGGCTCCTCTCGTGCGTCACCCGCCATGTAGTGTAACTTATCGCTTTTTTGTCGGTTTCCATTTGTTTTTATTGTAGTCGCAACCCAACAGCGAACGTAAGCGGTTTTGATAAATCGTTTCTTTTCAAACAATTACTGAAAACTACTGAGTCTACCACCAGTTCGGAAATTGGTAGGCCCTTTCGAGACGAACTGGCGAAAGAAAATCTGACAGGGAGACCTACATCTATCTTACTTTTATTATATGCAGAAAGACGAGTCGAAACGTTAGGATTAAATACAAAGTATGAGCAAGTATCCGTTAAAAAGTAGTTTTATTTAAATGTCTAATCTTAAAGAGTTTATTAATTTGGCACTACTTGGTTGCCAACATTAAAGGTCTGTTACATAAATACAAATCACTGTGAAGTAAATTTAAATTTCCACCCTAAAATTTTACCACCCCATGTAGCTTTCTTTCATTGTGACTTGTGCAAGTAAGACTTTCTTTTTCTTTCTTACTTGCTACAATTATATATAGCTATTGCTATAATTACACAGTTATATAGCTGTTTAGAATTATAGAAGCTTATATCATATGTACTGATGTTATATTTCCATTATAATTCACAGTATGGTGGCGACGTTACGAGAAGAAAGAAATTACTGAAACAACAATCAGAAGGGAAGAAGAAAATGAGAAGTGTGGCCAACATCAAAATACCGAGAAATACTTTTATAGATGTCTTAAAAAAATAGATTCAATTTTAGTCAGTTTTGTTTTTTTTTTACATTATTTTGAAGTAACAACTTCGACAGTAAGGTTCGTAAGTAACAACTTCTGGCAGGTCCTCAAAACTAAAAATGAATAGGCTATTTGACAACATTGAAAATATATTACAAATTTTTGTTATTCTATCAGCTAATATCAAAACATATTTCACTTTATATATACTAAAATAATTATATTTTTTCCAAAATATTCGAAATAAAATCGATCATCGATTTATTCCACTGTTGGTTGTACGCGTTCTCAGTTTTCTGAGTGATAATTACATCTCTTAGCAATTTTTTGTTAATATTTAATTGGTCTTTTATACAACTACATACGTTGGCACAACTTAGCAGATAATGTTTGGAATTCTACATAAAAACCGCGGTGTTATGCTTAAAATATGAAATATTTTTATCTACTATTGTAATAAAGGTAAATATTACTTACATTAAAGTGATCTTCACCCATAAGAACATTAATTGGCATACATTAAAATGCTATTTGGGTCCCTTCTAGCTAATTCTAACCACATTTTTCGTCTTTTGGGATTCGTTGAAATAGAAAAAATCACTTTATTTGGATTCTTTATAGACGTATTTGTACATTGCGGCAATATGTGTACTTTTTTGCACTTTTTTTAAAAATTCTCTCCCAGCTGTGCTGTTTTGAATTTATTGACTTGCCTGTGACGTTACACTCCATTTCAGAAACGTCGTTTTTAGCGCGGTTTTGATAATTTAAACTTTAATCTTGTTTTTTACTAATAATACAGTAGATCTGCCAGAAATATCAATGGAGTGTGCTTATGATGTATCATAGAATTATTTAAAATCAATTTTTAACAATTTGTCAAATAGCCTATTGCAGTGTTTACCAGTTAAAATTTACTCTCACAGATATCAGACGCGTTTTAACCTGTTAACCGGGGAGTTCATTTTCTAATTATGCAACATGTGACGGGCGCGTCCTCTTTCACTAGGACATATCAATACGTCACGCCCGGAGAAAGTCATTTCTTATTTATTCCGCCCGTTCCAAGGCGCAACATAATTTTCGAGGACGTATTCATATGTCCTACCTGTACCCGATATTGTTTACGCCTGACGCATTTATGCGTCCCGCCCGGTTAACAGGTAAAATATAAAAATCTAGTTTTTAAATGTTAATAGATATGCAATAGAAAATAATTGTCATATCTGTCAAAAGAGCACTAAAAAAAATATAGTTTACATGAAATTCGCCAGGGAGGGCCACAGTACCCTAGCAGTTACTGCGTTTGACCCTATCCCAGAAAGCCTATCAAGTTCGACTCCCATCTAAGGAAGTTTTTCTATATTAAGAATCTCTTTTTAATGCAACAAATAAAAGTATTACGTGTGTTGCTAGAGTCCTAAATTATTGTTCGCATTGTTGTATTGCAGTAAGTAATATAATATTCCTTTCTATAGCACACTCGGATAGTTCTTCAAATGCGAAAGGGATAACTGCTAACGATAATGGTATGTTAACCATAGACTAACTCTAGCCTGATTTTCTAATCTGTACGCGGCTGAACTGAAATAACTAAAACATCTGTAAAACTTATGAGCAGCATCCCACTAAGAGTAGACAAAATATAATAATCAAAGCATTTTACTGCGCAAATTACTGTTAGTAGAACCAGTATATATTATCACGTTTTAATGTTAAAAAACATCACACAAGGAGAACATAATTAACCTGAACAAAAAAAGAAAAAGCTGAAAAATATACTTATTTATTGAATATAAGGATTCCTGTAAGCTCAATATCACAAAAAACTACATAAGTCCATAAAAGCAATCAATGTATAATTTTCTTAATCCAAAAATAATACAATAGAATGTACCTACTCTAATTTAAAGGGTACATTCAAAGTATGTAAGGTAAAATAACATTATAATTAAGTAATAATAAGGATAAATAAAAAATACTAGTACTAATGCATGTTTTAAAACGGGCGGCTACTGATGAACTAGAATTACGTTAGTCAGAACATTGTCAGGATTGAAGCAGTCGCCGTAGTCAATATTAGCTCACCGGATTATTGATTCCATAAAATTCATATATAATGAAAAATGAGTTTAACAATTAAGGCTTATAACGTAAAGTCGTCTCTAAACTATAATCTCTATGGTCTGATATGATGAATATTGTCAGTTTTTAACTGTGACAATATTCATTTGAAAATCTCATCAGTATTTATTGAAAAGAGTTTAGTTAGTTCAGCGGCTACAAATCATACAAAATTGAATAATCAAATGTCACAAAAATTGATCCGTTTCAATATTATCGCTATAATAGAGATAATGTTAGCCGCCCCTGATAGGGTACATTTCCACTTTGGCAGAACGGAGCTAAGTGGCGCATAAACTGACCATAAATAAACCTCTACTCAGTGGAAACAGTGTAAGCGTTGCTGAGTGGATTTATATAAGGATACATGTCCACCGAGGCGAAGCGGCGCATGAATTGTCCAAGCACAATCCCCGCCCCGCTTTAATGTAAACATTACTGTGATTGAGCGATTCTTGCTCTGCTAAGCTCTTCTACGCCAAGCTCTGCCTCGGTGGAAACGCACCAATATACGTACTCGAACCCAAACGGGATAGAGTGGCTTGCGAAAAGGAAGAGGCAAACAAGCTCAAACCACCCTTGGCAAACAATGCTAATTTATCTGCTTTAAAATTTTAAGTACAGAAAGACAAAAGCGCTACGTTTTTTAACATGAAATTGATCTGTCTAAGAAAGTGTTAAAATGTTCAGCGCATCGTACAAGGCTTTGCTCAACTTTGCTCTGCTCCACTTTACCACACTTCAGTAGAAAAGCGCGCCACTTTTAACTGCTGTGCTACGCTCAGCCCAGCTACGCCTCGGTGGAAACGCAGCCACAAGAAATATTTAAAAATACTGTATTCATTTAATTTATATGAGTCGGGGACCAGAGTTGTTAAAATGTTCAATCGTAGAAAAAGGTTTTAATATTTTTTTATGATTATGATCAATTCTTCTCAGTATATTATATATATCGTAAATCTAGTTTTCTATGACTGTCAGAGATCAGACAGTCATATAAAACTAGATATACGTGACAAACACTTAATATCTCCTGATGACGATATAAAATAAGAACTTCTGATCATAATTTCTAACCTTTGATTACAAAGTCAAAGAAACGGGTTACTTTGCAAGTTGTGCCTCCAATAACTTGGTTGATGTATCTTACAAGAATCAGTCGTGCAATTGCAACTTTAAGTCTTACATGCATTATTGTAAGGTCTAAAATTATAGTTTATTTCAATTGCATTACAATAACACTACAATCATCTTGCACAGACAATGATATACATACCACCATATGTCCGTCAGGAATGTTTCACCTAGCGACTAAGTGGTGATTTTTATAATCTCCCTTATATCTCATTTAATACACATAATGCATTTCTTATTCTCGATTTTGTATGATCAAAAGGTCTGTCGTTCTTTTTATTTTAATTTAGAATTAAGTCCCATAATTATGTTACTGCACAAAGCTATCGCTTTTTTCAATAATAGGTAATGACAAATATAAATCATATTTCTATTCAGTACCAATTCCAAGCTACAGCATACTTTTTAAGCCTGTGTCAAAATCATGAGGGTTCTAAGAAAAAAAAAAATAATATTATCAGACCTGTTACTCTGTAACAATAATTATGATTATGAAAATTTATAGCGCTATACATTTTTAAATGAATAAAACATGATAAAATTAATTTACTTATTCAGTTATGGGGGTACCCATTATTGCCTCTGCTAAATTTGGTATAATAATAATTAGGCGGCTTTTAAAAAATATATAATACTCCCCAATAATTACAATACTTTTGTGACTTCCATGACAACAATGCTCTGTAATCCCATTATTAAATTATCCTGTGACTTCTCATGGTGATTAACTAAACCATATATAGTATGAACTGCAGGTTCTAATTAAATTAGTTCTAAAGCTCAGTTGCACTGAATAAATCGAAGTAACTATGTTAACATTGAAGTGTGAAGTATTACTGACAGTAACATTTTATATAAATAATTTCATTATAAAGTTATAAAATTTTTTGATCACAATATTATATTATCTGTAACAAATATATATACATTTCTATTCCAAAAGGTAACTGCCATTCTAAAAACTTAAATTAAAACAAATTAAGATAAATGAATTCAATTTGAAATGTTTTATATTATCAGTCATTACGGATCAAAACATAATTTGAATTAGTTATCTATACATGCATCCACCATAATCATAAACAACACTTTTGTTTTTTAAATATTGAAAAATAAAAATTAAGACACTACCAAACTCATAAACTGGTACTTATTATTCAATCAGATTAAATCTTATTACAAAGTTTCTGATTATTTTCGCACAATTATAAAGGTCTAGATTTACTTGCGATCCTGAGACAGATACTAATTCAGTCATTTTATTCCCGCCCTAAGTACAGTAGCTTATAATAACATTGATAACAAACCATAAATGTAATCTAATTTTCTATACTGAATATTTTTACTTTTAAATCTCTTATATTGATTAAACAAAATTGTACTTAAGGCGAGACATGTCTAGCATCCCAATTCCAGGTCTTATGTATCAAAAAGAAATTAGCATGCAAGTCCAAAGTTGTCAACTAATTCCCTTGTAATGTCATTTCCTGATAAGGATTTGCCACATTTATCTATCTTCAGACGTTTCCAGAAACTGAGCATATACGTCTCTGGTACACTCACCTTTTTCATTGAATTTGTACTTGTAATAGGAGCCATCAGCACAAATCACTGAAATCAACAAAAAACATTTAATTATTTTTATAAAGAACCATAACTTAGTACCTAAAATAAATGGCTTTCAGTTGTAACTAATTGATAACATAACCCTTCTTGGCTTTAACTGTAATTGGTAGGAGCAAAGGTAGTTTAAGGGAGGACGATAAGAATCTTTACATAATGAGATGATGGCGCCACTAGGCGAACCTCATCCCGATCTAATGAGAGATTCATCCCCTTTGACGAGATCGCCCAGAGAGGGGGTGTTCGCTTGGATATCCAGCTCCCGAACATATGAGGGCGAAGACCATTTACGGGTAAGCTTTCATGAATGAAATCTGTCTAGACCTCTCTGACGGGGATGCTAGAGGGGTTTGAGTGGGGCGCAAGCATATGCACCTGGCGATACTAGCTGACAGATCACGGGCTAGGGCCACAGTTGTGATTTCAACACGAAACTCACGAACCGGCAAACGGGAGTTTTAGCGGAGTATACCGTTGGCACACCACGGAATGACCATTAGAGAGTCCCTGACTTACCGCCGGCTCAACCACACTACGAAATTTAGTAGTAACAATTTCCCTTGTCCAAAAAGTTGCAAGGGTAGTTCAAAGTAATGTGTATAATAAAAAAAGAAGTAATAGCAAGTAAGGTGGCTGCAATGTTCAGTGACCTAATAAAGCAATTTTCTTTTGTTTCATTTAAATATTATTTTTCATAGAAGTCTTTGCTTTTTATATAAAGCAAATTAAGAAAAAGGAAATAGAATTGAATTCAATCCATTGTTACACTCACCAATAATAGAACTCTTATCTACACCAAAAGCACAGATGCAAGGGGGGCCATTAGGAATCGTAAACTTGCAGAAACTCCAATTGCTTGAAAAATATTTTGGTAAAAAGTTAACAGTGGCCAAACTTGACTGTTTGTTTAGTTTTTCATCTTCAAGGCTAAAGACATGTACTGTTCCATGGTCGGAAGTGACACACAAATTGGTGCTGCTATGGTTGAAGTTGATGCAGTAAATTGTAGCCTAAAATAAATTATTGAACATAATAAATGACACAACATGGGAAATCTTAAACCTCAACATGTATTTTCCAATACATTACTTTGTGTTCTAATAAAGTGTAAAATAGTAAATAATAAGAAAGACTAATTTATAACATAACTTTCTTGTGACAGTATAACTGAAGTTAGGGTTATAGCATATTCAGTATAACAAAGAAGATACACAGAATGCCCCCTTTTCATTAATTATAATAAAAAAGAAAGTGCTTATAAATAATATCATACCTGATGTGCCCCTCTCCTTAATTCAGCCAATTTTTGGCCAGTAGATGTGTCAAATACTCTTATAAGTGTGCCTTTTGTAGATGCAGTAGCCAGCCGAGTGCCTCCAACATTAAGAGACAAACACCCTAGTGGTGCCTCATGAGCAACTATGAGATGCCCTTCTGGAGCAGAACTAGTACCAGCATGATTGCTAAGTTCTACCAACTAAAATAGAATAAATAGTTCAATATTATTTGCTTTAATGAAATTTTTTAATTTAAAATTTATAAATCTTTAATATGTTTATAAAAAATTTAATTTTAATATTGAATTTAAATTAAGATGATTAGAAAATTAATTAAATTAATAAACTGAATATCAAAACATACAAATCAGTGTATCAAAATATATGAAGTGATCTAAGTTCAAAACTACTAAGCTTGGAATTGATAATAGTCAAAATCTATAACAATAGAGTATTTGATAGGTTTAATGAAAATATTTTAAATTGTTCATTGTAGTATAATACTCTTAATTTCTCTATTTTCTAAAAATAACCATCAAAATTTAAATTAATACAAAACCAGTCTAAACGCAAAAGTAACTTTATGACACCATACAAAAACTAAGACTGACATTTTTCCACTTTTTCTCTTAGTCTATCACAATTTCATATGGTTTATCACAATCAGGTTAGAATCACTAAGGTAAAATTTTAATTCACTGAATACCAAATATGACACATTTGCTCAAAGTATAATTTTTGAACTCAAACTATTAAGCTTCAAAATCGTGTCTTTGTATTGATTTGATTATTTCAATTATGGTTTTGATTTTGACCATAATCATAGTAAGTATAGTCTTTTGAATACATATTTATATCATATACATTACAATTAAAGTTTATTAAGTTTTTATTTGTCATGTATGTATATGTCATTTAATTATTTTTGCTCACTTTTGTTTTATGTGAAATAAATAATTTCCATTAAATTATATTACAATATTTATTTACAAATAAATCAATTTGCAATAAAATACTTACCTGTACATGACCAGTTTTACGACTTGGATAAGCTAGTAAAGCATTGTTACTATTAGGGCAAACTACACACAGTCCTCGAGGATTCTGACATGTTTCAAAAACATGCAACAACTGCGGCTGTGCAGTGAATGTGTAAACTTTTATCAAATTTTCTGGAATAAATAACGCACTTTAAATGTTAGGTGAACCATATTAAAAAAAAAAATACTTTCGTTGAATGTGCTTTACCCAAAACGACGACAATACGATCTCTGCGGAGTTTCACAGCTTTCACAGGACTATTAAAATCAAGAGATATGGCAGAGTCTTTTTTTAAATCATCCCATATAATTACTCTATTGGGAGGGTAGACAGGTGTTTTTCCTCCTCCAACTAAAGCCATATAGTTGCATCTAAACAACATTTCAACATATGATAAGCCACCGTCGGCAAAATTTTGTCTTTCTTTTTCCTTTAGGGGGTCACTGTTAAATACGCGAAAGCCATTTTCAGTACCACAAGCAAAACAACCTGAAAATATTGCAATAGATATGTCATTAAATAACGGTAAACGGACTCTACTACTGAAAATCTGTATACCTTCACAATGCAAGAATAATATGTACCTACCTTGATCTTGGTTAAAACCTACGTACAAAAGACCATTTCCAAAACTATTATCCTCAGACAAATTCATCATTACAATCTATCAATACATATATAGACTATATGAATAATTATTGGTAACTTCTATTTAATTTTATTGGAGATATACCTATAAATGTCACCAAACGTAACAAACTTTGTTGCGGCAATTTGACAACTAAACTGATAGATGACAAAAAAATAGATCGATGTTGCCAGATGAGCAACTTCAATGCTGCCAATTCCGTGTCGGGCTTTGGACTAATAAATGAAAAAGGGTAATCTAATATTTTACTTCTATAAACTCGTTTTTGTTAATAGTATAAATAAAACAGGTAGCCGCTATTATTTGTTTTTTCATTATTGGAGCGGAGCGAGCGAAGCTCCCATGGATCAGCTTCAATGGGGCAATGTCTGTTACCCCATAACTTCAAGAGTTCTTAACCGATATTAATATTTATTGTGTGGAATCGAATCAATCAGATTATGACGGAGCCTGAAATTTGAAATTCACAAAAATTCCCATCAAAACAAAAAAAAGTTATCTTTTTAATTATACCCTCCGCTCCAATATATGGTGCTAGCGTAGCTTTATACTTCGCGACTGCATCGCCTAGTTTTATTTGTAAAACAGTATTGAGGCAGAATCACTTTTCATGTATTCTACGTCGGAAATGAAATGCTTATTTTTGAATTTAGAAAAAATCAAGTTGATTTGGATGTCAAACGAGGCTCGAACCGCTTTAGTTATTGTTCTGAGCTCGAACCACATCCACTGTCTGAGCGAGTACTCTTCTAATTGAGCAACAGGTGATTGACAGAGAGGCCCTACCATCACGTCTTATAGCTATTCAAGTTTAGTTGTTAAAAAGAGACGCCACTATAGACCGCGTATAGCGGTGTCTCACTTTGACAATCGAACTTGAATCGCGTTAAAGGATGATGGTAAGCCCTCTGTTCATTTATTCCAAGTATTTCATAAGCTGGTGCTGGTGGTAATATGGCACTATTATCATGTTGTATAATTATAGGTTCTATTACCTATAACATCGAATGTAATATATATGTTGCCGGCATATCATGTAACACACCATATTACGAGAAGCCGCCCCCCGGATGCAAAGAAGTAGCTTTCTTGCAATGCCGCTACCTCAAGTTCAGCTGGATTGTGGTGGCGATACGTTCTACAAAATGTTTAGTTTTGTTGTCAGCAAGAAGTAATGTAGGATAACTACAAATTATGAAGAACCAATCCAAAAAAGCATATTTATTTTACATATTTAGAAAACAAAAAGCGAAATAATTACAATTAATTTTAATTTAATGAAAAAATTGACAAAAAAAAATTAGGATGCGTATTATAATATTTGATTATGTTATAAAGAAACATATATGTACATATTAAAATTATTACACTAAGTATTTCAATCAGTTGTGTTTGTTTTTAATGTTGTTTAACTGTGAATGAAGATGTCTATATCCTTTATCACACCGTTATAATTCTGAGGCATTTGGCAGATGAGCGCGTTATCCGAATAGTTTATGCTTTTCTAATGGGTCAGTTGTTACTGACCCCTGGCGGATATTCCCGACGATGAGTGCGGCGGGGCTGTGCATTGTAGGCTTTCACATATTCCGGATAGAAGTTTTGAAACTGACGATTAATTTTTCTTTTCAATTACTATTTTCACGCATGTTATAAACGTTAGCGCATAGAAGTACTACGTACAACATGCTGTACTTAGCACTTATTACTTCCATGAGTTAGCGTGACGGAATTTTTGTTGTTATGATAATGCAGCGCTACTTGCGCCCTGTAAGCCGCATTTTTTAATTTAAATATGAAAATAATTTCATCGTAACGTTTTTGTTTTAATGTTTCGTATTTTTTGAGTAAAGCGATATACAACTGGAAAGGTAAATATATAGCTATATACATTTCGTTAGTATCTGCACTGATAACTGTTTTTGTGTTTCTGCTAATTTATTACTTGGCACAGTGTTTTATGTAACCAAAAAAAATTACACCTTAAGGTTTTTGCATAAATCGATTATTTATACCATAATAATGGCAATACTTAAATTCTCAGATCACTATTTTCAGTAAAAAAATAAATATGAAGCAGTAAAGTTTTTGAAATTTGCACATGAAAAAATGAACAATTTAAGTTCCCCAAAAGGGGCCATTCATTTATTACGTAAGACGATTTAGGGGGGGAGGGGGGTCAACCATGTCTTATTTTTTCTTACAAGGGGGTGGGAGGGAGTCTCGATAGTTCTTACGTTAGATCACAAAAATGCGCAAAGTTAAAATTATACTTTGAAAAAGCGCGTGCAACCGCGCGAGTACCAAAGTTCGCTCGGATGCGTATAGGTAAATGATTTCCATTTCCATGGCAACGGACCTGCGCCACCCGCACTACGCCTCCCGGGAACTCCCCGCTTATGAACTAGTCGTAACTTGTTCGGTCCTTACCATTTTTACTGTCCATCAATACAAGATGCGCTCATAGAAAGAATTTGTTTAGTATGCTTTAAAGACTTTGCATCGAAAAAGGCAGCGCAACTTCACAAAAAACTAAATGGCCGTATTTCAAATATTGAAAAAGAAAAAGTTTTAGCCATATATTCAAGGCGAGGCAAAGAACTTTTGTGCCGCATCGGGGCTGATGTGGAATGGGTGAACGTCGATGACGTCAAAATCCTGAGTAACCAACTAGAAACAACACCTATTTATTAGAGATGTTCCAGTGTCAGATCCACTTTTCGAGTGGGTTTTGAGCCCCTGGACTGAAAATCTTTTGTAGGTAAAGATAAATGAGTAAAACCAAAGTTTATTCTACCAAAAAATAAAAATCATTAGTACCTTTGTAAGTACTAATAAACATTACTAAAAATTGTTACTTTGAAAAATAAATATTAAAACAAACCAAACGTGTATTCATTTTTGCCTTTAGAATCTTACGTAATAAATATTATATAGGGGGGGAGAGGGTCGGCCTATTCTTATTTTTTCTTACGGTAGGGGAGGAGGGGGCCAAAAACTAGCGAAAATAGTCTTACGTAATAAATGAATGGCGCCAAAGACGGTTCCGTTTCTGTCCATGAGATATTTTCCACTTGATAAGGAATTATTGAGGGCATAATTTCGTAATTTTATTTTATTTATAAGTGTCCTACTTTCTGAGAAATATTTTATTTTTAAATTTTGATTTTATTTTTTTTCTCCAAAAATCAGCAAAAGTGGAACCTGGATTTAGTATAAAAAGGTCCTATAAGTCAAGTTCTATCACCCATAAAAAATCAAGTCTCACTTTTGGGGGCGTTCAAGTATTACGTAACGCAATTTGGGGGGAGGAGGAGGTCTGGTAAAACTTTACGATGCGTTACAGGGGCGGGAGGGGGTCTTTCTTACAAAACTTTACGTAACATTGTTTCTTTAAATAAGGGAATTAAAACTCCTAATTTGGCAACCCTTTCGTTTACATTTTACGGGGAATCCCTTGACTGAATTGATCTAGTTGCATTTTATTTTTATTTTGTTCTCGCAAGTTGGCAACCTTTTTCGTTTATCTTTTACGGGGAATCCCTTGATTGTATTGTACGTCATTTAATGTTGTTTTCGTTGTTAGTATTCGTTAGTGTTTAATTTTTTTTATTTTTGTTAAAAAAAATATTTTCTTCGGTCTGTGCGTTTATCGTAATTTAAACAGCCGATATTTTCACGCGCTTTGAATGACGTCACATGACATGACTAGCGTGACGTCACAACCAATGAGAAGGCGCTCAGTTTGTTTTGAAATTTACTTTCGTTTATGCATAATTTCTAACCGAAAAAAAATTCTTAAAAAATAATAGAAATTATCGACTTTAACGAATGCCATCAGTTTACTACATATTTAAAGTATATGAAAAAAAATATTCGGTTTTTTTTTTAATTATACTTATGAAAGAAAACCTATTGTTTTTTTATAGACCTACTAAGTTAATAGTTGTTTTTGTTTTATTTTGTTAAGAAAACGATTTTAATTTCGTTACTGATACGATTTTTTCTAAATTTTGTTAATAATACATTTTTTTTTTGTTACGAATACGATTTTATTTCGACTAAAATGTTTAATTTCAGTTAGGTTCCCGTAAATAATTGCATTGCCAAAGGTTAAAATAAATATGTTATTTTATTTTAAGAGTCTATTAGTAAAAAAAAGCTATAAAGGAGAATGAAGGAGAAAAACAATTAAAAATCTCTTGTTTCATTTAGTATTATCAGGGCCGTGCCTGACGGGCGTTCATTGCGTGCACCGCACGCAGGCGGCCGAAATTAAGAGGCGGCCAAATCGTTACAAGTTGTTTACTGGGCAAAAATACAATCGGTTTGTTTTCATTAAGATACGAAGTAAAAACAGTTTCTCTAATCTAATCTATCTAAAAAGAGTTTCTCAGAAATAAGAAATGTATAAAAACTGATTATGTCGTTGTAGTATTTATATACCTACAGATAGCGCGCGAGTTGAATGCCGAGCTCAGGAATGAGATAGTGCAGTGACCTAATTAGAATTTATGATGACAATATGTCGATAAATTTCAACATTGTTTTAAGTGTAACGTTTTAAGTTTAGAAAAAACAACGTAATAATTATTACACATTTTTTATTATTTTACACATCAAAATCAATAAAAAAAAATATAATTTATGCAGCATCAGATTCTGAAATGGCAGACTTGGTTGAATCGGTGTCACTATCCTCACCATCGCTGACCTCAATTACGAATCGATCTATGGTATCTTCCATTAATCCATCTCTTTGCCAATAATTTTCTTCTAAAATTATGACGTGATCGTCGAAGCCACGCCAATCTTCCTCTGTGACCTGAGAGAGAGCCAGCTCCGTAACTTCTTTTAACCTTTTTAGTAGCCCGTCAGCCCAGATCTGCCATTGGCCACTGAGCTTTGTTATCCTAATATGTTAGTATAGATTTAAGGGTTATTCCTTGTTCTTTATGTTTGATAATTTTGTCTGTGATTATAAAACCAATACCATAATTTTTTTCATGTTATTATTTTTGTTTAAATTTTAAATAAAAAAATGTTTATTTTGTGCATTTTTTTTTCTTAAATTTCATCCAAACATATAAATCTCATAAAACCGGTTTTTAGCCGGTTTTTCTTTTCAGAAACCGGTTTTGAGAACAAAATCAATATTTTTTTTCGTTCTCGATTTCGGTTAACCAAAAACTGATTTTTTTCCCGGTTTGATGCCCTGTGTATAATAATAAACATTAAAAATTAAAGTAGTTTTTTTTAATGTTATCCTGGGGGCGGCCATACAGACTGGCACGCAGGCGGCCATATACCCAGGCACGGCCCTGAGTATTATTACCGCAAAAACTATAACAAGGATATTTCAGCTACTTTCCTGTACTTTGCACATCATAACTTTTGCGACTTTTGGGTAAAAATGATCATTTGAGTGTTATGTAACGTTTAGAGAGAGGGGGAGGGTACAGTAAAACGTTACGGCGCGTTACAAGGGGGGGGGAGGGAGGGCAAATTCTTCAGAAATTGCGTTACGTAATACTTGAACGCGCCCTTTGCGGTTTTTTGAAGTTATGATAGAATTAAGATAAAGGTCAACTTTCATGATCTAGGGTTGTACTAAAGTTCAACTACATGTTAAATGATTTTTTTTTCATTTTTAGTTTGCTAATCAATACCGTCAGTCAATTGAATAAATTAACAACACTTATAGATGTATACAATATACTTACATATACTACCTACCTAATGTAGATGTGATAATGTAGGAATACTTTATGTATGTTCGACCACATATTTTATTTTGTACCTTACACGCTAAACGGTCGAAAAATTAAACTATGTTGTTTTAAATAATTTGACACACATATCTACATCAATATACTGATATGTAATTACTTTATTGGCAACGGGTCTAACGATTGTGATGATATTTTGGATTTAGAAATTCATTCACATTTAAAATCGACCTAGGTAAGTGTGTAAGTGACCTTGGAGAGTGCAATGTTTACTCCGTCAATATGAATTTGTCCACGTTTAACTTTAAATAAGTACTAAAGACGTGTCATCTGCAAACAAGACTATCTCATGGTCACGTCTTACAAGGTGTGGGAGGTCATTAATATATACCAGAAATAGAAATGGACCCAATATTGAGCCCTGCGGCACCCCCATTGTTACAAATGATCCAGGCGACTGCTCTCCATTGATGACCACCTTTTGAATCCTGTCACTTAGGTAAGAAATGAGAAAATCCAAAGCGGTACCACGGATACCGTAATAAACTATTTATGTAAAAACCTGAAGGTGTAAATTTTTTTGGTTCCATAAAACACTGTGCTTGGTTATCAATTTCACGACTCCATTCTTATTTTTTATTTGACAGTGGTCTTATGAGTTATTGTCAAAAAAATCATCATCATCAGAAAATGTAACAATACCTTGGACGAATTACCCACTGGACAAGATTGGACGGGTTTTTTCTTTTCCAAATAACACAGAAACGCAGTTGGGTTTTTTGAATTACCGGTTTTTATTGTTTTAAAATATACATATATTTTTAAACAAAAATAATGACTATCCGATGCGATGAGATGAGAGTTAACCACAGTGCCGGTTTTACCACTACCAACGCCCCGGGCGTGATTTCTACGGCACCTCCTAACTGCAATTCAAACTTATAGGTACCTACTATACGAAAAAAGGCAAAGGATGTCATTAAAGGACATTTTAACCAAACACTTGGGATTATACATTATAAAAAAGCTCAGTGATACACGTCGGGAAGCAAGTAAGAGCAATGTTAAAGTAGTCCGTTGTCAAATTAGTGCCAACTGATGTTGAATTTTTTATGAGCCTACTACTCTAGCCGAACAGTCAAAAAGATTTCAGCTCTACAGCGCCCCTTTACGTCCGGCGCGCTGGGCGGTCAAAAAAACCCTACCCTAACGCCGTTACTTGTTAACCACATGGTTAACTCTCATCTTCTTTGACAAATGAAAAAGTAGTTTTTTTTTTTATTTGTGCAAATCT
Organism: Calamotropha paludella; assembly: GCA_927399485.1. Classification (NCBI taxonomy): domain Eukaryota; kingdom Metazoa; phylum Arthropoda; class Insecta; order Lepidoptera; family Crambidae; genus Calamotropha; species Calamotropha paludella. Next base: position 15,597,087 of record OV656812.1, read on the forward strand.
TCTAAATATTGCCATTTAAACAGCTACATTTCAGAATCTTGAAATTATCCATATATTTGAAATACGTTTTTCAGCTTATGAAAAGGGTCTAAAAATGTAAACTCTGTTGCCATTAATTAGTTGCTCAAAATAAGTTTTTTAATTAGTGGGATCCAGAATCCACTATCCCTATTACTTAAAAAATAGATCCCATTTTTTTAAGTAATAGGGATCTTCCAGGATTAATTAAGTTTGTGCCACTAAAAGAAATACCAACACCTTGTACATGGCCATGCTTTTATTTATATGTATTTAAGTGTTGGGACAAGACCCGATATTTCCAATACTGTTTCAAAGCTTGCACAATTTTCTGAAAATCCCTCAAACGCACATTGGTTATGTGCTAAATGAGTTCTTCGATATTTAAAGAAGACTAAAGATTATTGTTTATATTACAGAAAAACAGGGCAATCAGTACAAGGCTACTGTGATGCTGATTGGGGAAACAGTATTATGGATAGACGATCTTATTCCGGATATCCATTTATACTTGGAGGTGCAGCTTTATCGTGGAAGTCACAGAAGCAGAGAACTGTTGCGACATCTACAACGGAGGCTGAATATGTAAGTTTGGCGTAAGCAATAAAAGAAGCTGTGTACTTGAATAGTTTAATGAATGAGATTGGTATGATAGGGATGTCCAAAGTAGAAATGTTTGTCGATAATAGAGGTGCGATTTGTCTTGCTGAAGATCCCGTTTTTCGATGGGAGGTGGTCTAGGGGCGCGGCGGCCTTCCGGTGGAGCCACGGAGCTAGCCGCTGAGGGCGGCGTAGGCGGTGCGTGCCAACGCGGGCGCGGGGACGCGGGGGACGGTTTATCCGAAACGGACGGGGAGGGGGAATTACACATCTTCGTGCGGCGTTTCTTCCTATTCGAGACCGGCGTGAAATCGTTATCCGACTCGACGACGGTGAAACGGGAGGACTGAGCGGAGTCGGACTCCGTCTCGTATTCATCGTCTGAGGCCGGCGCGGAGCGCTCAGACGCGGTGCGTTTCGTGCTAGAGTTGACTGACGGGGACGCGGCGGCGACGCGAGTAGTTACGACGTCCATAAGTTCGTCGAACTTTTGGGATGAGGATTCCGGTGAGGCCGGCTTGGCGGTCGCGATGACTGCTTGAACTGCCTTGAGTTGCTGCGGGGTCGGGTGAAGCCCATGGGCATTCATCACCTCGATGATGCGCCCGAGGAGGAGGGGGCAGGAGGGGTAGGACAGTTATCGCTAGTGGATAACCGTCAATTCCTTCGCCCTAGAGCTCCGGACCTCAGGTGTTCCCAAAGCCAGAAGGGCCTTGGAGAGCGCACCGGGACACGCTCAGGCCAGCTTCGTTGGCACCGTTAGGTATCAACTCGCCTCAAACGCGAGGGCTGGAGTAGCGAAATAGGCCGCCCGCCGTGAAAACGGCGTTCGGGGTTTCGTGCCAGCAGCTCTTAACGATGCCGAAATCATACGGCTGACGTAAATGACGTATACCTGCTTGTTTTCCTAAAGAAACCAAGAAAGTCGACCGAAAACCGAAACACGAACCGTCGCGAGAGCAGGCAGTTACGAGGAGGCTCGCAATAGCGGCTGCCAATACGCACTGGAGCGCGAACTACAGAGACGGCGAGTGAAGCTAAGCGAGGCGGGCGCACACTAGCAAACGCTTGGGATGATATAATCATCGAGAGTAACAAGACAATTTAAAAATAATGTTTTTGCTATGTACAAAACGATAAATCTTAAAAAACAGTTTTATTAACACAAATAAAACTGTTTTTTTAAAATTGATCGTTTTTATTTTATATTATTTCCGTACCAAAAACGAACGATAGGAAGCTAAGCTTGTCTTTAGACAGAGAAAATGACTGGTTATTTTTACTTTGTCTACATAAAAAAGAAAAAAGTCAAATTGTTATGGCACTTGGCTATTAAAAATGTATTAAAGAAGAAGTCATATCTTCGGTCTCCCATTCATTCATTTATTTGTTCATTAATTTTTGAGCTAGTCAATTATGAGTCTTTTAAATGACACGTAGTCTATAATGCTACAAGGTGGGTACAGGTTCCATAGAAAATTACCCATTGTTCTTTCAAGGCGACTGTACAAGGGGATATATATGAAATAGCTCATTCATAGCTGAAATATGAAAACATTTCAGGACAGACATAGATTTTTATACTTGTTTGTCTTCCATGGGGACAGGATATTCGATAAATATCTTTGGTATCTTTATCATGCAACACAGCATATCATATTACTAGTGTATTTACAGATTTTATTATAAAATGTTTAGATTGTGAAAAAAACATATTTACTACTCAAGATTTTCCTATAAATGTGCAGATTTTCAATATCATTTGAGAAAACTTAAATTTGCGGTAGCTTGATATGCTGTTAGCTTTACCAATTAGACAAGTTGTTTAATATTTTATAAGTATATAATTAAAAATATGTAGTAAGATATATTAAATACAATTTAGGTTAACCATTAACAACAGTTTTCAATAGCTTATCCCTAGTAACAGATTTTATTATTTTGTAGCTTAGACATTCCTGTTAAATGACAGGAAATAACAAAGCTTGCTTAGCAACTAAATCAAATTAATCCTATCTCGTACTGAGGACAAACTATTGAAATCAGCTTAAATACTATGTACATCTTAAACATATATAAATGATTATGAACTTGCAACTTGTTTTAAGGGCCCTTCAAGATATTGAGCTATAGCATTTATTTTTTCTTTTAAAATACCAAATCCCACTGTCTCCTTTGCATAAAGACATAACAACAAATTTGCAACTTGTGTGATGGCAATTTTACCATTCATGCAATCAACTAATATCAAGTGCAGTCTATCTTCTTTGAACACATTTCTGCCATGTTTTTCATAAGCTGCCCATACATTGCTAGCAATAGCAGCCGTAACCCTGGCATCTTTGTCGTTATAGCCAGAGTAGGCTAAGAGTGCACCTTGATGATTTAACAACCTGAAAGTTATTAAAATAATATAAAAATTATATACTAGGTACCTCAAATAGCTTCACTAAATTTCAGTTATTGAATGGGTAGTACTCAAAGTATGAGGAAAAGTTGTAATAATAATCACTTAAATAGTTTTTAATGTAGTTTAAATGGAATTTGTGGAATAATTTGCTGTATCATGTCTATATAAGTCTCTCATGGTTACAATCAAATTTATTTTTTTAATTCTCTTCACTTCATCTGACTTTGTAAGAACACCTTTCTTATTGTACACTGGATTTGTAGACAGAGAACTGCAACCACCTATCAGAACATGACAAGTTTACTAATTTTTTGCTTGATATTAAAATCAAAGTTATAGAGTAAATTTAAGTTGAAAACTCGTTGAGGAACTGACATTTTTGTGTTCCTTGATATACTTAATACATGTCGATTTTTTACAAGAGCTGCAACGGTTGTTAAGGCAAGAGCAAATAGTTATTCCCTTGAGTTAGATGAAGTTGTGATACTGATAAGATTAAGACAAATAATTACAATGTGTTTTCGACACCTCCGGTATTGGCTTGACTTAGAACTTGCGTCAATGCTTTAGGTTTTAACATAATTATGGATGATATTCCTTAAATATTATTTTAGACTGTAGTAACCATTGAAATAGCACGAGCGAATTAAAATAATGTAGTTATTATTGTTGTAATTAGATTCGCCAAAAGGCAGGCAAAGGTACTAAGCCATACAGCCTTGTCTTCTTTTAATTTTCTTATTTTCTTCGTCAATACCACGTCAAATTTTCAAAAGGTCAAAGCCATGTCTGATTTGAAAATAATAAAGTTTATGAACGTTGTGCTGAGATGATGTTGTTGTTGTTATTAGATTCGCATTAGTGTGCTGTGATAATAAATGGCAGTGTGCGTTTTCCATTTAGAAAAAAAAGTCGACACTGTGTTGCACTGTGTCCACTTTTTGTGTGTGTGTGTGTGCCAACTAAGTTGGCATTAGGTTTTTGCTATAATATGGTCGACACAGTGTCAGTATTTCCTATTTTTAATAAGATGACTATATTTTTATGATTTGGATGCGTGTTTTTTAAGCTATGTCCTCATATTAAGTAATGTCTATTCTTTATTAAGGTAGTGGGTTCCGAAATATAAATCAGTATATTAGCCAGTAGAAATGACGTCATAAATCGATGCCATGCTGTTGATTTATTCCGCGATATATTGGCCAGAGCGTTGACGTCAGATATCAATGCCATATTTAAAAAAGTTAGAGCGAGAGAGAAAAAGCCCAGCAAGATACGCCACACCTTGTAACGAGGCGCCATACCTATATTGGCGACTCGTTGCTTTCATTGCGCTCTTCTCTGGTCATTTTTCATATTTTCCTTTCTCTTCGTTTCCTAGTTTAAATTTACTGTCTGTCTCTGTTTCCTATTTTAAATTTACTGTCTGTCTCTTATTTGTTTTGATCGAAGTTTATTCTTACCAGAGTCAGCGCGTAGAGTGGTTGACTCACCGATAACAAATTATTTAAATATATTTATAGTGCTGAGCAGTTATAATAAGCTCACAAGTATAATAAGCTCATAAGCATAATTCACAAGTTTTCCTGTATATATATTCTGTACCACCAGTTCCTGTTTATAAGTCTGTTTCTTAAGGGCACTATTGTAAGTAGCCCTACCTTTTATAATATGTTTTTAGTGATAAATGTGAAATTGTTTTTGTATTCAGTGTTATTTACCTTTTTTTTATATAATTGTTTCAGTTGTGCCTTAATTTCATAAATACAAAAATTTAAGTGACCTTGAGTGCTTTTATTTCTCCGGCTGCACCCCGTCACAATCTTAGTTATTTATTGTTCTGAGCGCCACACTTTTTTCACTTTGACCAGTACAAAATGGCGACAGATTCAAGACGTCATTACGACAGGCTAGTATACTGATGTGAACTTGGGAATAAAGCCCACATAACTATGAGAATTGATCATGATAAGTTCTCATAATGATAGATAATCAATTAATGAATAATGAAAATCTCTTTACTCTAGGTTTCAGTGAAGGAATGGTGTTTTACTGAAATCTCTCCGTGGACGTCGTTGAGAGAAACTAAAAAAAATATTCGTAAGCATGCTCACAAACTTGAGGGCACAAACCACTATATTCGATTCGATAAACCTCAAATTCTCGCTAAAGAACAAAGATTTGCAAATAATAAAAGTAATATGGAGGTCGGTAAACGATAACATTTCTACTGTTGCGTTTAAATCCATACTCGAATTGAAGTATAATAACTATCATTAAATAGCGACCCCTCGAAATGCGGTTCTTGTGTATGCACTGGTGTAAAAGTTTACCACTCTCGATTTTCCATAGTGCAACAAGTTAAACTACCTCCAGGGTAAACTGTTTTTACAAGGGAATGGGTCGCGCTGTTAAAAGCTATATAATATATTCTTATTATGAAACTTAAAAAGACGATAACATTCACGGATTCTATAGGTGCTCTTCAAGCTATTAACAAGTATCCTTTCCGAACGAAACCATATTTCTCTGTAATCTTTGAAATTAGAAATGCTCAATAAGTGCGTGCAATGAATTACTTGGTAGAATTTGCTTGGCTACCGAGCTACATAGGAATTGCGGATAACAAAAAATCTGATGAGTTAGCAAAAGAAGCAGCGCATTGTGAAGACATAGTCTTGTACAAAAATTATAACCATGACCTCTTGTCCCTGCACCGTCTGCGTGACGAATGGCATTCTTATTGGAATGAAACCAGAGAACACAAAGGAAAGCATTATTTCCAAATACAACCGAATATTACATCAAAACCATGGTTTCGTGGAAAGACTGCAACGAGTATATCAATACCTCAGAACAATAACTAAAGCTATAGAAGGAGTGCTAAAATAACAACACAATACGTTAGTTCGTACTATTTTGACTTATACAGTTGTAAATGTGTAAGAAAGAAATAAGTATACAAATTTTGTTTCGTAATTTATAAGGTAGTCACTAGTTTCCCTTACGTCAGTGATGTAACGGCATCGATATAACTATCGATAAAAATAAAAACATTTAAACTTTTTTTTATGCTGTTGGTATGTCAATGATACTAGAACGGCGGTAATGTGTCATAATAAACACGTGAAGAATCTGAAATATGAACATTTTATAATGCAGTATTCATGGGTAGAATTTTGGACCAGAACCAATTTATTTATTAGATTTGCTGTCTTCAGTATCTAGAGAAACCAGGTAGTTACAGTTAAAAAATTGCATCTTGTATAGGTATATCATATTAGGCTACATTTTAAGTTAGACCTCTAGCAGTACATTGGTGAACACTGCATTCAACATTATATTTTTTATAGGTATAGATTAAAAAAGAAGAAAAATTTTAAAAGAAAACGATTATTTAAATTTAATGACCCAACTATTATTTTATACATATTTACTTATTATTTTCATATTTTTATATACTACTCTGTCAAGGTACCGGGAAAAGATCAATAATATACAAAATGTTTGTTATTCATTCAAATTTATTTTATCACCTTCAAAGTATGCTCCTTCAGAAACGATAAACTTACTTTCTTACTCTTTTTTTATAATCTGCTACAATTTTCTGTAAATTAGATATCAGTTCAGAGATATCGTAATCAGTATTTGTTTCAACTGTGGTCATAGATTTGGGGCGTTTACTTGGTGGTTCATAATTCCTTCTGAATCCGGTAGTGGTTTCTGAAACACAAAAATATTAATGTAAATAAGCTATCATTATTATTTGGAATACACGGTGCCAAAATGTTAATTAAAAATCTGAATATTTATTGGTAGGATCGAAAAAATTATATGATAAGCAAGACTAAGATAATGTTTGGAATAAAAAAGGAGCAATTGCATGTTCTGTAAATGTAATGTGGGTATAGCATTTGCTTTCAGCCGCCGAAATTAAATGTTTTCATGTGGCTCAAATGAATGTAGTCTAAAATGTTTCGAACAAATGTGACTGTGCGCTTTCGGTGTCCAATTGAGCCTTGATATACGGCGTATCCATTCAGTTCTAATAGGTTCATCTTTGGGAAAACTAAAGCAAAAAGTAAAAACCAAAAATGTTGACATCGATCGATCGACGTACTTTTAATTTAGTAGTATAATATACAACCAAATTATAACCATTTGACATTTGTACTTTGAGAGTTTGCGACAATGACGTGAAAATAAAACCTTACAATTGTTGTCTATTTCGCTCTTACCCATGTATGTTAGATTACTTTAAGTGAATGCGAGAGCTGTTATATAGTTTTTATTTTAGCGCGGCTTCTATGGCTTTAGTTATTGTTCTGAGATTAATACGCATGAGAATTTGCAATTGACATAATGCTAAGCCGTGCAACGTCAAAAGCTAAAAAAAAAGTAAAATCGTGTTGGTTGTATAGTCTGTGGATATGTGGGTGGACCGGACTAGCTCACATGTACGTATTTAAATGAAAGTGAGGTTATAATATAGTCTTGATAAAGTTAATACATGTATAAATTTATTGTATAAAATAGATTATATTCAAAATGGTGCGGCATAACAATCAGTTGCCTAATAATTTAACTCAGTTACAAAATTTAATCAAAAGAGATCCAGTTTTATACAGAGAAGAATTTCACCAACAACTTGCTCATTTCGAAACGACTTTGGAGATATTTAACTTAAATCCTAGTCAATATTTTAAAAAGCTTGAAGAACAGGCTATGTTTTTAGCCCAGGTTGCTAAGTGTTATCTTAGTGAAATGAAATTATTTCCTCAAAAAATAGTGGATATATTGAAAACGCATAATACGATTTTACACAACGATATGCGACTTGCTTTATGTAAATGCCTCATATTGTTAAGAAATAAAAATTTTGTAACTCCTTTTGATCTCTTGGAGTTGTTTTTCCAGTTATTGAAATGTCAAGATAAACATTTAAGAGAATTTTTAAAAACTCATATAATAACAGACATTAAAAATATTAACATGAAACACAAAGATGTAAAATTTAATGCAACCCTGCAAAACTTTATATTTTCAATGTTGCGAGATACTGATGTAAGAGCAGCAAAATTGTCTATAGATATATTGATTGAACTGTATCAAAAAAATATTTGGAATGATAACAAAACAGTCAATATTATTGCTGAAATTGGATGTTTTTCAAAAGTTACTAAAGTTATGGTAGCGTCTCTTAAGTTTTTTTTGGGCAAAGATGAAGAAGAAGCAAAAGATTCAGACAGTGATGATGACATAGACCCAAGAGATACCATGATTTCTAACAAATTCAATAAGAAAACAAGAAAAAGAGAAAAGATGGTTGATAAGGTTAAGAAAATTGCTAAGAAACAGAAAAAGAAGAAGCAAAAAGCTCCATCATTTAATTTTTCTGCACTACATTTAATTAATAATCCCCAAGGCTTTGCTGAAAAATTATTTAAGCAAATTGAATCATCCAATGAAAGGTTTGAAGTAAAATTAATGTCACTTGATGTTATATCTAGATTGATCGGTTTGCACAATTTGTTTTTGTTCAATTTCTATCCTTTTCTAGCAAGATTGCTAATGCCTCATCAAAGAGAAGTAACTCGCATACTTCAATTTGCTGCTCAGGCATCACATGAATTGGTCCCACAAGAAGTGATAGAACCAGTGATAAAGGCAATCGCCAATAACTTTATAACAGAAAGGAACTCTACTGATGTAATGGCTGTAGGTTTGAATGCTGTTAGAGAAGTATGTGCTCGATGCCCACTTGCAGTTGATGAAGACCTCCTAAGAGACTTAGTTCAATACAAATCTTATAAGGAAAAGTCAGTGATGATGGCTGCAAGGTCTCTGATTCAGCTGTATCGACAATCTATGCCGAACCTATTACATAAAAAAGACAGAGGTCGTCCTACAGAAGCTTCTATTGAACTAAAAACTAAGAAGTATGGTGAAATTGAAACAAAGAGCTATATTCCTGGCTCAGAAGTACTCTTAGAAAAAGATACCACAAATGAAGTCTATAAAAATGAAAAGAAAAAGTCAAAAAAGGTTAATGAATCTGATAGTGATGAGTGGATTGATGTAGCAACATCAGACTCTGAAATAGAAATATCAACTGACAGTGAAATTGTGGACGATGAAAATACGGAGCTAAGTGAAGAGGAAGAATCCGGGGATCAAAGTCAAACAAACAAAGATACAAATAAAGTTGCTGACAAAAATAGCTTAAGTAAAAGTAAAATTTTGAAGAGCAAAAAAGTATTACATAAACAAGATTTAGAGGAAAAGATAATTACAGCAAGAGGTATTGCAATGGAGAAAATATTTACTGATGATGATTTTAAGCGTATAGAAGCTGCTCAAATAAAAAAGCAAGTAAGTGGTACCAAAAGAAAAAGAAATGTAATTGAAGAAGAAGAAATAAATGAATCCGAGTTAGTAAAGCTCTCAGACATTGAAAATATTTATAAGAAAAGGAAGCATGACAAGAGTGCAAGATTAGAGTCTGTAATGAAAGGTAGGGAAGATAGAGATAAATTTGGCTACAAAGACAGAAGGAAAAATATTCACTGTTCAAAAACAAACAGAGAAAAAAAGAAGACTAAGACTTACCAAATGGTGAAGCATAAAGTTAAAGGAAAAATTAAGAGATCATTTAAAGACAAACAAATTGCTTTTAGAAACTATCTAATCAAGCAAAAGAAGATGCGCTAACTGTTTATTTTAAGGAAAGTTATGTAATAAAACATTTAATTGAAAAGTGCTTATACAAGAGATCATTAAACTAAAATAAAATGAGGGACTTTTATTCTTTTCCCAGTTGAAAAAAAGAATTAGTTATAGTAGATATCCATAAAACCACTTGTTTTCTTCACAGTGTTAAAAAATTATATTTATTATTGAATGTTAAGAACCAAAATATTACCTATTTTGTTTGCTCTTTTTAATATTATACCAAAGACAATAAAAATAAAAGAAAGGGTTTATTCCCATCGAGTCATTTGTACCCTCAGCTGTAAAACTTTTATATGTTGAGAAAATAAATCTCAATTAATAACAGTTTATTTATATTGGTTCCTGATGTGTTACATGTTGGGAAAAAATCTCCCCAAGCAGTAACATGTAATTTTAATGAAAATTTTTATATAAAAGACCATATAGAAACTTACCATTTCCAAGTATATCTTAAGCTGACGCCAGCGCCGTCTCTTCATGTTCTAGGTACTTTTACCTACAACATCAAATGTCATACTTTTACAACTATCATATAAAGAAGAAATGGCCATTTAATTATTACAAATTTCGTTACTTAAGTATTTGATAGCCGGATTCTAAGAGAATGTGGTTTCGAGTAGCGCCTCACACCTGGGCCTAGTTGGAATTTAATATTTTTTTAGCTATAAACTCTTATCGTATCGTAGAGGTATGCATGCAGAGAAGTATGCCATGGCATGTTTGTATATTTTCGAAGTTTGCAAGGAAGATAGGCGAAAATAGGCCTTATATTGTTCAAAACTGTTCACTATCGGAAATATGAATCATAAATTAGTTAAATTCTTCATATTATGTTAAATTTTACAAAGGTATGATTTTTTAAAGGTCGGAATAAAAATATAATTTACTATCGGTACAGAAAAACACGGAAAAACCTAAACGTTAAAACTCAAGATTAGATACGGTCTTATTAACTAAATCAGGTCGATGCAGTCGCTAAGCTAGCATAATAAAATCGCCGGGTGAAAGGCAAAACCTGCTATTTTGCATGCTAAGGCAAAAATATGCTATTTTTTTAGTTTTTTACTTTAATATACCATTCGAATCAGCATTCGATTCTCTATCCAGTGGTAGAACCCACCCAACCACTGTACTCACCGTTACCGAGTTACAAGTCGCGGAAACTAGTGCTGACCGTTATTACTAGAGACCGGATTATATGCATTTGCATATTCTCATATGCATTTGCATATTCGCATATGCATTTGCATATTCTAGCCATTCTCAGAGGTAATAGCATATTTTACCTAAGATCTAGTTATGATGCATATTATCGGTACATTTACAATATTTTTCACTAACCCTGCGTTGCGAAATGCGACCAAATTTAATAACAGTCACAATATAAGGGCTAAGCTAATCTAAGGAAGCATTTAACGATCCTAAAGTAAAAAAAACAACCCTGATCTGCATGCATTTTCATTTATCCTACATACCTGAGAGTATTAAAAAGCTTGAAACTTGCGGTTTGGCATTGACTGAATCTATCCAAACAATGAATAAAATATGCCAAATAAACTCCGCGTTGCCAAAGGCGTTGCCGCATAAACTTAAAGAAAAGTTTGAAAACATATTGAACAATAACCCAGGTTTTCAAAGTTTGTGTCAACTTGATAGTTTCATTAATGGGACGGCAGCACTTTAGCCAGAAACTATAAGTGCTAACATAGCACCCAAGTTCAAATTCTGCCCAGTTACCTCAGTGGATGTGGAGCGAACCTTTTCCACTTACAAAAATATTCTAAATGATCGTAGACACAATCTCACCACTGAAAATTTATATTTGATTGTTTCCATTTACAAAAAATTTAAATAATTTTAATGTCATATTATAATGTTACTGTACCTATTAACGCCTATCAAAAAAAATACTAGGTAATTGTATGCTGATTTTTAAAAAAACATGAATACTTTTCTTTTTTTTTGGGGATTCTTAAAATTTATCATTTAATTTCGCATATGCTGCCAATTTTCGTGCATATTTCAAGCATTTTTCGTGCATATTTGCATGCATTGAACAAGCTTTTTATGTTGCATATAATCCGGTCTCTAGTTATTACGCAGAAGTAAAAAAAAAAGATGCCGTGGGCGATGGAGGGTGAAGGGCGGGCGTGCGTTGCGCCGATTGGCTCTCGAGTCGTACTCCGTCCCCGGTACTGATACGACGCCCCGAGCACTTCCAGTGTACAGTGGCGTTCTAAATTGTTTTGTTGTCAATGTTAATTTTTGTTATTGTTTTTTTTGTCAAGTTTGTTTTGTTTATTTATTTGTTAGTTAATTTACTGTTTAATTAAGTTAGAACAGTTAAAAGTGGGACTTGATTTTTTATGGGTGATAGAACTTGACTTATAGGACCTTTTTATACTAAATCCAGGTTCCACTTTTGCTGATTTTTGGAGAAAAAAATAAAATCAAAATTTAAAAATAAAATATTTCTCAAAAAGTAGGACACTTATAAATAAAAAAAAATTACGAAATTATGCCCTCAATAATTCCTTATCAAGTGGCAAATATCTCATGGACAGAAACGGAACCGTCTTTTGGGGAAATCAAATTGTTCATTTTTCATGTGCAAATTTCAAAAACTTTACTGCTTCATATTTATTTTTTTACTGAAAATAGTGATCTGGGAATTGAAGTCTTGCCATTATTATGGTATAAATAATCGATTTATGCAAAAACCTTAAGGTGTAAATTTTTTTGGTTCCATAAAACACTCTGCCAAGTAATAAATTAGCAGAAAAACGAAAACAGTTATCAGTGCAGATACTAACAAAATGTATATAGCTATATATTTACCTTTCCAGTTGTATATCGCTTTACTCAAAAAATACGAAACATAAAAACAAAAACGTTACGATGAAATTATTTTCATATTTAAATTAAAAAATGCGGCTTAGAGGGCGCAAGTAGCTCTGCATTATCATAACAACAAAAATTCCGTCACGCTAACTCATGGAAGTAATAAGTGCTAAGTACAGCATGTTGTACGTAGTACTTCTATGCGCTAACGTTTATAACATGCGGGAAAATAGTAATTGAAAAGAAAAAATAATCGTCAGTTTCAAAACTTCTATCCGGAATATGTGAAAGCCTACAATGCACAGCCCCGCCGCACTCATCGTCGGGAATATCCGCCAGGGGTCAGTAACAACTGACCCCTTAGAAAAGCATAAACTATTCGGATAACGCGCTCATCTGCCAAATGCCTCAGAATTATAACGGTGTGATAAAGGATATAGACATCTTCATTCACAGTTAAACAACATTAAAAACAAACACAACTGATTGACCGCCAATCCGCAAGTTTCAATTTCTTCCTTAAGTAAGAGAGTACGAAAACTGCTCCACATATTTAAAAGCCTTCGGGAATCGGCTGATCAAACCCTTTTAACTAGAACCTATTTTGCTCTTTGTCAGTCACTTATTACATATTGTATCCCGGTATGGGGTGGTGCCGCTAAAACTCATCTTTTGGAGATTGAGAGAGCACAAAGAGCTATTATCAAAGTCATGTTACGTAAACCCAGAAAATACCCAACGCGCAAACTATACCAGGAGGCAGATCTGCTTACCGTTAGACAGTTATTTATATATAATTCTATCCTGCGGCATCACAAAGCGGTGGATCCATCGCAATTTTCCAGACAAAAAAGACGGATTCGCACAAAAGTTCCGAATTTTCAATCGATTTTCGCTCGACGTCAAGTGAATTACTCTGGGCCATTTCTCTACAGGCATTTTAATGATATATCCAATATACTCAAAATGAATAGAACTAATCTTAAATCTACTCTTAAAGTTAAACTAAAATCCTATGATTACCATGCAACAGAAAAAAGTTTTAAATATTATTAAATAAACAGCTAATAGGGAACACAAAATTTGTTATTTTAAACATGCTTTTTTTGTATATTTGATTTATTATAGATACATGATGAATTAAACTAAAACACAAAATTTCAGATTACACCCACGTACATTTTAATTAAGATTGTTAACTTAACTTAACTATATTTCAATCGAAACATTGTATAATAGATGATTAGTATGTGTCTTGATTTTGAATTTCATTGTGACAGTATGGCATAACTAATTTTGACTAATGTAACTTTATACTACTTATGTACTATCTGTAAACTATGTACCTATGCATATGTATTCATGTGCTTGTACTATATGAGTCGTCTATTCATAGCTTACTGATCATTGTATGGGGTGGAGGGTTGATAACCTGAGACACAGGTTTTACCTAGTTCGGGTATCAGCCCGCCACGATCCTTAAAATTGAACCATCCAACATTGTACGTATTATAAGGCGATTGTGGTGAGAAATAAAGATTATTATTATTATTATTATTATTGAAATACTTAGTGTAATAATTTTAATATGTACATATATGTTTCTTTGGGAGCGTTCAAGTATTACGTAACGCAGTTTTTTAAGATTTTTGACCCTCCCTCCCCCCCTTGTAACGCGCCGTAACGTTTTACTGTACCCCCCTCCCCCTATCTAAATATTACGTAACACTCAAGTAACAATTTTTACCCAAAAGTCCCAAAAGTTATGTTGCGCAAAGTACAGGAAAGTCGTTAAAATATCTTTGTCATAGTTCTAATCGATTTTGCGGTAGTAATCCTTACTAATATTATAAATGGGAAAGTGAGTTTGTTTGTTTGTTTGTTTGTTTGTTTGTTTGTTCCGCTTTCACGCCGTAACTACTGAACCGATTGCTTTGAAATTTTGCAGACTTAAAGATAAAAGTCCGGATTAAATAATAGGGTACTTTTTATCCTGGAAAAAATGATATTCCCGAGGGAAAACAAAAATATTGTTTGCTTGAGGATGGATTGTAGATGGCGCTGTGTGTCGTTTAAAACAAGGTAAAATATTGCAAACGATACGATAATGAATCCCCGTAAATGAGGAATTCCCGAGGGATGACGTACAATTTGTTTTATCGTCTAAACGGTTTTTTTTTACATCTACTTATATGTTGCAAACGAATATGAACATGTAAATTTTGAAGCTAAATGATACGAAAATGAATCCTCGAAAATGAGGAATTCTCGAGGGCTGACGTACAATTTTTTTTATCGTCTAAATTGTTTTTTTTACATCTACTTATCCTGAAATACTAAAGTCAACGAATTAGTAATTGGTATAAGTATTAGTTACGTTATTTAGTTCTTGAGGTATGCGATAGATGGCGCTGGGTGTTTTTTAAAGCATGGTAACGATGTGTTTTTTAAAATACATAAGAAGTGGAATGATACTTACGCTATTTAGTTCTTGACGTAAGCGATAGATGGCGCTGGGTGTCCAAAACCTGCATGTTTTTGCTCCACAAGGGAAAACATATAATATAGTGTACCATTCAGTTTTGGTTTAACAACTAATTGTATCCAGCGTTACATCGCGCTTCTTAGATTTTTCCGTGGGAATGAGAAGTTTTCTTATAGTTGTGCTTTATACCGCAATATAACCGAATTCCACGCGGGCGAAGCCGCGGGCGGAAAGCTAGTACTAAATAAAACAAGACATTGTCAACCCGCAATACATGCGTATTTTGTGTATTTTTTTTAGAAATTTTTGGCTTTATACACAATTGCTTTTCTCCCTCATTCTCCTATTTTAGCTTTTTTTACTAATAAACGCTTAAAATAAAATAACATATTTATCTTAACCTTTGGCAATGCAATTATAAACAGAAACCTGACTGAAATCAAACATTTTAGTCGAAATAAAATCGTATTATTAACAAAAATAAAAAATTATTAACAAAATTAAAGTCGCTTTCTTAACAAAATAAAAAAAATATTAACCAAGTAAGTAGGTCTATAAAAAAACAATAGGTTTCTTGCATGTGATTAAAAAAAATCTGACGGCATTCGTTGAAATCGATAATTTCTATTACTTTTTAAGAAATTTTTTTTTTTTTGGTTAAAATTTATGCCTAAACGAAAGTAAATTTAAAAACAAACTGAGCGCCTTCCCATTGGTTGTCACGTCACATGACATTAAGCCATGCGTTTGCCGGCAACATATCGCTGCTTTAATTTGATAATGACACATCCCAAAATGTGCCATTATTTTGGTAATGTTACCATTCAACACGACATAGCGCATTATACTATGTGAATAAAACTCATTTTTCTTTGTTTACATTTGGATAGGTGGCGTGACTGAATGACGTTCTCTGATTGGCCCAATTTAACCGTTCTTTTAGTTGTACATCGACACAACGCCAGTTGCTTCGAATTCGTTGAAGGTGACACTCGAATTTTCTCTAGGATAGAGGCATAAAACGAAATAGTTTGCAGTTATTTGTGGTATATTTTATAAGATACTGACTTTTTTCGTGTTGTGCCATTATTCCCAAATTTTTTAAGTTCAAAGTTGTGTTTTGTTTGATGGAAGAACGTAGCATTTGGTGTTGCGACAGTATCAAAACAAGTAAGTACTTACACTTTATAGCACATTTTAAAATACGTTTGTATTCTATTATTATGTTTTGGTGTTTGAAGGAACTTATACAAAATATGCCCATTTCGTTTTGAAAGTTATAATCTTTTAAATTTTTATTTGCAAATTATGACGCTTTTTTGTGCTATTCTTGAAATATTTTTGAAATTGTGACATTATTGCATTAAATTATGATACAAATAACACTTAGCGTGGCATGGAAATAAGACATACTATGTAAAACAATGCAATACTTTATTTAAATATAATTTAATTATTTTACTTTCAGTGAATAATCGACGTACTCTTCAGATGTTCAAAAACTTAAACATGGAGACAACTAATAAGAATATCAGTTCAGAAGAATCATTGCAGATCTCGGTAGGTGAAGTTCCAGCCAAGCCAAAAAGCCAAGAAAATCTTGTCAGAAATAAGGTATTTAATGATTTTTCTATAGAAGAACAGGATTTTTGTTGCGACGATAGTGTCAAAGATCCTGACTACGAAAATATAAGTGATTCGGCTAGTTCTGAAATTGACGCTTATAAACCTTATGCAAAACAACGACAGAAGAGATATTAAAACCAAAAACGTACCGAAAAATTTAAATGTTGATGTTCGTAAGCCTTTACAGTCATTGCAGAACGAAAGTGTTTTCGAAACCACTAGTCAAATAGTATACTCCGATGCAAAGAATAGTAATGATGAAACTGTTTCTTTTGGTCAAATCTCTCGAACTGTAGAAGTTGATGATAATATAGAACAAAAACAACCTAATTTAACAACTGCAACAATAAACAGCTCCATACAAAGATCTATCTCAAATAGCTCAGATAGCTCATCCAGTACCAGTAGTTTCTCAGATTCTACTGATTCTTCTTCTGATTCAAGCAGCTCATCAGATTCCGAATTAGACCGTTATGGAGATATCCCAGTGTTAGAAAATAACACATCAGTCAGTATTTCAACTGAGACTGCAATTTTTAACAAGAGTCTTGAAACCTTAATCATCATTCTATAGATCCAGCCATTAAAGATAGTGTCAGGAAACATATTGATTCAATACCTAAAATTGAAAGTCACTATTGTCGAGCGAATACTAAACGTGTTTATATAGATGGTGGTAAAACTGTAGCGGATTTGCATCGAGATTATGCAGCTGAATGTCAATCGAAAGGTCTACCGAGCGCAAATTACATCACGTATTATAATATATGAGAATAACATTTCATTTTTCCAACCAAAAAAGGATCAATGCGAAGATTGCACAGCATACACAAACTCTACTGAAGAAGAAAAAAGTAAACTTAAAGAAAATTATGAAAAACATATAAAAGAAAAAACCTTATCGAGAGAAGCAAAAGATGATGATAAGAATCACACAGCAGATAATACTATCGTCTGTGTTTATGATCTCCAAGCAGCCATGAGTTGTCCTAAGGGCGAAGTTTCTAATTTTTATTATGTATCAAAGTTAAAGTGCTATAATTTTACTGTGTGCAATATCAAAAACAATGAAGTTTTTTGTTTTGTTTGGCATGAAGGCCAAGCAAAACGAGGGGCTGTTGAGATTGGAACTTGTGTTCTGAAATACATAAAAAATTTAAAACAAACAGCGGAACATTATATTGTTTTAAACTTTCATGGTCACTAACATTATAGTAATATAAGTTATTTGCGGGATTGCTACCATGTACCTTGTTATTGAGTTTCCGATATTTCGGTACTGTTGCAAGTGCCATGAAAAAAAAAAAAAAATCCGTGATCATGGCACTTGCAACAGTGCCGAAATATCGGAAACTCAATAACAAGGTACATGGTAGCAATCCCGCAAATAACTTATATTACTATAAACAGCGGAACATCTTGATTCTAAGTTAGATTTGGTATTTTATTCTGATAACTGTTGTGGACAACAGAAAAATCATTATATAATAGCGCTTTATATGTATATAGTTCATAATTTTGAATATATTAACATGATTACTCATAAATTTCTACACCAATAAACATACCAGATTATATAAATACACCAGACCAGTACACCCACATAATAAGGAACGCTCAGAAAACAGGTACCCCATATAAAGTTCACGAACTGTGTTACGATGATTTTATTGATATAAAAAGTTTGGCTGCATCGATAGGCAAAAATTATTCAAAAAAAAAAGAAAAAGAAACTGTGAAACTATCTGATATTGTTATTTTAAAAGTAGAAGCAAAAGATACAGATTATTACTCATATTACTATAAAAAATCATACGAGAGTGATAATTTCAAACAAGTTATCGTTAAAAATATTGGAAAGACTAGAAACAGTAGCACTAACAACAAAAATATTTTATTAAAGAAAATTTACAAATCTAAAATGACGATATGTGAGAAAAAGAAAAAGGGCCTACTTGCTTTGCTAAATAAAAAACTTATTCCAAGATTTTATGCCCCTTTTTTGAGAATCTTTAAAAATTAATTTATAGAACACTAAGTAAAAATATATATTTTTTTAAATTCGGAAACTTTTTTTTATTAAAGATTTAATTTTTCGTTTTATTTTTGTTAGTCTGTGAAGATTTATTTTTATTTTTATAAAACTTTTTAATGAGGCTATTAAAAGTTTCACTGATTTCATACTATAAATACTAACTATAATTGTTTGAACGCTTGAAGTAGTGTGCGTTTTAAGAAACAAGATCTTAGTAATAAGTATAACGATCTCTCTAATATTGAGGACTGATAGTTTATTTAATTTATAAAGTAAGAAATGTCATTATATAGTAGGAATATATTTCTTTAATACTTAATTTTTCTAAGAAGAGTAATATAATTGTAAATGTGTCACTGTTTTGAAAAAACTAATATAAAAGAAATGTATCAAAGATTAATAAGTCGTTGTATA
The DNA here is from genome assembly GCA_927399485.1 of Calamotropha paludella. NCBI lineage: Eukaryota > Metazoa > Arthropoda > Insecta > Lepidoptera > Crambidae > Calamotropha > Calamotropha paludella. The sequence goes on from OV656812.1 coordinate 15,616,248, forward strand.
AGAAAAAAATTAATGATTGATTTGTTATATTAAGAAATGTGTCATTACAATACAATACAAAACACTTTATTGATAACACCACATTGAAATAATAAGATAACAAGAGAAAACTTAAAAATAGTGTTACAATGGGCGGTCTTATCGCTCAGAGCGATCTCTTCCAGACAACATCATCTTCATTGTTCTCTAAATGAAGATTGTCAAGTCAAAGATCATATTTTATTTTATGCCAATGTCGAATATAATTTAGCCACACACTGATGGACGTATGTCTGAAGCATGTTATATTTTATAAATTTATGTTTTGTTTTTGTACTGAAAAAGTCAATTTGCTCATTGATTATAGAAATTTGATTGATTAAACATCTATTTCGGTAATTCTCAAAAAGTTCTTATAATTAGAATAAAAGTTAATAGCAATTAAATAATTTGTTTTATTTAAACTACTGTCCTGAAAAAAGTTCATTTTTGAGATCTGTCATTAGGTATCGAATTAAAGCAGCGAATTATATCATTACAATGTATGTAGATTCACCTATAGTAACTTGGCGAGTCATGTCATGTGACGTCATTCAAAGCGTATGAATATGTCGGCTGTTTAAATTACGATTAATGCACTGACCCAAGAAAATATTTTTTTTCACAAAAATTTATTCTACAAAAAATATTTTTTCGGTTCGGTCTTCGTGGCCTTCACCTTCAACTCTCGTATAGCATCATTTATATGTTCTATTAACTTTTCTTTAGTTTTTCTCTAGCTGTTTTCCAAATTTCGGTGGCATTTTTTTGACACAGTTGCGCTGGTAAGTCATCATAAGAGCCTTTATAGACCAAGAACAGCTGATGATACAAATCTCCTTCTTTTGAGGACATTACAGTATGAACACTATGAACTCATTTTAATAACACCGACTACAGCAATGTGCTTCTGCTTAAACACAAACGAATACTGACAACGAAAACAACATTAAATGACGTACAATACAATCAAGGGATTCCCCGTAAAATATAAACGAAAAGGGGTGCCAACTTGCAAGAACAAAATAAAAATGATGACTAGACCAATTCAATCAAGAGATTCCCCGTAAAACGTGAATGAAAAGGGTTGCCAAATTGTGAGTTTTAATTCCCTATTTTTTTTTTCAAAGAAACAATGTTACGTAACGTTTTGTAAGAAATACCCCCTCCCGCCCCTGTAAAGCATCGTAACGTTTTACGAGACCCCCCCCTCCCCCCAAATTGCGTTACGTAATACTTGAACGCCCCCTTTACTGTTTTGAGAAGACAGGCACGGAAAATGGTATATGACACGCAAATTTTTTTGAAAAGGGAATCTAATGACTTCATTGATTCCTTGAAACAAATCCAAAGTGTGATTGGCGAAACTACGAGTATTTTACTCGATCTGGACACCATTACTGCAGATTTAAGCCAAATAAAACAAACTGCAGAAGTTATTCAGGCGGGTAATATGAAATTAAATAGTATAATTAGTGACTTCGGGAAAATTCAAAAAAGGACAGCTGACTCTACAAAAGCGACTATAGCAATGGTAAGGAAAATCTCCACTGAAGCCAATAATTCCAATTAAACATCAGTATTTAGAAGACCAGGCCAAAAACGCTCCGGTTCAAAATCGGTTTTTTGATCTTGATAACTTCGGTCAAGGAGTAATAAAAAGGCGCCTACATAACTTTCATAGTACAAATAATGAACTTCCTACCGTCGGAAAGCTGAAGAAGAAGCTAGAGTAAGATATAAATTTTAAAGGCTCAGAATTAAGTCTTCGAAAAATAATTAAGAGCTTAGAGTTTCGGTGAAAAAATACTGAAAACAAAAAAGTATGGAATACTTACGCAAAATAAAACAATATCGCCCAGACGGAAGGCCTATCGTATATAGCGATGAATCGTACGTATTCTCTCTTCTTGCAATACCTAAATTCAATTAAATAAATTCCGTCACGAATAGGGGCCATTCACTTATTACGTAAGACGATTTAGGGGGGGAGGGGGGGTCAACCATGTCTTATTTTTTCTTACAAGGGGGTGGGAGGGAGTCTCGTTAGTTCTTACGTAAGATCACAAAAATGCTCAAAGTAATAATTATACTTTGAAAAAGCGCGGGCAGCCGAGCGAGTTCCATTTCCATGGCAACGGACCTGCACCACCCGCACTACGCCTCCTGGGAACTCCCCGCTTGTGGACTAGTCACTTGTTCTCCTTACCATTTTTACTGTCCATCAATACGAGATGCGCTCATAGAAAGAATTCGTTTAGTATGCTCTAAATAATTTGCGTCGAAAAAGGCAGCGCAACTTCACAAAAAACTAAATGGCCGTATTTCAAATATTGAAAAAGTAAAAGCTTTAGCCATATATTCATGGCGAGGCAAAGAACTTTTGTGCTGCATCGGGGCTGATGTGGAATGGGTGAACGTCTACGACGCCAAAATCCTGATTAACCAACTAGAAACAACACCTATTATTAGAGATGTTCCAGTGTCAGATCCACTTTCCGAGTGGGTTTCGAGCCCTTGGACTGAAAATCTTATGTAGGTAAAGGATGAATGAGTAAAACCGAAGTTTATTCTACCAAAAAATAAAAATTATTAGTACTTTTGTAAGTACTAATAAACATTTCTAAAAATTGTTACTTTGAAAAATAAACATTTAAACAAATCAAACGTGTATTCCTTTTTTGCCTTTAGATTCTTACGTAATAAATATTAAATAGGGGGGGAGGGGGTCCGCCTATTCTTATTTTTTCTTATAATAGGGGAGGAGGGGGCTAAAAACTAGCGAAAATAGTCTTACGTAATAAATGAATGGCGCTATACTAGATCGTGACGGAATTTTGAAATTGGCAGAAATAAAAAAGTTATGAACTTATGACCAAAAATCATTGACTCTGTGGGATTCCCCATTGAAACAAAAAGTGCGCGCTTTTTGAAAGTTTTCATTCTTATGGAATTTTAAAATTTACTTATCTTTTATTTAATAATAAAACCATATTTTTAATGCTCAACTGGTTTAAAGAAATATTAAATAGTTGCAAGGTAACGTATGCAGTTGATAATAGCTCCGCTCCAATATATGGTACCAGCGAAGCTTTATACTTTGCGACTGCATCGACCTAGTTAATAGTTATTCTTAACAACTTGACTGAGCCGCATGTCATCGTCACAGACAACGCTTCATACCACTCTGTTCGAAAAGATAAAGCGCCAACGATGAGCAACCGTAATGATCAATGAATTGATTTCATGACTGAAAAACAAAGTAGTAAAAGCATAGTAACATTGCTGAAGAACAACTATTAAGATCGATCAGCTTAATAATAAGCCTCGAACTCCGAAGACATAAATCTTATGTAAAATAGTTAAAGAAATGGGCTATCTATAACATTATTCGTTTACCACCATACCACTGCCAGTATAAAGAAAAATACCTACCATTACGATTGAAATGATCACATTAATCTTGGTTGTTCACCGAGTTCAGTGAACAACCGAGCTCAGTTGTTCACTGAAGCTGTCAAAGTTACAAAATAGGCCTGCTTGACTCTGATCCTGAATGATGACTAAAGGAGCTCTGTAGTAGAACGACAAAACCTCATCGAGTTTGGGCTCATGACAAGTACCGCTGTACTCGAGACTCCTAGATGACCAGTGTCCGAACTTTTAAGTTCTTATTCTATTAAAGACCAATAAATACTTTTTTAATCGTGAATAGGAAAGCGCTTGACCGCTGAATACTCTATACTGATCTAGTATACTTATTCACTCGTTTGGTGCAACTATAGCGATCCTGCCTTTCGCACCGATGGTCCTGGGTTCGAGCCCGGAAGGGGCAGATGTTTGTGTGATGAATACGAGCATTTGTATCTGAGTTATGGGTATTTTTATACATTTTTATAATTATTACATATTTATATATAACATATGTATGTCTATTCGTTGCCTTAGTATCCATAACACAAGCCATACAGTGCTTACTTTGGGCTAGGCTAATTGATGTGAATGTAAGAAAATATTATTATTATTATTTATTATTATTACTCGTGACTCGAAGATCCCTAAATTGTATTTATGAGGAAACACAGACTCACTCAAGGTAAAGAGTTCTACTCTTGAGCAGTACGGATTACAACATTAGAACCAAAACACTGAGCGACTCTTTGGTATATCAACCATATAACGGTGGCGCCTATTTATAAGTCTGGTTGTCCGATAAATAAAGGAAACGACGGAATAAGGCTGTGTAATTCTGCTGCAGACTTTCCGAAATGTATCCTATAAAAAACGAATGTTCTAGTTACCTTGGATGTACAAGGCTTTTCAGCTTATTTTTAAAAATATCGTCATTGCCGACTGGTAAGTTTTATACTACGAGTATGACTAGTTTTATATGTTTGTTCTTTAAACTTATTTTTGTTACCAAATTCTCAAAAAACGCTATCGTTTATCCAACTTCTAGCCGTCCATTTTTTAGTCAGTTCTTTATGACGGAGCCCACGATAAGTTTAATCAGCCAATCATGGCTTAATTTGGATTTGCCGTACAAAAATTGCTTATGATTCCTTGTGTTTGGCAGAAAAAACCGTTTGCGAGCGATTACCAGCGCTGAGTATAGTCTCCGGCAAATAAGTTGAACATGATTCTGAAATCACGTGACATGCGCAGTAGCAAGTTTGGGTACATTATTCACTACTGTCCATGTCACGTGATTTCAAAATCATGTTCAACTTATTTTCCGGGGAAAATAACAAACTGTCAGTTTTCGGCAAGGACACGTTTGCTAACTTCAGTAGCGCTGACACAATCCGTCATTTTGCTTAGATAAGTTTGTTTACAAACTTAAGATAAGGTGGTTTTGTGCAATCATAAAAAAAAATAGTAGTAGTGAACTCTATAGTAATATAAGTTATTTACGGGATTGTTACCATGCACCTTGTTGTTGAGTTACCGATATTTCGGCACTGTTGCAAGTGCCATGATCACGGACCGACGGAGGAGTAGTAAACTCGTCTTCTTCAATATTGTCGTTCACTAAATTATTCAATATATCATTCATAGTTTAAAACTTTTCACTTAATTTGATAAAAATATATTTAATTGAGGTTATGTTCCCCAGTGACTGCTAAGTTTGCGTCCTAGAGGAGAATAGCTAATTTACCATTTGACAGCGCTTACCGCTTACGATCGCCATTTTGTTTTGATTTTTTCTGCCAAACACAGTGACGATCGCTGAGCGATAATAAGCAAAATGGCGGATTGTGTCAGCGCAACTGAAGTTAGCAAACGTGTCCTGGTCGAAAACTGTATAGTTTTTTTTCAGCGCTGGTAAGCGCTCGCAAGCGCTTTTTTCTGCCAAACACAAGGACTGTCTCTTACTGACACGAATTTATGAGCAGCGTTTGATAATTAGGTATTTTGGCGTTGTGTGGTGTTCTGCAGAGTAGAATAGCACCTATCCATCACAGAGTGATAAGGGTGTTCTAAAAGTGTCTAATGATTCGAGAGAATCACCGTATATTTCTCATAGACCAAAAAATGGGCAACAGCGCTTTCGGAATGATGGTCTTTTACTGCGATCTCCTGCGTAGCGTGGACGTCTTATAGTTAAGATCAAACAGTGGAGTAAAATTTAAGTTACCTCATATGCTTACATCAAAGAGATCTTCTTACGTTATATATATATTATTTCTTAGTTCCAATCGAGGCTTATCGGTTTCGTCTTGTAATCAAGGTGTAGAAACGTTACACGCTGAAATAATAGTCCCAAATGAAATAATAAAAAAAAATTAGAAGCTTAGCCCAGTTTAGTTTAGCCTAGATATTTTTAGTAAAGCTTACATATTTACCATTTTCTTTAAATTGTTGCTTTTTATTATTCTTTGTTTTTACTTAATTTAGGTATTCCGTGAATTATAGAATGGTCACACTGTTTGTGTCATTCAGCCACGTCATTTTTGCTTTAAATGAAAGAGTATACGCGGCGTAACTCTGATTAGCGGCGTTGTAAATTAAAAAAAATCATGAATATATTTCGTTTACTTGGTGATCTATCTCATCTTTTAGCTATTATTATACTATTACTTAAGATATGGAAAACGCGGTCATGTGCAGGTGATTATTTCATCAGTCTTGCCGGCGTGAAGTCGATTTTGTAACATAACGAGTGTAAGGTGTGTTGTTCTGGTTAACAAAGTTATTATGTGTTTTTAGGCATCTCCGGAAAGTCTCAAATACTATTCTCAATTGTGTATACTACGCGGTATTTGGACTTACTGACTACGTACATTTCGGCATATAACACTGTCATGAAATTGGTGTTCATCGTGGCATCATATGCGACTGTTTATTTAATGTATGTGAAGTTCAAAGCTACTTATGATCACAACCACGACACCTTTAGGATTGAATTTCTCTTGGTGCCAGCTGTAATATTGGCATTGTTGATCAATCATGAGTTTACAGTATTAGAGGTCAGTATATGCCACAAAGCAATACAGTATTTGATTATGCTACAAGTGAGCATTTTTATTAGATGTAAATAATTGTTGGATATTATCTATCTTCCAGGTATTATGGACATTTTCAATCTACTTGGAATCAGTAGCTATCTTGCCGCAATTGTTCCTTGTATCTAAAACGGGGGAAGCTGAGAGTATCACATCTCACTACTTATTTGCTCTTGGATCCTACAGGGCTCTCTATCTACTGAATTGGGTAAGTTTCTAAAATTATAAATCAAATTAGTGTAATTATACACCGTTATAAAATAAATATTGGAGAACATCACACTCATTACTTAACTTAATCATTACTCGGATTGTTTTGTTACATATTATCAATCTTACCAGGAGGCTTTTTTATCATTAAATGCTAATCTAAATTATTAGTGTATCAGATGTTGTTCTATTTTTAGTTTGGAATATGGCCCACTTGATAATTAGTTGTTAGTAGATTTTTCAGATTTAAGTGTCTGGGATTTATTGTGTGTTTTGTTTTAGGTGTATCGTTATGTTGTTGAGGATCACTATGAATTAATTGCTATAATAGCTGGAGTTGTGCAAACTGTGCTCTACTGTGATTTCTTTTATCTATACATTACAAAAGGTAAGTTTATTTCTTCGTAAATAAGTAATATATTAATGTATACTAGAAATGATTAATAACATTTATAAATTAATTTAAAAAACCAATATTGAAATTAACTCTGCTTCTCTTTTAGTTCTCAAGGGGAAGAAGCTGCAACTGCCTGCATAAAAATTGTCATAGGTAACAGGAAAAAGTAACAACAAATCTGATTTAAGGATGTTTGTTAAGAACTTTAAACCAATAATTTACCTAAGAACTGGTTGTTAAACCATAGTATGTATAGTTGTCAAAAAAGGTAATGACAACAAATAATTACTAAATACAATTAAGTGTGATGTATTGGGAATCCAAATGTATACTATATTTATTTTACAATAACATCCATCTTACAATACCTTACTGTCTGTGCAATTATTATTTTTTTATTTAGTGTGTACTTTAATATTGACAGCCAGCTTCAAATATAGTTAGAACTAGACATAGTGAAGTTTAGTTTTCTCAGTTAATTTAATCGTGAATTATATATTTTCGTTTTTATGATTGGAAATAATAACACTGGTATTTTCAAATGTTAACATAACTTAGTATTATAATAAAAATAATTTTATGAATGTGTCTTGTAAGATGTCATCATGATGCTTGTCATACAACGTATGGGATGTTGATGATTCTAATAAAGTTCCTTCCATACGTTGTCATACAGCTATTATTATAGTCATTCCTTTATGCCTTATACCTTTCTACCATTACATATTATCATTTATTTAACTGATATATGGTACAATATTTGGAAAATTTTTATGAATGTAATCTTTTAAAAACTATACTTTTATGCAAAGAAGCTGAGTGAATTAGTTAATTGCTGGTACTTCTACTTGTTGTAAGTGCAACTGAAAGGAGTCTGTACACTCAGTTTGTCTGTCTGGTGAACTTGTGACAATTGAATTCAGAGGTACACTTTAGACACCTTATAAAATTTATGTTGATAATATAAATATTATTCATGTCAAAATCTGTAGATCAAATAAACTTTGTTAAATACATCTAGTTTTAAGAACCTACTGTAATATCTTGCAATAAGAATAAAAATAAATAAAATTCGAAAGTGAAAATTGCAATAAATTGCATATGTTTATTTTATAGAAGAACGCTCTATGGACAACATTATTTACACAACATTTTTGTGTATGAATCAAAATCAGCTAAATGCACCTGTTCCTGAAAAGAAAGAAATACTGATTTCAATTTTCTTTATAGAAAGTATATAGTATTTATTTTATGATTGCAGGTTTGTCATATTTGTACAATAATTCCACTTTGTGTCTCTACACACTCATCAATTAAGCTAAATCAATGTTTTCATGAAATTTCACATCAGTCCCCAACTAGTAAACCAACCTTCAACATGGTACTGCTGTTTAGCAACTGCATAATGCCATTCTTCAATGTAGTTTCACAAAGGATAGCTATGTAAGCTACACCTAACTGGAGGTTATCCATTATCTGCAAATATAATATATTATCAACAGTTTTACTAATATTTAAACAGCTGAAGCATATTAATGACTGCTATAAAAGATATTCTAGTTCAAAATTACTTGATGTTCCAATGTTAAATTGAAGTTGGGAAGAAAAGATGATATACTATTTCTTTTCAGTTTGCAATGCAGTAACTCTGCTAGTTCACACAATTTTTCATTAACAGCCTCATCTGCAAAAGAAGTATTTCTATAGTATGTAAAATTAATTTCAGTAAAGAGAACGAATATTATTTATTGTACTGCTACCCATTAAACGCGTTATAGAATTAAGCCACATCAGATATGGTGTCCTGATTTTAACATCTTTCGTCAATACCACCTAAACCTAGTTTTAATACTATATTTTCGTTTTTAGAGTTTCGTAATTTAACTTTCTACAAGTGATTGATAACTGTCTTTTGATATAAAAAAAATATTATTATTAGTTATTATGGAAAGGCAGAAAGGAGAAGCTTCTGCCAACCTAGCAGCTTGGGTAATTAAAATTTATTTTACTAAATATTAAATTGTTTATCTTTAGAATGTAGAACGAAGTATGTACTGTGCAATGAGTTTTGATGGAAAGACAACTACGGGAATAAAAAGTTTAAATAATTCAATCGTATTTAATAATATGACCAACGACAATAAACAAGTTAAACCATGTTTTTAATTATGTTTAAAGACTTAATCAGTTTTTGAACGTGTTTTATTTGACGCGATACACTAATAAAATGGTTTATGACAACATGTGTGACGGTTTGCTTTAGTCGGTACCTAAACTGTTTCATTGGAATTATTAAACAAAGTTGAAGGGACTTGGTTTATGCGATTGAGAAGCAGTTTTCGGAAGGAAAAGTATTGATTGGAATACCTTTGCGTGCTATGGAATTTCGACTTGTCCATTCACTTCTAAGAACCGCATAGTTGTTATCGACCTCTTTACTTGTCATAATATTGTTGTTTATACAATTTACGAATTCAGTAGCCGCGGTGAATGAATTTAGTTTAGAGAAACGCGCGTAGGTAAAAATAATAGTACTAGGCAAGGTAGAATCGAGCGAGTGAGCAAGACGGCTCTCTAACGTGGATCGAGAATATGAAGAATAGACGCCGCGGTTGTGAAACGTTCTCGATTGCGTGATCATAGCTTTTCAGGAATCAGGAATTTAATAAGAAAGTACCAACTAAATACCAACCAGCACAGCCGTAGAATTTTTCTTTGTTTTGTGCTCTCTTTGCTACAAGTATGGGGCCATTCATTTATTACGTAAGACGATTTGGGGGGGAGGGGGGGTCGACCGTGTCTTATTTTTTCTTACAAGGGGGTGGGAGGGAGTCTCGCTAGTTCTTACGTAAGATCACAAAAATGCGCAAAGTTAAAATTATACTTTGAAAGCTTTTTCAAATCAATTTTCAAGGCAATCGCTCGAGTTCCATTTCCAAGGCAACGGACCTGCGCCACCCGCACTACGCCTCCCGGGAACTCCCCGCTTGTGGACTAGTCGTCACTTGTTCGGTCCTTACCATTTTTACTGCCCATCAATACAAGATGCCCTCATAGAAAGAATTTGTTTAGTAGATATGCTCTAAATAATTTGCGTTGAAAAAGGCATCGCAACTTCACAAAAAACTAGGTACCTACTTTTACTTTGAAAAATAAACTTAAAATAAACCAAACGTGTATTCATTTTTGCCTTTAGATTCTTACGTAATAAATATTAAACGGGGGGAGGGGTTCGGCCTATTCTTATTTTTCTTACAATAGGGGGGGAGGGGGTCAAAAACTGGCGAAAATGGTCTTACGTAATAAATGAATGGCGCCTATTTAGCGAGGTTTATACGAGGTTCCGACACGTGACTGGAGTTTACTCCTTGAAACGATTATCTTATAATAGGCAAAGGAAGTAAATGAATTCATATATTTATTCATATTAATTTGATAAAATATATTTATGTTATTTTACATGTATACTGAATGCTATAGTGAGAAAAAAAGAGAGAGAGAGAATGTGTTCTTGGGATTGAGGATCGGAGAGCGCTATAAGATTTTTAAGGAGTTAAACTCCAATAAACTCCAAAAAGATAATGTTACTTTTGACTATTGGCTACTGGCATAATTGTCTAGCTGGGTAGGTCAATGTCAAAGAGAAGATACATAATTATTACGGTAGGTAACCATAGCTAGTGATTATATATGATTATCTGCGTTGCCAGAATGTTACTTTTGTAACATTTTATGTATTTATAACTGTCTCATATTATTTTCAAGTAAGTTATTAGCTGGCTTGGGACTTTTACTGTAACTTTAAACTATATTGGACATAAGACCGTGCGTGTGCCAATAAATGAAGCTTGTAGACTTAATTAAAAGAGACAAAAAATAGTTATTGATCTTAGTCAGAGAATCTATCTGTGAAAAAAGGTTTGCCTCTTCGATGCATCAAATACAAAACATCGATGTGTACTCGATGTTGAAGAATTCACAATACATCGATTCGATTCGATGCATCGATAATATACATCGAGTGTTTTTAATACATGGATATATATAGTCCACTCCTATTGAGAAACAAAAAAGTCGCTTAGGCGCCTCTGGGCCCGTAGCTGGAGCCCGCGGCTGAAAACGTTATTTCGATGAAAACGTCGCTTCCCGCATACTAGTGGACGCTGATACGTGGGATACAGTAATCTCAGCAGCTGCCGACGACTCGCGGAAACTGTATCATATCAACTGCAGCTTTGCAAAAACCAAACCATCGATCTGACCGCTAATTGTTAAACGGGGCAGCAAAAGGTTCGCCGCTGTAGACAAGGCGCACCTTTTAGCGGAGCACCTAGAGGAGCAGTTTACGTCACCTAGCGGCCCCTGAGGCGGTCACTCATATTATGAGCATCGAGAGGGAGGTGTCCTCCTTCTATTCCTCTACTCACTCCTCCCTCCTAGGCAACTATTTCGTTGCTTTGCTTCGCTGAAGTAAAGAAGGTAGCCTTACGCCGAGTTTGATTACACAAGGCCCCCAGCCCTGACGGCCTCCCACCAGCGGCCTAGAGCTACCTAGAAGGGACGTATCAGCTTTGCCTCGCATATTTAATGTGGCCGCGTTATTATGCTTCCCGGGAAATACCGCCATCACCCAGCGAGTTACATATCCATCACCCTCCTTGACTATCCAGGCAAGCTGTTAGAGCGCATCCTGCTGCTACGACTCCGCCCCCTATTCTGCCCTAAGGACGAGCAGTTAAGGTTCTGCTCAGCGGCGCAGTGTGGGTGTCGGCCGCCCGGGGCGAAAGACAATTTTGCCTCCCTCTTATTTGGGTATTTAAATTTAATGTATACTATACATTACATAGGTACATTAATTCTAGATAACTTTCGGCAAGAACAGTCATTATTTTGAATTATACAGTTTAGATTTTAAATAAAAAAGTTTACCTTTATTTGCTCAAAAGTCACAGTTTTAAAGCGTAACATAGATTTCGATACGAGACAATGTGAATTGCACAACTGAGTATCCATCAATTAAACTTTCTTTGAATTGTAAAAGACATTCTCGCTGATCATTAGTCATAAGCAATTCAAACACAAAATAAACTACGGAGAATCCCCGCAAGTCAGAATAGACGCAGTTGCCAGCAGTCTCTACAACGTCAACAACGTCGCTGAGGGCCTCGCAGGGTACCACATTAGCCGCTGTAAAGCGGTTCCCATCACCCCGTAACGACGCTGCTGGAGAAAAAGCTCGGGGGAGGAGCTCAAACTCACCTAGCTAGTGCGAATGAAATCCGCGCGCAGCTAGTAGTTCTGTCGGTCTGATTTTGGGAACGATCAAAGCCATTACGAAGTAATCTTCGGAGCGAACTAAAGTGATTTAAGAAGCGACCTCAGTGACTGGATATCTTTGTTAGAAAGATGTTATACTGTTTGTAAGTTTATTTAGGTAATTAAATCTCGGAATACATTATTTTTTTTGACTATTTGGATAACTATCCCGCGATTGGGATATTCTGAGCCGGAATTTAAAAAGTTAATTTCGGACAACTTCGGCTAGTTTATTGCACAATTTAAGTTAATTAGCGGACTTTGTTTGGAACTATGATATTTGTTTGAAAGCTTTTATACTGTGTGTAAGTTAATTTAGGTAAATCACGGAATCAATTAATTATTTTGTTTGACTATTTGGATAAAGTTGGAGGTGCAAGTTGATCGTGAGCGTTATGACGATTGAGGAATGGTATTTTATTTTGTAGTATAGCAGTACTAATAATGTTGCATGAAAGTCTTTTGTAACATCATCAGCATCATCAGCCTATTAATGTCTGTTGAGCCATAAGACCTCTAATTAAGGTAATAGTATTACTATTAAGGTAATATTATTATTTTATGTAAAAGGACACATTTCAGTCCTTTATATTGATTATGGTTAAATAATTATGCATTACAAATGCATTAGTAGGTACAAATATTTAAATTTTTTTAGACAAGAGAGAGAAAGAAAGAATTTTGTAACTTATCCTTAAGGCAATACCTAATTCCAGTTTACTAATTTGTACATGGACCATTTTGCTGTACATCACAAAAAGTACTTCTGTTGAGATAAAAATGTTGTGGGCAATTAAATATTTTCACAACAAACCATGTCACATTAAATCATTCATAATAAGTGATTTTTTTTATATGCATTTTGTGAGAATTGTTAAACAGTAGCTATTTTTTTGTACTAGCAACAAAATCAAATAAAATTTAGGCAACCATGAACCAATACATTACCTTCCGATTTTAGAACAAAGGATATTTTATAAGGTGCCATACTTCTATGAAGCCTAAGTTGTTCTTTGGTATTGTTGCTTACACCATCCTGAAGCAATATCAATAAAGCAGTCTCTAAAGATGTTGAACAAGTAATACACGTGTGATTCTGGAATAAGCAGACTTGTTATTACTTCTTAATTTAAATGTAAAAAAATATATTTCACATTTTTTTATCTAACAATTTTAAGCAATCATTTCACAAACCTTGTCCAAAGTATTCATTGTGATTGTTTCCACTGTATGTTGTCCCTGATGGCATTTTGCCATAATATTGACAAGGGCAGCATCATTTTCATAATTTATTTCAGTTATCACAAATAAACTAGGCGTAGTACTTATCTGAAAAGCACAAATGACAAATTTGAGAAAGAAATTTTAAATGTACTATGTACTATTATTAATAACTGTAAGAATATACATGTGCCCCTTAAAATTGGGTCAAGCAAAAGTCCAGTGGTGGAGAATCACTAGGGCTACCCGAATCACCTCCACATAATGTTCTGCAAGTGTTTGAGTTATTAAAATACTTGGCAGGCAAGTTATAGATTGCAGTAAAACACCATAATCTTGAAAATGGTTCTGTGCATTTTGTGGTCTTCAGGTGTATGATAATTGTCTCCAGTACTATTAATCACCCTTTACATCCATTACGCTATTTTCCTCTGCCTAACACCATATAGCATATGAATAACATACCCTGCTTATGATTGACCTTAAGATTATGTAAGAATAAAAAATGAACCTCATCATAAGTAATAAGAGAGATGAACTTCTATGGATTCTTTATGTGGTTGCCGGGTCCTTCATGTGGCAGAAAGAGAAACTCCAAGTAGATCCTGAGATTTGTGACACAAGTATAGGTTAGGGAGTGATTTAAATAAAATCGACATAAATTTATTTAAAAAAATTCCAAATTATATCAGCTCTGTGCCCTGTAAATTTAATAAAGCTTAAGTGATGCCACCACTGGATTTCCACTTGACCCTAATTTTCAGGATAGTATTTATTATTAAGGGTGGAAAAATAAAGAGAAAATAATACTAAACAGAATAACATACAGAACTCCACCAATATTTCCTATAGCATTGCCACTGAATGAAGTGTTGAATGTTCTCATGCTGTGGTATTAATATGTTAATATTAAGTTGACTGCAAATCTTTGGAGACAAATCATCACAGTTTTGTTTTACTATGGTTGATTCATTATAATTTATAATATTGTTATCTAGATAACCAAAAGGTAATCTAGGTGGTTTAGTCATCTCATAAACCTTTCGACTTGTGAACACAGTCATGTTTTTAGGTATTTTCGATAAAATTGCTTGAAGCCAACTAAAGTAGGCATTATTCATTAACATTATGCTAGGCTTCATTAAATTATATTTCATACTTTTCTCTGTTGACTGAATGATTTTAAAAAACTTTGTCATAGAAAATACTCTTTGTAATTCAGGTTTCATGATTTTTAATTGCTTGTATCTTCCTTTTTGACTACTAATTCGTGTAAAGGGATATTTCCTGGGGGTGCAACAAAATAATCATCTTCTTTTACAATAGCATTTTTCAGAATATCTTTTTGGCAATTCCCTTGTGTCACAGCATCATTTCTAAGGCTTAAATGTCTAAAAACAATAATAACTATATAATCAAATTATTTTTTATGCAAACATCTTCAAATTTAACCACACTGACTACACTTACTCATTTTCTAAAACAGAATATAATGCTCTTATTTTATCTGTATTGATGTGCAATATTTTATTTGCAAAAGATATTGAGTCCTCTAATACTATGACTCCTTCAGCTGAATCGCATTTCACCAGTGAAAGCCTTTCTAAATGTGCCAATGTATTTTTGTTGATATGCACAGTTTCTTCTCTGGACTCCTCTAGAGTTTTTACTGGCTGCGCTGGTACTTTGCAAGAAACATTCCTGATGGTATTGTGAACAATACGAAGCTTACTGAAGGTAGTGAGACCATTAATGAACATCATATTTTATTTTAGATTATAGTAAGCAAAATTTAGCTTGATCGCTGTGACAGCTGTCATCGACATCACGCCGGACGATTGGACATATACAATAATCTGTGATCACGCCTAGCAAGTTCTAATTTTGTAACAGTTTTTACTAAAAGTTTACTCTCTGAAATGTTCTAACTTTATTGACGGTATTTCAAAAATAGTGTTGTACGCGATGTACGACTAAACACAGATTACAAACAAAAGGAAAAAAACGCAAATAATCAGCGTTTTCCATTTTGAAAAAAGTCGACACTGTGTTGTACTGTGCCGACCATACTACAGAAAAAACCTAATGTGAGTGTTCTATTTTTAAAAATAGTCGACACAATGCGACACTGTGTCGACTTTTTTTCTAAAGGGAAAACGCTGATTATTTGCGTTTTTTTCCTTTTCAATATTGATTGTTTGTAATCTGTGTTTAGTCGTACATCGCGTACAACACTATTTTTGAAATACCGTCAATAAAGTTAGAATGCGACACTGTGTCGACTTTTTTTCTAAAGGGAAAACGCTCAATATTTAGTTATTACATTATTTAATTTAGTGTAAACTACACAAAATCATAATAAAATGTGTTACCTCGATTTAAAAATTGTTCGATTTTGCTTCAATTTAATTATAGAACACTTTTATTGGAGCGGAGCGAGCGAAGCTCCCATGGATCAGCTTCAATGGCACAATGTCTGTTACGCCATAACTTCCCGAGTTCTTCACCGATTTTAATAATTTTTGTGTGGAATCGAATCAACAGGGTTAGGACCAGATGGTGACGTATTTTGAAATTTGAAATTCGCAAAAATTCCCATCGAAACAAAAAAAAGTTTTCTTTTTTTAGGTATTACGCTCCGCTCCAATATATGGTGCTAGCGTAGCTTTATGCTTAGCGACTGCATCGCCTAGTATGTAAATTTATAATTGAAGCTACGGGTGGCAGAAGAAGGCGGAGCGGGGGCGGCAGGTTGACCGCCATTATGTTTGAATGAAGTCAGTACGAGTGCCGCTGCTAACGCCTTATATAAGCTACGTCTTGCCAGTTCTAATTTATTTGTTTTTGTTAATATTACTGTCAACAAATTGAGTTGAGAAACAATTGACTTTTGTTACTTGTTTGTGTTTTGTTGTTGTTGTTTTTTTATATGTGCTTATTTGTTACTGTTAGGTTTTAATATTGACAAAATACTTCGAGCGCGAGAATCAAAATGGCGGACCGCTGCGGCCATTGTCGTAAGCATGTGGTAGAGTTGCGGATGCTCTTGGCATCGGAGTAGCTTCAGTGGTTCGAATCAGCAAAGAAAAGTATGGCGAGACATCAACAGATATGCCGGAAGAATCGCGGAGCAAAAAATTGTCAATGCCCAATAAAAATAAAAATAAAGTTTCCCGCGGAGAATTACCTACCCTGAAAAAATTATCCGTGTCCCTTGAAGACGCAGATTTATTTAAAGCAAGCTTACCATCTTTGTCTAAAATTTTGAAAACAATTGGGTTCAAATATAAAGAGTGACAAAAGGAAAATAATAATGGAGCGAACGGACATTGTCCTTGCCCCTCCCTTGCCCGGATAGATATCTTTTTTAAAATCAAAAACATTTCGGACTGGGACAAAATAGTTCTTCTTAACGAAACATGGCGCTCAAACCACACTGTCTCAAATCGTGGTCAGATGGATGGATCGTGGAGAAATGTTAAAACAAAGGGGCATACTATCATCTAGTTTATCACTAAACCACTGCCAATACAACCCAATTGAGCTGATCTGGGCCCAGGTCAAAAGTGTTATTTTTTGTACCTTTTTTATAGAAAAGGCATGCGCTTGACCACTATCACGATTGATGGTAAACGATGATGTGATCTAGGATGTGGCGCGCTTGCCTAGAAGATACTAATTCACTCGTGACTTGAAGACCCCTAAATTGTATTTGTCAGGAAACACAGATTCAGGCAAAGAGTTCCACACCTTAGCGGTACGTATCATGAAATTAAAACAAAAAAAGGCTTAGTGCGACTCTTTGATATATCTACCATATAATGGTGTCGCCTATTTGTAAGTCTGGTTGTCCGATGAAAAATGGGGACGGCGAAACAAGGTTGTGTAATTCTGCTGCTCACACTCCGAAATGTATCCTATAAAAAACGAATAGGCTTGCTACCTTCTGTCTATGCTCAAGGCGTTTGAGCTTTTTATAAAAAATATCGTCTTTGCCAATGAGTCTCTTGGCCCTGCTCTCAACAAGTTTTTAGAAGCTACTTGAGCCTTGCTCTCAATGAAAGAGCCAATATAAAGAGTTCGTGTCAAAAAAATACTTCGGAAAGTAGGAGTTAAGTCCAAAGGACTCCTTTTAGCTGAGAAAAGACACGCCTGGGTCTTTGACGGATTGAACCAGATTGGCATCGCCCCATTCAGAGACTGCCTGCAGAGATAGGTTCATGCGGCTGACCATCGACTCTCTACGACGATCTGTTCAGCACTGGCTCGTGCATAAGTTATATAGGTCTCTACAACCGTGCAGTCATCTGCGTACCCCAAAATATCGGGCAAATGCAGGTCATTTATATGTGGCAGAAAAAGTGTTGCAGAAAGTACGGAACCGGCATTGATAGCCAAATGGTCCGACGAGCTACCGTCAATGACAACTTGTATTGACCGATCTCTCAGGAAGTTCGATATCAAGACACACTAACCAGTGGGAAGACCATATGACGGAAGCTTGCTAATAATGCCTTCATGCCACACCCTATCAAAAGCCTTAGAGATATCAAGACAGATGGCAAGCAACTCACCATGCCTCTAAATGGCTTCGCTCCATATGTAAGTGGCGTATGCTAGAAGAACTCCAGTAGAGTTTTGTAAAATTATTAGAATAAAAGCTTTATAATAGGAAAAAAAGCTGTATGGATGCTAGATTATTTTGCCTTCCATTTAAGAAAGGAGAATTAAAAAAAAGGTCTGACCGTCACCTTATTCACAGATTATTGTATAATATGTCCAATTATCGTTAGCGGACTTATATATTATACGATAATCTGTGATTTTTACTCGTTATAGAAGTCACTGATAAAAGAGGCTTTTCTATTTTTATTTGTTGAATTAAGTGTTAAAACATCTAGGTATGTATGATAAATTTATCATTGTTTTTAATAGTTGGAGTCAGTTGTCATCCAATTAATTAGGAGTTATGTTTTTCTTGCATTGCTTTGCAAAAGAGTTTGTAGAAAGATATTTTGAATTGTAAACATTTATTATGTTACCATTGAATCATAAACCGTATCTTTATCTATTTTATATTGAAATTTCAGAATAATGAAGAAATATGCTCGTAATCAACTGTATGATAAACTGCATCGAGGAGGTGTATTAGTATGTATTGGTCTAACGTTATATGGATCAGTTCTCTTAGGTGATCATTTTTACAAATATTTTAAATATGTTCGACCTCAGATACAAGCATCTAAAGCAGCTGCTGAACAAGAATTACTGGCAGAAGGTTCATCTGATAAAATATTGTTAAAAGATTAATTGTTTTTCAGTGTACAGTTATGTTTTGTTAATATGTTTTGTGTTGTGTAGATAATGTTAATAAATAAGCTAGATTATCATTTTTGAAATTATTATATGTATAAATATTCATGCATTGTTCACTGGTCTGTTATCTTAGCCTGTATGCATGTTTATAGAGTTCCACGGAGAAAACCGTTTAGCTGTCATAGCAAAAAGCTAAAATATTATTATTACAATGTTATTCTAAATAATAAAGACTAAGTTTTGAAAACTGAGCGCTTGTGGCTTGTGTTCAGTCTTTTAAACTAAAAGTCTGTCTTAACTTTGGAGAGCAGCAGTAACAAATATAAGCAAGCAAAATGAAAACAATTAAACCACAAAAATTGTGAATGCTAGTGTTTTTGTGGATTAAAGTATTAATATGTACTACATAAACTTTTGATAAAGCAATAATCATTGTGCTACCTCATTTACTAAAGAAATGAGGCCAAATATTTAATGTATGACTGGTGTGGATATTACTGAACACACTGCAAATTTTACAAAAGTGACAATTATTTGATATAACCAAGAAAGTGGTCTAATTTATCTTACAATGGGGTTTCAATCCCCAAATTTGAAAAAACTGAAAGTGAAAGTACTAGGACAGACAGCAGTTACACATTTATAAGAACAGTAATCTTTTAATGCTTATAAGAAATGTACTCAATGGCAATGTATTGAATTTATAGCAGTTTCTGATATTTCTAATATTTAGGATTATTTAATATAGTCAAGGTATATTTACCTATGTCATACTTTTCCACTATAAAGAATTAAGTCACACTCTGATAAGGCACTGTATTAAGGTTTAGTTTAATATCGAAGTTTAGTTTAATGTGTATTTGTATAAACCTAATTTTTTCCAAAATCTTGTGATTTAGTCAAAATATTTGCTAAATTTGGATTATTTGTGGAATATTTTTCCATAAGTAAGTCTTTAAACATGCTCTTAGGATAACCAATGTAAACAAAGGTGCCTCTCAAGTTTTGGAGCTTTGGCAGGTACATAATGAACCTATGCCCACTTCTTTCAATCTTCTGCGAACTGTACTCTCGCATTCCTCACACGACATCAAGCTCATTTAGAATCTGCACAGTCGTTACCGTGTTCCTCTTTCAAGTGCACCTTTTTCTGTCTTGGTCTTTGCTGATAAGAGGATCAGTCAAGCCATACCGTCGAATACTGCAATGAATCGTTGAAATTTATGCGCATTTTATCTTCCCTAATAATCTGTGGTAGTTTTAAATCAGGCATTTTTAGTTTATTTCAACTATACTAACTATTGATACTAAAAAAATAACTTATACTAATAAAATTCAGAATTTATCGAAATTATAAAATTTTGAATTTCTCCTTAGACAGCTCGAATCATTAATATATCAGTATAAAGCGTTGTTTAGATCTACCAGTATGTAGCGAGTAAAGCTCGTAACAAGGCAGACACGGCACAGGCAATAGTTTTCACACCTATACAACATCAACATACCTTTTTTTTTTTTTTTTTTTTTTTTTTTTTTTTTTTTTTTTTTTTTTTTTGTTTTCGTAGAAAATGGCATTAGGCATTCACACCGTGTCGGGAGAACACGGTGGATATGTGGGACTCTCCTCCATGCCCCTACCCGGCCGGGTGCCCGGTAAAGGCTTGGAGGCCTACCCACTAAAAACTACGGCGTCCCAATACACAGTGGTGCGGGTCGCGGGGTCCCTTGTCGGACTCGGCCGCGGCCCGGACCAGTGTGGGTCCGCGCTCGTGGGCGGACCTCGCCTATGCTCCGTGAGGGACGGAGCAACGGGGTGAACCGTGACGCCCTGAACACCCCGCACGCCTGAGGGCCAAGTGCACTGCGACTGCCGGTCTCCCGCTCCGACAGCCGCTGGCCCCCTTTCGGTGAGGGAAGGAATAAACCACACCCCCCGACCGACCCCGACCCACACAGGACGAGACTCCCGCGCCCGCGATGATCACCCAAGAACAAGTCTCAAGAACAAGTTCCCGGGCGCCACCGCAGGCGGCGCGGTTGCCCCGCCCAGTGCGGGCCGGAGGCGGCCGAGGTGTGCCAACGGCCTTCCCCCCCCCCACCTCATCAGAATGTGCGTCCGCGGAAGTCCCCCGGAAACAAAAGTTCCCGGAGGGCTTCCGCGGTCGCCATCCCATCGGACCCCCTCTCGGCCACGCCGGGTGATAACGGAGAAAACTCCGGTATCACCCGTAGTTTCCGAGTGAGGCTCCTACCCTCGGGGAAGCCGTTCCCGAGGGTCCTCCTCAAGCGCATTCCGCTCGCGAGGCATTCATCCCGCGAGCCTGCGCTGCTGGCCTCTTGACCCAAAGCCCTTCCCAGCGGGGAAGGGTGGGAAGAGACCCTCTCCCCCTTCGTGCGTTTTCACGTGGGGGGTGGACACCCAGGCAGAATGGGTGCCCCTTCCGCCATTTGGGGCGTCTCTAGAGGAGAAGCGGAGCTCCATCCTCTAGATGGGGATGCGGGTGGCATAACGCCGCCACCTTCTCCCCCGACGCCTGCGCCTTATGAGGGAGGAGTCTAAGTCCTCCTCCCTCCGCCTTTCGGCGGCCTCCTTCTGCGAGAGGACGTCCTCGCAGAAGGTGGCCACCCCCTCCCAGGACCCATCGCTCGTCACCATAGCTCGCGCCACGGCGGCGAGCGAGAGGTCACTCCCAATCGTTGCGACAAGATTGCCGCGCTGAGGAGACCACGCCGGACACACCTCAAGGGTGTGCTGGGCAGTGTCCTCCGCAGCGCCGCAATGATGGCACGACGGGGTCGGCTCCCTTCTAATCCGGTGCAGGTATTTACCGAAGCACCCGTGCCCGGTAAAGACCTGCGCCAGCCTGAAGGTCACCGACCCTTGGCGCCGAGCGCACCACTCCCGAAGCACCGGTCTCAGTGCCTCGAGGGTGCGCTTCCCAAATGGCGGGTCGACGAGAGACTCCTCCCACTCCCTCATCAGCCGTTCTTCGGCATCCCTCCTAGCTCGCCGGGCCTCCTCGGGTGCGGGCCTATCTCCACGCACCCGGGCCTCCACCTTTCGCAGATACACCTCCCGTAGGACACGTGCCTCCAGTTCCCACGGTGGTGTACCTGCGAGCACGCAAGCCGCCGATCGCGACACCGTCCTGTACCCTCGTACAAGGCGGGTCGCAATCACCCTTTGGGACCGCCGGAGATCTGCCTTTCCTTTGGTCCCTACGGCTTCTGCCCACACCGGGGCCCCATAGAGGGCCATGCTCCGGATTACTCCCGCATAGAGCCGGCGGCACGTGGTACCTGGGCCGCCAACGTTCGGCAGGAGCTTCCCTAGGGCCAGAGAGGCCTTCACCAACCTGGGGGCTAGCCGCTTGAAGTGCTCGCTGAAGTCCCAGCGAGCGTCCAGCAGCAGCCCCAGGTACTTGATGTGGCGAAGCACTGGAAGCCTCACCCCATCAAGCATGACCTCCCTAGCCCTCACCGGTGGGGCTCTCCTCGGGCCATGGAAGAAGATGCACTCGGTTTTATCTACCGAGACATCTAGTCCCATGGCCCGGATGCGCGCTATGGCCACCTCCGCCACCTCCTTGGCCCGGCGGCGCGCCTCGAGGTAAGTCGTCCCCCTCGCGGCGACAAGTGTGTCGTCAGCGTAACACACTATCGCCGCGCGGGGGAGGATCGTCCCCCTGAGGAGCCAGTCGTACCCCATGTTCCACAGGAGCGGACCCAGAACCGCTCCCTGCGGAACACCGCACGACATGCTCCTCTCCACCAGCTCCCCACTCGAGTCACCGTATAGCACCACCCTATCCTGCAGGTAGTGCTCCACGATGACCCGGAGATAGGGGGGAAGCTGGTGGAACCTCAAGGCGTCCCTGATCACTTCGTACGGCAGGGAGTTGAATGCGTTGCGGATGTCCAATGACACCGCAAACACTCCCTGCCCCAGCCGTTCTGCTGTGTCGATGACACCCCTCAGGGCTAGGATGGCATCGACCGTGGACCGCCCGCGCCTGAACCCGAACTGTCGCTCCGATAAGTTCGGGCCCAGGCCCTCCTCAAGGTGCTGCACTATGCGCTCGGCAATGATGCGCTCCAACCCCTTGCCGAGCTCGTCGAGCAGCACCACCGGCCTAAAGGCGGAAGGCAAATCTGCCGGACGCCCCTCCTTCCTCAGCAGGCAGAGTCTACCCCTCTTCCACTGCCTAGGGAATTCCCCCCTCTCGAGACAGAGACTGTACGTCTCGCGGAGGAACTCACCTAGGTGCTCCTGGGCAATGGGGATGACTCTGCCCGGGACTCCGTCCGGCCCTGGCGCCTTCCGCCGGCCTTTGAGGCGGTCCATGACCAACTCCACCTCCTCCGTGGTCACCGGCTGGTATCCCGACGGCTGCTCGCGAGGGATGGGCGGGAGGACCATCCTGGGCGGGAGGATCGGCGACGTCTCGGGGAAGAGGCCCGACACCACCCTGGCCAGAAGCTCTGGCTCCAGCGTCTCCGTTGCTGGAGCCTGGCTCTTCAGCCTCCGCCTAACCATCCGGTAAGGACGGCCCCACGGGTCCCTGTCAAGTGACGACAGGAACTGGGCCCAGGCCTCGTCCTTCGCCTGCCGGATGGCTAGATTGAGCCTCTTCTTGGCCTGCCGATAGGTGGTGTCCAGGGCTTCCTCCTCGCCCTCCACCCTCCTCCGTCGCCGACGGCACCTCTGCAACGCCCTCCGTGCCCGAACACAGGCTGTCCTGAGCGACGCGATTTGATCGGACCACCAGTATACGGCGGTCTTGTCGGGTCGCCCAGTCACCTTCGGCATGGAGGCGTTGCACATTGCCGTGAAGGCCTCCCTTAGCCTTTCCACCCGCTCCTCAACCGTCCATCCCTCGCTGTCCTCGTCTTGCAGCCGCCAAGCCTCCACCACCGCCGCCTCCTCCGCCAGGTCCCTGTTTAGCCTGGCGAGGGCCCACCTGGGGAAACGTGATTGTGTTCCCCCCCCTGGGCGCCCGCCAGATCCACCCCTCAGGTCGGCTTCAAACCTGATGTAGGGGTGGTCGGACAGGGACTCCTCCTCCGACAGGACGCGCCATCCGGAGATTTTGGTTGACAACGACGGGGTCGCCAGGGTGATGTCCACGCGGGAGCCCCCGCTGCCCCTGACGCAAGTGAAAGCGGTGCCCCTATTTAGCACCGCTAGCCCCGCCGCTATCACCCAATTTGACACCACCACCCCCTTTGGATCGTTCGAGGGGTGGCCCCACGCTTGGTGCTTCGCGTTGAGGTCGCCCCCGAATAAGATCTTTCGGGGGGCCAGTCTCCGGATGACGCGTCCCATCCCATCGACCCACCGTTGGAGCTCGGTGAGGGGTCGATTGGGCGAAAAATACGCCCCCACCACGGTGATGTCCCCCCAACTGACGGCTACATACCCCGACCCCCTCTCAATGAGCGAGAGGGGAGGGGAGCCGACCGCAGTTGTGGGGACGACGATCGCCACCATCTCATCTGTTGACGAAGCCCAATTGTCCCTCGGAGGGGAACAATAGGGCTCCGAGATGATGGCGAGGTCGATGGACCACTCCGCCAGGTGCTGCATTAAAAGGTCCTGCGCACCCGTGGAGTGGTTTACATTCGCCTGTAGGATCTTGAATGGACCAGGCATTATTGGGCACACTCAGACGTCTCCATGGCCGCATGGGCCGGTGCTCGCCGGACCCCAAAGGTTTTGGGGAGCGCCTTTCCTTTAACAGGCGGAGCCTTGCACGCCTTGCCCCCCATCGTATGGTTGTGGGGGCGCTTGAGCGACCGACATAGGTCGCATGTTGGCTCCGCCTCGCAGTCCCGGGCCCTGTGTCCTGCAATACCACATCTGTAGCACAGGGCACTGCGGTCTGTCGTCGCCGGGCAGAGCGCCCCTGTGTGTCCCGGTTGCAGGCACCTGAAACATCTTAGGGTGCGGGACTACTAACACCTTTACAGAGACCACCGTCCATCCCACACGAATTCTGCTCTCCTGGGCGAGCACCTTTGCCGGTTCGACAGGGCACTTAACAAGGACTGTGCCCAGGCCGCCTGGGCCCTCCCTTATGTTGCCCACCTGGATCTGATCGGGTGGGCATCCTGCTTTCGCGGCAAGTGCAGCCTGCAGTTCCTCCGACCCCGTGGAGTCATCAAGGCCCGAGACTCGCATTTCCGCCGTTTTGATGGGCCTTGATACCGCCGCCATGTCCCCCAGGACTTCTTTCAGTTTGGCTGCGAGGCCATCAGCTTTGGCCCCGCTGCCCTCTCCTCCTACCTCAATGAGGCGCTTCCCAGACTGGGTGACTTTGATTTTAACCTCCGAGATCCCGAGTTCACCCAGTCTGACCTCCTTCTTTGCCTTTTCTATGGCCCCCGCGTACGATGCCCCCTTCTTCGCGGCCTCTTCCGTGATGGTAAGGACTACGGCCGCTGTCCTGGGGGCCACTAACTTTGGCACCGTCGGCTTGGGTTGGGCCGGTTTCGGTCCCGTTCTTGCAGCCGTCTGGGCTGCTGCCTTCGCCTGCTTGGCGGGGGCCTTGGTTTTGGCCACCGTCGCCCAGGACGCTTTCCCCGCCGAGGGTTGCTCCGTCTGTGCCTGGGGCGCTTCAGGTGCCCCTTGTTGCTCACCACCTCCCCGTGCCTCTCTCCCCGCCATTGTTCTAGGGGCCGCTTTCTTCTTCTCAGCCGCGAGTGGCGGTCGGTGACTCCTTTCCTGGAGGAGGCGCCCATCTTTCACCAGACCTTCGACTCGGGCGTCCACCATCAGCCTCACCGCCGCCAATGTGTCTCTTCTGAAGGCCTCGAAGAGGTTAACCATCGCCTCTTTGGTGAGCACCTGACTTCCGTTCTCATCGTCAGTCTCGGTGACCTCTCTTCGGGAGGCGACCGCCTTTTTTGAGGCCTCGTCAAACTGCCTCCTGAGGGCCTTGTTTTCTTCTTTGAGCTGGTTCAGCTCAGCTCGAAGGCTCTGCATCACCTTCTTTGTCTTCTGGGCTTCTGAGTCCCCTCCCGATATTTTGCCCTTGCCTTTTTCCAATTTGTTGGCGACCCCTCCCAGTTTCTTAATCGCCGATGCGACGGCATTTCTGTCCGCCTTTCCCATCTTTTGGGACATGCTTTTAAGGACGGTCTGGACAACCTCCCTTTGCTTCCGAATCTCCTCAACCACCTCGCCGGATTCCGGATCAGGACCGTCTGAAAAGTCAATCTCCGAGTCTGAGGACAGCGAGGACTCCTTATAAAATATGTTTCTCGGCCGCCTTAGAAGTTTCGCCGAGGGGGGACGCCCCCCATCCCCCACTTCCACATCCAGCTCTTCTTCATAGCTGGCATCAGACTCCTTGTCCAGCTGGAGTTTAAAGTTGGTGCTGGTACCGCCCCCAACAGGTCTTCCTGCTTTCTTGGAAACCTTCGGCTTCGTCCTCAGTTTCCTCTTTCCTTTATTGTTGGTCCCCTCGCTCGTCGATCCCGAGCTAGAGGGACCCCTTTCTCCAGAACTTGGCCGCTTACGGCCCGCACTGTCGCCTCCGCAACCGGTGGGGGTCTTACCCCCTAGCGTTTGGTCTCCTAGGAGACCAAATCGGTTGCTAGTGGAAGCCATGGCTCGTCCCCGGCGCCACTAGCGCCTAGGGAGAGCTAAAAACGAAAATAAAACGCCGAACTCGGTAGTTTAGCCGCCCCGACTGGAACGCACCTAGACCACCGAAACCCCCAACAAAATTCGAGGGGGGGTACTCCCCCCAGCGACCCCCAAACTACCCCCTACGACGCCGGACTCGAACAAAAACCTCCCGCTCTGTGCAAATTTGCGACGAAAACCGTCGCAAAGACGAACAGAAACGGGGTTACTGCTCCCCCGAACTCTTCTACCCCCAACGGTACGCCCTGAAAAGGGCGGAAGCCAATCTGGGAGTCCCCGCACGCAGATCTCTCGGGAACCCGAGAAAAGAGTGTGCGGTTCGGTGTAACCAGATAACTTGCTTACCGCTGCACAGAAACAGACAAGCGATGACAACCTTTTCTCCTGCGAGAATAGGACACCCAAACTCCTCTGACGACTCTTTGCCTACACAATTAACGCTTCCTATTCGATGTTGCGTATTCGCACCGACAATTCGTATTCTCCTTGTTGATGGTGTTAGCCGAAACTGGGCACTGCGTTACCGTGCACCAGCTCGTTTCCAGGACGCGCCGCGGGGAGGCCACCATCCAGCGCCCCAACATCAACATACCTGGCTTAAACAAATATATTATTATTTTCTCTCCCACGCCACCTGTCTGACACGCTCAATGTCTGTAGATCTGAACGAAGGTTTATCGGGAAGCAAACAAAGAAGACTGACACGCATACAATCTTGGGCCCTGCATGTAAAAAGATGAGATTGGGGTGAATTAAGAGGTTTAACCTTATAAATGCCCCTCTCTGAAAATATATATACGTCTATAAGTTAAGACAATCTGAGAGCTGAAATAATGGATGTTTAGTACAAGTTAGGTTATTTTGCAATCTTTAACGGTCAGATGATTCCTTAAGAGCAAAGATGTTTTCTAAAAACTAATGTTTTTTTTAATATTTATTGGATAATGTTTGACAAGTCATATGATCTATAGACTCGAAATATTAGATAGTTGACAAGTATGGAGCTATCTGTGGGGCAGAACATCGATAAATAAAACAATTCTGTATAATAAAAATTATAATTACACATATCGCACATATGGTGCTATAACGTCACTTATGTAATTGCAGACAAAACTGAACTGAGTATGAGAAAATACTCCTACCTCTACTCTACCTCTTTACTTTGCTTGCTTTTACTCTTAAATGAAGTTCAAAGCTTAATTATTTTATTTGTTTAGCCGAGAAAAACTATTTGTTGTAAGGATGTTCAATTTTTAAATGCTCCCCCTGAAATATTATATTACACTATTTGCTTAAGTGACGTTATAGCACCGTATGTGCGATATATAAAAGCATCAGAAAACCTTTAAAAAAATGTTAAAGTTGTATGCAATTTTTTTCAGCCAATTTCGTACTAAAATACAATTAATTGTTGTAAATTTAAGAAATTATTAACAAATGAAGTTAAATTTATAACCCTTGTATATAACAATACGATTATAACTTATAATTAAACAGAAATTTGTGCGATAAGTTGACAATACTAAACAAAGTAAGACAGTACTAAACTAAGAGCTTACCAAATAGAGTTAAAAATGAACATGCAGCTTAAAACTTCAATAAATCTGTAACTTTCTTAGACAGAAGGCTCTTTTTCTTTCGAGGAAGTTTCCAAGGACCAGTTTTAAAGGGGTCTGAATTTAGTAAAAGTCGGTTAATCAAGTCTGCATTTGTAATTTCGCGTGACATTTTTGAGTAAAATCTCGTCTATACAGTTTTAAATGTTTGTCATTTTATTAGATTCAGCAGCTTCTTCTGAAACTTCCCCGATACATAAAAGAGCACATTCTGATACATCAGCACCACGTATGAGAACGTGGACAGAAGCAGAACAATTGTACCACAGATATTCTTCAACTATGTGACGCGCGGGTACCAAAGAATATTTTTTAAACTAATCGCAATCAATATTAAATCCCGATGACAAAGCTTGTAAAATTATTCTACATCTATCAATTTAATCTTAACGTAAACCTATGATTTCAGCCGAGACGGCAGAGCCAAAACAAATTTCGTGTCGTATTACCGTCGTTCGATGTCCCGCTCCCGCCACTCCACTACGTAGTTTATCTACAACTAATCCTAACTGCTCTGCTAACATTTTTTTCTTCTCTTCTGACTTAATCTGCCGTTTCTTAATATTAATCCTATACGAAAGATGAAGATGAAATATTCAAAGAACCGAATCCTAGAATGTAAAGGAGACAACCAAACTGATAACGAGCTTCTTGGACTGGCTTTTGCAAACAAACGTCTATTTCATTCATTTCCTTTGGAGTAGCTCCACATACATAACACTTAGATGATGAGTTGCTTAATGCACTATACATTTTGCCGTCTACCATAGTCAGTTGCAAAGAATGTTCAATGTTAAATTGCGGTTCTTGAAATTAAAAGTAGCAGGATGTAAATTGTTAATCTGGTAGAGCAAGGGCGAGGGTTTTGCACATAACAATATGGTGTGAAGAGTTCGGTTCTGTTTTAATTGGATGGTGAGTTTAGCTTCAACAATAAGCGATAATACGGCGTCAGCACTTATAGCTATATCTGAATTACTACTATTAGATCGACTCGAAGAGTTAAGCAGTGCGTTTACAGCAGAGGGATTTACTTCTAACAATTCTGTTTATCGTTTACGTCTTGACCGTGAGCTAAGATCGGGAGTCTTTTTTGGGCCGCCTGCCTACGTCGTGGGACGGCCCCGGTTGTTCCTGCTGTAAATGGCACTGTTCAACATTTCAAGTCAGTTCTACATATTCAATTATATCTAACCAATTGGAATAATTACTTTAAACTGTACTTTAAGTACGTGCTGACTTAACCCAGAAATTGTCAAGACTTTTACATAAATAATAATTCGACATGATAAAGGTTCTATATCTACATATCGTCGTTGCGCGTGAAAGAGTCGCTATGTGTTTTTTACATACTTTACAGGAGACGCAAAAAACTGATTTTCACGAAGAAATATGGAACCTTCGAAGTACTAATGTCACATAGCTACATTCCGAAACTCTTCAATTATTTCATTTGTTACATAGCTGTTTTTACAGTACCTATGTGTGGATTGAAATAGCGGTCAACACTGCATAAAAATCTTAGCGATTTTTGCATGCACAACGACGATATTCAACATCATTAAGAGACGCTAAAAATACATTTAAAATATATTTTTTACGATCTAACGGTTTTTGCGAATGCCACAGCTGAAAAAATGCCTCCTCGAAAAGGAACATTTTATTATTGTACCTGAAAAGAAAATATAAAATAAATATCAATTTCGTAGCTAATGCTACGAAGCACCTACGACGTCGTAGCAGACACTACGGGCGCGCGGATGGCCGGGGCTATGTTATGTAAACTTGCTCCCTTGGTCTTCGCGGTCGTACATTCGCCTCGCTAGTAGCTTGATGACGTCATCTAGCGGCTCGACCTCCTTGTCGCGCGCGATGACGTCATTGCAGACGAATCGGCCAGCGCGGCTCGGTTTTGGATCACGTCGAGCTTCCGGCGCTGTCTGCTGAAACACAACAAGCCTTTAAGGATCCGCCATGGGCTCGTCGGGGATTCGGTGGCTCTATCCAGGGCAGCCTGCCACGTTTCTCATCTTTAGGTCCTTACCATGGTAGTGAATTTTGAGGCTATATGTGCTGTGATTATAAAGTAGTCTGATGTAATTGTTAATTTTCTTCCCTAAAATGTTCTTCCTCTTTCTTAGATACTGTAGAACTTTCTTTAAAAAATTGGAAACGAAAAGGCATACAGTATCTGGTAGAGCAAGGGCGAGGGTTTTTCCACAAAACAATATGGTTTGAAGAATTTGGTTCTGTTTTCATTGCTAATTGAAGTGGAACATAAGAGGTCACAAATAAACTACTGTCTTCGTGTAATGTTGAATCCGAAAAGCTTTGCTTGTACTCGCTATGACTCGTGCTACCTTCAAATCCCCATTTACTGGTCAAAACTAAATATTCGAATCGTTTGAAACACTATCTAAAACTTCACTACATGACGCAAGTATTCGAGAAACAGTATGATCTAATTTTTGTAACTCTATTTCGCAAGTACGTTCTGAGACTGATATGTTCTATGGGTAACACTTCTTTTTAGCAATTTAAAACACTTTGGTATAACGGTAAAATATAACACAAAGTTTTAGTGTTCACAAGATTTTTAATTAATAAATATTGGTGCTTGGTGAGCTTAGCTTCAACAATAAGCGATAATACATACGTCGTCAGCGCTTATAGCCATATCTGAATTACTACTATATTAGATAGGTTCGAGGAGTTAAGCAATGCGTTTACAACAGAGAGATCTACTTCTGACAGTTCTGTTAATCGTCTACATCTTGATAATAATATATGTCCGTTTCAACCGCGCGGCCACCTCATAATATTTGATGAAACTTTGCAAGGAATTAGTGAATGGGAGAATATTCCCCAAAATCGTATAAGGAACTTGGTGTACAGCATGCCAAACCGCGTAAACGCAGTAATGGAAGCACGAGGAGGCAATACGAAGTATTAAAATTCAAGAAAATCGTAATAAAGTTCAAACATTTCATGTTTCCTATTTTTGTTTTAAGGAGAGATCAGCAGTTTTTTTCTTTATGTAATTTTATGTTAATAAAATGTATGGTGACTCATATTTTTTTTACTTTCATTTAAGGAGTATTACATTGTCTATTAAATACAATTTATTGCATTAACCTATCATTTTTAGTTTCCGAGATTTTTAACATTCTTTAAGTGACCCGGATTCATTGCTCTCGAGTGTATTAATTGTGATTATTTTAAATTTATATTATAATTAAAATATTGTTTTCACCGTACTACTTTTTTGTCTTTTAACTTCACTTATAAAATATTTTCATATTGTCCTTTTTATATTCATTTAAATTCATACATATATAAGTAAACATCTGATCAGAGCTGCCGACGGGCAGCACTGGCAGGGTCGCCATGCAATGACCACGGTAGACGTGTGAATAAAAGAAGTGATGCGTTCTAACTGTTTAGAACTACAATATTGTATTATATATAAACAAATCTAATGTAAGGTGAAAGGTGCACACATTACATTATTTCCAAAAGCGACGAAATACATTTAAGTATATTTTAAAGTCAAAAGTCTTCATATTTTATGCTTTTCTTATGTTTGCATGTTTGATATTTTTTGATGTTTTATACAATATTTCAACTCCTTTTTTACCTCTTTACTATTTATCATGTACTATTTACACCACGATTGGGACATTCATTGAGCCTGTAGCGGCCAGTTTAAAGGAAAGTACAATTTCAATAGTCAATTAATATCCAGTCAAAATCATAGTTCCGAAAAGCCATGCTTGGAAAAAGTGCTATAAGAGTGCTGAAACTCGAGCACGTTTGCTCTCCAGCACCTCTTGTTAATTTCGGAATCATTAGTAATTCTGCTTGTGTGTGTGGAATGGACATTGGCGATCTCGACCATATTGTTTTTGCTTGTTTAGTCTATGACCGCTCGGCTTTCCTTAGTGACATATTATCACTGCCTATTTTTTTTCCCAATTTCTATTGTCGCCTTATTAGCCACAAAAATTTAATTTCTATAACTGTTGCTATTTAAATTTTATTTCTAATTTCTAACTTTAAGTAAACCTATACTATGTATGTGTTTCAATCAGTGCCGGATTAAGGTCGTCTGGGGTCTCTAGGCACTTTATGTTTGGGGGCCCCCTTATACAATGTGTCCCGTCACCAGTGTCGGAGCCTTTAATGGTGTGAAATATAGCATTTTTTATCGACAAATTGCCCCTCAAATTTTGTTTGAATACTCATTTCTTGAGTGAATAAATACGAAATCAGAAAATATTTTTAAATAAAAATTTAATATTTACATTTTTTTTATATTTTTACATTTTGGGGCCCCTTCTACACCGGGGCCCCTAGGCACGTGTCTAGTGTGCCTAGTGGGTAATCCGCCACTGGTTTCAATATACAATTTATATTTATTGAATGAGTTTACCCATAGTCCCAAGCCTCCTGATCCTTAACAAACTCCCCTAATTTCCTTTCCTTCTTTCGTTTCCCAACTTTTGACATTGGCAAATGCCCAAGCCGTGTGAGAAATAAAAAATATTACTTAAAATTACGTTTACATTAACGTGGTTTAATTATAATAAATAATATGTTCAGAATATCCTTATATAAACAGCAAGCAGACATCTAGAACTGTCCAAAACTATAGAACTACTAACATTGCCTACTGAAATTGAAGTAGACAACATATGTATATATATATATGTATATTTAACATAATTCGCGTTAGGCCTAGATCGCTAAGCTAAGCAACTTTTGCAAGAGCTGGTCATCAGATGTATTTCATCAAATTGATTAATTTATTGGTTTAGCATCTCGAGCTCCTTCGTGTTTCAGAAGGCATATATTAAATATGTAACCCCTCACACGTAAAAACGCCATAGGGGGAATGCCTTCTTGGTGCAAGGTCACACGATGCGTTAACAGTGCGGTGCGGAGCCTGAGCGGTGCCGCTGCGTCATCCTACATACAAATCACTATACCATGTCATACGGCGCGTTATTTCGCCGTGCGGCGTCGCACCGCAGCGCGCCGGTCTTGGGACCTGAGAAACGAAGCGGGGAGGGGTAATGCGTCCGCAGCGCAACGCTGTTCACCGCGGTGCGGTGCGGCGCCGTGTGGCACCCTATACCTCGAATTCATTACGATGCGGTGCCGCACCATTATACGGAAGGCCATTTTTTAACCTTGAGGAAATCGTTTATATCTTATTATATTTTTATATTATTCTATGTATATAGTTTTATATGTACCCTCTTTTCTATAGAGTCCGTCGTGGGCACTTATACCCATAGAGAAGGCCTGCGTCCCAGCAGGCCAACATTAACAGACTGAGCATGATGTTAGTTAATAAGCCTTTGTAGGCTAATACTAGTATTGGATTAGTTTTAAAGGTAGATTAATAACATTCTGAATCTTTTTAGATTCAATGTTTGGTATTTCCAGTGCTCGTGTTACTGACTTATTATCGAAGGCGTACACGGTATACATATAATGGTCTGCACGTAACATGTTCGTGAACTATTGAAGGCCGGAGTAAGTAGGAAAACGGAACGAACTAAAGGGAATCTACCTGAGGCGAGTAATATCCGGCCAAACACTACTGTATGCGATGTGAGTTTCCGCTACTTGACTGACGTTTGATTTTCACTAAACTGTTAGCGTCATAGCGGTTTTCTATTACGCTATCTTTAATAATGGCAACAGGTATTATGACACTAAATGTTTTGTGAGAAGTAAAATATTATGTGGAACGTTTTCTTCTAGTTTATTTAGAACTGTGCTTTCAAGGAAAAGTAGGTTTTTAGACCTTTAGTTGCAAAATTATTATCTGCTTCCATAATTAAATCGAAATCTAGTTATTATTAACTATTCTATGTAGTTGGCGTTTGTTTTTAAGTTTTTAGTATCCTTTTCATATTTTACTGCAAAATTTACACCCAAAGTACTAAACAATGTTCTGGCTAGACTTCCGACGCCATTGAAATATCCTCTTTTAAGTCTTAGTTTCGGGGTAGTAACTAGT
Organism: Calamotropha paludella; assembly: GCA_927399485.1. NCBI lineage: Eukaryota > Metazoa > Arthropoda > Insecta > Lepidoptera > Crambidae > Calamotropha > Calamotropha paludella. Next base: position 15,650,533 of record OV656812.1, read on the forward strand.
AAGTTACAGGAGTCGTGATTACAGGATCACTTCTGTAAAGGAGTCGAAACGTCAGGATTAAATATAACATAAAATATGCGCAAAATCCGTAAAAAAGTGTGTATCCGTAAATAACGTGTAATGTGCGCGGAAGTGTAAGAACTAAATAATCTAGTAAGTTGTGGCGTTCCAATAGATACTCAGCTGGTTTGCTATGGCGTCACAGGGTGCATTTTTCACCACGGTGCAAAGTTCTCGTATATGATTCACATATGTACGAATATGAGCCACTGCGTTCCAATAGGTTGTTAAATTATAGTATACAAGTAGTGCCCAATCGTCGTGGATTAATTGCATGTTTGCTATCTCGTCGAAATATATAGGCAGGCTGATTTTCAATGGTATTTATTTTGTAGCTTGTTTGAGGCAGACGCTTTCATGTTATAGGTCCAATAAAGAAAATTAGTATAGTCGTCAATATTGTAAAACAACACTTGGCTATATGGTGGCTTTTTTTTCGTTTTGATTCTGCACTTTTCATACATCATCAACATACATCTTGTTGTTTTCTTAAATTTGTCATTTATTCCCTGTATGTTATTGAAATGTTCAGGGATACTTACTTAAAGCAGATACTTGTTGACTTTGTTGTAATCAACGAAATAATGATATCATAACACCACTATTATTGTAATAACAGATTTTTTTTGTGGATTATGTATGGTGACGACGTATTATATTGTAAAAGTCGTTACTTTTGTTAAAGCTGACGAATTTTTTTGCGCCCATTCTTCTTGTCAGTTTAGATGTCCTGAATGGGTGGTAAGTAAAAATGTTGGACGATTCAAAACAACTTATTTTAAGTGCATTTTAATAAAGTTATTTTCATTTCATTACATTTCACTTCTATTGGTAACATTGCAAAAAGTGGCTCCCTGAAACGACCGATTACCAAATCGGTCGTTTCAGGGAGCCACTTTTTGTTTTAAGGGTGACTACACGAACATGGCCATTAGTTCCGGAGTGCAATTCCTTGATTCGCCCAAGTGCCAAATTTTCTGGTCGCAAGTTATTTTCCCTCAGCGGTACTATACCGCCAATTTCAAGATTTTTATACGCTGTCTGCCACTTCTGCGGATTTGTAGTTGCTGCAAATACTCCTGAGACCAGCGATTCCACAAATACAGATTTATTTGGTCCACAAGTTTCAAGCGGTTGCGTACGGTACTACTATTACTGTACGGTATTGACAGAATTGGCCCACCGATTAGAAAATGACCTGGCGTGATATAATCGAGATCATCAATATTTTCTGTTAAAGTGCACAGTGGCAGTGAGTTCATGGAAGATTCAACTTGAGTTAGTAAAGTTAAAAACTGATGACTCTGCGTAAATGGTATTTCATGGGTTTTACTGCAGCCTCCCATAATCCAACTGCGGTCAGCCACAGTGGCGCATTGAAGTGCCACTCAATATCAAGTTCACTCACTGCCTCATAAAATGGTCTAGAAGAAAATGTTTTGTGGTATGTAAAATCTTGTTTGAATATTTTAGTAGCATCCACAAAGTTTGTGCCATAAGTAACGGTGCATAATTGCATCTCACGTCAGGGCTCACTTGAGGAGTCTCGCTATATTATCTTTTGCAGAGGCTGCTGTTCCTCATGAAGCATGATTTTGCGGTACATATTTTCCACGTCCGCTGTAAAAGCATACTGATGAAGTTTCCATTGAGTTATTAACGACATAATATTCTTTTGCAGGTTGGGTCCGGTGTACATGAGATCGTTTCAACTATACTTAGTTATTTTTAGCTATTTGGGAACCATTGAAAACTACGCGCAACTTAGTAGTCGTAGAATCCTTTCTTATGACGTCATGGTGAGTGAAGTACGCTTGTGGTTGATTATCAGTGGTGGTGATAGCCGGATTCATATGACCCATATCCATGTATTCTTTCATAAAAAGTTTATACGGAGTCGCAAAATGTCTTTGCCTTTGCTAAGTTAACGAATTTAGTTTTTACACTTCCGTGCACATTACACATTTAAATATAAGGATTATGACTCCTGTAAAGGAGTCGAAACGTCAGGATTAAATATAAAATAAAATATGCGCAAAATCCGTAAAAAAATATTTTATTCAAACATCTTAACGAACCTACGCGGATTATATCTACAAGTGCAACATGTTTGGATGGTATTTTCACAAACTGATAAATTACTATTTCAAATTAAAGTAGAAGAGTATGGCTTTTTGGATCATAGAGGCGTTTTATTTTCTATGTCACTTTCTGAGTCTACTAAAAGATCTTACTTATAAACTTTAAGTTTATAACTTAAATCTACATATTTATAAAACCAAAATTAAAAGTAGTTAACTGGAATGATATCATTAAGGCGGAAAATAATATAAATCAAAATTATGTATTATTCAAAATTATAAAGCTATATATACAAAAATAAGGCCTGGCTAACAATAACAAGGGGTATAAAAATTTCATGTAAAAATAAGAGATTACTCAAAATATTTACGTAACAAACTAAAAATTCTATATTGCACAGCTTTTATAAAAAAATATAGCATATTTTTAACGAAAGATGTTAATATTTCAAAGAAAAATCAAAATCTAAAAATTGTATAGAATGCTAATAAAATATGTAAAGCATGTGGCATATAATAAAAGAGAACAGCAATAAAAAAGTAGCTAGAAAAACTTAAAACATAAAATTAGAAATTAATAAGGTACCTACTGAAAATACTTTCTTATTGGCAAACGAAATAAATAACTACTTTGTTTCTGTAGGTTCAAACATGCTGACTTATAACTAACCGAACGGTCCTCCAGTTATGTATCCGACAGTTACATCTATGAACCTGTTTCGACTGTTGACGATAAATACCCACTACCTAATTTTACTGACCTACCGGGCAAACTAGGCAAAAGTACATATTTCACTACAGCTAGACTAGACTACTCAAGTTATTATTATTACGAGACAAACAGACAGAAAACCTTGACTTGCTTTTAGTACGCTGTACGTAGAATAGGTTCTTTTTATTAATATTAATTAATAATAACTTTATTGCATAAATTTTGTTTTGTGGGCGTAAAGTAAACCGAAATTTGATTTTAGTGAAGTTTTTCTAGAAGTTGCGGCTTGGATATGTTTCTAATTACACTTTACAGACACTGGATGTTGCACCTTGCACATAAGCTGTGTGTGAATTATTGAGTATAGGCACATAAAACATATATTATACATACTTTGTATCGCTTAACACCTTAGAAAAAGTCATGTATCTCACTGCCATGATATTAAAAAAAAATGCCGTTCACATTGTCTACCTTCACTTGGTTTGGCTTACCACTTGCCTAGTCATTTGTTCTAAGACAGTATATCTAGCTCAAGGCGTGCCTACTAGCCGTTTTAATCCTTCATTGCATCCTGCATTGCTTGTATTATAAATATTAATTCATGGATGAATTAGGTGATCTTCAAATATTTGGGATAATGTTTATGCTCATTACCTAAACACATATTTGAATCCTGGTCGGGATACAAGGATTCGAACCTGGAACATAATTCGTATAGGATCGCAACCGTTACACCGATCGGCCGTACAACATTCAATGTAGATGTATATATACGGGGACACTTAGAAAGTTTTGAGAAACCATCTTTTCACCTGCCTATTTCAAAGGTAAAAATTCTTTTGTCAGTCCGCTGTAGAAACTCTTTCTTCGACCTTTTCGAATGCTGTTAGCGCATCTTCCAGTGATGTAAGCTGTATAGCTGTTAACGACACAAGGTGCTAGATCAGGACATTAAGGAGCCCAAGACTTTGATCAGTATGGTGTCCACGAAGTCCCTCTTCTTGAATGTTGACTGGGTAGGCGCGTTGTCGCGGTGAATTAGTAGTAACCCGCGGAGCCCAGTCGCTTGTTGCTCCGGCATCGGCAGGTAGAAAACTTTTGACAGGTATTTCTTAGTATCTTAGTTGGTGTTGATGCTGCTTTGATTAAGAAATGAAATCAGCACTAGTAACACAGTCCAGTGAATAAACTAGCGAACGAATTTTCCCTGCGCTTCACGATCACTCAACTTTGGTAGGTGTTGGTTCGTTTTGAAACAGCTAAACTGTTGATTGACCTATATCTGGCTCGTATTCTTAAGTGCAGGGCAATGGCGCCGAGACGAACCTGCTTCAAATTTATTAATAATGTTACCACGGTGTTCCAAATACGCCAGCTTCTGGGGTTCGGTGAGGTTTTGCGGCACCCGCGATAAAAATCTGAATTAATTATAAATTTTATTGAATAAAACTATAATGCGTCCGTGATTTTTCTCTATTAGGTATAAATATACATTCAAAAATTGGTTGGAAATCCCATGTACAGAAAATAAAGACAAAATTATCGCAATTTACAACAGCATTGATAGTTTACTACGCCCATGCGTGGTTAAGCTACGGGGTACCTAATACTTTGGGGTAATAGTTTAAATACCTATAATTTGTAAATTTAAAAAAAAATGTATTGCGATTATTACAAATATAAAACAAATGGAAAGCTGTAAGCCACACTTCCGAAATCTCAATATTTTAACTTTACCTGGCATCTACATATTATAAATATATTATTTTAAAAAAGCAAACATACTAGTATGTGAAGATAGGAGACAACCCTCGATATAATAATACGCGATACAAAGATAATCTCGTGCAAATAACGTCTAAATTAAAACTACATAGTTCCGGACCATATTCAATGTTTATAATTGTTTACAATAAATAACAGGAATATTTAAAAGCTGCGAACAATATAAATAGATTTAAAATACTTTAAAAAGGTCTCAAATACTAGATTTTTTAAAATCTATTTTATTCTTTTTTGGTCACTGAAAAACGTGGGATTTTTAGATTTTTAAATCTAGTATTATTATTTTATTCTTTTTAATTATTAACTCAACGAAGGAACCATGTGTTACGCAACAATAGGATAAGCCCCATACAAAAGTAAAAGTTGCCGAAAGTTGACCTGAAAGTGCACCTAGAAAGTTGAAAGTTTAAGCGTGCATTATCATCGGGTTCTGAGCTACCCTGAAAGTTTCAACTCGCTAGGTGGTCGGGAAGTGCCTCAAAATTGAGATACAAGATTCCAACCGGACAGACAAGACGACAGACAAGCAAACAGACAAGAAAGTGGGAATTATAAAATGCTATCACTCCAATGACGAATATTTTAAAGATAATTCTTAATTGAATGTCTGCCCCTCTCTCTTCCTTGTTGCTATGCCTATAAAGATACATGCGATTGTTTAAAACCTTGTGTATATTAAGAAATGTATATAGACTCCTATCTATATCGCATGTAATGCAATAGTAAATAAATTAATAAATTACCTAGCGCAAAACTACCTTTACACGCGAAGTTAGTCAAGTAAAATCTTGCGAAAGTTTCCTGATACGATATATGCTGAAACTCTTCGTACTTCGCCTCTCTTCCTACTACCTACTACTAACTTTTCGCCTGTTTTCACGAATTTAATTTTTTGCTGCTATGCTAGCAGCAGCTTTCTGTGATATAATATGAATACCTTTCTTCATCCTCCAGAGTTAGACGTCACGCTTAAATTCCTTATGCCAACGGAAGATGGTTGCTTTAGAAGGGACTTAATCATGACAAATGCCATTAGATTGAAGTTGATCAAACTACTCATGCGGGTTACTTTTAAAATCCTAAAAAAAAAATCGCATCGAACATAGTCCGACGCAGAGCGATTTTGCAATAAGACACATCAATTAAATGTTGAATTGAAATGATGAAACTTTTAATGTTATTAATATTTTTGTTTAATAATAAAAATCGGCCTGGGCTTCTAACATAAAAACTCTTTTTCGTAAACCGTTTCGAGTGGCCTGGTAAGTACTATCTTTCGCAGACTTGCAAAATGAAGAAAAACAATAGGTAGCATCCGATTGGACTATTGGACGTCTTAACATCAAAAATAGTCCATTTTCATATATTTCGATTCTCGTAAAGATGTCATAAAGTTTCCCTTCGAAGGTAGATAAGAAAGTTTATGGATGGCGCGACCCTTACGCCGCATCTAACTCGCACTATCGATCACGAGTAATTGCAGCACTTCCTTCAGTGTTCACAAGAAGCATAAATGGGACGGCGAGCACGTGACCAGCCCTATCTGGCTACTTATAACTTACCTGGTTCCTCTTAAAAATATTATACTTCTTGTTCCTCTGTGCCATGTACGTGTACGGAGGTGTTCGCTGTAGGTACGTGCAATTGAATTTATTACTTATCTTGTTTCATATTGTTAGATATTTTGTGTGTGGCTACAGTTATATATTTTTTTAGTACATAAAAATGGAATACGAGTAATAGGTACTAATAAAAAAATATTAAGAAAATTGTAATAAACCCTTTAGGAATCCGGTTATTTTAGCGACTTGAAGAATTGATAAAAAATACTTTAATAAACTTACTTGGTAAGAATTAAGTTATAGATAGCGGTTAAATTCGATTCACTCAACGCGAACGTCACGACTGAACAATGGATAGGACGAATAAAGGGTTGAGGGGCTAACATAGAGCTGACATTCATCTATTTCTATTCCGGTCACTTAACTGTGAATGCAAATTATATTAAACCCAGTTTCAAACAATAGCGGTAATCTACCGTGCTTTGTAGTGGTCAGGGTGGCAAAGGCGGCGGACGCGGCTCTCGATAGGCCCGGCCGGTACGATTATAAATTCACCGCTCCATAATTCACAATTGGCTTCCATAACGGCACTGACAGCTGGCCCGATAATTCGTTAAGTCCTAATAGTGACCGCTGCGTGCTCCCGATAACGCTCCAATAGGATTCAACAAATACAGCAGCGATTACGCGAAGCTTGTTCTTGCGTGCTGCCGCTGTTTGCATTTCTACAGACCCTACTGCTTAAGACTGTTTGTCATTAACACTTTGCTACGTTCAGTTACACTGTGTAAATAAAAGTCACAATAGCAACATTATATTTTAAAGTTCCTTTTTTAGATTTTGCGGTGACTCTTCGCGTCGTGCCCCAGTAGAGACTCGTTAGTGAATCAGGTTACTGTTCCCGTTCAAAGTTTGTGTGCTTGCCTCCGCCTGACGGATGTCCAACATCCTGATTTCCCGTATGTCGAATTTGTGACTTTTCCTCACGAAATTTCCATATTTACCTTTCGTGTTCGATGGAGGAATATAAACTTTGCAAAGAGGGTATATTGTAATGAAGAGTTAGTTGGGCTGGGTGCAATACAATTGCACCTATTTGCACTATTCAAATTTGTCAAGAGTGTGTAAGTACAATTTGTGGATGTCTGTTTAACTGAAATCCACTCAGGATTCTGTTTAACTTTAAAGTAAGCTTACCAAATTAATTTACAAAAGAAGACTTATTATGAGGAAAATGAATAAGTAATAACAAGAGATGGACAGTCGGAGGAGTGCGGCAATTACGAGTGATGGATCGTTGAAATTCTCCCGGACCGAAATGACCGGACGCTTTAATATCGCCTTGTTTCTTCCTTAAGATCCTTTGGTAATTTGTCACCGACAACTTTTCATTTGAAAAAAAAGGGAGAAATGTTTTGCTTTTAAATCAAATGAGATTATCTATTACTTTATTGGTAACTTAAAACCTCTCGATTCTAATTAAAGTTATTAGTAATAAATTGGCGATGCAGCCAGTATTTTAAATGATATTTACTTTACGTAATAAAATAACGCAATTGGCTTTTGCAGAAAGCATATAGCTACTAATACCTAATATTGTTACGAATTATCTCGTGTTCCCAATTAGAAAAATGTTAAAAAAGCTACATTGCTTAAAAACAGATTTTTATACATAAAAATAATTTCTTGATTTCTTATAATTGTTGTCTGAGCTACATGCCAGAACCTCAATTATCAACCTTCTAATATCGTAAGCGTTGTTTTAGCCTCAGATATTTTCAAGGCTATCTGCCTACAATGATATTTGAAATATCATTGTAGGCACACTATATCCGACAATTAACTTTTTAACTATTGGTTATACAATAAAAAATGCATCGTGGCATTAAGAAATACACGACTGATGGCATGCAATTGTTTGCAATGTAACAATAAATAAAGTAATTATAAAGATTCTATACTGTTTCCTTTTCACAAGTAATCGCTCTCGGTATGTCCTTAAAACTTTGATTGACTGTAGAAGTAGTTTATTTCGAGGAAATGCTATTAAAGGAACATGGTTTGAAAACAACTTTTGTAATGGTCATTTACAATACTTGAAAAAATGTTGCCGAATTATGTCATTATACAGGCCCAATACAACAATATTAAAGCAATTTCGGAATCTACCAGTGGTCGATAAGTTGTGACGCGTCATTTATCTTGCGTCGGCGGGCGGATCACCTGAAACGAATCAACCGCACGTGATTAACGAGCCAGCTCATGCCCTCATATAAACGGCTCGACTGATGCGAAAATTATATAACGATCGCTTTTTAAGAAAATTAGAGCATCGATTTGGATCATTGATATTCAGCGTAACTGGATAATAGAGATCCCTCATTGTTATTTTGTTCGTTGGGTGGTTGACAAATGATCTAATTTAGCGTCACATTAGACTTTTTTGCTAGCGCACCCCAAGTAGCAATTATGACTAGTGATTAAATCTGATATATCTTTACTTTATCTAAAGTTGGATTTTGCTAAATCAAAAAGGATTTCCTGAAGTCTTTTATTTCTTTAATACTACATAGTTTTAAACTACCGCTACTTAAGCGAGTAAGGAATACTAAAAACCGAGTTAAGTATTCTTGAAACTAGTTTGATTTAAGTACACCTACACTTAAAACTTAAAATATTTTTTTACTTTACTCGTATTATTTGAAAGCTCACTTAAAACTCTATTGAATAATTAAAGTATCTTTTAAAACTCATTAAGAAAAAATATATTTTCTAGATAAATTTAAGATGATTTTAATACCAAGTTCTAAATATTGATTATCTGAAGTATATTTTCATTCCTTTTTTACTAAAATTAGTAAGATTAGAGTAAAAATTCATTTAATGGGACGTTTTCTCCAAATATAACCAAAAGAAACATGGATGAAGCTGGAAAAATAAAAAGATCTGGTGCCTTTCGTCGACGTGTAGAGTAATATAAAAAAAAGAACGTTGTGTGTACAACCCGGTTTCAATATCTGTGGACCTGATGACGTCACGTCAGCGCTTAGGTACGGTGCACAAAACAAAAGCGCGGGGAGGTGACAAGAGAACGGGGAGGGGGCTTGACATTCCAGCGAGGTCCACAGATATTGTAACCGAGTTATACTTATGTACGTACGTAAAAAGTTATACTTCTTTATCGTTACTAAATAAGATAACTAAAAATTTCCCCCCGTGTGCTCGTATTCTTTGTATGTGAAAAGAAAGATAAATTTATAAATTATATAGTGATCAGTAAGAAGCGTCAAAAGATTAACAGATTTCCTATATATATGTATACAGAATCAAGTTATATATCAAAAACCATTAAAATAAACTGTTTAACCAATAGAAATGTAAAACTAATAATTATTTATATTACAAACAAATAAAAAGAATACATTCCGACAGTTAACCTCAAATCAATAAACGCACTTAAAAAGTTTATAAAATAAAAACCACTTTTAAATAAAATTGTTATATTGTTATTATATAATATAAAATTGTTATTATAATTTTAAATAAATTACTTTTAACTACCATATATAATTTAAAATCACACACACCCACACATTCATAATTAGTGGCCAACTTCATCCTGCTGGTTTATTCTATATCGCTTTTGTGGCTAACTTCACCCTGTAACTTTTGTGCTGCAGTGATGAAATTTCACTCACAACATTTTTTCATAACGCGCCTAAAGAAGTATAAATTCAAAAATAACTGGAATGTGCTTTAATGCTGCAAACCTGAGCAATGCGACACCTTCGAGTCAGACCTTAATGTTGGTAATGTATTACGAGGAAGATGATACCACGGTAAATTTAAATTGAGGTGATTCCAACTCTTAATGAATCGACACTAATCGATCGATCAACACGAGCTGACGATAACGCATCAAAAGTTGATCGTGATTTTTATTTTAGAGACCAATTAAGAAACTGGTCCATTTATCACAATATACCACATACTGCAATCGATGCTTATAGCAGATTATTGACAAGCCTGATCCAGGTGTTGTGCCAAAAGACGCTAGAACACTTCTGAAAACAATAAAATCTGTAGATATAGAATACTGTAGCAGTGGGGAGTACTGACACAACGGATTTAAATAAAAATATTCTGCAGTATTTTGAAAATTTAGGTAAAAATGTCAATTTATGTATAAATGTAAATATCGACGGCTTACCCACATAAAAGTTCAAAAGTAGAATTTTGGCCAATTCTCTGTAACATTTATGAGATGGCCAATGTGCCTGTAATGAAGCAGAACAGAAGTTATTTAATGTAGGCACCTATTCATTATTGTTGCTGAGTTTATAAGCCCTCTAAATAAATGGGGATTGGATAGTTATTTAATATCACGTAAGTACTTACCGCTGATTTTATTTCCTCGACTATCTTACATAAACCTCTTCCCACCACAAAATAAACAAGAACTATAGAATGTCAAGTTAAGAAAATATTAAGACGAAATCTGATCTTAACTAAATCAAACTATAGAATCACTTAATACCAAAATGTATTAAATAGTACTTCGCCAATACGGTTTTAAGAATAAGTTAAGTATAATATCTCTTAACTAGCACTACTTCAAATGTAATTTGTCTTTACTTTGTCTTAAATAGCCTTACAAAATCAATATTGACTAAAGTCTTACCTCGTAAGGAAACTTATGATTTAACGCCATTTTGCACTTTATGTGAAAAAATTATTATACATTTTCCGACAACACTTCATCAAAAACTAGAGTAAATTGAACATTATTAATTTTGTTATAGTAATTATAACTACATTAATAATTAGTATGTTTATAGAAAATGTAGAACTTTGCAATATATGCAAAAAATAAACATATTGCAATATTGTTATACAAAATTTTATTGTTTTTTTTAGTATTTCAACAGCCCGTCTGTTTTATAGCACTATCTATAGATTTTACACGAGAAACAATCAAGCGTTTTAAATTTCCAATGCATTCAACGACATAAGAAAGCCCTTTTAGACATAAAAATTAGTTGTTTAGTCGCCATTTTCCTAAACCTTAAAACAGTTATTGTAATGAATTAAAAGTTCGCCATATTTTATAAAATTATGTAACTTAAATCACTATAAAGCAAAATAGGTTTTTAATTTTACTTCACTAAGATTAAATCGAATATCTGCAATTCAATAGTGAAAGTTTTAAGTAGGTATAGTAGATATCTTTAAGTCTATCTCTTGATCTGAAATCAACCTACAAGGTATCTTAAAGTCAATGTTTAGAGTTCTGCTAAACCACATTTCTTAAATAGGGTTAAAGTTTATCTTAACAGTAGTATTAACTCTTTCTTAACATGTCGTTAAATGCTGTGCCCATTTTTACTTAACTAGCCCTTGGAGTGTATCTTGAAGATATCTTGAAGGACATATTAGTTTTAGTCAAGACAACAGCTGGAATTCGTCTACTTGCCTTCAAGATATCTTCAATTCCTTTTAAAGACATTTGTTTGCTACTTGGGACTGCTATAATCACGCAAGAGCTGATCAGTTAGATTAGTTTTTTTTAACCTGTTTAAGTGGATGGTGGTTTGGTGAACTACCCAACCTGGTTTTAAGAGAAATCTAAATATTGAAAGAATTTTTGGACGACGGTTACCTAAACGGATTTGGATTTGAATAGTCGGCTAAAACTAAATTAAATTAATAACTAAATGGTCAGGTGATGACATTTTACACTGTATGAAAGTAAATTAAAATAAGGCAAAATTATTTGATATAACAGACTACCTTAGTCTTATGCCCACAACAAAAAAAATCATAAAGATTTAGATTGGACATTAAAATCAAATTTATCGCTACCAGCAGAACCGGCCACGATAACCGGAGGCGACAACCTGTCCCCAAGCAAAGCACCTTTAACGTGGCCAAGGGTAGAATGAAAGTGAGACAGTCCGCAATCAGAACCAGCTCAGCAATAAAAACCACGACAAGACACAAACCTGAATTTCACGATTACTACAGCCCAATCCTTATTGGGGTTCCAGCAACACCAACAGACACACGGCCACAAGCCACTTCAATTATCCCGAGATTTCGATATTAATCACAAACCAAAGAATGTCTGATAATCAGACACATCACTACACCACAATTCTCATCAAACGTCCAGGTTTTTACCCAGCCACCAAGACCAAACCGCCAGCCAGCCTGTGTCCGCTTATCAAATTCTACGCAAAGTTTCAATAATAGAATGGATATTAAATTATTTTTTAGGTTTAAGTTTATACTTTTCTTGGAATATTCACAATTAACTTTAAAATCAACTTTAAAGCCTCAATTAGATTTTAGCTTTAAATATTAATGAACACTATGGAATCAAAAGCTTAACAATTCCGAACCAAAAATCTCAATTAAGTTTCATGCAAAACACTTTTTTTATCGTCTTTAGATAAAAATAAAGGAATGCTCTATTTAATGGTTAATTAAATAAATTATTTTAATTAAATAATGTTAGGGAATGTCTAAAAGATAAAGCTTACAATGTTTGTTAATAACATATTAGAAACAGAACGCAAATAAGTCACGTGACTCAAGTAATGTCAACAGTTCGATGTTTGTTTCATTATTGTTACAAAGAGTTTGTAAAGTTCTAACCCATCAAAAACAATACTTGTCAAAAAACCAAGTCACGCAACTCAGTTGTTCTACGGTAAAAAGTTGTGAGATCCATGTAATACCAAGTCGGTTATTAATTTATTCAGTCTTTATCTTCTTTAAAATCTTTATTGTTTTATATAAAAATATTGACGCGGCCATCGCATGAAACAATAAAGATTTTTAATATTGATATGCGTCACTATAAGATGCTGTTAATTATTACGTAACAACTTAATGCTTCGAGTACGGAGATTCCAGACACAATTGATTTTCAATTGTTATGGACCACGATCGTGGTCTTAGGGACTGGACGTATTAAGACAGAAATTCGCTTAAGTAGGGACTGAATAAATTAATAACCGACTTGGTTATTAATTTATTTGTATTGTCTGCACTGATTGCTGGATACGCAATGTGGAAGTATCATCCGTTTCAAGTATACCCGGTCATTCCATGGTGGGTGTTACCGTCTCGATCAAACAACTCAAGGCGCCAAGTAGTGTTATATTATTATAACCTACAGACCTATCAAGCATAAGCATGTTTTTGATAATTTTAACACGTAGGTATTTGCAATTCTTGAACTGGGGGATGGTCACAACTTTTTAGAACGTCAGTTGACGAAATAGTAGCTTTCTTCCAACAAATGTTGCTGCACCTTTATGATATTCATGCCCCCTTTAGAACAGTTAAAATAAAACCCGACAAGTCCTTGCCTGTCCATGGATTACGGACACTGTTAGACACATGATGAGTTTACGCAACCAAGCACTGAAAAAATCCGTATCGATGGGACAAATTCTGGCATAATATGCGCCCCCGGCACGAAAAAGTCATAAGTGATTCTTTATTTTAGTTTTATTTGTGGCCTAAATGTCATAATAAAGAAATGAAATTATATTTTGAATGGGTTTTGGCTCGGGGACACTGCAGGTTCCTGAGAATTTGGCATTTTGAATAGAAATTTCGTCAAGAAAATAATTTTATATCTAAATTATTTTTAGTGACCAACTAGACATACGTATGTTATACTGTTTGTTATACAAATAAATTAGTTCGTAACCAATTTTTCCTGATATTTTAGCTGACCCGCCGAAAATTGCTTAGTTTGTAGAACTAGCCACTTACATAGTTGCTGAGTATGCACTTCCCTATAAAATTGTAGCGAGAAAGGCCATAACACCACGCGGGTTCAGTGCTGTTTTGTGGGTGCTAATGGCTGAAGATGCAGTCGGGACCATCCTCTTAAAATGCCCTACGAAGCAGGTCACCCATCTGATAACCATCTCGAACTCGAACACCATCGATCATAGCGAATGGTGCTTAAGCTCTGCAATCATATGCCTAAAGAGTTAAATGCTACGCTATCAAGCTCCTAGCAAGACTATATAGTTGAAATCAAAAGTTTATTAAAGTTTTTTTTTATTTAGTTAAAAAAAATCATAAAAATAAAGACAGAAAATAAACAAATTAGTTTTGATTATTTTTGTATAATATCATAAAGCTCTTAGTGTTACTTAGTCAATTTGGAGTAGCTGCCAGTGCCAAACAAACAAGCACCAAAGACTATAGGATTTCATGCTTCTATAGTTTCGTATGGATAGAAAATTACTTCAATTTTGTATTAAAGAAATTTAATTGAATTGGTTCGTTCTTGATCCGTCAAGCCAGGAGGCCAAGACAGGACCTATATTGTTAGGATATATTTTGTAGTTTTTTTTTTTCATTTGGTACTAAAACAGGACTTTAACGTACAATACAAAATAGGCACATAGATAAAAAAAATAGAACTGAAAACGTTTTATATAGTAGAATAAAATTTTACTTCTTTAACGTTCCAGTTAGCTTTAAAGTAAGTGTGAAATATTTCAATAAAAACTACATAAATATAGTTAAGGTAGTTGAGGCAAGGTGTTAATAAATTTAATGCTATAATGGTGTTAATAAAATGATAGACCATTAATGTTATTTCGACATGTAACTCTCGTGCATTGTTACTACTTCGAGAGTTTTGCTGACTGATTGGAGCGTCGACTGGAAACAAACAATTTTAATTTTAAGGAACATAATTTATTATCAGACGTTACATTCAACTCTGTCATTATATGACACGATAAACTCACCAGTCTTGCCAACACGTAAGAGTAACCTTAATAATATTAAATTGGGAAAAACAATTTGTAGTTGTCACCGAAGTCGAAAGTAGAAGGTGGCAAGCAAAATTTTATCAGGATGTTGAGAAACGCTGCAACAAGCGACGGACGTGACAAGCGCCGTTAATTCTCACTCTCGGGCTTCTAAACTGTTAAAAGAGTAAGGTAATTAAGTATGATGGATATTCGGAGTTTATCGCGGGTGGCTGCGACGGCATAGCCCACTCTCAACTTTCTTATCGCTCGGGGAGCAAACTTTACCACGACTTTGTGCACATCCTAAATATTGCGTGTAAGTCACATTCGCATGTCTTTAAGGCTGCTTAGAAATTTACGCGCAGTTCTCATGGCACTTTTGTGTACGACTAGTAGATATTAAAAAAAAATCCAAGAAAAATAATTTCAAATTATTTTTTCTGTTGAATATGGTATTGGATATAGGGTAAGTCCGGGGGAGATGGCCGTACGGAAGAGATGGCCGTACGGAAGAGATAGCCAGTTCAATTATTTTCGAAACTTAGACCTAGATGATGTTAGCTTACACTTAGTTTGCTTCTTGCAGCAGAGGCTACTAGCAGAACGTGTAAAGTTAAAGTGAAATTAAATCAAAAAGTAAGTAAAAAAAGGTTTAAGTATTTGTTTTTAATAGTAGTAAAACTTTTTACTGGGTTTATATCTTACCTCGTAGTGAAAAAAATTTAATGCATACTTGTACATATTATGTTGTATCATGTTAGGTATGATCTGTGTACTGTGTTCTAATCTTAAAACTTTACTATATGGCTAATCGTTTATTTTTATATCGATAGGGCCATCTCTCCCGGTCAATTAAGGAGTGATGGCCACATACGATCCGGTAAAGATGGCCTCTTTATTAATTTTATTTATTATGTTTAATTTTATTTTATTGGAGATGTCGAATGTTTAGAACAGAAAAACATTTTCAAAGCGTGGCAATTTAACAAAAGAATCACTTAAGGCAGCCATACTCTGCATCAAAAACTTATGACATTCCACGAAAAACATTAGAATTAAGATACAAAAATAACAAAGATAAAAAGTAATCTATGGGGCCATCTTCTATGCTGGGGGGGAGAAAATGAACAAAAATTTGTTACTCATATTAAAATCATGCAAAGTAAAAGATTCCCGTTGACTACTGATGATGTCAGAACTGTAGCATTTCATTTTGTAGAGCGACAAACAAAAAATTGAAAAGCTAGCTACAATTGGATGAAAATGTTTTTGAATCTGATATTGCACTACGAATGTCTGAAGGAGTTTCATTGGCGAGATTTCAAGCTTTGAACTTAGATGACGAAACTGAAAATGAACAAGACAACTGTACTGGATGTGGGGAGAATTATTAAACTACACAACTTATTGAAGATTGGTTGCAATGTGTCAATTGTTCAATTTGGTTTCATGAAAACTGTACCGAGTTTAACCATATATATGTGTTCAAAGTGTAGCCAAAAGAAGAATAGAGAAGCGAAGCAGAAAAATACAAAAATATCAAAGTAAAAATACTGGCCATCATCTCCTTACTACCATGGCCATCTCTCCCGGATAACTCGGGAGAGATGGCCAATCGAAACTTCTAGTTGTGATTTTTTTATATGTTTATTTGATTAGAATTTGTTGATTACGTTGTGTTTTTTTATGGTTAAATGATTAAAGAATGGTTTAAAATTAAGATTCAAGAAGGAATATCACTAGTTTGATTTTTATAGCTTGTCATAAAAACTATGGCCATCTCCCCCGGACTTACCCTAAATGGTGCAGCAAAAATGTCCTTAATTCTTGCAGAAATAGGTATACAATTTGAGTATAACAGTTTAACTACTCTATTAAAATAATCATTAAACAACACAATTAATCAATAAAAATTACTCATATATTTTAAGTGACCATATCACATATGTAAATAGCTCTTCGAAGTATAACAAGCTTTATACATAAAAAAATATAATATATCTAGTCCGGCCATAAGTTCTGTTACAAATGAAAATGCAATTTTTATGAAGTAATGTAATATTTCTAAAACTTATATGTACATATTCATTAGTCTCAGCAAAAAAAAAAAAAAAAAAACTATTTGAAATGGTCACCTTTGGTTTTCATACAGGCCTTAATCTGTCTGGCTGCGAATCTATGGATATACGCAATATTTCCATGGGAAATCTCGCCACTGCTTGCTCCAGAGATTTTTCAAGAAATTCGATGTCAGCGTGTCGTTTAGAGCAGGCCATGTCCTCTAAAACTGACCATAATTTGTAGTCTGACTGGTTGAGGTCTAGGCCAGATGAGGGTCAATCTTCAACTCTTATAAAGTCCGGAACGTTGGTTTCAAGCCAGGCTTGGGTAGTTCGTGCCTTGTGACCAGGTACAGAGTCTTGCTGGAAAGTCGGTACTTGCACGGTACATTTTCAAAAGTATATTGCTGATCGGTTTCACAACATGATCCAAGACTGTCTCTTGATACACTTTGGCTGAAGTTTACACTCTTTTTTCATAAAAATGAAGCTTTGTGGCGCCATTATAAGAGACGCCCCACCAAACCATCACTGACGCAGGATGTCGACCACGTTTTACCTTTCCGATAACTTGAGCAGCTTCTTCAGAACTGTAAGCGTACACTTTATCATTTTGCTTATTGTAGTGCTCTTCAATCGTGAAAAATTTTTCATCGGTAAAGAACATATTTCTGTGCCTTTCAACTGTGTATCGTGACAGAAGGCATTTTGATTCATTTATTGCTCCACTCACTTTAATTGGAATAACTTGGAATACTTATGCCAACATAACATCCATTAACGATAAGCGCTATTATTGTTTATTTGCATTTGAACAAATTACACGAAAGATGGCCACATAATATTTAATTCAATTTATCCACTCATATAGGGATAGCATGCAAAATTATAAGTAATAGTAACACTAAAATATAAAATTTATTACGAATGAATTTTTGATGCGTGTTAATGTAGCTTTTTAACTACTGTTTAAGGTACCCTATGGAAACACTAGACATTACAGGATTAACGGAAAAAGACATGATGAAAACGAAAAAGCATAGTTTTTCTATATATATCTACATTAAATATCAATGTATTTTATACAAAAATTTGTGGAAAAGAAAATTAATCAAATACGTATTATGTAAACTATTGTAAAATGCCGAAAGAAACAATTTATTTATTTGGCTAGCCGCAGTAAAGTATAGGTGCTTTAGTGTAACGTTTACTAGATTTTAGTCGATCGGCTGAAAATATTTTTAGAGTCTTGAATAAATAATGGAATGGTAAAATGTTTTGTGCAAATAAACTTCATGAACATTGCATTCACAGAATGTTAAATTGATACATGTTAGTCTGCGTCTCATCTGAACAGAATGTGTAATCTAAAGACAAGTTTACACTAGCAAAAAAGAAATAATAATAAGGTTTAAGATACAAAATAAAAACACAAATGATGACTTAAAATAAAATAAATAAATAATTTTCCTTAAGCTTTCAACTAATGATGGAAGATAATTACAGATGTCAGGCACGCCGTCCATTCGATTAAGTAAGGCGTTATATTTATTTCTAGTATTTAGTATTTCATTTACTAGTGTCTAGTATAGGTAGATCATGACGTGTTTCCGGTGCACGCTGTTTTAATAAACTGTGTAGGAAAATCCTTGATTAAATCATTACAATAGGAAAATACTGGAAAAAGTCGACTCTGCTTACAAATGAATTCTCAGCATTGTCTCATCATGGGAATGAATGGGAGGAACATCCTCTCGTATTCGAAAGAAACATTTTCACAAATGATTGGTTAAGATAAAACAACCATTTAGTTTTATAATTTTTTTTTTTTTTTTGCATTTTTTCAATGTTTTCTTATAAGATAAATTAGTTTAATAGAAAACAACGGATACTGGATGAAACAATGCTGGCCTAAAAGCGTAAAATAAGAAAGGTAATGGAAAATTTCGATGGGTGTTGACAAGGCTCGGTAGCTCATTTAGGAGAGCATTTCGGACTTCTGAAGGTTTTGGGTTCGATGCCCGCTTGAAAATTCCCTTGTGAGCCGATGCGATTTTTTCCAGTATTTTTTTATTAAAATAATTTATTATATAAGAAAGCATTGAAAAAATGCAAAAAATATATAAAATTATAAAATCTTTGGTTGTTTAATTACGTAGCATATATTTAATCTGTGGTTGTATTTATACATAATACTGACGGCAAAGTACCAAGACTTTCTCTTTTACCGAAAATAACAAGAGGGAAACAACGTTAAATTCGAATATACGTTAAAATAAAATTTACAAAGAAGTTTATTTCACTTACGTAGTTAAAAATCATAACTTAAAAGTTTTACAGAATTAGGAGGATTTGGCCTCTATTACTGCAGACAAAGAAGTGGATAATGAACTAATTTCTCGTTTAATTTATAGTTAACAGCTATTACTTTGTTACTATTATTTCCAAAAATAATCTTTGTTTCGAAATATTAAGAAATACCCTTGTGTAAAAATGCGAATTGCCAAAACTTTGTTTCAAAACAGTACACTAGAGTGAAAAAATATTTTAATGGTTCTGCATTTATGATACTTACATGTACAGTAATAATAATTTTATTACCTATCTAATATGAGGATTGAAGTAATATAGACTGATGTTACATAAAGTTGAAGACATTTAATGTTAATTTTGTTAGTGAAGGAAAGGCAACCGATATCAAAAGAGATTTTGAGAATGAAAGTCATTTAGAGGTAAAGCCCCTTTGACGTTTTATTAAAGCCATTAATTAATAACATTAGGTATTCCGTTCTCTCAAATTTAATTCGAGTAGATGTTCTCACTTTCAAAAGCAATATCATATATCTAAGTAATTAAATCAAAGAGTAACGTTATTGAGGAGAGGAGATTTTTATAATTTAGTCCTTTTGAATGAAGCAAGGTATAAATATTTCAATAATTATCAATGATAAGAATTCGATTTTTTATCGAATTTAACATTCAGTTAAATTCCTTTACTAACAGAGTTAGAACTTAATGATGGAATAAACAATATTAGCTATTTTCAACTGTTAGAAATCAGGGATCATATATAGCTTAATTAAATTGTTGGTAAGATAGGTAAGTTGTTAACATCTTTTTATATAGTTATTTTGAATAAAAATATATTTTTAAGTACTGTTTTGCTATCTAAGCTATATAATACTTGTGATATAATGACATGTATTGCATTTTAACACCTTAACGAGTGAAAGATTATTTGTTTATATTTAAGAATAACCAGAAAAATATACACCGGTACATTATTCAAATACATTTGCTAATAAGATTTAGGTGCTATTTTTATTAAGTCGCCACCCACCGGATGCATTGCTTTGCATTTTTGGTAAGCAAAACAATTAACAGGTAAAATATTATTTATATATATTATTAAAATTTACTAAGCATAATATGATAATAGAAATGGCAAATTATATAAATTAAAACAATTACATTTTTAACATAACAATACTTAAAAGCAGGATAATATTGGAATGCCATTTAACATTATATTTTTATTGAAATCAGTTTAACTTTTATTCTTTAATGAATTCAATAGTTTCTTTTTCAAAGCGAATAAGCTTTGTCACAATTTTATTAAACAAGTCTATCCTATTATCATACAACTTAACTAGACTAGGCTTGATGGAGTTTTTTGTCGATTACCGATTTACTGTAACGTGGTACAATAAGGAAGTTCTTGCTCATACACGATAAAGTACGACAACACATAACTCGTCGTGTTGATGGATACTTTTAAGGAGCTGATACTAAAAATGGCAGTGATCTACTCTAAGTCCTTATTTAATCGCATAGAACACAATTGAAACATGCTGAAAAGAAGGTCAAGAAGTTTCTTCAACGACCTATAAACAGCGACGGAGCTTCGAAATGCAGCACTTGCTGCTTGCACTTGAGAGACTCAATCGTAGGAGGATACAAAAAACACATCTAGAGCGTGTCAGATGAAATGCAGGTTGTTGTCAGGGCTAGATTTGGAATTATAAAGTTGGATTTCAGGTATCCATACTATAATTTTAATTGTTTAATGTTTTTAAAGTAAATATATTGTGTGTAATAATTTATTATGTTGAGTTTAAACTTCAGCATATATTAAAAATTTGTCACAAAATATTAACAACAATTAATACTTCACTAACTGTTTCACTTAAAACATATTTAATTTGTTTATATAAAGCGGTAATTCACAATCAAAGACCTAATATTACTTCTTTATTTTTAACGGTCCAGCGTAATGATTTAAAGAAAACCGTGTAGCGTCACAGGTGTAGCAAGCAGCCAGGATTCTGACCACAAACGGGTCATCAGGGGCTGGACCTGGCCCTTCTACCTAGTAATGGTTATAACATAAATGCAGATGACTATTTCATTTCATTTCAGACGTTCCTTTCAATTCAACGTTCGGATTTATCGTGTTGGTGTGGTAAAAATTTCATATGTCAATAAAGCTAGTAATGTTTTTAGGTTTCCCGTTATGAGATAACATTTTGAAGTTTGATAAATTGCTATCTCAAGAAATTATTCTCTTAGGTGTAGGTAACTGAAAAAAAAAAATTTTTTTATATGTAAACATCTCTTTAGATATAAAAATATAGCAGTTAATTGCTTAAATTACAAAATATATAAATGGGTAATTTGTGTTAATTATGAATAGGGCTCACACAAACACTAATTATAAAAACTAAAAAATCAAACATACATACATGCATACATAGGAAAGACAGGGTTTGAGGCGTGAACAAACCAATAGTTAACACAACGTTTAAAGAATGGATACTTAATGCCCATCTTTTAGACCGAGATCCCAGCTAAATTCTGCAGGTATCTGTTTTTTTAGTGAAATTTCTTCAAATGATTGATTCGTTAAAATGTAAAACATTAGTTCTGGTTTGCCTATGAAAATTTAACCGCTATTCCCTGCAATTAATTTTATTTTAATTAATTGATTCATATGAATTGTAACTATATATATTTACTAGCTGACCTGGCGACGCGTTGCTGTGCCTACTGCAGCTTCATCTGCCGGGCTGATTTGTGAAACTAAACCATCCAGGGCGCCACCAAAACGCATACAAAAAAAAATAATTCAAATCGGTCCAGCCGTTTAGGAGGTGTTCAGAGACATACATACGTACAATAGAATTATATATATAACTAGCTGAACCGGCCACGCGTTGCTGTGCCGACTGCAGCGCCATCTGCCGGGCTGATTTGTGAATCTAAACCATTCTCAGATCCCCTTGAACACACACAAAAAAATCATTCAAATCGGTCCAGCCGTTTAGGAGGAGTTCAGTGACATACACACTCACAGAAGAATTATATATATAAAGACTAGTTGACCCGGCCACGCGTTGCTGTGCCGACTGCAGCGTCATCTGCCGGACTGATTTGTGAATCTAAACCATTCTCAGATCCCCTTGAACACACACAAAACAATTCATTCAAATCGGTCCAGCCGTTTAGGAGGAGTTCAGTGACATACACACTCACAGAAGAATTATATATATAAAGAAGATAATAAATTGTACGTCATCTAAAAAAACAGATACCTGCAGAATTTAGCGGTGAGATCTCAGACTATTTATGTGCTGCTAACAGCACATCAACCATTGTCACATGTCCATCTGTTGTATAGTACAGTACCATTGTCCGTACTTAGCTAAACGCAATAATATCAAAGTTATCTTTTGTCGCCGTGACTATTTCGTCACTATATGGAAATTTATGTAAAGTCCCCAAGTTGTTACAGCTCTACGTGCGTACATATCCGTAGGTATCCATGGACCCAGACAGAAATCACAAAATAGTCACGATGATAAAAGTTGTGCTTCCCAGTCTATTATCTTAAAGTAGAATATATTATGCCCAAATTTTGGATCGCTGAGATATGTGAATTTTTTCGTGATCTGTGTGAAAGTTAAAATCAAGGTTTAATGTAAAAACATAAACATACCCAATGTTTTTAGTATCAAAATAATAAAACGGTGATCCAAAACGTGATCTAGCAGGATTTGCTGTTATACCATCCTCATTTCTGCTTTTTGCGGAAAAAAACAGTGGACCCTCGTCACGACGGATTTGTTAACTGAAAAAAAGATGTACAATTTGGCTTTTTATGTTTTGTTGCGTCACCTGATCAAGATAGGGCCAACGGAAATCATTCCTTGGTTTTGCGGATAACATTGACTCACAATAAAAACAACGTTGTGTTCTTTTTCCTGGGTACGGTTATTTTTTTATTCCTGGGATATGGTTCTATATTATTTTGTTTTTTTTCTTTTGTTAGTGTTATGATTATTTTTTAGTTTGAAAGTTGATAACAATGTGTTCGATAAACTCGATGAACAACATTTGGTATTCAAAATTAATTTTAAATGCAATACGAACAGGTACTGAAAATTTGAATGCGACAACATATACATATAGATTTTTAAAAATTAAGCCTGCATCCTGGTTATATAATTTCATCAAAATTTGCTTATATTAATTGATAGGCACATTATTTTTTTATTCAAAGTCAATGCTTTGTAATAAGCATTGTTTTTATTTAAAGCTTTTGTAAACAAATCTGCAGTCTGATCTTCCGTTTTTAAATATTTCAAAACTAGTTTACCCTTTCTAATCAACTCTTTAATATAATGGAATCTTATGTCTATACGTTTCAATTGCTTAGTATAAGCAAACATTATGGCACTCTGATCACTGAACATCACTACAAGACAAACTTCCTTGATATTAAATTCATTCATTCATTCAAGGAGCAGTCACAGTAATACTGATTGCCACATACTCAGTCTCTGTAGAAGACAAGCTGACACTAGCCTGTTTTTTGAGCACCATGAAATTAAGCAATTAAAATAAAGCAATAGCCAGTTGTTATATTTCTATAATTCAAATATCATTATTACATTTATATATCACACTGTAATTAATAGTGTATTTAATGTATCTCAGAACTCTTTCCAGGGCTGGTAATACCAAGTTGTTTGCTTTCAACTGATGTCTGCTCAATATTGACAATGCTACACAATTATCTTTCCTTGTTCCTAATGCTGCATAAGACAAGCAACCAAAATTTTTTTTACATTTCTTTACAGTATTTTTATCAATTATTAAAAAAAATATATTTTTGGATTTTCTAACCAAGACTTCAATTTATAACTTTCATTATCATTTCTTATATGAAATTGTTTTCAGCTTACCAATTAACTATAAAAATAAAGTATCTTCAATTAAAAGTAGGCATAATCGCGCACAGCTGAACCGCGCGGTACATAACAATAAAAAATAAGACGTATGGTTAGCGTCGTTGAAAGTACTCTATTATACACTACCTTTACCTATACCTTTTGAAATTGTCTATTTGTTAGAGGTGTAAAAGTAACGAAAAATGGCGTACCAGTATTTATTCGCTACTTTAACAATCAGTACTCGATACTATCGTATCGTTACCTTACCCGTTACTTTTGATACCCGATAACATAGAGTATCGTATCAGGTCGTGTTGCATATTACGTATGGTACTACGTCGTTCCTAATTTGTAGAAAAAATGCTTATACGTTATAACACATATTTATAACCAGACTTGTCGTTTTGTGTATATATGTAAAGCTAAATTTCATTTGGTTGATTTTGAAATCACCGAATAAGTGCGCACATGCATATAATGTACGATCAACAAATCATTTCAATTAGAGTGTTAATATACACTATATAAAGGACACGGTCTAAAATTGTATGGGAGGTGGTACTGAGAATTAATCAGCTTCGAAATTTTGGCAGCACATAGGTTAAATGACTGTAGACCATCTGGTAAAAAATTACATATTAAATATCTCCCGTTTTGTTGTAATAACTAATAAAACATATTTAATTCTGGCAACAAAGACGAATTGCAATGCAAAGCTGCAACTCAAGGTATGTGAAAAAGTTATCGATAATTGTAATAATCGATTATATTTAAAACACACAAATTCAATCAACTTTAATCGATTCTAAAAATCGATTTCGTTTATTTTATAGCTAAACCAATTGTTTTTTTTTATTTTGCAGCAGTAGGGTAATATTGGGCATTCTAAAACACTTTTCACTCCAATGATCTCACTTTCGTTCGATCACTGTCGTAAAAGTGTTTTAGAAAGCCCAATAATCGAAAGTGAATTAGAATGCCCAATCGGTTTTCCGTCAACCACAAACCTCATTTTCGATCGATCACTGCCGTAAAAGTGTTTTAGAAAACCCAATAATCGAAAGTGAATTAGCATGCCCAATCGGTTTTCCGTTAACCACAAACCTCATTTTCGTTCGATCACTACTGCAAAAGTGTTTCTGAGATAGCTCAATAATCGAAAAGTGAATTAGAATTCCCAATCGGTTTGACGTTAACCATAAACCTCACTTTCGTTCGATCACCGTTGCAAGTGTTTTAAACATTCAGGCGCTAGGTTTTGGTTATAAGCGTATCGTCCGTTCTCTGTTCAAAACCGTGTTTGTTTTACAAATTGATTCTATTCGAGATGGAAATGAAAAAAAAAATTGCAAAATAGGTGTGTTTTAGAGCGCATCGTGCCGTTCCCTGTTCGTTCAATATAATTCATTTATGGTGGTACTGAGCACGAGCGCTCGTAAACAACAAAAGTCGAGGTCGTCACCTGCAACTTTTATTTTTGTATTCCAAATTCGCACGAGAACCGTCGTGGTGTCGGGTGAGCCAAGGAGATACCTAGTATCAGTCGCAGCTGGAATCGCAACTTTACTAGATACATCCCGCTGTTTTCATGTTGGGGTAGCCTGAGTTCCAGCGCACATTTTGTGCCTCAAACTTCGCCCGCCACTACTTACAGCTATCTCGATATTCTATGTTCGTGAAACTGTATATATACTCAGAGCACATAAAAACTTTGTAAGCGCGATGTAGTTACATTTATTAATTTATTAAATATTATAAAAGAAAAAATAATTTAACATTTAAACTGTATTAAAGTTAATATCCTTTTCCTTGCAAATGATTATAAAACATTAAAAATTAATAATTTAAACAATATCAAAAGATAACTGGTATATCTATAATGAGAGCCTATTGTAAAATCAATCATGCTTTTGATAGCAGGTAAGTGTTTTACTCGAATGATAGCAAGTAAAATTGCAGCATTCGATGCCTAATTAGATTATAGTTCAATAGGTGGCGGTATAACTACCTATGATGAAAATATTATATTTGCAGTAAATTATGATTTTGGTTACATGCATGCATGGAAAATCGATGATAATAAAAAAAATATAATGTCTTTTATGACTTATTACCCTGAATCCATTCAGATAAATAAATATTAAATTTATGGCAAACTAGTATGCCTACCGCAAAAAAGATGAAATATTTATACATAAAACTAAAGCCTTTGATAAAAATTCATTAATCAAAAAATATATTTTATACAAAATAATGTAAAAGAAAAAGTTAGTGTTATATTTTTTGTCTTAAATAGCGACATCTATACGTATATTGTGAAATTCAACACTCCCGCCAACAAATTATGATGTAGGTAATTTACCTGCTTGCTATCATTCAAATTAAATAATCATTGGATTCATAGGTGAGTTAATTATAATTCAATAGGTGGCGTTTCAATACTGTTTCCATAATGAGACTTTATTTAGTACTGAATTAGTTATTTAAAAAACAACAAAATATATAATAATTATTTTCTTTTTTATTTATTTAATGAAAGCCGAGTATTATAATTGCAGAGGATAAACATTTTATTTAAAGGTTTACTTTGCTACCTGCTTAACCTTTCTTATCTTATATAGTTGTTTACCATCAAGTGATTGATACAATAATTATCGCGTAACAAAAATGATTTTAAATGATGTAATGACTTCAAACCTTTAGATTTTAAACGAGACCCCTCTTTAAATAAAAACTTTTAGAGTTACACTGTCTAATTGATAAGGATAACAGCGAAATCTATAATCTTACGTTTTACCTTGATTTATAATTATTATTATTTTGTCAGTGGTGGTATAATTGACTTATTATGATTGTTATTAAATAACGATTTAACTATTCTTCATTGTAGGTAAATAAATAATCACACTGTAGTTTTA
Organism: Calamotropha paludella; assembly: GCA_927399485.1. Taxonomy (NCBI): domain Eukaryota; kingdom Metazoa; phylum Arthropoda; class Insecta; order Lepidoptera; family Crambidae; genus Calamotropha; species Calamotropha paludella. The sequence goes on from OV656812.1 coordinate 15,677,735, forward strand.
TGTTTATGTAATGAACTTATTTGTATATAAAGCAAATATATAATTAAATCTAAAATGTTATAACAGGGTATACAAAAACAAATATTTTGTGTCGCTAATAGGACTCGAACCCCAGGTTAGTTGGTGTTTTATTATTAAACGAAGTTATTATTTAAATCGACGCTTTAAATGACCCACAATTTTTTTTAGAAAAAACTTAATTAGTTGCTGTTTTAGAATATTTATTTAATGCTAACAATTGCACCATGCGTGATACCTCAGGTTACAAGTTTAGAATGATTTAGCAATAATTATATCGGTATATTAAGTCACTTGACATTGTTCTAATTTGAAACTAATTAATTCAATCTCATCTGTATTGGAAATTTCTTAAAGCCATATGTTCGATTTTCATTACTCCATTATGAAACCTTTTTATAAGGAAAAGATAAAACTTTGTTATACGGATACCGATAGTTTCCTTTATTCAATTGAAAGAAAGATTTTTAAAAAGGATTAAAGTCACATTTTCTGCATTATTTTGATACTAGTAATTATGCTTTAAGTAACGAATACAGTATTCCTAACCGAAATAAAAAGCAGGCTTCTTTAAAGATGAGTTAGCTGGCAAATTGATTACGGAATTTGTAGGTTTAAGGTCAAAGTTGTACTCTATAAAAACAGCGCAAGATGAATTTAAGAAAGCAAAAGGCATCCAAAAGCTAGTTTTGAAAGATGTACATTTTAAAGATTATTACAAGGTGTTAAATGAAAATATGTTTTTACGCAAAAAAATATCATATTAAAATCTCTTAAATATAAAATATTTACCCAAGAGCAGAATAGGATAGCTTTGTCAAGCAATGATGACAAACGCATCATATTGAATAACAAAATTTTCTACTTTATTATGGGGTCACTGTGATAGTATAGTGTAAAGTTTATTTTTGTGTAATATAAAAAATAATATTTTATTGTTAACGTTGCGGTTGTGGTAAACTATATTTTTAAAATAATTAAAATTTAATAATGATTTCACTGTGTATTAATTTAAGTTATAATTTATTTGTTTCTTCCATATTCATTGTTTTTCCTACAAAATTATTATTATGTCTTATGTATAAGAAACTTTCACTAAGACTTTGAGTATCTATTTTCTTATAGTATTTTGTACCTACAAAAATTATTGTAAAAATATATGAACAAATAAAAATAATTAATTGAACAATGTGTATTATTTAACAATATTTCTAATACCATGCAGAGTACGATAAATTAATAAAATTTATAGGTTTGTGATAGACAAATACTATGAGTGCATGAGCTCGGCATTATTCTAGGTGTCTTTATTTACACGTGTTGTCAACGCTGCAACATTTCATTACATATTCACCTAATTATTATGCTAAATTGCACATCGTTCCGTTGAGAATCACGTGTTGCTGTATAAGCTTTACGTAGGTAATCAATAGTATAAATAGTCATAAAATTATGATACTCCTAAATTATCTACTAATTTCTGTCAATCGAGTGAAGGCTGCGCTCGTCCAGAGTTATCAATATGGTAAGCTGATTTATTTATTTAATATTTATATATATTTTTGTGCACAACATAAAATTTGTAGAGTAATTTTGTCAACGAATAATCATTTTTATATTTTTTTGCATTTTTTAATTCTATCTTATATTATAGATTATTTTAATAGAAAAATACTTGAAAAAATTATTCGACTCACAAGCAAGTTGCGGGTTCGCTTGCCGCCTGAAAATCTTCCTGCCAGCCGATTCGATTTTTTATTTTAATAATTTGACAAATTATCATTAATTTAGTAGTAATGTAAACAATATTATTTCAGAATACACAACAAGAGAAATTTCAGATGGCATCACACGATGTTAATGAGGAGCTGACAGAACGGTGTCCGCGCAACTCACCATCACCACCACCTTGTTTTGACCGAAATGCGCAGGACATACTCGACGGTTTTACGGAGGAGTTCCCAAACTGGAATATTGAGGAACCACAGAGCGATTCCCCGTTGTATAATAAGGTGGTGAAAGCTATCAAAAAGAAGAGAGTGCACAAAAAAAGAAGCTTTTTACAACAGAAATCTTTTATAATAAAAAGTGCGCCCACTAATGCTCGTCGATTAATAAAAATAGAAATATTAGATTTAGAGTCGACGAGTACTGATCCATTATTAAGTGCGCAATATGTTGTGACTGAGCATATTGATCCTATAATGGATCAGACAGAGAGTATTATTAATAATATTTCGAAAAAGTTGTGTGGTTATAGCTATAGTTTTTAAAGCTTCTAATCATCAATATTTCGTTCAATTAAACTTCTCAAGTAGGTATTATCCGAAGTATTTCTATGCTACGTATACACCTTCAGAGATACATTTAATTTAACTAAGTTTTGTAAAATATTTTTATTTTTTAATAAATGAATTTGTATATTTGCATATAATTTTGTTTTATTTTTCTTTTAATACTGTGAAGGAATTAAAAAAAATTAAAGATGTAATATATTAGACCAGTTATTTATTAATAGTTAATACAATGATATATTATTTTTTATAATCCATTTTCTAATACATATAACATTTCTTAATGCACAATATTTCTTATGGTTAAAACAATTGTATGTTGATATGTCTTTACAATAGAGTTTACTTAAAGTTTCTAAATTAGGTATACCTTTATCACTTATATCAAAAACGTTTTCATGTCCACATAATTCTCGCACCCAATCAACTTTTTCTCTACCTTTCACTATGATGTTCCGCTTATCACAGTAGGGCTTAATAAGTCTTCTAAATTCTCTGTAATCAATATGCCCCTCACTCCATCGGTATCCTCTATTTCTTTCTATCCACTTGACACGTTTTTTTTCTTCCAGAGTCAGAGTAGAGAATGGGTATTGTGGTTTTATTAGAAATATTTGATTGTGCTCTTGTGTGCCTATAACTAATTCTTTCAATATGAATTCATTTTTTCCACTCTTAAAGCCTTGCACATCCACTATGATAGTATCGTTAGTCATGATAGTTTTTTAACAATGTTACTCAGTGGCTTATATTCAAATATGCAATCGTTCAAAATAAGGCAATAAGCTGCGGTCTGATCAGGTATCTCTTGATCTGTTTCAATTTCAACACGTACGTCGATTGAACCTTTTAAGGTTTCATATTGACGGGAGCAATCAATAACGAATAATGGTGCTATATCTTTAAATTCTTTCAAACCCATCAACGGCTCTGGTCGACGACCATAATAAGACTGTTGAAATTTTGCATATTGTTCGTATATTAATGAAAACTTGCTGTCGGCGAAATTGATATTTAATCCTTCATAAGGGTAATACGTTGAATTTAAAAATACTCTTACATCACGTACATTGCAATGATCGAACTCTGCCATAGACATAGTGGCATTATGTTTACGGTTAGTTTGAAAAGCTATTATCACGAAACGTGGTTTCTCAATCTGTGATGAAGTTTTAATAGACCAAGTGTGTTTACGTGTTTTAGGTAGTAATGGGTATTCATACAAATCCCAACTACGGAATGGTACCGTGATTGGACGATCCTTTTCTAGATGATTTAATAGATTAATTCGTTCGCGATCTGATACTTTAATATGAGGAACTCGCCAAACAATCTTACTTATTATTATATCCTCCACAATTTCATCAGTGTTTAATCTCAAAGCGTTTAGGTTTGTGTTGCTTCTCAAGAGTACTAACTCGTGTTTACAATTTATTATGATTTTTTCATAATCTTCTGCAAAACCTAATATTTTATTTAAAGGTATAGATGCAGAAAAAACGCCATTGCTTACAGTGTTAGAACCTGTAGGCGACCAACCCCAAACTTTAGCACATTTAGATTCATTATCATTTAACGAAAGGTAGGATTTTATAGTTGTGGTAATCCCTGCATTCTTTACTTTATCTACTTCTACACCGTTCAGTTCATATCGAATATCTTGAAAAAGAAATAATGCAGGGTTATTTACAAAATGTACGCTCATCACTCTTTCTTTTTGTTTAGTGGTAGTGTTTTGCTTATATACAATGACTCTGCCTTCGATATATAAGCTGCTGAGTGCGGGCAGTATGTACAAGTCCTGTTGATTAATCGGTATTCGAATTTCATCATTCTTGTTGAAACTTGTTACGTATGGTTTATATGAATGATATTCGAAACTTTCGACGCGGTTGTCATACAATGCTGGTTGAGAAATATTCAAAATATTCATTTTAACAAGCCTAGTAATTTCAAAAACTCCTTATTACTCTTGGTTAGTCTCTTCTTCACCCGATGTGGTGTTTCTGTATGAGGGGACCTCTTAGAACTGACCTTAATAATAGGTGTTAATGGAGTTTTATAGAAATTTAACATTTTTTTCTAAAATGTAAATACAGCTGTACTTCTTCACCACGTAAATTGATTTGCTTATTTTCCGCGTCTAACAACCTTATATTAATAGCACTTATTGAGCTTTGGTTGACGGGAAAATAAATTAAATTTTTAGGTATTTCAATTATTCTGTAACCAGGTGGTACGTTAGGTGCAAATTCATAAATTATATGACTTGCTTTTCCATTCACGAATGATCCGCTGATAACATCACATTCGATGCGTACTACAGTTGTCGATAAAATGTTTACAGGATATTGGGACTCTGTATTTATATTAGCTTTTACGGTTTCACTTCCAAAACCCAAAATTTTACCAAGTGAATGTTTCTTGTCAAAATGGACCTCTTCTGAGCAGTAAATACTTGTTTTCAATGTATTATTGTTGCTAGTCAATTTGAGCGTGGCATTCATAATGTTGTTCTTTAAAAAATCACAAATATCTTGAAGTTCGTACGATCCTTCAGGTATTTCGATAACTCTGTCTTTGCCATAGTAAAATTTATTATTTCTTTTGTCTATATTAGGGATAGAATTGAAAGTCGAAAAATGTAAAAGACCGCACTCATATTCTCCATGTAATTGTAAAGTAGGTGTGTAGTTTGTTATTAAAGACTCTCCGTTGCCAGTAATTGACACAGTGAAAGACATTTTTATACTGATAAGATTTTATTTCATTCTTAATATAAATGGGTTTTCCAATAGTTTCTCAAAAATTTCAAACATAGTTGACCACAGTTTGTAGTGCCAAACTTTTGATGTTGAATATAGTTATACACTCGGCGTCAAAAAAATCGCACCTCTAAGAAAATCACGTTCAAATGGCATTAACTCTGGATATGCACATGCAGTCGTATTAATTATAATTTTATTTAAAAGGTTACTTAATTAACTTAATAAAAAAACATTATTTTTCATTATCAAATAAAACCTAAAGCAACAAATAAAGGGTCACAAAAATTCTAAGGAAATTTTGCTGCTCGGGAGAGTCGCGAGTTGCGCTAACTTTGTGGGTATAAAGAGGTCAACACGGGTTCAATGTGGGTCATTCGCTATTAAACCGTTGAAGGGGACACACGCACTGATTTTACTGAAGAAAGAACATCTGGAAAATGGACACTACAGCTGATGAGGCCGCTCAAGTGGTTGCACTACTGCAAGCAGGGGTGCGGCAGTGTGATGTCGCCCGGCAACTGAATCTGAGCCGTTTTTCGGTTCGTAGAGTCTACCAGCGCTTTTTAGAGACCGGTGGCTATATCCGGCGACATGGGTCCGGTAGACGTCGCTGCACTTCGGAAAGAGACGACCGGTTCGTTGTGTCGTACTCTTTGAGAAATCGCTTCTCAAACGCTGTTCAGCTGCAACAGGAGCTCCAGGCAGTTCGCAGACGCACCGTGAGTGTATCCACGGTTAGAAGAAGACTGAAGGAGAAGAACATAGCAGCCCGCAGAGCTGCTACAGGTCCAAAATTGACTGCAGCGCACCGACGAGCCCGCTTGCAGTTTGCTCGCGACCACGTCGATTGGACCATTGAGCAGTGGGGAGCTGTTCTCTTCTCAGACGAGACACGAGTGTGTCTTTTCTGCAACGACCGACGAAGAAGAGTATACCGGAGGCAGGGTGAACGTTTCGCTCAAGCCTGCATCCAGGAGACGGTGGAATATGGAGGCGGATCCTGCATGTTCTGGGGCGGTATGTCGGCTGCCGGCAAAACCGACCTGGTCTGCGTCTCCCGGACCGGAGGTGCTCGCGGACAAGGGTCGCTGACTGCGCGCCGCTATATCACAGAGATCCTGGATGTGCATGTGGTCCCTTTTGCCGAATCTTTTGGCGAGGGGTTCACATTAATGCACGACAACGCTCGCGCACACACTGCAGCCATCGTGAACGACTTCCTGCGGAGGTCCCAAATTCCTGTGATGCAGTGGCCAGCGAGAAGTCCTGATCTGAATCCGATAGAGCACCTCTGGGACCATCTTAAACGTAAGGTTCGATCTCGGGATCCGGCTCCTTCGACTCTAGAGGAACTCCAAACCGCGGTGATTGAAGAATGGGGTCTTATCCCTCAAGAAGAGCTCCTGAAGTTGGTGAGGTCTATGAGGGACCGTATGGAAGCCGTCATCAGGGCAAGGGGGGGTAACACTAGATTTTGAGTTAATTTTAAGACACTTTTTGTACATTTTTTTTGTAAATTATCGATTATTAATTAGGACTTAATTAAGATTTTTTATTATTTTTCAAATTTTTATGCTTTTTGTATAAATTTAATTAAAAAAAAGATTGCACTTAATTGTTGTTTGATGCTCCTTTTTGTTACCTTTCTAATGATACCTAACACTATCCTCTATATAAGGTTTAGGAATTTTTGAATAAGATTTTTATAAGGTGCGATTTTTTTGACGCCGAGTTTAGTATACAGATATAGATCCTAAATATTTTAACAATTCTAAAGGAGTCTTTAAATTGCCAAAACTATCAAAATATTCACAATAGTAATTTTGTTTGACGTAGGCTACCCAATGGGTTCCAGGATTATCGGATTTATCCAAATTGATTACAGCACACTCTATTTTTCTAGGCTTTGACGGTAGTGTATCTCTCATGAATACTCCTCTAAAGTATGGAATATCAGCAGCATGTTCCAATATATCAACGTTAGTAAGAGGACGTCTGGGTAGCCTTTTAGTTAGTTTTTTGAAGGATTTAGATATAAACCAGTTCCTTTCTTATAGGGTCTGATAGAAAGTCCTTTGCCGAGAGCGACAGCTTCCATCGCCTTGTTGTGTCGTTCAGATTCTTGAAGGTTTTTCTGCGCAACTTTATAATCGTTAACAGCTTTTGCTATACCGGCTGCTCCTCCAGCAAGTGAACCAAGAGCTGATAAACCAGCAAAAATTGGGATAAGAGGTAAGAAGCCTCCAGTTTTCGGAAGAGGTATGCAGCGTGGCAAGCGTATCCCTTTTTTATTAATAAATAACTTCTTTGCAGCGGCATATGCATATTTTATTGCTGTGCCAGGATCTTTAGATTTAATTTTTTTTATTTGGGACCGTATTTTCTTTATACCCGACATAAAAGGTCGTACTCCCACACCAGCTTTGAGTTTTGCTTTCATCGCATTTTTTACAATCCATGATGCAACTTTTTCGCCCTTCTTAGCATCCCTAGATTTTAATCTTTTTTTAGCCATATCTAAAAGTTCTAAATCAGCTTTATGTCGAGCGTTAAAAGTTTTATTATTATAGGCAATATCGTGATACATACAAGCTTCATCCAATTTATTTATACCTCGATCTCCTCTCTGTAACCGTTTTTCAAGTTTTGTTCCGGGTCCGCAAAATTGATAACCGGGGATATGCAACTCAAACGGTAAGTTGTTTATTATATTGTTAATAATCCCACTTCCTTCTTTCATCGGTATTCTTAAACTGAATTATATTGAATAATAATTCTTAATTTATATCACAAAACTATTTCATTTTTATCTACCCAGCTGTTTTCTGCATCACCGAGTCCCAACCATTTTACGAAAAGTTTGTTACCTCTTCTTTTAATAACCTTTTCGATGAGGTACAGGTCAGGAAATTTAGTTTTTTGCATTTCATACTCGTAGAAAGAGCCTAAAATTCTCTGTTTGTGTTTATCTTCTAAAAGATATGTCGGTGGATTTGTGTGATTTACCGTAACTACAATAAATATTTCTGTTGACCAATCAGGGGTATATCCTTTGTAAAAATCACTTTTAAATTTACTAATTCGCACATGGTCACCAACTTGAAATTTTGGTCTTCGTTTGGTCTTATGCAGCTGTGTTTTAATAATATTACCCTTGATAACCATTTGGTTTGCTTTGTTAACATCAACTGGTTTAAATCCTGTTATACGATGGGTAGTATTGTTATAATTGTCTACTACAGAGCTCAAATTTTGGCCTACCCAGTAGTAACTTCCATGCAAGCTGAAAAGTTTATAAAGATGATATTTTAACGAACGGATAACTCTTTCCACTATAGAAGCTTTTTTGACTGAGTGGGTAGAATAATGATTTATATTATATTATTTTAATAACTTTTTAAATGTCTCATTGTAAAACTCTTTACCTAAATCAGTTTGTAAATGTTTAGGTTTTCGCGACGATTTAGATAAAATTTCATGCATTGCATTTGTAACACATGTTTTCTGTTTTGATTTTAAAGGCTTTGCCCAGACGTACTTTGACAGAGCATCTATAACTATTAAAATGTATTTAAATCCTTTGTTAATAAATACTTCTGAAAATCTATAAGATCAGCTTGCCATAAATCATCTATACCCTTTGTGATCGTACATCGACGAGGAAAATTTCTCCTTGCTGCTTTGTGGATTTCGTTAATTAACTCTTTTTTACTCATTATTTTTTATTTATTTAACTAAGATTCGATTAAACTATCTATTTCTGTTCTTGTGTAGTATAGAGTATTTAAACGATCGGAAGTAGCTTTTTCCAAGTTATTTAGGTAAATTTTTACGTCTTTAAAAATTTTTTTTATTTCATTTCTTAGTTCTTGAGCTGTTTTATCCATATATGCTTTATTCACTGCCTCGTCGTTCATTAGGATCTATCAAGCCTTTCAATTTTGTTGATTTTAAATCGTAATGCCCTGTATCTGACTTTACTAATGTATCGTTGATGGTATCAAAATATTCGGTTAATCGTAAACGCTTATGAATGTGGTGACCAAACTTGTCTACATTCATCGCCGCTCTGATGGGTTCTTCACACTAATAAGTTTTCCAGTTGCACTTTCTTTATATTTTATATTTTTGATTATACCTTCTTCCCACAGTTCTTCAATGATTGCATTGATTTCATTGTCCAAGCCAGTGTTGCCTGCATCACGTGATGCTAGTAATATTTTTAATCGATTCACTAATTCATTTGGATCATCCCAGTAAACCAAATCCGTATTTTTTGTTACTTTTTTCAATAAATTAATACCTTCGCCACTTGAAAGACTTTCCACGCTTGAAGTTACTTTTTTCGTAGATGTAAACAACGGTTTTATAATGTTCATATACTTAAATCCTTTATTGCTGTTTATTGGTTTAGACGAATCACAATTACGCCTGTGCGCATTGGTTTCTAATAATACTAGCTTATAGTTTTGTAAGTCTTCCTCTGTGATTATGTCTAGATTCGGTTTCTTTTTATAGAGTAGTTCTTTTATTCCCTTTGTTTTTTTTATAGTCTGCGTTCCTATTTTCAGGATGCTACCATCGTCAGAAACACATGTTTTGCCAAGCATCAATTCCCCGCGTTCGTTTCGAATTCCAAAAGGTATATCATCGAACATTGCATCAGATGATGTTGACCACGAAAGTGTATTATTTTTAACACTTGGTGATGACTGGAAAGACTTGAAGGAACCCTCACTGATATTATGGTCTTCAGAAGGTGGTGCTATAAGGGTTTTGTTTATGTGCAACTCACTGTCTGAGAGTTGTTCTTTTTCACTGTAATCATCGTCGAAATCTTCAGTAGAAGATTAAAAAGATTCTCTATGATTCTTTTTTATTTTTTTCGGGGAAGGTATATATTGCTTTTCTTCCTTTTTACTTGTTAACAAGTGAAGCGGTTCCACTATTGGCTTAAATATTGTTTCCAGAGCCATATTGTGAGAATTTTTTGCTTCTTTCAAAAGTTCAACTTTTCTTTTTACAGATGCAGCAGATTTCACAATTTCTTGTTTGAGTTTTTTTTCCATCTTGCGCAGAATACTTCTTGGCTCCGAATCACGAGTGATAGTGATTCATTCATAATATATCATCATAATATGTAGTTAATCCAATATTATATATGTATCAAATGATGATCTGTAGCATCCATTATTTTTTTCACAGTCCTTATTTATTACAAGATAGCTGAAAGGTTTGTTCCAAACAGCTGAACACATTTCCCGAAATTGGTACCAGGACATATCGGAACATACATGCTCATCATAAACATGTTTCAAATTAATATCGTCTTGCTTGAACAATATAATCAAGTTTGAATTGTCTCTTACGAGCTGTTTTGGTATTTTGGTGTAAGTTTGATTAATATAAAAGCAATCAATGTTTTTATGACGCCCCATAGCAAAATAATCCCGTATGTTGTTTTGATTTTCGCAAGCAACGTCGTCGAAAATGATAATAGAATCTCGTAAAGCTTCATGTGGGTTCAATATTTCATTGTTATGGTTAAATTTATGATACGATATATCGGGGACCATATTTAAAACTTTTTCAAGATACAAGTATTTTGTTTGATACAAAGATTTTGAATACACATAAAGATTTCTAAAACATAGACCATCTTTATGCAACAATAAACTTATAACTAAATTAGTTTTCCCGCAGTTTGATGGCCCACAAACAAGACAGCGTATTGTATTTGGTAACAAACTACCATGACGTTTTGGCTCGTTCGGTAACGGAGTACAAAAGCAATCTAATTTCAACGATTGTTTTTGTTTAACGAATTTCATATTATTTATTTATACAGGCCTGTAGAGTTGAGCTGATTTTAAATAAATGCGTTAAAATAGATTCTGAAGGGATATATAAACACTGATTACTTACGAGTCTACACATACAGAATAAACATAAAACGGTACGATGCGTTCTAAATACAAACACGGTTTTGAACAAAGAACGGAACGAACCTTGCATTGAAAAATTTACTTCAGCGTAAAACCGATTGAACATTCTAATTCACTTTTCGATTATTGAGCTATCAGAAACACTTTTGCAATAGTGATCGAACGAAAATGAGGTTTGCGGTTGATGGAAAACCGATTGGGCATTCTAATTCACTTTCGATTATTGGGCTTTCTAAAACACTTTTACGACAGTGATCGAACGAAAGTGAGGATTATGGTTAACGTCAAACCGATTGGGAATTCTAATTCACTTTTAGATTATTGAGCTATCTCAGAAACACTTTTGCAATAGTGATCGAACGAAAATGAGGTTTGTGGTTAACGGAAAACCGATTGGGCATGCTAATTCACTTTCGATTATTGGGTTTTCTAAAACACTTTTACGGCAGTGATCGATCGAAAATGAGGTTTGTGGTTGACGGAAAACCGATTGGGCATTCTAATTCACTTTCGATTATTGGGCTGTCTAAAACACTTTTACGACAGTGATCGAACAAGAGTGAGATCTGAAGGGATATATAAACACTGATTACTTACGAGTCTACACATACAGAATAAACATAAAACGGTACGATGCGTTCTAAATACAAACACGGTTTTGAACAAAGAACGGAACGAACCTTGCATTGAAAAATTTACTTCAGCGTAAAACCGATTGAGCATTCTAATTCACTTTTCGATTATTGAGCTATCAGAAACACTTTTGCAATAGTGATCGAACGAAAATGAGGTTTGCGGTTGATGGAAAACCGATTGGGCATTCTAATTCACTTTCGATTATTGGGCTTTCTAAAACACTTTTACGACAGTGATCGAACGAAAGTGAGGTTTATGGTTAACGTCAAACCGATTGGGAATTCTAATTCACTTTTCGATTATTGAGCTATCTCAGAAACACTTTTGCAATAGTGATCGAACGAAAATGAGGTTTGTGGTTAACGGAAAACCGATTGGGCATGCTAATTCACTTTCGATTATTGAGCTATCTCAGAAACACTTTTGCAATAGTGATCGAACGAAAATGAGGTTTGTGGTTAACGGAAAACCGATTGGGCATGCTAATTCACTTTCGATTATTGGGTTTTCTAAAACACTTTTACGGCAGTGATCGATCGAAAATGAGGTTTGTGGTTGACGGAAAACCGATTGGGCATTCTAATTCACTTTCGATTATTGGGCTTTCTAAAACACTTTTACGACAGTGATCGAACGAAAGTGAGATCATTGGAGTGAAAAGTGTTTTAGAATGCCCAATATTACCCTACTTGCAGCATAAATTATGTTAAAAAGTGTTTAATTTCGTGGTGTAGGCATCAGAGGTCCAATTCTGCTAATAAGTTACCGCCGAATCGAAATAAACCACTAAGCATTCTACTTACTTTACCTAATAAATACTTCTTAGAACTTTTTGAGTTTTTGTTAATTCTCTCGTTGAATTTTTTTTACGTTTCCTGTACCTCCATCGCATGACTGAAGCAGTTTTCTACTTTTGCAGTAGATTTTGAATGTATTTTCGTTAAATTACTTAGGTGCAAAAAATAATTCTTGTGGAAAGAAAAAATATTATTTATAAATAAATAGCTTTTTTACGGAAAGTTAAATCAATTCCCTCAAACACCCTATATTTTGTTTTCCATCCCAGGTAAATTGAAACTGGTGGTAAATAAACGGACACAACGGACGAAGTATACAATCCGTAACCGCACAGCCAGCAGTTAAAAATTAAATGTACAAACAGCAACAATCTTAACTGCCCCTGTCACGTGACTACTAACTTTTTGAAAGAAAGTGAGAATAGATGTATGACGTCTTCATAAATGTCATTTTTATTGTAGATGTGAGTGTAACGTTCCAAGTTTTAAAATGAACCATAATACCTAACTGAAAGTAACTTTTTTCTAAGATCCTGATAAGTTTCGCATCAAAAAAGGTGGGATTGTTTCAATTCAATAATAAGAGTAATGACAGAACAATCATTGTCAAAATTTTCCGGTCGCTCGTTTGGAATTATTGGTTTTATCTTTTTGTTTTATTTCTTTCCTTTCTTTTAATTTAATTTCTTTAAAAAAATGCCGGCCCGACTATCTTACTTTGAGATGGTCAGAATTGTAACTTTAAGACTAACTGGTATGGGAGTTGTGGAGATCTCGCGGCAGTTAGGTATTCATGTAAATAAATTTTATATCACCTAAAACACTTTTCCGTACACAGAAATAACGTTTGTGGACACCAGCTGTTTCTATTTGTAGAGAAGGTCGGTAAGCCAGCGGATCCAGAGGTTCGAAGAAGGTGGTGACGAGGCTCTTCGAGACCGTCCTCGCGGGGCAAGAGCCCGGGTGACTACGGAGGCGGAGGATGCAACCATTATAGCCACCCACACTCAAGATCCCTTCCACCGCCCTCGCGATTCAGCAGTTCACTGTTTGACACGGTCAAAATGTGATGTATTTTAAATTTTAGTATGAAATACGACGGATTCAGCACTAAAGTATTATTTTATCTTTAATTGCAGATATCAATGCAGACAGTGCGGCGTAGGCTAAATGAAGTTGGCCTACACCATCACATACGTGGGCTGCACTAAAAGTATCGGGAATGGAATATTTCCACTGTTCCTGTCATATTAAAATCTTTTTAATTGGAAACTCCTTGGTTTAAAAAATCGAATACTATTTATTTATTAAAAAAAAAGATTCTCGGTCTAGTCTTGTTGTCAAGGTCTTGTCAAACTTGTTTAGTCGTTGAGAAAATGGAATTGACTCGAGAAAAATCAAGAGCGATGATTTATTATGACTTTCTAAGTGGTTTAACACAAAAACAGTGTGTTGGCTGCTTTCTGCATTTGGTGATGAAGCCCCACCCAGAACCACAATTTATCGCTGGTTTGCTGAATTTTTACGTGGACGGGTCAAGCTCAGTGATGTTCCCCGTCAACGTCGTCCAAAAACTGCAGTCACCCAAGAAAACGTTGATGCTGTGCGTAAGCTGATTGAGGAAGATCGACACGTGAAATACCGCGAAATTCAGGCAACTTTAGACATTGGCATGAGTCAAATACAAATAATCTGGCATGAACAATTAGGTGTAAAAAAGTTGTTTTCCCGATGGATACCGCATTCGCTCTGTGAAGAGCAAAAAGCGGCTCGCGTTACTTGGTGCGTCAGAACTCTCGAAAAATTCCACGCAGGATCCTCAAATGCTGTATACAACATCGTATCAGGTGACGAATCCTGGATATACGCGTACGAACCCGAAACAAAAAACCAGTCACGAGTTTGGGTGTCCGAAAATGAGTTAAAGCCAACAAAAAATGTTCGTTCACGGAGTGTTGCAAAAAAATGGTCGCCACGTTTGTTTTCAAAACCGGCCATGTTGTGAGTATTCCTCTTGAGGGACAAAGAACTGTTAATACAGAATGGTGTGCTAGAATTTGTTTGCCACAGGTCTTTTCTGAACTCCGTTAAGAGAACTGCAACCGCCGCATCATCCTCCATCACGACAATGCGAGTACTCACACCGCGCACAGAACAAAAGAGTTTTTGGAGCAAGAAAACATAGAATTATTAGACCATCTGCCGTACAGCCCCGACCTAAGCCCTAATGATTTCTATACTTTCCCTAAAATAAAGAATAAATTGCGTGGTCAGAGATTTTCATCACATGAAGAAGCCGTGGACGCCTACAAAACGGCCATTTTGGAGACCCCAACTTCCGAATGGAATGGTTGCTTCAATGTGTCAAATTTCGCGGAGAATACTTCAAAAAGCAATAAATACATTTTTAAATAGTAATGTTGTGTCACTTCCTTGATTCCCGAAATTTTCAGTGCCGCCCTCGTACCAGCCCGAAAATTGCCACTTACACAACAACAGTTTTTTAGTATTACTGTTGGTCCCAGTTATCTTTGTATGATAGCGATTTTTATAAGGCAGCAGTGTTCATAATATATTTTTACTGAAAAGCGTATTGGTTTTTAAACTAATACTAAGCAAACATTCTGCCTAATATAAGGCAGAATGTTTGCTTCGGCATATTGTTCATTTTGGCGGCGATATAAAATATTTTTGCTGTTCTTGTCCGACTTAAAAGATTTTTCGTCGACAAATATTACGATATTATCCGTCCAATCAAAATTATAATATTGAAGACAAAAGGCGATTCTATCTTCTTTGTGCTTTTGTGTAAGTAAGGTTTTTAAAGTTTATAATTATATATTGCTACAAAAAAGTGTTGGTTTTTTATTTCACTTTTAGTCAGACTGGCGAACAAATTATTTACGCGCTTTGCGCTCAAACATTATAGCAAAAGAATAGGTATATTTAATAAAATATTATTTCATATTACACTTCTAAAATTTCAATTTTTACTTTCTTCAAAAAGCAAGAATTTAAAAGCAAGAAACACATTTTGAGCCTTAAAACCATTCTAATCTTTGCATTTCGAACACCGAGGTTTTTGAACAGAAAAAGACACGCTGTCACAGATATAAAATTCGAGTAGAATTGAATAGGTTACCGCATGTCTGAAAAATTATTACTTCATATCTTAATAACAGAAGTAATAAAGTTTTGGGAACGGAGGCAACCATATGCGTGGTGGAATAAGAGCTAAGGACAAACTACATAATGTGGTCGAGTTTGGCAATGATCCTACTAACATAACCAGAAAAGATTTTGAGTTAGAGTCCCGGTAAGGACAAATGTTTGTATAATAAAAATCACAATATTTATGCGCTATTTCGATTTGTTTATTTGTTAAGTTAATATATGTTTTATTTGAGTAATATAATGTTAATATAAATTTTGATAATGCAAGTGTAAGAAATCTTTATTATTATTTGCTTGCTGCATCTATACCTTTCTAAGTCTATGTATGCAGGATAAGTAAAATTAAATTTTATCATTATTTCATCCAAAAGCATGCGACGTTGCCGTTGCTCTTTGTTTTGGAAGAGCGGCAACAACTGAAAGCACGCCATCAGGCATGTCAAGACTCTGCGTCAAGCAGTGACAGTTCTCTGGCGCCAAGAGACACACATCACACACACAAAGATATTATGTCATAAAAACTTTAGTTTTATATTTTTTTATATATTTTATGCATTTTCAATGCGATCTTATAAGATAAATTTTTATAATAGAAAAATACTAGAAAAAATCGACTCGGGTCACAAGTGAATTCTCAGGCGGGAATCGAACCCGCAACCTTTGGAAATCCGGTCCAATGCTCTCCCAATTGAGCTACCGAGCCTTGCGAACACTCGTCGAAATTTTCTAGTACCTTCCTGATTTTACGCTGTAGGCCAGCGATGTTTCATCAATGAGAGGAACATCCTCTCGTATTCGAAAGAAACATTTTTACAAAAGTTTGGTCAATCGATTAAGATGAAACAGCCATTTAAGTTTTATATTTTTTTTATATATTTTATGCATTTTCAATGCGATCTTATAAGATAAATTTTTATAATAGAAAAATACTAGAAAAAATCGACTCGGGTCACAAGTGAATTCTCAGGCGGGAATCGAACCCGCAACCTTTGGAAATCCGGTCCAATGCTCTCCCAATTGAGCTACCGAGCCTTGCGAACACTCGTCGAAATTTTCTAGTACCTTCCTGATTTTACGCTGTAGGCCAGCGATGTTTCATCAATGAGAGGAACATCCTCTCGTATTCGAAAGAAACATTTTTACAAATGTTTGGTCAATCGATTAAGATGAAACAGCCATTTAAGTTTTATATTTTTTTATATATTTTATGCATTTTCAATGCGATCTTATAAGATAAATTTTTATAATAGAAAAATACTAGAAAATATCGACTCGGGTCACAAGTGAATTCTCAGGCGGGAATCGAACCCGCAACCTTTGGAAATCCGGTCCAATGCTCTCCCAATTGAGCTACCGAGCCTTGCGAACACTCGTCGAAATTTTCTAGTACCTTCCTGATTTTACGCTGTAGGCCAGCGATGTTTCATCAATGAGAGGAACATCCTCTCGTATTCGAAAGAAACATTTTTACAAATGTTTGGTCAATCGATTAAGATGAAACAGCCATTTAAGTTTTATATTTTTTTATATATTTTATGCATTTTCAATGCGATCTTATAATATAAATTTTTATAATAGAAAAATACTAGAAAAAATCGACTCGGGTCACAAGTGAATTCTCAGGCGGGAATCGAACCCGCAACCTTTGGAAATCCGGTCCAATGCTCTCCCAATTGAGCTACCGAGCCTTGCGAACACTCGTCGAAATTTTCTAGTACCTTCCTGATTTTACGCTGTAGGCCAGCGATGTTTCATCAATGAGAGGAACATCCTCTCGTATTCGAAAGAAACATTTTTACAAATGTTTGGTCAATCGATTAAGATTAAACAGCAATTTAAGTTTTATATTTTTTTATATATTTTATGATTTTTCAATGCGATCTTATAAGATAAATTTTTATAATATAAAAATACTAGAAAAAATCGACTCGGGTCACAAGTGAATTCTCAGGCGGGAATCGAACCCGCAACCTTTGGAAATCCGGTCCAATGCTCTCCCAATTGAGCTACCGAGCCTTGCGAACACTCGTCGAAATTTTCTAGTACCTTCCTGATTTTACGCTGTAGGCCAGCGATGTTTCATCAATGAGAGGAACATCCTCTCGTATTCGAAAGAAACATTTTTACAAATGTTTGGTCAATCGATTAAGATGAAACAGCCATGGCTGATTGATGAAATCTTTGATTTTCTCATTGATGAAACATCGCTGGCCTACAGCGTAAAATCAGGAAGGTACTAGAAAATTTCGACGAGTGTTCGCAAGGCTCGGTAGCTCAATTGGGAGAGCATTGGACCGGATTTCCAAAGGTTGCGGGTTCGATTCCCGCCTGAGAATTCACTTGTGACCCGAGTCGATTTTTTCTAGTATTTTTCTATTATAAAAATTTATCTTATAAGATCGCATTGAAAATGCATAAAATATATAAAAAAATATAAAACTTAAATGGCTGTTTCATCTTAATCGATTGACCAAACATTTGTAAAAATGTTTCTTTCGAATACGAGAGGATGTTCCTCTCATTGATGAAACATCGCTGGCCTACAGCGTAAAATCAGGAAGGTACTAGAAAATTTCGACGAGTGTTCGCAAGGCTCGGTAGCTCAATTGGGAGAGCATTGGACCGGATTTCCAAAGGTTGCGGGTTCGATTCCCGCCTGAGAATTCACTTGTGACCCGAGTCGATTTTTTCTAGTATTTTTCTATTATAAAAATTTATCTTATAAGATCGCATTGAAAATGCATAAAATATATAAAAAAAAAATATAAAACTTAAATGGCTGTTTCATCTAAATCGATTGACCAAACATTTGTAAAAATGTTTCTTTCGAATACGAGAGGATGTTCCTCTCATTGATGAAACATCGCTGGCCTACAGCGTAAAATCAGGAAGGTACTAGAAAATTTCGACGAGTGTTCGCAAGGCTCGGTAGCTCAATTGGGAGAGCATTGGACCGGATTTCCAAAGGTTGCGGGTTCGATTCCCGCCTGAGAATTCACTTGTGACCCGAGTCGATTTTTTCTAGTATTTTTATATTATAAAAATTTATCTTATAAGATAGCATTGAAAATGCATAAAATATATAAAAAAATATAAAACTTAAATGGCTGTTTCATCTTAATCGATTGACCAAACATTTGTAAAAATGTTTCTTTCGAATACGAGAGGATGTTCCTCTCATTGATGAAACATCGCTGGCCTACAGCGTAAAATCAGGAAGGTACTAGAAAATTTCGACGAGTGTTCGCAAGGCTCGGTAGCTCAATTGGGAGAGCATTGGACCGGATTTCCAAAGGTTGCGGGTTCGATTCCCGCCTGAGAATTCACTTGTGACCCGAGTCGATTTTTTCTAGTATTTTTCTATTATAAAAATTTATCTTATAAGATCGCATTGAAAATGCATAAAATATATAAAAAAATATAAAACTTAAATGGCTGTTTCATCTTAATCGATTGACCAAACATTTGTAAAAATGTTTCTTTCGAATACGAGAGGATGTTCCTCTCATTGATGAAACATCGCTGGCCTACAGCGTAAAATCAGGAAGGTACTAGAAAATTTCGACGAGTGTTCGCAAGGCTCGGTAGCTCAATTGGGAGAGCATTGGACCGGATTTCCAAAGGTTGCGGGTTCGATTCCCGCCTGAGAATTCACTTGTGACCCGAGTCGATTTTTTCTAGTATTTTTCTATTATAAAAATTTATCTTATAAAAACTTTAGTTTTTGTTATGAAGTTGTCCTGAGAAAAATAATTTCATCTCTTTCTACCTTTCTGTCTGTTGGGTCTTGAAGGGGCAGTTAAGAGTGTTGCTGTTTGTACATAGAATTTGTCAAGCCAAGTCTTGTGTCCTTGACCTTCCGGGCGTGTTAATAATTTTATGGTTTTTAACCGAACAGAAGAAATCAAATGTCGATTGTCTAGGGTGAAACATTGATTATTACATATTAATTTAAAAATCGATATCTTAGGACTGAAATATCATATCATCATCCCTAATGTCATGTCAGTGTCACCATGACAATGTCACAGACTAAATATAATAATTCAGGGTGACGAGCAATTAAGTCAATGACTTATGAAAAATTAAGTGTCGCGTGTTTGAATTTATTGTTATTTAATTAATTACGTTTGGCTACAGGCGAGCACTTAAAAAAAAACCAAAATTTAAAATACTTATTTAATAAAAATTATAAAAATACAATTAATTTTAATTAACTAATTAACGCGACAAATGCCCGATGTAGGTGAAGCAAAAGTGGACGAGTTTCCGCAATCGCTGTGTGATGTCACGGCGCTCACGTTCTGCTGACTCGGTGCCTCGTGCCTCCCTCAGCGTCGTTGTTTCGGTGATTCCGATTGAGGTCATGCATGGTCATCGATTATGTGGCGTTAACTGTACTTAACATCTCCCTCCGCAAGATCAACGATTATTTGTAGACGAGGTCAAAAATAACGTTGAACGTGGAGCAGGCTTAGCGGTCCTCCTCTCTTCCACTTCGCTGTAAGCTGGTTCGCAGTTTCTCAGGTTGATCTCAATTTGTTCGGATGCTGCATCCTTATGTATTTTAGCTGGTCCTTTCTTGGTTTGGTTTCTTATTCGTCTGGTTATTATAATTATTATAATAACGATGAAGAAAAATAGTAATGAGTACACTGGTATAGTCGTGTGGTAAAGACTATTTATCTGCGATTCATCTATCCCAATGGGATGCTGCATAGAGATCTTCATGCTGCTGGAATGTAAATTTCGGAGGTCTATTGAATTCAATTTCAGTGATTTTGCTGTGACGTTATATTTTTGCAACTCCATTGCTGGTAGGTCTATTATCTTGACTGTTTGACCTTTTATTCTGTCATGCGTGTTGGTGATTGTGAATTCTGAAGTCTGTAATAAGCAACCCTTGGGAATCGTGATCAGATAGCTCCCGGTCATCATTTTGTACTGTTCTTGTGCACAGGATAGTCGAACTCGAGTCGCGTTAGGGAAGCTGACAACATAGTTTCTATCGTCGAGACTTTCCATGGCCTCGGTGGATAGCGTGACTGTAGTAAACTGGCAGGAAGCATCGATACCCTGACTGATGATTAAGTGCTGCACACAATCTGGACGTCTTCTGGAGTGATGATTAGGTTGATCTTCGCAAAGGTACCATCTATTCGCCTTCGGACGTTCAGTCTCTATGTACATAAAATCATCGTTGTGGACTGCTATATAGGGATAGGTAGGGATAATGACTTTGTTATCTTTATTGGGAGCAAGTGATAGTTTGAAGAGATTATATATATTAGGATAGACAATCGGAACTTTGTACACTAAAATCAAATCTTTATCATTATAATAGTAACCTGGTTTTATTATATCGTAATATTCCCTATAACTTATACCTAACACTTCTTGTCTATTATATAAAGTCGTTAACTTATTTACCATATCTACTAACGTAATATAGTCTATCATAGAGTTATGTATAGTTTTAGATCGTATAAATGCTAAGAAGTTTTCTAAATTGCTAATTTCATGAGAAAGGTTATCTATATTATCCCCTAATATAATTAATAGTTGTGCTAAGTGTGCGTATTTAACTAAGCTAGATTCATGCCTCACATCACTTTCTAATATGGAATTTACTATACTTTTAAGTTTACCTTGGTTTTCGACAATTTTTACTATTACTTCGGAATTATGTGATACCCATTGCTTATTGATATTCATCTGATTATTAATTTCATTTATAATCTTGTTCTCATTAATTTGTAAGGCTTTAATGGCATTATCGTAACGTAATGCATCTGTAGAGTCCAAGTTACCAGAGATGCTTTTTATTACGGATCCTAGACCGTCGATGAGACCTCTTTTTACACGATTAGGCTCAAGAGTGTGTAATTGATCTGAGACTTTATCTAACTTAGTGACAAGAAATTTAAGATGAGGTTCATAAAGAGCTAGCGTTTTATTATGTAGATCTGGAGCAAACTTATCTAACTGGTTCCTAACTTTTACTATATCTAACCTAATGCTGTTTAAATTTACGATTTGTATAAAGGAGTGATAATGGGATACTATCCTCGTGGGTCCTACATCGAAGGGAAGTATACCCGGTCCGTCTTTTAGGCTGTCAAGTGATATTTCCTCCGCTTGTGCTGGGCTTGCTAACAGGATCATCATCGTCAGTATCCTGTAACAACCGAGCACTGTTAGGGACCCTTTTCAGACGTGATTTTGCTACGGGGCCCCGTTTCTTTTTCGTATATATATGAATCGGGAGGTCTTCTAGTACTTTATCCGATGTGAATCTAGCGGCTAATTTTTGCCTACTTGCTGTGGGATTTTTAATAAATACTGTTTGTTCAGGGGTATAATTCTTTTCAGGCTCACGGTCTTTATTAATATTTTCAGTTAGCTGGGTTCGGTTATGGAGGGACGTTTCATTAATTAGATCATATACCTTGATCATACGACTACGATGTTCCTGAGTATACTGTTGCAGTAAGTGCTCTGAAAGATTGATGTCTAAGGGATCACGGGGATCAAAGTGTCCAGTAATTATATCTATTGGACGACACTTAGTAAAGCTATGTATGGAACTATTATACCCTAAAATAGCGTAAGACATTAGATTTATAACGGATTCGCTTTTCTGTCCTATTTTAAGTATTCTTAAATGTTCTAGTAAGGTAGAGTGGAATCTTTCCACTATGCCGTTTTCATTAGGAGTGTAAGCTAGTATTTTATTATGTTGGATATTATGCAGACGTAAAAATTCCATAAAAAGCTGATTGGTGAATTCGGGACCTCTATCTGTTACCACAGTCAATGGAAGCCCATGGTGACTACAAAATTTTAATAGCGCCTGTATAACACTAATAGCCGTCGCATCCCTTAAGAAATAAGCTTGCGCGTATTTCGAGAAAGCGTCTACAATTGTCAAGTATTTCTGAGTCTCAACACTAAAAAGGTCTAAGTGAACTATTTCAAATGGTCTTACGGGAGGGGGAACTATGTGGAATTGCTGTTTAATGGGGTTGCGATCATACTTCGCTTGCCCACAAACACTGCATTCGTTAATATATTTTGAAATTGAATCTTTTAATTTAGGCCAATAATATTTGCGGGATAGAGCCAAGTAGCACTCATTTATACCACGGTGATTGGTTTTTCCCTCGTGGTAGTTTTTTATAATTTCCTGTTGTTTTAAATAATCCTTAACGTTTTCTAATTCCATTTTTGTTAATACTAGATTCATGGATGAACTTTTGAAATATGATTGAATTATTGGTATAATGGTGTACATTTCTAAGGGAGGATCAATTAATATGCCGGTTTTTATTTTAGGGTTCACATATTCCTTTATTGCATTAATTACATCCTGCTCGAGATTTGACTTTGACAATTGTACCGCTGTCCTAGTGTGGGTTTCGAAAGGTTTGGAGGCTGTGGTCCTACCTTTGATATCACCTACGACTGTTAAATGAATTTGCCTATTGAATTTATTTAGAGGATCATCTGAAATGGGGACTTCGAGTATAGGATTTTCTAAATCTGTATGGATGGTGCCAGTTCTGGATGCTGAGACAGATGGCTGATTCTCAGATGGATTTACAATTACTGAGCTAGTCTCCTCGTTGTTAAACTCGACGCGGGATAAAGCATCGGCGTTTGTGTTACTCTTACCTTGCTTATACATTACGGTATAATCATATTCGCTTAGTCTCAATCTCCATCGAGTTAAACGTGAATTTGGCTCTTTGATATTCATGACCCATTGTAACGGTCGATGATCAGTTACAATTTTAAATTTTCTGCCGAAAAGGTAGGGGCGAAAGTATTTTGTAGCCCACACTATAGCTAAGAGTTCTTTTTCTATAGTGCTATAGTTTATCTCGCTGGAGTTAAGAGTACGCGATGCATAAGCTATAGGTTTATCCGAACCTATAGGGCCTTGAGACAAAACCGCACCGATAGCCAACTTGGAAGCGTTTGTAGTAAGTACAAAATCTTTGCTAAAATCAGGGTACTGGAGTATGGGGTCATTAATAAGTAAGGTCTTACATCTTTCAAAACACTCAATATATTCCCGGTCAAGATTAATTTTAGATCCCTTCTTTAAACATTGGGTCATGGGTTTAGCGATTCTAGCGAAATTAGGTATAAATTTCCTATAATAACCTAAGAGACCTAAAAAGCGCTTAATTTCAGTCGGCGTCTTAGGCAAGGGATAGTTCTGTATGGCTGATATCTTGGCTGGATTAGGTTTAATACCATCTTTGCTTATAATATGACCGAGATAAGCCGTTTCGAGTTTTAGGAACTCCGACTTATCCATCTGTATTTTGAAATTACTTTCGCGCAGTTTCTGGAACACTTTTTCTAAGTTTACTATATGCTCCTGGAGCGAGGTGCTGAAGACTATAATGTCATCAAGATAAACCAGACAAATAGTGTTCTGGAGTTCCCTGAGGACATTATCCATTACCCTTTGAAAAGTGGATGGACTATTTTTTAAACCCATGGGCATGCGCAAAAATTCGAAGTGCCCATGCTCAACATTAAGGCGGTCTTAGGTATATCATCAGGGCTCATCTCCACTTGATGAAAACCACTGGCAAGGTCAAGAGTGGTGAAATAATGACAGTTTCCTAATTTGTCCAAGACATCAGCTATGTTGGGAATCGGATATTTGTCATCGATGGTTTTTTCATTCAGTTTTCTGAAATCGACTACGATTCGCCATTTAGTTTTACCCGAGGCGTCGGCTTTCTTGGGCACGACCCAAATGGGTGAGCTCCAAGCTGAATCTGAGGGTCTGATAATACCCTGGTCTAACATTTTGCCAATTTGACTTTGAACTTCTTCCCGGTGAATGAAAGGATACCTATAACTTTTAGTATAAACTGGCACCTCATCTGTTGTCTTAATAGAGTGTTTGATTTTATTAGTAAATGTAAGGGCTTCCCCTTCAATATAAAAAACATCTGAATATTGTGCGCAAAGAGATTCCAAGTTAGCTTTTTCCTCTAGATTTAAATGTTCAGTGCGTAAGCGAGAGAGTACTTCCTTTGCGCGAGGTGAATATTGTTCAGTGCGCATGCACTCAACATTATACATCTCGGCGGCAAGCGCGCGATCCATAGAAAAGATGACGTCATTCCTAGTTGGGTTAAATACTTCTACAATACCCCGGTTTTGCTTTACTGTAGTAAGACATTCTTCTACAACACAGTTTGAAAGATGCTGTTCATTTACTACAACTTCACCGTCATGAACATTAATAGGTATTCTTAAAAGCTTTGAAGTTCCTGCAGGAATAATGTCTTCATACAAGTTAGCGTTCCTGGAATCGTAAACTTTAATTTCATTATATGCATTAAGTGTCCTTAAGGTCTTATTCTTATAATCTATCGTAGCTTCCCATTTATTAAGTAAGTCAGATCCTATAAGGCCATCGAAAAAGTCGTGAAATCTATAAACAAAGAAAGTTACTTTATCGGTATCGTTAAATTCGGAAAAATTTGGAATAGTTATTGAATGGTCACTTCTACTAACAGCGTGGACGTTATGCACCTCAAAAGGATTATAATCAAGGGATACCTCTTTAAAATATGTATTAACTGTGTCTGGACTCAAAAATGACTGGTTTGCTCCTGTGTCGATCAAGAGCTTTAAAGGAGGGTTGTTAATTTGAATATAGGGAAGCTGACGCTGAGTCTGTAGATTGACTTCTATTTTAATTTGTTTAATTTCATGTCCTTTTGAAAATCCTCATGAACAGAGGTTGCATTGGACTCCTGTTCTATTTCATGGGGGGACACTTGGGAATGTTCAGGATAATCCTGAGAAATGTATTGCTGTTCAGGGTCGTCATAGTACTGTGTATTTTCATAGGGTACGTAGTAATTCTGATACTGATCAGGATAATAGTCTTCATAATAAGGATCGTATGAATAACAATCATTGAAATTCATCTCCCTAGTTTTAAAATAACTAGAGGGAGGTGGATTTCCCGATTTTCTCCAGTCATGGCCTGATAGCTGGTTAGTTGGGGGTAAATTTCGAGGAACGAAGTGACTAACACCACTCATTGGACGATGTTGTATACCAAAGTTTGTGGGTGGATTCCGAGGGGGAATACGGAAGGAGTTATTTTGGGCATTATAATTTGGTGGCGGTGCCCGGAACATTTGCTGGGTGCGCGACGGGCCAGCATGGTAAGCGTTATTATAATTAGACTTCCACTGAGGCGGAGCGTGAGCCACGAATTGTGGACGAGACAAGCTTTGATTGTTAAAGTTGGGGGGCCTAGCCGTTGACATCATATTATTGTAAGACACATTGGGTGGTAACCTAAATCCTTGAGGAGATTGACCAGTCATTAGTTGAGGCAACGACTTTTTATCGGGTAAATGTTCATTCCTATGCTGTAGGTAGAGAGTGTTCATTTCCTCGTGTACGAATTCCAAGGCCTTCTCAATAGTCTCTGGCCTCATGCAACGGATACGCGATCCTAGGGGGTCCTTTAGACCGCGTAAGTAAGCTTGAAGGGTAAGCTTTTTTATATAAGTCCCTCTTAGCATTAATGGTACTCGCGAGGGTTTCATGTAAAGAGACGTACGTCATTATTGTACTAAATAAGTTTTGGCAGCGCTCATAGAACTCTTGAGGCGTGCCTGAGCCTTGAGTTAATAATGCTAAATCGTTGTACAAAGCGGTCTCATCCCGCTGGTCCGCAAAATTATTTATCAAAGCGCTACGAATGCCAGCCCAGTCGTTAGGTATACCATTGGTGTTAATTAATCGCGCGGCAGGGCCAACCACTTTATTTAAAATTCCGTTCAACAATGCAAGATTATTAAGGTTGTGCTCCTCGGATGTAAATTCCTGTACTAGTTGGTCACATAAGTTTATAAAGCGCGTTAAAACATTAGGGTTCCCGTCAAAATCGGGAAGGAGGCGGAGAGCCTTAAAAATATGATCAAAATCAGACATGTTACTTATTTGTGGGGTTGACTGTACTTTCGATTCCAAAGGTGACCCGAACAGGGAGTTAAATCCTTCACTTTCACTACTTAAATTACTTATATTTAAATCTCTATTTGCGTCTAATAATTGACTTCTAGCTACCCTACTAGTCCTAGATTGTCTCGGATGGAAAATCTTGGAAAAAATATTTATAACAGGATAATAAAAAGGAAGTAAGCAACCACTAGGAGATTCTAATGTACTTACATGAACATAATTTTGGCTTCTTTGTTTGATCAAAGTCTGGATCACTCGACTGCAGCGCGACGTGTAGATTCTTGATACTCTGGACGCGACTAGATAGTCACACGGGAGGGCTCAGATCATAGAATACATCTAGGTCCAAGAACGTCAACTTCATACAAAAAAATTGCAAACATGGAAGCTCACTAGCGCTCCAGTTTGTTCCACCAGAACTAAAATAGGGCGCGAATTTTAAATACTATTTAATTTCTTGGTTAGGTACAAAAATTAATGTAGTTTCTATTTCGCAACCAATTTTACATAAAATTGGTTGCGAAATAAAAACTACATATAGGGGTACATACCAAGCTAGGTACAGTCAAAATTAGCTGCAAAACAAAAACTGCAATATTGAAAAAAGAAACAAACAAGATTTTAAAATTTACACGTGTTTTAATAAATTAATTTTGTTCATGAGAGTTTTTTTGGAGGCTTCCTCAACAAACTCTAAGTTCTTTAATCTGCAGAAACGTTTTAGGCATACATTACATTTCATTAAAAAACAATTTCATTTTTTTGAAAATCTTCAAATGCAAACTATTTTCGGATAAATTTGTAAGAAATGGTTCCCTCTTTTTCTATCTGCTGTATTTTCATTGACAGCACCAAAGAGCTTGTCCATGTTGGAAGCTATAATTCCTGTGCCAATAGCTTCTTGAGGTAAGGACTCTGAAAAGAATCCAAACTTATGAATTAAATCAACTAACTAATAACAACTCCAGTACAAAAATGATTGTGCTATCCTGTATTAGGGATTTAAGGAATGATTCAAAATCTTACCCGTGTTACTTCTACTTGGTTGTTTGCTTTTAATTGTTCCTCTGGTAACTGGGACAGTATATTTTCAGCTCCAGTTGGTATAGCAAATTTATGCAAACTTTTCATATTGCCGCTGGTATATGATGTTGCATCGAAATGCTTGCTGCAGAGCACCTTATGCTGTGCATATAGCCTTGACAATGATTCTTCAGTGGACCAATCTTGATTAAGAAAACAGGATGTGGCCCATACTTTAGCCCTAAAACAAAACAAGTATTATGCATCATATTTTTATTCAACCCAATTTTTGTGATTGCCAGTAATGTCAAAAATACCTGTATACCTGGGAATCTCAATTTTATGACAAATTATAGTTAAACACTAACTATAGGGTTTGAAACTACACGCACAAACACACCAGCGACAGCCCATTGTTGTTCAATGGAATTGGGGTGAGTTGATTTGGCAGTATCATAAAATTATGTAGTATAGATAGGTACTTACTTGAGTGACCCATGCATTGACGGGCGAGGAAATCTATGAAAGTTTTAGGGAGTATCTTCTTTAGAAGTTATGCCGCACTTACAGCATTTTTTTTCGCAACCATTGCAAAAAAGTTCTACTTCTTCTTTTGGATTAATAGCTCTGTTGCGCTTTTCGCACAATTCTGCCAATTTCGCGTAAGAGGCCAATACACAGTCAGGGATTTAAAGAAAAACAATGATGATAACAATTGGGTAAAAACAGGTAGCCATTTTATTTCTTTTTTTTTATTCCTTTAATTTTAGGGAAAGCAAAGAGGTGATCATATACAGCCAAAAAGTTAAAAGTAACATTTTTTTCCGAATAGGCCATACTCAAAAGAGCCTTTGGATTGCAAGTGGATTACAATGAGGCCTCATATATTGAACACCTATCGGGCAGACTTAATTCTGCAGCATTTGACTAACGTTATGAAGAAACTATAACTAAGGATTTGGCTGTATGGAGGCCGTGGTCTTGTCATTATTCTTATTGTCAGATACATTGCTCTATATCTTTCTTTCACGTAAACCCATCTCTATTTGCAAATCGTTCCATATGTTTGCATTGGCTCCTAAGGAAGTTGACCCCCCCTGGCTCAGATACGAACGGAAATCTTCCCTAATATATGCGAACCGGATCCCGAGAGTATCCTACCGACTGCGCCAATTACGTTTGGCTACAGCCGAGCACTTAAAAAAAACCAAAATTTAAAATACTTATTTAATAAAAATTATAAAAATACAATTAATTTTAATTAACTAATTAACGCGACAAATGCCCGATGTAGGTGAAGCAAAAGTGGACGAGTTTCCGCAATCGCTGTGTGATGTCACGGCGCTCACGTTCTGCTGACTCGGTGCCTCGTGCCTCCCTCAGCGTCGTTGTTTCGGTGATTCCGATTGAGGTCATGCATGGTCATCGATTATGTGGCGTTAACTGTACTTAACAAATTGATTACATATTATTATTTAATTCTGTAGCTAAATTAAATTAACATTATATAAATAAACATTTTACAAGTTACCTTTGAATAATTTAATAGAACTTTAATGATGTTTTCTTTTATATCGTGTCAATATTCAAATATTAATAAAAAAAGGGAGATATTTAAAAATTAAAAAACATTGGATCTAATAGCCCTTAACATAAGCTTTCCAATGATATGACTCTCGTCACTGACTAAGATATAGTACCACTTTTAGTCCATGTCCTTTAAAAAACTTGAAAAAAAAAATCATTTTAATAATTTTTTTTTTTTTATCAAATTTGTTTTAAAATTGCATAAAAATTAAAAAGTAGGTAAGTTTAAAGTATAAATAACGTTATCTATCATGCAAGTAACGAAATGCATTTGTGTGTAACGTTTCGGTACTCAGTACTAGATGGCGTACCCGTTACTCGGTACCGAATATATACGCTTTGCTACAGCTGTACTATTTGTAGCTAGGATAGCTGGCTAATAGATATACTTGGCGGTGCAGTCGCTTAGCATAAAGCTTCGCTAGCAACATATATTGGACCGGAGCGTCATACTAAACAAAAAAAAAATCAATAATATTAAGTAAATTTTAAAATTCCATAAGAAAGAATATTTTCAAAGAGCGCGCGAGTTTATTTTCCAATGTTTTTTGTTGATAACTTTTTTATTTTTGTGAATTTTAAAATTTGGGCTCCGTCACAATCTGGTCTTAAAAGTGTTGATTCGATTCCACACGAATTAAATTTCCAAATTATAAAAATCGGTTAAGAACTCGGGAAGTTATGGCGTAACAGACATTTCGTCACTGAATGTGATATATGGGATTCGTTCCATTCTCCAATTATTCGTTTGGACATGATCTAGTGTCGTAGCCCCACACGAGTGTTTAGACTAACAATTTGTGGAAGATGGACCAAATAATGTCTTGTGTTAACTTAATATGACTTCTCTTCTGGCCGAATGTTTAACATTTCAGGTAACTTATCAACGGTGTAGTCACAGAGAATAAAAAAACATCACCAAACATTAATGCATTATGTATGTTTTGTATTGTATGCTTGCAGACATATACACATTATTTAGATATACATATTAAATATATTCCCTCAAAAATAAAATGTTTTATATACTTTGTAAACAGATATCGAATGAAGATTTTGTATGTGGTGCCTTTCATGACACCATTGAAAGATGCATTGATTTGCATGCTGTTTTGGAGAGCCAAAACAAACACTGACATACCCATAATGTCTTTCTCTTGAGTTGGTTGCAATGCATCTTTGATGATGCCAGTATGAGGCAACCGTTGTTTGTGGACTGTCTTCTGATAAAATATATCTTCTAGAGATCTTCGACAGATCTTTGAATTTTTGAGTTGAGTCAATATTCTCGCAAACCAGCGATATGTTAGTATAAAGTAACAACGAATGTGACGTGCCTAAATACTGTAAGTTTGATTAAAGCTGCGCCATCTTTGTCTGCATATTTATGCATGACGCGATATTTCTGTGTCTTTTTTGAAAGATGCATCTTTCAATAAAGAAACAAAAAAACACTGTTTGCTAATTGTGATATATACATATTGTTTAGTTTCATGTTATTGTGGTGACTATATTCAATTTATAAAACAAATGCTCTTCTTAGTTAGTTTTTTCATCATTGACACGTGGTCTTAAGATTAGAAAATCTGAAAATAATTGGTGGTTTTTATT
The DNA here is from genome assembly GCA_927399485.1 of Calamotropha paludella. Classification (NCBI taxonomy): domain Eukaryota; kingdom Metazoa; phylum Arthropoda; class Insecta; order Lepidoptera; family Crambidae; genus Calamotropha; species Calamotropha paludella. The sequence continues at coordinate 15,708,604 of OV656812.1, forward strand.
CTAGGTACTTTCTGCTTTCTTACCTGGGCTATATTTTTCACTGTTTTGAATTGTTTGTATTTTGACACTCATTTGAGATGATGTTTGGGACTTGATTTTTATTTACCCAATGATAAAATGACAGGTTATAGACGTTTTCTGACGTAGACTGGTACTGTTTATGATGTAAACATATATTTTAACTTTACAGGGAGTTCGGGTAAAAAATTGAGTACGTGAGTCAAAGGACTCTCACGTCAAGTAGGTACTGTGTAGGTATCTACAACGAAGTTTTCTCTCTGCCTTTCTGCAATAAAGTTCGTTCGCAGTTATAATGAAATTCGCCGACCGCAAAATTGAATTTGTTGGTAATAGACAATTGTGAATTTCTCTGAAAGTGAATGCGTCTAAATTATTTCAGATTTCAACTGGCGAACTTCTGAGACAGGGGATGAAAAGGTACTACAAGCATTGGTTCTCTGCTTTCAAACTATTTAACTTGATATAGAAATTTTGTCTTGCAAATAATCTCTTTCGAAATTAGTTGATTTTTCCTACACCATAAAGCTGTTAGGGAGGTACATAGGTATACTTTAAAAGCCTAAGCTTCAAGCCTTCTTAGCTTTTTGACTTACTCCTAAATTCTTCTTCTAGTCTTTTATTAATTGACTAACGTAGTAATACCGTCTATGTTCTAAAAGTTTTTGGATTAAATCCGTATGTTTGTTTGATCAGCATTTGTACCGCGTCAAAGATGTATAGATACTGCTTTGTCTTTGTTTTAAGTTTGAACTTAATTGACAGATGTGGACTATGCAGAATTTATTTAATCTTTCAAGTGATTTTGAAGCGATTTTTCTTAGTATAGTTCGATCTGTACTATCATCATGGTTTAAATTTTTGTTTCACGCCCCTTGATACATTTAATTTGAATGAGTATAGAAATTCTGAGAAATTCCTAATATCCTTGTTTCTCTGCGACTATAATGCCATTGTAATGAACTGTATCTAGACAATGTGCCATGGTACGAGTAGGTACTGTTATGTACCCGTTCGGCCTGGAGTCTTCGTGAAATAAAAACCAGTAGATGCTTCCAAGTAGTTTTATTTTATAACGACTGTGCCAATCTGGCTTACACTTAGACTAATTGGAGAGAAGGTGTTATATGAATCAAATAGCGTCGCGAACCGGTAGATGATCTTGATGAGTGCCTGAGGCGAGTGTTGGATGTAGAATATATCTTGGTCCCGAGGGGTTTGGGACTTTTATAGCAAGGTGTAAACAAGTGGCTATCTACACATGTTGCCAAATTGCGAATGTTCCGCAAAACAAAGGATGATATCGGGTGGCCCGTAAATTATCCGTATTCTAGTGGTTTCTAATATCTAAATGGGTGGCGATAATGAGCTTTAATTATTGTTTCTAAGTATTCATGGTGGCTAGTTGGGTGGCCATGTATTACGCAAATATGATAAAGGTTAAAAGGTCTTAATTTAGAAAAAAACATCATGTGATCGTATGATAGTGGCGTGATGTCCAAAGGGTGATGCAATAAGTGGAAAAATGCGAAAGAATTAGCTGTGGTATATGACAAATAGTTATGGTATATAACAGTACGAAGCCCTGCGTGTCCCTTTTTCTTAAAATTATAATATGAATTTGTTAATGAAAGATATTAAAAAAAGATATTACCAAAATAATAAATTTGAGTAAGGTATGACATAAATAATAAGTAGAGAGATAAGTGCTTTGGATTAAATTACAACAATTGTAATTGTCTACTAAAAGTTTCATTTACTGCCGCTGCATGAAAGAAGGCATATTGCAGATATGACATATGTTATGATATGTAAGTCACATCACTAGTGTTTGTGGTTATGTGTCCCAGCACTACCTAGCGTGCCTTCTCTAATGTCGTGTAATGGCGGTCACACGCATTTAATGATTATATGTAATAATTATCATGTCTTGAAGCATAGTAATAAACTACTACACCACAGTGAGTCTTATTAATTATAATAGACCCATACCATCGTTATATGGTGTCAGAAGTAAGTACTCAATACTTGCTTCATATAACAGGTTTACTCAATATAACAGGTGAGTCGATTGTCCGGAACTTTTAGGAAGTGTTGGCTTGCGAGTTCCAGCGGCGTCTCTCAGAAAACCTAATACGCTCCATGAGGTCCTCCATACTGGTCAAAACAAATTACAGGCGCAATTCATTTTTAATTCGAGCAAGCGAGTGTTTAAGCACATTAGCGAAGCAACATGACATTGACTTCTTCTTGTCCGCTTAAGCCATTACTTAGCAATGTTTTTTTCTTTCTCTCTTGTTAAATAGACTCCTTTAACCAGCACTATTTTATATGATGAAAAATAAAACTAGTTCTATTTGTAGAAACTTGTAAGTAGCCTTCTGTATTTATTTCATGCTCCTGTACTTTTACCTAGCTGTTACTTTGGCTAAAAAAGAAAAATTGCCTTTACTGTGGCACAACAGTCACACTTTTGGAAGGGGGACGAACCGTCCATTCGACGTTATACTCCTACAGAAAAAAAGTAGCGATGACATCTTGAGCATTTGTAATATTTTAAAATAAAGTAACGCCGGAAAATTAATGAAATGTTGCAATTTGATTAATCATTTGCGAAGAGGGTTCTGTCTTATAATACCTCGGTTTAAACAACACTTTTGCGATATCAACTGCCCAATGGTTAGCTGCATTGTTTTTTTTCTCTCGACATTCCTGTTAAAGGACATGACCAAAAACTGTAAAGAGCTTAGCATAGTATTTAATTTTAATGTCCACCAATGATTTTAGTGACTTATTTTCGTCAAGGTGAGCACTTTTAGTTACGGCGCATAAAGAATGTGAAAATCTCGGGATTAAAGTAAAATCAGGCGGCGATTTCGCTTTCAAAGTCCTTGATTAAGCAATTGACAGATACTTCGAAATATGAAATTGCTATTTAAAGCTGTAAAGAGTTTCATAATTATGAGTATTAAGCCCACGGCAAAATATTATAATATATATTTTTATGACTACATATTTATTTTAACCACGTTAAAAATTAACACGTTTTGCTTGAATAATTCGTAGTAATAATATCATAAAAAATTTAATTATATTTATCGAAAACATTATATTTTTATGATAAAAAATAAATGTTGATATAATTAATAGGCACCAAAACCAAACTAAAAATTATCTGAATTAAGGAATTTGCTTGAATTAATTCATGTTTCCAGTAGATAGCTTACCTTACATAAAATTTATAAAAGTGGCATTAAGTGCATCGGAAATTATTATTAATATAATTATATTATATTATTAATATAATATAATTATAATGCCACTTTTAATTTTCTGATAATATTAAAAGTGGCATTAAGTGCATCGGAAATTATTATTAATATAATTATATTATATTATTAATATAATATAATTATATTAATAATAATTTCCGCACTTAATGCCACTTTTAAACAAACATGAATTAATTCATGTTTCCAGTAGATGTAGCTTACCTTACATAAAATGTATAAAAGTGGCATTAAGTGCATCGGAAATTATTATTAATATAATTATATTTAACGTTTACTAGGCCACAAAACCGAACTAAAAATAAGCTATATAAAGGTTTTTACTTGAATTAAGACATGTTTCCAGTATCTAGATGACCATACATTGGGTTGGTGAACCACCAGCTGTCAAATTAATCTGAACAAAAATCCCATTGACCAGACTAGTCTAACTATAACAATCAAACAAACATAATATGTTATAATATTACAATAAGGTATCTTAAATGTTTTATGAAGCATTTAATGCATATACAGGTGGCCTTTACATTTTAATAATGGTCAGAAGGGGGGAAGATAATATTACATCTCATATAATAATTATTAAAAATATTCAAGAATTTATTTATTTCTATATAAACAGACATTCTTCAACGCCTATATGTTGCGTCAGCCAAGAACGCTCCAATCTTCAAAGTCTTATGTCATCAAAATCATGCACTACCAAACTTTTTGCTTGTATCCAACACAGATGACACACAAAGTTGTTTCTCGAGGGCTGTAAAACAAAATATAGTTAGTTTTTACATTTGCATTGATAATATCATTTACTTTTTTTAATTACTAAAATGCCTATAAAAATCCCCAGCTGATGTAGATAGACAATATAAACAATTAAATTTTATATTATAACTATTACTTTTATATGACAATCCTACCTTTGATCGTAATTTATGGCATGTAAAGATTCCGTCTAACCTATCATTATTTTATTATAATACTAGGCCATGCAGTCGAAGCATAAGGCTACGGTAGGACCATATATTGGAGCGGAGCGTAATATCTAAAATTGAGAATAGATTGAACAAAATATACAACTTAAACACTTACCTCATAATGACTATTTTGAGATAATAGAATTGCCAGCAATAAACTCTATATGGCGACGCCTTGTTCTTAACACAGATTTTCCACATTCAAGGCAAACCATGGTATGTCCTAGAAGTCTTTCGTGTTCGGCAGCGTCAGTGTTTAATAATTAGAAGCATGGGTTACAAATATATGTATCCAGAGACAAATGAAAGTTAAGACAGGAACATTTTAATTGCAATAATATAACAATACAAACTGAACAAGTGTTAAGAATATTACTACTTACTTGAATTGATAATCAACGTGAAAGTTTTGTTTGTTGGTGCTCAGAAAGCGCGGATATCACATGCTTTTGAAATATTTTCTTGGCTATTCCGCAGTTGATGCATCTAATGTTGACTCAGAAATCACAACACAACTTAAACATCTTCGTGTCATCGTCGTCGATAACATCGTCATGTTAATCAGTCCAGTATCAGCAGCCAAGCTATTGAGTGGTAGAAGGTATCAGTCCGTGGAGATAAGCAGGGGTCAGTAAAACAATATCAGAAAATAATCACACATTACAACAAGGAATGCAAGCGGAACGGGGAGATTGCAGGCATAACATTGGCCGCCCTTTTGACGTGCATGGCATTAAATGTAGTCAATTTCATCAAAGCCGTTCCGTATTGTCCGTTATTTTCTGATAATATTAAAACAGCATGGTTGCACTTTTTAAAAACTAATAGAGATTTAAAAAGATCAATGAAAAATAATTTTACAAAAGGTTTAATTTATTGATTAAAAACCGACATATGTTAGTATTGTGTTATATGTTTTTATCACATTACTTGTTTTTGCCATTTGTATGGCTAGAAACGTTCTGAAGAAAATAGCTAAAAGAAATACAATTAAAAATTAATTTGAAACTCCTAACTTCAGAAAGTTCATAATATATACCATAATTTTTTTATTATTTTTATTAAAATAATCAATTTAAAATATTTTTTGATCTAATATACAAAAGAAATTGGTGTCGGAACTGGTGAAAGTGTCTTTTTACTAGTAATCCCTCAGAATTGTCCCTTTAAGTTTAACGTGTCACATGTAACTTCTAAACAAAATATGTTTGTTTTTACACAAAATCAGGCAGAACTTATCAACGTGTACAAAGAAATATTTAGTTTGTTTTCATGTTTACAATATCTACATAATAAAACAAATTAAAAACTTTAAAATACTTCAAGTAGTGTAAAAAATATATTACATTTTTAATCGACATATACGTCGCATCAAGCTGATGGGATCCTACGACAGACAAAACATGTAGGCATAATTATGGCCTACAGCGCCAAGACGGGGCGGGCCGCTAGTTTATTACATTAATGTGTTAAACTGATCAAAAAAGGTACTAGATACACAGAAAAACTGACATAATTTTATGCATAAGTCTAATTAACCACTATATTTCTAATAGTTTATTTTCTAGAAATATTTTTGTATAAAAATATATTTAATTTGAATTTCAAAAGTGCATATAAAGGCAAAATTCACAATAACAATTGGTTTTGCAGTACATAGTTACAAGACCGTTAAAAGCAATTGTACTCGTATTATATTACACAGTCATTTGTAACTATCCGTTGACAAAAAACAGAGCCCGCTCCTATAAAAAGAAAGGGGCGAAATTGTCGAGGCAAGTTAAAATCAAATAAAACAAAAGTTGTTTGTTTCCACTAGTCTTATCACTCCTATTGCGCTTGTCGCATTTTAAATCAGCTTATCAAGTTTTTCTTGCGGAGACGGGAAACAAGGGTTGTTTGCTCCCTCTCAATTATCGGTCATGGAACTTGTTTCTGTATATATTTATTTTTGCTTTTCAGTAGTTTTTTACTGTTTTCTACTTATATCCTTTCTACTACAACGGTACATCTGATTGGAAGCGGCTACCATAAACCATAGGTATCTGCTACACCACACGTGCCGACCCTATAGAAACTCTTTATTTCCTTGTCAAAGATAAAGGCAGATCTTTCGGAATACTTCATCATAAAATAAAATAAACGTTGTAGAATCAAATACATTACCAACAAACAAACATTTGCGCTCGAAATTCTTGGAGAAACTAATAATTCAAGGATCACAAACGTCCTAAATAAAATAAACATTCTGTCTGATTCGTAGTATGGATTTAAAAGTGGTCTATTAAAGATACAGTTTTAGCAATGACATCCCTAATAGTTAAACTAGAGGATAATGGTAATAAATCTATCACTGTATTTCTTGATATTAAAAAAGCCTTTGACACTGTTTCTATACCCATTATTATGCGAAAACTTGAAATATGGTTTTAGAGATACTTAACTTGATTTGTTGATGGATTATTTGCAAAATAGGAAACAACAGGGTAAATAGAAGGTTATATTAGGCACCAGGTGGAGATACTCCCTCAGGGAAGTGTACTTGGTCCAACTTTGTTTATTGTGTATATAGCTCAGTAAATTAAACATTACGAATGCAAAGATATTAACATATGCTGATGATACAGCTATAGTATTCTATGGAGACTTATGTGAGGACGTACGTAGGGCGACAGAGAATGGACTCGTTCTAGTTGCTAAGTGGCTAAATAATCATCTATTCACTCTTAATATATGTAAAACAGATTCATATGTTTTTCTATCGATAAAAGAATCAACCCATTGACAGCTTTTCATGTGTGTTCAAACACAAGTAATACCACATGTTCTTGTTACAATATTTAAAAAAATCACTAGTACCTGGGAGTTATAATTGATGCTCATCGTAGCATTCACAAATTGAAATGATCATGGCTAGAGTAAGAAAACTGATATGGACCCTAGTTTTCACCACCTTTATAAATTGTTGAAAAGCTAACGCATCGCTTTATAGTAAAGACGAGAAACCTAACAAATATTGTTGTTGTGTTTTAGGCGTATTTTATGTTTTATAATAATATTTCTTGTATTCACACAAATTAACCTCACCCAAAATAAGCAATGTAAGACTTGCTATGGATACTGGGATAACGGATACATATAATTATATGTATCCGTTATGCTTCATTAAGTTTATTACAGTTGAGCAATATAATTAATATCGGTATTTTTGCTTCATTAATCATTTATTAACAAAAGTACATTTACCTAGATTTGTCATTGAAAAGAAACCTATCAAGTGAAGTTATATTTGTATAAATATATAAAACACCTTTTAAGCAAAACATCATTGAAGGCAAAGGGTGCAATGCCCCTTTTGGTAATACCATGAAAAAAGTAAACAGAAAAAAGCGCATCGAATTTGAAAAATGCTTGTTTGAGGCACGCGCTCACAATCACACACGTTGCCTGACGTGTGATCAGTGTTGCCAATTCCTAAAAGTTCCAGTCGCTAGACTCAACATCAAAAGTCGCTAGAAAGTCGTTAAAACTTATTCCACCGGAAGCGGCCGCAGGATTTTGTATGGGAGAGGGAGAAGAGGCCACCGGCATGCAATGTGAAAGGTTGAGATATGTGAAAAAAAATTAAAAGTGGGTACATAAATAATTAAATTATAATTCAAATACACATCGTGTACAACATAGGTACCTACATATAAAAAATAACTTTTAATTCAATTATATAATCATTGTAACAATCACATAAATGTACTAATAGGTTAATGTAAAACTTAGATTTGGAAGAAAATTTAAATGTTTTGATTTGAATTTTTTTAGAGACTCTTATTTAATAAAGTTTGAATTTGGTGGTGGTATCTCTTGCCACTGTATCGAGTTGTCTAAAAATTTACCCAATAATGACTCTAGAACCTATTTAATTTATACCCACTGCAAAAGTCGCTAGATAAGTCGCTAAACAATTTTAGTCGTCAAAAATTTTTTTTAGTCGCCAAGACTTAAGCAACAGTCGTCATTTCTACCGACAAAGTCGCTAAATTGGCAACACTGCGTGCGATCTGATGAACAGTGCTTTTATAAGTACGAAAAATTTTGGTATTATTGCCATTAAATAACTAAAACTACGAGCGTATAGAACGGTAGCGTTGCGCAGTGCTTATTTTTAGCACTAAACGGTCTATTTTCGTAACCTTTCTGGTAATAAGTCTATCGAATATTCAAATATCTCCAAACTGATTAGTCTGTATGAGTCTATTATTTAGTATTTTATGTGTTATAATTTTTTCATATTAATTTATATTTTAGTATTTTCATTGTGTATCTACATAACATGTGTGAGTTTGGGTATTTTTGTCATGTATTTTAAATTATAATTATTTGTGTCCCTACATTGATTGGGCATAAACTTTGTATAAGTAGGTAGGTTTTCATACTTTTAAGTTTTGTTGTGTCTTGTGTACTCCATCGCTTGTTTTATTTAACGCTTTACCGGTTGACTGGCAGAGAGTCGCATTAAATCAGCAATTTCTCAATTTGTGGCTATAAATATATATTAAAAATAAAAATATATTTAAATAACTTAAGCATAGGTACAGATTACAGCTTAGTCAAGCGGCTTGTGCTTCAGGTGTGGCAATCCTGGACATATTGCCGCGTCCTGTAAGGCGGAACCACGGTGCTCGGTCTGCGCTGCCAACGGGCGGTCTGCCGACCACATAATGGGCAGCCGCAGGTGTTATCCACCGGTAGTGAAGGGGAAGTCCCCTGAACCGGCGGTCCGCACCTGCAATTCAGGGGGCGCAAGCGCAGGAGGCGCGAGAGCGGGCGCAACAGGGGGAGGGGATGTCCGAGTAGTCGGCATCCTCGAAGGTAGGGAGGCACGGGATGCGCTCAGGTTCGGGAATGCGGCTGCGGGAGCCCCCCAGAATCTGTTTTCCTGGAGGACTCTCGCAGGCGCAAAGGTCCCATGACGGCTGGACGTAGGGGAAGTTTTTCCGCCGTCTCCACCCGTGAAGGCCAGCGGGTGCCGGGTTTGGGAGACCGGCGCCCGCATTTGCACTGGTCTTCAGGCGATACGGAGCACTCAGGGTGTCACGGGGCGCTCCGCAGTTCCGTTCCCCGTGGAGCAGAGGAGGGTGCGCCTAGGGCGGACGCACACTGGTGGGGATCGTGGGAAGCATCCGAATACGATACCACATGATTCCTTTCAAGGTGTTAGTGGGACACCACGGTGGTTTAGTGGGTAGGCCCCTGCGCACCAACCTGACGAGTTTTTATCATCAGGTGGGTCCGCAGGGGAGAGTCCCACATAACGTGTCATTCTCCCAAATGGCAGCGTATGCGCAATGCAATCATTGCGTCACAAAAAATGGTACAGATTACAGCTAAGTTGTTACTCTAAAGCTTATAATTTATATTAAATTGTTTTTCTAATATAAAAAACCTTTTTTTAAGTACACCGTAAATTATTGTCAAGGCAGCTACTATAGAATAACATATTTCTCAATTAAAAATTGAATTGATTATTTCCGATTACTAGAAACTTTAATAGAATAAAAATATAATTGATACATATATAATTTATATTTTTAGCAATATCTATCATCATACAATCACCTGCCCCTTCTGGTACTAGAAACTGGGACCGTCGGTACGAAAGGCAGGATCCCTACCATTGCGCCAAATTGTCGCCAAAATAATAACCGTGAAATATTATTATTGTTCAAATATATCACTAGTCTGGCCGTAAATACTGTTATACAAAACCTTTTATTTTTTTTCATTTCTTTTAATTTTTTAGAATTTGGAACGCGTCTATTTTATAAAATACGAAAAGAAATCGAACGAAGATTTCTTTTCGTTTCACATATTTTTTCGTATTCATTATCAAATTAAAGAAAATAGGATTGCAGTGATCGTCTTGCACATAGTGGGTATGGAGCCGTCGGTCATATTACAGACACTTCAAAAGCTTGGTATTAGCCGTATGTTCGTATATCGTATTATCAACAGATACAACAACACTCTGTCGAAGACCATAAAAGATCGGGGTGGCCGTGTGCAGTTAGAACTACAAAGGCTTTTTTTTCGTCGAAACCCCATTAGGAAGCAAAAAATTTTATCAAGTGAAGTTTCCCGCTTGGACTCTGTCGCGTATTATAAAACAAGACTATGTTTTCATGTCTTGCTCGGTGCTTATCGACGATATACAGCACGTGTCCTAAATCAATCTTTACAATTAAAGAGAGTGGATCGATCAAAATGCTTTTGTCACGACACGCAGGTGAAAGGCACAGAAATATCCCCTTTACCGATGAAAAATACACGATTAAAGAGCACTACAATAAGCAAAATGATAAAGCGTACGCTCATAGTTCTAAAGAAGCTGCTCAAGTGGTCGGAATGATACAACGTGGTCATCATCCTTCGTCAGTGATGGTTTGGTGGGGCGTGTCTTATCATGGTGTCACAAAGCTACATTTTTGTGAAAAAGGAATGAAAACTTCAGCCAAAGTGTATCAAGAGATAGTCTTGGATCGTGTTGTAAAACCTCACAGCAATACACACTTTTAAAAATGACTTTCCAGCAGGACTCTGCACCTGGTAACAAGACACAAACGACTCAAGTCTGGCTTGAAATCAACGTTCCGGACTTTATAAGAGCTGAGGACTGGCCCTCATCTCAACCTTTTAAACACACAAATCATGGTCAGTTTTATAGAACATGGCAACATCGAGCCTCTTAAAAAGTCTCTGGAGCAAGCAGTGGCGTAATTTCCCATGGAAACAGTGCGTAAATCCGTAGATTCGTGGCCAGACAGATTAAAGGCCTGGATAAAGGCCTTTTTTGCTGAGGTTTTAATAATTATGTTACATATAAGTTTTGGTAATATTACATTACTTCATAAAAATGCATTTTCATTTGTAACAGAACTTAGGGCTGGACTTGGTAGTATTATACTACACATTGCTATGTAACTCTGCATAATATTTAAACGTAAATACTTTATGTATGTAATACTTAATATGATACTTTATATTTTATATTACATATTTCTATTCTTATGAATAGCAAGCATCCACCAGCGTCTTGCCTTTTACGATATTTTAATTACTTTGTGTTTTATAAGCAATTAGTAGTAGAAAGTATGCAAATACATAATATGTACTAGCAACTTAAAGCATGTTCGCCATCGTCGGCAATAAGTCATTTATGAATAAGTCAACATTTGTAATTACATTTGTCTAATTTGGCATTGGTTACTATGTATAGTCGTGTAGTTTGTGATATTTGACCATGTTTCAAAGCTTTGCCAAACTAGACAAATACACCAGTTTAAATGACTACCACCATGTGAATGCCACCTTGATGTTCTGTGTAGGGGTTTCAAGAGCACGAGCAAGCTTATAGGTGCGTCTACGTTTAGCTTGTATTTAGAAAGAAGGCGTGCGTATGAACGCTTATAAAAAACGAGTTAATAAGCGCAGAAAAAGCTATCTAAAAAGGACTGATTTGATTAGAGCGTCTGGTCCTTCGCAAAAGCTTTCGCATATATTATCTTACAAATATTAGAGCTTACCTTTATAGTAGTATATTAATTAGCGTTATACCACAGGTTAATGACTTGACTGAATTATTACCTGCTATCGCACATAGACTTAATCAAATCTGTCCTTGTCAAAACTAAGCACACACACAGTACTTTTGGAGTTGCGTGCGGCAGTGTTTCATCCTATTTTTTTGTGAATTCTTCAGTATATTCCTTGGAAGTACATTATTTGACAATTTTATGTATTAAGAGACTTGTTAAATTAAAGTTCATTTCCGTTATTAGGACAGTTATTGTAGTGGTGAAAAAAATGTAAGGACATCTATACTTACTTGATGCCCTCACTTCTCAAATGTAACTCACTCTTGACGGGTCTTTAGGGTTTAATGAGCAATGTGCGTGTTCCGTTGTCAATATTAATGCTACAAAATATTGTACCTCACCCTTTATCTAACCATTTGCAAAAAGGGATCTGTCTTACCATTTGCAATAATAGGCATTTGAAAATGGGTACATACATACCTCTGCCCAGCTCATATTGGAACTTTGAATGGATGGTCCATAACCATTTCGCGGAATTTATATTTTTTTATATTTTATGCATTTTCAATGCGATCTTATAAGATAAATTATTATAATAGAAAAATACTAGAAAAAATCGGATTTCCAAAGGTTGCGGGTTCGATTCCCGCCTGAGAATTCACTTGTGACCCGAGTCGATTTTTTCTAGTATTTTTCTATTATAATAATTTATTTCGCGGAATGTTTAATATTTTTATTTTTATTATTATTAATTGTAAACATGAATTCAAACTTCAGGCTAATATTTGGATCCTATTTTAAATGTTATGTGGTATATGCACTTGATAAAACAGTGCCTTGTTTAACCGAATTGAAAAAACAATGGTTTACACAAAACCTATTACCCAACTAAAGCTGAAGTAGTAATAAATCCCTTGTGTTCACAAATAGGAACGCAAATGAAATAACAACCAAAGGTTAGCTGAAACAACATTCCAAGTAATCCTTTTTCGGTTTAACAGCTATTTTTGTTTGCGACTCTGCCCACGAACCGCGAATGGTCCCTGGTGCAGCGAAGCAGGTGCGCCTCACCCCTTTGTTAGTGAACATCTAATAACACGGATTTTCCAGCTCTTAAAACGAGAGTCGAGCGCTCTGCAAATAACACCCGCACTGTTGGTTTTCCGTTATTGTTCAAAAATATTGAACCATTAAGGAGTCAAATAATACTGCTCTGACTCTGAAACTTAAGAGGCGGATTGACGTTGCGCGTCACGTTCCGCAAATTATCACCCTCGCCGTTTCAGATAATATTATTCAAACAACCAAATCCTACACTATTAAACTACTGAGGATTACTATTAATCACGTCAAGATGTTTACCCTCATCCCACGTCAGTTCGGCGGGAATTATCTAAGTCGAGATAAATAGGAGCGTCGTTTGCCTAGCCATTCCTATTTGTGCTGTTTGGAAATCGCTTCAGCTAGTAGGTAATAGGGTTAAAGTAGTCTAGAATAATTTGGTCTACAAATGAATCAATTTATAAACGGTGGATGCAAATCAGAAGACCTATTGAGTGCGCTTATCGTTTAGACGGTCCTGTTAGTAACCTCCTTAACTCTTAAAGGCAGAGATCGAGACCGTAGATTGTACAATACCCTTACTTTATAGCCATTTTGAGATACCAATATGCAACAAAAGTTGGAGAAAGTTGTATTCGGATATAAAAATGACGATAAATCCTCCCCATCTATGCCCGTCCTCGTTTATTTGTGATCGACTTTATGTGTCATTGTCGTCTGCGGTGGTATATTTTATATTGTCAACCGGTAGCTGATCCCCAGGTTATGACTTATTTTAAATGAAGTACTTAGTGTGTTTACAGGATCATTTCAGAAGCTCTCTTATTATTCTTGTAATGTAAATATCATTACCTCGTTAAGGTTTGGGAACGTATAAATACATACAATTTTTATTGCATATTGCTTATGATATTACTTATAATGCAACTTAGTTATTATACAATATAAAACTCCAGTCAAACTCCAACGTTCTGGATTTCAAATATTCAGTAACGAACAAGTTGTATTTGAAAGTACGTTATTATTGTATATGTTATATATAATATACATTAAAAAAAAGTAAATACTTATGAGACAAATATGATCAAATAAGCACCTGAAGTGGATTTCTATATGATAATATGAAACATTGAGCCCGAAAGTTCGTATATATCCTTTCTTATTGTGCATTATTCCGCAATCTTAAAAGACACATCAAACTAATCAAAATACTTAACAAACGTGTTACACTCTTAGAGCATAATGGTTTAAAGTTCTAAGAGTGCTCTAAGGCTAATATGCTCTAAGGTTACACTACATCTCTCATTTATTCTGTAGGGCCCTTGTTTAACTTCAGCAAATACTATAATTGTAAAAGTAGCGATTGAAATGTAATAGTGGACAGTAGCAATATGTATTACAAAATAAAAAATAATCTGAGTTGACAGTTTAAAACAAGAATTGCCTTACGAAAGCTACATCGTCATTACTTTTCACTAAAATAAATATAGAGCTCAAGCTCTAAATGATTTATTAGCCACAGTGAAACATCTTATTCAGAAAAAAGCATACCTAAACGAATAGGGTCATCTAATAGCCGAAGTGGTGCTTCCGACAAAAGGACCCGCGATAAGGCTGTAGGACAGTGTAAAGGCACAACGACGAGTTTTAGTGGATATGCCTTCGATCACCCACCGGGCCTCCTTGTTGTCAGGTGGGTGAACGAAGGAGAGCCTCACATGACTCCGCTGACAACTCAAGCAGCGGAGTATGCATAAGGAGCATTTCCCATCATTAACCCTTAATTCGACGTCGTGCAGTATACTTCCAGTTGAATAAAAAAAAAATTCCATCGAAAACTAGTCCATATATCTAGAGTTCGGGGTGCTGTAATTGTAACAGGAAATTGAAATAGGTAGATTTTTTAATATATTTTTTCTAGGGTCCCCTACAAGCTAAGAACCAAAATTAGTAACAATTTTACAAATTAAAAAAAAAATCCGTCGAATTAAGGGTTAAAAAAGGGGGAAGCAATAGATATACATACATGATACATATGAAGATATTTTATATTAATGATGACAGATGCTCGTAGTCATCGTAGAAATATCTGCTCCCTTTGGGGCTCGAGACCAAGACTGTAGGTGCGAAAGAGATTGCTACCGTTGCTCCAAAAGGTCGTCAAAGTTTATTATCCAATATTTTGTGACTACAATGCTCATAATAATATATCAAAGTGTTCAACGGATGAAAAATTATAAAAACGTAATGTGTGCATAAATAAAGAACTGAGTTGACAGCAAAAAAGTCAAAACAAAACAGTACCAGGATTATATTCCTATGAGAGGCGAAATGTGCAGCGTACCTCGGCTAGATATTGTCCACCCAAGCTGTTTCTGACGCGTATTGTGCTGTGGCGAACTCTGTAAATTGCTTTTCGAGGCGATAAAATATATTTTAATCTGATTGGAGGTCTGTAACCAATTAATTGTGGTTTCAATTTGTTCTGAAAAACAAGACGCTACTTTTTTGTTCTACATACCTGTTTTTATACAGAGACGAAAAGACGCTCTGTCGAATATGTGAATTAGTTTTACATGTAATATAATATCTACACTCATGTCAGTACATTCGACATTTTTTTTTAAATATTGTCAACTTAAAGGCTTGAACCGCTGCACAGTTTTAGTGGATCTAAATTTCTGAGTAATATAATAGGGGAACCTACTTTTCAATATTAATTTTTTAAGGGGAAAGCCGGGAGGCATCAAAGAATTCCAAAATTCAGTTGGATAATGTACTACCTCCTTTCTATCCATACCTGTGTCCTCCGCATCACGAGAACGGCGTTCTTGTCATCCTTCCTTCTAGACGTAGCGACCTCCTTCTGCGAGGCTTCCTGGCAGAAGCAGATGCTGCCTCCCAAGATCTGTCGCTGGCAAGCATGGCTGTGTAATCTGCAACATCAAACTCATGTTACAACGTGGCCGGTTCCCTTCGAATCTGATTCAGATACTCACCGAAGAACCCGTGCCTGATATAAAACCTGCGCCAACCTATAAGTGACCGACCCTTTTCGCCTTCGTTGCTACTCGCGCAACACAGGTCTCAACACCTCGAGTGTGCAGACTCCCATTGGTGGATTCGCGAGCTCCTCAGCAACGTAGTTGCAACCTTACAACAATATTCAAAAAGAATAAAATATCAATTGTCACCATTGTAAAGCAGGCGACCCAGTTAACCCTTGACTATTGCAAAAGGCCGTCCGCTGCACGTCAACGCAACGTGCGAGTGCAACGTGAGTTCGAAGTTTTTCATAAAAAACTATACACTCGGTTTTTAACATCGAACCAGGCAATTACTTTTGGATAGTAATAATTATATTTTAGTTTTTTTACTTTTAATAAATAAGTGAGAATGTTTTTTCGTTTTATTTTAAATCCTCCGGCTGTAGTTTTCCTAATTGACGCAGTCGGTAGGATATTCGGCCGGTTCGTGAGACGTGTTTTTATATTAATTTCGGGAATCACAAATTAATATAAAAACACGTTTATATTTATCACAAATGGCTGCTACCCGCAGCCACACGTAGAAGTTCAAGAAATCGGTGCGCAGAGAAACGGGATGATATTGTGAGTTCCACAGATTCTTTCTTGTGTTACTTTTTCTTTTACTTATAGTCCTTTTACTGCCCCAAAATTTTTCATCGCCGGAATATGCAATTAGATAGCAAGAAAAATCTAGAGTGGCTTGATTTAAATTGAGAATTTAATAATATATTTAATTTAGAGCAAACTTACATTCTAAATAGATAAAATACTTCGTATTCGAAAAATTCCTTGAGCATAATAATGTCTCACGATCCAGACACAATTTTTAAAGCTTTATTAAAATCTGTGACCATATTGTATTATGTTATATTAGTGCGGAACCTGGCAGTGAATTATTAACCATTTGTTTAATTAGTGGATTATTGAATAAAATTACCGGACCTGCTGCCAGTAAAATAAACGCGAATGGCGTACCTGCTAATTGGCTATCTTGCCAATAATATATAAGCTATCCCTGATGCACTTATTAGCAATTTTGCCGATCAAAGGGACGAGACAGCCCTTTATAACGACCTCTCTTTGGCTTACTCAAGGTAAAAAATCTCCTCAGGAATTTTACGATAATTGCCAGTCACTCCTCAGTAGAATCATGACCATGTGAGCCTTCATGAGACCATAGCTTCTAACGTCGAAACTCAACGTGCTTTATATAGGAAGCCTTTGTAAGAGGGCTGCAGGAGCCTCTTGGATCAAGCCTTGTTGTAAGAGACCTCAAACAAAGGCCGTAGAATATGTTCAGGAGGAATTAGTTATCATGTACTTACAACAACGAAATGACGTAGTCGGCAAAGCACTAACGACCTTTAAAATGGTTTATCGACCTCTCATACAAATTCCAAAGCTTTCACATGTGCAAATGCCAGCATCAGTGTGGTTTCCGCATTCTATGCAAAGGCTACCGCCACACCACACACAAGAGTTCAGGTGGAATCCCCAGCTAAGCCAATATCAACCGTGGTATCGCCATCCACATTACAATGTGTGATGGATAATGTGCTCAGGGGTTTATAAAATGAAATATGATTTGTATACCTCGATGATATGATTGTGTATAGTACCTGAACCAGAAACATATGATTAACTTGGAAAAGGTGGCCCAGGGGCTCCAGGAGTCCAATTTTAAGATCTAAATGTATAAATCCGAGTTCTGGAAACTGGGAACAGCCTATTTAGGACATTTTATCGCCTGAGAGGGTGTTAGATCTAGCCCCAAAAATTGCTATACAAAAAGTACCCTGTGCCCAATACTAACACTAAGATATAAAAGATTTTTTAAGCCTATTAGTATACTATTATCAAATCAGATCAAATCATTTTAACCTGCAAGTAATATGGTACAGTCAACAGATGTTATTACAAATAATCACCAACCACTACACATCACATCAAATATTTGGCAAGCAGAATTTATAAAAGTAATTTATAAAGATACACATCTAATCTAAATAATAAAAATAAAAAACTTAAATCAAACCCTTTTTTTTCAATTTCCATACAATTCAATCTTTAAATTATAATAAATAATAAAACTACATGTCTGTTTATAGTTCAATATAGTCTAGTATTATAATGGCACAAAGAAAAAAAAATATAATGTCAAAAATGTCAAATTTATATCATGTTTTAAATTCAAAGTATTCTTTAATTGATTATAAACATTTGTCTATTAACCGTTTTTTTAGTATTTTCGTAAATAACATTGTTGGTAGCTCTCGTATACTCTTAGGGATGTGGTTGTAGATTAAAGATGACATAACATTTGAGCTTTTTCTAATTAACATGCTTCTACAGTTAGGAACTTTAATTTTATTTGGATCCCAACACGTGTATACACTAAAGTGAGAAGATTGTGCAAACAGATGAGGATGCTTTTTCACAAAACATCCTATCATAAACCTAACATCCCATTATATACAAACAGGCGAGTGTCAATGAATTCTGTTTTTTAAAAAGTTCACAATTAATTTTATCCATACTACGCTAAATCATAGGTTTGTCTACTTTATCGTTTATAATATTCCAACTTGCTTTACATTTATTTTGAGACTTTTGAATATATTTTTTGTTAATATTGAGCTTAGAAGTAGTAATGCATTTTCTTAACGTTTTACTGTAATTCATAAAAATTCGTTTAATGATGTAATTTTTTGTTCTTATAAAATTGGAACCGCAGTTGTCTTTCTTTGGTCATGTACCAAATTTCTTAATGCCACTCGTAATCCATCTTAGTGATTTATAATTTGAATTAATTTTAAATTTGTTAAAAGGAATGCGAAGTTCATAAAAAAGGCAAAATAAATCATGAAATGCATTGAATGCTGAATTATTCGCTATTTAAAACATCAGCCCAAAGAAGGCTGCCTATGCAATCACGAATTTTTTTCATATTTTCATTCGAGGATATAGGTCTCTTTTCATATTGAACCATTGGAACAACTCTCTTAACCATTTTTTTGGCAGTAAAGGTCAATGTTTGTCCTGTGTTATGGTCAGATAAATATAACTGGTGAATGTGGCCCACTCCATCATAAATATTACTCATTATATGATTAATACAGGAAAATTGTCGTGTAGGTTCTTTTATGTGAAGAAAAATATTAAGAATATTGATGTTAGTATCTCCCGCAATTATTATTTTTTTGTTACATTTTGATGTCAGTTTTTGCAATAAGTTCTCTAATTTGTTTAAAAAATATTTTTAAGTTACTATTTGGTGTTCTGTAGATATCGCAAATGCGGTGCTATAATGTCACTTATGTAATTTAAGACAAAACTGAACTGAGTATGAGAAAATACTCCTATCTCTACTCTACCTCTTTACTTTGCTTGCTTTTACTCTAAAATGAAGTTCAAAGTTGTAGCTTAATTATTTTATTTGTTTAACCGAGAAAAACTATATGTTGTAAGGATATTCAATTGTTAAATGCTCCCCCTGAAATATTACACCATTTGCATAAGTGACGTTATAGCACCGTATGTGCGATATATATTACGATACAGCTAATCGAAGGAATATTAATGCCACATCATTCGAACACTTTGTCAGTGAATATTTCTGAGCAAAGCGAGATTTCTTCGTAGTCAATATCCTTCTTTAAAAGTATGCACAGTCCGCCACGTTTTTCACTTTTCCTTTTCCTACGGTATGATGAAGCTAAGTTAAAATTGTTGAGTTTAAAATGTATCTCGTCCCCTCTTTTGACAAATGTTTCACTTAGACAGATTATGTCTATATTTTGTTTCTTTTCCGAAAAAAACCATACTTCTACCATATCTAGTTTGTTTATTAAACCGGCTATATTTTGGTGAAACTAGGTGAGCGGGAGATCGAGATCCGGATGGAGTACAGGCAAGAGGTACCTTAGCCACAACCGCAGCTGCAGCTGCAGCCGTTCGCAGTCCAATTACTGACAGCATTCACTGTGCTGGTACCACGCGAAGCTTAGCAACAAGGCAAACAAGTTCCAGAAGTCATCTGATTTCAAGTCTAAAGGCGACTGACCAAATTTGACGGTGACCAAATTGGCGGTTTGCGTTATTAACACTTAATTAAAAAAAAAATGAGATTTTGGTATTAAAATCGGAAAAGTTTCTTAAAAAAAGCAATCAGAATTTGGTAAGGCAAATATGGTTCAAAATGTTCTAGATGGTCTATACTAACACCACCTTAAGGCTTTGCACCCAGCTTCCAAACACCCTGTATATCTTGTAGATTCGAAACCTTTATTCAAATACGTTTTGAATATAAAAAAAAATCGGGAGGAAGTTTAGAATAGTCTTTGAAATTATATCATAAGGGATAAAAAAGTTACTTATGCAACTCTGGTGGTGTTGCGTTGATAAACTGTATTGTTGCAAAAAAGTTTAATATTAAAATATTATCGTTTCTGTCTTTCAGCCTAATGTTTCTATTGGTTATAGGTATAAACACTTTTCACTTAGAAGTAATGAAAAGGAAGGTGTAAGTGCAAGATGTCTTGAATTTATATTTAACTTAAACACTTCAGTTTGAAATAGGGAAAACCGGTTGAAGTACCGCCGAGGTGTTTTTATTTAATTTTGGTAACCGTGCACATACTCATTTGTTTCACTAACATTAACACTAGTACTACACTGAGCACTACGGGAACGAGGAGCAGGCGCCGGCTGTGGCGCGCCGCCCACCTTCGCCGCCGCCGCCACAGAATACCGCCATAACAACTGCTGCCACCGCGAACATGACGTATATGGCCGCATAATGGTGTATGTCATGATAGGACATCTCATTTGCGGGAGTCTCGCTATTTCTCATGATCTCAAGATGTCGTTTGATTTTTTGTAGCTCGATGTCATTTATTAAGCTGTCAGAGTCATTGGTAGAAATAGATGAATCTGGTAGATAGATGTTTCTTATTTAATTGATCGGCGAAATCTCGAAGCCAGATAATGCACCCGCGCTTATGCTCATTTCATTTGAGTAAACGACAAAATCAGCTGTTTTCATAATGCAATTTTGATCTACATTAAATAGGCCAGCGCGAGTCATTTGCATGCTGGTAACCAGATCCTCACATAATAGTCTCCGCTGATACTGATCTCAACAAGAGAAAAAATAAGTTTTTATTTTATTCTATCCAATCATTTTTGCAGTTGTTGGTAACAGTTTTACATTTTCTTGTATGAGGTAACGTTTCACATAAACTCTAATCATGTTTAAAGGCATAAATAGGATTTTCGAGACGACATAGGGACAAATTAGAGTCCTTTTGTATACATGACTTGAGATTCCTTTTCGTTAACGGTATAAAGTCGTCTTTCTTGATGTTTATAGCGACATACTGAGATATAGGTTTTACAGTTGTTTGTTTATCGTTAGCAGTTAAGTGGGAAATCGGAGTAAGTCTTAATATTTCAGACAACTCTAGGCCGCTTAAAGGTATTTTAATTTCAAATATTACGTTTCTTCCTGATATACGCTCTCGAACTTCTAAGAGGTTGTAAATTTTGTAAAAGTCATAGCTGCCTACTGGTAAAGATAAATCTTTTGAAAGTCTTAATATTGTAGTGAGTTCCTATTTCAGTTGATTTGATGTTAATAAGTGGAAGTAAACTTATATACAATTATAAAATTCCGTAATACATTGGTAAGGGTGTTTATTAATGTTTGATGTATACCTTTCAGTATTTTATAATATGTTGTTCGCCAACATAGCTGTAGTTATAACTTTCTCTATTTCGCTCTTAATTGTTTAAACTATTTTCTAATAAACTCATTTTATTAACAATGGCGTGGTGTTTATCTATGATACCTTGTGTATGTTTTAGAAGATCAAGCTCAGATTCCACGACAGAGGTTTAGTTTCGCCATAATAATATAAGATGTTTCTGGTTATCTCTTATTAATTGAAGAACTTGCGTGTACTTCTCAGCAAATCACGCATCAAGAACTCCAAATAAACTATTAGCGACGTAACCCACACCGTCGTCTGGTGTCGAATTAATTGATAACACATGATTATAATATTGTAGTCGGGCGTACCCGTGTTGTAACTGCAACACGATGCCGTCGCAATGTGATCGCTCCTTAATGTTGATACATAAAGGGATTGAATATATTTTACCGTAGCATTATTAACTTCGTCATAAGGTGATTTATCTTGGTAGACTACGAGGCGCTCACGCTCCTTGTCTTGAATCAAATGCATATTTGTTATACTATCGAAATAAATATTACTATTTCGACATATTATTTATCTAAACGTTCCTCATGAATCACTTTATCTATGGGTGAAAATCAAATAAAAATTTGTTCAGTAGTTTTTAAGTTCATTGCGAACAGAAAGACAGACAGACGCGGCGGAGAACTTTATTTATAATACGAGGCATATCCAGAAAAAAAGTGTATTGAAGCTCTCACGACCGAATGAATTTTATTTTCGGCATGTTGGCTACACTTATGTGTAGCCTGACTCTTCCCCTCCTCAATGAGACCAGTTCAAGGTCAGTACGATGAGAAGTGTCTACGCGACAACACGTTTTGTGAAAAATCCCAATTCAATCTCCCGCTAAGTGCTAAATACGTGGCGTCATCTGTTATCTCGTTTGGAAGGGAAAACCTCCGATTGAGGTTTATAATGAGGTGAAAACTGCATATGGTGATAAAGCTATGAATCGTACGAGTGTATAAAAGTGGTATCGCGAGTTTAAAATGCCAGACCACACACTCATTTAAATGGGATGTCCTGAACCACCCCGCGCATCCCCCCAACCTAGCACCTTCAGATTATTATCTCTTTACCTCCCTGAAGCTATACATGGGTGGAAAAAGGTTTTCAACCGACGAGGAGGAGGTGGAGAAGTGGACAAAGGGGTTGTCGGGTAACTACTACGAGGAAGGCATCAAAAGTTGATACCCCGCTTCACCACCTGCATTGAGAGGAATGGCGACTATGTCGAAAATTTGCTTACAAATGTACTACGGTAACCATGTAATTTTTTGATTCAATAAAAAATTATGTAACCTTCAAAAATTCAGTACACTTACTTTGTGGATATGCCTCGTATGTAGTGATAATACGAGACATACTCGTATTATCATTCCAGTTTTTTTTGAAATCGTAATCAAAGTGCTGATTTTAAATTAAATGAAGATTTAAATATTTCTTGGTAAACAGCATAGAAGTATATCAGCAACAATGTAACAAAATTATCAGGCTATTTCATCCCGTAACAGATAGTACTCGTATATTTAGAAGATATATATTAATTTTATAATTGCAATAAGTATTGCAATAGGTTTTTTTATTCAGTTCAATAAAATACGCTTACGGGTCGGTGCCGTATAATTAATGCAACGATTTTTATGCACTAAAGTTCATTGCTATCAATCGGCTACATTTTTTTGCTAACAAAATTATATTGTCACCATGAATTTTAATAAAGCTGTGTTGTCGTTTATGATTTCGTATTCATGCTGACTCGCTTTCTACTGCAAAGAATTGATTTATGCTATTACAGTTATAAATGGGAATTCCGTGCAAATGTAAGATATTATGAAAAACGGGCAGAATTGTAAGGAAAGTTGATTGATATGGTTGAAACTTGGAGTTTGGAGCGTATAAAGGATTGGTTAGTAAACACAAAACTGCCACTGTGACTTTAGGGCTGTCGTCTACACGGTGTAAGAGATAAACTGAATTTTGAAAGGTTTTATTTATTTCTATGTATATACTCGAAGAAATGTAAAAAATTGCGAAACATGTTTTGGTTTTGTAAACCCACTAAACTTATTTGGTAATTGTTCATCCAAAGCAAGAAATTAAACATTCACATTACAGATTCTACACAATTCGAAAAATGTATAGCAATTACAGCAATGTTGGCTATAATATTTAATATTGTTACGTGCTGTGGGTATTAGATAGTCAAAATAAATGTCATTTATTTAACCCGAGATTTATTTAGCTAAATGGCTAAGACGTCTTCCAAAACAGTTCCAATACAAGTCCGCTAATTAACTCAATTGTCTAACTACCGAAAACTCACCGAAGTTGACAGAAATTAGCTCTTAAATTTTGTTGCAGAATATTTCAAACGCCACGGGCACAGCAGTCCAATAACTCGCTGAGGTTGATTTTTACATCACTTTTTACTTCCAAAATCGCTTAAATTGTTTCCTCGCAAACAACTAATAATTTGTTCTTGAAAGTAACAAGAGAGTCATCGTATTGGATTCTAAGTATCTGATTTATTATTTAATTGTTTTTTATAATGTAACTTTTGGGTGAGTTACAGTATAAAATACTACTACTTACTAATTCACGTTCCAGTTTTTGGATCCAACGTTTCCGTTTGGCCGGAAAAGCAAGTCAAATAAGACGAATTGAAAACGACAACCGAAGCTATTCCGTCTTAAACTACATCATATTTAGCAACAGACTTCGGCATAACTACCTAAAATAACTGAAACTCATTACTTATTAGCGCCATACTATAAAGGTGAAAAAGCTTAAGAAAGGGTTTCAAATAAATAAGGTTGCATTTCTTAACTGTTACAATATTCGTAAAAAATTATCTTCTACGATTACCAGAAACCTAAATCACAAATGATTAGATCCTGGAGCAAGCGAAAGTAGGCTAAAAAAAAGGTGCGGCAGCTAACGCTCATTTTGCTTATTGTTGAATATTAAACTACTATTTAAAATGAAATTTATTCGGTATAAAATGACTGTCACAAATGCAACGCTACCTCCCGGACTATAATGCTTTATAAAGTGACTCGCTCCAATAAAATTGAAGTCCTCTTTTTAATTGAAAACTTTTCCTCACAGGATGCCCCATCTACAATTCGCCGCGCGTTTTTTTTATATTTTACATATCGAATATGTGATTATCTTTAGTAGAATTGCTTTTGATGTAAAAGTAGTAACATGAAAATTATAAACCAATTGCTAAATCATTTACCGTTCGATAGTAAACACCAGATATAATATCGATATTCATCGATAATAAAACATTTCGATGATTTTATTTTCATTGGCTACCGAAAGTGAAATCCCCATAAACCACATAAATAATTTTGTTAAAAATTAAAATAAATAATTAAAATACTTTCAAAGATATTTCATAGATAATCATGAAAAATGATTTTTGCAGAAACTATTATGCAATGTTCATGGTAATTGATATTGAGAACTGGCTGTTTTAGGTTTTTAGATACCTACTCAATGCTTTTAAACGTACGTCAATATGACATAAAAAAAAAAAAAAAAACTTACATCAATGTTGTCTTTAAAAAATTACGTTTGTACCGAGTATATATATATATTTTATTAAACTTCTTTATATTTAATACTGTTATTTCACTGTGAATAGCTTCCAACGACTCTACAGCACTCTACAATGGTTATGGGCTATTAAAAACAGAGAAGTACGGATTATATACGGAAGAAAAATATATATTGTTCGGGAGAGTAATTGTAAGTTACATAGTTTTGTTGATTGCGTGAACGAAAATGAGTTCAGGAATGGCGGTAAGAATAGAACCGTTGGGCAAGGAAAACTATGATAGTTGGCGAATTCAGGTACAAGCCCTTTTGACCAAAAATGATACGTGGAAGTATGTAAGTGGTAGATTAATGAAACCCGTAGATGCTGGAGAATCCGAGAAATGGGAAATTGAGGATGAAAAAGCGAAGGCTGATCTCATACTGTCCATAAATGGTAGTGAATTGAGGCACGTAAGAGGGTGTAACTCATCACGTGAGGTTTGGCTCAAACTTGAATCCGTTTTTGCATCTCGCGGACCAGCGAAAAAGGCTACCTTGTTGAAGAGATTGATGTTGCACAGAATGACAGAAACGGGTGATATACAAGCACATATTAACGAATTTTTCGACACCGTCGATAAGTTGGCTGATATGAATATAAACATTCATGAGGACTTATTGTCCATTATGTTGCTGTATAGTTTGCCAGAGCGCTTCGAAAACTTCAGGTGTGCGATAGAATCGAGGGACGAGTTGCCGAAACCGGAAAGATTAAAAATAAAGATTTTGGAAGAGTACGAATCGAGATTAAACACGAACACGAATATAGGCCAAATGCAAGAAAATGTTATGCATACATATCGGAAAAATAATGATGGACGGAAAATTAATACGAATACCGTGAATTTCAACCGGAGTAGGAATACGGCGGCTAATAAAGATAAGTTTAGGTTTAAGTGTTTCAAATGTCATGAACACGGACATAAGGCTTCTGAATGTCGAAATAAAGTTAAAAGAGAACATGTTCATAATATTGATTCTGTAATTTCAAATTTTTCAGATAATGAGATTTGCAATGCTGTATATATGTTCAAAAATGAATGGATATTGGACAGTGGGTGTACGTCTCATCTATGTAACAATGTGGATATGTTTGGTAAAAATTTGGAACACGTAATCGCAAAAATTAATTTGGCAACAAATGTAAGTACAGATATAAAAGGTAAGGGTATCGTTAGATTATCGGCATATAATGATAACTCTAGTAGTACAATTCAGTTGAACGATACATTTTACGTTCCTGATTTGAGGAGCAATTTGATTTCCGTAGCTAAATTGACTGATGATGGATATATTGTCAATTTTAGTAATGATCATGCAGATATCGTTGATCAGAAAGGGGAGATAAAATTTGTTGCTTATAGAAAGGGTAACTTGTATTGTTTTCGTAAAACTAAATTTCTAAATAGTGTAAATAATGTCGATATATGTAATTGGCACGAACGCTTAGGACATGTAAATGCTAAGGATGTACTAAAGCTTTTGAATAAAGTAGGTGCTAATGTAAATAAAAATGAGATACAAAAATTATCGAACTGTAATATTTGTGCCAAAGGAAAATTATGTGCAATGCCGTTTAATGAGTCGAAAAGTCCATGTAATGAAAAGCTTAAAATTATTTACACCGATATTGTAGGTCCAATGAAGTGTGAATCGTTAGTAGGTGCGAAATATTTTATAACGTTTATCGATGACTGCACTAGATGGTGTGACGTATATTTCCTCAACTCCAAAGATAAAGCTCTAGAGGCATTCAAACGTTATAAGTTGAAAGCAGAAAATCTTATGGGGACGAAAATTAAATATATTCAGTCGGACAACGGCGGAGAATATTGTAACAAGGATTTTGATGACTACTTGAGACGTGAAGGGATATTAAGAAGATTGACAGTACCAAGGACACCTCAGCAAAATGGAGTAGCTGAGAGGATGAATCGTACGTTGGTCGAAATGGCAAGATGTATGATGTTCGGATCTGAACTATCAAAGGGATTTTGGATGAACGCCATAGATACAGCTTGTTATATCCGTAATCGATGTCCAACTAGGAGTCTAGATGGAGGTATTCCATATGAGAAGTGGTATGGAACACCTGTGAAAATTGACTATTTTCGAACATTTGGGGCAAAGGTGTATGTTCTAGATAAAAACCCCGGAAAAGATAAGTTTGCTGCAAGAGGTATTGTCGGTATTTTTGTCGGCTATCCAGAAACTGCAAAAGCCTATAAAGTTTGGATTCCTGAACAGAGGAAGTTTGTAGTAGCGCGAGATGTTAAGTTTCATGAAGATGAAAGAATATCAGATGAAGCTAGTAAGCAAACTTGTAAATCTGTAAATAGTAGTTCGTTAGATAGGATTAAGAGTTTTCTTGATGTAGAATTTTTTGCATTACCTAGCTGTAATGTGTATTCTGAGGAGGTAAGTAGACTTACGCCAGAAACTTGCCAAGATTCAGTAGAGGTACTAGAAACTACTGAAGTGAGGCATCCTGTCAGTGAAGACAGTGATTTTCACCAAAATAGAGAGCGCCAAGTTACACACAAGAGAGCTCCTGGTCGTCCAACTTTTCTACGATCTGGTGGTAAAGGCAGACCTCGAAAATTATATAAAACTGTCGAAGTGCAAAATCCTGAGGGAGATGAAGAAGAGAGTGAAAGTTCTCATGAACCCGAGTTGGATTATGCAGATTTCATTGGTGCAGCTCAAATATCCTTGAATGAGGCTTTGTCAAGTGATGAAAGAGCCGAATGGGAGAGTGCGATACTATCTGAGATAAAAAGTTTACTAGTCAAAGGTACGTGGGAAATAGTTCAAAAACCAAGAAATAGAAATGTGGTTGGTTGCCGATATGTATTGACATCGAAGTTCAACGTAAATAAGACAGTAACGAAGAAAGCGCGGTTAGTAGCACAGGGTTTTAGTCAGCGTTACGGAATAGACTATAACGAAACTTTTGCTCCCGTAGTAAGGTTGGATACTGTACGACTGCTAGCAGCTCTTTCTGTAGAGTTGAACATGAAGATTCATCAAATCGATATAAATACTGCATATTTGAATGGTTTTTTAGATGAAGAAATCTACATGAAGGTTCCAGAACGTTTGTCTGAGTGGTTGACGAAGCTTATAAATCAAGAGGAAGACATTTCTGTCGTGAATAGGGCGAAAGAAATGTTAAACAAACTGAAGTCTGGATATGATACTTGTTTATTGAAAAAGTCGTTGTACGGGTTGAAACAAGCTGGACGGCAGTGGAATAAAAGACTTGATAAGAAACTGAAAGATATGAACCTGAAACCAAGTAAAAAGGAACCTTGTTTGTATTTCAAGAAAGTAGGTGAAAATCATTTATTCGTGTTAGTATATACTGACGATTTGCTTATAGCGTCCGAAAAAGAGGATTTAATAATAAGTTTCAAAAGTCAATTGTCAAAAGAGTTTGACTTGAAAGATTATGGTCTAGCAAAGTATATTTTAGGCATAGAAGTTCAACAAAAAGATAATGTCATTTGTCTGTCACAACAAAAATATGTCAAAGATATTTTACGAAAATTTAATATGGGATTATCTAAAAAAGGGGGCGTATTGAGAACTGGCTGTTTTAGGTTTTTAGATACCTACTCAATGCTTTTAAACGTACGTCAATATGACATAAAAAAAAAAGAAAAAAAAAACTTACATCAATGTTGTCTTTAAAAAATTACGTTTGTACCGAGTATATATATATATTTTATTAAACTTCTTTATATTTAATACTGTTATTTCACTGTGAATAGCTTCCAACGACTCTACAGCACTCTACAATTGAATAAAAAAAAATACATTTAAAACAGCCTAAGAGTTTTAAAGGTTTGTGGTCACAAAATTAATTTGTGCCTACTAAGTTACCAAGTATATTTGAAAATAAGTTAAACAAAAATATGCAGTTGAATAATTATAATACATTTGTTGTATTACTCTATGCAACAGTTTATTTAAAATTGTGCCTATTCAAAAGTTAATGGATTTTGCTATACGGTTTTGATATAATTTTCGAAATAAGAACTTAGGAATAGTAATAAATAATGGAGCGGAGCTAGCGAAGCTCCCATGGATCAGGTTAAATGGCGCAATGTCTGTTACGCTATAACATTCCGAGTTCTTAACCGATTTTAATATTTTTTGTGTGGAATCGAATCAACAGGTTTTGGACCAGATTGTGACGGACCGAATTTTAAAATTCACAAAAATTCCCATCGAAACAAATATTTTTTTTTTAGGTATTACGCTCCGCTCCAGTATATGGTGCCAGGGTAGGTTTATGCTCAAGGACTGCAACGCCTAGTTACTGAGTTCTGAACATAAGCGAACTATTTAACTTAATTTGTTCTTATTCAATAAAAAGCTTTACATTTTAACCCATTCGTTGCTACATACAATTACAAAAACGAAGGCTTCAAGCTTGATTTACGTGAAAAATGAAGAAAGTTTTATTCTGGGTTGATTTCTCTAAAACTTAATTTGAAGGAGTTTTCATCGATTTAAAAATGACACGGTTTCAGTGGCTAACGCCACACGCAAAAAAAGGGATGGCACGACAGGCGTGCCATCAGCAACGAATCGGTTAAATAAAAAAAAAGCAATCAAAAAAGGGTTTACAGTTGAAGAGTGACTTCAGTCAAGCATAAATCCATTTACAGGTTCGGGTGGATTTATACGTTTCGGTGAAAGACAAAAAAAATCGGAGTTGCTTTATTTGCGCCCGAATGATTTTGAAGACAAATTATTTACAGATTTACATTTTAAAAATGTTGACAGAATATCAAACACAATTGATCATATTAAATAAAAAAGGTTACTGGAGTTCTTTTACTAAGAGTATTCAAGTCATTATATTTATTTATTTAATCAGTACTGCCACATGGTACATATTATTTGATGGTAAATTAAGTATAAATTTTGTTTTCTGTTCTGATATGCACAACAGTTAATGCGTACATAACATTCATTATATTACACAATCGTCATCAGAAATATAAATAAAAATGTAAAAAAAGTATGAATTAAAAAATATTAATTAATAAACATTCATTAGAAATTATTGGAAAAAAATTACAAACATCATTACATTAAAAATACATTATTGAGTTACACAAAAAATTATAACTGAAATTAATAAAACACAATGATTCCATCCAGAAAGACTAGTCAAAGCTATTCAAAATTTTTCTCTTAAACAGATTCAAACAACATCGCTAAGCACATCGAGGTCCTCAATTTTATTTGTTAGAAGGTTATACCTGTTACAGATTCGCGCCAAAGGCGACGACCGACGACCCAGGTTGGTCCTCGCGAATGGGAGGGCAAACGTATTGGCCAACTGATGTCGAAACGAAGGGAACTAAATTACTATTGACAGAGCGGCCAGTCGTGAAACCATGTTGGCTACCTGAAAGACGGCTTTTGATAAAGTCAGCGATAATTGGGCATAAAAATGCCTCGATAATCTTTGCGAAACATAAGAGAATCGAAATAGGACGGTAATTAGCGACACAAGCATTATCACCTTTTTTGAAAACCGGAGCATTCTTCCACTCGTCCAGAAACATTCCAATTTCAAGGGTTTTATTGAATATCAGTTTCAAAAGCAAAACTAAACCATGCATGTATCTTTTTACGAACAACGGAGGAATAGAATCAGGACCAGCATTCTTATTTATGTGCAATTTTTTAATTAATTAAAACGTCTAATTCAGTAAATTTTAGTCGCGCCTTATAGTTGTTATCATTATTACGGGCTAATGATGCAATACCGTTAGCGTTTTCAGAGGAGTACACTGATGAGAAGTGACGAGCAAATAAATCGACTATTTCTGAACCAGTCTCGACAATCACGTCATCCAAATGGACTCTCGCAGGTATAGAACTGCCGCCACGTTTTCCCTTAATAAAACCATTTTTTTTGGGTTTTTAGAAACATTATCCTCTATTATTTGCAAATAATCGCCGTAATACTTATCATGCAATTTGTGGAATCGACCGCAGCAGCACAAACTCAGCCCGGTCCCTAGTATAATATTTCAAATACCTCCTTCTTACTTAATTTTTTCGGCCAACACATTTTTTTTTAAGAGCCTGACTACACCAGGGAGGATATTTCGCTTTAGATACCATACGCTTTGGCACGAATCTATCCCTAACCTGACTGAGAATATTGTACAAATTAGAGATCATCTCATTAACATCTTTACAATTGAAAAAATAATGATCCCAATCTACTGCTTTTAGACTATTTAAGATATTGTGATAATTAGCTTTATAATAGTTGAAAACGGAATCCCTTTTCCGTTTCAACAAATTTGTATGGGAACACGGGATATTGACTAGCAGCTCAGATTGTATCTGGTAACGCTTGCTTAACAATTCCAGAGGTTTTGTGACATAAGCATTATCAATACTACAAATTACCAAATCCAAATGTCGATCATCACTATCAATAATGTTATTAAGTTGGTACAAATTATTAATACACAGACAAACGTGTATCCCAGAGTAGACCCGTAATTAAAATGTAAAATTTTGTAATATTATTACTCTAAACTTCAGCGAATAAAATTAAGATTGAAATAACTAACTATTACAAGATCGTCAGAGTGGCTTAAAGCAATTTTAAAACTGTCTAAGAATTGCTTTACAGACTCCAATTTAACAGGTGGTGGTAAGTATACTACACAACTTATTAAAGATTTGATGGAATCATTGATTTCAGCTCGTAATTTAACCCAAACACACTAAGACTCACCTTCCAAATTTACTAAACGGCTAAAAGGGATTTCACGCGAAACAGCAAGAAGAACTCCAATACCGTCTTTTTTGGTATCCTCTGCACATAGCCTATCTTTGCGATATACCACATATCTATCATCAATTATTTCAGCAGTCGATATTCTGGAATTGAGCCAAGTCTCAGTGAAAGCCATAGATTTATAATTGCAGCCAATAATATTATTTTAACCATAATTTGTTTTTGTACGCAGTCCTTGAACTCAAAATGTTCAAGTTCAATAATAAATATCTAACATTTTTAAATATAGACAATATAGCATTCATAGTAATACATAAAAAATCAAAGCATTAAGTTACTAATTTTAGTCCCTCAAGTGATTTCATCAAAATAACCTGACTACTTTCATTTTTTCTTACGTATATACGTCCATTCCGAACCCAAACAAATTTGTATATCTTTTCTTTCGCTTTTTTTCGTATCGCTGCATGCAAGGATTTGGTTGCAGGGCTAAGGTGCTCAGTGACATAAACAAGACTCCATCCTCCCATCTCGGTATTGGACGCCCAGTGATGTGACGCCAACTTTTCTTGTGAGTTTTTCTTATTGAATTTCGAAACTGCCGCAAGGACAGCATCTCGCTAACGCATATACCGTAGTTTTACAATGACTGCTCTGGGTCTCATATGATCTTTTTGCGATTTAGCAACCCTTTTGACGTGCTGAATATCACCTGCTGACACAAGGTTGTCAACTTCTTTCGTGTGATTTATCACTATTTCAATCAAGTTTTCGGACCTATGCTCAGGGATTCCATTTATCTCAATGTTGTTCTCTCTCATGTGTAATTCAATTTCGATTAGAAGGTTATTAAAAAGTCGTTAATATTTTGAACTTATTTATTTCTAACTTGACAAATTGCAAATACAATTATAATGTGATAACGAAAACTAAGTAACACATATTACAAACTTTCAATGGTTCGAATGATTTTTGTCTAAACAAATTCTTAGATCAATAACAAATATTTAAA
Source organism: Calamotropha paludella (assembly GCA_927399485.1). Taxonomy (NCBI): domain Eukaryota; kingdom Metazoa; phylum Arthropoda; class Insecta; order Lepidoptera; family Crambidae; genus Calamotropha; species Calamotropha paludella. The sequence continues at coordinate 15,741,727 of OV656812.1, forward strand.
TTCTGCGGTAAAATAATTCATTTTTATAATTTGATATACATATTTTTTTGCATTATTCAATGCTATCTTATAATATAATAAAAGAAAATAATCGACTCGGGTCACAAGTGAATTCTCAGGCGGGATTCGAACAGAGCATTGGACCGGACTTCCAAAGGTTGCGGGTTCGATTCCTACCTGAGAATTCACTTGTGACCCGAGTCGATTTTTTCCAGTATTTTTCTATTCAATCAATAATTCATTTTGCCTAACATTACATAATGTCAACACTATGCAGCGTTTAAGAGATTAGTTAACCATTCTCTTTTTATGGGGTACAATTCATGATTGTCGACATTTTATTCCCGGTCACTTAATATTTAAAAACAAGACTTTAACACGTTAAAACAAAAGTATTTAAACATTCGATTTTATGTGGATTATTTTCAACCCTACAGAGTTGCAGCAAGACGCTCCATCGTCGCTCATTTAAAGAGTTGACTAACTTTGGGATAAGTTAGTGCGGGGCGTCAGGCGGTGCAGCGATCCGGGAATGCCACCGCTGGCCGCCCGTTTGTGTGAGACGTTGACTTAGTAAATCTTTGTGTAGCAAGTTCTTATACTTCATTGTTTTATGCTTGTTATAGATTGCGATCGGATTACTAATATCTCTTTCTAAACTAGTGCTATTGAGGCCGTTTGCGTCAAAGATCTCTATGAATATTTGCAGTTCCAAGTAGTATTATATAGTAGTAGCTGTACAAAAATCAGTAATAATATTTAACGCATGTTCGCGCGACTTGGTAGTGAGGGTCAGTCAGATGGGTGATAGAAAAAATATTATCTCGAGCTCCTGCGTGCTTTGAAAGGCACGTTAAGTACTTGATACTGGCTGCCGGTTCTTAGCACCCATCTATCCCCTGGGCTCGCGTGGTTAGTTTTCTGCCTAATGTGTTTAAGCAGTAATAATTGGACTGAGGACATATTGAGTTTTAAGATACACATACCGATGTTAACAATTTAACTTCGAAGACAGAGGCTGTGTAGGAGATATGCTGTGTGTGTGCCAGGAGATGAGTAAAACAACCGAATGCTTGTTATAACAAAAGTATTTAAACGATTGACCCTAATAATATAATAAATTGGGTTATATAACTTAGACCGGTTACAATAAAGTCTATATTTCTTATACTACTGCAGCTGAGAAGCATTTATCTCTTTAAATAAATGAGTTGTCTAAGATGTTTGGAATTTCTGAGACAATACTATTGAGAAATCAATGAGTCATGATGTCAGGAGTAATTATTATACACTGATGGAGGTATTTCGAAAATTTAGAACAATACTTTGACTCCATGATGAGAGTTTTGTATAAATTTATGTGCAGTTCGTCAAGGACAGAAATCGAGTCTTTATTTTATCAGTTTTTTACGAGTATTCTAAGTTTAAGGCTCCGAAACATATTTATAACTAACAACAAAATTGATATTCAAAGACATTATTTATTTATTTCTTATTCAAATAAACGTAGAGCTGTCATTACAGGTTTTTACCCAATACAATAGATGGAGCAGTTGTAATTTATTTAAACGTAATTGTATCAAATTATTAACGCCGCTAACTTTGTGAATTAGCTTAAAGCACAAATGAATAAATCCGTTTGCATATTAATGAGGTTGAGTAAATTACTGCGACTTCTAGGGACGTTCAATAAGTTTGGCCTAAATTGTAGTTCAAACTTCGACAAAAATCTCAGTGTTAATATAGACTATTTATTTATTGATATATTTTACGAGAACGATAATTAAACGAGGTTAACCCAAATAATCATTAACTTAGGGCCCAACGTTTATTTGGTCTATGTTGATGCACTCTAAACTTTCATTATTCCAGTTTAAAAGATCATCTCATTTGTTCTGCTATTTAATGTAAAGAACTGGAAGTATCGTATTGCCCAAAATGGATTCGATCGATGCTGAGTCCGTAGTAACGTGTCATATTTAATTTAAAAAACTCAATGATTGACCTTCTCCTTCAAAAACCATTCCTCTATCGCCAAACAGTTCTTCAAATGTTGCAAATAATTAAGGTATGTATATTATTTATCTTATCGCATAGTATACCTCTGTGACTAGCTAAACGACGTGTTTATTCCTGTTTTTTATAATTAATTCTGACGTTGCGACTATTTAAAAGGAGCCATGATCAGAGGATGACTAAGGCATGGGGTACCATTTCATACAAGAGATTTTTAATTCTAAAAAACCGCAATAGATGTCACTACCATTAACATTTGTAAATTATAACATTTCACATGTTTAGAAATAAGACGAATTAAGTAGAAATATTGAGATTAAAATAAAGACTAGCATATTTTATATATACAACTTCACATCAACCTTAATTCGACTCCTAAATTTGAAGATAAGAAACACCATAAAAAATCAATTGAGAATACGAAAGTATAGGCTACATGTGACTACTTTTCAGCTATGAGGCTTACGAAGTGTTTTGCAATTGTAACGCTAGATGGCGTGTTTTATGGAAACAATAATTTACACCTTAAGGTTTTTGCATAAATCGATTATTTATACCCTAATAAAGGCAAGAGTTCAATTTCCAAATCACTTTTTCAGTAAAAATACTATATGAAGTAGTAAAGTTTTTAAAATTTGCGCATATAAAAAATAACAATTTAATTTCTTCAAAAGACTTCCATCTCTCTTCTATCCAAAAAGGTTCCATATCTGTCCATGAGATATTTGCCACTTGATAATGAATTATTGAAGGCAAAATGTCGCAATTTTATTTTATTCATAAGTGTCCTAATTTCTGAGTAATACGTATTTTTTTAAATTTTGATTTTTGTTTTTTCTCCGGCAAAAGTGGAACCTGGATTTAGTATAGAAAGGTTCTATAAACCAAGTCCCACTTTTGCGGTTTTAAGAAGTTATGATAGAATTTACATAAAGGTCAACTTTCATGATCTGGGGTTGTCACAAAGATCAACTATGTGTTAAATGAAAATGTTTCATTTTTTGTGTGTTAATTGATACCGTCAATGAATTGAACAAATAAACAACACTTATAGACGAATACAATATACCTACTTACATATACTACCTACCTAATGTAGATGTGATAATGTAGGAATACTTTATGTATGTTCGACCACATCTTTAATTTTGTACCTTACACGCCAAATGGTCGAAAAAAGAAACTATGTTGATTGAAATAATTTAACACACATACACACATCCTATACTTTAAACGAGCAATTCTTGCATGTACCTATATAAATATGTTGGTATGTAATTGGTTTCTCGGAAACGTGTCTAACGATTGTGATGAAATTTTAGATTTAGAAATTCATTCACATTTAAAATCGATCTAGGTAAATCTCATCACCTGCCGGCACCTTTTTTGTGCACCACGTCTACTTTAACTTGACGCCAGTATTTATTTCAGGACTCAGTCGCCTTGTAATGAGGTGGATAGGCTGGGTATCCTCTCCTATTAAGATCTGCCTTATTTGTTTACATGTCACTTAACTGTCTATGTATTATCATATTAAGAGCTTCTTTAGGCGTATAAGGTTGTGGCTTTGCCGCTTTAGAAGTAGGCTTATTGTGCCTTTCTACATCGCTTGAAAAAATACTAGTGGCGAAGGCTTTAATAATTTTACCAGTGGCTGAGATGGGCCCGGTGAGGTATTGTCTTTGGCTATGGCTCTCAGTAGGTTGGGTAAGCCCCTGCTGAGGCAATACGGTGCCATGGGTCTGTGACCCCGCGAAAAAGTAACTTCTCATACAAATCAATCTAATCAATTGATCGCATCTTTAAAAAAAATTGCATTCGATCAGAAAATAAAAGCATAGTACAAAGTCGTGGGCATAAATCGGTTAACAGGTATGTACCTATTTTTGTAACAAAAAAACTTAGAAGTAAGCAGGCATGAACTTGTGTCTAATTGGGTCTCCGAAACACACAAAACAAACAATTAACAGTTAACACCCAGACCCGAAAACGAAAATCGATGTTCTCGTTCAAAAATAATACACATATTAATATTTTAAAAATTTTCGTTCGAGATCAAGTTCGGTGACAACCCTAGCATAAAAATTAATATGTTCTAATCGCCGCAATGGTGGGACGTGGCTCATTTATGTATATTTCTATTTAAGTTGTAGGTTCCACTTTTTCGTTTTTAGGGAGAAAAATAATATATACGAAATACAAAAAAATGCTGCTCCCAAACCAATGGATTTTTAAGCTAAAGAAACGCGTTTATATGCGTGTGATTATGTCCGATTCACTCATATTTATTAAAATATATATTCTTTTATCTACTCTCACATCGTAAAATTCAAAATATTAAACTCAAAACGAGTTTATATTGAAGAACTTTACAAATAGTATATCGTAATGAAATTTAAAAAAAATATTACAACACTATTTGTCTAACAAAATAATGTTATAATATTTTTTTTTCATTACGTTTCGATTACAGACCATTGATATAATACTGCGCCAATTCGTATAGCACTATTTCATTTTTTTCATTTTTTATCTGTGGCTGAGCGCGCTTTGGCGCATGCGCGGTGATACCGGAAATTTTGGCGCCATAATACGTTTTCTTGCAAATCTTTGTTGTGTTTCGCTGGATAATTATTATTGTTTATTAAAATATCTGATACTGAAAGTGAAGAAAATTTAACGCCGCCCGAAATTTTAGAGACTGCGGCAGCAGTCACTCTTAATCTACTACCAGTAAAGTCATTGTAATATACAAAATGTTAACACTTACATTAACCAATAAATAAACTGTATCAATCTCTATATTTTATTTGATATATTCAATGTATGAGATTAGATAAAGTAGTGTATGAAACTGCACATAACTAGGTTTTACACCCCTCATTATATACCAGTTTCATAAACTACTATTCTATTCACTTTCTATTCATTTTATAAAAAAAATTTTAGATTTCATAGGTCAAAGGTCACGATATGTTCATGATTTTTTTTCTCAAATAGTATTGGAGTTGGACTTCTGGGAATTGAACTCATGCTTTTCTAGGGTATAAATAATATATTTATGTAAAAACCTGAATTTGTATTGTGTAAATTTTTTTGGTTCCATAAAACACTGTGCTATGTTAGACCAATCGGAAGTTCATTAGTGGGCCCAATCATGAAATCCTGACACCCTTTAAGATGGTCAACATTTTATCGACGAATAAAATAACTCTCAGTCACTGAAAAGTAGGTACGTACATGTGATAGTGACAAATGTTTTGTCCGTCAATAAAATGCAACCATACCTATTACGGCCACGGGTGTTTTCAGTAACAACTGCACCAGTTACTATTTAAAATACCTAAATCTCGATAGGTGTGCCTCTAATATTTTATTTCCCTCGATTTCTCCAGGATCACGTCACCTGGCCCTGACCTGATAACAAAGGAATAAACTAGAAAGTGTTTTTTTTCGTTTCATTTGGAACAAAATGACAATTTTCCAAATAGGTATAATACGCGACACGTTCGTAAACCTGAGCCAAACATGAGTAAAAAATACATAGTTAGAATAGCTAAGAAAGTGGTTTCCTAAAATCGTTCGCAATGTTCCGTCAATACAGTAAAAGTTCCCCATTCACGGTTTCCTTATCCGAGGGAGAAAAAAATTGCAACACAGTTCCTGTATTCGCGGCTAAAAATTTCATTATTCGAGGATAAAAACAGTTAATAGAAAGAGATTCAGTCTTTTATTAAAGTGGCGGCATTATTTGAGTTCTGGTATATGCCCAGGCGGCTTTCATGAAAGATTTGACCAAGTGGACTAATGTCAATTAAAACAAACCTTACCGTCACAATACAAAAGCAAGTTAAAAAAAGAATATTACCCCTCGTGGTAATAGAGTAGTTCTACGTTCGTAGTACATGGACGAGGATCGAACTACTCATAGGTCCGCTTGGTAAGGACTACATTAAATTTAAAAAGTCTGAGTGAAGGTTTATACGCAAATTAACTTTGTGATCATGAAAGCTGATTGATCTATGGAAAGGAGCCTTACTCTTAAAAGGCAAATTTATAATGCTACAGCTCAAATTGATTTTATTTTTATAAATATTCGTTTTATTTTGTAACTTGTAACGCATCCCCTATGATTCCATACTAATTACCATTCCATATTCACGGTTTCTATATTCGCGGCATATTTTTGGAACGTTAAACCCCGCGACCGTGAATAAAGATATTTTAATGTACTGTTACTGACATACGAAACCTCGATTGATTACGCACCCACCAACGTCCGTGAGTAGGCTATAACGAAGCGCCATCTAACAACAACAAGCGATAACCGTATTCTTAGTGTCTCACTAGATGGCAATACGTATCGTGTTATTTGTGTTCTCACTAGTGTCACCTATCGTAAAATAGAAGGAAAGCAATATAGCCAGTTGAATAACCAGTTTTAGGGTGATACCATTTTCTTGTACTAAGTGGTGTCTCTGTATTCGCTGGGTGCGAAGTACTAGGTGGGGGTAACATAATCTATCGCAGCGCTCATGGTGGTCAAAAGTAGAAATAATGTGGGCTCTGTCATCAAATGTATCTATCAATGGCAAAGCGATTCTACATAATACATTTTAATTTTTATCTATTCGTGCTGTATTCACCTGCAATCAAATTAATATTTGAATATTACGTCTATCAAAACTCGATCAAACTAAGTATTAAGTTCAAACGGAAATAATTACTTACGTTTAAAACCGTTTTGTAAGGTGGCAAAGTAATAGATGTTTGCCTTATGATGAGAGCGTGAATTATTGAACTCTGCCCTTGTTTTGTTCTTAATTCTTCTACATCTCGGAGATGTCCAGCCAATACCAACAACTTTCCTTTAAATACGGTTTGTGGATGGAATTTGATATTGTGAGAAACACTCACAAATCCGGTCTTCAAAACAATACTCATTTCGATATGAAAATGATATTTAATTTATTACTAGCGATACAGGAAAATTTAAATATATTTACTGTTATATAATGAAACCATTAAAGTAGCTTTTTCTTTTTGTTTTACTGTAAAACTACAACTATAAATGAAGTAAACAAACCCTGACACAATCAAAATTAAACACACTTTTTGGACTTATCTCGTTTGATTTGAATGACCAAAATGATTTCAAAACCATTTTCCCACCCAAATCGTGGTATCACAACAATTTACTAGTCGAAAATATTTGTTATTTTTTCATTTCGATATTTTTTCAAAAATATACGACCTAAATGTCAATCTGACAGAGCCCACAAAGTTGTGGACGCTAGTTGGCGCTGTAATCGTGCACGGAGCCAATATTATCTACTTTGTGACTAAGGTAATGATCGGCATACATGTACGACTATCTTGCAACTTTATGATGGAGAACTTTCCTAACTATTCAATTTTTTTTTTATTATATTTTATTTTATAATCCATCCGTTAGTTTGCTGGGATAGTTCGTCATAAAAGTAAAAGCACTTGGAGCGTCCCTTGAACAGCTGGGATGTCTGAAGCGGGTTGGTTGAAGTCGGTGGGCGGAAATGAGTTGGCCTGACAGCCTACATACACAAAACAGGGGCATGAATCATCGAGTTATGATGATTCATTTATTAATTTTTAAATCATTTTCTTTCAGATAATTAACATGATCGACAAATTGTTTTGAGTATCCAAATTTATAATACAGTATTCCTATGGGTACTTCTCAATCACTTTTTAGCTAAAGTAATTATTTTCGACTTAATTTACGCCGGGTTAAGTTATTACAGTATTGCTGAAGCACAATTTACTACGGGTATGATAATATTCGTGTATTGTGTTATGCACATACGTTTTATGTAGTCTTATTAAGAGTTATAAATGCGTCGCTATCTGCTGCGTTCGAATGGATGTAGCACAGATAAGACAGTGTTGTTTAAAAGCGGGTTTACCGCGAGTAATTGTTGCTCCAGTGGTTGCATCCCACCCGGAAAAAGATAAAGAAAATAAACAAAGCTCCTGTTATTTTCACGTGAAAGCCTTCCGTGACGAGGGTCGTGTTATTCAGCATCGAAATGAAATGAGGGATAAAAACTAAATTAAATGCTAATTGGAGATTCAGCGGCGGCAGTTCCGATTGTACCGAATGTTCGAGACATTGACCAGATTTACGGACGGTAAGAGAATTGAATTCAAAGTATTATCAACTCGCCGTTGCATATAAATTAGAGCTAAGATAAAATGTAAAGGATTATAAAATTTAATTAATTGGGTCAAGTTATTTATTACCGTTCCAGAGATATATTTTGTTACAGTGATATTTGGTTCCGTTTCAAAGGGAATCAAATAGCCGAAAGCGGTATTTAGAATTGAATTAAAATCTAGGTATATATCAAATTACATTTAATTAGATCAAAAATAGAAAAGAAAATTTTTAATAAAAGGTCTCCGTGACTTCAAGTCATAGTTAAATGGTTACAAATTTCACCAGGTATCGTTATGTCAATATAATTTGTGGCACTACTTTAGTATCTAAATTAATTGAAACAAAGTAATGTAATGCTTGGTACACATTCATTATGGAGATTGTGATTCAGGAAATTTGCCAAGATTTACGGTATCCTTGATTTTATAAGGAAGCAGAAAACAGCTAATAGGAGATAACATAAACAAGGATACTAGCAGGCAAATACGATGAACCTTTCCGTTCGTGTAATAACGGGTAGCTGAGAAGAGTTTTTCCGGTTTATTGGGTCGTTAGGATATAATTTCATCTCGCGTTTATGACGACATAAAAAGTTTGCACCGATGATACAACCACTGTCAATTACCGGTCCTCGATCCCTTGTGAATCCTCGATCCGAGCTTACCTGTAGACTTTCTATTATAAATTTATTGAGAAATGACAGCGTCCCAGGAATGATTCCAGCTGCGACCTCCGTCAACTGTTGCATTAATGCCTAAGTACATTAGGACGTAAGGTGTAAGTAACTATAAATATTTTAAAAGTAAAACAAGAACAGACAATCTACATAAAGAAAAAGGAAACATTGATTTTGTATCAAAATCAAATTTTTGTTTATATAAAAAAGATATAGAAACTATTAAACGTAAGAAAAATTTCGGCGTAACGTTTTGGCTTCTTTAGAGCGATCGAGTCAAACTTAATGATTATTATCACTTTACTATTTAGATTCATATCGCCCTAATCAAACTCGCCCAAAACTGATTATTTTTTGCAGATTCTCTATTTTTTTGTCTAACCTTACCTATCAGGTTTTATTTCTATAGTATCTTTTACTATAATGACTAACAAAAACTAGGTAAGGTTGGGTTAGAACCGCTAACAGCTAAATTTGGATTTAGGTAATATTGATCCATATATCATTTTTGCTAAAATTTATATGACAAAATTGCAAAATATAGCAGTCTTAAAAATTAGGGTAATGCGCAAGCTCCGAGGTAAAAAATTACTAGAGCAACCCGAGTCACGAAATTCATCATTTTCTTATGGGGTACTGGTAACCTGTATAGGTTAAGTTGTATAAGGTAACCATAACTGTTAAAAAAACAAGTGCAAATTATAATAATTTAGGTGTCTGTGAAAAAATTAACTCGAAAACTAAAAAATGTTGCAGAACATGGGGATGATTCGAGTAGCCCTAGTGATGCCGTACCACTTTACTTCCGCTTTACCCTATTTTTGGGACACCTTGACTATTTATAACCTTGTCTTACCCTATTTTTAGAACACCTTGTTTATTTGAAAATACACCCTAATATGACTTTTATTTGTGCTATGACAAAGATTTAGATATCGTATACTATAAACAATAGTGTGTCACGAGTTAATCTAAACCTATATCAGATCCGAATCAAAACTTTAGTACTTAACGTACTAAATGCTGGGTGCGGATACTTATAGATTATATTTATTAATGGCAAAACTCGTACAACAAAAATTTACCTCTTTTGCATATTATTGATATGCAATTCATCATGGTACCATAACACCTTAAAATTTCATAAATGATTGCTTTTGGATCGTAGCGGGATGACCTTTGGCATTTAATTTTACTCAGCATCAGTTAATAAAATATTTATGATGTCAAAACGAGCTTTTCAATATTTTTAGGAATTTAATTTGGCAGTATGGGAATACAATTTGAAGTTACGTTTTAAGTTAACGTCGTCGAGCTAACACATGTTTACGCTACTTCAGACGTCAAGAAGCTATTAGCTTAGAGCTGTCAGGCAAACCATGTTTGATCCACGACTGAAAGGGTGCTAGGTGACATAATGGCACACGTCGCGACGCCTCGGGCCAATTCACCGTCGCCGATCCAAGATTGATGATCGAGTAACGTATCCCCATTACATAGCCAACGCTATAAGACCCTTTGCATCTAAAATATTATTTTGAATAGGATCAATCTTTATGAGGGTTTCAAGAGCCTTTCCAGATTGTCTTTGAGTTTCATTTAAGACAGGCGATTTTTCAATACAAAGCTCAATATATTTTTACGACTTTCGTTTAAGTACCTCAAAATTCAAAAGTATTGGATATTTATGGGGTTTTTTTTAAACTTTATCGAGCGGAATTGAAAAACGGATAAATTAACTTGGCAGTGTCGGCATGGAGCCGGTATCTCTTTCAATGCGGATATCAGGATATTTAAAGCTATATTCGGGATTTGCGTTTAATTAAGTGGTTATAAGAAGTAACGGTGCTGGATTTCTGTGAAATGACGGTTGTAATTCAAGGATGGTTAAAATCAAATGACTTTGCTAGACAGATACATTGATTTTAATACCTTACTTTTGTATTTGCGAGCCAATTTCCCTAATCGAATGCGTAAACTTCTTTTGAACATTTAATTTTCAATAAATGGTTTTTTGTACGATAATATAAAAAAATCCAATTTGTCTATCGATTAAAGCAACTTCCATTCGGTGAACGTAACTTGGAACACATTGAGCAAACCAAATACAGTAATTTCCGCTACTATTTTCACAAAGGTAGAAGGACATTCTACTCGGAACACGATATAATAATAAGGACACTCTTAAAAATTCACAAACTAGGTTAAAATAACATATTTTTTTAGATATTTTATAACGCTTAGTAAAATTACCCTCGTGAATTAAGAGATGCATAGGATGTTTATTTTAATAGCCTGTCAGATGCAAGCTCCAATCCATATGTTGTCGAAATTTTAATCAAACTTTAAGCTACAGGCTTTATCGCCGTTAGGGTTGAAATTTGTATTACAAGGTACAATATCGATGTTGAATAGTGAAATTGATAGATTTTGTGTCAGGGAAGACTTCGAGATGTCGGATTGAAGTGAAGAAACAATTTTCTGAAATGATATATCTAAAGCTTGAAAATTTTTTTTTTTTATCGATATATGTTTTTGTTTTATCGGATTTTATATACTGTAATGTAAAAATTATAAAACTAAGGTACTTGCGGTAAACAAGGGCCACCTAACTTCAAAATTAAATATTAATGTAAAATAATTGATAACCATAAAACATGAATAATCAGGAGAACATTTATTATTTTAGCAACATAACTTAGTGTATTTTTTTGTCTAAGCTTGTCAAATTTCGCTTCAAAATAAACATTTTTAAAACCTCTTCTATGGCCCTTATTAAACATACGCAGTTTAATAGAGACCATGATCTTGAGTCAATACTTAATGGGATAACCAAAGTGGACACAATATTTATTAGCTCCCTATAGCTTATACTATCATTTGCCATGAAATCACATCATTGTATACACATAAATCAACGAGAAAAATAGTAATGGACCTTAATAAACTAAAGAAACAAACAAACTGTGAAATAGGATATTTCCCGACAACAAATTAATAGTATTAGTTTATCTCTCAACAAAGTATACTTTCCTTTAAATAAACCTTTGACATAAAAAAATAATAAAGACACAAAAAAAAGTTCAACAAATTCTGTGGACCTTATTAAACTTATGAAAAATTGAAAATAGTTTCACTTAATAGGTACTTTGAGTGTCTTTTTCTTATTTACCAATGCTGTAATCGACAAATTAGTAAAGTTTAATAAAAACCACATAAATAACAATGTTCTTCTAGTAAATAAGCTACATTAAATAAAATGTAAATTTAAATGTTAATCAATCTTCAAGTAGGAACAAATTTCTTAAATATCACAATAAACTATCGGCTTATATTGTCTTTTTATCATCAATTTCATTATATATTTAATCCTCTAATTGCACATTGGTCATTCAAAATCTTCTTTCGTTAAGCCCAAGCATACCATCTTTTGCACGAAGGGCAATTTCTCATGTCTGCAAAACGCTCTTCATTACACGCGTAGCAGTACTAGGCGTCTACAGTGTTGTGTTTTTCTTTTGTTTTTATATTGTTCACCTTCTTCTTCTGCTCTTTCTTCTTAATTCCACTTGTAGTGCGTTGTGGCTTAAATTCAACTACAACCCTTATAAAAGTTGAAATTAAAATGAACTTTGATTATTGAAAGTACATATTCATAAGTTTAATAAGGGCCGGCCCCTTTACCCGCCATTCACCTGGCCCTTATTAAGCATTGATACTCATTTTACTTGATCCGAGATAAAATACACTGAATCAATAAAATCTTTCGAACTCACCTTGCTTTTACATCAATTAAACTGTAAAGTTTACTTTGTAACACCAAGTTTTATAAACAACAGTATATGTCACGCCCAATTTCGTTGCAATTAAGAGAAAAAATTACTATTGACTGACGCAGACCAAATCTCTGAACGGCGACGCGGCTACTGACAAGATGGGTGATCGTGCGCGACTGCGCTGGCGTATATTAGCCTTCCTATTGGTCCTTTACACGTGTGCGTAATTAAAATAAAATCAAACCGTTAGAAGTACACTATTGTAATAGTGGCCCTTGATAAACAACGGCTCTTGTTACCCGCAGGTACCTTACTATTATTAACTATTTACATAGATCCTTGTATAGTTCATTTAATGAGAGCCTGAAGTTATCGTCGTTTATTTTTTTAAGATGATGAGATTAAGAAAAGGTAGTTCAAGCCCTCTTAATTCTAGAAAGTTTTTATATATAATTAGCTTCTATTTATTGTTCCTGTTACGTATTAGGATCCGAGAAGTTCTTAGTTTTAAAAATAACGGTCGTGATTTGAAACCAACGCGAGAGGAATTTTGAAATAGAAAATTTCAGTGGAACAGAAGTTGTTATGTTCGTATAAATTAATTTCGTTCTGACCCGCATATTAATATTCAGAGCACTTTCGAAGTTCACTCTAACTGCTGCCAGCAGAAGTACCTACTTGGTTTTATTAATTTTACCGGTGTTTCTTCCCTAGGGAAGTAGGGATATGTCATTACGTGTTATGTTATTTGACTGATAACACGATCACTGTAATGCAAAAATTATTGTTCGTTTTTTGCATAATAATCTTTCAAGACTCGCATATGCGGTGTCTATCTCCGCATCGGACTTTGACTTTTATGAAAGTGTGAATACTATTTTGTCATGGCACAGATTTGAATGAATTTATTTATTTTCTTATCATTCTGTCAGCCGAACAGTCCTAACTCTACACGACCGTCGAGACAATTCCTATTGCCAATAGTCGGTACATTTATTTTAGGAGTGAATAACCAATTGTGGTTGTGCCAGGATTAAATAAAAAACTGCCGAGTTATCCATCTGTATGTTTTGTAATTTTTATTAGTTTGGTCGACATTCCTAGCCTCACCTCCAATTATTTAATTTACCTTTCGCACATACCTTGTCTCGCAAGATATATCTCGCATATGGAAGAGCGAGACGACCGCGCCATCTATGGGTGGCAAATCATACCGCAATGTGGCCAATATGCCGACAAAAAAGAATAAAAAGAAAAGTCGACTTTTCTTGTCGACTTTTCTTGTCGACTTTCGCGCGTAGGTGTGCGCGCGCAAGCAGAGTTCCGCAATATTAGATTGAATTAGTGGCCTATCCGCAAACCCCTACAACAAACTATAGTTATATGTGATGGTGTCTTAGTGTGCGTAACAATAAGGAACAGCAACGCCCAGGGACGATCCAGGCATCCTTCAGCATCTTATATCACGTGGCGGTCAAGGAATCGTGCCCCTTTTATCTTCCTCTCATATTTATTGCTTACATTCTCATCCCGCAAAACAGTCTACTAATTTTAATCGGCCGCACAATAATTGATTATGTGCTTTCATAGATACTTACTTAAAATAGCTGACTTTGGTTTACATAAAATGTCACAAGTTCAAACGGTCAACGCACCAAATGGATGTTTGTTACTCTTTCACGCAAAAACTACTGAATGGATTTTAATGAAACTTGACAATAATATAGCTTATACATCAGAATAACACATAGGCTACAATTTATAAACATATTGTTCGAAATACTAATCCTGCGCAGACGAAGTCGCGGGCACCAGCTAGTATATCATAATACTAAGATGACTAAAAGCGGAGCACCAATGAAGAATGCTTTAAAATCAGTGGGTGTTTTTCCTTTTAAGAGTTTCCGCTGCGTACGCTACGTTAACGGTTAATGTTTCGCAAAAGTCATGTATGATAGAGTTGTTCCACTTTGATAGTTCTAAAAAAACCCGTTCTAAAAAAATCTTTTAAGGTTGGCTCACTATCACCTCTTTTATGCTTACCAAATTAGTTCTAAAATAATTCATTATTTACGAAGGTGTTTTCATAAACATGACATTAATCATTATCCAAATAAATACGTTATTCATTACAAGTGTTTAAGTAAAAACAAAATTGCCCTTTACATCATTCCATTTCAATGAATATCTTAGGAGATATCGCAGTTTTAAAATAACATTTCATCTTCCATGTAAACAAAGTCGCGTATTAAAGTTAGTGTTTGCCCAAAGTAACTATTCCACGCGTTCCATATATTTTGTCTTTTATCCATGGAACCAAGAACGATGTCAAGTAGACTAATGCATACGGCTATGGCATATGCCATAGTTTTATTTTTTCGAAATCCAAACTAGACCGTTTGAATTAATAAAAACGTCAATATTTAGAGAAATTGGTAAAATTATTGATTTTTTTTCCAGCATTTTAGAAAACACAGACATCTGAGCAATGAGTCTATAATTATTAACATCATTCATCTCTCCTTTCTTGTGTATAGACTTTATGACTGACGTTTTGAGATCATTAGCAAATTTCCATAATATAGGAATAATATAAAGCAATGATTTACTAAATATGTTGTTGGATATATTAGCCATAGTTGTAGGATCGATAATTTGTTTAAATATTTAACATTTTCGTTCCTATTAATTTCTCTAATAAGCAATTTTTGTTGAGTAATTACATTCTCAAAACTTTTATTATTCAGCCTACTGAAGGTAAAAGGTTTTCACATTATATTGCAGTTTTAGGTTTGAATCTTATAAATAAGAGTATGCATACATCTGATTACTCAAATACAGGAAATAATCAAACGTTTCAATTCTATTGTTAAACAAAGTTGCCCTGTAATCTATTCTAAAAGTAGGTGTAACATTAATAATATTGGTATGACACAGTAATGTTTGTTTTTCTTGAACTACTTTTACCAACTTTGCATAGTTCATAGTAAACAGAAAATCTTGTCCACCTATAACAATCATGCAATAGTAATTCATATTGAATTCCTGTAATTTATATTCTATTCCACTAATTAAATCAGCAACCCCAGCGCCAGGCTTAGTCCGGTGACAGATATGAAAACTGTTTTCAATTTTGGGTTTTCGAATGTTTAATACTTGATTTACATTATTACTAATCAGTACAAGCAATTTATTTTTCATTTTTTGTTCACTATAAGTTCTTTCCGATTGGTTGATAATTATTGCTGTTTCTTCCCCCTGATGCTGTTTAATAGAACACCTAGCGCCATCTCGTGACATATTAGTTAAGCTTCTTATCGAATTACACTCCATCATTCGTACGGTCTCCTGTGATTGTTCATCCCTATATTCACTAGTGGCACCCTTAACGCAATCTACCGTAATATTAGCTAAACTCTGTAACTACATTTTAGGCGTTCGAAATAGATACCTTTTTTACTTTCGAGTGTTGTTTTCAGAGATAATAATAGCTATTTCGTTTTGTGCATTCTCAAGCTCCAACTTTAGTTTAAGTATCTCTTCTTGTAATGAGCCGTCATGTGTTTCAGCAGATAAGTCAGGGCGACTTACAGAACTTCCTTGCAAAATATCATTTATTATGGATTTTTTTATCAATATCTGCATTTTTATATGAGTTAGAGCTTTCATTGCTACATAATATAGGATTGAGTTCTTCTGAGCGCCCACTATTTATTGTTTAGTTATAATTAATGTTAGTATGCTTTAGTTTTCTGTTAATTTGTGACCACTTACATTCATTTCCTGCGAGCGCCGGCTGATCATATTCATGATTCGGTTAATGATTCATACTTATTACAAAATTAATGCACTCTTTTTATTCACACTCTTTTTTTTGGTTTGCATTTTCACTTTTTGTTCGATTTATAATTCACACACTGATAAAACATCAACTTACATTAATGAATTATTGGTTGATTTCCTTTATTACTGGATTCATTGACACATTTTACCATATACCCAGGGCAGATATCAACGTGACAGCAGCGCCGTCTACCCTCCTATTACTACTACTATTACGTATTTATTTTATTTTATGCATTTACAATGCCTTATTTCTATAAGATCTAAATACGGCCGTAAAAACAACCACGTCTTCGAGTCCTCAGATAGATATGTATATGCCACTCCGCAGTGGCACTTTTTTGTAAATTTATAAAAGAGAAATATCCAACCGTTCATTGTTTTGTTATGTCTCAAAGGGATTAGGCAGCGATGAAAGCTCCCAGGCGGCTTGATTTTTCTTTTAACTATTATCGTTATATTTCAACCAATTTACATAAAACCTTGACAATTCTTAATATATAAAAATCCAGTGTCACAATGTATGTTCCCAGTGAACTCTTCACCAACTCAACCGATATTGATGAAAGTTGGTATTTATGTGTAATTTGGTCCAACTGAAGAGATAGTATAGTTTTTATTTTAATTTATAACACAGCAACGCGTGGCCGAGTCAGCTGGTTATATATATATATATATATATATATATATATATATATATATACCTTCCTCATGAATCACTCTATCTATTGTCGAAATCCGCAAGAAAATCTGTTCAGTAGATTTTAAGTTCATTGCGGACAGAAAGACAGACGGACGCGACAGATGACTTTGTTTTATAATATGTAATGATGATAAATAAATAAACGATAGGCTCGATTTATAAAATTTTTATAAAATTAATTTTTAGAAGGTTGTGTACGTACGTATGTAGAATTGAAAAAAATCTACATAGTTTGAAGTGATCAATGATTGAAAATTCTCTACTACAGATTTTCATTACATCTCATTCCATTTATATTTTTTTCGAAAATCGTTAGTGTTTGGAAATGCAACAAAATTCCCTTTCTTATTAATTATTTCTTAGAATTGATCGCTCTCAACCGATTAATCAAAATTCGTACATAGTTAAACATAGTCAAACATCGCGGGGTCCGTGCACGGAGATTTCGAGCGAAGAAGAGAGCCTATAATTCGGCCGCCATGTCATGCAAAAGGGTGTTACTAAAGGCGAGATTCGACCACATCAGCAGAATAGGGATGAAACTGTCTTCCTATCCGAATGGAAGTAAACAGTTCTGGTCCCTCTCGAAGTCAGTCGAAACGAATTTCTGCCGTCCTATGCTACCGCCATTGCTGAAATCTGACGGGTCACTGGCCCATTCTGCAGCTGAGAAAGCAAGTTTATTTGCCTCTCTGTTTGCGAGCAGTTCCCGTCTAGACACCGGCTCTCAACAACCACCAAACATACCTCGCTGTGATTCTTCGATGTCGGAGATCACAATTCACAATAAGCAGGCCCGTAGAGTCTTACTTAGTCTGGACGTGAATAAGGCCAGTCGTCCTGATGGCATACCATCAAGAGTGCTGAGGTACTGTGCGCCTGAGTTGTCTCCTGTGCTAACACGCTTGTATCGCCTCTCTCTCAACACAAAAACCGTCCCAAAATCCTGGAAGCTTGCCAATGTGCAACCAATACCCAAAAAGGGTAGTCGTGCCGACCCATGCAATTACCGACCGATCGCCATCACTTCCATACTCTGTAAGGTTATGGAAAGAGTGCTGAACAGCAAGTTGCTCTCATACCTAGAAGACAACGATCTCCTCAGTGACCGTCAATATGGCTTTCGCCGAGGACGCTCAACTGGGGATCTTCTAGTCTATGTCACGCATTGCTGGGGCGAGGCCCTCGAGATGCACGGCGAAGCACTTGCCGTGTCACTTGACATCTCGAAGGCTTATGTCAGGGTCTGGCACGCAAGTCTGCTGCGCAAGCTTCCTGCGTACGGTATCCCCGCTGACTTTTGCAGTTGGATAGCCGACTTCCTGACTGAACGATCGATCAGAGTTGTTGTCGATGGCTGCTCCTCTGACTCAGTGCCTATTGATGCCGGAGTTCCTCAGGGGTCTGTTCTTTCTGCGACGCTTTTCCTGCTGCACATCAATGACCTGTTAATACCAGGAGTTGTTGGGTATGCAGACGACAGTACTGTTGTAGAGAGATACCTGTCTAGCGCAAAAGCCAGCGGCGACGACGTGATGTTCATGAGAGAGGCCATGGTTGAGCGAATAAACCAGAGGCTAAACTACGTTTCCCAGTGGGGCGATAGTAACCTCGTAAATTTCAACGCCTCCAAAACACAAGCGTGTCTTTTCACGGCAAAAAGGAGTTCCTTCCACCTCACTCCTACTTTCCGAGGTACATCTGTACCTGTGACCGACAGCCTCGAGCTTCTTGGCATGGAGTTGTCTTCAGACCTTAACTTCGGCGCCAACATCGAATCCAAAGCTCAAATTGCAGCCAGAATGCTGGGCGTCCTAAATAAGGTCAAGCGATATTTCACGCCAGGACAGCTTTTAACACTCTATAAAGCTCAAGTCCGATCTTGAATGGAATATTGCTGCCACCTTTGGGATGGCTCAGCAAAATACCAACTTGCTGCACTGGACACGATTCAGCGCAGAGCTGAGAGCCTCATCGGGGACAACAAATTGGTGAAGAGCAAGCTTCACACCTTAGCTCATCGCCGCAAAGTTGCCTGTCTGGCGGTCTTCTACAGACTGTACTTTGGAGAGTGTGCTCAAGAGCTGCATCTACTCATACCGCACTGCAGGCTACCACCCTTTCTTGGTTGATATTCCTACCTGTCGCACCAAGCGCTTTTCAACATCCTTCATAACGCGTACAGCAAAGGAGTGGAACTCCCTCCCTGCGTCTGTATTTCCGAGAACTTATAACCCGTCTATTTTCAAAGCCAGGGTGAATAGGCACCTTCTGGGTTAGCTCGTTCCATCGTGGATTCTGTCATGGCCCCCGGGCTTGATTGGAATCAAGAGCTAACCCATCCTAAATAAAAAACATGATAGCTGATATACATTCAGACTATAATCTGAAACTATGAAAAATTGTTAAAACGGTTACAGACAACGGCTCAAATATGGTTAAGGCCATCCTAAATAAAAAAAATAAAAAAAAAGAATAATAGAATTAACGATGTAGATACTAAATTAGCTTGACTATAAACTTGTGCACCAAGCTGTAATTCAATAAACTCACACCAATTAATGGCAAGAGGAGGCATTATCGGAGGCAGTCTACTGTTCCAGTTTTGTAAACTTGACAATAAGACATAATGGTTTATTTTGAACTTTACGTGCTTTATACCTTACATATATTATTTCATTATAAGTACCTTACATATTTATTTAATATTCACGAAACAACAGTTCAAAAAACATTGTAAGCTAAATTGAGATAATAGATTGACATATTTGTCTAATAATTTCCCCTTATGATACAGCTGAGATTTTGTTGAGAGACAGAAGTACGAATAAACTACATATTAATTAATGAAGACAATTTAGTACATTTTTCACTAATGTAAAACAAATTATAAACTAGGGTATATGTACAAAAAGCAGCTAGTAGGACCACCACGACCGTTAAAACACTAAAAGCTATATTAAACCCAATGAATCAATTCAGTTGAAAAAATAGGCAGTTTCTTATAGTCTGGAGCACAGTTTGAATTTTTATCAGAAAAAAGATTTATCAATGTTCTATAAAAATATATAAAATAACAATCCAAGCGGTGGACAGTAAGATTAGAACTTATTAAATTAAATAACTGAAAGCCCTACAAGAGGCTACGAAGACTCTTAAGTTTTTTGTAAAATATATTGATGAGATTAAATTTATTATTAAATTCTACACAAAGATATAGATAATGACTCTACACAAAGATATAGATAAAAATCAACGTTTACATCGTACATTTACGTGTTCGGAAACTATCATCACAATCGAATCAAAGATTGATGAGAAGGGTGTAGACACACGGTAGCGTATCAAGTCAAGTTCAAGAACAGAACTGGTGAGCAGCACCGTGTATAATATTACACGAACTATTTGGAGTCACTTTTGACCCCCTCATTACTCAAAAACTGTTTCACATAAACGTTTTAAATTTGGCTCATATATTGAAACTTGCGAGATACAGTCGCCGTCAGATATTTCGTAGCAGACAAGGTGACCAAATACTTCTGAACAATTTAAAATGTCAATAAGTTCTTTACGCTACAAGTGACCATTAATATCTGAACATTAATTACTGCATTAATATCTCAGCAGATGCTTGTCTTCAATTTCTAAACACACAACTTACCAATAATATCTGAACACTCATCACATCAAATGTATCTATGCACATAGTAGTCTGAATGATCTGAGCAGTTGAGGAAATATTGCAGTTGGAAGTCCTTCTAACTTTACTGTAATTACCATTTTAATAGGAACTCTTTTGATAATTTATACAAGGTGTCTTAGAAGCTGACGTCAAGCCGAAAGAACAAAAAATGTAAAAAAAAAATTGTCATTTATTTAAAAAAAAAGTTGCATTAAAAATATCGATATAATTCGCACCCCGTGATGGTTATTAATTATTATTAATAAAAATATATTAAGAATTATTAATTTCATTAAAATCCAATATCTATTTCCTGTCATAAGACTTACATTCAAGCATAACAAATCACACTAATAAGAGATTGCAGGTATAAAATACGTGTGTAAAAAACAACTACGCCTCCGAGCCCTCAGGTGGGATTCGAACCCATGACCTTTCGCTATCCGGGTGCTCTGACCGCTGAGCTACCGAGACGCTGGCAAACGTGTCGACTTTTACAAACGTATTTCAACTTTTACTATTAGCTAGTGTCGTATTATAAAATAAATTAAATAAAAACAAGAGAGTGCAGGTTAAATTATAGCTTTTAAAAAAAATATAGTTAAGCCTAGTATTTATCTGCGTAGATACATTTGGTGTGATGAGTGTTCATATATTACTGGTTAGTTGTGTGTTTAGAAATTCAAGACTAGCATCTGCTGAGATATTAATGTCGTAATGAATGTTCAGATATTAATGGTCACTTGTAGCGTATAGAACTTATTGACATTTTAAATTGTTCAGAAGTATTTGGTCACCTTATCTGCTACGAAATATCTGACGGCGACTGTACATATGTGCTTCAAATTTCATAAACACATCTCAAACGGTTATTTAGATATTGACGTCCGAAAATCGACATTTTTATCACTGACTGACCTATAGATCATAACTCTAACCCAGTTCCAGATGATCTAGAAAGTTCAAATTTGGCATTCAGATAGGTATTTAGGTGAATACAAAGGAATAAATCAGAAACTGGTTAATTTTTATCATTTTATTATAATTTTACACATTAATTCTATTAGGAACACTCAACTTATGTAGTGTCTGTAACTGTAAATATTTTTTTTATAAATATGTACCTACAAATAGTTTATGTACAAAAAGTAATGATATCGCATCAAAAACATAAATGTGAAATGAGAAGCCAAGTTTAATATTATGATATATGTCTTGGTTGTTGACTTCAACGACAAAAGAAATGAGATCTAAATGGGTGCCACTTCAATGGTCATTCCCGAAATTTATTTTTAACAACATAAAATATCATTTCTTATGAGATAAATTATTATAATAGAAAAATACTAGAAAAAATCGACTCGGGTCACAAGTGAATTCTCAGGCGGGAATCGAACCAGCAACCTTTGATCCGATCCGGTCCAATGCTCTCCCAATTGCAGCATTTATATATAGCAAAAAAAAAAATCATTTCTTCTTATAGCTTAGGATAATATATTGTAGCCTAAGATCTGACTTTGCTAGTTCTCATATACGAATTATTATGTTCGATGGCTAGTTTCTACCAGCAAGTCATATTTTCGGAATAATAAAACAAGAACTGATAGTTACAGGTTTAGAACTTGCGAAGGCTTTTAAAGAAGATTAAAAAAGATCAGCAAAAGCAGCATTACAAAGCATGACGTATTAAGCTAGTAATACATACAATTCATAAGCACCAATCTTAAAGCAAGGAGTTTGAAGTGAATGCAATATGTAGATATGTATATAATTAAGGCGGCGACCCTAACCCATCGGTGAGATTCATCTTTAATTCAAGCGGACCTAGTTCGTTCCTCGACGATGTACTACATAATAATAATAATAAGTACTTCATACATTCACAGCAATTAGCCTAGCCCAAAGTAAGCACTGTAAGGCTTGTGTTGTGGATACTAGGTAACGGATAGACATACATATTATGATACATGGATTTGTAATATTCGTAGAAATATATATAAACACCCATGAGTCAGATACAAATGCTCGTATTCATCACACAACTATCTGTCCCTTTCCGGATTCGAACCTAAGACCGTCGATGCGAAAGGCAGTATTCTGACATTAGGATAGGGTAACCTGGTTATTGATTCGCTTTCCCCAGTATAACAGGGATATTATCTCAGAAGGGCAACAGACATTGTATTAATGGCTTCATTATTTTAATATGTTTAACTAATAACATATAACGAATCATTATCGTAAAATAAATATTAATGAGAAGCTGAAATCACGATTTTTATTACATCGTACCTAAATCTTATTCATGGGCACGAATATGTTGATGGCATAAGCGTCCGGGATCCGATATGAACAGGAAAATATCATACAATTTCCCGGGAACGGGGCGGGAAGTATAACGTTTTAAATATACTGAATAATCCATTGCCTTCACACAAAACGTAAGAATTGAACAAAAGTATCATGTGGATCCCAGCTTACTTTTCAGTCGTAAAAACACCCAAGTCCGAAAAACTGTTTCCATTTGGTAAGCAGCAGGTGTCCTTTGCAATCCCATCGTCAGCGGATTAGTCCATTGTACGGATATAAATCCGTGCCGGACGAAAGGACTAGTGCTTAGCTCGTTCTTTTGGACGCGCCGAAATTCGAATGTAACTGTCCGTTATTATAATCGACGAAAACAATCTTTCTTCCGTGGCCACCTTCCGAGATTGCTCGTTTGCGTCAACCGAAGCCACCGTGATACAATTACGTCGGTAGGCGTAATTTGTAACATTATTAAGTTAGTGTCGGCAGATGTCGTTAGTAAATTATGTTTATCCGACAGGACGCAGCTGGAGATGGGTGGCACTTAATCCCCCCTCACACGGTGTAGCGAAGTTCGTGAATACGTCAAAGGGAAATATGAATAATGACGCGGCTCTATGTCTATCTACTGTCATAGTCTCACCTATATATTTACTATTATTACGGTATTCCGAACTAACCCCATATTAATGAATTGGCTAAAAACGTTCCGTCTGTCCCACATTTATGAAGATTTACGATGTTAGGGAGAGTGATTTTTCTATTTAATTAAAAGTTGGATAGAAAATGTTGAGTTTTCTTTTACAATATAAAAGTTTATGTATTTTCTTTTTCATATTAAATATTGGGCTTATCAATATTTTTAAATATAAATAAACATGTTGCATATGGCGCATTTAACAATGAAATAATGCTAAGACAAAAATATGAATGTAATTTACCAACTCTATGTTACTGACGTTGTTTTAAATTGTAACTTAGTTCCCTATCCGTTTATTTTTAGTTAAAACTAAAATAAAAAGCTTGATTTAATAGCTTGATTTAATAATAGTAGAGGCAGTAATCATATATATTTTATTTATTATTATGATTCGGTTACAGTAGTGAAAGCAAAAATGGAAATGAAGTAAACTGCCACACGTGGTTTCAATGGAATTTTTGTTTAAATGTCATCCATCATGCATTACAAATCTTAGAAATCACCTAGGTATTTAATATGGTCAACTAATAACAGCTGGAAATCACAGAAACAATGGCGATACCTTTAATCAAGTTACGAAGTGCAGGTGTGATGAATTTCCAGATTAAAGACAGCCCTAACACATTTCGTACATAATGTATTACGGCTCGTTCGCACCGCCCCTGCCCCGGGACACTTTCCCAATTTTCTTTGTCTTCACCAACTTCCAAGTTTCACTAAATGGTTATCTTTCTTATTTGTAGAACATTTTGATATTCTCCAATTCCCTTTTGACATTTAAGACATTATTAAATGTAGAATACAGACAAAGAAATGATATAGTACAACAATTTCAAAGTATGCTGTAATAAATATCAACTGAGGCATTATTTAGTTGTAAATAACGACTTGTTTCTTATGTTCGAATTTAAATCAAAATCAAATACCTTATAAGGTTAACAGCTTTATACTGATTTTCAAGTTATTATTTCTCATTCATCATCCATGTCGTATTTGTTTTTGAATACTGTTGGCAAACTATTCCATATTACTTATTAGAACCTTATCGGTTTTATTTTGGAGAATATCCGAACCTAATTGTCCACGTAAAGGGTAGTACCCCTGAATCGTCTCTGTGTGTAGCTTTAGATCATCGATTATGCCATACCTGAATTATGGCCGTTTAAATCATGTTTAATGGTTAGTACGCATATTCCCCTTTAAATTTATTAGATAATCGTGAAATATATCAGACTTTTATAAAAATAAACCTCAAAGATGTTCTATTGTATCAGTAGTTCAAATAACTCGATTAAAATTTTATAACTTTAGAGATTGTTTTGATAAAACGATATGCTATGCTAGTTTTATTTTTTCATAGACGATTATATTTAGTAATTATATTTTCGTCTTGGAAAACTTTAAAATGTGTACTCTAATTTTTAATCTTTTAGAAAGATGCCTGCAAAAATGATTTTTGTTTGTTTTTTTCAGCATTTGATCCGAAACTAATGTTGTCCAAATGCAAGAACAAGACGAGACTTAATCAGTCTTGGTCTTAGTATTGCGCTTCCAGTCTTGGTTTTTGGCCTTCAGCAAGAGCCTATAAGTCTATTGTTATTTATTAAACGTTACTTTAAATCTTAAAACAACGTAACAGAGAAGGTACATTTTGAGCTTGAATTAACATATCCATAGAAAAGACCAACCAAATTAATAAATGTCTAAACATTTAATGAGAAATTCGAAAAATCAACTGACACCGGGTGCGCTTTGAACTAGGGATGTTGCGGATGTGTTTTTTTTCACATCCGCGGATGCGGATGCGGATTTTAAGAGGCTCACATCCGCGGAAGCGGATGCGGATGCGGATCTGTACAAAAAACTTAAGTGTTGGTTTGGTAGGGTAAAAAGCAGTAATATTTATCCTTTGTTTATCTATACATATAAATAAAATTGGAGTGTCTGTTTGTAATATTGAAATAACCGTTTTTTACTACATGCATATATATATACGGTACGGATACGTACACACACCAAAACCACATTTTTACAATTTTTGTCTGTCTGTCATTCTGTTTGTTCGGGCTAAACGCTGAAATAGCTGGACCGATTTTGACGGAACTTTTATTGACAGATAGCTGATGTAATAAGGAGTAACTTAGCCAACTTTTATTAAAAAAAAAAATACTTTAGAAAAATAAAGTAATGTTTCTATGTCAAAGTACTGTCCAGTACAGCGCGCAGCTCACGCGCATACCACCACTGTCTATGCCGTCACGTCGGGCACGTCGGGTCAATATCACAAAGGCTGCCTATCGCGCGGGCTCAGAACGCGCCAGCGGGCTATTGCTGGTTTTTAATAAAAAATTTTTTTGCAAATTATAATAACTGAGCCACGGCAACGTGTGGCCGGGTCAGCTACTTTAATAATAAAGTAGTGAGTTAATTACTATTACTGATTAATTGTTTTAGTAATGAAATTTAAATATTGGAGCATTATATTTTATGATTATATTTAAAGTAGAATGATCGCCTTTTCGGACTCCAGTCTGTTTCGCAAGGGTTCGTGTATTAATCCTGCGCTACTAAATAACTGTTCACTTGAAACACTGGCTGGTGGCGCTGATAAGAATTTGCGTGCTTTTTTAGGTAACAGTTTGAACTCACTTTGATTAACACTCCATCATTAAAGAGGACTCTCATTTAAATTAACTCACTTTTTATTACGGAAAGTAAGTAACTGCTTCTTGTGAATTGTGTCAGGGCTGACAATTTCTGGTGTAGCATCATGGTAAGATCACTAATTAAACAGGACTGACGTCCTGTACCTAAGGTCTCTAGTCGTTCCGTTCAGTTTCCATGAAATCTGTCATTCCCATTTTCTTCACTCTTTCGGTACTTGGAGATATTGTTCGAGAAGCCAAGATGTCTTCGGTGTTTCTGCTACTCTTTAATATATCGTCTTTAATCTTTTACTCGGTCGACACTCGCCACTCGCCGGCCCCTTCCCTTTTTTTTCTTGTCGCATCCGCATTCGCATCAGCTCCGCATCGATTTATATGCGGATGCAGATGCAGATGTCTAAATCGATGCGGATGTTCCGCATATGCGGATGCGGATGCGAATATTCGCAACATCCCTGCTTTGAACCCACGACCTAAGCGATCCGTGTCGATGGTCTAACCAGCTGAGCTATCTACCTATCCGTTTATTATAGGATACAATTCGAAGAGTGTGCATGCAGAATTGCACAACCTTGTTCCGGAGTCCCCATTTTTTCATCGGACGACCAGACTTACGAATAGGCGCCACCGTTATTTGGTTGATATACCAAAGAGTCGCACTAAGCGTATCTGTTTCAATTTTGTAATCTGTACCGCTAAAGAGTGGAACACTTTGCCTGAGTCTGTGTTACCTGATAAATATCTACAATATAGGGATCTTCAAGTCACGAGTGAATAGCTGTCTTCTAGGCAAGTGCTTTGCATTCTAGATCGCATCGTGTGTAAGGGGCGGCAGTTTCCCGGTTGGGTTAGTAGCCTAGGGGCAATGTTGTGAAGGTGTTGATGGCCGCTACAGTCAGCACGGACGAACATGCGTTTCTTCTTGAATTAACATAAATACTACCATTTATAGTTCATTCGCTTACATAGTGTCGCCTTGTAACGCGCCGCCTTGGCACGTACCGGCTCTAATTAAAGGATGCCGCCGCAAATCAAACGTTGCCGCGTGCGGCGTACAGACGCATGACATTGTACCGTCCTACCTTTCGCTTCATACTTTCTTTATTATTTTAAGTTAGAGCACCCAGAAACATATGTTATTCTTTGGAACACTTGTACTCTGTGGCGGCAATCAAACAGTGTCAAATGTTGTGTGTGCGGCGCGGCGACGACGATTGTTTGTATGCGATATCAATAGAAGCCGCCGGCGCATGTATCTTGACCTTGTACTTCCGAATAGCTGCTAAAATTTCTTTGAGAGGTTAGTACCCCATAAGGCGCCGCGCACTATCAAAGCACCGATGGTCAAAACTAGGAATGCATTCTTTTTTCTTTTAATGCATATTTTCATTTGCTATGTATGTTAATGGTATTATCCGTAATGCACATAAGTCCATTTTTCCAATTTTTTATATATTTTTTAGCGTCTCATAGAGTCCCCAAGCGTATACCCCGTACTCCTATTCTCTTTGAAGCGACACTCAGTCCAGACAACTGCAAGACTAGTGTCGCCAAACTATCGACAGTATTTCTATCGATTTTTTCATCTGAAAAATAACGCGCTATCGAAAGGGTTATCTATTCTATCGATAGCATAGATACTATTGATAGCTCAAAACATGCCAACACTATTGAAAGAGTGAAATACTATCAATACTATCGATAGTATTGTTGCCCGTAAATAACAAACGATTGATAGTATCGATAGTGTTGATACTATCGATAGTGTTGATACTATCGATAGTATTGTTGCCCGTAAATAACAAACAATTGATAGTATTGATACTATCTATGTTCTTGGTAAGAATACTATTGATAGTATCGATAGTATCGAGACTATCGATTGTTTAGATTATCGATAGTCTTCAATTTTGCAATAGTATTGGGTATGTTTTTACAGCAATATAATAAAACGCAAACCTTTTTGCATTATTACCGACCTGTGCTGCTCATCTCACTTTTAACGTATCTTTTGAAATTATTTGTTCTAAGGTCTTTATTGTTGACTGCTATGCCTTAAAGTTTTGAACAATATTATTGTAAATTGGCAAACTATCGATAGTTCAAAACAATCGATAGTGTCGATATTACCGATAGTATTGTTATCAAGAACATAGATAGTATCAATACTATCGATACTATCAATAGTTTGTTTTTTACGGGCAACAATACTATCGATAGTACTGCACTCCTTCAATAGTATTGCCCCATTTTGAGCTATCGATATTATCCATAGTCCTGCTATCTATCTATCTATCTATCGATAGACTCTCGAGTAATTATCCATAGTCCACTATCGATCGGCAACACTATGCAAGACACAAGAGTCTCGCCGGCTTAGTCTTGTTCTTGCACAAATCTTGCACGGTCAGTCTTGGTCTTGGTCTTGGTCTTGCAAAAAGCAAGAACAAGACCAAGACTGCAAGAGCAAAACCGATTTTGGGAAACACTATCCAAAACTAACGTCACCTATCAAATATTAGAAAAGTCAATAAAATAACAAGTGAAAAATTATCATTGTATAATTAAGAGGTATTTGCGGTATAACTTAACTGTATATTTAGGTTAACTGACTAAAAGAGATTATTTTGGATTAACAAATCAGCCTTAAATAGAAAAAAAAAATTAAATAGAAAGACTGTACCGGATCCGCTACTTTTATGATTACTATTATGCTGATAAAGTAGAAAGTTAGTGTACGCAATCGAGTGAGCTAAAGCTGAAATCTTAAGGTATGTGGGTGGCACGCGACTCCGGGTGTTTACATTGGAATGTAGGTAATATGATACTGTCTGTTTCACATGATATATTTTGCAGTGTTTGTGAGCGAAGTTATTTCTGTAATAAATTGTAGAACTGAGTGCTTACGTTCTCAGATTTCGGCTGTAGTACATAAGTGATAGTTGGTTGTCATCTTGTCGTATTTTGAAGGCGAGCAACGTTACTAGCGCGCAATATAAATTGAAATTGAAATTCTGTCTTTAGGAACGGAGTAAATAGGTATGTACGGTCAACAAAATATTAACAATTTAATTTCTGAGAATTTCACGTATCCTTTGAAACAAGTGATGGAAACTTTGACACCTTTCGACACTAAAAACACAAAGTACAGTTGTCGGGCGTTCCCGCGGTCTCCGGCTTGACTATCCCGTGGTGTGGAACTTTTACTCGTCTTATCTGGCTCGCAATCAGCATCTCGTTCTACTTCCGTTCTTTGTCACCTTTCCTCATGACATTATGCTACGAAAGAACAGGAAACTGGTCAAACAGCGGCTGCACGTCCTCTCTTTCCTAGTGCTTGTCTCTAATATAAGAGGTTTGCACTCTTATCTCGACCCCGTCCAACACCACCATAAAAGGTCCAACTGACGCAGCGTCTCTGGCTTATCCGGGTTATGTCCTTGAACATTGTTTTAGGGCTCATGCGGGTGTTTACATGTATGAACGCGATGACATTTGTTATTTGCGTCTCCGTGATCTTGAAGACCTCAACCTTTCTATCATTTGGGTTCAGGTAGATACAGGTTTAGAGAAAATTTTCTATGCTTGTGTTTACCGCTCGCATAGCCAAGACGCGGAGACTACCAGGCTTACCAACCTACTCATTGAGAAGGCAGACATTACCATACAGCGGTACCCGTCCGCTCAACTAGTGGTTCTCGGTGATTTCAATGCACACCACGAGTACTGACTGTTCCCTTACGAGAAAACTGACCACAACCCTGGTCGAGAAACGCAAACGCTGGCCTTGAAATTTGACTTCACCCTGACGGGCACACAGCTAATTGTTTGGACCTTCTGCTGACGACAAATTCCGACAGCTACTCGGTGTCAGTTACGCCACCCCTTGGCAGTTCTGATCATTGTGTGGTGGAATCGGTATCGGTGTATTTTCCGCCCGACCCAAGCCTAAAAGGTTTCCAGCGGGTTTGGAGTTTTAAATCAACAGACTGGGATGAAAAGCGTTGCTTTTTTGTATCTTATCCTTGGCGGCGGGTTTGCTTTTCTTCTAGCGACATCTCAGCTTGCGCGG
Source organism: Calamotropha paludella (assembly GCA_927399485.1). Taxonomy (NCBI): domain Eukaryota; kingdom Metazoa; phylum Arthropoda; class Insecta; order Lepidoptera; family Crambidae; genus Calamotropha; species Calamotropha paludella. The sequence goes on from OV656812.1 coordinate 15,772,364, forward strand.
ATGCTGTGACCAATGTGCATTGTCAGGGTATAGAGTACTTTATCCCCTTCCCTGATGTATCATTTGCCGGCAGTTCGTCGTGAAGCTAGTTAGACGGTGGACCTGTGTCGAGTATTTTCCTGCAAGTAACATTTATAATTATTCCAAATCGCATCTTAGTTCAGTTTCTATAGAGTCGATAATCACGTGAATAAGACAACATTTTCACTTCTTTAATAGTGGGTATCTACAGGCAAGTGTAACGAGTGCGGTGTATTTGCATCTTGCTTGCACCACAACGAAATCCCTCACCATTCTTACCATCGGTTACTCTCGTAAGTAGTCGGTCTAGTTCGTGCAAGCCATTTCAGATACCGTTTCACCGCACGTCCGTGAAAGATTGCTACTTTGTGGCATCGGCTTTATTGTGCTACCTTCGTTTAATTATTATTGTGTAGATATATTGAAGAAACTTAAATATAAATATGAGTGTCAGAAGAAGTCCTACGGGATCGAATCCAGATCTTAATAAATTACGGGACAGCGACTCCCCCTTAGGAGTCGCGCAAAGAAAAAGAAAATCACCTGATAGTGAAATATCGGATTTTCGTATGGAACTCACCGAAACACTGTCTATATATCGTCGTGATTTACAGAGTTCTTTATCAAAATTTCAAAAAGAAATGATGACATCATTCAAAGAGTTATGTGATAAACACAACGAAAACTTAACAAAATTACGCGAAGATTTCTTCGCCTTTAAGAGTGAAATGTTGGAATTGAAGCAAAGGAACGAAAAATTAATTAAGGAACAGTTTCAAATGAAATCAAAATTATCGAGTATGTGTAGCGAATATGATGCGGTTAATGCCAGGGTATGTACATTGGAAAAGGACTTCATTGAAGCCAAACACAACAGGGGCGAATAAATAATTTGGAAATTTCCGGAATCCCTTTCAAAAAAGGAGAAAATCTGTATAATATCCTCCACCTGATATCGTCAAAAGTAGCGTTCACACTGACCCCCACAGACATTGATTATATACATCGCGTTAGACGCTACCCTCGACGAGACAGTAACATCAAAATTGGCCATCCAAAAGATCAGGTTTTGGAAACTCCGAACATCATTGTTAAGTTTACACAGCGTAAAAAGAAAAGCGACCTCCTGGCTGCAGTGCGCGCGCGCCGCGGGCTCACCACAGCTGACCTTGGAATGGACGGGCCAGCCCGCTCCGTCTTTGTGAACGACCACCTATCCCCTCATAACAAAATCTTATATAGTCAAGTTCGAAAATCCGGAAAGGAAATGGGTTACAAATATATTTGGGTCAACGATTGTAAAATATTTTTAAGAAAAAATGCCACATCGAAAGTGATTAATATATCTAGTGCTTGTGACTTAATAAAAATCAAGTGACGATTCGTTTTCCATTACCTGCTTTTCATAACCGGTTTGTTATGTTACTGTGGACTATTTTGTTTTTCTAATGTTATATTATGCTTTGTAAAATGTGTTACCTTTTTAAAAGATTTTGTAATTCGTGATACGGTAGAATTAATAAATGTAATTATGAATATAATATTTGTTTGTTTGAAGTGCTTATTCTTACTCATATGCCATGTAAATCTTAATTTTAACTTATACTTGTTAATTATTGCAATTATTTACTCAATCGAAGAGACACCAACACGAAACCTTTCTGAATACCTTTTTTTTTTAATTGAAATAAATAATGTCAATGAACTTTTAACCATTTCTTTTAAAATTATTATAATATTTTGTTCTTATTTCAATATATCATTTCTATTTTTTTTTGTCTTTAAAATGATTCAAAACACTATATCCATTTACTATCAAAATGTGAGGGGCTTACGGACGAAATCAAATATATTTTTTTGTAATGTTCTTAATTACGACTTCGACATAAATTGTATCACAGAAACTTGGTTAAGGGAGGGGTTCTTCAATTCCGAAAATTTTGACAGTCGTTATGAGGTGTTCAGGTGTGATCGAGACATGGTATCTAGTGAATGCACTCGCGGTGGCGGTGTCATAGTGGCCGTGCGGCGTGAACTCTGCCCGTCAGCCCGATCTAACTGGTGCGCACCACCGCCCGCTGATGAACTGTGGGTTAGTGTGCCGCTACGTCGCCGCTCTTCGCCTTCCGAGCCTGATAATCAACACTTACATGTAACGTGCACTTATATACCGCATGGTGCTCGTCATCAAACAACGCTCCAATAGTACTATGATAGAACTACTGATATCATTCATACTAATCCAAATGACATATTTTTAGTATTGGGTGATTTTAATGTGACTCAAGGCGTCTGGTACTTTGACAATGACTCTGGCAGTATGAACGTGGAGGCCAGTAATGATCCACTGGTTGAGCTCACTAGTGACTTTATGAATCTCTCCTTGCTATCACAATTTAACTCCGAGTTTAATTTAAATGGTCGATTATTGGATTTAATATTCTGTAACATACCCTGCTTTATAACAGCTAATAATAACCAACTGGTACCAGCAGATCAGCATCATAAAGCGCTCAATATTGAGTTACCGATTTGTTTACCTAAACCTTTGAAACAAAATAATTTCTTTAAAAAAATGTTCTTCCAAGCAGACTTTGATAGCATGAAACAGGAATTAATTTCTGTGGACAGGGACAATTGTTTTTCTACCATGTCTGATATAGAATCCAGGGTTAATTTTTTTTACGAAGTTCTGTATAATCTTATTGAGAAATACGTACCTTCCAAGAAAATTATTGATAGTAATAAATATCCACCATGGTATAATCATTCTTTAATAAAGCTTAGCAACGAAAAACGTAAATACCACAGCAAATTGAAAAAGTATGGAAATCTAAATGACTACAACACTTTTCAAAACTTAGGTCTAGACTCCGAAAACTCGAACACAAATGTTACTTGAAATTTCACACATTAGCTGAACAAAAAACTAAAGAACACCCTAAATACTTTTGGTCGTACGTCTCATCAAAAAAAAATGAACGGAGATATTCATAATAAAATGTTTTATGACGGCAAAGCACTTAGTGACGGTAATGAAATATGTGAAACATTTAACAAACATTTTCAGTCAGTTTTCGTTACTACGCCAACATTGCCTACTTCCAGCTTACCCCCATCCAATTTCACTGATTCCAGTTTGAGTATAAATTCTATAGACCTGAGGGATGAAATAATTCTTAGGGAACTCAAATGTGTAAATATTCACAAAGGTGCTGGATCAGATAACATTCATCCCTTGCTAATTTCAAGGTGTGCGGAGGAATTACTTAAGCCCATCCGTAACATATGCAACTTATCAATGAGCACGGGAATATTCCCCAGTTTTTGGAAGCATGCTTTGGTCACACCGATACCTAAGAATTCTCAAAAAGAATCAATTATACAATACAGACCCATATCAAAGCTTTGCATATTTGGCAAAATATTTGAAAAAATTGTAGCGCAACAATTATCTTACGCAGCCCGTCATCACATTTCTCAAAGCCAACATGGTTTCATGAGGTCACGAGGTGTGAAGACTAACATGCTTACATTCACTGACTTCTTGCTACGTACTATGGATGCTAATACTCAGGTAGACGTTGTGTACACCGACTTTTCTAAGGCTTTTGATAAAATAAATCATGATCTTCTTTTAAAAACTTAGTAAACTCGGTGTGCACGGCAATCTGCTGAGGTGGATTGAATCCTACATTCGAAACAGGAGTCAAGCTGTTTGTCTGAAGGGATACCGTTCTAAAAGCTTGCCGGTTACGTCCGGTGTACCCCAAGGGTCTCATCTTGGGCCATTGCTCTTTGCGATGTACATAAACGACATAGGAGATGCTACTCGCTTCTCAGAACATCTTTTGTATGCCGATGACACAAAAATGTACAGGAAAGTAAATTGTGTTGAAGACTGCTATAAGTTGCAATCTGACATTGAAGCACTATCCAAATATTGTCACAACAATTAACTTTTCTTAAATACTGACAAGTGCTACATAATATCATTTACCAGAAACCGATCACCAATACGGTATGACTACAATCTCAATGAAGATGTTCTTAAACGCTCAAAACACATAAGAGACTTGGGTATCATCATGGACGAGCAACTATCTTTTAACTTACATATAGACTCAATTGTAAAAAAAGCTTTCAGAACATTAGGATTTATAAATAGAATAACAAAACCTTTCAAACAAACCGTCACTCTAAAAATATTATAATAGGGGTTAAAGTATGAAATTGCCGTTTTATTGCAATAGGTTCTTTGAATTGACATAGAATCTTCATGGTTTGAGGTTTTCGAATGAAACTTTTTTTAAATGGTTTCTATGATGTTCTTTTTTTAAAAAATGTAAAACATTTGAATATCGACTTTCAATTGTTTTTGTTATTCAATTTAGACAAGAAAGATGGATACTGCGAAAATTCGAGTTATTTTTGAATACGAGTTCCGACGCGGAACTAACGCGGCAGAAACAGCCCGCAATATCAATGCTGCGTTTGGAGAGGGGTCTACTAATGAACGCACCGTGCGATTTTGGTTTAAACGCTTTCGTGATGGAAATTTCGACTTAAAGAACGAGCCACGAGGAAGACCGCCCACACAGGTAAATAACGATGAATTAAGAGAGATAGTGGAAGCCGATCCTAGTCAAAGTACCCAGGAATTAGCGGCATGGTTTAACGTTACCTTACCCACAATATTGACTCACTTGCGTCAAATCAATAAAATAAAAAAATACGAAAAATGGGTGCCTCATGATTTGACTGATCTGCAGAAAGAAACGCGTGTTGAAACTTGTGTTGCCTTGTTGAACCGGTACAGAAATGAAGGAATATTGGATCGAATTGTAACATGTGATGAAAAGTGGATTCTTTATGATAACCGGAAAAGAAAAATGCAATGGCTGACCCCAGGTCAAATGCCACAACAGTGTCCTAAAGCAAAACTTACCAATAAAAAGGTAATGGTAACTGTTTGGTGGTCTCAGCATGGTGTTATTCACTATAGTTTTCTCCGATCTGGTCAAGCAATAACGGCAGATGTCTATTGTGCCGAACTCCGAACCATGTTGACAAAACTAGCAGTAAAACAGCCCCGACTCATGAATCGATCTTCACCATTATTGCTCCACGACAACGCGAGACCTCACACAGCACGAGAAACCATTTTGACCCTTCAGGAACTGCAGTTAGAAACCATTCGTCATCCTCCGTATTCACCAGACCTTGCTCCAACGGACTACCATTTTTTTCGTGATTTGGACAATTATCTACGTGACAAGAAGTTTTCTTCCCAGGAGGCAGTACAAAATGCTTTCACACAGTTTGTGCAGTCTAGATCGTCGGAATTCTATCGCAAAGGCATTAATGACCTTCCCATTAGATGGCAGCAATGTATAGATAATAATGGCAACTATTTTGATTAAATAAATTTGTTAAAAATTTAAAAAATAAACAATATAGATTTTCAGTACAAATCGGCAATTTCATACTTTAACCCCTAATATTTTTCGTTTGTTAGATCTCTTTTGGATTTCGGATGCAATATTTGGAATCCTTTTTATAAAAAATATATAGACAGAGTTGAGAAGGTTCAAAAAAAAATTATAAAACTATTCAACCTTTGCCGTGGTTCTCAGGAATCATATAACACAACCCTCGCTAATCTTAAAATCTTAAGTTTAAATGATAGGCGTAAACAATTTGACATTCTGTTTTTACACAAGATTTTAAATGGTTTAATAGATAGTCCCTTATTATTATCTAAAATTAATTTTATAAATAAAGCAATGCTACCCATACGTGCTACCCGAAAACTAAAATGTTTCGTGCCGCCAGCCCTTCACAAAAATTACACCAGAAACTGTTTTATCTATCGTTCATTGATATTATACAACAAGGAATTTAATCATATAGATTTATCCGGTGTCTCATTGAGAAGTTTAAAAGGCGCATTATTGAAAGAATTATGCACTAATGACAAATAATTAGGTTTGTCTCATTTGTATTGTTTTGTTTTTTTTTTGTTCTTAACTTGCTACACATTTGGCGACACATCAGGTTTTTATTGACTGTCCAATTCAATTCATCCATGTGTATGCTCTGGGTTTATTTGATTTCATTTGTTTGCAATCTTATATATCATGCATGTTTGTATTCTCGATACTGTACTTGTATTACCGCTTCTTATCTTAGCTTCATATTAAATTATTGTTCGAAATTCTGAAGTAACTTTCGGTACTCCTTGTCTAAAATGAAATACGTCAAAATTCTATGTTATTATTGTAGTGACTGTTTTGTACCAAAATAAAGAGAAAAAAAAAAAAAACTCGCCCATGGTATAATGCCAAATGTCGTGATGCGGTGGCTTCAAAACGAGGCATATTTGGCCTGGGTTGAAGATCCATCCATCCATAGTACGCGCGAAAAGAAGAAAGTCTTTAACAAGGCTGCCAAGTCCTGTAATAAGGTTGTAAAGACAGCTCGCTTCGATCACAAAGGCTAAATTGGAAAAAAGCTTGCTTCTTACCCGTCAAGTAATAAAGCCTTGGCTAAGTCGATCGAGGGTAACTTCTGCCGTAACTCAGTGCCTCCCTTGCTAAAACCTGACGGATCATTGGCACAAACGGTCAAGGAAAAGGCCTATTTATTTGCTAAATTATTTGCCGTAAGTTCGCGTTTAGATCCTGGCAATGTTGTACCTTTCGGTTTGTCAAAATGTGTCACTTTTATGTTTGAAATTTGTATTAGATGAACCAAAGTAAGAAAAGCATTGCGTGAATTGGACGTGAATAAAGCCAGTGGTCTGGATGGTATACCAGCCATTGTACTTAGGAATTACGCTTCTGAGTTAGCTTCGGTATTGATACGCCTATATCGTTTTTCTATGGCTAACGGACAAGGGCCAAAGTCCTGGAAGCTGGCCAACGTGCAACCTGTGCCAAAAAAGGGCAGTCGTGCTGATCCTGCTAATTACAGGCCCATCTCGATCACGTCTATTCTCTGTAAGACAATAGAACGTGTACTGAATCACAAGCTCCTGTCGTATCCAGAAGAAAATGACCTACTTAGTGAGCGGCTATATGGGTTTCACCGGAACCGGTCTACTGGAGATCTTCTAGCATACGCCACTTACATATGGAGCGAAACATGGAGAGGCGCCTGCCGTCTCTCTTGATATCTCGAAGGCTTTTGATAGGGTGTGGCATGAAGGCCTTATTAGCAAGCTTCCGTCATATGCTCTTCCCACAAGTTTTTGTGTCTGGATTTTAGACTTGCTGAGATATCGGTCAATACGAGTTGTCATTGACGGTAGCTCGTTGAACCATTTCGCTATCAATGCCGGCGTCTTTCAGGGTTCTGTATTCTCTCCAACACTTTTTCTGCTACATATAAATTCACCTGCTTTTGCCCGATATTTTGGGATACGCAGATGAAGGCACGTTTATAAAGACTTATATGTTTGATGCATGAGCCAGTGCTGAACAGCGTCTAAGAGAGGCGATGGTCAGCCGCATCAACCTATCTCTGCAGGCAGTTTCCGAATGGGGCGATGCCAATCTCTGTTAGATTAGCATGGCATTAAGACCCAGGCGTGTCTTTTCTCCTTAAAGGAGCCCTTTCGACTTGACTTCTACTTTTCGAGGTGTATCCGAGCTGATCACTGACCATCTTGAGCTTCTCGTTATGTCTTTGTCATCAACTTTCTGGCGGAGGTGAGAAAATACTTCACGCCGGAACAGTTGCTCATCCTTTACCAAGTACAAGTTAGATACGTGTATGGAGTATTGTTCTCATCTTTGGGACGGTTCCGCCCGGTACCAGCACCAGATACTTGAGTCCATTGAGAGGAGGGCCCAGAGGCTCATCGACAATGACGATATTTCTTATAAAAATCTCAAAAGCTTTGAGCATAAACGGAAGGTAACAAGCCTATCCGTTATTTATGGGATACATTTCGGAGAGTATACAGCAGAATTGCACAACCTTGTTCCGCCGTCCCACTAAGCGTTTTAGTTTTAGTTTTGTAATACGTACCGCTAAGGAGTTGAACTCTTTACCTGAATCTGTTTCCTGACAAATACAATTTAAGGGTCTTCTAGTTACGAGTGAATAGGCATCTTCTAGACAAGCGCGTCACTTCCTAGATCGCGTCGTCGCGAGATAGTGATCAAGCACATACCTATTTTCTATATAAAAAAATATAATTAGTTACATTATTTTTATTCATTTATACTCTCTTTATGTTAAAGTACAACTTATTTCAAGACATGAATGTATACCTACTTAATTTCGTTTGTAAAAAAAGCGATGGAATTAAAGACGTCTGATATTTTTTGTACATAAGGTACATTCACGAGTTGAAAGTCTATGTAACTTTTTCATTCTTTAGAATAAAAAATACGCCATGAAGCTTTCTATATCGCTCTCAATAAAGTTCAGATAATAATGTCATTAGTTTAATGCTACTTTTCCAAATGATCGTTTTTCAGACTGTGTTTTTGGCACAAACTTATCTGCGCATTGAGTGGTTTTCTTTGGAAGTTAAAAGGCTGAGCGCGAACAAAGATGCCCATTATGACCCTGTTCATTTATTACAAGCGAAGAGTCTACTGTAGTCATCTGAATTATGCTCTGGCAAAACTCATTAATTAAGTGTTAACATGATATTATAAGAATAGTAGGTACGTTGAAATAACTGTTTGTAGTTATGTCTACCCATAAGCTGTTGTTTGATTCTTAAAGTGAAAGGTTCCTTCTTATATTTTTCTTAATAGTGTATCAAGTACACTACATCTGCGGATAAATCTATTTTAGTGAGATTCAAAAACTCAAAAACTTCTGACATTAACCAGAAATTTTTGACTGGTCTTAATGTCATTTTTAATGATCAGCTGCGATCGATTCATTTGTAGACTTTGAACTCAACCGTAACAGTATTATTTGTTTGGTGCAACGGTAGTTATCCTGCTTTTCACACCGACGGTCCTGGGTTTAGGCCCCGAAAGGGGCAGATGTTTGTGTGATGAATACGAACACTTGTGATTGAAACATGGCTATTTATATATATTTCTATGAATATTACATATTTATGTATCACATATATTACCTACCCGTTACCCTAGTATCCATACACAAGCCAAACAATCTTACTTTGGGCTAGGCAAATTGATGTGAACATAAGAAATATTGTTATTATAGTTTATTGTTGATTGACAAATATATAATACTTGTATTTCCCTTTAGTATTCAAAACAAAATACAATTATTTAGAATAATACTTTAAGTAGTGCCTAATATTTTATAAATTGAAGCTACTCCACTACAATTGTCCATAAACGTGACTTTTCAAACTTTACCTGGGTTTCCTAGATACCAATATATAATATTGGTTAAGTTGCTTAAACAGATTTTAAATCACTTTATATATTTTAACCTAATCCATTTGTATTTATAACGTTTAATTAATTGGAAACATCATATTCCCCCAAGTATTTTATTACTAAATTATAAGTGGCATTTAATTTTTACTTTACTCAAAAATTTATAAACTTGGTTTTTCTAAGTGCGTTAAAAGTGACGGTAATCTTAGGATATAAATTGAGTAAGTCCCTTGAATAATAAATTTATTTTAGGAAACACATCAATAATTTAGTATCAAAGTAAGCAAGACTTGTACTATGAATTACTACTTATTATTAATAATTACTACTAATTAATTATTATTAAGTACTTTTTTAAAACATTTAGTACAAGAGTATGACTAGTGCCTATCTTTAGAGCGGCTTCCCTGCTGGAAGCTTTCGGATAACACTCAAAAAATGTCAAAATATTAAGTTCCATATCGAAAAGGTACAGATTACGATGTTCTTGAGGCTTTAGTACTAAATGTATTTTGAAACCTCCGACATTTTCTAAGTTTTCCACCATTCCAAAACTTTTCTTGACGGTATTTGTCTATTCGGATACATTCCACCATGCCACTGAAGGGCTAAATTGTAATCAAGAATTACAATTTAGCCCTTCAGTGGTATTGTTGAAAATGTATGCTTCTATTAAATCGAATTGCTCTAGATGCTCCATTATTACGTCATGTTATACTTATTACGTCATGGTGGCAAAAGAAAACAAAATCCATAAGATAGGATGTTGATTCGAAATTTAAAAATTGCCGTAAGTTGCTACACCGCAAACAAATTAAACGTTCCATTTTCTTATTTATTCCAACAAGAATCGCTACGCGAGCATCAATAATAAAATTAAAGATTTGATTTGTTCGAGAGTAAAATAAATGTTAGATTTCCTATTGTTTTTTCATTTCCAAGAACCTATGTTTCTTAGAAAAAAATTGAATAAAAGGCGAGAGAATGGCTGGAAATTGCGTAACTTACAATTCGTGCTACGATGACCAATAAAAAGTTCTATACAAACAATTTGCAAGTAACAGAACTCAACATATAGATTTCTACTTTATTTGTAAAGCCATAATGTAAACGCGGCTGATGTTTTAATTATTCAATGATGCTTAATTACTTCTAGGTAGGTGTCTATATGACATTTTAAATATCTTCTGTTTCAGATTTATTTCAACAATTAAAGTAGGTTTATGAAGAAATTAAATAAGATATAAAATACGTGTGTAAAAAACAACCACGCCTCCGAGCCCTCAGATGGGATTCGAACCCACGACCTTTCGCAATCCGGGCGACTGCTCTGACCGCTGAGCTACCGAGACGATGGTTCGAATCCCATCTGAGGGCTCGGAGACGTGGTTGTTTTTTACATACGTATTTTATATCTTATAGAAATATTGCATTGTGAATGCAAAAAATTAAATAAAAACATAATTATAGCTGGTTCCATCTTAATTGATTGTTTAATATTTGTAAAAATATTACTTTCAATGTTGAAGGTAGTTAGCGTTCAACATTGGTGAAACGATACTAGCTCATAGTAGAAGTTGGAATACGTTTGTAAAATTCGACACGTTTGCCAGCGTCTCGGTAGCTCAGCGGTCAGAGCAGTCGCCCGGATTGCGAAAGGTCGTGGGTTCGAATCCCATCTGAGGGCTCGGAGGCGTGGTTGTTTTTTACACACGTATTTTATATCTTATAGAAATAATGCATTGTGAATGCAAAAAATTGAATAAAAACATAATTATAGCTGGTTCCATCTTAATTGATTGTTTAATATTTGTAAAAATATTACTTTCAATGTTGAAGGTAGTTAGCGTTCAACATTGGTGAAACGATACTAGCTCATAGTAGAAGTTGGAATACGTTTGTAAAATTCGACACGTTTGCCAGCGTCTCGGTAGCTCAGCGGTCAGAGCAGTCGCCCGGATTGCGAAAGGTCGTGGGTTCGAATCCCATCTGAGGGCTCGGAGGCGTGGTTGTTTTTTACACACGTATTTTATATCTTATAGAAATATTGCATTGTGAATGCAAAAAAATTAAATAAAAACAAGAAATTAAATAAATAAATAAATAAATGTTTCTTACATTCACACTAATTAGCCTAGCCCAAAGTAAGCACTGTAAGGCTTGTGTTATGGATACCAGGTTAACGGATAGACATACCATATATGATAAATAGATATGTAATATTCATAGAAATATATATAAAAACACCCATGACTCAGGTACAAATGCTCGTATTCATCATACAAAGATTTGCCCCTTCCGGGATTTGAACCCGGGACCGTCGGTGCGAAAGGCAGGATCACTACCGTTGCACCAAACGGTCGTCGAAATTGAACTAATTGTTAAGACGCACGGTTATTGACTTTGAAAATAATTTGCACGAATGGTTGTCAGCTACAACATAATGTTCACCCAAGTAACACAAAATAAGTTTCCCTTTGCAATTACTTTTTAGTGTAAATTTTGACTTGAAGGTATAATGAATAACAAATAAATTGTTTTCATTTGAATTGGTTTTGGAACTGAAAACAATGATGTTATGTTATTTTATCATATATAAATCATATAAATTATTACATGATTTTAATGAAACACAAAAGTAACGCATAATAATATACCCATTCTCTTCTAATTTGAATAATCCGTTCTTTCCTATTAAGACATTGTTCCATAAAAGTTATGTAGTTCATTTGAAAGAAAATCCTATGAGTACCGCGATATATTTTAGCAATTTTTTCCTTTTGCAATACCATAGGATTTCGTCGAAGTAAACCTTTTTAAAAGGCAGCTTAAGGATCCCGGAAAACTAAGAACTTCTCGTATGTCCCCTCAGGAGATTTTCTCAATGTATGACCATCTATATTATTATTACTGCGTATGTTGTTTTCTATTGTATATATTTATAATTTACTAGCTGATACGACCACGCGTTGTTCACATTAAAATGAAACCTATCCTATGTCCTACTTCGGAACAAATCTAGTAAAATGAAAAAAAAGCAGTTAGCAGTTCATCGCGGACAACCACCAACTATGATGGGTAACATATATATATCTCGATATGAATGGTCTTTTTAAATAAAAATAATTTATCAATGGGAATGAACAACAGAATGACAATGTTAATTTGTCCAAGCATTTATATTCTTTTTTTTATTACACCATTCAAACAACATTTCTTAAAGTAGTAATATGAATGATGTTTTAAATATTAGTTGCTGTATCACAATAACGAGATTCTTTTGCGAAACGATATATCATTGAAGTATTCTTATTTTAGAAACATACGCACTGAAAGAAAAACATGTCTAAAAATTTTCTAAAGGTCATGCAATACCATCATTAAGGTAGTCTTGGAGCGCAGTCTTCTGAACGATGAAGACAGAACAATATTGATATTCGATAATGGAAAAATGGCGTGCTGGAAACGAATTATCGCAGAGGAAAATACCGTTTCCTCTTGTTTCCTATCTAGAGCTTTATACTTAATACTTAAAATATACGTCTATAATTACGTGATTTCCGACTACTATTCACTGTACACAGAAATAGGGAAATGTTTTTAGACAAACTTCGGAAACGAGATTGAATGACATCATCAATATAAATCGAGTATTATGTTTCATATGTTGTAGGGAGAAAAATATCTTAGAAACCGACATAAAGGCAGTGGGCATTTCAATGTTCCTATATTTTTAGGGTAGGGTGAGGTCTATATTGATTCACACCACCACTGATTTGCAGAGACTCACATCGAACCAACCATAATGAAACAACTAAACTTAGGGGAACTAACTGATCTGTCTTTGTTTTCAATGTTTGTTGTTAAAGTTCGACATTAATTGTTATTAAATTTATCATACACGCCTATAGAAGCAAAACTGTACGAACTTTTATTAAGTAAGCACGAAACATGCAAGCATGTTTATATTTTTAGCATAATTTTATATAATAATCAATAGATAGATAAGCGGATAGATACAGTAACCCAAAATGAAATATTTTAAATCATCAACTAAAAATATTAAAACAATAAAGAAAAATCTTGAATTAAGAAATCAACTTCAATCATGTACTTTTAAACTAGAAAATAACTTGAAAAAACATGAAACTGACACACAACACTTAGAGTCAAAAATACAAATTTTACAAAATGAATTAAAAAATCTTACAAATAAATATGAATTGTCTGAAAAGTCTATTAAGGAGTATTCTATGGCAGTGGATGACACTTTAAAGTTATCCAAAGATAATTCTGAGCGCTGTGACTCACTGGTTAATAATCAGTGTTGTATTTGTAACAACGGCAGTCTTCCACAGTCACCAGATAGGCAAGGCACTTCGGTAATCTCGGAGTCCCAGGTCTCTCCTTTACTTCCATCATCATTGTGTGACAGTATACATGACGTCAGTTCCTCTCAAAATATAATAATGTTCAGCGATAATATTGGTAAGGATATGGGCTCAAATTTGCGCTTAAAGTTAAATTCACCGGAGCAGTCGATTATAAATAATTGTTTTCCTTGTGCTAGTTTACATGAAATTATGCACAAAATATTCAACTACACATTTAGTAAGAATGATGAATTAATTATATTTATCGGAAATAGGGGTAATGTCAACAAAAAAAAGTTAACCTCTTACTTTGAAAAATTAAAACAATTAGAGCTTAAAAAAATTGTAATGTTTACATTCCCCTACATAAAAAATTTGTCAGATGCGGAAAATAATTATAGATTTAATTTAAATATGACTCTGAATTTATTCAGTCAGTATAATAATAATTTTAATGTAATTGACTCTAACAGTATTGTTAGTAAAAATGTATATACTTTTACTAATGGTAGATATTACCTGCCTCAGTACTATAAGAGACAGATAGTGAATTCACTATCATATTTTTTATTAACTTCAGCCAAGAACTTGGCTAAACAAACTGACTCTATTGAGCAGTATAATAATATTATGACATTGGAATCCGTTCCAAGCTATTTAAATTAGATATAGAGACAAAAGAGGTATCCTCTTGCAAATATAAATACATAAATAATGATTTTAACATGCCTCTTATAACATTACCATTAGAGTCAAATAAAAAAAATTGAGTTCAGAAATGCCCTCAAAATAAATGTAATTTAAATAAATTAAAAAATATTAACCTGGTGCATCAAAATAGTAATGGACTATCAAAGGGCAAACAATTAGAGATGGAATTATTCATGAATTCAAAACAAATTGACATTTTGTGTATTACAGAACATTGGCTTGAGGGATGTGAACTCATGTTTAGTTTCAATAATCACCAGGTTGGTAGTTCATTCTGCAGAGTCAACACAGTACATGGGGGGTCACTGATTCTTTTAAATAAAAGTTTAAAATTTAAAGAACGGAAAGATATTGTGTCTCTCTCTGTAGAATGCATAATAGAACTATCATGTATAGAACTTGAGCAACTCATTGTGGTATGTGTATACAAACCTGGTTCCTCAGCTTATGATAGATTCGAGGAAATCATGGATGAAGCCTTGAACAAATTGAGTCGGTCAAAAAAATACTTGATTGTGTGTGGAGATATTAATATTGATCTTCTTACAAAGAATAGTGAAACTTATAGAATCTTAAATTTATTTAAATCACACAATCTTTTCAACTTATTTATGGAGCCTACTAGATTCTGTAAAACAACGGCAACCTGTCTAGACAATATATATAGTAATCTGGTACCTGTAAGTAAGAAAGTTATTGCAAACTTAGATTCAGACCATTGCGGGCAAATAGCTTGCTTCAAAATTGTCACAGAACAAGTCAGTAAACGTAAAATTATATGTCGACCAGTAACTGCTGACAGATTGAAACGTATAGAAATTGAATTATGTTGTAAACTTCCTTTTTTATCACCGGATATGCCACCAAATGATATGTATAATTTATTTTTTGAGTCATTTTGTAACCAATTTAATAAAATTTTCAAAACCAAAGAGATCACCGTTACTGTTAATCCAATGTTTAGCGAATGGGCCACTGCAGGAATACACAAGAGTAGGCAAAAATTGTATGAGCTGTACTCAGAAAGACAGTTTAATAGAACGGAATCTTTTCAAAATTATGTCAAGTCATACTCAAAAATTTTTAAGCAGGTTTGTCAAACTGCAAAAATTAAATATATTAGTTCTCAAATATATAACAGTACTGACAAAGTCAAATCTACTTGGAAAATTAAAAATTATAAACTGGAGGGAGACTCTGTACCAGGGTCGTCTGCTTAGGTACCTCCGTCTTACCTATTTCTGCCGCAAAACAGCAGTGCTTGCATTGCTGTGTTCCGGTTTGAAGGGTAAGATATGGCAGTGAAATTACTGGGTACAGTGACTTTACATCTTGTGTCACAAGTTGGCAACGTACACTGTGGTTCTTGTGGGGGTTGCAGTTTTGCTGCGAATCTCACAAGAGCCACATGTATTATAGGTGACTGTCACCACTTACCATCAGGTGGGCAGTTTGCTTGTTTGCCAACATACAGCAATAAAAAAAAAAAAAAAAAAAAAAAAAAAAAAAAAAAAAAAAAAAAAAAAAAATGCAGAGACTGGCCGAACAAAAGCTTTAGCAAATAATTATAAACTTAAAATTGATGGTAAATTTATTAGCTCGGACTCAGATGTTGCGAATGAATTTGAAAAATTTTTTACTCGAATTCCAGTAGATTTGACAAGCTCTTTAGGCTCTTCCACCCCCATTGCAGAATCCTTGTTGAAAGAAAATGTTCCTTGTTGTAATACTGTATTTAAATTTAATTATGTTACTAAACGGGACATCATAGACACTTTTAAATCGTTGAACATTAAAAAAACTGCCGATCTTTGGGGAATATCTGTATATATGGTAAAGAATGTTATTGAAATAGTTGCTACACATTTAGCCTTAGTTTTCAACAACTGTATTGATAGTGGTGTGTTTCCTGATTTGATGAAACTTAGCAAAATAACTCCATTGTTTAAATCTGGTAGTACTTCAGATCCCTCTAACTTTCGTCCAATATCCGTACTATCAACATTCAGTAAAATTTTTGAAAAAACCGCGCTTAAGCAATTACAGAAATATTTTAGTAATAATAACTTACTACACATTAAACAATTTGGTTTTACCCGCGGACGGTCCACGACTGATGCTGGAATAAAATTGTTAGAATCCATTTATGAGGCCTGGGAGGAGTCGCAGGATGCCTATGGTGTTTTTTGTGACTTATCAAAGGCTTTTGACTGTGTCCAGCATCAGACGTTAATCAGGAAATTACACTATTACGGTATCCGTGGTACCGCTTTGGATTTTCTCACTTCTTACCTAAGTGACAGGATTCAAAAGGTGGTCATCAATGGAGAGCAGTCGCCTGGATCATTTGTAACAATGGGGGTGCCGCAGGGCTCAATATTGGGTCCATTTCTATTTCTGGTATATATTAATGACCTCCCTCACCTTGTAAGACGCGACCATGAGATAGTCTTGTTTGCAGATGACACGTCTTTAATATTTAAAGTTAAACGTGGACAAATTAATATTGACGAAGTAAACATTGCACTCTCCAAGGTCGTTCACTGGTTTGGCGCCAATAATTTGTTGTTAAATGAAAATAAAACAAAATGCATTAGATTCACTATGCCAAATGTTCAATTAGCTAAAGCCAAAGTCCGGGTTAGGGATGAGGAAATAGAGCTGGCCAATCAAACTGTATTTCTGGGTATAACTTTAGATTCTAAGTTACAATGGGGTCCTCATATTGAATGCCTATCGAGCAGACTCAGTTCTGCAGCATACGCCGTAAAAATGATTCGTCAGTTAACAGACGTAAAAACTGCACGCTTGGTCTATTTTAGCTACTTCCACAGTATTATGTCGTACGGGATACTACTGTGGGGAAATGCCGCCGATATTGGCTGCATTTTTGTGCTGCAGAAGAGGGCTGTTCGGGCGATCTATAGGATGGGCTCCCGAGAGTCTTTAAGAGAAAAATTTAAAGAAATTGGTATTATGACTCTACATTCACAATATATTTATGAAAACCTACTGTATGCGCATAAGTGTAAAGATATTAAATTCAGAAAAAATAGTGACAATCATAATTACAATTTAAGAAATAAAGACAAGCTAGCAATGCCCAGGCATAGGCTCCATAAAATAAGCAACTCCTTTACAGGTCACTGTATACGAATGTATAACACGCTGCCATGTAACATGCATGACTTGTCAATAAATAAATTTAAATTTTTAATTAAAACTCAGTTATGCAAAAAGGCTTATTATAGTGTTAAAGATTTTTTGAATGATAAGGCAGCGTGGACCTAAAAGAAATGAATTGCTCGTTCTCTGAATCGTTTTGTAATATGCACAATTTGTAAGACATTTGGCGATTTTATAAGAGTTTTGGCACATGAGTTTCTTGCCCGATTCTTCTCATGTTAGCCCCTACGTTCGGAATCGGGTCGCTCGTGGCGATTACATGCGCGGCATCAACTCCGCGGATGTACTTGCCGCTAGCGCACGGGCTATCTTTATTGTAAAAGAATATTATCTTGATTCTTCTATGTAAAATTGACGATTTTAAGTGCCCGCAAGGGCCTATGAAATAAAGTTATTTTGATTTTGATTTTGATTTTGAAAAAAGTGGTGTACCACCCTAAAGTTGCTTGTCGATCGATCTGTTATTTGCTATAGCTGCTACATATTGTAATGACGTCAACATTTTTAAATAAGAGAAAATTTGTGTAATTCTTAAGTTTTTTAATCCCCTAAGAGTAAAAAAAAAAAACTATAGACAGATTGTTTGAAATAGGCAATTACTCCCTTTCTTTCTCAGACTCTTCGGCTGGCGTATATACGCCGCCTCCTCCCTGACTGTTCTCTTCTTTGGAAGGCGACATTTTCGTCCACCTCCCTCGCCCTTTATGCGGTCTCTTTCTGCAGGATAACTTCCTTGCCGTCTCCCACGACCTCTGGGTAGCAAGACCACGCCGTACACTCCCCAAGGGTGTGCTGAGCGGTGTCTTCCGCAGCGCCGCACTCGTGGCACTATGGAATCGGCTCCCTACCAATCCGGTGCAGGTACTTACTGAGGCAACCATGCCCGGTAAGCACCAGCGCCAGCTTATAAGTCACCAAAATTCCTATTCCACTTGTATTAATTGCCTTTATTAGGCATTCCAAGTTCAGTTAACTTTTAGCTATTTTAATGAGTTTTTATTATTTAAGCGTGGTTTAATCCCCTGAGATATCCCAGATATTCATACAGTTCCGTCAGTTCCATAGCCGCTATTGTATCTATATCTTCAAGTTTACATTCACTAGGTCGAACCTTGCCTTTTACTATTATGTAAAGTTCTAAAGGACAAGACCCATCGTAGTATGGACATTGGTATCGCTTTGAATAATTTTGTGCCATGATTATTTTTACCATATTTTAGGTTGCTAAGTGTAGATTAAATTATTAAAATCAGTTTTTCCGTAGTTAGACGGATAAAATGAAAAAAAAAAATATAACAAAACTCATCAAATTAACTTTTTTCCCCTTCTTCATTTGTGTTTTTATTTACATTTGAAGTTTTATCTATCAACACAATGGTTGGACGTGAGCTGGATACGAGTATTTTAATGCTTTAGTTTGTATTCAAACTAAGGCATTAAAATACTAATTTAGATATAATATTTTAGACTATTAAGGTTTTCACCACAACAATCAATTGACTATTGTATATCAATTTGACAGTTCCATCCCGCCCGATTGTCCCATTGTTGCCGGTCTTCTAAATTATTAACAATTATGTATCGATTATGATAGCCAAACACAAGTTGATATAAATAACTTAAATACCTGGGCGTTGATATTATGTATTATTAAATATATTCGTTTTCAGAGTATGAAAATAGCAGATATACCTACTAACTTTTTTATTAGACCCCTAATACACTAGCATATATCTATGATCATAGAAGAATCACATTGCACGTATAACGAATAAAATCTGTTGGGTGAATCTGTGATCTCTAGCGATGCACGGCAATGCAGCACTCACAGACATGCTTTACGTGGTGTTTTGCATGCAAAATCGTTTATTTTATTGATAGATACGAATGCCATGCAAACAACATGCTGGCAATTGATTGACGAATCCTTTTATTTTTCATCATGCAAGCTATAAATGACGTAACTGCATGTCAGCAGCATTATCGTTTAGGGCCGTATATATGCAATACTATGATTGATGTCTATCAATCATAGTATTCCTTCACTTCGAGTTCCTTTGAGTCCAGAAAGACTCGAAGGGCCTAATATGGGCTATAATATACATTGTCTACTTGTTTGTTTATGTGATATGTATATTCCATAATAAAGTATATTAAATTTTATAACTCGCTGTTGGTGGTGTAATTAATTTAATTATGAGGGTTCACATTACAAAAACGCTATGAAAAGTTAAAAGCACGATGCAACAAGATTAGTGAAAAAAAGAGCGCCGTTAAAACCATAGCAAGATGAAATCATCTTCTCGTAAGTAATTAGTTTCACATCGTGTCTTATACTTAATTACTTAATATGCTAGAATGTGAACTGCCAATTCGATATTTCAATAAGATAAATAGCGTATGGATTGTATTATATTTGGCAAATCTATACGGTCGTTAGAAAATGGCAATACCAAGGAGACAAGTGCCAATAGAAATAATCGGTAATATGGAAGTGAATTCATTGCTAATTATTATGTGAAATATATTCCGTCGATATTATGTGGGTATTGTCCTTTGTTAAAACCAAATTGCATATCCACATGTTAATTGCATATTTATAGTAGTATCTATGAATTCACTATTGTCTCTTGCTGTTTTGTAATATTCACAAAGATCAAGTGTGTTAAGAAAGTCTGTTTATTTTCGTGCTTAAGACAATATTGTTTGAGCGCATAATAAACAGAAGATTGGTATCATTTCTTGAGATAGACAATGTGATAATTGATTGCCAGCCAGTGCGGCTTCCGACGGGGCAGATCCTCAGAAGATGCTGTTACATATCTCATCAATGCCGTAGTTTTTCATTTCGATAAAGAGTCGAAATGTATTGGCGTCTTCCTAGATCTCGCCAGGGCATTCGACTCAATATCAATTACAATTCTTCTGAAGAAAAAAGAGGATTATAGCAAAAGAGGCACAGCTTTTAATTGGTTCTCAGACTGCCTGTCAGAACGAACTTATTGTGTCAAAGACTTGGAGGTGAAAAGCTTTTGGCCGGTGACATTTGGCATACCATAAGGCAGCATTCTAGGGTCTACTCTATTTCTGCTTTAAATGAACGATATCGCGACACTTCCAATAAAAAACGCAGAATTATTATGTTATGCAGTTGACACCGCTATAATCTTTTTTGACATCACCTGGCCCGATGTCTTTACGACGAGGACGGTATGTCGTCGGTATCAAGCTGGTTAAATGTAAGCCTACTGTCTCTCAAAACTTCGAAAACAACATTTCTGACTTTTCACAAGACCGCTGCACGCCTTGAAGATCCATTCGATAGACTGTGGTTCTAAAACTCTAAGCAACTCGTGTATTTGCGAGCAGATTAATCGTTCAGATTACAGTCAGGCGTGGTTATTGACGAAAAGTTAACGTTTAGAGCACACGTAGCTAAAATATGCAAAAGAGTAAGGAAGTTAATCTACGCGATGAAAAATCTACGGGACCCAGTTGACGGCAAAACCATAAAAATCGTGTATCTGGCTTTTTGTCAGTCTCTTTCTGAATTACTGTGTTCTGGCAGGGGGGGGCTTATCTTCCTTGATTCTTTTTCCCTTAAAGAGCACAAAGAGGAGTGCTGAAAGTAGCGTGCAAAAAACTCTTTTGGTATTCAACTGATACTCCCTACGAGGAGGCTGAGGTCATTATTGTCCGGAGATTGTTCATTGTTAGAGTTGTTTTGGGCTGTTCATAAAACAGTGTTAAATTAGGATGAATACTACAATATGCCGCAAAGAAGGATTTTTAAGTTGTCTACCATCCTCACAGCCTCCCCTTTTGCATACATTTCGGAACCATGTTTTTCCATTGATATAAAACAGACTTGCAGATATTTGCCATTTTAAATATTTAAGTGTTCGAAAAACAAAAAGGGTTGTCACCAACGCTGCAATAAGGTGGAATTACATGGAAACAGAAAATGTGTTGAAAACCATCGCATGGCAGACATTCACACATACACACATATTCCATCATCCCAGAAAAATATTAAGGTAAAAGATACTGTTATTACTTCTTTTTATCATTATTACTTTGTTATGTAAGAAGATACTGTGTTAAATTTGCCTTTTTTGTAAATCGTGTACAGGACAGCTTGGGCCTAGGGTGGGGGCTCGAAATGTAATATTGTTAAACTAAATGTGGTAATAAATGAACTATTATTTATTACATAGGGTAAAAATAGGGTCTTACCTCTGAATTTTTTTACTGTGAACCGATTTGCATCGAATTTTGGAATTATGCTCGTCTTACCCTTAACTTCAAAAGTGAAAATGATCTGAGCTCCGCCTATTACTTTTAAGGGGTCTAAACAACCCCTTAATGGAAAAATTGACATTGATCCATTTTATCGCTAGAAAACATGTCTAATAGTAAGTGGTGAAATTGTAAAGTATTTTCTAACATAATTACCACATATTAAAATCATTTTCAACCCCTTGATAATCTTACAACCCTTGCAAACAACCCCTAAATTGAAAAAAATCACAAAAAAATACTTTGGTATGACATAAAAAGATGTAAGTATAGAGAAATTAATATTTTTTATTCTCTATAATAATTATCAAATTTTAACCCTCTTTCAACCCTTGAAAACTACCCCTAGATAAAAAATTGTTAATTTTTTTTTTGATAAAGTGAAAAGGATTTAAATATTATTCCACTAATAGCTTTTCTACCCTTAAAACTACCTCTAAATTAAAACAGTTAATAAATATGATTACATATTTAAAAATAATTTAATTTAGAGTAAAAAATTGCCATTTATTGAATAAAATATTTACAAATTATATAAAATTGTACTATTATTATTAAAATATAATATTATTATTCATGACTCAATGTCGGAGTCGCTGTCACATTCAACATCTCCTGGCTGAATTGGAGGGCTATTTTGGCATTTATCTCCACTGCACGTTCCACAGGTACTAATACAAAACAGACCACATTTTCTGCATCCGCAAGACGCTCCACATCCTTTTATGCAGTTGCAAAAAATCATTTTCAGCAGTTGCAGACGGAAATATACTGGTCACATTATAACGAATAAACGGTGCACGCACAGCTGATCACATGGCTTTTTCGTTAACCCCTTCACTCAAATGTGTTATATATACATATAAAAACGTTGGTATGTATTCATGCCTATGTTTCCAAAATATATGAGCCATATTATGTATATATACACATTACAATAGTTGTGGGTCTCTATTATACTGCGTACTTTCCCATTGCTCCAAATATTCACACTCCGAAATTTTCAGTTACTAAGTAGCAAAAAAATATAAGTTTTTGGACCATAACTCCTTCAATTTTCATGCTTTCACAATATATAAAAAACCATTGTAAAGGTAATTAAGAGAGCTTCAACATCCTTTATTGCAATATATAGTTAAAAACCTTTTTCTAAAACGGTGAAGGGTTAAAGGGCTTAAGAGAGGCTGTGATTGCGCTGCCACGCGCTCTTTAAACAATCATATCTCCGTCAATTTTTGTTTGACAGAATAAACAAAAAAACCAAATTGTTTGTCAGAAAAATACCTAAATTTTTAATCCACACACTTTTATACGTTTCTGTCGTCATTTTTGAGATATTATGAAAAAAAAGTGGGTTTTTTTTAAATTTGAAATTTAGTTTTTTTCTTTAATCGTGACTTTTTTGAAAAATATGTGTCCTGAAGCAGCCAAACTGATACTATCTATCAAACTCTTCATAATAAAGTTAATTCTAGGCGGAATACGATTTATTTTAATTTTGGTGGAAATGGCACTTATGAAACCCATTGATTTATAAGAAAAAACATTAGATGCTCCCCTTATTTGCAGTACAGCTCACTTATTTTACGTGCAAAAGACTTTTTATAGCGCTCATTTTAAAGCTTATTTCAAGCACTACAAAACCCTTTTGTATTAGAATGCATAAAATGCATCTGCTCGCCGCTAGATGGCATTGACCACATCGATTAAATTTCAGACAAAATGAAAAACGGCTTTGATCTTTAATATCTAGCTTAATATTGCACTTAGAATACTTTATAAAAAACCAAATTATTCATTGTTTTACCTGCTACAATTTTGTTTTTTATAAAATTTTCGATAAAACGTATTTTTTTGAAGATATTTGCAAAATATTTTCAATTGCCAATAACTCGAAAACTATTGGATGTTTTGAAAAACTTTATAAATGATTTTTGCTTTAAATTAGGCCTTCTATCGATATCCGAGGTTATTTTGCAAAAAAAGAAATTCACCCCCGAGAAGGGGTGGCAACCACCCCCAGGGTGGTTGCGGAGTTCAAATCATTTTCACTTTTGAAGTTAAGGGTAAGATGAACCTAATTCCAAAATTGTATGCAATTCGGTTCACAGTAAAAAAATTCGAAGCAATAATGCTTCAATGACTGCACTATATCTGCCCTGTTGGGTGTTTAGCAAATATGAAAATGAATTGAGTATGAGACAACGATGATGGATTAAGGGAATCACCTTGGTTTATTCCTCTTTTATTAGATATTTCTCCTGTAGTGATAGTGTTCTTCTTGTTTTTTATGTGTGTGTTTTCAGTACTTCGTTGTATTTTGAATAAATGTTATTAAGTTCGGATCTATTTTATATATTTTTAGAAAAAGTGGTCACCACGAATAAGTATTACTATCAAAAGTCTTTTTCAGTTAATGTACCTATATGCAGTGTTAGTTTCATATTTTTTTAGACAAGTGATTGGTCTGTATTGTAATTATTATTTCGTGTAAGGTCCTTTTGGTATCATGTAGGTTAGTCTTTGTAATGAAATTCTGGTAGATCTTTGGTATGGTATCAAATTTAATCAGGATCTTTTCCTCTCAATTTTCCGTGGAAGGTGTTACTGAATTGTTAGTGTTTGTATTATCTAAGTCTATATTTATGTGTAAAGATTTTTAACATATTTTGAATAACTTATTATCCAATTTTCTTTTTAGAGATTTATTATCTTAGCCTGTCGACTTTGAGTGCTAATCTTATCTAAAGGGTATCTTGAAATTCTTTTTAATAATGAGTGTCATGTTTACTATGTTTGCTTAGGTTACTAAATGTTTCTTCTAAGTATTCTTTTAGTTTTATGACATTTTTTTTCTATGCATCGTGTTATTCTATCTTTTTGCCTACCTGCCCTTAGTATTTAACTATATGTACCTCGGCTTTTGTTGAAAGACCTATCAATGGGTTGTTTGATTGCAGGTTGGATTTCGTGTGTAATTATAGAATATACGAGTGTCTGAATGTCCACTCATTGCAATCATCTGTAACAAAGCGGTTCAGTACTTGTTTATTGAATGCTTTTGCTGTACTTTAATTGTGACAATTTTGGTCTGTTTGTTAGATCACTTCCACTGTATTGTGTGATATTTGATAAATTTATAATATGGCATTGTCAATGCAAAAAAAAAAATGACACAACTAAAGCTATAATATAACTAGCGAGTTATTAGACCACAGTTATATTAAGACAGATGTCACGGGGATTTTATGTGGTTAATTTTGAATTCGTATCAATATAAAATTGGTTATTATTTATATTAATTATTATCAAGGAAATTTTATGTAGATTAAAATTGCATTTTATACAACATTATTTGGACAAAAAGGTTAAATGCTACAATGTTTTTTTTTTCAAAAATGAATTATAATACGCTTCGGATTTATTGAGACTCGACGCAGTCGCTTGGTCGGCGTAACGTACCAATTATGTGATTTTTTATACTTAGTTATATTTTGGATTTGTATTGAAATGAAAAATACAAAAACATAAAAACCTTTACCTTCACAAAAAAAATCAACCATAAAGTTAAAGCGATTTTTTACATTGTTAAGTAAACCCTTTTTTCTCAATGTTCTAACAAGATCGTATGCCGTGTGATGTCGGGTAAAGAGTAGAATAGCACTTACCTTCTGTTGTAACAAATTAAACTGGAGGTAATCACAACACCATAGGTAGAGAGAGGTGGTGGTAGACTCGCTGTAGGCTTCCTCTATAGGAGGTCTATACCGCAAAATTAAAACGCTGTTGCTTTTACTAATTATGGTTTTCTACTGTATTCTCAAACACTCCTGCCTACCATGAAGATAATTGTAGCGAAATTGGAGTGGACTGATGTGTAGCAAATTTCTCATTTAAACGGGGGCTTCCGTTTAGCAGTGGACTTTATTCGGATGAAATGATAATAAAAGAAGGTCTTTGGACCTCGCCCATAAATTGCCCTCAATACAAGAGTAAAGTGACAAGATTATATTTTATTGATCTCGTAAGTCGAGTGGCTAGCGTACCGTTTTACTTAGTGCCGCCATCGAGGTCCTGGTTTAACATTTGAAAGCTAACATAAGCTTTTAGGGATATTTTCTTTACAGAAGATACATATAAACGACGCAGATTAGTTACAAGCATAAAGAACCATTATGGGATGTTATTATGAATCAATTAGTGCGTTGTGAACGTGTCTTTATAATAATGCAAAGTAAAGGCTTTTTATAACGGTTAAGCAAACCTAAATGCAGTATTATCCAACTTGACAGTAAATTAACTTTTTAATAGCTAACTAGTATGAAGAAAGATAATTTGCAACAATTTAATAGCGTTAACTCTTTTACTAACATGAAAACACATGGCAACTTTCATCAACTAAATACGATCAGCACTAAACGTATGTCAAATATATTTCTGTTCCTGTTTAACTTCAAGTAATTATGAGAAATGTAATGATATTTTAAAGTTTTTCAGTGCTGATCATATTTTGTAACTGTTTGTGAAAGTTGCTTTAAATAAATACTTTATAAAAAAAAACTTTAAAAAAAACACGTTTTACTACGGGTTATAGATGTACTAAAAAGGAGAAAATATTTTTTTTACAAATGGACTAAAAAGATAAAAATAAATTTTTCGTAATAATGAAAAGTTACGATACAAATATTCTAACATTTATTGAATATTATGTATTGTTCTGAACATTCATACGCAGAATTTGAAAAATTTCCAAAAAATTAAAACATTGTGCGTAATTTAGATCAACAGCGTTATTGATATTATATTAATATTTTCATTATCTTTCCTAAATCCCTTCCTAACTAAAACAATGCAATAGTAATGCTGTGGATGGCATTGAATAGTTTTTCAAGTATAATGCGCACCACGTTTTAATTTTTTGGAAATTTTTCAAATTCTGCGTATGAATGTTCAGAACAATACATAATATTCAATAAATTTTAGAATATTTGTATCGTAAATTTTCATTATTACCAAAAAATTATTTTTATCTTTTTAGTCCATTTGTAAAAAAATATTTTCTCCTTTTTAGTACATCTATAACCCGTAGTAAAACGTGGTTTTTTTAAAGTTTTTATTTTATAAAGTATTTATTTAACTCTTTTTAGTTTTAAATTATCTGAATTGTGCCTACTTAATTCTTCAATATATACATGTAATATATATCAAATATCCAGACACACCACGTGGAGGTTAATTTAATTAAAGCCTAATTAAGTGGTTTTAGGATGTAAAACTGATTAAATATGAAATTGTTAGGTGAAACAAGCCTGTATACAAAATTTCAGCCAAATCGGATAAGAGGAAGAGGTCGAAATAAGGATCTCAAATTTTGACGACAAACCAACAGACAGACAAGTGAAGTTAAGTAAAACGTGGTAAATACATATTGTGCCTGTTAAGACAGTGAAAAGAATTCGATGGAATTTATGTTTGGATGGAGTTTGTACGAGTAACTATAACTTTTTAATTGCTAGTCCAAGTCGATATTCTGTTATTGACACAATGCACTATAGAAAGCAACATGTTCTCATAGGGCTGTTATTAAATTAATGAGAGCAACAAAAACGTGTACTACATAAAAATATTTTTTTTTTCTCAAAATTCAGTTAAATCATAGCTAGGTAAATATATAATATATTAATAATATAATATACGTCATAACACAATTGTGAAAATCAAAAAAAAGTACAGTAAGACAATTGTTATAGTGAAGTTCTACGCAAAGAGAAATAATCTACGATAAATGGTTATCATTGTTGCAGAATTGGTAATGGAATAGTTTTGTTTGACAACCCTAGAAAGTCACTGTAGCAATCTGTAGGGCGATCGACCACGCGCAATTCTGTCCTACTTCTAAAGTGAGTTGTAATTGCCTATTGAGTAAGATAGCGGCAATATATAGATTGAAGCTCTGTCCGTGACAGGCTATCAGAACCTAAATAGGCTTCTCTATGTTGTTAAAATATGCTACTCCCGATTCGTTGTATAGTTTATTGAGCACGAAGGGAAATTATAGCGAAAAGTGTTAACAAATTAACGCACTTTATCTATAAACATTTTATTAGGTTTAATGTATGAACCTGAATTTTCTTATTCTTATATCGTGATACCTTATTTGTAATTGTATGTTAGGTAGTTACATTAATGACAAAGAACACTGTTAATTAAAAAAAAAAATGGTACGGTTGCACGTTCTAGTTGTACACTTATTATGTATGATGAAAATTAACATACATACATCAGTAATAACGTTATATCGTTTTGTGTATTGTATGACAAAATATGCGGGACACCCAGAAAATTGCGCGAAATTAAAAATTAACTTTTATGGGTAAAATATTTCAGACGCATGATGCTTTACTTTCCAAAAAAACTAAAGCATCATGCGTCTGAACCACTATTAAAACAATTTTTCTAGGCCGTGTTCGGTCGCTTGTTGTTCATCGCAGTGAACACACTACATCCTGCGTTGAGTTAAGGTTCGTCCAACTCCTTCATTCTTCTCTGGCCCCGCATATTACTGGGCGCATGTCCAACTTTTCCAATTTGCTATTCAGCATCTCCTCCAAAGGCCGAAAGGGAATGCCTTTCAGCTCCTTAAAGTCTTATCGGACTAATGCTGGACTCTCCTAAATCTCCTTTTTGCACAGACTTACGACGAATCCTACCTCCTTCTTTAGGTCCTATATCTCTTTATGGCGATGGTCATTTTCGTCTCGGAGAGTTTGCAGCTTTCCGATCTACGTTTCGGGTGTTGAGGCCACTGGTACTAGCCGTCCTGGTACTGGTCTGCTCATCATCTCTATGTCACGGGCGATCAGTCCACGCTTCTGACACTTTCTCGTCGACGGATTCGGATAAAAGTTCCGTGTCAGTGAAGTTTTTTTGTGGTAGTTGTCTCCACACGGCCCCTACCGAAATTTAGCCGAAATAGCAAGACATCACTACAATATATTACCTTAGAGCAGCTCGCACTTCTCATCATTACCAACTTTGCATTAATTTGCCGATTTCGATACTGACGAAAACGAAGTTGATAAAATAATAATGAATTTGAGAAATGACTGTGCCCCCGGCCTTGATAAAATTCCTTGTTTCTTTATTAAGAAATTTAATCACTGCCTAATTCATCCACTCATATACATATTCAATCAATACCTTTCAAAACGTATCTTCCCTCGATCACTTAAAAAAAGATCACATTCATTAGATCCACAAAAATGATAATAAAACGGTATGAATAACAATCTCTTTATTTCTATACTACCCTTCATTACCAAAATCCAAGAAAATGTAATTTATAACAGAGTTTTAAAATATTTGTAGGAAAACAGACTCTTTGCTACCACTCAACACGGTTTTAGATCAAACAAATCGACAGACGACGCTGTACATGAGCTAACTGACTTTATTACAAGAGAACTCGATGCACAAAAATGTGCTTAGTAATATTACTTGACTTTGCTAAAGCATTTGAAAAGCTTCCGTTCCAATTCTCATTGAAAAATTATATAATTTAGGTTTTAGGCAGGTATTATACAACAGGACTTCCGCATAATCTTTTAAAATATTACTTTCCAATAGGACCTAAAGGGTTAAAATAGGCAATATAATAAGTGATGAACTTGCTATTGAATATGGCATGCCCAAGGATAGTATAATAGGACCCTTGCTATTTCTCGTCTATATTAATGATTTGTGCCTTCTCAAAATATCGCATGTACATGCCCCAAACTTAGCAGTACACCTACAATTTAATATTTAGGCATAATTATAGATAGACATCTCAACTTCAAGCACACCTGGAAACCCTTACTGCAAGGGTCAGAAAATTAATATACTCCTTTAAGAACTTAACCCCTTGAGGCCCAGCTTTGTGTTAAATGCGTTATTTCTCTCTCTATCGGGGAAAAATATATCATTCAATCAAAAAGAACCCTTACCAAAACCGTAATAACGATTAAATCAGACTGCGTGCTATAGAGCATTATAGGTATAATGCTCGCGGATTTTAGGTGTCGTTGTCGCGCGCATTATATAATGCTCGCGGGTTTTAAGGGATTAAGACATGTCATAAAGGGAAACTATTGAAAGATGTCTATTAAACGCTTTGCCAGTCACTGTTTGCATACTGCATGGCATCCTGGGGTAGTACCCATAAAACTACAATGCGGAGTTAAGAAGTAGCTCAGAGAGCTATCCTGAAAGTAATCACTTTTCCACCCTTCCGCTTCCCCACAACAGAACTCCTCACTCAATGTGACGTTCTTTCGTTGTATATGTTATGTTGTATAATATACTACTAATTGTTAAAAAAAACATTCACTAACGCCGTATTATCCCTCGCTCCTAACCAGCAAAAGGCGAATAGACATTATTTGTGCGACTGAACTATTTCGATCAGCTCACTTCCATAGATTTTTTTGTTTTCTTGCGAGCCTTTTGTATAACAAAATAAATTATTTGCTCTGTCTTCATTCCATGACCGAATCTCATTGTAAAAAAAAGGCAAAAGTTATGACGATACAGAGAAATCGTTGCAAGTTGTTACCCAATTGAAATTATGTATAATATGCAGATGCGAATCGCTCATGTAAATACTATTATAGATCTGACTTTTATTCTATTTTTATTCCTATTGAAACAAAAATATTAACCTAGCACTAATATATTTGATACCTAAGATACAAGTAAACAATTTTACTTAGATTAGGTAGCTAACATTTATCTGCACTACGAAACCTGGTTGCGTCAGTATTAAATGCAAATCTGCCGAGTTATTTATTTGTATGTTTTTGTAACTTTTATTAGTTTGGTCAACAGTCTTAGCCTCACATCCATTTATTCCATTTTCCTTTCGCACATACCTTGTCTCGCATATGGAAGAGCGAGACGACTGCGCCAGCTATTGGTGGCGAACCATACCGAAATGTGGCCAACATACGGGCAAAATGAGAAAGAGGACCGATGGCCGCAATATTTCGCAATATTAAATTGAACTAGTGGCCTATCCGCGCCCCAAAGCGTTCGCGTTGCGGACCGCACCGTGAGGTCCCCCTCTTGTGATTTTTTTATAGAGGTCGTCTTCCTCGCAGCCTCCACCCCTAAGAATGGAGGCCCCCGGCCCCGCACTACGTACGGGGTTACGGTATAACCCTGCTCGACTGCCGTTACCCAGTCTACCCGGGTTAGCAAGCCAAGCCCCCCCCAGTTGTCGGAATATTATTGTGTATACATATTTATTCTATTTGGATTGTATATACAATCCCCGAAGGGATTTTATAAGAATGTGCCCAGGATGCACCGGCCCGAACACATTGTCGTTCCCACCGCACGTGTAAAGTGGGATCTACAATGGGCCAGGCACACGAGGGGGTTCTATCTGAATTTGCACCCCAGGCTGTGGCAAAACCTGGGTTAACTCGCAATAAGGTGATGCTGTGTTTATGGTGGGATTGGAAAGTCGGATCGTATCCAAGTTTGACAGCACACTTCCACGCCACCGAATTCTTCTTCAATACTCTCAGCTTGTTGTTCCTCCAAATTCTTTCCAACACGTAGCAATAAGTAGCAATAAGTAAGCGAAGAAATTATCAGATTTCTGCGGAGCGTCCAAATACGGGGCTCAATTTTTGATGTTCGTCTACATTGTTGTGCATCCGAATTCGTCTACGTTGCGGAAGCGGACGATTCTTCTGCGCCGTTTTCATTTTCTTGAAAAATAACTTCTGTTCTTTTCCGTTTTCGATTCGCATTCAACTTAGCAAATTTTCGACGTGCCTCCGCGAGTAATTGCTACTCGTCTTCCAACCCGTTATCTATGTGCCGCGCCGTCTTTCACTTTTTTCAAAAAGGTTAGGCTACAGGGCAAACCATTAACCCGATCGTCTTTGTTTGAGGCTCAAGCCGTTAGTTGACTAAATTGTCCAGAGGGATTATTCTCAAATTTTTGATATCATTCTTCGTTTCTAAAATATCGACCATCAAAATAAAAAAAATAGTTTTTTTTTATTATTTCTCCCTATTTCGGCCATATCTTTTTTTGTGTCTGAGTTTTTTGAATAAATCTTTTTGCATCTTTTAGCTCTCGTAAATATGCGTCTTTATGCCTTTTTGAATATCATATCTTGACAACTTTCCGAGATATAAGGGATCGCACTTTTTCGTGAAATCGGAGCCTATATTACAGCGAACCAAAAGACATGTCAAAAGGTTTAACTACTTTTTGATGATTTTGTCTGTTTGATATCTAATATATAAAATTCTCGTGTCACGTATGCGTAATTGAACTACTCCGTAACGGCTCGACTGATTTTCGTGAATCATAGCGTGCATATCGGCTAGGGTGGAGAATCGGACAAAATCTATTTTTTTATCCCCGAAAATTTTTTTTTAAATTTTTTTTTTGTTTCTATTTTTTTAATGATACATCATACAAAAATACATACAACCCTAAATTTACGATACCCCTCTCCCCTCTACGATTAACCCCTATTTTTTATTTATTAATTTAAAAAAAATCTTGGAAATAATATACATGGCAAAACAACGTTTGCCGGGTCAGCTAGTAAACTATAATATCCTCCTTGAGTAAACGACTTCCCTGTAAATAGAAGTATTGAGCTCATCTATAACAATATGCATGTAATTATGACCCGTAAAAGAGTAAATGTTAAATAAATACATGAAAGACGTTTATCTTTTTAAATTTTACAAGATAACCTACATTTCAATAATAATCAACACTGACAATTGTTACTCAGACATTATAAAAAGTGACTGCTGTATCCGCATTCAATACAAATATTGTTAGCCTGATTCAATAGCAGGTAATTCCTCGACGCGAGCTGCCGTGTTGGATGTATATTTCTCCATGTATTGTTCTATTTTTGACGCAGACCGGAATAATGGGACTAACAATCATCAATTTTACTGTGTACACATTTTGTCATTTCTGCATTATTGCCTCGATATACGAATGAATTAAGTAATTTGTTAAAGTTTTCAGCACTTTAAGAATTATTCAACTCATTTTATTAGGATTTCAAAAAGCAAAAATCGCTTGATGACTGTTGACTACGCTTAATCGACCTTTTTTATATTATTTATGATCTTTTTGACAACTCTATTTTTCTATGATTTTTATGGTTGTATTTTGTTACTGTTTGATTATACGTCTGCCTTGAAGAAGAAGAGTTTTATTTAAGAGCTTTTTTTCACGTTTTCAACAAAGTGGTGTCAGAAGTATAAACTAAACATGCTTACACGCTCTACAAAAGCTCGGGAGGCCCAGAAAGATAACAAAATCAAGAATTCTAGTGGTGAGTCTCATTCAAAGATTTCGTCTTCTTCTTCGGTACGGCTTCAAATCGAGGCAGCGCATGCCGAGCGCACAGCTACAGCTACTTCACAAAATATGCTAAAATTGGCTTCTGCCATCGCCGAGGTAGCTGCCGGAGCATCAAATAAAAAGGTAGGTGGTAGCCATACAATTTCGTTACCTATATTCAGCGGATATCCTACCGACTGGCTCATTTTTAAAAGGCTTTATGACGCCTCGAGCCCGTCGTATTCTGCTTCCGAAAATCTAGCTAGAATTAGCGCTGCTTTACGTGGGGCCGCGCGCGAATGTGTCAGCGTTCTCATTGCGGTCGCCCGCGACCCGGTCGAAGTCATTCAAGCTCTCGAGAAGTCGTTTGCCCGCCCAGAGCGGATTATTTTGACGGAGCTCTCCTTGATTCGTAGTTTATCTAGGTTACCCAACCACGAGAGCTCGAAAGACTTAAATAATTTTGCATGCAAAGTACGCAATTGTGTAGAGGTGGTGCGGCTTTTGGATCGGCCGGAGTATTTAGCTTCTCCGGAGCTATGCAACGAGATTGTCGGAAAGCTAACGCCGCTCTTACGAACTCGTTGGGCGGATTTTGCATGCAGAAACGAAAGCATTTATAATTACAGATTAGAACTTTTGTCTAAATTTTTAGTGAGCGAAGCAAATCTTCGCGCAAGATACGAGTACATGGAACCATCAAAACCGTTGTTGCATGTCACTCATGGTACCGTTGACAAGCGTCAAAATGTTCATCTTGTTTGTCAAAACGAAACTTCTTTTTCAGCGGCATCTGTAGCAAACGACAACCCGAAGTCATTCAAGGAGGATTGTTTATTTTGTGAAAAGTCTGGACATGTCGTTCTAGGGTGTAAACAATTCCAAATTCTTCCAATTGATAAACGGTGGGAATGGGTACAATCAATGAAGGTTTGCCATAAATGCCTACGAAAGGGAGGTCATGCATATGCTCGTTGTAAAAGATTTTCATGCAAGTACAATGCGTGTACGAAGAAATTCAAACATCATTCCATTCTTCATAGAGATTCTTCCGAATGCGCCACAGTTTCTTGTGTACTATCAGCGCCTGAGGGCCCTGCTATTTCTCATAACACTGCTTCAGAAACTGTAGCTCATAGTAGCACTTGTTCATCTTCCCGCCCTTTCCTCAAGATGATTGCGGTGACCGTCTTTGGCCCAAAAGGTGCTGTTGATGCTTTCGCATTGTTAGATGACGGCTCCACCGCTACGTTAATGGACTCGTCTCTCACCAAAAGTATTGGCGCTGAAGGACAAAGTGGCCTTATGACCATTGAGGGCATAGGGGGGATGACCAAAACAATGAAAGTAGATCGCGTTAGTTTTAAAATTAAAGGTCGTCACTGCTCCGAGCTCTTTGAGCTCAAAAATGTTCGCGCTGTTCCCAGCTTGGATATCGCACCACAGTCCGTCAGACTTCACGATATTCAGGCTTTAGATTACATCTCCGACATTGCCGAGCTTCTGAGCTATGACGACGCTAAACCATCACTTTTGATTGGCGTAGATAATTGGCACCTTTTATTACCTCAAGAGGTACGTCGCGGTACTCGCACCCAACCAGTGGCTACTTTGACCTCCCTCGGGTGGGTTTTGTTTGGCAAAGTTAAGTCAAGTTTTTCTCGGAATTGTTTCGTTAACCATTGCCGTGACGTTACTGCTTCTGAACATGAATCACTTGACGTTCAACTGAAAGAATATTTTCGCATTGATTCTATCGGCATAGTAAAGAAGCAGTATATGTCAGATAGCGATAAACGGGCGCAACAGATTTTAGATGAGACAACGCGACGTCTCCCATCGGGTAGGTTCGAAACGGGTTTGGTTTGGCGGGCTAATATCGGCAAGGTTCCCGACAGTCGTCCTTTAGCCCTGTCTCGGTTTCGTAGCCTAGAGAATAAGTTTGAACGTAACCCTGCGTATGCCGCATCTTACAAGAGTATCGTTCAAGGTACTATAAGTAAAGATTACGCCGAATTGTGTCCTCCGTTCCCTAGCGGAGTCGTAGCCTGGTATTTGCCGCACTTCGGTGTAGTTCACCCCCAGAAATTGAAGTTAAGGGTAGTATATGACGCCGCCGCGCAGGTTCACGGTGTGAGCTTAAATTCTATGTTGCTCTCCGGGCCTGATCTTCTACAACCTTTGTTGGCCTTGCTAATGCGTTTTAGAGAGGGTCGAATAGCTCTCAACGCTGATATTCGGGAAATGTTCCCGCAGACGAAAATTCGGGTAGAAGATCGGGATGCGCAGAGGTTTTTGTGGCGCAACGACCCCTCCGAGCCGATTCGCGAGTACAGGATGTCATCCATGATTTTCGGTGCCACGTCAAGTCCATTTACGGCTCTTTATTTGAAAAACCGTAATGCTCAGGAATTCAGTCATTCGCATCCGGCGGCCGCTGCTGCCATTATAAATGATACTTATATGGACGACTACTTAGGTAGCGTTGATACACCGGATGAGGCAGCAAACCTGGCGCGCGACATAGTTCATGTTTTATCGCAAGCTTCTTTACAGATGCGCGACTGGGTGTCAAACTCTGAGCCGGCGCTTGCATCTATTTCGCCAGAGTTGCGCCTTACAAACATGTCCTCAGTGGCTGTTCGAATACTTGGCGTGAACTGGAACATCAGGGATGACACTCTGTGTTTTTCAAGGGGCAATTTAGGTGATTTGCCTCCAATTTTAACAAAGCGATCTGTTCTTTCGTTTCTAATGAGTGTATATGATCCACTGGGTCTGCTTACTCCAGTTATAATTCGCGGACGTTTATTATTTCAACAGACCTGGAAACTTGGTTTACACTGGGACCAACAGCTGCCTTTCTCTTTGGTTAATAAGTGGACTCTTTGGTACAAAGAACTTTCAGCTTTATTTATGTGTTCGATCCCCAGGCATTATTTGTCTCATAATGTCGCTCATGAGATTGAGCTTCACGTTTTTGCCGACGCAAGCGAGGTTGCTTATGCTTGTGTAGCGTATTTTAGGTTTGTGTGCGCCAATGGGAAGGTGATGCAGTCTCATTGGTGGAAAAGCACGGCTAACACCATTAAAGCCAGTTTCAATACCTCGCTTGGAGCTTCAGGCAGCGCTCGTGGCCGCACGTTTTGCCCAGTATATTGTCGAAGCTCACAGGCGACAACCTTCAAAATTATTTTTTTGGTCAGATAGTATGACGGTTCTACGATGGCTGCGGAGCGACGCCCGCTCATTCAAGCCATTTGTTGCTCACCGGGTAGGCGAGATTACAGAGTTAACTGACATTTCGTGTTGGCGGTACGTTCCGTCAAGCTTGAATGTAGCGGACGACGCTACGCGCGTCGATCACCAATTTCAAATTTCCTCTCGATGGTTTCTGGGGCCATCATTTCTGTCATTACCCTTAGTCGACTGGCCACAGGAACCATCCACTCAACCGCCCCCAATACTCGAGGAGCTTAAACGAAGCGCCATGGTCCCTGATTTGGAGGCGGTAGGGGCAATTGTTTCGCGAACACTGCCTTCACCGGTGGTTGCGGACGCCACTCGTTTCAGTCAGTGGCTTCGTTTGCTACGGGCTACTGCTCGAGTTGTGCTATGCGCGGAGCGGTTTAAAGCCCTTCTGGCATTCTCGCGTCAAAGCGTTGATACAGATACATCTTTAACTTCACGTCATTTAATGGAGGCCGAGCGACAACTCCTCCTTCGTTCTCAGTTGAATTCCTTCGGGGACGAGTACATCCTTACCCAGCGCGGCCAGATGTTGCCCAAAACTAGTCGCTTAAGGCGTTTAGCGTTGTTTATTAGCGAGGATTACACGCTACGACTTTCCGGGAGGATTTCTACAGTTGAGAACGTCTCCACCGCTACTGACCCAATCGTGCTCGACGGAAAACATGTGATCGTGCGACTGGTCATTGCTTCCGTTCACCAGCTCATGGCCCATTTCAACAACGAGACCGTCGTGAACGAGTTGCGCCAAAAATATCACATCATTGGTTTGCGACCGGCAGTGAAGAGAGTGGCCAATGATTGCAGTCAGTGTAAGATTCGGAAGGCCTCACCAACCACACCTTTAACTGGCGATTTACCATCCGAACGGCTGGCCCACCACGAGAGGCCGTTTACTCACGTAGGCTTAGATTATTTTGGACCTCTTCAAGTCTCCATAGGACGGCGAACAGAGAAGCGGTATGTGGCGTTATTTACCTGCCTCACGGTGCGCGCCGTCCATTTGGAGGTGGCAGCCAGCCTTAGCACTGATTCGGCGATTATGTGCATTCGCCGGTTCATCGCCCGCCGTGGAACACCAACTACAATATTTTCAGACAATGGGACGGCGTTTGTGGGGGCCAGTCGAGAATTTAAATTATTGTATGGCGCGCCGGTAGCAGAGTTTGCATGTAATAGGCGAATAAAGTGGAAGTTTATTCCCCCTTCAGCTCCATTCATGGGCGGATGTTGGGAGCGACTCGTGCGAAGTATTAAGACGGCTCTTTTTGTCACGTTGAGGGAGCGTTCTCCGTGTGAAGAAATATTCAACACGCTCCTTATGGAAGCTGAGGCCATTGTCAACTCCCGGCCCCTCACGCACGTGTCTGTGGATCCCGAGGTGGATGAAGCCATCACCCCCTCGCATTTTATATTGGGTACGTCGTCTCCCTACAACGTTCTAACGGCAACGGATGACGCGGATATGGTACGCCGAGTTAAGTGGAAGAAAGGGCTACGTTTGGCGGACCATTTCTGGTCGCGCTGGGTGAAGGAGTACCTACCGGATTTGAGGCCTCGACCTTCCGGGGCAACTTCGGGGACACGCACAGTTAAAATCGGGGATTTAGTGTTAGTTGCAGATGGCAATTTACCTCGAGGAGTCTGGCCTCGTGGGCGGGTGGTTACGGTATTCCCAGGCCGCGATGGCATAGTGCGTGTTGCCGAAGTTGCCACTGAATCGGGTACTTTACGTAGGCCAACGCGGAAGTTGGTTTTGTTGACATAGCGTAGTCACTCCCTTATTTTGGTGTTGCCACACGGGGGCGACCATGTTGACTACGCTTAATCGACCTTTTTTATATTATTTATGATCTTTTTGACAACTCTATTTTTCTATGATTTTTATGGTTGTATTTTGTTACTGTTTGATTATACGTCTGCCTTGAAGAAGAAGAGTTTTATTTAAGAGCTTTTTTTCACGTTTTCAACAATGACTAAGTTGTAAGCGCGATCTGCCTTTTATTTGGAAGGTTAAGCTAGTTTCGCAATGACCGTTACTCGGACGAGTGACAAAAAATTATCTCGATGTTATTCGGATTCGGAATACAAGTTAAGCTTTTGGTTCCGACTGCATCTGCTGTCATTAGCTGTCTTGAGTTATAGCCTATTCTCATTTAGAAATTTTCGTCCATAGAAAAGGCTTGTGCGCCATCAAATAGCAGCAGCAATAGGTTAATGATGATTGAGTGACTGCACATGCTTTTTATATTTAGTGTCGTATTTAAAGCTTCTCGCAAAAGGCCATACAAGTTTTTCGTTGACGACAAAATAGAATGTCAATTTTCCCTTGGAAATTGTTTCATGTATGTCACGGAGAGATCGTCAACATCAAAGCATTTTTATTGTATCTGAAGTTGATTGATAGCATCCCTACAGACATCGGCAAGCAGACCGTGATATATTTTATTTATTTATTAATATTTATCAACGGCACATTAAATCATTTTACATAATATTTGCTTAACTCATTATGCTGAATGTTCTAATCAATCACATGCGGACATAGTATTCTCCTATGTGAATGATAACATAATAATAATAATATTGTGGAATTGTGGCCATCTTTTTTATCACTCTTATACAATATCTCTGAATTTATTATTATATCCTGACTTCGCTTCAAGCATCACCGGCGATGCTAAAATCGGTGAGTCTCGCCTCGACTCGCGCACTACGCTGTCAAGTTCCTTTCTAAGTATATTTCTTATTACACATTATTCATTAATAAGAATACTGTGCATTTACTGAAAATAATTTACGATGGCGCCTAATGAAAATAACCTGACACTTAGGGCCGGGCAGTACTATAATTCGAAATATTAAAAAATATGAAACACTGGCCTGTTTAATCGTTCCCTAATTTTTACTAGTATCACATTTAATAACCGCAAATTCAGGAAGGGGAAAAAATTAGCCATTACATCAAACTAAAACGTTTATAATAATAATATTTCTCACATTTAGTTCACCAATTAGTTCAAGCTAAATTAAGCATTGTAAGGCTTGTGTTACAAGGGTAATGAATAGACATACATAAATACTCTTTGCAATGAACTCAAAAATTACTACAGGAATTTTGATGCGGTTTTCACCAAGAATGATCGTGATTCACGAGGAAGGTCTAATACATCATTTGTCAAGGTTTTGTGTAAGTTCCTTGAAATGTAACGATAATTGTTCAAAGAGTCGGAAAAAATCAAGCCACCTGGAAGCTTTCATAGAAAACGCTGCCTAATCCCTTTGAGGTATACAAAAATAATTAATAATGGGATATTAATCTTTTACAGATTTACAAACAAGTCTTAAAAAAAAGAAATATGCAATATCTATCTTTCAAGGATAGTGAACTATACACCATTCTATCTTCTAAAAAAATGGTTACGTACAATGCGGTAATTGGAAAGCTATTTAGACTGTTACAGTCGTAACCCTTATCAAATTAAATACGTTGGTTACTTTTAGCGGTTTATGTTCAATAATTTAATTCTTTACACCATATAATTTGAATGATTATCTTAGGAGATATCGCAAAAAAATTAACGCGCGCGAAAACAAATTCAAGCGCGTTTATCATACCGATGACTGCACTCGCTTGATGCGCTCACTTTCGCACCGAGCGATAATGCAGACGTACTCAAAGGTCACAATATCACCCAACCAGTTTTCACCCGACCTGAACCTCCAGCTCTTGCTCATGACTCCACCAATAAACGCGCCATCCCTGACCCTTTAGGTCAGCCCCAGTCCTCTTCGACCTGTTGAGTGACCCCTTCTGTGTGTCAAACGATTTGACTTTTCCCTATTACGACATACACCCCTTCCTGGCGCTGGTCGAAGCTTCTTATGCGCTTCCTCGCCTTGGTGAGTAGCACACACGCCGCCCCTCTCTGACTTTTTCCGGGTACAAGCCAACCGCAGGTGGTGTATAGTGAATCTGACAACCGCATTGTGCCCAAGTTGCTTGAGGGCGTAAAAATCGAGTTCAAGCATATATTTTAAAACAAAGTAACATAGGAAAATTAATGAAAGATTGCTATTTGATTAATTATTTTGAAACAAGCTTCTATATCACATTAAACCTCAGTTGAGGCGTTAAACAGGACAACGTGAAATTAAGGCAACCAACAGTAACTGCCCAGTGGATAGCTGCACTGTTTTGTTCTCTGGAGATTTCCGTAAAATTTTGTCTGTTAGAAAAAGGGGGACCAGAGCAGATGAAGTCAATGCATCGCTCAACAGAACGTATCTTTGGCCACTTATAAAACTATGCAATGGTACAAGCTTCAAAGTAATCAATTTAAAACATTTTTTGATCGAACGTACAATAGAAACTGGGATCGAAATTGGTGAAACTGTATTTTAACAAGAATTATTTATAATACCCCAGAATTTATATTTTCCAACTACAAAATTGTCTTTTTAACATGTCACATGTAATGTAAGTTCCAAAGCAAATATGTTCGTTTTTACACGAAATCAGGCAGAAGTTGTTAAGTTTGTATATAAAGAAATATTATAGTTTGTTTCAAGTTTATTATATCTACAATATATAAAGTACATAAAATAAATGTATACATTCAATATCTTCAAATAGTAAATATATTATATTACATTTAAATCTAATTCACATATTCGTCGCATCAAGATGATGCGATCCTATCTATGACAGACAAAACATATAGGCATAATAATTATGGTCTACAGCTGTACTATCCGTGCGAAGCCGGGGCGGGCCGCTAGCGTAATTTAAAACTTATTGATGATCAGGATGGTTTTATTAGTAACACTTCCAGCACTAATCTGGTAAATTTATTTGAAGACGTTGTTTGGTATGTTGATGCTCAAGTATCCATTGATGTGATTTATACAAACCTGTAAAATTGTAAACAGAGTTAGTCATAGAATCTTTTTAAGTTAATGCAAGGAGCACCTTTTTTTATTTGTCTTACCGTTACTCAAGATGTAAACAGGATGTTTTAGAGAATAACAAGACATACGGATTGTGTAATTCAAAAAACGCTTATGCTAAATATAAGTGAACTTTATAAAATCTTATAAAATCTTTGAATACGAGACGATTCTTATAATTTATAGCAAGCATTCAAATCGCCTCTGACAAAATGTTTCTTACACTTGTACTCGCAATACTAACTCCAAAATCAATTTTATCTTCTTTAGTTCATGGTAGCAAACAATTTCCGCATATTTAAATAACTTCCATCAAAGGAGTTACATCTTGTCTTTATTTCGCAAAGTTATTGATTGCCTTTTAATAATATACATTGATTTAAAACTTAAGTCTAAAAGTAACTCTTTAGAAAGTTGTATCAGGTCCTTCAAAAAGTTTTGTAAGTTACAATTAATAAAAAAATATTCACAAATAAAGGTTACACCAAAACACCCACCACATGTTTTGGGAGCTAAATTGAATTATCGTGTTGATCAGCTGAGGTTGTAAGTCTCAGCCAACGAACCTGAAACCATGTGATACATTGTACTAATTATATATATAAAAAACCCAGTTAAAAGTAAAACGTGGACCTATAAAAAATATTGGCACCAGACCCTATCAATGACCGTAAGTAAAGGATAGCGCGACTCAGTGGACTAGTGGCGCCAACTATTGAAACATTTTGAAATTAAGTTAATTTCAAGATCTAAACATAACTTTTTTATAGACGTGTCTCATTGAAAAATTTATCTTCGTCGGGAACATTTTTGTTCGTTTTATGATTTCAAACGTTGCCTACTACCGAACGAGTCGTTTGACCAAAATAAAATGGAATTTATAGATAAAAGCCCTTCTAAAGCAACCACCTCAAAAAAAAAAAGTTTTTTGCTTTTTAGTACATTTATCCTAAACATTGCAATGTATGTTTAACATAAAACCATTTAACTTAAAAAGTTTTTTTTTTACCTATTTTTATTTTCTAGTTTTTTTGGTTTTTAGTACATTTATCTTAAACATTGCAATGTATGTTTAAGATAAAACCGTTGAACTTAAAAAGTTTTTTTACCTATTTTTTCTTATTTGGCCTTGGGTAATCACCTAACATCTTTGCCTCTCTTGAGTTCACTCCGAACTTTGTGCCATCTAAGCGCAAAGTCCCGTAACCGCCTGAAGTTCGACGCCAATCCAACGAAGTCGTGATAATAGATCGGGCCTACCTGGACCGCTTTCAAAATTTCCAGTAGTTCCCTGCGCGCGTCCCCATAGACCTTGGACTTCCACAGTAGCACGAACTCACGTTCGTGAGTTTTAGCCGGTGCAGCCTAGCCCTAATACAGCCGTGACACGTCAGCAGCTGCGAGGTAACATAGTCAAGCTCGACCCAAGTAGCCTTGAGTTTTTCCCGAAAGTGGTTCCGGGAAAAATTCCCTCTCCTTGACCGATGTGTCCCAACGCTCCTGCCATTCGGCATGTTCAAGCCCTATTAGGCTATAAATAAATAAAAATATATGTATAATAAGATAAAGTTATATAAATTATGAGTTGTTAGTTTTAAGTAAACTAAAATGTGCATACCGAGATTAGTTCTTGTGATTGTTGTTGATTTCGTCGATAGATGGCGCTGCACGTTTCTGAATCGCGCTATCGAGTTTGTTGGCGAAACATATATAGTGTTGTTCGTATTTAGTATTGGCATTCCTCGTTCGAATGAAAATTATGTTCTGCTTGATTTAGGTACATATGATCTACACCTGCGGATCCAAATTTGTTCATGGTCTTTTCGAGTCGGTTTGTTTGGAAGGTGTTTTTATTCGAAGGTAGTCCTCGATTTTGGTGAAATTACCACCCGTCACGTTAGTATTAGGCAGTGGATTGCTGCTTAGAACATACCTACAGCAAGACGTCAGCGGTGACGTCACTGCAGTAGAAGTACCAGCTGGTGACTGGAGGAAAAACTACGTGCGGGAGGAAATAATAAAAATTCTTGAAGTTTAAAAACTTACATCAAGAGAAATATTAAGTATAAGAATTCTGTCGTTAGTATTATTGGGTTAAATTGTCGTTTGTTGTGAAATTAAATACATAATATGGAGTCGTTTATCGATATACAGGAGGACATTAAGTCAAAGTTAGTAAGAGCTAAATCGAACTATAAAAAAACTCCTAAAGATCGTTTAACAGCTTCTTATTTGGAGACTCGTTTGGAAAACATTGAACAGCAATGGCAATTATTTTGTAGTACTCATACTAAGATTATTAGTGAGACTAAGAAGTCAGAATTGCACAGTTCCACTTATCATAGGAATAGTATGTATGAAGAAGTGGAAGAGTTTTATATAGAATTTAAATCAGAATTAAAGGAGACTTTAATTAAATTAAAAATGTCATCGAATACAGTGTCAGGGCCTAGTAGTAAGGCAGAAACAATTAGTAGCATCAAGTTACCTGAAATTAAAATTCCTATGTTTTCAGGGAAATATATAGAGTGGTAAACGATTTATTTTCCGGTCTCGTTCACAAAAATAAGTCCTTAGACGACGCTAAAAAATTATATTACCTAAAGGGACATTTAACAGGAGATGCTCAACAACTATTAAGAAATATTAACATCACCGCCGAAAACTATAAAAGCAGTTGGGAAAGATTAGAACAAATGTACAATAATAAAAGGTTTTTAGCAAATGGTATTTTAAAACGATTGCTCAATCAAAAAAGTTTGACATCTGAGTCCGCTACCGAAATCAAAAATTTAGTCAGCACTACATCAGATTGTTTAGAAGCAATAAAAAATTTAGGCGTTGATGTATCTTCTTGGGACATACTTGTTATTCACTTAATCAGTTCAAAATTAGATAGAGACAATAGAAAAGCATGGGAACTTAAGGCGTCTTCCTATGCTGGTGACGAGTTGCCAACACTTGCACAGTTTACAGAGTTTTTAACTGGTAGATTTCGAGGTTTAGAAAATTTAGATACTAAAAACCATACAGAAAAAGGTCCAAAGATTTCACAATCTTTCCACACACTCTATGATAAGAAGGATATTTCTTGTGCTTATTGTTCTGACAATCATAAAATTTCAATTTGTAAACATTTTTTAAGGGAAAGTAATGATGCTCGTCGCGACTTTGCTCGGAACAATGGGTTGTGTTTTATTT
This sequence comes from Calamotropha paludella, assembly GCA_927399485.1. Taxonomy (NCBI): domain Eukaryota; kingdom Metazoa; phylum Arthropoda; class Insecta; order Lepidoptera; family Crambidae; genus Calamotropha; species Calamotropha paludella. The sequence continues at coordinate 15,817,105 of OV656812.1, forward strand.
GTCTTTATAATAATCACTCTGCCAGGGCCTGTAAAACTAACTTCAAATGCCATGTTTGTAAAAAGCGTCACCATACGTTGCTACACCCTAGTGGCAATCCAGAGTCAGTAGGTGAGAGTTCTTCTGAAAGCCATACGGCCGCTGTAGGGGCGGAGGGGTCTAATGACCAATCAATCGTTGCTTGTCTTTCAACAGGCCACCGTAGTGATACCGTTTTACTCACTACGGCTTTAGTCGAAGGATGGTTCATATCGTGTTCTTCGCGCCTTGTTAGACAGGGGTCACAAGGTTCATTCATTACTGAAGCGATGGTTCAGTATTTGGGTTTGAAGAAAATATCGTCAAACCACAATGTAAACGGTGTAGGAGGTAAAGGCTAAACTTCCAAGTATGTCGTCACTTTAAAAATACAATCGAGAGTGGATCCTAGTTTCATTGTACATGTGAACGCGTATGTTTTGAAGTCAGTCACATCTCTACTTCCGTCTATGAAAGTAAATCGCGTTGAGGGGTTAATTCTAGCTAGCGAGCAATTGGCTGATCCAGAGTATTACGGGCCTAATAAAATAGACATTTTATTAGGAGCTGAAATCTACAGTTTCATTATTAAGGGAAATACTAAGCGAAGTTCTAATGGACGGCTTTTAGCGCAGGATAGCGCATTTGGGTGGATATTGTCGGGCGTCATTGCAACGGATACTCTCTCAAGCGCAGAGCCTGCCTCTCATATAACGGTTATGCATGCGAGCATCGAAACAGATGATTATTTGAAAAGATTCTGGGAACTCGAAGCAGAGCCGACTGTAGCTGAAAAAGTATTAACTGAGGAAGAGGTAAAATGTGAACAGCTATTTGCGACCACAACGAGAAGAAATAAAAGTGGGCGTTACATAGTAAAGTTACCATTTAGGGAGAGTAAATACAGTTGTATAAATGATGAGTCCAGAGCTATATCTGAAAAAAGGTTAAAAAATTTAGAAGTGAAATTAGCAAGAAACAAAAAATTAAAGGTAGAATATAGTAATGTTATGAATGAATATTTAAAACTTAATCATATGGTAAAGCTGCCAAAAGAAGATAGGAAAAATGGGGTATACTTACCTCACCATGCCGTCATACGTAACGATAAACAAACCACCAAGGTTCGTGTAGTATTCGATGCGTCATGTAAAGGGAAACACGGAGTATCTTTAAATGACAACTTAATGGTAGGTCCCACGTTGCAGGCAGATCTTCAACACATTATAATGCGTTGGAGAAGACACCCTGTATATATATAGCGGCAGACATAGTCAAGATGCACCGGCAAGTTCTAGTAGATAGAGATGATACTAAATTTCAGCGCATTGTATGGAGAGATAACCCGACTATGGACATAGAAGAATATGAACTACTTACAGTTACATTTGGTACAGCGTCGGCGCCATTCCTTGCGGTACGGGCGTTACATCAGGTGGCCTATGATGAGTGTGAAAATTTACCTCAAGCGAAGGAAATCATTTTAAACGATTTTTACATCGACGACTTGATGTCTGGAGCTGAAAATGAAACAGAAGCATACAAAATATATAGTGATATAAAAACTATATTAGCTAAAGGTGGTTTTAAATTACAAAAATGGATAAGTAATAGTAATGAACTTTTAGATAAAATAAACAAAGCCAAATCCAATATGGAAGAAGAAATTAAAATAAAGATAGATAATACAGCAAAAATCTTGGGACTTACCTGGGATCCTTCCGCCGACGTCTTCCGGTACTCCATCGCCCTCCCTGCACCTGTTGAACCTATAACAAATCTATAAAATAAATATCTGATATTAGTAGACTGTTCGACCCACTGGGCTGGTTAGCACCAAGTATAATCATAGCCAAAATTATGATTCAGAAGCTTTGGTTGGCAGGCATTGGATGGGACCAAGAAGTTCCTACCAATTTATTAAAAGAATGGTTAACTTACCGCAATGACTTGACAGAATTAACAAAAATTGAAATTCCACGTTGGTTAAGGATGAAGTCTAGTAACAGGAAGATCCAGTTGCACGGGTTCGCGGATGCTTCAAAAATGGCATATGCAGCAGTCGTTTATATCCGGATCGTAGATGCGGAAAGCAAGGTACAAGTAACGTTGGTAGCTTCCAAAACAAAAGTAGCCCCAATAAAACAGGTATCGATACCAAGGCTAGAACTTTGTGGGGCAGTGCTTTTAGCCAAATTGATGTTGGAGGTTGCCAAAGTATTGAATATACCCAAAGGTGATTTACATGCATGGACGGATTCAGAGGTTGTGCTTGCCTGGTTAAATAGCCACCCAAGTCGCTGGAAAACCTTTGTTGCAAACAGGGTTTCTGAAATTTTAACAACATTAGACACGCATCATTGGTCACATGTGGCATCGAAGCAAAACCCTGCTGATTGTACCTCGCGCGGTGTGCCGCCCAGTGAATTAAAGCACTCTTCTATTTGGTTTGAGGGTCCTGGTTTTTTAAGATTGCCAGAGATAGAGTACAAGAAACCCAACCACCTTCATACCAAGGTAGAAGAACCCAACACTGTTATCAGTAATTGCGTAGTATCTATCGAACCATTTTGGACCAAATATTCTTCACTCCACAAGTTGATCCGAGTGGTAGCATACTGCAGGAGATTTTTGACCCTGAAAAGCAAAACACGGCCTACTTACTTGTCAGTTGAAGAACTAGATGAAGCTCTAGCTGTTTGTATAAAAAGATCCCAAGAAGACGACTTTGGAGATATACTAGAGGATCATAGAAAGAAGGGTTCTTTAGATATGAAAAGTAAGAAATTGCTTTCGCTCAACTTGTTCTTAGATGCCAAGGGTTTCTTAAGAGTAGGAGGTCGATTAGACAAATCACAATTGGATTACGACCGAATACACCCTGTGCTCCTATCTAAAACATCATTTTAAACACCTTTGCTGATTAAAGATGCACACATTAAAACTTTTCATGGAGGACCACAAGCTATGATTGTTTACCTTAGAAGTAAGTATTGGATCGTCGGCATGAAATTATTGGTTAAAACATATTTCCGACGATGTGTTACCTGCCTCAGATATTCAAATAGAGCACGAACGCAACTCATGGGTCAGCTACCTTCACCACGGGTTACGCCAAACAAACCTTTTCTACACAGTGGTGTCGATTATGCTGGCCCTATTAATATCCGTTTATCAAAAGGTCGCGGGAACAAATCCTACAAGGGATATATAGCTTTATTTGTTTGTATGTCGACACGGGCTATTCATTTAGAAGCAGTGAGCGATATGACTACAAAAGGGTTTTTGGCAGCGTTCAGACGCTTCGTAGCAAGAAGAGGTCGTTGTGTGGAGTTGCACAGTGACAACGGCACTAATTTTGTAGGAGCGGCTCGGGAGTTGCTTGATTTATTTAACAAGGAAAAATCCAACTTCGTGCCTGAATTAGCGGAGTGTCTCGCTGAAAATGGCACTCAATGGAACTTTATTCCGCCTCATGCTCCTAATTTTGGTGGTCTTTGGGAGGCGGGAATAAAGTCCACCAAGCACCATCTTCGAAGAGTTGTTGGCAACTCTACATTGACGTTCGAGGAGCTCTCGACAGTACTTGCGCAAATTGAGGCCTGCCTCAATTCCAGGCCACTTTCTTGCGTGGATGATCCAAATGATCTAGTTGTCTTAACCCCTAGTCACTTTTTAGTGGGTGAGCCACTCACGCTAGCGCCCGACTACAATTACGAAAAAAATAACATTAGCACTCTCAAGCGTTGTCAACTGTCCCAGAGAATGTTGCAGGATTTTTGGCGTCGTTGGTCTCATGATTACCTAAACCAATTTCTACAACGTCAGCGATGGGCCTATCATACTCCAGAACCAGACGTTGGATGTATAGTGTTAATAAAGGAGGATGATCTACCTCCAAGCAAGTGGTTATTGGGTAAGATCGAGAAGAAGCACCCGGGTTCGGATCAAATAACAAGAGTCGTGAGCATACGTACAAAGAATTCTATAATTAAGAGACCTGTATCCAAGGTGTGCGTACTCCCCATAACCAAATAAATTATTGTGATAAACATCATTTTCTTTCCTTTCATTCTGTTTTGTTAGTAATCTAGTTTAACAAACCTGTATTATTCCTGAGTACTATGAATTTCTTTAAGGACATTGGTCAGTATGTCCTTGGCGGGCGGTATGTTCAAGCCCTATTAGGCTATAAATAAATAAAAATATATGTATAATAAGATAAAGTTATATAAATTATGATTTGTTAGTTTTAAGTAAACTAAAATGTGCATACCGAGATTAGTTCTTGCGCTGCACGTTTCTGAATCGCGCTATCGAGTTTGTTGGCGAAATATATATAGTGTTGTTCGTATTTAGTATTGGCATTCCTCGTTCGAATGAAAATTATGTTCTGCTTGATTTAGGTACATATGATCTACACCTGCGGATCCAAATTTGTTTTGCAAGAACTTCTTTGGCAAGCGGGGACTCGCCTGTTATACCTAGTCTGCCAGCCCGATTTTATAGCCTCATTTCGCCAAGACGTTAGCGCAGCAATTTGGGTCGAAAAACTCGAAATATTACAAACCAAGAATTTCTAATAAAATCGGACTACAGAACGACGTGAAGAGCAAAATGAAATTGAAAGGATTAGGTTACGTGCAACGCGTCGTCTTCAAACTGTTTTCATTGTTTCACGAGTGGCTTTCATTTACTTTGAAAGAATTGACTACAGTTCCTACCAGTGCCAATTGGATCTATGAGTTGAAATATAAAAATGAAGCAAGTGGATTGTGTTGCGCAAATGACAAACCAATGGCTTTCCATTGGGTCCACCACCAGAGCCATTGCACTCTTTGGTTTTAAGAACTGGCCCAGATTCCATACATTTCCTTAGAAACATACAAATTAGACATACAAAATACAACAACTGCTTCCAAATGACTTCCTTTGGGACCAAAAATATAATTTGTGACAATTTCATGCTAATTTTTAAGGTGACAAGATTTTTTTTTGGTTTTGTGTACGAGCTAAAACGTTCAGTTTATGTTTTAGTGTACAAGCTATTCACTGATACAAGACCAAATATATCAGCTGTGACCGGTGTCATATGGTGGTTTTATGGGAAATTCAACAGAAGAAATTGATCAGCGTTGTGCAAATAACCGATCAGTGAGGAGGTCTATTGTAGAATAATTACGAACTTTGATTACATTGTTTAAAACTGCATTGGATCATCTCATAATCATAAAATTGTAATCACAGCTGAAAAAAATCACGTAGGACAACATGCAAGATGTTTCAATGCACCTACAATTGAAGAAGTTGCCATTGTAATGGTTGGAGAAAATCTGGAAGCCCGCCGAAATGATTAGTTACAACGTGTGTATGAAACATATCGCTCATAAGACGTGTTACAATATCCGATCTCATTTTGATATGGTGAAGTGGTTATCATTTCTCAAACAAGACGATAAGTCTCAATACAGGTAATTAGAAATTTGTGCCTTAGGATTGTTTTCGTTTACAATTATGTTATTGTTGAATGATTTAAATTATTTACAGGTACTGAAATTAATAAAAAAGTTGGTTCAATGAAAATAAAGACAATCACATATTAAAATGTCGACGATTATTTCACCAACTAGAGAGATTGACATTCATGACATTGAAGCAGACCAAATTCCGTTCTGAAGAGTATATTCACATTCGAGATGCGATTACTAATCATGAAAATGCAAACAATGTCGGCCGGATGACATTTCCTCCAGCAACATATGTATATTGCTCAGCACATGCATGAATACGCTCAAGATGCCATGACATATGTCTGTCATTATGACACCACAAATTTATTTATCACATCCTAAGTGGATAGAAATCAAACAGGAATTATTCCCTGGCCAATTGCGGTTGATTGCCATGATATTACTGCACGAGTCTTCCGACAAAAGTTGAAATCTTTAACAGTTTAATTGTGAAACACAGTATATTTGGTGAGAGTCGCTTCTGGATGTATTCTGTAGAGTAGTATCGTGTCTTTAAGTTTAACTTCATTTTTTTCAATTTAAATTGTACGTAATAGGATGTGTAAGTGTATGTATAATAGGAATACAAAATCATGGTAACTAACATTATGGTAATATAAGTTATATTCGGGATTTATACCCTGTACCTTGTTGTTAGTTGCTCCGTGATCATGGCACTTGCAACAGTGCCGAAATATCGGAAACTCAATAAAAACAAGGTACATGGTATAAATCCCGAATATAACTTATATTACCATAAACTACTGTTTTTTATTAATTAATTAAAAACTAGGTTTTTGTATTATATCACCGACATCCGTGTAAGTACCAAAAATAAATTCAACGAACTATTAGAACTTTCATGAATTTAACTAAATTCAGCTATCCTGCAATTTCTTCGAAATGTTCATAAAGCATGAAATGATACGAAATATTTCAATATTTATTTTGGAAACCGAATTAACAAAAATTCAACATAGTTTAGTATCCAATAATTCTAACAACATGTTAATTGTTTGAAACATAACATGTAGAAGGGACAACTAACAAGTTCTTAAACTTGTAAATTGGGCTCAACGAGTTAGTTTGGAGGCATTCGCACTATTAATAAGGATAATTCGCAATGGACGGCGGAGGGCGGATTCAATCAATGATTCTGCTCGTTACCGGGTTGTGACATGTCCCTGGTCCCAGATGACCCGGACTACTAATGGGGCGTTCTCATTAACAAGTATTTATATACATCCTGTGACAGGTTTATTCATACGTATTGACATACCAATATCTCATAATATATTGGAATATGGACCCCACTGTGTTTCATGTATAAGTTAATGATAACGGATTTTATTATTTTGGAAAATAAACATACAATTGTCGAAGTGACTGTCTAAAGTTTACGGAGATGTTTTTGTTGTATCTACTTTATATTTATAAAGGTACTAGCTGACCTTTTTTTTGTTATCGCAGGAAATGCTTTACGCATTCGCTTGTTCTGGAAGCGCAAGGAACGATATGTGGTATTATCTTACCCACGGCCACCACCTGAAGGTAGCGGCCCTCGGCCCTGCGCTACGTACAGGGTTATAAGCTCGTGTGGGCTACCTGCCCCAACCAGGGTAATTCATTAGAGGGGTTGCCTTCCCTGCGGCCCCCACCCGAAGGTAGCAGCCCTCGGCCCTGCATTACGTACAGGGCTACAAACTCCTACGACGACACCAGATAAATCTGGCATTGTCTCCTAACCCCCCTAGCTCGACTGCCATAAAATAATAGAAAAGATCGGTGAAGTATTAGAAGTTCGATAGTAGCAAAATATAAGAGAACCTTTTTTAATCACAGAAAATTGTCCATTTACAAAGATCAAAATTCTTATACTAAATATTTTTGTACCCTCATAATTTTATTGGCAATTGGTAATTAATAATATCTTAATTATAGTCAGTAATTAGATGTTATTTCCTGACCCAGGTATTATTTAAATGTCATTTTCTACAACATTTTCAAAATGTACCTGAATAAATAGTAAATTATTCACCATTTTTTTATGTGAGCTACAGTTCGTTACCTATATTAAGTACCATTATGAGGCTATACCAGTGTAAATAATATAATAAGATATATTTTCAGCTATATTTTAACATAAATATTGAAAAATGACGGAGTTATGTGCTCTCTTCTGAGGTGCCAAAAAAAAAGTTCCCCAACTACTGACATGATTCCGGCCGAATGAGTAGTTAAAACAAAAAAGACTATACAATGACCTACGATTTTTGTAAAATATCAAAAATTAACAAAATCGCGTAGTTCTCATAAGAAAAGTGTTGTTTTTTTTGGGGTGAAAAAATGGTCGTTTTTTTAATGCCAAATTGACAATTTTCAACCAATCAAAAAGATCGTTCATTTCACTTTTCAAAGTACATCTGTACCGATCGACAGCCTCGAGTTTCTTGGCATGGAGTTGTGTTCAGACCTCATCGAGTCTAAGACTTTGAGCCTGATGCCCAGCTAAAAAGCTGGGAGTCCTAAATAAAGTCAAGCGATATTTCACGCCGGGACAGCTTTTAACTCTCTATAAAGCTCAAGTTCGATATTGCATGGAATATTGCAGTCACCTCTGGGATGGCTCAGCAAAATACCAAGTTACTTCTCTAGACACGATTCAGCGCAGAGCCGAAAGGCTCATCAGTGACAGCAAATTGGTGATGAGCAAGCTTCATACCTTAGCTCACCGCCGCAAAGTTACAGTTACCTACAGATTGTATTTTGGAGAGTGTGCCCAGGAGCTGCATATGCCCATACCGCCATTACCCTTCTTCCATCGAACAGCCAGACGCACTGTGGGCTACCACCCTTTCTTAGGTGTTATTCCTACCTGTCGCATCAAGTGCTTCGCAACTTCTTTCATAATGCATACAGAAAAGGAATGGAACTCTCTTCCTACGTCTCCATTTCCGAGTACTTATAACCTTATACTATAACAGAGTGAGTATGCACCTTCTGATTTAGCTCGTTCCATTGTGGATCCTGTCTTGGCCCCCGGACTTGATTGGGATCAAGAGTGAACCCATTCATAATTCAAAAAAAAGAATAACATTTTGCAAGATTTAATTTTAGTGTACTAACTGTAGTTTGCAATTGTGTATATATCTACTTATTACGAATAGATCATGTTATTAATATTATTAAAAGAACTTTAAAGTTCCATCAATACAGTCAAAGTTGAAAAAATAAAAATACTTCTACATATTAATTTTATTTTGTTGAGGCACAGAAACTTTAGTGAGCTTGTTTTCGGGTAATCTCCTTTGAAAACAATGTCATTCAAATTAAATCTTTTTACTGATATTTTCGCCAATGATATTGTTCCAATCATGTTGTATTAAAATTTTTATTAATCGTACTAACTCACTTCAATAAGCAGAATGCATGCTATCTGAAAAAACTTGTTAACCAAAATAAAATATTAGCAATAGTAAATTACTACAGCGGCAGCAAAACAAGCATTGATGGACGAATGTGAAAATGAGGGCCAAGGCGTAGCCGAAGCATGCATGCGTAAGTTCACCAATACCTTGCTTTGGCCAAGGTTTGTATAGTAAATATCTCAAATATTGTGTGAAAATTAGTTCAAAGTGTGTGTGAGAAATAAAATTTGTTTTATATTTCGAATTGCAATATTGTATAAAAAGGATTTCCCTTTCATGATTGGCGGAAAAATTTGCTACGTCCTATTCTCCCAATCTCGTCAATGTTTATTATAGTGGTTACTTTAGACGGTAGCCAGGGCGATGATTTGTTTTTTATCATATTTTTTTTATTTTTAAGTAACAAAGCAACTTTTCATCGCTTAAAACACACCCCGTATCTAAGAAAATTATCAAAATAGTGACTAGTAGTAGAGAATAACTTACGACCGAATAAATTTCGGGCCGCATCAAGTGCCCGTCCCTCCCTTACCCAACCTGTTCGCCGAATATGAAACACATAACTTTTGAATTACCCAAATTCAAATGTTATCCGACGCATATTCAGCGGAACATTAAAAGCTTGCTAATAGAGACCGTGTAAGGGAACACTGTTTCAGATCAAAACGTTCCGCGAAACACCTATTACGTTCTCATTAACGTGGTCATAGTGTACTTTACCCGGTCGTTAACAATACCCTGCCGGCAGATTATACCTTCAACGGGTGTATATGATACGCCCACAACAAATTTTCGGTATCCTATTTGTGCAAGTCACTGTATAATTCTATCACATTGAAATAATTACTGGTTATAAAAATCAATAGTTCTCCCATAGAAAGCCACAAAGAGGCTCACAGCCATATCTCTATACTGAACTAAACTTACGTATTACAATGTTTGATATTAGACTTAACAATATTTCTCACTTAATAAAAGAAATGACAAAAGATAAATGAATTTGAGAAACAAAAGTCTGAGGCGGGCGAAAATTCACGCGGCACGGGTATCACTTCGAGTATAAGTCGCGGCACGAAACTCTAGCGCTGACAGTTATTGGGCAGAAGTAAAAAATAAGATGTCTTGGGGGATACAGGGGTGAAGGGCAGGCGTGCGTAGCGCCGATTGGCTCTCCAGACTTACTTCGTCCCCCGTACGCCCCGCCCCGCCCCGCGCACTTCCAGTGTACAGTCGCGTTCTCAATTGTTTTCTTGTTATTGTTAATGTTTGTTGTTGTTGTTTTTTTGTTAAGTTTGTTTTGTTGATTTGTTTGTTGCGTTTGTTAGTTAATTTACAGTTTTTAAAAAGTGAAAATGCCGAGAAGAAATGCTGTTTTGAGTTGCTGCATTGTTAGTTATTATAAAAAGGGATTCTAATGCCTTCATTGATTCCTTGAAACAAATCCAAATTGAAATTGGCGAGGCTACGAGTATTTTACTCGATCCAGAGAGCAGCTGTAGATTTAAGCCAAGTAAAAAAAACTGCAGAGTTATTAAGCCAGGAAATACGAAATTAAATAGTAGAAAGTGTAACTTAGGGAAAAATCAAAAAAGAACAGCTGAGTTTACAAAGGAAAATATTTATTTCAATTTGACCACAGAACTCTGGCACATTTTAACTATCCTAATATTAATTAAAGTAATATTTGCGTGCGTGACAGTTCAGTACCCAACTAGCAGCTAACCTCCACATTTTGTTCACCACTAGACTTACTATTTGGCAATTACATAAAAAAAGAAATAAACATTATTTTGCTATTATTAATTAAGTACCTACGTAATTAAACTACTAATTTGTATTGCGTGCGCGACAGTACCCATGTATCATTCAGCGCAAGAGTTTCGTGCCGCAACTTATAGGCCGATTATGACTGCGAGATCGCAGTTCGAATGAGCTTCGGGGCCGCGAGGGGAGTATGACGCGGGGACAGGTTTTAAGATCTAAAGGACGTTGTTTTAAGATCTAAAGTAACGTATAATAAATAGCAATGGGCTAATAGGTAATTGCGAGATTCTTGCTGTAAGACCAAGACCAAGACCAAGACTGGCTAAGTCTCGTCTTGTTCTTGCATTTGGGCAACACTAGAAGAAATCCGGTTTTTTTATCAAAGGCATTTTTTTTTGGATCATTATTTTATGATCTTATCAGCAAATAAATCAATACTATCGCAATGAGTATATTTTTATTAACACTAAACCCTAGTGCGTAACATTTTTTTTTTACTTTTTTAAACTACTTTTTCCTACTGAATTAATATGTATTTAACTAGTGACCCGCCCTGGCGAGGTTGAATCTTGTACCGTTGCATAGTTTTATATCTATGCGTGAAAATCGCACGAGAAAGACAGACAGACGCGGCAGAGGATGTTTGTGTCTAAAACTGTATCGTGCTCACAATTACTTTACATGCTTTTAGTTTATATACAATTTCACATACATAAAATGTCAAGATAGCTCTTAATAGTGGAAGGCAAAGTATGTGTCATAAAATGTGTGACATACTTCTAGTAAAGTTTGATTCTAGCCGCGATTAATGCTTCTTGGATCACTAACACCAAGATGGTTCTCTTGCGAAATTACTAAATTACATTACAAACAAAAAAGTTTATGGTTTCGACGGAATCATATAGAAAGGAAACAAATGGCTCTAACTTTTGTTGTTTATAAGCGTTCGTGCTCAGTACCACCATCAGAAATAAATTTTCACCTCACATACTCGGAAAAGTTTGGTTTGTCATTCAATTTCTACATGGAAAACTGCGTTTTATACGCTACCGTGGTGAAGTGTTTTAAAATTAGAACTTTTCTATTCAAAGAGAAACACACATGGTACGTTCCGAATCGTCATTACAGTCTTTGTAAGTTACTTTTTATTTTTATTTTAAAAGCAATACTATAATAATCCGTTTTGGTTTTATTAAATTATTTTTGTTTTTTAAATCATAAAAACAACAGGAATAAATAATATTAAGAATACCTATATTATTTGTTAAGTATAAGAATATTAGGGGGAGATTTTATATGATATGATTCGAATATGAACTGTCAAAGTTATTGACTAAGAATACCAGATTCTTATTCAATTCAGATTGAATAGAAACCTATTTAAAAGTATTTTCAGATGTATTCTGAAATTTTGTAAAATCAGAAAGAATAAATATCTAAAATACCAAGCAGCGACGAAGATACATTAGATAGATAGATATATTTAACATTGTATTAAGCTATTTTACTTGCACCTAAAAATTTTCTCGCTTTAGTGAGGTGAAAAATTGTGTGTTTCGCTCGGCAGCAAAGTTTTTAGTGTTTCCTACTTTTAAAACCCTAGCTACGCTTAGGATTCTATAATTGAACCACTCGTTAAGCTCTTAGAATCTTTCGCTGGCTCAGGTTTCAATAAAGATAATTCGCGGCCAAATCTCAACTTTTCAGCCTTGCAGAAGAAATAATTTACATCGAACGAACAGGGAATGACACGGTGCACTCAAAACAAAAGCCCGTTTTGCTATTTTACTTTTAAACATTTCAATACCGAAACAGTTCAATTATTTCGTTTGTTTTGTAAAAACAAACACTGTTTCAATTTGGTTTAGAGCCAACAACTAAACCTAAAATCTGGTGCCGAAAGGTTTACGTTCACGATTCCATTTTACTTTTGATTATTGGGCATTCTGGAACACTTTTCAGTCCGTGACTGAACGGAAAAGTAAGATCACTAGGGTGAAAAGTGTTCCAGAATGCCCAATAATCCACAACCGATGTACTTCCTGGCATGATTTTAAACGATATTGGTGTCCAGGGTCTTCTAATACCTTGAACGCCTAGTATCAGGTTTTATATCAAAGCGAGAAAATGAAATTCTGGAATAGGTTTTGGTTTAAGGCATGTCATTTCATTTAGGAAAATATTTTGGTTGTTGACTGTCGTCGCTTTAATTTTTAAAGTTGTGCTTATAAAAGTATTGCCACTGTGGAATGAAAATAAAAAAATAAGTTTTTAATTTTTTTTTTAAGTTTTAATACTCATTTTATTATTTCTGGTGCAAAAAGAAATTATTCTACCTTAACTAGCTCATGTTCGTATGCATAAGTGTTAGCACCTAGTTAAACAAATCGGTTTTAAAGCAAGCTATTTCTTTTTATTGGTCAGAGCGACCTTTTTCTCGGCGTTGCCGGTGGTTGCAGCCGGGCACAGGTGTCGGGCACTACGGCTTTTTGTTAACGGTTTCATATTTTCACTGCAGTCAAATTCCGCATCGGGATACGATGAAAAATGCATTCGGAAGGAGTCCAATTTTTGAATGCAGGTACTTTCATAATTAAATATTTAATATTTTTGTTATTATTATTCGGCATCTAGCAAGCGAAAGGTAGAAATAAAAATGGCGCTGTTTACAATACAAAAAAAAAACACTTTTATATATAGATTGTACAGCCGCGGATAATAATGATGAGAAGAAAAGAAATAAGCCAGTATTAAACTCTTAATCGCAGCCTCCATGATTTATGTAGTAAATATATTAACTGAAGTGTGAATACTTAACTTAGTGCAATCTACTAAAAGTTAACAATAAACATATATATCATTATTGGACTGAGACAAATAAATGTTTTGGGGTTTTAATATATAGGTTTTATTAATATGTACGTATCAAATGTTCGCGTTTATTTTAATAAGAATATACAGGGTTTTAGAATAAAAAGCCTAACATAGTTTTTTAATTAGTGAAAATATGATATAGGTACGATGAGGTTATATTATACGATAAAGCTTTCGGGCTAGCCTGCAAATATTTGCTTTCAAACTTTGTAACAAATGCTTTGAATGTCGACCAAACAACAGACAAAAATTTGCTTTTTCTATTTAGTCGGAAATGAAATTGCGAGCTTTTTCAACAATTTTATGTGTTTAAATTGATAGGTGTTTGTCTGAATAATCGAAATGCAAAAGTTAAACGTTATAAAGTTGATTGCAGCAGAATATAGTATCATATATGTTTTTATATATCATATAGAGCTATTTTTACAGATAAGATTAGAATTTACATTGTGTTCGAATGCATACACATAAAATATACAAACTAAAATATTTAATATTTATTTAAATTGATTTTAAAACAAAGACAAATTTAATTATACCATTACAAAAAAATAATAATTTTCATTATACGACAAACATTACAAATATTTTTTTATTTTATAAAATAAATGTCCCTATTCTAGTAATGCACATGACTTGCGTGAATACAGACAGATAAAGATAAAAGATCAATTGCTTTTTATTCAATAGGATGCATTCATTGAAAGCAAACAATTATGCCATGCCATACAAGCAACATTCCATTAAAAAGCCTTCATTTTTAGTTTAAAATCAGAGAGTTGGTATAATAACCGGTCTTTTAATTTGAGCAGTAGTAGTCTAAATAATTTGGTAATCTGAAAGTTTTAACAGTGCTGAGCTAAGTTCGGTCTGGATGTCTATGACATAGTTTTTAAATTTATTCTTATGCGTTTAATATGACAACTCTGTTTGCTCCTCTTCCCTTTTTTACATTATTGTGAACGGTTGTATAAATTCATTATAATTACAGATTCTTTTATTTTCCAAGTTAATTTACTTTACATTCAGATTTTACACTGGATAATATTTTAGATAAAAAATTTTTACTCTTAATGCTATGTCTGTTCCGTCTTTCGTCGACTGTCTCATAAGTGTATTTATTTGACAAAAGAATTAATATATATAAGCTCTTAAAATGTTCTCGACAAGAGACTTCTATTTAATGCGTACCATATCAATGATTTGGTATTAAAGTTGTTGTCACAAGAAATTATAGCAATGTTGCTAAACATGCTTATGTGATTAAGAATTTGTTGTTTTTGGTATTTTTTGTATTGTTTTGTTTTTGGCATTTTTCGTAGTACCAGTCTATTGGAATCTACTAATATTAGGACTTTTTTTTAAAGTTATGTATTATTTTGTTTAACATATTTCTTACAGCCATTTAGTCATTTGGTGTTCCATCCTATTTGAGTGGTGTCTGATCTCTTAATATATATAATCTTTAATTAATAAATTAATTTAATAGAAAATTACTCGAGTCGATTTTTTCAAGTATTTTTAATTAAATAATTTATATTATATTTCTTAGTTTTTAATTTTTCAAACAAATTTCTTTGTTGTAGATTGTACAAACTTTAAATTTAAATTACACTTACAGTATGAAACATTTTAGAGAAAACACTTTAATAGTGATAATAATTGAACATTCAATCTTCTAAGATTTATATAATAATACTGCAACACAAAATGGTTGACATGACATGACTTTGTTTTCACATTAATTTTTCCATCTACATATACTTTGATCAATGCAAAATCTCTATTTTAATGATATAAAAAAAATATACTGGAATTATTTTTATAACGACTGTATTGCGTCATGGACAATTCATGAGAATTAAGAATTTATGTCGGAAGTAATCACTTCGAAAACCTAGAATTAGGAATATGTGGCCAACATTGTTCAAACTGACTTCGAAAATAACAAAATAAACGCTAAATATTTAAAGTAGGTACCTACATTAAAGGTGAAGGTAGAACAATGAAAGTTAAAAATAATAAAAGTAAAACAATAAAGTACGTGCACTTGGTTGCGCATTTAGCTTTTAATTGCGTAGTTTAAGCAACTTTCGCAATGTGTTGATTCTAGCCGCATTTACAGTTATCATCCACCACTCTCCACTGGTTCACGTGATGGGTAATGGATTATTCTCCCTACGGTATTTTTGTCCAAAAAAATTGCACTGGAAACTCTTAACTCTGTTGTCAAAAGGGACTCGAACCCGTAGACTTTCGCTAGCTCGGTTTTTTCGAGACCTTGGGAAGATTTGTTCTAGTCTTTCTTAAACGTACATATGAAACTATACAACCATACAAACGTTTCAGAACATATGAAATAAATATAGTTCTCATTACAATTACAATCTCAAAATCGAATACATTCAACGTGACTACGTTACCTACGCTTGTCCGTGTTTTAACAAATGCCTGATGACAATGTATAAATGATTTCAAACACAACTAACATTTTCTCATAACTGTCCGTTCTGAGGCATTCAATGTATGGAACTTGAGCAATGTCTTTGATCACTATTATCAGCTTTTTATTTAGTTAATAGAGTAATGTAGTATAACGTACTACGTATGGGTTACAGGTCATAAAATGATTTAATAAATAAAATGCAAAATAACACAAATGGTATTTTTTGTATAATTTGAATAGTCAGCAACGAGCCCGACTAGAATACTGTAAAGGAGTCGAAATGCAGGATTAAATATAAACAACCAAATTAAATAAGCAACTAAACTAAAAGTGATTTTATTTAAATGTGTGATGTGTTAAACAAAATATATCGAATATTTATTCGATTTTATTACCAAAGAAAAAAATAATATTACCTAGCAATAATCCATATAACGATAGAGATTCAAATCAACTACGCGTAGTCGCTTTTCGTGAACATTGTGTATAATTTCCCAATGGTTTAGTACCGTGATCTCATTGACATGCGACACGATGACGTGTTAATGTTATGTGAATGTTGTCGCTATTCAGATGGCAAGGGAAGCATGATAATGTAGTAAGAATTTACTAACGGAGGGAAACGGAAATGGATGGCTAACAAAAGTTAGAAAAGGCGATTTTTTTTATATAGGAATAAAATACTAAAAAATAGTAATTTAAAATTTTAGCAGTGTTGTGAAGAAGACTTATAAATTATCTCAGTTCATTAATGCGGTTATTAGTTCTTCTTGTGTTTTTTAATATTTCTCATAATATGTGACGGGGTGCAGCCGGAGAAATAAAAGCTCGTTTAGGTCACTTGTTTTATATTTAAGTAATTAAGGCACAAAATAGTGCCTTAAAGAAACTTATAGACTTGTAAACAGAAACTGGTGGTACAGAATATATATACAGGAAAACTTGTGAATTATGCTTATGAGCTTATTATATACTTGTGAGCTTATTATAACTGCTCAGCACTATAAATATATTTAAATAATTTATTTTCGGTGAGTCAACCGCTCTACGCGCTGACTCTGGTAAGAATAAACTTCGAACAAAACAAATAAACAGAGACAGACAGTAAATTTTAAAATAGGAAACAGAGACAGACAGTAAATTTAAAATAGGAAACGAAGAGAAAAGAAAATATGAAAAATGGCCAGAGAAGAGCGCAATGAAAGCAACGAGTCGCCAATATAGCTATGGCGCCTCGTTACAATACCCGCTCCCCCCTGGAAGAAAAAATCCTGAGTATAAAAAGGATTTTTTCATAAAACTATGTAAAAATGTGACCATTTTATATAAAAAAAAACATATCTTTAATAAAAATGGATGAGATGAGAATTGTGAAATGAGAAAATAAGGAGACCAGCATCCTTACATGCATCACTTTCCTTTCATGCATCACTTTCATACTTCCAGAACATACTTCAGTCAACGGTCATGGTTGATTTAATAAGACAACCAGACTCCACGCGGTAGAGTATCCAAAATTATTGAATACTCAACTGGCTCCCTACATCAGTGAAGGCTTATTTAACCAGTCACAACCCGCTGGGTGAAAAATAAAAATTAGTGTAGGCTTGTTTAACCAGTCACAACCCGCTGGATGAAAAATAAAAATTAGTGTAGGCTTATTTAGCCAGTCACAACCCGCTGGATGAAAAATAAAAATTAGTGTAGGCTTATTTAACCAGTCACAGCCCACTGGATGAAAAATAAAAATTAGTGTAGGCTTATTTAGCCAGTCACAACCCGCTGGATGAAAAATAAAAATTAGTGTAGGCTTATTTAACCAGTCACAACCCGCTGGAAGAAAAATTTTCCTCAAGATGAGGCTATTCCAATAGACTTAGAGGTTCTATTCTCGGTTGAGAAATTAAATATGCCTTCTATGAAGACTGAAAAATTAATGCCCTCTATGAAGACTAAGACTGTATAATTAAGTATGTCTTCTATGAAGACCAAAATTGAAGATGTCGTCTATGCAGACAATTAAATATGTCTTCTATGAAGACAGTTAATGTATAGTAATTATTATGTGTTGTAATAGAATGAGGGAATGAATGAGTTGTAAATAGTAGTATATATAAAAGTAATATATATAAAAAAAAAATTACTTTGGAAAAGTAATAACGATAGAGAATTCTAATTGGGAGAAAAAGTAATAACGTAATAAAAGTAATATATAGTATAAACGTAAATAAAAGTTATAATAAAGTAATAAAGAAAAAGTAAGTAATAAAAGATTTTTTTTAGGTCTAAAGAGTTTTGAGTAAATTTTGTGCCAGGAGTTCGGTAGTTATGTTATTGTTGGACAGAAGAGGTTTAAAATTTGATTGACAGGCTGTCATGAATGAAAAATTTGTTTGAAGTATTGCAAAAGTCATTTATGTTATGTAGTAATCTCTAATCTATTTAAACGTATTGATAAATTAATCATGAAGAAACCATAAGCAGAATGTTTTTGATTTTATCAAGATCACGTTCAATGGAGTAAGGACTGGAAAGAATAGAACAATCTGAGTCTATTATTGGATTTAGTAATTCTCGTAATTCCTCAGCGGTTGCGACGGATGGAAATTCAATTGAGCGGAGACTCAGTTCATAAGCAAGCTAAGGTTTATTTAAAAGTGATGGATTCATAGTGTTATTAAAAATAAATGATTGTGTTTCAAAAAGAGGTTTTTAATTTTCTAGCTATTTAAAAACTAATTAAAAACAGTTATGATTTAAAATAAATTAAATAATACTAGTGCTAGGTAGGTATTGTGTTCAAGCTTAGACTGGTAGGAACCTCTGGATAGTCGGCACGGATTGCCCCCAGGAAAGTGCCTAGCCAAATCTAAGACTTGTATGTGGGATACACTGGAAGTACTCCCTCTCAGCACTGCCCGTAAGTATTAATTGCACTGATCTGAGTGATATATTGACGCTCAGAATCAGCAACAATTTTATGTCGGTTTCTTTCAAAACCGCGTATAGTTTTACTGTCTGATGGGTGTAGTAAATGTGGGGTAAGTGTACTGTAAGTGTAGTGTGTAGTTGCGTGTTTGTTATGTCACTACTATAAATTATAATAGTCTAAGTGATAGGATGATATGTGATGAGTTGAAAGGAGAGTGAAACTAAAGTTGTTTAATTTTTCCTATCTAATCTATTATACAAGGACTGGTTAAGTAAGACTAAGATAAATTTAATAAAATTAGTGTTAGGTAGGTGTGGTGTTCAAGTTTAGACTGGTAGGAACCTCTGGATAGTCGGCACGGATTGCCTCCAGGAAAGTGCCTAGCCAAATCTAAGACTTGTATGTGGGATACACTGGAGGTACTCCCTCTCAGCACTGCCCGTAAGTGTTAATTGCACTGATCTGAGTGATATATTGACGCTCAGAATCAGCAACAATTTTGTGCCGGTTTCTTTCGAAACCGCGTATAGTTTCTTGTCTGTAAAATGTAGTAAATGTTGGGTAAAGTGTCTTGTAAGTGTTTTGTGTAGTGATGTAGTTGTATTGTCAACTACTATAAATTAAATACAATGAGGATTGGGATGAGATGAGATGAGATGATTAAGTTAATAATATGGCCGATAAAATAGTGGGGGGCGACTAAGCCTTTTAGAATTTGGAAAAAATTAAAAAAATCACACACAACATACAACGATCTTCAAAAATTTTAGTTTTCTTTCGGTTCGCCGGTACTGGTTGACTGGTTGGTGACTGGTTCTTATACACGTTGAGGCGCCAGTGTGACGGGGTGCAGCCGGAGAAATAAAAGCTCGTTTAGGTCACTTGTTTTATATTTAAGTAATTAAGGCACAAAATAGTGCCTTAAAGAAACTTATAGACTTGTAAACAGAAACTGGTGGTACAGAATATATATACAGGAAAACTTGTGAATTATGCTTATGAGCTTATTATATACTTGTGAGCTTATTATAACTGCTCAGCACTATAAATATATTTAAATAATTTATTTTCGGTGAGTCAACCGCTCTACGCGCTGACTCTGGTAAGAATAAACTTCGAACAAAACAAATAAACAGAGACAGACAGTAAATTTTAAAATAGGAAACAGAGACAGACAGTAAATTTAAAATAGGAAACGAAGAGAAAAGAAAATATGAAAAATGGCCAGAGAAGAGCGCAATGAAAGCAACGAGTCGCCAATATAGCTATGGCGCCTCGTTACAAATATAAGTCTAAATCTCAAATAATGCATGAAGCCATAATAGCTTCTTAGAATTTAAGACATAAAAACTTGATTTTGATGAAGTGATGTAACTATGCAACGATCCGAAATGATGAGCATTAATTGGAGTAACATTGTAGTTATTCATTAGTAAGGCGTTGTAGTTGCTAGGTATGTAATAGGTAATTTATCAAAGTGGTCGATTAAGTAATACAATGAAAATTTTTATAGTTCATGTGTGGTACTGATTTAATTGGGTTATACAGATGAAACTTGGAGGTCTTAATAGGATTGCAAGAGGGTAAGATTCACCTCAAATATGTTATGAGAGGGAAAATATCAAAATTAAAAAATATGCTTATGTGGATATCAACACCACAAGGTAATTGTGTGATAGGGACATATCACAGACAGGATTGTCAGTATACAAAATAGTAGCAAATTTATACTTCGTGACAAGTACTTAAAATCAACAGAAAACATTTGCGATAATTAACTGTTAGCACAGAAACTGTTAGTACTGTCAACAGAAAATCAATTAACATACAAATGTCAAATAGTTTAAATCTACTTTCAACTTTGAGAGCAATCAGATAAATTAATTTGACGTTAAAGTGAATGTAGACGTGCCCCGTCCGTACATGGTGGTTATATTCCAGCGTTTATATAACCGTCTCCAATGCAATTTCTTAAGGTCAGTAGATATTAGAGCAATTCCTCAAACACTTAATATTGTTTGAAACTTTCATGGTCACTAACATGATAGTAATAATTTTTTTTAATATATAAGTTATATACGGGATGGTTACCATGTGAATAGTGAGAATGTGAACAGTGGTACGGGTATCGAACGCAATAAAAGACTTCGTCGGAGGGTAGACCGATATGTCTTCCAATAACAGCCTACCCGCAATTACTTCAGTTGCTCCGTGACCATGGCGCTTGCAAATAAAAAACAAGGTACATGGTAACAATCCCGTATATAACTTATATTACTATAATTGACTTGCGAATGGTACAATAGAAACAAAGGTTAAAAACACTAGATCATTTCTATTAAATTTAATATAACGTTTCTGCAAATATTCGATTTTGTATTCGACGAAATATTTACGGCAAGTGAGCTTTTATCTGTAACATTCCTTTCTATTTTGCGTTTTATTTTTGCAGGTCGACAGCGCGTGCCCGTACTCGTGTGCTTAGCTCGATGAAATGTTTAACCAATTCGCTCGTTGGATTTTAAAATGATGTTGTTACTAAACGTCGAGTGTTGTGACTGAAGTTTGGCTCAAGAAAGTATGATTGATTTATTGTTCCGTTACAAGATTGGAGCTCATAAATAAGTGATACGTTCAATAGGAATGTGTACTTGGTAAAAAACAAAAATACATTATAATCATAATTTTTATCTCAAGCATTTTTCTACCAGATTGGTGTTGGCCACCTGCCATATTCTTTACTTCCTTATATCTTGAGCAATCATTGTCCAAACTTGGTGTGCGCTCATGTATGTCCGTGTGGGTATATTCGTTTCGGATGACATCTTTCCACCTCTTTTGCAGTCTACCAACAAGCAATTTTATCCAATAATTGGTGAGTTGTGATTTATTTCTTTCCCCACGAAAGTTATTTAAACACTGTCAGTTTTTAAAATAGCATGTCTTTTAAATCGTAACCAGTAATCAGTATCCGATATCCTACATATTATTTAAAACATTTTGCAGCTGTCTTTGACTATATTTAAATTGGGAAATACACTCATTTGCAAAAAAAACGGGCGGTTTTGATTTTCATTCATTAGTGCAGTCATTGAAGCGAAAAATAGGGTCTTACCTCTGAATTTTTTTACTGTGAACCGATTTGCATCGAATTTTGGAATAATGCTCGTCTTACCCTTAACTTCAAAAGTGAAAATGATCTGAGCTCCGCCTATTACTTTTAAGGGGTCTAAACAACCCCTTAATGGAAAAATTGACATTGATCCATTTTATCGCTAGAAAACATGTCTAATAGTAAGTGGTGAAATTGTAAAGTATTTTCTAACATAATTACCTCATATTAAAATCATTTTCAACCCCTTGATAATCTTACAACCCTTGCAAACAACCCCTAAATTGAAAAAAATCACAAAAAAATACTTTGGTATGACATAAAAATATGTAAGTATAGAGTAAGTAATATTTTATATTCTCTATAATAATTATCAAATTTTAACCCCCTTTCAACCCTTGAAAACTACCCCTTGATAAAAATTGTTAAATTTTTTTTTTGATAAAATGAAAATGATTTAAATATTATTCCACTAATAGCTTTTCTACCCTTAAAACTACCTCTAAATTAAAACAGTAAATAAATATGATTACATATTTAAAAATAATTTAATTTAGAGTAAAAAATTGCCATTTATTGAATAAAATATTTAAAAATTATATAAAATTGTACTATTATTATTAAAATATAATATTATTATTCATGACTCAATGTCGGAGTCGCTGTCACATTCAACATCTCCTGGCTGAATTGGAGGGCTATTTTGGCATTTATCTCCACTGCACGTTACACAGGTACTATTACAAAACAGACCACATTTTCTGCATCCGCAAGACGCTCCACATCCTTTTATGCAGTTGCAAAAAATCATTTTCAGCAGTTGCAGACGGAAATATACTGGTCACATTATAACGAATAAACGGTGCACGCACAGCTGATCACATGGCTTTTTCGTTGGCCCCTTCACTCAAATGTGTTATATATACATATAAGAACGTTGGTATGTATTCATGCCTACGTTTCCAAAATATATGAGCCATATTATGTATATATACACATTACAATAGTTGTGGGTCTCTATTATACTGCGTACTTTCCCATTGCTCCAAATATTCACATTCCGAAATGTTCAGTTACTAAGTAGCACAAAAATATGATAAGATTTTGGACCATAACTCCTTCAATTTTCATGCTATCACAATTTATAAAAAACCATTGTAAAGGTAATTAGGAGAGCTACAACATCCTTTATTGCAATATATAGTAGAAAACCTTTTTCTAAAACGGTGAAGGGTTAAAGGGCTTAAGAGAGGCTGTGATTGCGCTGCCACGCGCTCTTTAAACAATCATATCTCCGTCAATTTTTGTTTGAAAGAATAAACAAAAAAACCAAATTGTTTGTCAGAAAAATACCTAAATTTTTAATACACACACTTTTATACGTATCTGTCGTCATTTTTGTTGGATATTATTGGCGAGTAAGAGCAAAACACATGTAGTTCAGTGTAGATTTTATATTGAAGTAAGTAAGTGACGGGTAAACATGTCAAAAATATAAAATTAAATTTGATTACACAGTTATTTATAAAAAGAACCTTATAGGTGGCTAGTATTATTTCAACACGGCCCCTTAATCAAATATAATTTAGACCTCATAATAATGTCTACACATGCTACCCGTTATCACTATAACATAATGTGCAAAAAAAAAAACTTAAGTAAGGCCTAACCCAGCTATACATCGAGCATGCGCTCTGTGCCCCAGAGCTTTGGTTAAGACATCAGCCGGCATTTGGCTAGAATCTAAGAATTTTAAAGTAACTGCCCTATCTGACACCTTTTCTCTTACAAAATGATACCTGGTGTCTATATGTTTCGTCCTACTGTGATGGACAGGATTTTGAGCTAAGTTGAGTGCACTCTGACTGTCACTATATATATTTACAGAACCAGAAACTAATTTACACTCACTTACATTAACGAATACTTCGGATACAAATCTTTTCAGATATATTGCCTCCTTGACGGCATCTGTTAAGGCCATATATTCAGCTTAGGCAGAAGAAAGGGCCACTGTCGGTTGCTTCCTAGCCGCCCACGACACTGGACCTCCTGCCAATTTGAAGCAATAGCCTGTATATGATCGCCGATCAATTTTGCAATTCGCCCAATCAGCGTCAGCACACCCTTTTAAGACGGCACCAGTACGCGAATATTTGATGGCGAGATCCAAAGTGCCCTTTAAATATTGTAAAACACGCTTCGCAGCTAACCAATGCGTTTTATCGTGACATGTATTAAATTGACTCAGGTAGCTGACTGTAAATGCTATATCAGGGCGTGTATTTACGGCAAGAAACATTAAGCTACCGATTAACTGTTGGTAGGGATAAGACTGGTCACCCAAAACTTTACTCACCTCTAACTTCGTATTTGATAATGGTGTGTAACAAGTCTTACAATTATCCATGCCGAATTTCTTTAATAAATTTTCAATATACGGTTTTTGATCACATATAACATCATTGTTACTATTTCTCTTTATATTCAATCCTAGATAACATTTCAATTCACCCAAATCTTTTAGTGAGAAATGTTTTTGTAAGTTTGACATGACACTGTCAAAAGCTTTGTCATTTTTATAAAATAATATCAAATCATCGACAAAAACTGCCAAGATTATTAACTCATTTTCAAAAAATTTAGTATATACACAAGGCTCGGAAGGAGTTTGTTTGAAACCAATTTTATTTAAAGTATCATTTAACTTTATATTCCAGGCCCTAGGAGCTTGCTTTAAACCATACAGGGATTTTTGTAGCAGGCAGACCTTCTGTGCATTTTCTTTTTGAACAAATCCAAGAGGTTGCTCCATGAATACCTCTTCTTCGAGTTCTCCATTCAGGAATGCAGTGTCGACGTCCATATGTCTCATTTTAAGACCCAATTCAGCAGCCAAAGCAAATAACACACGCAATGAAGAATGTCGCACTACTGGGGCAAAGGTCTCGTCATAATCGACGCCTAGAACTTGACTAAACCCTTTAGCCACTAGCCTTGCTTTGTATTTAATAATATTGCCCTCGGAGTCTCTTTTCACCTTGTAGACCCACTTGCAAGGTACAATTTTCTTATTAGGTCTATCGACAAGTTGCCACGTTTTCAGTTTCTTTAGTGACTTATATTCTTGATTCATAGCTTCCTGCCACAATGAACAATCTGCCGACTTCATGGCTTCTGCATATGTCTTTGGTTCATTTGAGTCCTCTGCTGCAGCTATGTAGGTGAAGAAATCGGGTGGCTTCCTATTTCTCTGAGGATAGCGACGTTCAGGATTTGAAGAACCTGACGTTTGTTCCTCCACAGTTTCTTCAGCTGTCTCCGAGTTCTCAATTTCAGGCCGAGATTCAACATTGATGGTCGCTACAGTACCATCAGCAACATCAGCATTTGCCTCGTTCAGTCCAGGATCAACAATAATACTAGTACTAGGTAAAGAGTCATTAGAAAAAGATAAGACCGGAGCAAAAGGAGAAAAAGGATCAGTCAATACATTTTCTGAACAATTCTTTAAAGGTTTAAAAGTACTCTCAAAAAAATGTACATCCTTAGACCTTTTTAGTTTTCGAGGACAAGTAGGATCCCTAAAGTAATAACTATTTGGATCATCACTATATCCAACAAATATTACTTCCTCTGCTTTATCATCCAGCTTTTCTGTATGAGAGCCCTACAACCGAATACCCTAATATTACATAGATCAGGTTTTGTGCCGTACCATCTCTCAAAAGGTGTAGTATTCCTACCTAAAGCACGATGAGGTGACCTATTTTTAAGGTAAGCCGCAGTTTGCACTGCATCCTCCCAATATGACTTAGGGTGGTTACCATCGGCCATCATCGATCTGGCTTTCTCAATGAGAGAACGATTAGTCCGTTCCGCAACTCCATTTTGTTGAGGACTATACGGCGTCGTCGTCTGATGTTCGATACCCAAAGAAGTCAAATAATCTGACAAATCTTTATTTACAAATTCAGTACCATTATCAGTTCTGAACTTTTTAATAACTAAACCAGTTTGTCTTTCAACATACTTTTGGAAAGAACAAAACTTACTTTTAACTTCTGACTTAGAAGAAATAAAATAAATAAAAATCATTCTAGAAAAATCATCTATAAATAATAACATATATCTATTACCATTAAATGACTCATTAGTAAATGGTCCACAGAGATCCGAATGGATTAACTCCAATTTACTAGTTGCTCTGGCAAAAGCAATAGTTTTAAAACTTTTACGTGACTGTTTCCCTTTTATACATGAAACACAAGGTTTTCTATCTACGTCCTTAAAATCTATACCTATACTATAATTCTTAAGACTACTCATACCTATACGACACAGATGTCCTAACCTCTTATGCCATAACTCGTACCTACTAATTGAGTCAGAGTGCACATCATAAGCCGCAATTTGAGGTAATTTAGCAGAACAGTCCAAAGAGTAAAGTCCATCACAGAGCGAACCATGTAAGACAGAATCACCTGTAAAAGGAAAAGTGTTAGTATTGTAAATAATACAACCACTTTTATTAAAAAGGACACAAAACCCTTTCCTTATAAGCTCCTTTACAGAAACTAGGTTAGATTGTAGACCAGGAACATAGAAAACATCTTGTAAAGTATTTACAGAATTACAACTACTATTTACAGAATTGGTATATAAATTAATGTCACCAATACCATTAATACAAAGTTCAGTGCCATTTGCAACTGTGACCTTACCAGGGAAAGACATAGGTTTCATATTTGTAAACAAGTCTCTACGTGATGTCATATGTCGCGTAGCACCAGAGTCAACATACCATTTGTCTGCGTCTTCTTGAACTATAGTTCCAAAGGCTTTCAAAGAAGAAGATGGCTCCTTATTCTTTGTTGACTTCCTTGTTTTCTTTTTACGTAAAGGACAGTCTGGACGCTTATGACCAGGAACACTACAGTCGTAGCATATTATAGGTTTACTGGACTTACGAACGGGAATATCATTTTTAGCTTGGGCAATAATAGCAGTCTCCGCTTCTATTTTCTCCTTATTCATTTCATTAAGAAGTTTTGCTTTGACTAATTTAGTGGTTACTTCAACATTTGAATTTTCTAATGCCATGATTAAGGGCTCAAATTTTGAAGAAAGTCCACCAAGCATTATAGCTGCCACAGATGTATCCTCTATAGTTTTCCCGATGTCAGCCAACTGCTGTACAGTACTAAGTATAGCATTTACATATGCCTCTATGCTAGGGAAATCAAGAAGATTAAGTCTATATAACCTTCTCTCTAAACTTAACCTGCGCCCCATACCTTTATCTTCAAAGGTTTCCTGCAGTAACTGCCAGGCTTCAGCTGCAGTCTTTGCATTTCTGGCATGTATGATAGCTGAACTACCAAGAGTTAAGCATATTTTAGCAAGAGCTTTCCTGTCACACCTCGAACGAATATGTATAGGAGTAGTATCCCCGTCTGGGTATCCTTCTATTGTTTCCCATAAATCTACGTCAATGAGGTAACTTCTCATTTTAAATTTCCATAAAGGATAACTTTCCCGACCTTGAAGAAAAAATGACGGAATAGAGGATGAGTTTGATCTTGAATGTAAATTCTCAGACATACCCATGTTTATAGTTTCTCCCATGTTTATAGTTTCTCCCATGTTTATAGTTTCTCCATCCATTTTGCTGACTTCACTACACTATTTTTATTGACTATGCGTATTTAAATTCGTGCTGATAACGAATGTTGGATATTATTGGCGAGTAAGAGCAAAACACATGTAGTTCAGTGTAGATTTTATATTGCAGTAAGTAAGTGACGGGTAAACATGTCAAAAATATAAAATTAAATTTGATTACACAGTTATTTATAAAAAGAACCTTATAGGTGGCTAGTATTATTTCAACAATTTTAGAGATATTATGAAAAAAAGTGGGTTTTTTTTAAATTTGAAATTTTGTTTTTTTCTTTAATCGTGACTTTTTTGAAAAATATGTGTCCTGAAGCAGCCAAACTTATACTATCTATCAAACTCTTCATAATAAAGTTAATACTAGGCGGAATACGATTTATTTTAATTTTGGTGGAAATGGCACTTATGAAACCCATTGATTTATAAGAAAAAACATTAGATGCTCCCCTTATTTGCAATACAGCTCACTTATTTTACGTGCAAAAGACTTTAATTAGTGCTCATTTTAAAGCTTATTTCAAGCACTACAAAACTCTTTTGTATTAAAATGCATAAAATGCATCTGCTCGCCGCTAGATGGCATTGACCACATCGATTAAATTTCAGACAAAATAAAAAACGGCTTTGATCTTTAATATCAAGCTTAATATTGCACTTAGAATACTTTATAAAAAACCAAATTGTTCATTGTTTTACCTGCTACAATTTTGTTTTTTTATAAAATTTTCGATAAAACGTATATTTTTGAAGATATTTGCAAAAAACCGATGAAAAACGTGAAAAAATTGCGAATTTTCAATTGCCAATAACTCGAAAACTATTGGATGTTTTGAAAAACTTTATAAAGGATTTTTGCTTTAAATTAGGCCTTCTATCGATATCCGATGTTATTTTGCAAAAAAAAAAATTCACCCCCGAGAAGGAGTGGCAACCACCCCCAGGGTGGTTGCGGAGTTCAAATCATTTTCACTTTTGAAGTTAAGGGTAAGATGAACCAAATTCCAAAATTGTTTGCAATTCGGTTCACAGTAAAAAAATTCGGAGCAATGATGCTTCAATGACTGCACTACATCTTTAAAAAGATACAATACAAAAAAGGTTTCAATCGTTTGTACACGTTACTGGCCGGTTTTAAAAATGCCGTGGTATTTAAAAAAGTACGTTCTAAATTCAAATTTTCATTTGATGCTCATTTTTACAGAAAACCCCTTTTTATCCTACATTTTTGGCGCGGATTTCCAGTAGTTAACATCGACTTTCATAACTTTTATTCAATTTTTATCGATTAATTTCATATCCTTGACTGTCAAAGCTTTATTTATTGCTGTTTGGCTGTATAAATAATGGTAGATAAAGTGGTAAAAGCTGCCAAAATTATCGCGCTGCTTGAAGAGGGGTGCTGCCAATGCTTCGTGGCTAGGAGGCTAAATGTTAGTCGCTCGACGGTCCAAAGGACCTGGCAGTGATATCAGGAGACTGGTTCCGTCGAGAGAAGGCCTGGTTCTGGAAGAAAACCATGTACCCAACCACGGGATGATCGTTTTCTTGTGAGTCGCGCATTGAGAAATCGCAAATCTTCGTATGTGGAATCTTAAGAACAACCTCCAAGAAGTAAGAAATGTGCATATTAGTCTATGGACGGTCAGGAGGAGGCTTCTCGCTGCCAATAGTCACCGCCCGGCCCGCGGCCCCAAATTACTCCGTGAGCACCGAGTACACAGGCTTAGGTTCGCTAGAAATTGTGAATCATGGACTCAAGAAGATTGGAATAGGGTTTTGTTCTCTGATGAAGCCAGGATATCTCTGTTCGGTGAAGATCGACGTCGGCGAGTGCTAAGAAGACAAGGAGGACGCTTTACAGAGGCACGTTTCGAAGAAATCACACCTTATGGTGGGGGCTCTGTTATGTTTTGGGCAGGAAAAATTCAATGGATCGTACAGAGTTAGTCTTCATTGAAAACGGCTCACTGACTGGGCATCGATACATAATGGAAGTTATAATTTCTTATGCACAACCCGCATTAGCCGCTCTAGGTGAAGTCTCGATTTTTATGGACGACAATGCTCGCGCCCACCGATCTGGCGATGTTGAAGCGTATGTGCAAGAGGTTGGCATTCGTCGTTTGGATTGGCCAGCTCGATGTCCCGACCTCAATTCCATATAGCATGTCTGGGACGTTCTGAACGGCTCCGCAGACCATCAGAGAGCTGAAGAATGTGATTACTGCGGAGTGGAAACGTATTCCGCAAGCAAGTATCCGGGATATACTCGCTAGCATGCCCAGACGAATTCAAGCTGTGATTTTAGCTAGAGGGGGTCACACTCGATACTAAACATTTATCTGCTTTTACTTTATTAAAGAAAAACAAACAAAAAACCTTTTTTATTTTTACTTCATGAGCATATGCACTACTAGTGAACATACACTTCTAGTGAGGTTTAGCATTATTTCCCATAAATTGTATCAAAATTTTATGAAATACTGATGAAAACGATTATTTCTTATTAACTTACCAAATTGTGAGGATAAAACTACCTATAATTATCAAACAAAGCAATATTAACATTTGAAATGGTTCATTGCTTAGGTGCCGGTTTTTTTTGCAAATGAGTTTATTATAATATTTCTCGTTTGTTCTCAAACGTTTGGTATATTAGAATGAGATACCAACACCTAGTGGTTGCTATTTTACTCAAATTTATTCGTATAAGCGCACATTCGAGTTGTACTTGTACTTATTAGTTCCGTAGTTACAAATAAATTATTTATACTCACCTTAAGAATCAAATGAGAGCTGTTGATAACAGAAAGCGTTAAATAAGTATTTTCATTGATTTTCATCCTCTTTCATGTTTTTTTTCGTAATGAGTAAAGTTGCCATAGTAAAGCTGCCTGTAATTTCTCATAGGCAAAATAGGTGCGTCTTTCAGTGAAACAAAAACACACGGTGTTTTGTTTAATACATTGCTAGAGTGTTTAAAACATCGAGATTTTTTTTTAATAAGTCGGCATTCTTCATAATTTTTTGATAATTCCACTTATTTGAACAGCATTGTAATCTAAGTGCAGTATCATCGCTTTAGCATTAACTTATCTGACATTAGCGAAAGCAGTGGTCCAACTAAAATGGACAAAATGCGCTGCTAAAATCGCACCTATGTGTTGGCCTAAACTGATGATTAAGGTCAGGGTTAGTCGTCCTTGAAATTTTGTATTGAGTGTGGTTTAATGATTCTCGTCATTAAAAGCCTAGCTGTGTGGTCAATCGTTGCAAAAAATGCAATAAAAAGTAAAAAGATCTTGATATCATACCATCAGGAGGTACGTACCTATATTTATAGTTTGTTGCATGTTTGACAAAAAAAAACAAAGTTTTAAAGCGGTAATTTTAATACCAAAATCCTTAATGACGGCTATTGACGTACGGGGAGTTCGCTTGCAAAGAAGAACGTAACTTTGTTCCGT
Source organism: Calamotropha paludella (assembly GCA_927399485.1). NCBI lineage: Eukaryota > Metazoa > Arthropoda > Insecta > Lepidoptera > Crambidae > Calamotropha > Calamotropha paludella. Next base: position 15,848,335 of record OV656812.1, read on the forward strand.
CGTAATTTTTATTTGCTTAAGTAAAAACTGCATATAACAAGAACGCAATTAAATTGTTGCGAAAAAATTGTAATATAGAAATCACCTATATACGCCCGTTTAGGATTACCTCGTATTCTAAAGTGACGTATACATAAAATACTCTACTACTCTATACTAAAAGGTTGTTACAATAATTCACGTTATCGTTAGTTAAGTTAATTGTAAACGCCAGTCTATAAGAGGTAATATTTTAGTAAGTTTGGATGTAGGAGGAAAATTCCAAATCTTCTAACTCAATTTTAAAAATTTATTCACTAATGTTTGGAATGTACCTTCAAGGTCCATCTAAATATTGGCTATATTTTATTAAGTGAATTTGAGATCCCAATCAATGTTTGGAATAATACAAAAATTTCAAAAATGATCCTAGTATAAGTATAAAAAATACCTAAAAAAATCTTAATATTGCGTGCGCAGTGAAAACTATAGGTGATAGAACAAAATAAATTACTATTGTTTTATATAGAAGACATCTACACGTACAAAAAATGCGATATCGTATTCCCAAGTACCTTTATTAGAATGAAATTCTTACCATGTTTTTTTGTTTATTTCAGTGGTTTCGAAATCACGGCGCAGTTGCATGCGCAAACGAAACGGATTAACTGAAGTTTTTTGCGGGTGGGTGTTATGGGAGGACGTATCGGTCTACCCTCCGTCTTAGTCTTTTATTACAATCGACACCATTATCATTGTGTGTAAACTCACTTTTCACACGAAACTGTTCACGACACACGATGCTCACAGTATTAAATAACGTAACGGCATTCTTTGTATTGTGTTATTTTTACAGAAATCTGGACCGTCTTCACAATAGAAATTTTTGTGTTTGGAAATTTTAATCACTTCTTTTACCATTTTTGGTATGTAGTGGCGTTCTGTTGAAATAATCAGAGGACTATGTAACTCGATCTAGTGATTTAAGCCCGATTGGAATGAATGTTCAGCGATGGCCGACTTTTGCATATCGCTGTTCTAGACCGCTTTTATGTGCTCCTTCGCTTCGCTTTGTTTGGCCGATGTATCAAGTATCACAACTGCGGTCGATCTTTAAAACACCCGGTTTTTCCAAAGTAAAGGACCTATCTTTTGGGAGACACTGCGACACCTTTTTTAAAGAAGTGAAGCCGCGCGAGTAAGCTGATAATGTTCCGAACATCCCGCAAAATAGCGGTAGGGAGAAATCCTGAGGCAGAGCATCTCTAGGGCTATCCGAATCACTCCTATATATGTTTTCGTAGCTTTCTAGTAATGCAATTTTTGATAATTATTGACTTAAAAAAAATATTTTCTAAATAAGGTAAATGAAACAAAACTTCTTAAGCTTCTACCTAGTAAATATTCGAAAATTACAAAATTCCCAACATCTATTAAATAAAGAAGTTGAAATGCCGAAAGACGTTATTAAGTCATGCGATGATGAAGTCTATACCAACTAGCCTAAAGGCTTTTAGTTTCACAAGCCACAATTAATCAATAAGGGTGATTAATGAAACATCACACTTATTTGACAATAACTCGCAGCGCCGTGACTTTCTATCTTATTATTTTAAGCAACTCGGTGTTAAGGGTCCGGTACAGTGTTAAAGTTGTAACAATTTTATTAGTTAATACTTTTATTATTAACATGAGGTTCTACGTTTTATGTGGCGCAGTGAGGTACTTGTGGACCCACGCCATAATTGGTTTTGCTTATGCAAAGTATATGATTCACCGAATTTATAAAATAAATGAAGTAGTTATCTTAAAAATTGGAGATGTTACAAAGATGTTACATATTGACCTATAACCTGTTGTAAACAAAGGTTTAATACCTAATAAAAAAGGAAATAAGTTTTTAATTCGAAAACTCCAAAAAATTGCGGAAAATGTATGGGGGTGATTCAAATAGCTCAAACTTCCTTTCAACTTACGATTAACCTTATTTTTGAGGCGCCCTGTGTACTATGATAACATAAATATTGCACCCTTGGTTACTTGGTAGTAATTATATCTTAATTTCACTAAGCAGACTATTGTTTGCCAATAAAGATATATTTTTATTCATATGTCCTTTTATCAACGTCGCGTAGTGTAAAAAACTCGGCGTTAACATTGATCGTATTATTTTTTAAATATATAACAACAGCACGGATTTTACATTAAGTAAGTAACAAAATTTTTTAATTTATATGTATGTTACAATCAAAACGTATAATATAACGTAACGTACGTAAATAGGCAAAAGTACTTTTGCCTAATTTTTGATGATGGCATATAAAATTATTAATTTCCAATGTTTGTCGCCATTCCACAATGGTTGAGATATTGTACCTACGACAGTGTACCAAGAAAGATGAGTTAAAGTTATATTTTTGCATTAAAAAATAAACGTTTTAAGCATTTTTTTGCATTTTCTCAAGTTGTATGTTGTAATTATTGATTCATTCATATCAAAGACAGTATCTTTGGGTGGATAGTTATTTTCAGTCTAAAATTACTTAGTTAACGTACATACATTACGTACATATCTCAAAAATGTTTTTTCTTCAATGGTTAAGTAGAATACAATAGCTTAATTAAAGTCAATTAAAATTCATTTATTTCAGAAATAACCCAGTGTGTTAGTAACAACACTCACATCTTATCAATGTATGTACAATTGAATTCATTAAAATTATTAAAAAACCAAATAAAAACATTAATCAATGTCAATCATAAGTCAAATCAATCAAATCAATCAAAATAGTGCCAACCCAGTGAAATAACTTGGGGCTGTCCTATCTTAAGTTAGCTTCTTACGTTCAAAATGCTGTTTGTGCTGCCCCATACCCGGTTCATCAGGGATGCGGCTCTTTTGCGTAAAACTTCGTGAAAGCCGTCAACTCGCGTTTCCGCAAACATCCCCACGCGCTTCAGCGAGGCAGCCCCAATAACAATCTGAACCCATTATTATATTGCACCCCAGAGCGTTGTAGGGTTTTGTGTATAGTGGATCCATAGGCTGCACGTGTAAAATGACTGGTAGTATACCTTAAACAACGTCAGTTTTACTTCTTTCGAGCTCCGTGCAAACCTATTGGCCATCATATTACACCTCACAGCCAACGCTCAGCGTTCACGTTACATGTCGAAAATGTATGCCTTAATGTTAACCGACTAGTCGGAACTGACCATTTTTGATTAGGATTGTAATCAATTTATGAGTCTGTCAAAAACCCCTTCTCATCAGTTAGCCAAATTTGCAAAACATCCATCAATGCAAAACTTCTAATTAGATGTTATTTTGTGCGTGAGACATGATTCTAATGGTTTTTTAATCGATCTATACTAATGCAGGAAACTTTTATTGCCTGAGTTTATGATAGCATTATTATCTGTGGACGATTATTTTCACATTATATTTAATCAATAATACAGCTATATTAAAATTGTTAAACGTTTTGTGCTACAAATTGATATAATATATTTTTGATTTTTCAAATATTTTTTGGATATTAATTGGGCTGTTTTGACTATTCTACATGCCATATTATTTATGATGCGTTTTGGAGTCAATATTTAAACGAGCGTACACTAGGTCAGAGTCGAGACACAGTCAATTAAACATCCTTACTAATATTATAAATCGGAAAGTGAGTTTGTTTGTTTGTTTGTTCCGCTTTCACGCCGCAACTACTGGACCGATTGCTTTGAAATTTTGCAGACGTAAAGATAAAAGTCCGGATTAAATAATAGGGTACTTTTTATCCAGGAAAAAAATTGATATTCCCGAGGAAAAACAAAAATATTGTTTGCTTGATGAATGGATTGTAGATGGCGCTGTGTGTCGTTTAAAACAACGTAAAATATTGCAAACGAATATAAACATGTAAATTTAGAAGCTAAACGATACGACAATGAATCCCCGAAAATGAGGAATTCCCGAGGGATGAAGTACAATTTCTTTTATCGTCTGAACTGTTTTTTTTACATCTACTTATATGTTGCTATCTACTTATTATCTACTTATTGTCTCGAGGGATGACGTACAATTTGTTTTATGGTGTAAATTGTTTTTTTTACATCTACTTATCCTGAAATCACTAAAGTCAACGAATTACTAATTGGTATAAGTATTAGTTAAGTTATTTCGTTCTTGAGGTATGCGATAGATGGCGCTGGGTGTTTTTTAAAACATGGTTACGATGTGTTTTTTAAAATACATAAGAAGTGGAATGATAGCTTACGCTATTTAGTTCTTGAGGTATGCGATAGATGGCGCTGGGTGTTTTTTAAAACGTGGTAACGAAGTGTTTTTTTAAGATACGTAAGAAGTGGAATGAATTATGTGAATTTTGTATCCAGCGTTACATCGCGTTTCTTAGATGTTTCCGTGGGAATGAGAAGTTTTCTTATAGTTGTGCTTTATACCGCAATATAACCGAATTCCACGCGGGCGAAACCGCAGGCGGAAAGTTAGTAAAATATAAATTATCTCATCACAACAATTCTTCATTGTAGAAGTAGAATGTACAAATTTAACTATTTACAGGTTGTGAAAGAGAAACAATTTTGGCCCTACATTACCGTCCAAAAGTTTGGAAGCAGCGAGGTAAAATCAAATAAAACAAATTTAAGCTCTGTTCTTTTACTTTTATTGATATAAAATTAAAAATTAAACAAAGAGTAACTTAGGCAAAACAGAAAATTAACATATAATGCGAAAGATAATAAAATTTTAAGCTTTGTTCACCTTTTGCTTTAATGTTTTCCGCGCATAATTTAGGCATTCTATAAATTAATTTTAACCTTAATTGTTCCATTCACTTTCTAATAATTGCGAAATATGTTATGAGCTCGTTGAAAAACGATTTTTCACTATACACAACAGCATTAACTATGCCCTACGAAAATCCAAAGTTGAACCGGTGCACGGTGATGAGTAAAAGGGCAGTTCAAATTATGGTTGACACCACTACAAGAGCAAAAGTTATAAAGGGATACCCTCAAGGAGGCGTCCTATTACTACTTCTTTGGAACATAGTAGTAGACAGCCTTATAAAAAAGTGAAATAAACAAGGATACACTACTAATAGGATATGCAGATGACCTAGCAATACTGATCAGTGGGAATGCAGAAAATGTTCTTTGTGAAGTAATGCGTTCAGCTCTTCCGATTGTAGAAGATTGGTGTCGAACATCAACTGAAAGTAAATTCCAAAAAAACGGAACTCATCCTATTCACCAACATAAGGAATCTACCAGAACTACAATTACCAAAAATATTCAATACCAAATTCTCCCTATCCACACGAGAAAATTATCTGACAATAAATTAAATTGGGCGAGTCAAAAAGAAAGAAAAACAAAGAGGGCATCTTTATGTCCTCTTTTGTTTATATATATATATATATTGTTTACATAAGGTACAGAAAAATATAAGGAATCCTAAATAACATTTAATAATTTATGTAACTTTTACATACATACCCTTATAAAAAATAATTATTCTGCGCGACAACCACGTAGGTACATAATAAAACACCTCTAAGACATTGCAAAATAAGTAACGAGTAAAGTAACTCGAGGTTATTAAATAACAGCCAACAAGTAAGTGTTTAAACAAATTACTTAGCCTTAAATTAAGAAAAACTTCAACTATGAGACTCAACAACGTCTCACAGGATTCGAATCCGCGAACACAGCATGTAGACATTCAATGCTTTTAATACAAACTATAGTTCGTTTAATATGCATATATTTGGCATCTAATAATATAGGTATATACACAATGCTCATAGTATCAGCTTTCAAAATTGTTATTGTAATTAGTTCTAAAGCACTACACAAACATTTCTGCAGTTTCTAGTTACAGTGGACGCTTCAGTAAACAGTAACAACAAATTATGGCTGATCATATCACGGAAATTACTATTAATAGTGCCACTAATGGGAAGTGCTCTGATTTGATCAAATTTTAGGCTGTTTAAATGATATGAATTATTGATATGAAACTTTTAGTGACTGAAAACCTTTTCAGTATGTATTTATCTCTATTTTATTGTAACCATTAATCAATGGCTATGTTAAATCATGGCATACATTTTGCGCACATGTAATCAATTATTTAAGTTAAAACGATCTATGGGAATTTACTTTTATACATAGTAAAAACAATATTGAAATTTTATAAAAAATAAACCAGAAAGACCGTATGCATGTAATTTATGACTTAGTATAGCGGGGCTTTTTCCGCACTTAGCCTCTTGATTGGCCATTATTGTGCGTATCGTGGGTCGTCTTTCTACTCCAGCCATCCCAATTCGTCCCAGATGGTAAGCAGCCTTTTCAGGCTCCTGTAGATTTCCGGGATTGATGTTGCCTCCATGCAGCCTGTGTACAGAGGACTGATGTAACATTACATTTATTTCTTTTATTTTGCTAAGTACTTCTGTTATATAAACATTGCATAATATTTATTTCGTATTATAAAGTACCGATCTTGATTATAGAATCCAAATAAATTATATATAATATATATATATATATATATATATTGTTTACATAAGGTACAGAAAAATATAAGGAATCCTAAATAACATTTAATAATTTATGTAACTTTTACATACATACCCTTATAAAAAATAATTATTCTGCGCGACAACCACGTAGGTACATAATAAAACACCTCTAAGACATTGCAAAATAAGTAACGGAGTAATGGGTGATTATATTTTTATGTCATAGCTGAAATATTAAAGAAAATGTTTTCTAATTACCTAATATACTATATCATAATATTTTATATATACAACGCACAAATTATTACAGATAGGTAGATTGCTGTAATTGTTTAAGTCTTTGCTTACCAATGCAAGTTTCTAAATATATATAAATATTATGTAGTAAATTAGCAAAATAATTAAATAAATCAAACTCTTGTTTAAAACTTGGAGCCGAAATAAATTCCGTAACCCTATCACCACCAGGAGATTTGGGCGCGCTTTCGTATCTAAGGTGTAAATGAATATCCACAGATAATAATTACGAAAGAATTTAAGCTACAATCATAATTTGCCTTATAAAACAAAATGTGTACTATATAAGATAATTTATTTGGATTCTATAATCAAGATCGGTACTTTATAATACGAAATAAATATTATGCAATGTTTATATAACAGAAGTACTTAGCAAAATAAAAGAAATAAATGTAATGTTACATCAGTCCTCTGTACACAGGCTGCATGGAGGCAACATCAATCCCGGAAATCTACAGGAGCCTGAAAAGGCTGCTTACCATCTGGGACGAATTGGGATGGCTGGAGTAGAAAGACGACCCACGATACGCACAATAATGGCCAATCAAGAGGCTAAGTGCGGAAAAAGCCCCGCTATACTAAGTCATAAATTACATGCATACGGTCTTTCTGGTTTATTTTTTATAAAATTTCAATATTGTTTTTACTATGTATAAAAGTAAATTCCCATAGATCGTTTTAACTTAAATAATTGATTACATGTGCGCAAAATGTATGCCATGATTTAACATAGCCATTGATTAATGGTTACAATAAAATAGAGATAAATACATACTGAAAAGGTTTTCAGTCACTAAAAGTTTCATATCAATAATTCATATCATTTAAACAGCCTAAAATTTGATCAAATCAGAGCACTTCCCATTAGTGGCACTATTAATAGTAATTTCCGTGATATGATCAGCCATAATTTGTTGTTACTGTTTACTGAAGCGTCCACTGTAACTAGAAACTGCAGAAATGTTTGTGTAGTGCTTTAGAACTAATTACAATAACAATTTTGAAAGCTGATACTATGAGCATTGTGTATATACCTATATTATTAGATGCCAAATATATGCATATTAAACGAACTATAGTTTGTATTAAAAGCATTGAATGTCTACATGCTGTGTTCGCGGATTCGAATCCTGTGAGACGTTGTTGAGTCTCATAGTTGAAGTTTTTCTTAATTTAAGGCTAAGTAATTTGTTTAAACACTTACTTGTTGGCTGTTATTTAATAACCTCGAGTTACAAGAAAATCTTGCAATGCGCTTTATACCTGGTCTACACACTGCATGTATTTTATATCAATAGATTGGTGGTGTTGGATGGTTGATGGTTGGTTGACAATGTTTATTTTTCCTGTCGCGGGCGTTAATCAGAAATTTTGATCGTTAATAAGCTGTGCATTTCTACAATTTTTCCGTTTAGAAAATGACTTTCGTATGCTTTCATGTGTACAAAACCTATTCATAACTAAACGGCATAAAAACAGTTCTCATTAATGGTCGGTTCTTGTACAGGTGGCCTCCGACCCGCCGAGTCGAATCGCATTGCCTGCCCGAACTATTACTTAATAATTTAAACCACAGATGTCATTAGCTCCATACCACATAAAGAAATGCAAATAAGTATTGCACTCAAGAAGATTTTTAAGAACATTCACGTTGTAAATATCTACCTATGTAGATACTCTATATATATCTAGTTCTCTATATATCTCTATATATAGTTACACCTAAAGAATTCAGTGCTATGTGCACGACTTAAGATCACCATGAATTAAAGTAGACCTTTCTATTAATGTTCTTACAGTGGCACAGTACTTACAGTTACCACACAGATATTAAATTAATGAAGAAATTTAAACCGTGAGCTAAACAAAATATAATAAAAAAGTCTGTTGGTTTTTTGCGAAACCACTTGCGTTACTTTTACATTACGTTTGATAGATTCTTCTATTAACATGCGAGGAATTGATAAATGAAGAACTTGGGCACGCAGGAAGTATTATTTAAAAGATATTCTACTATAAAGTTGGGATTACTGGTATTATAAAAAGAAGTGGTGCAATGCATGCAATTGTAGACCGTCGGGAGAAAATACAAAATTTACTTAGTGACGTTTTAGAGTACGACTTAAAATCGTTTTTCAAACTAATAATAATAAAAAAAGGAGTAGGGAAGTAGAAAATTAGAAAAAAAAATTACGAGAAAATAGCTGTGAGTAGGTTTACATATCATTTCGAATGCCACCTTATTTTTAGCTTATTTAACCCCAACATCTGGTGTTTATAGTATGATAAAGATAACGGCAAACTTTCATTAATAACTAAAAACACTAACTAAAACTAAACCAGAGACCAATTTTAACAGATTTTTTTGTTAAAATAGAAGAAGTGACGAAACTTACTTTATTTATGTTTGGAAGCTTTTAATTTATATCCATTAATGATGACGATATATGCTTAGATTTCTAAATATCCTTGTTTTCGCCGTTTCGTTTTTTTAGATACTATTACGTAGCATATAAATTTAAAGTACCCGACGAATACTGGAATTTTCTTTTCTAACATTGAATTCACCAGTGCAATATTTCGTAGATGCATGTTCGCGTTCCTCGGAAAGTTTTCAACGTTTTGTGAAATCAGAGTTTCAATACATTTTAACTTGTATTACTCAAGAAAAATAGTAAGCATTCATGAAATTTTAAAGTGTAATAAAAGAACTTCAGCTTTAATAGTACCTATTGTTAGTAATAGGAATTTAAAATTTCATTTTTGTGATCATGATTGAATCAGAAGATTGTAACATATTTTTTTCCATGATAGCGGTCCGCATTGACCTAGATCGAAAAATAAGTTCACATCTCACATTTTAAGTAGCCATTTTAATTCCATCTTTATTACTTCTTTGTGTCAAAGATACCGAGTTCTAATTATATTTACGCCATATGAAATATTATGTGATAAACAGAAATATTTGTTCCCCAGGCACGGTTGTTTATGTGCTTTCTATTATTGTTATCTAGTATTTGTATTCTTTATCATATATTCGAACTATTTTGTTCCAAAATCACGATTGTCCTAATGACTAATCCTATTATTCATTATTCTAAGTATTCTTGACACAATATTTTGTCCTCCTAATACATAAAATGTGTAGTCCTAAAATCCCATATTATAAACATAAAAAAGATTAATTCACTTGGCTCAGTCTTTCTAACTAAGCCAAAGGCTTTTGTTCTGGCGTTCGCGTCAACATTAGTACCAAGGCCATTTAGATGAACACGGAATATAAAGAAAATACATTAAGAACATCATATTAGGGCAATTCATTTCAGAACAATAAATATTAGAAACATCACATAAGGGCAATTCACTTTACAACAATGAATATAAGGACGAAGAGAAGGCACATAGTATGCATTTTACGAGCTTTCATCTGAATTTTTTTGTTAATAATATTTTTACTTCTTCTCTTTAGCTAACTATTATTATATGTATTGATATTGGTATTGTGAGTAACGTTAGATCAGAGATTTCAAACTTATTTTTTTTACCTCCCCCTTTGAATATAAATTATTTTTCAGCGCCCCTAATTTATTATACACTTCTAAAACTTAAAAACCACAACTTCATTACTTTAGTTAATTTAGTTATAGTATGCTATATTAGTCGGTTCTGGTGTTTAAACTTACATTTTGAACTAGAAATTTTTACCAGTGAGAGAAATTAAACCGCAACTTTATAATATTAGGGGTTAAAGTATGAAATTGCCGATTTGTACTGAAAATCTATATTGTTTATTTTTTAAATTTTTAACAAATTTATTTAATCAAAATAGTTGCCATTATTATCTATACATTGCTGCCATCTAATGGGAAGGTCATTAATGCCTTTGCGATAGAATTCCGACGATCTAGACTGCACAAACTGTGTGAAAGCATTTTGTACTGCCTCCTGGGAAGAAAACTTCTTGTCACGTAGATAATTGTCCAAATCACGAAAAAAATGGTAGTCCGTTGGAGCAAGGTCTGGTGAATACGGAGGATGACGAATGGTTTCTAACTGCAGTTCCTGAAGGGTCAAAATGGTTTCTCGTGCTGTGTGAGGTCTCGCGTTGTCGTGGAGCAATAATGGTGAAGATCGATTCATGAGTCGGGGCTGTTTTACTGCTAGTTTTGTCAACATGGTTCGGAGTTCGGCACAATAGACATCTGCCGTTATTGCTTGACCAGATCGGAGAAAACTATAGTGAATAACACCATGCTGAGACCACCAAACAGTTACCATTACCTTTTTATTGGTAAGTTTTGCTTTAGGACACTGTTGTGGCATTTGACCTGGGGTCAGCCATTGCATTTTTCTTTTCCGGTTATCATAAAGAATCCACTTTTCATCACATGTTACAATTCGATCCAATATTCCTTCATTTCTGTACCGGTTCAACAAGGCAACACAAGTTTCAACACGCGTTTCTTTCTGCAGATCAGTCAAATCATGAGGCACCCATTTTTCGTATTTTTTTATTTTATTGATTTGACGCAAGTGAGTCAATATTGTGGGTAAGGTAACGTTAAACCATGCCGCTAATTCCTGGGTACTTTGACTAGGATCGGCTTCCACTATCTCTCTTAATTCATCGTTATTTACCTGTGTGGGCGGTCTTCCTCGTGGCTCGTTCTTTAAGTCGAAATTTCCATCACGAAAGCGTTTAAACCAAAATCGCACGGTGCGTTCATTAGTAGACCCCTCTCCAAACGCAGCATTGATATTGCGGGCTGTTTCTGCCGCGTTAGTTCCGCGTCGGAACTCGTATTCAAAAATAACTCGAATTTTCGCAGTATCCATCTTTCTTGTCTAAATTGAATAACAAAAACAATTGAAAGTCGATATTCAAATGTTTTACATTTTTTAAAAAAAGAACATCATAGAAACCATTTAAAAAAAGTTTCATTCGAAAACCTCAAACCATGAAGATTCTATGTCAATTCAAAGAACCTATTGCAATAAAACGGCAATTTCATACTTTAACCCCTATTATTAAGAACATTTTAATCAAATTAAAAGAAACAACATAGGTAATCAATTTTAGTTTTAAAACTAATCTAATGAGATGGATGAATTTGATGATTTTTAACAAGCTTGTTGATATCAGGTTCGCTTTTAATCAAAAGCAGTCGTAAGTCGCCGTGTTCGGTAACTTGCAAATGATTTATCTTTTAAGTCAAGTCACAAATATGACGATGTAAATGCTATCGAAAATCATTGAACGATCGACCACAACCCAGGGTACAACTGCGGAATCAAATTTTGTAGCCAAAATTGTTGGTAGTCATTTTTGAATTTGATTTTTATTTCCTCGTTCGTTGTCAGTTCGATAAGTTCTTCTTCCAGTTGGGGTGATATTGCTATGTTGACATTTGAAAAAGGATCTAACACCCAGTCTGGTATTTCCCATTGGCAACGAAAGCAGCGACGACAATTTTCGATTTTATTAAGTTCAAGTCTTGAAGTTGCAGATTCATATCATTTAGCAATTTATAGAGGTCTGTCAGGTATGCGACACCATTCTTTGATGTGATGAGGTTGTCGCGTAATTATGTGTTTAGTTTAGTTTTTCCAAGAACTCTATGACAGAGTCAAACAGATTGTAAAATCGAGATAATTTCCTTTTGATAGCCAACGCACTTCTGTGTGAAAGATGGATCTGTTGAAATCTTCATCATTAGCAACACGAAGCTGATTCAATAATCTGTCATTTTAAGAGTTGTTTCGGATTTTATTGCCTGCTTTAATGACATGTTGCAGTGATTGAAACAGTCGTTCACTTAAATTTCTAGCAACTAAATGTTGTCGATGTATAACGCAATGTACAGCAAGCAAATCTGGAATGTTATTTTTTAAGTACACTATGAAGCCTTTTCGACACTCCGTCATAGCTGGAGCACCATCTGTAGCAACAGATATAATTTTCTTCGAGGGAATTCCGTTTTCATCACAAAACTTTTCCAGTGTTATAATACGGTTTCTCCTTTTGTGTCTGTATCTAAATTTCGAGCAAATTATAGTTCTTGACAATTTTTTTTTTATCTTTAATAAACCTCAAAACAGCAACAATGCTTCATTAGTTGGTAAAGTGGACTCATACAACTGAATTGAAAATTGACTAGTCTTCTTGCACAATGACTCTTCAATGTTTTCAGTAATTTCATCAATTTGTCTTTGCACAGAGCTATTGCTCAAAGGAATTTTTCGAATTATATCTGCCGCCGGTTTATGGAGCACAGCAGTTATAGCGTTTTTATTGCCGGCAAAATTAACGTTTCTCCGATGGTGTGTGGTTGACCTGTTTGAGCAATTGACAAAGAGATATTGTATGAAGCTCGAAGTGCCTCATCGTCTTGCTTAGCGGCCACCGAAAAAAGTTTCGATACACTTGTAAGAGCATTATGCTTCTTTTGCAGATCTTGAAAATAGGCTAAATATTTGTCCTTCTTATCTGGATGCATTTTATTTAAATGATCTTGAAGTCTTGAAGCTTCATCGCTTCCTTTGAATTTTTTTTTGTACAAAGAAGCCACAAAGGCAAAGATGGATTTGTCGAATTTTCTATGAATCCGCATTTAGTATATTCTGTAGGTACTGTATTGCCGTTTCTTTTTTGCATCCGACATGATTTTGTTTTTACAAATATGTACCTAAATAAAGTGTTGATCTTAAATACTTAATAAAATAGCGCGCGAAACCACTAATGAAAATATAAAAAATATTCCGAGGTTTTATATAGGATTTAAATACAGCACTCTCCGACAGGCATAAGACAAACACGCATAAACTCGATTATCTCTTTCGACGCTCAATCGTACTGAGCAAGTTAGGACAAGTATCGATGAACCAGACGATTGCTATCGGATTGGACTTATAGCGTTATTTAAACAGAAACTTGTTACAACTTGATTGCGTATGGCGTGCGAGATATCTTACGAAATCTATGTTAAGTATTTTAAGTTTTTATACCATCTTACAGGGTAGAAATATAAACTAATTTTTGATTTTCGTGTTTAAAATATAAAGTAAATGAAATTACACATCAACTATCGCCCCCTATACCACGCCAACGCCCCCCGTATTTTTCTAGGCCCCTTAATGCCCCCTGAGAAGGGGGGCGCCCTTTGAGAAAGACTGAATTAAATGATTGGCCTAATATTTTCGTGAATAATTATTCGATTTAATACAGAAAAGCCATACCCATATTTTCGTAGTTAGGGGTAAATTCCTTTAAAATTTCTCTCCATGTAGCCCCTCTCGCATTCATGTGTTTGTATAATTCATTGCTTTTATCCCATAACACGGGCCGTAGATGAACTTCAATTAGTACTCGCTCTGTATCGATTTTCATTTAATTAGTGCATCTGTCCCGTTGTGTACTGAAGTTGTAGGCGCGCTCACACATGCGGATGCTGCGCACCAGGGGGACGCCCCGCAGAGCGCCTCGCGACCCGCGTGCATGAGAAAATCTGCGTGACACTAAAAACGCCCTTAGTCCATATGAGCCAATTACTCTTAAAGATTTCAAGAACAATTTGTTTTTTAGTAATAAATGATATTGGCCTTATATGAATGTTTTTAGAGTGTTTAACTAATCGATGTTTTTATTTAATATTAAGTATTACAGACAAGGGCTTTTAAAGCGCCCAATTGAATTAACCGACAATTGTTAAAGAGTTATATTTGTAACAACGTCTACATGGAAAATAAAATATTTCTTTAAGTTTATTTTGAAGATATTTATTTTGTCTTATTTACTTTAAGAAGTAAGTTGTCAAGTACTGCTTAAGTAGCATCTATTAATCCTTGTGGCGCACCGTCATTATAAAATCGTCCCTACAATCTCTAATACAATAGATGCCAAACATACTGTTTGGCAGATACATAAAATAAAAAAAATCATACAAGCAATATTCGAGGTGGTCTTAGAAATTAAGAATAATATTTGTCAAAAATAAGCACAAACGAGCAATATAGTAGCTTTCGATTTAGAAATAAGTACTTAAGGTTTTGGTATTTAAGTTTTCTTTTTATAGTGTTCAAAATAAAAAAAACAGGCAAGTAATAAGTTTTAATACAACTTTTTCTCCCATTCTTAATCAACTCAACCAAATCATCCAGGCAAGTGTACTATCAAAAATATTATTTGTAAAGAGGTTTTATTTTATCTTTTGGGTAAATGAATATACCGCTTAGTCTTTATACATTTCATATTGATATTTATTTTTTTATGCCTTTGAATAACGATATCATTCGGTGCGTCTCGAACGCCTTTTATATTTACAAAGGGATGAAAGCGGTAAATTGATCTTGACTATTTGGACATGTATTCATTAAAGGACAATGCCGATTTTTGTATGGAAGTGTGATCGAAAATGTATACCAAAACATACAAACAAAAATAAGTAGCCTTCTAGATTATGAATTCGTAGATTTTAGTTTAATTTTCAGATTTGTATTGGAGAAAAACGAACTTTCCTGAAAACATAACCTAACATTTCAATACGTTAATAATATTTGTTTATTTGTTTCTAATTCAGGACACTTATTTTATAATGGCCGATTTTTTTGCGATTCTAACACTTTATTTGTTTACTGCTGGTTGACATGTCATTTGAAATTGACATTTGTTTGCGATTAGTGTTGCCACTTTTTGACCGCTGTTGTTTTGTCCAAAATGCAGACTCAGTTCCAGTAGTGTCAACCTCCGTAAATATATCAAGGAACTTTGTTTTTATGACGTCAGCGCTAATGGCGATTTCCAAATATTCTGTCGCCATTATTATCGGTGAATAATTATTATCCAATCCACTCGTCTGTGATTTAGAAACCTGTTCCCTTTAATTTGTGCTGTCTCGACTATTTGAGATACGTAAGATGTCATGGATTCACAGTTATCGAGACGTATTAAAATCAATGTTCTATGCAAACTTATTTTTCGTTGATATCCCGTGTTATTTGATGAACTGTTTCAATTTGTTCCACACAGCGTTCACTGTAGTCTTACCTTTATAATCATAATCATAATCATTTATTGCCAAAATATGGTACATCAAGATGTTAAACAATAATAAATTATCGGCATATTTTACCATTGGAGGCATGCAATTCTTAATCAATAAATTAGTCATTAATAAACTATACAAATCAATAAATTTAACTTTAATTATTTCACAAATATGTCACGAACTTCATAGAAATTTTTTTCCTTAAGCCATGTCAATAACTTTGATTTAAATAATTCACTAGGTAAGACTTTTATAGCATCAGGTATAGCATTAAAAATTTTTACACACATACAATGGCATTGTTTTAGGTACAAAGCTAATTTTGGCCTACTGTTATATACTAACTTATTACGGTTACGTAAACTTCTATCATTAAAATGACTTCGGGTTTTAAAAAGTTCTAAATTGTTTTTTACAAAATTTGCCACTTCATATATATATAAGCATGGAAGGGGCAATATTCCCAGAGATTTAAATAGAGGCTTGCAAGACTCACGGGTGATAAGCCACATATTGCCCTTACACATTTCTTTTGAGTTCTAAACAACTTATCAGTATCTGTTGAGTTTCCCCAAATTAAAATTGCGTATCTCAGCATAGACGAAACGTAGCCATGATATGCAGCTAGTGTTGTTGAAATTGCACAAGTCTCTCTCAGCCTATTTAATACGAACACATAGCGGTTTAATTTATTTCTTATAAGATTTATATGCTGTTTCCAATCACAATTGTCATCTAGTAATACACCCAAAAATTTTGTCTCACTTACTTCACTAATTGCCTCTTTTCCATGTTTGTCTGTTTGTTCCGAATTGTATATAATTGGTCTTTTGAAGATTTACAGTCAAGTTATTGAATTTAAGCCATTTTATTATGTTGTCAATAGTATTATTTAGATCATTTTCATAATATTCCTGACTATTTTTATATGGTATGATCACGGACACGTCATCTGCAAATAATACGCAGCTATGAGTGATTACTTCAGGGAGGTCGTTAATATATAGCAAAAATAATAACGGTCCTAGTATACTGCCCTGAGGCACACCACATGTATTAACAATAAACTCTGATTTACATGATGAGACTAGTGAATTCTTATCCAAATGATCTATTTCTACTGCTTGTTTTCTGTTACTCAAGTAGGATTTTAGCCAGTCAAGGGCTATGCCTCTAATTCCAAGATTATTTAGCTTGCAGAGAAGTAACTCATGGGAAACAAAATCAAAAGCGCGTTTCATATCAAAAAATACTACTGCCGTCGGTATTTTCGCGTTAATGTGTTCGACTACATTTTGTACCAAATTAAAAGTTGCCAATGTAGTTGATTTTTTACTCTGGAATCCAAATTGCTCTGGCCTCAATATATTAAACTTAGTAATGAAGCTTATTAACCTCTACTTCATAGCCAATTCGAAAATTTTTGACAGTACTGGCACCAAAGTTATGGGTCGATAATTTTCCATTGCATTCCTCGCGCCTTTTTTAAACAATGGTTTAACAATTGACACTTTTAGAAGATCTGGAAAAATACCTGTCTCTAAGGAAAAATTAACTAAATGTGTAATAGGTCCTGCAAGTTCGTCAAAACAATATTTAATCACTTTAGTGCAGATTTCGTCAAATCCCGTGGCATTTGTATTTTTAAGTGATCTAATTATAGTACTTATTTCTGCGGTATTAAATGGCTCTACGAAAATACTATCTCTTATAAATTTCTTATTAGTATCATAAAGCAAGTTATTTACACTTTTTGTCGGTTTTATCAAAAACTTATTGAATTCATTTGCAATGTCAATCGGATTATTAATATTTCTATCGTCAATTTTAATTTCATTAATAAATTTATTATTTTCAATACAATCTGTTTCATTTTTAATAATTTTCCACGTCATTTTACATTTATTTTTCGAATTAACTATAAGCTTATCATTATGTAATTTTTGTGAAACTTTTAAACATTTACGCAGTATTTTGGAATACGATCTAAACTTTTCTTTTTTAATAGATGATTTTGAAAAGTAATATTGATATCTCAATTTCCTTTTTGTTTTACAACTTCGAATTATACCCTTTGTAATCCATTTAGGCTTTTTATAATTATTTGCTCGTTTAAGCTTTTTAACTGGGAAGCATAATTTATATAATGTTGTTAAATTGCTATGGAATAATGACATGGCTGAATTCAAATCAGTCTCGTTAAGTACTTCTTCAAAAGATAAACATTTTAAATGTTTCTTAAACAATTGACAATTTTTTTCACTGTAATCCCTTATATAGACATAATAACTACGCGGCAAAAGTATTTCCTCTTTTATTGGAATGTACAACATTTGTGCAGTATTATGATCCGACAAATATAAGTGGTGGAGTTCACTGTGAGCTTTATCTAAATTGCTAATGATATGATCAATACAATTTCTTTTTCTGGTTGGTTCTTTAACGTGCAATTTTAAATTGTAATTGTCAACTATTTCCGTCAGGTAATTAGTACTACTTGATACTTCTAAGGTATTTATATTTAAATCTCCAGCCAGCACGATATGCGATTTAGGGTTTCTCATGTACTTATACAGCACCTCATCCAACTGTGAGAGAAACAACGTCACATTTGAGTCAGGAGTTCGACATAGACAAATAACTAAAATATTATAATCAAGCAATTTTATGCCATAGCACTCAAATGTTTAATCCTGAGCAAACGTTTTAATATCGCAAAGTTCCTGGAAACGTATACCTTTTTTCAATAATATACATACCCCACCCCTATTCTTACCATTTTTCCTACAATAAGTTGTTGCTAAGTCATAACCTGTCAACTTTAAACAGCATTCACTACCCAATCGAACAAATGTTTCGGACAAGCGTTATATCAGGTTTTTTACCTTCTTCCTTTAATTCTGAAATATTTACCTCGAAAATATCCCGCATCGAAGTAAAACCCCCCATATTTTGATGGAAAATTATGAAATTATTTGATTGTAATGTGGTCACGAAAGGGATTATTTTCATTTATCTCATGATATGCCTGGCAGGTTACATCAAACGACTCGCTCAAACTATATGAATCCAATATGTCTGACATTAATTTATATACATCAGAGAAAACAATTCTACAGCCATAGTTATTTAAAAGCCCTTGTTTTCCACTAAACATTTTAGATGTATAATCTAAATTTATATTAGAGTCCAAAAGGTAAGCATACTTATATATAACATTATCGGAATATAACAGATTATTAAATATTTCTATTCGCATATTATATAAATCTACATAATTAGCACATCTATAGGTTGGTACACAAACAATAACATTAGTATGTTGTAGCTTGAGGAACTTGGATCTGATTGCATTGCCACAATATGGTGATAATCGTGAGTAGTTTTAAAGTCAATATCGCCAATAAAAATAACACAAAAATCATTTAGGTTAAAAGTCTTCAACTTATTCTCAATACCGTCCAGAAGTTCCCGTATACCAGCTCCAGGAATTTTATAGTGGCAGCATTCAGCAGAACAAAAGATATCGCCGGCAATTTGTTGTATTTTATTATTATTATTATTACTGATGATGCAAATTTTTCCAGGTTTATTCGAATGCCTCATTTTGATTTCTCCATCTTGTTTTTTTTCAAGATTGGTCGTTCCTTTGTCTTGAATATTTGTGTTTAATTTACCGGTCCACTCCATTTGATTTGTTTCTAAAACCTTACTATATTGACCAATTTCGTCTTTTTTTTATTCTTGTTTTTGTTTTCCAAGAGTTTTGTCTATAGCTTTACGATTCTTTTTTACTGCACTCTTTATAGGCGATGACGTGATCAGTGTGGTTGATTTACAAATGTTCTTGAGATTTAGGATAGTCATTTCATTTTCAACAATCTGTTTTTTTAGCGATGAGTTTTCCAATAATAGTTCTTCAATTTGTTGATCTGCACTTTCCAACTTATTTTTCAAAATCAAATATTTTTGTTTCATTTCTTCTAAATCATCTACACATGTCATAGTTCTTTCTGGACAGCTTCTATTTAATCTGTCAGCAGACGGTGAGTTAATTGAGTTGTCTTCATCTTCCATGGAATTAATGTTTTCTGAGAGTGTAGTAAAATACTCTATTTCACGGTCGTTTTCCGAAATATTCTGAGGTGGTGTATGTTGCAGTTCTTCAAACACAGTATTTACGAAGTCATTCCTATTGGTCTTAGATTGATTTTTATTCTTGTACTTATTAATGCACTGGCTACACTGTGAATTTGTCTTTTTACTTTCACTCATTAATCCATATAATTTTTTAGAAATTCCAGCACAATCAAAATCATACATCTTTTTACATGACTGACACAGTATAGTGTCTCTTTCATCAAAATTACTTTTACATTTATAACAATTAACGTAAATTGGGTTTTATTACCATAGTTTCTTTTTGCTCTTCGGGTTATATTTCTTTCCATTTTTTAGAAAATTAATCAAAGAATATATATAAAGCGTCAAAAAGAAATGTTACTCCACAAAAAAAAGAAAAAACAATAATCAATCTCTAACACTTCCAGGATCGAACTCCCGCCCGCAGCGTATGCAGCGGCTTCTAACAAGTTCAGCTACGGTGCTCGTAATAACAGACTTAAAATAAAGTATCTTATCGGAGTACCAATGACAAATGTATTGCCTACGGTAGTTACGTCTTTTAAATTTGTGGGACACCTTCCTTTATCACACAAACACTTTAATCACTGATCTTTCAAAATTAATTACAAATATAATGAATCCTCGGCAGTACTACAAATGATGCAAACAAAAAGATAATTTATTGAAGTACTTTTAAAGTTATTTACTTCAGAAAATACACTTTGTTTGTTTTATAGTTTTAGATATCAATATCACGGATTTCATTGCTTAAATCAATATTAATCTTCAGAATAACAGTCACTATTACGATTCACGTTATTTAATATGATATTTTTATGCAATCACAAACAATAATTAACACAAACTATTTTTAATCAAGTTAGAATCACAGAGACGATGTTTACGTTACTGTTTACGTCCTTCCACCTGTGTGTGTGTGTGTGTATAGTTTGGTATACACATATTACGAACAGTCAATAATCATTACGAGTTTAGCTTTAGCTTTCTTCGTCTCACATTCACTGATAGCCACCGGCACATTTTCAATGTCAATACCTTCAAGTAACAAAAAATTGCTTGTTGCGAACGCCCAATCGTCATAATTTCCGCGTCTTTTGAGTTTCGGTACATTCACTAAGTACCCCGACGTCGACCTTGTTACTTCCGCACAACGAAATACAAATGCATTATTTTGATATTAATCCCAACACAAAGTCCCTAATACAACTTAATACATAACGGTAAATATTTTCTCCCATAAAATTTTCGATTACCGACTTTTTGCTTAGGGACATCGAAATGTAAAACACTAGATTTAAAGTTTTTTACGATTTTATCAAACAATTAGTAATCCCATAACATAAAAAAAAAACTGGTTGGTTGCCTGTAAAGTCGGTATACGGGCGAAAGTTTTACGTGACAACGACTTTGAGTGGTAAAATAATTTTAATGTGAATATTCATTCGTATAGTAGGAAGAAGGATGAAATAATAGTAACAATTTAAAACATTTATTTATACAAAGAATTATATTTAAAACATTAATTTATAGGCACGCGTCCCTTCCACTTTTTATGTCTGTCTCTCTCGCTCTTAGGCGGGCTAACCATGCCCGAGTGGAAGGGACGCGTGCCTCTCACTCGCTCTCATTGTAAGCACATAACGTGAGCGGAGCGTAACGCAGTTTCTTGAAGTGTCACCCGGCAAACCAATTTATAAGACGTTGTCACGTCAATAAACTTTATAAATGTAAAAGCTTTATCTATCAGAGAAGCAAATTTATTCTGAAGAAGTTTATTGTCTTTATCCAAAATTCTAAAGAAAACAGGTTTCAGTATAAAAAACGACGAAAAAAGAATTTTTAATGGAATGTACAAACATTGCTTTGAATCAGATTGATTTTTACTACTAAATTTAAAAATATTTCGTAATATTTCAGTTTTATAATAAAAGCACTTAAGATTTAATAATCAATCTACAAAATTGCTCGAATAGTGTCTCGAATAATGATTATAAATAAAAGCAGTGAATATATAAAAAAGTCTATTTAAAATTAGAAACGTAAGGATTAATAAAAAACAAATAAATTGCATCCTGAATCCGGTAAAACAGTGGTTTTATTTAAATGTCATGTTTCATTTACTTCTTGCATTAAAAAAATGCCTCATACAATCAATAATTATGACTAATTATAGCAATATTGTGTAGTACAGGGCATATAACTTAGACATATGTCTTTTCTGAAGTATAAAACACCTGGGAAAAATTAACTGAATGACAGTAAAAACAAAATCCGTTGCGTAAAAGATCTAAGTGTACTATCGAAGCCTCTGGCGCTTTATCAGTCCTAAATCGAAAGTCGCTTGCAAACTGCACGATGCCTATCGCTTCCGGCCACGCCCCGCTCCATTCATTCAATAATGGACCGCGTGCGCAAATAAGCAAGCGTAAAGCAGATTGACAGTGGACAGTACTGACATCAAGGGCGACTTTAAAACTAGTTGTTTATGATTGGCCGTAGTATAAATCGTAGCAAAATACGAAGCCAATTAGGGATAGGTATGGGTCGTGTGGGCGTGTCCGATTCGATCAGTTAAAACGAATATTTCTACAAAGTGGTAAGGCACGAGAGACCTCGATAGTACATAGGGGCAGAAAGAGGCAAACGATTTTTTTATATACTATCGTACCTGTGCACATGTACGAGTATGTATAGAACAGCGTTACAGGAATAATCAAGAAGACAGTACACTTTGGAAGCTTTACGTAAAAGAAGTAAACAGTTTAAGAATACCTAAAGTTTTACAAAAATTTAGGTTTTCTTAAACTAGTATATAAACAGTGTAATAAAAAGATAGAATTTGTTATTTTTAATTAAAGAAATCTCACAATAAAATAATCTATACCTATATATTTTAGGTAAATGATAGTATATATGTCAATGTGTGTGTGAGCGTTTTATATTGTGAATCGGAGCATAGGTAATTTATGACACAATTATTTTTTCTATTTTTCAAAAATTGGCTATCTAAACGGGCGCGCTAGGCACGTGCCTACTTTGCCGTGGGAATAATCTGCCTCTGGGAACAAGTGGTTTTCGTACTGACTCGAGCACAAAGAAAAAAGTTTAAAAAGCCATTACTTAATAATGATTTGACAAATTATTCCTCTAGCAGTACCAGTGATGATTAACCCGGTACTTTAAAGATTGTTAAGAAATCCAAGGACGTGGCAGAATTAGTTTTTAATAGTGTGAAGATATTAACGAATTTATTTTGTGTTTATTGAGAGAAAAATGTTGTACTTATATACCTTCACATTGTGCTATATATCTAAATACTCGATAGGAGTATTTAGGTTAACGAGGGAGTTAGGATCATTTTGTGAAATACTTACAAGTGTAGGAAAAGTACATAATTATATTTATTTCGTTATATTATATTTATACAGTTTAACACTACGCTAACTTATATTTACATAATTCTTATATCTAAACTTATATTTATATCACTTAAACTTTAAATAAAATATTTTATACATATTTACACAAATTATACAAAATCACATTACATTAATTATACACACTTATACTAAACATATTTAACACATAAATATTCTAAGCAGCTACATCGTCCGAATAATTTGCCGTACTACTTAGTATGCCTACTTGTCGTGGCGATTGGAAACGCGCAATTTGAAGCTGCATAACCGGTTTCAGGATATCTTGCAAGCGCGGGCGCACACCGCCCGCGCACCCCAGTCGAGATCTATACGCTTTGCGGAGCTCATGTCGCTCGATGTAAAAACGCCTGCTTAAAACTCGCTGTGATCTAGACGCTTTTAGTGCCGTAAAATATTTATTATTATTTAGTGCTGTGATTTTGACACTTCGCTTAATTCTTCCTATCTATTCTTCTTGTGTTTCTTCCTTCTGATTCTTTTATATGTGGATTGTGTGTTTGTGACAATACAGCTGTAAACGTGAGTCTAGACATTATTATATATTCAACCTTTCAACACCACATCTACCATAACTATCTCGACTGGGGAGCGCTGGCGGTGTGCATCCGCGTTTGCAAGATATCCTGAAACCGGTTAGGCGAACTTGAAATTGTGCGTTTCCAATCGCCACGACAAGTAGGCATACTAAGTAGTACGGCAAATTATTCGGACAATGTAGCTGCTTAGAATATTTATGTGTTAAATATGTTTAGTATAAATGTGTATAATTAAGGTAATGTGATTTTGTATAATTTGTGTAAATATGTATAAAATATTTTATTTAAAGTTTAAGTGATATAAATATAAGTTTAGATATAAGAATTATGTAAATATAAGTTAGCGTAGTGTTAAACTGTATAAATATAATATAACGAAATAAATATAATTATGTAGATTTCCTACACAAGTCATATGTAAAATTTGCATATTATGTTACCAAAAATTTAGACACGCGGTACCGTGTCAAGCCAAGTTCAAGAACAGAAATGGCGAGCAGCACCGTCTGTAATATTACACGAACCATTTGGGGCCACTTTTGACTCCCTCATAAGTCAAAAACCGTTTCACATAAACGTGTCAAATTTGGCTCATATATTGAAACTTGTATGGTACATATGTGTTCCAAATTTCATAAATATTTCTCAAACGGTTATTTAGATATTACCGTCCAAAAATCGTCTTTTTTATCACTGACTGAACTATAGATCAAAACTCTGATCCAGTTCCAGATGACCTAGAAAGTTCAAATTTGGTATGCAGATAGGTAATTAGGTGTATACAAAGAAATGAATCAGAAACTTGTAAATTTTTATCATTTTATTATAATTTTTCACTTAATTTAGATCCAAGTCAAATCAAGGCACAAGAGAGTTCTATTGTAGAGTACAATTGTCTGCGCACGTTATACCGCCCCGACTTGGCCAAATTAAGTACATATACCTAAACAGAAAACGCGTAAAAAAATCCGGATACTAAATGGTCAATTCACTTGAACATTTCAAAGGTACAAAATATAGAAAATAACACACCATTATACCCCGTAAACGTAAGAAAATACAGTAGTTTAACAAAAACCATTTGGTATTAATTTTGTTATAAATAAGTACCTTCTAATAATTTATGTGCAAAATATAATGATATCCCATCAAAAACATAAATGTGAAATGAGAGCATAGTTAAATATTATGATTTATGCCTTGGTTATTGACTTCAACGACAAAAGAAGTGAGATCTCAATGGGTGCCAAGTTCATTGGTCACTTCTGAAATTTATTTAAAACAACATAAAATATCATATCTTCTTATAACTTAGGATAATATACTGTAGCCTAAGATCTGACTTGGCTTATTTTCATATACGGAACCAACCCCACGGTTCCGTACTCTCAAAAACACTTTTTCTGCTTCATATTAATCACCTGCCTATGCCCGGTATTTTGGGGTACGCAGATGACAGTACGATTGTAGAGGGCTATATGTCTGATGCACGAGCTAGTGCTGAACAGATCCAGTATCACAAGAAAGCGATGGTCAGCCGCACGAACCTATCACTGCAGGTAGTCTCCGAATGGGACTATGCCAATCTGGTAAGGTTCAATGCAACAAAGAGCCAGACGTGTCTTTTCTCCGCTCAAAGGAGTCCCTTCGACTTGACTCGTACTTTCCGAGGTGTATCCGTGCCGATCATAGACCAACGGTACAGAGAATTTCTATGATACCTTCAAAATAGCTTATTTCTACTACAGACTTGCCTTTTAAGTTTAACATGTCACATATAATTTCTAAACAAAATATGTTCGTTTTTACACGTTATCAGGCAAAAGATATCAACGTTGTATATAAAGAAACATTTTAGTTTGTTTTAATGTTTATAATATTTACATAATAAATACTTATAAGAATTTGAATTATGTGTAATATAATGTATAGATGCACATAATTCAAATTCACATATTCGTCGCGAATCGAATATATCGAAGAAGCTGATGCGATCTTACCTACGAAGGGGCTCAACATGTAGGAATATTAATTGTACTCTAGAGCTCTACTACCCGTGCGAAGCTGGGGTGGGTCTCTTGTTATCATATAATAAAAATTTCTTTCAGAGTACTGAATTGCTTAGTAAAGCAACTTGATTATCTTTACTAATCTGCATTTTTGTCTGTAGAGGAGAACAACATTTTGGAGATTGATTGGAAAATATTACAAAATAATCTTGTCGTTTAAAATGAATATCGAAGACAAACAGGAAAGATGCTCATAGCGGCTGGAGAATATAGTAATAAGATAAGGTGTACTTAGTCGTTGGCTACAACGTGCACGGCATTTCGATTCTACGCAGGAAGACGGAGCTGCTCATATCCGTTATTTCCTTTTATAAAAACGCCGTAAAAGTGGGGTACCTCTTGAAGATAAGGAAGTCGTACGAGACGCGGTCTGAGGCAATCCGTCTCACGTAATTGCATTATATTCGGAGTGCGTCCCGAGTGTCGCGACCGGGATGGAAACGGTAGTAACGATCTTCCAATATCGATGCTCTTTTGCGAATTTTTATTAGATTCCACGATTACTCGTCATTGGAAATCAATATACATTTTGACATTACTACTTTAACAGTTCTAAAGTGGTGTCTCAGCAACACGGCACTCTCTCTCACATTGCGCGCTTCTGCTTTGATTGTTCGCAGGATCAGGATTCATGTTAATGATTTTCATATGTGTAGTATTAGTCAATTTAATTTTATTATGATTGCCTCTATGCTACTGTAGTAAGTGGTATTTAAACTAAACCAAGCTTATACTATGGGTACTAAATAGCGTATACAATACACACGCATATACATACGTGTGTGTGTGTGTATAGACAACAAGGGCTTCTGCTTATCACACAAATATATGCCTTTACTAGGAACCTGGGCGCGACCTTTGGCGCAGAAAGTAGGAGTGGAGGTAGTTAGGAGGAGGTAGGGTACCTTTGCACCAAGGGAACGTCTATCTATATGGGAGTGTACGCGCGTACTATAAACTTTAGCTAAGTTAAGTAAGTAAGCACACACCAGTTTTCTGTATTTCAATAAGATACTTCACGATAGTTAGTTACATGGCACTAGTGTAATAATTTTCACAAGAGTAATACATTTATGAACCGGTTTCTTAACTGTATTAGCGGAAAGGTATTACTTTAAAGGTACTACTTTAATATGAAAATCGTCTTGCTAATTCAGTTTCCGTTATTTTAATGGAGCAAAGAGGATATGCGATACCACTATGGTAATTGTGGTGTTGAAGGTTGAGTAGAAATAATAATGTCTAGACTCACGTTTACAGTTGTATTGTCACAAACACACAATCCACATATAAAAGAATCAGAAGGAAGAAACACAAGAAGAATAGATAGGAAGAGTTAAGCGAAGCGTCACAATCACAGCACTAAATAATAATAAATATTTACAGCACTAAAAGTTTATAAATTACAGCTAGTTTTAAGCAAGCGTTTTTGCATCGAGCGACATGAGCTCCGCGAAGCGTATAGATCTCGACTGGGGTGCGCGGGCGGTGTGCGCCCGCGCCTGCAAGATATCCTGAAACCTGTTTGACGAGCTTCGAATTGTGCGTTTCCAATCGTCACGACAAGTAGGCATACCAAGTAGTACGGCAAATTATTCGGACGATGTAGATGATTAGGATATTTATGTGTTAAATATGTTTAGTATAATTAAAGTAATGTGATTGTGTATAATTAGTGTAAATATGTATAAAATGTTTTATTTAGATTTCCTACATCACTCCCCTCCAGAGACCGTGTCTACGGGCGATAGTAATTAGGGAAGTTTACCCGTCGGCCCGAACGAGTTGTAACTGGACTGGGACTTTTAATTTGAGGTTCGATATAATCATCATTCCTTTTATGTGTAGTAGCGGGGTGAATAGTGTCTGACAATATATAGGCTGGTTTTAGACGGTCTATAGATACTGTGACGTCTTTTCCCTTTACACGAATTTTGAACGTTTTATTGTTATTTCGTTTTAAAACTTCGAATGGCCCATTATATATATTTTGAAATGTTCCTCTTAAAGTGTCGTCTCTAACAAATACGTGAGATGATGAACTCAAATCTTTATAAATGAAAATTTTGTTTTTGCTATGATGTGAAGTGGGAACGGGTTGTAGATTTTCGGCAAAAGAACGTAGACGGATAGAAAAATCTCGAACATCGGTTGTATGGCAATCAGTTTTGTGACCGAAAAAATCGCCTGGCATCCGCAAGGTCTCTCCGTATAAAAGTTCAGAAGAGGTAGCTTGCAGATCATCCTTAACCGCGTTTCGAATACCGAGCAAGACTAACGGGAGTGTCTCTGTCCAATTTGGGCTATTGTGACAGGTAATGGCTGTCTTGAGTTGTCTGTGGAAGCGTTCTACTAATCCATTGCACTGAGGATGATATGCGGTAGTCTTCCGGTGTTTAAAACCTATGAGTTTTGCCAAGGACTGGAATAAGGCTGACTCGAACTGTTTACCGCGATCAGTAACAATATCGGTGGGACAACCGAACCTAGATACCCAACCAGAAACAAAAGCTTTAGCGACAGCCTCTGCTGTAATCTCGGTAAGTGGGACAACTTCAGGCCATCGCGTGAAGCGATCGACTGCTGTCAAACAATACCGATAACCAGCAGATGGAGGTAAGGGACCGATAAGATCTAAATGAACATATTTGAAACGAGCTTTCGGCAAATCGTGTGTGCCAAATGGCGAAGATACATGCCGATTCACTTTAGCTCGTTGACAAGCCAAACATGCTTTAGACCATTCGCGACAGTCTTTTCTTAATGACGGCCAGATGTACCTCTGAGAGACCAATTTAACGCTTGCGTTTGCTCCGGGGTGGCTGAAACTGTGCAGACAACTGAATGACTGCTTCCGAAAATCTTTAGTTACAAAAGGCCTGGGGGTCGTTGTACTGACGTCGCAGTACAAAGGTATACGACTACCAGGTATATTAAGCTTCTCCAAACGAAGAGAGGTTTCACTTTTTAAAAGTTGTTGCAACTCCGGGTCAGTTTTTTGGGACTCAGCTAAGGCTTCTAAGTCAACTGGCATCTGCAGTTCATCTATGCGGGAGAGTGTGTCAGCGACAACATTATCTTTACCGGCTATATGTCTGATATCGGTAGTGAACTGAGATATGAAGTCTAAGTGCCTGTATTGTCTCGGAGAGCAGTTACTTTTCCTTTCATGAAAGGCATAGCACAATGGTTTGTGGTCAGTAAAAATGGTGAAGTGTCTAGCCTCGAGCATATACCTAAAGTATTTGATGCTGTGGTAGATAGCAAGGAGCTCACGATCGTAAGGAGAGTATTTCTGCTGTGATGGGCTCAACTTGCGGGAAAAAAATGCAAGAGGTTGCCAGGCACCGTCACAATGTTGTTGCAAGACTGCGCCTATAGCAGTATCCGACGCATCAGTAGTGAGTGCTAGGTTGGCTTGAGGATTAGGGTGGGCTAACAAGGCTGCGTTGCAAAGACTTTTCTTACACTCTTCAAAAGCACTATACGAATTTCCGCTTATATCCACAGATTGTGAACCTTTAACGGAGCCTATGAGTAAAGCGTTCAAAGGAGCCTGAACTTTAGCGGCATTAGGCAAGAATCGCCTATAAAAATTGATCATGCCTAAGAATCTTCGCAGCTGTTTGACAGTCTTTGGCACAGGGAAGTCTTGTATAGCTTGGACCTTACTTTCCAACGGTTTAGCGCCAGAATGAGATATGGTGTAGCCGAGAAAGGATACCTCGGGCTGACCGAAAACGCTTTTGGCGGTGTTGATCAGCACGCCATATTTTTTCATTCTGGTGAATAGCTGGCGCAGATGGTCCTCATGTTGGGCCTCGGTTTTTGAGAACACGAGATAGTCATCTAAGTATGCGTAGCAAAAATCGAGGCCACGCGTCATTTCGTCAGCAAACCGTTGAAAAGTTTGACCAGCGTTGCGTAAGCCGAAGGTCATATACGGAAACTCGTATAGTCCGAAGGGTGTAGTGATTGCAGTCTTCGGAATATCCTCTTCAGCGACTGGAATTTGGTTATAAGCCTTGACTAAATCTATCGTTGAAAAGATGTTGCAACCAGAAAGACTATGTGCAAAGTCGTGGATATGACGTATGGGATACTTGTCAGGTATAGTCCTAGAATTAAGTAATCTGTAATCGCCACATGGACGCCAGCTGTTATCTTTTTTCGGAGCAAGATGAAGAGGCGACGCCCAGGGGCTGTCAGAAGGACGAGCAGTACCATTTGATAACATAGCGTCGAATTCTAACTTCGCGATTTTAAGTTTGTCAGGGGCAAGTCTGCGGGGGGAGCATGAAACTGGTGGGCCTGGCGTGGTGCGAATGTAATGTACGGTGTTGTGTAGTGTCTGGCGTGGTATGCCCGCTGGTCGTGTGATTTCGGGAAACTCACCGAGAATGCTATGGTATTTGCTAATGCCAGTCAAGACCTTCACACTTGAAATTAGGCTGTCTGCAAAACAAATAGAAGCGACAGTGGACAAATTGGTCAGATTATCAATTAAGCGTTGGTTTCTTACATCTACAACTAAATTGAAAAATGACAAAAAATCTACGCCAATAATCGCCTTGGTTACGTCGGCTATTATGAACTGCCATACAAAGTCTCGACGAAGACCAAGGTTTAAATTTAATTGCACAGTACCGTAAGTGTCTATACTCGAGCCATTGGCTGCACACAACTGGTAGTTGGTCTTCACACGGCGCTCGCGGAACGTAGATCGTGGGACGACACAGAGATCACTCCCCGTATCGACGAGAAACTGGACTTTCGACCTACGGTCTGTCACGAACAGGCGACCAGTCTTGTTTGGGCAATCGTCAGCCGCCATTACCGACTGCCCTTGAAGTTTTCCGGCTTGAAGTCGCAGGGGCTGGTACACTTGTTGGCCTTGCTTCCAAATTTGGCATGATACCAACAGAGAGGATGCTTTTTATACCGAGAATTGGATCTGTGGGATGATGTTGACCGACCACGAAGACGATGATTGGATCGGTGACAAGATCTCGATCTGTCCGCAGTGAGAGCATCAAGCTTTCGAGTAAGCGCAGCAATCTGTCGAGCCATATCTTCCATGGTAACCTGCGATGAACTAGCGCTCGAAGTAGATGCTACCATTGGAGCTGAAGGAGCAAGGTCCTGGATCCTATCAGCCAAGTCAGCTAGAGTTTCCAAAGTCGAAGCGTGCTGGGATGCTATAATCTGCTGCATATTATGCGGTAAGCGACTGGACCAGATAGTCTTAACAAAATCTTCTGGAACACCAGGACCAGCCAAGTTTTGTAAGTGACGAAGGAACTGGGAGGGTTTTCTATCGCCGAGTTCCTCATGCATAAGGAGTTGTTTCACCTTTTTTTTCTTTGGATGCAGAAAGCCGCTTAATCAATTCGCTTTTAAGCTTTTCATATTTGTTTGATTCTGGAGGAGAAACTATAATGTCCTCTACTTCAGCAGCGTACTGGTTATCAAGTTGCGAAATGACGTAATAAAATTTTGTCGTGTCAGCTGTGATGTTGGATATCGCAAATTGACCCTCCAATTGCGCAAACCATATAGCGGGCTTGTCCGGCCAAAAAGGTGCGACACGAACCCCGACACGGTAAATGTCGGATGAGACTGTGGAAACGCGCACTTGGGAATTGGCGTCATCGTGGCGTACGTGACTTCCACGGATGGTTTTTGCCGAATCATCACTATCGCTAGCCATCTTCTTAGCGTGTACAAGAGGTAGTCACCAGTTATGGTAATTGTGGTGTTGAAGGTTGAGTAGAAATAATAATGTCTAGACTCACGTTTACAGTTGTATTGTCACAAACACACAATCCACATATAAAAGAATCAGAAGGAAGAAACACAAGAAGAATAGATAGGAAGAGTTAAGCGAAGCGTCACAATCACAGCACTAAATAATAATAAATATTTACAGCACTAAAAGTTTATAAATTACAGCTAGTTTTAAGCAAGCGTTTTTGCATCGAGCGACATGAGCTCCGCGAAGCGTATAGATCTCGACTGGGGTGCGCGGGCGGTGTGCGCCCGCGCCTGCAAGATATCCTGAAACCTGTTTGACGAGCTTCGAATTGTGCGTTTCCAATCGTCACGACAAGTAGGCATACCAAGTAGTACGGCAAATTATTCGGACGATGTAGATGATTAGGATATTTATGTGTTAAATATGTTTAGTATAATTAAAGTAATGTGATTGTGTATAATTAGTGTAAATATGTATAAAATGTTTTATTTAGATTTCCTACACCACCAAAGGCAAAATGATGTAATATAAATATTTCAATGTCATTTTATTCCAGATTTTTGGACTCGTTGAACTCAAAGTACTTAAACATAAAACTATACCGTAACGTGATTTCCAATTCTCATTTACTTTGTTGTTTCACCACAGTTAGTAACAACAGTAATTAATTAGATTGTTTGCTTAACAGTCCAATCGTGGAAAATTTCATTTTCGGAGCAAATATTTTCAGTGGCGGGTAGCTTCTGGCTACCCACAATCTCAATTTATATAGGGCACTTCAAACGATTTATCGCGTCATTGTAAAGAAATTATAGGATTTGCTATTGAATTATGATTAACCTTTAAATTTTTCTAAAATTAATTTCGACATCCAGTGAAGTGTAGTGAAAATCGAAATTATTACTCTTAAAAATATTAAATATTTATTACAATTCAAAAAGTTTACATCAATTTTGTTATAAAGAAAACAACTCATTTTTAATTAGTTACTCTTAATATATTTTTAAATACACATTAGGCGGTTTCTTTTCGTAGAAAAATGAAAGTAATTTTTTTTAAAGGCGTATCTGTATAATATAAGTTTGTTTCTTGGAATCGAAAACTCATATAACGTTTATGTTAACTGACAAGAGGTTGACAGGCATATATTTTTATGTTTGTTGATGTGTAATTGTATTTTCCCAGTTTGGATTTTGCCCGTGGCACGGAGTTTTACGCGCCCGCCTCACCTGTCTGCCGCAGCTTACTGTATTATATCCATCTGTCTATGTGGGCAACGTTCAAAATTAATCGTGACCCTGTGTTTCACAATCAGTTAGTTCAATAGTCAGTTCATATTTAGTTTGCATAGGGAATTAGTTTGTACAGTTACATTAGTGCGATAAACACAATATACAAAATTTATAATTTTTATATATTTTTATGCATTTTCAATGCGATCTTATAAGATAAATTATTATAAAAGAAAAATACTAGAAGAAATCAACTCGGGTCACAAGTGAATCTCAGGCGGGAATCGAACCCGCAACCTTTGGAAATCCGGTCCAATGCTCTCCCAATTGAGCTACCGAGCCTTGCGAACACTCGTCGAAATTTTCTAGTACATTCCTGATTTTACGCTGTAGGCCAGCGTTGTTTCATCAATGAGAGGAACATCCTCTCGTATTCGAAAGAAACATTTTTACAAATGTTTGGTCAATCGATTAAGATGAAACAGCCATGTTAGATTTATAATTTTTATATATTTTTATGCATTTTCAATGCGATCTTATAAGATAAATTATTATAATAGAAAAATACTAGAAAAAATCGACTCGGGTCACAAGTGAATCTCAGGCGGGAATCGAACCCGCAACCTTTGGAAATCCGGTCCAATGCTCTCCCAATTGAGCTACCGAGCCTTGCGAACACTCGTCGAAATTTTCTAGTACATTCCTGATTTTACGCTGTAGGCCAGCGTTGTTTCATCAATGAGAGGAACATCCTCTCGTATTCGAAAGAAACAAAATGTTAATTTGTTGATATTTTCGGGTAAGCTTTGGGTAATCCTTAATAAACGGAAGAATTCTGTAATAAAAATCAAGTTTTTTTTTGTTCTTTTTTTTCATGTAATGCTTCGCTGCCAAGATGTGATTATCGGTCTTTATTGAAATTAGAACAAGCTCGACTTATTAGATTATATTGAGTGAGTAAAATATTATTTCTACGTTAAATGTTACATCCAAGGACCTGCTTTGAATATTCTTAATGATTAACAGTTTTTGAACGCCAAATATATCTCCGAATATTATTTGTGAAAATCCGTATCTCCCTTATAAGCCGGTTCAATACTAATTCAGGCATATATGTATGGACCATATTCGTAAATTTACTATTATTGAATTTGAGGCGCATTTTCAGTCCAATAACAAATGGGTAAAAACCTATGTTCGTACTTTTTTATATTTTTAACTTGATAACACATTTGTTCGGTTACTTTTTTTACTGAAAACAGATTATTTTCAATAGCCTTCATATAGTAATATTTATAAAGATTACTATTGATATTTATAAATAGAAAAACTTATATGTAAGTTTATCCACGTTTCTTATTACGGGACTGCTTTATTAAGAGACTATTTATATCTACCTAATTTATTTCCGGAGCTTCGTATCCGGCTGTCACTCTATTCTTTGACGCAATCACATTTTATGTTTGATATTGAGTTCCTTTAATATTGTGATATATCAAAACAGATAATAAATCGTCTTTTGTGTATGAATCTTTGTATATCTTTCTGTTTTAAATAAAAAATTGCTTTAAAATTTTGTGTTTTGTCGTACTCATAAATTTGTACAAAACGGATTTGTAATATAAATTTTTAATTGAATAAAAAAACTGTGCAGTGAGCTATTTTTTTTTTTAAATCCAGTCGTTAGGCATAGGAACGTTTAGGTGAACATACGCTAATGTATTTTAAGGCATCGTTATGTTGCGTGTATGTTATGTGCTGCGTCTGTTTTTATGTTTTGAGATACTTTTATTACAGATTAGATTCTATAGCACAAACAAGGGTGGAAAGAAACAAAACAAGTATTGACCGAACCGCACCTAAATGCGTCATACTACAGACCACGTATTGATAAATATTTTAAGGAAGGTCGACTCGATACTGTGGAAACAAAAGGACAAATTTGGGTTAATTAAATTCCTCTGTCGGCTTTGGAGCCCAATGTCTGAGCTAGTCACGGTGTCTTGAACAAAGTAAAGTCTTATCACCGCGCTAGTTGGTTTGTATCTCACCCCTCCCTAAGCCCCCCGAGGGTTCCACACCTCGAAGATTAATGCACGTCTAATGAATCAGCTACCGTGACAAATCAGTCCCTGGTAATGGATAAGGCCTTCCCGATCGTAGACCACGATAAATTAGTTGCCTATTAAATTTTTGATTCCGACTTCTCGTTCACTTTGAGCTTGTGCTTAAATTGTGGAGAAATTATAATTTATTGCAGTTACATAGCAACGGAATTCTGGGTGAGTTAGGTAGAAATGAAATTGTTTAATAAAGCTTGAAATCGATATTGGAAGATACTAATTTGTGTTCCTAATTACGTCGCAAAAATTAAACTCCGAGACTGATGTAAAGTTATAAAAAGACAAGAGTCAGTAAAAATAAATTTAAAATAATTTTTTTTTTTTATATATACTTGGTTAATTGTAATAATAATCACACTCTCCCTAATATTAAAAGACTGAGTGATCACCAGTACACCGACCAGCCTGCTTAGCATACGCAACACGACAAAATTTTGTCAACCCGTTTTCTCATGTTTTAGTCATTTGTCGTCAATCGTCTCTAACATGGTAGCCATGTCATGTCATCTTCATATGTCAAAAGAGTAGTTTTACTTAGCCGCGGATTTTTGTCAACAAACTCTAACATAGCAATAGCGTATTGTAGACAATACGCTATTGCTATGTTAAAATAAAATAAAATATAGATATTTTCGACATATTTCTCGTCTATGCGTCTGTACGTAGAGAAGGAGACAAGAGGTTTGTGTACTATTTCGATTGAAGCGATGGAGGTGTCTTATTATAATTACTAGCGACCCGCCCCGGCTTCGCACGGATGCAATGCTCTACTATATTATGCATGAATTATACATATAAACCTTCCTCTTGAATTACTCTATCTATTAAAAATAAACCGCATCAAAATCCGTTGCGTAGTTTTAAAGATTTAAGCATACATAGGGATATAAGGACAGAGAAAGCGACTTTGTTTTATACTATTTAGTGATGTACTCATAGTATATAAAGGGTGAACGAAACGTAAATATATGTTTTATACATATATATTTTATTTATGCTTATATAAATATATTCTTTAAGTATAAATATATTCCTATAATTATAAGTATAGTATATATAGGTGTGTGCATGTATAGGTATCGGTATAAGTATAGATATAGGTAAGTCGGGCCAGCACCAACATAATCTACGGCAAGCGTAGGTACCAGTGGCTACCCAGTTTCGTTAATAAGTTTCTGGACTTATTAACGATCAAAAATATCGATATAAAATTAAAACTTAGACGACCGTTTGGTGCAACGGTAGCGATCCTGCCTTTCGCACCGACGGTCCTGTGTTCAAATCCCGGAAGGGGCAGATGTTTGTAAGATGAATACGACCATTTGTACCCGAGTCATGGGTGTTTTTATATAGGTATTTCTATGAATATTACATATTTATGTATCATATATGTATGTCTATCCGTTACCCTAGTATCCATAATACAAGCCTTACAGTGCTTACTTTGGGCTAGGCTAATTGGTGTGAATGTAAGAAATATTTTTTTTATTTAAAAGTCAAAATTTAACCTGATAATACCAAAACTAACAATATTTTATATAACAATCGGATTAGTAATAGTGAAAGTACCTAATTATGTTTTATAAATATGTTTTTTTTGTGTGCTAACATTTATCAATCTGCTTGTAGCTGACTCATTGCATTCTTTACAAATCTTAGTCGTTAAGTATAATTCGTCGACTTAATGTACTCGTTTTTTCTTTTTAAAATTTTAAATATAAAAAACACGGTCCCATTCCCGGTTGTTTTTTACTGATCCCGTTGGGGAACAAAATAATACAATAAAATCCCCGGTTTTTTACAATATATTGGCACAAATATTTAATCTGTACCTGATTACTTCGAATGTAATGAAATAGGTACATATATAAATATATGTTTACTGTGACATTCGTTATTTCCTGTTTGGTTTTCCATTATAACTTTCAAGTGATTTATGAAGTCCTCTTATTTGCTTTAAAGTTTCAGCCGTTTCAAAAAACAAATAAAGACCGTTGACCTAGCGAGAAACGATCGACCACAGATCATGTAAAATGGATGTAATCCACATTTCCAAAAAGTAAAGAAAATGGTAAAACACAAAAGAAATGAAATAAACGAAATCTGTGTGGCTATTTTACATAATAAAGTAGTTAATAATCATATATCACAAGGCAAAAACGGTTTTCCTACATGTTTGAGTAAACGAGACATAATGTCGACATCGACAAACTTCTCTTCAATCGTGCGCAAGACTGTAGCGCTTGCTAGGACGGAACGCACCTAAATAAACAATATATAAATTGAATCCTTACTAATATTACAAATCGGAAAGTGAGTTTGTTTGTTTGTTTGTTCCGCTTTCACGCCGTAACTACTGAACCGATTGCTTTGAAATTTTGCAGACGTAAAGATAAAAGTCCGGATTAAATAATAGGGCACTTTTTATTCTGGGAAAAATTGATATTCCCGAGGAAAAACAAAAATATTGTTTGCTTGATGGATGGATTGTAGATGGCACTGTTTACGTCGTTTAAAACAACGTAAAATATTGCAAACGAATATAAACATGTAAATTTAGAAGCTAAATGAT
The DNA here is from genome assembly GCA_927399485.1 of Calamotropha paludella. Lineage (NCBI taxonomy): Eukaryota > Metazoa > Arthropoda > Insecta > Lepidoptera > Crambidae > Calamotropha > Calamotropha paludella. Next base: position 15,886,076 of record OV656812.1, read on the forward strand.
ACGATAATGAATCCCCGAAAATGAGGAATTCCCGAGGGATGACGTACAATTTGTTTTATCGTCTAAACTGTTTTTTTACATCTACTTATATGTTGCAAACGAATATGAACATGTAAATTTTGAAGCTAAATGATACGAAAATGAATCCTCGAAAATGAGGAATTCTCGAGGGATGACGTACAATTTGTTTTATCGTCTAAATTGTTTTTTTTACATCTACTTATACTGAAATCACTAAAGTCAACGAATTACTAATTGGTATAAGTATTAGTTACGTTATTTAGTTCTTGAGGTATGCGATAGATGGCGCTGGGTGTTTTTTAAAACATGGTAACGATGTGTTTTTTAAAATACATAAGAAGTGGAATGATAGCTTACGCTATTCAGTTCTTGAGGTATGCGAAAGATGGCGCTGGGTGTTTTTTAAAACGTGGTAACGAAGTGTTTTTTTAAGATACGTAAGAAGTGGAATGAATTAAATGAATTTTGTATCCAGCGCTACATCGCGCGTCTTAGATTTTTCCGTGGGAATGAGAAGTTTTCTTATAGTTGTGCTTTATACCGCAATATAACCGAATTCCACGCGGGCGAAGCCGCGGGCGGAAAGCTAGTAGTTTAATAAATGAACAAAAACTACGTAAAAATGCGTATATAAATTGGAGATCATAATATAACTGATCCAAATCAATTGTTGTATTGTCTTCGTTAATGCAAAATATTATACGACTTTGTGTAACAACGAGTATATAGTTTTATAATTTTATATATTTTATGCATTTTCAATGCGATCTTATAAGATAAATTATTATAATAGAAAAATACAACCCGGATTTCCAAAGGTTGCAGGTTCGATTCCCACCTGAGAATTCACTTGTGACCCGACTCGATTTTTTCTAGTATTTTTCTATTATAGTAATTTATCTTATAATATCGCATTGAAAATGCATAAAATATATAAAATTATAAAACTAAAATGGCTGTTTCATCTTAATAGATTGACCAAACATTGGTAAAAATGTTTCTTTCGAATACGAGAGGATGTTCCTCTCATTGATGAAACAACGCTGGCCTACAGCGTTAAATCAGGAAGGTACTAAAAAATTTCGACGAGTGTTCACAAGGCTCGGTAGCTCAATTGGGAGAGCATTGGACCGGATTTCCAAAGGTTGCGGGTTCGATTCCCGCCTGAGAATTCACTTGAGACCCTGAGTCGATTTTTTCTAGTATTTTTCTATTATAATAATTTATCTTATAACGAGTATATAATAAAAATACTAAAATATTTTCTAAGAAATAATTTTGTCTCTAGCAGGAGGCATTAATCTTAAAGTAAGTTACTACAATACAGACTAATTTAAAATAAAGAAATCAGCGAGTCTCATGTAAAATGATAAAAGAAATAGACTTGATTTTTATAATTATTAGGTTTTATTAATTTTTACTGTGATGTAAAATTCTTTACTTTTCAACACTATGAATCATTATACTCATTTAAAAACTGTTGTATAGGTAAATGCAAGTTATTTTTCATGATACACTATTTTCTGGCAAGTGCGGTATTCGCTTGGGAAATTTGCACGCAGTTTGTGTACATACACGTATAGTCATCACGACATTAGCATGCAATTGTAGTCAATTAAAACATTTTGAAAAAAAAAAACTCAAATTATTGGCCGCAGTTCTTAAATCTTGGCATATTTAATTTGTATAGAGAATATGTTGATTTTAGCCGGCACAGTTGTCCGACCATAATCGAAATTCTCCAACGTTAGCTTTTTTTTGATAAAATTTAATAAATAACTGCTAACTAACCTAACACAAAAAAAGAATAGATAAATGGGAATCTTTCAATTCTGATTTCATACGGTCATAGTCTGCACTGAGAAAATCGAGACCATCTCGCAATTTCCGCAAAGCAACCAGTTCTCTTTTGATTTCATCGAATTCCTTCGTGAAAAACATCTTTACCAGTGACTCCACGCATTCTGCAACCGATTTCTGAATCTCTTGAGGAATTGTGTTGAGCAAGGTATCATCAGCCGCTGGAGAGGAAGCCGGGGACGACAAAGTGTTGTATTGGATTTTGGCTGCAGGTTTTCTGAGGGTCACATAGTCTAGCTTTTTAAAATATTGTTTTAAAATGATTACGAGAAAAAATAGATAAAATGTTAAAATCTAATTTAATTACAAATAAAATAAGTTGGCATTAGCAGGCAGACCTAAGTAAGTGACACAGCAAACGGTAACCATTCGGTCCTAATCAGAAAAGAAAAATATTTCGAAAAAAGAAACGAACAAATTCGTTTACCAAAAACAGTTTTAGCGACTATATCGGTTTTACTCGTTTTTTAAACGGATATTTTATTCCTTCTTTTCTTTTCTTTTTAAATATCTAGTGGGGAACAAGTAAAGGACTTGAAAGGTTATATGAAAAGTTTATCAGTAAAGTTAGAAGCATGGAATTAATATTAAACAAAATATAAATTTAACTTTTGATGAAAATATGACTCACATTTATTTTGGCGTTTATGGAAACTTACGAAGAACTGGCGGTACTGTAAAGAAATCCCAGTTAAGTCTTTTTATTTTGTTAAAAATATATATTATTCATGCTAATGTTCCAGAAGGACAACGTCTGCCGGGTCCGCTAGTAACATACATATGTGGATAATATTAACATGGACGTTAAATATTGCAGACGTTTTATCCTCAAGCTTTAGTTTCTGATGCTCAATAATATGAATATTTCAGAGCATTTAAAGCCATTCATATAACAATTGAGAAAAAAAGAAAGAAAAGAGAAAAGAAGGAATAAAATATCCGTTTAAATAGTAGAGAGGATAAACATTGCCACTATTCGATTCTGATTTGAAGGTTATATAGTTAAGAATTTATGATGACATTACGACCACTCAAAACATGAAATATTCAAGAATTCATCTTCTGCGTTCTTGAATTTTGACAAAAGCTGATCAGTAAGGTCCATCATGATTTAGTAGTATATACATATGTTCATTGTAGATTGAGTCAGTCGCCCACTCAATAATTATTTTATTTAGTTTGATTTTAGTTTTTCTAGTTTTCTTAAATTAGAAAAACTAAAATTAAGTTATTAACAGCCTGCCGTTTATTTTCTATTCTCAGATTTTTATTGTGTTAGCCAACCCAGATTGTTTTTATTTTTTTGAATACCTTTCGTTACTCTGGACTTAAAAAAAGTAGAATCAAGACAACTGCGCTTGAAGGCTAGAATCAATTTAATTCATTAAAGTGCTCAAATACCGTCGTCAATGCCTCGTTCGTTATTTGGGTTAAACGAGGTACCAGGTGAGGCTGACATTTTGGTGACATCTGAACTACATTTAGCGTAACTGCCATCCCTTGGGATTCGATTGACTCGACGATCTACAAAGGGATCACACGATGGCTTCGGTCAATCTTGAATGTGGTAATTTGTTTCTTAGTAATGCCTATTTTATTGACAAAAATAAGAAATACTTTTCAAAAGCTATATCTTAAAAAAATATTACTCACATATAAATAGGTCCAAATTTCAAATTATTAAGTAATATTTTCTATACACCTTTACTAACTGTGCAAAAAGAGAATATTTAGGAGAGAATATTTTCGACATTAAGGCCATAGGACTATAAGAATACCGAATCCGCCCCAGAGAGGTATCTGGCTCATAATTTTAGGAAATGTTGGTACTCATAAGATACTTCAATGCTGAAAGTTTCAGCGTTTTATCTATTACCGTTTCTGAATAAATCTAAAAATACTGAATATCAGTAACAAATTTCATTCTCAGCACCTTGTGAATCGATTGATCTAAATACAGGATATGTTTTGGGGCATGGTGGTAGCTTCTAAGAAAAAAAATAAGCAATATCGGTTCATAAGAACCTATAAAAAAACGAGGTTATTTTCTTGATTTTAATTTTTAATCATGTTACGGGAACGCTAAAAATATGAAACTATTTTTTTTTAATTCCTCATTCAATTTTCGATGAAATTGTGATCTTGGGATTTTTTTTAAAATGATACGCCATATTGAAAAAAAATAAAAACCGATTAGCTGCTCAAAAATTGATTTCTTATTATGATTCAACTCTTGCAATGATAAAATACAGAACGTTTGCAATTATTGTACTAGTGAAAACAACAGAATAAATTATTAACACTCATATAAAAATATTTTTTCTTTATTCAATAACTTTAATATTAATATTTAATTATAAACTATTCAAAATGTATTAATTATATTAATGTGTTAATAATAAAATCTTCGTATGAATTTGTGACTAGTCCTCGTCGCTATCTTCATCAATCACAGTGGGGATATTGTCTTCATTGAATAAAGTATTAAGTATTGCTGCTGGTTTGGGGATTTTAGCCAAATATCGTCCATGCGCCAGGTAAAAAATTATTGCAGCTACGTGTGAACAACAACCAATTGTCCTTAACACACAACAGTATTTGTGAGTTGCAACAGTGCTTTTAATTTGAACTTCAATACATTCTTCTGTATCATAATCACATACAACCTCTAAATTAAACGATGAATCATCAGTACTTGATTGAGACAAAGTCATCGATGATAAATTCGATTCAGTTTTTTCCAACAATTCACTTGTATCTGAAGGTAATTCATTCGTCGTCAAGTTTCGTTTTCTTATATTTTTTGATCGACAATTATTCCAGAAAACATCACCAACTACAATGGGATGATCAAAGATCGTTGAAAAGTCTTCAGCATCTTCATCAGATTGTATATATTTTAGAGTACCTCGCGTTTGTTTAATGAATTTTGAACAAATACAGCACTTTGGATTATATGTTTTAGATGACGATATATTTTCACTTATACAGGGCGTCCCAAACTTATGGGACATGAAGGGGAAGTACCTTAAATATCGTAGATAGTGAATTTTGCTCAAAGAAGACTTTATGTTATTTTTAAAAGTTAGTAATTCTGCATTCATAGATTTTCTAAAAATTACTTGCTTCGTCTGGGAATCGAACCAACTTAAATGTCAAAAAAAAAATCACCCTACTTTTATGATGCCAATCGAAAGAATAGCTAAAAATAATAAATTAATGTAGTTCTAAAATTTGAAAATGGAACAGTCTGTGCGAGCGTTGAAGGCAAATTTAAAACGAAAATAATGTTGTTCTTAAATTTGAAAATGGAACAGTCTGTGCGAGCGTTTATTTTTCGGATATTGATCTGTTTAGTCTTAATTCACTTACACAAGTGTTATTGTGTTAATTTATTGCGAACATGGCATATCAAGTAAGTTTTGATCTAATGGAAGCATATTTTTTGAATGATAAAGATATCTCTAGAAGTTTGCGGTGGTATAGCGTAAAATATCCTGATAGACAATTACCGTCTCGTAAAGTTTTGAAAAGGCTTGTGAACAATTTGAAAACTCTGGGACGTTTCGATAAACGCCCAAGAGAACCACAGCAAGAAAACCGTACGATCAACGACGAAGAACTTGGTATTTTAATTTACTTTTCGGCTTTTCCGAAAGCATCGGTGAGAGAAGGAGAACATGAAATTGGAGTTTCGAAAAGCAAAATACACCGTGTATTAAAAAAACACGGTTTTAAGAGTTATGTTGAAGGACGATTGGTTCAAAAATTACTTCCGGGCGATACAGAAAGGAGAAGAAATTTCTGTCTTGATATCCAGGCACGCTTGCTCGAAAATCCAAATTTTTTGGATAATATTATTTGGACAGACGAATCTAACTTTAGCAATAACGGTATGTATAACCGCAACAATAATCGTATTTGGTCTAAAGAAAATCCCCTACGAGTCACTGAAACGAATAACCAAGTGCGTTTTTCACTCAACTGTTGTTGCGGACTTTTAAAAAACCGGGTTTTCTTAATCCATTTTTACCAAGGAACCTTGAACACGGAAAAGTATTTAGGAATACTTCAAATTTTAAGGGATAAGATAAGAAATCTTTCCGCGGCGGAGCAAGAAAACTTAATTTTCCAACAAGATGGAGCTCCGGCTCATAATAGTCGGAGAGCAGCAGATTTTCTAAATGAATGTTTTCCTACATGGATTGGTACAAATGGACCGATTAGATGGCCGGCCAGATCCCCGGACCTTACACCATTAGATTTCTTCTTTTGGGGATACGTGAAAGATATGCTATACAAAAAGCGATACGAGAACGTGGGCGAGTTGCAAACAGAATTGTGCCATATCACATCGAGTGTTCACCATAAAATGATAAGAAAATCAACAGGCAGCGGACTCATTAAAAGATTGGAGATTTGCGTAAGACAAGAGGGATCACATTTTGAGCATTTAATTAATTAATTTACAAAAAAATACCTACTTAATTGACTACGGCAGTTTCATGTATGTTTTTAATTTGATTAAAATATTAATTTAACGTTGTTCCTTTCTTTTAAAAAACCATGTAACTTAAGCATAGTTATTATTTTTTAGCTATTCTTTCGATTGGCATCATAAAAGTAGGGTGATTTTTTTTGACATTTAAGTCGGTTCGATTCCCAGACGAAGCAAGTAATTTTTAGAAAATCTATAAATGCAGAATTACTAACTTTTAAAAATAACATAAAGTCTTCTTTGAGCAAATTTCACTATCTACGATATTTAAGGTACTTCCCCTTCATGTCCCATAAGTTTGGGACGCCCTGTATAATAATATAATTAGATAAAATTAATTATTAAATACAGAAAAAAGTACGACCAAATCTTGGTTAGAATATCAACAAATAATTTTAAGGTTATCTACAAATCTGGCGGGTTTTCATGAAAATAGAAAACACTGTTACCTGTTTTGAATTACAGTGCCATCTTATGGGTGCTGAATTAAATAATAATTGAGCGGGAAAGTTTTAATTCCCTATAACGTAGTTGAATTATATAAACAATATTATTTTATACTGATTTAATCATTAAAGTGATAAATAAAGTTTATAATAATGATTAAAGTTCATTATATAAGAACAATTATTTTTATATGAGTGTTTGTACGATATCGGTACGGGATCCCAAAATCCACGAGTTGAAATAATGAAACTTCAAACTCAGAACGAAGACATCTTTATAATAAATAAATAAATAAATAAATATTTATTACATTCACACTAATTAGCCTAGCCCAAAGTAAGCACTGTAATGCTTGTGTTATGGATACTAGGTTAACGGATAGACATACATATATGATACATAGATATGTTATATTCATAGAAATATATATAAACACCCATGACTCAGGTACAAATGTTCGTATTCATCATACAAACATCTGCCCCTTCTGGGATTTGAACCCATGACCGTCGGTGCGAGAGGCAAGATCATTACCGTTGCACCAAACGGTCGTCAAAAAAAAAAAAAAGTCTTTATTTAATTGACAATAGTCTTAAGTACTTACTGACAGCCCAAATCATAGCACGATTCAAAATATATGCAACACCATCTTTTGAGAGTATGAAGAACTAAACATACATCTGTACAAACACGAGACTTAACATTCCGCCCACCAAAGACTAGTCTTTATTATCCGCCCACCTTGAAAATAGGTAGATACAAAGCTACAGACATATCTTACTTGCAAACAAACATTATATTTTAAATCAAACAAGTGTGTTCATTACATTTAACATAAAAACATATCTCAAGAATTAGAAACAGATTATTTAAAATTTGAACAATAGCTGGAACCCCACATTTTGTAAAGAACTAAAAAAAAATATACTTACACAAAATTATGTATCATTTGTAGGCAAAAGACACAACCTCGAAGTTGGACGCTTGATGATAGAGTTTTTACAACGAACCGAGACTACTCGTGTAATTTTATCTTTACCTGGATGCAATTCAGAAATTTTTCCATACAACCACTTAGCCGGAGGTAGATTATCCTCTTTTATTAGGACTACATCTCCTATTTTGAAACCAGGAGTACGTACAGACCATTTGTGACGTTGGAAAAATTTTGTCAAGTATTCGGCCGACCACCGCCGCCAAAAGCATTGCACCATCCTTTGTGTTAATTGCCAGCGCCTTAGTGTGCTGAGATGTGCATGTTGTTCGAAGTTGTAGTCTGGAGCCAACACAAGAGGTTGTCCTACAAGAAAATGTCCAGGGGTTAGAGGAGCTACATCCTCTGGTTCGCAACTGGCTTGAGATAAGGGTCTCGAATTGAGGCAGGCTTCTATTTGAGAGAGTACAGTACATATCTCTTCAAAAATAAGAGTGCTATCTCCAATCACGCGCTTGAAATGGTGCTTCACACTTTTGATCCCTGTCTCCCAAAGCCCTCCGAAGTTGGGAGCGTGAGGAGGGGTAAAGTGCCATTCTGTGCCATTATTGGCTAAAACTTCTGCTATTTCCCGAGCGACTTGAGTTTTTTCGTTTTTGAACAGACATAGCAACTCACGGGAAGCGCCCACAAAATTTGTGCCATTATCACTCCAGAGATGACTGCAATGGCCACGTCTGGCGACAAATCGTTTGAAAGCAGCGAGAAATCCTACTGATGTTAAATCTGAGACGGCTTCTATGTGTACGGCCCGAGTGGCCATACACACGAATAAACAAATGTAGCCTTTGAACGACTTTTGACCTCGACCTTTTGACACTCTTATATTGATAGGACCCGCAAAGTCCACACCAGAGTTTAAAAACGGCTTGCTAGGTGTAACCCTGCAGGTAGGCAGTTCTCCCATCAACGCGTTACGGGAAACGCCAGCATAACGGATACAAGGAACGCAGTTGTGTATATGCCATCTGATTAAACTTTTGGCTCTTAATATCCAGTATCTCGCTTGCAAGAAACGGAGCATCAATTGTTGTCCTCCATGTAACGTTCTCTCGTGGGCTTCAGCTACTAAGAGTTTAGCCAGCTTCGATTTGTTATGGACAACAATAGGATGCTTGCTTTCAGATGGCAATTCGGAGTGACGAATTCTTCCACCAACTCTCAATACCCCATTGTCATCAAGAAATGGACACAAAGAACACAAAGGGCTCACTTTACTTACCGCTCCCTTTAAGCGGAGTGCTCGGATGTCATCATGGAACCAAGTGTTTTGACAAATAATAATGCAGATATTTAACGACTCCTTTATTTCAAATACAGAAAGGTAAGGCAACTGTTTGACGATGGGTTCACGACATCTTTTTGTGAATCTTCTACAAAAAGCTATTACTCTGACCAGCTTTCTTAACGAAGAAAATTTATCCCACAACCATTCATCTTCATCTTCGTGAGAAATCGCAGTCGCATGGACGTGAACTACTCTTTCTTCGTCATTATGATTTATAGAGCTAGGTCTGAAGTAACTAACGGAGTCGCTGCGTAACCAACTTGGCCCTTGTAGCCACAGAGGATTTTGTAACAGTTCGAGTGGTGTTGTACCTCTTGACGCGATGTCAGCAGGATTGTCCTTTGACTGAACATGAGACCATTGTGCATTGTCTAATAGATTTAGTATTTCCGATGTGCGGTTAGCTACAAATGTTTTCCACCGACTTGGGTGATCATTTAGCCACGCCAGCACTACTGTAGAATCGGTATATGCATGTAAGTGGTCGTTCGGAATTCCCAGTACTTCGGCTACCTCTACCAATAAGTGACTCAAAAGCACAGCACCACACAACTCGAGTCGCGGAATTGAGATTTGTTTTATGGGTGCCACTTTGGATTTAGCAGTTATTAAGTGGGTTTGAACATTTCCTAATGCATCAATAACACGAATGTAAACGACAGCAGCATAAGCAACATTGGAAGCGTCGCTGAATCCATGCAGTTCTACACTGGCGTCATTTGTGGTAGTGTTTATCCACCTAGGTATGTGAAAATTTATCAATTTGATTAATTCACTGCGATATGATTCCCACTGTTTCAGAAGTTCCGGCGGCAGCGCTTCATCCCATCCCATTCCAGCAATCCACAGTCTCTGAATGAAGACTTTAGCGGTAATTATGCATGGTGCGATCCAGCCTAATGGATCAAACAAACGTGATATTTCGGAGATAATTTTTCTTTTTGTTTCAGGTGTGGAGGTTGCAGTACAAAGAGGCAGTTTCACTGAATAATCGAACTCATCGGTGCTTCTGTTCCAGGTAAGTCCCAAAACTTTTGTTATCTGATCTTGTTTTATTTCAACATCTCTTCCTGTATCTTCGTTGAAGACATGCAAAAGCTTGTCAGCATTGCTTGTCCATTTCTGTAATTTAAAACCACCTTCTTCTAGTAGTTTATTCAATTGTTTATAAACTTCGATTGCTTCAGTTTCAGATTGACACCCAGTCAAGACGTCATCCATGTATACATCTCTCTCAGCAGCCAACGGGTATTTATGGCCTTCATCACAAGCTATTTGTTGCAATGACTTGACTGCTAAGTATGGGGCACAGGCTGTACCGAATGTGACAGTCAGAAGACGATAATCTTCTATTTCGTCTTGAATTGTTTTTCGCCACACTATTCTCTGAAAATCAACATGATCTTTAGCAACTTTTACTTGTCTCAACATCTTGATGACGTCAGCGGCTAGACATATAGGATGACGACGCCATTTCATAATAATGTGTCGTTAATCTGCTTGCAGTCTAGGGCCTACCATTAGGGTATCGTTCAGAGAAATACCATTTATTCCCTTACACGATGCATCAAAAACCACCCTCATTTTGGTAGTGCTTCTGTCCTCCCTAATCACTGCATGATGTGGCAGATATACTACATCTGGTTTATTTCTCTCAGTTTCATCTGAGATCTTTTCCATGTGACCAAGCGTAATGTATTCATCAATCACCTCTGCGTATTGTGCTTTGATTTGAGGATGATTAGAGAACCTTCTTTCTAGACCTTGTAGTCTTTTCATGGCAATATTCCTTGAATTACCGTACTTACATGGAGGATCAGAACTCCGGAACAGAAGATTTACCACGTATCGACCAGAATCATCTCTTCGAGTGTTTGCTGCATAATAGTCTTCACAGGTTTGTTCCTCTTGCGTCAGACGTTTCTTGAGCGAAATAGGTTCGGGTTCTAGCTCCCATATTCGCTTAAGCAAGTCATTTTCTTCCACTTTTGCATGCATGCTGACGACAACGTTATGACAACCCTTACGCAGATCATCAATTCCTCCAGAAAGAATCCATCCAAGGTAAGTATCTTGGGCAATTGGAGTGCCTTTAGGGGCTTTTATTAACCCTTCCTTTATAATATGGCAATAACTCTCGGCACCCAACAAAACGTCAATTTTGCAGGGGGAATTATAATTTGGATCAGCTAGTTCAAGCTTAGAGATCTCAGGCCAATCTAATAAAGTGAAATTTCTTTCAGGTAAAACTGAAGTTAGAGTTCCGAGAACATGGGCTCTAACCTGAATTGAAAAGGAGGGGTCACAACGTGACTGAATATTTAGCATTACCGTATATTTAGAGGTAAGGCCACATTGTCCCCCACCCAAACCAGATATAGCGCTTTTAGTAGCTATCTTTTTAAGCCGCAGCAACTGAACTGCAGCTTCCGATATAAATGAAGCCTGGGACCCTTGATCCAGCAGTGCTCTCAAAACTTGAGACGACCCATCTTTCGATTTAGCCTTGATAAGGGCTGTAGCTAACAAAACTTGATTATGGACTGTACCTTTAGAAAAATGGGCGGCAATATTATTAACGGTCTCGCTTTCTGATACAGTACAGTAGGTTTAATTTCAGCGGCTGTACCAGTCGCTGCTGTATCAGAGTGGCTTTTGGGATGCAATAGGCTGTGGTGCTTGCGTTTGCAGATACGGCATTTGGTAAATACGCGACAAACCTTGTTCGAATGGTTATACCCGAGGCAATTGAAACATAGCCCCAATGAGAGGACAATGCTACGACGTTTATCAACATCCTCATTCGCAAACTTTTTGCAATTGTATAACTTATGTTCTTCAGAACAATGTGGGCATGAAATATTAGTGGTTGTATGCAAGGCTTTCGGATTTAAAATATTATTAGGAGAGATTCTGGATTTATTTTAAGGTTCGATAAATTCTAAAGCACGAAAACGGGTACCTAAAAACTCTTTAAATTGTTTTAGTGTAGTCAAATCATTGGAACAGTTACTAATCTGTAATTCCCATTGCTTGTGCGACTCAGCGTCCAACTTCAAACTTACTACGTATATTACAATTACGTCCCAGGAGCTGACGTCGATGCCTAGATTAGATAACTCATGCAAACAATCAGTAGTTACATCTAACAGTTCCTTAAGGGCACTAGATGATTCATGCACAATAGTACGTTGACTAAATAGGCGCTTAAGAATACAGAAAAATATGTACCTTTTATTATTATAACGGTCTTTCAAGATATTCCAGGATTTGTCATAATTATTTTGCGTAATAGTTACATGACGTATAAGTTGCTCTGCTTCACCTGACAGCTGGGTTTTTAAATAATGTAATTTCTGTACATTGTCAAGGGAAGCATTATTATGAACAAGTGATGTAAATAAATCGCGAAATGAAGACCACTCGACATACTTTCCGCTAAAGGTAGGAAGTTTGATTTTTGGCAAATTTTAAAACTGAATCCCCTTAAGAACTGTTACTAGTGTTAGGAGAAGCATCGTCAATTTTTTTTGATACAGCCTCATACTTTGAAAGTGAATTTTGAAGTTCAACCTTATAAGCCAAAAACTTTTCAAATACATCTTCAAATGTGTCATCCTTCATGTAACTCGATGTATCCAATTCCTTAGTAGTAAAGTCTGCAATTAGTTTTTCATGTTTCTCAACAAAATCCCGATACTGTCTCTCTAGAATGTCTAATCTCGCCTTAATGTAATTTTCATTTATTCGCTCCTTAGGTGATTTTTTGAAGTTTAAATATCCCTTTTCAACTTGTGCTTTTAAATCGTTTAATACACGCAAGTCTCTCTCCATTGTGAAAATAATTCTTATAGAATTTTCTTAGTGGTATAACCTGATATCCGAAGTAAAATTGTACAAGTGTTACTATGAGACGTCTAGGCGAATATTCTAAGTCCAGACCAATTTTTCTGTAAATTTTCTAAGTCTTTCAAGCGTCTTGTATTGCTCTTAAAACCGGCATGGATTCCCCGTCTCGTCAATTTTTAACGAATTATTCTAAGTCCAAGAGCTTCTAAAATTTTACTAAGTTACTTGACACTTTAATATAATCACACTGAAAAATGTACTCACGGTTTCACTTATACTTTTTCTACCAAACACTTAATACTCCTTGTTCATCCATACATTAGACTGTGACATCAGATATCTTCGTATTTTAAACCAGGAACTTAATTACTCTGCATAAAACATTATTTATGATTTGTGCGTCTTCAAGCAAAAACCGTCTTTCGGCTCGTAGGACCATGTACGATATCGGTACGGGATCCCAAAATCCACGAGTTGAAATAATGAAACTTTAAACTCAGAACGAAGACATCTTTATTTAATTGACAATAGTCTTAAGTACTTACTGACAGCCCAAATCATAGCACGATTCAAAATATATGCAACACCATCTTTTGAGAGTATGAAGAACTAAACATACATCTGTACAAACACGAGACTTAACAGTGTTAATAATTTATTCTGTTGTTTTCACTAGTACAATAATTGCAAACGTTCTGTATTTTATCATTGCAAGAGTTAAATTATAATAAGAAATCAATTTTTGAGCAGCTAATCGGTTTATATTTTTTTTCAATATGGCGTATCGTTTTAAAAAAAATCCCAAGATCACAATTTCATCGAAAACTTAATGAGGAATAAAAAAAAATAGTTTCATATTTTTAGCATTCCCGTAACATGATTAAAAATTAAAATCAAGAAAATAACCTCGTTTTTTATAGGTTCTTATGAACCGATATTGCTTTTTTTTTTTTCTTAGAAGCTACCACCATGCCCCAAAACATATCCTGTATTTAGATCAATCGATTCACAAGGTGCTGAGAATGAAATTTGTTACTGATATTCAGTGTTTTTAGATTTATTCAGAAACGGTAATAGATAAAAAGCTGAAACTTTCAGCATTGAAGTATATTATGAGTACCAACATTTCCTAAAATTATGAGCCAGATACCTCTCTGGGGCGGATTCGGTATTCTTATCGTCCTATGGCCTTTATGACAGTATGAAATTTATTTCTAACATCATAGTTTTGCAAACACGTACTTATTATAAATTTCTACACCCAAAATATGTGCATCTTTGAAGTTTTCAACGCGTCAACCCTGACTATGCTCAGTTGGTTTCTAAGTCTAGCTTAGGCTTTTTGATATAACAAGTGTTCGAATCTGAATGCACAGCCCCGTCTGCCAGTTTCCTCTAGTAAAGATTTTTTTATTGGATAATTTAACAACTTATCTGTAGTAAAGACGCGTATAATGGTAATAATTATTGTGTTATTTAAGAAAGTAAGAAACCGACATCCTTCGAGTCGCGTTTTCTGGTGGTTGCTCATACCATCTTGAACCGTCACTCCACGTTAATTGTCATTACAATCATTGTAGCAGCAAAATAACTATTACATTAATGAACTTTGGCTGGTGCTTGTGGTTTAGAAAACCCAGTAACTGTGATATAAGTGGTAACTCGCGACGAATATTCTGAATAATGTATCCTCCGTGTATAAGGGTCCGCTCGCCCGCATCCTATCCACCCCTAGCTTTACCGTATACTATACTATATGATCGTTGTAATTAGATTGTTTGTTTTACAAACAGGATATGTAAGATATTCCTACGTTGAAGACTATTTAATATTCCGCGCTTCTTTGTTCTTTTACAGGTATGTAAAATTATAGTGCCGCACTCATACCTACACTTCATACTAAAAAATAAATGAAACATGCAGAGAATGCTTGCTTCTTTATAAAAAGGACGTTACTTTATGAGAATTTCACTATTTAAATTTCATTCATTTGTTATAGGCTATGTAATACAGTCTCTAATAACTTTTAAGAAGTAGCCACATTTTAATCCACGATAATTACACTGGGCATTGCACTATTATCTTTATACTACATAATATATATAAATTTATAAAAATCTGATATTATTTTGATGTTTTCATAATGAATGGGTAAATAATGTTATACAAGTTTGTATGAACTTTCAAAATAACATTTAGAGATCGTGGGAAATAATATAGTTTACGCGTAACTAACAAGTCGAAAAGTTTGCAACTCAATTTGAATCTATCCCGGTTCTGACCCTGCGTAATAAGTTTCCGACAAAGCAGCGTCATAACGGCCATTGTTATTATTTTATTAAAGTCATTCTGGGGATGACATATTTACCTGAAGAATATTGGGTGTCAATTGATATCTCTGAAGAATGCTAACAAGGGAAAGTAGGGAAATAAAAACAATTTACTGTTCTTTGTAAACGGCCCTCTCGGACAAAACGTATTTTGAGAATACTGTGAACATCAAACTTGAAAGGAAAGGGAACCCCCTCACTTAAAAATGTGTTATTTATAAACGTTATTTACAGTCCTTAATTTAAAATACGAGTTTTGATAATTTACAGAGAGTTGATAACAAGACAAAAAATGAATGAGGGACAATATCACACACATTAAGTTCTTAGACCATTAGAGCAGATGACTCTAAAAGAAACTTATATGGAATTGAATTTGAAAATAAGTTCTTATTTACATCAGCATGAGTAACAGTCAACTTATTTAGCTGCAAATATAAGTTATAATAACGTTATATCAATTTTTTATAATTACGTAGTAACCATTTCCAGATATTTTCATTTATTTGTGTTGTGCCACTTCGATACTTGTCTAATTTAATTTAATTTTTATTAAATTTAATCTATTCCACAGTTTTTGACTTAATTGCTGTTGTCAAAATATGCGATATAAGTGCGCATAATATTTTAATGTATTAGCTTATAAATGTATTGTAGATATTAATATCTAAATGACAGCTAGACCAACCTACAACAGCAGTTACGGAACCTCTAAACTACTGTTGTAGGTTATCTATAGGTGAGACCGTAAAGTAAGAAAGAGTAGACTTGATGTTGTTGCTTTTGGTGCAAACATTATGTGCTTTTGGCTCCGAAATAGAGGTATAGATCAGAATCGGAAAAAACATTACCCACTTTCGTTAGTCGGGTAATCCGTATGTTGATTAGTAGTTGATTGGTAGTTCCAATCGTCACAGGTAGTGACATCTAGTGAAATAGCAGCAGCATAGAAGAAGCAGCGATAACGGAATAGAGACTTAAGTTGTCAATGCAAAAGTTGAATTAAAAAAAGGAAGTTTTTTTTAATTTCATCGGATAAAAATAAAATATTGCAAGACACTAAACGCTCATTTCATGATGGTTTCGCTTTGTCGACTTCGACCAAATCAGCATTAACCAATACTGTTTGTTGAAGTCACCAATTAATGGAAAACGATAGGTATAGCGTAAAATAGTAGGTGAAATGATCTTGGATACTTACAATAAATATAGTAGTAATAAATTGGTAGCTAAAAATAACAATCACAGTGATACAAATAGAAATATCAGATCTTGGATCATGTACGTATGACTCCAAATTATAATACATTATCATGAATTACGTAAAGTAAAGTTATTTATTTAATTTTTTTCCATTTGGATTAGCTACACCAAATTCTTTTTCTTCTTCATTAAATACGGGCGGTATCCGCAACTCGACGACTTTAAGCGCCTATTTTGCGTCTGAATGATGTTTGTTCGTTTATACCAGCCATCCCAGCTCTGCCAGGAACGCACCAAGCGCCTCCACTTTTCTGAGAACCTCCCGGAGGCTACCCAGCAAGCCACATTCCAATATGACATATGTGGCTATTTCATCCGTTTCCATGCATCCTCTGCAAAGGGCTGTCGGTGATACCTAAGTTAAAGAGGTATCTGTTAAAATTGCTATTACAGCAATGGAGTCTGTTATCAGGTGTAGTTCTGGTCGACTTAGCTGTAGGAGAGATCTGGAGACTCAGCATCCACCCGCGGCAGTAGGAGTTTAGCTTGTCTCCAGAGAGTTCCACTGTTACTGATGTAGTTTTAATGTGTACTCACGGATTCTATTATTGAACCAGCTAATCGGAATATTGGGGTCTGGGCCGATAGGCACCGTGTTAGATGCCCTCCGTGCCAACTAGTCAGCTGCCTCGTTACCTTGTGATCCACTATATATGGCCTTTAATTCATTGGATGGTTGCTTTATTGTATGCCTCTGCTACATTTAGGCTAAGGTGACATTCATGGCGCTGGCTGGACGTGACTCGATAACTAAGCAGTCCGTGTAAAAACAACTTGCTGTCGGAGCGGATTCTGATTGGAGCGGAGCGAAGCGAAGCTCCCATGGATCAGCTTCAATGGCGCAATGTCTGTTACGCCATAACTTCCAGAGTTCTTAACCGATTTTAATATTTTTCGTGTGGAATCGAATCAACAGGTTTAGGACCAGATTATGACGGAGCCCGAATTTTGAAATTAGCAAAAATTCCCATTGAAACAAAAAAAAAAAAATTTTTAGGTTTTACGCTCCGCTCTAATATATGGTGCTAGCGTAGCTTTATGCTTAGCGATTGCATCGCCTAGTTGGAGCGGAGCGAAGCGAAGCTCCCATGGATCAGCTTCAATGGCGCAATGTCTGTTACGCCATAACTTCCAGAGTTCTTAACCGATTTTAATATTTTTTATGGTGAATCAAATCAACAGGTTTAGGACCAGATGGTGACGGAGCCCGAATTTTGAAATTCGCAAAATTTTTTTTTTCTTTTTTAGGTATTACGTTCCGCTCCAATATATGGTGCTAGCGTAGCTTTATGCTTAGCGACTGCATCAGGTGCCAGCGAAGCGAGCGAAGCTCCCATAGATTAGCTCCAATGGTGCAATGTCTGTTACGCCATAACTTTCCGAGTTCTTAACCGATTTTAATATTTTTTGTGTGGAATCGAAGCAACAGGCTTAGGACCAGATTGTGAGGGAGGACCCAAATTTTGAAATTCGCAAAAATTCACATCGAAACAAAAAAACGCTTACGCTCCGCTCCAATATATGGTGCCAGCGTAGCTTTATGCTTAGCGACTGCATCGCCTAGTATTACAGCCCTTTACCTCCCGTGCTGGTAAGGCCTTTGCTGCCATTATGATGCCTGTGCACTCTGCTTGGAGGACCGTGTATTGCAGGCCCGGAGAATACTCCCGTCCTCCCTGTTCTCAATTTGGTTTTGGATCCGTCGGTATCACGAGAGCCGTGTGTGTTACCTCAGGGTTATTATTCTCATTGAGACGGATTCTGTATTTCTTGTCGAAATCGAAAGTAGATTTATTTTATTACAGGTAGCTTTGAGAAGCGGAGTGTCCAGCCAATCCTCCAGTAAGCCGTTGAATTGTTTTATTTTTTTCAAATCCTACCAATTTGAAGAGTCTAAGCCTCAGCGCTGTTTTTGCTGCTTTTTGTTTGATATGGAGATCGAGTGGTGTGAGATTCAGCATTGCTTCTAATGCCGCCGTGGGGCCGTGCTTATATACACATAATTTGTTGACATAGGTTGATTGGGTGGTTTGAGGCCATCATACCACAGCTCCGTAACTTACCACTGGTCTGATCATCGTGCTGTAAAGCCACAAGAAGACCATTTTGGGCGTCAGGCCCCACCTTTTGCCTACCATCTGTCGACACTGCCATAGACCAATGCTGGCGGTTTTGAACTTGTGGTCTACGTGGCTGTTCCGGTTTAGATTATTGTCCAGAATTGTACTTACATATTTTACCTCCTTGGGCAGTTGTAGCATGGTTTCAAACAGTTTTGGAGCCTGGTGGCTGCCAACGTTGCGTTTGTTAGTAAACATTACCATTTCAGTTTTGGTGGGGTTGACTGTTAGGTCGTACTTTTTACACCATGATTTAACTAGCCTTATAGCTGCCTGCATAGTGTCATAGATAATACGGACCTGAAATCCTATAGAAGGAATAGCAATGTCATCCGCATAACGTATGGTGTAAAAAAGTATCACGTTTATAGCTGAAACTACGTTCTTTAAGCATTGTCGTCACGCCCCAAAACTACTTAAAACTAACGTGTCTATGTATATTATAGACATCAGATTATAGTAGAAATTGAGGACAAGGAATTATTTCAAATTAAATTGTTCTCGTTTAATATAATTGAAAAATAATGCTAAGAAGTGAGAAAATACTTACGATTAATAAAAATAATATTTTATATATTCACATCAATTGTCATAGCCCAAAGCAAGCACTGTAGTAACAGGTACTAGGATAACAGACAAATATAAATATATGATAAAAATCTTGTAGACAATGTTTTAAACATAACACTTAATCTATTAAGTCTCAATGCTACTTAAACATAATCAATGAACTTAGTTATTTTAATTTTAATTACTTTTTCCGCTGTTTAATGATCACTTATTTTTCCTTAATGTTATTTTAATTAGATACTCGCACTTTGTAAGGCCCATTTTTCAATATTGAAATAATTTATTAAAAAAAGAAAATTTGAATAAACAAACTTTATCGGAATATTGATCATTTATTTGTGAATAAAAAAAACGTATAATTCAACGTATTTGATAAAAATACTTGAATAAAAAAATTGTTATTAAAAACCCTTAAAGTGGGTGGAACATAGGTACTTATCATGGCCAAACATTAATTACGCTAATTATAAACGCTATTATAACAAAAAATACGCATTCTGCAAAACCTAATTTAAGATATGAGATACTTAGATAAAGTCAGTTTTTACGATAATATTTTTAGTTATATATTGTACGGTGGGCCATCTTAGGATTAGCAAAACTTAATCTAACTCCAAAACAAGATATGTCAACATATTGGAAAAAAAATCTTCACGATTTTGGTGGGCCTTCTCAGGACCATAAAAAAGCCTGAAAAGCTAAATATTAATAAATTTAATATATTTAAAAAAAACTTCAATTTTAAGATATGAAAAAGAATCGATTTTGTTTATTTAGTACCACATTAAGTAGGAAATATTATCAAACAAGATTACGAATTTAAATACGTGTATAAGCTTTTATTTTACTTATATAAAGTACTGTTTAAGTTCAAAATTAGTTTTAATGGTCTAAATACTAGTAATTTTATCTGAAAAAATAAATAAAATGACTCATTTCTCTTATAAGTTCCAATATTCCCGGGCCACCTTCGGAGCCCATGTGGTGGGCCTTTATAGGGGCTTTACCCCGGTAATAAGAACTACTTATTTTAAGTGAAAATTAATAAAGAATAGAAACAATCTTTGCCTTTCCAGGAGAACCAATAAATCGAAGTTAGTTTGTATTACAAAAAAACACGGATATACTTTGTTTTTTTAAAGATATCTTATAAAGTTTGTGAACATGTGGTCATAAATCGTCAGCCATTTGCGACGTCACTGACAAACTGATAAATACTGCAAAGATGACGATTTATTTCTGTGCTATTACAATTTTCTTGTCCATAGCCAAACGTTATAACACATTTGCCACTACGTTATTTCTATTCTGTATCCTCGGCAAAATAATTATTTTTGGTAGCACGCATTAATCGTGACGAATTTCTTCGCAGATTTGGTAAATACGCGGACTTGTTTCTAACTTCAGATCTACTGTTCCGTGGTATCGTTTTGATGGTAAAAATGGGGTGTCTTATGGATAATTCTGATCATGTCAGAGCTGGCATAAGCCATTAGGCATTGAGAAGCGATAGGCGCGATGTTTTAATTTTGCTCCTTTTGTAGTTACATAGTATTAACAAACTGCTCATAAGCGGTGTCGCACGTGTAACGACGATATTGTAATATATACTCTGTAGGGCAAGGCATGTGTGTAGAGGTTGCGTCATTTTCTTATTCTTTCGATAAATAAGTGATGTTTTTTTTATATTAATCGAGAAGTTACTTACATAGTGCTTACTACATAGAACTGCTACAACATACGTAATATTCACAAAAGTGACAAAGATAAAGCAAATGGTTAAGTTTTTATTCGCACATCGTACAACTTGTTAAACTAAGACATACAGATTACGTATACGTTTACTCGTTATTGAATGGTCAAGCATTAATGGGTAACTGTTCGCAAATCCAGAGTGTTTCTATTTAACAAAAATCTAAGAAAAGTTACTTATATATGTTACCGGCAATGTGTATAATCCGGTATTGTATACAATACCTAGGCAATGTATAGAATACCTAAAACGGGCAGGTAAAGTATGAAATAGAATTTATTTTACACTTTACCTAGGTATTCTATACAATGCCAAACTTGCAGCAGGTAATGTAACACTCGAACGCAAAAAAACGCAACCTAACCTAACCTTTTTTTTTTTTTACGGGGGGAAATGCGTTACGCATACCTCACCGTTGGGGAGACGGCGGGGTTATGTGGGACTCACCCGCCAGTTAAAGGCTGGCGGGCATACCCACTAAAACCCCCCGGTGTTCCGTCTGCCGCTATGCGACGGGCCACGGGAAACTAAGATACTACCGCGGCCCGCCGCCGGCGGTCCTTTGGACCCCTCTTTGGGAGCTTACAAGCCCCCTCCCTCGATGTGGGCGCGCCGAAACACAGAACGCGCCCATTCACCACGAGAGCCCTGCAATGGGCGTCAGAGCTTCCCCATCTCTGCCGCCCGGCTCTTACCATCAACGGGGTCACCTAACCTAAGCTAAAGTTGATAATAAAGTTTATTTCAAGTAAATACAACATGTTTTATTTGTCCGCTATTTGATAAGTAAGTCTGTTAAGATTTATTGATATTAACCGGCTTACCTAACATTAGTTTAGTCTTAAGATTTATTTATTTTACACATTACCGGCGAACCAGCAGATATTCTATACAATCCCTAGGAATTGTATAAAATACCTAGGTAAAGTATGAAATGGACAATGATATTCATGATATTTCATACATTGCCTGGACGCCCCAGGGATTGTATACATTACCTAGGGATTGTATAAAATACCTGAATTATACACATTGCCGGTAACATATATACCAAAATGAATCTTGTAGACTTTAAAAAGAGATGATATTCTAGCATTTGAGTCATTATGCATCGTATAATCGTGTAAATTTGCTAGAAAGCGCTAACACATAATATATTGCCTTGTAGAAATCATATAAAGAAATGCTCCAGGTTCGAATAAAATGAAAACAAATTTTACTACCTTCCAAACAGTAGCATCCAGTCCCCATTAAATGGCTATAAAATGTGAAATCGTTTTCCAAACAAGATCGTAATATGCTTGATATTAAAGAGTACTTATCAAATATAATTTTTAGAAAAATGTTAGAATGATTTGTAAGTTTATTGATGACAACACGTATGTATAATCTTTTAGCGAATCTATTCTGACACATATATTATTCAAAATTAGATTTGTGTTTCTAATAGCAAATGTTTACCGTTTAATAGATACGTAGGTAGATAAATAAAAATTGATGAATAATTTATTGATCGTTGAATTAGATGTAGTTCTATGTAAATTGTTTGACAAATATAAAATGTGAAATTTACTGGGCTAGAATATTAAATGATTTTTTGTTATGACATTTAATAACATTATGATTGAAAGAACTGTAAATAACTTTTTAAAATTTAAATATAAATCAATGTTGAAGATTTAGCTACTTCTTTTTTATTTAGATTTTTATTATATTTCTATATCATCCTAGCTGCTCTATTACTTAATTTTATAAGAATACCATTTATATCAAAAAGCATTGATATAAATGAAAAAATAAATAACCAAAATCAAACAAAACCTAAAAAAAACTATAAATAGTAATTTTATTCATTTGGAATTATCAATTTTATTGTACTTAGTGGTAGATTAGAACAATGACGTAAGATTAATGCTAGACATAGTTCACTTAAAAATATAATTCATTTATTGAACATGAGGCTGAAATAGAAAAACAATTTCTTTAAACCAAAAAATGTCAAATTATTATAATTTGAAAATTCACTTGTGAGTCCAGTCGATTTTTTCAAATATTTTTCTATTACGATAATTTTTGCTATCTTATAAGAAAAAAATGCATAAAATACAATAATAATAAATCTAAATGGCTGTTTCATCTTAATCGATTGCCTCAAAATTTGTAAAAATGTTTCTTTCGAATACGAGAGGATATTCCTATCATTGATGAAACAACGCTAGCCTACAGCGTAAAATTAGAAAGATGCTAGAAAATTTGGACGAGTGTTCACAAGGCTCGGTAGCTCAATTGGGAGAGCATTGGACCGAACATCCAAAGGTTGCGGGTTCGTTTGCCGCCTGAGAATTCACTTGTGAGCCCAGTCGATTTTATCTAGTATCTTTCTATTATAATTAATTATCTTATAAGATAGCATTGAAAAAATGCATAAAATACAAAAATTATATAACAGAAAAAGTCAGTGTATTATTATTTTTTCAAATGAAAAAATAAAAAACTTACGAATGACAAAACGAGTCTATTTTTATTATTCTGTGAACAACTGCTTTATAAGTATTTTAATTGTCAGATTTTATAAATAATATTCGGTAACTGGCTGCAAAAGTGTTAGAATAACACAAAGTGACCAGTTACCGACGAAGGTGCTGTTTAAAAGCTTCCGAGATCTTGCTTCTTAAGCGGCAAGGCTGGCGGCGCCATTATGAAATTCTTACTACTACTTTAGTAATTATGCAAGATGTTTTAAATGAAAAAACAAAGTATCGCGCAACGATTTCTTTTATAATATAGAATAGAAACTATGCAAAAACATCCAAGTTGCCAATATAATGTCTTCAAATTTTAATATAAGATTTTTTTTTGATAATTAAATAAACAACATTTATGTCTGTTCCTTGTCATAATGTGCATTATCAATAATTTTCAATAGAAATGTCTTTCTTAATAGACATAATTTTCAAAGAGCCAAGTCATACTGCTGAGAAAGCAAAGCATTAATAAAACTTTTGACATTAAAACACTCGTGTTGAGGTCCAATAACGTTGAATGTGCTCCGATGCAGAGGTGATTTTATTGGTCTCAACAGAGCGTAAGCCTGTGTAAGGAACGCAAAGAAACTTCGGCCGACCCAAAAGTTTTGTCATGTTACAATGTAATTAGCCCCCAGGAGTTTCGGGCTCCAACTTGTAACAAATTCTTTATTTTGCCTCAACGTTTTCACTTACTAAAATTAAAAGTGCCAGTTAATGAGCAAACGTTCTTAAATTAGTCTTTAGAGAAAACAATTTCTTTATTTATATAGTTTCGGCTTGTTATACTTAACTAATGGACCATGCTCTAGCGTTTTGGTATAATGGACATTGCTTTAATACTTTTAGTATAAAAAATATTTCCTGTGAAACAACTTCTATATTAGGTTGTTTACGAACAAAATATCTAACTCTTCGTTAGGTTCTTTAGTTTTACTTTTTTTGAAGTTTAAACCTGCAACTATTGGGCACTGTATGTCTTCCTTCATATTCTGTGTAACTTAGGTTTAAGTATGTGTATACTTCAATGTAATGAGTGTTTTTGTCAAGGCAAATAAAAAAGCCTTCAAATAAAACAACTATTGTTTACCCTGTGAAATAAAATATATATATATATATATATATTTTGGTTCACATTTTGAGAAACCTGAAATCCCTGAGAAGTAAAATATTATTTTTTCTGTATAATATAAGATAACTTCGGGACATATGATCGTAAGGGAGAGATAGACAACTCTTCTTTTTGAAAACAATCGCTTTCTAGCTACTTAAACAGTGCTACTTTTAACTTAATGCTTCTTTTGAATTTTGAAGAATCAAATGCACGTGCAAAATAGCAAATTAAATAAAAAGTAAGTATGATTTTTATTTATATTTTATTTAAGTCCGTAATTTAATTTCAATAATTGAAAAATATGTTTAATGGGTTTAGAGGCTTAATTTTTAATCATTCAAACCCAATTTTCATGCGAGCATATCTTGTCTTTTCTCACGATACAGGAAATAAAAAAGAAGACACGCGAATTTCACAAAAAAAAGGGCCCGAGATGGAAAGTCTTAGCATTTTTTTATTACAATATGTATTTATTAAATATGGACAACACACCAATATTATTCCTTATTTATACCATTCGAGGTATAACAATAATAACATTCTAGGTATTGTTGATGTGTTGTATTTTTGGCTCATAATATTATTCTATGCCTATATGGTAATGCTTCTATGCTTTGATTTTTGAATCGATATGGCCATCTTCCTGACGATTAAGAAGAGATGTCCATATTCGATACTGTTAAGATGACTGTGATGCAACTTCATATTACGGTGAATTTGAACCTCTGTTCTTTATTTGCAGACGCCAAAAGTTTGTAAATTTGATTCAAAAGAGGAAACATGTAGTCCTTTAAATCATGAATTTTGTCAAAAATCAAACAAGGAGGCTTATGTAGCGAAAATTTATGAAGTAGTGATTTCACATTCTGAAAGAAGGCCATTAATATTAAAAAAAAAAATAGAGAGCAAAAAGATACGCTATTGGCTTAAACAAGAAAATGTAAAATAAGATAATCAGAGTAATTAACCATGATTGCTTAAAGACAAAAAACCAAAAAGTTATCAGAAACTAGCGGGGATAATGTTGTGTCAATAGTTTGCAACTCCGAAATTGAAATTCAAAATGAAAATGATAACTGAATTTATATAGTTACTAGGCGATGCAGTCGCTAAGCATGAAGCTACGCTAGCACCAAATATTAGAGAGGAGGGTAAAACCTAAAAAAAGAAAAAAAAAATATTTTGTTTCGGTGGGAATTTTTGCGAATTTTCAAATTCGTCACAATCTGGTCCTCAACCTGTTGATTCAATTCCACACATAAAATATTAAAATCGGTTAAGAACTCGGGAAGTTATAAGACATTGCGCCATTGAAGCTGATCCATGGAATTAAGTCCAATCCTCCAATTAAGTTTCTAATTTGTCACCTGCATTTTATGAGTGCACAAATATTGTACCGAATTTGAAAATATGTGCTCAAAAGGACGGCATAATGACACGAAAATTCAAAATAAACATGTAGATACTAACTGATCATCTTTTCCGATACGTTGGGTGTGATGTTTGTGATAGGTATGTAGATAGATAAGTAGGTGTTATTTTGTTTTGCAGAAATAGTTGATTATGTGTGATATCTTAATGATTAAAGATTTTGAAATAATTAAAACCTTGTTAATAACTAGTTTGATTTTTATGCCACCTCAGAACAACTGTGATCATCGCTTCGGACTTTTCCTATCCTATGTATATTACTTTTTAAAAATATTAGCCAGTTCGTAAACTCACGGCGGCAATTGACGTTTCAAGAGTAAAGTTTTGATGACGCATAAACAATATGATAGAATGATAAGTAGTATCTTTAATAAAAAGGGTCACCTTCGTCATCAGGTGATTTGTAATACAGCATCGTGGTCTTGAAAGTGCTTTACAAAGTCGTAAATTAAAGTACGAGTAAGCAAGATGTTTTTGTCGTCTCTCGTGATTTAATATTTAAAGTGTTGGAAGAAAAATGACAGTTTCATTTCAGAAAATTAATTTCTTTCTGCGAGCATTGACGCAGGTACGTGTACGCTTTCAACTAATTTTGAAAGTAATTTTAGGAACAAGAAAGCTCTGCTTTTGTAAAGGACGGTCATTTAATATTGATAGGAGCTGTGTGTACTCAAGGAAAGTTCGAAACTTCTTAATATTTGAACGTAATTAAAGTTTGTTACATATACTGAAGGGAATCTCGCTTAAGATTAATCCTATAGAGTTAGTAGAGCTCTTGCGCCCAAGTTGCTGAGGTTGTTAGCAGTAGTGGCCTCGACGCATGTTTATTTCAGAGATTGCGAGGGTGTAACTTGAGACTGTTTGCTGGTTTTGAGGGCGGCGCACAAACACTGCTTCTCGCGTATACACTACAACTTAACGAGCCAACTCTGCCTCATCGGGGAATTACGTGTTTTCAGTAGGGGTGATGTTAAAATTGTGTCAATAAAACTTTGAGGAGCGCGAAAATTGAATAATATTTATCTTTAATACTTACGTGCGGCGTAGGAGAAAAGAAAAGTTCGAGCACAATATGCTCTCGGTGGAGTTTTGTTATCGTAAACGGGCAAGTGAGTCGGCTACAATCGCGAGTTGCCTGAATACACACGCGACGCTCGCTGTCTGACGGATATCGGGCACGGTTTAAACTGCACACTTTCCTTACAAAGCGAAAAGTTTGCGTTCAACTAAATGCATACGGCCCGTTTGTGCGCTCTACTAGGCTTACATTTGTCAAGTTAGGAACTTTCCACCATGCTAACTATTGTGACATAATTTCCTTTTAGAGCAACTCACTTTTGCCCTAAGAAATAATAGTTTAGAACATGTGCTTCTCTTTGTTTTAATTACGTGTCTGCAAGGAACATGTTTTGTTAACGTAATCTCATCGTGTCGTCGCAACAAAGCGATGTTAAATTAGCATTGATTTTCATTATTTGTGGAATGAAGGAGGTGTCTATTCCAAATAGCTAGGATATTCAGGTTATTATTTTATGAACTATTAACGTATTAAAATGTTGTGGAGCGCTGCAATATTTTCTTGTATATTAGTTGAATGAAGTAAAGCTTGTCCTAGATATTCGTTTGGCACCGTGTTTAGTCAGAATTACGAGTCGTAGGTACCAGTAGACGGTTCTATACGGTGGTGTGTCAGCGCACCGGTCCAGATGAATGGCTTTCTAATGAATCGGATGCTGGAGAACAAAATTCGTTAGCTTAATGGATGAGAGAACACTGTCCCCATTATCGCTTACAGCTTTTTACTAAAGTAGATAACTTAGTGTTACGCTCTACGCCAAATTGTTGTTCAATATATTGTTTAATTTGTTGAAAATGAGCGAGATGGTTATTTAAATCTACAACGCTCATAATATACTTAAATAGGTGTACATATTAAACCTTGTACATAATGTCTGCTTCAAATAGCAATCGAACTCAAACCTTATTTCGCAAAATAATTTCTGATACACTGATTTCATGCTGTTTCGTATGAAACAAGGGAGGCTGCACGCCGACACGTATATAGTTGATTTTGTGCAGATGTCACTACTTATAATTGAAAAAAGTAAAAAAATAATTTTCAACAAACAATTAAATTATTATTATTATCCTAAGTATTTTATATACTGCATTACACTTTTCAAGTAACTTCGGTATATCTGACGAATGGGGAATTGCCGCGTTTGCTCAGAATATATCTAAGTTATATTGAGAGTTTCAGTGCAATACTTTTATTTATTCATTGTTAAATATATATAATACAATTTTGACTCAGGATATTTCCTAAACATTAGGATTAGTTTTATCATAGGCTTTTTCTAAAAATATAACTGTGTGGTTTTATCAAAAAAAGCAACTTTATATGAATCTATAAATTATAGTACTATTAGAGTGCACAAATACATAAAGTTATAGAAAACTTGCTTCAGCAAATTCGTTTCTTAACAAAGGATTTCCAAAACAGCAAACAAAATAACGACAAAAAGCAGCGGACACGATGAAAAAGTATTTCAACCCCGTCAGGAGTTAGTTTCCTCTTCCGCAATATTCTTAGACCGTGTATTATTCAGAGCAGTTGATAGCGGGTGGCGTCAGGGTCGGATTAGCTGCGTCGTTTGCGTGCACCTGCGGGCACAGAGACAAATTTAGGAGGCTGACGCGAGCGACACCTGTCTGACATCAGATAATACGCTGCTTATTCGTCAGTAAAATATGAACTTCTTTGTAGGGATTATCAAGGAATATGACGAGTTGTGACGTGATACAAAACTTACTGCACACATTTTTTTGTATTTATTCATTTGGTTATAAAATATACTACGATTAAGTATCCTAGCTAAGTAATATAGTTTGTTAAATAGTTTATAAGGTTTAATGGAACTGGCATGTTTCAAAATAATAAAAGTTCCTTAAAATAACGAGAAAAAGAAAAAAGTATCCTAGATTTAAGTATTGAAATTTAAGAGCGAATAACCACTTCTTTCAAATTGCTGTACAAAAAAAGGATTTGGTGTCTCAGTTCCAGATTATTCTATCGCATAGTACAAATACACAAGTTGTTTTCAAAGTATACAAAACAAGATTTGTTACCTGATAAAGTTCGTTGTGGAATGCAGTGACTTAAATCTGCTTGTTTATTACTAACACCTTTTATCTTTATTTGACTAGTGTATATCTCAGTATTGAAGTGGTTTACTTCATGGTATTGACATTTAATGCATATTCATGCTAACATTATCGTAAAATTTTAATCAGAGAAGCTTGATGTTACAGCTATTAGTGCGAACTATGATTGTGGAAGTTAAGTAACTTTCAAGAGGGCCGGTCATCGAACAATTGAGCAAAAATAGCACCCACCAATTAGCACTGGCCCCGAATTTAAGGCTATAGTTCATTCCCCCTACAGTATTTGTATTCATAAAGAAGGTTTTGTACAATATTAAGGATATATTTATTCTTAAAAATGGCGGTACGCGCCTGCGAACTAAAGATTTTCTTTGACAACTTTTTAAGGAAATTAAAATATAACCAGTCGCGTCTCAATATATCTATATAAATATTATGTATATGCGTAAACATTATGACACTTTAAAAAAAAAGCGATATTCATTCAATTAATACTCGTAACAAAAATAAACTTGTTGTTCCAAGTTTTAGTCTTCAAAAAAAGGCTCATATTTGGGTAGAGGTTTGACTTGTTCCACATAAGCGGACTTAACTACTCTTTGAAAAGTTTGTTAAAAATGCACTTATGACAAAGGCTTTTACCATATCGATAATTATTTTAAAGACAAGAATAAGGTCGTCGAACTGTTTAAAATCCGTTCTGTGTAATAGTACATTTTCTTATACATCTTGGTAGTACAAGAAAAGTTTACTTAAACGTGTAATGTAACACATAAAAAGGGAGAAAAACAGCTCTTGCCGAGTTTTTTGCGGCTTCTTCTCTGCAAGATCTCGTGACGTAGGACTAATAAAGCCATGGCGTAAATTTGACGTTCAATACACGCATTGTAATGGCTCATATTAAAAAAAATATCTTATCTTATCTCTGAATACTACTTTTAAACGAATTATATAATTATGCATCTATCTGTGACTCTAGTATCCTTAATAGAAACCTTACAGTGATTACTTTGTATTAGGCTAATTTGTGTGAATGTAGTACTAATTCTAATAATATTTCTTATTTTAACAATATATAAAAGTCGGCCGTTGTACTACAAACATAGAACCACAGAAAAAATTAACATAAGTCCATAAACTGTTAAAGGTCTTAATTTATCTAACTAACGTATACGCTTGATTAAATTCATTGGACACTCTTAAATTCAGTCATAACAGCTATATTACAACTCTCTAAATTATAATAGAGTCATTCATATTTGAGACGCTATACGTCTCACTGATGAAAGAGAAATTCTATTACGTTATGACGTTACTTATAGTAAAAAGTTTTTCACATGAAATTGGACAGTATTTTATAAAAGAGAAATATTCTAACACTTTTATCTGAAAAAAGCATGTCGACTAACAAACAGAAAACTTACTTTTTTTTTACAGGCTAACTTTTTCCTGTTCAGGTATGACTTAATATATATATATATATGTTATAGTCAGTTATGTCTATAAAATAGAAAAGCTTCCGCTGGCATTTTGCCATAAGCTTGGATTTAAGTTAAAGTATACTCTGCAATAAAAGATAATGAGAGATTTCTTTGAAATTGGTTCAAAGGTCCCTAAATCCACAATCTATGATGAAAACCCTGATGTTTTTTTTAATAAATATTCGTTTTATATACTTAACATAGCAAAGCCATACTTGGTCGTTTATTAAGGTTGTTTAATTATATTCTTATTAAATTGTTAAAGTATCGTTACATCTCTTTTATTTGAACAAATAATATGATGAAGATAGTTTCATCTTTGTTTTCGACTTATTTTGAGGTGAAAACTGTACTGTGAATTGAGATTCAACAAACAAGTAGTCTCATTTTATTCAAAGCGGAACATTTCACCTCCATATTTTACAAAGGAACACGAGTCTGTATTTGTTGTAGAATGTCAAGAGTCTTCTACTTTAGAATAACATATTTTCCAACTTAAAATGTAATTACGTTCGCCAACGTCACAGCTGTGTGTAGCTATACAGTATTTAATTATATTAAACACATATAAAAACAGTTGTATCTTTTAGTAGGTATATCGTCTTGAATTATTTTAAAACAAAACGAGGAGTCCTTGGGTACAGATTTCTGCTTCATTTATATAAAATTACCAAACTACAGTGAAACAAAGAGCAATAAAACAAATTGCTTCTTTTGAATTACCCCATCAAATAGGAGTCGGCAACAATAGGCTTTCTGATGAATTATCAATTTTCTCTTTGTCACTGGCTAAACAAAAACTGGCGATGATCGTACCTGGGGAGCGTGTTATCTTGGCAGAGACGTATGACCATTATTTGTTCCCGTATTGGATATGTATAAGTGCATACGTGTGTAGCATCAATCAATCGGCGACGACATCCGAGGATCCTCTCGTGTTCAAAGGAAAAAAGTAACTTTTGCAGATAACAAAAAAGCAACGAAGTAGAAAGACCCTCGAGTTTAATAAGTTAATCCATTTATATAAATTGTACTTACAAAGATAAATGTACATTATCTATTTCTTAGATTCTGTATTTTTCACGTGATCTGTCGTTGCTTTTAAATGCGTTTTGCAAAAATAATTTGTTATGTGTAATTATAAAATCTTAGCAAATATATCAGTTGCAGTCTTTTTCTATTCTTGCAGTATTTTATAACGTAAATTTTATTGTTTCAAATGATAATAAAGAAATATCTTAGCACTAAGAACAAAAAATAGGATTTCTATCTACTAATAAAGTCACTTAAAAAACTTTAGCTTTAGTCATGAAGGATATAAAAAATACACACTAAGTGTGCTAAAATAGTCTCTTTTTTATGCACGAGGGTGAGAATTACATTTATATACAACTAGCTGACCCGGCCACGCGTTGCAGTGTTTAAAATTAAATAGAAACCTATCCTATCTCCTAGTCGGAACAAATTCAGTAAAATGAAAATAAAAAATCAAAATCGGTTGAGTAGTTTCGGAGTTCATCGCGGTCAAACACTGTGACAGGGAATTTTTATATATATAGATAGATATGTAAGAAAAAGGTAAACTATATTTGTTTTTATGCACACATAACCTGTAATTATTTTTAACTAGGTTAGGCCTGATTGCAGGAAAATGATTATCAGTATGACAGTTATCGTTGTCTTTGCTCCATGGTTGATTGAATAATCACTGTAATTACCTTTAATGAAATTCAATCTTTCAGAGGTTTCTCATAACTGAGCTTCGTAGGAAAGTCACAGGTGTTGACTACTATATTGAAAATAAGGACTGGAGACCACAGTTCACAACAAAGGGAGCGAGAGTACGGCAGCATTATCTCTGCTCAGAGAGCCCGAGGGTAGTGACACCCGATTTTAGCAGCAACGAAGCGTTAATGCCATTCCTAAATATCAAACTCTATTAAAATACTTCTTGTAATTAATAGTATATTTTTTACTTCCACAAACGTCTTTTCTTCAAATGCGCCCGATTTTGTTTTATTTAAATATGTTGATAGACAGAAGTATAATTTTCTCAGCCAAATCGGTTTAACAAGTTAAGATAGCTGCCGTGTCACATCAAACCTCTTTCGAAAATGTCCTAGAGAAACAAAAAAATAACTATCTAATAGATCAAAGGTTATATCGGATCACGAGATAATGGCAGCTTAAAAGATTTTACGGACAGATACCAATGGGCTTAAAATCAATGTCTCTTATCTTGTAATTTGCATCTCTAATACTAGAGTTCTCTGGTGATATGTTGGCAAGTAAAACTCTCACTGCCGCGGTAAGATGCAAGATGTTTAGATTAAGATCTCTCTAAATCTCTATGAGAGCAAAACAAACCTGATCTCTATCTGGCTTTAAGCTAGTTCGATGAGAACTAATGTTTTCTGTTTGATTTTAGAACATCTGTTTGTAATATGAATTTGCCATAAAAATGAATTTAGAATACGTGTGACCGTAACATTCCCGAAAATTCGACACACATTTCCGGTAATTGGCTTCATTTGCCAATTTTGTACTATGATGTCATGTACTTTGTACGTTTGCTCTCGTTTTTGAGGTGACTTTTACTGAAAGGTACTGTCCTTTTTGTATTATTGAATTCAGGTATTTGACAAGACGGTTACTTTAGATATAAAAATCTAGCAGTTAAACCCTTGAACAACAAAAAATACAAAAATGTAGTGATTTTCTTTTTTATCAGGAGAAAGAGCATACAATGTTGGTATAGTTTATAGCACTACCAATGTCACAGTTGACTGTAACCAACTGTGTAATAATGGTCGAGGACATTTTCTTACTAACTGTCGCATAGGTAAGAGAAGATTTTCCGTGGTAATTTAATTTCCTAGCCCATATTTAACAAATATTAATATTTCTCTATTAAAGATAGGAGACGGAAACTCTAAAAAACAATTGTTTGCTATGAAACCGAGTAATGTATGTATGTAATGTCATGGAAGCAATCTTTATCTATACTACTATATAAATTTGTAGATTCTGTAGGTACATTAATTTTTTTGCACAAATTTAATGACGAATATTCGTTTTATAACACACTGATCCCAATTATACTATTTTTATTTTTGTCTGTCTGTCTATCCGTATGACTTTCTATAACTTAAGAAAGGGTTGACAGATTTCAATAAAATTTGGTATATGGTAAAACATGTTATTATGCAAATAATAGGCTATATGTAATATTTATACTTGTATATTGATATATTGACAATAATTTAAAAAAAAAGTTCAATAGGTATCAGTTACTATAAAAAAAAATTTATCATAAAACTTGTCAAAAAAATAAAAGTACAGTGTAACGCATGTTTTCTATATCTACACCTTAAGTTTAACAGTTCACAAATGGGGAATTTTACCCTGAAACTGGGTGAATAAAGTTTTGTTACAAGGGGTACCAAGAGGATTTATAAAAAAAAGAAAAGAAATCGCTCGTAAAGATGCTGTTGTTTTTGTCAGGGAACTGCTGTAATATTATGAAATTAATTAGACTTCAATATTATTTTTATTACGAACTTTTCGAAAAAAATCAGTCTTTTAAATAGAAACAACCAACGATAATGAAAATTTAATTTTCCAAAACAAAAACTTTATCATTAAATATCAACTTTAAAACTCAATCAATCATCAATCATATCAGCCGTACGACGCCCACTGCTGGACATAGGCCTCCCCCAAGGATCTCCACAACGATCGGTCCTGTGCTGCCCGCATCCAGCGTTTTCCCGCGACCTTGACCAGATCGTCGGTCCACCTCGTAGCAGGCCTACCCACTGAGCGTCGTCCGGCACGCGGTTGCCATTCGAGAACCTTTCCGCACTAACGGCCATCAGTTCTCCTTGCTATGTGTCCTGCCAATTGCCACTTCAGCTTCGCAATTCTTTGAGCTATGTCGGCGGTTTTTGTTCTCTTACGGATCTCCTCATTTCTGATTCGATCGCGTAGGGAAACACCAAGCATAGCTCTCTCCATTGCCCGCTGGGCGACCTTGAGCCTTCTTACATGACCCATAGTGAACGACCACGTTTCACTGCCATAAGTCATCACTGGCAACACACACTGGTTAAAGACTTGAGTCTTAAGGCACTGAGGTATTTTGGACGCGAAAATGTATCGCAGCTTCCCGAACGCTGCCCACCCGAGGTGGATTCGACGAGAGATTTCTTTCTCGAAGTTGGACTTACCTAACTGTATTGTATGTCCTAGGTAAACATAGTGGTCAACAACTTCGAGTGTAACGTTCCCAACATTTGCTGGAGCGGGTGTAACATGGGCGTTGGACATAATTTTCGTCTTGTCCATGTTCATCTTAAGACCCACTCGTTGGGATGCGTTACTGAGATCTTCGAGTCGATTTTACTGGTCCTCAGCTCTAAACGATTTTTTTTATAGACCAGTTTGTCACTGATATAATTGGTGTTTTCGCAACAACATCCAACCCGTCGTTATCAATCCCTTTTTTATACCGATATAGTGACCGCTCTTTTGCATCTGTTTGTTCTTATGTCGATTTCGTTTTGAGCAACATCCGTTAAGATGTTTTCGCATGAGAAACTTTATGTATGATTGAAGTCGGACTTTGAAAAAAAATACTACAATATTTGTATAGTCACCTAGACATCAGCCAGAAAAGATCAAAGAGCCCTTAAAATAATTATGTATTCCTATAGTACAAACCATAGATAAACATATTGTTGTGAATTTATATATTTAACAATAAAGGAAAGGAAAGAGGCATAAAAATATACTTCGAATAACTGGAAGAAGTTTGATTTGAATGTGTGTTCTTTATATTTTGATTCACTAAAACAATTGTTGCGAATACTATGCTCGGCACAAGTAAACATCTTTCGACAGCCCAAACGAATAAAGTAGTAATATTAAAAGTACCACTCAAAAGATGAGCAAAAAAAAAAACAGTTATATGTCTGTCATGTCTATAATATTAAGTAAATATTTATGTGTTACACATGTTTCATTTGTGTGGCATTTGTTCATCTACGTTTTATCGTGATATGATGTCAAGACATCATTAATTGCAACCAGATGTTATTTCTTTTTTTGCCTCCAAACATCACACAATTCATAGAGTCATAAGAAAGTATGTAACAAGGATAAATCTAATAAAAGTAATAAATGAGTATTAAAAATCAGAATAAAACACTTTTTTACGGATTTTTGCGAATGTTTTATTTTATTTTATATTTAATCCTGACGTTTCGACTCCTTTACAGGAGCCGTGATCACAGGATGACAATTCATCCTAATCCGTAAAAAAGTGTTTTATTCTGATGTGTAATGTGCGCGAAGTGTAAGAACTAAATAAAAATGAGTATTAAAAACTTTAATAAATGAAGTGAAATGACAATATTCTTTAATAAGTTTTTAACAAATGTTAAAAGCATTTGAATGAAATTTAACATTTTATTAAAAAAAACAACTAGGCAGGCAATATGTCGTGGTAGAGCTTTTTAAGCTTTTGAAGCAAAACTGCCCCTTATCGTAAAGAAATTGAGTCGCTTTTCATTGGAGGTAGAAAACCGTATAAGGCTGTGGGCACACAAATATTGAGTAGATAAATCAAGAAGACCTTAAAAACAGTAGGATCGATGTTAGTATCTTCACAGCTCTTTTAGGACATTCTATAGGTTCTATAACAGAACCATAAGTAATGTTGTAACTGAGGACGATTCCCTTCTCGCAAGATCAATTGTAATTTTCAATGGAAATCATAACACAAATTAGTTTTTCTTGTTTTTTAAACTTATTCACTTTTGATTGTAAATGCGTCAGTAAAATATTTCATATTTAGTGCTTACACTTCCGCGCACATTACATTGTTTTGTTAGTGAGATACACCTACATCTCACTGATGATGAAACTATGGTTAGCTTCGATGTTCAATCTTTATTCACAAGCTTACCTGTACAAGATTGCATTGATGTCACTAGGAAGAGACTAGAGAAAAACAATATACCCAGTGAATATTCAAAATTACTGGAACCTACAAGTGGATGGTGTCTCTTGTATCACCCTCAGTCGCCGACATATTTCTGGAGGACTTTGAGGAAAGGGTCCGAGCGACGGCACCGCTGTGTCCATGCTTTTAAGATATGTACGTAGATGACACATTTGCCATACTACCAAGATATATGGTTTCTGTCTTTTGAAGTCACATCAATTCCATACATCCTAACATACAATTTACTATGGAATTATAGTCCGTTTTTTTTAGCATTAGAAAGAACAAAATTTGGGTACTTTATTGTACACATATAATGTAACAAGCAAAACGTAACATCGTGAAAAGTTTACACTAAAAAGTACCTTAAGAAGCAGAAGTTACAAACTCGTGGAACGAAACGTTGATCAGTTTGACACGACAAAATTAAAAAGTACTAGCCGATGTTGTAATACGTACCATATTAGGTGATTTTTAAAATGGTCGCTTAACATGGCCGCCATTTGTAACAATAGCGGCAAATGTCAACGTCTGCATTTATCTGTTTTGACTATTTTCTTTGGTTTATTGTTAAGTTTCTATTGTTGTTGTTGAAATTTTTGTTAAAAGTTTTTGTTGTTATTTGTTATTTAATTTGTTCAACAATGGACGAGCCTAAAGCCGGTAAAAGTGGACTCCAGCACAAGGTTAGCCACCACTGCTTCTTTGTTTACATAATTTGTAATGCTAAACTGGACTATAGAGACAGACAAAAGAATAGTCTTCCTAGATATTCAAATCTTAATTAATCTTAATATTCAAATCCAAATTAAACCCTTATAGTCATACAGTTTATAGAAAGGCAACTCATACAGATAGATATTTAAATGGTGACTCTCACCACCATCCTATACAGTTGGCTACCGTAGGGAAATCTTTGTTTCAGAGAGCTCGTGGCATCTGTGACCGTCAACATCTGACTGCTTAGCTTCAGCATGTCAAGCGAGTACTACAAGATAATAAGTTGCGAGTACCAAGACTGCATCACAGAGGCCGCGCCAAACAAGCCACAGTAGAACGTCAACCTGCTCCAGGAAGATTAACCAATTCTTACCACCGGTCAAGTGCAATATACCCCTCCAGGCAGCACGTGTCTACAAAATCGATTGTGACTGTGGTCTGTCATACATCGGACAGACAAAGAGAAGTATAGGGACGCGCATTAAAGAACACGTAGCCGACATAAAAAATAGGCGCGATAATAGGTCTGCTGTGAGTTTTGCTGATGCTTTTGAGCATGATTCGTTTCGATAAACCACACATTCTCGCTAGAGAACAAAGATTTGTTCCTAGGATGCTTCACGAGGCTATTGAAATCTGGAAACATCATAATTTCAATAGAGACGAAGGTTGGAGCATTCCACCTGCTTGGGACACAATAATTAATAAATGAATACCAACAAAAACACACATTGCAAGACCTGATGATGTAGTTAGCACATTTTGCAAATAATAACAGTAAGATGGAGATCAGTCCCCCTGCCCGAGTCTCTTTCGCCAGTTCTTCTCGGAAGGACCTCCCAATTTCCGAACTGGTAGTAGACTCAGGAGTATACAATGTAATCGTAGTGAGAATTTAATAACTTAATAAAATGTAAAAATAAAACAATTTGATTTATATAAAATAATTTTAACAACTAGGAACGTGCCCGATTAAAATATTGTGAAGGTAGTAGAAAATACATGACACCCATTATCTTAGTCAACCTGTGATCACGGCTTCTTTAAGGAGTCGAAACGTCAGGATTAAATATAAAATAAAATATGCGCAAAAAGTGTTTTATTCTAAAATATTTAATTCCTAAAAGTCTACAAGTATTATTTTCAAACCCGAGAACGAAGCTGGAATATAATTAATGATTAAATGAACTTACCTTATACCTGAAGTTCTATCATAATTATAAGAAACGTTTCATCCGAAGGGATTAGATCCACCCTCCCCATTTCAGGTATCCCAGTTACTGAAATAATTTCCTGTTCTCTAAACTAAATGATGTGTGCGAAACGATATTGGACGAGGTTGCCATTGAAAGTTTTTGTTTCTTGTCTACCTTCAAATATAGTGCGTGACTGGCGGTGAATTAGGCGCTATTACAAGTATTATTTTCTAATCCCTTCGGACGGAGCCTTCATATAATTATGATATAACTTCACGTACAAAATAAGTTCGTTTAATCATCAATTATACCTTTAGATAACGTTTCTGCGGTAATATTAAGTGATGTATAACTCTTCTTCTAATGTTTAGGCCGTCGATTAAGTTTTCGCATGAATTATATTTCGTAATAATTATTATTTGACTAGCACTACACTCTTAGTCAATTTTTTTTTTAGAAAACGAACAACGATTAATCTGAAGGGTTTAGTAAAGATTTCATGGCCTAATTAGACATGATAACATAATGCATTAAGGTTTTTGCGATATTAGTAACATACTAGCTGACCCGGTAACGCGTTGCTATGGTAACGTTATTGATACAATGAAAAAAGGAGCGGACAGACAAACACACAAACAACAAATTCGTGTTCTTAGATTATAGATTAGTTAGGAACAACCACATATAATGAAAAGTATAGGAACTCAAGTTCTTTTTTCAGTCTCGGCTGAAACCATGTAATTGCCAAGCTACCTCATGGTTACCATGGCTATATCTGGCTCTGCTTGTAACAAGAATGGTTTAAATCGTCTAGTGACGTGCATTAAGTGATTTTCAATGAAATTCACAATATTATTATTGGGTTATTGCATTATCTACCTTATTACTTTTACTCTAACGTCATACTAAAGTCATAACTCTGTGAACTTGATTTATAAAAGACTTACGGTAATGTACGCTGAATGCAGTTGAGATATATATGAATCAATCCAAAACTTTCGGTTATTAACACACATTCAAACTGTGATGTTTCACTTTATTGTCATAGTCTAACGAATGAATGGACTCTTAAATAATTTTGTTTGCCTCACAAAAACACTCCAGTTCTGTAAGATTGAGGATGTTTTGGGTTATTTTTGTTATTTCCATTGGTATTGGGCTAATTGGATTAGTCTAATACTAATGAATCAGATTGTTGTGACAAACGATTTTGGAGATAAAAGGGAGGCACAGCGCGCTCAGATCCTGTTACAACCACTTCTTATTGATCATCGTGTACAAATAGTCTTCGTGTGCAATGAATTTGGGTCGAGTCACGTTCGATTTAACAAATTACTCGATGGCTCGTTACTTTAATGAAACACATAATCTTTAAATCGTTACTCTTATTGGTTGTTAGGTGTCTATCGGGTGGTGCTATTTGGTTTAGAGCTTCCGGACCGCTGTCCGCCCTAAGCTAACAAAGTAATGACGTTTCCCGTTCCCAATAGTATTTTGATTCTCGTTTCGAAAGCACTTACTTGATACTATTGTCGGTCACCGGATATTATAGATTCAATTTATTGATCCAAACGTTACTCTCAGCATATGCCAATTGAATTGAGGTAAATCTGTTTATAAATCGTTTTATCTAAAACATGTTAAATGTTGTAGGTTTTTTATATTGACGATAAAAGTTTTACATATAAATCTTTATATAAATAGGCTTGAAATATGTCCGACAGAAACCTGTTTTAACTAACATCATGGTCAGAAAATAAAAATGCGATGTTATACCGTTATTAAATAAAATAATAATATAATAATACAACTATTTTTATAAATTGCTGTGAAACACACACTGCAAATTAAATTTACTTTACTGCTTAATAATAATAATAAAAATAATATTTCTTACATTCCCACCAATTACCCTAGCCCAAAGTAAGCACTCTAAGGCTTGTGTTATGAATACTAGGGTAAAAGATAGACATAAATATATCATACATAAATAAGTAATGTTAATAGAAATATATATAAATACCCATGAATCAGGCACAAATGCTCGCATTCATCACACAAACATCTGCCCTTTCCGGGATGCGAAAGGACCGTAGATGCGAAAGGTAGGATCGCTACCGTTGTACCAAATGGTCGTCACTAATAGGAGTAACTCTATTTCCTCAAGTAGGTCTTATGCACGGGTGTGACTCATAAACCACCCATT
Organism: Calamotropha paludella; assembly: GCA_927399485.1. Taxonomy (NCBI): domain Eukaryota; kingdom Metazoa; phylum Arthropoda; class Insecta; order Lepidoptera; family Crambidae; genus Calamotropha; species Calamotropha paludella. Next base: position 15,926,914 of record OV656812.1, read on the forward strand.
GTATATTTCGGGTAATGCAAAGACCCGCCCCACTCGTGCTCATAACCACCACCACAGATTTTTTTAATAAAGCTTGCAAGTTTATTTAACAATGTCCAGCAGTGGGATGACAGATAACAAGAGGAAATGGGCATTTATATTTTATTGCACTTTTATTACTTGTACTCGAGGCCACGAGAGAGTAGTATGTGAAATGAGCCATCTCGAGCTATTTGTAGTGCTGGGTTAGTAGTGGTTCGGAAATCAACGAGTACTAGTTTCACAGAAAATTAGAAATAAATAAAAATTAACATCCATATTAAATTTTACATCTTAATCGAGCTTGGCAAATCTCCTTACCATAACAACCTTAAAATTGAACACATTAAGCATGCATGCATATTTGATTTGGTTTTTTGATGACATTCTTTACAAAATGTTCCAGATACTTCGGTGCTAGAGGAACCTAGTGGTGCAGTTCCATCTGGGTTGGCAAAGTTGCTTAGCATCCGCGTAAAGAATGCCGGTTTCATTTATAGTAGTAAAAAGGCGATGCAAGGTATTTTAGGTTGGAGAAGGTTGTCTAGGTAATATACACACAATTAGGGTCGTATTTTGAATAGTATTGTGGAGATGTTTAAATATCTTTATTTAGTAACTTCTGACCTGAAAAACAATGCTAACATAGAGAGAGAGCATAAGGCGTTTGGTCTATTTGGGCTAATATGATAGATTGTAGATATGCACGTTCTTTGTTGTGCGTTTCAAAACGATGCGGAACATTCCGTAGCAACGTCACCAGCGTCGCTAGCACTGAACACTCGTTTTAGAGCATTATGTGCGCTGCCGGTATGAGGTTCCCATCCGGTACTGAGAAAACCAGCTCTACATTACTAATTACTAAATAGATTAAACTTTAAAAAATGTATTGCCGTACCTTTTTTAAGGCCAGATGATGTATATGGCTATGTAAGAGAGCAAAATCAGAATCAGGAATTAAGTTAATATTTTATAAGGGTATTTTACTGAATCCCACTTTACTCATATATAGTTATGAATCCAACGTTATCCTTAAAATATTTGTACTTTATACCAACTCAACTAGTTTATTATACACCCTACTCTGAAGTACTACATGATATAGTAATACTAAATACAGTTTATTTTATTTTATTTGGTTTACTAATAATTGCTACAATTATACATTAATTACATAACAGTGACAGTGCCAGTTATAATTATTATTGGTATTTCATAATCAAATCATTCTGAGGCTCATAGATCGTTTATTTGTTGTAATACTTATTATTTGTTTTTGTTACTACCACTTATGCTTCTCAAAGACAGTATAGCCCTTATGTATTACAGAAAAACAATAAAAGAAAAGTTGCCTTTAGATCAGGTAGCGGTTCGAGAGGGTCGGCGTTTTCCTCAACAATACGAAGAATACAGAAAACGAAAGTCATTGATCGTTCATTTCGTTCTGTTTCCGCGCCATCAGCTTTTACTGGAGGCGAAAGAAGTAGCTATTATGTAGTTGATAGTTCGCCGAACTACCTAATTGTTTATGTCCCTGTGGCTCCGCAACTTCCTTATTGATTGATGAGAGAGTCGGCGTTACAGTGAATCTGTTATATCTAAACGTAACTGGATCAAGACTAAGTTTATGTAAGGGCCTCTCAATTTTACGTAGGTACTTGTTCTACAGAGTGGATATTCAAGATTGTAATAATGCCTTTGTGCGTACAAAAGCACGACTGATGTTAAGAATTTTGATAGACTCCTCTAAAGAGATATTCCATCCCTTAAAAAGATGAGACGGCATATATAAAAAGCATAATTTTTTCAACGGATCGAAAGGGCAACTGTTGGAGGAAGGTGAATTAAAGCGAAGATAATTAATATTGCCGGTAGATTATTATTTCACGTTAAAGCTTAAAAGGAGTTGTTAATTAATTAATGAAATTCGTTTGTATTGTACGATAACCTATAAATTAGGAAACTTGGTATTTCAAAGACGCTTTCATTATAGAGGAGAAAGTTTCAGCAATATATTTTCAATTTTGCTACGATAAAGAGCAGTGAAGGGGTTAAAGAATAATAAGAATAATGCTTCGTTCCTTTAATTATTTCTTACTAATTTTTTTCATTAGTCTTCGGTACAGGAATTATTTGTTTGTACATACGATATTGTCGGATAATTGGGTAAGATTTCATCTGAATAATGAAGCTACTAATTGTGAACTTCGATATAAACTGCGCTGGAACCAGCTCATAGCAAGTTATCTAACTTGGGCAATTAATTGAGGCTTGTTTAATGAGCTCCTTGTTATTATTAAGATGATTTGTATATTTAGAAGTACTTAAGAAGCTGCAATATTTTTCATGAATTTAGTCCTAAAAATGTTAGAACAATTTATTTATAACCTTTTGCCTTAAAAATGATAACGCTGGCGTAGTCCTAATAAAGTTTAGTCTTTTCTTATGATTATACCCGCATGCTTTAAATCGGTATCGTAAAATTCAGTTGTCCGAGAATTGTACCAAACCATTTAGCAATAAGCAATAAGAAATCGTTTGTTTCCAGTACGAGCAATAACATTCGGGCTGTTAGTCGATTCTTCTTCCAATTCACATTTCGTTATTAGACCTGAAATGACTTCATTCCAGAGATTTGATTACTACGTATATATTAAGCACAGAACCTTGATGTAAGATAAATTCATTTGAATTGCTATCGATTTTCTAATCTCATCTCATTAGACGGCAGATACTCGGTATAGACAATTGAAAAGATTAAGGAAGTAATTTCGGATACTTAATTAACAATAGTCAGACTAATAAACCTACGAAGTGAGCGATGGTATATTAAAAGTACTGGTAGGTATTATGATCGAAGAGTATAATTATAACTAATTCTAATAATGTCGAAATTGTTAATTAATTCAGAAAATACACAAAGTAAATATCATCTGTAAAGGAAATATTGTATAATTAGTTTCATAAATCCAGTATTAGGAAGTTAAAGTAGTTATATTAAAGAAGCAATGAAAATAAGTTTTTAACGTGACAAGACAACGAAATTATAACTCAGCAGCTTGCTATAATTTATGGCGGCGCAAGTATTTGTTAGATTTGTTCGTAAAAATGTTCCAGTCATCAAAACAAATGAAGCAGTTCGAATCGCTTCAGTGAGAATTTGTCTGATAAAAGCGTTAAATTGAATGACAGTGGTAGTAGTATCTTTGTTGCCGATTCAGGAAACGTATATGGAATGTAATTGAGGCGCCTCCACAGGGAGCTAGGCCATCAGAACACGCACGCGCAAAAACACGTAACGCGTATGATGGAGGTAAAGTGCGCGTCAATATTACTTAAATAGATGTACAGACATGTACAGTATGTTTAATATATACAGACTGGGAATCTGTTATGAGCCAAATGGCTATCTCGACTTTGTCAGTTTTAAATGTCAGTCGGAAATATTTCCGTACTGCTTGGAGTAGAGAGCGGCAATAACACGAATGGTTATAAAGTGAAATGAAGCATATTTTTGCAGTTTTGAACTGTTCATTTTGCAGATCTCTGTCAGACTATTCCCTAAGGATTAAATAAAATTTATAAATATTAAACTCATAGTATTGATACTATTGTTATTATTATATTAAATTAAATAATTAATTAATGTTAAAAATCACATTTTAAAAATATTTGATTCCTTCATATTTAAAATACCTTTTGAATTAACCATGAATATATAGTTCTAATGTTATTTATTACCCCAGCTTTTGTTAGGTCAGTTCAGATACAAATATAAGTAAATAGAACAACGTACATAATATAGCGTAACAACGATCTCTATAAAAATCTTACTTATGGTACCAATATACCATGAATTTTGTGGTAAAATAACAGTGTTAATGTTTAAACAAGTTATTAAAACAGCAGGAATTGGAAATGTACAAACTAACTTTTATACGCTCAAGGCTGATAATTAGCCCCTTTTTTGGGTATAGGCATAGACTATCCCTTTTAAGTAAGGCTACATAATAAACTACAATAAAATTGCGGTAATTTCTTAACAAATTGTTTTTTTTTACATATATTATAACATTATGCTTACTTTTCCGAGTTTGCCTTTTTTCTTTTCCATAATTTGCAAACAATAATTTAGTGTGAATAATCATGCACAATTAATGCAAGCGGTATTGATGTCGCTTGGCCGGCCGCTCCTAGGGCAATCTCTTTCTGCTCACTCGGCTCGCAATCTAACTTGTGTTTTTTGCCACAGTGGAAAAATTCATCGGCCCTTGTTTAGCAGAGGGGGATATATTGGAATCTCCTTTATCTTAGCACACGGAATTTATTATTTATTTATCTAGTGACAATACAGGTACAAGAAAGATGCTGTCCATATTTTTAATATATTTTGCAGGACACTGTAATGTGTAAACTAATTTAAAAAGTCTCTTGCAAAATTATATTGAAAAATTTTGTCACACACAACTTACTTAACAAACTCTGCCATCGATATTTGAAATAATTGCGTATGTCAAAAGAACAAATACAAATGTTGCAGATATTCGACGACTGCGGGTATCTATTTGGAGTAATAGCGAGTTTTCGGGTCACCGCTCGCGCCTCTATAAACTATGACAACCTCTAGAAAGAATGTTTGATTTACTTATTTTTGCACATTCGAGGTCTTTCTAACGACAGAGTTATCATATTTTGTATTTGAGCAATAAAATGTATTTCTTTAGATGATACAAAATGGTAACAAAAAGGAAATAATATTACAGACATCTAACAATATATTTTAATTTATGAAATCTGAAGGAATTTAATTTATTGTTAGGTGTACCTATTTAACAAAATTTCTTAAAAAAAAGTTAATTTATTTCATGTAATATTCTGTCTCATTAAAAGGTCAACTAATTTTTGATCTATGTATTACATTATACCTAGCGTATTAACCTTTAACAAGCGCGACAATGTCATATTTATGTTCTAAATAAGATATCTTAAAACATTTTTTTTTTTTTTTTTTTTTTTATTGCTGAAAGTTGGCAAACAAGCAAACTGCCCACCTGATGGTAAGTGGTAACAGTCACCTATAATACATGTGGCTCTTGTGAGATTCGCAGCAAAACTGCAACCCCCTCAAGAACCACAGTGTACGTTGCCAACTTGTGACACAAGATGTAAAGTCACTGTACCCAGTAATTTCACTGCCATATCTTACCCTTCAAACCGGAACACAGCAATGCAAGCACTGCTGCTTTACGGCAGAAATAGGTAAGACGGAGGTACCTAAGCAGGCGACCCTGGTACAGAGTCTCCCTCCAGTAAACTTAATCTAACATCTATACTTATATTATAAACCTGCAGAGTTTGTTTGTTTGTTTATTTGAACGCGCTAATCTCTGGAACTACTGGTCCGATTTGAATGATTATTTCAGTGTTGGGTAGTCAATTTATCGAGGAAGGCTATAGGCTATATTTTTTTTTTCAGAATTAGGGATCCGTAATAAAATTGCTATTTTGTAACACAAGGTGTAAAATCGAAAACCTATTTTTGCGTGCGCTGCAAAAACTATTGACAATAGAACAAAATGATGTACTACGGGTTTGAAGATCCCATTAAGAGCTACAAAAATGGTTGGTTTGGTTTAATCACAATAACCGATTTTGTGTTCAAAAGAATTACTAAATCGTCTGAAGAAAAAAAAACTACGTAAAATATGTATCGTAATATTAATCTTTATTGAAATTAAGCATTATGTTATCAAGAGTATTTATGTAGAAGTAAAATACTTTTTGTTTCATCTCAAATGGATATTTCGTTTAAAAGTTATCACGTGTGTAAGATGTTAAGAGTTGGTACCTATTAATGAGTTATGGGCCATAGAGTTTTTTATCAACATAAAATCCTGTAATAATCTTTTTCGAAATATATTTGTTGATGATTGTAAGTATAAGATCTTTGAAGTGTATAATAAAATACATTTCTCTGCTAAGGAAAGGAAAACTAAGAAAAAGCAAGACAAGACGCATGCAAAAGTGTCGGGATCTCATTGTTATCTACACTAATATTATAAGGAGGAAAGATTTGTATTTTTGTATGTTTAAAATAAACTCAACAACTAAAAAGCCGATTTTTTAAATTCTTTCACCATTGGAAAGCTACATTCACGCTGAGTAACATAGGTTATATTTAATGCTAGAAAAATTTAAAGAATTTTGTCCACCCGTGCGAAGCCGGGACGGGCCGCTAGTACCTTATATAGTTGTGTTGTTAGAACTTGTTGTGAATTTGTTCCAGATCTTTTCATGATGTTAGACGATAGTACTATAATACAAAACTGGGCATGCAATTGAAAATAATTTATTATTCGTTATATAGTTCTGAGTTTTTAATTATGTTGTGGTAGATTGTTAATTTTTATTAGTAAGTAAGAACACAGGTTTTAAATTTGTCACTCAGAAGTTTATGTTATTTTAAAAGCAAACTAATAATATTTAGTTTACCATAGTTAAGACTTTTGTTTTATAGTTGATGTCGGAATATAAGCAACTTCCACAAGTCTCGTCCATCTGCAGGAGACCCTACTTCTCACCGACTTACAGCAGTTTGTGTATCAAACAGAGGTTAATTTGATGAAATGGTCTCAATAAATAAGTAATAGATTGATTGTGATTATGTTATGGATACGAAGTTTTAAGGAAAACGGTCAAAATATAAAGCATTCCATAATAAAAAAAAAAAAAACTACAAAAAACTGCTTACTCTAGAAATACCCTCTAAAAACTAAATTTTATATGTACCTTGACCTTTAAGTTTAATATAAGTACCAGTATATAGTTAATCCATTCCAATAAAATTGAACACATTCAGAAAAGCTTCGTGTATCTTGTCTTATAAATTTAACTTGTCAAAGAAGATGACTAGTTATTTCGACCGTTTAACTCATTTCAATCTAATATCTGTTAAAAAATTGTCCTCAACTGCCTGAGAAACTTAATTTCACAGTTACCTTTAAATTTCCAAGGCTATCCAGATACTCATTTTTTACACCAAAGCGTTTCAAAAGCAATCTAGGTCACTTCTTTATAGGCTTCAAGCAGAATATAACGCCATAAGCAAAAATGAGAATGTCGATATATTTAGGTTAACTTTACCTATATTTAAAAAAAAATATATTACCGCTAAGCTAAGTATACTTTTAAATATATAACCTTTGTCAGTATACATAAGAATTAAATTAAATTGTTTTTATTGAAGTTATTTTTGAAGTTTTTAATGTATAAGCTCAGGGAAGCCTTATGCTCCCAGCTACCATTATTTTTTGCTGTCCGAGGCAACCTGTTATTAAGGCAGCACTCATACTTGTTAACCATCGACTTTGTTAATCTAAGCTGTTAAGGTGTATGTCCTTGTTGGTTATACTCTTACTAATATTCAACTTTTTTATATTTGGACATATAAAATAGTTTAATATAAGTAAGAGTATATAGTTTAATCAAAATGTAGTACTATAAGTACTATAAAGGGCTTTTTATTACTCATTTTGATACATAATCCAGGATTGCTAATTTAGCTTGCTTTTATAATTTAGTGGTTTATTAATTTGGGTGTCGAAAAACTATAAGGTTTGAACAATTTCTTGATACTTATGATTAAATTTTAGCAGTTTCCCTAAAGTTCAAAATCATAAAATTACTTAAAGATTAAAAAAACAATCGTCCAAAATTAGGCGAAAATACACTTGTTGATAATGGCCCTATTGAGATATTTAATATAAAATAAGCAGGCGTTCATTAAATCGTTTCTAGTAATACAAAGTGGGTAAAATAGGATAAGATTTTTTTCAGATCGTTATTAAAGTAAGTAGCTTGAAATTCGATACACAGGATTCTGGTATAAAATAAATGAATATGTGCCTCAGCGTTTTATAAAATTGATGGAACTGAGAATTAACCGTTATAGGGAAATCTGTTATTTTCAAATTAAGAGGCATGTCACTCAATACACAAACTCCTGGTAAAAAAATAATTTACACGGGCATTATCCTTTTAAAAAATTCTATATTTAAAAGAGTGCAAAAGGGTTAAAACATTGTCTGAAATATCCATATTTATAAAATAAAACAGTAAAACTAAGTACCTATTGAGACATATGAAAAAAAAGTGCATGTATGAGGTTGCTTACAATATAACACTAGATATTGCTCTTAGCAATACTTCCAAGCAAAAGTATCGTTGGCTGACTTAGTGGCGAAACTCGTTAAATAAAGTAGCCCGCCATCTGGCGAGCTGTCACAAAGCATCATGTTAAATTTTTCTGCCTGATAACGTACCATTAGAAAATGGTTTTAGTAGGTCATAGTCAAATTTCGTAGAGATTGTACACAAAGAAGATGAAATAAGCAAAAAATATGAAAGTTAAATAATTATCAAGATAATACTACAGTTTTTAGACAAATCACGGTCAACATATCAAAATAGATGTCTACTTTCTGCAACTGATTATGATTTTGATGTACAGACAATGATAGTCCTAAAAACTCAGATAGACAGGATTAGAGAAGAAACAAGATCTTTAAAGGAATCTAGAAAAATCTTTTAGAGAATAGAAAACAAAACAGAAAGTAAATATCACATATAAGTAAACAAATTAAAAAGAAATTAGAACACAAAGAAAAGAATTAAGGAGTAAGTCCATCCAATACCACATTGATATATCAGGAGGAATCAAAAAAGCTCTGAAAGAGTTAAAAGAAAACACACGTTGAATTCCATGTATTAAAAGTACCCGGGAAAGAGCCAAAACGACCTGAAATTACAGAAACATCTACAAGCTTCTTTCAATAAAATATCAAAGTTCCTGGAAAAGGTAAAATAACGAACGAAATTTTGAAAGAATGCCTGGAATACATTGTAAAGCCCATTATACATATATTTAATAAAATATTAATAAATAACCATACCGAAACATTGGACGACATCTACTATTACACTACTTCAGAAGAATGGCGATAAAAAAGAAATGAACAACTTCAGAACCATCAGTTCAATGTAAAATCTGTCAAGGTGTTTTTAAACCTTTAATACGAGTAGGTAAGCCGAACAAGCTTGATACTTGATGAAAATCACCCTAAAGTCAAACCGGAATCCGAAGCGATTTTTCAACTATGTCATAGAAAAAAACAATTACTTCGGAAACATATACTACTTGCCCTTTGAAGACTACAACAAAGCATTTGACTCTACAAAACATACACACCTATAGAAAGCCCTAAAAGCACAAGGGATAAACCCTAGAGACGTTTTATAAACCCTATACATTAGAATTATAAAAAATATATATAAAGAACCAACCGCAAAATTCAGACAGATAAAAAGGCTTACCTTACAGAAGAAAAAAGAGAGTGCATCAGGGAGATCCCTTACCGTCCAAGCTGTTCTCTGCTGTACTGAATCATATATTCAGGAAGATGGACTGGGATGCATTTGGAATAAATATAGAAGGTGGAAAGACTAAACCACCGAGGATTCGTAGTAGATTTTATATTGAACGGAAATATTGAGCGGAAACCAAAAAGACCTGAAAAAAAATGATACCCAATTGGAAAGAGAAAGTAAAATTGTGGGTCTGAATATGAACGAAGACAAAACAAATTTAATGACAAAAATATAAAAACACCAATATCACGGAATTCCAACCAAATAGAATATGTTGATCAGTACACATATTTAGGATAAATTACATCACCAAAACATTGAGATAACAACAAAACAGAAATTATAAACTAACACCTACCTAGTACTGAATGAACACTGTATCAGTAATAAAGGCTATTTGATTCAATTTGAAATAAAAGTCAACACTTTGCTGTGCTATCTAGTAGCTGTTATGTCTGGGTTAAAACATTTTAATTATAATTGTACCGCATAGATTGTCGATTTCGTCAGTGATATTTATAGTCTTACAAAATTTAAAGTATAATATGAAGACATAATTATAAGATGTCAATTATACGTACCTATTTAGTAAGTAAGTTGACATAAAGAAAAAGAAAGAGTTTAAGAAATTGTTATTTGCTATGCAAGGCTCCAAAGTTGAGTTTTGGCCGCGAATTACGTTTATTGAAAGTTGAGCAAGCGAAGGATTGTAGGAGCCGAGCGAAACGCATAATTTTTCACCTCACCACAGCAAGGAAAATTTTAAGGTGCAAGAAACACAGCTTATAAAAAATGGTATATATGGTAATGTATATATGGTATGGTAATGGTATAAAAATGGTATATATAAATAGGTATCTTCGTCGCTGCTGGATATATATTATTTTTGATTTGACAAAATTTCAGAACGCATCTCAAAATACTTTAAAAACGGTTTTTATTTAATGTGAATGGACTAAAAATACCAGAGATTACTTTGACAATATTTTTTTGGGTGCGTTCCGAAATCTTAGCATACGTTATAAAATCTCACACAGCATACATTTAAAATCAATAATGACGATTCGGAACGTACTATGTATACTACTATGATAGAAAGGTTCTAATTTTAAAACACTTTTCCACGCTAGCGGATAAAACGCAATTTTCCACGCAGAAATTGAATGACAACCAAACTTTTCCGAGCGTGTGAGGTGAAAAAATACTCCCAACTTCGAATATTATGTCTGAAATGGAAAAAATACATTTAATCTGTTCTGTACTTAAGGTATCTACGATTCGGCCAGTGCTTAAATTGCTTTCATCATAGTAAGTGACTACCCGTAACATACTCCCCGTGACTTGGAATAGGTTTTTAGTTGGTCGTCATTTTAGTTTTTTCATAAGCGTAATAAAGGTTTTGAATATACTATAACTTGTAAGACACACGACGTCTAGATTAAGATTAAGTTTACCTTATTTAAAAAAATATTTTCACTTACTAAGGACAGTATTACAGCATCTACAACATTCTAATGTAAAATATTTTAAGTATTTATAAGTACTTATAAATACTTAAAATATTTTTTATAAGTACTTAACTTATTATGTTATGACAATGATGATTATTATAATTAAAATGATTTTTATTAAGATTTTCATTTATAACTTAAGGAAAACCTTATGCTCCCAACTACTCTGGCAACCTTTGATTAAGGTAGCACTTATCATTGTATACCCACTGACCTTTTAACTCTTAGCTCTTAAAGTGTGTGTCTTTGTTGATTGTCCAACAATAACGTAAAACGTAACGTATAAGTAGTGTAGTCTAAAAAGGATAGTAAAAAATAACAACTGAATAGATATTGAATGGAAACCATTCCAGAAACCTAGAATAAGTATTTACGATTTCGCGCTTTCCTTTTTCTCTTTATTTCAGTGGTTGTGGAAAACACGGAATTTTAAAATCATTTGAGCACATTGCTAAGCAATGAGCTAATCCATTCTATCACTAGATATACACAGTTACTACTTTACAATATGGTACAAAATTTTGAGCTCCCTCTGTGTTTGTTTTATAATAAGTGACGGTTTTTTTTAATATATCCAGCATTGGATTATTGCTATCGAAAACAACTGAATAATCCCACACCTCGTCGGTGCTTGATGCTATCTTGAGATTAATAACATTAATCGTTGCGATTCCACGCCGTATTAAGCAAGTTTACCTCACAATAATGCTGAATTTACAAGTATTCAATCTCAAAATAATATAGTTATCAGATCTTTGTACGTTAGTAAATCGAAATAGTTAAACAGTTGGTAATATTTATTTTCCGTTGTCGAGACTAGTCCAGTCGTGAGTTAATGGCGGGCGATCATATAAATTCTAGGGAGCGTGCTTCAGCAGCCCTGATATAAAGCCACGTCCATATGAAACCCCGCATCACTCTTGTGGACATATTTATTCCTTCTTCCGAGTTTCGTTCTCTGTGGTTACTGTTAGTAGCGCAGTAGTACGGACTCAAGACGTAATGTTTGCGGACGTTCCTCAATAACAATTCTATTATCTTATTCTGAGCAGAGTATGACAACTTTGCCCTAATAAAGAGATGCTTATAAAGGAATGGCGCAAGGAAAACACCTTACCCACATAGAAATTATCGGGATTAAATGAAGTTTTTTCTATAAAGTTATAAATAGTTGGGTAACAATAGTTGTAGGCTGTAACTTTTTTAAAATACGTTTTTGGATTTATGACATCCATTCTTATTGACACCAAAAATTGACAGGATCAAATAAAGGCAGTTTAAAGGCTGGTTTTTCCATAAACATATCAAAGACAAAATACATGGTGATATCGCGAGACCAAACCCTTAATCCTCGCATAACAGTTGCAGGAGCATCGCTTGAAAGAGTTCAAAGATACAAATACCTAGGCGCATGGGTCAATGAAGCATGGGAGTCCGAAAATGTGATCAAGGCCCGGATAAAAATAGCTCGTGCGTCTTTCAATAAAATGAAAAAGGTTCTCTGTAACAAAAAACTCGATGTCAGTGTTAGAGTACGAATACTTCAGTGCTACATCTGGTCAATTGTATTCTATGGCTGTGAGGCATGGACGATTAAAGAGCACATGCGCCAAAAACTAGAGGCCTTAGAAATATGGTTTTACCGGCGTATGCTTCAAATAAGCTGGGTCCAAAGAGTCAGGAATGAAGAAGTACTTCGGCGTGTCAAGAAATCCCGAAAAATCATGAAAACTATCAAGAGAAGAAAAGTAGTCTATCTGGGGCATGTATTTGACATATACATGAGCGCTACCATCTTCTCCAGACTATAATGATGGGAAAGATTGAGGGGAAAAGTCGCGTCGGAAGAAGGAAATTGTCTTGGCTTCGAAACGTTAGGCAATGGACCGGAATCGCCAACGTAGAAGAACTGTTACGTCTGGCGAGGGACAAGAAGAAACATGCGGAGCTGACGGCCAACCTCCAGAAGTGGAGAGGCACCGCAAGAAGAAGAAGAAATAACGTAACCAAGCCACGTTCTTAAAAAGCTTTGTCTTTTGGTTCGAATTTATGATATACAACAGGAGTCAATCACTGATTAGCCCACAGTTCATGTATTTGACGTCTCAAGTGGCAATTAAAATTGTGAGTGAAAATCAACCAATGCTGATATTTTCAATCTACATGCCAAGAGAGACAATTTAGTTTAGTTTATACAATGTCTTAGTCAGATCATAGCAATAATTGATAGTAATGATACGGAATTGGCAGTTATATTAGGTGACTTCAATACGCACCCCGGCTCTCGTTTCTTTGATGGAACTATTGGCTGTATGTACTGATCAGGAATGGGCCTGTGCGGAGTATGAGCTTCTTCCTAAGGACACTCACACATTTTTTGCCAAGCCAGTGACTCGCGGCGCTGGTTAGACCATTTTGTGGTGATGGACGCGGCGATTCATTTCATTAAAAGTGCTTAAGTCTCATACGGTGTTTAACAGTCTGATCATCAAAATTAGTCAAATGGTTTCAACTTCAAAGTTATTCAGTGACAAAATGAGATGGAAGGAAAGAATTGATAACCAAATTAGTAATTATTATGAATTTTGTAACAAAAGATTGGAATTATTTGATTTTCCCGAAATGTGGCAAGTGTACTCAGAAGGGCCGTTGTAATAATCCAAATCATTTATTATTATTAGATAAAATGTATTTCGAAATAGTATCTATACTCAAGGAGGGTGGTTAATATATATATCTTGGTGTTCATTGTGTAAAGCGTCCTAAGTATGTGACGGGTTAGAACAAGCATGTTGGTAAAGCGAACTGTGAGGCTCGATTATGTTAAATATAGTTATTGTATGGTGCACTTACGTTGGGTGAAATGTATGAAAAAGTAAAGAAAACTCGAAGGGTATTTAAAGCACTAGATATCTTGGCAAAATATTACACAAAAAAAGACTTCTCAGATTTTGGAAATCTACTAAAAAACTGAATGAGAATACTGTGGCGGGTATGACGAGGCCGGAGGAGATTGCCAATCAGTTCCAGAGGCATTCAAGAACGATATGCGACATGTGATTGATGCGGAAGGTATGGAAGGGGGGTCTAAGAAACTTAGTATAGTATTTACGGCTAAGCAACTCTCTTTTGTTATTAAAACTATGTCTTAAGAGAGGTCACCGGACCACGACAACGTTAGCATCAAACACCTGAGGCATGCAAGTCAATTTGTGCCTCAGTCACAGTTATTTGCCACGGGACCTCATGCAAACAGATGTAGTGGTGCAAACAGTTGTTTAGGATAGAACGGGAGATGCCTCTGATGTGTCTAACTACAGGCCTGTTTTGCTGGCCACAATAGTGGCCATGGTCCTGGATAGTCTGTATGATAAACAGTTGGCCAATCACACGGAAATACGTGATGCTTAATTTGGAATCAGACCCGAACTGACCACGGAGAGTGCCATCCTGTATCTCAAGCAGACTATTCAATACCACCACAAGGAAAACGCCAGTGTTTGCCTTTTTTTTTTGGCATGGTGTCATATGAGGTACTCTGGAACAAGTTTCAATCCAATCAACATGGAGTGCGGGGTGAGGCAGGGAGGGTCAAGCTCACCCCACTTATCCAACCTGTACATTAATTGCCTGATCGGTGAGCTCTGTGGAACACATAGTTTTTCATATTGATGGAGTTTGCATGAATAATATAAGTTATGCAGACGAAATGGTTCTGCTGAACCCATCGATTGGAGGTCTAAGGAGACTAGTGGCCATTTGTGAGTCCTACGCCATGACTCGTGGGCTCAAGTACAATGTCAAAAAAGTGAACTCATGATGTTTAAATCAAGACCCATTGACTAATCCGATGTCACTGGAGTCACGCATAGCGGTAGTCCTTTAAACTGGGTGACGAAATTTAGGTAGGTAGTTAGGTCTTTAGGTCACTGACGACCTCAAGGACAAGTAGAATATTGAGAGGGAGCACAGGTCGTTGGCTGTGAGATGTAATATGTTGGCCCGAAACTTTGCGCAGTGTACGAATGCAGTCTTTAAAGCTTACTGCCAATCTTTCTACACGTGCAGCCTTTGGTTTAGCCATACGCAGCGGACATACAGCGTGTGTTCAATATAATAACGTATGTAGGATACCTTTGGAGCTGTTGTGGCGTTGTAGTGCGTCGGGAATGTTTGCGGATGTGCATAAAGACGAATTCTATGCCAAAATAAGAAAAAAGGTGCGCCTTTATGCTTAACAGGCTCCGCTTGAGTACTAATGGTCTCCTTTGTGTGTTCAAAGACCGGTGGGATACCCCGCTGCTGCAACAATGGGTGAAACTTCACACCCGAATATGACTTAGTTTTCCGAAATAAATTGTTTGAATTTGAATTATGTTAACATTGTGGTGAACGGTGGTTGTGTTTTTGTATGTTTTTTTCTTTAAGTGTCTCTTTTAAAGTTATAGTATTTATGTCTTAAAGTTATGTTCCGTTGCCTTTAGAAAGCTCTTATTTCCCAAATTTATCAGTCTAATCTGAATCTAGTCCAGTGCTGACACTGTTCCCAGCCTCGATTCTTTAATGTCTTTAATGATTCCTTAAAATACATAAAGCACGAAAACAAACTGATTCCCAAGTCTTTACCTGGTTTTGATTTTTAATCAAATAACATCGATACACCTCAACCTCAAACTTTATCTACCCTCAAAATATCCATACCAGTCGTTAAAAAAATATAACGCGGAGCATGATATTTTGTAGCCGAGGAATTGACGAAAACAATAAAAAAGTCAATGCTGTTTTTTTAAATCCTGGGAACATCTGCTCACCTGCGCTTATAAAATACTTCATGTCAACTCCCACAGACAAGACCACCAAATTTCTCTCACATCAAATTCAAATCTCTCTCTCTTATATCAAATCAGCAGAAATCCAAATCAATCCTTAAGTAATACAGTTTATAGTAAGGACTCTCATACGGATAGATATCCAAATGGTGACTCTCATCACCATTCTATACAGTTGGCTACTACAAGACAACAAGTTGCGAGTACCATGACTATGTCACAGGAGCCGCACCAAACCAGCCACAGTAGGACGTCAACCTGCTGTCCTTCCCTACATGAGGGGGGTCACTGACAAGATTGGGAACATTCTGAAGCGGGTTTCCATTAATACCTACTTTAAACCAGCTAGGAAGATAAACCAACTCTTATGACCTGTAAAGTGTAATATACCCCTTCAGGCAGTAGGTGTCAACAAAATTGATTGTGACTGTGGCCTCTTATAAATCAGGCAAACAAAGAGAAGTATAGAGACACGTGTTAAAGAACATGTAGCCGACGTAAAACATAGGCGCGATAATAAATATGAAGTTAGTGAGCATGCTTTCAGGGGGCCGAACCACTACATTAGATTTGATTAAGCTCAAATTCTCGCTAGATAACAAATTTTTTTCCTAGGATGCTACGCGAGGCTACTGAGATCAGGAAACATTCTAATTTCAATAGAGATAAAGGCGTTCCGCCTCCTTGGTATCTTATATTTAAAAAAAAGTTATATCTCCAAAGACACGCTCTGCAAGACCTAGTGATGTAGTAAGCTTATTTTGAAAAAATAAAAGTTAGATGGAGGTCGATCCCTTGCCTAAGTTTCTGTCGCCAGTTTTTCTCGGAAGGGCCTCCCAATTTCCGAACTGGTGGTAGATTCAGTAGTGTACAGCGTAACTGTGTTGAAAATTTAATAACTAAATAAGATGCAAAATAAAACAATTTTGATTTATATAAACTTTATCACTTAGGATCGTGCCTGATTAAAATATTGTGAAGGTAGTAGAAAATATATGACGACCATTGCCGTAGTCATTCTGTGATCTCGGCTCGTGTAAAGGAGTCGAAACGTCAGGATTAAATATACATTATGCGCAAAAATCCCTTACTAAGTTGTTTTATTTAACTGTGTTATGTGCGGGGAAGTGTATGAACTAAATAGCTTAGATTGTGTTAAATTTCTAGGGACGGAGGTCGATTTTTACAGAAACTTTGCCCACGTCTGTATTAAAATATTCCCTTATTATTACGAGGATTCAAATTAAGAGATAAACTGGTCAAGTGAATATGTTAATGTAAATTTAATACAGTCTTTTGTATGAATATTGTTGTAAAGGAATGGATTAAAGCAATTGTCAATCTCGTTGTTTTTTTTTTCATTGTTATGTCAAGAATCTGAAAGCTCTTATAGATAACAAATTATTTAGATTCATCATATTGTTATGACTGACTGCTTATAACACACTATCGTCTGTTAACAAAATCTAATTAAATTTGGCGCTGTGAATGATCGAAAAAAAGTGCATTTTATGAGTAGCGCAGTAGAGGAGCAATAGCAAGCGTGCGTGGATCCACGTAGGTGAGTAAGTGAGACAAATCGCGAACGCGCGCTTAGTTTATATAAACTGGATACGGTGAAACCAAAAATTTCACGACTGAGTGGTTTTAGCATAAGACCCCGATCCCGATCGCGTCAAAGAATAGTTCTTATTTTGAACAGCGATGGAAGCGTTTTGAATGTGATTTTAGAAATGACTTCGGGGAGTTCTTTGACTGTGATTTACAGACGTGATTGGGATATTATGCGAAGGTTTTAGGGTTATGACAGCTAAGGCGTGTCTATTGGACGCAAACACTTATATAATTTCTCTCCTCTACCATATACTGTTTAATCTCACTAACGGGTAACTAAGAAGGGTCTGAGATATCAAAGAACGCTTCCATTTTCTTCATTGCGGTACTTCCTAAGTCATCAGAAAAACTAACTCCACCAAACCAGTCTCTGGATTTCACTTCCATTTGCGATCAAAACATGCTCAGTCATTTGCTACGTTTAAGATTTAAATTAATAAGTTCCACCTTTCCCAAAAACTGCTAAGCTACTTGTTCATTAATTCAGCTTATTGGATATTTATGTGAATGTACTTTCTTTATTTATTTTGATTCATGCACTTTAGTATATTTTCGTTCTCTTGCTATAAATAATATTATTATTTTCGTAATCGTATTTATTTATTCTTATTAATTTAAAATGGTTAAAGGTTTTATTATTGGAACACACTTATTTTTGTTGGATCACACCCCCTTCATTAATTGCGTTATTTCTCTCCATTTGAAGGTTGTCTGATAGAGATCGCTCTAAATGTCTAAATATCTAGTGTCTAATATGCTAATAATTTGTGTGCAACAAAAAACTATTTACATTCGTTCGTTTATCTATTTACGTAAATAAATCTCTAAAGTAAAAGTAAAGAATTTCGATTATTTAGTACCTACACTACATAACAATATGTGTTTGCTTATCTTCACAGAGTTAAACTACATTTCTGATTTTTATACCTATTAGTAAAACAAAGATATGTAGCTTACATCTGCAAAATCAAGTAGTGCACCGCCCGCTCGCAAATAAATACAGAAACCGCAGAGACCGGCACCTTCACCTAATCCGCAGTGTGCACCGCCCACCCGCAAATAAATACAGAAATCGAAGGAATCGGCACCTTCCTCATTTTCTACATGTGTTTCGCCCCCACACGAAGTATCATCAGGAGCTGTTAGGATATAAACATTATGCCAAGTAACACCTGATTCTTTCAAATTTTATACCCTTTTTTTTGGTATCAAAACCAAGATACGATTGATACGAGCTCTAGTATTCCCTATCTTCCGGTATGGAGTGGAAACGTGGACAATACTGGCCCGAGAAAGGCAAAGGATTGATGCATTCGAAATGTGGTGCTGGAGACGTATGCTGAGAATACCATGGACTGCGAAACGCACCAATGCATCGATCCTGAACCAGCTCCAAATAAAAACTCGCTTGTCCACCACGTGCCAACAACGCATTCTTTCGTATTTCGGCCACACAATGCGCAGAGGCGACGAAAACCTAGAAAAACTGATCGTGGTTGGGAACACCGAAGGCAAAAGATCGCGCGGTCGTTCACCAACTAGATGGACCGATCAAGTAAAAGACTCGTCGACCTCTAAATTCTACTCTCTTGTAAGAGACGCGCTGGACAGAAACCGGTGGAGGAAGATCATCCACTCCAGATGCAACCCTGAAGCTGACCACGATCCTCAGACATGAGGGACCGACTCCAGAGAGAGACCCTTTTTTCATCATAAATAACAATTCAATTAGAATCAATCGTCATATGGTAATTTAGGAAGTTAACACAAGTTTATAGGGCAACGACTAGGAGCTTCTTACTCACCAAAAAGATATAGTAAATGTGTCTTTATCGCTTATATTGAAAATTATCGACTGTTTTACGGCACATGCTGTTATTACAATAACTTTCAAAATATTTATATCGACTATCGGCCAAGGGGCACGTTGCCTTTATCGATAATTCCATATAGGAAACCATTTACCCAAAAGTGCAAAGTACTTTAATATAACTAACTTTTTGGGCGTAAGAAGGTAGTTTTTGCAATTTAATTAAACTAGCTTACCCGGCCACGCGTTGCTATGGTAACTTAAATTGATTATAAAACCTGTTATTCTTAGGCTTATGGTAACTATATATGGTAACAAACACGTTTAGTATTACTATTATATAATGTACTAATAATATTTATTAAAAAACGGTATCTCATTTTATGAAGACGTGTTGATGTGTCATTTTTATATTGATTTCATTAACTTGCAATAATTTAACTGTTAAGAAGTATTTGTTTATTACGATTGTTTATTGCTATATACTGTGCGTAGTGGCTTTCCAGTGTAACCCTAAAGAACGTGTAAATTGTAATAAAGACGTTCATTCCTTTGACGTCACAGAGCCGTACTGTGGAGGTAGCTTAAGTAAGAACAAGGCGCGGGGTGGGAGCGACTATGAGATCGCTCGAATCTCTGCAGGAACGCAGGCTCTGATTTAATCCTTGCGTATTAGAGCTCGCGCGGCTGTCACCGGTGAGATATATCACGCCTCTAATTGCGAATATTACAGATGTTTAGGTAAATGAACGCCATCTGTGTGAACGTGGGCTGATTGCCCGTTTAACGTCAACATCTTAGTCCTCTACATAAGTGGGAGTAATAAACTACAAAAGTTATATTTTAGAGACACAATACAGTATTTGTTTGTACATTCTAATATTTTAGGATGCCATTGGTGAAAGAAAACTATCATTACCATTTCAGTTTTAGCAAGTTTCGAAGAGAAGCTTAGAATATTGCTAAAGTTAATATTTTACGTGTTTACTTGGCGACATTCAAAAGGGTCAAATGTTACGAGCTTTTAGTATGATTATTTTTCGTTTCTATATATATTTATGGTTATAAACTCACGTTGAATGTTCCCCGATGGATTAATTGAGTTCATTACATTTTTAAAAGCATGCGATTACGTTGAGTACTTTGATACCGCGCTGTTTTAATTAAGTAAGTATCACGAGAGGAGCGGTTTCTACACGGCAGTGGGCGGGTCGCGAGAGATGTCGGTGAGCTTTCCAGCTTAATTGCAAACATAGTAACAATGATTTATGTTGATCTATTCTGTCACGTGTTGCTTCTGTGGGCCGTTACTGTAGTAACTTTCGAGCGGACTAATTTATTTATTATGAATAGATGATGGCGACGACTATCTAGTAAACGTGTACAAATTACCTTAAAATTAGGTTTTTACCGTAGGCTTATTTGTAATCACTGTAAATTTAGAACTAATATTAATAAAATCTGGTAGTGCATAACGATTGCTTAATTGAACATTCTACTTAATCTTAATTATCTTATAATATTCATATATGTGGTGCTGATTTGAGGCCGCATAAACTGAACCGTTTTCCAGTTACGACGTAAAAGTTTTTAATTAATTTCATAAAACGCTAACTCAACCTACATTTATGTTCATAACTCATTACATTAGAGTGTGTGTACGTAAATGCGGGCTAAATTGAAATATATAAAATTGTATTAACGTTTTAATACTATTTTGGCATCGAACTTCCAGCAAATAACATGTCAGGATTAGTAATTCAAGACTAGTATTTCTTTAGATTTGACTAAACAAGTGTAAGTATTTCATTCATTGCATGACAAGTGTCTAGTTTGGAACAAGAAAATTTTAAGAGAATGATAAAATTTCGTAATACATCATTTTGTGAGTTTCACATTGATATGACAAACTGTAGGACAAGCCTTAACCGAATACATCCAAATTGTGTCTTTGATGTATTTAATAAATAATAAATAAATAAATATTTCTCACATTCACACCAATTAGCCTAGCCCAAAGTAAGCACTGTAAGGCTTGTGTTATGGATACTAGACTAACGGATAGACATACATATATGATACATAGATATGTAATATTCATAGAAATATATATAAACACCCATGACTCAGGCACAAATGCTCGTATTCATCATACAAACATCTGCCCCTACCGGGATTCGAACCCAGGACCGTCGGTGCGAAAGGCAGGATCGCTACCGTTGCACCAAACGGTCGTAAACGGTATTTGACTAAGAAGTTTGGCATACAAAATAATAAAAACTAGTCTTAACTGTTTGAGTTTTTTTGTTTTTCTAGTTGTGCCAGCAATGTTCGTATCTTTGATGAATGAGGTAATATACTCGTAGTAGCTGAATGTCGCATTGGTTGCGGCTCCGAGAGCATGACCATTTGTTTCCTTGTTAATAACTATAGTTTAAGCTATGCCACGTTTGGGAATACATAATTACCGCGAGTAAAAGTTTTTTTTTTAAAGTATGTCTATTAGACATACTTTAATGGCTTAAATCATTATACTCAATAAAATGCTAAACGTTAAGGCTTTGTTACGAAAGCTTACTTCTCAAGTTTTTTTTTATATTTAAAGTTAAATGAACATAAATACTTTATTGCTAAGAGAATTTCACGAAAATTTTGGACAAAATAAACTCAGCTAGAACAAAGTGATGCAATTTGCTTCGAGCTTCTTCACGGGGATTAAGCTACGTTGCTCCATGATGGAACGTCTGCTGTGAGAATCACAGTGCGAATTACAAAGATTGGTACTTCACTCAAATGAGTCTTCTGAAATTATTATGGGGGCAAAGAAACGTTATTTCATATCTATATGCGTACAATTTCCACTAAGCGTCTTACCTGGTCACAAGAATACAAAGGGGTAATGTTTTGGAAAAATATTTAATTTGTACATATTTACAGAGGTATATAACGCATACAATTTACTATTCAAAAATTTAAAAATAAATAACTTGTTATGATGACTTCACTTAGGTTTGCATATAGACCATAAATAAATATAATAAAATATCCAAAGTTCTGCGAAAAGTTAATTGACCCTAATTATACAGATGAAACATTATAGCTTTCTTCTAATTTATTTTACAACTAATATTACTGAGATTTAATACGATAATACGCATCTTAGAGCATAATTAACAGGATAACCGTCATTAATCCTACTACCTATACACGCTGAAGAAACTACTCTTTCAAAGTGTGTATATAAAACTACAGCAGTTGAGTTCAATTATCTTTGAGACCTTGCAAGTTGAAGATATTTTACAAAGTTTTATCAAGGATTATAGACGGGTATCATCTGAGAAAAAGGATCCACATAGTTATTACAAGCGTGTACACCAAATCAGTATAATTAGGTTGTGCATCGCTGGAAAGAGCGCTGGCGTGGCATTCGGCCTCGTCAGCCCGGAGTTGCAGTAGCGGGACATGGCGGCCATATTGGTCTTTACAAGTGGCGCTGCGAACCTCACGCCGTAGTTCAGACCCAGCTTCATTTTCTTGTAGCCAGCGGCGCAACCACGCCCCGAGCCAAGCCAGCTCGCATTCACATCGAAGAGGATTTCCCGTTAAAATTAATCCTCCTAGAATAATATTTTCATAAGTAATTGTGATAATAGATATAACACAATGTGAAACCTACTATGTTTTTAATTAAATAACGCAATGGTAATATAATAATAATATTTAATATTTCTAACAGTTACACCAATCATTCCAGTCAATTTTAGCAAAGTAAGATGACTTGTGTTATGAATACTAAGGTAATGAATAGACAAACATACATATATGATAAAAAAAAATATATAGAAATACTCATGACTTAGGCACAAATGCTACCAGGACTCGAACCCAGGACGTTCGATACTAATATTTAATTGAAAGGTACTGCTTAATAGCAGTTACTTAATAGTGCTTGACAAAATATATTCATAGTTTTTTTTAATTAGATACAGGAATTTCCAATGCATCATGTGCTTAATTTTTTATTGTATTTTAGTAAACACTCCTAGATAGGATAAGTACATATTTAATTGATATTTTTGTTAAGCGGCTAAGCTAATTTTTCTATAAAGTTTTACCATTTTCTTTCAAGTAGGTACCATAATGAGAGCTACCAAGCTCGGGCTCCTATTAAAAATTAAAACCCATTATGAAAGACTCCATGAAGTTTATAAAAGGTTCAACCGATTCGCGTTTTATTAGACAGTTTATTATAATATGGCATTGTTCCCTGCACAAATGTCGGATTCTATTGATAAATATTTTTGGCAGTACCTACTAAATCCGTCAAGAGAATAGTCTATAACGTCTACAATATTGATGAACTTTGGTTGTAGCAAACAACGTTTTCAACTTAATAAGGTTAAGTAAATATACCTCACCACTGAACTATTTTGATTGATTAAACTCTGATTAAACCACATCATTGAAACATCATCTATCATAATTTACAGTCTGTATGCTAAGAATTGTATTTTGATATAGGGTAATATTGGTTCCATTAGTTTAAGACAAGAACCAACAAAAAGAGAAAAGGAAATATACATTATATATTATTCAAATTTTATTTTGTAGAAACATGTTCGTATTAGGTCATATCCCATTATATGATATTTCAAGTGATAAACCCCTTCCACCGACTCTACGGCCTTTTGTTTAAATTACTTTACGTGATGAAGCAATACTCTTAGTTTGTTAACGACTTCTCCAATAACTTTGATAAAGTGGAAATCATTACGTCTTTATTGAACCTTGTACGTACCTGATAGTAATTTTGTTGCTACGTGACTCCAACTTGTGAAATTTGGATAGAAGATGGCAGGATTAAGTGTTGTGAGTTGATTATAACTCAAGTCGATGCCCAACTGCGGAACTTGTCCTAGATGTTTCATAAACTCTGTTGGCAGTTTCCTTAAGGATGTTGCCGTTATCCTGATGAATAGTTCTTGGTTATTGGCAAACGACTCGAATGCCTCATCAGTGATTCTTTTCAGGTTTTCTCCTCTAATTTCAAGGAAGCGTATGTTTCTTGCATCGATAGCGTGGAGCTGTGTATCCATAATATTGTCTGTCCATTGTATTACTAATTTATATAAAGATGGCAGGGAAGATGTGATGTTGCAAATACGAAATGTGGAATGATTTACTGTAGACCACGTTTGGAGATGTAAAGATCTCAGGGATATTAAAGGACGGAAGGAATCTTGGTCAACTATATCTAAATACTTGAGCCCGTTGAGATTCAGATGGGATAAATTATTTAACCATTTGAAACTATTTGGCGTGATTCTTACGATAGGGTTGTATGATATATCCAAAACATTCAAGTTTATTAAGTGTAACCACATTTTTGGCACTAGAGAAGTAAGACGATTATGGCTAATATCTAAACAGCGTAGATTGACTAATCGTTTAACATCAGTCTCTTTAAAGCTGTTTATGTAATTTGAAGTCAAATTGAGACTAGTTAAGTTCGTCAAAGGTAGATAAGGCACTGACTTTAAACTTACATTTGCAAGATTCAAATGCCTCAAGTTAGGGAGGTTGTGAAACAGCTCCTTAAAGTTTGCCTTTATAGAGTTGAAGCTCAAGTCCAGCGATCGCAAGCCTCCGAGACTCGAAAATGTGTTATCGGATAAAACTGTTAGAAAATTGTGACCTACATTTAAATTCAATAGGAATTGAGTGTTGCGAAATATATTACTATCTAAATATTCTATTCGATTGTGGGACAAGTCCAAGTAACGAAGAGTAAACCCTATTTGGGACAAAGCTGTAACGGGAAATAAAGATATGTCGTTGTGACTTAGGTCTAAATGTTCTATTATGGTATTTTTAAACACATCTCTAGGAAGAAGCCTTATGTTATTATGATCTAACTTTAAATATCTTAATTTATTTAGGTTACAAAATTGCTCTACAGACATTTGCGAAATTATGTTAAAAGAGAGATCTAATATTTGCAGCGATATGAGATCGGAAAAAGATTTCCTTTTAATGGTATTTACACTGTTTTTATGTAAATCTAAAATCTCTAAATATATGGACTGACCGAAAGCTTCGCTTGAAATATGAGATATTTTATTGTGTGACAATATAATTTGTCTTATGGAAGATTCTATGGTCATAAAAAAAACATTTGGCACATCATTGAATTCATTGTAAGAACCATCGAAAATGTTTATTGATATTGTATGTTCACCTTCTATATATCTTAAATGGTTTCTACTAACGTTTAACGTAAATATTATTTCCATGTGAGATATGTTATAAAATGAATTTAATGATAAATAAGTTAAGTTGTTCCCTTGAAGTTCTAATATTTCCAGTTTCGGTAAATTAACGAAGGTCTCCATTTCCATCGAATCGATTATGTTACCCGCAAGAGATAAATATCTCAAGTTTGGTAAGTTTGTGAAACTGTGCTTAGTTAAGTTATTGATTCGGTTATAAGATAAATCTAAGTTTCTTAAGTCTTGCATATACGAAAACGTGAGACGGCGAATTGAACTTAAAAAATTATATGCTATTCGGATATTACTAAGAGGGAGAGAGATGTTTTCGTGATCGTCTCCTACGATTATGTCTATGATTCTATTATAGTCTAAATTAAGATATTTCAGATATGGAAAGGCAGCCATATCTGTCAGTTGAAGAATATGAAAGTCATTATTATCAAACGACAAAACGTTTAGATTTTCTAAGCCTTCATCTAATTCAAAAGGGAAATATCCGCTAAAGAGTGTGGACGATGAGTCTAACACTTGCAGGGAACTAGTAACGTTGGAGAAAGATTGCGGATGCACATAATACAAGTCGTTAAAGCTCAAATTAATCTCTTTAACTGGCATTGTTGCTGCAAAAACGTTTTTATAAATCTGCGCAATTCTGTTACCTCTCAAATTTATGGTTCCGAGAGAAGTAGACCAGTCGAAGAATTCGTTAGGTAACAAATTAGATATCCTGTTGTAACTTAAGTCGAGATAACGAATGGTGCCGGGTTCTAACATTTGAAGAGTAGTAGGTATTGAAGTTAAAAAGTTGCCTGCGAGCGAAAGCGTTTGAATCCGGCTTGGAAGGGGGGGAGAATCCTCTAGTTGGTTGTAGGCTAAAGATAAATGGCGGAGCCGCGCGACCTGAGCCAGACTGTCCGGCAAGTGAGACAATTTGTTGTGTTCCACTTCCAGATGCTCCAGTGAGTTTCTCAGCGATAAAAATACATCTCGATAAATAGAACTCAATTTGTTATACGATATAGACAGCTTTTCAATTCGATTGTTAACAAACACTAGCTTTGGTACGAAAGTGAGCTCATTAAGATCTAAAATAATTTGTCTAAATTGAATTTCCTGGAGAACGGAAATCTCGGAAGAATCATTAATTCTATTATTGCTTAAATCCAACTTTTCTATCTTTTTGTTTCTGTTACTAGAACAAGTGGAGTTAAAGTTGTAAGTGATAAAATTATGTCGCAAATGAACGGACTGCAATCTCGGAAGATTAAATAATAAATCACAGGAAATTTCATGAAGGAAATTGTTGGATAATTTCAGGATTGTTAGAGATGGAGGCAAAGCGTCTGAGCTGATGCTGCGAAGGTGATTTCCATCGACGTCCAACTGAAGCAAGTGATAGAGTGATGATAGAGCTTGTGATTTCAGATGAATAATTTGGTTATTGCTCAATGATAAACTCGTCAATGTTTCTTCTAAGTGATGCCATTTAATTTCACTCCCAACATGCGCTATGTTATTGCTAAAACAAATAAGTTCAGTCGATTAAACTACATCTGCGTGATGTACAAAATAAATAACACTTAAAATAAATCCGTTCTTACTTCTGTAGATTTAACCAGTTTAAAACTTTTAAATCTTTCAAGCCCTGTTGTGGAATTTCAGTAAATTCGTTGTAACTGAGGTCTAGTGAGGCTAGAGTAACAGCCATTGAACTGTGAACAAATAAATTAGTGAGAATTGCTTAGAATTGAGGAGTAAAATATGTCATCGTAAATCAGTGTGATTAAATACCTAAAAGCATGTTGTTCGATGTGGTGCAATTTGTTAGCTACTAAAACTAATGTCTGCAATCTTAATCCATCAAGTGCACTTTCTGGTAGTACTTCCAGATTCGACATGCTAATATCCAGGTGTTGCAATTCTATTCGAGGCCATTCTGAAAAAGTTCATAATTAGTTAATTATTACAAATTTGATTTAACTAGGCTAGACGTAAACTAGATACGTATAATAGTATACATGACATTTTAGAGTTCAAAAAGAGATATCTCAAAAAATCACATCCTTTCTCTGTGTTGTGCATTATACGAGTATATACAAATAATATACAGAATATATTAGGATTTTAAAGCTTCACCAAAATTTTGATACTATTATCGAGTTGATATTACAGTACATTTCATATAGCATGGGAACGGTGACGTTTGGGATAGGTACGAGGTTTGAATGAAGTGTCGATTTTGACCTCAATAGTCAATCAAAACAGAATTTATAGACTCGAATTACACAAGTCTGCAAAAAAAGAAAAATTGAGAGCTGTTTTAGTATTTATGCGTAATTTTTATGACAATGTGGGTATCTATGTTAAACAATTTATCATCTTCTAATAAAAAATTAAAGACTAGATTTTTTTTTTTAAATTTATAATTGCGTATCAGTACTTATTTTTTTATCTAAAATACATTCATTACTAAGCACTAAATATCTTTTCCCCAGTGTCAGAATCCTTTTGGTACCATTTCGCTTGTGAGAAGCATCTGGAATGTCTCTCTGAAGCGTCCAACAGTAGTCTGCCATCATTGAGACGCTCCATCTTCCCTGGTATCACAGAACGTTCTTTATTTAGAAATAAATGATAGTTCTGGTCTGTATACATTAAAAACAGTAATCAAAATAAATTTGTACCTATTATTTATGACTTTAAGTTAGCCCAAAAACACCTTTTTTATAATAAAATTTTGCGTTTTGCAAAATAACCTGACGTTCTGGATTTTTTTTAGTATTTTTTTAGTTTTCAGAACACCTTAACACATAGAAATCAGTTGAAACCATCCAGACAGCATTTTTGTTGCAGATCTGTGTTATTTATTCATCATCTAGTTCATCTTCCTCCGATGAAGAAGAAATGAAGAAGAAATGAATAATAAAGAATCATATTCGTCATTCACGTTAATAAATATTTGTGACGTCATAATACATCAATATGTGTCAAAGGTTATCTTGTGACGACGAATAATAAAATCACTAACAGATTTATTACTTTTTAAGTAAAAATTTTAGCAATTATAGAGGTTTCACTTTGGCAATCTCTATTACACAACTCTTTTAATTTATGCGCTAAATGTTTATAGTTTAATGGATTTTCTTTTTGTTAGAATTTTGTTATTTATTGTTTTCGTTAGAAAATAAGTTTAAAATGAAGAATTTAAAAATCTATTATTTCAGGTATCTCTGCTTAAAATGGATTGCTATCAAACGTCACCGTACCTACTCTATGTGAAAAAAGTTATAGTTAAGTGACAAGTAAACGCAGTTGACAAGTAAACGGAAAATCTATCAAAAACTGAAAAAAAATCTGCTTGTATGGCTACGTACATAAAAGTGAGCACAGGATTCTGGATGCCATTGTTTAATAGCATTTCTAAGCATTTATTTTGGGAGATTTTGTGTGTTGCGTGTTAGATTAGTTAAATTTACTCTGCAATTAGATAAAAAGTGATATGGTAGTAAGCGCACTATATATTTAAGAATTAAAAATACCGCGTTTTATATAGATACGCCCGCATTGAGGATATTTTCCTTAACGCCAAGACGTTATAGTGGATGACTTTCGGGATTCTATACGACTAGTAATGAGTATATTTAAGGAGCTTGGATTTTTCTTGGATTCTTGGAGGATTCTTGGATTTTAGGTGAGATCATAGAGAGACTTGGAAGATTACCTTAAAAGCACGTAGTAAATTTTTCAAATTTTGGAGAGACTACATACCTGGAAACCTATGTAGCGGTACGGCGATACAAGACATGTGCGCCGTGCGACACGAGCATAGCGGGCTGCTAGCGCAGGGTTCCAGCCGCTGTGGAGCCAGCGCGCCCACCAGAAGACAGGCCAACAACGCCGCCCGTTGCAGCGCCCACCGCGCACAATCATCGCCAAACACCATCACTACAACAATACTAAAACGTTAAATATTTACACAGCGCGTTTATAACACAAACATATAAACATCGAACACATTTTTGTGATAGTTATACTAAATCTTTTTAAGATCCAGTTGCCAAAAAATATTAAATAGACCATAATCAATAGAATTACCCCAGTCTTTAGCAGGATGTGTTTAATATTTAATTGGTTATTCGCTGCAGTGGTGAGACGTCAGCAGTCAAGTCTTATACTTTTTATTGATTTTTTTATTTTATTATTTTTAATTTATAATCATGGCCAACCATTCGGCGTAGGTATGTGATAAAATATTCTTGAACTAATCAACGCAAATACTGCGAATCATAGATCTATTCATTGAAGTCTGAACAGAACTCTTGAAAATGAATGATAGTATTTCATTCGTAGCATACATTTTGTTTGAATTTTTTCTTTTAAGGTAGAGTTCCAGGTGGCTCAAATATAGGAATGAAATAGTTTAAATACATTTTGTAATGGTTTTATTAATAAAAAAAACATAAGATTACTTATAATAATTCATACAAATAGGTTATACACCATTTTTGTATGTTACTATATTATTAAACTATAAAATAATTAAAAAATCGTAAGTCCATGACTGAAAAATTTCACACTTGTTATTTGGCATCGAAAGGAGTGCTTGGTGATAATAAGAAATAAAGGATAAAAGGAGATAAAATTCAGTCAGAAATTAAGAATTGCTAATGTAGCGGTCATATGAAAAATAACGCTAGCGCGTTATTTATTACTATGTAATAAATAATATAGGCTACATTACGCTAACGAAGTTGCTAAGATCAATTAATCATATTGAAAGAGTTCGTTTTCTATCGGCGTGGTACTGATCATCCAACACAGAGGAAAACAATTTTTTAGCTTATTTAAAATTACCATGGCAATGGCAACATAAGGTAATAGTTAACGCTATGATATTTAAAAATAAATAAAAATCACATTTCAAGATAATTTCAAGCAGTCTAACAAAACACGAATAGAATCGTACCTTAGGAATTTGATTATTTAACACAAAATACGGGTAATATATTAACTGTCTTACTAATAAAAAATGTTATAACAAGTGTATAACAGCTTCATTGCTATACAGTGTATAAGCACTATACAGGCGTTATACACAACTTCTACTAATAACCATTAACTAAGCGTTGTATAGTTATACAATTGATTTGATAGACATCACTAGCAACACTGTTACTAACGTTCTTAAACCAAATTTAATCCAAAAATGTATAAGCCAAAAAATGTAAATAAATAACCAAAAATGTGTAGAAAACTAAGTAGGTTATCTCTTTCGTATTTTGAAGCCATATTGAATTAATTATGAATAAAAAAATAATATTTTTTTAATTACCGGTTTTCAATCGACTTTTTAAACGTACACGAGAAATGTCAATCATACGTCAACAGCTTTTAACTTCTGTTTTCGGATCATCGGCTTTATTTCGGATTCTTATCATAATAATCTTTAATTATTTAATAGTGTTAATAGTAAGTAAGTAGGAATGGCAAATAATGAAGAAAGAATTAACGCCTTATTTGCTAAGGCAACAGCAACCCGCCGACATACATTTGTAATGCTCTGCTGACTAAGACCATGTATGTCTGCCGCATCATCTTGTACTTCTTGCCTACCCCATGTCCTGAGAGCCGTGCAGACTTGAAGTTCTGAAGATAAACCACCACCATTTGCCTTCTTGTCAATATCTCCCCTGATTAGTTCAACAATTTTCCTGGCATACGTTTTAATAAATCTATATTTTATACGAAACTCTTCCTCTTCCAAGGTGAAAGGATCATAACGATTTTTATAAGTCTTTTCTCTTGGAGTTGAAGCTCGTGCATCAATTTGATCGTATTCATCAAAAAGTTCAAAATATCGTACATAATCCATGAGACAAAATGTTATTCAATTCAATTTACTAAAATTTGTAATTACCGACAATATAAAAGAAAATAATTACTTTTAGGTTAGATTATTGCTTACTCATCCGTTAAACAAGGTCAAGTGAGTGAATAGCGGCGACTTAAATTATCATAGAGTTTTACGCACTGATTATAACAGCTGTATAATGCCAAACTGTCAAAGTATGCTTATTAGTAAAGCTTTTGTTAAGTCACCCGTATACAAAGCGTGTAAAAGGTTATTAGTAAGACAGTAAGTATATTTTCGGCAGTTGACAACATTGATACAAAACTATTTGTGTTGTGGGGAATAATTAATGATTACGTCGGAAAGTCCCATTAAATGTAAAGGACGAAATTATATGAATAGCCTAAATACTCGTAAACGATTTGCTATTGAACGAAGGCTTTTTCGTATTTCTATGCCGAGAAACTCGTGCCGAGCCCTACCACTCTAATCTAATGCGGGTCAGTGAGTGTTAACGACTGCAATCTTCATTTATAATTGAGGCTTAACGTATTGGTCACGATGTAAAGAAACCGGCTGTTTGATTGAGCAAGTTAAAAAAAATAATTTCCGTTAACTTGTTTTTTATTCACAGTTGATTTTAACGTATTATGTTTATGAGATTTAAGTTACGCCTCTCAAAAACAACCACGCCTCCGAGTTCTCAGATAGGATTCGAATTTACGACCTTTAGCTATCCGGGCGTGTGCTACTAGCTACGTATTTGTGCTACTAACTAGCTATTATAGAAGTTGAAATACGTGAATTTCGATGCGCCTGCTAGCGTTTCGGTAGCTCAGCGTGAAGAGTACTCGCCCGGATTTTATAGATTTATATAATGTTATGGCGTTGCGAACAGAAATAATAAAATAAATACAGTATTAATTTTCTTCTCTCGAATATTCTTAGAAATTCGATAATTCTATGAGATAAATTGAAGGAGCTATACCGGCAAAGTTAGTTTCAAATCCATATCTATCGTGTTAAGATCCGAGTATTGTTATCATGAAAACTCATATCAATGGGTAATTAACGAATGGAGAAAACTTATCACTTAGACATGTTAAACAAGAATATACCGAAGATGTTATTTAAATAAGAACTGGCTTGCATAAAGCAAGTTAAGTATTATTAAAAAACGCACTCGCCTTGGCGTGTGAAAATTATTATTTTGCTATTGAACGTCGATGGCATCATTTTTATTCATGATTTTGCTGAAAAGTATAGTGATGATAAGTTACTACTCAATTTGATGTTTTCGCTTATTATCAGGGAAAAGTTCTATACCTACAGTCAGGAACCAGATATTGACGGACTTGTTATGTCTTCCTTGGCTTCGCCTCGGCCTATATTGTCACGTTCGTCCTTCAGTGCCTGTTTTGCTCGCTACTGCAGTAATACCGTTAAGTAATGTTGATATTTATAAACACAGAATACTGTTGCATTCCTCCACCTTTAACACAGTTCACGGTGTTAAATTTTACTTATTAGCGTCCACTCATTAAAACGAAACACTTTTAACATCCATAAACAAATAAAGTAAACGCATTTATTAGAATATTATTATTTAAAAGTGAAGCTTCGACTCCTTTAAGCCTATTTTTATCCTGCTTATTCTAAATTAGTTTTATTAGTAAAATTTGTTTTCTAAATTCAAATTTGAAGTTGAAATGTTTTTATGTCGTATTATTTTACTTTGGTACAAATCTCCAAGTTAGTAAAAATATCAGGTAATTTTAGAGCTCTGTCATAAAATAACAAGGCATCGTTATACAAATCTGCCAGCTCGTCCCTCTGCTTCCAATTTTACTCAGTCTCACTTACAAGTAATTTAGAAAGATTCCTCGCCCTTTTTATTACATATCTATTATTGGCGGATATGTCTTACAAAAATTTTGTAGTACAAAAGAGCAAAGGGTATAAAATTGAGTACCATGCATAAACTTTCGAATTTCAGATTACATGACATCGCAGCTTTCCATCCAATGCTATTTATTAAAAAGATCCATAAATCATTTGATATATTATAATATAGCACATATCAGAGTTCATGACAATCGATTAAGTTTAACTGCTTAAGTTTAATTTTCTCAGCCGATGTGTCAATGCAATAATGTAAACACGTAATTTAACCAATAAACGGGTCATTTTATTGCTGACGCGTTTAAAGATGTTTTATACTGTTTGAGAGCTTAAAGGATTTGCTTTGGTGTTCAGTAGGATATAAAAAAAAACACGTCGGTGACCTACTGGAGGTCTGAGTTTTCGAAAGCCTTAACATGTTTTCTTTTTGCTTCGTGTTTGGAGTTTGGAGTTCCGAATAATGTTTTGAAAATATTGATTAACTATTTGAATGTATCATTGTCTTGAAAAAAATTGTATTCAATTTGAAATAATTAAAACTCATATACAGGTCATTAGTGTCAGCTTTGGATTTTTTAGTTATTATGTAACTAGCAGTCACCCGGCCGCTTCGCTGGGCTAATAATTACTTATTTTCATTGGTATATGTTTTGTTGAACAATAATTACCAATTACAATCGATTTGATTGTCATTAATCAATCCTTTTTCTCAGAAAATTTTGCAAAAACTTACGTCCAGCGAAGCGGGCGGTTGACGGCTAATCAGCGTATAAACATAAAGTTTCTACTGTTCACATTCTTATTTTGACGCCAAAATATTAGTTATTTAGGTTAAATACAGAAAAATAATTATTGAAATCGTTACCATATCAACCTACCAAATAAAATAAATTCGAAAAAAGTTTATTAAAGTAAATCGAAAAAAAAGGCAAAGAGTCCATTGATCCAAAAAACCATCTGCAGATTTTCTCGCGTAGATTGGTCATGGTTCCATATCGATAGGTTTAGTAATTTTGACATGATTTCGTGACAAAAAATGAATTTAACCCGTAACTCTAAGACCATCTAAAAACATTCTTCCTTAATAGTAATTAAATAATGACAATTATGGTTAATAATTTTTGGTTCAATATTCAAGCGAAATTTAATTTGAATCTATCATCTATCCAAAGACAACAAAATTCGACTGTTAAAGTATACTCTAAAATGTCGAAACCACCGCAATCGCAGCCTTCTAACAACACCAAAAACAAAAAATACCTTCCAGTCCTTCAGTTTTTTATGCCCCTAGACAATTTGGATACCCTCCGGATACGGAAAATCCTCATGGATATCTCACAGTCGGCTCTGGGGTTGTCAGATTCACTAAACACCTCCTACGGTTGTCTTGTATCCAGGAAAACACGGAAGACATCATTCTTTGCGACCGCCCCTCTAAAGAGGGAGGGAAGACGCGTGTGCTATTCACCTAGGAAAGGATGCGCATAAGAATGGTCGTCCAGCACCCAGATGGGATTTCGGTGGGGAAGAAGAAAAAGTCAGGTCGACTGAGTGCCAGAAGAGCGGACTGAGGCTGGCCTCTGAATACGCGCGCGTATTCGCTCGTCATGGGAGTGATCGTACCGAGCGTGTCCCGTCATCGGTATGAGAAATGCGCTCTATTTTTTTAGAAGTTCTATGTTGGGGTATCCCTTTCTATTTTGGGGTATAGTTGTCTATTCTTAAAAGTAAGATATATACCATCGCGGAATTTTTTGTAGAGCTATAAAAGAGGAATATTCCACCATTCATTGGTTGATTATATCTTTAAGGGATTACGCAGTGTTTTCGATGAAAGCTCGCAGGCGGCTTGATTTTTTTTCAAAAAATTTCGTTATTATTCATCCATTTTACACAAACCCTTGACAAATTTTATACTTAAACCTTCCTCATGAATCACTCTACCCCTTGATGAAAACCGCATGAAAATCTGTTCCTTAGTTTTTAAGTTCATTGCGAACAGAAAGACAGACAGATGCGGCAGAGGACTTCTTTTTAAAATATGGAGTGATAATGTTCCTTAGCGTAATATTTAACGTAAGAAAAAATAACCTCAGACTTAAATAGGTCCTTGAAATGATGGTTATGAAACACATTTTTTGTGTTTGTAAGTGTGTTTGTGTAATGAAATCATTTATTAATAAGCTTTGGGCTTAAAATGAAATCCATTGAAATTGATATTCTCAAAGACTCATATTTAAATTTTTGGGGAAAACTCAATTTCGATTGGGTGAAAGGATTAAAACATAAACGGCCTCAATTTGATTGCAAAACTGTGTAGCGGCTGTTTGATGAGCAGACATTAACAGTTCGTCAAATATTTACGGTTAAGTTAGCAAGTTTATTTATCAGATATGTGCCCTATACTTAACTAAATACTAATGCAAAATATTGTCGCTATTTTTACCTTTGCGGTAATTTTCTGCAGGTGGGACGTTGTAACCTGTGCAAGAGGTTTTTATAATAAACCTTTTTAAGGCATCAGTCTTTCACAAAAATATACTTGTTCACTTTTTTAAAATTAAAATTTATTGTGTTATGCATGCTAATTGGTGTGAGTGTATGAAATATTATTATTATATTATAAAATTAATGTTTCTAGAGAAAATTAAAAATATCAATCCCATGAATTAATTATCTTGAGCTAAGTCTCGAGGCACAGAGCTTAGGTAACTTTGTTTTATATGAATATCCTCCAGACTTTGTTAGTCCTAACTATTCCTCAATAATAGTAGCCTGATGACTTATCACACTAAATTGGAAATTCAAGATTCGAAAAGGTCCCCGTTAATTATTATTAGGCGGGACTCTGAGAATGTGAAAAACGGCTAAGTTTGCAGGTTGTTGTAATAATTTAAAGAATTATCGAAGAAGGAATATTTTTAGATTGATGTTACTAATAAAATCCCAGAAGGGTTTATGAGGTATTTAAGTAAATCATTATATCTTGGGAATTTAATTAATATTAAATATTAAATTCTTTTCAACTTTTGGATACATGACGTTATCCAAATTAAATCACTTAACGATGGTTTTATTCTTTATGTAAATATTTAATGGAAAAAATATTACAATAAGCTTCATATTTCAATAATTTAGGTTTTGCACTATACAGCGGCAGCGCTGAGCCTCACAATCTTTGTTTCTCTTCTAACCTGCCCGATGCTTTCTTGACCCATTTAAAACGCATCTTATGCAAAGACTTTAAAAATGTGAGTAATTTATGTAATGCGGGATGTGTCTCTTTGATTCTGCAGGATCCTAATGCATCCAGCGTAAAAAACTCCTTAAGTGTTTGTGTGGCAGTCAAAATAACCAAATAATTTGTTTTTCTTCATGTTGTTGTATTGTTTTATACTTGATTAGCGAAATAAATTTACATCAAGTTCAAAATTAATACTGAGATGGATAAATGCTACAAATTTCTTGTAAGTATATAAATAATTCTTGTAATGACATATTCAAAGTTAAGAATTAAATTTGATTAGTTTTTATTGTTACCTTCAATCTTGGTTAAGATGTTTCATTTCACGTCCATCTAGTATAGTAATGACGTCTATGACTAATATTAAACAAAAAAGATGTTCAAATCAAAGTTAAAATACAAGTTTTTGTATGGGCAATGTTTGGGTTACCCTACGGAAATTTCAATGAATAGATGCGGTTGCAAACAGAATTCGCAATGCAATTTTACGATGGAATCTAGATGGGCGATGCACTGTGATTGACTGTCAATATGCAATTTTACCATCGTACCAACGACGATTACATTTTTAAATCTACCGTCAAAAAATATTGAAGTACTACTCGGACCTGCTGGTGAACTTTAGATTGATGTTTGTTTGCTTATGAGTATGGTATTTGTGCTTTATGTTTTATTCCTTTTAATGCGAACTGAAGCTACCTTTTAATTTATAACCGTAGAGACTGCAAGTGATGAGATGCTTATAGATAATGTGAACTTTATATTTTTAATATAAATAATAATATATTTTGGAAGTTATATTGTTTTTATAACGTCAAAAAGCAGGATGCGTAACTTCGCAGAAAAACTCTAAACCTAAACTCTAAACGCATTTGTTTTTACTCATTCTAGTTTAAATGGGATAATTTTTACTTTAAATAATACGTTATATAATAACCTTTAAATGTATATATAATCTACATTTTTAATAGGCGAATGAGCATCAAAGCAAAAGGCCGAATTGATTTTTAACCAAAACAGAAATAAACAATAAAAAAAATCCGTCACTCAACCGGTGAATTATGACGACCCGGAAATATTTTTCATAGCGAACGCAGCGATTCTGAAATGTCCTTTAACTGTTTCGATTTTCTTTAACCTTTCGCGTTCATTCAAAATGCGAGAGAAAGAAATTTGATTTTTACACGCGAACTCTCAAAGAGAATTTTGTTTGGTAGCAAAAGTTGTTGGGTTATTTACGCTCAGCGAAGGTGTTTAAGGGGCTAAAAGGGAAGGTTGGACGATTGCCAAGGCGAAGCTAACTGGCTGCATCTGAGTTGGTTCTGAGTTACAGCATTGCGTTAATGCGGGTGCACAATATGGTCTTATATTTTTAATAGGTATTTTTCAAAATAGTGCCATAGGCTAGCGCAGTTTTACACGATATGAAGTTTGGACTGTAACATTTTTTATTTTTTTATTTCAAAATTAAAAAAAAAGTTCTGTATGTTGGTAAAATATTATTTATTTGAAATTTTGATTGGTTTGCAAACTACAAGTATTACCTATCTTTGCTTTTATGTATGCTGTGATAAAATAGATACAATATTTCTAAAGTGGCTATAATACGAGGTTTAGTCGGATAGGTTTGCAATGTCAAAGCTTTTTAAAACTCCATTTCCCCTCACGCTTCCGCTCAATTATGGAGGGCAGAAGTTTATAAATATATAAAGAAGTTATTTTTATAAACCGATTTAGCAAATGATACATAAACATTGTTACTTTATCGAATACTAGCGACCCGCTCCGACTTCGCACGGGTAGTTAAACATATTATGCCAATAGGTTTTGTCGTCGTTAAGTCTCGAGACATCAACTTGATGCGTCGAATATATGGATTAGATTTAAGTGTTATATAATACTACTTGAAGTATTTTATTATGTAAATATTATATACATAGAACCAACCTAAATCATTTAAAATATCTGTACCGTCTGTGTTACGCTTAAGTCTTACATTTGATACGAAATATTGTTTCTATGTTCCGTTCTCTTTGCGGGTAGAGCCGCGGTGAATTTCATAGTTTAATATAAATAAATATTAGACAATATCACAAACTTTGTTTCGAAGCGAAATGGAGTAGCTAAAGCACTTAAAGTAAAAGCACACACAACACTCAGGTCTGGGTGATGTGTGTGCATTTGGAATGAGTTATTTTTCAACTATCGATAGATATATATTACAATCAATTGTGTTATAAATAATGTGTTTGTGCAAATTCGTATTTGTTAGTTTGATTTTTATTCTCGCTTAAATCAAAAATAAATAATAATAACAATGTTTTGAAGAACGTTAGGCAAAGTTGCGTACAAGAAGCGGCAGCAGGCGCCCAGAAAGGGTGTCCGTCGTCAAAGAAGAAGACTAGGGCTGATCAGAATAGTCCGAGATGGTGCGTTTGTTGGCGGAGTTCTGAGCCTTCAGTTCGTTGCCAACCTTCAGCCAAAAGTTGATTGGGTAGGTTTGTTAGAACGGAGTTGGGCCTTCCAGAAAGAGCTCGGCTTATATAGATCGGCGGCGGGGTGATAGCATTAAGTGAGTTCCGTCATCGCTGCACATAGAGATAAAAGCGTTTCTAAAAACGCGCTTGAATTTATTTTTGGACACTTAATTTTTTTGCGATAACTCCGAAGATATTTATTAAAAAGTATCATATCAATGATAAAAATAATATTCATCGAAAGTTTAAAGTAACTAACGTATTTAATTTGATGAGGATTCATACTATATTCGTCTATATAGCTTTCCAATTACCGCATTGTACGTGACCATTTTTTTAGAAGATTGAATGGCTTGATTTTTTCCGACTCTTTCAACAATTATTGTTATATTTGAACCAGTTTACGCAAAACCTTTAAATATTATAAACCTAAATCTTAATTATGAATCACTCTATCTACTCTCTACTCTATCTAACGCAGGAAAATTTCAGTTTTGAGTTCATTGCAAACAGATAGACAGACAGACGTGGCCAAGGACTTTGTTTTATAATATGTGATATACTCCCTATTGCCTTATATATTACGTCATAGTTTTATGACCATCATCTAGTCATGCATTATTTTTTTTTAGAATATTACGACACATTTTTTTTAGTTATGTACTTAGTTATATACTAATGCAAAATATAAAACTCATAACTAAAATACCTTAAGTATATAATTGTTTACAATATCTGTATGACATGTCCACGCACCCGAACACACAAAATTTAATAAAACTTCGTGGGCGTGTGGAGTATGCTGTAATGATGAATTCGAGGTCACTCCTAATCTAGAGCTAGATTTTAAAAACCTATGTAGTCGATCTCGGTTTATATTACAGGTACTATGTTTACCTATGCTATTTCACTATTTGTAAACGGGATGGTGAATGACGACAAATTGGTTTTATATCCTTATTGGATATCGTTGTGATTGAGCAGGAATTAAGTATGGTTGTGTTCAGAATAGCATATACACGGCCACCTCTGGTGCGTAGACTACCCCTATGAGATAAATAAAGTATTTAATAAAAAAAACCACGGCCTGTTCATATAAACGTAGGATTATGTATATTAGTTGTAATAAAATTAACAACTAAAGACGGTTTTTCTTTTACTACTCGGTCTTTAGTTCGGTATTGTTTGACTTTAATTAATAAGTACTAAGAAACAGTTTAAATCGAAAGAACCATTAAATATAAAACATTATTGCCTACTTTTTCACACGTCACGTTTATTAGAACACAACATTTTCACCATATATTGGATTCGTTTTATTATGTTGTGTTGATTAATGCATTTTAGTTAGACGCTAATGGATGTTAAAACTGAAAACAAAATGCTTATGACAAACATTACGTACAGGCCAAAAATAATAAAAAAAAAAGTTTAATTACGATACAGGTCTTGTATGGACACCTGTATCATAATATAACTTTTTAATCATAACGATACACCTATACAACCTCCAGCTGGACCAAGGAGGTTGAGCCTCTACTTTAAAAAGGTT
Source organism: Calamotropha paludella (assembly GCA_927399485.1). Classification (NCBI taxonomy): domain Eukaryota; kingdom Metazoa; phylum Arthropoda; class Insecta; order Lepidoptera; family Crambidae; genus Calamotropha; species Calamotropha paludella. The sequence continues at coordinate 15,967,420 of OV656812.1, forward strand.
TCAATGAACGAGTCCGCGACGACGCAACACGCATTCACAATCGATGTTTGCACCTTGGCGCCAACATTTGACATTTAAAAAATCTTTTCAATATTTAAACAAAGTTTGGTTTTGTTTGCAACATTGTTTTACGTAATATAGTATGAGAGTAGATAAAGTAGTGTATGACACTGTACATAACTTGGTCTTATAACACTCGTGTGATACTATAAAAAAACTCGCCTACGGCTCGTTTTTTTAAAACACACTCATGTTATAAGAACCCTTATTATGCAACAGTATCATAAACTACTATTTATGTTCTCATATCGGTGTTCCTTTGAGGAAACATCGGCCCTGAATATACATAAGGCTGAATTGGACATGCTGAATTAACTTTTTTTTTTAATATTCTCGTCTACTAAAAACAAAAATTATGCTGTTTTATATTTCACATTATTTTGAGTGATAGTTCAATTAGTATTATTTTTTTATAGTCACAAGGCAGGACAGATTTGTTGAATACAAGATGTCCTTTAAACTATTTGATGCAGAAATATGCAGGCGTGAGTATTGTCATTCATTCTTTCGGCGACATGTCGAAAATAAATTATCGTTGTATTTCAAATATTCCATGTGTTTACATTCAGCAGAAACTTGTGTCGTGACGACTCATGGGTAAAATAGACAAGATAAGAAGTTCTCATCTTGTTCTGTTGAACTCTCTGAAAACTGAATTTGTTTTGCAAAAAATAACCTCCAGCATACGGTTTTCAAACTAGTCTAAATCACTATTTTTCACGTGTATTTCAAAAGAAATTATTATTTTACCAATAATACCTCAACAGCTTTCTTAAATAAACTTTCAGCCACCGAGAATCTTATAAAACAAAGACATATGAACATTATATTGGTCTTAAATAATGCACCTGTTTTCATTATATTCATTACAAAAGGAATTGTTTTTCTGTCATGCATTTTTACATTTATGTCAATATTAGAGGCGCTTCCATATCCAAATTGCTAAAGCACGAGTATTATAAGAACGATTTTTTGTACTATAAATATTAAATGACCGGTACTTCAGAGATCAATTTGATAATCATCGGCATCGTCGTGACACAGGGTTATCTTGGTGCTGTTCCACACTGAAATCCGTACTTTTGTGTGTTGAAATTAAAAATGTAAATTGGTAATAGGCCTGTGACGTATTAATAAAGTGCAAGCGACACACGCCCGTACGCACGGCCTACAGCGGTAGTGGGGCATTGCTCTCTCGACCGTCGGCCGGTGCGGGCGTGCGTGTGCTGCTTGGTGAAACTACTGACTGCTTCCATTTTATGGATACCCTGACAGTAATAGAGGACACCACACGTGGCGACGAGCCTTCAAGTAAGTGGTGTATAGAAAAATTAGCTCGTGAAAATCAAATTAAAGGAGGGAGATAACGAACCCATTTGCAAAAAAGGCTGTCTCATAGTATTGAGACAAAAAAAAAAATGTTAAATAGTTTATCCACTTGATTCTAAGAAGAGTTGAAAAATCATTGACTATAGCAATGTAAATATCAACTTGAATAACGGCAGTGTTAATTGCAATTCTAAAGAACTTGTGTTATTATTGATAACTATTTTATTTTAAGAAAAGAAAATATATGAATTCATCCTATTTTGCTATAAAGAAAATCTTTATAACCTTGTAATAAGCATTAAGCACTCGATTGAATAATGTATGTGTTGAGATTATTATTACCCTCACGGTTATTTCTGCCATGTTATTCTAGTAATGAATGTCTTGTTCTTGTTTTTAATAATTCTGGCTTGTGCTACCTACCCACACCAAACCTAATCTTACTTACGATTTAAATCGATCGAGATTTTAATTTAGTTAATAGTAACCCTGTACGGGTTAAATATTACATTGCATTATACGGGTTAAATAAACATACTATGATACAACAAAAAAAAATAGATTTTTAAGTAGTTTTTTTATATTCCTGAAACAACGATTTGAATTTCAATGGTTATTACGTCCAAACTTATATAAAGGTTATACAGACAAGTGGATATACTACAATACATTAATTTGAAAAGACATGTACCAAGGGGTACAAGAATATATTGCCAAGGTGCAACAATAGTGCCAAGGTGCACAAAGGTGTGATTTTGCCAAGGTGCAACAATGGTAACAAGGTGCACAAAGGTGTGATTTTGCCAAGGTGCGACAATGGTAACAAGGTGCACAAAGGTGTGACTTTGCTAAGGGGCATCGATTTAGAATTAAATCGTTGTAAAGACATTCAAACATATAATTACCTACGATAACTATCTCATCTTTTATAGTGATATTAAAAGACATTAGTATTTTACACTTATGACTGAAATAAACAAATAATATTTTCGGAATTATACGTAATGTTGTTTCTGAATTTGATATTCATTGGATAATAGGTTAGGTTAGTAATATTATATATGTATGTTGAAGCATTCGATTATTTCAATTAGATTAAATTAAACTGTAGAGGTTAAGCTTAAAAAAATGTTTGTCAGTAAGGATTTGTTTACAAGGTACGATTTTATCAAATGGAAAACGTCAGGTTAGTACCTGAGTGAAATCCTAGATGGCGTGACCTTAAAGAGGCGTTGCAAGTTGGCAACACTAAACGTTTCTGAGATGACTTGAGAAGCAGACTGTCAGCGTGCTATAAGTGTAAACGTTTAGTTAGCATGCAATAAGCGTGAAACGGTTAGTTTATAGTGACCGTTAGCACGCTATAAGGGTATAACTTTTACTTCATAGCTTATACCGAGCGAGAACGTTACTTTTCGTTGGAACGCCACGCAGGGAGGTTGTCACGCCGTCTCGGGGATCACCACGTTTTTCATCCATTGAAATCTCGTGCATCATTTGCGATTTTAGACTGCAAGTGGTTTTAAATAATAAAGAAGTCTATCCTACATCCATACACGTTATTATTTTGAAGATCGCTGCAACTCTTTTTGGATAATAAAGAGCATTCTGATGACCGGCGTGAGGCCTCGCCGTCATATATGTAAAAAAATATCGTATACAAGTTAAAAGTTATCGAATTGCACATGCGTAACTGACTGCACATGCACATGCGTAAGGTGACTCCGGAAATAGATCGGAGTTATCCTATATTCTTCCTAAAAAAGATATAGATCCAGTGATTATCCATATCCATAAATATATCCGGACTAGTAGTTTAATTCTTTGAAACCATATCAAATCATACCATATATCCAACTAAGGTGTTATTATATATATTTATCAATATCCGCATCTGTTTATTAAATCCGGACTAATAAGATTTCGCAAAATAAGAGCACATGAAGCGCTTCAAATTTGCTACCGTTTAATAGAAACAAAACTTTATGCAGCGCTTGTTTCGCTTATAATGACGCTTGCCACCTCAGTCAGAGCGAACGCAAAATCAGCAGTATCGCGTTTTAAGAATTTTACCGTTCATCGGAAAACACAGAAAACACAAAGCGTTTTCGGCGCTCTAAGTCTTTCGATCGACGCTTTCGCTTTCGATATCTGTTATGTAGTTAGCCATACGGTATTTGACCAAATTATTTGGAATTGACCCATGTGATTGGATTGGATACTGGATATGCTAAGAATTTTGAACGAAATGATTAGATATATATCCGGAGTGGCATATAGCTCCAGGATATAACTGAGTTACACAAGTCTATAAAAGAAAATAAATCAACAAAAATACCAATACATTTTATTTATTAGCATCAGACATTATTATTAATAAAATAATTTCCAGTAGGAAAACACATATAAAATAAAGGCAACTTTTACCAAATATTGTTTTTATGTGACTTCAAAAATATGTTAATGTAATGTAGAAATTACATACAAGGTGTATTTATACACTATACAAATTTTGGAATTTATAAGAAGTAGGTACAAGAAGGAAAAAGAGTTATTGGTGTTAGATGACATCTATTATAGTAAAATAGGTCTCTTGTTATGAAACACAAAACCAAACAATAAATAATAGAATACCAGTATGCATAGAAGTCAAGTTACAAGTACAGACTGCTGATAACATGTTAAAAAGAAACTTGGGCGTGTTACCGTTAAATTTGTTATAATGCATAGGTATAAATGTGACACACCATATTCAATGGCGCCAAGGGCGCAAAATAAAGGCGTACAGACATTGTTCTGGGTCGCCTAAAATGACAATTCGATGACACTGGGGTTACGCTGGGTCAAATGGATGACGACCCTGGGAATATATCTTTTGACAACGGGGGTAGACAACAGTCAAGAAAAGAGCTACTCTTCACTTTATGGGATGATAATGAGTAACAGCTACTTTGATGTTTATAAAATAGTAAGCAATAAGCTTGACGAGTTTCTGTCATCGAAACAAAGTAAGGCACCATACCTACCATTTTGTTAGTGAAATACAACACCTACATCTCACTGATGATGAAACTATGGTTAGCTTCGATGTTCAATCTCTATTCACAAGCTTACCTGTACAAGATTGCATTGATGTCACTATGGAATTAATGACAGACAATAAAATAGCCTTCCTAAGTGTTCAAATCAGCAGCAATCTAAATCAAACCCTTAGTCATACAGTGTATAGAAAGGCAACTCATACCGATAGATATTTAAATGGTGACTCTCACCACCATCCTATACAGTTGGCTACCGTTGGGAAATCTTTGTTTCAGAGAACTCACGGCATCTGTGCCTAACAATATCTGACTGCTGAGCTTCAGCATGACAAGCGAGTACTACAAGATAAAAAGTTGCGAGTACCAAAACTACGACACAGAAGCCGCACCAACCAGCCACAGTAGAACGTCAACCTGCTGTCCTTCCCTACATGAAGGGGATACTGACAAGATTGGGAACATTCTGAAGCGGGTTTCCATTAATACTTACTTTAAACCAGCCAGGAAGATTAGCCAATTCTTACGACCGGTCAAATGCAATATACCCCTCCAGGCAGCAGGTGTCTACAAAATCGATTGTGACTGTGTTCTCCCATACTTCGGACAACCAAAGAGAAGTATAGGGACGCGCATTATAGAACACGTAGCTGACATAAAACATAGGCGCGATATTAGGTCTGCAGTGTGTGAGTGTGAGCATGCTTTTGAGGGGCCAAACTACTACATTCGTATCGATAAACCTGAAATTCTCGCTAGAGAACAAAGACTTGTTCCTAGGACACTACGCGAGGCTTTTGAATTCAGGAAACATCCAAATTTCAATAGAGACGATGGTTGGAGCGTTCCACCTGCTTGGGATCCAATAATTAATAAATTAATACCTACAAAAACACACATTGCAAGACCTGATGATGTAGTTAGCTCTCTTTGCAAATAATAACAGTAAGATGGAGGTCGGTCCCCCTGCCCGAGTTTCTTCCGCCAGTTCTTCTCGGAAGGGCCTCCCAATTTCCGAACTGGTAGTAAACTCAGTAGTGTACAATGTAATCGTAGTGAGAATTTAATAACTAAATAAAAATATAGAAGTGACGGTTTTGATGAACTACGCTCACATTTGATTGTGAATGTGCGGTCGAACTTACCTTCTCCTTCACTGGCAATTATCTTTGCAAGTAGAAGTTTATCCTAACTCATTAAAAAACAACAGGGATTACCATTACATGAGAATAACCAAAAAAGTGACCTAAATAATTACAGTCAGTCAACTTTATTAGCTTTTCTCAAATACATTCAAAAGATAATAAGTAATTGGACATTAAAAATATGCTATTCGAATATGTTTATAAAAAATTTATAAACTGGTTGTATCCCAAATACAGCTCACAAATGGTTTATCTCTTATTTAAAAGATAGACAGCAATATGTTCTAATCGAATATTATAATCATATGAGTAGAAAAGTTTATAGAGTTCGATTTGATATTAAAAATTATAATGCCTCAACATCACAAGGGAGTGCCTAAGACTCTGTTGTTTTTAGTTTACATAATAGACCTGCCGAAGGTTATGAATGAACCGTGTATTTTGTTCGTTGATGACGTAACAATAGATTGAATAAAACCCTTAATTGGTTAATTGAACATAACTTAGAGAGAAACTTAAATAAAACAAAATTGTCATCTCCTGCATATGCACTGCATGATGCTATAAATATATAATTATATATAGTTTTATTAATTTGTGACTCCCTAATTAGGAGATAGCCGAATAAAACGACATTTTATTATTCACAATAATTTATCTTAATAGGGTAGTTAGCATTCAAATACTACAAAAGGGTTTCTAGGGTTACACACTGAGTAAGCTCACTTTAGTAATACCTATACCAATTTTTCCGTGTGAATCCTTTGTTAGCTTTTTAAGTTATATAGCTTGTAATTAAACAATATTGTAAGCTGATGATTCGTCGAAAACTAAATAAATTAATATAAAAAAAACTGATACACCTAAAAAAAAAGGGTAAAAGGAGAGTGGCGTATTCAAAGAAAATAGAGGACACGTAAGATTAGAGTATTTGGCTGCAAGTAATAAAACATAATTTAAAAAAAAAATACTTCTTAGTTAAATAACAATTCAAGATATACTATTTCAGAATATTAATTACATAAATGTATTTTAATTATTTTTCATTGTTTCAAATTATTCGAATCAATTGAAAAGGAAGAGGTGTGACGTATTAATAAAGTGCAAGCGACACACGCCCGTACGCACGGCCTACAGCGGTAGTGGGGCATTGCTCTCTCGACCGTCGGCCGGTGCGGGCGTGCGTGTGCTGCTTGGTGAAACTACTGACTGCTTCCATTTTATGGATACCCTGACAGTAATAGAGGACACCACAAGGCCAAAATAGATTAAAAAAGGCGATTTGTTTCTATCACTGGTTAAAAAATAAGTATACACTTGAATATAAGTCCTTGGGTGATGGAAAATTTAGACATCATAAAAATATGAATTCAGTGGACGAGTGCAGACGATATCGTGAGGGAGGGTGGATTCAGAAGTCGCAACAAAATATAAATCCACTTTATCATCTAACCCCATTACTATTGGGAGGCATTATCCATTTTTGTTATCCTTTTATTTTGAATTTCTTTTATGATAGCTATTAAAATCTCATTGTGTTTTTTATATACTTGAAATGTTATCATGTAGACAGAAAGAAAAGAAGGTGAAAGAGTTTACACACACACACTGCTTACACGATTTCATTCATACACTTACGCTATACTTTCAACACTCATATCTAAGATTCATTCGCCACTCTGACTAAAAACATCTCAAACAATAAAACACCGGAAGTGGCCTTTGTTTGATCCGTGCCAAATTTTTTTGGCCTCAATTATTTTTACAAAAGATATAGTTGGAACAAAAGCTAGTAAAAATTTGAGGCGACTTCATATCATCACAACTTTTTATTGGCCCTATGAAGGCGCTAATGGAAGTTTGATCAAGATTGACGCAGTTGTTTCTGTGCTCATAATAGCCGCAATAAGTTCTAAAAAGGGAAATATTCTTAAGACGATTTACCCTTAACACATTAGATGTAGTTGCGATAAGTGTTTGATATGCATAAACGAAGTATAATTGTCTTTTTCCTATACTTTGAAATTGTTACTTTATTTTAAGTACCACAACCTAACCAAACCAAATAAAAGGAATTCCAGCTGATAAGTACCTATTTTAGTAAATGGAAAACCACATATTTTAAATTTTTTGATAATATCAAAAATATTATGGTCTTAGTTGTTGGATAAATGAGCTCAGATAAGAATATTTTATGCATTAAAAAAAGTAATAGGACATGATGCCAGACTTTAAATACAGACATTACTGAGCCGTAATATTATTTTAAGTTCAAAGAAAAAATATTTGCGGGAAAAAGCCCGGACAGGAAAAATAAGCTATTTGATTAAAGAACCCAAAAAATATTGGAGTGGGTGGGCTTTCATTAAAAGTGCACACCGTGCGCCCCTCGATACAAAGTAATGAACGGTGGAGAATACATAATTCGGATTTTCCATACGGAATTGAAATTTAAATAAGCAAACGTAGGAATTTATTCAATTTAGTATAGTGGACCGGAGTTGTCAATCGTTATCTATTCATAGAGGAACACCGTTTTCTATTTAATTTTTGTCCATTGAAGTTTCTCTTTCACGCCGTAATTGAAGTATTAAACGTTCGGGACCGGGGTATAAAAAGGCTGAATAAAAATAAACGACGCAAAGAAATAAATTAAAAGATGAAAAAATCCTTAGCGAAGTGCTACTAAGAAGAAGTGTGAAATTATTTTAAGTTATTTAAAGCAGTTATACGTGACACAAAAGTTTTTTTGCGAAAATTTTCTCGTTTAATGGTAATCTGGGAAACATCCAACTGCCCCAATCGGATTAACCGTCACCTCAAAATATATTTAGAGCAATCTTGAGATCTTGTCATTTATTTCCACGGTTATGATGGCCATTTTGCTCAAGTACTGAGATATAAAAAACAGATGGACTACTCCTGAAGATTACCCGGTAATGTTTGCCTGTTAAAAATTACTGAAGTGATAATATTGTATTTAGTTCTTACACTTCCGCGCATATTACACATTTAAATAAAACAACTTATTAAGGGTTTTTGAGCACAATTTAACTTGATCCTGACGTTTCGACTGCTTTACAGGAGCCGCGAATACCGGATGACTAAGGCAATGGTCGTCATATATTTTCTACAACCTTCACAATAAGGAACGGTTAGGAACGTGCCCGATTTGAATACTGTAAAGGCAGTAGAAAATATATGACGACCATAATTGCATGATTGGCTTAGGCATCCTGTGATCTAGGCTCCTGTAAAGAAGTCGAAACGTCAGGATTGAATATAAATTATGCGCAAAAAAACTCTGAATAATTTGTTTTATTTAAATGTGATAGTATTGTTTTATACTAAGGTAAAAACATTATAATAAATGATTCGACTCTGGTAAAGAATGCAGTTGTATAGGATAGCTTACATTAATACCTATGAAAGATATCCTATAAAACACAGATTAAAAAAAAATGGTTGTCTGTAAAGTCAGTTTACGGCCGAGAATTTTACGTGATAACGTCAAAACAAAACATTGATGATTGCATACTTTTATAAATTGAATTGTATAGTTATCACTGAATTATCATTATTTTGTATAATACAAAGAAGGAGTTAATTGAAAATCACATTTTTTTCAATAAATTAACATTTATTTGCACTCTTTAATTCAATTTGTTTACATAAAAATGAATATACAGATTACTTACAAGTGACAATGTGCTAATAACAATTTATTTACGATATATATACATGTGTGAAATTTAAGACCCTCCGCAGTTGACTTTTTATACGATTGTTTATATGAGTCATACTGCTTTTTTAGTCAAAATTGTAATATAACCTATTATTACTGCACTCGCCGACCGATGCTACTTTTATTTTAATAATAAAAGAACAAATATATGAGATTATATCGCTAATCAAATTCTTAAAATGCAAGAATTAATTACTTTATTTGACGCAATTGTTGTAGTAATAAACACATTAAAACCACATTAACTTTTCATTTCACTTTATAAATAGTTGACAAAACAGAATATATTAAGTGTATCATTTTGTTATGACATATGTATATGTATCAGAATATCAAAGTTTACAAGAGATTCATCATATATTAATGTAATTATTGTCTCGTGCAAACGATCGTCGAAAAAAAGAAAAAAAATTAAATGTGATTTTGAAAACATAATAAGAAAGTTTTTGATTTTTTCATATAATTTTCATAATAACCACGGTTTTTGTTACTCATTTACAATGCCCCATCATAATTTGCCTCAAAGTAAATTGCTTTGAGATTTTATAATTAATGCTGTACCAAGTTGGCACAAAAACAGTCTTCCGGACAAATAAATGGCTTTCTGTTGTACTGAATATTTGTCCATTAATTGTGGTGAAATTTTGTAATTAGGTTTTCTACACGAATGCTAACAAAATACAGTAAGTAGGATTTTCTAATATAAATCTGCAAATCTGAGAGCATTGTTTTAAATTTACAGAATTGTTTGCAATGGAAAGCGTTTTGAGCGTAGGTACTTATAGTCTAAAAAGGTGCCTGCCTTTTGATTAATGAAGCTCTTAAACAGACTTTGAATAATATATAATAATACATGTTTTGTAACTATTTTTTTTGTTAATTATTGAATTAAACGGAATTTGATTAATTCAGTTTACAATATTTATAAGTGATCTTATATCGTCTTTATGACTGTAAAGGAAGTACGTTTTGTACAAGCGGACACCAGTTATTTAGTTTCTGGCAATCTCTGAATCCATCGAGAATGTCGTGTACTTCAGACTGGAGATTTCGAGATTCACCGGACCCAATGGCCGTGAACGAAATTTAGCTATCAAAGTAATAGTTATTACTTTGATAGCTACCATTGATTTATATAATTTTAATTAATTTTTAGGAAACAATATTTTCAACAACAACACTATACATAGATATTATTTTTTTAGTGAATTTATAAAACAAACGTTGTCAATTGTGCTGGTGCTAATTGTTGAAAGGAACACGACAATTTGTGTATTCGGATGCTTTAAGTAAGACTCATAAACATGAAAAAAGATTGTATAGTTACACCAAAACACAAATAATAATTGTTGGTAGCTCAAGACTACTCTCCAGGATCGACTGGAATTCACTGCCTAACGTAAAACCTGAAGGTGTTATCATTCCCTACAGTCCAACTGCCAAAAATTTAGGAATAACTTTAGACAGTGTGGACCACAACTTCAAGCAATTAGTTGCAAGTTGTACGCATCGGCGTCATTTTTGCGGACACTATGTAACTTTTTACCTACAATAAAATTGCGCTTACACAATCTCTGTTGCTCCCTGTCCTTAATTATACTGACGTCAGCTACCCTGACTTACCGGAAGACTAGCTAAGCAAGCTTCAGCGACTTTAATTTTTTTGTATAAAGTTCATATTTGGCCTGCGCAAATATGATCATGTCTCTCAGTGTCGCTCTCAGCTCAAGTGGCTTTCTATTCGCCGGGACACTCGTTACTTTCTCTCCTCTGTAATATACTGTTTAATCCCACTTATCCTCGTTATCTTAAAGAACGCTTGCATTTTCTCCAGTGTGCATACCCTTATCTCCTTCAGGCTACAGAAAATCTAAGCCTTCTGACCCCATCACATAGTATCTTTACTAATCGTTTTTTACTGTGCAAGCTATTCGTCTCTGGAATTCACTTCCAGTTGTGATTAGATTAGGACTCAGTCAATTACTACTTTTAAAGATCAAGTGATAAAGCAATACCGGCTAAGCTTTAACTTTATCGTTACTTTCATACCGGCTTAACTTTATCGTTACTTTCATATATTTATTTTTTATTTACAACGGTTATATATCTTTTTATAATAAGAAAATACTTTTTTTTTTAATTGCATCACACCTTAGTCCTTAAAAGCATTACTTCCCTTCACCCAAAGGTTGTCTGGTAGATATCGCTCTAAGCGATAAGACCTCTAATCTAAGCGAAATCTTAGCCTAAAAAATGCAGGCTAAGATTTTGATTTTGAAAATTTCGTCGGTTCTAAAATTTCGATTATCCTGTTGAGGTCTACAGTCATCGAACAGTGATTTGTTATTGCTTGATCGAGAAGTCTCATTTAAGTGAAGTTAAACAGTGGTAAATTTCTGTTTCTGATGACGGCTTCTGATTTATAATTGATTCATTAAAATTTTCAACAATTAATTAATCAACAGCCTTAGTCTTCTGTTGAATATAGGCCTGCTTCATAAAGAGCCACAAATTTCGACACTGGGCCTTCACTATTCAGTCACTGCCAGCCGGTCACTTGCCAGGCAAAATTGTCATAGCTTATAAAAATAGAATATTTTTAAGTTTGTTTAAAAACTAGAGAGATAACTGAAGCTTTTTGTGGGTGTATGTTATGGGCAGACGTATTGGCCTACCCTCCGTCGAAGTCTTTTATTACAATCGATACCAGTATCACTGTCTTTTTTACTATTCAATTCACTTGAAACGGTTCAAGACACACGACGCTCATAGTATCAGATCGAAAAACGGCACTTATTTTGTGTTGTATTTCCACTTATTTTGTGTTGTGATTCCAGACACTCAATAATTTAAACTCGCCTGCGTGATCGAAATGTTTGTGTTTAGTAATTTCAATCGTTTTCCTAACTATAATAGTATGTAGTGGCTTTCAGTTGAGATAATCTAAGGTTATGAAACTCCATGCACTGATTTGAGCCCGATTGGATGAATTGTTCAGCGATGGCCGGCTTTCGTGTCGTTGTTTTTGATGGCTTTTATGTGCCCCTCCATGCTATTGCTTGCTTTGTTGGGTCGATATATTAACTACTTACCACTGCAATTCCTTTTTCAAAGGAATAAATATAGTTTTAATAGCCTACTTACTGCTTTTAATGTTTGAGTTTACTTTTACTTTACTTATCAACTCTTTTACATGTGGCAAAAATACTGCTGGCCTGTCCGTCTCATCCATAGGGATCTGATGCTTTATTTGTCGCCTAAGGTTCAAAAGCAGAACGTGTCATTACGGCCGATTGTGAGTCAAATAAGTTTATCTACAAACGAATTGGTGAAGATGGAGATATAATTTAATATTATATGTCAATGTATCATACATGTATACCTATGCATTACCCTACTATCCATAACACAAGCCTATAAATATTAGTCAATTATGATATTATTCGATTTATTAAATATAAGTAGTAAAATAATACGTAAATATTGTTTTATTAAATATTTCAGCGGTTAAGTTTGTCTGATTTCTTTCGATAATACCTTTGGTTCTCAGAGATTATCAATTTTTTTAAATATATTTTTAAGGATGTTTTGTCCAATTGTCAAAATGTTCAGTTATCTAAACACCTACTTGCCTAATGGTGGATGTGATCTGTTACGAAACTCCCAAAGGCAAAACGTCTAAGTGTTCAAAACACCCAGTTGCCAAAAGGTTAACCTACCTAAATAAGTAATAGGTACTTTATTAAGCCTACCATTTTACTTTATGGCTTTCGAATATATATGTGTATGAGTGTGAGTCAAATCATAGGCTTTAAAATAAGGCCTTTTTAACATGCTTTTGGTAACTTCACCTGTATGTTTGTAATTTTATGGTTACCGAACTAAATAAAATACAACCATCGATATCGAGCACCCCACGCTATTCTTATAATGATATTATTTCTCGTTAATTACTCAACTCTTAAATTGATATTTATTTTTTACTTTTTAGTTCGGTTTATCATTAAAGCTTTACTACGTGGGCGAGTCTTTAATTTTTTATTTAATTTGATATACCTTTTCCTTTGTCTTAGTGAAGTCACATAACAAGTTCACGTGGACTTGTTGATCACTAGTACGTATTTATTAACAGTTTTCTGATGATCTGGACGTAATAGATCTTGGACATTTTTTCAGATGTTCTTATGGGTCAGTGGTTTTTCTAGGATCTGGACGTTTAGGCACCTTCAATATTTAAAACTTGTACTTATCAGCTCATTGTCTTTCTAGCATCCGCGACGCAATAACAAATTCAATGATCTGATCAGTTTGATGTACCCCGATAAACGAAAGCTATTGTAACGCGTGTTTTCTAACTTATTTTTTTTAATAATATTCCTCAAAATTGGAGCTTTACCCTGAGTAAATAAAATTTTGCATAAGGGGTAGCATGAGGACTTATAAAAAAACTCGTATAGATGATGTTATTTTATAGTCGGGGAACTGCTGTAATAGTTTAATATTAAGTAATGTTTACTTTAATATTGTTTTTATTACGAACGAATTTAAACGCGTTCTGCAACCCTAATATAACCAATTGCAACGTACTTGTATTCTAAAATAACATACTATTTTCGTGTTCGAAAATATATCGTTTATTTTAAATATGCGAAGATAACCAATCGGACAAGGCAACATATTATCATATGGACCTGATCGTTCGGGAGCAGATCGCAGTTATCTGGCAATAATTCACTCCGAGTATATTACTCTATAGGTGTCGATCTATACTTTTAGGTGCTTTATGGTTGTTCGTTCCCTGATCTGTTCATCGCGCCGGTGGCAAGATCTTTAATTTTATTGCAAATTTCTCGCTCATACGGTGTTTATGAAGAAATTATTCTCTTTATTATTCTTTCCAGCGGATTTCAGCTTATTAGCTGGTCGGAAGCAAGGAAAATATCTACCTATTCATTTTGAGAACCGATCACCTCCTGAACATTAGATATATACTTTATATTTAACCCCAAAAGGTAATTTGAACATTATTTTATTATTTATTCAATGCTAAAAGTGGTTTTCTTTACATTCGTACGAATTTTATCGAGAATCTCCCGGAAACTTGTACAACATCATGAAGTTTTAATTTGTAGTTGAAGGTATTACGAAATTTCATTTTCTCTTATTTTATCGATATTGAATCGCTAATTAAACCATTCTACATCATTAAAAGCCCCTTTCGATCAATCTATTTCAGTTTATAACCTTATAAATCCATAGAATCATTGCTAAGATTCATAAAAATGGAATTCGATTAATTCTTTGATGCCTTCAACGGTGATTTAAACGTTAAATATCAAGTTTTCTGCAATAGTATTGACCTTCTTGAGAGAATTTACAAGTTATATTATGATATAAACTCATAAATAACCCTCCCCGACTTAGGAATATTATAAATAAACATGAACTAATTTGATGTAATTTATGCCAACTTAAGGGAATTTAGTACGGGCCCTAAGGTATCCAGACCTTACTTTTGTAGGCAACTGTGTCCAGTCTACCCATAGAAATCATCGCAACTAACGCTTTTGCCGGTAGTCTGAAGAATTTGTATTTGATATAATAAAAATATTGATGCTAATAGCAGAAGCTTTGCCTGAGGTGTTTTAGAGTATTATATATTTTTTCTAATTATTATGGTATATAAAAAATAAATTAATTCGGCGGCAGACAGATTGAAATAATTATTAAAATTATGTTATAAGGCATAAAAAAAATATTATACCATTGTCACTATGATGATATTGCAGTGATAATCTACATTGTTGAAAAACAGTTAAAAAACAAAATACAAAAAAAATATAACATCGTTTTTGCCTTTAAGTCTAATATTTCCATTAGTTAGGAGAAGCATAAAAATTAAAACGGCAAAAACATCGATACTGCTTTTTCGAATGCAGAAATATTTTACTATAGTAAAATACTTCCGCTGTCCTCAGGTATACCTGAGGGTGTGGAAAATGTGTTTAATGTATATGAGTGATGACAGAAACGATACTATAATTGAAGACAGTTTTTTTACCATTTTGATTTTTTTTATAAAAATATCAGAGCTACCTGAACTCGCCACTTATTTCTTCGAGTTAACATAGGTCGAGACTACATAACGTGTTGGTATCAACGACGATGGAATCATATAACTAACCCTATATTTAACCCTAGCAATAAATTTACTCATTTTAAAAAATAAATATGTGTGCACAGTTTGGAGGCTGCACAAAATGTGCAAACTATAAAAAATGATGGTGGACAATCTCTGTTGTTCCATTACTACAAATCAGTTTTTCATTTCTAATGCGCACGGAAGTCGCACAGACGTTCTCTGCAACGACAAAGCCGCAGCAACATTTTAAAAATATTGTCACATGATTTTCGGGCAAATAAAGAATATACATTTATAAATACCGTTTTGGAATATGTAGATATATTTTTGGATTTTGGAATATGTACATACATTATCCAGTAGTTTTTTTTACTCTCCTTGAAGACACCCGGACGCCTAGCTCATATCATTATTTTGAAAGACCACGGACCAATAATTGAAGTCTTGTCATAGCACGAAGCTGAAATCACTAATTGGCAAAACATCATTGCAGCCAAAATCGTAACGCCGCAACGGGGCGCCAGTAATGTTGTTTTATTTCGAGAATCCCCTTTATTTATAACTTTCCTTTCAATTCAAACGAGTAGAATTCCCTATTAGCCTAAATTATTCCAAGACCATTAATAAAGCTCAGTATTGGTTGCTTTTCCCATGGCCAATTCGATTTAGCTCATTGGCGTGTAAATAATCCCACCAACCTTTATGTGTACGCTCCAGATGGTTCCACAACTAATGTCGTTTCCAAAAAATCACTTGCCTAAAAATCAAATTTCTTGGCCAACTAAGAAAATTAGCGACGCCTTGTTATTTTCTGACGTCTAGCACTCTAGCTACTCTTGAAATGGAAATATAAAGTTATCGTAAGCATAAATACCACGGTATTTGTAAGGTGTGTTCGGGAAAACTAACTTAACAATAGAGCAAAGTTAGTTATTTAATCCCAGTTACTTAAAGGCTGTACCTGCAATAGGTGCTTCATGATATTTTATAATACTCCACTAGGTATTATGTGGAAACCATATTTCGCCTTGAGGATCTCACCTTAGTTTCAAACTTGTACTATAAAGGATCTAAGCTCCTATTGTTGTGTTGTTTAACAATATATAGTGTGTGAGGAACAAGAGAGAGAATGTAAGATGTAACAATAAAGTTCATGGTCGAGAAAGCTGAAGACAGTTATTATGTTTTAATTAACACCACAGGCGGGAAGAGTTATCCCTATACTAGTCACGGTCACGAAGAATTAATGCCCTTAAATATTGTAAATTATTCAAGATTGTTGAAGAAAAAGTAACAATGAAATATATCAATATGCAATGTTGTAATAGAGGTATTAATTAGGAATCTAAATTATGCGTGAGTATTTAGTGAACTCTCTTTTTAAATGAGTCCATTGGTTACAATGGAATATGTAGGACGTGGTAAGGTTTAATTTTTCGGTCGTTTTTGTACATGGTTACTTATTTTGAGGCAGTGTAATTGAAACGTTTTATCGTTTCTTATCCAGACAATATAATTTTAAAGTGAATCATACTTGAGTATTACTAGAATTCCTGTAAAGATAAATATATCGTAACTAGCTGACCCGGCAATCGTTGTTTTGCCATGTATATTATTTCTAGGAAAAGTTTTTATTTAATAAATAAAAATAGGGGTTGATCGTAGAGGGGTGAAAATTTAGGGTTGTATGTATTTTTGTAGGATGTATCATAAAAAAATAAAACAAAAAAAGAAAGTAAAAAAAAAATTAAGAGTCGACCACCTTGAAGATGGGGACATACACCTACATTTAGAGGGATGAAAAATAGATTTTGTCCGATTCTCCACTCAGACGGTATGCACGCTAAGATTCACGACAATTGGTTGCGCTGTTTCGGAGTAGTTCAATTACGCACACCGCACACGAGAATTTTATATATTAGATTAATTAATATTGAAACATGTTATATCATGTCTGTTCATCAAGGTTTTAATATTTCAGACATTCGTGCTATCCGCTGATTCTGAGTCCGTACGCTCCAACAACTAGAGATAGACTGCACAAAAAAAAATGTATAATGGAAAGTTGCTTAAAATCTTGAAATCTGATCGGTTATGATAATATAAGTCATGATTTGATAACTAGTCATAAATTAAATAAAAAGTTGCTGTAACAAACCAAGTCCACATAACCCTAAAACATAAAATAAGACACTTAGAATAGGTTCACATGCTAACGTGAGTCCTACGTACATCTGTATCGTTGGTAAGTTAAGTAAACTTAGAGACTTTTAATAAAGATTGAAATAATGTACCAATTCTGATAATGACAATAATACAGTACAATACCAAAAACTTTATTGCTAACACCATATCGAGGAAATAATAAAACAAGGGAATTCTGAAAATAGTGTTATAACTGTGATGTTGTAACATATCGTCAGTAATGGCTTTTTCTATGTAGAGTGACTAACATTTTATAACTTTTAAATAGAATTCAGTGGAATTATGGGAAAAATAAAGGACAATAAACAAAATCCGTAGGGTGCATTTAATGTCGCCAAATATGAAATTCATTTTGATCGATATTTTATTACGAATTCGTGGCCCTGTGTTAAGGTGTACCAATACCTTTTCGAATCTTTAAATGTTTTACTGAACTCAAATTATCTGATTTCCCCTGGGCTTGATTTGTGTGTTGTTTTCATATAATTGTTTTAAGTCTTCTTGTTGAGTAAATTAATTGAGTTGAAAATATAAAAGTAAGTAATGTACATAATTATAACCAATGAAATATAAAGTGACATAGAAATAAATGTGTGGATTTATCAAAAATAGTTGTCAGTTCTCAGAACATAGGTGAGAGCGAAATAATATTTCTTTTAGGTTCCCTCAATTCTCTACTCGTTCAAATTGCTGAGCTCTTTAATATTTTTCTTGTTGGAGCTGTGCCACAGAACGGGATAAATGAAATTGTTTCAATAAAATATTTTCTCCGCCAAATTATTTCTCATTTCAAAGTTTTACAATGTCAGGTTAATGTTTGTGTTTGATGTTTATTTAAATAAAACAAATTTATTTAATGATTAGAACATAACATAATTTAATCATAGTGTTGGTGTCGGTGAGTAGAATCAACATCAATGCCAACTTTTTTAAAAGGCTAAATGAAACATAACAAGTTATTGCAATTTTTTTTTCACGCATTTCATAGATTGTGTTATATGTAAAAAAAAATATGTTTTGGAAAAAATCAATTTATCTTTGGCTTGAGTTCCACCTGACACCTTTTTGACAGACAAGTTGATCTTTGCTATTTCTAAATTCATAAATAAATGTCAGTTACTCGGTACGAAATTGTAATAAAAAGATTTTCATTATAAAATATTTTATCTTGCAAAACGTGGGACTTGTACTATGTAGAGTAATAAACACGACGAGCATACGTGTACAGGGGATAGAGAATTTGCTTTAGCTATGTAAAACATTCAAACACGGTCGTATTACAAATTATAGCTTAACATCTATAACGAGACGGAAACGCTTTAAAACTATTTGATTTTTATCTTCGACTTTCTTTTTTGCGAGATCTTATAACAAATTTGAAACAAGAAATTATAATTTATCAGTTTGTTCTTAGTTTTCCTTTCCATTCTTGGTTATATATCTAAAAGGACAGGATTAAATAACCATCCTAAACGTGATTAGTTATTTCGTATGCTTATTGGTTTATTTGATTAATTTTGTACCATGAATATGATAAGTGACACATACTTGTGTAGCGGCAACTGTGACCTCATTATATGACTTCAAATTACAAATGACGTGTATGAAAATTTAAGTATAGCATTTTAACCTAACAAACCTTATCTGAATAAATCATGAATTGAAACTAAAAATTGGTTTCAAATTTTTTCCTATACGACAATGATATTTTTACATCGGTACTAGTTATCTCAATTGTATATGACTACCTGCACAGGCTAGCAATTATATAATCTTATTATTATTAAGTCTGAGCGGCAAACGTGTTCAAGAGAACTACATTTTAAGTTTAAAGAAATATTCGCCTTCAGTATTGAGACGAACATGAACATAAAATCCATTTCAATTTTTCCCACGTTTTTCTCAGGTCACTTTCTTGTTTGTCTGTCAGTCTGTCTGTCTGTGCAGTTGGATTCTTGCAACTCAATTTTGAGGCACTTCCCGGCCACCTGGCGAGCTGAAATTTTTGGAGCAAGTCAGAACCCGATGACAATGCATCCTAAAACAACTTTTAAGTTTCTAGGTACACTTCAAGGTCAACTTACGGCAACTTTCACCTTGGTATGGGGCTTATTCGATTGTTGCGTAACACATGGTTACTTCGTTGAGTTAATAATTAAAAAGAATAAAATAATAATACTAGATTTAAAAATCTAAAAATCCCACGTTTTTCAGTGACCAAAAAAGAATAAAATAACCCGGCGGGGCCAAGCGTGGGGCCACTCAAAACGTGGGGGCGCATGTTACTTATGGAGATGTAATGAGATGTATGATATGCATAGATGTTGAGAGTATTTGTAAAGATGCGCCCCCACGTTTTGAGTGGCCCCTCGGCCTCGCTTGGCCCCGCCCGGTTATTTTATTCTTTTTTGGTCACTGAAAAACGTGGGATTTTTAGATTTTTAAATCTAGTATTATTATTTACCTTTGTATTCCCGAATGTTCATGAAATTGTAATAAGTTCTTAAAGGAAATGAAATATTTTAAAACAAAACCTCTAAGAATTTGATTTCTTGAGCCCATAATTGCACAGAGCACAAATAGGGAGGGAAATATAATATTATTTGGCGGCGGCAAAATTGTTATTTACCCGTTTCACGCAAGTGCTGCAATAAATAAATTTACAGCTTCGTACTTTCGAAGATACAAATAAAGCTAAATATTTTATGAGTCCTATTTATGTTTACTGTTTGTCTTGACATTCTAAACTTAACCATACAGTTTATGACTTATATATTGTGAAATCAGATAACTGAAAATACAAAATAAATGACAAGCGGTAGCTGACGCCTAACAACTATTAAATGTACTGTGTCGCTATAAAGCTTTTATTTATCCCACAGCAATTGTTTCGACAGCCTTTATTTTATTCCCTGTTGTTGAAATCCCAATCCAATTCCATTCTGCCAAAAAATATTCAAACACGCGTGGATCCATCGTATTTCAAAATATAAAAAGGCAATTTCACAAATAATTCCCCTTTCCGTCGAAATTTTCTTCTAAATATAAGGTTTTAGTTACAAAGAATCGTTTTATTCCTTCGTTGTGTTTTCAGGGGTTCAGAATTAAGCTTTAGTAGTTTTAAAACCGTTTCATTAAAGCAATTTACGGTTTAAATTACGTAATATATATACATAACATTTGTCTTAACCTGTAATGTGAAATACAAATATCTAGTTATCAATAAGTAGGTAACTAAGTTTAATAATGGAAATTATTTAGCAAGTCATTATGATACTTACGAACTATTAATCACATCGCCTAATCACTACAATACGGTAATCCCAAGTTTGCTTAAAACTGTTTTTCTTTAGAATTTTTTGGAAACTTCATCAGTCACTTGTTTTATGTACACTGAAAACAGGTTTATTAGGAACATTTTAAAGTTACCGCTCTGCACGCCTTAAAGCGGCGGGGCCGAAACAAAGTGTCGTGACGCCCGATGTGAGCGAGAACCTCCGTCGGACTGAAGTGTCTGCCGGAGGCGGTGGGCGGGCGGACGCAAGCTTACCTTTCAGGTACTCGGGTACCGAAGTCCTTCATTTTTAAAACACTCGTCTTCCTAATGTAAAAATTTCGTTTATTACAAAGATTAATGGGACGTTAGCTTACATAGGTACTCTATGATTTCTTGTACTGTATTTTTATTGTAAATTTTAAGTAGTGTGATGTCGTTGAAAAGAAAGGTATAGTACCAAAATTAAGCAAAATATTTTTTATAGTTAGGCATTATAAAATTTTCCCATAGTTGACTTCCGCAAGACATAGCTGTGTGCTTGCTTTGTATTGCAGAAGTTTGGATGCCGTTTCGTTATTTTTATAGCTAACTAGCTTTTATCTGTTCACAATTTTGATGGCCCACGTATCTAAATATAATGTCTAGAGGTTGTTTTAACGAGATAAAAAACATTTCATACTTTGATGAGTATACATAGGTGATATATGTACCTACAGAAAACAGAACACCAATATTTACTAGACTGTCAAATTTCTCATTCAATTTTCGACCTCTAGTCCATCCTGCAGAGTTCAATATCAATAGAAAAAATGTCAGTATAATGGTAGGTTAACGTGCTTTTGTTCGTATCAAGTTTCAACCAAATTCGTTAAGTTTTTCCAGCTTGATAAAGTAACAAAGATATCTTTATTATATATATTTTTGCGTACAAACTGGGACTAAATTATTATTTAGAAAAAGAGCTTATGTCCTCAATTCTATTATATAATGGTTAGTAATTATATAACGTGAACAAATCATGATCGTACCTGTCTGGGTTTTAAACAAAGTCCAGTTTTTTCTGTATTTCTTTTGAAATTTTACTGTAAGCATATAATAATCCCATATTCCACCGGTTTCTATATGTCGTGCACATCACGTTTAGCCGTCTTGCCTAAACAAACCAACCTAATTTTTACTGAACTCATGCAAATTAGCTATTTTAGAAGCTTTTAAAATTTGCCCTTTTTAAAACAGGGATGAGGAGTCAACATCAAAATAAGCGTTATGTGTAGTACGGGAAACTTAAATTATCCTACTCGCCCTACAAATTTTTAATTTAATTTATTACTTTTATTTTTAAATTACTAACTAAAACTAAACTCACAGAAAATCAGAAATATATTGTTTTACCAATGAATAAGTAATCATTGGTAAAACAAGCTAGTTTTTGAACTGGACGAACTTCCTGATAATGTGGAAGATTTTAAAGTAGAACCCACTTGATCCACTAAACAGGATAAATTGAACCAGAGTGTTTTTTATTAATAACAAGTTTAAGCATTACTTAATACTAATAATAAAACAATAATATACATTGCATAAATTTTATAAAAAACCTGTACCTACATTAAATGTCAATGAAAAATGTATAGACTACTTACTTATACATTTTTGGAAATCCTAGCTTAGAGACTAAACTTTGACCATAAAAATAATACAATGTTATGGAGAAATACATAACAAAGATCAACCAGAGACTTCAAGACTGATAGAAGCTATAATAGGTATTTTTGTATCTGATATCTGTTGAAACAGGTTTTAAAAACCTTCGTTGTTATACTGAAATAAGCTCTTTGAACCTACCTATAAAGGTGCCTTGCGTTATAAAAAAATCACATTGTTGTGATTGCAGTGCAACGATTGAATGTTATGAAGGGTAGAAAAAAGAAATGCGTGCGAGTTATTTTGTTAAATATATCATTTTAGTTCATCAAAGTAATTATGATATTATAGTTGTTGTGTGTTCTGTGTATTAAATTCACCATATATCATACTTATAAGAAAAATAACCAAAGGTACACTTACATTGATACTTTTATTTCAGCGAGTTTGTGCTGTAGATTTATATAATTATACAGTATACCACTTTTTATACGACAGAGTACAATAAAACACATCTAGTACAATACAATGTTTTATAAACAATATTTCGAATTTACAAGTGTGTAATGAAGATATATCTTTTAGTGTGATGTACGTAATTAACAACTTTGTTTCAAAGGCAATAAAGGATATTTCAATCTTCAACGAAATTTCCGTTTGCGATATTAATTATTCGGCGTCTCTCAGATGATTCATAGAGTGCATACGCATTCGTTAAGCTAGGAGTGCGTGTGCTCAGTGCGTTTGAAAGCGTCTAGACATCATTGTGTTTGTTCAAGCCCTCCCCCACCTAAGTCGATTGTGGCTGCTAATGAGACAGCAGCAAAAACTTTGAGGAAAAACGACGGTCAAACGGCATTCAGGCTATGAGATGATTGCTTGTGTGGCCTCGCAAAAAATATCTTCAAGTGGTGTTTAGGTAAATTTACATAAATATATTGATTTTACGCTCGGGGACACACTGTTGAATAATTAATCTAAAATACAGGTGTGTTGTGTCCAATATTGTAATATTTACTTACAGTAATTGGGAAAACCAATGACTTAAGGTTTAAATAAGGTAAAAATGATAGTAATAATAAATAATAAATTAGTTTTATCTTTTAAGAATGTTAAGGACATTTTAATTTAGTTTGAGTAACTCATAGAACTTTACATCTTAGTTTATAGTTAACAAATGTTTGTTATTAGTTTTCTTTCCGAATTTGACGCAGAATTCCGCTTTTCTCCTCTTAAATGGAATGGAACCAGGAACACATTTTAATTAATCAAATATACAAGTCCTACGGAGTACGTTGTAAATTAATATTTCATATCTTAAATAAATTTCTGCGAAGCTTATATATTAAAATAAAGTTAAATTGAGTGATTTTCGATTTTTTATGTAGGTGTTAACACAGATTTTGATTTGTAAATGGTGAATGTATGAATTTTCTGTTTTAAACTAAAATCAAACAAATAGTAAAATAAAGTCAAAACTAGTTTGTTTACATATACACACATAGATTGTTAGTTTAAAAATACTTATATTTTCCTCGTCTTATTTTATTAATTTTCAAAAATATTTAAATAAATTTACCAATTGAGTTTCATATAGGTTGTCATGCCATATTTTACTGTTTTAAAAATAATAATCCATAGAAATATAACAGCCCTAAAGTAACTAAAAGAAAAAAAATTAAATAGTCGGAAGAAAGTATAACTATCATTTAATTTTAAACAATAAAGAGGAAAATTCAATCGACGTTACATCATCGTTACATTAAAGGTTGTCTGGAAGAGATCACTCTGAACGATAAGACCGCCCATTGTAACACTATTTTAAGTTTTCTCTTGTTTTCTTGTTATTTCAATGTGGTTTATCAATAAAGTGTTTTGTATTGTATTGTATTATTTAATGAATTTAACAATACACATCATTTTTGACATAAAATATTCTATAGAAACTTAAAGATATTACCGTTTCCTACAGTCGGCTCAAACGTGTTATATTATTTGAGTTTCTTTACACTTTTTTGCGCAGTCATTGAATCGGAATGAAGCGAACGTTCGTGACCAATCATTATATTTCAAAGTCTATTCGTTTCCGTTTTAAATCCTTGTTATTCAGTTAATTTACGATCGTTAAGCTCGATGTAGGTAAATGTCGGCAAAAGAAGATACCGCAAAACGATATAAATAAAAGTTTTAAAAACATTACTTTATGATATTTTCAAGGCCCTACTTAAAGAATACAATTATATTTTAATAACACCTAATGGTAACCTGCCATCTTTTTAAAAAGAAAACCTTACTTACATTAACTACCATTATTCTACCGTCTGGACCTGTAAGCAAGCGCTGATGGATCATCTGCACTACTTACGCTCAAAGATCCTCTAAAAAGTCACCTATAGGTATCAATATCGGGAGAATTTCCTATTTTTGGATTGTTTTTTTTTTAAATAAAAACAATAATTATAACTTTCACACAAATTAGCCTAGTCTAAAGTAAGCACTGTAAGGCTTATATAAATGATATTAGAGTAACGGATAGACATACATACAAATATGTATAAAAACCCATGACTCAGGTACAAATGCAAATCACACAAACATTTTCCCTCCCCGGGACTCGAACCCAGGACCATCGGTGCTACCGTTCGATTGTTCATCGGACCAGGATCGCTACCGTTTCACCAAAGGTCGTCAAATATTGTCAATATTAAAAAAAATATTCAATCCAGAAACAGAAGAACAGAGCAGCCATACTTAATAGTAGTATACGTTAAGTAAATATCACTTTCCGACAGCAGTCACGTAAGAAAGGTACGATTGTATTTTTCCTTAAACCCTAATTCACCAGAGTTTTTATACTAATTACATTTGCTTATTTCAGGTTAAAAGAATTATGCATATACCTTTATGCGAACAGCAAAGACATTTTGTAGGTCCGTAAATATACAATTTATTTTTGTTAGATATTATTTAGAACATCATAGTACCTTTGCAAACATATAAGGCCACGCATAATTTGCAAGCGACTTTGATCTTATAATCCTTATAAAAGTAGCACAAACACTGATTAATATACAAAAGAATCGATCATTTTCATTAACTATCATTCCCTTAGATATCATATCGCCAAGTGCAAATTGGTGGGTGGAAAAATGGAATAGCAGGATATGAAGATACTGTACTTTTTTGAAGTTATCCGGGAGTACTTTGACGGAAGCGCCAAAATACACAAAATGGCCGTGATGATTGAACGGCTATTCAATAACCGGACTTTGCGAAAGTTGCCTAACTTCTAAAATTGCATGCCGAACGCGCTAACCCATACGGAGTCGAGCTTCTACACGCCGATAGCGATGCGATACTTATGACTTTGTACCAGCTTTGGATGCTCCCAGACTTGAAGTATCGGGCTTATCCATGTGGTAATTCAAACCTTGATGTGATGACCTTACCTGAAAAAATATTACATAATTGGAAAAGAGTTTTCTTGGGTGCATTTAAACTATTTTGCTACGGTGCATTTTGCACGTACCTTACTATTGTTCTGCTTAAGACAGAGGTGACGCAGGCTTAACCAAATGCAGTCTGTACCCCAATCTTACCAATTGTTCCTCACAATGGCTATGCATACGAAACCACTGCTGAGTTAGCGACTGCGATTTGGTGTATTGTGTTCTGAGGCCTTTAGACAAATCTAGTCGCAGCGAATTGTACAATGATTTTGCTAACCCGGTAATATTATTAACAAAAAGGATATCTAATATTGTTCTGTACAAAGGCTTATTATATGATAAATTAAATAAGAAGACTAATAGGTAGATATTCACTGAGATTCTTAAAATAAAAGCAAGAGCTGTTTAATAAATACGTTGATAAAAATAGAGCTTTTCTGTTATAAAAAATAATTATTAAAGCACTATCAACCATTTATTCTTTTATACTTTCTAATTAAATGCAAATTAGAATGAACACTTTAAGGGAAGTTTTGAATTTTAACATAATATCTTGATATTGAAAATAATGTGTAAACTATAAACTTCGAATGTAGGAATAAAATAAAGGGCCGACAAAATCTTAACACGCTTTACAACGTTCGAAAAATTAGGTGAAACAAAAAGGAAGAAAGAGAAAAAATTTGCATAATTGGCCAGCTAAGCATTGAAAAACTTATTTGAAGAGTAATGAAAGGCAAATAAAGGAATTGAAAAGAACTTAAGCGGAAAGTTGTAGGTCAGCCTTATCATGACGCCTCAGCAATAGCCGCCAGGACAATGATAAAAATTACTAGAGAAATTTACTCCCCAATCAATAACACTCTTAATGAAACACGGGAAAAATGGATCTATATTATTTTACTTTCATTATTAGTATTATTCATTTATCATCATATCATATAATTATCATTGTAAAATTATGATAGAAATGGAAAGGAGGTTGTATAGGCTAGTACTTTTTGCTTGCCCTTGAGAGAAATATACCAGAAACTTGGGTATTTATGACGAGAGCGTACTGGTCACTCTTTGGTAACTATTTCGTCATAAATACGAATTTTTACAAGTAAAACAAATGTTTGATTTTTTTTGTCAGAATTCGTATTTTGTTGTATACTATTATTTAGGAAAATAATTAGTTGTCATGAATATCAACAAGTAAATAGATACATCGAAGAGTTAAAATTAAGAAGAAAAATATTTGTTTATGGAACTACAGTCATAAAACTCAAAATATACATAAGTTTATACCTGAGATTTGTATTTTTATCGCTGTAAGGCATAAATATGAAAAAACAAAATTTGTAAAAGGCAGCCTCGTTTATAGTGATAAAAATAATATTTGAAAAAGTATTTCAATCATATCTTTAAAAGTTCCGAGTTCTTAAAATGAAATGATGTTATATACTTTTAAAATTCAAGAACCAAGAGCTGACAAATCTCGTATGTTTGACCAATTTCTTATATTATTGTTGTTTTACGAAGCGGTCTGAATAGTGAAAGGTGTGATTTCTTTTCCCCGCCTGACACAAATTGTATTTTCAACGTTTCATTTTTACTTACGATAAACTAAGAGGTCAAATTCTCATGACACTCGGAAAACCACGACCTCCTTAAACAATAAAATTAATTTTTGTTTAATCGAAGTAAATTAAAGTAATAAAAACTAATCAATTTCATTCGGGCTTGCAAATTATTATATTCCGATATTTTTCTTGTTCAGTGCTTGGCAGTTCATTATATTCTTAGAAAGCAAACAGCCTTTTTAAACGCGAAATGCAAACTAAGCAGTTGAGAATCTTCGGCAGTTTTGTATCGAACCTTTTACGTAAACTTTTTTGTTTAGCTGGTAGTTAACGAGGAAACTGCAGTTCCAGCAAAATTAAGTTGTTAGTCTTCTTTACAAACTGTACGCTTTGTGTTGAGAAGTTTTTGCGTATCTTGCGTCTTGTACCTACTCTTTTTATCTCTAGAAACCTGAAAATTGCAATGCTTTTGCTTTAAAAGAATATTAAAAGTCGTTATGAAATACTATTTCTTTTTAAGTTACATTTTGGAGTTGAAATAAGAGTTTCATTTCTGTACTGTAAAATAGTACAACTGTAAAATAGTTTCTTGGCATCAATTCGTACATCAGCAATTATTTCTACTTATTTCTACTTAATGGTACTTGCTTTTAGTTGAGAGACAGATTACCGAATAGTACGTTTTAATCAAAAATGTTCAACGGAAAAATAATCTATTAATATCAATTTAATAAGTTGATAATAAAAAAGAGCTAAAAAAAGATCAGACCGTGTATGTTATCTAGGACCAAACTACTTACAAGACGAATCACACGAGCCCAATATCGATAGGATTGCGTCGTTTTATTACAGAACTGTCTTGGCCACCTTCCAGTTCTTTTATCAGATCTGTTTCATGTCATAATTATATTGCAAAATCATTAGACTCACATATGCATATTTAGTTCTTACACTTCCGCGCACATTACACATCAGAATAAAACACTTTTTTACGGATTTTTGCGCATGTTTTATATTTAATCCTGACGTTTCGACTCCTTTACAGGAGCCGTGATCACAGGATGACTAATACTTAGTCATACTAATACTTAGTCATCCTGTGATCACGGCTCCTGTAAAGGAGTCGAAACGTCATCACAGGATGACTAATACTTAGTCATACTAATACTTAGTCATCCTGTGATCACGGCTCCTGTAAAGGAGTCGAAACGTCAGGATTAAATATAAAATAAAATAAAACATGCGCAAAAATCCGTAAAAAAGTGTTTTATTCACATATGCATGCAAAATTTCAGCTCAAATTCAACTTGCAAGATTTGATTACATTACTTCGGGACTAGAGAAACTAAATAAAAGCTTGTAAAACGTAATTAAAGAAACTACGCTTGTGAGCTACTGTAGCGGCTAAGAAGGACTTTTGAACGAAGTGCATATAATTGTCAAGGTAAGTGTACTGCAGTACAGTCGCAATTATTTACAGTCGAGACATAGGGGAATGAAGTGGTCTTGAGCCAGCGCCAACCGCCAAGCGCGCCTCCCACACCGGCCGTGTTAAGAACTGCATCTACCCATAAATAGGTACCCATTCAGGCTTTACATATGCCCACGTTTGTTTTAAAGGCTTTGCATATTGCAGACGAGATGCAATAGCTTCAAGTGCAGTGTTGTTTCTAACAAGATTATATTTACAAAATGTTAATAATACCATTAATACATATTGCTGTAAATAAATCAAATCATTAGCATTTATAGGTAATAGATATTTATTTTTGAGGTATCGATCCCGCCTTTCACACTGACAGTCTGGTTTAGATTCCCGGAAGAGACAGATGTTTGTCTGATAAATACGAGCATTTGTGCCCGAGACCTTGGTATTTATACATATTTTTAGAAGTATTATTATTCTATATTTATGTTTATCCGTAACGTTAGTATTCATAATACAAGACTTCCTTCCTTCATAATACAATTATACTGGTTAGCACCAGTATAATTGGTAAAGTAATTCGTTATGAAAGAAATATTATAATTATATAAATCATATATATATAAAAAAATCAATTCAATTCAAAAATCAATCAGGTATTCAGGCAGAAATATGAAAAGTTTATTAAATTATCAAAATGGTTTTCAAATCTGTCACGTTAAAAATTAATATCAAGTATTAAAGTTTACGGTCCTTTGGTGGCAGAAAACAAGCCTTGAAGTCAACAAAGCAAGAATAAATTTTATATTTATTATAACAATAATAATTCAAAATGCTCCTTTAAACATGAAATTTGGTATTAAACGAGATCTTAAATAGAAACAAAAAAATTGTCATTGTAAGATTATCGATGCGACTATATATAGTTAAACTATAGTTATGGTAGCGCAATGACGCCGATACCAGTGTTGTAGTTCAAGTATTTCGAGAACTTATTTGGCATTGCCTACTAACTACCGACGTACTGAGAAAAGTGGACAAAAATGAATATTCCCGTGATTAAAGCAACTGTTCACATTTAGGTTTGTTAGACTCAAGAATACTTTTATCCGGCCTTCAAAGTCAAAAGTGGCTAAGTAAACCATTTTAACCTCATAAATAAAATAATGCCAGACGATTTTCATCATTCACTACACATGTGTAAATGTAACATTAGCAGGCTAATATAGCCTGTAACTACTTTGGAAAGGATATTTGCTATCAAAGGCTAATGCCGCTTAAATCCTGATTTACGTGATGATTACTAGGAACTAAATACAACTACAGAGGCAGAGGAGTACATGTTAGTATATGCTTTATCTGTTTGCATTATATGTTAAGCCTCATATTATATTCAGCGCTAGGAGTCTAGAGCAGAATTGACATAAGCTGTTTGTGAACTTTGATACGGTGTCAGCTGACGTGAAATATAAGTGAACCACTTATTTTTATTGATTATAATAATAATATTATGAAAAATGAGATACGCATATTATTCTTCTACTTTTCAATTGCTTTTAGTATGATTCGCATATGCCTGGCAAAATTGTGACCAAAATATATTTGTACTCTATCCTACGGAAAGCAAATTAAGTCATAAGTAGCGACTGTATTTGTAGCGGCTAGACTCCATCAATCCGCACAGGGGCCGCGTGGCGGATGATCGCCCATAAGTTTTGCTTTTGCATATTAATTTATGTTTAGCGGACTTTTCTACATTTTATGATAATATCGTTGGTTGATGATTTGCTTAAAACCTGCATTATAAAGATGCGTGTGACAAAAATTTAACATTGGATATTTTGCCAGAAAAAATGTACATAAGATATTTGACTAAAATTATACAGATAAAATAATAAAGGAACAGATAAAATTCATATTTCTAATAAACTTTTACACAAATTATGTTTTTATACAGTTGTTTAAAATTACAAATGACGATTTTATTCATTCAAATAAGATGTTCATCAGCCTTTTCTTAACCCTTAATTGGTCGCGTGGGGTGTCGTGCACCCCAAAGGAAGTTTTCAGGCTCATAACTTTGAAAAAATTGAATTTAGCGCGCTGGTCTTCTAGGTAGCTTTGTAAGGACGAATAACGTACACGATTTAGTTGCAATCGGCACTCAGTAGTGTGCCGGTTGGGTGCACAGAGCGTGTTTGGGGTGTACAACACCCCAGGTGACTGTTTGTGTGGTATAAATTGCGGATAAGTGCATATTTGGTAAAAGTATTTCTGTTTTAAACCATTGTTCAAAAGATGTTATATTAGTTGAATTATAATACTCTAACAATTTTGGGGTTGTGTTAAATTGTTATGTCCAATAAAACCATGTATTAAGGTAAATACGTATATTGAGCTAAGTAGCACACACGATCTAAATCACAACTGACAAAATCAAAGTACCCTCAACTTAATCAACATTATTTTATAACAAGGCTTGGTAAGTTCCTATGATTCATACACAATATAAACCACACCATATATCAAGAGCCAGCGTACCCACACTACCACGACAGCTGCAAAAACGACTGAAAAGACATAATGAAATTCATGACCAAGAATCGGTTCTAAAGCAAGCCGATCGCAGTCATACAAAAGGTGCCATATATGTCCAAGAACTAAGTGCCATAAAAATGTGTGCAATGACCATATGATTGTAGTCTGCCAAAATTGTACCGAGAAAAACTAAGATTTGTAAATGGAATTAATCATATTTAAAACAATTGTCAATTATTTTAAAGAGAAGTTTAAAAGTTGTTTATATGTAAGTTAAAATATTCTCATAACAAAAGTCTGATTTTGCATGTATTTCGTATTTTATTTTAATTTACTAATTAGGGGTGTTAGGCACCCCACGCGACCGCTTATGCAACTTTTTAGGCGCGCCCAATTAAGGGTTAAGATTACTTTTGAACATTGTCATTAGTAATTCCCCCACGGCATCTTTTTTCCTCGTACAGTTATAAAGAATTTGGTTTCATGTGTCAATAAAGATATTTTTCATAATGTATGATTCATCATGATAGTTACGATTGAAGTGGTCATAATTTTGAGACAGTAGAATAGTATAGGATGTAGTTTCACAAGTTAACCATTGGATTTTAAAAATGTTTGATTACTTCTTTAACGTTCATTGCAGACCTAACGTTATTTCTATAACGACACCACCACAACAAAAATATTATTTTCTGACGACCTCCGTGGAAGAGTGGCTCGTACCGCTTTTCGTACTAACATGGTCACGTCACTCCAAGGTTTGATCCTCGGGCGGTTCAAAATAGAAAATGAATTTTTCTGTATTGGCTCGGGTGTTGGTGTTGTAGCACCGTCGTTGTTGCTGAATTCCATACCACAAGTGCTTTACCTACTTGGATTAAGAAAAAATATTGTCCAATATTATATTATTATAATATTAATATTATGATATTGTCAATGTCGTCGTCAAAATGTACATAATAAAGTACTATTAATAAGGTAAGTAGAAACATATCTAGTGTATGCATGTTCTTATGCGTTTTAAAACATTGTCGAAACACTCGTTGCTAATTGGAAATTTAATTTTAATTAATTACGATAAGTATGCGACGATACAGCTATTAATTTTATACTACTACGTCAATCATGAATATGAACGATTGAAAACCAATATCTTTGCATTGCATAGGTACCCATGAATAAGTAAAGGCGCAGTCAAACAATTTATTACATAGCGAATATCTCCTCCAGTTCAGTGGCAGATACAGAGGGATTGCACATAATACGTAATCGATATTATCAGAATAGACATAGATAATAAAGGAACTTGCCCTTCGAATTTCAAATTAAGCAAAGTTTTATCAGATTTCCGCCCGGACGTAGCCTTGAGAAGTAACAGTCTGGTGAAAGTGTATTATAACACCAATACCGAACACTTGTTTTAGCTTTTGTTATAATTATATCGTTTCTTCCTGGAATGCCTTCTTTTGTGCTGCAGTTATAAACTAAATATAGTTTGTTCCAAGTATTGGATAAAAACTTTACTCCAAAATCAAAAATAAATTACGATTTGTACTTTTTTTTTTCTTTAGATTTTTACCTTAGTTTAGCCAAACCAAAGTTAAAGA
This sequence comes from Calamotropha paludella, assembly GCA_927399485.1. Classification (NCBI taxonomy): domain Eukaryota; kingdom Metazoa; phylum Arthropoda; class Insecta; order Lepidoptera; family Crambidae; genus Calamotropha; species Calamotropha paludella. The sequence goes on from OV656812.1 coordinate 16,000,590, forward strand.
AGTGTCAGCGATTTTTGCGTTGCGAGTTTTTAATGCTTGGGCATTAAACAGTATGAGTGTTTTTTTAAGACTTCAGAACGACTCTAAGATTCACAGCAATTTTTTAATCGATTTCGTAAGATAATTTATTTTAATAGAAAAATACTAGAAAAAATCCGACTTGGCTCACAAATGCATTCTCAGGCGGGAATTCTCAGGATTTCATAAGCTGAAGTCGCAATATTCAGTTGTTGTCTCTACCCTTCGTATTGTAATTAGTTGTGGGCGTGAAAGCCTAAATTGTTGGTTTTATAATTATACACTAGCTGGCCCGGTGACACGTTGCTATGGTAACGCGTGTACAATGGAAAAAGAGCGGGAAAATGAGCGGACAGATAAACACACAAACAACAAATTTGTGTTCTTAGATTATAGATTAATATTTCCTCCAAAATAGAGCTTTTTCATTAGATTTATTTTTTACAATACAATTTTGCTTTAAACTTAATTTGGATTTCACGGATTCATTATTAATATAAAAATATAAATAACTTTCATTCGAGTTACAATAGCGACTGAATCAATACTACTCCTCTGATAACTTAAAAACTCTTGCTGTTGGCGAATGTTTATAGGCTGTTGTTTTTTACAGCTGCGAGCTTACAAGGAAGCATTCTTTACTTAAAGTTCATTCCGCTAGCGGGATATTTTAATTTTGCTTCAGGGCGTAAAAGCTGTGCTGTAGAAAGATAATAGCGGTTCTTAAAATAAAGCCTTTGTGTCATTATTCTGTGACGCAGCGTTGTGTACATATGAAATGTTTGCCAAGCGATTTGGGCTGCCCTGGGTTAGCTAAGTAGGCTTTTGTACAGTCAGCTATTTGTCACATATGTTATACGCATAATTTTTCCAGCTTCTGTCTACTTGTTTATTTATTTTATAAAGCGATTAAGAATTTATATATATGATGTTGTCTATTTCAATCTTTAAGAATTTTGTAGCTGAAAATTAGTATAACCATTAATTTAAAGTTCAGTTTATGTTGCATTGAAATCTCCTCGAAAACGACAAAACAAGTGTGAACAGATTGTGTACCAGATATGAAAACCTTATTCTAGATTCGCTTTTAATTTAAATTCTTTATGTAGGTTCACTTTATGGTAAATTCGCTGTTATGGCAATGTCGATGTCAAAAAAGATTTAAAAAAGGGAAATAACACGAGTAATTAAATAAGTGCGTAATGTTATACGATAGTTTATCTTTTTTGTGTTTTGTAATTGCATGCAATACGAATGACGTGCTGTGGTTATAGAATAAGCTTTGTAATCTGGTTAGGCACGAAAAATTTTTGTAAGTTAAGGAACTTTATTGTTATTCAAATTTTATGTGTGCAAAAAAACCGATAACTGATTGGATTTTCGTGAACACCTAAGTAACGTGTGGCTAAATATAAAATAAGAATCCATTGGTAAATTATCTCATCTTATATTCAAAAGTCATCATTATATTTTTATAACACAAATTAAAGAAGGCCTTTTTATGACATTCCATAAGTAGTATATAAGTAGCACTTAAAGAGAAATTCAGTTTTACTCTTCACTCCATCGTTGAAAGTTCATGGTCTGATTAATATTGTATTCATAGAAATTCGCTTTTATACTTAAAATCATTACGGTACGAAGCTTTGAATATTGAAGTGGGTACTAACATGAAGTTTAATATGTGGGCTTTAGTCGTTGGTTTCTCGGGACTATGCGAAAAATTATTACTAGTGATCGCCAATTGGTGAAAATTCTATCACAATTTATTTAATTTTTGAATTTCAACGTTATTTTCACATTTTATTAAAGATTTTAGCTTTAATAAGCTCAGACAATTAATTTGCTTATGTTTTTCGAATATATTATATAACTTAAAATAAAATACAACTTCAAAAAATGAATTCCATTTGTAACTGAACTGGAAATTTTCACTTCTAAGCTAACCATGGCAAATGGAGAATCATGCTTGCGAATATTTAAAAAAAAATTATCAGTGAAGGTTCATATGTAAGAAGTTCGTCATGAAATGATTTAAAATAATAATTTTGACCTATGGCTACACATATTATTTTACGATTATATAGACATATAGTTAACTACGATTGTGACATTAATACATGATTATATTAATACATGATATTAATTTAATGACTAAATATAGTAACATGACTAAATATAGTCTGAATATAAAAAAAAAGGAGAGATTAATAAATCTCTCCTTAGTTTGACGACACATTTTTTGTAAAAATTTAATCATGTATCAACCAATTATATGTGTGTGTGTGTATGTGTGTGCGTGAGTGAGTATGGGTGTGTGTGAATGTTTGTGTGTGTGTGTTTGTGTGTGTGTGTGTGTGTGTGTGTGTGTGTGGGTGTGGGTGTGTATTTGTGAGCGAGCACTTGCTCGTTTGTGTGTGTGTGTGTGTGTAATGTTTATTTAGACATATTTAATGTATGTCATGCGTTTATTATTAAAAATTTTTAATATTTTAAAAAATATTAGCTTTTAGCACTCTTTCTCTATGTAAAATTTAACTGTGCCCAATTTCACATTTCTCCATTGAAGGAGTACAAAGCTTTTGCTTCACGTATTACTTAATATGTAGATTTTTGATTCGCTCACTATAAAACTTTTCTTGGACAATTTTGATACCTACTTTGTTAAAGTAGGTATAGAACTTTAACTAAGAATGAAGCAAGTAAGTAAGGGTAAGTAGTTACAGTAGTTAAAGGCATTTAAACTATAACAGTTGTATTAGCATAATTTCTTAATATTCCAGAAAGACATTACAAATTGCAACAAGATATTTAAGGACAACGTTATTTGCATTCGATCTTCCTGACGAATATGTACTTTCGTGGAAAGCTGTTTCTTTTGTCAATTAAGTCTTGAATGCTACGTGAGGTATGCAAGGACTTCAATTCATCGACTTACAGCCGTTTGTTCACTGTGATAAGGTTTTTATTTGTATGCAGATTTCTACTGGTCTGATTTATGCACGAATTTATGGAAATGTTGAAGCAAGCTACGCTCATGGAGATATGTTTACACATTATAATTATTTAACAATAAGCTAGACATCTGTTAAAATGCGACGTAGTGGCATAAATTATGTTTTTACTACAACGTTTCTTGTGAGTTGTCATTATCAGAGGTCGGAATTAGGCAGAGTTATTTATGTACTACACTGATTATATAGAGCAAAAGAATAAAGAGGATATGCCTTAAATCCCGAGATTAATTTTAAAGAGCAGAAAAAGTCACGTGGTTTATTATATAAAAAGAATTATTTACTTTTAAACAATTTAAACCACTGCACGCTCGATGTTGCCAAATTTGTACTTCTCACAACATAGCTTGTGTGAACAAAAAAAAAACAATAGCGGAAATGTGGAGCACTCCCGCTTAACGGAATGTACTAGATTTTGTCTCTTTCTACCGCCATCAAACTTTCTATAAGCAATAAATCGGCCAACTCATTCACACAGCTTGTATACTTTCCGCGGTTCGTAAAATGCGCTCTCTTGTTTCCTGTTGTGTTTTGTGTGGTGAATTCTGTTTGAACCTGGCTTGTTTATTGGATTCTGAATTGTACTTAATACGAATATTTTGGTACGCATTAACGGACTTTGATTTGGCCTCACTGTATTTGATATTTGAAATTGGTAATATACTTAGTAAATTTCTTGTTCATATTTTTGTTATGGAAACTTGCATCTCCTTGCAACGTCCTAGCGCCACCAATTTATTCCTTTATGTAACTTCTAAATAAGATCAATTTTCAATAATTAAAATCTCAGGGCCACAGAAAACACATCACACAAGTTTATTTAATCTCTATTTACCATTTTTTTACCACGTTTTTCTTATCTCACTTTTCTTATTTGTTTGTCTGTCCGGGCAAAATCTTGCAACTTAAATTTGAGGCACTTTCCGATAAGCTAGAAAGCTGAAACTTTCAGGATAGTTCAGAACCCGATGACAATGCACTCTAAAGCAACTTTCAACTTTCCAGATGCACTTTCAGGTCCACTTTCGGCAACTTTCACTTTTGTATGGGGCTTATCCGATTGTTGCGTAACACATGGTTACTTCGTTGAGTTAATAATTAAAAAGAATAAAATAATTATACTAGATTTAAAAAATCTAAAAATCCCATGTTTTTCAATGTCCTAAAAAGAATAAAATAACCCTGCGGGGCAAAGCGAGGGGCCACTCAAAACGTGGGGGCGCATCTTTACAATAATCGGCATCAATGCATGTCATTCATCTCTTTAAAATCTCCTCTTAGTAATATGCGCCCCCACGTTTTGAGTGGCCCCTCGCTTTGCCCCGCAGGGTTATTTTATTCTTTTTAGGACATTGAAAAACGTGGGATTTTTAGATTTTTTAAATCTCGTATTTTATAATAGTAGTAGCTACTTTGACCAAAGACTGGGCGACAAGGGGTGTACAGTGAATCAATAAGTATTAACGGTGTTTTCCTTGTGCCCTTGCGCCTACTACACAATAGGCAGACACTTCAAATTTATACAGAATGTGTATTACTATATAGTTGCTATAACAATAAATCTATACATAGTATAAAACAAAGTTTGTTTCCCGCCGTCTGTCCCTCTGTACGAATGTTTGCACTCTTAGATCTTTTGAACTAAGCAACTATTATAAGCTCTATCTCTTTTACGAGTATAATTCCAAACACGCTCATACGGTTTTCTAATATTCACAATTTGTTTGCTCCAGATTAATCCTTTCATTTAAAGTATTACAATGGCACAGAGTTCAATCAAAGAAGCCACTGTCAACAAGTGCATCAACGATAATCCGAAGCTTCTTTACGACCATGCAAGTGGATTTATTTACTGCTCTAAAGTCGAGGCATTTTTGAGTTAGATTAATATCAAAAGACATGTAGAAGAAGCAGTACATAAAGGCACGAAGAAAGAACACCACACTCCTTTAGAATTTTTTTTAGACTTAATCGAATTTATGATTCTCTGTTACAAACCATAGTCCCAAATGTGCAACAATTAATTATAAATATTTTTTCAAAAGAACATGTATTGAAATTGCAAATATACTAATTTACCTAGTGAATCCTTATTAAGAAAAGTTTACTCGGATCAGCTTTTTAAAATTAAAGTACAAGAGATGCAAAGTTATATTATAGATAAAAAGCTATGCCTCTCAGTAGACGAAACTACGGATTTCTTAGGAAGAGCTGTCGTACACTTGTTGGTGAAACTAGTGGGTGCCATCGGCCTTACTTAGTGGTAATTAAAATGCTAGATACTGTTAATGGAACAACTATATTATAATTTATTCTAGATTCTTTACAAAAATATGTGGGGAAGTTTATTTGAGAGCAAAGTAAATAATTTTAGAATGTTATGTACAGTCAGTGTGGCTGGTAGAATGTTAAAATCAATAATGCTCTAAATCTTGTTGCGGGGCAGGTTAGAAAAGAGAACCCTAATGTTGACAGTTAAATTTCAAATTTGAAAAAGTTTTTTAAGGCACCAAAAAGCATTAAAATCATTAAATAAATGTGTCCGGATTTAACTTTACAGCATCCGTAAGTACTAGATGGGATACTTTGCTTGATGCAGCATTCTATTACGCTAAGCATTTCTATGAAATAAGTCTGTATTGTCTATGCTGAATAGTCAAGAGGCAAAACAAATGGAGAATGCTTTAATCATTTTTAATGATAATGACAATGATTTGTATCGTATTTACCAAAATTTGCAATTAAACCAACAGCTTTAGCAGCACTTCAGAAACCCGATCTTTTTATAATGGAATCATTTGAAATATTTGATGTAGTAAGATTATCTTTGAGATGGGCAAATTCCGAGAGCTTAGAAGATAATATGGAAAGATCATGGATAGAAATTTTGATTGGAACACTATTAAAAATACAGCAGAAAAAAAAACTTCCTGTATTAATGACTAAGAGGAGGAAGCGTATAAATTTGCTTACTTCACCTCAGTTGACGTAGAGCGATTTTTTCAATGTACAAATGGATTTAAGACGTTCGGAGGAATTCATTGAAGCCTGAAAATATTGAAAAGCTAATGATTATATACTTCAATACGTTTGAATAAGCAAAACGTTGCGAGTCTAGGCTAGAAGCAAAAGTATTTGCTCGTATTTATAAAAAAAGACGAATTATAGGTATGAGAATTTACTTTAGACTATTAATAATTTGTATTGTGAATTATTAATGTAAATACTAATAAAAATTGTATGTTATTTATCTTTGTTTTTTTGTATTATCTATCTCTGAAGTTTTTATTATTATGTATTTGTAATATTGTTGGCCACACGGGATTAGAAATCCCGGCATCCCTCCATATCAATCTAATAACTCTACCAAATTCCGACCTCTGGTTATTATGACAGCTAAGTACTTACCAGAAGAGTTTATTGTTTATAAAACGTTGGTTTCGTGTATTTGTTTACTTTTTATTACTCTCTAATGCTATTGCTTTTATTTTCATCTGGTCATGTTTTCACATTAGGTACTCGCGCACGGCTGCACGCACGAAAAAGCATGACTCTTGTCACGTTCCGTCATTTTTAATTCCGTCACTGTCACGTTCTGCCTGAGCCGGGCGTGCAAGCGAGAGCGCGGTACAAGCATTATACACTCGAGAGCAATGAATCCGGGTCATTAAAGAATCCTAAAAATCTCGGAAACTAAAAATGCTAGGTTAATGCAATAAATTGTATTTAATAGACAATGTAATACTCCTTAAATGAAGGTATTAAAACTTCTTAGTTATTGTAAAGTTATATCATAAAAAAATCAAATTTGAAAAAGGGCCACTTTCGAAGATGGAACTACGAAATTACAGAATTTGGTTTTGCTTTTGTTTGTAATCTGTCATTTATGTGGGTACATAAACCATGTTGATAGTGCTCTATATTCATTATTCAAGCTGAAATTATGTCGCTTACGCCTGAAGAATGCACCAGAATACTTACAATGCTGGAAACCGGCCGGAGTCAGCGCGATACAGCCAGGACTGTCGGTGTGTCGCTGTCAACAGTACAAAGAGTTTTCCGACGTTACAAAGAAACTGGTTCTAAACTACGCAGACCAGGAACGGGCAGAACCAGGTGTACCACAGCACGAGAAGACCGATACTTGGTGAACACCATGCTTCGAAATCGCTTTCTCACAGGAACTGAACTCACCAATCAGTTTCGACGCCTCGGAGGAAGTAACCCAAGTGCATGGACAGTAAGACGTCGGCTTGCTGAATCTAACTTAAAAACCCTCTGACCTGCAAACGGCCCTAAACTGGAGCGTGGGCATCGTATTTCAAGACTAAGATATGCCCAGAGCCACGTAAATTGGAGTATTGAAGATTGGTCAAAAGTTATGTTCTCCGACGAATCAAAATTTATGCTCTACAAGCACGATGGAAGACACAGAGTGTATCGAAGACCAGGGGAAAGATTCAAGCAAGCATGCATCGAAGAAAAAGTAGCCTACGGTGGTGGGTCTGTACTTGTGTGGGCCGGAATTTCTTCTGAAAGTCGCACAGAGCTGGTGATCATAGAAAACGGCTCTTTAACTAGCGTAAGATATGTGGAAGAAATCCTCAATGATCACGTTGGTCCATTTATGGTCAATTTAGGTGAGGATGCTATATTTATGCATGACAATGCCCGACCTCATACAGGTAGGATTGTGAATGACTGCCTTCAAGAGATGAACATTACTCGTATGGAGTGGCCAGCGCGCAGCCCGGATATCAACCCGATCGAGCATGCTTGGGACGAGCTAGGCAGATGCGTAAAACAACGAAACCCTCCCCCAATCACGCTTCGTGAGCTCAAAATTGCTCTCACAGAGGAATGGGAGAATATTCCCCAAAATCGTATAAGGAACTTGGTGTACAGCATGCCAAACCGCGTAAACGCAGTAATGGAAGCACGAGGAGGCAATACGAAGTATTAAAATTCAAGAAAATCGTAATAAAGTTCAAACATTTCCTGTTTCCTATTTTTGTTTTAAGGAGAGATCAGCAGTTTTTTTCTTTATGTAATTTTGTGTTAATAAAATGTATGGTGACTCATATTTTTTTTACTTTCATTTAAGGAGTATTACATTGTCTATTAAATACAATTTATTGCATTAACCTATCATTTTTAGTTTCCGAGATTTTTAACATTCTTTAAGTGACCCGGATTCATTGCTCTCGAGTGTAGTTACTTTCACATTGTTACTTGTAATTAATCTGTATAAGTGTTTGCTATTAGCAGAATTAGCTTTAGTGACACAGCACTAGTATGCAATTTGTTTTAAAAGTATACACAGACTTTTTAGTCTATCGTGTTAATGAAAACACTTCGTCTTAATAATTCTCATTATTTGGTTAAGTCCCTTAAGATATTTCAAGTAACTAATGTTCTAGGTTTCTTAGCGAAAGTTTACGTATGCAAGTGTGGTGTCCTCGATTACTGTCAGGGTATCCATTAAATGAAAGAAGTCAGTAGTTTCACCAAGCAGCACACGCACGTCCGCACCGGCCGACGGTCGAGCGAGCAATGCCCCTCTACCGCTGTAGGCCGTGCGTACGGGCGTGTGTCGCTTGCACTTTATTAATACGTCACACCTCTTCCTTTTCAACTGATTCGAATAATTTGAGACAATGAAAAATAATTAAAATACATTTATGTAATTAATATTCCTAAATAGTATATCTTGAATTGTTATTTAACTAAGAAGTATTTTTTTTTTAATTATGTTTTATTACTTGCAGCAAAATACTCTAATCTTACGTGTCCTCTATTTTTCTTCTTATTTTAGGTGTATCAGTTTTTTTTACATTTAGTTTTCGTCGAATCATCAGCTTACAATATTGTTTAATTACAAGCTATATAACTTTAAAAGCTAACAAAGGATTCACGCGGAAAAATTGGTCTAGGTATTACTAAAGTGAGCTCACTCAGTGTGTGAACCCACGAACCCCTATTGTAGTATCTGAATGCCAACTACCCTATTAAGATAAATGATTGTGAATGATAAAATGTCGTTTTATTCGGTTATCTCCTAATTAGGGAGTCACAAATTAATAAAACAATATATATAATTATATATTTATAGCATCATGTAGTGCATATGCAGGAGATGACAATTTTGTTTTATTTAAGTTTCTCTCTAAGTTATCTTCAATTAACCAATTAAGGGTTTGATTCAATATATTGTTACGTCATCAACGAACAAAATACACGGTTCTTTCATAACCTTCGGCAGGTCTATTATGTAAACTAAAAACAAGAGAGTCTTAGGCACTCCCTTGTGATGTTAAGGCATTATTATTTTTAATATCAAATCGAACTCTATAAACTTTTCTACTCATATGATTATAATATTCGATTTGAACATATTGCTGTCTATCTTTTAAATAAGAGATAAACCATTTGTGAGCTGTATTTGGCATACAATCAGTTTATTAATATTTATGTTGCACACGGTCATACGCCTTGTACATACATATGTAGCAATATTCGAATAGCATATTTTTAATGTCCAATTACTTATTATCTTTTGAATGTATTTGAGAAAAGCTAATAAAGTTGACTGACTGTAATTATTTAGGTCACTCTTTTGGTTATTCTCATGTAATGGTAATCACTGTTGTTTTTTAATGAGTCAGGATAAACTTCTACTTGCAAAGATTGATTGACAGTGAAAGAGAAGGTAAGTTCGACCGCACATTCACAATCAAATGTGAGCGTAGTTCATCAAAACCGTCACTTCTATATTTTTATTTAGTTAATAAATTCTCACTACGATTACATTGTACACTACAGAGTCTACTACCAGTTCGGAAATTGGGAGGCCCTTCCGAGAAGAACTGGCGGAAGAAACTCGGGCAGGGGGACCGACCTCCATCTTACTGTTATTATTTGCTAAGAGAGCTAACTACATCATCAGGTCTTGCAATGTGTGTTTTTGTAGGTATTAATTTATTAATTATTGGATCCCAAGCAGGTGGAACGCTCCTACCATCGTCTCTATTGAAATTTGGATGTTTCCTGATTTCAAAGCCTCGCGTAGTGTCCGAGGAACAAGTCTTTGTTCTCTAGCGAGAATTTAAGGTTTATCGATACGAATGTAGTAGTTTGGCCCCTCAAAAGCACACTCACACACTGCAGACCTAATATCGCGCCTATGTTTTATGTCAGCTACGTGTTCTATAATGCGCGTCCCTATACTTCTCTTTGGTTGTCCGAATTATGGGAGAACACAGTCACAATCGATTTTGTAGACACCTGCTGCCTGGAGGGGTATATTGCATTTGACCGGTCGTAAGAATTGGTTAATTTTCCTGGCTGGTTTAAAGTAAGTATTAATGGAAACCCGCTTCAGAATGTTCCCAATCTTGTCAGTGACCCCCTTCATGTAGGGACGGACAGCAGGTTGACGTTCTACTGTGGCTGGTTGGTGCGGCTTCTGTGTCGTAGTTTTGGTACTCGCAACTTTTTATCTTGTAGTACTCGCTTGTCATGCTGAAGCTCAGTAGTCAGATATTGTTAGGCACAGATGTCGCGAGTTCTCTGAAACAAAGATTTCCCAACGGTAGCCAACTGTATAGGATTGTGGTGAGAGTCACCATTTAAATATCTATCTGTATGAGTTGCCTTTCTATACACTGTATGACAAAGGGTTTGATTTAGATTGCTGCTGATTTAAACATTTAAGAAGGCTATTTTATTGTCTATCATTAATTCCATAGTGACATAATGCAATCTTGTACAGGTAAGCTTGTGAATAGAGATTGAACATCGAAGCTAACCATAGTTTCATCATTAGTGAGATGTAGATCTCACTAACAAAATGGTAAGGTATGGTGCCTTACTTTGTTTCGATAACAGAAACTCGTCAAGCTTATTGCTTACTATTTTATAAACATCAAAAGTAGTTGTTACTCATTATCATCCCATAAAGAGAAGAGTAGCTCTTTTCTTGACTGTTGTATCTACCCCCGTTGTCAAAAGATATATTCCCAGGGTCGTCATCCATTTGTCCCAGCGTAACCCCAGTGACATCGAATTGTCATCGCATTGCAATGGCTCTACGATGGCAGGCTGAACATTTTAGGTGACCCAGAACAATGTCTGTACGCCTTTATTTTGCGCCCTTGGCGCCATTGAATATGGTGTGTCACATTTATACCTATGCATTATAACAAATTTAACGGTAACACGCCCAAGTTTCTTTTTAACATGTTATCAGCAGTCTGTACTTGTAACTTGACTTCTATGCATACTGGTATTCTATTATTTATTGTTTGGTTTTGTGTTTCACAACAAGATACCTATTTTACTATAATAAATGTCATCTCACATCAATAACTCTTTTTTTTCTACCTTCTTGTACCTACTTCTTATAAATTCCAAAATTTGTATAGTGTATAAATACACCTTGTATGTAATTTTTTCAATACATTAACATATTTTTGATATATTAATAATATTTGGTAAAAGTTGCCTTTAGTTTATATGTGTTTTCCTACTGGAAATTATTTTATTAATAATAATAATGTCTGATGCTAATAACTAAAATGTATTGGTATTTTTATTGATTTATTTTCTCTTATAGACTTGTGTAACTCAGTTATATCCTGGAGCTTTATGCCACTCCGGATATATATCTAATCATTCCATTCAAAATTCTTAGCATATCCAATATATCCAATCCAATCACATGGGTCAATTCCAAATCATTTGGTCAAATACCGACTGGCTAAGTACATAACAGATATCGACAGCGAAAGCGTCGAACGAAAGACTTAGAGCGCCGAAAACGCTTTTTGTGTTTTCTGTGTTTTCCGATGAACGGTAAAATTCTTAAAAACGCAATACTGCTGATGCTGCGTTCGCTCTGACTGAGGTGACAAGTGTCATTATAAGCGAAAGAAGCGCAGCATAAAGTTTTGTTTCTATAAAACGGTAGCAAATTTGAAGCGCTTCATGTGCTCTTATTTTGCGAAATCTTATTAGTCCGGATTTAATAAACAGATGCGGATATTGTTAAATATATATAATAACACATTATTTGGATATATGGTATGATTTGGTATGGTTTCAAAGAAATAAACTACTAGTCCGGATATATTTGGTGGATATGGATAATCACTGGATCTATATCTTTTTAGGAAGAATATAGGATAACTCCGATCTATTTCCGGAGTCACCTAACGCATGTCCAGTCCCTTACCCCGTACGGTTAAGAGTGTATTCAGAAATAAATTAACCAGCGAATATTCATTTTATACCACTTCCAAATTACATACTTTGCTTATAACATTAAATCATCTAGATTGACTGTAATTCGATAACTTTTAACTAGTATACAATATTTTTTTACATATATGACGGCGAGGGCTCACGCCCGTCATCAGAATGCTCTATATTATCCAAAAAGAGTTGCAGCGATCTTTAAAATAATAACGTGTATGGATGTAGGATAGACTTCTTTATTATTTAAAACCACTTGCAGTCTAAAATCGCAAATGATGCACGAGATTTCAATGGATAAAAAACGTGGTGATCCCCGAGACGGCGTGACAACCTCCCTGCGTGGTGGTCCAACGAAAAGTATAAGCTATGAAGTAAAAGTTATACCCTTATAGCGTGCAAACGGTCACTATAAACTAACCGTTTTACGCTTATTGTATTCTAACTAAACGTTTACACTTATACCACGCTGACAGTCTGTGCTTCTCAAGTCATCTTAGAAACGTTTAGTGTTGCCAACTTGCAACGCCTCTTTAAGGTCACGCCATGTAGGATTTCACCCAGGTACTAACCTGACGTTTTCCATTTGATAAAATCGTACCTTGTACACAAATCCTTACTGACAAAAAATATTTTAGGCGTAACCTCTAGAGTTTAATTTAATCTAATTGAAATAATCGAATGCTTCAACATATATAATATTACTAACCTAACCTATTATCAAATGAATATCAAATTCAGAAATAATATTACGTATAATTCCGAAAATATTATTTGTTTATTTCAGTCATAAGTGTAAAATACTAATGTCTTTTAATATCACTATAAAAAACGAGATAGTTATCGTAGGTAATTATGTTTGAATGTCTTTACAACGATTTAATTCTAAATCGATGCCCCTTAGCAAAGTCACACCTTGTGCACCTTGTTACCATTGTTGCACTTTGGCAAAATCACACCTTTGTGCACCTTGTTACCATTGTTGCACCTTGGCAAAATCACACCTTTGTGCACCTTGGCACTATTGTTGCACCTTGGCAATATATTCTTGTACCCCTTGGTACATGTCTTTTCAAATTAATGTATTGTAGTATATCCACTTGTCTGTATAACCTTTATATAAGTTTTGACGTAATAACCATTGAAATTCAAATCGTTGTTTCAGGAATATAAGAAACTACTTAAAATCTATTTTTTTGTATCATAGTATGTTTTATTTAACCCGTGTAATGCAATGTAATATTTAACCCGTACAGGGTTACTATTAACTGAATTAAAATCTCGATCGATTTAAATCGTAATTAAGATTAGGTTTGGTGTGGGTAGGTAGCACAGCCAGAATTATTAAAAGCAAGAACAAGACATTCATTACTAGAATAACATGGCAGAAATAACCGTGAAGGTAATAATAATCTCAACACATACATTATTCAATCGAGTGCTTATTACAAGGTTATAAAGATTTTCTTTATAGCAAAATAGGATGACTTCATATATTTTCTTTTCTTAAAATAAAATAGTTATCAATAACTACACAAGTTCTTTAGAATTGCAATTAACACTGCCGTTATTCAAGTTGATATTTACATTGCTATAATCAATGATTTTTCAACTCTTCTTAGAATCAAGTGGATAAATTATTTAACTTTTTTTTTTCTCAATACTATGAGACTGCCTTTTTTGCAGATGGGTTCGTTATCTCCCTCCTTTAATTTGATTTTCACGAGCTAATTTTTCTATATATCACTTACTTGAAGGCTCGTCGCCACGTGTGGTGTCCTCGATTACTGTCAGGGTATCCATTAAATGAAAGAAGTCAGTAGTTTCACCAAGCAGCACACGCACGTCCGCACCGGCCGACGGTCGAGCGAGCAATGCCCCTCTACCGCTGTAGGCTGTGCGTACGGGCGTGTGTCGCTTGCACTTTATTAATACGTCACAGCAAGGTTTTGAAACACCGCAATTATTACGATGATTTTTTTCAGTGAGAGATCGTATTTTGTAAATAAATAGAACTTGAATCGTAATGTTACCTATAAATCAAAACAAATAATACCTGTCATGGGTTAGCTCATTTGACGCAAGTAGTGAAACTTGAAGCTTGTAACTATGCACATTTCTTAGCTGGTCATACATCATATTATCTTTTAAAGGTCTTTTTACACACAGTAATTAGTCACATTTTATATGAAAAAGACCTGAAGTGTTGGTCATACATTTCAAAGTTAGTCATCTCTGCCACAAATCATGCATTCCGGCTAAAATTAAGCCGATCGTAAATATCATATTGATTGCTCCAAAAATGGAGGGTCTTGGCATTTAGTTAGGCATTGTGAGGTTTTAATATTGTTTGAGTTAAGTTTTTAAAAACAACATTGGGTCACAACATGGCTTCATAACTATTTTTTTTACTTTTCATGTCATTTGACTTAACCTCCTTAATACGTTTCAAAATATTTATGATAGTTTGTATGGCTTTGAGTAATCAAAATGCATTTTAAGAATTTATCTCGTGAGTGACAAGACAGCAATACGGCTCTATTTTGTTCCTTCGAGTACGGAACTTAAACGAAATAAATCTTTAAACAAGAGATTACTGTGATACTCTGCCTTCCAGAGTTTAATAACACTAAAGAACTCATTTCATATAAAAACGTTTAAATTATTTCAAACTCCAAAGTTCAGAGTATGGAATAGAGTTAGAGGGTTTACTTAACGGTCATTTGGACTACCACTACCATTTCAAAAAAAAGATCAAAATCAAAATAACTTTATTTCAAAGGCGGGCACTTCAAATCGTCAATTTTACAAAATCAAGAAAATTTTCTTCTAAAATAAAGATAGCCCGTGCGCTAGCGGCAAGTACATCCGCGGAGTTGATGCCGCGCATGTAATCGCCAAAATAATTTGAAATAAGGTAGTTCAACACTCTTCACAAGTGTCTCTTCGAGAGGTTCTAAATACAATTTATGTTAAACTAGCTTTTATCCGCGATTTCGCTCGCGTTAATGTAGACTAACGATCAAAAGTTATATTTCTCTCATTGAGGAACTTTCCTTTTTTCCGGATGTAAGGTACCCTATATACCTCTGGCAAAGTGTAAGCAAAATGTAATGATGATCGATTGCATAGTCAAGACGTATTATAGTATAAGGCTTGTTATAATCATATATAGCCTATTGTTTCCGCAATCACATGTTCTTACCATACACTCAATTTCATCAGAATCGGGCAACCCGTTCTTGACTTTGAGAAGGACAAACAGGTAGACATACAGACAAAAAAAAATATAGTTGGTATCATTGACTCATAAAAATAATATTTAAAGTAAAATTTACCTAAAAAAATAAATGTACAAACAGAACATACAGTTTTATACAATAGTATAGATATAAATGAATCCTTTCAAAGTAATCAGGGGCATTTCTTATCTAATGACCGTATGCAATTATTGTACAAAAAATCACTAAATATATTTATGTCGAATTATGGGGATTTAATTTGGAACATTCTGTATTGCTTAAGTTACAAAACCATGACAACTGAATAACTGAGTTTTCCTCTTTTCCAAGATAACTGCATCGAAGGGGTGTGCAGTGACCGTGGGTCATTTTGATCCTCTTTGTTTACTTTGTGTTGTCATTTTGCACTTTGTGAATCATTAAGTCACTCAGTAAGTGGAGTTAGTCAATCATTAAGTGGAGGGAGACTCTGTCCCAGGGTCGTTTGCTTAGGTACCTCCGTCTTACCTATTTCTGCCGCAAAGCAGCAGTGCTTGCATTGCTGTTTCGGTTGAAAGGGTAAGATATGGCAGTGAAATTACTGGGTACAGTGACTTAACATCTTGTGTCACAAGTTGGCAACGTACACTGCGGTTCTTGTGGGGGTTGCAGTTATGCTGCGAATCTCACAAGAGCCGCATGTATTATAGGTGACTGTTACCACTTACCATCAGGTGGGCAGTTTGCTTGTTTGCCAACTTTCTGCAATAAAAAAAAAAAGTTTACAATATTAACGAACACCATATAAGATTTTTAAATTTTATTACATGTATATTTTCTTTTCTTTTAAAATGATTTACCATGTAAGATTGCTAACCATTTTTGTACATGTCGACACAGCATTTTATTAAGCCGTCGCTGTCACAAATGTATCTCATAAAATATGTACGATTAATAAGAAATTGTCTTGTTTCGCCAAAAATAAACAAAACACAGGACAATTTTGTGTATTTAAATTAGAACTTATATTAAATGTGAGTCTATGAACTACTTTGAGAGTGTGAGATTGGATATTGTTTTTAAAAGATTAATATTTTGTTAATTCTTATAAAAATTTGAGCACGTAGTTTATGCAGAACGAGTACGAAAATGAAACGAGCTATGAAACTGTCCTCTGCCAGTTTAAATAGAAATAGAGAACTAAAATAAAGTGTGTTTGAATCCTGCCGAAAAACGCATGTGTTCTTGCGGTGACTTGTATATCATTCTATCACTTTTAAATCTTACTTCGTTCAACCTGCGATGAGTAATATTTATGAAGGTTCTTGGATCGTTCTGTCGCGTGTTTCAGCGACGAGACTAGCGATGAGCAGCTACTTGCGACTGACAGATTACAGAATATCTTTTTATTAATAAAGGCAAATAAGGCAACAGTATTATTATTTACAAAGTAATGATCGTGAGTGTACCCTTTATTATTCTTAATTGACAAATGACAGTCGTCAATTAAAGGAAACGAAAACAAGATTGATATTTATGTTTAATAATTTAATGTTTAACCTGAACAGAAGAAAAAAAAGAACTAAGAAGAAGCTCCAACAGATCGTCAATTCTAAAGATTCCAAAGACGGGCAGACTGAGTGGTAAAGGAAGAGTCATAGCGTGACAATGTGTGAAAGAATAGTAAGAGAAAGATGTATAAATATAATAAAACTTGCGTATGTTTAACCTTTTTAATACTTCTGGGTTTGCTAAATAAATACCGTATACTGTTTCAACCTACACTCTATATTTTTTGTTGTATTACAAGTAAGTAAAAATATTCAAACTTGTGTTGGAATAATTATATTTTGACAAAACAATTTGTAACAAAAACAGATTTGGTGACTAACTAATTGTAAAAGCAGTGTTCCGAACTATTCGGTGTAATAAATTCGAGCAAATCTTTGTAACAATCTATTTGTTTCGTTTTGGTTATAAGAAATTGATAAAACGCGATATTTATTTAATAACCACTTTAATTCTAACAACCAATTGCTAGTTTAAATACTCATCGGTCGATCTAACTTAAATTCGACGACCATTTGGTGTAACGGTAGCGATCCTGCCTTTCGCACCGATGGTCCTGGGTTCGAATCCCGGAAGGGGCAGATGTTTGTGTGATGAATACGAACATTTGTACCTGAGTCATGGATATTTATATATATTTCTATAAATATAACATATCTATGTATCATGTATGTATGTCTATCCGTTACCCTAGTATCCATAACACAAGCCTTTATATAGCGCTTACTTTGGGCTAGGCTTATTGGTGTGAATGTAAGAAATATTATTATTATTATTATTATATTACTGATGCGATGTTATAGTTTAAGCGATTTTTTTCATACAGCCATTGGAAATATAGTTCTAATAATTTGATACAATATTTGTATCTAACTTCTTAGCATGAAATTGACGTGTGTATATCTGTTCAAGCATGTTTTCATTTAATTGATTTTATTACATCATCAATAACAGTGACTCATAAAAATTAACCTGTAATATTTCAATAAGTAAACCACTGTAAATCTGTATGTCTGATTAAAACGATGCTACAGTAAGATACATGCATTATGTTTTATGCAGTCGACAACGGAACATTTTTAATATATATCAGTTGTCAGGAGTAACTCGAACCGACATCCTCTTGCTATTCAGACGAGTTTTCTTCGACTTGAGCTATTGATGCCTTGACAAACCATTTTTGACCATTTTATCCAACGGCATCAATAAATTCAAGGTTTAAACATTTCATATTTTTCAGCATAATTATTCTAAGAGTTAAACACTATTACCGCTTATTTACTGTTAACCCCGAACTTGGAGGAAAAAAATTACAAGAGTAAAAGTGATTATTTTTTACTATTTTATGCTACATTATTAATAAATTCAAGCTTTACACATTTAATATTTTTCAACAAAATTATTCTAAGTGCCGAAACCTATTACCACTCATTCGCCGCTGAACCCAAAATCGTAAGAAAAAAAATAACAATAGTAAAAAGCTGACATTTTTGTCCGTTTTACACAATAGGATGAAGAAATGTATAATTAATAGAGTTTTATATTTTTGTGAAAAATCTTATATCGTAAGTCTTAGCCGCCCTGCACGCACTTTGCTTTACTCCAACCCAATGACTAATTAAAAATCCAAACAAAATACACTTACATGAAGTTTGAAAACAATCACTTTAAATCAAAGTGTAGGCGATTTCTCTCTAAACAGTCTCGCATATTTATGAACATGGTCTTTAATTTTATTACTTTTTTTCCACTTCGTCACTTCGTCAAATACAAGGATTATTTTTAAGTTTTCGAGGCTTTGGGCCTCCTTTACATAAGCCCACCGTTTAATTTCACTATTGATTTCAATTGCAAGTGTGAACACATTTCGTTAGGTAGGTCATTATGCGACGTAAATGCGTGAACGCAAAGTTATGCATCGCGGGAGGTCCCCGGGGGATTGATTTCATTGCGCAACTTCGCGTGCACCATGAGCTCGGTGGGGCGCTGTTTCATTCAAAACATTTCGGGCGGTCGTGGAACTGTAGGTATATTTTACCAGTAAGCAGCTGTTGTAATAATTCGCTCGTACAAAATTTTTTTTTCAGGATTTTACCTACCGTTATTTTTTCAAAAATGAAGTTTTTGAATGATATGTTATGCCTATAAAAATTTGGATGGTGTTTATAAAATAACGCTGTATAAGAGATATATATCATTAATAACTAGGTACACAATAAAACTAATACTTCAACATGACAAATATGCTATTCAATGTCACCTAATTCAGTAATTTGTGTCGTCATGTGGTTTCTTAACTAGTGTAGAAAACAGGGATTATTGTATCTGAAAGAAGTAAAGACCTAAGTAAAACTATATACATATCTAGAAATTATCAACTTAGCGAATAATTTTCAACACATGCCTAACCTTGGAATGAGGTCAAGCATAGAGCTCGCGGCACACTCGCTCGATGGCAGTCGAGCATTCGTTGTTCTCAAAATAACAGGCGGCGGCTGCGCTATATTTGAAGTGTCTCTCTACTTGAATAATTTATAAGTTCAACTGCTCTTGCACTGCATTCTCGTTGCAAAGCTCCTGCCGACTTAAACCTTAAGACAACAACTGAAATTAACTATGGATGGATATGTTAATTGTATAAAATACTCAATTACTTTACATCTCTGCTTAGGTAAATAACCAACCAATGCAGAAAAGTCGACATTATAGGTGTGTGTGTCCCGTAATAGTCATTGTGTCTGGTTGTTATCACGCATATTCTACATCGTCTTAATTTTAGATCAGCTACAACTAAATTAAATTTGATTAAGTCGTATCTTGTGTTTTTGATATAAACTACAACTTAACTGATAGGTGATTTTATTTTTGAAAACTATTTCTACCAGATGATAATATTCTATTCAAAACGCTCGAAAAATAGCATTCTCCTTGCACTCGTATGTAGTTCTAATGACTGTACACCGGTCTATATCAGCTGTATGTTTTAATTCCTTTCTTATTTAGTTGTGTTTCACTGTTGAAATAATGAATAAATGTAGCAGCAATTGTAGTTTAATCTCCATAGGTACCGAGATCATGTGCGTAATTGACTCCTACTAGTCGGCCCCCTCTTGTTTCAGTTGTATTTTCCGATCCAAAAAACCTCGCGTAGCATTCATTGTTCTTTGGCATGTATTAATCGTTCTAACAATAAGACTCTTGAAGCAAACAAAAGCGTGCTTTTGTTTTTTTTTGCACGATATAAACGTACCTAAAAAATTACTTTGCAGATAATATCTAAACTCCAAAACACACCTTCGCCTCAGGCATTGAAAATTGACGAGTTACAAGTTCTCGGAAAGAGAGACGCAGGTAGGGAGTTTCACTCCTTTGCTGTGCGCATTATGAAGGATGTTGAGAAGCGCTTGGTGCGGCAGATAGGATTAGAAATCAAGAAGGTGTGGTACCCCGCAGTGTGTCTGGCTATCCGATGGAAAAAGGAGATTGCAATATGAGCAAATGCAGCTCCTGAGCACACTTTTCAAAGTAAATTCTGTAAATTCTGTAGAAAACTGATAGACAAACAACTTTGCGGTGATAAGCTAAGGTGTGAAGCTTGCTTTTCACCAATTTGCTGTCACTAATGAGCCTCTCAGATCTGCGCTGAATCGTGTCCAGTGCAGTCAGTTAAAATTTTGTTGAGCCGTCCTATAGGTGGCTGCAATATTGCAGCCAAGATTGGACTTGAGATTTTTAGACCATATGCATTTTTAGGCATGAAATATCTCTTGACCTTATTTAGGCCGCCCAGCTTTTTAGCTGCTGTTTGAGCTTTAGACTCAATGGTGACGCCGAAGTTGAAATCTAAAACAACTACATGCCCAGAAGCTTGAGGCTGCCGATAACAGATACAGATGTACCTTGGAAAGTAGGAGTCAAGTTGAAGGAACTCCTTTTTACCGTGAAAAGATAGCTTGTGATTTGGAGGTGTTGAAATGAACGAGATTACTGTCACCCTACTGGCAAACGTGGCTCAACCTTTGATTCATTCGCTCAATCATGACCTCTCTCATCAACATCATGTTGTCACCGCTGCCTTTTGCGTTAGACAGATATCTCTCTATAACAGGAAAAGTGTCGCAGAGAAAACAGACCCCGAGGAACTCTGGAATCAATACCCAATGAGTCAGAGGAGCAGCCGTCGATAACTACTCTGATAGATTGTTCTGTCAGGAAATCTGCTATCCAACTACAAAAGTCAGCGGGAATACCACGCGCAGGAAGCTTGCGCAGCAGACTAGTGTGCCAGACCCTTTTAAAAGCCTTCGAGATGTCAAGTGACACGGCAAGTGCTTAGCCGTGCATCTCGAGGGCTTCGTTCCAGCAGTGCGTCACATAAACTAGAAGATCCCCAGTTGAACATCCTTGGCGAGTCATATTATCGCTAACTGAGGAGATCACTGTCTTCTAGGTATGAGAGCAACTTGCTGTTCAGCACTCTTTCCATAACCTTACAGAGTATTGTAGTGATGGCGATCGTTCGATAATTGCATGGGTTGGCACGACTTCCCTTTTTGAGTACTGGCTTCACATTGGCAAGATTCCAGTATTTTTTTTCAGTTTTTGTCTTAAGAGAGATGCGATGCAAACGTGTTAGCATTGGGGACAACACAGGCACAAAATACCTCAGCACTCTTGCTGGAATGCCATCATGACCACTGGCCCTTGCGGAGCCTACCACCGAAGCTGGGATCATCAGCCGTCAATACGAGCCGAGTTGGTTCGTGATGCCGTTGCCCGGAGTGGATCTCTAGGTGGTAGATCCAAACCACCCCAAAATAAACGATATTTATTTTTTTGTTGACTTTTTTGTATGTTCTTGCCTTTTTTAAAGTTTTTGTATTTAGTGCAAGTGTTTGTTTAATAACAAAACTTTAAGACACACTCGTTCCTAATGGAACGAGACTCACATTATGGGATTTATATGTTATATACATTAAACATCAAAACACAACAGCATCACATGTCAAAACACTGGTACACCGGTGCGGAGCACGTATAAATAATAATTAGTCATTCGCGTGACGGCAACAATTACAACTCCCATATAAACGTAACACATGCGACCGCCGGATTACGCTAATTGTCAAATTATGTCGCATTATGCATTACATACTAGTTTTGGTTTAGAAACGTTTATTGAATACTAGCACGTGACGCCTCTCAACGCGTACCTAGATTCGACGCCGCGATGCCTGAACCACTGACAAAATTATTCTCTTGTATTTATTTTATTTTAAAAAAATCTTTATTGACCATAAATATAAAATGGTACAAAAGGCGGACTTAATGCTAATTGCATTCTCTCCCAGTCAACCTTTGGGAAAAAGAAACTTAAATGCGGATACAATAGAGATATATACTTAAACTTATCAGTTTAACATACATATTAAATTATATACAAAACATACATTACGTATATAACTATATTACACTACATATATAAACCAAATATATATATATATATATACATACAACTAAATACATTAAATAAGTTACAAAAATATGATGATTCCATCACTCACTCAAGGTTTATAGCAATTTTACTATTACTATAAACCTTCAGTGAGGAAAACGTGAACTTTCTTTTTAAACGTAATCCTACTGGGAGAGCAACGAATAGAGTCTGGGAGGCCATTCCAGAGACGTATAGCTTGGAGTGTGAAAGAATTTGACATAAAACCAGAACGGTAGAGAGGAATAGACAGAGCAAGAGAATCAGCAGAGCGAAGTTGGCGCTTATGAGAATTACACAAATAATTAAATTTGCATTTCAAGTATTCTGGGTAGTGGGGATTATTAACTATAGAGTACAGTGAACAAAGTAGTCTCGACTGCCTGCGCTGACGAATTGGTAGCCAATTGAGTTGCGATCGGTAAGCAGAAATATGATCATATTTTCGCAGGCAGAAAATAAAACGGATAGCATTGTTGATAAGGCGGTCCAGTTTATTAAGAAGCTCTTCATTTAAGTCAGGATAACAGACATCAGCATAATCAATGAGTGGGAAAATGAGGGAAATAACTAGTGCAGTCTTAGTTTTGATAGGTAGAAAATTTTTGAAACGGTTTAAGAAACGCAAAGAAGATGTAACTGAACGGCTCACCTCAGCGACTTGAGTAGTCCAGCTAAGGGAGCAGTCGATGTGTAAGCCGAGATTTTTGACACTAAGATTGACAGGGATGGCAGAGTTTTCGTACATGATAGGGCGAAGGGAACTGTTGTCAATCTTAGCAAGTTGTTTCGAGCCGCCCACAACAATAGCCTGACATTTTGCCGGATTGACCACAACACCGAAGTCTGCTGACCACTTACTGATGCTATCAAGGTCTGCATTTAACTTTAAGATAGCGGAATTTACCTCCTCTGCACTTGATTGAGCATAAATCTGTAGATCGTCAGCGTACAAATGGTAAGAGCAGCCAAGCGATAAGGTAAGGAAATTAATAAAAATGGAAAATAAGAGAGGAGAAAGTATACCTCCTTGAGGAACACCAATCGATAAATCCCTCCAAAGTGATACCTCGCGGCCAAGACGCACCGCCTGTTGACGGCCGTTAAGATAATTAAAGAGCCAGTCCAATACCAGTGGGGAGAAATTAAGATACTTTAGAGTAGCAAGTAAGATATCGTGGTCTACCATGTTGAAAGCGTTGGAGAAGTCGATGAGAACGATGATAGTGACCAACTGATTCTCCATGCCCAATCTTATATCTTCAGTAACCTTAAGAAGAGCAGTTGTTGTACTGTGTCCAGGGCGAAAACCAGATTGAAAAGGAGTTAAAAGATGTTTGGAGTAAATGAAAGACGATATTTGCTTGTGAGCCACTGCTTCCAAAATTTTGGAAAGGAAAGGGAGGATAGATATCGGTCTAAAGTCATTTAAATGTTGAGGAGAAGAGTTTTTTGGTAAAGGAGTGACATATGCTCTACGCCAGGTGTCGGGAAAGACACCTTTCTCAAAAGAGAAATTAATAATGTGCACTAAGACAGGAAGGATTTGATCTAAAATAGTGACAATCATGACCCTACTCACATTATCACAACCAACTGCTTTGGAATTTATTGCTAAAATTATCTTACTAATTTCATCAAGTGTAACTGGAGTAAATGAGAAGGATTCCGAGAGTATCGGGGCCCTGGAGGTGATGTTACTGATGGTGTTGGCTTTAGTAAAAGGGTTTAAAGACGAAGTGGAAGAAAAATGATTATTAAAGTCATCAAGAGAAAACGAGTGTGAAGACGCGTCGGGAGAACATTTACCCAAGCCAAGGGATCGAAGAAACTTCCAAATATTAGCCGAGGAACAATCAGTTACGTTTTCGTGAAAATATTGGCGCTTGGCAGCCCTTACCAATCGATTGCATTGATTACGTACAATTTTGTATTGACCCCACTTCGTCTCCGTTCTATCACGCTTATAGGCACGAAACGCGCGATCCCGTCGGCTCATTGCCACACGAACACCTTTACTGATCCACGGAGCAGGTGGTCGTTTTACACGAACTGCTTTTAAAGGAGCGTGGACATCGTACAAATTAAGTAAACATTGATTTAAATTAGAGACTTTTTCTTCAATTGTAGATGACCCGAGTATAGCAGCAAAATCGAGTTTTTCCGTATCCGCTTTCAGCATGTTTAGATTGATCCGAGTAAAATTACGCATCCAGACAACAGTGGGTTTTGGTTTAGGTGGCCTCAATCGATATTGCAAAAAAATAAGGTCGTGTCTTGAGAAACCGGGAGCAGGTATCTGCCCATGGTTTAAAACATTTTCGGGGGAAGTTACAATTAAATCAAGCCAAGTGTCATGCGAACTAGGGTTACAATGCGTAGGACCCGAAGGCAGAATAGAGAGATTGACAGACTTGATAATGTTGGATAACTTAAGGGCTTGGGGAGTATTACTTAAAAGATCAGTATTGAAATCACCCATGATTATGTGATGTCTATAATCTGAAGAAAGCAGATCGAGTACAGACTCAAGTTGGGAGAAATAGTCTACCGTGGGCGGACAGTAAACAACTCCAAGTTTTAGCTCCTTTCAAAGATAATTCTAGGAAAATATATTCAGCCGAAGCACAGTAAAGCGATGGAGAAGATGCTAGAATTTTGTACTCTATTCCACCACGCAGGTAGATAGCCACCCCACCACCACGTTTGCCAGTACGGTCATTTCGAATCAGAACATAACCGGGAAGTGAGTAAGAAAAAGAGGAAAGACAAGGCTTAAGCCAGCTCTCTGAGACTAAAATGGCATGAAAAGAGGAAACTGAAAAGGTGTCTAAGAGATCAAAGAAATGAGAGGGTATGCTTTGAGCATTAATGTGGCATACATTAAAACCATAGGGTGTATTATGAATGACTCTGGCGAGTCGTGCATTTAATGTATTAGGCACAGACTGGGAATGAAGGCTAGATATAGAAGAGAAACTGTCATCACAGGCGGAGTAGTAGGAATCATCATCGGACATAACAAAAAAAAAAATATAAATAAATATATATCAAATGAAGTATATAAAATAATTATTTATATAAAGAAACACTCACGAACTATACCTGTCCTGCCGGTTGACTAGATTTTAACTATAAAAATTGAAAGAAAAAAAAAAAAAAAGAACAACATTTAAACAATATCAGCAGTGTCAAAACGCAGAAAGCCAGGGTTATTACATTTTATGAGTAAATTATAAAAACTAGGCTGTATGGGTCTAGTACCCTTAACCAACATTAACATTACAAACAAAAAAGAAAGAAAAGTAAGGGTTATCAGTCTGTCAGAATAGACGAGACGGTAAAATAGTGAATGAAATGCAGTTAAAGATTAAATCTAAAAGTGGGTTAGTTTTGATAAAAAGTTATTGACAATTGAAAAGATTTACAAAATATAAACAAGGTAGCTTCGTAAAAAGAAAAACACATTGACTGACAAAGTATGAATAACAAACAAAGGAGGTGGAAACTGGAGTAGTTATTTTTTAGCCCTGGCACTTCGCTTCGGCTTGGGTCGCGATTCAGGAGATGCCTGTGTCGAAGATCCCGCTGCCACCGCCTGGTGTGTTTCGTCCTCCGACGAATCCAACGCAGACAACTCGAACTCGGAGAGCAACCGCTGCCTAGTGCCATTCTTCAGCTTAACTATAACATTGCCATCCATCGTCCAACACCTTCTTATACCGAAACGCTTACGTGCGTTAATAAATAATGACCTACGCTGGCGTGTAAGAAACTCTGATAGGGTGTGGGGAGTACCTTTCAGGGCTGTCTTCTTTCTCCAAACAGTCGTCCTTAATGAGGGCTCACAAAATTTCACCAATACAGGTCGACACTTGCCTTCTGTCACACTACCCAAGCGATGACAAACAGAAAGAGCCCCAGATGATATATCCACACCCAGCTTACTATTAAGAAGGCCAACTACAAACTGGGAGAGGTCATTATTATTTTGCTCCGGTATGCCACCTATCAGAAGAAATTTCCTACGATGTCTCATCTCAATTTCATCAACAGATCTATGAAGCCCACATATTTGGTCACGAAGAATTTGCAGCACAGACAACATTTGAGACTTAAATTCTTGAAATTCTTCTCTTAAACGAACAAATGAACTCTCAGCCTGTGGTGGAGTTGATTTCCATTGGGCCTCCAGGTCATTCATTTTCTTGAACAACCTTGCCTCCAGAGCATACTGTGTTTCTATGACTGCAGCAAAATTGGCCATTGGTAGTGTGTTGAACTGTGGGAGTGATGAAATAGTGACCGACAGGACAGTGTAGCAAAACACTATTTAATTAGCATCAACACTGTAGATAACACTGGACAGTATCTTGAGTGCTTTAACTTATTGAAATAATATAAAAGTTCACTTGCACAGTAACTGTAAGTATTTTTAATTAAATTTTAATGAGATGTATTTAGAGGGTCTTTAGCCTACGCTGTGATCAACATTAAACTATGTTCCGATTTATTTGTTAAATATATTAAGACACAAATGAATAAACTCTATAATTATGTTCAATATTTTTTTAATGTAGTTATAAATATATTATTCATTGATAAAGCCTATAACAATAAATTATCCTTTGACTTGTATTTTTAAATCAAGCACGCTGATAAATATTCACAAATTATCTTTATAATATAAAAACGTAAACACGCAAAAAAATGCGGTTTCTAGGAAACATAAACACTTTAATGATGCAATATTATACCATTGGAACTATGAAATAAATAAATAATTTTTTGTGCTTTTTAATAAAATGAAGTCATAAAATTCTTAGGATCTAAATGAGATAAATAAATTTATTATTTATTTGAAGTATTTTTTTAACAAATTAATATAGAATTGCTTCACCTTTAGCTATAAGCACATGCTGAAGATCAAATATTCCGGCACCTTGCGGCAGCCTTTCCCGTTCTTAAATGGCGGCTTCACTGATCCCTGATAGAATTAAGGTAGGGACAGTGGCCTGTCGCGCCATTCAATCGTGAAATACCGCAAACATTTGCTATTTGCCCAGAGGTGGTTTTCATAAACTTATATAAGCGATTACTAATTATTTAAGTACTAATTTTACGTCAGAAGGTGGCATGCAATTGTTGGATCAAGGGCAGTAAGTACTTTGCGTTGTTTGGTAGCTGAGCAGCTTTTACTCAGCTTTTGAACTGCAGTAAGAACAGTTGGGCGGCTACAACTAGATCGATCAGACTAGTTATCCTTGCTCTGGTACTTCTTCAATGTGGCTACAACTTAGATTTGAGACAGACTCTTTGCTCTACTTTTTTCGACCTTCTTAACTCGATCATATTATTCTTGTTGGCACAAATTCAATTTTAAAATTACAAACAGTGATAACGTTATAGTTATACCTGACTAAAATACCTTGCTGGCATAATTGACTTAATTTTTATTAATATAAAAATAAAAGCTTTATGTTTATAATGGCATATTTAAAAAAAGTTTAGTTTAGTTTTATTTGATTTCAAAAACATTTTTTGATTAACAGAATATGCTGATGCACAAGCCAGTGCTGAACAGATTCAGCGTCATAGGGGAGGCAATGGTGAATCGCATGAACTTATCTTTGCACGCAGTCTCCGAACGGGGTGATGCCAATCTGGTAAGGTTCAATCCAACAAAGACCCAGTTATGTCTTTTCTCCGGAAAAAGGAGTCCTCTCGACTTGATTCCTACTTTCCGAGGTGTATCCGTGTCGATTATAGACCATCTTCACGTTCTCGGCATATCATTGACACAGACTCTCAATTTTGGTTCTTTCTTTGAGAATAAGGCTTCATTAGCTCCAAAAAACTTGGCATTCTGATGAAGGTGAGAAGGCACTTCACGCAGGAACAGTTGTTCAATCTTTTCTAAGCACAAGTTCGATCGTGTATGGAGTACTGTTCTTATCTTTGGGATGGTTCTACCCAATACCGGTTCCAGACGCTTAGTCTATTGAGTGGAGGGCCAAAAAGCTCATCGGCAATGACGATCTTTTAGTAGCAAGCTGAATCGCCTTCAACATAGATGGAAGGTTGCAAACCTATCCGTTTTTATAGGATACATTTCGGAGAGTGTGCAGCAGAATTGCACAACCTTGTTCCGCCGTCCCCATTTTTTCATCGGACAACCAGACTTACAAATAGGCGCCACCGTTATGTGGTTGATATACCAAAGAATCGCACTAAAAGTTTTGGTTCCAATTTTGTAATACGTACCGTTAAAGAGTGAAACTCTTTGCCTGAGTCTGTGTTTCCTGATGAATGCATTTAAGGGGTCTTTAAGTCGCAAGTAATTAGATATCTTTTAGGCAAGCGCGTCACATCCTAAATCGCATCATCGCTTACCATCAGGCGAGATAGCGGTCAAGCGCTAACCTATTTACAATAATAAAAAAAGACTGCACAAAAAAATAATACTGAGTGGTCGAACCACAGCAGGTACTTAAAACTTTTAAAATTTTTAAACTGTAAAAGAAAAATCGTGGTTACCTAAAGTTTATTAGAGTCATCCTTTCCTTCAACAATGGTAATTATTGGTAAAATACCGTTTGTTTGTTAAAATATTATATTTACGTAATAAAAACTTACAAGTTAGGTACAAAGTATTTATTTTTGTTTTTTGTTTCACAGGAAGCAAATATTTTCTTTTTAAATAACCCGCAAAATCATGTCATGAACAACATGGCGCGCTTTGGGTTCAGATACGTCACAAGATAGTAATCATAAGAATGTTATAGTAAATACAGTAAACAGAAAATAACATTCTTTTTTTTTATCAAGTTATGAAAATGTAAAAGCTCAGTCAAATTAGTACATATCGCGTGTGAAATCCTGCATCTATACTAATAGCACAAAATGGGACATTATATTCAAATTCGTCGAATATTATAAAATCTTTTCGTAAACAGTTAGGAGTGATAGTGACACAGTGATTGATACAAAATTATTATAGTTCAGCGCGTAAACCGTTACGCATTGAATTTTGTGTCTACTTCTAATGTCTTTTTGTAAAATATCTACTTAAACTGTTTATAGATATAAAAATATTTTATACATATTAACTAGCTGAAATAACCACCGAAATGAGGCCCAAGCACGCGCTCAAGCGGAGAACCATGATATCCGTATCAAGCTACGGAAGACATATAATGATTACTGACTTTTATTTGACGTAACAAACAACGTGCGACAGTGTTATCTAACAAAAATAAAATAGAAAATGTCAAAAATAATATATATAATGATAAACAACCACACAAAAGACTCAATTATGTAAAATTAATGTCAACTTAAGAATAATAAATTGTTAGTTTGAATGTAATAAACATTGTAACAAGGTTTTTTACTTTTTATCTATAAATTTTGTAAAAGTAGCATTTTATGTTTTTTTTTGCCTTTTTTATTTTTATTAATATACAGTATTTCAATCTAATAATCAATATAAAAAAAATCTTATATATCACTTGCTATGAATAAATGTTTTAAGGTTAAAGCAAGAAAATTTCACCGCGACACCAATTGAAATTTATTAACAGACAATACCTGCAAAAGGTTATATAAGTTAATATCATACAATGAATAGCTTCATCATTACAAAAATGAAGTAGGTTTTTTATTTATCAAGGCCAGTGTTTTAAAGTATTTTATGTAACGCCACAAACAAGAGAATGCTTTTGTCATGGTCTTGCTGTAACGCTACGACGTAGACGCCTACGGCGTTGTAGCTATCGCTTGGGTTTTATATCAGCTAGCTTTCTACTCGAGCCACGCTTTCATGATAACAGGGTCTGATAAAAAACATTACAGTACCCATTCATTGTCGTGTAAGCGATAGTCTCCTGTTTTTGGTAATCTGTTATTATAATAATGTATTGGATAACCTTGTTGTCGTATAAATACATAAGGATTAATAATAATAATAATATTTATATTATGTAAATAGTCTATTTTATGCTAAATCTAAAGCTTAGAATTGCAAAAGTAATAAGTCACATTTGTATGGAATACCATCCCTGACCAAGATTAAGGGAGTGCTGCGTTCAGATTAACAATGTAAATAATCATTTTAATTATCAAGGAGGCCTCTCATTACGCATTCATAGAAGCCAAGCTCGGATACTCTAAGTGTTGATGCCTTATTTACTTAAAAGCCGGATTAGGGCCGCGACATTTCTCCGCTCACTATTTAATTCACTCTAGCTATTTAAACGGTTTATCTTTTTAGGATTACGTTTCAGCTCATCAATTCTTATAGGTGTATGGCTTCAGCCTCCTATTTTGTACTTTAACAGATAATTTGAAAAAGATAATTTTATGGTTATTGATTGATTCAACTAGTTTTTTTTAAACATCGAAAATATATGAATTGTTTTTATTCTTGTTTTCCAAACAGTTATTTTGTGATTTCACCTTTCGATTAATATTGCTTTTTTAACAAATTATGTCCTTTTATACATTTTGGAGAAATTTAATTATCTCATCTCTGTGGTTACGCAAAACACCAAAATGAGATATAGGTACTAATGGATCTAGTATTTAAAGACTTTGTAATAGAACACATTGAACTTTCATTTATTATATGAGAGGTGGCTTTTACTAAGTATTGATTAAACACGAGTGTATTGAATAACTTTATTACATAAATTATAAATCATAATATATAATTTAATTCAAAATGCAAATGTTATTTGACATTAATGATTCAAGAAGACGCTTTAAGGCTTAGGTTAAGGTAAATTTTAATTTCAAATGTTCGCTCAGCTTAAAGTTAAAGTGAATCAAAATTATATGCGAAAATCATATTCTGAATTAAATGAATGAAGATAATCTAATTATCTCAACGTCACATCGTCATGCACAACAATTCCACTCTCACTTTCTTTGCCAGGGTAAACTTTTTACAGAACTTTATCATTTTGGAATGGCACGCAGGAACGGGGAGATTTAATATAGTGGCCAAAACAAACGAATCTTATTTATATTACCGTCATGAAATTATTTCTTTTTCAGGGTGACCATAACTAAGAGTAATTCTAATAAGCAATATCTGAAAAGAGGTTATTTAAGCATTTGTTTTTTGAGTAAATCTATTTTTTCTACAATGCAGCAACATGGATCTAATTTTTCTGATAATTTAAATTAAGTTTTATATTTATCAGTCATCTGTTTTAGCAATATAATCACGCCATTATTCACAGTTTTGTTAATCGGATCTTTGGTTGAATCAATTGTAACGATCGGCTTATGGTTAAAAGAGACAGTAAAAATGTTTTGTTCTCAGTCAACTAAATCATCATACAGATTTTGATTCTGTGTGACCACAACCTGGGTTTTTATACTCAAGGTTATATATTTTCTATATACTCAAGGTTGGCTTTATGAAGATGAAGTTATATATTAAATTCAATGAGCTTGAATTGCTTTGTAGCGTCAGTACGCCGAGAAGCCGCAAGAATTTGAGCAAGTGCTGTATATTTAGTAATTGCATTATACAAGTTACTAATTTAATTTAAGGTTACAGCAGTGAATATTAAAATATACATTTTTGATTACAACAAAAGTCTACAGCTTATCAGAGTATTTACCCTATCTTGAATTCATCATAAAACCATGGAATAAAGATACCCTTTTTCCTTTTCATCTTTATACATAAATTGAGAAAAAGTTTTAACTAATAAAATTAATATTCGTATTCCGTTGATTAAGTTCTCCCGGAATGCTTTTAGCGTCAATGTAGCAACGAAGAATCATCAAAGGTAGAACCAATTTCTGTGAATATTTGAATAAAAGTAGCAAGAGCCGACGAATTGTTAAAACAATCACAAAGGGTCTAAATTGTACTTGTTATTTTAGAGACAGGAATTTCATAAATAGCTTTTCATTATGTTAATATTATCAAATTATTAAAAATCATAGAAATACTTTCTTTATCACCAACCTTGAAATAATTGTATAAATAGAAATAAATGTGTTTTAAAAAGAAAAATAACTACCTAATAACAACATTATATTTTGAGTTCTTGTAGTTTTTATCTGCAATTTTTATCACGTAGTAACTGCTTATTTTGCTTGGTTTACAAGTTCATTTTTTTAGTAAAGTAGGTATATTAAAATACTTTTTTCACATGAATAGAATAACTAGGTGATGCAGTCGATAAGCATAAAGCTACGCTGGCATCATATATTAGAGCGGAGCGTAATACCTAAAATAAGAAAAAAAAAATTTTTGCGTCCTTTCGACTTGACTCGTACTTTCGAATGTATATGCGTGCCGTTCACTGACCATCTTGAGTATCTCGGCATCTCGGCTCTTCGGCTCTTACATTGGAATCAGGCCGCCGCAACAGTTACTCAATCTTTATCAAGCGCAAGTTCGATCGTGTATGGATTACTGTTCTCATCTTTGGGACTGTACGGACCCAATACCAACTCCAGACGCTCGAGTCGAGGAGTCTTATCGGCAAGGACGATCTTTTTTATAAAAGCCTTGAGCATACGCGGAAGGTAGCTAGCGTGTCTATATTTTATAGGATAAATTTGGGAGAGTGTGCAACAGAATTGCACAGCCTTGTTCCGCCGTCCACATTTTATGCGTTTTGCTTTCAATTTTGTAATCCGTAATTCTAGAGGTGAAGACAAGAGTCACGAGTGAAAAGGTATCTTCTAGGCAAGGCTAGCGTCACAACCAAGACCGTCGCTTACCATGAAGCGAGATAGCGGTCAAGCGCTTACCTATTCACGATATAATAGAACGTTTTAGATTAATAAACTTCTAAATATTTGGTAAATATATATAAAGAAAGAAAGAGTTTATTGACCCATTGCATACATTTTATACAAGACATAGAATCGACCACATACATCGACCCACCGGCTTCATATATATATATATATATATATATATATATATATATATATATATGTAGTATGACAAAGTATGATTAACATCGGTTCACTTACGATACCACACAACAAAAGACGTGGACGCTGACTAGAAAGCGACTGCGATTCGCAAAATTATTGCTTGAAGCACAGGTGTATACCTACCTACTTGTAAAGCATGGTTGAGTGATTGTTTAGGGCGTCGTTACATCTTAATAATATGTTGTCTATAAGACTTTTTAGGCTTCGATTTTCAATTAGATTTGATTTAAAAAGGCAAATACAGATTATTCTTTACTATAAAAACAAGTAAAATTGAGTTCGGAAACAAAAATCATATTCGTGTTTATTATTTTAGATCAACTACGGAATATTGTTTCACTAATTTTAGTTTTACCTTAAACAAGGTAAAACTAAAATTAGTGAAAACTATTTTAATTTTTTAGAAGTATTCTTTCGTAATTGTAATTTCGCACTAAGCAAAAAAAAAAGAATGCAAATTGGTTGAAATACGTTTTTAGAACTATCCAATATTTATAGAAAATTATCGTGAAAACATCACTACCTCAGTTGCCTACACTCTACTAGTTATGTACAACTGCTAATTATGTACAACGCACCTATCAACTTACTATACAAAAAGTGAATTTGTAAGTTTGATTGAATGACAGCACCTAATTTAACTAAATAATTTGCTCTATTTTTAATTAATTAATTGAGTTCGACTCATAGAATGCGTGTTAAATTTACATTCATATTTAAAGATTACGTTTCTATGAAGTGAAAAAGCAACATCCCAAAATCGACAATGTTTATAAAGTGTAGTCAGCCTTATGTATGTGTTTCCGAGAACCCCGTGTGTATTTCCAAGAATCTAATGTTGCGGCATTTTTGATCTAGCGCTCTCTCTGTCCCGCACCCAGCATGTACACCCACTGTGTGTGTGTGCCTACGCCAGTATTGCCAGAATGTTATTTTTTAACAGTTTTAGTTATTTTTGACCGTTACATGTTACTTCTATGTTTCACCATTCTAAATTGTTCTTTTACTAACAAGTAAGAATTAACTTCTAAAATTGAAAAAAAAAACAAGCTACACGATTTAAATAAAAACACTTTTACCAGATTAATTGCGCATTTAAATTTCTTTTTTTTTCAATATTTAATATTCATGTTTCGACTCCTTTACAAGAGCCGTGATCACAGGATGACTAAGGTAATGGTCGTCCTGCATGTGCTTCCTAACTGATCAATTAATACAAAAAAATATTTTGTATTTAATTTTTTATTTTTCTTATTATATCGATTACTATAAAACTAATGAGTTAACCACCAATTCCAATCGGAAGGCCTGTCTCAGAATAACTGGCGAAAGAAACTTGCATATGAGGGACCGAACTCCATCTTACTTATATTATTTACAAAAAGAGCTAACTATATCACTAGGTCTCGCAGTGTATGTCTTTGCATTAATTTATAAATTGGCTCATAGTAAAATGCACTTGTAAATTACGACGCGTCTACTAGCGTCACGGTAGCTCAGCGGTCGCCTGGATAGCGAGAGGTCGTGAGTTCGAAATCCACTTGAGGACTCGGCGATGTTGTTTTCTTATAGTCGTATTTTATTTTATAGAACTATGGCATTGTGAATGCTAATAAATAAACACAAGAAAGTCCAAGCTATGTACCATTCAGCACAGTGGTAGAATTTGGTTTTGTTTTGCATTCTCTTTGCTACTAGACAAATTTAGCGAGATTTAAGTATTACAGTTTTTTTTTTCTAAATAAGATGTTACTTTTTTAGACGTCTCATGTTAGTTTTGACTATCGGCTACTGGCAACACTAGCGCACGCAGTTTGTAAATATGTCATAATAATCATAATCATAACATAACCTAATGATAAGATATAAAATACGTGTGTAAAAAACAACTACGTCTCCGAGCCCTCAGATGGGATCCCATCTGAGGGCTCGGAGACGTAGTTGTTTTTTACACACGTATTTTATATCTTATCGAAATATTGCATTGTGAATGCAAAAAATTAAATTAAAAACATAACCTAATGATGTGTCTGTGAACGACTTAAAAATAGTAGTTTGATATTATAGCACTTTGTAATTGTGTCAAATGAAAAAGGAAAACCATCTCGATTTCTGCGTGTAGTGTATTTTGTGTACGGTATTAACAACCTAGATAAAAAATGCTGATGATGTTTTGTGATAACTTGTTAAGACATACTTCCAACTTTAAGTATTTAAAATACTTACGGTATCCAATAACATTTGTAAAAAAGCAATGAACTTTTAAACGCCTAAAACTATAAACTAGGTGCTTTGTGCTGTGATGTGAGTGTATCGACTACCAAGACCTTACACCAAATTCACCGAACTTGTAAGTGTTTCCTATACAGTATAATAAATTAGATATTTATTTAATTTCAACGCCAGTGTCACTGAATGTAGTATTTAGACTTGTGATGGTTTGTTTCTTTGCTTATGTAAGAGTTACGAAGATATTATCCAAGAATCATTGAACTTGCCTACAATCGAACTATTAGGTACAGGTTTTACTACAGTACAGGCTTTAGTTCGATCAGAGTATAGATAGTTATTAAATGAAGCAGAAATTCGGAAATTTTTATGTTTAACGTTTTTTGTAAGTGTTGTAATAAAAGGAGCGCGCGCTGCGATCGCCGCGCTGCGGTTCATTGTACCGCGCACATCAGCTGTGCGCGATCATGCCTACTTTTAATTGAAGATAGTTTTTTCAATTAAAAGTAGGCACCTATTAACTATAAAATTAATCATTTTATAGTCAATAGGTGAACTGAAAAACAGATTAGGTATAGGAAATGACAGTGAAAGTGATAAAATGAAGTCATGGTATGAAAAAAAACGAAAAAAGCTTTTATTTTTTTACAATATAAAATCCTAATTAAGCATATTCTTTACACTTGACCCAACCACTCCACGAAGTCCTGGCAGTTAATTTGATTCCATCTTATATATACATACATATACATATAACAACTATTTGACAAATTTAATATCCATAGTGTAATATTCGTCTGTGACACAAAAAGACTATGGATCCATGGATTATATAATTTTGACACTGACATTACACGTGTACAATACAAAGCCAACTCGACAATGCCCCGTCACGAATTGCCACGTCTACAAATATAAATGAAAATGTTTGGGGATTCATAAAAATGTACACACAAACTCTTACATTCATTTCACAGTGAAGTTTCATTTAGTATACCTGTCTTGTCTATACGCCTAAGGAATGTGTTAAGCAACCAAGATAGCGATTATATGCGGTTGATTTGAAGGACTTCGATATATTTTTTTTTAGCATAAAATTTTCGAAAACCACTTCGATACGGCTGACTGGGCCAAGTTAAAAACGCAGTAAAACACATTTTTTTCTATAGCAGGAGGTTGATTTCAATGTTCAACTTTGTAATAAACAACCGATAAGATGCCATGTTTAAACGTTAAAATGCACCTTCTGCGTTAGCTTGTTCCATTGTGGATCCTGTCATTGATAGGGATCAAGAGCGAACCCATTCAAAATAAAAAAAACTTTTCCCTAATTTAAGACAGAAGAAGACACACATAATCGTTCACACTGTGTAATTGATAGTTTTCGTGTTGAGAAACACTTCCCATAGTTATTTTACTGGCTGACATGTGAAATACGTAGTATCATCCTACGGTAAGTATTACGTTCTTGTAAGGTGCTCATGCGCGCGTACCAGTGTAGCGGAGAGTTACTCGAGCACCCGGCACTTTTGCACAAAGGAATCTAGTTAGCGTTAGGCGTTAGCGTGCCTCTTGCATCCTACTCAAAATTACACTTCGTATTATAAACTCGAGATTTACCTTGCACTATTCATATGGCGAGCTTTAAACAAGTATGCAATGTTAAATATTTGTTAAAGTTCAAAGGTTTGCTTAAACTATTAACAGAAAGAGTTTTTATTCTTTTTAGATCAATTAAAGCCATTTTTATTCACTAGCAAAAGATTCTTTTATTGATTGGTTAACACCACAGAACAGTGAAAAAGAGTAGAAATCGAAAGTGGGCGGTATCCGCGTAACCTCAAGTATGCGTAACTTCGCGCACTTGACCTTCTACTTACTCAGTCAGCATCGAAAATTCTACGCGAAACAATATAACAATAAAATATAAAGATGCCATTTTGTGCAGTTTTGGGATGTAAAAGTGATAGTCGAAGGACTTATTTATAAAAAGGGGGCATAGAGTATCGTCGGTTATTCATATTTTCTGTTATCTATTAAAATTGCAAATTGATTATTATGGAGTTTTTAGAAATGAAAAAATAATTAAATCAAACTTATTTTTGAAATGCTAGTGGAGATTTCAATGTAACTGCACATTGTTTTTCTAGAAGTTTCTAAAACACCTAAAAATTACTGATAGTATGCTTTCCGTAATACAAAACTTGCCCGCTACTCAATTAGTAATTATAGATATCGACAATTAGTATATTGAAGAGATATAAATTGCAATACGCTACATTGGTTGCAATTTATATCTCTTCAATTAATTTTCATCATTCATCATCAATCATGCAATTTTCATTTTAATGTAAACATTTTTAAAGCTTAATTTTGTAAAAGTAAATTATTTTATTTATTACAAATACATAATAAGGTATCCGAGCCTCAGGCGGGATTCGAAAAATAATAAAAATACAAATAAGGTTGTAAATTAAAAAATGGATTATAATATTATATAATATTTTTTTATTTCTCACCACAATCGCCTCATAATACGTACAATGTTGGATGGTTCAATTTTAAGGATCGTGGCGGGCTGATAACCCGAACTAGGTAAAACCTGTGTCTCAGGTTATCAACCCTCCACCCCATACAATGATCAGTAAGCTAAGAATAGACGATTCATATAGTACAAGCACATGAATACATATGCATAGGTATATAGTTTACAGATAGTATATAAGTAGTATAAAGTTACATTAGTCAAAATTAGCTATGCCATACTGTCACAATGAAATTCAAAATCAAGACACATACTAATCATCTTTTATACAATGTTTCGATTGGAATATAGTTAAGTTAATAATCTTAATTAAAATGTACGTGGTTGTAATCTGAAATTTCATGTTTTAATTTTATTCATCATGTCTCTATAATAAATCAAATGTACAAAAGTAACATGTTTAAAATAACTATTTCATTGTTCCCTATTAGCTGTTTATTTAATAATATTTAAAATTTCTTCAGTTGCATGGTAATCATAAGATTTTAGATATGATTTTGAAAACTATTTTGGAAAGCAAAACCATATTGACTGTAATAAAATAGTAATGAAAACGATAATGGCGTATATTTGACGTGTCATACAAGCAGTGCCGGATTAGCCACGAAGCAAGAGTAGCAACGTTTTCTGAACATAAAAATGTATTATTTATATATTAGATTTAGTCACAACTCACAATTACTAAGGAGA
Organism: Calamotropha paludella; assembly: GCA_927399485.1. Lineage (NCBI taxonomy): Eukaryota > Metazoa > Arthropoda > Insecta > Lepidoptera > Crambidae > Calamotropha > Calamotropha paludella. The sequence continues at coordinate 16,039,593 of OV656812.1, forward strand.
AAATATTTGCATCAAAATGATCAACTATGATTTTATTTTTCTATCTGCTGGTCATACCAAAAATCATGTTTCGCATCGCACTACACGCAAGTTGGCAATACTGCTAAACAAAACGGGAAATTCCCCAATATTTTCTCCGTGCTAGTTTAAAATAGCTGACCGATTTGAAAAGGGTTATATTGACTACCAATCTACAAGGAATGATCGATATTAGGATATTTACGTTTGGATGATAATATTAGTACTTTCAATATGAACCATTCTTGAGAAAAATGGTTTCGTAATTGTGTTGAGTCTTGTTTTCTAACTTAATATAGCGTTTTTTTTAAGTATTTAGTTATCTCTTAAAATATACTAAATAGAACAGTGCTCTTACGTAGTTGTACGGTTTACACCGCACACGTAGTCAAGAAGAGAAAAGTATTAACTGTGCAAAAGGTTAGATATTTTTAAGTTAAAATAAGAAATTATTATTACTTTTCACTCTGAGAAGTTGCTGAGTTCATCTGAAAGATCTGACCGTAGCCAACCTTATAAAATAAGAATTAATTGTGATTTTTATAATTATCTGGTTGGATGTCCGTGATTCCATTCGCATTTAAAGTCACGAAGGTGATAATTATGTCATTTCTTAAGAAGGGATATTTAATACCATAAATTCGATAAGTACCTAACCTAAAACAGTTTAAGGGCCCCTTGATAGAAATTGCTACAATCCCTGCGCTGGCTTAATCCGGCACTGCATACAAGCATTGTAAATGGCCATATTGATAAAAACAAATATTGTCTTTATCTTATATCATTGCTTACGTTTTTAACCATATTGTTTGCAACCCTTGTAATTTATTCAACTTGAAGCGCCTTCTAGCGTGTGGTTGCAGTGTACAGTATGCTTTAAGCAGTACTACTAATAGCAAAACTATAACGCCACCTTGTACCTAAAAGCGGTACTAGAACAATATTCATCATGGACCATAACTATAAGTGAAAAAGGTAGTATATGATACAAGACATTTTGTAATTATACTCTAAGGTTTCAGTTATTTTAACTAATCGAAATATTATCGCAATTGAAAGATGTGTGAGTAACGTTTCGCAGGTTTCCCTGAAGAAATCGCGTCATGCGGTTTCTACTCTTTTTTACTTTTCTGTGACTTCATACTTAATATGCACAAACGTCTGCTAAGACAGTTGCCTTATCTATAAGACACAGTAATATTGGTTTGTTTTATCTAGATTTATTGTAAAAGGACCTATGGATTGTTTTTATATGACTTATATGTTATTATTGTAAATATACCCATTCTACCAAAAAGAACAGAACGCGTAGTATACCATTTCGAGCCGATTGATTTAAAAAATATTTTGGGAAATTGAAATGGTAATCGTTGCTTCGCCACATATTTATAAAAATATTATTAAAGTAAGGAAATATTTTGATACTATTTTGAAATAACTAATATTAATTCCTTTGATACATTTCTGAGCTAATTAAATTACAGAATCGATGATTATTTGAAAGACAAGAACGCGTTAAGTTAATGATCTCGCTTCTATATGTTTAATTTATCTACTTAAAATGGCAACACTGAATCAGTAAAGCTATATTTAATCCGTTCATTACAAAAATCTGCTAGGTCCTAGCACTATTAGTAAGGTTATCTAACAGAACTATGTAATACAAAACTAAGTGGGGGCAAAAATTCATGTCAAGTTTCCTGCAGCTTCTTCTTGGTACAATGTCTCCACGTAGGATCCACGATGTCATGGCGTAATTGTTGATGTCCGAGTAAGATTATCTTTAGTCGTACCCCTGCCGTAAATTGTTTATGGTCAGCTACAATGCGCCGTCTATTTGGTTTGTGAGACGTGTGTCGCGGCCCTACTCTGTAATCTGTGATGTCACTTTGACACTTCTCGGGAGCCGGTGTTGTCGCGGACGGCGATCTCGCCATTGTATTAAAAAAATATATCTTTTTTCATTCGTTTTATTGGTAATTCTTGTTAAATTGGTGTTGTTTTATGTCGCTTTAACGATTAGTGTACCAATAGTGAGTCAATTTTCAGAATAACCTCTGGATATTGCCGAGTTGTCTGGCGCGTGTGCGGCCTTTTGGAATTTTATACTATTGATAAGAAACTGGGAGGTGAAATCATCGATCCTTTGATTAAGCGGCGAATTTTTCACCTTTAAGGCCTCGCTCACTTATTCTGTGTGTGGTAATGCGTTGTGCACGTTACAGGAGGTTTTTAGTTGGAGCCATTAATATCCCATTGATCTGGTGGTGCCGCCTGCAGGAAGTCCGGATTCTTTTGCAGAAGGTTCCCTTCTTACAAGGAGTCCTAGTTTCCCTTGAATAACTTCGTATCCGCTTGGTGGTCGAGTAGCGGTGACCAGCACTTTTAGCTATGTGCTAATTTAATATCTTACTCATTACATATGCAACCATTAATCATATATCTCGGGTCACTCAAACCGCAGCTTAGTCTGAGCCAGGCCGGCAAACCCTTAGAAAAAGGTGGGGCTTTTCCCCACGAAAGATTTTGTTATAAATAAATTTAATTAATAAATGATCTGTCCATTAGTTTGAATTTCTTTTATCCTCCCGTTTTGAGTAAATATCTTAATGGCAAATTATATCGCAAAACGATACGTCTCCTGCTTTTTGATATTTTTGAAACACCCTTTAACTGTTAACTATTACAAAATACCCTTAAGATATTGTTCCATTTAATCTGAGAGGTAATTTTAAATTCCATTCATGACTAATTATTCTGTTTAGTAAAGAGGCCGGTCCATCCCGGTGGAAGTTGGAATGGCAGCGTTAATGCTATCCGCCTGCTCCCGACCCTAATGTGCAGAGTGAACCACCGTTTTCGCCTTGTCCCTTTTACTTAAGCGAAATTCAAAGTAATGATATTTCTTTGATATTAGCATAATATTTTTACTAAGATCCGGACGAAAAAGTGTTTAATAAATAGATACAGATGACTAAATTATTTTATTGAGCGAAGCTCTCTTTTAGGCAACTCACAAATTTCGCTTGTCTCCCTCCTGCTACTTCACGGTTCAACCGATTTGAACAAATTTTGGCATGAACATACATGATTATAACCTGACGGACATAGGCTATGTAAAAAAAAATTAGACTTTACCATGGAGGAATAATCACCGAAAGAAAAATTCGAAAGCTGATCACAGCCAAACCACTGAGACTACGTTGATGAAATTTGGCGCCAAATTTCATGAATGTAGTATCAGGTCAGGTAAGGTTCGCTCAGTATTTGCAAACAGCAGCAGCATTGCAGACCTAGTATATTTAGTAATAATAATCCCTTCAGCCGTATTGGCAGCTTTGTTTCGCAACCAGAAGTAAAATAAAACAATCTTGCTCTCAAGCAGCTGTCAAAGAAGATAGTAAATTTTCGTTCCACAACTATTATTGTGTTCACAGTTTTGTAATCAAATGTAGTGAAAGAAATGACTTTCTTGCCACTTAACCAAAACTGCCAAAAAAAGAAGAAATGCGTTAAGGTTGAAAAAGATTGGATTAGCGATTAATGAAATAAAAATACCGTACTTTACTTACTTGCATACTTGTATCGTTTGAAGCTGGCAGCACCAGGCTCGTCATATATAGTCTTGAGTCATGCTATCAGGTCTATTGCCAGCTTCTTTTAAACCAATGAACAAATAGTTCGTGTTAAAACTATAAGTGTAAAGAAATATTTTATTAAAGTCAATGATACCCATATTTACAAAATATGACTCTTAGAAAGTAAAGAATGTGTATTTAAATTTAATAAAAAGATTTTACATTTAACTCATACATTAGGGTATAAAGCAGGCAAGGCATTAACACCGTCATTTCAACTCCCACGGGACGAAGGCCTTCCACTTAACAGACTAATTAGCTTTAAATTGCACCCACAATCGGGTTCTTACCCAACAATTGAGTTTTGAATAGCAAATTATCTCAAGTCGAAGCGTTGTACATAAGATTACGTGATAATTACTATCTAATAACTATTTTCAATCAATATTTGTTTTAATATTATAACTTAGTAAAAATGATTGCTATTTGCATGTTTCAACTACATACTTCAAAAATTAAATCGTGTTAATATCCTGAATTAACAAGTCATGTAATAATGATTAAATTAGAAAGGTTTATTTATGCTTTTCAATTCATTCATTGTGAATTCTGAAAAGATTTATAGGAGGAAATGATTCAATATAGATATTTGTTATTTAAATAAGCTAATCGATCAATTTAAACTCACACTGAATATGTATCGCTTGAATTCGATTAGAAACTCAAAGAATTCGTTTTGATAAACGTACCATACACGTTCGTATAAGTCATAACCTCCGTGCTAGCAAGTGCATTTTTTTTAGATATTAGGACTTAATATTAAACATTATTTATTAATATGCTTTTTTTATTCTTCAACTGCATAAATATTTAGTTCTTACACTTCCGCGCACAATACACAGGATGATCATCATCCTGTGATCACGACTCCTGTAAAGGAGTCGAAACGTCAGGATTAAATATAAAATAAAATAAAACATGCGCAAAAATCCGTAAAAAAGTGTTTTATTCTGATGCATAAATATTTTTAGAATTATCTCATTTTAATTTTAAAACGGTAAAACGCCTTCATTGTTTCCAAGAATTGCCTACTTTATTTTATACTATTTTTATTTGCTAAACGCTGCTCTTAATTTATGATTAAATAAACTTACTTCTATGTAAAGTTCAATCATAATTATACGAAGTGCATCGTGCTCGAGATTAGTATTTAAAGGCACTGATTTAAAGAGGCAGTTGTAAATAGCAGTTTCGGTAAGTTAAAAGTTATAAATGGCACGTTTAATAACTAGTTCAGCAGTTAAAACTAAGCAGTAAAGTAAACAAAAATGAGAAATAAAAAATAATTAAATGGATCAGTGAATATATAATTGAGCAGGAAAATAATGGGAGCTGTTACGTGTGGGCAGTAATAAATCGAAAGTTATCGGTAATTTATTTTTTTTTAAATTGGAGGAAATGCTTTACACATACTTCCGCCGAGAAGTATGTGTAAAGCTTGGGAGTGCGGCGAAAGTTATGTGGTACTTTCCCCTGCGCACCTACCTGACGATAAAAGCTCGTCAGGTTAGTGCGCAGGGGCCTACCCACTAAAAACTCCAAGATGTCCCTCCGGTCACCTTGGTGGCACTGGACTGTCGTACGGCAGTGCAGTGGCACCGGATGGGGTCACGGGAAACCTCGCGGACACTACCGCGGCCCCATCGGTGGACGTCCGACCTAGGCGGACACTTCTGTACTCCGCCGGGAAACGGAGTACTACGGAGCGTCCCGGGACATTCCGGACGCTCCGATTCGGCGGAGACCTGTGCAGTGCAGGTGACGGGCCTCCCAAGCCCGCCACCCGCTGGTCTCCGCGAGTAGGAAGGGGGTTGTTAAGTACTCCTGAAACAGCCCCCACCCCACCACCATCTAGCAGAACAAGGCGATCAAACGCCTGCCGCCGTTGCCCTCTCCTGTTTTTGCGGCAGGGGTCAGCGAGGGGATTGTCTTCCCTGGCTCTCTCCGCAGCCTCTTTTGCTCCCATTACTGTCTCGCAATATTGCGCGACTGCCTTCCATGCATCTTCGCTTTCGAGCATCTTTCTGATGACGCTGGGGAGCGAAAGGTCCCGTCTAATCGTGGTCCTCAGAGCACGGCGCTGTGTCACCCATGCAGGACATGTCTCGAGGGTATGCTGCGCCGTATCTTCAGCCGCCCCGCATTCCGCGCAGATTGGTACTGCTTCTCTCCTTGCAATCTGAAACAGGTACTTCCCGAAACAACCATGTCCGGAAAGCACCTGCGTCAGGTGGAAGCTTAGCTTGCCATGCATTCTCTTCCGCCATTTTTCCAGGACTGGAGCAAGGGCCTCAAGGGTCCGCCTGGCCAGACTGCCAGCTGCTGTTGGCTCCTCTGTCATCTGTTTCCACCGTCGCATTACGGCATCCTCGGCTAATCTCCTTACAGGGACCAGTTCCTCCGTTGTCGGGTCTTCACCGTTTTCCCTCGCAGCAACTCGGCATCGGTGAACCTCTGCAAGAACTGACGCCTCTAACTCCCATGGGGGTATACCAGCGAGTGCATTCGCCGCTGCCCCAGACACCGTCTTATACGCCCTTATTGCCCGAGTCGCGATTATCCGCTGCGGTCGTCGCAGCAGTCTTCTGCTCTCTGGGGTGAGGCGGTCAGCCCATACTATAAACAAACCTAACCTAACCAACCCTGTGATTGGTCGCTTCCGCCACTTCTCTTCTCAATGAATTTGAGTTCGGATGTCACCGCTCGCTATGATCTCCCGAACTATTTATCGAACCGCTCATTCCATCATTTTTACTGCTCATTCAGTTATTGGACTGCTCAATTATTTTTAGAATTGACATTGTATGATAACCGATTAATTTATTTTTTATTACTGTTCATATTTTACTGTCGCAATAATTAATCAACCGCCATTGAATTAAATAACTTCTCAATATGTTTTTCAACTGATCATTATAACATCTCGAATATTTAAAGAATAGTTCAAAAAATTAGTTCCCGTATTTAAAGATTTTTATTTCATAATTATACAATGTTGGGAACAATCGAACGAATCGAACTGCGTGCTGCCGCAGCGCAAACAACGGATCCGCGTCAAAAATCTTTAAAAAATAGTATAAGTGCAAATTTACCACCATAAATTATCAATACGTAAGAAAAACAGTATAATTATCACCTCTTAACGTTATCGAAGAAATACAGTTATAAAAACCGACAACAGTGCACTATTGTGAAACAAGTTTATTTTCTTTTAAAAATATAACTCAAGTGTTGAATAAAGTGACTTCTTGATCAAATCAGTGCTTAAACTTTGTGAAATAATAAAAAGTGATTTAAATATTTCATTAAAGACTTGTATAATATAACTAATACTGTTAAAGTTTTACTTTTAATAAAAAAATAAATAAAGCGGTCAGTCAAGAAATAATACAGTGATTGTGTGCCATCAGCTGTTGGCGGACCTTGACCTCATTAAGCATTCGCACCGGTCGACCGATAATAGGCTACGTTAACTTTGTCGGCTTTGAATAAGTCAGTGTGGAGTAGCTGATACCTCTGCGGACTGGCGTGCGCCTTACCGCGGGGCTGGAGATCGATCCTGTGCGGACAAAGAATTTTTGCGTATTCACATAATTTTATTATTAATTTCTTACGCTTTGCGTTAAATAGTTTGTACCTGACCAACAACTCTAAAGCGAATAATTGTAATCTGCTTTCTACGCTAAAAACCTTTATAACGTTCTCACTATGAATTGCTTGGCTTGCAACAAAACTGTAAAACAATCAAGTTTACTTAAGTGTACCGCCTGCAAAGGTTGCTACCATTATCTCAGCCTTAACTTCGCAACTGCATACTTTAATAAAAACATCAATGAACTACAAAGTAAGTGGCGCTGTGACTTGTGCACTAATATAACGAGACGGGCTAGGAGTGACGACACACCCGTGGCGTCCCCGTACCGACAACTTGCTGCGCAGTCAACCTCCGCTCCCTACGTAACGACTCAACAAATGAACATGTCATGTGATGAATCGCTTATTGATAATTCGTCCTTATCCGTTGAGTTAAATAATGAACAAGCAGTTAAGTCAGCCGAGGCCACTATAACTATGCGACAGTTTAGCCAACTGATTGACTTGAAGTTAGATAGTATCAGGGCGACACTTTCATTGGAAATACAGGAGAAAATTAAGGCCGAAATGAATACTGTTTCTGAAACCCTCAAGAAAGACTTCACGGAGACCACTGACTTTCTGTGCAATGAGCAATCTGATATAAAACGAGAAATTGCATCAGCTGGTATGAAAATTACTAAGCTAGAGGCAGAAAACTCTAGGCTTCGATCAGATATATCTCAGCTCGAGTTACGCATTAGACAGACTGAGAAAACCTCACGGAGTTACAATCTCGAGATTCAGTGCATCCCTGAGCGCCGCAACGAAAATGTTGTTAAGTTATTTAAAAAGCTATGTGAATTTGTGAAGCTCCCTATCGTGGACAGCGAAATTCGTTCTTGTCGTCGAGTTGCCAAGTTGAATCCCTCATCAGACAGACCCCGTAACTTATTAGTGACTCTTCCTTCCGAGCGACGTCGTGATGAGATAATTTCTGCGGTGAGAAGATTCAACAAAGAAAATTCTTATGATCGCCTTAACTCTACACACATCGGCGTAAACGGAGATAAACATAGTATCTTCGTAGGAGAACATCTCTCGCCAGAATGCAAGGAATTACATGCGGCTAGTCGTAAACTAGCGAAGAATAAAAACTATAAGTTCGTATGGATTAAATATGGGAGAGTTTATGTGAGAAAAGACGAGACCTCACCAGCTATATTCATAAAGGACATGGTCAATCTAGAAAAATTAGTAGTTTAATGTGTGTTTTAATTTTCGATTCTTAATTATTGCTAATTGGATTTAGTTAAGTTATATTTTTAATGTTAATATTTTATCAAAATGTTAATAGGATTAGAAGTAAATTAAAACAACTGTATATTAATATTTTAAATGAGAATTATGATGTTATTTGTCTATGCGAAACTAACTTAGATGGCTCGGTCGATACCAATGAGTTTGTGGACGGCAGGTACACCGTTTTTCGAAGAGATCGTGAAACTGCTAAGTCAACAAAAAAATCAGGCGGTGGCGTACTCTTGGCTTTAAAAAAAGACTTTGTTGCATTCAGACGTCCTCTTTTTTTTTTTTTTTTTTTTTTTTTTGTTTTCGCAGTAAATGCGTTACGCATTCGCTCGTGCCGGGAGAGCACGAGACGATATGTGGGACTCTCCTCCATGCCCCTACCCGGCCTAGCGCCCGGTAAAGGCTTGGAGGCCTACCCACTAAAACCCTGCGGCGTCCCGCAACACAGTGGTGGGGGTCGCGTGGCCCCTTACGGCTTCTTCCGCGACCCGAACCAGTGTGGGTCCGCGCTCGTGGGCGGACCTCGCCTATGCTCCGTGAGGGACGGAGCAACGGGGTGAGCCGTGACGCCCTGAACACCCCGCACGCCTGAGGGCCAAGTGCAATGCAGCTGCCGGTCTCCCGCTCCGACACCCGCTGGCCCCCTTTTGGTGGGGAGAAGAACCGCCGCACCCCTCGACCGACCCTAATGGCGGCCGAGGTGCGCAGGCACTTCCCCTCCCCACCTCAATCGGGCCGTGCGTCCTCGGAAGTCCCCCGGGAACAATAGTTCCCGGAGGGCTTCCGCGGTCGCCGTCCCGCCGAGCGCCCCTCTCGACCCCCCCACGCGGCCTCGGAGAAAAGCTCCGATGCCACCCGGGGGCGGCGAGAGGGGGCTCTACCCTCGGGGGATGGTACCGAGGGTCCTCCTCAAGCGCTCCGCGTGCGACCCCCGCTCGCGCCCGCGCTTCCGGCATCTTCACGCCCCTCCCGCGAGGGAGGGGTGGAAGAGGCTCTCTCCCCCCCGAGCGTTTTTACGGGGGGGGTTGGGCACCCGATGGGCTGGGTGCCCCTACCTCCATGGGGTCCACCGGTGGTGGAGGGGGCTTCCCCTTCACCACCGGTGGGTCGCATCTGCGACTCCCCATGACGTGGTCGGCCGACCGCCCGAAGGCGGCGCACACCGAGCACGCTGGCTCCCGACTGCAAGCGGCGGCTGTGCGGCCTGGTACTCCACACCTGAAGCACAGGCCGCTTCTGTCCGACACCTCAGGACATCTAGGGCTCGTGTGCCCAAGCCCCATACACTTAAAGCAGCGCATGGGGCGGGGCCCGAGCAACCTGACTTCCACGGCACTCCAACCCACACGTAGTCGTGCCCCACCTTCTAGAATTGCCTTTGCGGCAGCCACCGGCATTCTGGCGAACGTAAACCTGAGCCCGTCACGCCCTTCTCTTAAGCCCTGCACCTTAATTGACGCCCTTGGGCATCCTGCTTTGGCTGTGATGGCCGTCAGCACTTCTTCCTCCTCAACGGAGTCATCGATTCCCGTTAGCCGCAGGTCCGCGGTTCTTTCGGGTCTTCCGATCCTGGCCATGTCGCCAATGATGTCCTGCAGGCGTCTCGCCAGCTCGTTCGCCTTTTCTCCGCTCTTCTCCGCTATGTGGAGTATTCGGGCGCCAGTCTGGGTTTCCCTCATCCTGATCCCGTCCTCCAGTCCCAGGTCAGGGAGGGAAAGTGCCGATTTGGCCCTCCTCAATATGTGAGCATATGTTGCCCCGCTCTCCATCGCCTCTCGCGTCAGCGTGATGCTGACCGCCGTTGTCCGTGGGGGGACCAGCTTGGTTCTTCTTCTTTGCTCTCCTTGCTTGTGTGGCGCAGATGTCATCGCAGGTGCCACGGTCGTCTTCGCTGCAGTTAGCCTAACTGCCCTTCTCTGCTTCCTGCTTAACGCCTCTGTCCAGGCTTCACCCTGTTTGGGCGGTGGTTGATCTGCCCTTTGCCCAGCGTGCATTGAGCCCGTCGCTCTAGCCTCCATTACCGGTGGCCCACCCTTTGGTCTCTCCCAAGCTGTCAGCCGCTCTGCTACCACCTGCCTTACTGCTTGAAGAAGCTTTTCTTCGTTGGCCGTCAGCCGCTCATCGACAGCCAGGCGGACTGCCTGTAATAGGTCTTCCTTACTTCGAGGCCCTTCCTCAACGGGCTTCGGGGGTGGGCGCTTCGCCGCCTCCGCCTTCAGCTTCTCGACATCTTTGGTCAGAGTCTGAACCGTGGCGATAAGCTGCCGGTTCACACTAAGCAGCTCCCTCATGTTCTTCCCTTCGCGGGTGAGAGCCTCCCTGGCGAGATCTGCCATGCCTTCCATTGCCTTCACGAGACCTTCCAATCGCGCTTCGAGGTATTTGCGGGCATCGGGTTCCAGCCCGCACTCCTCGATCTTCAGTTGGTCCGCTATGCTCCGTGCGTTCCAATCGGCATCGTAGCGGAACCACTTCCACGCCGACCTATCTTCTTTCTTGACGAATTTGAGGCCCAGAAACCTCTCCTCCGCCGCCTCATCCTCCGTCTGCTCCTCTGACTCCTCATCTGAGCAGCTCTCTTCCGTCTCTTCCTCGGACATGGCGTCCTGAGCGGGCTGTTCCTTCCGGGTAGGAGGAAGCCTCAGTGTCACCACCTTTGCGTCCTTCGGTGCGGATAAAATGGGAGAGCGCTCCCTGTCCGTCTCACCCTTCTTCGGGGGTGTCGTCTTCTTCTGCGCACTGTTTTGCCCCGGACCCTGTGCTCTGTCCCTACGTTCTCCACCAGAAGCTGGTTTTGAACCTCGTCCTTTGGTTGTTCTTTTATTATTATTTTTATTGGAATTCATAGTGGACCCACGAGAGTGGGAGAAATACGACGTCCACCCGGGCAGAGATCCCTGTACCCGGGTAACCCTACTTACGCCTGGGGGGTCGGGAGGTACCCCAGGGCGACCGCTAATGGGCCGACTGCGCTCCGCCGGCCACCTCCTAGAGGCGCCCCGACACCACGAATCCCAGTGCCGGGACTTTGATGATTTTTTATAGTGGTTATCTCCACGCAGCCCCCACCGAAGTGGCGGCCCCCGCTCCCGCACCACGTACGAGGTTACGGTTTGGCCGGAACCGATCCTCGGATCGGAACACGCCCCGACTTGCCCGCTTACGCGAGCTGGGCCCGAAGGCCCCCCGGGTGATTTTTTAGAGGGGTTGTCTTCCCCGCGACCCCTACCAGAAGGTAGCGGCCCTCGGCCCTGCACTACGTACAGGGTTACGAGCTCCTTCGACGACACCAGGCGGAACTGGCATCGCCTATGCCTCCCTAGCTCGGCTACCGCTACCCGGGATACCCAGGACGCCAGCCGAACTCCCCTTGTTGGCCCGAAGGCCCCCCGCGGGTGATTTTTTAGAGGGGTTGTCTTCCCCGCGGCCCCCACCCGCAGGTGGCGGCCCTCGGCCCTGCACTACGTACAGGGTTACGAGCTCCTTCGGCGACACCAGGACTGGCATCGCCTAAAACTCCCCTAGCACGGATGCCGTTACCCAGGCTACCCAGGTCAGCCAGCCGAGCTCCCCCCCCTGTGTCGGATTATTAGCCACCTTCGTATGCAATCCCCGAAGGGATTACATACGACGGCGCCCAGAGTGCACCGGCCCGAACCCATTGTCGTTCCCACCGCACGTGTGAAGTGGGACCTACAATGGGCCGGGCACACGTGGAGGTTCTATCCGACCTTGCACCCCTGCATTCAGACGTCCTGACTTGGAGAGTAAATTTGAAGATCTATGGATCACTGTGCACCTCGGCCCTTGTACGCGCGCCCCTTCTTTAAATATCTATCTAGCTTATTTACCACCTGACCTGGACGCTTCTGAGTACCACTATTTCTTTGATCACTGTTCTGACATATTGTTGAACTATGCAAACGATACTAATACAATCATAATCGGCGACTTTAATATACCGGGATTTACTTGGACTCCTGATAATGGTTGCCCTCTGCGAATGGTGCCAGGCAGTTCTTATGACAGCAAATCTACAGCACTTTTAAATATGATTGAGTATGGGGATCTTTCCCAATTTAATCACATACGCAATTCAAATGACCGAATACTTGATTTGGTGATGACTAATCACCATGATATAAAGGTGTCTGAATGTTGTCCCCTGAGCACGCCTGATCGTCACCACCCGGCAATACAAATACAATTAAATCTCAAATTTGAATACAAAAATGTTAAACGAAGGAATATTAGGGTGCCTAACTTTCGCAAATGCGACACTTCCAAATGCATTGAACAACTTAACGCCGTTGATTGGAAGTCTATTTTGTCCCATAGTGACGTCAACTCTGACGTGACTCGCTTTTACGAGATATTAAACGACACCATAAAGAGTCACACACCGCTTAAGCGAATTGGTCACTCGGATTACCCAATTTGGTTCTCGGAGGCGCTTAGGGCGTGCATCAGCGAGAAAAAGAGAATCCACAAAAGATTCAAAAAATATGGCAACCCAAGAGATTATGATGAGTTTCAGTTGTTACGATCCAGATCAAAGAGGCTCATGAAAGCTTGCTACGATTCCTACGTTTCTAGCGTTGAGGAGTCTCTAGCTAAAACAACGAGACTTTTCTACTCTTTTATCAATAGCAAAAAATCAAATCCAGCCATACCTGACTCGGTTAAATATGGCAACAGAGTTGCCACGGGTGGTCAGGCCACTGCGGAGCTTTTTTCGGAATACTTCTCTTCAGTTTTTGTACATGATGGCGGTGGTGGCTCTCTCGACCATGAAGCAAAAGAAGTACTTCATATCAATTACCCCATATCTTCCATATACCTTTCTATGGAAGATATTAAAATGAAACTGCTCAAGATATCTGAGGACAAGGGAGCCGGCCCTGACGGCATACCCCCTGGTTTTATTAAACATTGTGCTTCGGCTTTGGTTCTGCCGCTTTTTATTGTCTACAACAAGTCTTTGCAGACTGGTACCTTTCCTAGTGCTTGGAAGGAGACCTTTATCATTCCTATTCACAAGTCGGGTGACCCTAGTGATTGCAGTAATTATAGACCGATAAGTATGCTGTCCTGTTTTGCAAAAATCCTGGAGTCCTTGATATATGAGCATCTCTTCCACCATATTAAGCCACACCTACACCACCAGCAGCATGGTTTCGTTCAGGGCAAATCAACGATCAGCAATTTATTGGAATATACCAACTTCATCTGCAGAGTGTTTAACAGTCATGGGCAGGTTGACTCTATATATACTGACTTCCAAAAAGCATTTGATAGGGTGAGTCATAGAACACTACATCTTAAGCTGAAAAATATGGGCGTACATGGTTGCTTACTTCGCTGGTTAAAGTCCTACGTCTCAAACCGCAGTCAATTGGTTGCCTTAAAAGGTTATCGCTCGTCACCAGTTTCCGTCACATCCGGTGTTCCTCAGGGGTCTATTCTGGGACCATTATTATTTATACTTTATATCAATGATCTAATTCCTAGGCTTAAAAATTTATCTTTACTTTACGCGGATGATTTAAAAATATTTTGCCAAATTGATTCAGTAATGGACTGCGTTCAGTTACAAAGGGATATCAATACCTTATATGATTGGTGCGGTGAGAATGATATGTGCCTCAGCATAGATAAATGCTCTATCATATCTTTCACTCGCAAGAAAACACCCATTGTCTTTGATTACGCTATTGACGATAACTTGCTCCAGCGAAAGTCCGTAGTGCGGGACTTGGGGGTGGTATTTGACGACAAAATGACTTTTAATCATCACTATGAAGTGCTCTCCAAACGTTCTGCCAAACTAGTAGGGTTCATTTGTCGTGTGTCTCGTGAGTTTAAATCTCCTAAAAGTATGCTGTTACTTTATAAGTCGTTGGTGTTAAGCCAGTTGGAATACGCCTCTGTTGTTTGGTCACCTCAATATAAGAACTACATCAACTTGCTGGAATCCATCCAGAGGCGTTTTATAAGGATCTTAACAATCCGATCTAGGCGCAAACGCGATCTCAGGACTTATGCAGATCGTCTACGCTTCTATAATTTAAAGACCCTCGAAAGCCGACGTAAAATTCATGACTTAACCTACTTGCATAAGATCTTCGAAGGCTCAATCAATACTATGCTAACAGCCGAAATTTACATCAGGGTCCCGAATAGGTCCACAAGGCGTGAATGTCTATTCTCGGTTCCCCTCTGCTCTAACAACGTGTCCTTCCATAACCCCATTCACAGAATGTGTCGCGAATATAACGATTTACTTAATCATATGAACGGTGTGCCTGACATCTGCAAATCTTCCATCAATAGATGGAAGCATGACCTAGGAAAACTAATTAATTAAAAAGAAAGCTATTATTATTATTACTTCGTATATATTTTTATTGGCTTATGATTTTAATTGTTGTTATCATTATTATTTTTTATTTTTACCATATGCATTTAATACATTCAAATCCTAAAATTATTTTCCCACTTTAATTCTAATTTTAATTCATCCCATGTATTTTTTTTTTTTTTTTGTATCTCAAGCCTAATTAGTTATTAATATTCTTTTTGTTTCTTGTAAGATTTATGACGCTGTCCTTATAATTACACATGCTATTTACACATGTTTGTGGAGGCGCAGCCTAACATGCTGCAGTCTAATGTTCTGTTTCCTATAACTGTGTTTATTGTTGTAACTCTGTTGTGTGTAGAAATAAAATAAAATAAAAAATAAAAAAATAAACAGACGAAAATATCGTAAGATTTTAAAGAAAAATAAATTCATCAAAATCTATTCTTGTTTTCAAGTTTTTTTTTCAGTTAATATACAGGGTCATTTTATAAACACCATCCAAATTTATATATTATATTCTTTGAAGAAAGTAACGAAACAAGATTTTTTTCTTTTAATATCACTCAGTACTAAAATATTAAGTTAAGCCTACACAAAGTTATCCGAGGAAAACTACCGATTGCTGTCACAGTCACGCTACGCACGGTGGTGTAGCAGATGATTACACGACCCCCGCCCCGCCCTCCCGTATTTCATTGATACATTACAATGATTTTCATAAGTTGCAAATTTAAACGAAAAAAAATAGGAACGTCAAATTGAAGAAGAGATAAGTTGATTTGTTCTTTGATTATAACAATATTAATCGATAACACTTTTAATAAATAAAAAATGAACATAAAAGTAAACCACACCTTAGGCACTTACGTCGCATTTTTTAAAATTTAATCAACTTATGTACAATAATTGGTTGGAGTAAAGCAAAGGGTGTTTATTAACCACAGAATCTAAAAAAACAGGGATCGCAAAGGCAATTCGAAAATCGCAAAAACAAATGCAGTGCCAAAACCTTAGTACCTACCTACCTAAGTTATTTTTGTCTATTTTACACGATAGGATAAAGAAATGTATAATTAATAGTTCTATATTTTTGTGAAAAATTTCACAAGTCTTAGCCGCCCTGCACACATTTTGCTTTACTCCAACAAAATAATTAATTAAAAATCCAAACAAAATACACTTACATGAAGTTTGAAAACAATCACTTTACCTTAAAGTGTAGGTAATTTCTCTCTAAACAGTCTTGCACGTTTATGAACATTGTCTTTAATTGTATTACTTGTTTTTTCACTTTGTCACTTTGTTAAATGCACGGATTCACGGGCGTAGCCAGGGGGAGGGTTTTGGGGGTTCAAACCCCCCCCGAAATGTTAAGATATCAACATCAAAAATATCAAAATTAGGAGAGGCCAGCGGCATAACTTATTTTACTACTAATTATTACACTAATAATGTATTTTGGATTCGCCCTCTACCACCCGCCGCCGCGCGTCGTCATTTAGGGGGTTACCCCACTGCACCGCGTCGCGTAGCGCGGGGCCGCAGATTTTACCATTGTATGCAAGAATCTCAATTAATATAGAAAACACGCCTATGACAACACACTGCCGACGCGGGAACGCGTGGGTAGGCGCCCCGCGCGCAGATTCTGCGCGGGAGCGCGGGGCGTGAAGAAGTAGGGTCAACTGGTATTGCTACACCGCGCGGAGAAGCAGATTACACCGCTAAAATAGGCAGATCTGCGCCTCCGTCCCCGCGCGCGTTTTCTGTCGCTACGCGCACCGCGGCGGGACGCATCTCTAGTGTGTGAACCGCCTAAGGCACGGGGTCGTCGTGCATTGCTACTCCGCGCGGAGAAGCAGATTACATCGCTAAAATAGGCAGATCTGCGCCTCCGTCCCCGCGCGCGTTTACCGTCGCTTCGCGCACCGCAGCGGGACGCATCTCTAGTGGGTGCAACGCCATAGGCGTGTTTTCTATATAAATTGAGATTCTTGCATACAATGTCAAAATCTGCGGTCACGCGCTGCGCGACGGGGCGCGGCGCAGTGGGTTAACCCCCTTAGGGCGTAGGCTAAACCTTGCACGGGCACACGCCGCAGGCGTCTGCTCCGGCGTCCGACGTGGGCCTGGGACATTATCTGTGTTACCTTTAAATTTTGCGGTCACTTCTGTAATTGAAGACGCAATTTTTATGTATTCGGCAGTGCTACCCGAAAAAAGTACATTCTGACAAAAAAGTATCGGGAATGGATGATTCGTTTATGGTTCCAAATTCAAATTTTTGTTTTTTTGTTGTTGTTGTTGTTAGATTGGCACAACTGTTTTCCATTTTGGCGCGGAGTTTGAGTTGCATCTGTTATTAATATAAAATACAGTACTGTTTTTAGTTATATCACATCTAGTGAGTATTGCTTATTTCATAATGGACAAAAATATCGAACAAAGAGTTTGTCGTAAATTTTGCATCGCCAATGGAATTTCGTGTTCGAAGTCACTGAAAATGTTACAGAAGGCTTACGGTGAGTCGACTTTATCAAAAACACGTGTTTATGTTTATGTTTACGTTCAAAAGCGGTCGAGATGTGATGGAAGATTTGCCTCGCTCTGGTAGGCCATCAACGTCTGCAAGTGAAGTTAACATCGCAAAAGTGAAGGAAATAGTGACTGAAAATCCTCATTTAACTTTAAGAGAAATAGCCACCGATATTTTTGTATCTCACGAGTCGATCCGTACCATTTTAACTAATCATTTGGTTATGAAACATGTTACCGCTCGGCAATCGCATGAGAGTCGCTGAGGACATGCTAGAACGAGTCAATGTCACAAAATTCATGAAACGTATTGTTACTGGTGACGAGACGTGGGTTTACGAGTTTGACATGCAAACTAGTCAACAAGCTTCGCAGTGGCGCCTTCCAACTGAACCGAAACCAAAAAACCACGCCAAAGTTGATCAAAAGTCAAAGTGATGTTGACTGTTTTCTTTGTCTTTCGCGGTGTTGTGCACTCGGAATTCTTGCCGGAAGGTTAAACGGTAAATAAAGAATATTATTTGAGCGTTATGCGGCAAATTCCATGAAAAAGGCCAGATTTGTAAAATGAAAATTCTTGGATTTTGCACCACGATAATGCGCCATCGCACAAGGCCATCATTTTGAACAAATTTTTGACCAAACACTCAACAAATACCATCGAGCAACCACCATATTTACCAGATATGGCTCCAGCTGGCTTCTTTATTTTTCCTAAACTCAAATTACCACTTCGTGGCACCCGTTTTCAATCGGTAGAAGACATACAGGAAAAAAAAACAGAAGGTTCATTTGATTATGTAATCAAATATGAAATATGAAATATGTAAAAAAAACCTTCTGTTTTTTTTACATATTTCATATTTTTTATATAATATAAAGATTATTGCATGCACTTTCAGTAGTTTTATTTTCTTGAACCCCCCCCCCCCCCCCCCCCGATACTAAAACTTGGCTACGTCCGTGAGTGGATATATTTAAAAAGAAAAACTTAAGATTATTTCTGTAGTCTATATGTAATCAATAGACCTTCTGTTTCTTTTTTTTACATATATTTCATATAATATAAAGGTGGCATGCACTTTCAGTAGTTTTATTTCCTTGAACCCCCCCCCGAAACTAAAACCTGGCTACGCCCGTGCACGGATTATATTCATATTTAAGTTCTCGAGGCTTTGGGCCTTCTTCACATAAACCCGTCGTTCAATTTCGCCCTCTATTTCAATTGCAAGTGTGAACACATTTCGTTAGGTAGATAATTATGCGACGTAAATGCGTGAACGCAACATTATACATCGCGAAAAGTCCGCGGGTGACTGATTTCATTGCGCCGGTGTCGTTACAACTTGCGCGCGCAGCTCGGTGGGGCGCTTCGGGCGGTCGGTCGTTCAACTGTAAGTACCTATTTTGCCAGTAACCAGTTGTTGTAATAATTCGCTCGGACAAATTTTTTTTTTGCGGTTATTTTATCTCCCAATTTTTTTTCATAAATGAAGTGTTTGAATGATATCTTATGCCTAGAAAAAATTTGGATGGTGTTTATATAATGACCCTGTATATTAAGAACTATTCGATGAACATTTATCAATTAAATATTTCAATTGATGCTCTAATCTAATAGCACAACTAAAGGGGAGACAAGAAAAAAAATATGTTACTGGATTACCTATTACACTCCACAGATGAACATACGGTTCCAGCTAGCAGAGTAAAATCATAATTACCCGTAGTGAAAACCAGTGTAAAAGAAATTCAGTTATTATTCGGATTGAGCGATGAAATATATCAATATTATTATTGACACTATGGAAAACATTCCTTGGAACAATCGTCATATTGTTTCATGGTATTATTAGATAGTGATACCAGCATGATATCTATGGCTGTTGCGGGGGTATCGTTTGCCAATAATGCCGTCCGGATAATACTGCACCCACCGGGGTAATGCTGGTATGTATGTTCTCGCTGCTGTGTTGTGAAACAATTAGATACTTAGAATCTAACGTTTTTACACAGGCTCTACCAAGCGAGTGAATAGTGGGGACCATGGTTGTGACGGCCAGGCCGGCACGACCATTATGCCTTCTGCTTTATCAGAAATAATTTTCCTCAGTCTTTAAATAGCTAATGGTGGAAAGACATAAAAATTAAATGTTTGACTAACTTATAGTAAAGGCATTTATGACAAACGCGTCTGAATCTCGGTGCCATAAAGCGTACTTTTCACATTTATCATTAATTCGACTACCAAAAAGATCCATCTGAGGATCACCGAATGCTTCTGTTAAGATAAGAAAGCCTTTTCGACATAATTCCCACTCTGCTGTGTAATTTCATAAGCAGAAAGCTAGCTAGAAATTTTCTAATGCTTGTCAATAAACAAAGTGCATCACGTGGAAAAATCAAAAACTTTAATTAATAAAAGAATTTAAAAACAAAACATGTGGTGCCCCAACAATAATCAGCAAATGGCTATAAATGGTTAAATTTGTTCTTATCGCAACAAGTTTTCTTTATACCAAAGATAATTTATGTATTTAATTGATTTTCAGTTCTGTAAATATTTTTCAACGTCAGAAAATAATATGTTAATGACTTGAAAAGTGATTCAGAAAAATTTGCTTATTTTTGTACTTTCGAACGATTTCCACACCGTAGCAGAGTAACAGCGTAACAAAACACAAAGGAAATTGTTTTTCGTCGGACAAAAAGAAAGTAAAACGCTTGAAAGTTGAGAGTTAATTTATTTTGAAGTTGTTTGCCAGTAATTTGTTGTGGCTGCGTCCTCGGGGAAGACTGGCGGCGCACTGTTGTAACACAAACTTTTACGCGTTTCGAAATTTGACTCGGCTTCTTATGAAGTCGTGTTGGCGGTCGCTTTTTCGGGATTAGCAGACTCATTAGCGCAACACGACGCACGGTGGTCCCTCAAAAAGTGCTTGAGTATAGAAAGTGTGAGCTTGTGTCTCCGGCGGTGTATTTGGTAGCTTTCATCCCCTGGAAGCTCCTTAATAATAAATTGGAGTGACTCAGCTGCTTGTAGAGTGTTGGTCACTTTATTTAAAAGCAAAAAGAGAAAAAGATTTGTCATTCTATGCAATTTATTTAATACTAGGCAAGCTTTTTTGCTATAGTATTATAGTATAGTTGTTATAGTAGTATTAAAGATAAGATCTTTATTATTCTTTTCAACCAAGGTTGTCCGGTAGAGATTGCTGTTTAGCAACAAGGACGCCTGTTAGTTTACTTTTTGTTTAATTTGTCATGTTCTGTATCCTGTATGTGTGAAAACCTAATTTATTATTTTTTTAACTTATATTCTATTATTATATTCTATACCCAAGATAGTCATTACGCCATAAATAGGGTTACTAAATATCGGATCATCTTGTAAAAAAAACCTGTTTAATTCTTTATCTTCATTGTGTAAATAAAGTACTTTTGTTTTTGATTGTAATAAATTTTATCCCTTTAATCGAGAGCCCAAAAGTTTTGTTTGTTCTTTGGTCAAAATTAAGTCACCTACATTAATATTAATTAAAACGGGATTAATATTATGTTTTTGTGAGGCTCCAAAAATTCAGCGCCATTGCATGCTCACGGAAGAACTTGTCAGTGCTTCTGGTAAAATTACAATAAGTTCTTGCCACGTTTTGCCTTCTTAGATGGTGATTTCTTCTATGTCTTGCACCTCTTTTGCTGTACCCTAACCCAAATATCTCATCCCTAAATCTTTATAATCATTAAAACATTACAAATAGTTTCACTTGTAACATTTTATGTAGTATATAATTAAAATAATAATTATATGTGGGTAAAATTAGTGTGCATTAATTATTGAAAAAGTGAACTTGAAGTGCCTTGAAGTGCGTC
Organism: Calamotropha paludella; assembly: GCA_927399485.1. Taxonomy (NCBI): domain Eukaryota; kingdom Metazoa; phylum Arthropoda; class Insecta; order Lepidoptera; family Crambidae; genus Calamotropha; species Calamotropha paludella. Next base: position 16,060,905 of record OV656812.1, read on the forward strand.
CTCCTCTTACTATTAGCCATATCGTCAACTATCTTTCTTCCGTTAGCCTCAGACAAATTTTGAGCTTTAAATGTCTGCATATGGAACAAAAATCTCTTTCAATCTGTCTTAAAATAATATTTCTATTATGTACTTGTATTTTTGAAATAGGTAGTTGTAGAAAAACATTTTTAAATATTTTCCTCGATTGTCACACATATCTCAAATAATGATTTTGTAGCTTAGCAACGTTTTAGCTAACATCAGGCAGCTGTAGTGACGTGACTATTAAATCGACGGTAACAACAAGTAATTTTGTCTACGATTGTACCTTATTTATTCTAACGTTACTTTACTTTTTAATCACCAAATAAAAAAGCACTTTAGTAAGGCATTCGTGAATCAACGCTTATAAAGAACTAGGGAGCAAGCCGAAACTTTGCACAATAATTAGTAGGAGCATGTAATTGTTGCTTGTAAAGTCGCATGGGGGCGTAGAAGCTCTGAGCATGTTTCGTGTTGCGATTGTGAAGCAAAGTAGTGTCATCTTTGTTTATTTACTTTATGTTTAAGCCTTTGAATTAAGGTTCAATTTCGCTGCGCAATTATTTGATGATTGTAAGTTCCTCAAGTTCCTTTACAACATAGTTATGCTGAAATGGTTATTCTGATGAATGCACGTACCGAGCGGTGGAGTTTATCTTAATCTCGCACGCTCAAAGTTTGGAAGACCTTTAAATTGAAACTACTAACAGTTTGCGCGTTGACCGTATTTGCAGTATTCCGCTTTTGGTTAAATTTTACTACTTAGTTATATCTAGTAAAGTATATTCAAATTTTGATTTCTGTCGTTATGTTTTATTACTGTTATCGTCGTCAGATTTCTCCATTGATTGCTGAAGACAGTGATTGTAGACTAAATTCCATTTCAGCTAAAAATGTTCTAAAGTTTAAAGAATCTAGTAATGTAAAGGTACCGTTTACTTAATCAAAATTTTTAGTTACCGACATTCACTATTTATAAATAATAATTATTTAGTATGTAGAATTTTAAAACTTTTTTGGTAAAAAACATAAAAGATTTTTCACGTTTTGAATACTGTTTTGAAATCAACTAAAGGCGATATTTCTATCTGGTGGAAAGTAAAGCGTTCATGTCTTTAAGTTCATGGTAGCTATCATTGATTGCTTATCATTGCTCGAGACTTTCTGTGCCACGACGGTTATTACTTTTGTGAAGAAATACGACTTTTTTGAGGTAATCGAAGAAAATATTGTTAATTTTAATACACCATTCCATTGTTTTATAAGGTTTAGTAAAATTATAACTCTTTCTGTATTACAAAAAATACGATATAATTTTTTGTGGACAATATTACAAATCTGTTTTTAATTTTCAATTTGTCAACACAACAACAAATTGTTGTGTTTGATAACAGTTAGTTTACAATTTCTTTTGCTTACATAAAGATCCAAGCCTAATCAAAAGTGATTATATGTAATCTTTGTTTCAAAGTGACCTTATTTCATTATTACTATGTAAACAATAATATTTTAGCGTATGTTGCGTTATTTATTTACTATGCTTGATAATAATAATAGTTACTTAATAATGCAACACAAATTAGGGAAACAATTTTGGTGGTAATGACGGAAATATAAAGTTACAAGATACTGAAATCTCACACAAAATATGAAAAAAATTCACACTTTTCGAATACGGAAATCACTCTAGAGAGCAATAACTCTCACAAAGTTACAAGTGTAAAGTCCTCAAATTTTAGTTGAAAAGAGTTCTGAAACATTCTTTGATACCAGGTGCAGATAAAAGAGATAGATTAAAACTGATGCTTCTTTCAGTAGTTATTCGATTATGTAATTTATTATTAAAAGTGTTCTTTGGTTTTCTATATTTTACTTTTATTTTTTTTAGCATTCAAGAATACCATATTTCTACAAGATTTAAAAAACAACTGCAACCACAACAAAAAAACACGCTTTTATAGTAAAGCAAATTAAAAAGTAAAAATTAAATTAATAGGTACGCATTTTTTTCGAGTATTTTTTACTTTTTATAATTTATTTTTTTAGTATTTTGTAATTAACGACAAAATGAATAAATGTTTGTATTTTTCCTTATATATTTAATCATCTTCGTTTACTATTTGCTTCGTTTAATATATTCAAATTGCAGAGTTAGTGTAAGAAAAATGTCGTACAAAGTACCCGACTTATTACAATGATATTACTTATGTTATTAATAACTGAATTGATAGGTATATTGAAATTTATTAAGTTTTATTTTTTTTTAGTTATAATTTATTTTTGATGTTTTAGTACGATTTACTATAGAAGCCTGATGTTTTTCATATATCATGTAATTTATTATAATTGATCAGTTCTTCGCATTTTGATTTTTATTTAAACTTCTGCAATAAAATTATAAAAAAACTGTATTATCATCAGACTCTGAGAAGTGTCCAAATTTAACCGGACGTTTTGAAGTGGCTAACAATCGCGTTTAAAGTTTCAGTTACAAACAAACATACAAACATACGGGTGAAGCTAATAAAATCGTGTTAAAAATACATTATTATAACTGGTACCATCTTAATCGATTATTAGATATTTGTAAAACATTACTTTCATTGTTAATTAACGTTTAACATTGATCGAACGACACTAGCTCTCAGTAGAAGTTGAAATACGCTTGTAAAATCTTTACGTGTCTTCCAGCGTCTCGGCAGCTCAGCGGTCAGGGCACTCGCCCTATTAGCGAAAGGTCGTATTGTCCTACATGAGGGCTCGAAAGATATGTTTATATTTTAAAGGCCTATTTTAAATCTTATAAACAATGCTAATGCTATGTCCTTAATTTTGGCAAACGCATAATAAATAGATAAGAAGAAAAAACGCAGTGTGGTATCGACGTAGTGTAATATCCGCAGTAGGATTACCAACAATCAGTAACCATCCTTTCGCACTTGACTGTGTCATAAAAGGCAACCTCATGTTAACCATAAAATGGGCAGTAGTAGCATTTTCTGCATTATGGTTGTCTACTGCGTACTTCAACCCACGTGCTAAGCATAGAGATTATGGCAAGTACCCCATATTTTGGTTCCATTATCAGTAAGCTTTTTTTCATAACGTTGCATAAGAAACCCCAAAGTTTAAATGTGTCATCGCTATGCATATATTAATATAAAGAATTTAATGTTTTGCACTTATTTCGAAATAAACTACTGCTAAATATAATAAACTATTACATAAATTAATACAATTTACTTATTCATAGTACCAAAGGCCTTTGATTCGATCATTTAAAACAAATTTAATGATAACAGGATATCTGAGTTATACACTTTAAAAATCAAAAGATCTCTTTGTGCTCTCGAACAAACTATCTTACTAGTTAAAATTGAAGGCAAATAGATAATAAAGTGGCGAACCCTTTTACATTGCGGCTGTAAATTTCACGTGAATTCGTATGAGTTATCAACACCGCTATATTTTTAAGCCTTTTATCCCCATGAACATTGCAGGGGTAATGGAATGAGCAATGCTCGTTGCAACCTTCGTATATGTTTCGGTGCATGTGAAAATTTTATATGCACGAATGGGAAGGAACGAAATACTATTGAATATCATATTTTAACTTCATAAAACTTAATGGATAAGATGAAATAGTAACTATGTATACAGAAAGCTATGTCCTGCGTAATTGTCGGTTATTTCAAAAATAAGAATAATTAAATTCTATACACAAGTAATAAATAAATGTACATGGGGTAATGCCCGTGACTAAATGAGCTATGAGCTAATGCTCTTACGCAAATTCTGTCCTACACCGTATAATTTTGAACGACTTTGATACATTCTATAATAACTTTATAATAATAAAAGTTAGAAGTTTGAAACTAAAATTGAGGTTAATGATAAAAATAAACGTATTTGTGTTTCGTTGTTTCGGAATAGACAACCCTAATTGGGTGAAATAACAGTAGAATTGTTATTTTAGTAAAAAGTATGCAAATTCCATACTCAGGCTTTTAATGCTAACATTAAGTGAGTGAAGGCCGTCTTTGAAGTAAGAAACACAATTCAATAGAAATAGGCTTTTGGTTTGGTTGGTAGCATAAGATAAACTTAAGAGAATCCAATAATCTCGGTACCTCAATTAGGAGCACAGTTGAAAAGAGAATATAATAAAAATCAAATAAATAAAACAGTTAATAAGCCTAAACGTTTTTGGACTGCCGTAGACAACATTGTTCAGTACAAACGACCTAAATCTTCTAATCAGTGGCGGATTTACAAATTTTCAAGGTATAGGCTGTGAAGCTTTTGCCGCCCTTGCCTCCACAATTGTCAAATTGTCATGTCCTAGATTATTTTTACAATTCAACAACTTCGTTGGAATTGCACGTAAAATAATTTTTAGGTATATTTTTCTAAAGCTAGTGCGTGTTCAACACATAATAATCGATACATAAGATTAAAATCGGTAAAATTATGCACTAAATTCAAATTAAAATCACTTAATTATATACAAACCATGCAGTTCGCAGCCTCCAAAAAATATTAGGACTGGCTGTTAGGGTTGACGGTAGGAAAGAAAAATACATTTTCTATAATTTCGCTCTTTACACTCATTCAAAGTGTGGGGAGAGGGCGCATTGGGCGCAAAGACCGATTACCGATTCGCCGCCCCCAACCGATTACTCGTTGGGGGCGGCGAACTAGCTGTTTTACTCTAGAATATGGAAGATTGCTAAACGGATTCACGGAACGTACAATGACAAATGATAAGTGAGAAGGGAAAGTCGTCGGCAAAATTTGTTGCAGACTTCTATCTGTAAAACATCAGAAAACAGAATACAGAAAACCGTCATTCAGAAATCTTTTTGATTTCTGGTAGCAAAAAAAAAAAAAAAAAATCGGTAACCAAATTTGCCGCCCCAAAAATCTGCCGCCCTAGGCTCAAGCCTACTCAGCCTGCTGGTAAATCCGCCACTGCTTCTAATGCAAGTTTATTAAATGTCACAATATCACCTCAAAATTCAGTTAATTACGTAAACGATTTCTTTATAAATATTGGCAAAAATTTGGCAGAATCTATAATATCTCGGGTTGGCCAACAGACAGTTCTCCGTAATATAACAGTAACAGCACACTCATCCTCTTTTGCTCTAGTTGACACTGATCCAAATGAAATTGATCATATTATAATGAGCCTAGACTCAGACAGTGCACCTGGCTGGGACGGTATAACTTCGAGATTTGTAAAGTCTGCTAAAGATTTCTTTGTTCCACAGATTACGGTCCTGGCCAATCTTTGTTTCTCCACTGGAATTTTCCCAAAAGCCCTTAAGAAATCTGTTGTGACACCGGTGCACAAGGGCGGGGATAGAGACGATCCAAACAACTACAGGCCTGTTTCTGTACTGACTGTATTCTCTAAAATTATAGAAAAACTTTTAAATAATAGACTAATAAGCTACTTAAATAAATTTAACATCTTGTCGAATGGTCAGTACGGTTTTAGAAGAAAATTATCTACTCAGGATGCTATTATTGACCTCACGTCTTTAATTACTAAAACAGTGGATAAAGGTAATAAATGTCTTGTGGTCTTTTTAGACCTCAAAAAAGCCTTCGACACTGTATCTGTCCCCATCCTTGTGCAGAGGCTAGAGAGTATTGGTATACGCGGCTTAGCATTATCCCTCTTCAAAAGTTATCTTCTAAATAGAACGCAAGTAGTCAAGATTGATAACTACATAAGTGACGAAAAGGAAGTATTGTTAGGTGTACCACAGGGAAGTGTCCTTGGCCCAACGCTTTTCTTAGTCTATATAAATGAACTCAGAAACCTAGAAGGTGTTGGGGGAAGGATACTCTCCTATGCTGATGACACATCTATCGTCTTTACTGACAGAACATGGGAGAACGCTCGTGCTAATGCTGAGAGGGGCTTAGCTGTAATATCAAAATGGCTTGACGGAAGCCTCTTAACGTTGAACGTATTAAAAACGAAATATATCTGTTTTTCCGCCAGTAAATACTCTCAGCCTGATGATAATTTCTGCATCAAAATACATAATTGCTCTATCGATACTTCCATACTCTGTGGCTGTCCAGCTTTGGAAAAGGTAGCCAGTATTAAATATCTAGGCATCATGCTAGATTATAGACTGAGCTGGTACCCCCACATTGAGGTTACCATGAACAGAATCAGGAAGCTAATATGGATTTTTAAGAACCTACGACACGTACTCGCAACTGAACTTTTAAACAAAGTTTACATTGCCTTAGTACAATCCATTATCTGCTACTGCATACCGGTATGGGGAGGTACAAATAAGACCAAGTTTCTAGACGTTGAACGAGCGCAAAGAGCACTAATTAAGGTCATGTACTCTAAGCCCCACAGGTATCCTACGGATACATTATACAGCATTAGCGGCCTTATGTCGGTAAGAAAACTATACATTTTAAATATAGTTCTAAAAGGTCACAAAGCAATCAAATTCGATCCAAGTAAATTGCAAAAACGTAAGAAAGATATAGTCGCAACAACATATCGTGTTCACACTGACTTTGCCAGACGGCAGTTTGACAACCAATGTTCATACATTTACAATAAAATTAACCGTGAGCTTAATATTTATCCCATGCAATTAAACAAAATTAAAAAAATAGTAGCTGAATGGATTAAAAGTCATACGTATGAGGAAGTTGAAAACATACTTAAAAGAACACTATGAGACCACACACATGCACCCCCTCTACATACACATACCACACACACAAACCCACACATACACACGTACAAATCACACACACACATACACACACACACGCGCACACACACACACGCGCGCACACATACACACATATTTATATACAAGCACGAAATCATGCATACTAACCCATCTTTTAGTCGTAACTGTTTGTTTTTCTTTTATTTTTTTTTTATAAATCACTGTGAATTTAATAGATTTATGAAATCATTAGTATCCGAATGGGAAGTAGCGAGACATTCTCAATACAAGTATCCTTGGATTACTTAATGGGAAGCCTCGGCATAAATATTGTATTAGGATTTCAGAAATAAAGAATTTTTATTTATTTATTTTATTTAGTGGTGGCTAACATTGTGCTGGAGTCCACTTTGACCGGCTTTAGGGTCGTCCATTGTTGAACAGATTAAATAACAAATAACAACAAAAACTTTCAACAAAAAACTTCAACAAAAACAATAGAAACTTAACAATAAACCAAAGAAAATAGTCAAAACAGATAAATGCAGACATTGACATTTGTTGCTATTGTTGCAAATGGCGGCCATGTTAAGCGACCATTTTAAAAATCACCTAATATGGTACGTATTACAACATCGGCTAGTACTTTTTAATTTTGTCGGGTCAAACTGACCAACGTTTCGTTCCACAAGTTTGTAACTTCTGCTTCTTAAGGTACTTTTTAGTGTAAACTTTTCACGATGTTACGTTTTGCTTGTTACATTATATGTGTACAATAAAGTACTTAAATTTTGTTCTTTATAATGCTTAAAAAAAACGGACTATAGTTGATATTCAGGTGAAGTTTTAATTTTGTTGCCTGACTTATGATTTTCCAATTTATTTGGAGATAAATTTATATTCCTTATTTACCGACTGATCTCATCGTGAGGGCTCAGCGTCGACTCGATTTAACTCATAATTCGATCTCATCGTCGTATCGCGTATATCGAATATGTCAGGCAAACATTACCGTTTAATGCTTCGTTTAAACAAAATGTCGCACAGCGCTGCTACTGATAATGAAACACAAAAGATTTTGCTGTCGTTTTACAGAATCATATTTTGGTCATATTGAATTACATAGAAAAGACATATTTCTCTTTTAGTAACGATTGCAAATGCCCATAAGTCAAAGCTAGCTTCAAAAAGCTTAGGGTTCAAAAAGTAAGTGATATTTTCTAAAAGTTATTCATTTAATACGAGGGCGAGAGGTAAATACGTTAGTAACTTATTTTTTTTTAATATCTTCTCTAATAAAAGTTGATTTTTCATATTTTATAATTTTCAGGTGGAAGTACACTCTACATCCTACTTAAACACTATAAATATATATGGATATAGATCTTTGGCCTCGTTATAAGAAGGGTCATACACAGCGGAAAACAACAAATGCATTAGTAGTCACAGACGTCTATACGTTCACAACGAGTAGCAATTCTTCATGAAATAATAAATGATCAAAGAAATTGAGGAGGACAATAGTTAAAAGCGGTAAATAGTAATATTTGAATTTACTATACTATACTATAATAACATTCGAATGACGTCATCTTGCATGACTTACCGTGCACAAAACCAATCTGCCATCATGCCGGAATAGTTATGGCGGTTGGACAACCTTCATATTTTTTAAAAATTCTAACGATTGACTGTATCTAATTAGTTATATACTAAAGAGGTAAATAGTATAACAATGGTTTCCATATGAAATCGGAACTAAAACAGGATAAGATTCTTAATACATAATACGGTATTTTTATTAGGGTCGCACCACACTGTGGTCAGGAGGTTCATAAGATACCTATTCGAACCTGGCTTCTGATTTCCCGTGAGGTTTTTGGAAAGCCACTATTCGTATGAGGCCGATACGGAAAGAAAGTTTTTGTACATACGTTATAAATATGAAATTCTCAAAAGTTAGTTATTTAAAAAATATATTGTAACAACACATAGTCTGAAGAAAAAACTGACATTGCACCTACTCTTAAGGACGAAAATATGCCCAGCATATGCAACACGACAAAATTTTGTCATTTGTCGTCTATCGTCTCTAACATAGTTGCCATTATAAGTAGACTTCTTATGTCAAAAGAGTAGTTTTACTTAGCCGCGGCATTTTTTTTTTTACAAACTCTAGCATGGCAACAGAAATTTATCGACATTTTGATAGAGATATTCGACATATTTCTCGTCCATGCTTTAATACGTAGAGAAGGTGATGACAAATGGTTTGTGTGCTATTTCGATTGAAGCGATGGCGGTGCCTTATTATTTATTATAATTATGTAGTCACAGTATATTAAGGGCGAACTGCCGGTAAATATATTTTTTATACTTATTTTATATCATATTTATACTAATATAAATATATTTGTTTATGTATAAGTAAGGATAGAAGTATATGTATGTATATTCGCCGCGAACACACTTCGAGGCACTTATTTGATTGAATTAATGTGATAGTTTACGATTGTCTAAAGTAATTTAAAAATCCTGCTCATTCTTAAAAAGAAAAATGAAACCTTATTGAATGATTCACATGCTTCTTCGAATAACTATTTAATAAAGATGAATCGTTTCGATTAAGTAAACATCATGGTGTTTCCATGATATTTCAAAGTAAAAGACTTATTTCTTAAGATTGTTTAGTTTAATGTCTCTTCCTATAGAAACATGCTTTGTTAAATAAGAAATTAATAAAGAAATTGTTATCAAAAACTAAATTGTGACTTTACGGATAATTATTTTAAGAGGATCGTTTTATTTAACAAAACCACTATGGTGTTTTGACAAGTAAGTCACTTATTTCTATTTATTGCTTATTTGGCTTTTGTTTATTAGCAAATTAGCATTGTAAATCATGAAACGAATTAAGAAATTGCACGATAAAGATTATTACTGAGTTTTCTCAAAGTTGTTATTTTAAGCAAGTAAACTCGGGCATTTGACGCGCCACCTTTGCTCGCTAATGTGTAAACTAAGGCGTTTGCAGTGCCACTTTTTCCCTCTAACCTGATAATTGTGTTGGCGGGAAATATGGCGATGCATAATGCTAGATGAACGAATTTTTGAGCCATTCTTATCGTGAATTTCGAGCTGCTAACACGTGTAAATAAGACCTTTGTGATTTGGAATAAAATTAGTACAGTCTATTCAGACTAGCTTTTATTTCTCTTTGTTTTACTGTGTTTCTTATAACTGAATATCCCTACTAATATTATAAATGCGAAAGTAACTCTGTCTGTCTGTCTGTCTGTCTGCTACGCTTTCCCGCTTAAACCTCTCATCCGATTTTGATGAAATTGGGCACAGACAATCTTTAGTCCCTGAGAAAGAACATAGGCTACCTTTTATTGCGAAAAAAAGGGATGAAGACGTTGAAATAGGGGTTGAAAGCTTGTATGGGATTTCTTAATTTGAAAAGATAAAACCATGAAACTTTATATTTAAGCACTTGATAAGATATAATTAAACATTTGTTCTAGCGTTTTTGAAATTTCGACCAGTGAGTGGGTGAAATAAGGGTTGAAAGTTTGTATGGGATTTTGTCATTTTTGGGGATAAAACTATGAAACTTTATATTTAGGAAATTGATAAGAAATAAAAAAACAATTTGTTGTAGCGTTTTTGAAATTTCGACCTGTGAGGGGATGCAATAGGGGCTTAAGGTTTGTACGAAGTTCATCATTTTGAAGATAAAAACATTACATTTTGTATTTAGGCACTAAATAAGAAACAAAAATCGTTTGTTCTAGCATTTTGAAATTTTTACCACTGTGGGGGTGAAATTCTACAAACGGAATTCCCGAAATTCGAACGGAACGGAACGGAACGGATTCAGAATGGGAACTACGAAGCCAAACTTTTTGTATACAAAATTTTAACCACTGAACCTAGGAACATAATATTTAGAAGTTTTGGTGTATCAAGTTGAAAAAAAACGGGCTTTTGAAGTTAAAGTTCCTTTTAACGAATACTCTGCATCGCCGCCGCTGCCGTCGGTCGTCGGTCGTCGTCGCGCACATTCGCCGAAGTGTGGCGGCAGGCAACGGCGCTGTCGTGTGGTGGGGGAGCGCACGAATCTAACTATGCCTACCCGAACGGGCAGACACGTGAGGGCAGACATCATTGTCGGACGCATGCGATTAGAGAAATTTGCGTTACTCTGTTTGTCTGTTTCTCTGTTTGTACGGCCTAATCTCCGAAATGGCGAGACCGATTTCAATGAAATTTTGCATAGTGATACCTTATATCTCTGGTCAACATCTTAAATACTTTTTATCCCGGAAAATTAAAGGGTTCCCGTGGGATAGTTAAAAAACCATAGTAACTTGGACATATTAATACACACCACTCATGTACTTCAATTACGCTGATACTTTATATTACCGCTCGATTTAAGCATAAATCCTATAAAAGTGACGGGATTCAGTGGGAAAAAATTGCTACGGATCCCTATGCAATGCGTGGCCTGACACACACGTGGCTGACTGATCTTGAACAGCCCGACATTTATTCGACGATGACCAGCATTGGCTAAGGCGTAATGCCTTAGCCGATGCATGCGTCAGTGATAGTCCACTTGCGTCATTTATTTGCTGTATTTTGGTATTTTGTGGTCTTTCGAATGCTGAAAAATTGTGGCCAAAATATTAAGAAAGATTAGCAGAATACTTTTTTAGGAATATAAGACAAAATATTGACGGTGACCTTAACCACAGGTTACGAGATATTGCTTTCAATCAATGCTTAGTAGCTTTACAAGATTTAGTTACCTCTATGGGCGGTGATTCTCTTCCTCAATATGGTTTGCCAGCGCCGACCATAGAAGGGGAACGTATTAATACGCTGCGGAAATAAATTATGATCCAGCTGAACTAGCTGAAACATTATGAACAGAACAGTCTTACTGTAGAATAGCGCACTGTATTCGACTATGTATGTTACAGTATTGACAATGCGAAATTATTTTTCTAGATGGGGTGCATCTAGAAACATTTCGGTGGGACGAGAAAAATCTTTTTCACTAAAATAATCTTGGCACAATTACGAGCTCAAGCCAAAATAGCTCTTGCTGTGGCGTCGTCTGGAATAGCAGCCACTTTGTTACCCGGCGGTAAAACTGCTCATACGATGTTTAAAATCCCCATAAATTTGGACATAAGTGAACATCCTGTATGTGGTATCTCTAGAAGCAGTGATAAAGCTAAGGTTTTACGCGATTGCTGTTTAATTATCTGGGACGAGTACACTATGGCACATCGAAAAGCAATAGAAGCAGTTGATAGAACTCTCAGACATATCCGCCAAAATGACTAAACTATGGGTGGCGTAATGATGCTGTTTTGTGGGGATTTTAGACAAACGTTGCCAGTAGTACCACTGGGAACAAAAACCGACGAGATAAGAGCATGCTTAAAGTGCTCAAGTCTTTGGCGACACGTCACAAAGATGCACTTAACAGTGAACATGAGGGCGCGAACAGGAGGCAACACAAATGCGCAGGAATTTTCTGATTTATTGCTAAAAATTGACGAAGGGACATATCCGGAAGAAGAAGGGCAAATAGTTTTATCTGAAAATCTCTGCCACACTGTTAATTCAATTGAAGAACTTATCTCTTCCGTGTATGGTGAACAAAATAAAATAACAAATCATGGCTTTGCGAAAGAGCAATTTTGACTCCGTGAAATAACCAAGTCGCAAGAATCAATATAATAGATATACTCAACAATGTTGAAGGAGAAGTAGTTGAGTATACTTCTATTAACAGAGTAATGGAGCAAGATGACGCTACCGATTATCCCGTTGAATTTATTAATTCTCTGAGCGTTCCTGAACTTCCAGCACACAAGATTAATTTAAAAACTGGCGTCCCAATTATTTTGTTGAGAAATTTAAGTCCCCCAATATTATACAATAGGACAAGACTGAAAGTTACTTCTCTGCAGTGTTATATAATAGAAGCGAAGATTTTGGCGTCATTGAAAGAGTTTTTATACCACTATTCCACTGATTCGCAATAATTACCCATTCCATTTCAAACGTGTACAGTTCCCGGTGAGTTTGTGTTATGCAATGACAATAAACAAAGCCCAAGTGCAGACGCTACGTCTTGCCGGCGTGGACCTCAGCGTCGGCTGTTTCTCACACGGTGTCACTTTCTTCCGTATAAGTCAAGCAAACGAACTGTTTGTTTGTGTTCCGAACCAAATCACATCGAACGCATTATCGAACGAATTATTTTTGCTGATCGTGTCGATCAAACGACTTCTGTGGCACAGTGGTCATTTATGGTACCACAAGTGCCTCTGGCCTGCAGGGATCCGGATTCAATCACCGGCCAGGTTAAGTTGGAAAATAATTTGTGTCCAATTGTTTGCATTTTCTTTTTATCTATGATTCACGCATTAATCCAAACTTTATATTTTTTTTTTTGCTGTATAACAGTTAACAAGCCTGTATAACTGTATAAAATCAATCACACGCGAACGAAGTCGCGGGCAACAGCTAGTACTGAAATAACTGTTTTACCAGTTTCATTTATATTTAAAGGAGATGTTACCCACTGCCTTAAATCGAACTTTCCATCTAGCATTATTTCCCTCGATTCTTGTATGAAATTTATTGTGGCCTCATTTGTATCCAAACTCGTAATTAAATTATCCACATAAAATGAGTTGGCCAATATTTGTGCAGTAATTTTACGTTTCCCTGTAACATTTTCTTAGTGGTGCTGTATTGTCGCAGATAATAGAAAAGGACTCGACGTTAAACCAAAAACTACTCGGCGATGTCTATATTCCTTTATATCCTGTTGCGCGTCATCGCTCCACCATAGGAATCTTAAATAATCTCTATCCTCAGAATTGATAGAAATCTGTAAAAATGCTTTCCTGATGTCGGCTGAAATACCAATACTACCTATTCGGAAACCTATCAATAAATTAGGTATTTTATCTAAGAAATTAATTCCCTTATCCAGACATGCGTTTAAAGATTTACCATTTTTATCTTTTGCAGACGCGTCAAAGACAGGTCGCAACTTTGTTGTAAGGCTTGCCTCTTTCAACACCGCCCGATGAGGTAAGTAGTGGGTATGACTTTTATCCAACTCCATCATAGGTACACGTTCAATTATTCCATCTTGTTCCCACTCTAAAAAAATATTGTTATAGTCATTAAACTTACCGCATGATATTAACTTATTTGTTGCAGACTCAAGACGACGAATGGCGATGTCTCGGTTACTCAACAAATCATCATGGCCAGTTTTCCACGGAATCTGAACTTCATATTTACCTTCATCGTTAATATGGATGTTTTCATTAAAGTTATTCATAATCTCCTCTTCACGCTGCTGTTTTGTTTGTACCTGGACAGGATCTTGTATACCTAAAATTTCTAGATTCCAAAAATCGGATATATTCTGTAAACATAATAAAGAAGTAACATTATTAGTATTTATTAATAAATCGTTAACCTTTCCTTGTAAAGTCCAGCCTAAATTTGTTTTAATTGCGGTTAACCCATAGTCTAACTGAATAAACATATTAGTAATAAGCAATCCCGAATAATCAACTCCTATTAAAAGATCTATGTCAGTTCCTTCACACTCTCCGTCTGTCAAACTAATTTTATTTTTCTGAAACATCTTTGCTAAAATTTTACTATTGGTATTAGCTCTGGGTACATTTTTACAAAGTGTATCTTGACCTAAGGCCGACATCTCAAACTTGAACTTGTTATCTAAGCTCTGAATAGTTATATCATAGACATTATATTTTTTAAAGGATACAGATTTACCACCAAAGAGAGAATGGCTTAAACCCTCCGTATCTGCGGGCGCTATATGTAACTCCCTCATAACTGCCTCTTTCACATAGGAACGCTGTGACCCGCTATCGAATAGAGCCCTTAATGTCGCCGCTCGCTGTCCATTACAGATTTTTACTCCTACTGTTTGCAGAAGAGTTGTCGTCTTCTCAGAGGCTGAGTAGTTCTGTACAGCTGGTGTAGGCTTCTTTTTCATTGTTTGTTCTACCTCGGTCTTGTTTCCAGGACACAGTACTGGAGAATGACGTTGGCCGCAAACAAAACACTTGACATAACTCTTGCATACCTTAGCATGATGCCCAATCTTCAGACATAAGGCACAAGCTCTTTTCTTTCTTAAATGTTCTCGCCTTTCATCAAGTGTCAATTTTGCTAGTTTAAAACAATCTGTACTGTTATGTGGCTTTTCACACCAAATGCATACCTTTTCTTTAATATTGGTGTTTTGTATTGCTAGACAACTAGCTGCTGGTTCTACTGCTTTTCTTTCCATGCTGAATTCACTCGCTAAGAACACTCTCTGATTTCCTTCAACTTCTTTCTTTAAAAACGCTAATAATTCATTTAGCTCGTCTTTTAAATCCGAAGGTCGTGATCTTTCCCATGCTTTCAAAACTTCAGCAGATTCCACCATGAGTAATAAGAACGCAGAGTACTTATCTTTTGTAACGTTTAAAGTCTCAAGTGCACGCAAATGACTGTTTATATTGTCATAAAGCGTCGTAAGATCCTTTTGTTTTTTGTTTAATATTAAACTGAGGAGTTCTCTTACATAAATCTGAATTAAAATATCATCGCTTGCATATCTCGATTTTAATTCTGATACACATGTACTGTAGCTTTTGTTCGCAAATGGCAAACTATCGACAAAAGTTTTCACCTCACAGTTTGGCTCTATGGATTGAACCAAATACTGCATCTTATCAATTTCGTCGATGCTCTCGTCGCTATCAATCTTTTTAAATTAGGCCCAGAAGGATAGCCAATTCTTTATATTACCATCGAACTTCTTTATTTCTAGTAGTGGTAATTTTATTTTATTTTCATTAGGCTTTACGGAAATTGGTTTAATATTGACTGACCTGTATATGGTTTCCAACAATGCCCATCGCGCCTGGTACTTACAATATTTAACATGCAATGATCGACAAAGTTCTCTTTAATCTCTTCTATCTCGCGAGATTTCTCAAGTAGCGCTTACTAGGCTGGCAGGTAATTATTATGTCTTCTATTTTATTCTTAATAAAATAGATGCCTCATTTTAATATGTAATAGCGCCATTGGCTCTCTAATGTAATTCAACGTAGAGATAACAAAAATGCATAAATGCTTACATTCTAGGACTCGTAGCTGAATATAGTGAGTGATCGGTACCCATAATATAGTATGCTCGCTATATTGAGAGGTAATTGATTATGAGTCATAATTTATGACATAGTGATATGTATGTTTAAACTATTATCAGTATCATCAAAAGTAGAATAGTGAGAATATACACCCATTTTCAGGAGCACCTTCTCTATCGATGGAAATACTAAAAAGAAAGCAAGAAAAATGCACTATGTTTTTACCTTCCTACTTTTATACTTATTTATTAATTTATATTATTACTTTTAATAATACGCAATATTTAAGTATATTTTTAACGATTTTTTACTAGAATAATATTTTGAAATTCTTTGCATCGGATTAATACGCAGAATTATCGATGTAGTGTAAGATTGTTTTAAAATATGTATCATATCTGCCTCCCTATAAATACCTATGAATTATTTGAAAAGATGAAGTTCATTATTTCGCAACAATGAATAGGTACCTTTGATAAATGGCCTCAGAAATATTCGAAATATTTGTTTTTCACAAAACGATTTATGGCGGAGCTCAGTAGAGTGTTATGAATATCATATTTTTAAACTTTTATTTTCAGAAACCATGAGGAAGAATTATACCTAAGATTTCATAAAACAAACAAACAATTTATTTCTCGCCGCGGGCACCGCATTGATAAATACGACCAATAAAGGAAAACAAAATGTCCAGGGCAGAAATTATTATGGTTTCCGTAACTCATCTTGGGTTTATTTTCTTGTGTTATTCGTCATTTATATAACAATATATTCTGTGATATTATAATAATATAAACAACTAGTTATATTATTACAAAAGGTGCATTTTATACCTATTTTATCATAAACAAAGAAGACAAAATAGCAAAATAATTATAGATCAAATATTCTAGGAAATTGTAACTCCGCAATGGTGAAATTGTTATCAACTAAGGTATCATTATTTTTTATAATTTAATCTATAGTAATATTATAAAGTTGAAAAGTTTGATTAAACGCGCTAATATCAGGAGCTACTTATTCAAATTGAAAAATTCTAATGTTGAATAGTGTTGGTATATAACATCACTATTGAACTCTACTATGGGCTAGGTATATAACATCACATTATGACCAATAGGAGATGGTCATTAATATAAAACGATGCAAAACGGGACAAAAATTTCTCATCAGCATGCTAATTACGTAGCTCCGTTACTAACAATTCTCATTTGAATTCAATGAAATTGTTACTTTGGCGATTATGGATGAACGATTTGACAGTTTCAGTTGCTAACAGAGGTACTCTGAATCTGTCAATCCATAATCGCAAAAGTATCAATTGTTAGCAACAGAGTTCTGTAATCTGCATACATAGCTTTTGTTGCATGAGCTGCGTAAACAGGTACAGTTCCGCAAAAATCATGTATGCCAGAATCGTTCTCCGTGAAAAGTTTAAAAAAAAAGTCAGCGACAGCATATATCTTTTAAGGTTATCAAATTTGTTCTAAAATAATGCATTATCTGTAAAGGTGTTTTTGTAATGATATGATACTGTTACTTATCAAAATAAATACATTATTTACCACAACTATTTAATTTTTAAGTACCCCACGCACGCATTAATGATATCCCAGGCAGCTGGCCGCTGCTGGGCCCTGCAGCTGGGCTCTTAGAGGTACCATACCACGCGGCTCAGCGGAACGGTTGTGCTCAGCGTATTGATTTATTTTAATGACTTCGCGATACCTCATCGTATGATTTTATTTATAAAAACATAAATTGTAAAAAGTTTTCGTTTCGATAATGACTATGTTTTCTTTTCAATTATTTCATAACCAAGTAAATAGATATCTACCATTCAAAATAGGTATTATTTTTTCTCATTTAAGTTTTTAATCAGATAAAAATTATTAATCTTATTTGCCATTAATTTAATCATCATATATAGATTAATAAAATTCCTAGAAAAAGAACTCAGCCGTCAGCTAGACATGTTGTTCCGACATTCCACATCCACGTGAACGAAGTGGCGGGCATAGCTAGTGTCTTAATAAAATTTTACCCAAATTCAATATATCCTAAATTTGTTCGTTAAATATATTACAATATTTTTCCAGTATTTAATTTTCTTAAATGGTTATGGTTACATATGTTCTTATTGACATGTTCTATAATGTTTGTTTATGCTAATAATTTTTAAATATAATATTTTTAGATTGCATTTAATTAGGCAAGCAGTGTGAAAAATATTTTTTTTTTGTCTCAGTTCCAAATCTAATCTCACCTATTCAATGTAACTGAAACCTTTGTGTGAATTTTTTTTAGGTAAACTATTATATTAAAAAAGAATATTTATAATAACACATATTATGTGTAATAATAGTCGTGAGGTATCTGGAAGAGTAGAATAGCACCAACCATTCACGCTTAAGGGTGTTGTAAAAAGCTACTAATGATGATGAAAAATGGGCCGTTGCCTAGTTACGGTGTCTTCAACTGAGTTTTCCAACCCGCCTGCCAGCTAATTTTGGATGAAGCTTTTGTTCACCAGTCTTTCGTCTCGGACGTCTTTCGGCTAAAATGAAGATATAATATTTAGGACTTATGACTTTATGTCTTGCACATTTGGAGATACAATTACTGCTAATAATGGATATTGTGAAAAATTAATTATACCACTAAAAAAGATTAGGTAAAACAATATTATGAAGATTCGAATAAAAGCACCCCTTCCAAAATAAATGAATACATTTCGGACAATTCACAACAATCACTTATTCGCAAAATAAGTAGAGCTAGTTATAAAGGTTATAATAACGTACAAAAATAAGTATATAGACGCCCATGACTCCGGAACAAATGCTTGTGCTCAGAACACAAACATTACTGCCTACCAGGATTCGATGCCGGGGATCTTTGGCACAGAAGGTAGCATGGCTACGGTCGCACCAAGCCGCCGTTATTCTTAAAAGTTCAATAAATATTAAATATGTTTCAGTAACAGAAATAGAAATACAAAATATGTAATGTAATAGTCATTTCAATATTTTGTTTCTTCATTACTTTGATTGCAATATACTACACCTATTTATGTACTAGTATTTAGTAATAAGATGAAAAGATCAGCTACTTCTGTCCAAGCGCATAGAAAAAATGAACTCAAAACGACTTGAATCCTTTTCTCACAATTTTTTTAAATTTTAACCTTAATCAATAGGCACTGTAAAGGTGACCGTATTAGAGACGAGTGATATGTTAATTAACGAATTCATGTATCATATTAACGCTAATTAATTGTGCAGAATTTACTAACTAGACACCCCATTTGATGCTTGGGTTTCTGTTGACACGTTCAAAACTATAATAAAATAGGAATGTATTTTCTCACGTCACGTCACGCTCACTCGATTATTTTACGATTTTACTCTTCTCCTTCGTAAAGCGATTAGGAATTTGTGTCAAACAGGCCGTGGCCCATCGCGTGAAATGTTAGCTTTGAATTTATTTGAACGTGTCCTATTACGGAAGTGAACAAACGTTTAGCCTGTCACGAGGGTTTAATAAGAATACTAATAATATGTTTGACATATTCTTTCTTGTTAAGTGGCTTGAATTGCAGCTTGGTGAATCCTTACAGCACTATTTGACTTGAAGTTAAGTCAAAGTATCCCGTTTTTTAAATATAGAAATAATTTATGAAGTGTATATGTATTTATGGCGCACAGCTTATCTTATCTGAATTAACACCATATGAGACTTGGGATTTATATGTCTGAGCTTTTAAGCTAATATAAAATTTTATAAACCAACTTACTTGAATTTAAATTCAGAAAAACATCTCAGACTTATTCGCATATTTTTTATGCATTATAATTATAATCAGCCTATGAATTCATTATTGATATTATTTAATTATGAATAAAATATCAGAATGTTGATTTCGCCATTTATATTCTAGTTTTTGTAGATCATCTTATTGTACTAATGTTGACTGACCATAAACAAATAAATAAAAGAAGGAATGTCTTATATATGGTATATATGGTTCATGAACATTTGAATGCTTAAAATGCGGTTATATTTATTTACTACATCAATATTAAAATTGAATTTATTATTGTACCTAGTTTTTTACTATTGTATCAAAAATTGTGTAAACGGTTTTGAGTTCTGTTGAATTAAAATCAAGTATTTTTTGTATTTAAACCAATGCCCAGTAAATTAATGTCTATAATTTGATTTGATTAGTACAAGGTGAATTAATGGGTTCTTTGTTATGAAAAGAAAACAGCTACAAATAGACTTAATTTAATGAGAATTTCTAAGTGACACAATAAGTGCTTCGACAGCGGATAATGGATGAAAACAACCAAAGTCAATGGGTTGGGCCTTAGTCATTAACATGTAAATAGTTTTGGTCGGAAGACATTAAGCTCATGAATAATGAAATATAATTTTGTTTCCACCACAATAACAAAACATTTGTATTCGATTTCAAAAGCAAAGTTATACAATTACAACTTAGGTTCAGAAACAAGCTCTTGACAACCTCTGGTTGTTGTACCTGGGAAAAGTTGTACAGTATATATCATTGATAATGAAGAATGCATAAGTTTAGCTTTTAGTTCATTCACATCAGTCACATCAAAGTCCAAAATATAATGAAGTATAAGTTTCATTTCGATTCGAATGACATAAAAAAAATATATTTTAATAAAATAAAATTTATAAGTTTTCTTAAAAATATTAACTTTTGATCAACAATTTATCAATAAATGAGTAGATCATGAGATGTAATAAGACTAAATAAACATCAGGAAGCCTTTTAAGATGAATTAATCACTACTCAACTTTGAATTATGATGATTACTTCCAGGAATTATTATAGAATAGCTTATTTCCAAACTTACTTTCTTTTAGCATACTTAAATATATCAACAATGAATAAACCAATGAAATATTAAAAACAACAAATGTTAATCAATGTCAGAAATCAACGAGAAATCGTGTAAAAAAATATTAATTATCCCTACACAGTGCCACAATAAGTTATTGATTTGCGATTGTATCAGCAGCAATGACAGACTCCATTAATTCTACTACATGTACTCGAATAATTTAAGTATTCACTTTATATTTAAATGGAGGGTTGGAAGCGCTCCCATACGTTTTTTGTTTCCGTCATAATATTATCGAGGAATCGGTTTGATTTTTTAAGGTTCCGTACTGTTATGTAAAAAGGAAATTCTTTACATATACTATTACACATATTACATAGACATTTACTATACCAAATTTTTTTTTGACACATACAATTGCATCATCTTTGGCTGACTAACTTTATACATTGCTTGCCTGCATAAACATGATTATTAATTACTTGCTTGTTGCTTAAATAATAATTAATGCCCGTTTAATTTGTTCAACCTCTAAAAATACCTCAGTTATAAGTCTCTGTGGGTATAAAATTACTTGATCAAAACATAAAAAAAAATAAGTGAGGATGCACACTAAAATTACTGAGTTCTATAACAACAAAAGGGTGAAGCATATTAAATAAGTATACGAGGAGGACCTAATGTAGCCTCCGGCCATTTAGCATTCACAGGTGTGAGTTTCTATGTTTTCCATACCTCTATATATATATAAAATCATAGTATAAATAAGACTTAGTGAGCTAATTTTGAAAAGAACAGCTAACGCAAAGATTATTTATCAAAAAATGGCATATCTTCTTAATCAATTTTCTATATAGTTGAATAAAAAATCAGTCGATAGGCATCGCCCGCAAAGTTTAAAATTATAAAATCTAATGTAAGCCTTGGTTTGTTTAAAATAATATGACTATTATTAGATTATACAAAAAAAACCTAAACTACGAAACCCCTAGCTTTACATGGATAATAAATACTATTATAGTAGTTATTTCATTTATTTTATTTTATTTTATTATAATATCATTGTTCGTCAAGTCATCATTCTGAGAAGATTTAAAGGCTATGTCATTTCTGTCTATGTGTTAAGGGTACAATTTTTTTATGTGGATCCTTTATTTTATTCCTTTGTATTTTCGTAGTTCGTGCCTAGTTGTTTATGTAATCGGCAAAGAAGTTAATAAATTGGAGTGTTATAGTCTTTTGAAAACAAAAGAAGTTATATTTCTTAATATGTGTACACTATGCTGCTAATGTATGGTTGGATTTAGAACAGTTAACCTTTTTTGTGTCCTGACCTCCAACCAACCTCGTTCTTTATGTACGCTTATACTCTGGTGCTTTGTTTGATAAATTAGTTCTATTTATTTTATGCATATAAATTGCTTGAATACAATTTAACGTAGATATATGTAATCTTAAGTATAACTTATATTGCGGCTTTAGCCGATACCAATAATCAGTTTGTTTGATGTTCATAATATATACAAGGATTGCATCTTATGATGTATACATTATTTTATATTACAGTGGTTTTAAATCGATGTAAATATATATTTCTCATTAAAAATTGATGATGTGATGTTAGTATAAAAAAATAACATAGATCTTGAATTTTTCGATGCTTGGTACCTAACTATACTACCAGATTCGGAATAATATATTTTAAATCATTTATTAACATCAAATTTAGGAATTCACCCAAAACTTTTTGCTTTTAATTTACGAAAATCAAAAATAAAAAGAAGCGTAAATTGACGAGTTGAACATACCAATGTAGATGTATAAAACACGCACGTTCACGTCACATCAAATGCGATTATAGGTATAGTTCCAATATTGTGCTATAGTGGACTCAAATATTAGCTGAACGTGACCTTAATGTTGAAAATGGCTATTAGACGCCAACAGTGGCTCGCACTCGCCTGTGTCAACCTAACGATATCATATACCACACAAACTACATAAATATCCGTAAATGCTAGAAGGATGTATATAAACAAACGATGTACAATATGAGTATAGTAACTTACAGCTTCCTACCGGACAATTTGGAATTATTACAAAGGCAACCCTAAAAGGAATAGTATTAATTGCTTTATTTGTATAAATTGCAGTTCTATGAGTAGCCTGAACATATCAGGTAGTTTGTTTCAACTTACAGTGATAATAGTTTGAACAACTCAGACCAAATATTTTTCCCAACCAAGCAGATAGTGTATACGAGTATAATAACAGTTACTCATAGAACTCATGTAAAAATAGTACATATAATATGGAAACAACCATCACTGGAGATGAACGGCTTCAGATCATCACACAAAAATATGCCTCTACCAGGATTCGATCTCGAGATTTTTAACGCATAGGCAGGCGTTTGTAGCAACAAACCCCTTGCAACACTTTGTATATATCCATAAACAACAATTTCTACAAAACTGTTTTTAAGGTGGTTCACCCACTAGAGATGCGTCCCGCCAGAAAACGCGCGCGGGGACGGAGGCGCAAATCTGCCTATCTTAGCGGTGTAATCTGCTTCTCCGCGCGGAGTAGCAATACAAGACGACAAGGCTCGGCGCTCCCGCGCAGAATCTGCGCGTGGGTCGCCTACCCGCGCTTTGCCGCCTCGGCAGTGTGTTGTCATAGGCGTGTTTTCTATATAAATTGAGATTCTTGCATACAATGGTAAAATCTGCGGCCCCGCGCTACGCGACGGGGCGCGGTGCAGTGTGTTAACCGCTTAACAGTTCAATTATTTTGATCTCATTTCAAGCACAAAAAATTGATAACAGTTGAACCTCTTATTAAAATAGTTACTTGACGGTGAAATCATTTCATTGGTAAAGTTGTATAGGTATTCAAGCTTATTTGCATATTAAAATAACTTAGTAAAATGCTGGCTTTAATGCCGCTAATCACTGGCTTGGAAAAAAGTCAAGGAAATAGTTGAAAGTTGTTGATTTTGCATTTTTTTTTATAATACGAAGATCTTTACCTGCCTTCTTATTCGACGACCTTACTGGTCGAGTGGCTTGCATACCGGTTTTTATGGTAAAGCCATTACGAGCCAGTCCTGGGTTCGGTAGCAAACAATTTTTTCTATAATGGTTTGGGTTTGGGTGCTAGAGCGAGGCCACACGATGCGTTAACGCTGAGGAGCGATGCCTGAGTGGTGCCGCTGCGTCATTGTTATTCTGCGTCTATTTTGTATCGACAATATCTCACATTGCAAACTAGTAGCGCCCTCTGGTATAAAGTTTGTAATACTGTCTAGTGTATTATCTGACAAAATAAAGTTAGTTCTTGTCTTTGACCCCACGCGTTTAATTTATAATAGGTTATGTGCTAAGTTTTTTTAGTTTTTTCTCGCAATTTACTTGGACATTCTTAGTGGAAATAGACTTTGCAGATTGAGAAAAACTGTAATTAACGCTGTAACTGTAAAAATGACGACAAAATTACAGAGAGTGGGCTTTTGCGGCTGAGAATTTCTTGGTTCTGGAGGGAATGACTAATTGCATCAAATTGAAGACTGTACCAGTAGAAATAGGAGCAGCAGGTGACGCGAAAACAAGAGCCAAACTAATTCTAACAATAGATTCGTCACTGTACGTACACATAAAAAGTGTACAAACGACCTATGAACTGTGGATGAAATTGAAGAACCTATTTGATGACTCAGGATTCACGAGGAGAATCAGTTTAATGAGAAGTTTGATTTCTATCCGACTTGAAAATAGTGTTTCAATGACTTCATACGTGACACAAATCATCGAAACAAGCCAAAAATTAAGTGGTACGGGTTTTAACATTAATGATGAGTGGGTAGCATCGCTTTTGTTAGCGGGATTAACAGAAAAATATTCTCCTATGATAATGGCGATCGAACATTGCGGCATACCATTGACAGCAGACGCCATTAAAACCAAGTTGTTGGACATGGAAGAAAGCGGAAACGAAGGCGACAATAGCGCTTTCAACTCCAGTGGTGCGTTTGCGAGTTTCAAGAAGAACCGGAAGGTTGGTAGCACTGTAAGCAAAGACAACGCCCAGATGTCAAAGTCAAAACCAAAAGTCATAACATGCTACAATTGTAAACAAACAGGGCATTACCGCAATCAGTGTAAAATTGTAAATAAAAATTCGTCGAATATAAATAAAAAGAACGTTCAAGCAGTAATGCGTTTAGCGCAGTGTTTCTGAATGGTGAATTTTGCAAAAGTGACTGGTATATTGACTCCGGGGCGAGTGTTCATCTTACCGCGAACGAAGAATGGTTGTCAAATGTGTCGCGGGATCTTATTGTTAAAGAAATTGTCGTGGCAAACAAAGATAAAATACCTGTGTTATGTACCGGAGATGTGCAGATTACGACAAAGACGCGCGACTGTGAATACGATATTACAGTAGACGGTGTATTATGCGTGCCGCAGTTGACTACAAATCTGTTGTCTGTTAGTCAACTTTTATCAAAAGGAAAAGTTTCATTTAACAAGTATGGTTGTCAGATTTTCAACCAAGCAGGAGCACTGGTGGCTACACCGAGTTTGTTGAATGGAGTGTATAAACTAAACATGCCTGAATATTGTTCATCAGCTGCAGTGATGGTGTCCAGTGAAGTTTGGCATCGACGTTTAGGTCATGTCAACAGCCAATATTTGAACAAGATGCAAGACGCTGTACAGGGATTGATACTTGATAATAAGACTGACATATCAAAGTCATCATGTGTCGCATGCTGTGAGTGCAAGCAGAGCCGCATACCTTTTCCCAAAGAAGGTAGCAGAAGTACTGAATTGCTACATATTGTGCATACTGATCTCAGTGGACCAATGGAAAATCGATCTATAGGTGGTTCTAGATACTTAATGCTGTTCATAGATGATTTTAGTCGTATGCTATATATTTATTTTTTGAAAACGAAAGATGAGGCATTGAGATGTTTTCAACAGTATAGAGCAGAGGTTGAGAATCAACTTAATCGCCGCATAAAGATCTTGAGAAGTGACAATGGGATAGAATTCTGCAACAGCAAATGACAATTTTTTAATGTCGCAAGGGATAGTACACCAGAAAACGAACCCATACACACCTGAGCAGAATGGTCTCTCAGAACGATACAATCGGACTATTGTTGAGGAAGCCAAGTGTCTTACCGTTCGATGCAGGTCTCGAGAAAAGGTTTTGGGCAGAGGCGGCACACACTGCAGTGTACTTACAAAACAGGACTGTGACTGCGTCATTAAATTATAAAACCCCTTTTGAGATATGGACGGGCAGAAAGCCTGATATAAGTCATTTACGTGTCTTCGGTAGTATACTCATGGTACATGTACCAAAACAAAAGAGATTAAAGTGGGACAAAAAGTCTGAAAAGTGTATCCTTGTCGGCTATTCCAATGATGTCAAAGGGTACAGGATTTACAACTCAAAGTCTAATATCATCACTACCAGTCAAGATGTTATAGTATTGGAGAAGATAGAGACAGAGAGTGTTCTGGAGGTACAGGAAAGTTGTCCAGATGAAGTGAATATGGTTCCAGTGGGGGCAAAAGATTTAACACTTCCGGAAGATTCGTTTGAACAATCAGAGAGCTTGAACACAGATGATGGTAGCGAACTGTATGTACCTTGTGAAGATGAAGGACTAGATAGCTCTGAGTCTGGTACAACAGACAATGAAGACTCCGTAATACTCAACAATGCCAACATAACGGGTGGGCTTCGACGTAGGCAACAGCCAGACAGATATGGATTTGTAATTGCTTGTGTAGAAGATGAGAACATATTCACGGGTGAGATATCGTTGCAATAAGCCTTGGAAGGTCCTGAGAAAGCACAGTGGTTAGCGGCAGTGCAGGATGAGTTACAGTCGTTTGAAAAAAATAATGCATGGGAACTCGTAGATGTACCAATAAATGGTAATATAGTGCAGTGTAAGTGGGTTCTGCGAAAAAAGTACGATGGTGTAAACTGTGAAGTTAGGTCTAGATGTTAATTTAGATGTAAAGACAGCATTCTTAAATGATATTTTAGAGGAAACCATTTATATGAAAGTGCCAGATTGTTATAATAGTAGTAGTTCAGTTTGTAAAGTATTAAAATTTAAAAAAGCTATTTATGGACTGAAGCAGGCCTCTAGAGCTTGGAATAAAAAGGTTGATAATTTTTTGATCAGTAATGGTTACAAAAGGTCAAAGCTTGAGCCATGTATGTATATAAAAGATATTAACAAATGTAAAACCATTGTAACAGTATATGTCGACGATTTCTTTATATTTTCCAATGATAAAATTGAAACTAAGAACTTGAAACAGATTTTATCTAATAAGATTAGCATTAAGGATTCAGGTGAAGTTAAACAATGTCTTGGAATGAATGTGACCTTCAATAAAGATTTAGGATATGTAACTCTGAGTCAAGAAACTTATATTGATCAACTTTTGAGCAAATTTCATTTAAGTGATTGTAAGACTGTTGATACTCCGATGGAAGTCAAACTGAATATAAATAAAGGTCCTGTAGATGTAAATAATCACGTGCCTTATCAACAACTAATTGGTAGTTTGATGTATCTGTCAGTCTTAACTAGGCCAGACATTAGTTATATATAATATATAAGTTTTCTAAGTCAATTTAATAATTGCCATACAAAGGAGCATAATATAAGGAATATGCAAAGAGAGTATTAAAATATCTAAAACGAACTAAATGTTATGGGATAAAATATTGTAAAGAAGGTAATTCAGAAATAACAGAGTATGTAGATGCTGACTGGGCCTCTAACTCTGTAGATAGGAGATCATATACTGGAATGTGTTTTTTGTTATCTGATGGTGTAATATCATGGGAATGTAGAAAACAGAAATATGTAGCCCTCTCTGGTACTGAATCAGAGTATATTGGTATATCTGAGGCATGTAGAGAAGCATTGTATTTAAAGGAATTACAATATGAAATAACTAATAAGATGTACACAATCAGTCTATTCAATGATAACCAGGGCGCACAGAAGCTGTGTGTAAACCCAGTCTTCCACAAACGTACAAAGCATATTGATATCAAATATCATTTTTGTCGTGATCTAATAAAAGATAAAATTGTTAAAGTACTGTATTTGCCAACGGCTGATATGCCGGCTGACATTCTAACTAAAAGTTTATGATCAGCAAAACATTATAAGTTTATGTTGCTTCTTGGCATAGTTTGTATCAAATAATTTTGTATAAAATTGTTTAGTGGATATTGCGATAAGTGGGGGTGTTATTCTGCGTCTATTTTGTATCGACAATATCTCACATTGCAAACTAGTAGCGCCCTCTGGTATAAAGTTTGTAATACTGTCTAGTGTATAATCTGACAAAATAAAATAAGTTCTTGTCTGTGACCCCATGCGTTTAATTTATAATAGTCATCCTACATATAAATCAGACATCATCAGACGACGCGATACGTCGCCGTGCGTCGTCGCACAGGCACAGGACTTTTCTACGAATAAAATATCATAGGGAGAATGGGCCGTAACCTATTACTTGAGTCCAGCTAACGACTGCGGATGCAGCCAGGAAATACGACTTCATGTACCTTTCGAAGCAAAGGAGAAGTCGATATAATATATTTATGGCCACCCAGTGACTGGTTATTACGTCAGTTGCTTAACTTCCACAATTATAGATTGAACACTCTAGCCGCTTTGCCATCGAGCTGGTTTGCGTGAACGTTATTCTGTTTAACAGATCGATATTTGAGAGTTCCCGTAAAATATACGAGTATTAAGTGATCATAACACAACGAGACTTCGTTATGGTTATAAGTCTAGAAAACCGAAAGTGATGGTTTTTTGGTGTTATAGTTACTTTATTAAATTTTTATAAAAAAAAAACAAGCAAATTTAACAGTTTTATATAATAAAACAATATTATGGTACTACATTTATTAAAAAATTAAATAACATCCATCAATAAAAACAAAAGAAGGCAGCCGGTTTTAGTTAGAGATTGAGTAATGTATTTTCAAATGAAAACGGGACAATTCAGTATCTTCAAGTTTTTCCGAGGAAAATAGGAAGGGAATTGAGTCACAGGAAACAGAACTGTCTCGTACAAAAAAGGTCATTGTAGTTATAGGCGAAGATATGGTTGCGTGATATTATTAGGGCGTATAGTCTAGTGTAAAACTGCAAAAAACTATATTCAAAGAAAATGTGAAGTGGCACGATATTGTTTTTCCGGTGTGAACGTAAAATCGAATATGCATGGAAATCGGTAAGCTACATTGCTGTATCTGATATTTTGCTTGTTAATTAATGTAATAAATATTTTTGTTATAATGCGTCATGATCATTAAATCACACATTAATATTAATCACATTAATATTACACAAATAGTTTGAAGTATTTTGCGATTACGAAGCTTTTCAGTGTCTTACATCGAAAGACTAGGATCTTATACTTTGTCCAATGTAGGATGATACTTTTGACAGGTGTCACTTCCTTATTTTTGGCTTGAGATTGCAATAGCAACTTTATACCCTCTATATAGGTGTCAACTGTCAAAAGTATCGTCCTACATTGGACAAAGTATAGGAAAATTACTGATTACACATGGACTCAACAATCATGCTATATATATATACTGTATTTTAAGTTCTAAATAGGTATATTGCAAGAGTTTATTACATTGTATCATACATTCAATGAAAAACATTAACTAGTAAGATATATGCGTATATTATAATCGAGAAGAATTCACGACCATTTGCAATTAAACAGTGCAAAAATAAAATTAATAATTAAAACAGAGCCGACAGGTAGTAAATAAAATAGTTGAATTACTTGGGCCGTGAAGATATAAAATTACTTTTTTCAGTTTTACTTGAAACACATATCTTACTAAAATACATTCCGTGGGCTGTAGTGTTATTAAGGCAATAAGTTTGGGAAACACGACTTAAGTTAAGCCTTTGCTTAATTGTGAGATTATAGCTAAGTTGGCTCACTTATCGTATTTACCGCTACCCGACCCGTCCAAACTAGCGCAGTATAGCTTCAAAAATCTTCAATCACTACGGCTGAAGCCAATTTGCAAACTTATATACTTGTAATTTGTAAGTGTTTCTGATATCTATTGTACAAAAGTAAATTTAAGTGCTAGTATTAACTTATTAATATACGTCTTTAAAGATGTAACCAAAAATGTATCCTTTTAGTATACAAAGGGAAGAGTATTAAGAGATAACACGCTAGTTTGGACGGGTCGGGTAGCGGTAAATACGATAAGTGAGCCAACTTAGCTATAATCTCACAATTAAGCAAAGGCTTAACTTAAGTCGTGTTTCCCAAACTTATTGCCTTAATAACACTACAGCCCACGGAATGTATTTTAGTAAGATATGTGTTTCAAGTAAAACTGAAAAAAGTAATTTTATATCTTCACGGCCCAAGTAATTCAACTATTTTATTTACTACCTGTCGGCTCTGTTTTAATTATTAATTTTATTTTTGCACTGTTTAATTGCAAATGGTCGTGAATTCTTCTCGATTATAATATACGCATATATCTTACTAGTTAATGTTTTTCATTGAATGTATGATACAATGTAATAAACTCTTGCAATATACCTATTTAGAACTTAAAATACAGTATATATATATAGCATGATTGTTGAGTCCATGTGTAATCAGTAATTTTCCTATACTTTGTCCAATGTAGGACGATACTTTTGACAGTTGACACCTATATAGAGGGTATAAAGTTGCTATTGCAATCTCAAGCCAAAAATAAGGAAGTGACACCTGTCAAAAGTATCATCCTACATTGGACAAAGTATAAGATCCTAGTCTTTCGATGTAAGACACTGAAAAGCTTCGTAATCGCAAAATACTTCAAACTATTTGTGTAATATTAATGTGATTAATATTAATGTGTGATTTAATGATCATGACGCATTATAACAAAAATATTTATTACATTAATTAACAAGCAAAATATCAGATACAGCAATGTAGCTTACCGATTTCCATGCATATTCGATTTTACGTTCACACCGGAAAAACAATATCGTGCCACTTCACATTTTCTTTGAATATAGTTTTTTGCAGTTTTACACTAGACTATACGCCCTAATAATATCACGCAACCATATCTTCGCCTATAACTACAATGACCTTTTTTGTACGAGACAGTTCTGTTTCCTGTGACTCAATTCCCTTCCTATTTTCCTCGGAAAAACTTGAAGATACTGAATTGTCCCGTTTTCATTTGAAAATACATTACTCAATCTCTAACTAAAACCGGCTGCCTTCTTTTGTTTTTATTGATGGATGTTATTTAATTTTTTAATAAATGTAGTACCATAATATTGTTTTATTATATAAAACTGTTAAATTTGCTTGTTTTTTTTTTATAAAAATTTAATAAAGTAACTATAACACCAAAAAACCATCACTTTCGGTTTTCTAGACTTATAACCATAACGAAGTCTCGTTGTGTTATGATCACTTAATACTCGTATATTTTACGGGAACTCTCAAATATCGATCTGTTAAACAGAATAACGTTCACGCAAACCAGCTCGATGGCAAAGCGGCTAGAGTGTTCAATCTATAATTGTGGAAGTTAAGCAACTGACGTAATAACCAGTCACTGGGTGGCCATAAATATATTATATCGACTTCTCCTTTGCTTCGAAAGGTACATGAAGTCGTATTTCCTGGCTGCATCCGCAGTCGTTAGCTGGACTCAAGTAATAGGTTACGGCCCATTCTCCCTATGATATTTTATTCGTAGAAAAGTCCTGTGCCTGTGCGACGACGCACGGCGACGTATCGCGTCGTCTGATGATGTCTGATTTATATGTAGGATGACTATTATAAATTAAACGCATGGGGTCACAGACAAGAACTTATTTTATTTTGTCAGATTATACACTAGACAGTATTACAAACTTTATACCAGAGGGCGCTACTAGTTTGCAATGTGAGATATTGTCGATACAAAATAGACGCAGAATAACACCCCCACTTATCGCAATATCCACTAAACAATTTTATACAAAATTATTTGATACAAACTATGCCAAGAAGCAACATAAACTTATAATGTTTTGCTGATCATAAACTTTTAGTTAGAATGTCAGCCGGCATATCAGCCGTTGGCAAATACAGTACTTTAACAATTTTATCTTTTATTAGATCACGACAAAAATGATATTTGATATCAATATGCTTTGTACGTTTGTGGAAGACTGGGTTTACACACAGCTTCTGTGCGCCCTGGTTATCATTGAATAGACTGATTGTGTACATCTTATTAGTTATTTCATATTGTAATTCCTTTAAATACAATGCTTCTCTACATGCCTCAGATATACCAATATACTCTGATTCAGTACCAGAGAGGGCTACATATTTCTGTTTTCTACATTCCCATGATATTACACCATCAGATAACAAAAAACACATTCCAGTATATGATCTCCTATCTACAGAGTTAGAGGCCCAGTCAGCATCTACATACTCTGTTATTTCTGAATTACCTTCTTTACAATATTTTATCCCATAACATTTAGTTCTTTGATATTAGTAGTAGATAGTTTATTGATTTGAGGTTACCTGTCGTTATGTACTCTTTTTATTTGTTTATATAATTTTATAATTATATATATATATATGTATATATATATATATATATATATATATATATATATATATATATATATATATATATATATATATTAATGATGCTAAGGAAGTATAACTTCTCAGGCGCGTATATATATATTTTTTTATTAAATTAGCACTTCTTTTCTTTTAAATTGAGTTTTAATAAAACACTGCACCTTGTATATTCCACATGTACCTTCTACTATGATGTAACAAGCGATTTTATGGGATGTTAATTAACGTTTTCCACTTATTTCGACAAATATATTTACAAATAATATTTATTTCCGCAGTTTCTGTTCCAGTTCAGAATTCATGTAAGAACAATGTTGTTTGTGAATATCGCTTTATTTCAATTAGGCAATGCCCAAAAGTTTACATTTTAACTCCTTATACTTCGAGTTTATGGTCTTGCTCAGAAAATTGACGAACAGTATTAAAACCAGCAAGACTGAATTTCTTAGAAAGCGCGTTGATGTATGATCTTATTGATTACTCCAGAAGTCTGTTGTGAAGGTCATTGATGTAAATATTATATTTTGAGAGACCAGAACGTGAAATTAATGTAAAAAATCTAGTAGCTGTGTACTTTACGAAAATATAACGATTAAATACACGGATGTTTTTAAATATAAACTAAGCTGGAATTTAAATTCCATTTTCGTATAATATGTATATAGCACGGCTTTTCTCTTAACCGTTATCAGGAAACAAAAGAATCTTGAATTTTTTAATGGCGAAATAATTTAACAACGCTTGACCTTTGAATTTCATTACATAAAAAAAAATGCAATTAATTTATACTGTGCCTTTTGTCACATAGTATGTAAATCTGTATATTAACAAGTTGCAAATAACAAAAAATTAGGGGTAATTTAATTTAAATAGAATAAGTAAACTGACAACTACCCAACAACTCAAATTGTTCGGTGTTTACTGGTGTCTTACAATAACGTTAGTCAGGATAATGAATACAAAAATAACTATTTACAAATACTTAAAATAAATTCTTGTGAATCATCCAAAACTTTTTATCTACTGTACCTACATACTATAAGCACATAGTTAACTAAAATTTAAAACAATCTGTTGTTTTATTTATACTTACTTCTTATTTTATCATTTAAATATGTAAAGAAATTTACTAAGTAAACTCAGCTGTTATTGTCCAGCAAAACCCGACGTTCCTGCATCCTCTCGCTATCTGGACAATTATTCTTCCAATTGCCTCCTGACTCCAGAGTCAAGTTAAATTTTGTACACAAAAAAAATTAAGTATGTTTATGTAGCAGTTATTGCTTAAATACCTATATGTTGTTTCTTCTTTTTCAACTCTTCGACATATGTAAAAGTATTACATTTGATGTTTTCGGTATATGGTTACCTAGAACCTAGGTATTTGGATAAGAAACTCTAGGAAGAATTCAATGAGTCTGCCAAGGTCTTGTAAGCTCGATAGATAAATTATTAAAATTTGTTCGTATTATAATAAACTAGCTTTCCGCCCGCGGCTTCGCCCGCGTGGAATTAGGTTATATTGCGGTATAAAGCACAACTATAAGAAAACTTCTCATTTCCACGGAAAAATCTAAGAAGCGCGATGTAACGCTGGATACAAAATTCATATAATTCATTCCACTTCTTACATATCTTAAAAAAACACTTCGTTACCACGTTTAAAAAAACACCCAGCGCCATCTTTCGCATACCTCTAGAACTAAATAGCGTAAGCTATCATTCCACTTCTTACGTATTTTAAAAAACACATCGTTACCATGTTTTAAAAAACACCCAGCGCCATCTATCGCATACCTCAAGAACTAAATAACGTAACTAATACTTATACCAATTA